>CM072776.1:65518333-68090000 GCA_036936925.1 Cenchrus fungigraminus | reverse complement strand
TCGTGGTAATAGACGACCTATGTGTAGCAACCACCTGAGTAACGTGGCAATAGCCTATGCCACCTATAGCAACCATTGACAAACGTGGCAATAGAGGACCTCTCTGTAGCAACCAACCTCCAGAAATGTTGCAATAACTTAAGCCACTTATAGCAACCATTTAGGTGACGTGGTAATAGAGAAGCTCTATTGCAATGCTTTCTGCGCGTAGCAATAACAACTATTGCAACACCTATGTTCTGTTGCGACTGCATTGTGTTACTACACGACCAACGTGTCGCAATACGTGTCAATAGCAACGTCTAGTTCGTTGCAATTGATACTATTGCCACACTCATAGTGGTTGCAATTGCTTATGTTACAACGCTCACCAAGTGTTGCAAAAGCGTCAAAAGTGTTGCAATAGATGGGTTGTGTGTCGCAACTAAAACGTAAACTGTTGCATTATGCTATTGCAACTGTTACAAGTGCAACGACTTTTAACCAAAAAAAGAAGGTAGCAAAAGTACTATTGCTACCATTTTTGGGTCTTTTGCTACACTTTTTCGGCGTTGAATTTGATACAAAACCTTGTAGTGACTCTTTGCCACGTGTCACCACCCTATTGGTGGCGCCCATGGCAGCCAAGGGAGCTCCTTCTACCCTCCTTGGCCTATAAATAGAAGGGGAGGGGCCTCATTTGGAGGCACACAACTCCTTTCCTCCTCTCTCATTTTCTCTCTTGAGAGGAGAGGCTCTCCTCTCCTCCTTCTAAAGTGTAAGTGTAGAGTAGTTGGTTAGATCAAAGCTAGGGAGAGAGTGGGAGGTATGTACCTTTATGGATGCTCATCTCATGGATCAAGCACCTACTATATGGGCTTCCCTGCATAGTCAGTAGGTTGTGTCCGCCCAGATGGCTTACCCCATCTAGTCGACACTACACAAACATTCTCACAAGAAGATACGGGTTGCCCCGGGATCTTCCCGTCTTCAGCAGAGGGAACCAAAGCAGCTAATTGAGCCAGCTGGGTTTCTATCATCTTATTAAAGCTCAACTGGTTCTTAAGAGCAGATGAAAGGCTATAAATTTTATCATTAAGGCTTTCCAAAGCCTTATCATAGGCAGCTATCTTCTTATTGAAACCTTCATTGATCTTAGCTTGCCCAAAGACCAGATCTTTCAAGGAGGGTTGGTTTGAATTGAAAGAATACCTTGATTACCTCCTTGGTAGTAAGGGCGAGATTGATTCCACGTTGGACCTCCTTGTGGACGATAGTCGTTGTTGTTGTCGTTCATGTACATCACATCCTCCTGGGTAGCAGGTCAGTAATTCCCTGAATGCCCGGTATTACCACAGACTTCGCAGGTCATGCAAGAATCCATAGCTAGAGTAGTGGTGGCCATCGCAGCCTTCTCATTGGTCAGATCATCCATTCTCTTCATTAATAAGTCCATCTTGGCGTGCAACATATCCGCTTCCTTGACGGTATGTGTACCCCTTTGACGTGGCTGGAGTCGGTCATCACTCTACCCTTGGTTAGAGACCATCTTCTCAATAAGTTTAGTAGTTTCAGCGATAGTGAGAGAGAAGAAAGCCCCTCCAGCAGCAGCATCAATATGGCCTCAGGCTGTCAGAGTTAGCCCATTATAGAAGCACTGAAGAATAAGCCAGTTGTCCATCCCATGATGAGGACAAGCCAGGATGTACTCCTGGAGTCTCTCCCAAGCCTCTGGGATAGTCTCACTTGCCGCTTGCTGAAAGCTTGAAATCCTTCCCCGAAGAGCATTGGTTGCGCCCAACGGAAAGAACTTCGCGAGGAATGCTACGGAGCACTTTGCCCAGGTGTTAATTTCTGCATGGTTTGCATAGAACCACTGCTTCGCCTTCCCCAAGAGTGAGAACGGAAACAGTCGCAGACGAATAGCATCTTCCTCCACTCCTCGTATAGTGAAGGTACTGCACAGTTCCAGGAACTGCTGTAGATGGGCGCTCGCGTCTCCATTAGGCTTGCCACAGAATGGGCTAGCCTGTACCATCGTGATGATGTCAGTCTTGATCTCGAAATTCCTGTTACCGGTGTTGATCTCAGGGCATGTCGGCACCTTGTCAGCAGAGGGAGCGGAGTACTCGCGAAGAGTCTTCTCGACATCACCGTTGGCCATGGAAGTTGATGCGGATGGCACTAAGGAAGCTGGATCGACTTCCGGACGCACACGCAGAGGAGAGCCGAAATGAATTTGTGCCTTCCTAACGAGTGACTCAGGATCTTCAGTGAAATTCGGTAGTAAGTCGAAACCAGTCATGCACTACCTATCTTCATCATCAATAGACAAAGAAGACAACCAAAGTTAGCCTGCATTGAGAACTATTTTATTCCTGTCATGATTATAAACATATGCAAAGTGTTGACATGTGCTTAAGCCTTACCCGGCAACGGCGCCAGAAATGCTTGTTGGCATTTCTTAATGTCGATCCTAAGTTTGCGAGTTCCTAGCAACGATGCCAAAAATAACCAAATGGTGATCCTAACGATTACACGGACCCGCAAGCGCACGGAAGTACCATTGTAGCATTTTTCCAAAGGAGTATTCCAAAGGGTATCGAATCCAAGGAAGGCTCCGGCGGATTAACAAGTTCAACACTATTGCAATGAGTATAGATCATGGACGGAAATAAACCAGACACTCAAGTACAGGGGTAAGAGATGATAATAGGGGTAGTGTGAACACACACATGCACTCACTCTCTCTAAAGGTCCTAGGCATAGGAGGCAACATACGAGTTAGGTCTAGGTTCTAATGTATTATACACACAAAGTTAGTCAGAACAAGTTAGACACACTTAGCATTGATGAACATTGACTTAAGCACCCAGGCACAAACGGGGAGCTGCCCTCCCGCGTCGCTTCCGCACGACTGCGGTTGACAGATTTTAGACTCCTACAGCTTATCCGAACGTGGGGGATTTCAGAGGGTCCAACGGCTGTCACTACCGCGGCCTACCCCAAGACAAACCGTGGGATAAACTCATAAGTAAGGTAGCTACACAACCCAAGCACCATGCTTACGTTGTTAGCCGGACTTGACCGGCCCGGGCTATTATGACTCAGGTCAAGCCACCTGTATAAACCAGCCAATTACACCGAGTACCGTAGCTTAAGCACATACTTCATACAACACTAACATGCAATCTAAGTGGATCAAACTAGGCTAGGCACACAAATGGATTCGTGCTTCCCTATGTCTATTCAAGTAGATCAAAGGGTCGTGTTGGTGAAGAACACGAGCCTCTAACTTATGAACAAACACATTAAACATATATAAGTCACCTGTCAACTGGATCGAAAGGCCTTGTTCATCAAGAACAGGAGCCTCTAAATGATGAACAGGTGAAGAACACATGAACAAATCACCCATGTATACAAGCACAACTTTATACGAAATAGTTAAATACTTGAAGTAGAGCAAAGTCATACAAAGAAATAAAGATACAAGAGAACTCATACCTAGATCCCAAAGTAGACTTGGAACCTGAAGTAGAACTACTCTAGCCTACCTCCTAGCCTTAGAAACCAAAAGTGAGAGAGGAATTGCAAGGTGAGTTGTCTAAGAATGAGCCCCCTCCCCTTCTATTTATAGGCTGAGCACCGACGTCAAGAGGAGCCAAACACCCCGGGAATGGCCTTTAGGACCAATGGGAAAGCATCACGTGGAAGCCCCTAAGTGGAGGGCTCAAGGTCGGTTCGGCCGACCAGTGAGGTCGGCCGACCCCCTGTGGGCCCTACTCAGGATGTGTTTCCTCTGGGTGGCTGTCCTGTGGGCCCTTAGGTCGGTTCCCGGTGTCCACTTGATCTTGACGCGATTTGTGGGCCCATGGATCCATGTGATGTCCATGTTTCACTCTCTGATTCATCGGGGAATGCTTCACTTGGATTGCTGACGTGGCTTGCATGTGTGGCATCCTTGTTGGCAGCCCTTCCTTGCTGAGGTGACGTGGCATGAATCATAGAAGGTGAGTTTGCCACTCTTTTCTTGCTTATTTTCCTGCAATCAAATAATCTCCAAGGACAAGTGGAACTATATTATTCTTAACTAAATGCGTGTAAGAAATGCCTTTTGCTCCTTTATTCATGAGTATATTGACGGCTAAAGTAAGCACTTAACAGCCGTCAATAATTGCCTAGCAAACTTAAACATATATCCTTTTAAAACCTCATTTTCATCAATCAAGGCATCACAAGATTTGCATGGCAAAGGTGGGTCAAGCTTAACAATCGTCTCGACATTAGCACAAAGTCGAGTGAAGAAGCCAATTATACCTTGGGAAAGTTGACCTCTACTCATCTTATGAAGCTTGCGTTGAACATCATCTTCCTTGTCCATCCCTCCTATCAAAAGACGCATCAACATCATCGCCTCATCATCCTTGTTCAACTTGCCCCGCTTCTTTCTCCACTTGTCTTCATCTCTCGAAGCAAACACCTTCTCTTCAAAATCTGAAAACAAAGACACACAAGAGGAAGAGCTTGGTGCCATAGCTCAAAGCACCAGTTAGAATTAGCCGAAAGCAAGCTCAAATCACGCAAATCAAATCCGCAAGCAAAAGCACCCTTTTCTTGTCACCTTGTGGATCACAAAGCCGGTTAAGGTGTAGTGATCCGTAACCAAGCTCTGATACCAATTGAAGGACCGAATAGATGACCGGTGGGGGGGAGTGAATGGGAGCCGATCAAAAATTCTTCTCCAATGAGATGAACTTGGCATATGCCCCAAAATCACTTCCAACCCCAAAGCCTCGTACTTGCCACGATCACGTAGTCACTGAACTACTACTGACCCTAGGAACAAGTCTGGAACAACTCCTCGAAAACTAATCGACCAAAAACACGAAAGCTCAACGGAAGTAAAACCAACACCCTGTCCGCCAGGCCGAAACCGGTGCGACCGGATTTCGAAAACCGGTGCCACCGGATTCCTCAAAGGCAGAGACACAGGGCAAAACCGGTGCCACCGGATTTTTCCTAGGTCACTTGAGAACCTCGAAAAAATCCAAAACCAAAACGAACGGAGTCCAAACTTGATGAAATTTTAACCGCAGCTTCCTCTAGCCACAAGAAACTTTTCCACTAAAAATCTCCTCAAAACTCCACCGTTGACCAAACCAGAGCCACTGGTTTCCAAAGCTGGTGCCACCGAGTTTTGCCTGGGCAGCTCGGGAAAATCTTGTCAAACCCTGATCTCTCGACTCAAGCAACGATTGGGGAGCAGTAGATGTACCCCTTGGAAAAGTGACTCTGATGAGATCAAGTCCCCAAACCTAACAACTCATGCGGAATCGAGGATTTTGTGCAAAGAGCCAAGAACTAGGGTTAGAGAGGAAGAACTTCAAATCCATGCCGATTCGTGAGGTTTGTGGGTGCAAGATCACCAGGAGAAAGGTCACACAAGACCTATGCATGATCCCCACAAAGAAAACCCCACCAAAACACTCTCAAATTCAACAAACAAAAAATCCTCAAAAAGACCCTGAAAATCCATAAAAAGAAAAACGCACGGGATTAAAGGATTTGGCACAAGATTAAGAGGAAGTAATCACTATGAATAACTTAGCAAAATTCGGTTACAAGCCACTCCCAAGAAACACAAATCTTGGATGGCAAAAAGCTCAAGCAAAGAGCCACTCTCTCCTCTCTCCTTCTCTCCCAAGAGGACCCCAAAAAGAAAGAGCACTCCCACCACTAGCCAAAAATTGGCTGCCCACCAGCCACTCCTCCTATACATAGGCCCTCCGGAAAATACTGAAGTGCCCCTACATTAGGAGATACAACACAAGCCCACGCAGGGGCGATATGGTCAATACATCATTAAGCTCATCGAGCGAACACGATCCACCGGGCCTTGCTTACCTCCGATGCAAGCTCCTCAATCACGTCGCGTGTCCCCTGCTTCGAAGCTCCCCGAACGCGCCTAGATCACCGTCTCCGTCACGCTAGGTCCTCGGACTCGGTTTTGAGGCCCAAACCGAGAAACCATCCACCTGATGGTTTTGTGGCCAACCCACCAAACCCCACGAGCAAGCTTCAGTTGCCAGCCGCTACCTTACCCCGGTTCTATGTTGGTTTTGAGGCCAAACCAACAAACCGTCGAGCTCGGCTTTGTGGAGTAACCAAGGAACCCGATGGTTTTGTGGGTAAACCACCGAAAATCCCGCACGCAGACTTCGGTTGTTAGCCGCTACCCTGCGCCGGCTTTGGTTTTGTGGAAAACCAATAAACCCCGGTGAGAGGCACCGCTCTGCACCGGCTCCTCCACACATGTTGCACTACTTGTTCTTGCACCATGTGGCCTGCACTTGATCCTGTCGGCCACCGGGTCCTTCGAACCAAGCCTACTTGTCTCTCCACTCCTCGGAGGCCACCTTGGAATAGATCTTTCGCGCTTATTCTTCACCTCCACCAACGCAAACCAAACAACAACCTACACCTGCAATACTTAAGCCAAGGCAAACGTCAGTCCACACAACGTTGTCAACCACTCATCCCGAGTGCGTCGACAACACATTGCATAAACAATACAAGTAACAAACACCCACTACTCAACACACACAAAGCCTCAAATCATCTGGTCAATCGCTCATCATATATAAACCAAGGCACATCTCAACTTGGTTTCACACAACAAAATTGTCAAAATTGTTCTTGGACCACAGCTCAAATGAAATGTATCAGCTTACGTAGATGATGTGGTGGTACATAGTAATAAAAAAGAAGATCACATCGAATATCTCAGAGATACCTTCGCAAAGCTTAAAAGTACGGGTTAATGCTCAACCCGGAGAAGTGCATCTTCGGAGTGTCCAAGGAAAAGTTGCTGGGGTGGATGGTTTTGAAATCTGGGATACAAGCAAACCCAGAGAAGATACAGGCCATCAGAAACATGAGAACACGAAGAACGAAGAAGGACATACAGAAATTGACTGGGAGAATAGCAGCATTGGGTCGCTTCATTTCAAGATCCGTAGAAAGAAGCTTACCGTTCTTCAAGTTACTATCAGCGAAGAACAAGTTTGTTTGGGGCACTGAAGAGAAAAAATCCTTTGAATAGTTTAAAAGTTACTTGGAGGAATTGGCAGTTTTAACAAGTCCTGGAGAGAAAGCAAAGTTGTTACTGACATAGCAGCATCGGCTGGGGCAGTGAGTGCAGCTTTAGTCCAAGCGATACACGAAGAATGCACATTGAAACAAGTACCTATTTACTTCGTGTCAGCAGCATTAATAGGGGCGAAGAAGTCTTATTCAGAGCTGGAGAAGATGGCCTACGCAGTCGTGATGGCATCAAGGAAATTAAAACACTATTTCTAGAGTTACACAATCACTATTCCAAGTTCATACCCTCTTCGGGAGATCTTTGAAAATAGAGAATCATCAAGAAGAATTGAGAAGTGGGCAATAGATCTATCTCAATACGCAGTGATATTCACAACAACAATAGTGATCAAATCACAAGTCTTGGCATATTTCATTGCATACTGGACTCCATCAGTAGATCAAGATAACACCGAAGAGCCAATAGAAAAGCCTTGGAACATGTATTGCAATGGGGCACATTGTGACGATGGTGCCGCATCTTCGGTAGTCATCAAATCACTTTCGAGCATAAAAATGAGATATGCTGTAAGACTGGTGTTTGAAGGCAAAACAAACAATGTGGCAGAATACGAAGGCTTACTGCTAGGACTTCGAAAAGCAAGGGCTATGGGAGCTCGAAGACTTGTGATCAACACAGATTCAGAGCTCATCACAAATCACATAGGCAAAACTTATAAAGTGAAACACGATGACATGGCCAAATATCTGAAGACAATGCGGTCAATGGAGAAGTACTTCTTCAGATTCACAGTGAAGAAGATACCGAGAGAGCAGAACAAAGAAGCAAATGCATTGGCTAAGGCAGCTACTCACAAAGAGTCTCTCCCTCCAGATGTCTTCTACGAAGTCCTCAAACACAAGTCAATAGAATGCGATGAAGCACTAGTCAAATACATCAACACCATATCAAGCAAAGACTTGAAATCTCCCATCATGGCATTTTTAAGGGGACATTACGAGCCCCAAAACCAAGTTGAAAAGAAGAGAATGGCCTTAAGGGCAAGATCTTATGAAATCAAAGCAGAAAACTTGTACAAGAGCGGAGTCTGTGCCCCACTCTTAAAATGCATCTCACGAGATGGTGGCAGGCATCTTCTGCAACATATTCACTCAGGGATGTGTTCTTCGCAAATCGGAACTAGAAGACTTGTGGCAAAGGCATTTTGCCAAGGCTTCTATGGCCCACAGCAGTGTTGGATGCCAAAGAGATTGTGCGAAGATGTGACAACTGCTAGAAGCACACCAACTACACGAAGACATCACCATATGAGATCAAGCTCTTACCCCTTGTATGGCCCTTCGCTAGATGGGGGATAGATATAGTGGGACCACTGCCAACAGCACCAGGGAATTACAAATATGCCATAGTAGCAGTGGAGTATTTTTCTAAGTGGATTGAGGCCAAAGTAGTGCAAAACATCACTTCGCAAGTAGTTCAAAATTTTTTTTGGTAGAATGTGATCTACAGATTTGGGGTCCCCTATGAAGTCACAGTAGACAACAGAAAACAATTTGACAACACAGACTTCTGAAGATTCTGCTTTCATCATGGTACAAAATTGTGTTTTGCTTCAGTATATCAGCTAGAATCTAATGGGGCTGTTGAAAGATCCAATAGTATCATCTTTACAGGAATTAAGAAACATAACAGGGATGCCAAGGGGGAAGTGGGCCAAAGAATTGCCAAGGGTGATTTGGTCTCATAACACTACTACTTTAAGAACTACAAATTTTACTCCATTCAGGATGTTGTACGACGAAGAGGCAGTGGTGCCCGGAGAGATCAAGTTGGGATCATGCAGAGCAAAGGAGCCACCACAAAACGAAGACATGAACCTAGCCATAGACAAAAGAGAAGAGGCCAAGTTACAAGTGTTGCAGAACATAGGAAACTACCAAGACGAAACAAGAAAGTGGAGAAACAAGAAGGTGGTGGAAATGAAGATAACAACAGGAGACATGGTCCTACAAAGAAAAACCAGAGACATCGGGAAGCTAGAAGAGAAGTGGAATGGTCCATTCTTAGTAACAAAAACAAGACCAGGGGCTTATAAGCAACAGACACTTGAAGGCGAAGAGGTGCCTTATTCATGGAATTAGCACAAGTTGCAAAAGTACTGGGTGTAGAAGCAAGAAAAAAGAGGCAGCGAAGAGTTGTACCCTTCTTTTTCTAGTTTCTTTTAATTTTTGTCTTTATGTAATCTTCATTTTCATTTTCAGTAAAACTATGTATCCCGAAGCCGTACTCTTTTCGTCGCGGGGAGAGTCTTCGGTGGTAGCAAACCAGTACCATCGAAGATGTGAGATTTTTAATATCCCCTTGAGAAATGTAACAAGGGCTCCCCAAAGATCATCGGTATCCATCATCGGTCCCAAAGTAACAACTCAACAAATTAAGAGTTGATTACTTTCGGAGAAACAAGCAACGTGAGTTAAGTAGGTGAACATACCCGTCGTGCCTGTAACACCCCAAGTGTTAATTACTTAGTGTTAATCTTCCCTTAATCATGTCCACACACCTTGACTTGGTCAAAGGATCAATTTTTGTTTTTGGTCAACACCTTTAAACCCTAGTCAAACCTCTAGTCCATATACCATTTCTAGAGCTTTTGGCTTTTTCTCCAAAATTCCCCTAAATACTCAAAAATCTACCAATATGAAAGTTGTAGGATTTTTCCGGGAACACAACTTTCATAATTGGCGAAAGTTCAAATTTTGAGGTTTTGATGGCCAAAAACACAGTCAAAGTTCAGAGCACCTGGTGGACCGCGCCATAAAAATCTGAATCTTTGAGCTAAATTTCTGGCTAATCTAGGCAAAATTCCATGGGTCACCTTTTGTAAAAGATGAAGATGGTTAGTTGGTCAACGACTTTTGTATTGGGAGATTTCAAACTTTAGTTTGGAAATTTTGAGTTGTAGCCGGTCAAACTGGGCACCGTTGAAGGGTTTGTTAGAGAATATTCCATGTGATCTAATTCCAATGGGTGCGGACACGGGCGGTTACATGTCCTAATAGACATGTCCCTTCATGATGCCCCTTCACCCATGTATATATGTACAGACTTCATGAGATCAATACAATAGGGAATCATTTCTCTCTTGTCCGTGCCTCATTTACCTTCGATTATCAATACGTTATCAGCACTTGCTCCTCCACCGAGCGCGAGAAGGCCACCGGGCAGAAACTGCGCCGCGGGAAGATCGGAGAATCTCTCCCACCCGCTGCATTGTTCTGTCAACATGAACAGAAAGCAACACGGAGTAACGCTGGATCAATCCACGGAGTAATCTGGAACCGCCACAACTATTTCTGCGTTGAACCTTCTCGTTGTTCTCCATTGATTAGAGAAGATTGAAGAAGGATACAGGCAGCATCACCATGGAAACTTTCTGCGTCGAGCAAGAGAAGAAACTGGCGATTCCCGTGGCGCAGTGCACTCTACGGCGACGGCGTCGACATCGTCTACACCTGGGCTGTCTCGTGGCCGTCGTTGGTGCTTCAGGTCTGCATTTTCCATGTGCCTGGAACAGAGCACATGGCAGTTTCTGTTTGGCCTTAATCACGAAGAGCATAGGAAGAATGTGATGTTATTATCACTTTCATCTACGATTCAAAAGAAGAAGCAAATCGGGACCAATCTGTAAGCGCCAATTCATTCTTATATTTGAGATGCCTTTACTTTGATGATGGCTTGGACACCTTCCACGACATCGTTGTCAACTGCCTTCCACCTACACCAAATCAGAGTAGCAGGATCAGAAGAATGAAAGAGGAAATTTGTATCAAAAGTGGCATCATCTTGATCTTCAGTCAAGAACTGCATCGCTGGAATTTTCCAAAATCTGTAAGCATAAATGTATTCTTCCATTTGCGATGTTTTTACCTTTTCAAAAGGCACTGGACAACGGCTTGTCCTCTCCAATGAGGCACACATGGCATGAAGCCCGTGCTGAGCAGCAAAGGGACTATGGCGGCCAATGACAGCGCTTGACTGACGCTGGACGAGCGCATCACTGCCTGTGGTGGCGATACCCGTATCGACACGCTACGGCTGCATCTGTGATGCTCGTCCGCCGGTATGCACGTGACATAGGGTCGCGGTGACTCGCCATGGCCCTCACCTGCTACAGGGACAGCAGCAGGGGCGGTGTGGCCGTGTCTGCGCTGCGGCTCGCGGCAGTTCGTTCTGTGCCCGGACCCGGCACACGACGATTGTACGCTATGGCCGTGCGGCAAGCGACCCTTGGTACAACTCCATGGCAACGGTGACCAGGCGACGGCGGTAGCGCCGGCCACCGTGGTTTGGGTGCCAGATCAGATACCGCGGGCTAAACCGTTTCTGCGCCAGCCTGACCTAGCCTGGTCCAACTTGCTTAACACTTACAATATTTGTTTTATTTATTTCAGCAGCAATTTTTTCCCCATGTGGTTGTATCAATTTTGCTCTGAAATTTATCATATTTTTTTGGATCTAATATCATGTTTTAGCATGTTGCTTTAACAATTTTGTATAGTAGAGATATCTTACTCCTATGCATTAGACCAGAAATCATGTTGATTTTTGCAATTAGATTGAATTGCATTTTAACATGCTAAATTATCTTAATTAAGTTCTTCTTAATTAACGATGGATTCCATGCAAAATAATAAATGCATATCTTCCATGATTTATTTGGGAATGAAACACAAGGTGATGGAGTCTTAGACATTGGCTGCAATATGTTCATTTTGAATATATTAGCCCTAAGACCATGTCTTTTGCAGCGATATAATCGCCCATCACTGAGAGGTCTACATCTTATGATGATTGCCTACACGTGTTATCCCAAGTAAATGCTTTTGGAGATTTAATTTTGGTATACACCTTTATGGTGATTACCATTTTATTTTTGAAATTTGGTCAAGCACTGGGTAGTGGAGACCTAAGCATCGGCTGCGGTATATTCTTTTAGAATTTATCAGCCCTGAGATCCATGCTTTTTGGCAGCAAGATACTTGCCCACTACTGGGAGATCTACTCCATTGTTTAATTACATGGAGATTATCTACGTTGTGTCCACCAATTTTTCAAAAATGAATTAATTATGGGGTTCACTTTCATGATCCCGCCAGTTCTCCAAAATAAGAAGATATGGTATTTTATGCTTTGCATCGATGTTACAACATCACCAATGTGGTAAATTAAAAATAAATGATTATGACATGTTGAGAATAATTACTTTTATAGAGTTAATGCGCTCGCCAGATGGGCTTAATTATCCTACATGTGCATTAGATATCAAGACCATTTTTGCATTCCATTGACTACTACAGATGATTAGTGATTCCGAATGTCTTAAGTCTCTTGAATTGAATATTCAAGAGAACAAGGTCTCATACAAAGATTGTATGGACATTTCAGGCATTACATGCTTATATGAAGCATCTATATGATGGCTTCAAGTGTGTGTCTTGCTAACCACACCATACCATGAATTAATAATGACACTCATTTTGAGCTCATTAGCCTACACACTACTGATGAACCCATGATTCAGACATTTAAAATCACCACATGACCATTGATGATGAAATGCCAGTTCCAACAAGTTTGTTGGGATCAGGTAGTTTTACACACTCTTGATCTGTGATTAACTGCATGTGCAAGTTCCCCCAAGCTTTGAGTACATGGAAATCCATGAAGTATTTCCCATTTGCGTTTTGGATATGTGTTTTGTACACAACATCCTACTCTCACCACCATAGTGTACATCCATGGGCACACAGGAAACTAGGGATCAATGTGAGATTTCACTCTCCGTCGATCATTTAGATACTCTTTGTGAGGAACTTGTTATGCCCATACACTTGTTGTAATTTAGTCATGAGCATTTCTAGGCATTAGGGGGAGATATCAAGTACCACAAATAATGCCAGGAAATTTATGGAATGCAATAAGCATTCCAAGCTCAGGATTCTGTACCAAAGTTGAACCATTTGGGTTCAATGATTTGCTGGATTGCAAATAAACTGCCATTTGCATTTACTATTAGGCGTCACAAAATCTTGCTAATCCTATGTAATGCCAGAAAGAGTGGTGGTATCACTCAACTCCCTATTGCAATGGACATTGTAAATAAGAGGGGGAGAAGTATGGTTTGAAACTAGGATTAAGCTGCTTGCAAGCAATTGAAGGCTCTACCTTCTAAGATAGTAAATGCAAACCAATCTCCTGTTGGAGTGTTGGTAGACACCAAAAGGATTGAATTATCCTGATGAATGGAAGCATTCACAACCTAGCTCAGTGGTGCACAATACTGAGGCTGGGATATTGGAAGCCCCTGATTCTCATTTTGGGATTTCATCATGGATATAAGGGTGCATAAGACATAGACATTGTGTCTAGGAGAATTATGTTATTTAAAGGCTACATGTGTCAACACTTACTACTCAGCAAATTGTAGGCACTCCAAGTGATCCAATAGACCATGGCCATGGCAGAGTACTTTCGTGCTCAAATTGGATCTTGTTGAGTGATGCAATGAAGCAGAGATAGCCTTGCTCACCTGAAAGAAGTATTGGAATGTTTCAAAACTTCAAGGTATCTTTACTGTGGATACAAATTTGAGGTGGTGAGAAGCAAGGCTAGTAGCAACAAGGGTTTACGCAAAACCCAAGCATTGTTTTCAATGCTATTCTCCACTATTAGTCATAAATTTCCGATACTAAACTTATGGGCAGTAAAAATCATCTATCTATGCAGTTGATAGATGTAGTGACAACATATACTTATGTAGTCACTAGATTATGGAATATGGAATTCTAAAGGGTTCCAAATACCTAATCCACAAATACAACTTGCAACATATATTGTGTAATATTGCTTTGAAGTCATTGATGACTTGAAGCAATTGGTCGAATGTGGTACAATCGACCTAGTGAATCCCTCATGTTGAAGGGATACACAAAGAATTGTATGTTTATGTGTATGTGTTATTGCACATTCTAAACATACAATACTCATCGACGGATTTCGAGATGGAAGATATGAATTGAAAATCTTGGACGAGATTGATTCAATTCAAAATTATCTTATCTCAAGAATCTTGGATATGAAGTTGTCTATATCCAAATTGTATTGAAGAGGTTAAATGCAAAAGAATCATATCCATACGTCCTATGGTTATTTGATTCTCTCATACACCTTGAGATGTGCTAATAATGTATCTTGCAAGAGCATTCGGCTGGATATTGTTTTGAAATGATATGCTAGCCAGTAGCACATGTGATCATATTATGTTCTTTAGTGGAACTCATGATCTGGTTATGAGATTGGATATACTGATCTTGGCTATTTATATAAGATCCCCAGAGTGCAAGATCACTGATATACTTCATGCACTTGTAAGTTGGACCCACCTTTTTCATGGATGTCTATCAAGAGACATTAGTGGTCACTTGCATGTTGCTTTGCAAAATGCTAAACCACATAGTGTGACTATGTGGTGGTTGTGGTTCTATGAGTCACTAACCATATACTTTGTGTTGTTTAGATGGATGCAAGTTATGTGAGGTACAATCTCGGAAATGGTTTATTCCTAAAGTTGGGAAATAAACATTCTGCATCTAAGTATTGTGATAATCATATAGATTATTTACAGTCTGTACCTTGCTTCACATTTTCAAATGTGTTTAAGATATTGGTATGAGAAGACTTAGTGTTTTGCAAACATCAGGAGGAGAGTTTCCTCTTTGATTCATAATTTGTTTCTGCATCATGTTGTACTCTTTTCTTTGTATGAGTTTTACCTTGTTAGGTTTCTCATTCAAAGTTTTTAATGAGGCAACATCAACGCAAGGTGTTATGTCATATCATCTATTTTCCCCACAGGGGTTTTCGAGGATGATACTCTTTGACATAACTATTGTTCTTTTGAATATTATGAGTTTACGTCGTAAGAGTTCAAATGGAACAACATATATCATGGTTTTTCCTTATTTTTCCTATTGGGTTTTTGAGGAGTTTACATGATATATGTACATATTTCCCAAATTTTTTGACAAGATTATTTGGAGAAATTTCAATTTAAACTATATGTCTCATCATTGTTTTTCCCCATGGGGGTTTTTAGAGATGATGGATATCGACATATCATTGTTCTTTGGACTTGTAGTCTTGATGGAACAATAAAGTACCATGATTTTACTCCTTATTTATCCTACTGGATTTTGAGGAGTTTACTTGGTACACATTTAACTATTATTATTCCTCAGATTTTTCCCACATGGTTTTTCATGGAGGAATTAACAACATAACTAAAGGATGATCATATGAAGCTGGAATTGATCAAGGGGGAGTGTTAGTGAATATTCCATGTGATCTAATTCCAATAGGTGCGGACACGGGCGGTTACATGTCCTAATAGGCATGTCCCTTCATGGTGCCCCTTCACCCATGTATATATGTACAGACTTCATGAGATCAATACAATAGGGAATCATTTCTCTCTTGTCCGTGCCTCATTTACCTTCGATTCTCAATAGGGTTGGCGCCCGGACGCTCTGGAGCGCGCGCTCCCGCGTCGCGCCGCACCTCAAGATGGCAATGGGTACCCGAAACCCGATTACCCGATGGGTTTTACCCGATAAAGAGGCGGGTATGGAAAGAATTCTTAACCCGTGGGTATACTAATGGGTAAAAATTTCTACCCATCGGGTATGCGGGTACGGGTATGGAAACATACTACCCACACCCGTGTACCCGCGGGTAATTTGTACCCACCTTGACAAAACATATTTATTCATTATTTTTATGAAATACACATGTATCTAATATATCTATAACATTTGTACTATTAATTAGTGTAATTTTGTTCCTATGTTATAATTGTTGATTTTTAATGACAAAGAATTAATGATATGTGATTCAAATAATATAGTATACTCATGTTGTTTTGATTTATAGCGGGTATGTTGTCGGGTACGGGTTACCCGTCGGGTAGAAATTACCCGTCAGGTGCGGGTATGGAATCATTTTGCTACCCGTGGGCGGGTACGGGTAACCCGACGGGTAAGATTTAGTGCTGGCGGGTACGGGTATGGGTGAGCACTACCCGTCGGGTACATACCCGTTGCCATCTTGAGCCGCACCGACCGACGCTGCGGGTCCCCGCCGTGGGCCCCCTGGGCCCGGATGTCGAGGGCCCCCGCGGCCACGTGGCCAGCCACCGCGTCGCGGCCGTGCACCCTGACCCCGCACGCCCATGCCGTCGCCGCCCACGGTGGTCAATGGCCGGATGGCTCCTTCTCCTCGCCTTCCTGCCTATAAAAGCCGAGCCTTTTCCCTTTGCGCGCGAGCTTCACCATCACCGCTTGCCTGTCACCCCGCCGACCGCCATTGGAGGCTGCATGCCGAGCTCCAACTTCCCCTGGCAAAACCCACCCCTTGACCTCACGTCCCACACCACACACACCACACACACACGTCCCGAGCAGCTGGAAGGCCTACCAGGCCGTTGCCTTCGCCGGAGGCGGAGCAACCGCGGCCTCCAAACCCGGGCGCCGCCAAGGACCACCACCGGCGCCATCCCCGATCCATCCCACACCTCAAATCAGTCGTAGGTGAGTCACTTGTTGCTCCTACGCCCTTCCCCGGCCAAGTCCGGCCATCCCCTCACCGGAATTCGGCCGCCCACATCTCTGGCCGCGACCAGGGACTACATTGTGAAGTTAGAGTTCTTTTTGAGGGCCTAAACGCAAGAACTAGGGACCTGTTTGCGAAAACCAATCTTCCAGTTTTAGGGTACCCAGACTGATTCTTTGAAAAATCATATAAAATAGCAGAAACATCAGAAAAATACAAATAAGGACTTTTTGGAATCCTTGTGAGGAGAACTACATTTTCTAGAAATCATGTATACAGTTTTTCGGAATAGTTTTTGAATAAATTTTAAATCTCAGTTTGAACTGTTTTTGTTATAGCTTAAAATCTACACATGAGTTTGTATTTATTTTTGGATATGTTGTGTGTGATGTTATTGTTAGGCTCTGGTAAAGTTTTGGCACCAATATGATGAATGTATTTTGAGTTATGATTTATTTTACCTTATAGCTAGATGTGGTTTTATCTTTTTGTGTAGCGCTATATATATTTATTCTGTGCCTCTATTTTGCACCATGTGATGTGGATGCTATGTTGAGCCTCTGGTAATTTATGTGGATATATTTGATCCTGCTAAAATGGATTTTTGATTTATGTATGTTACGAAGGATATATTCATATCTTGATATATATGATGTTTGAGACCTTGATTTTTGGTGTACTCCCTGGAAATGATGTTTATGACTACTGGTAGAAATATTAGGCCTCTTGAAGGATTCTCCCTGAATGAATTTTTGTTTCATAGCTAGGCTGTTTTGGTTATTTTCGTCAGAATTATTTTATATTTTTGCTGAAGCTAATTTTTGGTGTGTGAACATATTTTGTGGTTATCTTGCTGTCTGTGAAAAATCAGGACCAGAGGAGCTGTGTATCTTTTTATTTGTTTTTGCTATGTTTTAGTGATAACTAGTGGTGTTGAAATGCTTGGAAAATGGTTGGATTTTTCTTGTGAGTGATTTTCAGTAGATTTACTGAGTTGTAACAGTACGTTTGTGAACCTTCCTTGCTGTTGTGAAGTAAAAATATTTCTTCTGTATATATGTGTACACAATCACCATCAAAAGACTTGGTTAATCACTCTCTACACCATTTGCTTTAATAGAAAGAATATGCTGAATATATTTTTGTCAAGGTGAATATGGTAAAGCATGCTCTCCATGTTTGTCGTGTGATGTTTGCAAGATCATTAAGTTAAGTTCACCGAATTAATTTTTGCATATGCATCCTCCGTGTAGAGCTTCCCGACGGTAGATACGCGCTCGTGCTAGAAGGTGGAAACGAGGTAGCCGACGGGAGTGTGCATTACGTGGCAGTGAATCAAGACCTGGACCAAAGTCCAGAAGAGCCAAAAGCTAACTTTGCTAACGAAGGCAAGACCCGGTTTATCATTTGACCTATATTGCTTTATTTAAACTTTTGCCACTATCTTTGTTTATGTATGCGCATTTACGTTCAGGAGTTGTTATGACACCCTAGATGCATAATCCTTAGGTGCCTATGATCTTTTACTAGAATGCTAGGTCGTTAGATGCTATGCTCTAAGGACCCGGTACAAGTCGAGTGATGCTCGTCACTCGCGAAAATAGGTTCTTATGTTGGAATCATAAGATCTTTATAAATGGATTGCTCATGTGGTAAGAGCATGGGATTTGGGCTCCGGTCCAGTGGCTTCATGGGCTAAGCTTTTGAACATACTAAGCACTTGTCGGGAATGGGATCGGTAAGCCTAGTACCTTAAGGAGACGGTAAGGGATCTTACTACTACTAATCATGAGTAATCGCCTGCCCGGCTCGCCACCGGGAGGAGGGTACATGTGTGAGGCTGGATGCGCTACGTTGGGCATACCAGATAAGCCTTGTACCCAGGACTGTAAGATTCGATCCCGAAACGAGGAATTTTGGGAACCGCCTGGTTGGTGTCCAGTGTGAGGGCACTCTTCCGTGTGTTTAGGTCCACCTTGCAAGGTTATAAATCAATCGATTGTCGGCCTCTCACCGTTATCTGAGACTGCTTAATCAACTGGCCATGATATCCCTTAATGATGGAACTATGTGAATATTGATGTTTGATTAATTGTATTGCACAACTCTTGCTTGCAATGGATTGCTTACCTAGTAATGACTTATATCACTAGAACTTGAGCGAAAATACTGAAATTAAGGATCCACTACGTAGCTACTTTTTGGCAAAACAAACCCACCAGCCAAAAGCCTTCATGCTTAGATGTAAAGTCTTTCTTTTTAGACGGGTAAGTCTTGCTGAGTATTAGTATACTCAGCCTTGCTATATATGTTGTTTTCAGGTGAGCTTGTTTGGCCTGGAGAGATTCCACCTGGCTGGGAGCTGGATTGGGTGGATAACGAGTAATGGTGTCATGGATGGCCTCCTGTGATACTATGTTATCGCTAGTTAAATTTTCCACTGTTTTAAACTCTGAACCTTTTATTATCATGTCATGAACCATGGTTTGTAATAAATGACCCTACGGGGAAGATTTGGATCTAATTTGTGTAATATACTCTGGACTCGCCTTCGTGTGAGTTTTAATGTATACGTTCGATCCTTTGTTGCTATGTAAGTGATTTTACCGGGCTTTGACCTGGCAACACTCGACGGGATGGTTCTTTATTATCGCTTAATGAACAAAGGAAATGGTTTAAGCGATAGTACAGAATTATTTCGGGCGGGGTTGTCACAGTGCTCAAAGAGGTCAAGTCGCATTTAGTTCACAAACGAAAAAAGGACTTCGGCGGCAAGCGTGTTTCATCATATTCACAAGATGTTAAGGAACATGTACGCTCTGTTCCGAAGAGGCGTACATGATTCACTTAAGGCCCATTTCTGTGAACAAAAAGTCTTCAGCGGTCAATGCATGAAGCCCCTCAGTAACGATGTAGGGATAAGTCGACCCGTAAGAAGCGGTGTCGCACAATCATCCGATTCATCACAAGTGACGAAAGCCTCCGGCGGTGAATGCGCAGAGCAAAAACGCAAGGAACAGGCTGACGAGCCACCTTGAGGAAAAACATCATGAAGATTGAAACAAGAAACTGGGGGGCGCTTTGAGGCACGGTTCCATATTTTCAATCTTCGGGGGACCATCTTCGGTAAAGAAAAAAGAATAATGCACATGAAAGGCGTATCAAAATACACAGTACATTGCATCATCTATTTATTACATGGCATCATCGTACAACACAATTGTCACAGAAACAGTTACAACAAGGTAGCATCATCGCATAACATACAGAAAGAACAGAAGTTTAACGAGGGCACTTGTAGATATATTCATGTTCAGCTTCTTCCGTCAGGTCGATGATCTCGATCTTTGGCATTATCACAGGAATGGATGAAGAAATAACATCTTCGGTAGAACGCACAGTACAAGAAGACCCAACACCACTAGCAATTCGAGGAGGGGTAGCATCATGGGCAAATCTGCTGCCAGCAAGTTGTTTTGACTCAAAGTTACGTTGATCGTATTTGCTTGTCTTACGAGACCATAAAGAGTCAAAAGACACATCAGGAAATCTAGATCGAAATTTCGCCAAATGGATCCCAACATAAAGTAATCACCTCGATTAATGGTTATAGGGTATGCATCTTTGGCAATCTGCACAGGGCACATCTCCGGCACTTACGTAGAATTGCAAATGTTTCAGTACACCCATCCACAAAAGAACTTAATTTTTACAAGCCACAGGTGTTCAAGATATACTCTCTCACACCTCAGACTGCCTAGCACTATCTTCGGTGACGTGCTCTTCATGAGATGAAACTACTTGACCCGAACCAGCTCCCGAAGAATCACCACCGCTGCCACTCTGGGAACCCAAGCCAGACGAAGCACTACTCCAGATCAAGATGCACCTTGAGAACTCTGTGAAAACAGCCCAGGACAAGATAAGAAATAATAATAATAATATATATATATATATAATAAAATATGGGTGAAATAAAACAACCTTTTGGAGAACACGACGACCTTCAGCGACGGTCAGAGCATAGCCAAATCTCTTGAAGAAACTTTGCATAAAGTTTTTGGTGATGTTCTTCGGCAGAGCTGGGATCTGCTCAATAGGGAGTCTCCGTAGGAGGCCACGCGAAGGTTGGGTCACGGAGCGAGCGACGGTCCAACTTGCTAATGCTAGGATCATTGCCAGAGAGCACACAGACTGGGCAAGCGTCCTTGCAAAAACGGCAGCACTAAGCTCGCTGAAGGAGAGACCAAAGAAGTGAGAGCACCGATACCATCAGACAGCCACTGAAAAAGTTGACTAATGTACATCTCTTTCACATGATGAGGGGCGGGGGTTGTGCCGAAGTCAACCAGCAAGTCGTGCGTCTTAGAGAAAACTGGTCCTATATGCAAGGACACTTCATCACAATACTACTCATGCTCCGTGACGAGTTTAGAGTGAGTCTCTTGCAGTTGGGTCAACTCTTTGCATTTAGAATTGTATTGGTCCTGTAAGTCTTTGGCTCTCTTTTTCTCGGACTCAGCAGATGAGGTGACAGTGCGAAGACTAGACAGCTCAGCTTGAAGCTCTTCATTCCTTTTAGCAAGCGCCTCCTTGTCTGCAGCACCAGCTAGGCTTTTCTTCTTCTCCTCCTCGAGCAGCGCCACAAGATTCTTCTTCTCCACTTGAAGAGATTTGACAATAGCAATTTCCTTGTCAAGGGCGCTGGCGGTAGTCTTCTCAGAGATTTCACGAGCATGAAGATCTTCGTGCAGGTGACATTGCGCAGTGCGGCAAGTGAGGAAGGATTTCATGCTCAAGTCATGTGCATGAGTCAGGATGTCTCCCAGGTTCTCCTTTCCAAGATCATCTTCCATGATAGGAAACCCGAAGGAATCACCCACTTCCTTGAGAAGAACCCGCTCACGATCATCGCTAGCAAACTAAAGGATTTTTATTTTCTTATCCCCTGATAATTGCGTGCTAGGGGACATCCCAAGACGGCGAGCATCATCTGAAGGAGACTCCATGCTGACCATAAAACCCCCACGAAAAACATCACTGTCTGACTCCGTAGCGGAGCTGTTGCTATCTTCGACATGAGTGGAAAGGGCTCGATGGGCAGAAGAAGTAGCAGCCTCGCTACTGCTAGCAACATCAGTACCAACATAGACATGACGCACTTCAGGCTCTTTGGCAGGAGCTCGTTCTTTGTCTTTTGATGCTCGTTGACGAAGAGCATCATCATCGTCGCTCTCGGGCTCGGGGTCGCTGTAGTTAACCTCAAAGGGTTTGGAGAGCGTGCCAAGAATACTAGTAGTGGCGGCTGGAGAGCTGGAGGTAATGTCCACGAAGACGTCAGCGTGTGGAGAGCGCATGGTGTCGCTGTGGCCGGAGGCAAGAGCATCATCCAAGAAGTTGCGCCCAGTGCCTTGTCCACTAGCCGCTTGTTCACCAATTTCTTGATCGCCAGTCATCGCACCATTTTTTTACCGACTCAATGGGGCTCCAAGAGACAACTTCGGTCGATGCAGCTCAGGCCCTTCGGCGCTTAGGTGCACCACCACCTCCGCGTCCCACACGGCGTCTCTTTGCAACCTTTTGGCGAGACGAAGGAGCAGAAGGAGCAGCAGCTTCAGAACCACCTTGATCACTTTTCTTGGCAGCCCACCTGGCAGCAATTTTGCGGCGAGAGATGTAGCAAGGCGATCACCGGCGGCAATTTCAAAGAAAGTGAAGAGACGATTGTCTCGCACGCCACCAATGTTTGCTTCAATATCAGCATCCTCCTTGGCGGAGATAACACCAAGTATAATGTTAGCTCTCTCTTCGATATCAGCTACATTAATATCTGGAAAGAAAATAAGAATCAGAAAAGAAAGCATAGAAACAAATGAAAAGAGAGAACATGTAAGCAGTAGAAGATAGGAGTTAGAAGCGGTGAAGATACTGAAGCTCTTTCCTAAGTTCGGGACCTTTATAGGAGAGGCAAAGTCTTTCCAGGCCTTAACGTCCCAACCGGCGAGAACAGGAAAGACCTTCGTACCACAAAATTCTTCGACGAGGTCACGAGTGTCGTATACCTTCGCCAGCTCTCCGAAAGCAACCAGGAAGAGGCCCTTGTCCACCCCTACCCATCGGATGGTATGGCCGCCACCAATGGTTGGCGATGTCCCCATTGCCTTGCCTCCCAGTCCCCAGCCGGCTACCACTACCGGTGAACCTTCCTCCCCTATTTTTATTCTATAGGCGGGGGAGGTTGGTCGGAGTGGTGACGGAACGAGGGAGGTGGCGGTGGGAGGAGGAAGAACTGATGTGGCAGCATGGAAGGGAGTCGGCTGGAGGTAAGGGACAGGTGAGGGGTGTGTAGCATGTCGCTTAGTACCCCTTATGCGGTACAGACGAATGACGACTTCACTGTGGCTTGTCTAGGGGGGTTTTAGACTTTCAATCGCTATTGTGAACAGAGTTTGTAGACTGTAGATTTGATGAGTCCGGCCCAGGAGTGATGTTGGATTCCAGCGCACCCACTCGGGGAAAGTTCCACTCGCACCAAAAGACTAGTACCACTACCGGCGAACCTTCCTCCCCTATTTTTATTCTATAGGCGGGGGAGGTTGGTCGGAGCGGCAACGGAACGAGGGAGGTGGCGGTGGGAGGAGGAAGAACTGATGTGGCAGCATGGAAGGGAATCGGCTGGAGGTAAGGGATAGGTGAGGGGTGTGTAGCGTGTCGCTTAGTACCCCATATGCGGTACAGACGAATGACGACTTCACTATGGCTTGTCTAGGGGGGTTTCAGACTTTCAATCGCTGTTGTGAACAGAGTTTGTAGACTGTAGATTTGATGAGTCTGACCCAGGAGTGAGGTTGGATTCCAGCGCACCCACTCGGGGAAAGTTCCAATTGCACCAAAAGACTAGTACCACTACCGGCGAACCTTCCTCCCCTATTTTTATTCTATAGGCGGGGGAGGTTGGTCGGAGTGGCGACAGAACGAGGGAGGTGGCGGTGGGAGGAGGAAGAACTGATGTGGCAGCATGGAAGGGAGTCGGCTGGAGGTAAGGGACAGGTGAGGGGTGTGTAGCGTGTCGCTTAGTACCCCATATGCGGTACAGACGAATGACGACTTCACTGTGGCTTGTCTAGGGGGGTTTCAGACTTTCAATCGCTGTTGTGAACAGAGTTTGTAGACTGTAGATTTGATGAGTCCGGCCCAGGAGTGAGGTTGGATTCCAGCGCACCCACTCGGGGAAAGTTCCAATCGCACCAAAAGACTAGTCCCATAGGGGAAGGATGGCTCTCCTTTTAAGGTGGCTTCCTCTTGCAAAGCTAAGGAAGGTGGGATAATTCAGACATGCACAGCTGATGCCTACACCGTCGTGCGCCTGGACAAACCATTCTCCACGGCTGCCGCTGCCGCTGCCGCCTACACTGTTCTGCGCCTGGCCAAACCATGCTCCCGTTGGGCCACGACTGCCTCCTACACTTCGTGCGCCTGGCCAAACCGTGCTCCACGGCTGCCGCCTACACTGTTGTGCGTCTGGCCAAATCGTACCCTAGGATATCCTCATCAAGATTTGTTGTGAAGAGAACTAGATGTTGAGAGCTAAATACAACTATGAAAATGAATCGGTTTTACAAGAATAACAATCAAGGATACTAGAGGAAGAGACAAACTGGATACGAAAATTAGACGAATATTCATGGTAATACCACATGATGAGATAAGTGCTTTAATTTGTTCCTGCTTTCTTATCCTGGCCTCTCTCCTCTCAGCTTATAATAAAATTCCTTGCATACAAGCCGAACACGAATGTTTGCCGGTTTTCATACCACAATACAAGTAAGCTACCGGGATGGAGGGGATAACTGCTGGGTCGGGGCCCTAGCTGCAGCAACAGTAGCAGAGATTTGGCATGAGCTTGTCTCCGGTTGACAGCAGCACCAGCATTGGAAAAGTTCACAGTAGCCGCCAAAGTTGTCGGGGCTTTCGTCTAAGCATATACGCGTGCAGTCGTCGTCATTAATCAATCCCCAGCACGGCCCTTTATAATTGCCGCTCAGGTGGTCGCAGCTAGCGGACACCGACTCTGCTTGCATCCAATCCAGCCATCAAAACAAATATACAACAAATAAAGGACATTTATGAGAAAGTCTCAGGTGTAGTTCATGCATGGGCACATGTACGTACCGCCACCGATAATGAGTAGGATGACAACGAGTAGCAGCACCATAGAGGCATTCTTTGCTGAAGGTGCCATTGCTTGTTCTGATTGAGCGAGGATATTGGACATGAGTCTGGCAATTATATGCATGTCCAAGAGCCATTGCACGTACTCGATCTTAACATAAAAAGAAAAAGTCATCACTCTCGACCTTGGATCCATCGGGCTCACCAAGAACAATGTTGAGAGAAGAAATCAACTCTATAAATTATGCTACTGTCCTGTCTTTATCCCTATCATCACCCCCTAGTTTTTCCCACCGCAAAAGAAGCGAAGCACAAGCCAGGCACAGCTTGCGGAACCACGTCAAACAAGGAACCTATACTACGTGATACACTCATACTGTCCTACACATAAGTTTTGCCGTTTGTTTCTTGCTGCATGCTGAGATTATCGCTTTGCTTGCCTTGCAATACTTGCGTGCTGCCATTTTCTTTCATTTCATTCTTTCAAACTTCACTATGCTTGTTCGGTGGCTGGACTCCAACGATCTTCAGAAAAAGCCTATATATGTATGTGGTATGCCTGTTTGTCATAAGTTGGCATCTTGCTGCCCCCGTGGGAATAAATTTCGTTACCTACAATGTCTGGCCGGCCAGGCCGCCTGGTATACTTCAATTCAGGATGCAGCTGCTCTGCTCTGCTCACTCAATTTATCAAATGTTCTCCTACAAACAACTAAACCTACTGCATCTGGTCACCATCAGAGATTATTCTATCTTAAGAAAAAAATAGAAAAGCATCTACGCCTCCTTATAAGAATATTAAATATTTGCATGTAATAACCCAGCGTACCATTTATGTCGACAGTGACTTAGGTCCGCCAGGAGAATATGATTTCAGAAAAAACGCAGGAATTCACATTCCCTGCACAGCGTCGTGCGCAGTTGCTATGTCGCTTGCAACGTCCCGGGCCTGAGAGGCTACTCCACGCAGCATCCGCCCTCTGCCACGGCAATGGCGGGGCCGGTGCCGGGGGCGCGTTCGGTGCGTCGCTCTTCTTCTGATCGTTCCATTCCTGCTGCTTGCTCCCGTTCCCTGCTACGAGCGGTGCTGCCGGTGGGACTGTGTCGTTCCTGGCTCTTCCCTGTTCGTCGGCGGCGTGATGCCTTGCGATGTTTTTTTTTTTACGGGAAGGATTACCGTTAGATTAATTTTCAACGGTGGTAATTTTTATGGCTGATGTGGATATTTCCGTTTTTAAGGAACGCCACCGCGGTGAGAAGTAAAAAGATACCTGGGCAAAAATAGGAACCAAATCCTGATAGATTACATGCTAATACTTTTATTTCCTCAAGGGAGCGAATGTGCACACTGCAGCAGCTGACAAATACTACTGAGATGTATCAGTCCTATTCTGGGTACCACATTTTGTTGTAGAAAAGCGAAGCCGTAGAAGATAATAGTACCAGATATTTTGCACAGAGGCATCGAGAACAAAAACAGCTCGCGATTTCCGTGGCTTGATATCTATAAACACATAGGGAGAAAAAAATTGAGACACGAGTGCAATCTGGTTAATTAACTATTAGATATCAAGCCCGATTAATTAACTATAAACACATATACTATTAGAGAATCGATTTTTTGTCCCAGGCCAGATTTCACATTTGTACTGGGTACTTTGCGCTTCGGTACAAATGAGCACATTTGTACCGGGTGGGGAGGTGGAGCCCCCCGACGCTCCCCTGCGAGACGACATTTGTACCGGGGCTTGGCTAGAGCCGGTACAAATGTGAAACACTTGTACCGGGCCGTGTTGAGGCCCGGTACAAACTTGTTAACGGCTATATCTGTCGTCCCTTTCCCCTGCCCGAGCCCCCTCCAGTCTTTCTGCCCGAGCTCGAGCTCCCTCTCCTCCCATGGCGCCCTAGGGATTTTTTGCCTGATTTGCGATGATTTCTCCACGATTTCACTCATTGAAGTGTTGTAGAGGTTACGGTTGCCGTTTTAAGTTTTATGCTTTATACTTAGAGTATTTCGCGAAAGTTAGAATGAACTATAATAATGGTGTTTTTCTTCAATTTAGATGCGTATTAAGCTATGTTATATTAGAAAGAAGGTGTCATGATAGTTGAATGAGATGTTGTTTATGTTGATAGTTTTTTAAATTTATTTAATTATATTTATATTTTTGGTACTGAAAAAATAGTTTTCATAATTAGAAAATTGATTTATGATTAGAAAATTAGTTTTCTCATTAGAAAATTAATTTTCTTCAGAAGAAAATTGATTTCCTCAATAGAAGATTAGTTTCCGCATTAGAAATTTAGTTTACTGATTGTATATAGAATAAAATTAATCATTCTCTTATTTTTATTTTTTTATATATATAGTCAGTTGGTTCTCTACCAGTGGCCCTACATCCTAGCTAGCTACAGTACTAATTTTATTTGTAGGTAGGTAGGAGGAGCTAAAAGTTTGTTTTTTTATATACTTAAGATATAGCACAAATAGTTATTCATATTTATATTTTTGTCATTAGAAAATGAGTTTTCATCATTAGAAAATTGATTTTTGATTAGAAACTTATGTGTACAAATAAGAAGGGACGATGTCTACCGCTGTTGGTGGTAGTGAGGATGGTGGTGGAGATCGTCGTTCCTCAGACGGCAAGGGGAAAACCACAATTGCACCTCGTGATAAGGCGAAGAAAATGACCACGTGGGGGAGGGCAATGCTTTGTTATTTGTGAAGAACAGATATAGATGATGTTCCAGCGGGAGAGGAACCTCCTTTTGGTGGCCGTTATGGTCCACCAGCATACTCGAATGTTGTAGATCCACCGAGGACTACTAATCCACAGGGTGCTTCCAAGAAAGCTAAACCTTCGTCGTCACGTCACAAGGATGGCTAAAGTTTGTCGTGTTTTATCTTGTTATAGGGTTTCATATGTGGCAATTTAAATTTCGCTTTGTATGAACATCATGTAATATAAGTTTGTTGTATTTTATCATGTGAACTGTATCATGTGGATTGTTGCCGTATTGTATCATGTGAATTGTAATGATGTATTTTGTTTGTTGACCCTTTCTAGATGGATCGACAATGGATGTACTCGGACAAGAGGATCTCCTCCGGTTACATGAATGGGTTGCGTGGATTTCTACAAGTGGCTGAATCCAACAGGCCCCCATCCGGTTTCATTATCTGTCCATGCAAACAATGCAAATGCCAGAAGGATTACAAATCGATAAAGAGTCTTCACGATCACCTAATCAAATGGGGATTCATGCCAAACTATTTTGTATGGACAAAGCATGGGGAAAGAGGGATTATAATGGAAGATGATGAAGAAGAAGATGACACTATTCCTGACTGGACTCAAGGTGTTGCCTTTGCGGATGACACAATGGAAGAGGATGCTCAAGGTGATGAAATGGGAGAGACTCAAGGAGTAGATGATGCTCTCGCTGAGGTGCTGCGAGAGGCAAAGGAAGAGTGTGAAACGGTGAAGGAGTCAAAGAAGTTAGAACGTATGTTAGAAGATCACAAGAAACCGTTGTACCCAGATTGCAAAGAGGGGCACAAGAAGTTGGGTAGCGCATTGGAAATGCTGCAATGGAAGGCTAGAAACGGAGTTTCTGACATGGCTTTTGATGAGTTATTATTGATCGTGAAGGAAATGCTTCCCGAGGGGAATGAATTGTCGGCGTCAACGTACGAAGCTGAAAGGGTTGTTTGTCCTCTGGGTTTGGAGGTACAAAATACGAGAATTTAGAGGCTTGTCCCGTATGCAAAGCGCAGTGTTATAAGATCCCACGAGATGATCCTTATGATATTAAGGGGGGACAAGAAGAATAAGAAGAAGAAGATTCCTGCGAAGGTGTTGTGGTATTTTCCAGTGATTCCACGACTGAAGTGTCTATTCAGGTGCAAGGCCAATGCAAAGTTGATGAGTTGCCACCAAGCAGAACGTAAAAAAGATGAAAAGATCAGGCACCCCGCCGATGGGTCGCAGTGGAGATTAATTGACAGAGAATTTCCCGACTTCGCAGGGGAGGCAAGGAACATTCGGTTCGACTTAAGTATAGATGGATTCAATCCATTCAGTGAGTTTGGTAGCGCTCATAGCACTTGGCCTATGACCTTATGTATGTTCAACCTTCCTCCCTGGATGTGCATGAAGTGGAAGTTCATCGTGATGCCATTAATCATCCAAGGGCCAAAGCAGCCAGGGAATGACATCGATGTGTACCTAAGACCGTTGATTGATGATCTTAAAACGTTATGGGACAAAAAAGGTGTACCTATGTGGGATGAGGACAAGAAGGAGACCTTTAATCTAAGAGCATTGGTGTTTGTAACCATCAATGATTGGTCGGCACTTGGTAACCTATCAGGACAAACAAGCAAGGGATTCCGAGCATGCACGCACTGTTTAGATGATACTTGCAGCATATATCTAAAACACAGTAAAAAGGTTGTGTATATGGGCCATCGTCAATTTCTTCCTCCTAAGCACTCGTTAAGAGAAGAAGGAATAAAGCATTTTGAAAATGTTGGAGAAAAATGTAAGAAGCCCTTGCAGCGTGATGGCAAAATTGTATTTTCTATGGTCAAAGATTTGAAGGTAGTGTTTCGGAAGGGTTCTAGTAGCACATCTGTTCCAAACGACGACGCTGGACACGCAGCCATGTGGAAGAAGAAGTCGATATTTTGGGAGCTACCTTACTGGGAAGTCTTAGAGGATCGCAATGCAATTGATGTGATGCATGTGATGAAGATTTTTTGTGTGAACTTGCTTGGTCACTTAGGTGTATACAAAAAGACAAAAGATACAATTGAAGCACGTCAAGATCTGAAAAATATGAAACAACGAGATGATCTGCATCCGAAAAGAGAGAAAATGGAAATTATTTGGCCCCTGCTAGTTACACCCTAAGCAAGGAAGAGAAGAAGATGATGTTTGATTGCTTGAATAGTATCAAGTCCCAACGGGCTACTCCTCGAATATAAAGCGAATAATAAATTACAAAGAGAAAAAATTCACAAATCTGAAGGCTCATGACTGCCACGTGTTGATGACACAATTGCTGTCTGTTGCACTAAGGGGCATTGTACCAGAGAATGTGAGATTGGCAATTGTCAAGGTTTGTTCATTCCTCAACCAGATCTCTCAGAAGGCAATCCATCCAGTCAAGCTAGTGCAGTTGTAGAAAGATGTCATGCAATGCCTTGTCAACTTTGAGATGATCTTTCCACCATCTTTCTTTACTATCATGATCCACCTTCTAGTCCATCTTGTCAAGGAGATTTTTGTCCTCGGGCCTATGTATTTACACAACATGTTCCCTTGAGTGGTTGATGTATGGTTTTAAGAAGTATGTTTGTAATCGTGCCCGTCCTGAAGGAATCATCGCAAAGGGATATGCTACAGAGGAGGTCATCGAGTTTTGTGTGGACTTTATTGACGAGCTTACTCCGATTGGACTCCCTGTATCACACCATGAGGGGAGACTCACGGGAAAGGGCACACTAGGGAAGAAATCTCGGATAGATGTGGATTAAACGTTATATCGTAAAGCACATGCAACTGTCTTGCAACAATCATCCCTAGTGGCTACATACAGGGAGGAGCACAAGTCAATTTTATGGGCCTCAAACAGAGGGAGGACCGAGCGATGGATTACACGTCATCACGTTGATACTTTCAGAACTTGGTTGCGGAAAAAACTGATGGGTGATAAAACTATTGATGAGCAAACCCAGTGGTTGGCTAGAAGTCCATCTATCACGGTGTTTACGTTCCAAGGCTACGAGATAAACGGGTACACATTCTACACGAGAGCCCAAGACCAAAAGAGCACGAACCAAAATAGCGGTGTCAGTATAGATGCAGTGGACGACAATGGAAATCTATAAACATACTATGGCGTCATTGAAGAGATATGGGAATTGGACTATGGACCTTTAAAAGTCCCTCTTTTTAAGTGCCAATGGGTCAACAACACTGGAGGTGTAACGAAACACGACGACTATGGGATGACAATAGTGGATCTCAACAAGATTGGATACAAAGAGGAACCATTTGTCCTAGCCAATGATGTTACTCAAGTTTTCTACGTGAAAGACATGTCAAGAAAGCCACCAATAAAGAAGGGCGCTAACAAGGCGATTGACAATGAGCCAAAGCGTCACATAGTTCTACCAGGAAAAAGAAAAATCATTGGAGTTGAGGACAAGACTGACATTTCAGAAGATTATGATCAGTTCCATGACCTTCCTCCATTTTCAGTTAAGGTTGACCCAAGCATCCTATTAGCCGAAGAGGACACTCCATACTTACGTCGCGACCACAACTAAGGGACATTCGTGAAGAGGAAGATTGTTAACGTCCCCTTACATGATGATGATGTATAATAAATTTCATAACTTCGTGCTCATGTAATTGTAATATTTCGCTGTGATTGAGAATATTAACTATTTTGAGTAGTCAATTTTTGTATCTGACCCTGATGCTCCCATTACATAGTTTTATTTTAATAAAAAATAGTAATTATTTCATTTTTTGCTTCATTAAATAAAAAATAATAATTTTTACGTAGAAATATACGCGAGCAAGACCAAATGATGATTACCATATTAACTACACTTTATGTTCTAGTTAAGGTGCATTTTGCATTGAAAAAATAAATTTCTTTTCGGTTGTTAAAGTGAAGGATAAAATAGTGACTATTAGAAGATATTACTAACTTAATGATAATAAAGTTGTCATTTCTATTATTAAGGTATGATTCCATAGTATATATGTAAAGTAAGTATATGAAATTTGTTCTACCATTTTATGCCTTGTATATGATTTATAATAAATAAACTATCAATATAGGATATTTAAAGCAAATTAAATGGAAAAGGCAGGGAAACAAAATGAAAAGCACATTTGTACCGGGTATGATCTGGCCTCGGTACAAATGTGCTTTTCGTTATGGCGCCAAACGAAAAGCACATTTGTACCGGGGCTAGATCCGACCCGGTACAAAAGATTCACATTTGTACTGGGGCTCAATTGGCACCGGTACAAATGTGTTATCTATACCGGGGCCGGCTATGCCCCAGTACGTATATACTTTGGCTATATATAAGCCCGCCCCTTCTCCTTCCCTGGAATTAGCCGTTTCGCAATCTCTGCCGCTTCCTCCCCTCGTCGTCGTCGTCCCCGCCGTGCGCTGATCCACTCCGCCGCAGCCGCTGTTGACGGCTGTTAAGTGCTTACTTTAGCCATCAATATACTCATGAATAAAGGAGCAAAAGGCATTTCTTACACGCATTCAGTTAAGAATAATGTAGTTCCACTTGTCCTTGGAGATTATTTGATTGCAAGAAAATAAGTAGGAAAAGAGTGGAACTCACTTCTATGATCCATGCCACATCACCTCAGCCTAGGAGGGGCTGCCAACATGGATGCCACGCATGCAAGCCATGTCGGTAATCCAAGGGAAGCACACCTTGGCGAATCAGAGAGTGATACGTGGACATCACATGGATCCATGGGCCCACAAAGCACCCAAACCGCGTCAAAATCAAGTGGACACCAGGAACCGACTTAAGGACCCACAGGACAGCCACCTGGATAAAGCACAGGCCAAGTGGGGCCCACAAGGGGTCGGCCGACCCCACAGGTCGGCCGAACCGACCTTCTGGCCTGCAATGGCCAGCTTCCACGTGTTGCTTCCTGATTGGTCCCTGAGTCCACACCCGAGGTGTTTGCAGCCACTTGACGCCGGTGCTCATGCCTATAAATAGAAGGAGAGGGGGCTCATTTTTACCCCAACTCACTTTGCAACTCCTCTCTCACGTTTGGTTTTTAAGGCTAGGAGGTAGGCTAGAGTAGTTCTACTTCAGGTTCCAAGTCTACTTTGGGATCTAGGTATGAGTGCTCTTGTATCTTTATTTCTTTGTATAACTTTGCTCTACTTCAACTATTTATCTATTTCATATAAAGTAGTGCTTGTATGCATGGGTGATTTGTTCATGTGTTCTTCACCTGTTCATCATTTAGAGGCTCCTGTTCTTGATGAACAAGCCCTTTCGATCCAGTTGACGGGTGATTTACTCATGCTTTCTGTGTTTGTTCATAAGTTAGAGGCTCGTGTTCTTCGCGAACACGACCCTTTGATCCTATGGATTAGACGTAGGAAAACACGAATCCGTTTGTGTGCCTAGCCTAGTTTGATCTAGTTAGATTACATGTTTGTGTTGTATGAAGTCCGAGCTTAAGCTACGGTACTCGGTGTAATTTGTTGGTTTATCTGGTGGCTCTGACCTGGGTCACAATAGTCCGGGCCGGTTAGAGTCCTGCTAACAATGTAAGCATGGTGCTTGGGTTGCGTAGCTACGTTACTTATGAGTTTACCCCACGGTTTCTCTTGGGGTAGGCCGCGGTAGTGACAGCCGCTGGTCCCTTGTATTCCCCCACGTCCGGGTACGCTGTAGGAGTCTAAAGTCTAACAACCGTAGTCGTGCAGAAGCGACACAGGAGGTTAGCTCCCCGTTTGTGCCTGAGTGCTTAAGCCAATGTTCATACAATGCTAGTGTGTCTAACTCATTCTGACTAACTTTGTATGTATAGTACCTTAGAACCTAGAAATAACTCGTATATTGCCTCCTAAGCCTAGGACCTTTAGAGAGTGAGTGCATGTGTGTTCACACTACCACCTTATTATCATATCTCACCACTGTACTTGAGTGCCTGATTTATTTCCGTCTATGATTTATATTCATTGCAATGGTGTTGAACTTGTTAATCCGCTCAAGCCTTCCTTGGATTCGATACCCTTTGGAATACTCCTTTGGGGAAATGCTATAATAGTACTTGTGCGCGCTTACGGATTCCTGTAATCATTAGGATTACCATTTGTCATTACTGGCATTGTTGCTATGAACTCATAAACTTAGCAGCAACGTTAAGAAATGCCAACAGCCACCTTCCCCAACGAGCTCCCTCCCCGCGCGGTCGTCCTACGCCATCCAGCCACCTTCCCGCCGTGACCGCCGCCGCCGCCTCCTCCCCGCCGCGCCCCCTCCCCGCCGACGCCTCCGATCTGTAACATCCCTGATGTTTGTTAAAGTTAACTACCTTCATTAGTTGGGTTAATCAAGATTAATTAGCCCTAAGCATGTTTAACATGATTGTGCTCAAACTTTACACATACCCCTTGGTCAAAATCCCCAATCATAGTCAAACCCCTAAGTGCTCCTTAAAGCTGAATTAGTTTTCTTACGCGTTCTCCAAATTTCTCTATAGAAGTTCAAAATCGGCCAATATAAAAGTTGTTCCTTATTTCTGGAAACACAAATTTCATAATTGGTGGACATTCCAATTTTGAATGCAAACTCGCTTAAATTTGAGTTGAAGTTCCTGTGCGCAGTACATCGAGGCCGAGAATTCCTGCAACTTCATCATGTTTTTCCCGTCAATCCTTTCACCAAAGCATAGGTCGCCCTTTGTGAAAGTTGTAGTGCTTTAGCTCCTCTACAACTTTCGTTTTTGGAGATTTTCAACTTAGTTGCCACTTTTTGGAGTTTCACTTTTTTTGAACTTGGCTAAACGGAATGCAAAACGGCCAGAGCGTCAACGTCGCACCGCTCCAGAGCGCGTGCGCGCACGCGTGCCGCTGCGCCACGCGTCACCCGCCGATCCCTCCGGCGTACGGACTTTGGACGATCCGTGGTGGGCCGAGCGTCCTGGGGGACTCCGCACGACCCAACGGCCGTACACCGCGCCTAGGGGTCAGCCGCCTCCCGTTCGACACCACGCGCCGCACGGTGCCCATGCCACCCGCGGCTGCGCATGCAGCCAGGGCCAGATGGCCGCCCCGAGGGTGCCAATCGACTTGCCATCACCTCGACCTCGTCGAGCCCGTGCTACTGGTCCCTTAAAACCGAGCCATGGCCTTTTGTTCTCGCTTTTTCGTCCGCCGGCCGCACACTCCGCTCCGCCGGCCGCCATAGCCACCGCCGCCGCAGAACCCCGCCTCCCGCGCCAAACCACCGCCGCCCAACCACTTTTCTTCCTCCCTTAGCCCCTCTGGAACACTACTCTGCCGCCCAACGCCGCACATTGCTGACGCCGTCGCCAGACAGCAAGCCGCGGCGGACACTCCGCCCCTGCGCCGCCGCCGGCCGCCGACAGTGTCATTCCGGCCAAACTCCGACCACACCGCCACCTCCCATCGCCCTAGCAAGGTGAGCATGGGACCCCAGGCCGCTCCTCCGCCCGTCTCCGGCCGGCAATCGCCGCCGGCGAGGCCCTACGGCCACCAGGGACCACATTGCGAGGATTGCAATTTGTCTTGGGTGTTTTTCGTGAACCAAGGGCAGATGTGTAATATCTGAAATATAGTTCAAGGGTCTGGCTGTAAATCTTATTTTAAGTTTCGGCTGTAACTTCAAAAATCCGTAGAAAATTGTAGAAAATTCAGAAAAATGCAAATCCAATTTTTTTGGGTTCCTGGTGAAGAAATATACCTTTTCTAGAAAGCATGTATAGGGTTTTTCTTTATATTTTTTGAATCAAAAATTCAAACTCAGTTTGATGTGTTTTTGGTGTAGTTTAAAATATACACATGATATGAACTTGAATTTTGGATATGTTGCTCTTTATGGCATGTTTAGATTTGTGACCAAAGTTGGAATGAGTTTGATGTGTATATATTTAGTTATGATTTATGCAAGCTTTATACTAGATTAAGTTTGATGCTTTTTATAGCCCCTTTAATAAACTTTTCTTTAAGCACAAGTGCACCCTAGGGCTTTCCCTTGATGAGTAGTATCTCTGGTAGAGTGGATATGATTTTAGGAAATTTTTTAATAGGTGATTCGGATTTAATCTTGTGTAGGGTGATAATTAATAACTCAATATATAAATAAGGTCTATACTTGAGCTTTGGCCAGAGTCTTAGATTTGACATGTATGACTTGTAGGAGAAAGTTGAGATCAAAAAATTTAGTAAATCTTTTTATATGAATTAATGGTGTTTTACTAGGCTAAAATTTGTCTTTTTTTGTATAAATTAATTTATAAATGTTCTTAATCTAAATTTTGGTGTGTGAGCTTAGAATGGATATATGAGGATGTGTGCATAAGCTTAGACTTATTTGAGGTGTTTTTGATTTAATATGGAATTATGGTTGTAAGGCTTGTTTTAATTAATTAAATAAATAAAGGGTAATTAAGGGTTAAATTGTGAAAACATGTCAGATTTCTGTTTTTGAATTTTCAACACACCCCCTTGCTGTTTTTAAAGTTATTTATTTTACTTATGTTTAAATATGTACACAGTCACCATCAAAGTTAACCTTTAATTAACCTCTCACACCCTCAACTAATGCATATGCATGTGACGTGTAGATTTACTAGACGGGACGTACACGCTCACCCAGGAGGGAGACGGGACGGTAGATGGTGAAGTGAACGAGTTGGGTGTTCATCAAGACCTGGACCAAAGTCCGGAAGAGCCCAAGGCTGTTGCTAACTTAGAAGAAGGCAAGCACCAGTTGCATTAACCCAGTTTCCTAGCTTGCAATTTATTTTCGTATTTATGTTATGTTATGTGCATTTAAGTTTCAGGAGTTGCTTTGAAACCTAGTTGCATGATCCTTAGGACTCCTATGCTCTTTTACTAGTATGTTAGGAACGCTAGTACCATGCTCTAAGGATACGGTAGAAGTCGAGTAATGACTCATTGCTCGCGAGATATAGGATGCTTATGTTGGAATCATAAGTTGGTTAAATTGACTCGCTCATGTGGTAAGAGCAATGGGTTCGGTCTCGACCGAGTAGCATGGTGCTGGTCTAAGCTATTGAACGTACCAAGTGATTGTCGGGAATGGGACCGGTAAGCCTAGTACCTAATGAACCAGTGCGGGAATTTTATCGCTACTAATCTTGAGATATGTCTCCCGGTTTGATTCCGGTAGTGTAAGTGTGAGTATGACCGTGCCATGTGAGGGCGTTCCAGTAACCTTGTACTTAGGACTGTGACATCTTTTCCTAATTTGGGGAGTGACGGGAACCGCCTGGTCGGGGTAGACCCCGCATTTGCTTTTCTTTGGATTCTTTGGGGTCTACCTTCCTCTGTGTATCTTGGGTTTACCTTGCAAGGATATAAATCGATCGATCGTCGGTCACTCGCCGTTATCTGAGTCGGCTTGACCACTGGCTACCCCATGTTTATTTATGGAACATTTCGAATTAATATTGTTGGATGATTAATCTTGTTTGTACAACCATGCTTGCTTAGCTAGGTGCTTACCTAGAATGGTTAACATACTAGAACTTGAGCTAAAATTTGAAAGTAAGGATCAACTCTTAGTTGCTTTTGGCAAAACAAACCCACCATCCAAAAAGTCTTGCATGTCTAGCTGTGTCTTTTATTTTGACGGGTCAGTCTTGCTGAGTATTAGTATACTCAGCCTTGCTTTTTTTTGTTATTTTCAGGTAACCCCATCTGGCCTGGTGCTATTCCAGATGGATGGAAATTGAATGGGAGAACGATGATGAGAAGTGATACATTGTGGATGGCAAAGACTATGAATTTAAAAAATGATAAAACGACCGACAACGGAAGGTACTTTCTGGAAATGTATGATTCAAGTGTAGAATCGATCCCTCCTCTTTTGAAATTGAATTATATATGTCGTGTTTTGATTAGAGTGGTCAGAGGAGGGTCGACCGGACCACGCGCCGATGCGAATGGAGCGTGTCCCTTGAACCCGAATCTTGGGATTCTTCTTCTCCCATTTATCACAAACCAACGGGCCAGTTTACTTCACCAAATATTCACCAACTATTCGTCACATCAATCTTTTTTTCACTAATTTGGAGTATTAAATGTAGATTAATGACAAAACCCATTCCACGACCCTTACCCTAATTTTCGAGACGAATCTAACGAGCCTAATTATGTCAGGATTAGACAATATCATGCTACAGTAAACAGTCTTTAATGACAGGTTAATTAAACTTAATGGATTCGTCTCGCAATTTCCGGTCCATTCGTGTAATTATTTTTATAAATAATCTACGTTTAATACTCCTAATAAATCTTGAAACAACACCAAAAGTTTCAGTACGCGAACTAGTCCGCGCCGCGACGCGACTGCTGGATCATGCCAGGGCCGCGCGCGGCATGGCGGACACGTCCGCGCCGCCTGCCCCTGCCGATCTTGTCCCTACTCCCTCTAGATGTGGACTGCTGAAGACAGACAGGGTGATCCCATACCCATTCCCATCCACCACAGCAGCCAGCAGGCCGATCGATCACCTGTAGCCTCGATAAAAATAAGAAAAAAAAACATAGAGGGTCTCTGCTGTCTGCTCTGCTGTGCTCGAGAGCTCGTGGAGATCTTCCCAACCCCACCACACCGACTGAGACTGTCTGCACTCGTCAACCTCCAAATCCAACCTCTAAAAGGAATATTCATGCCTGGTCATCACAATTTTCCAGTTCAGTACCAGTTTTCCCGCACCCGTCAACCTCTATATCTCACACTCCAAACCAACTACCTCGTGTGGGACCCACACGTCATACTCTTCCTCCTTTCTTTTCTTTCTCTCTCCCTCCCCAGTCCCCACCTACCCCAGCGACATTCTTCCCTCTCCTACACCGACGCACCCCGGCGCCTCCTCTCCTCTTCGTCGCCGGCCTCCTCCTCTTTTCTCCGCCGCCGGCCCAGATCCCTCCTCTCCGCGGCGGCCTGCTGCTTCCACGCCAATGGAGACACGCGAGCAGGCGCGGATCTTGGCGAGGCACAACCTCCAACGCCGGTGGCCGCACGGGGAGGACCTGCGGCGAGCCGCCCGCCACCGCCTCGGCTCCTCCGCGACGGAGCTCCGCTGCATCCGGAGATCACGCCCACGCCGTCGGCCTCCTTCCTCGTCCACCGCCGCGTCCATGGAGGTCAACCATGGTGGGCCCGCGGCGGAGCTTCCTGGCGCGCTCCTCCTCACCGAGTCCCCTGAGGCGGCGGTGGAGCAGAGGCGGAGATCCGGCGCAGTGGAGGGCGGCGCGCGCTCCTCCTCCCTCGGCTCCTCCGCCGGCGCAGGGGAGCAGACAGGCGCGCTCCTCCTCCCTCGAAGGGACGGCGGTGGCTCCATGTCCAGCGCAGATCGAGCTGGGCGCAAGGCGGCATCTCCTCGCTTCCTCCTCTCTCCTTTGGCGGCGGGGGCGGAGGATGGTGGTGGCGCGCGCGGGGGCGGAGGATGGTGGCGGAGGCCGGTCGGCGCTCCTCTCCTCAGCGGCCGCAGAGGAGCTCCACGCCGGCGTGGGGGCAGCTGTGGCGCCTGGCGCGCATGGAAGGCAGGGGCGGCGGCGTCCCCTGCTCGACGGATCTTGGCCGCATCCACCGGCGCTGGCGAGCAGGGCTGCATCCACCGGCGGCCGCATCCATGGCGAGCAGGGGGGCGGCTTCTCCCTCTCCTCCAGGCGCGGCACGGGGTAGCGGCGTCGGCCTTGTCTCTCCTCCTTCCGGCTGACGGCGCGGAGGAACCGTCGGTGCATGGGCCCCACGCCACGTCGGGCTTTCCAGGGCTTTCCAGTTCGACGCGGAGAGCGCTGGATTTCCAGTCATTCCGCCCGAACGGAAGCATGGCGTTCAGCCTGCAGGTCACCGGTGCGGGAGAAAACACGGGAAAAGTGACCTCCAGGTCGCTTTCCCGGCCCTATCCAGGCCCCGGTGCGGACAGTCTGATGAAGATGAAGCGATGAGCACGAGATGAAGCGATGAGCACGAGAGAGTATCGGCTGCGTAGCTTTCAAAAAAAGAGTATCCGCCTGCGCGCTGCTGTGTCCGCGTGCGTGCTGTCCATCCACCCCTGCTTAACCCACGCACACAGTTGCTCACCAACAAATCCACTAGTAGCACACGCGGCAATACCTTTTGTATTCTTTCCTCCCGAAAATACGAGCAATTCAACAGCAGCAGCAGCACTAGTGCAAAGTCCGCATGCACACAATTTTGGTCGATCGCGGTGGTGGATGTGGATCCTTCCATCATCTCTGACGGCGTCTCACGTCTAGCGCATGGCATGGTAGTGTACTAGTGTGTACCGGGGCCTCGTCGGCGACCTAGTAGCTTGCAGGTGCCGGCTGCGTGGCGACCCAACACTCTGCTACTACGCCACCTCCCGTCCCCTGCTACTGCTCCTACCAGCTGTGAACTAGCTGGTCTGGTACACCGCGCTGATAGCTATAGAGTCGTGGATTTTGTGTCCATGAGACCATGACGACGACGCATGGTGGGGGAAAAAAGAAGAGTTGCTGCTGCCTGCAATGCAAGCACAGCACTGGTCGTTGTAGACTAGTGGTTGGCCTAGTGCCGGTCACGAAATGAAGAGATAAAAATTAACAAAAGAGCACCAGCATCACGACCTCGATTTCCCACTCTCAACGACTGAACGTGAACCATGTACGTACAACTATATAGTACTAGTATAAAATGAGTCATGCTTATATTAGAATCTCCTAGTAGTACCAAACATGCGTCCTGCCGCTAATGTTGAGTACTAGCTAGCATACTACTACTAGTAGTACACTATAGTCATATAAAAATATAATAATCTACAAACCAATGAACTCATCTCGATCTACTCCTGTTCCTGTTTGCATCTTGCATGCACGGGGGCGGGGGGAACGGAGTTGGGTCGGTTGAAAAGGCACCCCGTCCGTGTCACATCCTACGGGAACGGGAATGATGTGACGCAGACATTCTCAGGCAAATAAAACCTCCATGCTTGGCCCGAAAAAGAAAACGACCTGCAGATTCCCGGCGGCCTAATCCGCCCTCATCATCTTGTTCGCTTGGCATCATTCAAAGAAACGGGGACGACCACAGTTTTGGCCGGCTGTAGTGGGGGGGCACTATCTACGTGTGAACGACGGCCCGCGCGCGAGCGGCCAAGCGGGCACCGTCGGAGGGGGGACGAGGTGCCGAGAGCCACACCAAGCATTATTCCCCCAGCTCGCTGTCCTGTTCGTTTAGCTTATCAGCCACCAGTCAGCAGTATTTTTCTCTCAGAACAAACCAGCCACCAGTAATCAGCCGGCAGTACTTTTCTCTCAGAACAAATCAGCACCAGCCACCAGCCAAACGAACAGGTTGTAGCCGGAAGACTAGTAGGAGTAAGCCCCGGGCCGTCGTCTGACGGTCTCGGCTTTAAAAGTGCTGAGACCGTGTCAACGTGTCACCTTATTCCGATCCTTTCGCCGCTGGAAGCTCGTAGTACGCGGGAGTAGGTTGAACGATTCAGCGTCGTCGTCGTCGAGCCGACCACGCGCTGGTCTTTGGTCTTAATTAGTTTTCCACACACACATGCAGATGCGAGATGCCTCAAGTAGCGTCCCTTTCGGGAGCAACGAGCCAACGACACTTAATTTATATATGACGCGTGTCATTCAGTGGGACTGTTACTGGTCTGGTCTAGCAACGCATATGCATGCATGAGGTAGTAGGTATATATAGGTACTCAAAGGTAGATTCCGTAAAAATATCCAATTAAATCGATCAACAGTCCCGATATCCACCTGTAGGTTGTAGCTAGGATGATTTCTGTAAGCAAAACAAGGATCTGTGCATGCTAGTAGGTCCAGTTTCAACACAAGAATCTATGCATGCATACTATACTATATCTTGAATGCGAGATGATAATGTCTTGGTAATAATAAATAAAAGAACAAAAATGTGATTTGTTGACACGAGGGATGAAGAAATTTTTTAGCTCATCGGCAGAGGTCTGTCTTTCTTTTCATTAAAATGTAAGGGATATATGTACACGGGAGAGTTGTATAGCTTTCAAGATCAAAGAGCAACAGCAGAATGGTAGACTACTCATATAGCTATCTATCTAAAGCTTCACCTTTTGCTTGGGGATTTCAAAAAGAAGTCGAGTATATATAACAGTACTACTACAGAGTAAGGTTGCTAAAATAAAAAGGACACCCCAGTCAACAGTCAACACTGCTTAGCAACCGCTAACCAGAATACTACTAGTAGTACGAGCATTTGTGTGGTCTGTGGTACAGATACTACCGCCAGTACAAAGCTCGTGCTACCCTTTCTTGAAAGTTAGCACTTCGTAGGCTACATTCAGCTGGCGTACCCATGTGTTTGCAGTAGTAATCAGGGCTCTACGGCGGCTCTACTACGCTGTTGCAGAAACCCAATCCGGCAAGCTAATCAGGACCTATCCGCCCACAGATGAGACGAGATGGGAGCGCGAAAATGCACGCCGAGTAGCACGTGGCGCTGGTGGGTAGCGGCAGCCGGCGAGTGGTGGTGGTCCCCACCGCACACCGGTACTAGCCGGTAGGAAGGGGCGAAGGGCGGCTGCTCGCCGCCTCTGCCTGCCTGCGCAACCCAACCTGCCGAAAGAGCGGACGGGGGGGGGGGGGCGGCGCCGGACACGGCGACCTGCCGATGCGGATGAGCGGGGGCGCAGGGCCCCATCGCGTCAGCTGCCGCGTCGCCATCCTTCCTGCCCCCACCCTTTCGGTTCTGGGAAAAATCGAGTGCTCGACTCGTACGTACACCCGCCGCGCAGAGAAAACGTTGGCAGCCAGCGTCAACACCTGACAAGCGCGGATAATTGTGGAGGATGAGGATCTGATCGGATGGTGATGCTACTGCGAGTGCACAGGCACAGACCACGTGCGCGCAGCCTCAAGGTAATCGGGGTTTATCAGCAAGAGACCGGTGATTGGGGCGCCCGTGCCCTGCGGCGATGAGGTGAGCGGCGGCTGGGCGGGCAGCCCCCGGGCAGAGTCGAAAAGCACCGGGCTTGCATGCTCCGTTGCTCCGCCTCCGCCCTCCGGTCCGCGTCATGCATGGCATGCCGCTGCTGAAGCTGAACGGGATGAGGGAGGACGCCTGATGGTGATCTTGCGGGTTGGTGAGGATTCCCTGCCCCTGGGCTCTGGCGTGATGATCCGAGATCAGCAGCGGTTGAGCAGGGAGGCATAGGAGCTGAACCGAAAAGGGAAAATATTAGAGACGGGCATGGGTGATGGCTACACCGTACCGGCACGGCGCGTATAAAATTATTGGTTTTTTTTTTGAAAGATCACGCGAAGTACTGTATAAACTACTACACTGCCACCACCATGCTGCTGTTGGCTGCTGGCCTGCTGCTGCCCTCGCCGGAAAAGAAGAAAGGCAAGGTCAACCACCCTCCCCCGACTTCCATCCGTCCGTCCCCACCCCGACTACCGATGATAGTCAACCCAAACCCAACCAACTCATGAACTCAACGCATACTCAACGGAATACTTTCTGTACATGAGCGCGCATGTGACAGGACGCCTCCCTGCGATGCTTTCAGCGCCGGCAGAGCGTCGCGGAAAGCAACGGCGACCGCCGGCCGGCCGGGGAGCTCGCAACGCAAACTGCGGCGGCAGAGGAACAGGAAAACCACGGGCCACTCTCCCTGTCGCGTCTCTCTCTCGTGCACAGTAGTCGTCGTGTGGTCGACTGGTCGTGAGCGACCGGGAGGCGACGAGTCAGCTTGTGAGCTCCCGAGCCAGCCGACCGCCGGATTCCTTCCCCCTTCCCGCCGGTCCGACCGCGTGCCCTTCCAACCATCCCAACCGTCCGTACGGGACACCTTTCGCCATCCCACGGGCTCGGCTCGATCCACCCTGAGCCAGCCAGCCAAGCCTCCTCCTCGGCTGCGGGTCTACTAGCCGGCTAGCCCTGCGCCCGTGAACGAATTAACGAAGTCGCGCCTGCGCCGCTGCGCGCCCCCCCGGCGTGGAGGTTGCAGCAGCCGGAGCCACTGGACTAGCCTAGCAATAGCCTGCAGCCCCTTGGATCGTGTAGCTGCACTGTAGCAGGTGGTGGTGCCGTGACCACCAGGCGAACGCCCCTGCCTCCACGCAGTCCACCGCCCAGTAGAATGCGCCGCGTACACTGGTCTGGGCCGGTATTTGCTCTCCACACTGGCTCTCCATCCTAGGGTACTAGTATTGTATTTGCTGCCACCAATACCTGGCTGCTGCATGCTATACTCCTACTAGTACGCTAGGAGTACAATTGAAACCCAAGTCTTGCTAGTTCCATGCACACAATGACACAAGGTAGCGATTGGTTGTAGGGCCTTTCGCCGGCTTTCCATTTTGCGTCGTGCTCGTCCTAGCAATATTTATTAGAAGAACACATGTACCTTTACAGTTTTAAAATTTCGGCAACCTAGGCTTCATTTACAAGTCATCAGAATGTTTATGAAACCAAAACATTTTAAAAATTATAAGAAAATAACTAATACTTCTCACATGAGATGCCGAAACTCATTAAATAATTTGCTAGCAAATCTTATACAGAGAATTACGAAGAATCGTAATTTTGGGAATTTTCAAAAAAATCTTTTTATTCTTTATGTAATTGATGATAAAAAATAATTTTATAAGTGCCTACATCTTATATAAGGAATATTAGTTTTTCCATGATTTTTTGAAAGTGTCATGCTTCCAATGTAGTCAGGTTCAATGTTTTAATTTGAAATGGCAAAGATACCTGCACGTGGTTAAGAAAAATGGACTCATCTTCATTTGTTCTATATTTCCAAAAATAACTTTCACTAATTTTGGAGTTGAGGGTTTTTTTGTTCAACTTATGTGACAAAAGCGATGAAAATATCAGATAAGGAATAAAACATAGAACTATGTGTCATATAAGGAAAAAACTTTTCAGGGTCAAGAAAGGAATTCAGTCATCTTTTAATGTCAAATAAAGAATTTTCTCTTTAATAATGTCTAACCAATTACAATTGGTAATTATTAGATAAGTTGTATCTATATAACCTATATAGATGCACCCCACTAAGGGTCATAACTCTATTTCTCTCAAAATGCAAACATTCCACATCATAATCCACTATACGTCACGTCACTATCCACTATGCACCATGTCATTATCCACTAGATTATCTATTTATGTCTTCAACTAATTTTCTGTAACTAAGCATGTCTTTGTGAGTAGCATGCCACAAAATTCCCGCGGTACAACTACATGTCGGATCAATAATTTATATTAAGAATAGTTATCTCTCAACAAAATGAACATGCTTTCATGTATAATGTTGTTTATAAAAGAATGTTACCATGTAATCACCTTGGTGTTTCTAATTTTACATCTCACCTTAAAATTTTGTTTGAAACTCGCAGCAACGCGCACAGTATCACCTAATTTCTTCAACGATTAGAACCGGAAACGAAATACAAGGGGGTGACATCTGCAATAAAAGCTGGAAATGAAAACAATTTTATTCTTACTTGTTGATTTGACCAAGTTTGTTTATCAAATCGCTTTGTGTTGCTAACTTCATTTACTTTATTAAGACGGGCGGGTAACATGTCTAACACACTCTTTTTTTTGTATAGGAGAATATATAATAGACAAAAGCCAGGTAATTCCACATGTGGCAGCAGATCCACGTCGCCCGTTACGGTAAGAATCGATAGATCCGCCCATCTCGCAATATGGACTTGTCTAACTTAGGGATTGCTTTAATCCATACGAAAATTAATTGGCTCAAATGTCTACATTCTTTTCTTGTTTACCCAAACAATAACATAATGACCAAATTTATCTTATCTTGTTCGGATATATGAGAGTTCGATCTTGTCTAACTTAAGTACGGACGGTTTCAGTCTATAACCTAACGAATCTCCTTAAATGTCTAAAACTTTTTTCATGTTTGCCCAACAATAATGGTTATAATGTACCTCTGAATGATCCATATCTCGTGAGTGGACCTACCGTATCAAGTAAAATGGCAATTATTATAACATTTGCTTATATTTCATAAGTTTGGTAATACTATAACTACCAGTCGACTCGTGTGCAACGGGTTATGGAATTGGGATGAAATTTCCTTTTTTTGAAAAAAAGGATTGTCATGAAAAGGTTTCTTTTGTCCTGGCTAAAAACCAATCGAGCCATACAGGTGAAACCTGCTGCCCGGAACTACAGTAGCGGTGGAATGCGAGGACAAAACAAGAATCCCCGTGCCGTGCGTGTGTGGCCGCAGCAAATTGCGGAGCAGTACAAGTGATGCAGTGAAGCCGCAGCGGTATATAGGAGCCTCGTAGAGTGCAGGGGGGCGGTGTGGCAGGGCGTGGTGCACTAGGGCCAACTGCCTGCCCGTTGGCGTAGCCAGGTGGATAGGATAGGCTGTAAAAACTGGTGCACATGGATGCAGGTGGCAGCTACCCCGTGCTCCTTCTCCCATCCCCCCTCGCCCCCCCCCCCCCTCTCCCTCTCTGCAAGGGAAAAAAATACTCCGCTTTATTGAAAAGAATATAATAAAGAGCACCCACCCTGGCAGTGGCAGCAGCAGGGGCACGGGCGGAAAAGAGAGGGAGGACAAGTGAACAACCCAGAAGAGCGAGCGGTTGTTCTGTTGGGTTGGGAGGGCAGGGACGGATTGGATGAGCGAGAGATTCCAACGCAAGGAAAAACAACGCGGAGCTAGCGGTGGGCGTTTGGTGGACCAAACCCCGGACTCGGCTGCTCGACCCGTCGACCATCTAATCTCTCCTCTCTCTCTCTGGTGGTCGTCCGTCCCGCGGGCGGCCGGACCGCGACGGCAACCACCACCACACGACACAAGTGAGAGAAAAAGCAGGTGAGGGAGAGGAAGGGAGTGAGGCCACGGGGCGGAGCGGCAGTACAAGTCATCTGCCTGCCTGCCCCGCGCCGCGCTTTCCTCCCCCTCCCATGCCTCTTTCGCGGCTCGGGGGGGTTTTCTTTTCCTCCTCTCTCCTCCTCCTGCTGCCGTCTCGTTCGGTTGCCAGTTGCTGCTGCTTCCTCCAACCCCCTCCCCACCACCCCCACGGCCCGCAACAAATACTAACCACCACCCACGTCTGCCCCGTTCCGTTCCGTCCCGTTTACTCCTCCCCCTCCCCCTTCGCCTCCTCCTCTCCCCTCCCTCCCCACCCTCTCCGCCTCACGGGGCGGCGGCCGACCCCTCGCCGGCCACCGCCGTCCGCCGGTGGGGCCCACCGCCCTCCCCCACCCTCCCCCATTGCTGGCCCTCTCTGTCCGGCGCCGCGCGGGAAACTAACGAACCAGGGGCAACGGTAGAGGGAGAGAGAGAAGAGGAGAGGAGAGGAGGCCGCCTCCTCCCCCCCTGTTCCCGGCGCTCCGGATCCCCGGCCCGCCCGCTCGCCGGAGGACCTCCGGGAGGGGAATGTGGGACCCGCGCCGCCGGGGATTTCGCTAGGAGCTTCCGGAACCGCCCCTCCCCGCGACGCGTCATGGTGAGTCCCTTCCCCTCGCGCAGATCTGCGCCAATTCCCCCCCTCCTCCGCGTGCCCCGCTCGCTGCCTCCCGCCGCTACGCGCCCTCGCCCTCGTGGTTGGGTTGGTTGGTTACTGTTTGATTCGTCTCCTCCTCTTCCTCTGTTTTTTTTTTTTGCTCCTTCCTCCTCCCGCCCCCTGCAGTTCCGCGAGAAGCCAAACCGAATTCTCTGCTCAGCCACAGGATAGAGTCGTCGTCGTCGATTATTAATGGCCCAACCGGTTGATTTCGCCGCCAATTGCGACAATTCGGCGTGGGGCGGAAAAAAGTTTCCGTAGCTAGCCGTGAATTAGCGCGCGTGGATTGCTCCTCCCCCCCGTTTTATTTTTACCCAATTAGGTAATCTCGTTGGGTTTGCCGCCCGCCCGCCTCCTCCCCCCTCCCGGCGAATTCCCGGCCCGTCAAATGGTGGAAAAGTAGGGGGGAGCCTCCCTGGGAAAACTCGTCGAATCCGGCCTCCGTCTCGGATTACATCAGATTTACGAGGCCTAGGCGAACAGGTCAACCCGAACCTTCCTAGTTTCTACCCTCATTGGCCACCACCTGTCGTAAACACGGAATTTTCACCGTCCCCCCTCCTCGCCCGCCGTACGCGTATCGGTCTCGGTCTCAGCTTTCGTTTCCTTTTCGTTTGGGTTGTGGCTAGTATATGAGGCTGGAGATACTCCTGCTGAAATTGCTACTTGTACAAGTCAAGCTACGGGGCGCTGTCCTATTCTTGCCGTGTGGGGGCTCCCGTCGTGTTTGTGCGCCACATCCCACCGCCCTTTTTCCACAAATTTCTTCTCCGTCAGCTCCACCATGGTCGTAACGCATGTGCGTAATCGCCTCCTCCCTTTGACCGCGTCTGCTTGGAAGATTTCTCGTCTCTTCTTTTCTTTTTCTTTCTTCGCCTAGGGCCTACACGCCGTTTTTTTATGTGTTCTCATTGCTGTTGTGGTTCTAGCGAAAAGTTTAGTGCGTGACTTAATCGTGTTGTTTTGGTGTAATTAAGCAACTGGAACTGATAAGAATAGTTGGGTATACGCACTAGAGTGGATAGCTGCAAAAAATCCAGATGCCCGACTGATTGTGACTATGGCCGTGGTAGGGAAACAACCCTGAGAATATCAATGTGCCGTGTTTGATTTCAATACCTGCAGCTTTCTTGACTTGGTTGCGAGTTGCTGCTCTTTTGGTACTACCTGAAACTAATCTGTGGCATCCCAATTGTTGGTGTTACTTGAGTCTGCTGTCTCTGTTGGTCAATGCCTACTTGCAATACTGCACTGCAGTAAATGAACTCTTGTTCAAATCCAAATTTGACGCGTTTACCTATTCCACAGGTTGAGGGTCGAAGTTATCTCCCCGCAGAGGTCAGGAATGGCCTCGAGACCCTGAAGCGGAGGAGGCTCGAGAGGATGCGTCTTAGTGCTCAGAACGAAGTGGGCGACAACCCTGCGGTGGCTGCTAGAAGCGGCGGGGATGCCTTGCGAAGCCCCGCAAACTGCGGGGTCAGATTGCATTCAAATAATGGAACAGGTGTTCCTGGAACTGTCCAGGACAAGGATCCTTTTGCAAAGCGAAATGTGGAGAAGTTTGATATGTCCAACCTCGAATGGATCGACAAGATACCAGAGTGCCCTGTGTATTCTCCCACCAGGGAGGAGTTTGAGGATCCCATTGCTTATATACAGAAGATTTCACCTGAGGCTGCAAAATATGGTACGACTCCTTTAAGCATCATTGTTCAATATAACAAACAAATGTCTCTCACTCATTGGTCCAACCGCCTCGCTGGACCTTTTCAATAATTACTGCTGCTTTACTTATATTTCAGGTATTTGCAAAATCGTGGCTCCTGTAAGTGCTTCTGTTCCTGCTGGTGTCGTGCTGATGAAGGAACAGCCCAATTTTAAGTTCATGACTAGGGTTCAGCCCCTTCGTCTAGCTGAATGGGCTGAAGATGATACAGTCACTTTCTTCATGAGTGGAAGGTATGCCCCACTCGTTTTCTATTTCCATTACTGTTTTTAGATTATTTTCCTTGCCTCATCATGATTGGCATGAATCTGCAGAAAGTACACATTCAGAGACTATGAGAGAATGGCCAACAAAGTGTTCTCTAAGAAATATTCCAGCGCTAGTTGTCTCCCAGCTAGGTATGTGGAGGAGGAATTCTGGCGTGAAATTGCTTTTGGCAAAATGGATTTCGTAGAATATGCTTGTGATGTTGATGGGAGTGCCTTCTCTTCTTCTCCTCATGATCAACTTGGGAAAAGCAATTGGAACCTCAAGGTGAATATTCTCTTGAGCTCATCACCCATGTGTGGTTGTGTGTTGAATTTGCTACATGGTCCTTACCGATGTTTTTCTCTGTCTATAGAATTTTTCACGGCTTCCCAATTCTGTTCTGAGACTCCTTCAGATGCCAATTCCAGTAAGTAATAAAACTGTTCCATTTGTGCTGTATGTTGTTTACTGTGGCACATGTCGTGATTGCTATACTCTGATCCAAAACAGGGAGTAACAGATCCAATGCTTTATATTGGGATGCTCTTCAGCATGTTTGCATGGCATGTGGAAGACCATTATTTGTACAGGTAAAAATCTTGATTCTGGTTGAGAATGATTACATACATGTTTTAAAGGCTAAGAATCCTGACATTTTGATCATTTAATCAGCATCAATTACCACCACTGTGGGGCATTTAAAACGTGGTACGGGATACCAGGCGATGCGGCTCCTGGGTTTGAAAGGGTTGCTAGCCAGTATGTATATAACAAGGACATTTTGATTGGTGATGGGGAGGATGCAGCATTTGATGTTCTACTGGGGAAGACAACAATGTTTCCTCCTAATGTCTTACTAGATCACAATGTTCCTGTATATAGGGCTGTACAAAGACCTGGGGAGTTTGTTATTACTTTCCCTCGTTCTTACCACGCGGGCTTTAGCCATGGTATGCCTCGTGTTTTTTTAACAAATATTTCTTTGCTGCATTATGTATCTTTATTTATATTCTAAGACATTTGTGAATTGCCCAGGTTTTAATTGTGGAGAGGCTGTTAATTTTGCTATTGGTGATTGGTTTCCTCTGGGTTCTCTGGCTAGCAAGCGCTACGCACTTTTGAACAGAACTCCGTTACTTGCACATGAGGAGCTACTTTGTCGTTCTTCTGTGCTTCTGTCCCAAAAGCAGCTGACTTGTGATCCAAAAATCTTGGAAAAGTCGGAAAATCCATATTCCCAATATTGTGTGAAATCCTGCTTCGTGCGGTTGATGCGATTCCAGCGACGTGCACGTGGCCTACTTGCTAAAATGGGCTCTCAAATATGCTATAAGCCAAAAACTTTTCCAAATCTGTCCTGTAGCTTGTGTCGGCGTGATTGCTACATCACACACGTGTTGTGTGGATGCAACTTTGATCCTATCTGCCTACATCACGGTAATTTATGCTGAAAGCTGTTGCATTGGTATTTGTTTTTCTCATTATCTTCTTTTTTGCCTAACTCTTTGATTTGATTGGGGATGCAGAACAAGAAGTCCGGAGCTGCCCTTGTAAGTCCAACCGTGTTGTCTATGTTAGAGAGGACATACTGGAGCTAGAGGCTCTATCAAGAAGATTTGAGCAAGATATTTCCTTGTACAAGGAAAGGCTTTGCATTGGCTCATCTAAGGAAGCCGAGATATCTGATATAAATGTTGAGTGTGTCCCACATTTTGGGACTACGCTGGATTTTAGCAGGAATAAAACTGGCATTTCAGGCTTTGTCACAGCTGATGATGGGAAGAGTTGTCCTGCAATATCAGTTTTGACATCTCCTGCACACCATGAGACACCCAGATATTCAGAAGCAAGGGTGGGTTTACTTGGCCTGTATTGAAACAATTTTCCAACTGCTATCCTTGTGATTTACTTATTCTTGCTCATTTATGTCCATGCCTCGCAAACTAAACAGTTTTACTTGACTTCCAAGCAGGCTATAAACACATCAGTGACCAAAGTAACTTGTGCTATGGATGAGATTTCATCCGGCATGGATGATGCTTGTAATGGACTGGGTTCATGTAATGCTTCAGCCATGGAATGCAGTGATAATTCTGATTCTGAATCTGAAATTTTCCGAGTCAAGCGCAGGTCCACCGCATCTGATAAACCTACTTCTGACACACAGATATCAAACTTATCTGAACAACAGGTATGTTATTTTTTTGTCCCTTTGGAGTGGTTCACTTAGGAAAACTTAATTCAGTAGGCACGATGAACTGTTGATTAGTGAACTGTCTTGTCACAAATGTTTTCAGAAATGCCCAGTCTTTAGTATATAATTCGACACCTAAGTTCTTTATAGCCCAAAGTTAGTAGCCCAAGACAAATTTGGAACTTTGGACATAAACTTGAATAGGAATATTAGAATCAAGTTTCTACCTTTTGTAATGTGCAAGCTGTTTCTAATATAATATTAACTTGTTATCATCAGGTTCTGAGGCGGCTGAAGAAGGTGCATCCTGAAGTACAGCGGGCTAGTAAGCGCACAGAAGAATCTGATACTTGTTCAGTTCGTGCTGTCTGTGTGAGCCAAAAGAACTCAAATCCTGCCTCTTCTGACGATGAAAAAGAGGACATGGTTCCCATTTCTTGGAGGATAAAGCGGCGGCAGTTGGAAACTCAGCACAACGATTCAAGTCATGGTGGGAAACTGCAGTCATGTCCGCCTTCCAGCAGTTCTCGAGAAGAGTTTGCGGAAAGAACTAGAGATGCCACAGCAGAGCTCCGTCCTAAACGAGTGAAAATCCGGCTACCTTCTAGTGCCAGCAGACAGCTTGAGCAGCAGCGCAGTTCCGGGCAGAGATTTGCAAGGGATGACAAGTTGTCGCTTGGTTGTCCACGGACATTCTAGTGCAATAGCAGGTGCTAACCTCTACTGAGCAGACAAATTCTTTGTTTAGGTGTATTTTAACTACACACGAGGTGACAGAAGAGAGGACTGGATGGATCAGGTGGTGGATTGGTGGCGAGGCTGATTTGATTAGCACAGGTGCAGACTGACTTTAGAATTTGGCAGCAAAGGGAGTGGCTGGCTAATCGATTCTTTTGTGCAGCAGGGCCTCCAATTTGAGGCCTCTGGGGGCACCCTTAGGACGACACACACGTGATAGTATTCTTGTTGCTGGAGGTTCTCGGTCGCTGCCGCTGGCTCTTTGATGCCTGCCTGTCGGTGACAGAAATTTAGGAGAACCTCGCTACTTTGAATTCTCTTCTCTGCAAGTGTTTAGAGCATTTAGCTAGCTTTAGCTGTATATCAGTCTCTCTCGTTGTACCTACGGCCTTTTCCTTCTCTGATTTCTTGTAAACAAGCGTGGCTGCTACACCATGGCTAACTGTATTCTTTTGTTGCTTCAACCAGCTGCTGCTTTACATTCAATTCAATAGCGATTCATTTCCTTTTCGAATGGTTGGTATCCTGGTGGTGCTCTTGTTCTTTGCTGTTGTCAGTTGCTGTTCTTTACCATGTTTCCTAGTTTATTGTTTTTTTATTCTCCTTTTCCAATTTGCCAGCTGGAAGGACGATAATGCCCTTATATTGATGCATCTGCTGGTTGAAACGGGACCGCTGCAATTGGTTTTTGCATAGCGGGTTGAAATGGGGGACCTATGCTCCGATTGCAACTGCTACTTAATCAGGTTGCAATTGGGGGCACACCGCACGCCATGAGTTGCAATTGTTCGTACAACAGATCGTAATTGTTCTATGCTAGACCAATGCGAATGCTGAGTGCTACACGATCACATTGTTCTACTTTTTTCTGAGTGGTTAGGCTAGACCAGATCGTGGTACCCAGCAGCTCAAGCAACAGAGACGAAAAGAAACAAAGAGAGAGATGCGACACTTTCGTCGTCTCAGAAAAAGATATCGAACCTTCCTAAAAAAGAGACCAAAACCTTGCTAAAAAAATTACATGCTGAAACGCAAAAGGGACGCCACATTACTCAGGTAGCATCATCCGCTGCCGCGAGCGCGGGTCCATCCACCGTGTTCGACCGGACGGCGGCGGCCGGCGGCGCCGGCGAGCATGTGGGGTTGCACAGCGCGCAGTGGGCCTTGCACTCCTCCAGCGTCCGGTGGCAGCTCGCCGTCTGGTACACGATCCCGCAGCAGTAGCAGTCCTGCCAGCTCTGGCCGCCCTTCCTGCAATCCGCGAGGATGCAGAACACTACGTAGATCTTGCTCTCGTCCACCGGCGTCGTGACCGCGACGTCACCACCAGATTCCGGCGGCTGCCGACGACCTGATGCAAACGATTTCCTCCCCATCAGATCGGTGCGTCGTGAGGATCGACGAACGTTTGGGCGTCGGAGATTCCGGGAGGAAACTTACTCAATGCAGGGGATGCTAGGCAGGCGACGAGCACGACGAGCAGGAGCATTATCCTCACGCACAGCATCAAGTTGCTTTGCCCCTGGTATCGGAAATTCGGGATAGAGTACGCCTAGTATTTTCACCGGGTCTCTTTTCTGCCATAAATATATATAGTGGGTAAGGGTAAATCCTTAGTTGATTTGATTGATTCGAAGAATGGTAAAGGATTTGGACTATTGCTGGTCATTGCCATACAAATGAAGGACTGCACGCGTATTATGGAGCTCCAAGCCTCCAACCATCGTTAAGCTGTATCATTAGCATATTGTGATCGATTAGGCTCACATTTGGAAGAATAAGCTGGCTGCCATTTGGAAGAAGATGCTACTCCATTTGGAAAGAGTATATATTTTTTTTTGAGATTACACAGTACAACGCAGACACTCACAACACGCACGCACACTCACCCCTATGAATACACGTACGCAAACCCTACCCCTATGAGCACCTCCGAAGGACTGAGCACCGGCAGATCTGGAGATTCTCGAAGTCACCACTGGCGCCTCGTCGTCGACGGGAACATCGCTTACCACTTAATGCATAACGCCGGAAAATCCCGGAATAAATCCAGGAAAAGGTGCGAGCACCAGGATTTGAACCCTGGTGGGTAGCGTCCCACTAGACCGTCCTACCATTGGACTACAAACTTATTCACAAGAGTATATATATTTGGAGCAAGGAAAACATGTCACCGCGACCCATTTGGGCCAAGCCAAGGGAAAGAAAAGGTGGGCTCAGCCCAATAACACGAAAGGCCCAAAGAGACGGATGGACAGGTATCATCATCTTCTTACGCACGAGACCGGAGGAATGTTGGGCGTGGCATTATGAGAAGAGAGGAGTTTTTTCAGTTAGATCAACTTCCCGAATGCTGATACATAATCGGAAGAAAAGATCAGCTTGGATTGAGCATTCAACTAGCAAACCAAATTACATAACCGAGGAGAAAGAATGGACAAATTTATGGAGTGTCAAAGTGCCATCGAAAGTCCGGGTTGTCTTATGGTGATTAGCACGTCATTATTTGCCACGACGGATGTGCTCCATCATAGGCATATGGCTGAGGCGAGTTTTTGTGCTATTTGTGGTTCCCAAAATTCCTGGAAGCACTCCTTGTTAGAGTGTAACATGGATGGATGTGTTTGGGCTTTAAAAGGGGTGTAGACAATTGAACTGCAGCAGAATTTCCAATCGCTAGACGCGAAGAGCTGGTTGGCGGAGATGTTGAGTGCTCTCTCCCATGAACAACATACTCGTGTGGTGGTAGTGGCGAAGCCAGGATCGAGCTCCAGGGGGGCTCTCACAGTGCTTCTTCCACCTCCCGCTCCTCATCCTTCCTCATCCTCGTACTAACACATACTCTCTAAATATTGAAGAACTTGCATGCGCCCTTCAAGCCACAACCGCGGTATGAGTTCTGATCTTAGACTTTGTTTGGGGGCAGCTTGCCCCTTCGTGTCGACAAGGAAACTGTGGACGGCAATGGGTTTCAAATTTGAATAGAACGAGAACCCTATCGAACAAATAGAGGAAAGGGTGGAAAGGGGGAAAAGTAAAGTCTAAACGACACGACATATGGCACGCAAAGGAAATCCAATTTCGATAAGACTTGATCTGAATCGTAGTTCAGATCCAAGTCGGTTCAGTGAGGGCGACCGCGAAAGTCACCGAATGTTCATTGTTTGCTCCAAAATGATAGGGGGTAAGGGGGGCTCCATGGCATTTGCCGATCCCCCCCGCCTCGGCGTTGGCTACACCACTGTGTGGTGGTGATCATTTGGGCGATCTGGCATGCGAGGAGGAAGGCAATTCATGAGGCGATTTTTAAAAGCCCGCTATCGACTAAGAGTTTTGTGGATCGATAGATGATCTCGCAATAGTTCAACAGCAACTACCAAATATCCAAAGATGCAGAGCAAGCCAGCGGAGGAAAGCACCAACTCTCGATGGTTAGCACCACCGGAGGGGATGACGAAGATTAATGTTGATGCATGAATATCCAAGAGTTTGAAGGCTGCTTCAGCTGCTGCTGTCGCCCGCAGCACGACCGGGGACTTCCCGGGAGCCTCGGCGTTGGTGCTTGAAGGGATCTCTGACCCTGAAACAATGCAGGTTTTGGTGTGCAGGGGCCTTGTTTAGTTTGCTAAAAATTCTAACGTTTTCTCCACTCTCTCTCCATCACATCACATTAAATACGTCAAAAGACATAAGTTCGGAGTATTAAATATAGGTAAAAAAATAACTAATTACACAATTTTGATGTACTTCGCGACACGAATCTTTTGAGCCTAGTTAGGCCATGGTAGGATAATATTTACCACAAACAAACGAAAGTGCTACAGTGTGCTACAGGAGTTCAAACCGTTGAAAAGACAAATTTTCCCACGAACTAAACAAGGCCAGGAGGGGTTGGCACTAGCCAGCGATCTGCAGAGATTCAGACTGACATGTGACTGCATTAATACAGCGATCTGGGACTGCAGAGATTCAGACTAACGTGTGACTGCATTAATACAATCCAGCGACGGAGGCAACGGGGGGGGGGGCAAGGGGGGCTCGAGCCCCCCTACGACGCGACGGCACGTAGAGCCCCCCTGGATCCCCTTCTCAATTTTTACTCATGTATATACAAGTAGGGGGGTTGAAAAATACACAAGACGTATTTGGTATATTGGGCCAACATTTTCTCCTTAAGCCCAAACTCAAAGACCAACAAAGTAAAACCCTAGAAATTTTTTTATTTATATTTTTTTATTCATTTTGCAAAAATATACGACCGTTTCGAAATTTATCAGTTTTGACCACCAAACGCCGTGGCGCACGGCGGCGGTTCGACTCCAACCGCCGTGGCCCACGGAAGGCGGCAGGCAGCGGCCCATGCAGCCGCCGTGGCCCACGGCGGTTGGGTTTTTTTCTTTTGTAAATTTTGTAAACGACCTTAAATGGAAAAACTGCAAACATGAAAGTTGTGTGTCTCGAAAAGTTATGAAACTTTGTAGTTTACAACTTTTTCATTTGATGCCGTTTAGAGCCTTAAAAAGCAATTTATACTCGGCTAGGTAGTTTACAACTTTGGCAAGGGAGGCTTCGCGCGAAGCCAGAGGTTGTGGGTTCCAACCCCACGAAGCGCGTAGCGTCGCGATTTTGCGTGAAAAATGACGCGACTTGCGACTTGATGGCTTGGTGCGCAGGGTCGCTGGTTAGTGGGTCCTCCACTAAAAATAAATTTTTTTTCTATTTATTAAGACCATTTTAACGCAGTTTTCAGGGCTTAGGACGTTTGCAAAAGCTGGTTGGAGGTCTAACCGCCGTGGCGCACGGCGTTTGCAGGACCCTATCGCCGTGGGCCCACAGGCGGTTGGCCCTGCCGCCGTGACGCACGGCGAATAGGCCTCAACTGCTGTGGGCCACGGCGGCTGGCCGTCCCGCCCGTTGGGCCCGCGGCCGTTGACCTAACCGCCGTGGCCCACGGTGGTTAGACCTCCAACCGCCGTGGCCCATGGCGGTCGCCGTGCGCTACGACGGTTGGTGGTCAAATCTGATAAATTTCAAAACGGTCGTATAATTTTGCAAAATGAATAAAAAAATATAAATAAAAAAAATTTCAAAACCCTGTCCACATCCCGTTCTTGTCCGTCTCCCGGTTCCTCCTCGCGCCGTCTCCCGTGGCGCGTCGCGACATCACCCCCAATCGTCTCTCCCGGCGGCTCCCGCAGACCGCAGTCCCGCTCAGCCGCTACTCTCCCGGTCTCTCCTGAGGTCCTGCCGTCTCCGGTCTCCTAGCAAGCCAGGCAGCCAGCCTCCCAGGAGGACACCGGCCGCCGACGGGCGGTGGGGCGAGCGCCTCCGGCCTCCCTGCCCAGGCGGGCGCCAGCGGGCGCCAGCCGGCGGGAAGCCCGCTTGCTGCAGCGGCACGGCAAGCAGGCAGCATCGCATCAGCCTGGCTATCTAGCAGGTGATTTTTTATTTTTTTTACAGCAAAGTTGAATATGTGAAATACTGAATTAGTGAATTGTGACCGAAATTAAATGATAGAATGTTTGATTCATGGTATCTATATGCCAATATGTGCAGGTGCAAGTTGCTTCCTCGGATGAGTAATGGATGTCACCGTCGCATGTCGTCCCTTAGTTTCGTGATTTGACCTTTTACCTTTTGGTATGGATATATTGCAACCTTTATTTTTCATGATGTATTTTATGATTTTCATCGTTCATCGATGTTTCAATATATATAAGTATATAAAACTACTTTAAACTGTTATATTGTCTACTTTAAGAGGTCATAGCGATGTTATATCGATATGACTTTATAGTTCAGCCCCTTCTAAAATTTTTTCTGGATCCGTCCCTGATACAATCAGAAGCGTCAGGGAGGCAGCAGTTTGGGCAAGGCAAGCTAGTTCACGAAGGTAGAGCAGCAAACGTACATGCAGATAGACTAGCGAAGAGTTCCATATATATAGCTCCCTAGAAAGATATGTTTGGTATCTTGATATACCGGAAGACGTGTGTAATTCTTATTCTAAGTAATGAATTAAGGGTATGATTTTTTTTTTAAAGTACCATTGTCTTCTTGGACAGGTTAGCGGCTGAGGCTGCCTCCACAGACAGTCACGCAGTCACAGCCATGGCTTGTTGCTTCTCTATCCCCTCGCTTTTCACCACAAAGGCAAGTCCCCACCAGCGCAGACGCGTCTCGTCTTTTTTCGAAAAGGAGATCGAAACTTCCTCAAAAAGAGGTTTAAAAAAACCTGACTCGCCGAACATTACAGGAAGCAAAAGGACCCCAAAGCAAAACGAAAAAAAATTTGTCGAAACGCTAAAGGGACGCCACATGCATTATTCTCAGGTAGCATCATCCGCTGCTGCGAGCGCGGGTCCATCGACCACGGCCGACCGGACGGCGGCGGCCGGCGGCGACGGCGTGCATTTGGGGTTGCACACGGGGCAGTGGGCCTTGCACTCTTCCAGCGTCCGGCGGCAGCTGCTCGCCTGATACACGTTCCCGCAGCAGTAGCAGTCCCGCCAGTGGCCGCCGTACTCGCAAGACGCGAGGAGGCAGAACTCCATGTTGAGCTTGCTCTCGTCCACTGGCGTCGTCGTCGTGACCGCGACGAAGGCACTTTCAGATTCCGGCGGCTGCCGACGACCTGATGCAACGAAACGATTTCCCCCCATCAGATCAATGCGTCATCAGCGTCGCGAAGATCGATGAACGTTTGTGCGTCAGAAGAGATTCGGAGGACTTACTCAGTGCGGGGGGTGCCAGGCAGGCGAAGAGCACGACGAACAGGAGCGTGATGATCCTCGCGCACACCATCATGTTGCTTGCCCTTGGCATCGGAATTGAGTACACCTAGTATTTGGCCGCAACTCTTTCTGCCATAGATACATATAGTGGGTTACGGTAAATCCTTGGTTGATCTGATTGATTCGAAGAATGGTAAATAGATGATTTTCCACGGTAAATCCGTGGTTGATCTGATTGATTCGAAGAATGGTAAATAAAAGATTTGGAGGCCACTACCATACAAATGGAGGATTGCGCGCCTGTTACGGAGCTCCAACGACCATCGTTAAGAGTGTACCAGCTGTGTCATTAGGATATTATCATTGTGATCAATTACATTTGGAAGAATAATGTCACAAGCTGGCTCCCATTTGGAACATGATCCATTTGTTTTGATGCAAATCGGGGGCTCCTGTCATCGGCCCATTAAACTTCTTCTTCCTCCACCGTTACTTCCATTCCTTTGCTTCGACCGGCCACTACCCCCGCCACCTCGTCCTCCGCCCCGGCCGGCGGCTCCCCGCCGCCGCGCTGCCCGCCGGTGACCCCGCCCTTCCTAACCCGAACCTCTCCTCGTGCCCCCGCCACCGGTCCCGGCCCACCGGCCATCCATCCCTGCCCGGCCGACGGCCACCACCACCGGTCCTCCTCCTTCCCCCGACCCCCTCCTTTTCTAGGTTCGGGGACCAATGGAGCACCACCAACAACCGAACCCCCGAAACCCTAACCCTAAGGCCGCCACCTCGACCACCGCCGCCGGCCGCCGGCGACTCCCGCTCACCCCCCACCCGCGGGGAGCCCGGGAGGCAACCACGAGCACAGAGGAGGCGCAGCAGGCAATGCAGAGGAGTCGAGGAGAACACGACAGAATGAAGAAGACGACCGAGAGTTGTTGGATCTCACTTTCGCATGAATCTAAAAGTGGAAATTTCATTGAAAAAATCTTCTGGAAGATGTATAGGATTCCCATGAAAATCCGCCTTCCTAGTAAATATCACAACGGCCCATTGGGCTGGCCGATGGAAAGAGAGGATGGATGGATGGATTTAGCCCAGCAACACACAAGCCCAAATAGAAGCAGCGGCAGCAGGCATGCCATGGCATCATCTTCTTGGACAGGTTAGCGGCAGAGGCTGCCTCCACAGAGAGAACTCTCGGAGTCAGCCATGCTAGAAGCAGCGGCAGCAGCGGCCATGGCCGCTTGCTCCTCTATCCCCTCGCTTTTCACCACGAAGGCACGTCCCCACCACCAGCGCAGCCGCGTCCCCAGCCCTCGTCGGCTTCGCCTCCCTGCCACCCCATTTCGTCAGTCCCCCTCCCCTTTTGCTGCCTCCCCGCCGGCGACTCGCCTCCGGCCCCGAGCCTCCGTGTCCGCGTCGGCCGCACCGTCCAAGGACTACGAGGCAAGCCGCTATGCTCCTCTCACTGTGTACCTGTAGTGCTAGTCTCTTCTTGCCTTCAAGGGTTTGTTTACTTGTTTGCCTCGTACCTTATCTGCTCGTGCCCCTGAGGATTAGAGTAGGCGAGCACTCTGCTGTCTGGTGCGGCGAATCCCGTCATGTCACTACTCCCGATTGCTCATTTGTTCGTGTCCCAGATCTAATGCCTGCAAACTCTTAGCACCCGGGTCCTCTAATTACCATTGCTTACTGCAGTAAGTTGTCAAAAAATTCACAATTAATCCAACTAGTTCAACTCTGTGGATGCCAAAAACAGAATTACATATACCGATTGGAATTAGTATAACCAGTAGTGACCACAAAACAATGGTGAAGAATGGCAACCCTAAGCCAATCATTTTTGTGTTGAAAATCATCCTTCTGTGATTCTATAAAATTGGTTCGGAGCACACGCCTCATCATCCTGCTTTACTGTACCCCGCTGTGCACACATAAAAAGGCCTCAGGGACATAAGTGCACGTTACAGTCTTACAGAGACCAAATCGCATAGAACAATTGTAAACATATGTATTGGTGAATGTGCTATGAATACTTCTGCTGTCAATCCATGTCATCCTATTGAAGAAACTCTATCGGACATGGCTCTTCTTATGTTGTTAACAGAAGCCTGCTGGTTTTACCTGTATAGTTCACTGATGGAAATGGAGAAGTGGAGCTGAGACTGGACATCCAAAAGCTTGGCATTGAAAGCTCAAAAGATGTTTTTGTTGATGTTGATGATACGTCTCTATTGATCAGAGCCAAGTCTGATGGGACGCTGAGGACTTTGATGAATGTCCAAACACTGTTTGATAGGATTAAGTCTTCCGAGACCATATGGTATGTATATCGTTCACTACTGCACTGTTACTTGTAAGAACCTATTATTTACTCACTTTTACATCGTAGGTTCATCGATGAGGATCAATTGGTGGTAAATCTGAAGAAGGTCGAGCAAGAGTTGAAATGGCCTGACATTGATGAATCCTGGGAGTCTCTCACTTCTGGGATCACCCAGTTATTGACCGGGATCAGCGTCCACATTGTTGGTGATAACACAGACATTAATGAGGCAGTTGCTAAAGAGATCGCTGAGGGGATTGGGTGCGTGCTTCTCATTTCTATACTGCTGCTTCGATTCAACTGCTGTGCAATCAGATAGCATGCTGTTCAAATTGCATTCTGATCTGGGATAAACCATTCTACTCCATTAGTAAAAGTTGTCATCACCCAACATGTTAATTGGTAAACCTGAATCACCTACTTGTGAGTTTACTGTCATGCCCGCCCTTCATTAGCAGATAACAGCCTTTGAAATGTGTCTCCTTATATCATGACACTGCAGGTATCTTCCAGTTTGCACAAGTGAGCTGTTGGAAAGTGCCACTGAAAAGTCTATCGATACATGTAACCTCTCTGCTCATTTCACAGATAAAATTCCAAATACTGGGTGGAAACCCAAATATGAATGTAGTCATGTGCAGTTCATGTTGTTGCTGCGAGATAACAAAATACATTTACTTGTAGGGGTGGCTTCGGAAGGAGTGGACTCTGTAGCTGATGCAGAATCTGTTGTTCTGGAAAGCCTTAGCAGGTACTAGCTTTCTTGATCATAGCTGATCATTCTGCAAAGATTCTGATAAAATTATAATGTGTGTGTTGCAGCCATGTCCGTACTGTCGTTGCGACTCTTGGAGGAAAGCAAGGAGCAGCAAGCAGATTCGACAGATGGCAGTACCTTCATTCCGGGTTCACAGTTTGGCTGTCGGTGTCGGACGCTAGCGGTAAGCCAGCTGTGTTCTTGATCGATCGTTTTGCGGTAGTAACTGGTTGATTTGGAGGTTTATTCGTTTGGACTTCAATTTTTGGACAAACAGATGAAGCTACGGCGAGGGAGGAAGCCCGCAAAAGCGTCAGTAGTGGAAGCGTTGCTTACGCGAAGGCGGACGTGGTGGTGAAGCTTGGCGGATGGGACCCGGAGTACACGCGAGCTGTTGCGCAGGGCTGCCTCGTCGCCCTCAAGCAGCTGACCTTAGCGGACAAGAAGCTGGCAGGTACGCCTGAACATTTCCCGTACTCCCTGGGACCTGGCTGCGAAAGATTTGCTGCTAATTAGCTGGATGGAGATGTATCGACAACTGTATCAAGCTTAAATGAAAGTACTGATAGGATGCTGGTTTGTGTCTGAACGAACAGGGAAGAAGAGCCTCTACATCAGGCTAGGTTGCAGAGGCGATTGGCCCAACATCGAGCCTCCAGGCTGGGACCCTGAATCCGACGCCCCACCAACCAACGTCTGAATCATCGTCTCCTCCAGAGTCGTATTCTGGGGATGATAAGATAATATTACACTAGAATTCTATTCATGATTTCAGTTCTTGTCAAAAGCATGCATGCTGGGCACTCAGTTTTGGCTGTAATAACCAAGGTTGAGAAGTAGTCGTAACTTGTAACCTGTTTGATGCGCACAACTACGGCTAGACAGCGCGCGCGCGCACATTAAAGACAGGCAGCGCCTGAGCCGCGCCCGCTACAAATGAAGTGGCAAGAGATGTCATTTTCTTGTTGCACGACCCAAACAAAAATAGTATTACTGCATAAAACTGGCATTAATATTACCCAACTCGGTGGTGAAAAAAAGTGTAAACGCTGAACGGAAAGGTAAACATGAAGGCGTTCTTCTCTCTGACACCATTCGATCGGTTCACAGGCAAATATGGATGCATTGTTTCCTTGTTGCAATTTAAGACAAGATACATTTCTTCACCAAAATAAACTCCTACGACAGACTGAAAGAACAAACAGCAGCCATACACAGACAGACGCAAGAGGCTTTCATTGCTGCTTCCGTTTTTTTTTTTTGTCAAGTCGGCCGGTTGCTCCATTCTCACTTCCTTGCGCACCGAACCACTTGCGCCGGTTTCGCCACCATCTTGGCCACCGATGTGTTGGCTTCACGCCTGCCCATTGGTGGTAACTGCTGCCAAAATACACATGCAAAAAAAGATTTTTCCTCAGAAAACAGTGTGAAAAAATCAGATCATCAAACCACTGGTGTTCTGATGCTCTTCAAATGAAGCTTGTGCACGGCAAAAGATCCGCCTTGAGCGCGTGGCGGTCCATCCAGAACCCCCAGGCCTCAGCCGACAGACCTTATGGCTAACATGTTTTCAGGCTTTCAGCATGAATCTAAGAGAACATCAATCCACAAAGTCTGATATGGAAGTGTGCACACCTTATCTTGGAGCCGCATTATTGTCGATATTAGCACTCTATCACCAACAACATGCCTCAGCTTCTTTACTAGTTCAGCTCGGCTTATTCTCTTGCTCTGGTAAATACACATGATGCAAATATAAGTCACTCATAATAGTGCAGAAAAGGAATAGCAACTTCAACCCAGAAAATTCAGACCTTGAATTCTTCATAACAACCAATAACCATGTCCATATTCTCAGGAGACACTTTAGTAGAAATTGCTGCAAACAACATGGAGAAGGGCATCCAAGGTGAGCTTGGAGCCTTCTCCATGGAATCTCCTAGCATGGGGGCTGCACATCCACCTCCCGATGCTGGAGGTGCCTGAAGGTTCATCTCCTGTTTTCGTGCATTAAATTGTTAACTGGTGCTTCAACAAACTCAAACAAAACTAACATAGCATGGTTTCACAAGGAAACTTATCATATTTGGAGAATTCTATCATAGATAATGAATATAGACAGCCCCAAGTTATAATCTCAATAACGCAATCACAAGTCAATTATTGAGTTCACAATCTGAATAGCACACTCTTGCTGCTTCAACAGTGGAACTTTGTCTGTATGACAACAAAAGTTGACTCTAGTGTGACAGTATTGTCTTGCTAATACCCCATGTAAAGCATCTTACCTCTGACATACAGTCGGGTGAACTAGAATTTAAGACCAGCGACACATCCGATGAATTCTGACAATCCTGTTGTGTGAGAAGGGAATCTGGTGCAGACAATGCTCGGTAGTAAGTAAATTTGAGTTGCCACAGATAAACAAAATGAGCTAAACAAACAAATAACACAGTAGTTGCGATTAGTTACCTTTGGTTTTAGAAGGCAATTTGATGGTGACTACAAACTCAGAATAGATGTGCCTATTCAGATTCAAATCCCACACAATGTAATGTTGTGGGTTTTTAAGGTCATCTACTCCACTATCAAAATAGTCACTACTAGGTCGGTGCTGCTTAGATCCAGGGTGAACTATTTCTACGTTCCCCATTATAACACGGCACAACATCATATGGACAATGCCATTTTCATCAACATCAGAGTATTTCACACTGCATAAAGTAATAAAAATATTGAATTTTGCAATGGTTAGGTGAAGGAAAAGGAACTTATGTGAGGAAAGAGTAAGAAAATAAAGCAGTAATTAATTGCCGTGTGAACACATATCAGTAAAAGAACAATTCAGGAATGTTTGAGCAATACAGTAAATCCAGGAATGTGTGAAAGCTTAGGGGCATAGATGTAGACAGATAAAAGAACACGTGAAAAGCTCAGAAAATAGATGAGATAACAGAGTTCGGTGCTAGCAATTATTTGGACAAAGAAAGGAGAATAAAATGTGTAGCTTATGGAACAATTTATCAAGAACATACCAGGTATCAGAGCGATTTGCTGGTGCAAGGAGGGTGCCCTCTCCATAGGCTGGGCACTTGATGGGCTTATGAACTTGCAAAACACCATTCAGCATCATTTCATGCACAGTGTTTTTTGAGCAAGCAAGCCATGCATAACGGACATTTGCATTTCCACGATGACACTCAGTAACCTGTACTTGCTTTTGGTGAAAATGGTAACGGACTTGTGCGCAATCATCCAATAATGGAGTTCTGTAGATTCCAATGATGTCCTTGGATCCAATAACAGAACCCATCCCCTGCAGCAACAATTTCTCCACGGCTTCAACAGTTTGCTGAGCACGTGATACCTCACCCAGATTAGTTTGGTGCGGCAGCAGATTACAAGCTGTAGGCAACAAAGTGCATGGCTCATTTTCTCCAATAGCTTCTCCCAGATCACCATATTTTTTCCCAATGGAACTCTTTTCAGCCCTGGCTCTCTTAGGGCTGGAAACATCTTCAGTGCTTGAATCAAAGTTTGAGCTTTCTGCCGAACTTTCTGATGCTCCGAGCTGGCCATTCATTTCTCGTGTCCCATTTGGGTCAACACTAACGTACTCATGATTTCCGTTGCCAAAATCTTTTTTCATGAATAATTTCTCATCTTGCAGAAAAGTTTCTGGGAAGTAGCCCTTTCCATTTTCATCGATCCAAGCTATCGGCCTCTGAAGACCTGTCTTCGAGTCTATGAATGTCATGTGCACAAAATCCAGCAAATACAGCTGGTTCTGATATCCTGTTTCTGTGATTGTCTTTTTTGCCCTGAAGTCAGCTTGGGCCAACTTGACAATCTTTTCTGGAAAGTCTTTCCAGTCAGCACCTTGGCGAAGTAGAATACGCTTAGGCGGTGCGCTAGTCATGAAGTTCTTATAGCTCTGCAGAACCTGCTTGTTGAAGTGGCATACGATCTTTGCCTTGCGGTCTTGATCAACATGAAACCTAACAGCAGAATCATTGGCAGGACGCTGACGCAATTCAGAGGTGCGGCAGGCATCAGCATCATATGCGGCGGGGCTGTCCCACTTTCTCTTGAGACTATTGGCGTTCCTTCCGCATTTACCCAATACCTTTTCGTTCATCGTAGCCATTATTTCTAGCAGAAATGAACACGGACCAGAGACTAATTCTTCCGACCAAGCTAAACCTGAACAAGTCTACTATTTACACTAATCTAATAGAAAAGCTTCAAAAGCTCAACCTCACTATCGACAGAGCTAAAACCAATAAGAGTCGGATCACAAACGAGAAAAGGCAGAATGATCCTGAAAAAGGAAAACCGACGGATATTAGTAGAAGATATTGTTGCTGCCTTTCATACCACAGAAAAATATAGGGTTACAGAAAAGGAAGAATTACGAGACGAATTTTGCAGTGAGGGGGAAATCACTTTTAACGTGTTTCACTGGCTGTTATGTTAAACAATAAATGCTTTGTCGTTTTCCATGCAAAATAAGTCAACAGTAACGGCAAGGGCATGCTGAACGCATATAGATAGATAGAGAGGCGGCAAATTCTCAGGGTAACAACAATGAACACAGGATGTTAGGACGTTTGGTTGCAATCAGAGAGAGAATACATGATACTACTAATAATCCACAATAACATGGTTCATCAACTAATCCATTGAATAATAAATTAACTAAAGCACTGGGAATTCTCTTTCATGCCCATATAGCAATTGATTAAACTGAACATCTTGCGAGAAAACTTGTATCATATCCATAGCATAGCAGATGGTGGAGGCATAAGGTGCAAGGGTAAAATTCAGAATAATTCTCCAAAGTCCACTCATGGGAAGTCAGCCACACAGACAAGAATTTCAGACAATCTAACAAGTAATTAACACAGGGATCTTGACGAGTCAACAGATACATAGCATCAACTTGGGAATCTTAAATCTGCTTTACCCCCAACAATTCACACCTTGATCGTACATATAATTCACATCAAACGTAACAGGACTTATACAGAAAACAACAACAACAAAAAAAACTTTGCCAGATCGAACATACACACACATATACAAAGGGGATCCTCTTCCCCGTGCAATCAGACAGTCAGACAAGCAGATCCGCCGATCGACGAGGCTTACCTAGGGTTAGTAGCGGCGGCGTCAACAGGAAATACGGCGGACAAAGAAGAATTTGATAGCTTCATCTCTCCCGATCCGATCCCTTTTGCACCCCCTAGGACTCCCCTACCGACCCCACTTTATCCCCGGCGATGGCCGGAGGTGGGGGGTGCTCGCTGCCGCCGGCGCTTCTGCTGCTTGTGCTGGTTCTCCCGCCGGCGAGATTGGTCTGGTCAGAGGTCAGAGCAGCGCGAATCGGCGGCGGCGGCGGCGGCGGGGGTAGGCGAAGGCGAGAGGAAGGCAGGGAAAGCTGTGCGGCGGTGGAATTATTGGGGGGTTGGGGGCGGGCGGAGACGAGACGAGATGAGGGCGAGGTCCACGCACACGCCTTTGCCGTGTCCCACCACTTGGTGTTATTATTATTCGGCTCCACCCACCGCCCCGCGGCCCCCACGCTGTCGCCGACGCGTGGGCCCGGGACCCACCGGGGCGCGGGTACGCCCCGGGCGCTAACTTGGATGTCAAGTTGTCCGCCTCTTTCCTTGCGCCGTAAGCAAAATGGCGACGCCGTGAACCGTGATGCCGACGTCCTGCCACCGCATCGGACGGTTCACACAGGCGGGTCAACGGTCTCCACACCATAGCAGCCGCATCGCGACCGTCCAGACGCCGCAAGATTTTTTTTTGCTTCTTCTATATTTTTCTTATTTCTGGTTTGCGTGCGTTATTGGGGCAGAGGCGACGTGGTGGTGACGGGTTCTGCAAATGTTTGCCAGAGTTCAGATTTGCCTTCTCATCCGATCTGGTGGCTTCAAAAAAAAAAAAAAAACTGTATCGTCCGTCATGTTTACCTGCTAATTGTATATCTTTGGTGAAATTGCACATCATGTTTCACGAATCTTTGGAAGATTTTCATCTCATGTCACCAGGGATTTGTTATTTGGGTGATTTGCTCCAGATGTGAAGTGAAGTTCCGAACTAAAGTGCGCCTATGTTTCTAGGTGATTTCATACTCCAAAGTCCGAGCTAGACAGCTTTAAAACAAATTAAACCAATTCTGTCAACATCGTCTTGCAATTTCATGCTAAAGTAACAGCCGACTTTCTTAGTGCTTCTGATCTTCTAGTAGTGAGTACAATTACTCTTGCATAGTTGCATGCGCAGTGACTTTCTGAACAGTCCATTTTTTGGTCATTACAATTGACTGCATTTGAGATGACACTTACGCCTTCTACAGGAAACTATAGGCTAGTCATAGTTTACCTAACGACCGTTGATTTGGAGGATTGCAAGTCTTGTAAAAAAAATTAGGGAACAACGTTTGATAGCTTGTATAATCGCAAAGGTTACGGCATTACAGGAAATCCTTCTTTGTAGCATTTTACAAAGGCTCGCCATGAACAAATAACACTTGCGAGTTATGAGTCAAGCTGGTCAAATCCTCATCAATCAACTGGAGAAAGGAACGACATATTTTGAGATTGATGAAGTTGCAACCTCTATGATGCCAAACCCGATGTTCGATTTGTAATGGTCAATAAGGGGTACCCATTCAAAACTATCAATTGGTTTTTGTTATCTATATTTTTTGTGTGTTTTATGCAAAGAACATATCATGTCATTTTTACTAGTCGCCATGATATTTCCATTTGGAAGCTTATAAATATATAGCTTGAAGTTCCACATTAGTCATCTCCAAGAGTTTTCTAAATTTTACTCTCTAAATCATCATTTAGAGAGTTATTTACATAACAATTTATTTTCTATATCTTTTCACTTTCCAACAACTTTTCTATTTCTTATGCACACCCTAGAGAGACATTCTCGTCTTCTATATTTGACTAGCGAAAAGTCTAGAATAGAAGATGACTATATTGGGATGACCATTTAGATAAGTTGTTGGAATGCATTTTTTCACTAAAATCTCTATTTCTACCATTTAGAAAAAATACAGAGAGTCACTTGGAGATGCTCTTAGTGAGGTTATGTACGAGAAAAGTTGAGACCTGTTCGAGACGGTTTTAAGAAGAATTTTTTTGTGTGGATGCTTTCAGTGTTGGTTGACACTATGACACTACATGCCCTTGTTCACCTGTGCTCCTAATATATTTACCCACTAATTGGTCACAATGAAAGTTTCCTTTTCTGTTTTTTCAGAGAAAGTAAATATCTATCGATCCAACTAGTGGAATCACTTTCTTGTGCCATATTGTCCATATATGTCTCATCTCCACAGTCACTCACTTCTTTTTTTATTTTTGCCCGGAAAAAATTGAATAGCATGATGATAAATTGGTGATCTATATAATTATGTAGGAGCACCCCATTTCATAACTCCATTTCTCTCAACATGCAAGCTATTCACGTCAGCGTCACGTCGTCTCATACTAATTTTATGTGATTGATAACATTCATGCATACAGTTCATAAGTCATTGTGAGTGCCAGCTACAAAATTCCCATAGTAGAAAACGTGGAGGATCACTAACTTAAGAGCAATTCTCTATCAATAAAATGAACATGTTTTCATGTATAATATCATTTGCAAAAGAATGTTGCCTTGCAATCACCTTACTTTTCTACTTTTAAAGTTCACCTTAAAATTTTTGCTTAATTTTTTTTTGCAGCGACGCGCGGGGTATCACTATTAATGTAAGCTATCCACGTGTCATACAGTCATCTAAAAGTTCTCTCAAATCTCTCAGCGGGGAATATACAAAAGGGAGAGGAAAAAGAGTAATCAAATTTATTTTCATGGAATTTCATGAAATAAAAAAGAAGTTGCGGGCCACACCACGCTTAAATACGAAAAACATCAAACATATATACCGACATAATACGAAAACTATACTAAAACAATATAATATGAAAAAATGTGAAATGAGACATGACACACATTTATATCCCACAATTACCACTTCACTTTTACCTCCAAACTGTTTCATTTGGTCCAATCTATCTTACAATGAATTTATATTTTTATGTGTTTACGAGTTGATTTTAAGTTCAAATTTATGGATTAATAGAGAGCATGATTCTTATATTACAAAAATATATTAAATAATTTTAATGATTTTTATAGGTTAGGAACATTTAATAAAAAAAGTTGATCCTACAGTTACAAAATTGCATGAATTAGTATTATTGTTATATTATATTCCCTAATGTAAGACTTCAGGTTTTAAGTTACCCTGCAAATTGTAAAAATAAAACTCAACTTGCACACATATAAATGAAAATGACAAATTTGTTAGACATATTGAACCAACTAAAATGATGTGAGGCAGTTATTGGTTAAGTTGGAAAAGTGTATTGTTAAGGGTGGTAAAAAGGGACTTGTTATTTTAGGAACATGTCCAAATTACCCCTTTCGAGTATACCATTTGATTCAACTTACCTCCATAATGCAATTTGTTATTTTTTAATTCTCTACACACAAGTTGAAGTTTAATTTAAAACTATGCAGGATTGTATATTGTATCTGAAGGATAAATTTTATTATTAAATGTCCTAACCTATTAATGTAAAAAATCATGATTCATTTTTATGATATGTCTTTTGATGTATGTTATCATCTTACAAAAACTGAACAAAATGCTTCACTTGTGTATGTAGAAACAAAAAAGATAAATTATGCTAAAAGATAAATTCTATTGATCGACATAGTTTAGGTGAAAGGACCTCTAGTCTAGTGGTTAGAGCACCTTAGTAGCACCCAACAAGCTCAGGATTGAAATAAAAATTTATAAAAAATAGGTAAGGGTTTCATCTACTTACTTTAATAAAAAACCAACATAGTTTAATGGCTAAACTGAGCCAAGAAACATTTTAACGCACTTTGATTATACTTTAGCTGAGTAACTTTTACTTTTTATTTATTTTAGAAGATCAAATAAATGTGATAGGGTGATGTATTTCATGATAGATTTAATAAAATCAATTTGATACTCTATAAAATTGGTTAAAATTAGAGAAGATTGACTTAAAACAAAAATTAAAGCTTCTTATTCTTTAAAATGGAGGAAATATATTTGAAGGTAATTAGTTCTCACTAAACTAAACATAGTATTTCATATTTTGAGCTTTCACCACGTATTATTTTACAATATCAAATAAATATGTTATGATGATGTATTTCATGATAATATTAGGGGTTCAAACTTTGGTTATATTTGAGCAGAGTAATTTGTTTTTTATTGTACAATATCTAATAAATGTGTTAGGATGATGTATTTCATGATAGATTTAATAAAACCAATTTGATACTATGTAAAATTGGGTAAAAATTAGAGAAAATTGACCGAAAACAAAAATTAAAGCTTCTTATATTATTTAAAATGGAGGAAATTTATTCGGAGGTAATAACTTCTTCCTAAACTCAACATGATTTTCAGATTTTGAGCTTTCGCCACGTATTAGTGGAAGGGATAGGCCCTAGACAACGACGTGTGTGCAAAGACCAAGGAAAAGACAAGGTGCGGTGCCATCCAATAGGGTCGCCCAGCAAATCCTACCCACACACAACACCCTATAAATATCATCACCTTTTCGTTGATTTTCTTTTTAAATAAATTACTACTATCCGTCGAGAGAAAACAAAACAATAAAAAAATCGAAGAAAAAACCGCAGGCAAGCGGGTGAGCGGACCGAGGCGGCTTCATCTCGTGCCGATGCCTTCCTTCTTCGCCCTCTCCGTCCTCGCTCGCTCCGCTTCCTCCGCAGCTGGACTCGTGCTCAAAATCGCAAATCCCAAGGCCCGCCACTCCCACTAGGCTCACCACTAGGGTTTTCGGATTAGGTTTCTAGAACAATCCGCCGCCGCCTCATGCACGCGCCGCCGCTGGTCGCGCTCGCCGGGGGCGCCTGCCCCGCCGCCGCCGCCTCCTCGTCGACGCCGCCATGGGTGGCCTCGCCCCGGGCCGCCACCCTCCTCGCCGCGCCGGCGAGGCTCCTGCGGTCCCGCCGCGGGGCGCTCCGGATGGAAGCCAAGGCAGCGTGGAGGGCGGCCGGAGGCGGGCGGGGCCCGCGGGTCCCGGCCAAGGGCGCCGTGCTCGCCTCCTACATGGGCGCCGAGGAGGTGGTGGGACCGTCGCCGCTGGTCGACGAGGAAGGTCTGTTTGCTGCTGGTGCTGCTTCCTAATGCAGCTGCGCCTAGCTTTACTAGTAGATTATAAATCCATCAGTAGTCATAGTGGTTAGTGACGACTGACGCGAATGGAATTATTAATGTGAACCAATAAAAAAACATGGAGGCAATATGTGCTCCTCCCATCATTTCGTAATAGTGAATGCCAAAAAATTGCTTGCGTAGGTACATTGATTTAGGAAGAATCAATCTAGGAATTCCTTATGTTGCATTAATATGGAATTGTCACTTACGCAAAGAAGCTGATGAGTTCTGTTTCCCATGCTTGCGACATGTAGAGCTGATTTCGCACATCAGAAAGGAAGTGGAGGAGGGAAATCTGCCTGCAGATGTTGCTACCAGCCTGGAGGAGCTGTATTACAATTACAAGAATGCTGTAAAAACTGCTGAGCTTGATCTTGGGTAGTATTTTTAATGTGCTATTATCAGATGGCTGTGGTCTCATGTCTTGCAAATGCTTTTGTTTTACCAGGTCCTGCAGAATGGAAATCCTAATGCACATGATATCGTGCTTTCAAATATGACGGCTTTGTTTGATCGTGTTCTGCTGGATGTACAGGTTCCACCTTATATCCTGATTCCCTTCACAATTTGCTCTGACATTTTTGTTTATGTTCCCAGATGGCCTCTCATATCTAGTTTCACCCTTTTGCAGAATCCATTTACCTTTCCACCTTATCACAAAGCTATCCGAGAACCGTTCGACTATTACATGTTTGGTCAGAATTACATCAGACCACTGGTAGATTTTAGGTAATACTAAATCTGACCTGATAACATACATACCTTTTATGAATGATTTGTTTTGAATGGAGTGGATAGCATGCCATATCTGCGGTGTTCGCTAGTTTTATTTTCATTTGGTTTGAATTAATAATTATCTAGAGCACAGAGTTTTGATGCTCCTTTTCTTACATAACGTGCAAAACTATGTAGTTTGTAGTACAACCGTAGATTGTTAATTTCCAAATAAAAAAAAAGCTCTATGCAGATATTTCCAGCATGTTTGACTGGAGGGTTACGTTTTGTCGAGTCTAATATAGGTGGTGATAAATATCTTTTAACCTATGGTATGCAAATTTCCATATGAAGAAATCATGCCCCATTTGCCGCCATTCTCTCTCCGCAAGCACTTGTTTGTTTGTTTGTTTATTCATTCATTCGATTATTCCTTTAGTGAGAGAATCTTTTATAAGCGTAAATGGGACTATTTGCATACGTATCTTTAGTTTACTTCAGTACCAAGTCTCGTCAGGAGACTTACTCCATTCATGCGAATTCTAAATGACATGTTATATAGTTCCCTTACCTTTTGTTAACCTCATTTCATATGCTCAGGAACTCCTATGTTGGCAACATTTCCCTTTTTCATGAAGTGGAAGAGAAGCTCCGCCAGGTCGATTCATCTAATTGTCACTATGGTTCACGTTTCCATCAGTAGTCTCTATTTCATTTCGCTGTAGATCTTAAAATGGCATGGTGAATTCAAATCATCAAGGTCTTTTTGGAAGAAGAGGATAATGTAAACGTCATTGTTTATTGAAGCCCAACAACAGCATACGAACATTGTTAATGAAGATAAAATGGATATCACTCTCTAAGGACTGAACTGGAACTGATACTTTTGTTTTGTCTGTCTGAGTATTATTTAGAGATATCTGTTGAAATACAGTGATACACTGATACAAAATTCCAAATACTGCTTTAGTATTATGACATCATGACCCAATTCTCAAGTTTGAGAGAGGAGAAAGTATGATGGCAGTATATGCATCATACATGGAAACCATTTATACTTATGCATCTAGTAAGTTCTGTTACAACTTGAAGCACAAGGCATGAGATTGTTGTATTACTTTTCCTGACATGCTCATTCTTGCAATCCATGGCCTAAAAAATTTCTTATCTTATATGTCAAATATTACTGAAGTGCATCATTGCAGGGCCACAATGTTGTTTTGATGTCTAACCATCAGACAGAAGCAGATCCAGCAATTATCGCCTTGCTGCTTGAGAAAACCAATCCATGGATTAGTGAAAACATAGTAAGGCCGTTCTTTGAATATGAACTGTTGAGTTACTAGTGAACTATATGACCCAATCAAATCAGTTTAAATTTTCCCACCTGCTGTAGGTTTATGTTGCTGGGGATAGGGTTATCATTGATCCGCTTTGCAAGCCATTTAGCATGGGAAGGTCTATTTCTTCACCCTGATACTTCGTGATATGCGATAATGTTGTTTCTGCTTTCTTTCACCTCCCCATCAATTTGTCACTTTTGCATTTTCTCCTATTAGAAACCTCATCTGCGTATACTCAAAAAAGCATATGAATGATTACCCTGAGCTAATTGAGACGAAGAGGAGATCAAATGCTCGAAGTCTTAAGGAAATGGCCTTGCTTTTACGGTATCTTCCCTTACAATAACATGTTAGTTTTTAATCCTTTTCCATATGAATATTAATGTTTAACCTTGATAGCTTGTACCTGAAACTGGTGCTTAGTGACAAAATTTTCAAGTAAAAGCACAAAGAACTATACACCTGTACACAAATTTATGAATGATATTTCTGTGGTCAATCAAACTTATCACCCTGTGGTTCTTCTGTGGGGTTGCTCAAACGATTATATATTTATATTTAATACTAAGACTGGATTTTTTAAAGTTTTGTACACCATTAATCATTTGTTAAGTTGATTCTTGTTTCCCTTATGAAGCCAACCATATGCTCAGTCTGAATCAATGTATATGGAACTGTCTTTGCTGTTTTCTTGGGCTTGACCTCATTTATCTTCTTATAACATTATGCAGTGGTGGTTCACAGTTAATTTGGATTGCACCAAGTGGTGGTAGGGACCGGCCAGACCCTTCAACGGGAGAATGGTACCCGGTATATTCTCTTGCCTGCTAGTCTTGTTCTTCCATTTTGACTTTTGACTGGCTCATCATGTTTTCTGACTTTGCTATACATTATTGTACACCTTCTCTTTCAATGCAATTGAATTGTTAGCAAGCATAGTAAATGAGATGGCACAGGGCAGTTGTGCACATGGCCGACAAGAATTTTCATTTTACCTATGGCAACACTTGAAAAGTGTATGGCAAGTGGGATGACCACAGGCCTAGATCCACGATCAATGTAGCATGAACAGTACCATGATATGATTAGTGGTTTGTTAGGATATTTGCTTAGGGGTCAAGTTAGTTGTCTGTATAAAAGGAGACACCCTTGTATCAGTTAGATCAAGGAAGAAGTAGAGGATTAAATCTCAGAGCCTCCAGCGTGAGGGCGAGATCCCATCTACCCCCTTCCCTATCTGAGTAATCTAGCCATATCAAAGTACACAGCCTTTGTGCTTTCATTCCCGTATGTTTACTTTGTCTGCTACTTGCAAAAAACAAGGGCAGGCGCCATTCGATTCATCCTCAGTGGACAGTATGAGGAGGCTTCTGGAGCATGCTGGTGTTCCTGGGCACATATATCCACTATCATTGCTGTGCTATGAGATTATGCCTCCACCACAACAGGTACCATTACGGCATTACTTCATTAGTGCTCATCATACTACTTTAGATATCTATTTCTGTGTGGTACCTGTTTGAACTTTTCTCTTTCAATTGAATAGGTCGAGAAAGAAATTGGTGAGCAAAGGGTGATATCCTTCCATGGAGTAGGCTTATCAGTAACTGAAGAAATAAAGTATGCGAATATTACTGCTCGTACCAAGAATGCTGATGAGGTTTGTTTTCAGTGATATTTATATACACTATCATGCTTCTTGATAGCGCTGATACTCCTGCTCCTGCAACTAATTCCGTGTGGTAATTGGTTATTCATTGGCAGAAGCCAAGTGCCTGTAAATAGCTAGCTTGCTTGTGAATTTGTGCTTGCTATAAGCTGATTTGCTCAATATTTCCATACCTTTTACTGGAGTTTGGATGGTGGAGCTTCATTTCAGGCAGTCAGGTCAACAATAGATTTTCAGTGTTAGATGCAGATAAGCTTCCATGATTCCGATTGTCCTCTTACTGAGAAGTTCCGGTAGAATCTTGACTAAGCAACACGTGTTTTCAAATGTACTTGATTTAAAGTGGTGAAAATGTTTGGATATTTATGCTGTTAGCAAAGCTGAAATGAGTAGATGGGCCTGGTAATGCATCTCTTATAGTCATAGATATACTTCCATGCATGACCTCTTAGGATGAATTGGCACTGGTCCGTGTCTCTTTTCTCCATGCTATAAGAAAATGGCCCATTCTCATTTTATTTATAGGTGAAACTCATGGTCCTCTTGCATCATTGGACAATGTTACTATTTTTCCTGTGTTTTTATCTTGCTTTTATACGGTATTCAGTATTCACATACCCTACTGATTGAACTTGGAACTGGTGGTTGAATTGCGCTGTAGTAATGTTAAGTTTCCCATTGCTGTTAATCTTTTAATCCTGTTCTTTGAGGCAAACGGTTTCTTATTTGTTGAGGAGTGTACACGATACTAATATAGAAGTTATAATTTTTCCATGGTACTATAAGCTTGTTGCTCACTGAGCTGCTTCATTTGTTTACTGTTGTTATTTCTCCTTGGAAATTTGCTAGTAAATATATCTCCTCATTTCTTCTCTTTTGTGCAGGGAAGGGAGCTATTTGCAAATACTTTGTACAACTCAGTAGTTAATCAGTACAATGCGCTCAATTCTGCTATCTTCAGAGATCATGTAGCAGCTGTATCAAACACTGCCATCTCACTGTCACAACCCTGGAGATGAATGTTAGCTTTCTCCGTTGTCAATGCTGACTTGAACTGTTTTTTGTTGTACTATTTGCATCTCAAATACTACATAGTAGGGTGCTTTAAGTAATTTTGAAATTGATCCCCCAGCCCCCACCCACCCACACAAATCCTTCTTTTAGTTGTGCTGTTATTGTTTTAAATGGACTTGTATGGACATTTCAACTTTAATTCATTGGCCATTTGATATTCTATAATGGACCATGTTGTTCGGTCAAAAACCATGCTGCCCACCTGACCGTTGCATCATGCATGCCATTCCAGCTTGAATAGTGTATGTAGGCTTCATGGAAGTTTGTTTATGCTAATTGATCCATTTATCCATTAAGCTATTTGACCATTGAAACTGAGAATTAGTACATGGTGGTTTGTCTTTGTTATGTTTGGCTCTGTAACATGTGCACCGTTTACAAGATAATGTCTGATGACTAACTCATCAGATGGTTGTCCTAACAAAACCAATTTTGCTACTGTTTGCAGGTCCAGATTCATTAATGAAGTAACCTTATTTTTCAGAAGATCAGATGGACGGCCATTGTGCAATTTTGCTGGGCAAAATTGTTGAACTTTAAACTTTGATATCACCACACTTTATTAATCATGGAGGAGCCTGCTACTGTCCTGCTGAAACTGTAAGCTCTATATATAAGTCATGCCCCCGCTGTTATATCCATGTGTGCTGTGTTTTTGGTGGTGACAAGAAGTCTGCTACTGTTGCATGTCAAGGGTGATTTGGTGGTGGTTTTGCTTAGGTGGACCCCAGCAGCTGTGGCCCGCGGTCAGTCAGTCTAGCGCAAGAATGTCGCCTCAGGTTGCACAGGAATGTGCTGCTTGGACCCCGAAGGATCCATCATGGTGCATGGGTCGAACCTGCTTGTCGACGAGCACGGGGATTTGTGCAATTGAAGTCATAATTTTGTTATATTCCGTTTTCTGTATATAGATTTTGATTCTTTTTTGCTCCACATTTTTTGGAGACAAAACAGGTTCTAATTGTTTTCTTCTCTTGCCCCTGAAATCCTTGGATGTAACCTCTCTTTCGTACTTATTAAAGTCCGGATAAAGAGAGAACATATCCCGTGGTCCGATTACGTGCTCTAGGTGAATAGGTGATGCTATTGGCTGTGCAGCCACTGATTTCTTTTCGCTGTTTGGAGACGCACCTTGCATTGCCGCGCAGGTGGCGTTTGCGTGGAAATGCAATACCCGAGTGGAACTGTGATAGAGCAGGCGCAAGGTCAAGCAAGGAACAATTGCGAGTCGCTGTCATGAGCACGCGGTCTGAGTACCTCTTGACCGAGAGGTAGTATTAGTACAGCAGAATCGTAGTAGAAACAGCAAAGGGTTGGGCTTGACTTTGTCCAATGATGTGTTTGGTTTTAGGGTTTTAGGGTTGAGTTGAAGAAGTTACTAAGAGCCTACATTTTACCAGTATTAAATAGAGAATTTCTCGATGATAACTTGAAAGGGTATCTTCGAATTTTCGTGGGTTAGAGTAGAGATGAGTTATTTTACTAGTATCAAATAGATTTTTTAATGTAAGAGAGAGTATCTTTTCATCTGCAACTATATCAATGTAATGTAATACTTCCTCCGTTTTCGTATAGTAACATCAAAATTAGTTCAAAAATGAATTAATAAAATTGTCCTAACATATCTATACTATAAAGAACGAGTTCTTTTGATGGGTCTCCCTCCTCTTTCGTTCTTTTCCATAGTTGTGACTTGCATTTGATAGGAAGTCAAATCGGGAAAGAATTGCTAAGTCAAATCTAAATCATAGCTTGTTTTTTTGAAAGTCAAATCACGTAATGCGGAAAATAATTGCTAAGCCAAATCATGGTTTGTATTTTTGGAAAAATCAAATAGCGTCTTGGTTTGGAAAGAGAGTTTTTGGAAAGTCAAATCGCGCAATGCGGAAAATAATTGCAAAGCCAAATCATGTCTTGTTTTTTTGGAAAGTCAAAACACGTCTTTGTTTGAAGGGAGCACATGATGCCTCGTGCGCTGGCGGCAGCAGCGGGTACGGGGTGCCAGTAGAAAAGGAGTTGGTGATCTTTTGATGGGTCCTCCTTTCTTTTTTTCCATGGTTGTGATTTGCATTTGATGGAAAGGCAAATCGGCAATGTGGGAAAGAATTGCTAAGCCAAATCTAAATCATGGCTTGTCTTTTTTAAAGTCAAATTGCACAATGCGGGAAATAATTGCTAAGCCAAATCATGACTTCTTTTTTTAAAGTCAAATCGCGTCAAAGAATTGCTAAGTCAAATCTAAATCATGGCTTGTTTTTTGAAAGTCAAATCGCGCAATGCAAGAAATAATTACTAAGCCAAATCATGGCTTATTTTTTTTAAAGTCAAATCGCGTATTGGTTTGGAAAGGAAGTTTTTGAAAGTCAGATCGTGTAATGCAGGAAATAATTGCTAAGCCAAATCATGTCTTGTTTTTTTGAAAGTCAAATCGCGTTTTGGTTTGGAAAGGGAGTGCATGTATGCCTCGCGCACTGGCGGCAGCGACGGGTAGGGGCGCCGGTAGAAAATGAGTTGGTGAAAAAAACATTTTGGCGAAAAGTATTCACTAACGTCGAAAAAATGGGTCTCCCCCCTCGATTTTGTTCTACAAATCGTTTTATATGGGTCTAACCGCCTCTTTCATCAACCGTATGAATAATTGGTAAGACAAAACACATTGTGTTGGAATAATTGATAACCAAAACAGAACACAAGCAGCGTGACATGTTTTTTAAGGGATTTTGGGGAATAATTGGTAACCAAATCAAGTTGTGGTTTTTTTGGAAAGGCTCAGTGATCGAGGTCGGCGGCCCCGGTGGCACAGTTGCGTTTACGGCATTACAATTATTATATGTCAATATGGATGACTATGATCTACAAATCACACGACAATATGGGTTTGCACTAATCACGTATCACTACGTTCCATTGCTTTGCAACACGCGTCAATGCATGTTGCCGTCAGCGATTCTCTGACACCGTGTTTCCCCAGCCGCAAGAGGTAGCTGCTGATTTCTACTCACCTCCACGCTATCGTTGCAGCTTTGGTTTTTAGACATGTGTGACACTATAAAAATGTTATTGTGATTTTTAGATATGTGCATGCCGCACGTACATTTTGCTAGTAAATATAAAAGAACGAGGTAATATAAAGGATGGCTATAGTAATTTGTATATCCATATAATACTTCATACGGAGTATTGTCAAAAAATACGCGTCGTCTGGACCCTGGACGACGCGTTGAGATTCGAGCACGGGGGAAGGAATCCTCAAAAAGTAGACTTGGCACGAGCACGACGCGGAAATCCCATATCATTCACTGCGGGGACGGGTACAGGGGAGAAAGGGAAAGTAGAGGCAGGGAGGCGTTGCGCCGGCGCCGGAGCCGGAGGAGACGAGAGGAATCCAGTGCGGCTGCCGTCAAGGTAGTCAGGTGCGATCCACTCCTCCCCTCATCTCCCGCCCGCTGCGATTAGAGAGGTGCTTTCTTTTCCCAAGCCCGGCGCGGCAATCGGAGAAAGATTGGACTTCTTTCCCCCCTTTCGCTACTGCTGGTGCGGTTGCTGTGATCTGAGGCTAGGCAAAGGGAGGGGATTATTCCCCAGCGATACTCCTAGATCCGATCGCAGCGTAGATTGATTACTGTGTTCCTAATTTCCTATGCACTGCTGCTGTATCCAATCAAGTACTCTGGCCGTACAATTTTCTCCCACGAATATGAAATTGTGAATACGATAAACCCAAAGGTGTCATCATCCTTAGGATTTCGTTTCTTTCTTTCCCAAACATAATTACCTATTACCTACTACCAACATCTCTGCAGTATCAAGATCAGAATTTAGCATCACCCTGTGTGCTAGCATCTGAAGGACAATGGAAAACAACTATAGTTGTATTGTAGTATTATATGCAATTCAGTATGTCGCGCTCTCTATGTGCTTGCTTATTACTGCTTGCCTGCTTAACTGTTTCCGTGTCCTAGGCTAGCATATTCGGCCTATCTCCCATTGATGATGATGGGATTTTTGTAGTCTGGTTTAATTTCTTAAATCACAATTTAATTACCTGCAGAATTAGGTTAATCTAAAGTAGCAAAGCACGCTGACAAGATGAGCGATAATCTGATGGATAAAGTCAATGCCCTTGGTGAGCGGCTCAAGATAAGTGGGGCAGAAGTCAGCCGGAAGATGTCGGTCGGTGTGAGCAACATGAGTTTCAAGATGAAGGAGTTCTTCCAGGGCCAGAACATGGCGGACAAGATTGTTGACGAAGCGACGTTGGAGACCATGGACGCGCCTGACTGGGCTACCAACCTTGAGATATGTGACATGGTCAACACAGAGAGGGCCAACAGCGTTGAAGTGATCCGTGCCATCAAGAGAAGGATTATGATGCAGAATCCACGGGTGCAGTATCTATCTCTCGTACTACTCGAGACCATTGTTAAAAACTGTGACAAGGCTTTCTCTGAGATTGCTGCTGAGCGGGTGCTTGATGAAATGGTAAGACTTATTGATGATCCACAGACTATAGTGAACAACAGAAACAAGGCTCTTATGCTCATTGAAGCATGGGGAGAATCTGGAGATGATCTGCGTTACCTTCCAGTGTTTGAGGAAACATACAAGGTAAAAATGAAAAGTAATGCATTAATGTTGAATCACCTTCCAGCAATTTAACCTGAAACAGTTTCTGCAACTGACCTGAAAAGTAGCAGATTGAACTATTTTGGGTGAATGACATCAGCTAGGTTATTAATATGGAATTGCTTCTTTCTGCTATGCAGATGAACAGTACTTTGAGCATTTTCAACATTACCTTATAAAAAGTTTTCTATGTGTTCATAACATAATGCCGCGCTCCCATTTATCAGTAATTCGAACTTGTACTGTCAGGCCTGTAGGTTTTTCTTACTAAAACTCATCTATATCATCTCTTGGCATTCTTTGCAGAGCTTAAGATCTAGGGGAATTCGCTTCCCTGGGCGTGACGATGAGAGCCTAGCACCAATATTTACTCCACCCCGTTCAGTGCCTGCAGCGGAACCATATTCTGAGGCAGCACAAGAAGGGTATCAAGAAATTCCAGATGAGAGTTTTGTTCCAGCTCGCACCGTTCCCGCTCGCACTGTTCCTGCTGTGCAAGTAAATGAGGCCTTTGAGGTGGCTCGTAATAGTGTCGAGCTTCTTTCCACAGTGCTATCTTCTTCTCCTCAAAAAGAGGTTATACAGGTTAGTCTGATCTCTGTATCATTAGTCAAATCCTTGGGCTTAGGTGTCTTGGTAATTATTAGCATGCATTCTTCCAAAGCATAGTGTTGAAGTATTGTTGATGAATCTATCTAGGATTATACATGAATTTTTCATCTTTTCTGATTGCTGTGGGTCCTTATCAATACCTGGAATTAAATAACTGTAGGTGGCTTGCAGTCCATCACTTCCTATTTGTTTGTAAAGTCAATGCAAAACTACTACTGCTCTGTCATCACTTGTGTGTTGATACAAATGCAGGATGACCTGACCACCACTCTTGTTCAACAATGCCAACAATGTCAGTACACGATTCAGAGAATTGTTGAAACAGCTGGTGACAATGAGGCTCAGCTCTTTGAGGCATTGAGCATCCACGAGGAACTGCAGAAGGTCCTGGCAAAGTACGAAGAACTCAAGGAACCTATTCGTGTTGAGCCAGAGCCAGAGCCCGCAATGATTCCAGTAACTGTGGAGCCTGAGGAATCCCCTCGTGCTGTGAGTAAAGAAGTTGCCCATGTAAAGAAATCAGGTGGTTCTGGAGATCGGTCCGGCGGGGATGACTTGCTCCAGGATCTCGATGACATGATATTTGGTAAGAAAGGTGGCAACTCGTTGCAGAGGGACACAACTCCTAGAAAGGACCACAAGGACGACTTCATCAGCTTCTGAGTACTGCTAGATATTATGGTCCTGTAAGGCTGTAACCAGACATGAGGTTTGGCCTAATTTCCATCTGTCAGTTATTGCAGATGTGTGACATGCGCGTCTTTATCAGTGCTTTTGTTTTGGGTTGGTTACTGGGACATGAGTTGCTCACTCACTTGCTGTACATGAATGGATTAGAGGTTGCATAATGTAATAGACTGCTAGATACTGGTTGACGAGTTTCCATACTGGATTCAGAAGCTGTGCTTTAGCCACGCGTATCATTGATCTGCTCGGGATGATGACACCGTATCAAAATGTTTGTTGCTATAAATTTTTCACGACAACGTTTGACTATTCATCTTATTGAATATGAATTTGAAGAAATAAGTCAGGCTTAAAATACATTTGATAAAAAAGTAAGTCGGAAATAAAATAAGTTATACTTACACCAATTTTTTTAATAAGACGAATGGTAAAGTGTGGTGATAAGAAGTTGACAATGATCAATCATCATCAATGAACAAGAACTCGAATCACCAGATTTGCAACTGACGCTCACAACATGCACGCACACTCACCCCTACGAAAATAGGTACGCAAATCCTACCTCTATGAACACTTTCGAATGACCGAGCACTTGATAGATCTGACACATCTAGAGATTCCTGAAGTCACCGCGCCTCGTTGTCGACGGGAACGCCGCTTATGCTTAATAACGCATAATGCCGGTAAATTATGTGAAAATCCCCCTAAAAAAATACGAGCATCAAGATTTAAATCTTGGTGGGTAGCGTCTCACTAGACTGTCCTACTATTGGACTGCAAGCTAATTCGCTCTGACAAACTAACTGAAATGAAGAAGGGAATCAACGGATCAATGGCCTAATTGAATCCAACTCTGTAAGAGGCAGAGTTTTTGTTTTTAAAAAAAAATCAAACTCTGTCCTTCGGATGGTTAAGAGATCGGAATGTTACTGTCTCGGTAAAGACAAGCTCCAACAGTGGGTGCTCTGACAGCTATATATGCAATCCCGACCTTCTCTCGCAAAGGCAGCGGCAACACGATAAGCTGCATATGCGATTTTAATTTGTTGCCAGCCACTAGACTTCATCATTGAGTCGTGTCGATTTGCTGGGTCGAATTCTTGGCCCGCGTCCAACTCGTCACACGGTCGGGTCGGGTTCGGATTTTTAGTGTAATTTTCAAGTTATGTCGTTTTTTTTTTGTTCGGACTCGCCACACGATCGGGTCTAGTTAGCTTGGAATTTTTTCCGAACAGGTTAGGTCGGGTTTATGGGGTCGGACGGCTCATGATCATATCTACCCGCCACTAGGCTAGCTAATCCCGAGCCATTGTACAATGTTTTGCATTTATCTAAATTACAATGTCACGTAAATGTGAGTTATCATGATGTTTTCTAGAGTGGAATTGGTACCGTTTTATGATGGAGTGTAGTCGGCACCCGTTCATTTCGCCCTTTATTCAGCGTTGTGGATGGATGTGACTATGTGAGAAAGGTTGACACGTGCATGCCACAGACCTACAACATCACAGCAAAGCTTCTACCAGTTCCATGCATGATGAGCCCCGGCAGCAGGCGAGGCAGCACGAAAGTGAGAGTGAGGCGCAACCGCACAACACACACACACATTGCCCACCGTAGTACCGTACCCTAGACGCCCTAGAGCGGAGCCCTACAGGCATGCAGCTAACCCTAGCAGAACCTACGCAACACCACAGTCAGCAGACAGCAGGTACACGTGAGTACGTGACATGAGACTCACACGCTGCACTACAGTACACGTACTGCTACGCTCAACCGTACAGACTACAGACCACTACAGTACGACGTACGACGCGGCTACCGTCCAAACTCCAAAGTCCCCCAGCCTTCCCCTCCTCCTCACCGGCCGGCCGGCGTGCATCAAGAAGCGTGTTCTTGCACGGGAAGACATGCCTGACTTCGGATTGGCCGGGCCGCGCGCACACTACCACGAACGAACGAATTTCGAACAGCGAGCAGAGCTTCACTGCTCCTTGGGCGCCGGCGTCGTGGCTGCACCGTCGCCGTCGTCGTGTGGGCGCCGGACGCCGGGCGAACCTGCGGCCGAGAGGCGCTGGACGGTGCTGTCATGGACCGGGCCCTCGTCCTCGAGCAAGCCATCGTCATCATCAGGTACAACACCAGTGCATGTCACTACCATCTCTCCATCTCTGGGAGCAGCCCTGCCATGTCTTGCGTCAGCCGGCAGTTTCCAGCAGTCAGCCCAACTCCTCCAATGGTGCCCAGAAGATGCTCGACGAAATGCTGCTTCAGTAATTTGTGCTTGTGGGAGGTGCTCGTGATACTGGGGAAGCATGACCAGCACAAACAGATGAAGTCAGTGCTATTCTTAGGGTCCCTTTGGCACGGATTCTCCTCCGGCTCCGGGAGCCATTTTTGACGAATCCATGCCAAAGGGTAGAAAAAAACAGCTCCCTCCCAGAAGCGCCTGACACCCGCCCGGGATTCTTGCTCTCTAGAGCCGAAAACGAGCACCGGAGCCGAAAAATGTGGCTTCCCCCGGCTCCGTCTGACACCGCCTTTTAACTTACCAAATCGCCCCTGCAGTTCGGCGTTATTACGAGCAAAATGCCACCCGACCCCACGCGTTCCCCAGTGCCTCCGCGAGGACCGGCGCGACGGAGCTGAACGGCGGCGCGAGCGCGACGGAGCTGAACGGCGGCGCGAGCGCGGGGAGCTGGAGGAGGTGGCGGGCGTAGCTGGCGGGGCGGAGGAGGCGGAGCAGAGGGCGGCGACGTGGGGAGGAGAGGGCGGCGGCGTGGGGAGACTCGACAGCGACTCGATGGAGGCGGAGGGAGATGGGTAGATGGCCGATGGGAGCGAGCTCGGCACGAGCCGCTTCCATGGTCGGTCGGCCAGCTTCGACCGGGCCACCTCCATTGGCCGGCCCGCGAGCTCTGACCGGGCCGCCTCCATGGCTGACGGCGAGGCCCCGGTCGGGGGAGCTCGACGGCGGCGTGAGGGAGGCTCGACGGCGGGGTGGGCTTGGGAACGGATAAGGTTGTGGCTGGTAGAGATAAAGCAGGGGGTGGATAAGTAATAAATAAGAAAAAATGGATTAATGAGAAGGAAAAAATAAAAGAAAAGGGAAAAGGAAAAATAGGAGGAAATAAAAGAAGGAAATAAAAAAGAAAAGAGAAGGGTATTCTCGACATTTCACACTCTTTTCCACATTACACAGCCAGGAGAAGCTGTTTTGGCAAATATTTTTCTAATACGGATTCAGCTCTCCCACAGAATCCGCTTCACCAGCCACAAGCCGGAGCCGCCACAGCTACAGCCGGAGCCCTGCCAAACGCACCGTCGGAGTCTTCACAAGTGCAACTTGCTGGCCTACTGATGATTGTCATTGGAGATCTCAGTGTTGCTACTTGCTAGGCAGTTCTCAGGAATCAGGATGCTATGGATTTGGTATGTTTGCATTGTCATGGATATGCTCTGGTCTGTATTCTCGGTGCGGTGAAATTAGAGTACATTTCAAGTGTGGATCAGAAGTGGTTGTGTGCCCACAGCAGGAGGAAATCTCAGGCGAAATTCAGACAGGCGGTCATGTGTTTGGGTTTGATGCGCACTCCAGTCTTGTCGATGGGTTACTGAATTTTGGAGACACATGGCATGGCCATGAGTTCGGATCATCTAGTGAGCAAGACTATGTTAGCAGAGGGATAATGAAAACGAGCCTAGGCTCGGTTGGTTAGCCCAGCGGATGTGCAAGCTACCGGCATGCGTTCCAATCCCTAGGGATGCAGGTTTATCTCAGCAGGGATTTATTCTCCGAAAAAATCCCCTCGCCGGTAAAACCGGGGTTCGGAGGTTTTCTAAACCGGGAGGATGCTTTCTTTTCTTAATGAAAACCGTAGGACCGATCTTACCCCCATCGGTTTTAGAGGGATACCGAATTGCTAAAACACATCCTATGTGAGTGCAATAGTGCAGTGCCTCCCCTTGTGCTTGATAAGTTGCAGGCAACCATGTTGGGACTGGATGCTCCATCGGGTCACCTTGGCCTGCGATTGGAAAAATTGTTGTCGATAGTGTTTTGCGGTTCCACCAAAAAGTGCAAAATGAAGTTGTTAAATGGTGTGCATCAGAAAACCCCTTTGAACAATGCTGATCAGCACAATACTGATTGCACTACATATGAGTTGTTTACTGATGTAGAGGTGCAAGTATGGAGTGAGCTTAGCAAAATGCTACAGATGGTACCAGCTACAACAACAATGGTGAATCCTTGCTGAACTTTATTCCTGGAATTACCGAGTCGTCTCCACGTTCGGTGGACATCGTTTGTTGTCTTTCAGGTAGACGGCGTTGCTTTAGCTTGTTCGTGTGGTACTAATTGAACCCCAAGCGGTAGATTGCAATTAGGGGATCGAACAAACAAAAGCAAAGTGTCGATCACGGTCCAGTAAGCCCCTCCGCTTCTTGGGCTGAAGTAATACAGTATGGCTATATAAAACTGATCAAGTGTGATTGGGCTTGTAGTCCAATGGTAAGACGGTCCAGTGGGACGTTACCCACCAGGGTTCAAATCCTGGTGCTCGCACCTTTTCCTGGATTTTCCAGAATTTACCGGCGTTGTGCGTTAAGTTAAGTGATGTTTGCGTTGTACTGTGTAATTCTAAAAAAATGAGTGCTCCTTTTAACAAAATATGCAGATTCATCCTCGAACATGGGCTCAAATAGGATTAGAGTGGATTAGGATACTCTAAAAGCATGCGTCCAAGGCGTCAGGCCCATGTAAAAGGCCCAATAAGTCTCGGAGTATATAAAGCGCCATCCAACCCTAATTCCTCAATCCCTTCCCTATCCATTCCCGTCCTCTAGCCGTCGCGCCGCGGCGAGGTCTCGGTGTCCAATCTTGTTGTCGCTATTCCCCCGTAGCCATGAATCCTTTCGTCAACTGGTGTCCACCCAGTATTCTCGCCTTGCGGCAAGAGGCGGCTGTGTATGTGCGCAACGCCAAGGATCTCCTGCTGTCGGGCCTAACCGAGGGCAACATCCAACGCTGCTGGGAGTTGGTCAACATGGCCCTTGCCATCGATCCATGCACCTCGGGCGGCAACGCCCTCTTGGTCGCTGCCACCGCCATCCGCGCCACCGATCTGCGGTTCCTCCTCCCGCCCGGGGACATCGAATCCTACGCCGTCTTTGGCCTCGACCCCACCATCACAACCTATCGCGAACCCGCCCTCATCGAATCTTACTATCGCCAAGCCTTCGACTTGCTCAACCGCGCCACCCCTGCGACCCGTGCTCGCCCTTCTTTGCCGACGCTGCCCGCATCGTAGACGACGCGTGGGCGCCCAATAATTCCCGAAGTATATAAAGCGCCATCCAACCCTAATTCCTCAATCCCTTCCCTATCCACTCCCGTCCTCTAGCCGTCGCGCCGCGGCGCGGTCTCGGCGTCCAGTCTTGCTGTCGCAATTCCCCCGTAGCCATGAATCCTTTCGTCAACTGGCGTCCACCCATATTCTCGCCTTGCGGCAAGACGCGGCTGTGTATGTGGGCAACGCCAAGGATCTCCTGCTGTCGGGCCTAACCGAGGGCAACATCCAGCGCTGCTGGGAGTTGGTCAACATGGCCCTTGCCATCGATCCATGCACCCCAGGCGGCAACGCCCTCTTGGTGGCTGCCACCGCCATCCGCGCCACCGATCTGCGGTTCCTCCTCCCGTCCGGGGACATCGACCCGTACGCCGTCTTTGGCCTCGACCCCACCATCCCAACCTACCACGACCACGTCCTCATCGAATCTTACTATCGCCAAGCCTTCGACCTGCTCAACCCCTGCCACCCCTGCGACCCGTGCTCGCCCTTCTTCGCCGACGCTGCCTGCATCGTAGACGACGCGTCGGCGCCCAATAAGTCCCGGAGTATATAAAGCGCCATCCAACCCTAATTCCTCAATACCTTCCCTATCCACTCCCGTCCTCTAGCCTTCGCACAGCAGCGCGGTCAAGACGTCCAGTCTCGTTGTCGCAATTCCCCCCGTAGCCATGAATCCTTTCGTCAGCTGGCATCCACCCAGTATTCTGAAGAATACTCCTCCGGAACCCCGAGACTAGCTCGACTCGACTCTAACTCCCAAGCTACACTAATCCTACTCTAAGTGAACAAAAGAGGGAAATGGAGATGCTCCTGCATTGTGTGTTCAATCCAGCGAGTGTGAGGTGCCTTTTATAGGCAAGGGAGGTCGGTGGAGCGCATGGGGACAATATGTCAGGTGCGGCAGGCTCACTAGGTGCGGCCAGCCCTATGATCCACCGCCTCTCGCCTTGGACGCCCCTGATCACTGCTCCTGAGGCGGTTGTAGGTCGGCTCCTTGGGTCGGTTTCGCCCGGCACGCGAATGGGTAGGTGCGGCCGGCCCACCTCCGTGCCGTGTGATGCACTGCCTACGCTCAGGGATGCCTAGGATCGCCTCTAAATGACGGTTGTGGCGGTTGAGCGGCCGGACAAGTGGACCCATTGATCCTAGCCTCCACCTTTGGATCAAACCGACGTTCTTCAGTGAATCGTGCTCGCCCAAGTATTACTCGAGGGAGAGGAGGTGCTCTGGACCAGGGACGAGCCACGGGGCAGGGCCGGCCGCACCTGCACGGCCGGCCGGACCAGGTGGTTCGGCCGTGCCTTGCACATGTGGCACGTTGGTTCCAATTTCTCCCAAAATGTGTACCTGCCTATGAAATTCACAACACAACTCGTGGAACTTTATTAGTACTAAAAATGTGCATGAAACTTGCCATATACTCCTCTCGAACCCGAGGTTTTGACGGTCGAATCTTTGTTGTAAGGACCGTCAACAAACTCCCCCAAGCTAAACATTTGCTCGTCCTCGAGCAAAGTCTAGACTCAGCCTCGGTGGATCAGGAGTTGCATGACGTTATCACTCGGCAAGTACCTGTGCACAAACTCCATGCTCTTCTTGCTATTTTGAAAAGATTGGTACGAGAGAAGCTTAGCCTTACTTTACCCGTGGGGCTTGTAGCTTTCCACCTTGCCTTCGGAGGTTGAAGAGTAGAATGGTTTTTGACTTTGCATCTCTCACTCTTCTTCTTTTCTGGATCTTATCTCGGAGTTTTTGAAAATTTTGCAAAGAAAGACAAGGTTCCTCGGATGGTTCCCTCGATCGCTCAAGTGGTATTTGTTACCTCACCAAAAGCTTTAAGCGAGCCTCACTTCCTACTCTATGGCTTGTATGTGGAGCTTTGGGTAGGATAAGAGAGACTCACTTGTGCCACATGATGTTGTTGAGCCAAAGACCGGATCCAAGAAGAAACTAGTCATGCAACTTGATCGAGATGTGCAAGTGTGTGGAATATATTTGTTTGTTTTTCTAAGTACTCCTTGCTTTGAGATTCTCCTCTTGCTTTTATTTTGGAGGGGGGTCATACTTCCTTTTTTTTCTATGCTCTTTGATTGGAGCACACATTTTTTTCCTATGCTTCTTGAGCATATACTCTCTTTTTTTTCAATGACCCCTCTCTCCTTTTGCAAGATTACAAGAAGAGAAATCTCTTTGGACTTTGGAGTATTTATTTTTGGTGGATGGATGGCATGTTTTGCGTAACTCCCGGTGTAGGAGTTAGCTTGTATATGTGGGTGTACGTGATCTCGATCATGGAAGCATGAAAAGATTCTACCAAGGGTCACAACAATTTGGCAAAATTCAATGGGTCACAAGCAAGCATATGTAGAAGGTTTGTACTTTGATATCGACATACGGCTTTGGTAGGTAATATGACCATTGAGGAACTTGCCTTGTTTTATTTTCAAAAGAAATCATCAGAGATTTTCACCATACTATGAGATAGAGCAAGATTAACATTGTCTCACCATATCATACTAGTCAACACCCTAGATTTGGTCATAAGCATTTGCTTCCCACAAAGTTTTATTTCAGGCTCTTGTCTCAAAATATACCAACAAATTCAAATAGACATAGAGCACAAGGATGCACACTAGGTTCTTGCAAAGTTTTAACATAGCAACCATTCATCATTTCCAAAGTGAGGATATATAAATAAGATTTCAAGCACATGGTTGAAGTAAATATTTTTGTTGTTTTTCTTTTATTCAAAAGAGATAAACAAGATGTTGAAAATTGGTTTGGGTAGACATACCTTCCTTGATTGAAGATGGGGTCTCCCCCAAGCTAATTTTTGGCTACCTGATTGGCGTGTCTTCATTTTGGTGATGAGTTGAGCACCTGGAAGCTTGTAGTGGTTGACTTGATGAATTTGTGAAAAATCATAGGTACGGCCGTACCACTAGGTTCGGCCGGCCCTACCATATTTGCTCCAAGCACTCGTGTCCCCTCCTGTAAACATCCTGCACAAAAATTTTGTCGAGGGGAGGTACGGCCGTACCTCTAGGTTCGGCCGTATCACCAAAAATCTCCAAAACTGTTTTTCTATGTCTTGTTTATTTACTAATGCAATGGTGAAAACAAATTTGAAATTTAAACATGCTTGATGCACGAAATAAAAGGTTGAAAGGGAAATATGAGATAAATACCGGTTTACCTCTCGGTGAGGGCTCATGGTTTAGAGTCCGTGAGCGGGACTCCTCCGTTGCTCAATTGATCTTGGATTCGTCCGGTCCCGGAGTAGAAGACTCGGACGATGCTCCCTTCACACGCCACACCTTCTTTGTTTTCTTCGGTGGCGCTGAAGTTTGTGAGGCTTTAGCGGGGGTGTTTTTGGTTTCCGTCTTATTTTCCCCCTTAGCCTTATTGATTGCCTTCGCCTTCTTTGGTTGGTGGCGCCCGTTGAATGTTTTGTCTTGCTCCCAATGCTTCCTCATCGTTGTAATGAGGCTTTCCACCTTAGGCTTGGTCGGGGCTACCTTCTCTTTCTTGTATTGGGGCCGTGGCTTCCTCCATCCCCTAGCTTCCTCATCTTGCACTAGGTAACATTGCTCTTCTTTCGCTTGGAACGTGAATGTCATGTTTCTTCGCCCTATGCGGAATTGGATCTTTCGGACTCCCACATCAATCCTTGCATTGACATCTCTTAGGAATGGTCGCCCGAGAATAAGTGGTATTTCTTCTTGTGTGTCGAGGACCACGAAATCCGCAAAGACATATGAGCCTTTGACCTTCACCAAGAGATTTTCTACTATGCCCTCTGGATATTTGATCGATGAGTCGGCAAGTTGGACTGTCATCGTCGTCGGAGAGATAGCCGGATATCCTAACTCCTCAAACATGGCTTTGGGCATGAGGTTGACACTCGCTCCAAGATCACAAAGAGCATTCTTGATCTTTTGGTAGTAAATCGTGCATGTGATGCCCGGATATCCATTGTCTTTCTTGTGCAAGACTGCTGATTCGTCCCATGGGTCTTGGATCTGATGTATAAGCTTCCCTACATGGTTAGGTGCATACATCCTCCTAGATGGCTTACCCCATCTGGTGGATATAGCGCTAACATTCTCTCGGGTAGGCTCGGGTTGCCCCGGGATTTCACCCGACTCGGAAGAAGGTAAAGAAGCAGCAAGCTGAGCAAGTTGAGTTTCTATCATTTTATTAAAGCTTAGCTGATTCTTCATAGCAGTGGTGAAGGATTCTATGGTGGAATTTAAATTTTCGAGAACTTTCTCATTGGCGGCTAGCTTCTTGTTTAGATTTTCATTAATTCTAGCTTGGCCAAAGACAAGATCTTTAATGGAAGGCTGATTATTGAAATTGTTAGAATAATTACCTCCATTTTGATTGTTGAACGGGAAGTTGGGCCTCGAGTTCCACCCTTGATTGTTGTAGTTGTTGTTGCGGAACCCGTTGTTGCTGCCATTGTTGATGAAGCTGGCTTCTTCCCTTGTCTCGGGACAATCGTTTCCCGAATGTCCCACATTGCCGCAATCCTCGCACGTCATGCGAGCATCCATGATCTTGGCAGTCTCCATATTGCTTGATGCCTCCAATTTCTTCATGAGGAGGTCCATCTCGACTCCATCGACTTGGTGTACACCGCGGGTACGGGGTTGGAGACGGTCTCCATCCCAACCTTGATTTGCCACCATCTTCTCGATCAATTCCTTGGCGGCGGGTACTTGTAGCGAGAAGAAGGCTCCTCCAGCGGCTGCATCTAGGTGCTCACGGGAAGTACGCTTGAGCCCGTGATAGAAGGTTTGAATTAAGAACCACCCGTGCATGCCATGGTGCGGGCACGTGGTGATGTACTCCTGGAAACGTTCCCATGCTTCCGGGATACTCTCATGATTCTGCTGCTGGAAGCCCGAAATTCTTGCGCGAAGGGCATTGGTTTTGCCCACCGGGAAGAACTTTGCGAGAAATGCCTTTGAGCACTTATCCCATGTGTTGATGGCATCTCGCTCTGCATAAAACCATTGCTTCGCCTTCCCGAGCAATGAGAACGGGAATAGGCGAAGACGGATGGCATCATCCGTCACTCCACGAATGGTAAAAGTCCTACACACCTCCAGGAAGTGCTAGAGATGTGCATTGGCATCTTCATTCGGCTTGCTGGAGAATGGATTTGCTTGCACCATGTTGATCAACGCCGGCTTGAGTTCGAAGTTTCCGTCTCCCACCGTTGTGTTCGGTCCGGTAGGGACATTGGTGTTGGAGGGGGCGGAAAACTCACGGATCGTCCTCTCAGCCATTGGTGCTGACGAGGTGCTGTCTACGGGATCGACGGTGTTTGTCTCTTGATTCGAGAGAAACTTCTGAGGAATGAGGACACGGGGTCGCACTATCCTCACAAGTGACTCCGGATTGTCGTTAAAGTTGGACGGTAGGTTGAAACCGGTCATGCACTACTCTGCGTACACGAGAGTAGAGCAAGGGTAAACCCGCTTAAATAGCGGTTCACCGAACCTTGATAATTCTACCACAATGTTTAAACAATATCTTATGCCTATTGCCTCCTCGGCAACGGCGCCAGAAATGCTTGTTGACGCTCCTTAGCCTCACCACTAAGGTTGCACTTACGGTGACGGCGCCAGGAATGCTCAAGGCACTCGCAAGCGTCGCTACCGGGTTTACACCTCTAGTAACGGGGATAGGGAACGTCTTTGGGTAAAACACACGATCACAGAAAGGTCCGCAAGCGCACAGATTACCATTGTAGCACTTCACCCGGTGGTATTCGGGTTATCGTATTTATATTTTCCCAAGGGAGGCACTATGGCAAAGATGATCGAATAAACGGTGGAGAATAACAAGACTTGGTAAAGAGCTATAGCGGGGGTGACGAATAAAGATATTCGGGGATAACTTGACACACACAAGGAGATCTTGATAAAGGACTAGAGAGGACCTAGTGAGCTGGGAGGACAACGAGACGAGAAAGGATCCTAACACAATCTATCTATTCTTGTCAACTCTAGGCAAAGAACTAAGGCAAAGGATAACCAAGGCAAGCTAAACTCGACAAGCTCTTCTAGTGCTGCAGGGGCATGCAAAGCCGCGCTCTCAGACTGGGATGAGAAGGGAGAACGACGACGCGCTGAATCCTACCGGCCCGAACTAACGTGGTGGACTACAAAGCCTGTCCGGAGCTGTCACCTCCTTAGGGTACCACAACTATTCCGTTGAACGGGACACCAATCTAAGACTAATGTAAGTTCTGAGCACCGCGCTCACAACAAACCAAAGAACCTTTCCCCGGATATCACGAAGGAAGGTCTCTCTCTCCCGTGAGCCACTGGAGATCAAGCGAAGAATGACCACAACACTATAGGGTTCTAGAGAGCTATGCTAACCAAGACTAAACTAACTTTAGTCTAAACCAAGAATAAAGCTTCTAGAGCAAAGTAAAAGCTGAATGTAATTGACTCGAAAGGTAAGATAGAAAGATAACTTGAATTGTACTTGAGTCTAAACAAAGAAAGGATACAAGAGTAGTACCGGAACTCTGAAGAAGACTCCTTCGGAACCCCGAGACTAACTCGACTCGACTCTAACTCCCAAGCTACACTAATCCTACTATTAGTGAACAAAAGAGGGAAATGGAGATGCTCCTGCATTGTGTGTTCAATCCAGTGAGTGTGAGGTGCCTTTTATAGGCAAGGGAGGTCGGTGGAGCGCGTGGGGACAATATGTCAGGTGCGGCCGACCCTATGATCCACCGCCTCTCGCCTTGGACGCCCCCTGATCACTGCTCCTGAGGCGGTTGTAGGTCGGCTCCTTGGGTCGGTTTCGCCCGGCACGCAAATGGGTAGGTGCGGCCGGCCCACCTCCGTGCCGTGTGATGCACCGCCTACGCTCAGGGACGCCTAGGATCGCCTCTGAATGACGGTTGTGGCGGTTGAGCGGCCGGACAAGTGGACCCATTGATCCTAGCCTCCACCTTTGGATCAAACCGACGTTCTTCAGTGAATCGTGCTCGTCCAAGTATTGCTCGAGAGAGAGGAGGTGCTCTGGACCAGGGACGAGCCACGGGGCAGGGCCGGCCGCACCTGCAGGGCCGGCCACACCTGCCAGATCGGCCGCACCTGCAGGGCCGGCCGGACGAGGTGGTTCGGCCGTGCCTTGCTCATGTGGCACGTTGGTTCCAATTTCTCCCAAAATGTGTACCTGCCTATGAAATTCACAACACAACTCGTGGAACTTTATTAGTACAAAAAATGTGCATGAAACTTGCCATATACTCCTCTCGAACCCGAGGTTTTGAAGATCGAATCTTTGTTGTAAGGACCGTCAACACCTGCGACCCGTGCTCGCCCTTCTTCGCCGACGCTGCCCACATCGTAGACGACACATGGGCGCCCAATAAGTCCCGGAGTATATAAAGCGCCATCCAACCCTAATTCCTCGATCCCTTCCCTATCCACTCCCGTCCTCTAGCCGTCGCGCCGCGGCGCGGTCTCGGCGTCCAGTCTCGCTGTCGCAATTCCCCCTGTAGCCATGAATCCTTTCGTCAACTGGCGTCCACCCAGTATTCTCGCCTTGCGGCAAGAGGCGGCTGTGTATGTGCGCAACGCCAAGGATCTCCTGCTGTCAGGCCTAACCGAGGGCAACATCCAGTGCTGCTGGGAGTTGGTCAACATGGCCCTTGCCATCGATCCATGCACCCCGGGCGGCAACGCCCTCTTGGTCGCTGCCACCGCCATCCGCGCCACCGATATGCGGTTTCTCCTCCCGTCCGGGGACATCGACCCCTACGCCGTCTTTGGCCTCGACCCCACCATCACAACCTACCGCGACCCCACCCTCATCGAATCTTACTATCACCAAGCCTTCGACCTGCTCAACCCCTGCGACCCGTGCTCGCCCTTCTTCGCTGACGATGCCCGCATCGTAGACGACACATGGGTGCCCAATAAGTCCCGGAGTATATAAAGCGCCATCCAACCCTAATTCCTCAATCACTTCCCCATCCACTCCCGTCCTCTCGCCGTCGCACCGTGGCGCGGTCTCGGCGTCCAGTCTCGCTGTTGCAATTCCCCCGTAGCCATGAATCCTTTCGTCAACTGGCGTCCACCCAGTATTCTCACCTTGCGGCAAGAGGCGACTGTGTATGTGCGCAACACCAAGGATCTCCTGCTGTCGTGCCTAACCGAGGGCAACATCCAGCGCTGCTGGGAGTTGGTCAACATAGCCCTTGCCATCGATCCATGCACCACGGGCGGCAACGCCCTCTTGGTCGCTGCCACCGCCATCCGCGCCACCGATCTGCGGTTCCTCCTCCCGTCCGGGGCATCGACCCCTACGCCGTCTTTGGCCTCGACCCCACCATCCCAACCTACCGCGACCTCACCCTCATCGAATATTACTATCGCCAAGCCTTCGACCTGCTCAACCCCTGCCACCCCTGCAACCCGTGCTCGCCCTTCTTCGCCGACACTGCCCGCATCGTAGACGACGCGTGGGCGCCCAATAAGTCTCGGAGTATATAAAGCGCCATCCAACCCTAATTCCTCAATCCCTTCCCAATCCACTCCCATCGTCTAGCCATCGCGCCGCGGCGCGGTCTCGACGTCCAGACTCACTCGCGCAATTCCCGCGTAGCCATGAAACCTTTCGTCAACTGGCATCCACCCAGTATTCTCACCATGCGGCAAGAGGCGACTGTGTATGTGCACAACGCCAAGGATCTCCTGCTGTCGGGCCTAACCGAGGGCTACATCCAGCGCTGGTGGGAGTTGGTCAACATGGCCCTTGCCATCGATCCATGCACCCCGGGCGGCAACGCCCTCTTGGTCGCTGCCACCGCCATCCGCGCCACCGATCTGCGGTTCCTCCTCCCGTCCGGGGACATCGACCCCTACGCCGTATTTGGCCTCGACCCCACCATCCCAACCTACCGCGACCCCGCCCTTATCGAATCTTACTATCGCCAAGCCTTCGACCTGCTCAACCCCTGCCACCCCTACGACCCATGCTCGCCCTTCTTCGCCGACGCTACCCGCATCGTAGATGACGCGTGGGCGCCCAATAAGTCCCGGAGTATATAAAGCGCCATCCAACCCTAATTCCTCAATCCCTTCCCTATCCACTCCCGTCCTCTAGTCGTCACGCTGCGCGCGCAGTCTCGGCGTCCAGTCTCGCTGTCGCAATTCCCCCGTAGCCATGAATCCTTTCGTCAACTGGCGTCCACCCAGTATTCTCGCCTTGCGGCAAGAGGTGGCTGTGTATGTGCGCAACGCCAAGGATCTCCTGCTATCAGGTCTAACCGAGTGCAACATCCAGCGCTGCTGGGAGTTGGTCAACACGGCCCTTTGCGATCGATCCATGCAACCCGGGCGGCAACACCCTCTTGATCGCTGCCACCGTGATCCGCGCCACCGATCTGCGGTTCCTCCTCCCGTTCGGGGACATCAACCCCTACGCCGTCTTTGGCCTCGACCCCACCATCCGAACCTACCGCGACCCCGCCCTCATCGAATCTTACTATCGCCAAGCCTTCGACCAGCTCAACCCCTGCCACCCCAGCGACTCGTGCTCGCCCTTCTTCGCCGACGCTGCTCGCATCGTGGACGACGCATAGGCACCCAATAAGTCTCGGAGTATATAAAGTGCCATCCAACCCTAGTTCCTCAATCCTTCCCTATCTACTCCCGTCCTCTAGCCGTCACGCCGCGACGCGGTCTCGGCATCCAGTCTCGCTGTCGCAATTCCCCCGTAGCCGTGAATCCTTTCGTCAACTGGCGTCCACCCAGTATTCTCGCCTTGCGGCAAGAGGTGACTTTGTATGTGCGCAATGCCAAGGATCTCCTGCCGTCGGGCCTACCCGAGGGCAACATCTAGCGCTGCTAGGAGTTGGTCAACATGGCCCTTGCCATCGATCCATGCGCCCCGGGCGGCAACGCCCTCTTGGTCGCTGCCACCGCCATCCGTGCCACCGATCTGCGGTTCCTCCTCCCGTCCGGGGACATCGACCCCTTTGTCGTCTTTGGCCTCGACCCCACCATCCCAACCTACCGCGAACCCGCCCTCATCCAATCTTACTATCGCCAAGCCTTCACCTGCTCAACCCCGGCCACCCCTGCGACCCGTGCTCGCCCTTCTTCGCCGACGCAGCCCACATCGTAGACGACACGTGGGTGCCCAGCAAGTCCCGGAGTACATAAAGCGCCATCCAACCCTAATTCCTCAATCCCTTCCCTATCCACTCCCGTCCTCTAGCCGTCGCGCCGCGGCGCGGTCTCGACGTCCAGTCTCGCTGTCGCAATTCCCCTGTAGCCATGAATCCTTTCGTCAACAGGCGTCCACCCAGTATTCTCGCCTTGCGGCAAGAGGCGGTTGTGTATGTGCGCAACGCCAAGGATCTCCTGTTGTCGGGCCTTACCGAGGGCAACATCCAGCGCTGCTGGGAGTTGGTCAACATGGCCCTTGCCATCGATCCATGCACCCCGGGGGGCCACACCCTCTTGGTCCCTACCACCGCCATCGCGCCACCGATCTGCGGTTCCTCCTCCCGTCCGGGGACATCGACCCCTACACCGTCTTTGGCCTCGACCCCACCATCCCAACCTACCGCGACCCCGCCCTTATCGAATATTACTATCACCAAGCCTTCAACCTGCTCAACCCCTGCCACCCCTGCGACCCGTGCTCGCCCTTCTTCGCCGACGCTGCCCGCATCGTAGACGACGCGTGGGCGCCCAATAAGTCCCGGAGTATATAAAGCGCCATCCAACCCTAATTCCTCAATCCCTTCCCTATCCACTCCCGTCCTCTAGCCGCCGCGCTGCGGCGCGGTCTCGACGTCCAGTCTCGCTGCCGCAATTCCCCCGTAGCCATGAATCCTTTCGTCAACTGGCGTCCACCCATTATTCTCGCCTTGCGGCAAGAGGCAGCTGTGTATGTGCGCAACACCAAGAATCTCCTGCTGTCGGGCCTAACCGAGGGCAACATCCAGCGCTGCTGGGAGTTGGTCAACATGGCCCTTGCCATCGATCCATGCACCCCGGGCGGCAACGCCCTCTTGGTCGCTGCCACCGCCATCCGCGCCACCGATCTACGATTCCTCCTCCCATCCGGGGACATCGACCCCTACACCGTCTTTGGCCTCGATCGCACCATCCTAACCAACCGCGACCCCACCCTCATCGAATCTTACTATCGCCAAGCCTTCGACCTTCTCAACCCCTGCCACCCCAGCGACCCGTGCTCGCCCTTCTTCGCCGACGCTGCTCGCATCGTGGACGACGCGTGGGCGCCCAATAAGTCCCGGAGTAGATAAAGCGCCATCCAACCCTAGTTCCTCAATCCCTTCCCTATCCACTCCCGTCCTCTAGCCGTCACGCCGCGGCGCGGTCTCGGCGTCCAGTCTCGCTGTCGCAATTCCCCCATAGTGGTGAATCTATTTGTCAACTGGCGTCCACCCAGTATTCTCGCCTTGCGGCAAGAGGCGACTGTGTATGTGCGCAACGCCATGGATCTCCTGCCGTCGGGCCTAACCGAGGGCAACATCCAGCGCTGCTGGGAGTTGGTCAACATGGCCCTTGCCATCGATCCATGCACCCCAGGCGGCCACGCCCTCTTGGTCACTGCCACCGCCATCCGCGCCACCGATCTGCGGTTCCTCCTCCCGTCCGGGGATATCGACCCATATGCCGTCTTTAGCCTCGACCCCACCATCCCAACCTACCGCGACCCCGCCCTCATCGAATCTTACTATCGCCAAGCGTTCGACCTGCTCAACCCCTGCCACCCCTGTGACCCGTGCTCGCCCTTCCTCGCCGACGCTGCCCGCATCGTAGACGACGCGTGGGCGCCCAATAAGTCCCGAAGTATATAAAGCGCCATCCAACCCTAATTCCTCAATCCCTTCCCTATCCACTCCCGTCCTCTAACGGTCGCGCCGCGGTGCGGTCTCAGCGTCCAGTCTCGCTGTCGCAATCCCCCCGTAGCCATGAATCCTTTCGTCAACTGGTGTCCACCCAATATTCTCGCCTTGCGGCAAGAGTGTGACAACCCGCCCAGGAAAATACCGTACTATCGCCTAAACCAATCCACTTTGGTCATTAAGCAATAATAAAGTATCATCCTGTCGTTAGTTGCCGGGTTAACGCCCGGTAAATCACTTACAAAGCAACAAGGATCGACATATATGCATTAAAACTCACGCGAAGGCGAGTCCAGAGAACAACATATGATTAACATCCAAATTTACCCGAAGGGCTTAATTATTACAAACCGGAGTTTTTGACAGGACAACGAAGTTCAGAGTTTTGAAAACAGCGGAATTAAACTAAACGGCACGAGGAAACATCACGGGAGGCCTGCCACAGCCGAGATCGCGGTGCCCACGGCTGGCGCACTCGCGGTGGCGCGCAAACCCTGGCCGCGGCGCGCGACAGGGGAGCCGCGGCGTGTGGGGAGGGGTAGTGGCGGCGGGCAGCAGATAAACCCGATACCCGCGGGTATCCGTCAGGCGTGGATACGGGTAAGGTTTTTTACCCGCGGGCAGCGTTGCGGGCGGGTAAAAGACGGTGGCGCGGATATGCTAGCGGGCGGGTAAATGCCTTACCCGCAATTACCCGACCCGTTGCCATCCCTACTCCCGTCCGGGGACATCGACCCCTATGCCGTCTTTGGCCTCGATCCCACCATCCCTACCTACCGCGACCCCACCCTCATCGAATCTTACTATCGCCAAGCCTTCGACCTGCTCAACCCCTGCCACCCCTGCGACCCTGCTCACCCTTCTTCGGCGACACTGCCCGCATCGTAGACGACGAGTGGGCGCCCAATAAGTCCCAGAGTATATAAAGCGCCATCCAACCCTAATTCCTCAATCCCTTCCCTATCCACTCCCGACCCCTAGCCGTTGCGCCGCGGCGCGGTCTCAGCGTCCAGTCTCGCTGTCGCAATTCCCCCGTCGCCATGAATCCTTTCGTCAACTGGCGTCCACCCAGTATTCTCGCCTTGCGGCAAGAGGTGGCTGTGTATGTGCGCAACACCAAGGATCTCTTGCTGTCAGGCGTAACCGAGGGCAACATCCGGCACTGCTGGGAGTTGGTCAACATGGCCCTTGCCATCGATCCATGCACCCAGGGCGGCAACGCCCTCGGTCACTGCCACCGCCATCCACACCACCGATTTGCGGTTCCTCCTCCCGTCCGGGGACATCGACCCCTACGCCGTCTTTGGTCTCGACCCCACCATCCAAACCTACCACGACCCCGCCCTCATCGAATCTTACTATCGCCAAGCCTTCGACCTGCTCAACCCCTGCCGCCCCTGCGACCCGTGCTCGCCCTTCTTCACCGACGCTGCCCGCATCGTAGATGACGCGTGGGCGCCCAATAAGTCCCGGAGTATATAAAGCGCCATCCAACCCTAATTCCTCAATCCCTTCCCTATCCACTCCCGTCCTCTAGCCGTTGCGCCGCGGCGCGGTCTCGGCGTCCAGTCTCGCTGTCGCAATTCCCCCGTAGCCATGAATCCTTTCGTCAACTGGCGTCCACCCAGTATTCTCGCCTTACGGCAAGAGGCGGCTGGTTATGTGTGCAATGCCAAGGATCTCCTGCTGTCGGGCCTAACCGAGGGCAACATCCAGCGTTGCTGGGAGTTGGTCAATATGGCCCTTGCCATCGATCTATGCACCCCGGGCGGCAACGCCCTCGTGGTCGCTGCCACCGCCATCCGCGCCACCGATCTGCGGTTCCTCCCCCCGTCCGGGGACATCGACCCCTACACCGTCTTTGGCCTCGACCCCACCATCCCGACCAACCCCGATTCCACCCTCATCGAACCTTACTATCGCCAAGCCTTCGATCTGCTCAACCCCTGCCACCCCTACGACCCGTGCTCGCCCTTCTTCGCCGACGCTGCCCGCATCGTAGACGACGCGTCGGCTCCCAATAAGTCCCGGAGTATATACAGCGTCATCCAACCCTAATTCCTCAATCCCTTCCGTATCGTGTCCTCTAGTCGTCGCGCCGCGGCACGGTCTCGACGTCCAGTCTCACTGTCGTATTTCCCCCATAGCCATGAATCCTTTCGTCAACTGGCGTCCACCTAGTATTCTCGCCTTGCGGCAAGAGGCGGCTGTGTATGTGCGCAACGCCAAGGATCTCCTGCTGTCGGGCCTAACCGAGGCCAACATCCAGCGCTGCTGGGAGTTGGTCAACATGGCCCTTGCCATCGATCCATGCACCCCGGGCGGCAACGCCCTCTTGGTCGCTGCCACCGCCATCCGCGCCACCGATCTGCGGTTCCTCCTCCCGTCCGGGGACATCGACCCGTACACCGTCTTTGGCCTCGACCCCACCATCCCAACGTACCGCGACCCCGCCCTCATCGAATCTTACTATCACCAAGCCTTCGACCTGCTCAACCCCTACCACCCCTGCGACTCGTGCTCGCCCTTCTTCGCCGACGCTGCCCGCATCGTAGACGACGCGTGGGCGCCCAATAAGTCCCAGAGTATATAAAATGCCATCCAACCCTAATTCCTCAATCCCTTCCATATCCACTCCCGTCCTCTAGCCGTTGCGCCGCGGCGCGGTCTCGGCGTCCAGTCTCGCTGTCGCAATTCCCCCGTAGCCTTGAATCCTTTCGTCAACTGGCGTCTACCCTGTATTCTCGCCTTGCGGCTAGAGGCGGCTGTGTATGTGCGCAACGCCAAGGATCTCCTGCTATCGGGCCTAACCGAGGGCAACATCCAGCGCTGCTGGGACTTGGTCAACATGGCCCTTGCCATCGATCCATGCTCCCCGAGCGGCAACGCCCTCTTGGTCGCTGCCACCGCCATCTGCGCCACCGATCTGCGGTTCCTCCTCCCATCCGGGGACATCGACCCCTATGCCGTCTTTGGCCTTGACCCCACCATCCCAACCTACCACGACCCCGCCCTCATTGAATCTTAATATCACCATGCCATCGACATGCTCAACCCCTGCCACCCCTGCGACCCATGCTCGCCCTTCTTCGCCGATGCTGCCCGCATCGTAGACGACGCGTGGGCGCCCAATAACTCCTGGAGTATATAAAGCGTCATCCAACCCTAATTACTCAATCCCTTCCGTATCGTGTCCTCTAGCCGTCGCGTCGCGGCGCGGTCTTGGCGTCCAGTCTCGCTGTCGCAATTCCCCCGTACCCATGAATCCTTTCGTCAACTGGCGTCCACCCGGTATTCTCGCCTTGCGGCAAGAGGTGGCTGTGTATGTGCGCAACCCCAACGATCTCCTGCTGTCCGGCCTAACCGGGGGCAACATCCAGCGCTGCAGGGAGTTGGTCAACATGGCCCTTGCCATCGATCCATGCACCCCGGGCGGCAACGCCCTCTTGGTCGCTGCCACCGCCATCCGCACCACCGATCTGCGGTTCCTCCTCCCGTCCTAGGACATCAACCCCTACGCCGTCTTTGGCCTCGACCCCACCATCCCAACCTATTGCGACCCCGCCCTCATCGAATCTTACTATCGCCAAGCCTTCGACCTGCTCAACCCCTGCCACCCCTGCGACCTGTGCTCGCCCTTCTTCGCTGACGCTGCCCACATCGTAGACGACACGTGGGCGCCCAATAAGTCTCAGAGTATATAAAGCGCCATCCAACCCTAATTCCTCAATCCCTTCCCTATCTACTCCCGTCCTCTAGCCGTCGCGCCACGGCGCGGTCTCGGTGTCCAGTCTCGCTGTCACAATTCCCCTGTAGCCATGAATCCTTTCGTCAACTAGCATCCACCCAGTATTCTCGCCTTGCGGCAAGAGGCGGATGTGTATGTGCGCAACGCCAAGGATCTCCTGCTGTCGGGCCTAACCGAGGGCAACATCCAGCGCTGCTGGTTGTTGGTAACATGGCCCTTGCCATCGATCCATGTACCCCGGGCGGCAATGCCCTCTTGGTCGCTGCCACCGCCATCCGCGCCACCGATCTGCGGTACCTCCTCCCGTCCGGGGACATCGACCCGTACGCCGTCTTTGGCCTCGACCCCACCATCCCAACCTACCGCGACCCCGCCCTCATCGAATCTTTCGCCGACGCTGCCCGCATCGTAGACGACGCGTGGGCGCACAATAAGTCCCCGAGTATATAAAGTACCATCCAACCCTAATTCCTCAATCCCTTCCCTATCTACTCCCGTCCTCTAGCCGTCGCGCCACGGCGCGGTCTCGGCGTCCGGTCTCGCTGTCACAATTCCCCCGTAGCCATGAATCCTTTCGTCAACTGGCGTCCACCCAGTATTCTCGCCTTGCGGCAAGAGGTGGCTGTGTATGTGCGCAACGCCAAGGATCTCCTGCTGTCGGGCCTAACCGAGGGCAACATCCAACACTGCTGGGAGTTGGTCAACATGGCCCTTGCCATCGATCCATGCACCCCGGGCGGCAACACCCTCTTTGTCGCTGCCACTGCCATCCGCGCCACAGATCTGCGGTTCCTCATCCCGTCCGGGGACATCGACCCCTACGCCGTCTTTTGCCTCGACCCCACCATCCCAACCTACCGCGACCCTGCCCTCATCGAATCTTACGATCGCCAATCCTTCGACCTCCTCAACCCCTGCCACCCCTGCGACCCGTGCTCGCCCTTCATCGCCGACGCTGCCCGCATCGTAGACGACGCGTGGGCGCCCAATTAGTCCCGGAGTATATAAAGCGCCATCCAACCCTAATTCCTCAATCCCTTCCCTATCCACTCCCGTCCTCTAGCCGTCGCGCCGCGGCGCGGTCTCGGCGTCCAGTCTCGCTGTCGCAATTCCCCCGTAGCCATGAATCCTTTCGTCAACTGGCGTCCACCCAGTATTCTCGCCTTGCGGCAAGAGGCGGCTGTGTATGTGCGCAACGCCAAGGATCTCCTGCTGTCGGGCCTAACCGAGGGCAACATCCAGCGCTGCTGGGAGTTGGTCAACATGGCCCTTGCCATCGATCCATGCACCCCGGGCGGCAACGCCCTCTTGGTCGCTGCCACCGCCATCTGCGCCACCGATCTGCGGTTCCTCCTCCCGTCCGGGGACATCGACCCGTACGCCGTCTTTGGCCTCGACCTCACCATCCCAACCTACCGCGACCCCGCCCTCATCGAATCTTTCGCCGATGCTGCCCGCATCATAGACGACGCGTGGGCGCCCAATAAGTCCCGGAGTATATAAAGCGCCATCCAACCCTAATTCCTCAATCCCTTCCCTATCCACTCCCGTCCTCTAGCCGTCGCGCCGCGGCGTGGTCTCGGCGTCCAGTCTCGCTGTCGCAATTCCCCCGTAGCCATGAATCCTTTCGTCAACTGGCGTCCACCCAGTATTCTCGCCTTGCGGCAAGAGGCGGCTGGGTATGTGCGCAACGCCAAGGATCTCCTGCCGTCGGGCCTAACCGAGGGCAACATCCTGCGCTGCTGGGTGTTGGTCAACATGGCCCTTGCCATCGATCCATGCACCCCGGGCGATAACGCCCTCTTGGTCGCTGCCACCGCCATCCGCGCCACCGATCTGCGGTTCCTCCTTCCTTCCGGGGACATCGACCCCTACGCCGTCTTTGGCCTCGACCCCACCATCCCAACCTAGCGTGACCCCGCCCTCATCGAATCTTACTATTGCCAAGCCTTCGACCTGCTCAATCCATGCCACCCCTGCGACCCGTGCTCGCCCTTCTTCGCCGACGCTGCCCGCATCGTAGACGACGCGTGGGCCTTCCTGATGGATCCTGACCGCAAAGCTGCCCTCAACTTCATATTCGAATCGCCACCGTCGTCGCCGTCGCCGCTCGTGCCGCGTGCACAGGCTGGACCGGATAACATAGGCCGCGGCAAGCGTGCAAAGTAGTCCGTGAATTTGTAATAGCCATGTCATGAAGAGAATTTGCGGCAAATTTTCAGTTCAAACCCTATCCGAAACGTTTGAGTGATGTGATTGTTGTCGATTACTTTAAGAATGTTTGGTTCCATAGGTAGGTTTGGATGTCAACTTATGTAAAAACTAATTGCATACGTTGCAATTAGATTTCTAGACGAATTAACAATTATCGGTGGTCAAATTATATAATAGATTTGTCTTGTGATACGATAACGATTTTTAAAATTAGCTTTTGTAATAAGTTATGTTTAGTACTTCTAATTGGTGTTCAACACACCATGTGACGGGACTTATATGTCTTAATACTGTATAAATTCTGCAGGTGCGTCAAATCACTATTGATATCTTTTTTTACATTTTTTTTATACTTTTATACCATGGCTTCATCTTTCACACCTATAATACAGACAGGCCTTGCAGTAGCTAGAAAGGGTCTTCCCAAAATTATAGGCTCGCTCTTATCCTCCATTTCCAAGACAACAAAATCCATTAGAAATGCAAAATTACCAACTACCACGGGCACATCAACCAAAATGCATGCCCGATGGTGATAAGTGCAATCAGCAAGCTCGACATCCATACGCTCGCAACTCGCAAGTTCGACATCCATACGCTCGCAACTCGCAAGTGCGCCGTCGGCGCTAGGAACCGGCTGCAGCTCAAGCGATGGTATCGTATTCGACATCTTCTATACTGAGACTAAGAATTTCATGCTTGCTAAAGGTCCCTAGGTGACATACTATCAAGTATCAATCTAACAATCTAGCACGTAAGCAAGAGGATAGGAACATGAAGTCTATGATTTATGTGCAACCGGAGGCGCCTCTCCTCTAGCACCCGCCTGATCTGCAGGCTCAGCTACCCGCCCAGCAGGACCCGACCGTTCCAGGGCAGGACCAAGATACTAAATAGCGTTTAGCGGTATGGTAGCGGATTAGTGTCGGGGTAGCGGATTGCGGATAGCGTGTGCTATAGCGGGTGCTAAGTCCAAATAGCGGAATGCAAAAAATAGTCACAATTTTAGTGTATTAACATCAAATTTACATGAAATTATTAAAATTTTAAGTTAGTCAATTACATTTCATGACAAGAATCACAAAAAATAGATATATTTATTATTTAGGGATACATATTAATATTAAATTATCATATCCATAAATAAAGAATTCATTTATCACTCCATAATTCTTGTACATTACCTAAATAATTAATCAAAATATTATTGTTACCATTAAATTTGTATTAATATATCATTTGAATAATAAATTTAGCAAATAGCGGCTTAACACGAGCAATAGCGGCTCCAATAGCGTGCAATAGCGGACAATAGCGGCCGCTAAGTCCAAAGATGCTATCTTGGGTCCGCTACCGCTATAGCGGCCGCTATTGCGGGCGCTATGAACGCTATTTAGTACCTTGGGCAGGACAAGGACAAGCGCCGCTCCAGTGCACATCTTGCGGAAAAGCCCACTGCCAAGCTCCATTCTCTCGCCCGCTGCCAGACGGTACTGATGAAGAAACTTGACATCATTCCGGAGAGCCAGACACCGAAAGAAGAACACAGGAAGCGCCTCGTCGATCTGTTCAGTGGCACCCTGCCTCCGCAGGCCATCGAGGCGGTTGAGGACTTACTGTCTGATGCAAATGGAGGACCGGCGGCAGGTGAGGCCTGATGCCTTGGTGGCAGGCTGCAGTCGTAATCAGTTACCATGTATCTTAGGAATCTCAATAATTGTGATGCGGTTGGGTGGTCATATGGTAGGAGGAGAGTTGGGCTGGTGTGGATTTGTTACTGTATTGGGAACGTTAGGCTGATCACTATCCTTAGCGCCAACAACTGTCAGAGGCAAGGAACTAGAACGAGCAGGGTCATCGTTGTACTCCATGTTCATCAATGAGTGAAAACAGTTGTGTTATCTTGACCTGGAATGCTCGTGGTCTAAATGGGGGTGCAAGGAGGCAGGTGGTACATGATATGGTGGCTGACCACCATGCCCGTCTAGTGTGTCTGCAAGAAACAAAGCTACAGATAGTTAATGATTTCATCGTTGCCGAGACACTGGGTGCTCAGTTTGTTGGGGGCTATGCTGTTTTGCCAGCAGAGGGTGTTAGTGGTGGAATCATCTTAGCATGCTCAGTCCAGGAATTCGTCATGCAGGATATAATGGTGGGAAAGTATATGATTTCGGCCAATGTGAAGAACAGAGTCAACAGTGAAATTTTCAGCATTACAGGAGTTTATGGTCCGCAGCTCGAGGTAGAGAAGGAAGAGTTCTTGTTGGAATTGCAAACTACTCGCCCAGCCCTTATGCCTAAATGGGTGGTTATGGGAGACTTCAACCTCATATACAGGGCGACACAGAAGAATAATGGTCGTATCAATTTTCGGTTAATGAATAGCTTCAAGAATGCCCTCGACGCAATGGAACTGAGAGAACTACGTCTCCACGGTCGGAGGTTCACATGGTCAAGCGGGACGACGGATCCTACCTTAACTAAAATAGACCACCTGTTCTACACGAAGCAATGGGAGGAAGATCATCCGGACTGCTACCTCCAGGCACTCTCATCCTCCGTGTCCGATCACTGCCCGCTGCTGCTCTCATATATACCCAACCAACGCCGCAAGAGGAAATTCAGATTTGAATCTTACTGGACACAGCTACCCGGTTTCATGGAACTAGTGCAGCAGTCCTGGGCCACTGTGGTCTCCTCCACAAACAAGCTCCGCGTCCTGCACATCAAGCTGTCACGGCTGGCGAAGGCGCTGAAGCAATGGAGTAAACTACACGTCATGGCAGCCAAGTTGAAGGCGGAGATTGCCACGGAAGTGGTAGCACTTCTAGATCGAGCGCAGGAGCAACGACAACTATCGGACGCTGAGCTTTCCCTACGAAAAACAGCAAAGGCCCGGATACTTGGATTCACGGCCCTGCGACAGATCAAGATTCGCCAGCGGTCACGGCTAACATGGATCAAGCTTGGTGACGCCAACACAAGGCTGTTCCATCTCAGGGCAAACTCCAGGCGGCGAAAAAATTTCATCCCGGCCTTAACTGTTCAGTCCAGAACATATACAAGCCATCCAGACAAGGTCGCACAGCTATTCGACTACTACTCGTCCCTCTTTGGCACCAGAACTGACCGTGAGGCGGCGCTCAACTGGGACCATCTACAGATTGTGCGCCATGACCTGCATCACCTGGACGCTCAGTTCACTGAAGAAGAAGTGCGGGCAGCGATTTTTTCAGCACCATCAGAGAAGGCTCCTGGGCCGGATGGATTTACTGGGTTATTCTACAAGTTGGCTTGGCCTATTGTTAAAGAGGATCTAATGCAGGCGTTCCATCAATTGCACAACCTGAGAGGTAACTGCTGCTCGCTGGTGAACTCTGCAAACGTCATCTTATTACCGAAAAATGAGGAAGCCATTCACCCTTCGGAGTTCAGACCGATTAGCCTCATCCACAGCGTGGCGAAGATTTTGACCAAAGTGCTTGCTAATTGTCTAGCCCCTCTACTACCAACATTGGTGTCACCTTGCCAGAGTGCTTTCATAAAGGGCAGAAGCATATATACAAGATAATTTCCAGTATATCCAAGGGGCAGTGAATCACTTCCATCGTTCAAAGACCCTGATGCTCTTCCTCAAACTTGACATTGCCAAGGCTTTCGACAGTGTCCGCTGGGAGTACTTGCTAGAGGTCATGCAGCGATTGGGTTTCGGTCAGAGGTGGAGGGATTTGATTTGCATCCTGTGGGCACACACCACGTCCAGAATCCTCCTCAATGGCATACCGGGGGAACCTATCAAGCACCGCCGTGGACTTCGGCAGGGTGATCCACTATCTCCCATGCTATTTATCTTGGCCATGGATCCATTGCAAAAATTGTTGGACAAAGCGACTGAGCAAGGTCTGTTGAGTCCGATCGGTGCTGCACCGGTTACTATGAGAACAAGCCTATACGCCGATGATGCAGCCCTATTCATCAGCCCGACAGTTGCAGACATCACGAACGTACAACGGCTGCTGACATCCTTTGGCGCGGCCACCGGTCTCCACACCAATATGCAGAAGTCTGCCATGTATCTCATTAGAACTCAGGGAGTGGATCTTGATCAACTGACAGCACTCTTCAGTGGAACTGTTGCAACTTTCCCGACCAAGTACCTGAGGCTGCCTCTCCACATTGGCAAGACACGAAGGGCCGATGAGCAGGCGCTGATTGACAAAATTACTGCTCGTCTGCCGGGTTGGAAGGGCCGGTTGCTTACCCGAGCAGGGCGCCTAGCATTGGTAAACTCTGTGCTCACATCAATGCCAGTGTACTGCATGACCTCCTTCACACTCTCCAAATGGGCGATCAAGCGGATCGATCGCATCCGCCGTAATTTCCTCTGGAAAGGCAAGGATGACCCACGAAGGGGTCACTGCCCCGTCAACTGGGTACGTGCTTGCCGGGCAAAGCAACTGGGGGGATTGGGAATCAAGGACCTGTGCTGTTTCAACAGAGCATTGCACCTCAGATGGCCTTGGCTCAAATGGAAAGACCCAACCAGACCGTGGACAGCAATGCATATTCGTCTCAGTGATACCGAGCAGGCTCTTTTCAGATTGTGCACAGACATCACAGTGGGTAATGGCAAACGGATTTCTTTCTGGAAGGACAGGTGGCTCAATGGCCGAGCGCCACAGGATATTGCGCCCGCTTGCTTCAGGCTCGCCCGGAGAAAAAACCACACAGTGGCTGCAGCTCTACCAACTCGCCGCTGGATGCGCGGTCTTCGGAGAATTGACTCTCAGGATGCGTTGCGGCAGTTTGTTGACCTCTGGTCGCAGCTAGCACAGGTACGTCTGGGCGTAGAGGAAGACAGGATCACCTGGCGTTTCACCGCGGATGGTTGTTACAGTGCCCGCTCGGCCTACACTGTTCAGTTTCAAGGAGCTGTTAGGGACGGGCCATGGAACACAGTCTGGAAGGCGAAAGTTGAAAACAAATGCCGGTTCTTCACCTGGCTGTTGTTGCAGTCCAAGCTACCAACGGCAGACCGCATCATCGCTCACGACGGCCAGGCCAATCCGGTATGTACCTTGTGCCGCACCAGAACTGAATCCCACCTCCACATGACCGTCAGATGCTCCTACACACAACTGGTCTGGCAACAGATAGCTCTCCAATTCACCATCCAGCAGCCACCACAACATGCGAGAACCTTGGGCCGTTGGTGGCGAACTGTCACTCAGCAGGGCTGCGCTGACAGAGAAAACCACATGCAGGTGATCATCTACACCATTTGGAATGTCTGGAAAGAGCGATGCCGCAGAGTATTTCAGCAGACAGCTCTCAATGCGGACCAGCTAGCAGGCCTAATCAGGCATGACATCCAAGCATATAGAGTGGCTAACAGAGTCATAGAGTAATTGCAATTTTAGACGGTTCCTTTCAGTTGTAAATGTAGACACATATTCATGCCCGGTCACATCAGGCTTCTGTACAAACATATACTGCTGCTCCTTTCTATAATGAAAAGGTAGAACACCTACCATGTTTTCCTCAAAAAAATGATTTATGTGCTCGGGCAAACCAATAATTAGCCTGGCAAGCTTCGGCTGCATCCAAAGCTCCCTGCAGTGCCCAGAGAGATACTACCTCCGTTCTTTTTTACTTGACGCTGGATAGCACAAAAATGGGCTACCAAACGTCAACTATATGAGAACAGAGGGAGTTATTTGCATTTTGCATGGCTGACATCAAACAAACTATATTCTCATCAAGTTGAAGAAGCTTCAAAGCACGGCTGGAAGTTGAATGTGATGCATACATGAATGAATGGATCACGGACTAAAAGCAATCTGTCCAAGCAACTCAAGAAGACTCACATTCAAAATCTGATGCTGGAGATTGTAGCTGATTGCACATTTGTACTCCAATTGATTGAAACTAGTAAATTGTTGAAAGTATAATCATATACATAACCTGTGATTCTAACATAAAAATGTTGGTACAAGGTCCATTTAAATTCGATCATTCATGACTTTACACAGCTTGTTCTTAGCTGACCTTCCAAATGCTAAAGTGTGCTACTAATAACAACACTACACGTCAGTGATCATTGGTTTATATCAAAATCCAACATTTCCAGTGGATTGTAGTGTGGTTGCATATTGACATATGACTACATGAAGATGAAATTATACTCCAGTCATTTTGCTGTTGACTGGTTGGCTGCTCAAACGAGGACGCGCCAAAGCCGCGCGTGGTTTCTAGTAGCCATGACGAAAGGAAAGTGATTGATTGCTTGTGTCAACATCACTTGTAATAGAAAATAGCATAAATAACATTTGCTCTTAGATCATATAAATAAGCGCACGATCACACAATAGATACAGTCTTGGTGATACATAGTTAAATAAAACAAACGTTCAAAAGCAAACAACCATTTTATTCTATTGGTACGAATTGGTCGAACTTGTTCTGCATCTTGCGCTTGACATCGCTCATGTACTGGAAGTTCTTCTGGCAGTCAACAAACAAGAACCCCATCCTCGCCAGCAGCATCTTGAGCTTGGTGGCAAGTAGTGACATAGGATGAGCTAAGTGTGGAGTCCAACTTCCATGGTAGCATGTGCTCTGCCTCATCCTTGTCTGGTCATAGACAAATTGGTCGGCGAGGGCAACACTGGCTACCCAGAAGAGCTCTTTGTTCTTGTGTAGGGCATGGGTCCATAGGTTGTGAGCACCAGCATGAATGTCAGGTGCCTCAAACTGGTCATACTGCAACAAAATGGGAGCCTCAAATGTGCCTCAGAAATGTGCAAATAGCCTATAACAAGTCAATCAACTTGCACACCAGATAGAATTAATGTGCTGCCTATTTAACATGACCATAGCCTAGGTTGCTTCAGACACTGGTTCTGCTATGACAAGCATCGATGTGGAAGAAAGAGCAAAAAATAGGAAAGAGCAGGGTGATGGCACGTACGCAATCAAAACACACTGGTGCTGCCATGACAAACATCGATATAGAAGAAAGAACACAACTAAAGAAATAACAATTTCTAGAGTTGCACATGGACGGCACAAGCATGTATATAGCCTCTCTTGACGATACTACTCATGGGACAAACATTCAGACTAATTAAGGAAATCTCCTACAACACTAATGCAGCAAGGCTATGCAATTCATACATTGGTGATAGGTTGCTTACCAAAACTAATGCAGTATAGACATTGCTTACCAAGTATTGACTGTTGAGAGGTAGCTGTGTAACCCACAAACTGAACTTCAGCCTGCAATATGTATGCAGAGAAATATGATGATATTAGCTGCAACACCACACAAGTGAATTTTAGTGACATAAAAACTTAAGCTGGTGAAGGAATACGCACAGTGGTCAATCCGTTTTATTTTGTTCTGTAAATTTGAGTTGCTCTGAATTCTCTGTAACATGCTCCTTTGAAAACTGCAAATTAAATGACAAATTAGTACCTTTTGACAGGTAACACCACTATCTACGCACGATGAAACAGGTGAATTGAATATATATACTTTTCCAGTGCAAAACAAAATAAAATGTTTTCCATTCAGAGAATTAAACCATCACAATGAGTTAAGACATTAAAATTATATTGCTCCTGCAACTTTTCTGCTATTTCACTACCACAGCAAAACAAATTTTGAATTCTTGAATAAACCAATTCGAAGTGCATTTCCCCGTCCGATTTGGAATAAATATCCAGCACTAAAACTTAAAAAAGATACATGCCAAAATAGTAAATCAGCCATCCGACGTGGTGAACTTACTGAACATACAGAGATTCAAAATAAGAACTATGCAGTATGAGGATCAGGAAGTACCTGATAGCAAAGTATATCAATACGAAGATGACCCCTTGAACTCCTTGGGATCTAACGGCTGCAGTCTCCAATTAATAGCATTCTGACTGCCTACAATGATGCCGAATAGTGGAATTGATTACCTGGCTATATGAAAAGTGGAAAATAGTAGGACAAGGTACCTTGGTTGCTAGTAGCTGGCAGTTCACGAAAAGGGTGTTCTAGGACCGTTTCCATTAACTCCATCGACATCCATTTAATAGTTTCCTCAATCCTTGACAGTACACTCTGATTATTCAGGTTAAATCAAATACCAGGAAAAAAAAAGAACAAAAAAGTCAGCATGATTGTGGATTCATTCCAGCAACCTACAATTTTCAGGAGTATATACAGACTGATTTTTATTTTGAGAAAAGGACAGTAACTCCCCAATGGTCTGTTGAGGATGACCTTGCAAATGGTGTCTGATGAAGACAATGGACAGCTACTTGGCAAAAAAAAGGCATAATCTGCTTCACCAAGCCTGACACAGGGCACCACATTCAGATCACCGCATTTCCTTGACGTTATTTGCTCCTAAAGAAGAGTACTTTCTTATTGCTTAGCCTCACAAGTCTTATGGCTAACTTTATTCTTCTACTCCTTTCCAGTATTCTGCTCACAAAAAATGCAGAAAAGACATCAATGCCCTAACATGTATGTACTGAATGTAAGAACTTTTAGGTGTAAGAACTCAACTCTTTGAAACTGCAAAATGGTTGGACTAAGGCTTCGTTTGGATGTAGATATTGGAAGGTGTGGTATTGAATTGGGCTCAATACCAAATCAACCATGGTATTGAAATGGAGCACGATGTCAATTCTGTTGTTTGGGTGACTACGAAATTGGGCGGAAACTTAGGAAATAGCTTGATTCAATTCTTGTTTGGATAACCCAAAGCATGGAATTGAAATTGTCATGTCCGGTGAGAAAGAGGAAGAAGAGAGAAGCGGCCGCCATCCTGGAAGAAGAGAGAAGGAGGTGCTGGTCGCCGGCCGCCCGGCCGTGAGGAAGAACGAGCCGCTGACATGGAGGAAGAAGAGAGAACTGAGCTCCGGCTGCCGGCAGTGAGGAATGAGCACCAAGATTTGAGAGAGGGAGAAACAGAGGACCACGGAATGGAGCATCGCCGGCTGCTGCTACTTACCTGTGCATCTCTCCGGCGAAGGGAGCTAGGTGAGGGGCAGCGCATCTCGCCGCAAAAGAAGGGAGGCAGAGAGAGCGGCGCGGCTCGTTGGCGGCGGGGGCCAAGGAAGGGCGCGCGCGGCTCGTCGGCAGAGGGAGCTAGGGTAGGTGCGGCGCATCTCGCCGGCCGCCGCGGCAAACCAGATCCTCTACCGTTCACTCTCTGCCATTCGGTCGCTGCCATGTGGGCCCTGTCGCCGTGGGACCCACGAGGCAGTGACTCAATGGCAGAGAGGCCAACGTCAGAGGAACCCCCTCCCGCCGCGGAGGGGAGAGGCGGCGCGTGAAGGAAGGGGGGAGGAATAATGGAACGAGATCCTCTGCCGTTGCGCTCGGTTGATCTGGAACGTGAAACGTTTTTTTTTAGAAAGACGTGAAACGGTTATCTGAAAGCAGGCAGCAATCTGGGAAGTTGAAATTGGGCAGAAGGCAGATAGCTGCAAAGCTGAAATTCAGATAGTATAGCATACATGTGTTGCCAATTTAGGATGATACAGTACTTGAGAATGTGATGATTGTTTTGTCAAATCTATTTAACACAATTATAACACAGAATACACTTACGAATCATCACAAGTCTGAAACCAGGTTTCACAGAAGGTAGATGACTTGACTACTTGAGTACTACCAATTTGAGACAAAATGCTCCATAGCTGAACATCAGAAAATGCTACCAGGACTAAACATCACAAAATGGCAAAATGCTCAATTCAGTTCATGCTTCCAGGACTGAACTCACTATGGCAAAATGCTCCATAACTGAACATCACAAAATGGCAAAAGTACTTCACCAGCATATAAGCCAGAATGCTTGCTTCCTATGATTCTTTCATGAGAAAAGGAAAGTGCGATCTAGCCCAAGCAATCTGATGATGAAATTCATATCAGTATTTTTTCTTGTTGAAGATGGCAAGAGAAATCAGATTAAAACTTATGTATAAGAGTGAAGAGCAGAGCAGCTCTTCCTACATGGACCGGGCCGCATTGTCCTCGTGGGCCAACAAGTCCACTTTATTTCTCTGGCACTGCTTCTTGCCATCCGATGCTCAGCCGAGGTCCGAGATCAATCGAACGTCGCTCTGCCGCTGGGAAAGCAACGACATGGGATCTCGTTCCGGAATAATTATTGGGTGGTGGGAGCTAGGGGCAGCTGGCGCGGCTCACGAGCGTGGGTCGATTTCTAGACCCATGGGTTTGCTATTGGGTCAAAAGTTAGATCCAATGGGTTTGTGGGCATGGGTCTGGGAATGTATAATCCGAATCCGTAAACCCATGGGTTTTCAGAAACCCAGCCCACAAAACAAATCAGGTCATAAGCGACGGGTTTTGGGAGAGAAAGGAAAAAGAAAAGGGAAAGGGGAAATATAGAGGAGAGAAAAGAGATGGAAAATGGGTAACGCCCTTTATTTCATTTTGCTGCCCACAAATATTATTTTATTCCAGAGATAAAACCTTAAATTGAAACTACGCACGCACGAGAAAACTTGAACGCAGTTTGCAAACAGTTTGCCAAAATCATTTTCCAAACAATAAACACAATGCAAAGGCATGAATGCACCAAACAATATTTATATCCTATAGTTGCTTAATAGTTTGGTTTATACAATTAATTCTTTCTCTTGCTAAAGTTTTTTACCATCAGACTATTCATAGCTAGTATGTTGCTAACAAAATTTTAGTTTCTTGCAAAATCTGGAAATTAGGGTGTTACACGCCTCCTCCTCCTCCTTTGTCCCTTTCCCTCCACCACCTCCTCGCCGGCGGCCTCCATGCTCCGCCCGACGGCCCACCAGCGGTGCGGCTGGTCGAACCCATGGCGGCGCGCAGCAATGGGGAGTACGGACCGAGAGATAGAATGAGAGACAGAGAGACCGGGAGGCCGAGAGGGAGGGGAAGGGGGAAGAGATAAGGTTTGCTTTTTTTGCCCCTTTTAATTTCTAATAATTATATTTTAGTCCCTAAAACTTTTATCTTCTCACGTTCTAATCCCTAAAGCTCTTATTTCCTCACATATTAGTCCCTAGAAAGGTACTAGATGAATCTTTGATGAAGATGATAGTTGGAGGTGGATTAATAAAATATATAGTTGTTTGAATATAGAGTGGGGAATAATGGTTGTAGAGTAAAGAATCTTGATGATGTGGTTAGAATTATCCTTTTAGAGTAAAAATACAGAGCAACAAAAGTGCGGATAGTCTTCGACTGTCCGTAGCGGGTGGTTGTGCTGTGAATTGTGTTCCATTTTTTTTCTTTGTTGGCTCGATGGGTTGCGACACGCGCAGTCAATCTCTAGAGGAGTTGCTGCAGGGGTTGCATCGTGTGTTGCTGCTCTTGATCAACGGTGTTGCTTATGGAGCGGTTTCAGCTACCGTCACCGAGTAGCAGTTAGCAAATTCGTGCGTGATGCACGTGGGTCATTGCTAGTGATTAAAAAGGAAAGCACTCTCTTTTTTTTTAAATCAGCCTAGTTCAAAAATAGTCCGCTCTTCTGTGTCCATAAAAAAATTCCAATTCCCAGACCGCCCGCACCTAAGACCAGTCTCAATGAGAGGGTCATAGGCATTAAATAAGATATCACATATGCATATAAGATGACATGGCATGATATTTAATAGGAGAGATGAAATCAGGGTCATCCTCATGACCCCTAGGTCAGCGCGGAGTCCTAAGAATGACACCCCCATGACCCTTCCACTGAGACAAGTTGACACAATTTTTAAGCACAATTGACCAACCAACATGCAGGAATTAAATATGTACAGGAACCTATGAAACTGTGCTATGACCTTGTCTATTGAGAGAGGGTAGGTCATCCCGCAAACCAATACAGTAAAGATGATGTGTCATTCTTGAAAACTCCCCCATGACTCCTTCCACTGAGACTGGCGTAAAGCCCATAAAAAAATTCCAATTCCCAGGCCGCCCGCACTTAAGACTGTCCGCACTCGTCAACCTCCAAACTCAACCCCTAAAAGGAATATTCTCGCCTAGTCATCAAAATTTTGCAGTCCAGTTCCAATTTCTCCGCACCCGTCGACCTCCATACCTAGAACTCCATACCAACCACCAACACATGGGACCCACCCATCTCTCTTTTTCTTTCCCCTTTCTTTTTTTCTCCACTGATTCCTCTCACCCCATCCACCCGCGCGCCGCCCCTCCTCCGGCGCAGCTGCTCCCCACCGGCGCCGCCCTCTCCCCCACCTCCGGCGCCGCCCATCTCCCCCACCTCCGGCCGGATCCGGTGCTGCGGAGGGAGCTCGATGTGAGGCCGGGCCGGAGCAGCAGCGGGCCCTCCTCTCCGTCAGGCATGGCGGAGCAGCAGCGGCCCTCCTCTTTCCCACTTCCAGCGCCGCGCTCCCTATCTCCCCCACTTCCGGCTTCGGGCCTCCGAGCTGCCACGCCGGCGGGGTGGACGACGGCGACGGCGCCGAGCGGCCTTGAAGGAGGTGGTGGGCGGCCCTCGATCTCTCCGCCGCCCATGGTGCGCGCCTCGAATCGACGCAGGAGGAGGAAGCCGGCGAGGTCCGCGAGATCCGGCGGAGCTCCCTGCACCAGCCGCCGCCGTCTTGCATCGATTTGCGTGTGAGGACCTGTTTCTCTGCTTTCAGAGACTCCTATGCTCCTTCGCGACATGGTGGAGCTCCGCGGCGGCGGGGCACGGACGGCTCCCCAGCTCCGGCGCTAGCTGATGTTGCTGCTATCTCGCTCTATCTCTCTCTTCTGCTGCGGCAACGGCGACGACAGGGGCGACGGGAGGCCGGCGGCGCGACGGCGGGACGAGGGTGGTTGGGGATGGCGCGAGGGTGCGTGGGCCCGCCGCCACGTCCGCGCGTCCAGGCCGAACGGGACGACGCCGGATTTTGCGTCGCCGCAGCCGAACAGGACCATCGTGTCGAGTTTGGCGTCCCCCGGTGCAGAAAAAAAAACAGCAAAAGTGACCTGAAGGTCGCTTTGCCGGCCCTATTGAGGCCCAGTGCGGACAGTCTAAAGCCCAATACGGGACGGCAGCACTGAATTTTTCCCCAAGTGTATAAATGAATAGTTAGGGTTTGCCTATCCGCATCTGCTCCTCTCCCCGTACACCGAAGTATCCTACCACCGCTCCGCGTATCCGCTCTCCCCGCCGTCGGCATCCGTACACCGACGTATCCTACCGCCCGCTCCGCATCTACCCGTATCCGCTCTTTTACCGCCGCATCTGCTCGTATCCCTTCTCCATGGCCCAACAACCACCTATAGAACTCATCAATAGCCTTGAGAATGCCACCGCACTCAGAAACAACAGAGGAGTCGGACAGGTGCAGTTTCGTTTGGCCCCGGATACACCGCTGGAAGCTGCAGCCCTCCTCAAGACGAGGACTACACCTGGATTGACGGGTTTTCAGTTGGTGAATCCCGAGCTGATGAACTGTAAGAATCGCACCAAGATTGAGTTCGAGCTGGCTTACAAGAGGATGTATCGACAGTCTATGGAAGAATTTAATCGTCAGCTCCGAGATTTGAATGCCCATATAACCGAGCTAGAAAGATTGATTGGCATGCCCCTTGATCAGATACCTAACCAGGGCCCTCCGATAACGCAGAGGAACAGAGGACTTCAAGAGGTGATTTACCTTCAACCACCGGTATATCTCGTTTTCTCCCTTCATTCGAATTTCTTTAATTTTTTCATTTTTCTTTTTGCCTCTCGTTTGTTCAGTTGAATGGTTCCTTTTCTGAATTCCTCTAAATGTTTTTCAGTTTGACAATTTCTACCGATATGAGTACAACAATGCTCGACCCGCAATCACTCATAACGACAGAGAAGGAGCGAGAGATCTAAATCGCCGTGCCCAGCGTGAATGGTGGAAAGCCAATTTGAGGATTCTTAATGCAAAGAAGAAAATTGTTGAGAAGAATAAAGTCGAATTGGAGAGAGATCTTAAGACTGAGTTTGACAGTACTTTGGAGTCTTCATCTGAACTGGGTGCTGGTTATGTTGACTATACATTTCGGCATTGATAGGTATTTTTTTTTGTCTAAACCTTAATAGTCTGTTTGATATAAGGTTCGTTTTATTGACAAATATCCATATTGAGTTGTAGGTCAAGGACAAGTGGAATAGTCAATGGAAGCCGAAGACTTAAGTGCTGGATGTCTGGATGTGTTTGTTGTGTGTTTGTTATGACTTGTTAGCCATGAGGATATTGTGTGTTTGTTGAGCTATGAACTGCTGAATTCTCTGAATTCTTCAACATCTCCTGTTCCATGATTTGGGGCATGCGCTAGTACCGTGTTTGAATTTTATAGTTCCATTTCCAGCATTGAGAGTTGATTTAAACATCTTTGGAATTATCTAATTAGATGCTAGGTTTCTTTCTCTTGCTGCATGTGAGGGTGCACTTGTTATTGACACTTCTCATGTGCAATATATATTTCCTTCTAGGTTTTCTGCTCTCTTGCTGCCTGTGAGGGCACTTGTTGTTGACGCTTCTCAGGTGCAATATATATTTCCTTCCTGAAAGTAGGAATAGCTATGTAGCTGAAGAGATTTGCGTTCGGCATGCCAATGCACAAAATCTAGCCAATGATTTGGCTGGCTTCCGATACACATTTGCTGCAAAGTGAAAGATGCATGATGGCTTCATGTTGGGTGTTGAAGCTCAGATGTTAGCGAACGTATATCTTGCATTGGAAAGCAAACTTAACCCATTTCCTGTGTACAAACTGTTGTTCCTATTTTAAATTTTTTACAATCGTTTTCATTTCATTACCAAATCCCTATACATTGGACTTCATCCAAGTCTTTGAAAAACCAGTTTTACTTCTTGGTATTGCCCTTTTACCTTGTTAGATCTGGATGCAAACTGAGTAATGAAGTTGTATGAAACATTGTATTTGTCAATAGGTTTGAGTTGCAGGAAGCGCTGGAAAAACTTCAGCTAAATGACGCTTCCCTGAAGGTGGGTTTCCTGGCCTAACTATATCATCATATTGTCACGAATAATTTTGTTCATTTCTAGAAGTTTGGCACATATTTTCCTTGACCCAAATTGTTAATATTGTGAACTTAAAAAAGAAATTGATCAAATATAGTTTATAAAGTGAAATCCTAATGCAACACCGGCAAGATTCTTACATAAATAATGGTGTTGGCACAAGCTCAGATATCATGAAATATACCCCCTCCATTCCAAATTATAGCTTACTCTGGCTTTGTCCTAAATTTGACCGAGTTTATAGAAAAATGTATCAACATCTACAATATCAAATTAATTTCGTTAAATTTTCCATGAAATATACCTTGATTGTGCATTTGTTTACATCTGTAGATGTTGATATATTTTTCTAAAAATTTGATCAAAGTTAGGGAAGCTTGACTTAGGACAATGCTAAAGTGAACTATAATTTGGAACGGAGAGGGTATGGCAAACCCCAAAACAGTTCCACTAACAACTAATTTAACCACAGTGTCTTCAATTTACAAGTAGCCACGTGACGCATGAGATAAGTATATTGAATTATTGATATACTTGAATATGAAGATAGTTGTACTCAATATCTCTAATTAAATGAAAACCAACATAGAATTGACAAACTCGTCGTCTCATTGGTTTACCAATTCTTGTGTTAAAATATGAACAAGAATGTTGATCAATAAATTCAAATTCTTCAGTTATGAATATCAGACCAATGTTCCATTCTAACTGCCAAGAAACACAACAGTACTTCATCTCATTTTACAGAAATGTATGCAGTTAAAGCATTCTCATTAAAGCCATACATAATAGTGACTGATAAAAAAAGGTATGTAATAACTTAAACAAAATAAGTTTGTTCTCATTTGGATTCTGTAATATGGAATGCTCTTTATGCATGGGTGTTTTGTATGATACTTCATTTTCTCTAAGTCCGTGCCATTAATGCAGTTTAGACCGGAATCTTCTAGTGCCATGGGGTTTGGCTTCAGATGCGGATTCCCTGGTCTTCTCCATATGGAAATTGTTCAAGTTCTTACAATCTACTTGGTTCAAGACAGTGTAGTTCATATTAAAGATACCGTGGCTTGAAATTTCTACAATATAGTTTTTTATATTTTCAGGAAAGGCTTGAGAGGGAGTACAACTTGAACTTAATAATTACTGCACCAAGTGTGGTATATCGTGTGAGCTGTGCTGATGGTGAAACTATAAGTCTTTTATGATCTTGAACTCGTGTTTTCCTGGAATCAACATTGCTTAACAGAATAATACTTATATGGCCATAACTCCTATTGTTCAAATCAGTACATCTGTTGCTGCTGCTGGGAACGCAGCCGCCGCGCGACATGACCATCAATTTCACGGAGTTAGGCATCGCGCCACACGACCTGTCTGCCCTTGATCTGCCGTTCACCGAAGAGGAAGTTTGGGCTACAATCAAGGAGCTGCCATCTGACAAGTCCCCGGGCCGGATGGATTCACAGGCGCGTTCTACAAAAGTGCTTGGCCCGTGATCAAGGCCGACGTAATGCGTGCGGTTAACACCTTCTACACTGTGGATCGACGACAGTTCAGATGCATCAATGGAGCACTCCTCACGCTAATCCCCAAGAAACCGGATGCGCTGGCCCCGTCCGACTACAGGCCCATAAGCTTAATCCACAGCTTCCCAAAGATGATCGCCAAGATGTTAGCCAATAGACTGGCGCCGCGGCTTGATGTGCTGGTACAGAGGAATCAGAGCGCATTCATCAAAGGAAGATCGATCCTCGACAACTTCAAGTACGTACAGAGCGCCGCCAAGCTGTTGAAGAAGAGGAAAGTGCCAAAGTTGCTACTCAAACTAGACATCTCCAAGGCTTTTGACACAGTGAATTGGGCGTTTCTTCTAGAGCTACTACAAGCTTGGGGGTTTGGCACTCGCTGGCGGGATTGGATGGCCCTACTACTCTCCACGGCCTCCACCAAGATCCTCCTCAATGGGCAACCGGGCCAACGAATTGAGCACCGCCGCGGCTTACGACAGGGTGACCCTCTCTCACCCATGCTGTTCATCCTCGTCATGGATGTTCTGAACCGACTCTTGGCTAAGGCGAGTGAAAGAGGCCTACTGCAGCCGATCGAGCACCCGGCCATCAAATACCAGTGCAGCCTGTACGCCGACGATGTCATCCTGTTCGTCTCTCCAAGTGTCCCGGAAGCCCAGGCTGTCGCCCGCATCCTCGACATCTTCGCCAATGCATCTGGGCTCAGAACAAACATCTCCAAATGCTCAATAACACCGATCTATGGCGCCGAGGACGTGCTCCCACAGATACAGACGGTGCTGCCATGTCAGGTGTGCCAGTTCCCGATCACCTACCTGGGAGTCCCACTCTCCACGACCGCCATACCAAGATCACACATCAGACCGCTGATCGACAAAGTGGCGGCGAGGTTGCCCGCCTGGCAGGGACCCCTCATGCCGAAGAGCGGCCGCTTGGTCCTCACGAAGGCGGTGCTTTCAACGATACCGACATACACGATCATGGCGACGCAGCTCCCGGTGTGGGCGATCGAGGAGATTGACAAGATCTGGAGGAAATTTTTCTGGGCCGGCCGTGACAGCTCGGTACGAGGGAAGTGCCTCGTCTCCTGGCCCATTGTCTGCCTACCAACCGCGCAAGGGGGGCTTGGCGTCGTGGACTTCAGGCTGGCCGGAATCGCGCTGCGCACGCGCTGGATGTGGCTCCAGCGGACGGACCCGGATAGAGCCTGGGCGGCGCTACCGGTGCATGTCATACAGGTCGGCAATGGCGCAAAAACACTATTCTGGACGGACTGCTGGCTCAATGGGGAGGCTGTGGTGGACATAGCGCCGGTGCTAGCATTGCTCGTCGGGCCACGAATCAAAAAAGCGTGCACCGTGCAACAAGCTCTATCCAATCGTGCATGGGTGCAGGACATCAGGGGGGGACTCTCGGTCGCAGCCATCATCGAGTACCTCCACCTCTGGGATCGCCTTGAGGCCGTTGCTCTCCAGCCAGACCGTGAAGACAGCTTCCGCTGGCGCTAGACGCCGAATGGGCAATACACCGCGCACTCCGCGTTCCTCATGCTCTAGCATGGTCGCTCGGTAGCGCCGGACGCCAAACTGATCTGGGAGTCCTGGGCACCACTACGAGTGAAGCTCTTCTTGTGGACAGCTTGCAAATACCGAACCTGGACAGCTGACAGACGTCGCCGGCGAGGACTCGACGCACATGATGCCTGTCTCCTCTGCGACCAATCGGCCGAGACGGTAGATCACTTACTTGTCACCTGTCCGGTTGCTCGAGAGGTGTACTTCATCGCCTTCTCCGGAGCACACTGCAGCTGCAATGTCGGAGCCGAGACGACCTTACTTGCATGGTGGGAATGCCTAGTAACCTCACAAACACTACGGCGACGTCAAGGGGCCTCCACCCTCTTCATGATCGTTGCTTGGCACCTCTGGAAGGAAAGAAATGCAAGGCTCTTCGACAACCGCCCGGCGCCCATAGCGGTGATTCTAGATAGGATCAAGATGGAGATAGATTTGTGGGTAGCCGCGGGTGCAAAAGAGTTAGGGAGTTTATTTTGTGAGTAATACGCATGAGGATCGCACGCTAGCGTGCTTGTAAAAACTTCTATTCTACTTAATACAATGATGCGCAGCCTCCTGCGTATTCGAGAAAAAAAAAAGTACATCTGTTGGAGGTTTGGAGGTGCAACAACTTAAGATGTATCCAAAATCAAATAATCAACAATTTTTGTCAAGTCTGTTCAAATGACCTGAAACATGACATATTCTATATTTCCATCTTAAATCCTCATTAAAGAACGGTCTGTTGTAACACTAAGGAAACATGGATATAATTTAGGAACTTCACTATGGAGAATTAATTTATGGAAACCACCTGTACTTGTTACTTGCACAACTAACGAAATATTTGTGGTACTGCACAGGGGTGCCTAAGTTTCTAGTTGCACACAACAAGAAAAGTTTTTGTCTATTAAACCAGCCGCTAGTACAGTCAGGGGGAAATGTAGGGCTTAAGAGATCAAATGTTATCATTTCAGATGACATGTATAGCATTTGCAGTCACTCCTAGTGTAAACTATATGGTGCCCTTTTTTTTCCCCTTTTTTTCCTACTATATGGTGCTTGTTGGGAGCATCTAAGCTAAACCAAAATATCTGACTTTTCTTAACCAGAAACCAGTCAGTTTTATTTGCATGTTATAAAAAAATGATTGCTTACAGATGTCATGTAGGTTTAATGTTCAAATCCATCTGCTTCTGGAGCCCGGGAAGCAGAGGTCTGTAGAAGAACCATATGTGAAGGTTGTATCTGTATTACTGAACTTTGGGAGTAGTATCCTGCACAGGTCTGACTATTGTTTTTTGTGTCTTCCTTTTTTCCCCTCAACGGATTGATATGTCTACAGTCTACACCAAAGGATTATATTGGTTCAATAATGGAGCCGGCTCAAGATAGAAGAGGTGAATTCAAGGAAATGAACTTCATCACAGAAAGCAGAGCCAAACTTATTTATGAGCTACCACTAGCAGAGGTGTGAAATGGAGCTATTTTCTTTGCAGTAAATTGAAGACTAAAAAAAGCTTGTAGAAGTAATTAGATGCATTGCTTAATGCATCTGCAAAATATACAAAATGAGGTGTTTCAGAAACAGACCATATAGTTTTTATTCTGTCTGAAATATTTCTACACCATAATGATCACTATACGAAATGCATAATGATCACTGTTATGTTGCAGCAACCTGATGCTGCATTATGGCTCAGCATTAAGCATGCATGTTGCATCTTTTTGCTGCTTCTGTAATTTTTGTTTCTCTTGAGCCTGGCTGTGAAAAAGATACTTCCGCTGTTTCATTCTATCATACATTATTAAAGTATCTTGCAAAATATATTCCTATCAGCTGTTGTATTTCGTTGATGCTAATATACCTATAGAATGTACGAAGGAATTGAAGAAAATTTTTTTCCTATTGCTTTAGTGGACATTTGTGTGTGCAGATGGTTGGTGATTTCTTTGATCAACTGAAATCACGAAGTAAATGGATATGCTAGCATGGAATATTCATTTATCGGGTACTCATTGTTGCTATTCTCTTGTTTCTCTGCAGTTTCAGCCTTTTGGTAGTGCCCATGTAGTGCTTTGTGAAACAGTTAGCTGAGATATGTTTCTCTACAGGTACAGACAAAGTCAACTAGTAAAGCTAGATGTACAGATCAACGGGGATCCTGTCGAGGCGTTGTCAACAATTGTACACAGAGATAAGGTGCTTCCTTTGAGTTGCTATCTACACATATAACTTATGCAGTTCAGAAATAACAGCAATATGGATGTGTATTGTTGTTTCTTATTCAAGGCATAAATTTTCTATCAATCAATAAAAAATATTACGATACAATTCATTTATGATGTGATAAACATATTTGCAGACCACAGATACAACTATTTATAGTGATTCTGCACTTGTGGCAAACTGCAAACAATAGATACATTTCAGGAGCCTACTTGTGTCTGAGTATTTGATCATACTTATTGTTAATGATACAGTTGTGTTAATTAATGGTTGGTCCCATATTATCTTTCCTTTGTACTTTCGTGTAACCATCTATATAAACCTGGAGTCTACAAAGTAACACAACAGTTATTCTGACTGTATTTAATCTGAGCTTTTTCTCTGGTCAAGTGCTAACTTTATTTTCGGAAAAGTAACTTGTATCCATAGACCTATAGTTATGTAATAGCTTCTCAAGGCAATCTGATTGGTGAAATATTTTTTTCTTTGCATACTCTGTTGGCAGGGCACTTACTCAAAAGCTCAAGGAGCTTATATTCCTATTCAGGTGAGATTTACCTGTTTTGTTTTCTGATATTTCTTTTATCTTTTATGTACATAAAATAAGAGCAGGCAGACCATTATGAGAGGAAGAGTACTTTTTGAACCAGCGTGAAGGGAGGTTAGATGACAAGGGTTATTTAATGAGAGAACGCTGTGTGGAACACCTGCACATCTTTGTGTGCTACGGTGCTACAATCTATGGTGTTGGAAATGCTTTAATTTGCGGTCATGGATTTCCAAATGTTTCAGCCTACTTTTTTGTGGGCTATATCAAGAGGGAGCATTGAATTTGATCTTGCTTTTTATTTCAGTACAAACTAAAGAAGTGATTGGTACCCCCTGCTTCACTTTTTTTGAGACCTTTGCTTGGGTTATTTTAACCAAGCATCCTATGCTAGAAAAATAGCATAAACAACTTGTTTGAAAGTAGAGCGACCAACCCTTTTCCTGTGGTGATAAAAACTTTAGTTCACAATCCCATTTTTTCCATAGCATTTCAGATGCTAATGAGAGCATTGACAGGCATGTATTGGCACAAAGGTCATTGCGTGCGAAGCCGTCTACCATCAGGAAGGATGTCTTGTCAAAATGCTATGGTAAACATAACACTATAACCTGTCTTTGCCTCACCCTTCATGATCAAGTGCACACTTGTCTCATACAAATTGCAGCTAATGCAATTGTGTCCTATATTATTTCTTTACAGACTTACAAAAGCTTTATTCAGAAATCAGAATGCTAGTTTTTTTTTTTAACTTGCAGGGGTAGATATATCAAGGAAAAAGAAGTTGCTGTATTCTTAGAAAAATGTTGTTTGACCAAAAAAAGAACTGCCCAGTTTGGAACGAAGGAATAGAAAACGTAGGAACGAAAGGAAACACATTAATAACCTGAAACGTTTGTGGCAAAACAGACGGAAAACACAAGAATGAGATGAAGATGGTTGTTTGGAACGCGGGATTGAAAACACATGAAAACAAAGGAAACCTTGCATACTTGATTGTACAAATAGATTTTATGTTTGACCCTCGTCATAAAATGCAACTTTGTATACATAAATTGAAAAGACCGTATTTGGATAGGCTTGAGAAGTATTTAGATATTGTCCACTTGTTGTGCCTATGTTTGTGATTTTAGATATCATTTGTTGATCAATCCTCTGATCTCTGCTCTGTTTCCCTCATCCTATCTCTCTTCCTTGACTCTCATGAAAAATCAATGTTAGACGATTAATAACAAATAATGTGATCTAATTTTGACTCTCTCAGAACTATAAAAATCCTTAATCAGCCTTTCAAAGGACCGAAAATATTTGTCCGGCATGTTCATGTTTTCTAAACCCAAACATCCGGTTTCGCTTCGGATTGTACTGCCTATCTTGTTATATGATTTCATTTTGTTGTTACCAAGCATGCCTCAACAAGGAAAAATGAAACCATGGATGAAACTCTGGTGAGATAGCTTGGTTGCCCCACTTATTGTACCTATATTTGTGATTTTGGATATCTTTTGTCTGTGGATCAATCCCCTGATTTCTACTATGTTCCCCTCACCCTCTCTCGCTTGCCGAGACTTGGCAAAACAAACCTTGCTAGTTGGCGACAACAAATCTCTAGATAGAGTAGCCATGGTTCTACTTCAAACCAATTTGGTGTCTTGCTTCATTTAATATCCATTCATTTCATATCCAAATGCAGTGCACCACACCTCGCTTCAACATGCTCTAGCTAAGCCACGACTATGTTGTTGGAGTAATGCACGTATTTTGGAGAAGTTGAAGATCAATATTGGATGATTTGTTGACCAATGTGATCTTTGCTCATCTTGACCAAATTCAAAACAAGCATGTTTTGTCAGCAAAGGACTAAAAATGTTTGTCCGGTCCGTTAATGCTTCATAAACCCAAACATCTGGTCTCTTATTGTGCTCATGTTGTATTACCTATCTCAATGTAAAATATTTTGTTCAATTTGTGAATCCATTCAAAACCCAAACATCTGGTCTCATGGCAGTGAAACAATTCATTTCTGCATGTTCAAGTGCTTTCAAATCAAGTTTTCTACAAATTCACTAAGATTACAAATTCACATTGTCTTTCCTTTACAAAAGACTATTACGTTATTAGAGATCGAGACGCCTCCTTGCATTAGCGTGACACGACTCCTGAAGAGACACCCCGCTTTCCCTGACAACTGAGATCCATTAATATACTTGTACCTACCCCCCCCCCTCCCCCCTCTCTCCATTGCCTTGCCTCAAACTCTCTTCCTCCAGAAAACCACAACCACCACGACTTCCTCTCTGATTTGACTGCCCGCCTCCCCCTTCCCTTCGAACCACTCCTCTGATGGGACACCGCCCGACTCCCCCCAACTCATTGCATGTGAGCCATCTGAGCCCTCCTTGAGTGTATCTGATGAGGAAGACATGGAGAGGCAGGAGAGCGAGGACAACGAGGACGAGTACGACATGGGAGAGGAAGATGAAGAGAACGAGAACAAGGTGGAGCCGTGGGTGGCCTTTGAGAAGAAGCGAGTGGAGGACAAGAAGAGGAAGCGGGCGGAGGACAAGAAGAGGAATCGTGATACGGAGGCGTGGCGTATGTTAGGCAGCTTTTGAAGGATGACAAGGCCGCTAAACTTGATTCGTTCAAGGACATTCCATGGGCGAAGAAGAAGGGTGCGGAGGAGGAGGATGTGGTGGACTCGAAGATGATCAAGAAGAAGATGGACGTCGGCAATGGTCCCTCTAATGTCGGCCCCACCAATCCCGGTCCTGTGGCTTCCCCAGCCATTGACGCTCCTGCGACACCTAAGTCGTCGAGGTACTCCTTAGAGGGGTCGACGTATATTACTCAGATTTGGGTTTTCTTTAGCTTGTTCATAGGTGGTCTTGTGGATGGAAGATCAATTATATATTTTGTTTTTAATGGAAAGACTGATCCCCTGTTTTTCTGCTATGTGAATCTTGTAGTGGTAGGAAAATCTCCTTTTTTCCCCATGTTTTCCATGAAGAACAATGGTGTTCATCTTTTCCATGTTCATCTTCCTTACTTCAGTGGTTTTGGCTGGTCATGATGCGTTGTCATAGTCTGACATGCAATGCCTTGTCATGTGATTTTTTATTCTTATCCCATTGTACTGCATTGCAATATACACAACGTAAATAGTGACCGTTTTTACCAAATTTATAGTTTGACCAAATTCACCGTTTTGCCAAGAAGATACACAACGTAAATGATGCTCACCTTGCTTAAATTATTCAACGTAAATGTGCACATACATGATACATTCTCACGCTTGTACAGTGGCACAAGCGTGCACGCGTGCGCACACACACCAAGCAACGAAACCTTCGGACTTGGCAACGAGGAGACAATGGACACGGTCATGGAGATAGATATGGCATACGCTTATTCCGCCGTACCTAATGCACGACGGAATGCAGCAAAGTGAGGATCCGTACAGAGATATTCTTCCAATGTACGATGTCTACCCTTCGACTTAATGGTGCGACCCGAGCGATCAATGCCAGAAGCATGCTGTAGGATGTCACGAAAACCTCATTGTCAATGGCAAAATTGCAGTAAGGACACACACAAAGCGACCATGGCAAAGCACACGAGTGTAACCCTGCTCCTGTAGCCAAGCCAAGGCAGCTTTATTCATCTTCTTCGTTTCTTCCTCGTCTGCTTCGTCCATGTCATACATATCATATGGATCCACGTATCCTGCCCGCTGCGGAGGTGGCACAACATGGAAGTTGGCGGCTGCTCCATTTGCATCAGAAGCTATCCTACTACACACTTGCCGACAGAAGTAAACATGATAAGCAATGACCACAAACAATTATGGTAACCTATAAAAAATAAGATGTGAAAGCTAAGACTAACTCCAGCAGCTTACTCATCCACACACCCATACTCAGTGGCGGATAGAGGCCTAGGGCCACCTGGGTCATGGCCCTAGGCATGGGTCGGAATTCTCCACACTGTAGATCACTGTTGCAAAGCAACCTAACATTTATTCACGAATTGGCTCATGGAATGGCCCTAGGCCTCAAGCTAAATTCTGTCCGCCACTGCCCATACTCAAAATGAGGGAAAAATATACACTGTAGCCCCTCCAGCAGGTCACCCACCTTCATCTTCATAATGAAGACGGCGGCCTCCCGACGCTCATCCTCGCGTACCTCTCTCCTCTCCCTCATCATTTTTTTCCAACCGCCGGTCACCTCTCTCTCGCTCCGCGCCGGCGCGGGCCCGCGCCTCCCCGCCGACCTCCACGCCTCTGCCCCGGCACGGCCGCCGCCGCGCAGATCCTGGCTGCCGCCCCTGCGCAGATCCCGTTCGCCGCCCCTGCACAGCCTCCGCGCCTCTGCCCCCGCACGACCGCCGCCGCGCAGATCCCGGCCGCCGCCCCCACACAGATCCCGTCCGCCGCCCCCGCACGACCTTCGCGCCTCCGCCTACACACGACCGCCGGCGACGGCGCCGGCCGTGGCCCCCGCACGGACCGGCTCCCTCGATCCGCGTCGTCGTCTCCCGCCGCCCCCGCACGACCGCCGGCGAGGACGCGAAGACGGAGACGTCGTCGACCTTCCCGGTGCGGGGCCAGCAGCGGTGCGGGTCCGTCCTTCTCTGGCCGGTCCGGCCCTCTCCAGGGACGACGGTGGGGCTCGATTCGACGTCCCCGTGCAGAAGGGGAACGCGGGAGCCAACGGTCGGTGGATGCGCGACGGGGATGAGGTAAACTGCTGGAGAGCTCTACCTTTTGAGTGATGGAATTCATCTCTCTCCCTACCTCATGCGGGTAGTTTGGGTTTGAAGGTGCCTATCGTTGCTGTGGACAGTCTAAAAGTTCACCTCTTTTTAAAACGCGTAGAACCAAGTAAAGATCTGCTAGCACAAATTGAACTGACGAGGGGTTCGATAGGTCGTGTGCGCAACTCATACGCGCGACGAGACATCATGTGAAGTGATGCCGTGCATGATCTTTCGATACGCCGTTCTGGTTGGCGATGAAGCTCTGCCTCTGCTCTGTACATGTTGACCGCTGCAACTAGCTCCAAGCTAGGGGAGGTCAGCCGGTCAGCCTGTTAAAACCTGTCGTCTCCTCCCTGCCCTTGGAATTGGTCAAACACGGGGCAGAAAAATCAGCGGAAAGCGAGAGGGAAATGACTGCTGGTAGTGTAACAATCTGCTGGTTAGGTCAATCGTGGAGAAACGTAACCATTGACGTATGCGGGCTGTGGAGATTAGGAGTTTAGAATCGTTGGGGCTAGCTAGCTGCGTCGTGGTGTGCAGGCAGACCTGAACGAACGGGTGGGAGTGGCTAGCACGACGACCCCTGTTCCATGCCTCTCATCTCCACGACGCAGGGTGGAACCGGCTTTGGCAGTTGACTCTGGACGTACCATTGGCACAACATAAGGTACTCCAGGTATGCATCGACCAGATGATCAGGTGTGAAAGTAAAATAATAAAACGGATGATGAATTACTCCTGATTAATGAATAATGTCACTGGAAAAAAGAACGCAGGCATAGATCGACGTAATTGCTCCCATGGCATCGAGGAGTCTGAATGAAGTCTGGAAACGAGCACGTTCAGACTGGGGGGAATCGGTTGGGAGACCCCACATGGCAGGCGGTCGTTGCTGCTGCTTTGGCGTTCCGCGTTGGTGTCTGTCGTGCGCCCCACCCCGCGTCCTCTCCGGCGCCTCCTCCCCTACCAAACCAATCAGATGGGTTCCAGCAGCTCCAAAGCATTCAAATAACCACGCCATGGCGCAAGCTGGCTTTGCCATGGGCGACGGCGGCCGCACATCGTCCAGAGAGCCTCGTTTCCTGCTGCGACATTGACCGACCTTCTGTCTGAATCGACCCACTGCATTGCAGCAGCGGACTTGGTCTCCCTCGGATCGAGCTGCTGCTACCAAGAGCTCCCAACTCCCGATCAATCGCCGTCTCTCTCGTCAAGTCGTCAGACGATGAACCAAAGGTAAGCTTCCTCTACGCGTACGCTTTCTACGAGCATGACGCTGTGGTCGATCGCCTCTGCTCTGCTCTGTTCTGATCTCTCGCCGTCTCGGCGGTCCCTGCAAACACACCAATTCAGAAAAAGAGCATTCAGTTCCTGCCATTTTTCGTTCCCTTTGTTGCGGCGCATCAGCAGACAGCAGGCACTCCTGCATTCATGCTTTCTTGCCCTGCATCATCGCACTTCATGCGTGGTAGTAGCAATTAGCAAGTCTTCATCACGACCCGAAATTCCTTGGCCACTTTCCTTTTTCATGTGAATTCCCTCCTTTTACTGCACGCCCGTTTCGCTGGTGCCACGGCCCTGCCTGCCTCACGCCAAAAGTTTCCATCCTTTGTCGATTCTCTGCAGATCGCCGTAGCATCATCCATCACACAGCGAAATCGAAACCACTTTTCAAGTTTGAACGAGAGGCCAAGGACAAGAAAGTGTGGTGGTGCTCGAGCAGCCAGCCATGGCGTCCAAGGGGATCCTCAAGAACAGCGGCTCCAGCCGCATGCCGCCGCAGGGCGGCGCCGGCAAGCCGCCCACCGCGCCCACCTCGGCGCCGACCGTCGTCTTCGGCCGTCGGACCGACTCGGGGCGGTTCATCAGCTACTCGCGCGACGACCTCGACTCGGAGATCAGCAGCGTCGACTTCCAGGACTACCACGTCCACATCCCCATGACGCCCGACAACCAGCCCATGGACGACGAGGACGGCGGCGGCGGCGCCGCCAGCAGGGCCGAGGAGCGCTACGTCTCCGGCTCGCTCTTCACCGGCGGCTTCAACAGCGTCACCCGCGCCCACGTTATGGACAAGCAGGACAGCGCCGCCGGCGCCGGCGGCCGCCGCGGCAAGGGCGCCGGGGCCTGCATGGTCGAGGGCTGCGACGCCCGCGCCATGCGCGACGCTCGCGGCGACGTCGTCCTCCCCTGCGAGTGCGAATTCAGGATCTGCACCGACTGCTTCACCGACGCCGTCAAGGCCGGCGGCGCCGCCTGCCCCGGGTGCAAGGAGCAGTACAAGAACACCGAGTGGGAGGACCTCGCCGGCGCCGGCGAGGTCACGAGGGCGCTCTCGCTGCCGCGCGGGCCCGCGGGCGCCAACGGCCACAAGATGGAGAGGCGCCTGTCGCTGGTCAAGCAGACGAACGTCAACCAGTCCGGCGAGTTCGATCACAACCGCTGGCTCTTCGAGACCAAGGGCACATATGGCTATGGCAATGCCATCTGGCCCCAGGACGGCGCTGACGATGACGCCGATGGTGGCGCACCAGGTGTACCTGGGCACCCCAAGGAGCTCCTGGCCAAACCATGGCGGCCGCTCACCCGCAAGCTCAAGATTCCAGCTGCCGTCATCAGTCCTTACAGGTGACCGTTTTTATCGCCTTGCATTTCTTATTAGTCCCACATTGCATACACACACACACCATTACCAATGAATTCGTAACAAAGAAAAGAACAACGAAGTGCTGCAGCCATTTTGCTTATCCGCCATAAAGGGAATAGCGCTTAGGCATTTTGCATGAAACTGGAAAGAATTTTTTTACAGAATACAACGTCACTACATTTACATTCTAGTTGTGCTCCCCAGAAGATTACTGTTTCTATCTACTATATACCTTATAGCCTTATACGCCCTCCGTTCATTTTTTAATTAACAAGCTCGTCCTAAATGTCATATATTTAAGGACAGAGGCAGTACTAAACTAATTTTGATAGATAACCACCAAAAAGGTCCAAAGTAGCATGGTGTTAGATATTTGAATTATTTTGCTGCACCTATAAAAACATATCATCAGTTTCTACTACTACATTGCCACTTCGTTGCACTGAACCTTCTTTGTCTTGCTGTTCACATTGTTCCTCCCATGCAGGCTCCTCGTCGTAATACGACTGGTCGCACTAGCCTTCTTCCTCATGTGGCGTATCAAGCACCAAAACGACGACGCCATTTGGCTTTGGGGAATGTCAATCGTCTGTGAGCTCTGGTTTGCGTTCTCATGGGTACTAGACCAGCTTCCGAAGCTTTGCCCTATCAACCGCGCAACAGACCTCTCTGTGCTGAAAGAGAAATTTGAGATGCCCACACCTAGCAATCCAACAGGCAAATCTGATCTCCCTGGAATTGACATCTTTGTGTCAACTGCTGATCCAGAGAAGGAGCCAGTCCTGGTCACTGCAAACACAATTCTCTCGATCCTCGCAGCTGAATACCCTGTTGAAAAGCTTGCATGTTACCTGTCCGATGATGGCGGGGCATTGCTCACCTTTGAAGCGATGGCTGAAGCAGCGAGCTTTGCCAATCTCTGGGTGCCATTCTGCAGGAAGCATGACATCGAACCCAGGAACCCTGACAGCTACTTCAACTTGAAGAGAGATCCCTTCAAGAACAAGGTGAAGCCAGACTTCGTCAAGGACAGGAGGAGGGTCAAGCGTGAATATGATGAGTTCAAGGTCCGTGTTAATGGCTTGCCAGATGCCATCCGCCGGCGCTCTGATGCGTACCACGCCCGTGAAGAGATCCAGGCAATGAACCTTCAGAGGGAAAAGATGAAGGCTGGAGGTGATGAGCCGTTTGAGCCAGTGAAGATTCCCAAGGCAACATGGATGGCTGATGGCACTCACTGGCCTGGTACATGGCTCCAACCCTCACAGGATCATGCCCGAGGTGATCACGCAGGAATCATACAGGTACATCTTATATCAGAAATTCACAATCATTTATCACCTCCATCTGGTCTGGAACTATACTAACATATGCATGCTTTTGTACCTCAGGTCATGCTGAAACCACCAAGTGACATGCCGATGTACGGGAACATCAATGGAAAAACACCTCTTGACTTTGCAGGAGTGGATACACGGCTTCCAATGTTGGTGTATGTGTCAAGAGAAAAGCGCCCAGGATATGATCACAATAAGAAAGCAGGTGCTATGAATGCACTGGTCCGTGCATCAGCAATCATGTCCAATGGCCCATTCATTCTTAATCTGGACTGTGATCACTATGTCTACAACTCAAAGGCCTTAAGGGAGGGGATGTGCTTCATGATGGACCGTGGTGGTGACCGCCTCTGCTATGTGCAGTTCCCTCAGCGATTTGAAGGTATCGACCCTTCTGATCGTTATGCCAACCACAATACAGTTTTCTTTGATGTCAATATGCGTGCACTTGATGGTCTGCAAGGACCAGTGTACGTTGGTACTGGATGCCTCTTCCGTCGAATTGCCCTTTACGGCTTTGACCCACCTCGTTCCAAGGATCACAGCCCAGGATTCTGTAGCTGCTGTCTTCCACGCCGACGCAAGGCGTCGGCTTCCAATGCTAACCCTGAGGAAACAATGGCCCTTAGAATGGGTGATTTTGATGGGGACAGCATGAACCTGGCAACGTTCCCAAAGAAATTTGGAAATTCAAGCTTTCTGATCGACTCCATTCCAGTAGCAGAGTTTCAGGGAAGACCCTTGGCTGACCATCCATCTGTCAAGAATGGGCGTCCACCTGGTGCTCTAACAATCCCTCGTGAAATGCTAGATGCATCCATCGTAGCAGAAGCAATCAGTGTGATCTCATGCTGGTATGAGGAGAAGACAGAATGGGGTATACGGGTGGGGTGGATCTATGGTTCCGTCACTGAGGATGTTGTGACAGGGTACCGCATGCATAATCGTGGATGGAAGTCAGTGTACTGTGTCACACAACGTGATGCTTTCCGTGGCACTGCTCCTATCAACCTTACTGACCGCCTTCACCAGGTGCTTCGATGGGCCACTGGTTCTGTTGAAATCTTCTTCTCCCGTAACAATGCATTGTTCGCCAGCTCCAAAATGAAGGTTTGCACCAGATGCTCCTGAAGCATTACTGTCTCTTATGTAATGTGGATTCTTTATCCAAAAGAATGACCAATTTTCTGTGTTTACTGTCCACAGGTTCTTCAAAGGATTGCATACCTCAATGTTGGTATATATCCCTTCACATCCATCTTCCTCATTGTTTACTGCTTCCTTCCAGCACTCTCCCTCTTCTCAGGACAGTTCATTGTGCAAACACTCAATGTCACCTTCCTGACATACCTACTTATCATCACCATCACTCTTTGCCTCTTGGCCATGTTGGAGATCAAGTGGTCTGGCATTGCACTTGAGGAGTGGTGGCGAAACGAACAATTCTGGCTCATTGGTGGAACTAGTGCCCACTTGGCTGCTGTGCTGCAAGGTCTTCTAAAAGTGGTTGCAGGGATTGAAATCTCATTTACACTCACTTCAAAGCAAGTGGGTGATGATGTAGAGGATGAATTTGCAGAACTCTACATAGTGAAATGGACATCATTAATGATACCACCCCTCACCATCATCATGATCAACCTTGTTGCCATTGCTGTCGGCTTCAGCCGAACAATTTACAGCACAATCCCACAATGGAGCAAGCTTCTTGGGGGAGTGTTTTTCAGCTTCTGGGTGCTTGCTCACTTATATCCATTTGCAAAGGGGCTCATGGGCAGGAGAGGAAGGACACCCACTATTGTGTATGTCTGGTCCGGACTTGTTGCCATCACCATCTCATTGCTCTGGATTGCAATCAAGCCTCCATCACAAGCTGCCAACTCGCAGTTAGGCGGATCATTTTCATTCCCTTGACCAGATTTGTTCAAACCTATAGTTCTTACTGGACGGAGACGGAAAATTACTGCAAGCAACCAAACGGCATTCAGGTTTTGCAGCAGACCTGAAGAATACCCTGTGGTTTAGAGAATGGGTTACTCTGCAGCTCAATCTCATTACAGAGTGGAGACATAGGATATACATATCTATTATAGCATATCAAAAGGTGGAACGACTGTTTTGATTCTTTCGGATATTTTTATTTCTTTAGAGCTCGTTCTCAATTGAATCGTCTGCCTAAAAAAGGTGTAATGTGTTGTTAGCATGTTAATAATGTTATTCTACAAAGTTTTCCCAGTTGAGTTCAATGTCATTATTTGTTTTTTTAAACACGATGATAATTTAAAGTGCAAAACTAGAACCATTAACTAAGTAATAGCAATCACATACAATGCTGACCTTTGCTATCTGGTGCAATATTAAAGCAAACAATGAGGAAATAAAATTGCTACTTTCTAAAAACATATGCCACAGTAATATTGCTTCAGAGCTGTGTAACATCTAAAGCATACCTTCAAATTCTCTCAGATCAAGTGAAACACCAAGTGGCAAAATCATTTGAAGTGTATGAACCCTTGAATTTAGAATGCAATTCCTCAGAAAGATCCAATAATTACAGTACCAGACTACTTCATTTCCTGTTCTATGTAATATTTTCAAGATGCTCTTGTCTCTTAAAAAAAAGCTCTTCAAACCGCCTTCTGCAGCCAGCTATCCAAGCTGCGCAGAAAGAATATGATTAAACATATTTTAAGAACTGAAACCTGAAGGAGCACAACAATAACATGATGAAGTACATTCCACGCATACATCACAAGAAAAGCACGTCATAAATCTTTACTCCGACCTTTGCAGCCATCCAAGCTGTGCAGAAAGCATATGATTAAAGATATTTTAAATACTGAATCTGAAGGAACAGAAAACATTAGCATGAGAAGTTACCTTCCAGGCATACATCACAAAGAAAGCAACTGTATCTGCTGACCAGACAACAGCGAATGATTTCACAAAGAATGGAATTGTAACATTGATTAGGGGGATCAGGAGAAATAAGTAGTTGAGAGCCTCTTTCTCCTTGTTTGAGCAGTCACGGGCACGAAGTGAAGGTATAGCTGCAGAGGTAGATAGCAGTCAGTTAATATACCGAGGAAAAGGCTCCTATGCAGTATGCAATAAGCAACAGATATGAGTCAAAGCATTTTGCAGAACATGTCCACAAAATTCTGTTAACTTCAACATCAACTGGAGCAATTTTTCATTGAATGGTAGTGCTGAAATATTGTTTCCAGTTACCTTTCCTCAGTAGCTTCAAATTTTAAGTGAACTATCAAGTGCATTTAACTCAAATAATGTATCAGGCTATCCATTCCGTAGGCCAAAGGGCTTTCAAGCTTGAAACTGCTAGTGCATCTAATTCTATGGATAGCACAAAAGACTCCAGAACAGACCACAGCCAGGTCTTTCAAATGGGTGGTATTCCATATGTTACCAAATCAAATAGAATTAACTATATATCTGATTCTGAATAACAGGTTAGCTTTCAGCTTCAGTGTTTACAAATCATATCCAACCGTTCAAGTAAGATAATGGTTTGGCTAGAGAGAAAGATCAAAGCAGGAAGAGAAGATACTTCAATCTGGGTTTCAGTGATCTTATTTGTTTGTGTAGAATGAAATCAAACATATATAAAATAACCATGGTAGTAAGCAAAAATAACGATTTGGTGCTTTTTGAAGCATTTAATATAACTTTTTCTCAGAAGGAATGTTTTTTATAGTATGCAACACTAGGTATGCCCAATTATCAAATGCAAACACAGGCTGCAATGGATGTACTACAAGACTGCATCATAATGTTTCTAGCTAGTTAAACACTACTTTGCCATGTTTCGGGAAAGGAAAAGTAAGGTCGTTACTAGTCATTGTCAGTAAAATGCTAATCCTTACAGCTGATCAAAACAGGGCTGTCATATGAATCGACAATTCATTTAGCAGAATTTACAACTGCGGTACAATAAATACAACGTAGGTTGATGCGACACAATAAATCCATCGCTTTGTTGGGTTCTAGTAGACTGTATCAATAAAGTGAAAAACCATGCCCTTACTGGGAACAGAACTTGCAAAATCCTTACTTACTGAACATCCAAATGGACCACATTCCCATTAACCTCCAGATGTCAGGCTCATTTGATGGGAATACAAGATTGAAGGAAAGGGCTCCACCCAACAGCATGGAGACATATCCCTGGACTTCAAAGACACTGTACAGAGTAGTTCCAGGAACAGCAGGGTTCTTTGTTTTCGTGGACGCCCTCGGCGCAAAGGTTGCCGCAGTCTTCTGAACTGCCTGTTGTTCAGCAACGTATCATAATTACGACCAGAAATTAATCATCAATTACAATTTACAACTGTGTTACACAAGCTGGAGGGTCACAATTCACCCGCATGTAAAATTAGTTGATTCAAAACCGAATTTTGTTAGCTGCATCAGCAAAAGATTGACCGATTCATTTATGCAAATCTTCTTAACTATATTGTGCCGTAGAAAATAAAATAAAATCTTAGATTGATGTTAAAGCATCTACAGCAAATTACTGCAGGGCAACTATTTTGGCATAATAAGTGTCAAACAAACCTTCTTGAGCTCCTTTTCGATCTTGGGATCGACGGGAAGCGGCTGCTTCGCTGCCGATGAGTCAGCCGAAGCAACCCCAGCCTCGCCGCCGCCTTCCTCCCGTTCCAAGCTGTCTCCCACGGTAGACGCCTCAGCCTCCGCAGCAACGGGCCCTGAACCATCGGTGCTAGCGTGCGCTAAATTGAGCTTCCTCCGCCTCCAGCCCGCCTTTCTCCAGGAGAGCGTGACCGACGGTGGCTGCAGTGCGGCTGCCACTGGCAGAAACGCGCAGCCGCCGCGGCCGCTGGCCGGGTTGCCTACCCACAGTTGCATTGCTCCCGAGGATTATGTGGGAGGGTAAGGGATGGGGAACCGATGGTTCTCCCACCTTTCACCCTGCGGCCGGCCGTCCTCAAGCTCCTCCGAGGCCGCGTCTCTCCAGCTCCAGGTCGACCGACGGCGCAACGCGACGGTCGTGATAGCGCAAGGCGAAGCGGAGAAGGCTGCGGCGACCGCGCGAGCAGCCGCAAGGAGCGGGCGCGGCGGGGATGCGCGGGGTCGGCTTGGGCGGCTGGAGGCGCGGGCTGAACGGATAAAGCGTGTTTTTTTTTAATCGCCGCCCGCGTGTTCGCCCGCGCGAGAGCGGAAAATGAACTGGGCACACGACAATTCTGGCCTGAGCGCGCCAAATCTGTCTCCTTCTCCTCCATGTTCATGGCTAGTACCAGTGCCTTTGCAAGTCTTGGACTGCATTCCCCACATTCGGTTCATATATTTCACATCACCATTTCCTGTGCGGGGAGGAATGCTTGAATCCTAATGCTGGCGTGGATGGTTAGTTTTGCGACTGTCCTGGAGACAATTTGCCAAATCCAGTCGGATGTGGTTCAGAGGTATGCTGAATCAAATGCAACCAGAAACGGATTTTTTTTAAATTTAACCTTTTTTTAAATTATTTTTAAAAATAACACCTCAAAAATATTATTTGCAGATATAATCATTTTGGCCGCGCCGGCCCGCGTGGCGCGGCAGGATAACGTTGCCGCGCCACGCTGGCACGGTGGGCTTACGAGGCCTCCTCCTGCCGCGCCACATGCATCGGCACGGCAACGTGATGTGCCGCGCCATGTAGGCTGGCGTGGCAGGAGGTTCTCCAATTTAATTTATAAATTTTGAAACATCTAAATAAAATAGTATTTGAATTCCAAATGTCGCAAAAATTGATATGCATGTTATATAAAGTCTGAACATTCCATTTTAGTAACATTTACAAGACTAAGTATTACATATTTTAAAAAATCTAATTTCAAAGTAGGCTATGTATTATCCTTATATCCCACTTAGGGCTCTCGTTAAATGGTTATCTATCTAGGATAATACCAATTAAACATTATTTAAACTTTGAATGTCACGAAACTTGCCATGCACATTGTATAAGGTGTAAAAATCCCAATTTAATATCATATAAACAGTCACGTGCTACATATTTTGAATTACATAATTTTAAAGTAGGCTATGTATTATCCCTAGATCCCACTTAGGACTCTCGTTAAATTATTATCAATCTAGGATGATACCAATTAAATATCATTTAAATATTAAATGTCACGAAATTTGTCATGCACATTGTATAAGGTGTAAAGATCTCATTTTAATATCATGTAAACAGTCAAGTACTACATATTTTGAATTACATAATTTTAAAATAGGCTATGTATTATCCCTATATCCCACTTAGGGCTCTCACGATACTTTATAGTGTATAGAATTTTGAAATATGTATTACTTAGATAGTGTCTGGCATGACATGATTACTTCAATTATACTTATTAATTTTAAATGATATAAATAAAATAGTATTTGAACTTTAAATATTACGAAAACTTGATATGCACGATATATAAGGTCTAAACATTCCATTTTAGCGACATGTACATGACCAAGTATTACATATTTTAAAATTTTTAATTCCAAAGTAGCTTATATACTATCATATATCTCACTTAGGGCTCTCGTTAAATGGTTATCTACTTAGGATAATCTCAATTACATAACATTTAAACATTGAATGTCACGAAACTTAACATACACACTGTAAAAGGTGTTATGATAACATTTTACTAATATGTAGAAAATCAAGTGCTACATATTTTGAAATATATTTAAATATTGAATGTCACAAAACTTTAAGTAGGGTACATCATAATATATATTAACTTCAAACATCATGAAACTAGATAAAACTCAATAGATATATTATACTATACACTATAAACTTAGGGCTCTCGATCGGTTTCGTGACATTTAAAGTTTATATACTATTTTATTAAGATGGTTCAAAACTGGTTAAATTTAACAACATCCCCTAACATGAATTTAGGGATAATACATAACATAGTTTAAAACTATATATTTGAAAATATGTATCACTTGACCTTGTGCAAATTAATAAAATGGAATCTTTACAACTTATACAATATACATGTCAAGTTTCGTGATGATTAAAGTTCATATGCTATTTTATTAAGATAGTTCAAAATTGGTTAAATTTAACGTCAACCCTAACATGAATTTATGGATAATACATAGCCTACTTTAAAATTATATATTTCAAGATATGTAGCACTTGACTGTTTACATGATATTAAAATGAGATCTTTACACCTTATACAATGTGCAATGCAAGTTTCGTGACATTCAATGTTTAAATGATGTTTAATTGGTATTATCCTAGATAGATAATCATTTAACGAGAGCCCTAAGTTGGATATACGGATAATACGTAGCCTACTTTGAAATTAAATTTTTTAAAATATGTAATACTTAGTCTCGTAAATGTTAATAAAATGGAATGTTCAGACCTTATATAACATGCATATCAATTTTTGCGACATTTGGAATTCAAATACTATTTTATTTAGATGGTTCAAAGTTGATATATTAAATTGGAGAACCTCCTGGCGTGCCAACCTAGAAGGCGCGGCAGCATCACGTTGCCGCGCCGATGCATGTGGCGCGGCAGGAGGAGGCCTCGTAAGCCCACCGTGTCAGCGTGGCGGGCCTACCGCGACGCTGCATGTGGCGCGGCAACATTATCCTGCCGCGCCACGCGGGCCAGCGCGGCCAAAAGGGTCAGATCTGCAAGTAATATTTTTGAGGTGTTATTTTTAAAAATAAATTTAAAAAAGGTTAAAATTAAAAAAATCCACCAGAAATTTGGAGAGGTTAGAGATGGCACACGTCAGATTGGAGGGTGCTCTTGAGACATCAGAAAAGTGGCAGATCACTGATGCATCCTTGCTGCGATGGCGTAGCATGCTGCTCAAGAGTGCCACGACGCACTGCACATATGCAAGTGTAGATCGGGTGCAACGGGAGGTGAATAATTCCTCCCCGTCTAATCGGATTGTGTATGCTACCAAGTCATTTATTTTTGTTTGCCTTACGTGACAACAATGAGTTGAGCAGATTCAAAGTTCAAAATTTGTTTTTAATCAAAGAAAGAATTATATTATATCAAAGTTGAGTACATTATTACAAACATCCTAGCTAGACCAAATAAAACCTTCGTGGTCAGCTTGAAGGACAAACTTATTCTCACAAGCCTTCCACCGTAGTTGGATCTAACCACGACAAAATGGAGAAGTGACCGGATTTCTCAACTATGCAAGACTTCTCATGAGTCCGAACGAAAAAAAGCTTAAGATTATGAAATTTATTATATCATTTATCTACATGTAATACTCCTAATGAGCTTCCTAGCGTTCAATGAGATGGGACTTTATACTTATGAGCCTCCTCGCATGGAACTACACTAGTTTAGTCCCTCATTTATTCTCTTCTGTTTGGCATTTTATAGACTAAATGAGGCTAAATGGAAGGGGCCAAATTTTTGTCCCATAAATCTAAACAGGACCTTAATAACCTAGATATGGTAGAATTTTCATATGCTTGGTCTCTAAATTCAGTTATTCTAACACAGTACTCCCTCCGTCCCATAAAAAGTGCAATTCTAGTTTTTTCAGGACAGATTAGTGGTGGCGCGAAAAGACTCTAGTACCCCTATTTTTTAGCCACATGCAGTAAGTTTTGGCATGCAGATCGGATCTGATTACTTAATTAGGCAGGTAATTAGATCTATTTTCTAGAATTGCATTCTTTGTGGGATTTTTTTTCAAATGCTAGGATTGCAGTCTTTACGGGACGGAGGGAGTACACTGCAGTGTCAAGTCTCACTGTACGAGTACAACAAACAGAAGAAGCTTATCTGAACATAGCAGTTCCATGAAAGATTCTCCATCGGGTTTATTAAACACAGCTGCCCGTTCCTCGCACGGGAGGGTTTCCCGGGTACGGCGGGCATGCGGCTTGCCGCCACCTCATCACCCAAAAACTTTTTTCCACGACAGCAAGATGTGAGGTCTGTGCACTGCCGCTTGGGCCCGCACCATCATGCGCCGCACAGCCGCGTGACCGGAGCAGAAATATATCTCGCCATGACGAAAGGACTCTCCGTTCGCTCCCGCAAAAAGGCTGCCTATAGTACCATCCTGTTTAAGCGGTGAGGAAGGTACATGGGCCTTTTTCGCAGCCTGTACCAAAATCTACTGCTTTACATAACTGATTGGTGGACCTTAATTGCACTTGGGCCCGGTAGCAGAGGCAGGTTGCGGCTCCAGCTTGCGATGGGAAAAAAAGGGGAGAGGCGTCGCCAACGAATCGTGCGTTGCCGGCACCGCGGCGTCCCCCGTACGCGCCCGACGGCCCCCTCTACCTGCGCGCTCTCTCTCTCCCTGCCGGCGTCGAGGCCCCGTACGCGCGTCGCGCATGCGCCCCCCCCCCCCTACCGGCGTCAACGCCTGTCCCGTCGGAGCAGTTGGGACCTCTCCCTCCGTGCAGGCGTACGCAGTCGGAGCTCTCGCCCATGCCTGCTGTCCAGTCATGGCAGCGAGCAGCGGGCGTCCTCCTCTCCTCCCTCACCGAGATAAGTACCCCCTCCTGATCTGCAGCCTTCTCTCCTCCTCCTTGCGACAGTCAACTCTCTACCCTAGCGACATCTCTGCTTACCTGGCAGATCCGTGAGCCTCTACTCTTTGTTGGATTTCGCTTCTTTCCGATTGCGTAGTATTTGCTATGCCTTCAACTGATCTATGATTCGTTTTTTTCTTGCACAGGTGGCTAGCAGGTCATGGCGTCTGTCACCTGAGATCGGGTAATGTCTGTCATTATCCCTGCATCGTTTTTCTTCAACAAGAATGATTCTTTTCTTTTTCCCTGTATGATACATGATTACAGCCATTATACCTTTGGTGTTCATCTTTGGGAAACATGTTTCTTTGTTGATCCAAACTTTCCTTTACTTGTGTGTGCAGGGAGGGTCGTGAACAGGAGCATTCTGAAAGCATTCAGGTCATTTCTTGTCTTCTTTCTTAGACTACCTGTATTTGAGCTTGTTCTGTTTTGGGACTTTGGATTCTGTAAGCATGCCTGTATTGTTTTTAGATGATGATTATTCACTTTTATTAATGAAGTTTAGTGCTTCATTTTAGATCTTCCCCCTGCTGAAGCTGCTACTGCCATCTGCTCTCTGTTTTGCAAAGATTTGCCAAGGTCAGTTCATTGTTCGTTTTGTGTTGTAGGCTTTACTACTTTAATTTGATATGCTGCGTTTAAAATATTGCACAGAAAAGATCATGTCTGGTATGCTTCTTTCTTTATCTTTTTAGATGCCTCTCCCTATGCCCATCTATTTTCACCTTATCTTGTCCTCTAGATAATATGATGATTTTTCTTTCCTATTGTGCTGTTTTACACAAATACTACCCATAAGTGCTTTTTCTCCTCTTCTCTAATCTTTATAGATGCGGTTAGTTCCTTATTTTCAAATCACAATTGCTAACCATATCTTTCCTTTACCCGTCTCTACCTCTAGGTCTTTTGCTTCCTTTCCTTCCTTTCCTCTGATGTCTCAAAGTGCTGGCAGTAGCATACAACGTACTCCACAAAAGAGTGTTGCCTTCCCTTCACCTTCAAAGACTGACATCTCACTAGCAACTCATGCTTCAAGCGCTACACCTACCAAAAACCCTCTCAGCATTCCTGAAACACATCTTACACCACAAAGTCGTAGATATCTTGAAGATCCTGATGATGACCAGGTCAGCTATTCTCAAATTCATTCTGTTAAAATAAGCGACAACAAGCATGCTAATATTTCATCCTGTATAATTTTCTTCCAAACTGTTATATATATTGTTAGAGATTACTCCAACGAAGAAAGGAGAGGTACCGATACAGCAAGCTATAGAGCCTGCAAATGAACCAAGTGATGAGACCGAAACACCACATGGTGATGATGACATCATAGTGTCTAAGGTAAAATTTTAACCAATGCTCCTACATTTTCTGAATGAATGAAACATACTCGACTCATTTATTTTCCCCGCTATGTACTACAGCCTGATGCTAATCCTAGCGGATCCAAAGACGTCGCTGCTGATTCTGCAGCTAAAAATAAAAAAAAGTCTCAAGGAAAAGGTTTGTCTTGCTAATAAAAAATTATTTATATCTTTCCATTGCCAATATAATCACCACATATAACCTATCTATTTTTAGGTCTCGCTCCTCACCTAACAAGAAAATCGCCAAGAAGCTCATACTTGGTGAAGACACTGGAAACAAAGATGATAGCGGTTGTGCAGATGACACAGCTAAACCTAGGTAACAATTTGCTAACCCACCATTATCTCTCAATGATCGAGCTGCCTCATATATCCCATTTTTTAATTCATGATGTCTTCCTTTCCTAACAGTTCTTCTCAATCATTACATTTACAGTTCAAGTGCTGATGCTTAGGAGGAACGATAAGATCAGTTCATTTTGTGTATACACAGTTGCAGCCACGCGTGACAACATATCCGACCACGTCCTGCTGGATGCTTATCTTCGGTTGTAGCATCGATGCTTTATCATCTGCTTACTCTCTTTTGGATGCTTTGTGGGTGCAAACTGTGGGATGTTCTATTTCTTTAAGTTTCCGTCAGACTTCATTAGTACTCTCCAATCTTATTTGGATCAGTATTCTAAGCTACCAGTACCTGATAAAAATGTTTGGTAGCTACTAATGCTGATCAACCACCAATGTAATGTATGCATGGCTAGACAGAACCTATGGGCTGCAGACACATGCCATTCAGTCAGCAGTATAAATGCTGCTAACTTATTTCTGTAACATATTATCTGCAGTTGCCGTTCCCAATGTTCTCCCTTCAGTCCTGATAGCGCGCGCAACGCGCGTGTCCTGTTCTAGTATCTGAAAGCTAAACCCCATGGTACTTCAAGAGATATGCTTCCAGCAAAAAAAAGTTTTGCAGTAGTGACAAAGACAATCATTGCGTGGATACTGGATACTGAAATTACCTTGGACCAAATGGATGAGGTAGTGTTGCAAAAGTCATCACTACCGAATTGTTTTATGCATCAAACAATTAAGGGGAGGCATGGGGTTAAACGGGGAATAAAGATGTAGGGAAGTCTGGTTTGACCTCATTTCCTTTAAGATGAGGCATCTTATTCTTATATGACATGACAGTGCTCATGTCTTTATTTTTTTAAAAAGTTGTGGTCGACAGACCTTACCCAATTAAAAATGTGTCTTAACTCGTCATAAGATTCGACAACATGCCTTGAGGAGTGCAGTGACTGCCATGAACTTCAAACAGAGCTATCGTATCACAGAGAGAAGTTGCCATTTACATTTGCTATTTCAGACTTTCAGACGGATTAGACATTTGAAATTACAACCACTCTACCACCTACATTGACTGGTGTTATGGCGAGTTCCTTCATTAGCATCTCAAATACATTGGCAATCAAGGAGCGTATGGTATTCACCTAACATCGATATTTTTACACAAAAAAAGGCGCAAATTCCAAATTTGGTCGGATGCAATCACTGCAATAACCTTGAACCCGTTTCAGTATCCCTTCAAACATATACTCCCTCAGTCCAATAAAAAGTGCAATCCTAGCATTTGAAAAAAATATCCCACAAAAATGTGCAATCCTAGAAAGTAGATCTGATTACTTGCCTAATTGACCAAATCTGATTTCTTCATTGGACAGAGGGAGTACACACGTACACCTTAGTTAATGCACCGAACACCACCCAAAAATCCGCAGAGAATCAAATCCCACCAGCATATTGCAACACAACATGCAAAGACCAACCACAACAATCCTTGAAAGACTTGGAAAGATTCAGCAAGATTTTCCTGCATCCATGTCCAACATATGAGAGTATAATCTCAGTTACAAATCAAATTTAACTGGGAACTACAGTAACACCCTGCTAGTATGAAATTTTCAATCCGTCAACCTCATCTCAGTGACACTCCATGAAGTTCTAACCATCCATGTCCATAGGATAACAAAAGGAAATTACAGGCCCCGATCACTAGGACGCAGGCAGGCAAAATGCTCAGGGCAGCAGGTTTCATTATCCAGAAGATGATGACTACAAGCGTCGCACACAGAGCATCTCTCATTTGCAACAGGACCTCGCTGACCAAGCCTCTCGCAGATGTGGAACAGACACGAAATTACGCGGCAACAAGATCTGGGGTTTCCGCCTCAACTGAAAGCAATGTGGTGTGCACCTTTCCAACCCAGGCATCCAGCCTTTCGCGCAAAGCCTTGACCTGTGGAATTCCAAGTACTCTAGGCTGGACCCAAGAGACGTGAACTGTACTGTCCACTTCATCAATTATTCCCTCAATAAGATGAACCTGCATTCGAATTTCGAAAAAAAAAGAAATGTTACAAGTGGATTGCAAACCATATGGCTGCCAAATGCGACACTGGATAAATACCCATTCCAGTGATAATTCAACAATTAAGTAGAAGGCATCAACAGGTTGCGCTTTTGCAAGAACAAGCTTAAACGAAAACTAAATTTAAAAAGAAAGCTAAAAATATAGAAACTAGTATCAGAAAAAATTACTAAAGTCGACGTCTTTAACACTGCAAAATAGTACAAGTAGTATAGGCCTGAAACAAGGATGACAGGTCTGCGGAGATAAAGAAATTTCAATAAAAAACGCTCATAAACACGTGGAGCAAAATGTGCCACCCAAACAATTGATCAACATCTAAAGAAATGGAAAAATTAAAATAACAATGTTCCAGTAAACCATTTATTGAAACTACGATAGCAACAAAAATAAGTGAAAAGGGAGAACAATGATATTGTGATGCGTATTACAAGTTAATATTGCTGTTTCAGAATCACCCATCATGTCAACATAATTTGAGTTCCAATGACAGAAAAAGAAGTTATAAAAATGGGGAGCATAAAGCAGAGAAGGTTGCAGCATTGCACAAAAATGAAAACATCTTTTGCTAAAAAGAATATAGGCAACCAAAAGGAAAAAAGGAGATGAAGTTACCGAGAGGCTCTTCATAAGAAGATATTCAACATCACTGATAGAAAGCTTAGTCCTCTCAGCAATAACACTCAATGGGATAGTTCTATCTTCTGATGGCCGGCTGCAACATGAAGACGATACCATGTCAAAGGAAAATAAAATGACGGTGAAGTTAGAGAAGTAATATTCCACAAATATTACCTAAAGATTATCTCCATCAGGCAAAGAATATTGATCTTTTCAAGCAGCTTCCGTTCATTCTGCACCAAAGCTGGCTGTGCAGTAAGAGCAGCATTGTGAACCCTGCAAAGTTCTTGGTAGAGAGCAAGGTTGCCGGTGTTGAACGCTTGTAACATATGATAGACCCACTCCACCTTGGTTCCAATAAGACTATTGATCTGTGGGTACAGATAAAAATAACTTTTAGATCAAAAAGTATCAAATCAAACAAGTTGCAAAAATACACTTTAGTTTTGATTTAATTATGTTCAAGTTACATTAATCAGCTTGTCTTACACTGAAACAGAATACTATATCCAAATTAATTTTGTCCATATGATTTACTATGCCATCTTCAATGACAACCAAACATTATGTAAAGAAATTACCCTCCAATTACAAATATATGAGTGGCTACAATATGACCATCTGTATAATGCACCCTATATTAAGAAATTTGCATTGTAATGTGGTAGTGGTACATATGCAGCTTGAATCTATTGTGCACACAAACTTATGCACTAGACACTGATACTTAAATAATGATGCCACTGATATTTGTGCATATATAACTATAAAGCCACAAAAGAAATAGCAAATTGAATGGATGCAAGCAAACGAAAACTACAATACATGAAGAGTAAGGATGGGGACAGAGTACGTCAAGCACAAGCAAATGTTTACTTACAATCGGATGTGCTAACAATTCCCCAAAGTTGTAAATGTTATCACCCAGCAAGGCTGCCAGAGAAAGATCAAAAGCCAAGTCCTGACAAGATGGAACATATTCAATAAATCCACCCAACTTGGTAACTGAATCATAATTATAGGGTTCACAATGTTATTGACAATAAAATATACCAGCTTAAATGACTCTGAGAGAGATTCCACAGTTGTGTAGGCCAGATAGAGAAGAGCATTCTTGTAGAACTCGGCAAATTCTTGGCGGGCCTTGTGATATTGAGATGATATCCAGTAAAAGCTAGCATGAACTGTGGGATCAACATCAGTCATACTATCCAGAGTGGTTTTCCCTACCTCCAACAAATTCTTGCATTCCTTTTGGTTTCCTTTCTCAAGATTAATTGCTGCAATTTGCATCTTCACGTAGAGAATTGGTTCATTGATCCGCGACTCCCTTGTCTCACGCAACTTTGTGATCACCCCCTCTAAGAAAGTAATTGCAGCATCCTTATCAGGATACTGACGAGAAGCTATCACCGCAAAATGGGCAAGCTTTAGCAGATTAATCTTGGTCTCGAAGTCAGTGATGAAATTGTTGTAGAGCTGAATGATAGTGTCTCCAGCCTATGGAACAAATAAAAGATACTGAGGTTCAAAAACGGAAACAGGTGAAATAATGTGAAATGATATAAGATTGACAAAACTTTCAAACATCATAGGTAGTGAACCAAAGATTAGAATAAGCAATGCTTATAACCAACCAAAATGATGGCTATATCCACTAGTGTGCACCTACATGAGATATTGATAAAAAGGCCAGTGTATGTATTAGAAAGAGGAAAAACAAGAATAAAAGCATCTCAGCTTCCTGTGATTTTTATTTGACATTATTATTCTTCAGCAGTTGCACATGTAACCAGCGGTCTTCATATCTGTTTAGTTCAGCAGCAATTCATGGCCTATGTCTGATAAATATCAATTCTATTCGATTGAGATTGTGCGTATTAGAGACACAGAAGAACCAGAAAAACTATTCTGACAGTTCTATCCACTTCAACTCCATTTGACTGAAGCAAACTGAAGATGCAGCAGAATGATTGAACAACATGCATACAGTTTTAGCGGTCCAAGATGCAAGATGGTGAAGCTGACAGTATATGAGAATTGAATTGAGAACCATTAGCAACAAATAATTGCTGAATTGTTAGCGACAAATAATTGACGAATTGCTGCGAATTTTATGCAATTTCCGCCACACAAGTAACTCAAAATGATTAGGCTAGCACTAATTATCCAGTTACTATAGGAAGGGACACAGGTGGGCTTGCGGCGAGATCCGCCTCCTCAACTAACACATCTGGAATCCATCGGCAAAACCTTCCCTAACCCTAGGAGGAGAGCAGATGAGGAACCGAACCTGTGCTGCCTGGAGCTGCAGGAATTGGTCGAGCTTGAGGGTGAGCTGGTGCCACAGCCTCCGCTGGTAGAGGTCGGCGAGGGACGCGTACCACTCGGCGAGGTCCGGCCGCGCCTGCCGCTGCACCTCCACGTACTGCAGCGCCATCGCAACGGCAACTCCGGACGTTCCCCCGAGCCGAGCTGAGGAGTCGGCGGTCGTTAGGGTTCGAGGGAGATCTGCGGCGGCGGCGGCTGCTGCTGCTGCGAGGGAGACGACGAGAGAGGAGGTAAAAACTAACAACCACCACCAAGCGACAGCAATGAGAAAAATAAAACCCTAGCGCTGGCGGAGGTGAGGCGGGGGAGGAAGGGAAGGGGAGGGGAGAGGATGGGGGAGATACTTGCCGTGAGACGGAAGGGAAGGATCCGGATCGGTCGATTAGATCTATCTGGTGGTGGAGACCTGGACTCTCCACTGCGAGGAAGAGAGGAGAAGAGCCCGACGGCTGGCTGCGTGCGACGTCGAACACGGAGACGAGTCGGAGACGACGGCTTGCGTGCGGTGCGGACTGCCCAATGCCATACGGGCCGTATGGGTGGCCGAGGCCCATCCAACAGCACGAATAGACTCCGCCCGTGGGCTGTTTGTTGTATAACCGGCCTGAATATGACAACCGGCCCGTGGGAGTTGAAATCCTCTCGGAAAATTCAGAGGTAAACTTCATTTTCTGTCGGTTCTCAAAAAAAAAAAAACTTCATTTTCTGTCAGGTTAACATTTTTTTCGTTTGCAACGAATTTGAGCGAATTTTTCCTTACTCGGCATACAAACTTTTAAAATCCCATTTGTTTAACTGATGAAACATCGATTGTGTTGGGCTGTTGGCTCTATCTTGTTTGACAGTTAAATCTAACCATTTTGGAAGTTGCAGCATGATTTGCAACAAGCTAGGAATCAGGGAGGGAAAAACCATATTATGGCGAGGCTGTATAAAATAAAATGTAAAACGAAGAACTTCTCAAGAGGAATAAGTGTCAATCAAGAATTTTGCCAAATGTAATGCTTGCCCAACATTTCTACTACACATTGTCACATTACTGCAGAAATCGCACGCATATATTCCGTAGTACGTACGTACAAGCTAACTCCTTCAACATTGCAGTGGGTATTGCTTCACATTGCTGCAGAAATTGCAAGCTGATAGCGCAAGCTGACTGCTGCAGCATTGCTCAGTCTTCAGCGAAGAAGACGCTCCATTGATCGATGAGCTTCCAATCCATTTGCCCCACATTTGACGTGTGCGCCGCCTAGCTGAAGGGCTTCTGCAACAGCGCGGTGAGGTAGACCTCGTCCTTGCCACTGTTGCCGCCGCCGGCGACGCTCTTGTCGGCGACGACCCACTTGATGGTCTTGTAGCCGAGCCTCCGCAGCATGGCGGCGTAGACGCCCTCCAGGTCGCTCCTCCGGCACCAGAAGTGGTCCACCCAGAGCAGCCCGCCGGGGCGCAGCGCCCGGTCGGCGTCGTACCACAGGAACTCCAGCGCCGCCTCCGGGATCCACCGGTTCACGGCGTGCCCCGCCCGCACCATGTCCATGGTCCCGTCCCCCACGGGGAACCGCTGCTGCAGGGGCGCGTGCAGCGGCACCACCCCGCGCGCCGCCGCCGCCTCCGAGTAGGGCGCGCCCAGGTTCATAGTGGTCGTCACCACCGTGGCGTTCGCGAGCTTCTTCAGCCGCGCCGCCAGCGTGCCCGTGCCGCCGCCGACGTCGAGCCCCAGCCGGATGGGCCCCGCGCGGCTCAGCGACGCCAGCCGCAGGAGCTGCGGCGCCGTCAGGTCGAGGGGCCCCCGCGCGCGGAGGAACCGGGCGGCCTCCGTGCGCGCCACGTCGAAGCCCAGCGACGGCGGCAGGCAGGAGAACGACCTGCACTTCCCCTCCTTGGGCCAGCGGACGGCGGCGTCGGGGAGTGGGGAGAAGGGGTCGGTGGGGAGGAGCTTGGACGCGGACGCGGCCGCGGTGGGGGAGAAGCACCGGCGGCGCGGGAGCGGGTGGCACCCGCGGAGGAGGAGCGGCTCGGCGAGGGAGAGGGCGTCGTCGGGGCAGGGCGCGAAGGGGGTGTAGGACATGTAGCGGTGGAGGAGGTCCGGGTGCGCGGAGCAGGCGGAGGCGACGGGGGCGAGGCGGGAGTAGAGGAGGAGCTCCGGCGGGGGAGGCGGCGGTGGAGGGGACGAGGAGCGGAGGTGGTTCAGCTGCGACACGCCCGCGCGGATGGCGTCCAGCTGCCGGATCAGGGCCTGCTCCTCCTGGTCGCCGCCCTGCTGGCGCTGCTGCTGGAGGATGAGCGGCGGCACGGTGGCGGCGCGGAGGGAGAGGTGGTAGAGGGACACCAGGTTGGTGGCCACCACCGACAGCAGCAGCAGCACGTTTAGCCTCACGCCGAGGTTGAGGCCGCCACCGCACGGCCAGCCTGCCCCTCCTCCTGTAGCTGTGCCCGTAGAGGCGGAGGTCACCCCCGTCTTCCTCATCTCCGGCACGAGGGGCGGGATCTGGAGGGTAGATTGCTACTGCAGTGGAGTGTGGATTGTGAAAGTGTGGACGGAGAGGAGACTACTGTTTGTTGACCACTTGACCTCTGTCTCCTGGATTTGGCAGCTATTGGACTATTGGAGTGACTATGAGCGGTAGCCAGTGACTGTCAACCTCATCACTCCCGTCCAGCTAATGTGTCGTCCACCAGCAAGTGTGCTAGCTCCATAACTTGATTAAGGCTCCGTTCAGTTTTTCTTATTTAGATTTCTTCAGCAGTACTTTTCTCTTAAAAAAATTGTTGTATAAATCTTTCAAAAAAAAATTGCTGTATAAATCAGTATCTGGTATTTTTTTAAAAAAAATTTTGTCGTACAAATCTGCCGAACAGAGCCTAATTTTGTCCAACTCCATAGTGAACTATAATATGCCTCTACTTTGTAAAAAAATGTCAGAATTTTATCCAACATGCATCTCTTGTTTTAAAGAGATTGGAGAAAACGATCAAAACGGACCCTTGCACGAGGACAACAGGAGAATTGCACCTTTTTTACAAGCCACTATACATAGTAAACTATTTCCCAAATTTTTCACCTGGGATGTTTCTTTCTCATCTTCCACATTTCTTTTCTAGAACAGAAATTCAAGTCAGCAACCAGGAATGCTCTGTATCTGCTAACCACAGCGGCGAGCCTGAATAACACATGATAACTAGACCTCAACCAGCTATGAATATCAAGCTTTGCCTCACGGCAGGAACCGAGCAAATCAGGGATCCAAAAATCCCCGTCAGGCCGTAAGCGATGGCGCAGAAAGGCAGCGCTTCGGGCTCCTTTGCTGACAGTGCTGCTGTTCCCAATCCGTGAGCACTGCACCATCAACCAAGTAAAAGGTTACATGACATGCTGGGCCTGAATCCTGATCATGCTTACAGAGTAAACGAATAATGTTTGTCACACACATTTCCGCCAAATACGTACCTGGACGCTGTTCCTAGTCCTCTGGCGATGGGGTCGTTCAGGCCAAGTTTATCCATAGCTGCTTGGACGAAATTGGCGCCGATGAGCCCGGTAAGGACAACCACGGCAGCGGTTAGCGAAGAGTTTACACCTGAACCATGAGAAAACCTCGTATGAATCATCAGTGAAGACCTGCCAGTCAGTAATTTACTGCAAGGATATATGATACGAATATTCAACTCTTTCTGAAGAACTTAGTAAATTGACTACAGGTTTAGTTAAAACTAATTAGTTCTTTCAAAAAAACTAATTGGCCTACGGTTAACTTTGCCTGTGAATACAAGCTACGAATTCATCATCATAACACAGGATTTAACTTGCCTGGGAATACAAGCAAGGAATGCAATTAAGCCAAGGTTTACCTTCAAAGAAAGATACTATGCTCAAAGCCAGCGCCACAGTAATACACCTGGGCAATATCGATATGGTTAATGATGGCTCCAGCCCAATCAGGCGCCCAAGGATAGCAGTTGAGTACAAAGAGAATGTTGATGCAAGGGCAATTGATGTGAAGATCTCTGCTGCGTGTCTCTTTACAAGCTGAACTCAGGAGCATAAAATAGGTAGCATTCAGACATCAGGCATTTGCAGCAAAATAGAGCTTAACAGAAATGATGTCACAGAATGAACAGCCGTGTTCAGAGGTACCTTTCTCTGCTTGAACATTGAGAAGGCAAATGATATGATCACAGACCCAAGGAAACCCATCAGAACATCACCAGCTCCAGGATTAGAGGGCACCTTTGTAAGGTAATCACCTGAACAACCATTTTTAGTATATGAGAGCACTATGATGTTCTGCTTATCTTCTACGGTACTCCAGCACAAATGCTTTGAATGCAACTCTTCTGAAACTGAAGAAAATACACAGTTTGACTGTAGGACTAGTAGGGTTTAGCTTATAAACCTAGCACGGCATCAAGTCCAGACCCGGAAAGGTACCCATACGCTACAGCTGCTAACTCTGCAGAAAGTGCGCAGGATATGATTGGATGCAACACTTTCTTGACACCAGCTGGTAACCTGGAAAATAGCCAGATCGTCAGGAAAAACAGAATAAGCGTGTTCATAGTTTGGATCCATAGTTTGGATCCTATTGATCAAGTTTATTTAGGCATATTTACCCAGAACCAACCATATATCCCAGTACAGTGGCAGCGAGCAGGAAAGGGAGGCATGTTTTTGCTGTGGTGCCAAGTGCTATGGGATTGAAATATGCAACACCAAATGACGCGACGAAGATAGCAGCCCATGCCCAGGTTTCAGATGTCGAGAAAGGCGATGGCTTGCTCATGGGCTCTGCTGGTATAAGCTGTGTCTTCACAAGTTTTCTTACAGCTAGTGCTGTGTACCCTGCGACCGCGAGTGAAGCAAACCAGCCACCAACTAGAGAAGAAAACCAAATGAAAACCATATTAGCGAAGTTCCAGTTTTTTTTTTCAGAAATGGAAGTATAGACAGCAAGGGAAAAAGCATAAACCAACCAGGTGTTGCATGGATGTAATCAAATCTAATTCCATGTCTAGCATGTGTTTCGTGTGCAATCACATAATGCAGAGGATCATGATGCTATCATCAGCTGGAAGCCTGGACTGGCTAGAAACTTCACAATAATCAAAGTGTTATTTACTAGAGGCTGCAGGTTGCTCAACTGGATCCTGAAATAATACAGTACCAGAATATGGTATCCACTGCACGATTGTTGACTAGTTCCAGGTTACATATGTGTAAGGTTAAGATGTATCTTTCTAGTTGCAGTTCTGCTAACCTACATAAATGAGTAGAATATCCTCTGTCTTTTGCAGACATGAACTGATTCATTTTGATCCTTCATATGACCAGATAGATAGCGACAAATTAAATTTGCCGTGCAAGAGAAGTAATGGGTGGCACAATGCAATATGATCGGGAAAGATACGTACAGGTGATTGTTAAAATCTTGAGGCCTGAAGCCGCCGGGACATCCCTGACGGCTAGCGGCAGCACGACCAGCGACGGGACATAGAACAAAGGCAGCCACCTCTGGATGAACAGCGTGGCGGGCTCAAAGAAATCCATGAATGCCTTGGCGAGAGCAGGCACGAACGCGTCCAAGACGACGAGCACGGAGAAGACGCAGAACATGCCGAAGAGGGCGCTTGGGAACTTGATGGACGCGGCGAAGAATGCCTGCTTCAGGTACTTGTCGGTGGCGACCACGATGCCCAGCGACACGAGCAGGTGCGCGACGCCGAGAATCTGCGCGCATACCGTGATGCATACACGTACGCATCGGATTCAAATTCCATTCAAGAAGTGAGGCTGAGGAAAGATGAAAGCAAGCATTTGCTCACGGTGGGTAGCAGTCCGGATGACGTGGTGCTGGCATTTCCGGAGCCGCCGGTGGAGTTGGGGACGATCAGCCGGCGGCGAATGTCGGACGATGACGATCGGTGAGGCGCGGCGGCGCCATTGTTGTTGGCTAGACCACCCATGAAGCTTGTGTTGCCGGCAGCGATGCGGTTCAATGCTGGGCGGCCATGGGGCGTGGAGGCAGAGGACACGGCGGAACAAGAAGAAGAAGAAGAGCGCGGGGTGAGCGATCCACATCGGCGGCATCGGGGAGCAAGCGTGCAGGAGCGGGCAGTCGACGTGGAGCGGGGGCGAGCGGAGAGGCGGTGGTGGTGGTGGCAGCGTAAAGTGGTGACCCCAATCATGGCGATCGCTGCCATGGATACGCTTTGTTCGTGGAGTGCAGAGGAGGAGCAGGCGTAAGTTTCCCTCCCTCCTGCTGGTGGCTGATGTTGTCGCGCTCCTCCCTGGCGCGAGCGCCCGGAGCAGCAGGCAGGCAGGCTAGCTAGTGCCTCACAGGTAGTAACGGAGATTCGGAGCGATGCGTTGGGATGGGAAGGGGAAGCTCCTGAGGTAGCCGACGATGGAAGTGTGGCCAGGAATTATCGGCTTGGCAGCGAGCGAGGATGGGGTTTTGGATTGCGATCGTTGGGGTGCAAGACGCCAAGACCCCCTCACCCAACCCGATCGATCAATACATATTATCTTCGTCCTATTCTTACAACGACAGCGACGGCAGCAAAGGCATGGGATCTTGGAAATATCTGTCCTGCGCTCGCGTTGGACAGCCGCTAGTAGAAGAACGCCTGAGAAGCAGAGGAGGGCCGCACTCTCCCCAGGGCCTGATTTCCCCGGCGGAAAAGGCCGTCCGGGTGGCGGGCGGCGCTGCCGACTGCAGATGGTGGCAGAGGAGGTGGAGGTGCCGTGGGAAGCCATGGCGCTGATGGGGCGGGCGGCGGGGTGACCCGTGGAGATCGCGCGTGAGGAGAGCTGGAGGAAGACGACGACCGAGGTGGGCGCACCGGGAGCCGTCATCACCGGACACCGGCCACTTCGCGACGCACTGGGGGATGGGATCACGCCACTGCCCCCTGCCGCCAGCTGCGGCTGCGCGCCCTGGGCCACAAGGCCATTTAAGCGTAAAGAGCTGGGCCTGAAGCAGGAATGACGGGCTGGGCCGCTCGGACGTTAAGCGGAAATCCTATGTAACTTCCGGATTTTTTTTCTGACACGGCTTTCAGTGTTTTTTTTTCCCAACTCATGACTTTCAGTATTTGAAATTCATGCACACAGTGACACAACAATACTTATTGAATCTTCATCTCAACTCTAGCTGCTCCTCTTCCTGCAGCCCGCCGCTGCCCCCTACCCGTGTGCTGCCGGCCGCGAGCTTCGCTCGCCACGAGGTTGAAGAAGACAAAGAAAGGGTAACAGCTTCAAAATATTACTCCCTCCGTTCTTAAATATACGACACCGTTGACTTTTTACTCCAACTTTGATCACCAATATATATTGAACAAATTAGTTAACTAAAGTAAAATGTATGTCATTATATCTATTATCCAGTGTACTTTAGATTTAACTTGTTGGTTTATCGATTTGCAAAAATATCTGTAGAAAAGACGAATAGTCAAACGAACGAAAAAAGTCAATTGTGTCATATATTTAAGAACGGAGGTAGTAATTATTTTGTTAGAAAATGTTAAATCCGTCTAGTTGATATCTATCTATACTATAAGAAGCGAAGAGACAATTGAAAACTTTTCTCATCCAATTTGGGTCCGCCTTACCCCTCACGCCGGACCCACCCGTCAGGTAGCATGATGAAAAAAAAGGTGGAACAACCATAGAAATCGCAATTTGGAGAGCGTTTCTGCCAAAAAATTAATTCTTTTCTCACCCACGTTCGGTCTTACCCACTTGGTGTACCCACGTTGCACAATCCCACCGATTCCGCTACGACCGCCGTTCCCGCTCTCCGTCCCTGTCGATCACGTCTCCCAAATTCCCAAGTTTCCATCAATCACGCAGCCTCCAGGCCTCCCTACCTGCCGCCCGCTACGCTTCGACGTGCCACCACATCTCGACCCAGCGAGAAGCGTCATGACTAGACTAACAGCAACGGTGAGGCCCACGCCAGGCCATGCCCGATCAGTTGGCCTTCACGCAGCAGACGGAGAGGGAGGGAGCCACAGAGAGAGGCGGCAGATCTTTGACCCAGAGCGTGGAGGCCGACCGACGGTGAGATCCGGGTCGGTGAGGTCAATGCGGATGGAGTTGGCCCTGATCCTCCTCCCTTCTGGTGCTGCTCCGCCGGAGGCTGCAAGGCGTTGTTGATGGTGGGAGACGAAGAGGACAATGCGCCGGCAGTCAAACCGACCAAGAACCCCGCCGCGGCGATAGGGAGGAGCTCCTCGGCGGTTGCGAGCGCACACAAGCGGATCGAGAAAGAGCTACGCAGCAACTCCCGCGGCGAGGTCAATCTGTGGCGCAGCAACCAACAACCTCGGACAAGCCATCACTGTCGCCGTCGTGGGCACTGGGCTGCGTCTCCATGCTTCTGCTCGTCGGCGAGCTTATGAGCCATGGAGGCCTACGACACCGGGTGGCTAGCGAGATGCTGGCACCTGGCGGTGAGCTGTGCGAATTTGTCTTTCATGATATTGATTTGGAAACAAACGAATGGTTCTAAACTTGAGCATGCACAATTAATTTTGATTCGATGACTGATTGTTAGAACTTTTAGAGACGATTGATTGGTTGATGTATTACCTCTTGTGGAGGTGACGCTGGGTCACCGGAGATAGACGCCTTCGACTGGGCTGTGGGGTGCTGAAGCTCCTGGTGAGCGACCACTTTCGTGACCGCTTTCGCCCCGCTCTGCCGGATGCGCCTCCTCGGTGAGTCCTCACGCGTCTTCTGCATCGCCGCGGGCGCGGGACTGGCTGTGGCCGGTGGCCTGTGGACAAACAGAGGAGCCGGTCCCTGGCGGGTGCCCGAAGAGCACACGCGGCGGCGCCCACCAGGAGGAGGGCTACGACACTGAGAGCGGTGAGAGCGTGGTTCCAGGAGTCGCTCTCGAGCTGTAAAGTCCAAAACAACTTCGCGAGAGAAGTCACCGTAAAGTCCGCTCTCTGGAGCATTTTTGCGTAGAGGGAGCCAAAAAATGTAGCTCCCTCCGCTCCTCCATGCGATTCCCCACCCACAGTCGGAATCGGATGTGAAGACGCCGGTGAATTCCATGGCGGTGGCGGTGGAAGCGTTCGATGGCGCCATTGGCGGAGGAAGCTAGGCGGCAAAAGCTTGACGGCAAGACCCGTCGGGGAGCCCGACAACGCACGAGAGAGGATGGCAGCGCGAGGGAGAGAAGCGTCGCTGGGGGAGGTTGGAGGCAGCGGCGCAGTCTAGGGAAAAAGCTGTTTGGCCAAACGTTTTATTAAAATGGTTTCAGCTCCATCCGCGAATCAGCTCCACCAGCACAGTCACAGCCGGAGCTACCACAGCCGCATGCACAGCTGTACCAAACGCACCTGAAATAGATGAGATGATTTTTTTAAGAGTATTCCTTTGGACGGTGAGGTTTAAGGGTACCGTTGCAATGGAAAGAGATTTAGAGGGTATAATTCTTTAGACCATTTAAATGTTGCTTTCGGGGTGAAATTTAGGAGATGTGGTTAGTCTAAACATGACTTCCCCTGAAGTTATCTATGAGATTAATTGTGAACACAATATTTGTTATTGCGAGCCAATATCTTATCTTTGAAACTGAGGTCATGTTAGATGTGAGTATGCCTTGAGAAAGGATTAAGAGGCGTGCAGTAATGTCAAATGCTGAGAAGCCAAATATAATTCAATGTTGGAGTTGCTCCAGTAATTGCTCTCATCTAGAATGTCAACAGGACCAACTTTTGTTCTTCTGAGTTCTGCCTTCATTGTATATGCCTTATCTTGATATGTTTATCTGTTACATCAAAACATGAGTTGCCACTCGTCTGATTCATTATTCTTCAGTCCATTATCAAGATCAAAATCGTTTCTTGATGTTAGTAGTAAGTGTTCCTCGTTGTGCTTCAGAATTCTATCTACAGCTGCCCTCAAATACATTTGCTTCTAGGATCAGTGTTTCTTTAATTCATACTAGATAATTAGTATATTTGGTTGCCTTGTCTGACTTATTATATTAATCTTCAATCAATCTATTATTTCCCGAACTTGTCTCACTTACAATAACCAAAAAAATCTTAATACAAGTTGCAAGAATAAATCATGAAATATCTACTCCACATGGTGTCCTTAGTGAACAGTATTTCTGTGTTAACTATACATTACTGCGTATAGTTCATCTCAATTATTAGATTAAGATCACGGAACTCTTGAAGAAAGATTATGTTGTGTGAGTGTGTTGAATATTTTTTTTCAAAAAATACGTGTGTGCCGCACGTACATTTTACTAGTTATGTTAAAAACAAAATGTACAAGATGCAACAAAAAAAAGTAAAATCTGCAAATGAATTACAACGTGCTAGGGTGTGAAGAATAGTTGCAACCTTTGCGGTAATACACTAATACTGGATATGTTCTCCAGTTCTGCAGGAAGCCGCCTCATGGCTCATAGTACAAGACTACAGCTTGAACTGAAGGCAATTGGGTGCAAACATGATACTAAATGGCTGACCAGCAATACCTCAAAGGATTTGTCCCTTTACCTGTGGTCAGCCCTTTAAATATTATTTCTAGAATTTATTTAGCTACATTTTGAAACACACCCTTCGTCCCAAAATAATTTAGAAAATTTTGGACGCACTAGTAGGTACAAGAAGTGATCATGTTACTCCTAATTGTTCAAAGTAGTGCAGTCTATTTGGTTTTCTACTTTTCTGAATACTGAAAAAATACACGTGCATTGGAACAAAGAGAAAAAAAAACATCAATTGGTCATTTTATTAGACCAGTCTCAGTGGTAAGTGTTATAGAAGGGTCACGAACTTAAATATCATGTCACATTAGCAAATTTATGAGAGAGAAGGATTGTCATGGAATGATAGAGGAGTGTCATCATCATGAACCTCCGCACACAGTTCTCAAGTTTACAGTCTTGATAACTATATAATGACCCTTTCCATTAAATCTTGCCTGCTCTGTACACTTCCCATTACACTTTTTTATTTTGGGATGGATGCAACACTTGTACCGTTGTACGAAGAATACCTACCATTTTGCCTTGCGGCGGGGTTGCTCAAACTTCTCCAGAATAACGTCAACGCAGCGATGCTGTATGGTTCTATACTTCTTCTACCAGAAAAACTGATTGTCATAATCAACAAGTCCTCAAGCTAAATGCTCTACGTGACCATTGGGATAGCTGCACATTGCATCACCCAATCGTCAATGCTCTTGGGCATAAGAATTGGGTACCCATAGTCTCCTACTTCCTAGGGAGGAGGAAGATCAACATTACAGGTGAGTAGGGTTTACGTTGAATGTCGCCTTTACCAGATGGAACATATAATAATATATATAGCCACGAAAGAAACACCAATTCGATTACAGAAAGGTTAATCTAACACCCTTACGTACAAAATAAAAATTAAACGACCGTTACCATGCCAAAACACCAAACGCCTCTCATATAGACATTTGTATACAGCTTCCATTTGCATCACAAAACTAGAATCGCCTCAGCAAATGCGTTGCACTCTTACAAGCATCCGCATTCCATGTGACCACACCACACATGCCCGTGCCACCTTAGGAAGAGCATTGGTCCATTTCACTCTATCCTTACAGCAGGTACAAGAGGGCTCATCTACACTGCAGCAACGCACTTAGGCCAGCACCGGTTGCTGCACAAGACCAGCGCTCATTCCTTTGCTCAGCTGCCTCCCCAGCCTCTCTTGTATCCTGTCCTTGATTGCTGTTTCCTGAATACAGTCATTAAAAGGAAATCAGTGTGAGCCAGCAAACATTTACCACAGTTGTTACAAGTATTAACTTGTCACCTATCTTATCTAACTAGTTTTAAATTCCATTTAGCTAGTTTTGGCAAGATTACAATCTTAGAAAAGCATATTACCATGTTGTGACAGTGTTGCTCAAACTTCTCCAGGAAACCGGCAACCCAGCGGTCCGCATTAGCAAGCCACTCATCATGATTTAACCCGGCTGTCTTTGCCACTGTTTGCAACTGTAAGGTACACACAACTAGATATCAGTAAAACTCCATGATCTGCAAGTCTCAAAGCAACTAAGTGCCGTGGCCTTCCATGTGAAGGAAAGAGTAAATCTAGTTCCCAACAAGTTCTGATCAGTCTCAGAGCAACACCATTACCTTTTCCTGATGCGCCTTCACAGTTTCTCGGAGTTTATTAATCTTCATATTAACTTGCAGTTGTTTCTCCTGATGGAAATAAAAGACGATATATGTTATTACTTGCAAAACGACAACAAACAATTCTCCATTCCTTCAGTATGAGCCATGAGAAAGTGTCCAACCTTGACATAGCTCACACCTAGATCCTTCCTTGAGTAGCCCCGTGCTAAATTCCTCATGACATACTGATTGTAGTCCTTCAAGATCCTCATTATGAGGTCCGAAGTAGAAACCCCATCTGTTCTTTTTGTTTCCTTGAATTTGCCAATCTTTTTAACCTAATTTACATATTGGCAGAAATATTTTCAGTTTGGAAGCAAAGGAAAGAGACATTTAACATTTACTTGGCTATAACAAAGGAAACTTACAAAATCATAGACATCATTTGCTGCCCCGCTAGTATCAGCATAGCTGTAGTAACATGAAAGGTACAATGGTTAATCAAAGTGTTTCGAGGGAGGAACGGGAACATCTGAAATAGGTCTTGTGCAAAGGTCACACTTACGGAAGCGCATCATGAGCAACATAGTCAATCTGATGCGTATCAATGAACTCCTGTGTGAGAACCCATGGAGCATCAGGAATGACCTCGTCGACCCACCTAAAAGTAGTAGATAGATATCAGACAATCAGTGGAAGGAAGGAGCAGGGTAAAATTTCACAGTTTTAAAACTTGCACTGATTGGTTCTTGCTATTATGGATTATAAGATATATCATATTTAACAAAACGGAAGAGGCTTAACAGATTTTTTTCGCCAATAATATCGGATCCTTAAAACAATCTAAACAGACTCCGATGGGAAAAAATAAGGTCAACAACAAGACTGTAGGACGCAGCAGCCCAAAATTTACAGCACCTTCAGTTCCCAGTTGATTCAATTGAATAAATTGTTATGAGGGACATGCTTGAGTGTTAGGGGTAATCAGATCAGGCGAACATACAATCAGCGAGCATACGAGGAAACAGGAATGCAAATTTTGCAGCATGAGTGTGACGACTCAATTAGTACCATTTACAGAGAATATGATTGCAGTTGGCATCATAAACAAGAGTAGCTGGTTGAACTGAATCAGCTTGCCATAAAAGAGCCGTAAAAGGCTGGATTTACTTACTTGCAGTGGCGCAGGGACTCGTATCGCTCCTCCTGGGTCATGACGGTCTTACCCTTGTAGCGTTTGGTGAGCTCGTCGTTGCAGCATCCGACGAGCAGGTACGTATTGGGGAACCTGCAAAGTGTCACAAACATTTTGGATGCGATTATTATGTGTTGCTAACGATGGTATCGGCTGCATCATCAGGGGCGAATTAAGCGAAGGTAGCTTGAGGTGATGGCACGCAAGGCATAAAACTGTATCCAGATCCAGTTGACGAAGGGGGTCCCAATTGACGAAGGGGATCGAGACGTCAACTCCCGCGGGGGTGGGGTGACGGGCACGCACGCGCAATCCCGCGGGACACGAGACGGGATAGCAAAGGGGCGAGAGATCGAGCAGGCGGGCGCACGGCAGCGGTGGCGTCCAGATCTAACGGAGCCCGGCTGCGGCAGCCGAATCGATGGATCCAGCGGCGCTCGAGGACACAGGGACATGGCAGAGACGGATCTACGTATCGTTTGGGTTCCAATGGGGGAGGAGGGGGTGGGGGAGAGAGAGAGAAAGGGGGCGGAGGACGGACGTACAGCTTCTTGGCCTGCTCGAGGGCGCGGGCGTGGCCGAAGTGGAAGAGATCGAAGATGCCGTCGGCGTAGACGCGCACGGGGCGGTCGCCGCTCGCGGCCGCGGCCTGCTCGGCGCTGCCGCTGCCGCAGCTGGTGTTGTTGCGGGGGGCGGGATCCGCGGCGGAGGATGGCGTGGCGGCGGGCTTGGCGCCCTGCCTCTTCCTGGCATTGGAGACTCGCGCCATCTCTCTCTCTCCCCGTGTGTCTCCGGTAACGGCAGCGACGAAGAAGAAGGGGAAGGGGGGTGTGGGCCCTGGCTCGTCTCCCTCTGCAGTACTTAGAGGGACTCACTGCCACTGACATGTGGCCCGGTCCACACGTCAGTGAGAGTAGTCCCTCTGCAGTACTGCAGAGGAGACTCATCCCCTGGGCCGCGCGTCAATAAAAAGGGCCGCGCGCGGATCCGGTGCGGTGCGGACTCGGAGGGTGCCGCGTGTGCGACGCCATTCATGCGAGGAGCCTCTCCGTGTCGTATTCGTACATTGGCTGGTAGTATCCGAGTCCACACACGTACATTCGGAGGAGGCTCGGTGTTCACATCGTCACTGGCACTGCGGGCCCCGGCGGCTCCTGGGCCCTGGTCAAAGTGGGATAACCGGATAACACATTAACACTCGCACACTGGATTTTACTCCTCCCTAATTATAGATTTTTATTCCATTTTTATAAATTTATTTTTTTACTAATCGTCCAGCTATACACTATGTTTATATATAGAGAAAATGTAAATCTAAAAATCACAATTTAAGACGCACACCAGCATATTAGCACATGCCAACCGACCAAACATTTTTTTTCCCTCGTTCTCCAAGATTAGATCGAAGTGCTGTAAACCGTAGCAAAAATTCGGATTTGACGTGATCGGTAAAATGGTTATCGGTACGATCCCGCAACCAAGCATGCGGTAAAATGGTTATAAGAACATCATGAGAGCGTACACACATTAACGATTGTCTAATAATATGAAGCCATCAAATATAGAGTGAGAATGTCATAGGAAGACAATACTTTCTGAGCGGGTGAACGACACCAACACCATCATTGTTTGTTTGTCCAAGGAGAAGCAAACTAAGTATTCACCTTGCGAGATCAAATGAGTTTGGCGGCCGTGACAACACCCCCATGATGTGAGTTATGTGCCTATGTCAAGAACACAACTGTTATTGACACCGAGAAATGTCCAGCAAAAGTTTCACTAAGGTCCAAAAACCAACTCCCCACAACCGACCTTCAAAACTTATGTGAGAGCCAAATCAATGGGATGGCAGTGAGCAACCCATGGCGACGACGAAAGGAAACATCCGCAGGCTAGCGACCACAACATGACACAACCCATAGAAGATTACCAGCGACCGCAAAAACCAAAAGAACAACACGGAGGAGAGGGGGTAGGCGTAATTGTCGAGGGATAACAGCATCCCGAAGCATAATGGGAAGGATGAAGACACATCCTCCAAAACCTGCCAGCGAAGAAGACGACTGGAGGTATGGCCTCGCGAGTGACCATTAGGCCAGTCTCAGTGGAAGGGGTCATGGGGGAATTTTCAAAAGTGACACATCATCTTTACTGTATTGGTTTGCGGGATGACACATCATCTCTCAATGCACAGGGTCATAGCACAGTTTCATAGGTTCATGTAAGTATTTAATTGTTGCACGTTGGTTGGTCAATTGTGCTAAAAAATTGTGTCAACTTGTCTCAGTGACAGGGTCGTGAGGATGTCATTCCTAGGACTCCGCGCCGACCCAGGGTCATGAGGATGACCCTGATTTCTTGTCTCTCCTATTAAATACCATGTCATGTCATCTCTTTTACATATGTGACACCTTATTTAATGTCTATGACTCTCCCATTGAGACTGGCCGTAGGAGTGACTAAAGAATGATCAAGGTCGGTGGAGAAGGAAGACGACCGCGTAGCTCGTGCCGAACCGATTGGGGATCCCACATATGCTAAGAGCACCATAATTCTAGTGAAGGGCGCGATCCAAGACAAATGAGCAAAACACGGATAACTAACACCCGACGCACACACGTCGCTCACAGTACGCGACGCTTGTTCGTACCAGAGGCACGAAAGGCACTGCGACACCGGGCGTCTCGGGCGACACGCGACAAGGTGGGAGCCCCCGAGTCGCCCCTTTGCGAGAGCAACACGAGGGAGAAGAAATGCATTGTTTTTACTTTGCCAAACCTGCTGGCTCAGGGTAAGAAAAAGTTGCTTTATAAAAAAAATATCAGAGCAGGAGTCATTTCGTATAAGTTTAGAGCCATGCTACATGGTCTTAAAATATGATTGGTAATCCGCTGGAACGTTTGATCCCACAAATAAAAGCTATTGATGTTTCGCTAGAGCGCTGAGCTCAGTCGACTGATCCGACACCCTGCAGGTCTTGTTTAGTTGGTTAAAAAATTTACCTTTTTAACTCCTGGAACTCCTGTAGCACACTGTAGCACGTTTCGTTTGTTTGTGGTAAATATTATCTGACCATGGTCTAACTAGGCTCAAAACTCGCAAAGGACATCCAAACTGTGTAATTAGTTATTTTTTTATCTATATTTAATACTCCGAACACATGTCTTTTGGCGTATTTAATGTGATGCGATGAAGAGAGTGGAAAAAAAGTTAGAAATTTTAACCAACTAAACAAGGTCTTGATCTTTCGTGGCCCTAGATCACAGCTGACGCTTCCAACGAAAGGCATGTAGCAGACTCGTGCCGCTGCCGTCCTCCCGTCGGGGCTCGTTGGTGTGTCACCGCACAGGCGGCGGGGCGGAGGCAGGTGCCGACACGTAAGAATACGATGCGCCAGGCTGGACGGGTACCTAGCGTGCGCGCATCGTGCTCGGTGCCTGCGTCACGTGGAGACGCCCTACGCCCAATCGCAACGCGCCTCTGGCCCCCCGTCGGCCGTCGCGACCCACCCACAGCCTGCCTGCCGTGCCGACCGGTGTGGACGGCGGATCGGAGTTCCTCGAAGCAGCGTAGCCATACCCATACGCCCATGCTCCGCGTCGGAGTTCTGACAGCTGACTTTTTTTTAATTATACGGCAGGAGCACTACCATGTCATTTAAGGGAGAGAAGCAAGCAAAGTCTTACAATGTTGTGATTACAAAATAACTTAAAAACTCTACTCAACAAGGCTGTTAACATTCTAAAACCAAACTATCTCTGGGCTGCCACAGGCGTCCCTTCTCAACTTTATCTCCTCCTTGATACAATGAAAAACTCTTGTCGGCAAGGCTGAAACCCCTTCGAAGATCCTCCTATTCCTCTCCTTACAGATGTTCCAGACGGTGTATATGAGCACTGCAGCCACCAAGCGCTGATCACGTTGTGAAATCCCCTGCAAGGAGCTACTCCACCAGTGTTCAATTGAAATTGTCGATTCTGGAACTCTGATTGAACCCCTTGACCACCGAGAGACCAAATCCCAAACTTCGATGGCAAAAACACATTGTAAGCATAGATGCGTCGCTGATTCCGGCACCTGATCGCAGAGCACACATATCGGATTGCAGGGCCAGTTCCTAGCAAGAAGTCTGTCTGCAGTAAGTAGCTTGCATTGGATCAGCAACCAGGCAAAGAGACGATGTTTCCCTTCAGCTTGCGCCTTCCAGATTGCTTTAGAGTTGAAAGTGCAGTAGCTTCCTCTGAATTGAGCATCATAGGCTGATTTGGCCGTGTAAGTACCGTGTGCTGTCCACCGCCAAGTGATTGAGTCAGGCACATCATTCAGGTGCACCTCCTGAACCAAACCCCAAAGGTTGATAAATTGTGCTATTTCTTCAGCCGAGGACATACGCCATAGACCCCTTGTCCAGTTCTGGTTAGCAAGATCATCAGCCACTGAATTGTTCTTCCTCCATGCCAGTTTGAAAAGAGCCGGCGCCAAGTCTCTAGGGGCTTGTCCGTTATGCCAAGAAGATTGCCAGAATAAGGCTGTGCGCCCATCACCAATGTCCACCCGAGTACTTACCCTGAAAAATTGCTTATCAATCTCATTACAAGGGACGTCAGAGCCCACCCAGGGTTTGTCTCGGTCCGTCCACTGAAACCACAACCATCGAAGTCTTAGTGCTCTACTGTACTCGATACTCCGATCCCCACGGCAGCACGATCAACATGCTGCTGTACTGCAAGTCAAATGTGACTTAATGTGATGCATCACATTTGTCAAATCTGAACTAATTAGGTTCATTAAATTCTTCTTATAAATTACACTTCATATTCGATTTATTTTTAATAATAATTTTAATCATGTCAAACATCCGATGTGATTCGTGAAATTTTCCTACTGAACAAAAGAAAATTTTAAAAAATAAACTATAAAAAAGAAGAAAAAAAATTAAATGCACCTGTCGGTGTTAGGCCGTTAGCTGAGCTGCCCCCAGCTTCAGCAGGTCGGCGGCGGATTTTTGATCCCATCGAACAACCTAATGGCCTGCCTGCCGCCCTGACCAACAAGAGTGAGCTATTAATCTATTATGCATTTGATTTTTCTTTTACAATCACATAAAGAAGTGACATTATGAATCACTGACATTAGTACATGTGGCCCGCGATCACATAAGAACTAGAAACGCTCGCGGCGTTGCCGCGAATGACCAGTGTGTTAGCTACATAATTGAGCAACGAACGGAAATTTTACTATGAAATGAAGATCTTTTGTTTAATTTATGATGATGATATGATTTGTATGCGGAAACTACGTGCTTCATGGATTAGTGTGTGCGGATTTTTTTTAAGATGAGGAGCTACGTTGCGTGACAACACTGGAATCAACTATGTGTTGCATGTTATTTTTAAAAAGTAGAGGGTACTTCCAAAAAAATTTATGAGGCGCAGATTGTTTGTGAGTTGTTGTTTGTGAAGAAACGCGGGACTCGACTGTGAATTGCATGTTATTTTTTTTTGGAAGAACAGGCTAAATGGCCATGTCTGAAGACTATTAAGGAAGCTAATACATGCAAAAATTTAAATTTCGAATCGATTTATATGAGGGCAATAGATCTTTTTGGACAACAAATTGTACAGTCAAAGTTGTTAATATAAGGATTCATAGAATTGAAATTATTTTCAGATGGCAAGCAGTTAAACATCTGGCTGTCTAAGTTTCACTGATGGACTGAATATACCTCTTGCAGCTCTGAAAACCAGCAAGAAATAAATAACTTTGACTCCAAGTTCTGAAGAATTTCATATGTAATCGTTGGGTAATAATAAGCAAAATGGAATCCCTAATATACAGTTAATAAGTTTCAGTAGTTTTTCAGCAATCATAACTTATTTAGGATAGTTAAATTGGAATTGAAAGATAGAACAGTGGTGGTTGTTTATTGGTCTGACGAAACTGAATGGAGGAGGGCGATTCAGAGCCAAACCGTAGCTCACTTTTGGGCAGAAATTCATGGTAACCGTAGTTCGTCCTTGGTTTAAATCAAACAAACGTAGATCTAATGATAGTTTAATTATATTAGTTACAAAATTGAGTTGAAATCATGTGGGAAAAAGAAGAAAAGGCAAGAGACATAGAAGAGCTCGTCAGCAAGCAGCTTACTTGCTTGCCGCCGATGGTGAAGGCAGCAACGCAGTTGCCACGCAGCGGATGCGCGCGCGGGCAAGAAGCAATTAAAGCAGGCAAGATGCGGCGAGTGCGACGACGATGTAGCTGCCTGGCGGTGAGTCGAAGATGTCAACCGAGGGTGGACCTACGGCTATCCATCGCGGAGCTCCGCTGCGGCACGGTGGTCGCCAACTCCGGTGCCGATGGGGCACCACGACGCCGCTCCCCATGATGGAAGTGCTGCGGTGCGGCATCGCGTGGGAGCACGGCCGCCGGCCGGGTTGGAGGCGCCGCGTGGTGGCGTTATACGGGGGCCGACGAAGCTGGAGGAGATGTGCGAGACCCGCGGACCCGCGTCGGAAGCAGGATGCACCTGCGCCCGCTCCTCCACCGGAGGCCGGCCGCGCCCGTTCACCCGCGCCCGCATTGGAGGCCGGCCGCGCCTGCGCCCGCTCGCTGGACGCCGGGCCGGCACGCCGCTCCGGTCGCCCCTAACGCGGAGGAGAGAGGTGGAGAGGGAGCCGGGGAGGTTGTTGGGGACGGCGGGCGGTATTTTTGGGAAGCCCGAGGGTTTTCTGCAAAACTGCCGAGCTACCGTCGATCTAGACCGTTGATGCGCGCGAACCGACGGCCGAAAATAGCTGGCGACGTGGCCACGTTCCCTGCGCTCGGTATTGGCCAGGAATCGAAGGTAAAAGATGAGAGAAAAACTAAAAGTGCAGCACCGTCGGCAGCATCAGATAGTAACGCATGCTAGAGCTAGACACCTCTGTAGACTTGGTGCGAAGCAGAGAACCCAGTCCAGCCAAAGCCAGCGACCAACCAACACCTGCCGCCCGCACGCACGCGAGAGAGGCTTTTCCTATACCTGAGCATTTTTGGCCCGGCCCGGCCCGCTGGCCCGGCCCGGGCCCGGCCCGCGCCAGGCCCGCGCCAGGCCCGCTCACGGACCTTACTGGACGGCGCGTGGGCAGAGATCTTGAAGCCCGCGAAAATTTTTTTTTGCCCGAGCCCGGCCCGAAATGCTGTTTTTAGTTACTTTACACTATAAAATGCGCGGGCGGCCCGCCCAAGCCCGGACCCGGCCCGAAAACTGAGGCCCGACTCGTCTCATGGGACGGTCATGAGCAGGATTTTCTCGACCCGAAAAACCCGAATTTTTTTGGCTGACCGTGTTCCGACTCGGGAGCACATTCGCAGCAGCGGGACCGCATATTCTTTCCGCGTTCGACCTTGTCAGAATCAGTCATCCGTGTAGTATTGCTTTTGTTTCCCCCCGACCCACAAAAAAGAAAGAAAAAAAAAACAACGTCAGCAGCGCACACCAAATGTGCCCTGCAGCATCTTCCTTCTCTAGAAAACTTTCCACGCTACGGCCTAACCAAGATCATGCGTGACTGCGACTTGCTTCGATGAGGAATTAAACATCCATCGCGTTCCATTCCTTGTCTAGTAAGAAATCTGAGTAATGTTTTATATTTGACCATCATTTTCCCCCCACAACATGTTTCATGTATTCGTGGGATTTATAGCTACCAAATCAATACAATGTGAAACCATGTGCTGTAAACACAAAAAACCGATCGTTTGGTTTCTGTGCACCAAACAATTTTTTAAAAAACGATTCTGTGCACATCATATGCATGCTTGTAATTTGACTAGTTTTATGTCAACTGTGTACAATTTTTGACTTTTCCAAAACTGATGAATAAACGATGAATAGACCTTCTATTCTTCAACTAAAGCAATAGAACGGAATAATATAAGAAGAAAAGGAAAATAAGCTCTATTGGGTTTACACGAAAAGGAAAACATCATTTGTTCCACTGGAATCGACCAAAATCAAGACACCACCTCACACACAGTATCTATGTAACTTAACTATTACTCTCTTCGTTCTTAAATATACGAAGTTTAGAATAACTTAGTTCATTTTTGAACTAACTACCATTTTTGAACTAATGTTTATCTCGCAACAAGTTGCGATGCCGCTGTGTATGGGTGGGGCAGGGCTTCGGAGATTTTCTCGACCTGTGTGAGAATGTCTTCTTCTTAATACAATACCGTGGGGGTGGGGGTGGTCTTACTCCCCGCGAGTCGAGTTTTTTTTTTAAAGGGCGGAGGTAGTAAACTATAACAAGAAAAACATCATTTGTTCCACTGGCATACTGAATCGACCAAAATTAAGCCACCACTTCACACACAATATCTATGTAGCTTAACTATAACAAGCTCGTCGATCTACAGATATACCCTACTCTGACGATAGATAGGATAGTATTCGTGCGAACGGCAGCTTCAAGTAAAGCTGAAGAAGGCGCTACCGCAGCATGTCCTTGCTCGTTCCTCTCTGGGTGCGGTTACAGTCTCGAATGGCGCTTGGAGTTGGACTTGGAATGGTTTGTCGGACCGGCAACAGCGTCACCAGCGGCAACAGAGTTCTTGAGAAGCCGCCTCAGCACCTTTCCAGCAGGCGACCTAGGTATCGCCTCCACGAACACCACCTTGCGCACCTTCTTGTACGGGGACACCTGCATTGCCACCTCACAAAGATCATTTCAGGAAAACAAATACCGTCCGCAGATGGCGTTCCAGGATGCAGTGTTAACCAAAAGGTGTAGTGGTCTAGATGGTAATGGCATGCGTCAATAATGTAGCATCCACGACAGTGATTACAGTCCAATCCCATCAGCCCATCTAAAGATACACTAGTTCCATCCTTACCGGTAGCTGACTGACGACTCCATCAACCACAACCTACAGGCTACAGACTCATAATATTACCAATATAATCTAATGCATGGTCACATTACAGTCGGGAAGAAACAGACTCCTAGATGAAAGCCAGGTTTGGTTTCTCTTAACAACTCCATCTCTAGCTATATGATAGAAAAGGTCTCCAAGACTCCAAGTAACAGCCTACGTTGCACAGATACTTGGATACGGATACGCGATACGTCGATACTCCGATACGCCATTTTTTAAAAAATACGGATACGGGGATACGCAAATATATATATTATATTTATATTTAATAGAAATATAAATAAATGCACAATTCAAAAAAGCCACTTAAAAAGTTATTAGAGTACCTAATTCTTTGTTATTTTGTATTTCATCATGTCTTCTGTTATTCACCCTGACCTAGTGACTCTTAATCTCAGTTTGAACATGGAAGCAAACTAAAATAACAACGACGTGGGGATGCGTGTTGAGAGTCCTATGTGCATAGAGGGCGTATTTATGCACTGAATGAGGGGTTAGGATTTTTAAGTGTCGGGATAGAATCGAGAAGGTGTCAACAAATTATCAGAATTATTTTATTTTTTAAAATTATTTAAAAATGTTCGATACTTGTCCGACAAGTATCGAGTGATTATCAGTGTCCTGGCAGTATCCGATGAGTATCCAGTATCTGATACGAGGACTTTCACAAGTATCCGCGCATCATACAGCTAGAAGCATAATTCTTCAAGGAAACGCGAATCCAATTCCCCAAGTCAACAAAAGTAGGAGTGCATGCCAGCCTGGCCTGTTAGAACTTATATTACTAGATGACGTGTTAACCACACGATTTTTTGGAATAGAAAGAAAGCCTAGAATTCTTCCGGATTAGTATGGTATGAGGCTAGCCTGCTACTGCCAAACCACCTGACCTCACACTTCCAGTTGGTTATACATTCCCATCCATATGGATGTGCTGCTATGCGAGACTGATTGAGAGCGCATACATGATGCATGCCCATGGCAGCTTCTAGCAGTAGCAGCAGCAGGACAGCACATCTGTATAGGTGGGGAGCATGCACGATAACCACAAACCACTCAATTCGTTTTTCAGACTTGCTAATATCTGTCTTATTAATTACTAGTCCTTTTTCTAGTGAAAGCAACATGTATTTGTATATATATAGATTTCTTACAACTAACAACGCTTTGCCTGAAATTTTATGGCTAGGGGAAGGACGCAGGACAGCACTGCTGTACAGGTGGGAAGCATGCACGCAACCACAAAGCACAACCTCAAATTTTCAGATTTGGCGATATCTGTCTTTTTAGTTAGTAGTCCTTTTTCTTGATGAAAGCAACATGAATTTGTATATATGTAGATTCGTTATGACACGTGCCTGAAATTTGATGGCTACAAGAAAGACTCCGTGTTATACTGCGACAGCATGCTCTGTTGAAGAAGAAACAACAGAGGGTAGTATGTGCTCTGGTTACCTGCTTGGCCACATACTCCATCACTTGCGTACATGAAAGGCTGCTTCCAGATTTCCTTACCACGAAAGCTACTGGTACCTCTCCAGCTTCCTGATCCTCAGCACTATTATTAAACCAAAAATTTCATGGAATTAGGTTCAAAGCTCAAACGTGTCATGCAGATCAAGATATATTAGGACTGCACAAAGTTAAAAACTCACGATGTAACAGCCACATCTACAATTTCTGGGTGCTCGACCAAAACTGCTTCCAAGTCAGCTGGAGCTATCTGATGGCCAGAAAAAATGAACAAAAATTTGTTACTACAACCAAAGCTTTCCCACAAGATATCCACAACAACAATGGCAAAAGCAGTTCTCAAAAAAAAAAAAACAACAATGGCAAAAGCAGAGCACTTCAGCTGGGCCTGCATACCTGATATCCTTTGTATTTGATCACCTCCTTCAAGCGGCCTACTATGTACAAGTACCCATCTGAATCGAAGTAAGCAGCATCACCCGTTCGCAGCCAGCCATTGTTCATTGCATGTGCATCCTCATCATTCAAGTAACCTGTGACGAAACAATTCTTCAGAGTCCAAATACAAATGAGCAAATCGAAGAGGCATTCAGAAAATACAGAAAATGATATAGATCAGGCCAGAGAGTAGGCTCAGTTAAGGAAAGGAAGAATCAAGGTACATAAGCTAAATCAACATCCAAACAATCTCAAGTACATAAACTAAACCAACAGTCCAATCGATTTTAGATCCGAAATCAGTGCTTGATCAAGGCACACAAGTCTACATGGATGTGCTTACCACTGCAAAATAGTGAGGTCTGTAGATTTAGATCATTAGTACATAAGTATAAACATCTTATAATGATCTTTATTGGCCAGCTCACTGAAGATATAACCATAGTCAGGCCTGACTTGTTTATAGAAAATTAACAATATGCCAACCTATCTCTTTGAGAGAATTCCCAAGAATCTGAATGTCAATTTGCATCTAAACCTTTTTTTCTATGAGGTGACGAAGTATCACAGTTAAGCTCAGGACACTATACCTCTCATTATAGCTGGCCCATGGAGCCACAGCTCCCCACAAGAACCTGGAGGCAGGTAGCAACCAGTTTCCAGATCAACAATTCTGGCATGCATGTTTGGAGCCAGAAGTCCTACTGAAGCATACTTCTTCTGGTTTGAAGTATTGAAGCCTCGAGTTCCTACAGCAGCAGATTCTGTCATGCCGTAACCCTGTGCACAAATTATGTTGCATGAAGGTAAGAGTTTTTCAGTATGGGGTTTTCTTTTCAAGAACAAAAAAAGCAGCAGTCGTATAGAGAATTTAACTAAGTTCTGCTAGAGGAACAAAATGCTGCTGTGACTCATCAGCAACACACACACACACAAAAAAAAAACAGTACAACTCAAGATAATTTCCTAGGAAGCAACAAAGTTTACAAAAGAATAATTCCAACAGCTAGTAGGTACAGATTCCAGTCTGGTATTTCATTTCCTCAAATTTAAAAGCCATTGAAAGATGGCTACATGTTCAGATGCAGTTAGTGACATGAAGAGTTTATGTCAGTATAGTAAGTACTCGCACTGTGTAGAGATCAGAAAATAGATCCATTTCCAGAACAATGAAGTCCCACGTGTCTGCTTATTTCAGAGTTATCTTTGATTTTTGTGATTCTTTAAAGATAAAATCCTTTTCCTTTACTTTAGAAAGAGTAAAATCTTTGTAAAGCTGTCTGCTGTACTCTGAAACTCAAGTATGCCAACGCCCAACTGGGAAACTCAACTTCAAAATTCAGATGCATAATCAGCCCATGATTTCTATACTGCAGTATACTGTTGTATGAAGGCCCGGTCTAGCCAGCAAAATCAGCCCATGGAGCGGCCCTAGGTGTTGGGCTGACCCAGCTCCACCCCTGCCTGGCAGGCAGACCCTAACATCAATCTGTAGGCACGGCCGGTAGCAAACACTTTCAATCGAGTGCTGCCATGCTCTATTGGTTACTGTGGCATCGAATTTGGACCATTGATCAGGGAATTGGACGGCTGAGAATATGTGCAGTTCTTATCGTGCCACTGCCCTATAAGAACTGCTGTGGATAATCAGAATAAGAGGAGTACACACATTTTTCTTCACCAATTTGGCACTCTGCAAATATTTTGCATGGTTGCCTAGTGCCTACTCTTGAGTACTTGAGTAAAACTGAACATTTGCTCCTATAAAAAAGCTCCACATCTCGGGCATATGGTCCAAACTATTGAATCCTTCTCCTATAAGAAAACAGACTCCTAGATTTGTGCACCACTATGTACTCTATTACCATACTCGCAAAAAAAAAAGTAATCTATTACCAAAACAGAGTTACGAACGGATGAGCTACTGTGACAGTGAGTGGAGTAGGCAGGTGTGTAGCAGGTCTTAGGATCAAACCTTATCCGTGGTCACAAAACAAAAGGGAGAGGTGATGGAGTAGTTGTTAAAGTCTTGTGGATTTGTAGTCTGAATACAGTAGTTAGTCATGCTGAACATTATCTAAAAAAAAGTTGCTGAAGGTTTCTGTGTCAGGGGTAGTCCTCTGTAGCGTGCCTTTACGCCTGACAGATGTCGCTGGAATTCTAGATAGCGAGAGACAGAGCAGTTGTGTTACTCCCTCCCTTCTCGTTTACAAGGCGCGCACGTATAACAAGATTTAAACTTTACAATCTTTGACTACTAATTTACTCATTATATTTTTTGTTTTGTAATGTAAATTTGACATGGTTGAATTTGTATTCAAATGTAGTTTCTAATGATTATACGTTCATAACCACAAATAAAATAATATAAGAGGAATTAGTGGTCAAAGTATAATTTGGAAGACCGTGTCGTGTCTGCCCGCGCCTTATAAACGAGAAAGGAGGGAGTACTTGTGTATGTGGCGGTTGGCTGTAAACAGGTTCTGCAATGCACCGTACGGTGCATCGCAGAATGTTTCTCATTCCACTCTAAAAAGAGTGGGGTAGGCACGCACCTGAATGAGATCGACGTGGGGGAAAGCCTTGACGAAGTCGTTGATGAGCCTGCCGCTTGCCGGCGCTGCACCAGTGGACACCTGCACCAAAGAACTCAATGCAGGCGGCTCAGCGGCGTGCGCCAACGCCGCCATGATGGGCGGCACGAGCGGGAAGTGCGTGACCCCGAATCTGTCGATGGCCTTGACGGCCTCGCCCACGTCGAACCTGCTCATGACGACGACGGTGGAGCCGAGCGTGAGCAGGCCCACGGCGAAGAGCGAGAGGCCGTAGACGTGGAACATGGGCAGCGCCGCCAGGTAGACATTGTCACAAGCAGGTGCCGCGTACTGCGAGGCCTCGAAGCGGACGAAGAGCTCGACCGTGGCGATGAGGTTGCGGTGCGTGAGCACGACGCCCTTGCTCCGGCCGCCCGTCCCCGACGAGTAGAGGATGGCGGCCGCGTCGTCCTGGCCGACCGGCGGGGCCGGCGGCGGTTCGGAATCGAGCAGCAGCAGCGCGCGGAACGGCGCGAACTCGGGGCCACCGCCGCCGCCGTCGAGGAGACCGAAGGTCCCGGGCACGAGGACGACCGGGACGCGCAGCGGCGGGAGCCTCCCGGCGTTCTCCGCCGCGGCGAGCACGAGTGCCGGTCTGGTCTCCCGCACCCTGCCGGCGATCTCGGCGGGGGCGCTGTACGGGTTCATGGTGGTGGCGACGCCGCCTGCTGCGAGGACGGCGAGGAACGCGACGGGGAAGGCGACGGAGTTGGGGAGGGCGACGAGCACGACGTCGCCCGCGCGGAGGCCGTAGCGGCGGAGGAGCCCCGCGGCGAGGGCGGAGACGAGGCGGCGGAGGCCCGCGCGGGAGACCGCCTCGCCCGTGGCGGCGTCGACGAGCGCCGGGGCGTCCGGCGCGGCGTCGGTGGGAAGGAGGGCGAGGACGTGCGGGGCGAGGGAGAGGCGGGGGTCGGCGGGGAGGCGCACCGCGGGGTGCGTGCTCGCGTACGCGCCGGAGGCGGCGCTGTAGAAGGCGGCGGCGGCGGTGGCATTGGCGGCGGCGCCGCTGTTGGGGCCGTGAGCCGCCACGCCGTCCTGCATTGTCACTGTTGCGGTGCCGCGGTGGTGAGGTGATCTCTCTCTTCTGCCTCTCGTGGTGTCGTGTCACCGTTGGACTCTCGCTGCGCTTTAAGCCCATGCCTGTCCGAGTATAAATAGGCAGGATTCTGCGGCTGGGATGCCCAGCAGGATCGCTGCACTTTTCGGTGGATCAAGGCGACGGCTTCAAGCGTGGGAAAAGGAGGCAACGAGGAATCTTATGCTTCATGCAACAGATTAACCCAACGCTGGAGTAATGCCAGCCGGCAAGACAGAATGGCAAAATGTAACCCCATGCTGTACTGTACACCTGTGCTTCATACGCGGGGAAGGGGAAAAAAACACATTTAACAGCAACCCCAAGAGACTAGTTATCTTGGCTTAACTAGATCAAAATAGAAAATTTGTCCAAAAACTCAATCCAACAGACTAGCTAAACTTGCCCTCGCTATCCTCCGCTAGCTAAACCGGAGGTTTCGCTAGCCATCTTTGGCTAACCAGTCCCGCTAGCTATCCCCTCGTACATGAGTATGGCAGGCGGGACCCACTAGCGGTGGAGCATATGGAGAGTTTATTTTAGTGAGTCTGTTGGATTTCATCAACTTTTTACTAGTTATTTCATTTTACATACTAGCCAAATCAGGATTTTAGCTAGTGATTTTTAGAGAGGCTCTTGGAGTTGCTCTGAATGACGGCAGCGGCGGCTTACTTGCACTGAGCAACTTCTTTGGCAAACTAACTGACATCCATTTAATTTTGGCAAAATAAGAAAAATTGGTCTCCAACAGTTTGGCAAACCAATTTGGCAAAAATAGAAACTTGGCAAAACTCACATCCCGATCGTGATTGCCATCGGTATTTCCTTGTAGGTGGGAGGGTGAAAAAGGAAATAAAAATATAGAAGGATTCCTTATGTAAGTTTGAAGAGGTGTAAGAGCATAGACATAATTTTGTTTCTCTCAGGATTCCTGATGTAAGTTAGATCTGGGTTGGCAAGTGAATTATGACAAATTGTTGGAGATGAACTCTTTTTTTACTTGACATATCTTTTAGAAGTTGGCAAAACATAAAATTTGACAAGTAAAATTTGGCAAACTCTTGGAGATGCTCAATCTCTCTGTTTTTTTTTTTGAAAAAGATACTACTCCCTCTGTCCCATAATTTTACTTGTGACTTATTCTTCATCAGCGGCCATGGAAATCAAATTATTATTATGACTGATTCTCTATGCGGGGAGGAAAAACAATTACTCCCTCTGTTCCAAATTAATTATGACTGATTCTCTATGCGGGGAGGAAAAACAATTACTCCCTCTGTTCCAAATTATAATGCATTTCAACTTTTCTGGAAAGTAGTAAAAGGCATATCAAATTGTACCAAAGCATCTCAACTTTTTTGAAGTAAATATTATTAGATTTTTGATTGAATATATTTTTCATAGTATATCTATTTGTTGTAATAAACATTTGTACTCCTTATAATTTTGATCAAACATAACAAAAATAAAATGACTTACAATTTGAAATGAAAGAAGTTGATGACAAGCAGGCGGCTTAGAGAAACTCCAATAACCTATGTATAATTCTAGCTAAATTTAGTTACAGACTCTTCAAATCTTATTTAGTTACAGACTCTTCAAATCTTATTTAGTTAACAGCGATTTTGAAAAATAGACAACTTTCTAAATGGTGGGGTAACCAACAGACTCTTCAAATCTTATTTAGTTACAGTTTTTTTGGAAGGAAATATCTATCCACAGTCTAAATCATGTCTCTTGGGTCCAGCGTTTCCTTTTCCTCCTGTTCCGTCGCACGTCTTGTTTCTGTTTTCATTTGTTCCGTCCAACGTGTGAAACCTGTTGGGATGGAGGGCCTCTTTGGGAGGGCTCCAGCTCCGGCTCCACGAGCGGCTCCAGGCGGAGCCCTCCCAAACGGGCGTTTCAGCACCGGCTCCGGAGCCGAAGCCCCGCGAAATACGCTCTCTGGAGCCATTTCGCCCGGACGGAGCCACGAATGAGTAGCTCCGCCCGGCTCCGCTGCCCTTTTCCATCCCCGACCCCGGGTAGGGCCCGCCAGGAGCACGGCAGGGGCGAGAGGAGGAAGACCGCGGGGAGGAGGAGGGAGGCACGGCTGGGCCGGAGGGAGGCGGCCGGCGGGCGGGGCGGGGCCGCCGGAGGCGCCGGCGGGCGGGGCGCGGTGCGGCGGGGCCACCGGAGGTGCCGGCGGGGTCGGCGGGGCAGGGCGCGGCGGGGCGGGGCCGCCGGAGGTGCCGGCGGGCGGGGCGCGCCGAGGCCGGCGGGGCGGGGCGCGCCGGGGCCGTGGGGCGGAGCGCGCCGTGAGCCTGGGAGGAGGAAGCGGTGGATGGATTGGATAAGGATTAGTGAGGGTGAATGGATAAGGAGATAAGGCGAAAAAAGAGAGGAAAAGAAAAGATGAGGAAAAAAGAAAATTAAGAAAATTAAAAAAATTAAAAAAATAGGAAAGGGCAATTTAGACATTTTACAACCTCAATCCAACAGGTGAAGCCGTTTTACCAAACGTTTTCCAAAACGACTTCGGCTCCATTAGAAAAGCCACTCCACCGTAGGAGCCAGAGCCGGAGCCGTTTTTGGAGGAGCCGGAGCCCTGCCAAACAGGCCCGGAGTTGGGAGTGATTTACCTACGTGCCATTAAAAAAGATGGTGGTTACGCACATGTCACAAAAAATTTTCCAGACACCTGTGTGCCATGAGCTCAACTTTCGTTTACCCGTGTGCCACTCCGTCCATATTCTGAGCTAACGGTGTCAAACCGACAGGCGAAATAACCATTTTACCCCTGTGGGCCCCACCCATCTTCTTCCTCCTCCCCTTCTCCTTTCACCCCTTTCTCCTTTCTCCTTTCTCCCGCTGCTGGCATCACCTGCGCTCGGAGGCGAGGCGGCTGGGGCTCGGCTTGGGGCGTGCCGACGGCCGGCCCCTGCGCTCGCCCCTGGCCGCGCGGGCCCCTGCGCTCGCCCCCCTGGCCGCGCGGGCGCGCCGATCCTGGCCACGCGGGAGCGCCGGCGAGAGGGACTGGCGACCGGCCGGCGGCGGCGCCCGCGCGGGCGAAGTGCGGCGGGTAGAGGAGCAGGAACGCGAGGCGGCACCGCAGCCAGCGAGAGCGACCGCGTGACGGAGGGGAGGTGCGCGGCTGGAACGTGGAGGAGCGCGGCCATCAGGGTCTCCGACGAGGACGGGGCCGGCGGCGACTAGTGGGCATGGCTCTGTCCATCGGGATCGGGGGAGCCGGAAGCGCCCGACCGCCGCGACCCTCCGGCGCCTTCGTGCTCCTCCGAGAAGACGCCGCGGGAGGCCATCCCGTCTGGCCCCTGCACTCGCCCTGGCCGCGCGGGGCGCGTCGTCCTCTGCGCTCGCGTGTCGCGAGGTCCGCCTGGGCGCGCAGGACGTCGCCGCTCATCAAGCCCCGGGCACATATCGGCCCGCTGGCCATGGCGAGGACCACCGGGAGGTGCGGCCGGCCGGCTCCCTGGCGGGCCTCCTCGCGAGCTCGCGGCCGGAGCAGTAGCACACGGACAGAGGTTGAAGAAGACCCAGAGGTTGAAGAAGACCCAGGACATGGAAGGGGCAAAAGAGTCATTTCCATACGTGGGACCCACTTGTCAGATCGGTGGAATTGTTAAGTTCCAACCGATGGTGGACGGAATAGCATGTGCGTAAACCAAAGTTGAGCTCATGGCACATAGGTGTCTAGGAACTTTTTTGTAACATGTGCGTAACCATCATTTTTTTAATGGCACGTAGGTAAATCACTCCGGAGTTGGTGTGGCGCTCCGCTAGGCAAATGTACCGAGCCGAGGGGAGTAGATGATGACGAGGCACATAACGAAGGGAGGAATATGGATAGACTGTTGGATCGATTTGTTTTTCATTTTTAGTGAATTTTGGAGTTGCTTTTACGCAATTCTAACCGTACCGGTGACTATTCTTCATGATACGCTGGCTGGGAAAGGAAATCAACTTAGATGACAGCAGTGGCTGCTTACGCAGTCCTAACCTGGAGACTAGGATAGTTTCCATCGTACTAAATATCCTACATGCAAGCAATTCGCCGAGAAGCGTGGTAGAATGAGATGTGGTTTGCATGCTATCGATAAAATGAACTGGATACTTGGCCGTCTGTGAAATAATAAAACAATGGCTTCGATTACAAAGAATTGTTCGTGGAATCTTTATAAACTAGCAAACATAGGATGTGCTATAGTAGATTGAACTAAGTATATAAGGGAGCGTGACATGCAGCCAAGAAATGGCCGGCGATTTGACTGACTCCGCCATTTCGAACTGCCAAATTTTAATTGGCCGGCAAAACTTTTTTCTGGCCGGTCAAACTAACACGGCTTTATTAAAAGCGTATATCCAGTCACTAGCTAATTGCTGTGACCAACAATATTCCTTTTTAATTTACCAACAAATTACTAGATCCAAATGGCGAAATGTAGGTATGACTGGGCCTCGTTTGAGCCCAGCCTGACCCAGCTTCAAACGTGCCTAACTTTGTAGCGGTGGAGAGCTTCATTTTGATGTTTTCAAGATACTCACGTAAGCGACAAGAAAATGAAATTGTGTTTGAGACACTCTTTACAACGTAAAATTTAATGGTGTAGTTTCATATGCACTACATGCAAGACACAAATTGTGTCGATAACAGTACATACATGGTTTCATCTAGATGAAACCTCTCTCATCTCTCATCTCATTAACTCACCGCGACATCATCAAAAATGCTGACATGACACCTTAAGTAATGTGCACGAAACCTATGTGAAACTTGAAACTTTCACTAGGATTAACCTAATTGTGTTTATTAGGCCTCCTAATGGGGTATTACTCGCACCAAACCCACCCCTCTCCATAAGGGATAATCAATTTTGCCAACCCACTCTGACCTGCCTCATTTAACTTGTCTTCCTACCCCGCCTCATTGTGTACGAGTGTAAATGGGATGCAATTTTCTTTTATTGCTTTTTTAAAATTGCATAGTACATATGCAAACGCTCACATACACGCACACATACTCGCCCCTATGAACACACACCCTACATCCCTGTGAGCACCTCTGAAAGACTGAGTTGGTAAAACCTCAAGATTGATAAAGTCACCACTGACGTCTCACTGTTGACGGGTATGTCGCCTATCACTAGCGCTGATTAAATCCTGAAATAAATCCAGAAAAATGTGAGCACCAGTACCGAGTTGAGGACTCAGAGGAGGAGCGGGGGGGGGGGGTTGTGTTGTTGATGTCAGCTGACATCGACGATTTGCTGCAAAATCAGTGAGGAATCACTGTTATGCACTGTTCAGCCAACTGACAACGGTGTTTAATAGAGCTGATATTGGTAGCTGCCTCGGCTGACTACGCCCTGCGAGAGGACTCGAACCCTGGTGGGTTGGTTCCACCACAAAGAACCTTGCCAGCTTATTGCTTGCAGCACCTACCTCCCCTGTATTGGTTTAACGTTAGTCTTCTCCTGTGCCCTGCAAATGCAAATGGCATTTTCTTGTATTTACCATCTTCTCTCCCTTCTCTTGGTCATCAGATTTATTTTGCATTCCAAATCTCTTTGTTAGTCATTGCGACTTGGTTTATGAATCTTCTTCGGTATTGACTCCTTGACTCCGAAATAAAATGTCTTTGTTTTTCATTTAGATGGACGCCTATGCCATTCTCTTTAACTTGTTTTCACTAAAGTTGTCCCAAAGACACGTTTATGTGTGCACGGCTAATAACTGATGCAATTTTTGTTTATTATATATAGGAATAGGAAAAAGTGTATTTTTCTCTCTCAAGTATTGCAAAAGTGTGCCATTCATCCCTCTTATTTTGTTTGGTGCAAACCAACCCTTAACTAACTAAGGGCTTGTTCAGTTACATATGATCCAATCCAGCCGGGAATGATACATATAACACAAAAATCATGATAGATACAACAAAATACCGAGATTTATTCAGGGTCGATAACTAATTTACTAATGATAGATACAACATGACACCGGTAATCAATCCATGAGTAGGGAGGTGTAGAATTTATCCCGGTCTCTTAGTGTACCTTTCGTGAGTAGATTAGTCTCCGGTTTGGAATAAATCCCGATCTCTAGTTGTATCTATCATAAATCTCTTGTTATATTTTTATTCCGCACCCAAAACGAATTCTAAGTAACCGAATGAGGCCTAAAATGGTGTATTTATCACCCACACCTTAGTTTAACATAGTTTGGTGTTATCTAATGGTGATTATGCCACATAATCATCTGACTAATCCTTATTTAACATTGTAATATGTCAAGTCGAAGATAAAAACCCCACAAAAAATTTAGTAAATCATCTAAGTTGTCTATCTCACAAAAAAATATTTGAAAAAAAATAAAGGAACCGATTCGCACGGAACTATTAAGCGATTGACTTAACATTGGCTAAACAATGATTATAAAGATGATTACATAGCCTAAATTGATGTTATATGACAATTATCATTGTTAAACTAACGAGGGGATGCAAATGCACCAGTTTAGTTAGTTAAGGGATTGATTTGCACCAAATGAAACATGAGAGATGAATGTCACACTCATACTATACTTGGGATGAAAAATACACTTTTTGGAATATAATAATAAAAATGATTGCATAAGTTCTTAGCCGTGCACACATAAATGTGTCTTTAGGACTACACTACAACGATGAGTATTGCATGGAACTAACACCTAAGTCATTATTAGCTAGGGCAACAGCAGCCGTATAATAATTGCTCAATTCATACTCCCTCCATATTCATAGAACAAGCTGTTTAGGACAGCGGTACGGTCTTCAAAGTATAACTTTGATTACTTATTTTTATAAAAATATTTATTAAAACTGAGATATGTATACTTTTATGAAAGTATTTTACAAGACAAATCTATTCACGTAGGTTTCACATTTTTAAACTCAACAACTTAAAAATTATTCATAATTTATATTTTCAATGTTTGACTGAAATCTTGTCTGAAACAATTTGTTTTATGGGTATGGAGGGAGTACTTTGTATATGAGAAAACAATGATTGTTTTTCTCAAATATAGCATCTCAACACGTGAAATCTTGACACGTGAAACGAGCTAGATACATCTCGATGAAGTGGGTCACCATAGTTTGACTGATGTATTCGAAGATAATTAGAAGTTAGCAAATCATTTATTTGTTAGCTAAACTACCTTCTAATACAGTACATGTGAAGAACATATTTTATTATAGGATTACTTAGTTTATTAAATCTATAAGTTCCCGAATGACCGACCTGGCAGTTGCCTGGGCCCTTCCAAGCCACGATTTTCATTGGTTCAGGTGGAGCTAGTTTGCCAACCTTTGCCCTCTGCTTTCTTTTAACGTTCGTTTCACCACTATACTTCCTTCATCCACGACATGTGTCGCAGCTTAGGTCTTGTTTGGTAGAGCTCCAATTTAGAAATTCTTTGGATCACTTAGAGCTAGGTATTGCTAGTACAAAAATTATAATCTGTGGATTATCATTTAATAGAAACTTCCCAGCCTAAGAAAGTAAGAAAGTACTCCATTCGTTCCCATTTGTCGACCATTCCAACTTTCTTGGAGGCTCGAATCTTTTTATGTTTGATCAAAATTATAAAAACGATTATAAAGATTTATGACACCGAATAGATAATATAAAAATGTATCTAATGAAAAACTAATGATACTTATTGGTATCATCAATGTTATTACTTTATTGTACATATTTGGTTAAACTTGAGATGTCTTGATTTTCTAAGAAAGTTGAAATGACCTACAATTTGGAACGGATGGAGTATTGCTTAACCCTGTGAACCAAGACCTGAAATGTGTGTTTCTTTTGTGATTGTCCAATAGTATGATACTATCAGGTCTGCATATGTAGTAGGTCCCCAACCCAGCTTGGTCACCAACACATGAGTGCATGCTACTGTCACGACGAAGAGGATGGGGCTGCTCCACCAATCCCATTCTCCTGCTGCTCTCCATCAGCTAGAACCACAATTCTACGCGAGACGCACTCATAGAATACGCAACACGATCGAAAGCTGACTCTGCTCATCATTTTTGCTGCAGGGAATCAATATAATGTTCAGGGCCCCATGGCACATCAGGGAATACTTTTACAGTCACTACCACACTACTTACTAGCATGTACATCGAACGATTCATCAATCATCAGCGATTCAGCATCCTTTTTAAGGGTAGGGTAAACTAAGAGACGAATTAATTCACAGGACGACCAGGAAAACCAAAATCAAGTTAGAGATCACTGCATTTTCAGGATCATTCAGGGCTGGATGTCGTAGTGGTAGACGAAGTGCGGTGGCGACGGCGAGTCCGTGTCGCTCCTCACGTGGATCCCCTCATGGTACTGGGTGCTCCTGCTGTATTGGCTCTCCTCGTGGTGGTAGTGCGTCTCGTGGGTGCTCCTGAAGTGACTCTCCTCGTGGTACTGAGATGAGCTCCTCACATGAGCCTCCTCCTCCGCCTCACGGTGATGATGATGCTGCTGCTTCTGGGCTTTGTCAATCCTCACCTCCACCGTCTCCTCCTCTTTAGCCGCTTCCTCGAAAAGATGGAAGATGGGGTGCAGGTAGGCGTTGGCCAGGAAGGATTTCAGGTTCAGGTTCGGCTCCGACGCGTGCTCCATGTTATCCTTCTCCATCGCTTCCTGAAAAATCAAAACAGCATTCCAATTTCCAAACATAAGAAACACGGTCAGAGGAGGCTCTCAGAGCTATCTCGTAGCAGAGAGAAAGAAAAGAGAGAATGTTGCTGCGAAATTGGCTCACCTCTAGCGGATACTTCCTGAAAGCAGGCTCGAACCGGCTTTTGCAGTATTTGTGGAACCATATTGTCAGCAGTGGCAGGAAGATGAGTAGAGGGGTGGAGAATGCAGCTTTCTTTGTGCTCATCAACCCAAAAAGAGTTAGGTGAGAGATCAACAGGCTTGCTATTATTCGGGAATGCACCTGAGGCCAAAATGCAGCAGCGCTCTCGTACTCCTGATTGTAAACATTGATGATCTGAAACCAACAACAAACAAAAAGAGGAGAGAGTTAATTATTGAGGTTAGTGTCATTCGACATTTCAGACTTGGGAAGGTGAAAAGTGGCGTCAATCAGAATGTCTGACCTGGTGTCTGTAGACGAGGAAAGCAAAGCCAAAGAAGATGATAATGAATGGCAGGAGAATGGGGGTGACGACGGCGTACACAAGCCCAAGGAGGAAATACAGCTGCAGGGTTGGAAGGTTTTCTCCAAGCCCAATGCTACCAGGATCCATCGCCCTCTCCCTGTCCCTCTCCGTTTTCACGATAAACATGTTTTTCAGATGGTATATCACCAGAGGCTTCACTCGAAGGATCTCGTTTGCAATACCAGCCCAGCCATCAACCATTATGTACGTCATGAAAAATGTGGCCTTCATTGGTATAGCTACTCCGATTGTCCTTGGTATTCTGCGTAAAGATTATGCAACGTTACAGGTTATGACTACGCGTTACATCAGAAACTCTTTACCACACAGCTTTGAGAAGTTAACAAGCAAATGCAGTAGTGCAATTTACTTGTTTCACATAAATTGAACAGTAAGCAAAAAGTAACTTTTAGGCTCATAAATATACAGGAAAAGAAACAAAGTCCGAGGAGAATTACTGTGAAGGAGACTCGTGGAGGAAAGAGTATAGCTGTTCAAATGCTGTGCCAGCGATTATGCTTCCAAGGAATACATTCACCAGCATGAAGTAATAATATTTCGAAGCAGTCCTCCTTTCCAGCGATGATAAAGAGATGTAGCCTTCAACTTTTGACATGATCAGTAAAACTGTAGGGAGGATATAGAGAAAGATCTTCAGAGCCAGACCGGGAACAAACCCCTGCAGGAAGGATTTTACCACTTTTCTGCAAACCAATCAAGAAAGCATAAGAAAAATCATAAAATAGATACATCTAAGTAGTTATTATCAGGCAAAAGAAACAATGTACATGGAAAGAAACCTTACACTTCTATTACTGGCTTCAGAAAAGGAGCAACTTTTTCAAGACCCTCAAGATTGGCAAGTGATTGCACAAATGTGATAGGTATCATGTAGAAAAACACCAAAGCAAAGACCGCAACGGATATCAGAAATCTGCGGATACTGAGAGAGAAAAATGGGATGGCAAGATTCTGCCAATAAACATCCCGCGGTTCAGGAGCCCAATCAGTCAGCCATTGGGTTGGGTTCTTCGACTGTTGTGTCTGTGCACACACAGCAGCACCCCATCTTGAGTCAAACGTAACAAAAGAAACTGGCATAACAGCTTTTGGGTCATTGAGAACTTTCTGGCGTTCGGATGCCATCTAAAATATCAAGACAATAAACAGCCTGCGTTAAAATTGTACATGCAGGAAATAAAGAGGACTTTCCAGTCCACATACTTATAGAATTGTGAATATCATTGATGATGGATCATATCATCAAGAACTGCATACTTACTTTCCTCTCAAGCTCGCTGATTCTAGCCTGATAGTAGTCAATTTGATCCACTTCTCTGCCACAGAAACCAAGGCATCCTGTCTGAAACACAGGAAAAATCAACATGCTCAGGGATTTCCTAGCAAACATAATACAGAGCGAGCATGGTTGAACAACTTGGTACATGAGCGAGTGAAAGAAAGAATAGAAGCAATGTTGGAGAATTACCCTTCCAGTTGGTCTTTTCTCAGGATGCCTTTCAAACTTCAGCTGATAGTAATCCAACCAATTTTGAAGCCTATCCCTTTTCTTAACAAGTTTAGCATACCGGTTTGCGTTGTAAACAGGCGGACCATAAAAAGAAAATTTGCCTTGTTTGTAATCACCACATTTCTCAGTAGAATGAACAAAAATCATGCCTGACAAAATGCAAGGCGAATGGCAAAGGAGAGGCGATGTACCTGCTGACCAAGATAGTGGTCTGGATGATTTCTTCGGAAGAACTCGTCGACTGTTTCAGAAGTTGAATGGCTTGAGATGCGAGGAATGTTTCTAACAATCACCTGGAATTGCAAAAGAATATCAAACGCTACAGAGCTACTTTGGATCCCAGTTCTGAATATATTAAGCTATAGCACAACTGCAGTACATGTTCGGCTCAGCAAATCCATACTAGAGGATGTGTTCAAATAATTTTTTCTTAGTTATCTATCACGAATGCAATGGAGCATGGTTTTTATGTATATGGTTAGTGTATCACATCATACTTTCATCACTGTACTTACAGTAAACTGATCAGCACAACGCTTCTGGGAAGCCAGGAAATGCAATCTCATAAATGCGACATTGCTGTATTCTTTATACAGCATAAAGCACACCCAGAATGTGAACACATATGCCATCAGGAGATGAACAAAGAATCTGAAATGAATTGCAATGAAAATGGTCAGATAATTTAAATAGTTACAACCTAACACTGTAAGCATAGCAGCCAAGTAGGTTGTAGGCCTGGAAAATGTTCTGAAGTTTGTATTAGTATAAGGAGAAACTAAAATTGTTAGGGTTCAAAAGATTCTTACCTGTTGGATCCAGGGTTTACATTTGATATGGAAAGCTTATCGATATCACTGAAAACAACATCTTTTTTTAGATTAAGTAATGTGCCGCCTGATACATTGACTGGAACAAGAACCAGCAGTGCGAGAGTTGCAATGGGCAAAAATATCTTGAGACTGCCAAGGAGACAAAAAAATTCCGTTAGCATATTGGATTGAGTCATTGAGACAAACCTTTTTTTTTATTGAAGGCACAAAGATGACACTTTAGAGACCTTAAACACAACACTTCGATTCTTCTCTTGGAACACAATTAAAGATATTCCTCCGAATAATGGCGGGAAGGGTTAAAGGCGACAAGACAAGATCACAGCCAAAAACTAAGGTTGAAATTACCCACACACATTTTGTGTAGATGCAAAGCATTGCCCATGTGTAAGGTTAAACGTGAAGTAGAAGGCTGCGCATTAAATAACTGATGAACACGTGGTGGTGCCGGTGGTGGACAGGTGGAGTTATTCTCGCTTTCACTCTTATTATTACTATATAGTAGTAGAGACCCGACGATGACACCTGGTGAAATGAAATTTTTGATGATGCCATCTTGGGCCAAAGTTGCACCCCGGGAAGGGAAATCTTTCGAGTGAATTTTCATCCAAAGTTTCCAATCTAGTACAAGAAAAGCATCTCCAGTTGCAACTTGTAAGAACCGGTCCCCACAGTTTGAGAGAATCATCAGTTGGTGTCTCTACAATCACAGTGACAAGGACACAAAGGTTGCCCGGGCCCTTGAACGTGGAAGCATTGTTGGCCTGTAGTGCGCTAGCACTACTAGCAGGTTAGCACTACATTAACGAGTTAACCTTTCAACTGGCACTAGGAAATCAATAATGAAACCACAGAAGTTTGTGCCGTCCTGAAACGAAGCCAGGAATCCTGCGGGTCAAATCAAGATTATTTGACGACACCATTTTGAAGAATAACAGCACAGCCCAAACGTGCCAAGCACATCATTATCACCATCTCTTTGTCATCAGACACAAGCAAATCCATATAAAAAAAAAACAACAGTAGTAGTCTCGCATGGATAGGCAATGAGTGATGGAATATTTTTGTCCACTCTTCTGAGATAAAAGCATCATGCACGCATGGAAGTAGCAAAGTATATTGTGCTATCAGTCAAAAACCATTCGCATAGGTAAAACTTTTTGAAAGGTAAATCAATAGTGTTCTTTTTGGAAAGAAAAGATGTCGCGGTTCTTTTTGGAAGGGGAAAAGGTGCAGGTTTTCTTTGTTTCAGCAGGCAATCTCTACAGCACCTGTAAAGACGGGCGTCTAATTTCTTTGCCGCGGCGCGTCCGAAAGGTCCGCATTGTTTAACATGGTCCGAAAGGTGCAAGTTGCTGGAAGGAATGCAGGGTCCAGACGCAATCCCGCCCGCATATGCATCCAGCCAGGCAGAGGCAGGAAAAGTTGGCAAGGCAGGGAAATCTCGAAACCGTCATTTACTCGTGACTAGTCGTGAGGGAGAAGCACTGATGCCGCCGGCCGTTTTGCAGGAATTCAGCACAAAGGGGAAAAAATTGGAAAAGAAAGGGGGAAAACTCGCTGGCTACTGCAGAAAAGAGGGGAAATGTGAGAGAAAGGCATTGCATTTTCACTGGCACTGTTTTACTTGAAAAGTGAACTGATAGCATCTACTCGTATCTGCAGTAGACGAGCTAAAAGTCCGGCAGTGAAAAGGAAGCAGAATTGTGAATTCTTGAAGCAGCAGCACTGCAGCAGCAGGGGGATGAACGTACCCGAGGGTGTAGATGCGCAGGTAGACGGCGGAGTCGAGTCCGGCGTGCGCGATGAGCTCGGGCTCGGTGACGCGGAGCGCGCCGGGGACCCAGCTGAGGAAGGTGATGTAGGTGCAGACGTTGAGGTTGACGAAGCGGCGGACGGCGGAGCGGGAGGAGTGGTCGTGGGTGCGCTTGTGGGCGAGGTAGAGCTTGGGGAAGTAGACGCGGTCGTTGACGGGCTGGATGCGGAGGACGGCGAAGAGGAGGAGGAAGACGAAGGCGCTCAGGATGTTGATGAAGGCCGACACGCCCAGGTCCTCCAGCGTCGCCATTCCGCCCGGGTCGGCTCTGCTGTTCGCTGCTGCTGCTGCTGGATTGTTGTTGCGGGGGGAGGCGGCGGCTGCCGGCGGCCGCCGGGAGGAGGAGGGAGGAAAGGAATCAGAGGGGAGAGAAGATCGATCGGTGGCGGTGGGTGTGGGTGGCGTCGGCGAGAGCAAAGGGAATTAAAGGAAAGGATGGGGAGGAGAGGGAGAGGGAATTCGGAAAGCGGGAGACGCGTGCGCGGCGCCGGAAGGCCGGAGCGCGTGTGTCCCGAGTCGGAGCGCGGCGCGGCGCGGCGCGCGCGGTGGCAGGAGGGAGAGGGCCGAGCGCGCGACGGCGCTAGCTAGCTGTAGTGTGTTGCATATGCGTAGTAGTGTGCAGGCCAGTTGGTTTACAGCCGGTTTCGCTGCTCGCGTGACTGTGCGTTGCATTGCACGGACGCGGACTGAACGTCTGAACTGGACGGACGCGTCTTCACCGTGGTCGTGGATGCCGTCGGATCTTCAGGGTCAAGCGAATAGTGCGGCCCAACAAGACAGACATCACCGGCCGGCCGGATTTCTCATCCGCCGCGACCCGGTGACCGACACAGGCCATGCATGATGCATGACCCCGCGGCGCCTGCGTTTGTGTCTCGACCGATGAATTTGTTGCGTACGGAAGGGAAGGGCCGGGATCCCGGATGTCCCAGGCAAAGCGATAAACTTTTGGAACTTTCCACCCACACTGACCCACATCATCCGCCCGTCGTCGCCTCGTCGGGCATCACATGCGCGTCTCCCTCTGGAGGAAGAAAACAAAATCCAGCCAGCCCAGGAGGGGTTATCTGTGAATGAATGGAGCAGTGTCACGGGCACGGCGCGGCCGGTAATCACGCGGCTGTCTGGAAGGAAATCCTGAGTGCCCGCCCGACCATGGAAGGAATGGAATGATGATTGGCGGCAGGAAGGTTAACTAGACGACGAATCGCACCACATGGCTGCCGATGCTGCTGCATCGCATTGCATTGCGAACACGACGCCGGCCAGGGACGGACGGAGCAGGGTCAACACAGCGGCAGCAGGCGCGCGCGCGGTCGTTGCCTTTCCGCCGAGGAAAAAGAAATGCGGCGTGGCGGTTAGGCACGATTGGCCATGTGCTCCCACCCACCAGCTTCGACACCCGCACACACCACACCTGTGCGGGAAACGGCACGACCACGGACGGACACAAGACCATGGGAGTGGCTTCATTTGATTAGATTTTATAGATTCTCAAAGGCTGGAATTTGAGCTAGCTTTCGTAAACAAGAGTTTGGGAAGAATTTGATGTAGCTATTTTGGAGGAGTAGATTTTATAATTCAGATTTTGTATTCTTTCTGCCTCTCTCCTCTAACTCTAATCTAGCAAATTCAACCTAAACTCTAGCTTACGAGATATTAAGAATATAAATTCTAGATTTCAGAATATGAGGCAAAATCTAGTGTGTTTAGATATGAGCCAACTTCTTGGATTCAATCCTGTGGATGCAAACGGGAGAAGAAGAGGAACACACTATGACTTGTCAACCAAATAATTTCCGTCTCAATTTTAGGATCGTCGTTTTGCTCTCGGTCTCGCTCTGTGGCTTGCCCTCACTCGATCCAAGCATCTGCTTCTTCCTTTTTATTCAGTTTCGCCTATACATGGGAATGGATCAACATCCATAATTCAAAGAAGAAAAATCCAGTAAGATCCTAAATTATAAAGCTCACATCCAATCCAATCCAATTCACTCACTCAAAATCCAATATCCAACAATATAATCCAACCACCACATGTGGACATCTGCTCCTGCTTGGACATCCAATACTGATTGGACATCCAATTTAATTTAGCATGTGGACATCTACATCCAAAGTAATCCAGTCCAACAAAGTCCAAAAGGAAAAAATCCAATTGGATTTGGATTTTCCAAAATCTATTACCACATCTAGTTTCGCCGACCGTCTTCCTCTTCGTCTTGCCCTGAGCGGGCTCAACAGCATGACACCCCCACTGACTATTACCATCCACCATGACATCTTTCGTCATTGCGACCTCTTGTACCCCTTGGCGTCGGCGAGATGCCAAGACGTGAGCTCTGAGCCTCCCAGATGGGATCGCAAGGATTGGTAGAGGAAGGAAGGAGGGTGTCTCCTTTCCATCCAAGTTTTATATGTCAGTAATAAAAAAATTAGTGTTGAAGGTTTTTTTTTTAGAAGAATTAGTGTTGAAGGTTCAGATAGAAGTGCCTGGCCTATGTGTTGAAAGCCTTACACACACGAGACTTTGCCACGTCGATGAAGGAGTCTTCAAAATACGCCACCTCCAAAAGCTTTAACAGGACTTGTCGATGTCGTATGTTCACTGGGCTTCACACAGAAGAGCAGTCAGGATTTAGGAGTGAACGCCTTGAGCTGGGAAACATGTAATTGTACTAAAATCAGCCAATGACAACCAAAACTTCCACTTTTTTGCGAGTCATGAATTGTCGACCCAAAGATCAGGGTGGATTGGGTATTCTGGACCTGGAGTTACAAAATAAATGTTTGTTACCTAAATGGATAGTTAACCTGCTAAATACTGATGGCATGTGGCAAGATTTGCTTAAGAACAAGTATCTCAGGTCCAAATCCCTAATGCAGGTTAAGGCTAAACCATATGACTCTCATTTTTGGAGAGGACTTATGAAAATTAAAGATGAAGTCTTAACAAATGGCTCCTTTATAATTAGAGATGGGAGTACAACGCGTTTCTGGGAGGACAAGTGGGCAGGTAATGTGTCTCTCAGGGAAAGATATCCTTCACTTTTTAATATTGTAAGGAACCCTCATGCATCGGTGGCAAAAATTTTGCCTACTCATCCGTTAAATATCTCTTTTCGGAGGACTTTGCAGGGGTCTAAACTGACAGACTGGTCAAATCTCGTAGCTCAGATATCACCCTTTAGTCTGGTGGATGGTTCAGATACTTTTAGATGGAATCTAACCAATTCTGGTTTATTTACTATTCGATCTATGTATCTACATTTACTTGACTCGCATCCACCTTTCAGACATAAAAAAAATCTAGAAGTTTAAAGTTCCTCTAAAAATTAAAATCTTCCTTCGGTTTTTACAAAAGGAAGTGGTTTTAACTAAAGACAATCTCTCTCGAAAAAATTGGAAAGGTAGCCAAAAATACGTTGGTTGTAACCTTAATGAGACGGTCCAACATTTATTTATGGACTGTCATTATGCGAGAATGGTCTGGAGGATGGTATATCTAGGCATCTAGCTACAGGTTTAACTCAACCCAAGTCGATACGACATATGTTCGGTTCTTGGCTTTCTAATCAAAATAGCAAGATTAGAGCCTTGATTTGGGTGGGGATTGCTGCGTTATGCTGGGCAATATGGAAAACCCGTAATGATATTATCTTTCACAAAATTAAACATAACTCGATTCTGCAGGTTATTTTCAGGGGGATGTATTGGCTACGTTTCTGGGCGCAGCTCCAGCGTGATGAGCACAACAAGAACTTGCTCTCTTCGTTGAGCACAAAGCTAGAGATGGTGTCTTTAGAATAGGCCAACGGAGGATGGAAGCATTTATATCGTTTGCTTTAATTCTTGTCTCTATATTTTGAGATGATGTGCTTTTTTATACTAAACTTTGTAATAATAGGCTGTGTACGTCTATTGACGTAGAGGCCGGATATTGTATCCATTATTAAAAAAAAATCTCCAGGCAATGGTTCACCCACTCCACATGCCCATCTGCTTGTGTATAATATGTTGTACTCTTCAGCAGTTTAGTCTCTGTCAACCAACTCAGTCAATAGCTGTAAATATCTTGTCCCTGTTTGATACAATGGATTGGGGGAAACCATGTACATCTAACAACCATATCCAACTAGACTAAAGCGACTAATTGAGCTGTGTATGGATTCTTCAAGGTGATAAAAAATTAATGGCATAATGGGTAAAAGACGATCAATGAATTGAAGTCCATGGAGATATCTTGCAATGCTGCGTTTCCAGTAGTAATCTTGGTGCATGGACATATTCATATGAGATTATTGCGTTCACATTTAGCATGTTGTCAAATGACGCATTGTTTAATAAAAGCTTCCACATTAGACTTTATTTGCTTCCTACGAAACACACATGTTATAGGTTTCTTTCATTTCGATGGCTCCCCCACATGCCTAGAGTGTAGAGCAACAATCAGTTTAGAATACAAGCCTGAATTGTTAGCAATCATCTAGATGATACAATACTCCTGTAACTTTATGCAAATGCTTCACATGCAATTCAGCCGTCGTAATGCTCCAGTAACATTTCAATGCACAATGAATAAAATCTTGAGGTCTTTTCTCTAAATTTTTTCATAGATTTAGATGATATTCTTGTGTATAGCCCTATTTTGGAATTGCATGTGAAGCATTTGTATAAAGTGCTACTATGCCCTAAAGACAATCATTTTTCCTTAAATCAAGTAAATGTATTTTTTTGACTAGATACAAATAGAGTATTTTGGGGCATATCATCTTAGGCTTAAAGTTGGAAAATATGATGTTTTCTAAGTCTGTTAGCTAAGTAGAAGAATGCACAACTTTCCAATTTAAGCCTCCCTTAAAATAATATTAATTCTTTAATTTTTTTTACCAACAACTTATCTAAAATTCTCTATGAACATCCAAATTCAATTGTAGTTCAAAAATGTCTAAGGTCACATTGTAAAATTTCTCAAAAAGTAGGTCCAAAGTTGACTAGTTGGCTATGTGTTGATCCAATAATTCTTAAGCTATTTCGAAATTAGATTTATAATTTTATACACCATGGTTTAGAGTGCAAATAGTTAAAATAGAACGTATGCACTCTATAGATCATAAGAGCTCTTACTAATTAAAATGAAGAATGAAACACAACTAAATGAGAGTTGGGGCCCTAACCCAACTAGGTACGTGACTGGAGCCCTGGCACGCAGTGGCGGACTCAAAAATCAAATAGAGCCTTGGCAAAACTAAAAATTATCTTCCTATCTTTAGTAAAAAAAGAAGATTGTAACCATACTCAAAACTCATTTGAACCCCATGAAAATTCATTTGAACCCTAGCTACTGAAGTAGCGAGGGCGTCGGAGCCTGGGCACCTGCCCAGGCATGCCCACACTTGTGTCCACACACTATGGCGTGACTCATAACTAAGTCGCGTTAGATGGTTTGGCACGACTCCGGTCACCACGTCAGCTACGACTTTTTCCAATACCACTGTGTACATTAGTCGCGTCACATCATGTGACGTGACTCAAGTATTAGTCACACCATGGAGGTTGGCGTGACCAAAGGGCTACTTTCTGAAATTTTAGTTTGGGAGGAGTTATTTTTAAAAATTTTAGATTAAAAGAGTTAAAATAATAATAAAAAAATCTTATTTTTGGGCCTGGCGTGATACAGAAAGTTGGTGAACTATAATTGAATGATGAAGCCCAGCTCGGTGTAAACATAACCAGAGGAAAGTAGCACAAGCCCATAAACTGCCTATCATACGAGCCCACAACACACAGGACACAAGACACAGCTGCTTACTGCTTATTTATGCAATGCTCCTCTGGTGAGCACACCACTGCTCCTCATGAATTGAAGTATTAATACCGCAGCTTGCAGAAAATAATCCGAATAAGCCACCTACAGCATGCAAAATGATACCAGCAGACTGCAGACAATAGTTCAGTCAACTGGAATGGACGAACGAACATTCTTCTGGATCAATCTACTACAGACTCGCTTCAATCTCCTCTAGCGTGAGTCCCTTCGTCTCCGGGACGATCCAGAATATGAACACAAGAGACGCCACTGCGATCACCCCAAATCCGCAGAAGAGCAATCCCGTCCCAATCAAATCCTATAGCAGCATGTATAGACACAGTATCATGAGCAACAACAGCCAGCTGATTTCAATATAGTAACATCTTACAGATGAACTGAGTACGCAGCAATGCTTTGTCGAAATGGTAAAAGGGCAGAGCAGGACCATACCTCCAGTGGAGAGAAAGCAAAGGTGACCAGCGCATTGGATGCGAAATTCACAAGAACAGCGATGCTCAGTCCACGTCCTCGCAGCCTCAATGGGAAAACTTCCGAGATCATAAGCCACCCTATAGGACCAAATGACAGCTGCACATAAAATTGTCTACATCAGATAGAAGTACAAAGCAACTACTAAAACTTAAGGTCTAGGCGCGCCATTCAAGTACTTCCCAAAGCCAACTGATTCAGCTGACGCAAGTCGCTCACCGGAGTTTTCAAATAATGAGGTAAGGTGGCTATGTGAACAATGTACAAGGAGGAGAAAGTACCTGGTAACAGCCAACATACAGTAGAAGGGCTATTACAGCCACATAGGAGACATCCTTCAGCAATGTGTAGTAGGAGGACAGCAAAAACAAGGAAACAGTCTGCAGATAGTAGAATCAGCAGGTAAAATCAGTAATCATAGGAACAACCTCCATGATGATATCTGTATTCCACTAGAAAGCTCAAAAAGATTGACAACTTATTGATAATCTACTCGAATGTAGACTTACAATTCCACTGACACCTCCAATGAGTAACGGTCTTCTGCCAAGTCTGTCGACCACAAGGACTGCTACTCCGGTCATGATTAACTGCAGTATGGAAACCATGACATCATTAGTGGGTGGTGAATAGAATGCGTAGAACCTTGCAAAGGAAGATGCACAATGGTTTGGAGTGACATAAGAAATATTATGCTTCGTTTCTAGTGTAATGATGTAATCATAAATTGCACTGCTAAACGCCTTTTCCGGGGCAGTAAGAGATCAGAAAAAAATAAAGTAAAAAGTATTGACATGTACCTTCAGTAAGCCAAGAAGAATTGACACACGAGTGGCATCAGATGCACCAGAAAATCCAGCACTCTGCTTGCAAACAATGATAGATATGAGAGATACAGGAGTGAAATATAGCAATGCTGGCATTCCAAAGGCCGTAACAGTGCAAGTTGCCCATACAAGGTTGACAATGTTTTGAAAGCCTTGAGCCCCAATGATGGAATCAAGTCCTAACACGAATAGGTTTCCAGAATACCCAAACATGCTTGAATTTGATAATTAAATAAAGGCAGTACTCCCTCCGTCCCTAAAAGAGTGTCGTTTTCGCTTCCCGATAAACAAACTTTGACTAAGTATCTATAAAATATATTAATATTTATGGTACACAATTAATATAGTTAGATAGATATTTGAATCTAGTTTTTTAACAAATTTATTTGAAAATACAAATGTTACACGTATTTTCTACAAATTCGGTCAAACTTGTGACACGGAAACCAACGGCGACACTCTTTTGGGGACGGAGGGAGTATGTCAGTACCTGAAAGATCGTAGCGGCATAATATAGCACACTAGGTTGACCAGTGACCTGACATACACATAAGGCATGGTCAGATGAAATACCATAAATTTTCTTTTTTCAGAACAACAACGCTCTGTTGTCAGTAAAGCACAGGAAACAGGGAAATATATGCCAAACTGAAGATATATGATATCACCTGCTGAAAGAACACCAAACCACATCCAATTATCATTGCTTTAAGACATTTTCCTTGAAAGATCTCGCCGAAGCCAGCTTGCTTCTCTTCATCAATATATGACAGTTCCTCCAGAATCAAGTTAACCTGATCTGAGACCAAATCAGGCGAAGCTTGACCCCTCAATCGACACAAGCAAAGGGTTGCGATTTCTTTTGTCTCCGGCAGATTTCCCTTCCCTTGTATGGCACATAACAGGAGCCACCTAGGCGACGAGGGCAACCAGCACATTCCGACTCCCATTATGAGACATAATGGTGTGCTGGTGGCATACATATAACGCCAGCCGGAAACCACTTCAACATAGAGATTGCCTGCTATATAACCAAGCTGCAAAAAACACAAGTAAATAAGATGACTAAATGATTACTGAAGGGATGATACAGAGAGATAAAACTAGTAAACACTTACAAGCATCCCAAGAACAATAAAGAACTCCTTTAGAGAAATAAGCATGCCTCTTATCTGACTTGGCGCAGTCTCTGCAATATACATTGGAGCAGCATGCATAGCCTGATGAAAGCAGATTACATAAGCCTCACATCCTTTTTTTCCCCAAAACAAAACATAAGACCTCATGAAGCAATGTGCTCAGCTACGACAAGATTCCATTACCAATCCAATTCCTATGCCATATAAAAAGCGGCCAACCACCATGGTAGCGAAGTTGGGTGCTGCTGCTGTCAGGAGGGCTCCGAACAAATATGAGATAGAAGAAAGGATAAGTTCTTTGCGTCGCCCTGTGAAAGGTAATTAGAATAAACAAAAATGAGAAGCCCGCACTAAATTGCGCCATAGATAAGCAGTAGCATGGGAAAAAAGAGGGGTGATAGACCTAAAAAGTCTGCAATAGTATAGGCCAAGATGGAGCCGATCAAAGCACCATATAGTGAGCCACTGACCTGCATTACAAATGGGCAATTTGATCATTTAGCAACAAGATGCTAGTTGGTCAAAGCCAACCTCGCTGAAGCTGAAATACATTTTCAGTGATGGAGAACAAAGCATTACCACAAGGCCAGTTTGCACAGATGACAAACTGTACCAGGTTGTGCCGCTGAATTTAGAAGACTGCAAAATAGATTTAGCGACAGGTAAATTAGCAATGTTGATCCAACTGATGTGCAGGTTCTAAAGTGGCATAATATTACCTTGAGCGATATGGTCGCGCCGGATGTTGCCCCAATGTCATAGCCATAGAGAAGGCCTCCCAAAGCTGGAAAGAGGAACCTGCAACAAAAATTCACCAACGTGGAAGACCATGGTAAGGTAAACTGTACATGTGTGCAGAAAGGCTGAAGGTTCGTTGTCAGATATTGCATCTGTAGCTCTGCGAATGATATATGCTATAATAAATTTACTTCAAAAAAAGATATATACGCAAATAAAGAGCATAGTTTTTGAAACAATTGGGCAATAATAACAAGCTAATTAGAGCCTTTTGAGTTTTGAGCGAGCAACTTGAGGACAAGTCGTAATCCATTCCACAGAGAGACGAGACACAATTGTACACGCATGATTTGGGGGTGCAGGCTGACATCCGGGGAGCACGCGGTACCAATCGTGAGAGAAGAATTAATGGAGTGGAGAGGCATACGGGAGGATGGCGGCGGGGACGGAGTAGCACTCGGCGGTAGTCCCCCCGAGCAGCAAGGGGCGCCTGCTCTCGCAGTCCGCGTCGTCGTCCGTGTAAGCCTGGACGCCGCCGGAGGAGACGTGGATCTCCTCGTGGTCGCCCCACCCCTGGCCCTGCTGATGCAAAAGTCAATCGAAGACGCTCGAGTCGGCAGTTCTCGAGTCTCGGTAGAAACAGGAATCAATTGTTGGTGCCGATGGCGGGAGGGCGCGCCGGCCGGACGATCGTACCTTGTTTGAGTCGGAAGAAGGCTCGGGAGGAGGACGGGAAGCCATTGGAGCTGGAGCTGGAGCTGGAGCTGAGCTTGGTGTTGTTCGTTGGTCGCGTATCCTGGTGGTCGTCTGGGTTTGAAGGCTTTGAGGACCCCTGTTCGTGACTCGTGAGTTGCGTGGGTGGGTAGGTAGCTGCGCAGCGGAAGAGAGACCGGTGGGGGAATTGGGCACGTTTGCCGGCTCCGGTCCCCGGGCACGACGTGCTCAGGCAACCGTCCTCATCTGTTTTGCCCTCTCCCTGTCTCAGCAGTAGGGACCTGCAGTTGCCACGCCAACCATTGCAGAGCCGTCCGTCTGATTTACATGGAGCAAAGGCACCGAGCAGACTCTTTGAAACCTACCTTTCTTCTGTTCATTCATTCAGTCAACACGAATCATAAAATTCCGCTTTCGCAGCAATAACAACAGGCTCCTTTCGAAATCAACAAATATGATCGAATTATACAGTATTGTCGTCCAGTACAACATTATTCAGGATCGCTCCAGGAAACACAGGGCTGCCGGAGTCACTGTTGCTGATTGATTAATTCAGACAAGCAACCCTTGGCGGCCCGAGGCAAGGAGAGTAAGAAAACACAAACAGGGTGGTCCTCCCCGATCGCGCACAACATTTTACTAGGCTTGCTCTTTCTTTGGCTCCCAGGGCTGGTACCTCGTCCAGTCCCTCTGACCCGGGTTCAGCGCGTGCCCCTTGGAGTGGTAGATCAGCTCCTCGCCCTCACCGGAGAAGTTCTGCTTGTGCTCCACAAGGTACCTAGCAGTCTTCCGGGCAAGCAGCTGTAGCACAGGGAAAAGGAAGGGGGTACCATATCAGCTTCACAAGTTTTGACTTTTAAATACTCAGAAAGATCACCACATTCAATATCCTTGCGAAAGCATCTAGTGTTTAAGAAATGATTTTTTTTTTTTGTCATTTACACCAGACAACATCCCAGATCATGAATATCAGCCAACCGATCTTGATGTCCAAACCTCCTTGTTCCAAAGGAAACGAGGGACCCACAAATTTCGACTAGCAAAAATATACATGGGTGACAAATGTTTATCAGTGCAAGTGGTAAGTACAAAATGTTTCAGAGCGAAACAAATTGCATGTTATCAAAGGTAAAGAAACAAGGGGAAAAAACACTACTGTAAGCATGTCAGAAGACTAAAGCTTAAACAGCAATTAGGAATTTACACAATCAATATGAAGAGGAAAACTTGCCTGATCACCGGTGTTATCTGTGATGTGATGCAGCCATCCATGCCATTCAGGAGGCACTTGGGATGCATTGTAGCGACCTTTCTCTGCATATTCTACCCACCTATGCCTTCCTGAAAATTTTACCAATGCTTACCATTCTAATGTATAATCAAGGGAAATGGAGCAGCACAAGGAACAATTTTGCACCCACAAAGACATCCACATCAGCCAAGCTTGATCGTTAAAGAGCAAATTTAATTATCTCGTAGGTTGTAAGAAAGAAAACAAGATGTTAAGTATTGAAATGTAATTGCTGTCGGTGTTATAGAGTTTGGCTTTGTTCTTCTAACACAAAAAGTCTATCACCTTCATGATCTAAATTCCAATGCAAGCACGCAGAAGAATTCCTTAATAAAAACAACTGCAGCATATCAACTAGGACATATAGTATTACTCTTACTCACCATACTGAGTGTCATGCAATTTCTGATAGTACTTGTTTCCGAACTTGTCAACCCCAACAAGTGTTGCGCCAATATTGTGGATTTTTGTTTGCCTGAGAAGAAAAGGGGGATCAGTTGTGCTAAGACATGAAGTATTCCTTCAAAATGGAGGAAGAAAGAGGCAGGTGGACACTTACAAAAGGTTCCCATCCAGAAGGCAATTCCTGTAAATAACAACATGTTAGCTTATGGCAACAACTACAAATGCAACAAATATAGAATCTAGCTACATTTCCAAAACTGAGAATTCATATCAAGCACAGTATAAAATGATCAAATAGAAAGATTCCAGGAAAGATAAACATGTGACAAACAATTTATACATAGTATCAGATCCTTTGCAGAAAAGATAAGATCATACATAGAACAGCCAAGTGTCTATGCCTAGTATTTACATTTAAATATTGGAAGCAGTGTGGTCTTTTAAAGGACTCCGGAGAAAGTGATAACTAGTAAGCAATCATCATTGTCAACTGAACAATATTCAATCAAGATTGGTTACAGTTACCACTGGCACAATTGCAGATCAGGATGCTTTCACAGTTAATGTAACTTAATATGAGATGTCTTCCAAGTACTTTGATCTGACTGCGTATGTATGTAAGCTGTAGAAAGCACGAAGACATAAGGCATGAAGACATAAGGCACGAAGACATAAGACACTGGGCACTGGTCGAAACCAGAGTAACAGGTTCGCTGACAATTGTAAAAGTCAAAAAAAAAAAAAACGCTAGGCGCTAGACAGGCAGTCAGGCTCCACCTAGCGCTAGGTGTTTGCACTTTCTTTAGGTTGCTAGACTAATCTTGTGCTAGATACAGGAAATTTAGTATATCAATTCAAAATTTGGCATTATCATGCATTCATGAGTTACATGACCATAGTTCGTCATTCTCCATCTCTATTTGGTCCCAATTTCAAGAACTGATCAAGTTCTAAGCCACTCAAGGTGGGAAACGCCTAGACAAAATGCCAGGGTGCTAGGCGAAGCGGTGCTGCTCCGCCTAGCGCCATGGCACCGCCTTTTTTAAACAGATTCTGTACAATGCTAGAAGCCTATTACATAAGGTCTCGGCTAAACTTCATAGAAGTTTGATAAGCTTGTGACTTGTATATACTGTAAGAAAAGACAACTACAGGTAGATGAGGAATCAATCAATCAATCAATCTAACAAGCAGCAACATGCAGGAAATGTATGTGTTTAATTCAATTTATGTCAGGGCTCAATCCACGCTCGCATATAGATCAGCACTGCATATGTAGTATGACAAAGAGGATGGGGGTGATGTGTGGGGCAATGCAGAGGTGAAGAATATTATTGACACTGTAACCGTTGACGAGACCACGATTCAACGGTATCTAGTGATGATTTCTACGGTTTCAGCAAGGAACCCTAAATTTGATTTCCCCAGCGTCGGAGAACAACGCAGGAAGACCCGGAACCGGATCGGAAACTGTTAATAAACGTAGGGAGCAAAGGAGGTCTAATCGTCTATGTATCAGTAGCTTGTCACCGGTGAATAGAACGAAAAAAACAAAGTGGAGAGAAGAGAGATCTGAATCGAATCGAAATCGAATCGCAAATCGGGGGACGTGAGGGAAATGGAGGGGGGGTTAGTACAGGTATCCTTCTTCGCGGACGTCGCGGAGGAAGTTGGTGAGGCCCTTCTCCTTGATTCCCCTCAGCACGCCACGCACCACCGCCGCCATGGATGCCGGCGACGCGACGACTCACCCACCCGCCGGAGAGACCGGAGCGAAGAAGGAAGAGGGTGTGTGTGGTGGAATCTAGCCTGTTCACTTCGCGATTCTCTCGTCGCGGGCTGCCTGAAGATGATGGGTGCCTTTGCACCTCGGGCCAAATGAAGTGTGGGCTTCACTCCTTCTTCGCGTGGGCCGGCCCAACGAGTCTGGCGTCGAAATTGATGGACTGGGCTGTGTCTGTCTCGTTCTCGTTCTCGTTTGTTCGTCATCTTCCCTTCCTCTCGTCCTCCTCCCCTGCCTGCCTGCCGCAGCTGCTGGCTGTTGCTATGCTGAAATTGCCGATGCAGCCCGCGAGCAGCGGAAGCAAGAGGTGGGCCATAGCTAGTGGTTCAAGGAGCCCACTTGTTCCGAATCTCTCGGTCTGGTCCACCATCATCGATCCATGATCCATCCAATGCGGAAAGGAAAAGGGGGGAAAAAAGAAAGATGATACTACTCATGGGCTATGAAATGCGATGCACACATGCAGCAGTCACTGGCTCACTGGCTATCGATCAATCTACGCTTATAGGAGCTAGTAGTAGCAGGTGCATCATCAGATTCTGCAACTGATTAGCGCGCGCACTCGATCATGGATGATGGACGACGGGTCGATTGATCGAGCAGACGAATTGAAGCCGGCTGGCTGGCCGGTGCGATGCGATGCGATGCATTTCAAAGGTCAATTAGTTGTACGCATCCATGCATTCGGATCCTCCTCTGTGATGAATTGATCGAAGGGATCGAGTGGAGTGGTGTGAATTAAAGCAGGAAAGGAATGCGGCTACCGGCCTAGATCAGTCCAATCCAACCCGTCGTCGCCACTTCGATCGATTCGATCTCTTCCGTCCTCGATCCTACTACTAGCAGCTAGCGTTGATCCCTTTTGCAGCTTCTCAACTCATTCATTTCGCGCATTACATTACAACCATCACATTACATGTCGCCTCACGGTACCCCATCATATATCATCATCGTCGATCCTTGGTAGGTCGTCGACCATCGTGCGCACTCATCAAGCTTTAATTTGCAACTCCTACCACCTGCTACCGGTCGTAGTCGGATCGATCCACACATCCTTCCATCACAGACCACGCACCCCCGTCTTGTAATTAATAATGTGAGTACAGCGCCTAACTGAATTAGTCGCTCGTTTCTCAATTCATTCATTCATTCATTTATTCATGATATAGTTGACATGCTGCTTGGCATATGACGGATTGACGGCGATGTGTGTGGAGAGGGGAGAAAAGGGTTAATGTGACATTTCAATACTATTATTTGCATTGCTCCATTTCAAAATATACTAGATAGGTTTTTTTAATTCTGTCCTAATAAGTCAAACATTCTTACGTTAACCGAATTTATAGAGCTGTGGACAATAAATAAATCACGGAAATATGTTTTACAATATATTTTAATAAAACTAATTTGAATTTGTTTTCTAATAAACTTGCTTAAAGTTGGACAACTTAGACTTAAGATGAAACTAAAAATGTACCTGACCCCAATCATATAAACTGGACTGGATTATTTCCCACACATCAAAATAATAGCATTGTTGCAGTCAAAATCATGCTGCAATAATTTCAAAATCATTGTCAACACTATTTTCAAAATCGGTGCAAGGAAACAATACTATATGATGATACACCTGCAACAACTGTTATCGTGGCAATAACGTATCTATCATCATACTATTTTAACTCATAGAAATAGAATCATTATTATATAACTTAAAGTTGTTTAGCATTTAGAGTCATCATCAGTATTTGAACATAAAACCTCACTATTTTAGTTTTCACAAAATACCTTACAACAATGCTAAAATTGTTATATGTCTATAAAATGAATATGGACTTATCCTCTTACTTGAAATCATGAAATTTGAAGAAACAGTGGCAGTGGTAGTGGTATAGTGGTAGTGGTGTTTATTATATTATTGCAATAGTTATTCACTTGGTGTTCATAACCAAGTGAATAACCAAGGTTGTAATAGTTCCTTGAAATATATTAACACATAGGAGAGCTAATATATTTCAAGGAACTATTACAACTAAATCTTAATCTATAGTTAGGCCGTCCGTTTGAAAAATATCCTTTGTGTACTTTTTAAAAATTATGAAGACTTGTATATATGTCTGATGTAGATCATGGACGACTACATGGGCACAATTTTCCCTGAAAAAAAGGTGACCCCATGTGACCACTCACAAAAGAAGGTTCTTTTTTTTTGCGAGACAAAAAAAGGTTCTTATAGGAACATAATTTTAAACTGTTTGATTCCAGTTTCGAAAAATAAAATTGAGTTCCTACACGATGCATACATAATACATATCCTTTTTCATTTGAGAATTAAATGTGGCAATGCGAGGGAATGAACAGTCTGTATCATCAGAAAAGAAAAAAGAAGAAGAAAGAAAGAAAGAAAGAGAGCAGTTTGTAAAAGGCAAAGCTGCATAGCTTTCTGGAGTGCAGATGCAAATAGAGACGGTTCGAAGATAGCACATATCGTGAGAGAGATGGGACAGATTACATAGCTGCGCGCTACATTGAGCAGCATGATGCAATGAAATGGCAAAATCTGAAATTCGCCACCGTCGATGGGCCGATCGATCGATGTGGACGGTTACGAAAATCAAAATAAAGTAGGTACGGTGGTGGCTGCCGCTCGCGTCTGATCGAGCTGATGAGGCCGACGGCCGGATGGAGCTCGATGCAAACGTGTGTTCGTTTGGCTGGTTGCTGGTGGCTGGCGCTGATGTGTTTTGAGAGAAAAGTACTGCTGACTGGTTGTTAGTGGCTGATTTGTTCTGAGAGAAAAATAATGTTGGCTGGTGGCTGATAAGCCAAGCGAACAGGGCGAAAGTAGAGAGCTACTAGCACGCAGGAGAAAAAAGATGGACGAAAAGACACCGGATAGCTTGGATGGGAGAAGGCCACTGTAGCCGGCAGTGCTACTCATCACGTACGTCGACCATTGGCTTGCATGGCGTGGATGGGGTAGACGGGTAGATGGGATGATGTTACTGAGCGTGTCAGTGGCACTAGGGTTGAAAACGGACGGGATATATCCTGTTTCGTTCCGTCCTGTTTTCTACATTTATCCCGATTGAATTCGTATTTCCGGACAAAAACGGAATCGAAAACGAAAACAGGATACGAAATTCGGATTCGGAACGAAAACGGTTTGGGTCCTATCCCGACCTTTTTCGCATATCCCGTTTTCAATCCGGAATGTCCCGTATATATCCCGAGTTGCACTCCGAATTTTGCCTCCTAAGTAAAGAAGCCCAGCCTGCCAATGCGCCCAACAACAAGCCAGCAAGTCGAGGGACCCAGCACAATAAAATTATGGCCCAATTAACCTAGCAACTCCCATGTCGCCACTCCACCAGTCACCAGCGCCTCCGCGGCTCCGGCCCTCCGGCGGGCGGTGCTCCCCTCCGGTAGCAGCCTTCCCTCCGCGGATCCTCACCTCCGGCGAGCGGCGCTCCCCTCCGGTAGCAGCCTTCCCTCCGCGGCTCCTCACCTCCAGCGAGTGGCGCAGCGTAGAGAGCGGCACCAGCAAGCTCGGATGCAGATGCAGTGCTTCAACGATGTAGGAAGGAGCGGTGCAGGTGCAACACTGGGGAGCTAGGACCCAGGAGGCGGCGCCGCCGAGCTAGTAGGCCGCGGGTCGCAGCGGCGTGGCGCAAAGCCGCAGAGGAGCCGAGCTGATTGTTGGGGGCTGGGAGGAGTGGCGCTGGTCAGGCCTGCCGGATTTGGTGGAGATTCGCCGGTGGTGTCGGCAACAACGAGGTCGAGCGAGCGTACGCGAAGAGAAGACAGAAGACTGAGAAAGGCAGAGCGCCGGCAACAGGAGAGAAGATAGGGAAGATGAGGTTGCGGAGCCTGCAGCCGTGCAGTGGCATTTGCGTGAGAGGATAATGATGGATTTTTGTTTTTCTTTCTTTTTTCAAATAAAATGCATTGTGAGACTAAGGGCTACGGCAAAGACTCACATTATGGCTCTAAATAATTATATTTTAGTTGTAGTCAGAATTTTATTGCTTGATCGATGGATGGTGAGTTGGTGATTGACTGTCGGCATGTTACGCTTAATTAGGCTTCAGACGTTGGTGTTTCCGTTCCGTTTTCCGACCGTGTTCGACATGTTTTCGATCGAATCAGTTCGTTTTCTAATCTTTCGATATCCCGCAAGTTTGTTTTCGTTTTCGTTTCCGACCTTACCGAATGCGATTTCGTTTTCGTATTCAAATGTGAAAATGAAAACGATATTGGTGTTATCCCGACCGAGTTCGACCACTTTCAACCCTAAGTGGCAGCACAGTGCCGTCGATGTGGACCCTACAGTCGTGCACGCATTGGATTTGCATGTAGCTCGATCGATCTAGGACTCTACTGTATATATAGGTAGCTCTATCTGCTACAGTGTTCGACAACGCTGGCTCTCCGATCCATTATATATCTGCGTTAGTTGTGCTGCTTCATCAGCCGGCGGTCAGCCCTGAATGCTCCATCGATCGATCGATCCCTGCTTGGCTAGCCAGCTTTTGTCTACTAGTAGAGCTTGTTGTCCTGGGCGAGTAGGCAACCCGGCCTCAATTTGGCTTCTCCTTGGTGAATTTGTAGCCAAGGTAGTTACAAATTGCTCATCTTTCTGCATATTTGTAGCAGCACGCAGTAGGTAGTCATGTGTGACTTCTTCTGGCTGTCGCCGGCCGATCAAGGCGACCTCTCAGATGTCGTAAGAGCAAGCCTGCAGCAGCAGCAGCAACCGCCGCCCCCGCCGCCTCACCATCGGCTGCTGCCGGCCACTCCTTCCCCAGCTCTCTGCAGCCATGGCTCGTTGGGCTCCATTCATCTGCCGGAGGCGGAAGAGGAGTTGCTGGCGGCGCATGGCAATGGCGGCATGGGGCTCATGGTTGGCAGAAGCAACGCTGGCTGTGACGACCATGCCAGCTTGTATCCACAGAACCACCAACCAGAGGCAGAGGGGCTACTGATTCCCCAGCAGCTCATCATGTCCAGCTCCAGCTTCGTCGAGCCGAGGGAGGACGACGTGGCCGACGTTCCCGTGCTGGACGAGCTCGGCGGCATGGACATGGCGATGGTCCCTCACCCTGATCATTCCCCGTCCATCAAGCGAAGGTTCGAATCACAAGTTCATTTCCACACGATTGTATACATCAATACATCATGCACCATGATAGCTAGGTCGAAGTCTGATGTCTCCGCTGACACCTCTCTCCTCGCTACAGGAAGAGTCAGACGAAGAAGGTGGTGTGCATCCCAGCGCCGGTGGCGCCGCCGCCGGGTGTGGGCGGGCGGTCGAGCACGAGCGGCGAGGTGGTGCCGTCGGACCTGTGGGCGTGGCGGAAGTACGGGCAGAAGCCCATCAAGGGGTCGCCGTACCCGAGGGGATACTACCGGTGCAGCAGCTCCAAGGGCTGCTCCGCCCGGAAGCAGGTGGAGCGCAGCCGCACCGACCCCTCCATGCTCGTCATCACCTACACCTCCGACCACAACCACCCCTGGCCCACGCACCGCAACGCGCTCGCTGGATCCATCAGGCCGGCCGCCGCCGCCGCCGCCACGTCCTCCTCCTTCTCCAAGCAGTGCCATCACCATCAGCGTCGCTCCGCGGCCGCTGCTGCCGTTGTTACTGACCCGACACCGCTCCACCGCCACGCCAGGGACGTCGTCGTCGCCGACAATGCTACCACGCCGGCAGGCTCCATCACCGCCAGTATCCATCACCACCAGCTCCTGCTCAAGAAGGAGGTGCTCGACATGGATAGCCTCGCCGAGCCCGCCCAGGAGGACGACGCTGCTGCTGATCACGACTTGGTGGGCGGCATGATTGCGGATATGGATGGCGCCCTCAACGTCCTGTGCGCCTCCAGCTTCCACTCGAAAAAGCAGCAGCAGCAGCAGCAACAGCATGCCACTGCTGATCACCTGGAGAGGCTGCCGGAGGAAGAAGACAAGCGGCTGCTGCTGGATCGGGATCCCTTCAGCTTCTTGGACTGGGTGGCCGCCTCATTTGGAGTTGCTGGAGAGGCAAATAAAGGCGCTTACAGTTAGATGGCTGGCATCCTAATCCAGCATCGATCGGTAATACTAATCTAGAACGCAAAATTTGCCTATACAGTAGTAGCCAGGCCGCCCAAATTCAAATGCAAATCAAGCGCGCGCCTACAGACCATAGTGGTGATTTTTTACAGTTTTATAATTACTAGCCTCTATGGAATTCTGCAACTTCTCTTGATTGTATCGTTTTCAACTTTAACCAAAATGATTAATGAGCTATTAACATAGTTACCCAGGGAAACTTGCATACGAGATGTATTACTTGTGAGGATGATTGTTAAATATGCGCGCCAGAATCAAACTTACACGACCTGAAGAAACATCTTCAAATTTAACTTGTAAACATATGTAATTAATCACATTTGCAAATTCATGAACTAGTCTCAATGGTAAAATCAGAGACAGAATAATATTCGTTCCTGAATCTCGATCTGTCACTTCCAGTTCCATAGTCTGCCTTGCTAATGATTGAATGCCAAAGATAAGTCCAAAGGCACTGTTCAATCCCAAAAAAATAAAGTGAAAAAGAAAAAGGAAAGTGGCGCAGGATGAAAGGAGAACCTGAGGACAGAATGCCGAGATGAAAAGCTCGAACGACAACGAGAATCTTCTTACCACAATGCAAATATGCAATCGCTGTTGCTCATAGTTGCTGATGAGACTGGACGATGCCGAAAAAAGGGGGCTTTCTTGAGTCCATCTCTTAATGACCTTCCACATCAATTCCTCCCCAGAACCAACATTCACCTCCCACCAGAAGCCTCCATACCAAAAGGATTGCAGTAACAGTGTAACACACTGCAAAACTACAAGAAGTCCGCAACACAATCATAGTTTTTTTTTTAAAAAAATAGCGACCACGTTTCAGAAAATTACTTAATCTCCACATTTAAATTCCCCTCCATACCAAAAGGATTGCAGTAACACACTGAAAACTACTGCAAGCCTGCAACCCAATGGTAGTACCTTTTTTTTTGAATTTTTTTTTTACTGACCACGGTTTCAGAAAGGGTAATATCAGCATACTGATTTCACATCAAAATTCCAGCCAGAAATTATAGCCACTGGATTTCGCAGCAGAGCACTCTATTTACTGAAGCGAGTTTGCATATGACTCTGATGAATTTCTCTGAGATTGTGTGCATAACAGAATGCAGCGCAAATTTATATCATTTAGCAGAAAACAAACAGCTTCGCATCAGTAGTGTCTAAACAGATGAGAGCACAACATCTGAAGACAGTGCAATAAATGACAAAAGTAACAATTCAAACTAGTCCTTCGAGACTCCAACGTTTACAATTTGCATGTGGATGCAGAGGTTGGCAGTCAGTACCCGTGCCAAACTCCGCAATATCTGCCTTCATTGCCTATCCGCAGAAGTTGAGCTTCTTTATAACTTTTGCATAAGCTAAATGCACCAATGCAGGCTTCCGAAGTCTTCGTTTTGCTTCCTTAGACTGCCATGCCATAATTCATAAGAATATCACAAACAAGTAATGTTACAATGTATAAATGCATCACTGGTGAAAGCAATTATAGGCAACACTATCTATCTGTAAAATATGATAGCATGTCCAACATGGACACATCAAGATATTGTGGATTTGTTTTCATGATTTTCACAACAGGAAAGAAGAATCTCAAAAGACCGGAAGTGAGCAAGCTTCTAATTTAAAACAGTCTACAAGAGAAAGAAGAATGCAAGCACAAGTAGATTAAGTGTACTTTCTCAACATTTCAGCAGGTTGTCCTTTCTAATTTGCATGCAGGGAAAGGGCCCAAGGCAAAGCCATTTCCTGAAATGCATAACTTGACTTCACTAGAAACCAATGATATTGCATTATGTACTAGGGCAAATATATATTCCATGATTCCATCAATATGGGCATATGGCTATTTTTCAAATTATCATGTACAAAATACCTATCTGAGAGGCGAGAGCAGGTCTTGCATTGTTCAACGAGACACTCTACTAACTGGAATTGAAAATCTAGAGCACTCGCTACAAGGTTCTGCTTCAGTAAACTGTACAGATAAGACAATTTAGTTTCATGGGGACAAATCCTAAGGATTGCCGATCAGTGTTCAGTTTTGTTTGGTTCACAGTACATGTCAGTCCATGCAAGTCAAAACAGAATTCTAGAAGTGTTGCTGCAGTTGATGAAGAAAAAGCATGGTCAATAGCTTAGTCTGAATGTACCTTGAGGTGCGCATTGTGGCGCTTGCCCGCTCTCCACCTGCGGATCTGCCCGTCGTTCATGGTTCTGAATCTAAACTTCATGGACCTAGCAACAAGAGCAAGAGAACATTAGCTGATTGATGTGCCCGCCAAGAAGGTGAGAAGCGCACGAGGTAGACGAATGGGCAATTACGAGGGGGCCTTCATCTTGTATTTCTTGACTTTGGACTTGGTGGGCGTGAGCGGCGCGCGCGACCTCCCCTCCTTCTTGGCGTAGTGCCGCACCTGCTGCTGAAGCGCCGCCGACTGCTCGACACCATCCACAGAGGAAATCAGCATGAAAGCAGTAGGCAATCAAACTGGATGAGACGATAAGAGAAGAGACGGGAGCTCACCGGAGGGCGGAAGGAGGAAGCGATGCCCGGGTGGAAGAGCCCTTGGGGAAGAGGCGCGTGGAGGGAGTGGTGCCGGCGGTAGGACAAGGAGAAAGGGACGGTGGAAGAGGGAGGTCCGGGGATCAGGGATGGCGGCAGCGGGCGGGCATGGGAGGCGACGGCGGAGGAGGACGACGAGAGGACGCGGCGGCCGAGGCCGCCGGCGGCGCACCACCACCGCCGCATCGATCTGCACTCTCTCTGGTCTCTCTGTTTCTGTGTGAGAGTTTGGCGGGCCTAGGGTTCGTCCATTTCGCTATGCAATATGGATCACATCCATCATTTTCTTTAGAGCCCACAAACTTTGAGGGCCTCTTTTGTTTCATTGGACAAAGTTTGGGCTTGCTATAGAGCACGTGAACGAACGAACGGTGGAAGCCTAGTCAAATTTTGTTTTCCTGCAAGGAAACTAACGAGAATGTGCTCCCACCCTCTCTCACATACTCCTATGCTCCCCTAACTAATACCTCATAAAAAATCTCATGAAAAATACAATAAAAAATATGAATGGGCAAATGATACAATGATTCATGTTCATGCAAAGTTTGAAGTTGAACAAAAATTTGTGCAAAGAGAAGTAAAAAAGACAAATTCAACATGTTATCGGGTCGAATGCATTATTCATTAGGACCCCAAACCCGCATCTATTCATATGCAGAATTGTCTTTTTTGTTTCTCCATGCACAAATTCTTATTGAATCCGAAACTTTTTATGAACATAGTTTATTGCATCATGTACCCATTTATATTTTTGTTTGATTTTTGTATGCACTTTTTAGTGAACTATTAATTAGGGGAGCATGGGAGTATGTGAGGGCGTGGGAGCACCTGATATGAAAAGTCCATATTACCTCCCTCAACTTCTGTCATAGTCAGCTTTTTTTTTGCTAAACTAGAAAACTGGATGTTTGTACCTCAAACTATTGAAACTAGACGATGTACCTCCCTAACAGGTTTTCAAAGCGGTTTTGCTTGCTTACGTGATGCCACGTCAGTCATGAGAGAGGTAAATTCAACTTTCATGATAGTTCAAGAAGTTTCATGAGTCTTTTTTTAAAAAATATATAGAAACATTTTTTCGAAAAATTCAAATACTTTTTCTTGAAATAAATGTAAATTTACAAATAGTCAAGTAATATTTAATGTTATAAAAATCATAGACAGTTTGTTTTAATTCAAAAATAGCATAGTTATTTCGTGTTTTTAGATAATGAAAAAATATTCCGGCTTCACACCTCTCAAAAGAGAGACATCAGACCACCAAAAAGTATTTTTATTTTTCATATCCAACCGCGGAAAATTCATCTAGTTGCATCTCGTGGGTTCTCATAATCGATACAGAAATCGATCAAATCATTTGTTCCTTTAACCAAAAAAAGTATTTATATTTTCCATGTCCAATCACGAATCTCGCAATTTATACAATAAATTAGATAGGTAGCTAGGCTAATCTAGTTCCATATACACGAGTCTGTTATCATTCTACTGGAATGATGAATAGCTTGAGCAGGTAGAAATAGAAAGAATGATATGTGTATAGATTATAGAATAACAAGAAATTACAAACAAAAATCGTGAAAATTAGCTCCTTAGAGCCCATCCAAAATTGTTGTAGACCCAACAAATTAGTAGTTCCCAACCGCGGGTGGAGTGAAATCCAGCAAAAAAATATCAATAAATAAAAGAATAAAAATTATTTCTATACTTTTTATAAAGTCTAATTGAGCTTTCTGAACTACCATGAAAGTTCAACTTACCTCCCTCATGGCTGCCGGGGTGCCACATCAGCAAATACCGCTTTGACAATCGCCTAGGGAGGTAAATCGACCAATTTCAATAATTCAAGGAGCACAAACATCCAGTTTTCTAGTTTAGGGAGGAATAAGCTGACTTTCATAGAAGTTGAGGGAGGTAATATGGACTTTTTCCAATTCCTAAAAGAAAACGTCAAATTTCTTGAATCGACCCTTTTATTTTGCACAAATTTGAGAGAAATTATTATATATAAAAGCATTTAATATTGGTCACACTAAAACCAGGAATTTTGATCAATATGCATTTCATGAAACATCAATCGTCTTTCATTGATGACTGATTGTATTTATCTAAAAAAACATTATTGTTATTGGTAGCATGAGAAAAACAATTATGCCATTTACAATAAGCATGCCGCTCTAAATCATCAATGAAGGTATAGTACTCCCCCATACCCCATAAATCAAGTCGTTTTGGACAAGATTTCAGTCAAATATTGGGAATATAAATCATGAATAACTTTTAAGTTGTTGAGTTTGAAAATGTGAAAACTACATGAATATATTTGTCCTGCAAAATACTTTCATAAAAGTATACATATGTTAGTTTTTAATAAATATTTTTATAAAAATAAGAAGTCAAAATTGTACTTTGGAGACCGTGTCGCCGTCCTAAATGACTTATTTTATGGGTATGGAGGGAGTATGAGAACATTCTTCTCTAAAAAAAATAGTATGAGAACATTTAATCTTTCCAGCTTTCACTAGTTCATCAAAGAGTGTATCATAGTTAGACACATCAAAAGTGAATTTCACCTCATCTTGCCGATTTTTATGGACCGACTTGAGAGAGAAACACAAATACACAATGAAAACAGTGCATCCGACAACTATACAGACAATTCGTTCAAAAAAAACAACTATATAGATAGATAACAACTGGCTAAGCAGCCTAAAACTGAAATCGTTAACTAACCGCAATGAAAGATGGCTAAAAAGGAAAAATGAACTTATGTTATAAACAGCCCATCTAAGCAGGCAGGACCTGCTCAGTGATGTTCTTATACACATTGATCCTCCAACTTCAGAAACAATCTCCCACAAATGCTTATACGAATTGCTCAAGATAAAAGTGTTTTGTGACGAGCAATGAGAATGATGATTGAGTTTGACCGTTCACTTTACATGATCCTCCCCAACATACTTCTTAGTGGCCAACCCCCACCCTTAAATATCATCTACACTTCTATGTGCAAATAATTTGTATTCCAGAGGTGACTGTCATCGAAATTAGGTTGTGTATCTCCAAATAAAATAATTGTTTGTGTTTTCCTGAGGAGAAGTTTCCTAAAACACTCCAGAGTACATTATTTCAAGCAACTGCCAAGGATTTAAACAGTTAACACCTGAAACATTGCCACCACTTCCTTTCTGCAGTAAATATGTATGACGCCAAATGTTTGCTCTCATAGATGCAAAAGGGTATTTTTCGTAGTGCTGTAGGTGACAACTCAATAAAGAACACAAGTTACACAACAAGCATCACAACCAACGAATGAATGAAGATACATTGGAAGAAAGACGAGATGAGGTACCAGCACCTTGAACCACATGTATAACTCCAGGCAGAAAACTCATTGGAGCTACCATACAGAGAATGGTGGCAATGATCCCTGCGGCAAGGGGATGTAGTGCAAGATGAAATCAGGATGGCTTGGGTGTGCTTGTGTGGCATTCATGAACGCACACCCTGCAAGACTATCTGTTGTTTTTCTTTTGTATGGAGAATGGTGGCCACCTTCTCCGTAGCAATGAAAATTCATATACACTTCGATGCACTTGAGGCTTAAGAGGTGCTCCATACCAGCTGGTGTAGCACCGCTCCACTCCCACTCATCAAAGTATATCTCAAGGCATCGGAGCTTGGGCAAAACCCCTGGCAGGAAGCGCAGGTATAATGGAGTATTCCTACCACAACAGAAATAGAGTTGCTCCAGAGCTTGGAATCCCATGCAAAATATGATGGCAGACTTGTCTTTAGGTTGATCCACCACGTACAAGTACAGGACAATGAGGGAGGGCAGTTCTGCAAGAACACTAACTTCGTCAGTAGTGGTCTCCTTCACTAGCAGATTCAGGCGGCGGAGGTTTTGAAGGTCATTGCAGATCCATCTAGGAACTCTGGGCAACTGCCATCCTCCAATGTCAAGTCTTTCAAGATGTAGAGGAGGATGTGACAATGAGCTGAGACGATCAGCTTCATCATTGTATATAGAGCCACAATGATTCACATCAAAATATCTGAGGTCCCGGAGTTTTCCGAGCGAAGCTATCAAAGCATTAAAGCCTGTGGGCGTTGGCACTGAAACATAGAATACCCCAAGGTTCCTCAGATTTGTCAGCTCACCAAGGCCCTTAATGTTCTTTGTATTTGACACATCAATGCTTCTGATGGTGCGCAAGGACTTCATTTTGTCTATCCCGTCAGCCAATATTGCGAGGCATGGAACAATCAAATGGGTCAAGCGGGGCAAACCAACAATATCTGACGGCATGCTTCCTATGTGGTAGCTATGTAGTTCCAGAGTCTCCAAATACTGAAGTCTTTGGATTTCAGTAGGGAGCTCTATTACGACTGATGCATCTCCTGCGACCTTCAAATACCTCAGCTGAAACAATTGCCCAACAAGAGTTAGGTCGACTTTTATCTTGCCTCCAATACTGCCATTTTGAAATTCGAATATCAGCACTCGTAGGTACTTTAAAGACAGTAGTGAAGCAGGCACACATACAGATCTTGCAAACAGTGCAAGTGATCGAACATGTGACATGCTATTATCCATGGCTAGTGATGTTGTGCCATCTGCCACACCACGAGTCCTAAAGTCCAAGGATAGTCGACGGACCTTGTAGTCATGCTGTCTCAATAATTCTTCACCACTGTATGCCACACGAATAAAATTATCATCTGCACACCTGCTGAGGATCAAATCAAGCACCATATCATGTACTCTACAGAAAAATACATCCTCACAGTCAGTTTTCTCAGGTTGGATCAAGCTTCTGTTGATAAGCTCATTGAAATAACTCTTCGCGACAGTCTCCAAATCTCGGCCATGAGAATTACTGACAAAGCCCTCAGCTACCCATTGTTTAATCAAATCATCCCTGGCTATGACATGGTCCTCTGGATATATAGCAAGGTATAGGAAGCATGTTCTGAGATGGAGCGGAAGATTCTTGTAACTAAGGTACAAAATTTGTCTCATAGCTTCCAAGGTTTGGTTTGCACCAATCTGTGTGCCTATAGAATTCCGGATGATCTCCCATTCTTCCCTTACTCTTCTCGGTTGATTAGCTAATAGGCTAGCTATAGTAATAATTGCGAGTGGCAAACCACCACACTTCTTTAGAATTTCAGCAGCTACTTCTCTATATTGAGAAGGACATCCATCTTCGGACTCAAATATTCTTTTACATAACAACCTCATCGAGTCTTGACTGCTGAGTGGCCTCATTCTGTAAATGAGTTCATGCTGATTACAAGATGTCCTACTAACCACATGTTCAACTCGTGTGGTTACAATTACTCTACTGCATTTACCATTTTCTGGGAAGGCACTGCTGATAATAGCCCATGATGGTGCATCCCACAAGTCATCAACTACAATCAAGTACCTGTTGAATTGCTTGCACCGGAATCACAAATTACAATAGGACATGTATATAAATTTAGATGGAAGCAGCATCAGTCTAGGAAAGTTTAAACAAAAAAGTGAGTCAAACTCTTTTCAAGCAAATCTGAAAACCTGAGTTAGAAAAATGTATGAATCCTATAGTTAAATAAGCACTATATTAAGATAATATTGAGCCTAGCATACAGTAGCATGTCTGTTGTGTTAAAATCACACATATTAACAGACTTCGTTTTTGTTTTGAAATGCTAGTAATAAAACTATTATAATTTATTGTTAATGTGTAAATCCGCAAGTTATTATTTGAAAGAAGGCACTTAAATCAGTTTATGCATTTATTCAGAAAAATATCCAATTTGATTAATTGTTTCTACCGTCATGATAGTAAAGAGCAGCTTGCTACCGCAGCCTTAACAAACTGAAATTTAAAGTCTTAAATTATTCTTAAGGAACCTACATGCATATGTACATCTGTAGATAGGTCAACCCTAAGATCATGGTTTGATTTATGATGTATCATCCACATTATCCAAAAACTATATATATCTCGTCCACAGTAGTTGTAAAAAGTAATATGCACTCTGAATAGAAGTAAATTAAGTAGAAATTACCTCCTATCTTTAAGATATGTTCTAATATTATCGATCATATCTTCCACCTCGGAAGACCCCCTTATACCAAGTTTTGATTGTATACGGTATAGAAGCCTTGTCATATTGGGTCTCTGGGAGACCGACACAAACACCTTGCAACTGAATTGCCCTCCGATCACTTGATAGACCTCCTTGGCAAGTGTGGTTTTACCCAAACCTCCGAATCCAACAATTGGTAGAATCTTAAGTTGTTGCCCCATGTCTGTCAATAACTTTACAAGCTCTTCCCTTGGGCCCTCAATGCCCACAAGATTGGCTGGCTGATTGTACAATGCACAGACCCGAGGATCAACAGCCACAGAACTAGAACTGGAGCTGCAAACTTGGTGCTTATACCTCTTATGCCGTTCATTTATCTCCTTCAGGCGAGTCTTGAGCTCCTTGATCTGCTTGGCAGTCTCAAGACGGGCCCTTAGAGTTTTGACAAAGTGAAAAAAATTGTGAATGAGGCCAGCTTTGGCATCGACACCACCCGTACAATGCATGAAATCATCAAGGCAGTCCTCGATGTCGTATGCAGTTTCCCTCACTTGATTCCTCCAATCCTTCACCTGTACATCGAGCTCATCACTATCCTCCTCCAGCTTGCCGAGGAGAGCATTCATAGTGCGGAGTTCATCTCTGAGGAATACAGTATCCGGCTCTGAAACACCGAGTAGGTTGTCCGCAATCAGGTCGCTGAGCTTGACTAGGAGGGGCTCCATCACCCCTTTCGATGTGCTGACCATGATTTCCTCCATGGCTCAGTCTCCTTAGCCTTACTTGTTACCTGCCTGTCCAAATGACCAGATCTGCGAGTTAAAGGAAGCTTTGTGCTTGCTGCTGGGTCGTTTCCTCAATCGTTCTTTTTCAAAAGTGCAGGATGCTGACGGTAGCTCGGGTCTGAAACAGGTACCAACAAATTGGCGTCAATCTGAATAAACATATATGTTTGCAATCAGTTCACTACTAATTGGCTCGAATCTTAACCCATTGCAAGATTATACTGTATGGGCTGCAAGTAACATGTCACCTGTGAGATATTTACAAAACACCTGGTTTTGTTGTTGCAATTACTAAAATTAAGTTGTGGATGAGTTGAAGGATTTTCATCAGCTGTAGGCTGTGTCATCTCCTTTTCTTTGAAAAGCGCATCTGATACTCTGCCCCATTTGAGGGGTTTAGGTTGAAGTTGAACTACAAACAACAAGAAGAATTGATAGACGGGAATCTTTAAACCGCAAATTTTAATAAAATGATAGCAAACTCCATCTAATCAACGTTTCACTTGATTGGAGTATTGGGCTGATCTGAGTCGTTTAATTAGCAAACTTGATCCCAACTAATCTACTAGAGAGGAGCGGACGAAGTGGGGTAGTATTACCTGAAGGCTGAATCACTTAGGCCAGCTCGCAGACGTCGAACCAGCACTGGAGAAACAGGGGACGCCAGCTAGAGAGGGACCCCATGGTCGGATGCTCCACCAAGTTCACAGGCGACCGACCGGGCGCAGCTCTCCGGCGATGGGCAAACGGCCAACGGGTTGGACCACCGCAATTCGGTCGTCGATTAGACCCGGCGGGCCGCGATCTACGCCTCTACCAAAAAGAACTGGGAGCACGGGCGCCTCTGCTGGAGAAATAAGCGGAACGGTAACGCTACACTCGCGTCCGGAGTCCGGACGCATCGGACGCCAGAAATATCTAGTACTCGGAGTCCACAATTATTAATGATGAATTGATGATGACTTATCTGAACCACACACACCGTCTACTGTCTGCAGTCGTCCTTTTCTTCTTTTTACTTTTCCTCCGGTTCCAAATTATAACTCGTCTTTTTAAATCTCAAATTTAACCACTCGTTTTAGTTAAAAAATTGTAAATAGTCAAATTTAAATTATTCTTGAATAATTTTTGTTAACATCGTTAGGAGAAAATTACAAATTTGGGACTCCAAACGTTGCGCTTCGCAACTTTGCCATTTCTAACATCGACTTCGCAAAAATAGGTCTCGAAACGTTGTCCTCTTGCAAACCATGCCATCAGGTGTATTTCCCCTTTTTTATAATCAAAATACATGTATTTGCCATCTGAAAAGACCGTTTTGCCTTTTTTTTCCCCTCACGCTCGAGACGTCAGTCGCAGAGTCGCTGGGCTGCCTATAGCCGGTGCCCCTTTTTGGCTCCTGGACGCTGCCTGGCTGGCTTCCGGCCGTAGCTGGCTGCCTGGTTGCCGGCGCGATCACGCCATGGGCGGCCGGCGCGGCGAAGCCTTGGGGGGCCAGCGCGGACTGGACCTCACCAGTCAGTCCCTGGGCGGCAAGCGCGGCCAGGACTTGGGCTGCCTGAGCGGCCACGGCTTGGCCGGCCGGCGCGGCGACGGCCTGGCCGTCGTGGACGAGCGGTGCTGCATGGCCGGCGGAGACGAGCGACGGGGCTTGGCCGGCCGGCGGGGACGGCCGGCATGGCCTGTCCTGCGGGGACGAGCGGTGGGGCTTGGTCGGCGGGGATGAGCAACGCGCCGTCGTTCGCCGGTCGTCTAGGGTTCAGTCTCGAACGCGAACGGATCGATGGAGGAGGCAGGGATGCGAACCGTCAGTGAGCAGGGATGCAAACCGTCCGTGAGCAGGGATGCTAACCGTCCAAGTAGAAAATACTAAGGGCAAGAATGTCCTTTCAGTTTGGAAATACACCCATTTTAATTAGTAAAGAGGGAAATTACGTATGAGGGTATGGTTTGCAAGAGGACAACGTTTCGAGACCCATTTCTGCGAAGTCAATGATAGGAATGGCAAAGTTGCGAAGCGCAATGTATGGAATCCTAAATTTGTAATTTTCTCCAAAGTTAGCCACAGCAAAAACTAAAATAAGACGAACGATCAAATTTAAAATCAAATGAACTATATTTTGAAATACTTTGGAATGGAAGACTCCTACCGAACTCCGCATCCTGAGCCATGCTCGGATGCTCCACAAGCCGTCTGCCTACGCTGCCTCTGTGCTCAAACATCAGAGGACGCCTCTCCTCTTTTGCCTACGTTTGTTAATGCAGCAGCAAGCCCGCGCTTGTTGGTCGCAGTGAGTGCTATGGCCGAGCAATGTGTCACCGGTGAGCCGGCGGCGCCGAGTGCCGTTGAGATCTCCCTAGGAAGCTAAACTTATCCGGCGGGGCGCGCTGGGCGCCGCCTGCCGCTCGTCCGCGGTCCGCAGGTAAATCTGACAATGGTTCGGTTTGAACCATTTTTTGAGTTGGGGTTTAGATGTTGTTCAACGTGGTTTGGTACAAAACGGTTTGACTTTTATAATTGTTTGATTTGGTTTGGTTTAATAATTATAATAGATGAGAACAATTTAACAAAATAATACCATGGTGTAGTATAAATTAGGTTAAAATCGGACCTTAAAATAAAAAGTTCACGTTTACACACAAATTCTTCTACAGAATTTGACTGTAATTCGTTGGATGATAGGAACTCTCTCACTCAAGTAACAAAATGGATGGATGTAAACGCGAAAGTGTGGAGGTGGGTGAATTGGATAAAACTAGAATCACTCGAAGATCACTCAACAAGATCAACGAGCATCAGAGATTACTCGACGGGTTTCTCAACTAGGATAACTCGGAGATTACTCAACAAGATCGACTAGCACTGGTGGTTACTGCACAGATTTCACAAGAAAGAGCAACGCTCAATTCTCAAATCTTATCATATTCATCAACTCTCTCAAAAGATTACATATCATCCCTTTATATAGAGAGGGAGAGATGCACACACTTAATACTTGAACTCTTAGAAAACTAGTAAAAGGACACTTAAGAAATGACTTCCTAATTAATATTCTTAGACTCTGAGAGTCTTGGAGTTTCGCGCAGCTTCCTGGAAGCCTGCACACCTTCCACTAAAGTGATCATAACTCTTGACTCAGAAGTCGAAAAGATGCGTCGTTTGTTGCGTTGGAAACTTAACTCATAGCACTTTCCAATAATGTATCATTTGAATGCTGAAACCCACTAGTGAAATACCAGAAATGCACGAAACATAAATATGTTCCGGCACTTGTGCAAGCCACGACCATTTGATGTAACCAGTGACGGGTTACCTCTTCTTATGAGCACATCATTGGAGATATCTCATAATGATAGTCCGCTACTCAGTGCAAATCGGTGAAACCAAATCGATGTGTAGAGCTCACATCCAAAGCAGGGTCATAGATTTAAAAGCTCGTGGTTCACACTATAAAATTTTAGCGGATTTGACCGAAATTTACTGGAGTTGCCTTAATATGACAAACAGCTACTCCGTACAAATCGGTGAAGCCAAATATATATAGGACCCACGTCCAAAGCTGGACCCTAGAATTAAAAGCTCACATTCATAATATAAATATTAGCAGATTTGACCAAAATTTACTGCAATTGCCTTAATATGATAGTCTGCTACCCTGTGCAAATCGGGGAAACCAAATCTATGTGGGACATTAAAACAAAATCTATATGTGTGACCCACGTCCAAAGCCAGACCCTAGAATTAGAAGACCATAAAATTTTAGCAGATTTGACCGAAATTTGTTAAAGATACTTTAATATGATAATCCGCTACTCCGTGCAAATCGGTAAAGCCAGATCTACATGTGGGGTCTATATCCAAAGTTGGATCACAAAATTAGAGAATTAAACTGATTTTGTTAGTTTTGAAATAAAAAAATTAAATGGTTTGGACGAATGAGTCATTGGTTTGGGTTAGATTGGTTTTTGAAGTATAGTATAGTGTAAAGGGCTTAGTGTGGATTTGGTTTGCTTCTTTAGGGCAACTTTAACATATAAAACAGCAGGAGGTGCGAAGTCAGGGCACGTCAGAGTACCCGTTGCTGGCAAAATTTGCTCTAACGTGTAAAAACTCTAGCACCATCTTCTCACTCCAATGAACAACTCTCCTCCAATAAACCCTACCACATTTGAGGGGGGAAAAGCAAATATGAGGAATTTTATCAAACTGTAGCACCATAAACATAGGGTAAAATGGTACATATCATAAAAATTGGACCTTTGTAGCATGCTGTGCATGATGTTTTTTAAAAATTCTCTGAACAAACTTAATTATATTTAAAGTAACCTTTGATGATAAAAGCAACTTGACCAAGCAAGAGTTTGCTCAGGCCTTGTAACCAGTTTTTGTTGCTCTGATTGTATTCGCGTGTATCCCCCCTCCTTTTCTCTTAACTCCTCCTCCCTGTTTCTTCTTTTTAGTTTCTTCTGCCTAACTCCTGGTTGGGTATCTTTGTAAGTACTCTTGTAACCCTCTTTTACTCTTTTATTTAATTGATTCCTGTTGCGCGGCGGCGGGGGGGGGGGGGGCGCTAAGGACTTTATAAGAACCATTTTGTCAACGTGGTGGCAGGGGTGTAAGGATCAATTCACCTATCACAAAAATGGACGTGGTGATTTCCGTACTATAATGTACTATACAAGGGTGCTTGCAAATGCTTTTTGCGTGCCAAAAACCTTTGGAAGGGTTGGAGATCAACCTTGGATGGTTTTGTAAGGGTTGGAGCTCAACCAAAGGTCCTCTAGCCTAATTGGTTAGAGAGGGTTGTGGTATGGTCGCAACTAGGAGATCTGAGTTTGATTCTTTGTTGGAGCGAATTTACAGGACTGGTTTAAAAAAATTCCTTTGCAGGTGAAGCTGAGGTTCAGGGATTTTTTAAGCCACCCACCGACTTAGTTTTTTGGATGGTCTTGTAACATTACAGATCACAAACACCTTCGATCATTGGAAGCACATATGCTAAAAAGGATATTATCCCATTTTTGAAATTACCCACCTTTTTGGATGGTTTTGTAACATTATAGATCACAAACACCTTCAATCATTGGAAGAACATATGCTAAAAGGATGAAATATCCCATTTTTGAAATTATCCACCTTGTTTATACCTGCAACTGTTTATTCGTCGTCATTGTTGTTGATGAAGAGCGATTGAAGTAAAGTTTTGGTTATATTTTTTGGAAATCACCCACCTTGTTTATACCTGCAATTAAAGATCACAAACACCTTCGGTTATTAGAAGCACATATGCTAAAAAGGATAAAATATCCCATTTTTGAAATTACCCACCTTATTTATACCTATAATTGTTTATCCGTCGTCATTGTTATTGATGATGAGCGATTGAAGTAAAGTTTTGATTATATTTTTTTAGAGGAACAAGTTTTGGTTATATGATTCAACCAACCATGCCCGCAGCATATAATGCGAGTTGTTTTGATTACCTTAGTCCTTGAGAAAATTATCAAGCCTTTCGTTGCTAACCGTTGAAAACAGAAGACAGCGACGACAGACGAAGAGCTAGCTGTTCAGGTCACGCATGGATTTTTTTTATCGGGAAATCGAATAAGCAGACCCAAATAATATAGGAAAAAGTCTATATCACCCCCTCAACTATAGGAGCGGACTACATAACCCCAACCTATGAAACGGTCAGTATCATCCTTTGAACTTTTCAAACCGGTCCAATTACTCCATAAAGCAGTTTCCAAATGAGTAGATCTACACAGTGAACATATAATATGCAATGATTTAGTTCATTTTCGCTATAGCTTTAGATTTATGTTTTTCTTCATAGCTATAAAAAAATGTACTAAAGTATACCATATTATATGTTTATTGTGTAGATTTACTCATTTAGAGTTCAATAAAATTGATTTTTCCATTTTATGATTTTATGTGATTTACTATGATTTTTTAAAACTAATTTAAAAGTTAATTTGACCAGTTTCAAAAAAATCAAAAGTGATATAGACCGTTTCATATATTGGGATTAGTCCACGTCGAGTGAGACAGACTTTTTCCGATAATATGGCACATGTATGGCTAGTTTGGTGCTATACCTGATCATGGGTTGGGTCGTGTCGGGTTCGGGTCGGGTTGTGTCGGGTTACTGGGTCAAAAATCTTGGCCCGCGCCCGACCCGTCACACTGTTGGGTCGGGTCAGGTCGGGTTTGTGTTTTTTAGTTGTAATTTTCGGGTTGGATCGGGTTGGGTTGGGTTATTTTCTTGATTCGGGTGAAAATTTCGGCCCGCACCTGACCCGTCGCACGGTCAGGTCGGGTTGAGTTTTTTTCAGGTGGGTCGGGTCGGGTTTATGGGGTCGGGCAACCCATGATGAGGTATATTTGGGCCTTGTTTAGATGGCTAAAAAGTAGCAAAAGTAACTGTTCCAACTCCTGTAGCACCCCTGTAGCACGTTTCGTTTGTTTGTGGTAAATATTATCCTACCATGGGGTAATTAGGCTCAAAAGATTCCTCTCGTGATGTACTCCCTCCGTCCCCTTATATTAGCATTTGTAGGGTTCAAATTTTTTCCCACAATATTAGCACTTCTAGCTCGTGGACCCCACGTACCCATTAGATTCCTCCCCCTCGACAAAAATCTTCCCTCTCGAGTCTTCTCAGCCGCACCCCGTCTTCCCTTCGCCGCCGGTAGCGCGCCCTGCGGCCGCCGGTCCCCAGCCACAAGAACTCCCCACCCACCGCCACGCCTCCAGATCGCCGCGCCTCCAGACCGCCGTCTGCCCCGCTCACCTTGCTAGCTTCCAGATCGACAATGGAGCACCCATCAAACAAATCCCCAATCTCTCTGTCTCCTCCTTCCCTAGCCGCACGAGCTGCCGCTCACCTCGGGAGCATCAATGGCGCCATGGCCTGCGGCGTCGGGAAGGAGGGGGCGCCATGGCCTGCGGCGGCGGGGTAGGATTCATCGGCATCTGGCTCGAATTGGTAGCGCCGGGGCTCGATTCGTCGACGATTGCTGCGGCTGGGGTGGAAGGCGCGGCGGCCGCCATGGCCTATGGCGTCGGGGAGGAGGTGGGGGCGCCATGGTCTGCGGCGGCGGGCTCGAATCGGTAGCGTCGGGCTCGATTCGTCGTCGGCTGCTGCGGCTGGGGCGGGAGGCGCGGCGGCTCCCATGGGCTACGGCGTCGAGGAGGAGGTGGATGCGCCATGGCCTGCGGCAGCGGGGAAGAAGAGGAGGAGGAGGCCGGGGTGGCGGGCATCGAACTCGGGGAGGCCGCGCGCCGTGCCGCGTGCAGAGAAGGAAGCGGGGGCCTCGACCCCGCTACGCCAGAGGAGAAGTCCGCAGTCCGCGCCGCTTCTCGCCGTGATCTTCTCGCCGCCGTCGTGGTGGAGGAGGAGGGCCTTGGTCTGCGGCGTCGTCGGGGAGGAGGGCGGAGAGGAGCCGGAAGGAGGCAAGGAAGGGGAAGGGGATGTGGAGAGATAAGGGGCAAATTCGTCATTTCATCTCTATCTTGTTTCTCCAGTTTGAATGCTCCAAATGCTTATATTACGGGACGGAGGGAGTACAACAGAACTGTGTGATTAGTAATTTTTTACCTACATTTACTGCTCCGAACATATATCTTTTGGTATATTTAATGTGATGTGATGGAGAGAGAGTTGAAAAAGTAGCAAATTTTTGGCAAAAAATTTGCCAACTAAACCAGGCCTTGGTGCTGATGAAAGGGAGTTGGGCTGCAGTGGGGCCACGTCGTCGAGATTCGTAATTAAAGAAAAAATCGATTGATGATGGTCCCATCCAGTTGTTGCGTCCGTTGTTGGTGATTCGCACGTGATTATTAGTATATTACTCCTTTGTTGCTCCTTGTGGCATTGGTTTGGTTGGTGAAATTGGGATTCGGTGCGTGGATCGTGGAGCTCCATGCCTCCATGCTCCTCTCATGGTCAGCAACCAGGAGTCGCGTCAGCAATGACGCGGCAGAACACGCAGACGACAGGGCCAAGACGGCGAAGGAATGCGGCCAGCCGGCGGGCGCGTGGGTCCCATCTCCTCCACCTCCCCTCCTCTCCTTCTTCCACATGGGGAAACTTGTTTCTTGTTCTGATCCATCGCCGTCCGGGGGCAATCGACCGACTGATTGGGGCATGGACTGGAGTGGTTGAGGTCACGCTCATGCTAGGCGAGGCCAATTTATTAGCTGGGTGCTGAAACGTGCGTCTGGTCTCCTTCCCATCGTCTGCTCTTGCTTGGACCCAGCCCCGGAGACCCGGAGTAGCAACCTCCCCTTCTTGCGGAGGAGGAGAGGAGCAGCTGAGGCGCCGCCGCCATGGACGCGGAGAGAGGAGATGCGCAGTCTCCCCTGCTGCTGCAGCACCACCCTCCTAACCAGACGCAGGTAAACTCCCTCCTCGTTCTTCAGTTCACTTGGCATCTCCCGACCCCATCCATCCCCGTAGCTGCCCCTTATCCTTACACTGCACATGGACGCTGCTCTCTGAATTCACAGTCTCCGAATGAAATGAAATCATAATCATGCTTGGTGGTATTTAGTCGTGATGCTAACTGCGCTTGCTATTCTTTCGCCAATCCTGCAAGTCATGCTTCCCTGTCCTCCTTTCAGTCCCACGAGATGGTGATCGGAGCCTGATATGCATTTCTTTCCTCCCTGCAGGTTTCCCCAGCGAATCAGCACTACAACAAGCCCTTCAGCTGGAAGGCTCCTGCCGTTATTCTGGGTATGTCGCTCATCTCAGGCTCTCAGCACAACCATATGTTAAGCAGAGGAGCATACTCTCACATGCCTGCCAAGTTCTTGCATTGTGTTCAGTTTAATACCTTGTTTGCCTACCAAACTGCTTCTCTAACTACTGGCGCTTCTTTGCAACCCCAGCCTTCGAATTCTTGGAGAGCATTGCCTACTCTGGCATAGCCCTCAACTTGGTTATCTATCTCGGAAAGGTCCTCCATGGAACCACTGCCTCCAATGCAGCAAACGTTGATGCGTGGAACGGTGCCACATTTCTTACACCGGTCCTTGGAGCCTTTCTTGCTGATACATATTGGGGAAAGTACAAGACCACAGCCATCTCTATAATATTCTACGTTGTTGTAAGTGCAGACACCATCTTAGTTTTGTACCAATTCTCTTGCGCTATGTACCACTTTTAATCTTTACAACATTTTGATATGTATCTTGATTGTCCTCAATTAGGGGTTGCTTGTAATTACCGCCTCTGCTGTCATTCCATCCCTGCGGCCTCCTTCATGTGAAGGAAGTTCTTGCCCTCCTGCAACAGGCTTTCAGTATTTTGTGCTCTTTGCTTCGTTGTACATCATTTCAATCGGTACAGGAGGAGTCAAGTCAGCTCTACTTCCCTTCGGAGCGGATCAGTACAATGACTCCAACCTTGAAGAAAGTAAAAACAAGCAATTGTTCTTCAGTTGGTTTTTCATTGCTATCAACCTCGGAGTGTTCATCTCAGGCACCGTAGTTGTCTGGATACAGCAAAATGTTGCTTGGTCTCTTGGATTTGGCATCTCTTTTATATGCCTTGTTATTGCCACAGTCGCATTTTTTGCTGGAACACCATTCTACAGGGTTCAGCTTCCAACTGGAAGCCCGCTGAAGAGTATTGTGATGGTATTTGTTGCCTCCTTTAAGAAGAGAAGAGTTGCAGTTCCTGATGATAGCTCGCTGTTGTTTGAAGGGGATGATGCTGTATCAAGCAACACAGTACCAAACAAATTAGAACACACCGATGAATTCAGGTACATTTACCACTTTGTTTTAATATGGAATCTGTATTCAGAGCTAACATAACATATCTGGAAAATTTTGCTTACATTTAGTTTGAGTGCTTTGTAACCTGCAAAGAGGAAGATAGCAAGTGCCTAATATATCTGTTCACCAACTCTGCAATTATGCGGGATTGAAATTTAGTATTTGATAAAAGAAAAGCGACTCCCTGGCAAAAAAAAGAGAAGTTTTTAAAAACCAACTCTTAGATGCACCTTTGAATTATGTGATTTGAGATTAAAAAAGACTACTTTGGAATCTGGATCAGGGCCTATTGTTACTTGTATGCTTCAAATAGCTTCGGTATCCCGTGAATAGAAGGTACCTTGTGAAACTGTTATATGTTCTGCAAGACAAATACCCTACAACTGGAGCTATAGTGAGAAAATACCCATACAACTCAATTCAAGTACTATGCAGCCCCTGTCTGTCTATGGACTGAAATATTGAATTAAATTCTATCTCCTAACTATGATGGGCATTTCTTTGTCAACCCATGTTTCCCTGTTGGATTGAAATAAATTCTATCTCCTAAGTCCTAGCTGTGATGGGCTTTCTTTGTCAACTCAAGTCTATGGGTATCTCATGACCAGTTAACTTCATTCTCCTCTTTAATGTTTTGTTCTGCACCATGGCACAGAATGTGTTTTGTATTTGAAGCCCTTATATTTAGGGACAAAGGTAGTATGACGAAAGAAAAACGACTCATTGAATTTTTTTTTAAATAACTCTTGAATGCACCTTTGAATTAAGTGATTTTAGATTCCTTTGAATTAAGTGATTTGAGATTTCTTAAAAAATATTCTGGATCAGGACCTATACCCTAAATTTTGTTACCCATATACTGGAAATAGCTTTTAAATTCTGTGAAAAAAAGGGTACCTTATGAAACTGTTAAATGTTCTTAAAAAGACAAAATATCCTATAACTGAGGCTATAGTGGGAATATACTCGCATACTCAATTGAACTACTATGCCTATCTGATTGAATCATATTCTACTATGCCCTAACTGTGATGGACATTTATTTGTCAAGTTCTGTTAGATGAAGTCTATGGGCATTTCATGACCAGTTAGCTGCATTTTTCTCATTAATGTTTTGTTCTGCACCCTGGTACAGTAAAGACTGTGTTTTGTAAATTGAAGTCATTTTTTTGTTTAGAATTATGTTGATCACCTTTTGTATCTGAACTCATTCATTCAGGTGCTTGGATACGGCTGCTGTCGTTTTAGATGAGCAAGAGATAAAGGACAGCCGTCGTCCCTGGTTACTATGTACCGTAACCCAGGTCGAGGAAGTGAAGATTCTGATACGGATGCTCCCAATATGGTTCACCTGCGTCTTCTACGCAGGCGCTATGTGCCAGACCGCCACCACGTTCGTCCAGCAGGGGAACGCCATGAACACCAGGATCTGGTCCTTCTCCGTGCCGGCCGCCTCCATGAACTCCGCCTCTGTCATCTTCATGATGATCTGGGTGGCGTTCCAGGACAGCGTCGTCATCCCGATCGCCCGGAAGTACACCGGCAACCCGTCGGGGCTCACGCTCCTGCAGCGGATGGGCGTGGGGCGGTTCCTGGCGATCCCGGCGCTGGCATCGGCGGCGATAGTGGAGACGATGCGGCTGCGGCGCGTGCGTGCCGGCGGGAACCTGAGCATCGGGTGGCAGCTGCCCCAGTTCGTGATCCTGTCGTGCTCGGACGTGTTCTGCGGCATCGCGCAGCTGGAGTTCTTCTACTCGGAGGCCCCGGCGTCGATGCGGAGCCTGTGCTCGGCGTTCCAGTTCCTGGCCATGTCGCTGGCCTACTACCTGAACACGCTGGTGGTGTCGGTGGTGGCGGCCGCAACGACGGCGGGCGGACGGAAGGGGTGGCTCCCCGCGAACCTGAACGACGGCCACCTCGACTACTACTTCTGGCTGTGGACGGGCATCAGCGCGGTGAACTACGTCGTGTACACGGCGTTCGCGAAGCGCTACACGGTCAAGAAGGTTGTCCGTCAGTAGTCAGTAGGGACCTGGTCCAGTGGACCTCAAAGTTAAGCTGTCGCAGTCTCTGTGTATGAATACTGAGTATTGTTGTATCGCTGCTGTATTTTACGGTGTACAGTGTACACTAGTCCGGGACCAAGACTGTTGCCGATTGTAAACGCCACCAAAATTTGTTGTGTCAAAAAACAAGAGAGGAAGAGTTGTGTGCATATGGAGATTCAGATGATGCGTTGCTTGGTGCGTGATGCTTGATGTTTCCTTGCCCCCTTGGTGAGCCACTGTCCACTCTACTACATGCAGGGAAAGGTTGATATGATGCAGCTTACAACTCATTTTACTCGTTTTAAAATTTAATGGGCGTGGGACAAGATGAGATGGGATCTACCATATGATTGATAGAAAAGGAATGATCTCTGCAGCCGGTTCTTCCTGTGGGCAGATAGATTGGCACCACACGCTCATCAGTTGGATTGCACCGTACGCTTGTTTTCTGCATCCTAATCAGCGACAGTAAAGACAAGTTGAGCGATGGTTCCAGTTGACTTGAGCAGCTCGGGCTCGGCAATCAAGCTGTAACTACTACAGCGCGCAAGCTGCGTTCAGTGTTGACTTGGTGGCCACTGGCTAATGGTGCTGGCAGATAAACTAATGGCGGTCATGAGTCCAGCGGGACTGGAGTCACATGAACCATGATGGTGCCCGTGCCGTGGGCCTGGCTATCACCAGCAGCATTTGCAGGCATTGATAAACCCCGCAAGATTTGTTAATTTAAGCGACTCAACAGGGGAGGCTCGGATGGTTTGGTTTCTCTGTTCAAGAACCGATGGGGAGCCAGCAGCCGTTGCTGTCGAGGAGGAGGTTGTGGCGCTAAGCAACAGCAACTGGACATGTGAGGCAGCGTGAGGTTCGGCGCCTGCCTGCCTGCCCCTGATTATATATCTTCTCTTAGACCAAAGATGCAGTCTTATAGTAATATAGTATAAAGCTATAATTCAATTCGGACGTGCAGTCGGAAATGCTAGTAGTATTCAAATTGCGGCACTGCAGCTGCAGCAGTTTTCTCAAATGTCTGCAGAACGCCGTTTACTTCTTGCAAACGTCATTATGTAATTATAAACTTTGTTTTGGTTTGGTTTTTTTTTCCCCAGAGATCTGAGAGAGGGACAAGAGCTCCAACTGCCGTTGGTTGCGCTGTACTACCTTGCTTTACTCTCTGCTTGCAATTGCAGATTTGCAGCGGGAGTGAGGAGACCTAAACCTACTACGGATGGATGGTCACTTGCGCTTCTTTTTTGCTTTCTCTTCTGGTGACGAGTTCTTTCGTGTCGCGAACCCCCTTGAGTCACTTATAAGCAGGGAGAGCTGGAGGGAAGACGACGACGTTGACGTGAGAGATTGCATTGCACCCATCTGCTGCGCTGGCAATCTCTCTTCCCGCCTCGGCTCCGGCGCTCTCGGCTCAACTACCACCGATCCGTCCGTTCCGTTCACATGGGCGGCGGCGGCGGCGGCGGCGGCGGAGGGAGCCGTGGTGCGGACGAGAGAGGTGTCGGCCCCCTGCTTCCGGAGTTGCAGGTAGCCGGCGTTTATCCATTTCCCACCTCACTCTCTTTGCAATAATTTTCTTTTTGTGGTTATCCATCATCGGCACCCAGTTAGTTCTTGGCCGGTCAACAGTTTCTTTCCTTGCCCGTCGGGTCCGGTCCGGCCGTCGCGTGCGTGTACTGGGTCTGCGTGGTTCATGATGCCTGCCTGCCCAGCTGGGAGGTGGTTGGCAGATATGAGAGACGTTGGCCCGGCATGCATGTCGCAGCCTCGGCCGCAGCCGCCACTGACTGACAGCCAGCCAGCCAGCCAGGTTCATCAGTTACCGGCCGCCGGCCTCTTTCTCCGTTTCCTCCTTTCCTTCCTTCTCCGATTCGATCCTCTACTCCTCCGGCCGCTGGGATTCTCACACAAACATGGCAATGTTTTACGACGGGCGACGGAGGCGGCGGCGATGACGAACGCCTCCTCGATCACTCGCCCATCTGCCTACTTTCCTTTGACTCGTTTGGTTTCCAAGAGTATTTAAACGGGGAAGAAATTGAGGTCATCCATGGTTGGTCCCTATCCCCTCTCTCGCTAGCCTGCGTTGGAGCTCTACCTCTCCTCCTCCCACCTCATCGTGCTGAGAGGGGGTGGACCCAAGTGAGATCACATCACACCGTCGTCGTAGCAATCCCCTACGTCCTCCACCGCGCGCGCGTCGTTTCCGCCGTCAGCGGCGTCGGAGGAGCTCGCTGAACACGCGTCTTTTTGCCATTCCCCTGTTTCTGTCCCTGCAGAGCGGCGGCATGTCTCCCCCTCCTGGCGGATCCAATGGCCGCCACCACCAGCTGCAGGTTTCTTCCGTGGAGTCGGGGCCGGCGGCGGGGAGGCGCTTCAACTGGAAGGCGCCGGCGATCGTCCTAGGTGAGTCAGGAGCCCCGGTGGCTGACTCTGATCCAGATTCAGATTCGTGATAAGGCATCCGATTGGTGATTCCTGATTTGCCCATTCCTGTGTCAGTGTTCGAGCTGCTGGAGAGCATCGCCTTCTCCGGCGTGGCGCTGAACCTGGTGGTGTACCTGGCCACGGTGCTGCACGGGAGCACCTCCTTCAACGCCGCCCACGTCGACACCTGGAACGGCACCACCTTCATCGTTCCCGTCATCGGCGCCTTCCTCGCCGACAGCTACTGGGGCAAGTACCGCACCATCCTCGCCTCCATCGCCTTCTACCTCGTGGTCAGTTGTTCAATCCTCGCCTCTTTCTCTTCTCTCTGTCCAATTCAATCCGGCGATGGATTGAACGCCACCATCAATAATGTCTGAACGAATGAATGCGGTGATGATTTAATCAACGAACGTGCGGCAGGGCCTGGTGCTGCTCACCGTGTCCGCCGCGGTCCCGGCGCTGCGGCCGGCGACGGCGTGCCAGATGGGGGAGACGTGCGCGCCGGCGAGCAAGACCCAGTTCTCCGTCTTCTTCGCGGCGCTGTACCTGACCTCCGTCGGCACGGGCGGGGTCAAGTCGGCGCTGCTCCCGTTCGGCGCCGAGCAGTACGACGACGACGCGGAGCGCCCCGAGCGGAAGCAGGCCTTCTTCAGCTGGTTCTTCGCCGCCATCAACCTGGGCATCTTCATCGCCGGCACGCTCGTGTCCTGGCTGCAGCAGAACGTGGCGTGGGCGCTCGGCTTCGGCGTCGGCACCGCCTGCCTGCTCGCCGCCGCGCTCGCCTTCGTCGCCGGCACGCCATGGTACCGGGTGCAGATGCCCACGGGGAGCCCGCTCAAGGACATCATCAGGGTGCTCGTCGCCGCCTTCAGGAAGCGCAAGGCGAGCCTCGCGCGGGAGGACGGCGCCGCGGTGCCGCTGCACGAGGAGGAGGAGGAAGAAGAAGACGCCGCCGCCAATGGCGGGCAGCGTCTGTCGCGCACCAAGGGGCTCCGGTGCCTGGACAAGGCCGCCGTGATCGTGAAGGACGAGGATCATCAGGAGGGCGAGTGGTCGCTGTGCACGGTGAGCGAGGTGGAGGGCGTGAAGATCCTGGTCCGGTTAGTGCCCATCTGGCTGACGTGCGTGCTGTACGCGGCGTCGCTGGGGCAGATGACCACCACCTTCATCCAGCAGGGGATGGCCATGGACGCGCACCTCGGGGCCCGCTTCAAGGTGCCCGTGGCGTCGCTGGTGTCCGTGGAGGTGGTGTTCATGCTGCTGTGGGTGGCGCTGCACGACGCCGCCATCATCCCGCTGGCGCGGCGCGCCACGGGGCGACCCGGCGGGCTGACGCAGCTGCAGCGGATGGGCGTGGGGCGGTTCCTGGTGGTGCTGGCCCTGGGGACCGCCGCGCTGGTGGAGCGCCGCAGGCTCCGGTGGGGGCCGTCGGCGCCGATGAGCATCCTGTGGCAGTTGCCGCAGTTCGTGCTGGTGGCGGGCTCCGACGTGTTCTGCGGCATCGCGCAGCTGGAGTTCTTCTACGGGGAGGCACCCGCGGCGATGCGCAGCATCTGCTCCGCCTTCTCGTTCCTGGCGCTGTCGCTGGGGTTCTACGTCAACTCGCTGGTGGTGACGCTGGTGGCCGCCGTGACGGATCGCCCGGGGTGGCTGGCGCCGGACCTCAACGCCGGCCACCTCGACTACTACTTCTGGCTCTGGACGGTCATCAGCGTCGCCAACCTGCTGCTCTACATGGTGCTCGCCGCGCGGTACACGCCCAAGCAGGTCGCCGCCGCCGCCGCCGCCGTCGAGCCGGTGCCTCGTTCCAGAAGCAGCAGCGAATGACTGGGCACATCGATCGGGTACAACTCGATCCGCCCGGCCGCTTTTACCATACAGACAAGACAACGAGACAGTCAGTGAGTCAGATCATGGAAATCATAGGAAGCGAGTGAATGTTCGGGTACTTCGAGTAGGATATACTACGACACCACAGTGATACTCCTTCAATTAACCGTTCCATGAGATGAAACCTGCAAATCGTGGGATTGTGACTGTTAGTATAAGTACACACCATCATCATTTGTACAAGTGATCCAGACAGTTCGTTAGTACTACAGTTAATTCAAGGTTTGTGCATGTAGTAATTTAATAAGTGCGGCACGGGAGTACTAACATAACCACTGCTGGCGTGTCATGCTAGCTACTCGTACCTTCGTAGGCCAGCTGCGCTGTTGCGGTCTTGATCGACAGCAGCAGTAGTGCAGCAGCATCCATGTGATCGGTTTGAGGTTGCTAATGATGGTCTCACCCTAGTTCGTCACCGTGCAATTGAATTTAGCAATTTGCATCGAGTATACGACCATTTAAACAATAACAAGTTAACATACATTTTTCATCTATGCCACCGTGGCTGCCTGCCTGACTGCAGCCCGACTGTATTTTGCAATTTGCATCGAGTATCCGACCCCGACTGATCGATCGTTGCCATGGATGGAAAGGAGAGGTGTACTATGGATTTTTCTTGGCAACATTCGTTGATGTGCGATTTCTTCAGCCATCAATCATGCGGAGGCATCCAACTAATCTTCAGCAAAAAGCTGATCAGTAGTTGAAGTTAGGCCGGCGGCCAGCGCGCAAGCATCTCAAGAGGACGGACGGTCCAGATTCCTCGATCCGGCATCGCATCGCATCCAGTGGACCAGACCACTCCTAGCCAGGCCAGGTGCAGCCACGGCCAGCGCCAGCCTCCCCTCTCCGGACCTGGCTTCTCCACCCAGCACAAGCCCTCGTCCTTGCCGCCGATCCTTGCCCCAAAACCTAGCCGGCTAGCCCGCCCGCCCACCGCCGTCCCTCGGGACCTTCTGGAACCTTCCATCGGAGGTGCCGCGCTCCCCGTCACCAACCCCGACTCCCTCCGCGCAGCGGCGACCTCCCAGATCCGGTTCCACAGAGGGCGAAGGAGGAGGCTCCGGTCGGGGATACAGCTCCGCCCAGCCCGAGGCCAGGGAGATGGGGCAGGCGTTCCGGAAGCTCTTCGATGCCTTCTTCGGCAACAAGGAGATGCGGGTACGCTACCTCCTCTCCCCCTTCCGGTCCGGCCTCCCCCTCCCGAGAGGACACTGCAGTGAATCGCGGTTCCTCGGTGAACCGATCCGTTCGTTCACACTTGCGGTGGCGGGTCGTGTCACGGTCTTATCTCCTTGTATCGTAGCATTGATTTCAGTTATGACTGGATTAGCAGCGAATCTGAAACATTTGTTCCGCCAACAATCTGCCAGCACTGTTTTGGAAACCAATCACTAACATCCAAGAGCGCCGAAATGACGAGTCACGAGTGTTGGCAGCTGGCCGGCCTTGGTGTCCCGTGCTAATCTTACCTGTTTCTCACTGTCATAGATTTGATTCTTGTACCGAGTTAACAGTGGATCATTTATAGCGGCAACACATCTCTGTCTCGTGCTACCAATTACTGCCATCCAAGGAGACTACGAGAGGGAAAAGATTAGTGGCGAGCCAGGGTGGGCTGTAATCTTTTTTGAAATAATGCGCTGTAATCTTTCATACACCATATCATATCATACTTGTGTCCAGTGATATAATGATGAATTCTTACTACACATGAACTGGACTAGCTCTAGCTGGCTAGGTGTTTTCATTGTGTGTACAGTGCCACACCAATTCAATTGGGCCTACTATGTCTCATGTCTTCCTAACATTGATTGATTATTATGCTGACACGGTTTAGTTTCCTCTTTTGAGATTGGTACCCCTTGTTTTACTGAATATACTTCTGATAGGATGCCCGCTCGGTTGTTTTCAGGTGGTTATGCTTGGGTTGGATGCAGCTGGGAAAACCACCATACTCTATAAGCTCCACATTGGCGAAGTTCTCTCCACTGTCCCTACCATCGGTAATTCTACTACCTTTCTGCTTGTGCATTTCATTCATTTGGGGTTCAACCTTAGCCAACTATAGTTCCTCCAACTTAGCAGCTGTCACGTTCAATGATTTTATTCATTCATGCCCATTCATGTTGCAGGTTTCAATGTTGAGAAGGTTCAGTACAAGAATGTAGTGTTTACTGTGTGGGATGTCGGTGGCCAGGAGAAACTGAGGCCCTTGTGGAGGCACTACTTCAACAACACAGATGCTCTGGTCATTTATTCTCATTTCTTTTTCTCAAGTGTAGCAGCATAAAATCTATTCAACTTGGAAGTGCTTGTTCTGTATTGTTTGCTCCACTTAGTTGTGCCCGTTCTGCTTTAGTATTTGTATTTTGTAGCTCAGAGTGTGACTCCAGTACCGTTTGTTAATAGTTCTACTGAGTTCACTGTGAATGCTTAGCTCCCATTTTACTTGGACATCTTTTATTGCTCTTGAGGGCTTAGTGTTACTTAGTGAAACCAGAAAGAGTAATAGTGTTGTACTGTTGTAGGTAATATGCTCAGTATCTGTAGCTCTTTTATTGCTGATCCTTTGTTTATTTTACTTGGCATTGATTTGTAGTAGACACTGCTTTCTTGAAATGTAAGACCTTCCCGATTATCTGCTTAACTTGCAGATTTACGTGGTTGATTCACTGGATAGAGAGAGAATTGGGAGAGCCAGAGCAGAGTTTCAGGTTTATATTGTTTACTATCTGTGTTACCTCTGTCCAGTGATATTCTTTGTGATGTCTGTTCTTACTAACATCTTATCTCTTTCAGGCTATAATCAATGACCCTTTTATGCTTAACAGTGTACTTTTGGTGTTTGCTAACAAGCAAGATATGGTATGTTCAGCAATGTTTTCTCTCGAACCTTTATTTATATATTGTGATTCTTGTGCATGGTTCTGCACTGGTTGATTTTTCTGTCGTGGATTATGGTTTTTTTTGTTCCTGTTTTAGCCTAGTTCTCTTCTGTACGTGTAATGTTAATGAATGAGCTTAGGCAAATTCTTATTCTTGCAAAAAGTCTGCAGACTGTCTGTACTAAAAATATCTGCTGCAAATTTTAGTTATTTTATTTGTTTATTTCTTACAATCAGTGGTGTTTCATTTGGAACAGAAGATATCAATATTTTAGTACTGATTTCTTACAATCAGTGGTTTTCACGTTTTGTTGACATGAATATACATCCTTCATGGTGTGATAATAGTATTAGCCCTTGTTTATAGGAATAGTATTCTTGTTTTTACCCTATTTGCTCACCTTGATGATACGCGTGTTAATGCAGAGGGGAGCAATGACTCCGATGGAGGTGTGCGAGGGTCTTGGGCTGTATGACCTGACTAACCGCATCTGGCATATCCAAGGCACGTGTGCTCTGAAAGGAGATGGCCTCTATGAAGGGCTGGACTGGTTAGCGACTACGCTGGACGAAATGCGGGCCTCTGGACGGATAACGTCAACATCGTCATCATCATCCTGAGCTACATGTAACAGGAGGAAGAGACTATTTGATCCTCGTGATACGCCCATTGAAGGATCATCTTGCGATTCAGGCTGTGCCCTTGCACCTTTTGTTTTCTTATTTTTCGTGGTTCCCCAATTGCTGTTGGCTATACCTGCTATGGAGTAGGGTTGGCAGATTCATCTGCCCCCGATTTGGTGGTGGTGGTGGTGGTGATGTGCGTTTGCAAAGAGAGAGGGTGGTGTTATCTGACTCGTATGCTATAGCTGAGAGTACATCATCTTCAGCCATCGTGTGTGTGTGTGGGAGTGATTGTAAATACTACCACTGATGACATGACTTGTGGTTTTGAAACTGAAGAAATGGATTCCCATACGGCCATGCTCTGTCCCAAAAATAAGTTCACTTATAATATGCCCGAAGTTCAACTATCTCAATTTTGATCGTGTTTGGTTGTTCATACGGTGCTGGCTGTGCAAAGTGAGATGCAGAGAGGTGTTCCTTCTCGCCTGGCCTGATGAAAGAGACAGTCTGCTGAAATTGTAGTCATTTGTTCATGCAAGCCATCATTACTGGCTGTTCCTCTATGTTGGCGCGTCGAGCCTGCTGGCTGCTGCTGCTGAGCCAGAGGATAAGGCGAGCCAGCCTTGCCCGGGCGCCCCCCTCACCTCACCTCGCTTCTTCAGAGTGAGAAACAGAGGAACCAAAACCCAAGCCAAAGCCCAAGAGAGCCGGAGCGGAAAGGAGAAAGTCGCGATGAGGCCCGCCGCCACCGCCGCCAGCACTGGCGGGTTCCATCTCGTGCTCCCGGCGTCGCACAGAAGGCCTCCTCCTCCCCCTATCCTTCCTATCAGCTCTACCAGAGGAAGAGTTGGAGGAAGACTACGAGCGGCCGCCGAAGCGGCACCAGAAGACCTCCTCGTCAGCGGTGGCGGCGGCGGCGGCGCGTTGCTCGGGCGCCCCCTGGAGGACGTGTACAAGGTGCGTGTGGAGCGCGGCGCGGTGGCGCGGGCGCGCGCGGAGGCGCTGCGCGTGATGGAGACGTGGTCGTCGTGGCGCACGGGCGGGCGGTGCCGGTTGCCGTGGGACTGGCAGGTGGACCAGCTCGTGTACATCGTGTCCGGGGAGGTGAAGGTGATCCCCGCCGGCGCCGTCCACGGCGACGACTACATGCACTTCGTCGCCGGGGACCTCGTCAGGTACCCGCGCTGGTTTGAGGCCGACCTCTACTTCGACGGCCCCTACGAGGAGCGCTACCGATTCCTCGCTTACGGAGACGACAACTAGATTACTACTCTTGCTTCCTCTGTTTTTAGGTTAGAAAACCTGAAACAGAGTAGCAGCTAGGATGAATTTTTGTATCACCTCTTGTGCTTCCTCCGCTTCAGGCTTTCAGCTTAGTTATTAGGCTTATCATCTGTTAGCCTATGTATTGGAAAAATATATGCAGTTACTTGTGTTGCAGATGAGAACTATGAGTTCAGACACCAAAATTGAACTTATCCTCCTTCCGTTCCTGTTGCCATCCTGTTCGGCTGTTCCAGATAACTTTGTAACATTTATTCACCTCCAAACTTTTGAATTGATCTCAATATATGTCTACAAAGAAAAGAAATCAACTGGTCATTTTTTCCAGTCACGACCAAAAAGGATATGAACTGTCACGCCTCATCAAATTACACAGAAAGTACCAGCGTTGCAGCCTGCTACAATTTTTTTTTCTTGAATAATCAGCCTGCTACAATTTTTGCCTGCGCTGCAGGGCTAACAGCTTAACAAGACGGGTAAACTAGTCCAATGCCATAAGCTTCAGTCTAGTGCATGTATCAGATGTACTAACACCAACCAAGCAGAGTATTTCGGCTAGTCGACCACACATTCCATCTGGTAAAAAAGAGAGAAACTATGTCCAATATGTTTACCAAGGCTGCACATAGCCACAGACTACAAAAGGATGAAGGGAGGAAAAAAGGAGGATTGCAAACTTTGTTTGTTTATGTCAACGCTACTACATTGAGCCCAACTGGAATATTATCATCAAAAATTGTAATTTGTCCTCTGTCTCCTGCTATCCTGCATCCCTCCTCTTCCACCAGCTGAATTTGAATTCCTGCTGCTTCTTCCTCTTCTGTCAACCCAGCCACTGTTAGGACGGGATGAAGCACCTGCACTAAAATTGGAACTGGCACCGTTGTCGTGATAGAAAGCACCACTGCCACCCATCACCATTCCATTGGTGCTCGAGTTATCTGCTGATGGCCTCGCCCGACTCCGGCGGCCACGTCGCCCCCTGTTATGAGGGTTTGCACCAGGGTAGCCAACTTCTTGCTGATGATAGACGCCACCGTTAGTGCCAGCAATGTTGTTCCTAGCATTGATCAAATCCATATAGCTGGGATTGCTAGCCTCAGCCCCAGCAGATGCAAACAACGGAAAACCCAGCCAATTATTGTAGTTGTAGACCTCATCAAAGTCATCGGTGTCGTACTCATTGGCATAGTCATCGAAGTTTTCAACGTCTTCAACACTCTGAGGCATGAAGCTCATGACAGCTTCTCTGATTGAGGCAGCTGTAGCTCCAAAACCAAAGTTCATCATGCCTGGTAAATCAAAGGGGTCTTCTTCGTCAACATCGTCAAAACGCAAGGTGGGAGGGAAAGTCGGCAGCTGCTGTTGCCTCGAGCTCTCGACTCTGGCTCCAGTGGGCCTTGGCGGTGCATTGTCCACAGAGGCTGCAGAGCCACCACGCCCATAAATGGGAATGATAGCATCGTCTGCAACCTGTCCCTTGCAGACAGGACACTCACGGTGGTAGGAGTGAACATGGAGCCACTGATAAAGGCATTCCCAGCAGAAGAGATGACCACACTTGGTGACGACAGGTTCAGCAGCCATGTCGAAGCAGACGTTGCACTCAAAGTTGGCGGCGCTGCGGGTAGCCTTGTCATCGGGCTCCCTGGTGCTGGGTGGAGCCGCGGTTCCGGATGCGGATGACTTGTCTGTGGTTGAGGTCCCATGTGTTCGCTGTGCCATGTGGCTGGAAGTGGAGGAGGCTGCCTGTTGTTGTTCAGGTACAGGCTGGGATTGGCGATGAGCAGCATCGACGGGGCGGTAGCAAAACTGCGGGGGTGGCCTTCCCCACCTCTCCCCTCTCCGCCTGATGCTGCCGCCGCTGCTGGAACCACCGTGGATCATGTCACTGGAATTATTAGCATATTGGCGATTCGGGAAGCCTCTTCCTCCTGCTCCTCCTCGGCCGGTGCCGGTCGAATTGTTCCAGCCAGCCATGGAATGGAATCGGTCGGTCGGGTGGATTCGTCGAGGAAGCCCTGGGCAGGAGGAAACGAGATTCGTTACCAAACGTCCAAACCTTATTACAAAAAATTAATAACGCAGGGGGTGGGCAATCCGCCAAATGCGGATCCTCCATGGGGGGAGGAGGGGAAGCGATTCGGCGGATTAGGGTTCGGGAGTTGGGAACACAAATATTGGAATCGAGGAGAAATGGAAGGAAGGGGGATCGAGGAGGAGGAACGAACCGCGGGACAGCCGAAGACGGTCGGAGTCGGCGTCGATCGGGGGTAGATGACGGCGAAGAGGAGGAAGAGGAGGTACGAAGCAGCCAGTCGGCGAGAGGGGGAAGGCGTCGGATTCGGCCTCCGTCCGTCTGAGCTCGCCTTCCTTCCCGCAAGAAGGAGGAAAGACGAGGGGAGGCGACCGACCGCGAGAGGCGAGAGACCGAGCAGGAAAACGAGGAAGTTAGCTGGCAAACCGTAATAAAGGCGGAAACGCATGCTCCTTGGGCGGTGTTGGGCCGTCTTACTACAGTGTAAGCCCAACGATACCAGCCCAACTCTCCTTGTTTAGTGATGGGACCAAGCGGGAATGGAAGTTCTACAAAATACCAAGCGGGAATGGAATGGGACGAGAGCAGCTGCAGTGTTGTTTTTTTTATGCTCCGAACAAAAAGGGAGAGAATCTGTGGGCACTTCACGCTGGAGCATGGTGTTACGAAGCAACATTACCGGCGCTCAGCGCCAGGCGCTGCAGATAAATATATTGGAACTGCTAGCACCTGGATGTCCGTTCCGGACGCTAGTATTGGACACCTTCGTGACCGTCGGATGGGAAGCAAATCAATCCTCAGCCGTCCGATTCAAAGTCTAGGAGCAAATGTTGCGAGCATGTTGCGTGCAACATCCAAACATTAGCGGGCCTCCTCCCTCCTCCCCCCATGTTGCGACTTTGCGACTATATTGTGACCATGTTGCGACCCGTGTTGCGTGCAACATCCAACATGAGGAGCTCTCCTCCCCCTCCTCCTCGACACAAATCCCAACATCACATGTTTGCAACATCGAAACTCAACATCCGCAACATTAAAATTTAATGTTTGCAAGACCCAACATCACGTGTCTGCAACATCGAGACTCAACATCCGCAACATTGGAAATTAATGTTTGCAACATCAAAAATACTTAGATCTAATTTTGAAACATTCACACGAAGCACTCGCAACATGTCGAGAACGAGGATGCAACATGTTCACAACGATTGCAAATCATCGTTCAAAACTATCTCATATCGGTAAGACGAACCAAAAATGCAACATCACAGAATTGCAGGTTGGAACATGAAAAAGTCACTGGTGAACATTTTTTTTAGAGTAAATTTCACGCCCGGTCCTTAAACTATTGAACGGTTCTCGTCTAGGTCCACAAACTACAAAAATGCATTTACATGTCCCTAATCTATTTGCGCCGATCATTTGGGTCCAAATTAGCCACGACACGGCCAAACAGCCAACGTGGCGCATCCACCGTGGCAACTGTTTGCACATGAGACGGGAGGGTGATGGAGTTTAAGCAAAGAACCCCTCCCAGAATGCTAGAAACTCGCATTTAATTTCCTCTTGTTTCCTCCTCTCGTGTCTCCTCGTAGCCTGAGAGGCGGAAGGGTGGGAGTGGTCTGGCGAGGGGCGACCAGTCGACGGTGAGTTCTGGAATTTCTGGAGTGAGTTCGCCCGGCGAAAGGTGAAGGACTCCGGCGCCTAGTTGTCGGGGGCCTTTGCTGGCGGTGGAGGACGAAGATGGCCGCAAGATTGCGACGGAAGGGAGAACCTGCCCCCATATATGGTGAGCGAAAAAACTTGCTTTCCTTTGATTCAATGTTACAGCTTTTGGTTTAGATTCGAAATAGCAGTTTGGGTTCCATGGGATTTCGTGTTTTAATTCGATTTTCCACCTAGGGTTTCGATATGATTGTTGTACGTGACTGTCAGGTTGATTTGAATTCAAAATTAATTCTTGAATGCTCTAATTTGTAATTGCATTTCATTTTGTAGGGCCTGGTTCTGAAGAATTTAGTCTAGAGGTGCATCATGGTGGTTTTTTCATTGGGCAAGGGGAGAGCCGAGCTTACATTGATGAGAAGATTAATTGGTTTGATCATTGTGAGACAGATACTTGGTCTCCTCTTTGGATAGATGATTTCATTGCTCAGCTTGGGTATGACAAGAATGGCCACCTGAAGGTATGCTGGTTGTTGCCTGGGAAGACTCTTGCAGATGGTTTGAGGTTTATATCCGCAGATAAGGACACCAATGCCATGGTTTCTGTTGTAGACAGGATCAAAAATATTGTTATTTATGTTGACCATGATGACAATATTGCTGGACTAAACTGGGATAACATTGTTGTCAACCCTGTGGCAAGTTTGCCCAAGGGAGAGCCTGAAGAAGCTGTAAGTGAAGGTGAAGATGATAGTGAGGATGATGCTGACTTTTTGGATAGTGACAATGAGATTGAAGGTGGAGATGATGACCTTTTTGCAGACAATGTCGATGAACACATATCTGAAAACATTGATGGGAAGAAGTGAAAAAAAGCAATTGGGAGTAAACTCAAGGGGCAACAACTTGTTAGTCAAGTGTTCTGGACAGATGAGGAACTTTCTACTGATGAAGAAGGCTTACAACTACCAGATTCTGATGATGAAGGCCCAAGCGGTAAGAGATTTAAGCCTTTTCGGATAGAGGATTTAGAGAGGCCAACATTCTTCATTGGGCAAACATTTGAAACAGTGAATTTGTTGAGGAAAGCAATCACAGAATACAGTATTAGGAATAGAGTTGCTATCTTGCTGCCCAGAAATGACAGTACTAGAGTGAGGGCCCATTGTTCTGATGGTTGTCCATGGACACTTTATGCATCAAAGGACAGCAGAGCCAAATGTTTCTTGGTGAAGACATACAATGGACAACACAATTGTCAGAAGGAGTGGGTATTGAAGAGGTGCACCTCTAAGTGGCTAGCTGAGAAGTATATGGAATCATTTAGAGCTGATGATAAGATGACACTTAGCAATTTCGCAAGAACAGTTCAAAAGGAGTGGAACTTGACTCCTTCTAGGTCTAAGTTATCTAGGGCAAGAAGGCTAGCATGGAAGACCATATATGGTGATGAAATGAAGCAATACAATCAGCTATGGGATTTTGGACAAGAGCTGAGAAGGTCTAATCCTGGAAGTACATTCTATCTGACCCTTGAAGGAGGTGCATTTAGTAAACTGTATATGAGTCTTGATGCCTGCAAGAGAGGGTTTCTAAATGGTTGTAGACCAGTCATATGTTTGGATGGGTGCCACATTAAAACCAAGTTTGGAGGCCAACTGTTGACTGCAGTAGGAATTGATCCCAATGACTGCATCTTCCCAATAGCCATGGCAGTGGTGGAGGTTGAATCACTTAAGACATGGAAATGGTTCCTGCTAACATTGAGGGATGAGTTAGGGATCGAGAACACATACCCATGGACTATAATGACAGACAGGCAAAAGGTTAGTACACATACTACACTTGTTTTATATGTGCAGGGTCTCATACCAACAAGCATATCTAAACTTTGTTCATATGTGCAGGGTCTCATACCAGCTGTGCAGCAGGTGTTCCCAGAAGCTGAGCATAGGTTTTGTGTGAGGCATCTCTACCAAAACTTCCAAGTCCATTTCAAGGGTGAGAATCTAAAGAATCAGCTATGGGCATGTGCTAGGTCTAGTTCCATAAGTCAGTGGGAAAGGAACATGGATAGAATGAAAACACTAAGCAAAGAAGCCTATGAGTGGTTAGATACAGTGGCACCAAACACATGGGTTAGAGCTTTCTTTAGCACTTTTCCAAAGTGTGATATTCTACTTAACAATTCTTGTGAGGTATTCAACAAGTACATTCTAGAGGCCAGGGAATTACCTGTGCTTAGCATGTTGCAGAGGATCAAGTCACAACTCATGACAAGGCATTACAACAAACAGAAGGAGGTAGATAGCTTCCAGGGAGATATCTGCCCCAAGATAAGGAAAAAAGTTGCCAAAAATGCAGAATTTGCTAACATATGCTATGCAATGCCATCTGGGAAGGGCATATTCCAAGTTCAAGTAAAAGATTACCAACACATTGTGGATATTGAGAGCCGAACATGTGACTGTAGGAGGTGGGACCTAACAGGAATTCCATGTTGTCATGCCATTTCCTGCTTGAGGCATGAAAGGATTCCTCCAGAATCAGTGGTGGCCAATTGTTACTCTATTGCTACTTTTGTTACTGCATATGGGAGCAACATCTGGCCATGCAGGGATATATCTGAGTGGGAAAAGATGGATGAGCCAGATGTGGCACCTCCAGTTTATGAGAAGAAAGTAGGCCGGCCACCTAAGGCAAGGAAGAAGCAGCCACAAGAGGTACAAGGCAAGTATGGCCCAAAGCTATCAAAGCATGGTGTAGTGATGCATTGTAGCTGGTGTACTTCCACAGAGCACAATGTAAGAAAGTGTCAGTTCAAGAAGGATGGCATCAAACCAAATCTTGCTACTGCTACGAAGGCATCATCTACATATGTAGCTGAAGAAGACCAAGATGAAATCCCAGAACAATCTGTCAATGCTACTTTTCAACCTGACCAAACTGACCATTCTCACTCATATAACACCACACAACAGACCACAACTATGCTATCTCAAATGCTTTCTCAGGTAAGCTACATGAGTAAAACATTGATTTCCCCCTCTATATTGTGTCTACAATTTTAAGTGTTTAACGTTTGTATAACACTTGTTTTTTCTAGACAACTCAGGCTTCAAGCATGTCCCAGCAGTTACCTCCTGTGTCAGGATCTGCCTTCATCCAGTTTAACCAGCCTACTCCAAGGCCAACCCCACTTACAACAGCAACAAAAACAGGGAAGGCAAAGATGACTAAGACCAAGAAGACAGGACAAGTTGCTGCCAAGAAAAGGTCTGCGGCTCCCAAGAATAAAACTGTACTTGGTGTCAACAACACTTCTGATGTCTGAATCTTATGTGGATGTCATAGGCTCTTCTTTTGTGTACAGCAAGTAAAGTTGGATTTTGCATGAAAGTTATGTAATGGCAAAACTGAGATGCTCAACATCAGCATGCCTACTTGTCATGTGTAATAGCAAAACTAGAATGCTTTGGTTCATAGTGGCAAGTGTCAGACTTATGCTATTATGTCTCTCTGTTTATGCAATTAATTATTTCATCTCTCTCAATATTCTGTAGTTCAATTAAGTTCTCAATTCTGTAAAAGCTAGGAAACATACAAATGGAAGAATGAACCACATCACTTCATTTATTCATATAAGATTGCATACATACAGATGGAATCTGAACAATAAGAAGTAACAGAAGAATAAGTACAACCATACACACAACCATGTATTTCACTATTTCAGTAACCTAGTTATGTCCTTGCCTATGGCCAATAATTAATGATGTAAGTAAGCCCAGTAACATCTCCACTTTCTTTAGCCACCACCCTCTGTCCAACACTCTCACCAATTGACATTGGTTCATGCATAACCTTGTCACCATCAGCACGTTTTTTCTCGTTTTTTCTCCTCTTGCTCTTTGAAGCGTCCCCTCATCAGAGGTGACTAAATGTGATACAAATACCAGTCCCAGGAGGCTGGCAACACATTTATTACAACAGGTGGTTCAGTCCCTTACATCACGGCGGCATAGTGGGCACGGGAGCGCCACTGCCACGAGAAACAACACCAAAGCTAAAGACCAAACTACAACAGCGAAGGCTTCTAAGGCCTCATCAGAGTACCACGCCATGGAAGCTCTCTGTGGCGACCCTGAGTCCACAGGCACGGTTGGGTGCAGGGCAACGACCTACTCGACGTCTTCGGGAACGAAGTCGGGATCCTCCTCTGAAAAACAGTTAATTAAGCAAGGGTGAGTACATGCGTACTCAACAAGTTCAACCCCACCCACGGAGGGGTTAATAAGCAGATCATGCACAGAATATATCAAGGATCAGGATAAGGTTTATTTTACAAACACATTTACTCATGCAGGGGTTTGCTTTCGAAAAGGTTTTCGCAAACAATTATTATAACTCAGGTAACTCAGTTGTTTTGTGAAAACCAAATGAAGACTACCGGACTCCCCGTCCGCAGTAGCCCAGGCACACAGCCACACACTTTTCCAGAAAACAACTCACGCCACGAAAACATCCCAAATCCAAACACTAGTTTTGTGACCCCACCGTGACTCGTCCAATACCGTGGACACGGCTATTCGAATAGGTTTTACACTCTGCAGAGGTTGTACATCTTTACCCACAAGTAGGGTACCGCTACACGAACACCTTAGTGTCGGCGCGGATCCTATCAAAGCCATTACCCACCTTAGCTAACCCTACGAGCCACCACGGAAGCAACCAAGGGGTTATCTCACATACCCAGGGCGTACCTCACACAGATCGTACCCCTACTCCTTGTTCTCCCGCTGCTCACCCGCACTCCTGATGGCAAGTAGATTAGCTAGCGGGATTTATGCTAAGCCGTTGCCACATACAACGGTCGAGTGGTAGTACGACAATTGGGTCAGGTGAGATGTCACGCAACCCGGTCCTTAACGACAAGATGGACATCTCCAACACGCTCAACCACAAAGGTACGAGCTCACCCTTACTCCTGACATACACGTCCATCCCGTCTACCCAGTTCTTTTATTCATTTTCCAAAATACCACATTCCCATTTTTAAAGCACTCACACATTTTAAAGAAATCATTTAGGGCAATCAAAGATCAATTATAACAATCAAAGGTGGCTATCCTACCGGGTTTTAACAGTAAAACAATATGCAATTTATAAAACGGGTCATAGGGTTGTATTTATAAAACTGGGATCAAAGCATGCATCAAAGGATGAGATTGAACTTGCCGTCTTCGAAGTCTTCGGGGAGTGCCGGCTCGGCGTTCGGGATCTCGGGCTCCTGCTCGCAGTAGTCGGCTCCGATCTCCGGCTCGGGGTACCTTCCTTCGTCTACTCCGTCGGCTATAGCGCACACACAGGCAAGCAAGCAATCAATAAAAGCATACACAATTTCTCCGGCTGAGCTCGCGGAAGGTAATTAGATAAAATAGAGAAATAAATATTATGCAGGGGTTTTGGGTGACGGATGGGTGGCGGTATACCCGGCACGGGTGTGAGGGAGGTTGGGCGCGATTTGGATTACAATCGCGCATGAAATGTCGGGTTAAAAGAGATGTTTAAAAAAAAATTAGGGCCGGTTAGCAATTTAGTTTAAAAATAAAAGGACCTAAATATAATATTTATGTAGGGTGGGGGTTTAACTAGAATAGCCTCGGGGTTTATTTGTAAAAGGACAGGGGGTTTTGGTGGAGTTTACCTAAAGGGGTAGGGGCTAAATAGAAGAAGGGAGAGAGAGAGGGAATAGGGACAGGGCTTGGTGGGGAAAAGGAGAAAGGGCAGGGGGTTCACGGGCAAATGCCCTTCTTCCTCCCCCCGATTCAGGAACAGGGGAGGGAGGCAGGGGCGGCCTCGGCCGGCGGCGGGCGGCGGCGTCCCGGGGTCGGCGGCGGCCGGTGATAGACGGAAAACGGAGAGGGGACCGAGGGGATCTCATCCCCGTGCTCACCTTGGGCTGGGGTTGCTTGGGGAGGCGGCTCCGCGGCGCGGTCTGGGCGGCGGCGGAGGCTAGCGGCGGCGGCGCAATTGGGGCGGCGGCGGAGCAAGGGAAAGCTTGTGAGAGCTCGGTGGTGAGGTGAGGGGCAGCGAGGAGGCCCGGGGCCTATTTATAGGCGGCCTAAGGCGGTTCGGGGGGGAAGATTTTTCTGGCGGGAGGTCGCCGGCGAGCTCGAGCGGCTTCTCGATGTCCGGCCGGATTTCGCGGCGCCCGGTGACGGGACGGCTCGGGCAGGGGCGGAGGTCGTCGGGCAGCCGTTGGGTCTCTTCAAGCACGCGGCGCAGGGGGATGGGACGGGTCGGCCTGGGCGCGGCGGTGACAGGCGGCGGGTCGCGGCGACGGTGTTCGGCGGAGGCGACGGCTCGGCGTCAGGGAGGAGTCTTGTCGCGGGTCCGTGCTCGAGCGGCTGGGCGCGGGAGGCGCTGGCCGCGGTGGCGTGTGGGGGCGGGCGTGCTGCCGGCCTGCGCGGGCCCGGAGCGGCGCAGGGGTCAACGGCGCCAGGCGCGGGGTGTCAGGGTCGCGCGGCCTGGCCGCGGGAGGAAGAAGGAGGAGAGGGAAAAAGAAGAAAGGGAGAAAAGAAAAGAAGGGAAAAAAAAAAGAAAAGGAAAAAGGAAGGAAGGAAAGAAAGGAAGGAGAAAAGAAAAGGAAAATAGGAAAAGAAAAGGAAAGGAAATAGGGAAAAAGTTTGGAAAAATAGGAAAATTGTTAGGGAAAAATAGGGGGAAGGGTTTTGCGGGGTTTTCCGATTTCCGGCGTCGGCGTGATTTTCGGGACAGCGGTGATGGCGAGGCGGACCGGCCGGCGGGACCGCGGCGTGCGCGGGATTCCCGGCACGGTGGCCGACCACGGCGCTGGGGAGGCATGCGTGGGTGCTGGCCCGAGTGCGGGCGGTGCCGGCGGGATTCGCGGCACGCGCGCCGAGGGTGAGAGAGAGGGACGGTGACTAGGGTTTTGAGAGGGGATAATTGAGCTCAGCTGGATAGTTTTGAAAACACGTATGATTTATTAGGTGATTTATTAGGAGCTAAAAACGCGGGCGTTACACTCTTTCAAGTACTTGATGTAGTTGTCGTCCCAGTGCCAAAAATGGGCGCTCAGTTCCATCGCTCTGCATCAGTCAAACAAAAAAGCAATCAAATTGATGCTGCTCCAACAAAATCCAAGTGAAAAACAATGCAGCTTCTACCAAAAAAAGCAATGGTGGCTTCATCTGCCCTCTCTGCTGAATCGGTGCAGATGAGCTTGAAGCACCATCCATGCGCACAGATTTGATGGATGGGGGCCTAGCAAGGGGGAGGCAGAAGGGATTGTGCCGGCGCAATTGGAGGCTCGAGTTGTACGAAGAGTCAGGATGGTGGCGGATTGACTGACCGAGAAGGAGGAAGGGGGTTATTGTAGAACGTGTTGATGATAGGTGCCTAAATGCAATTAAACATCCTTGCTACCGGCGCCAAAACTCCCGCCCAAACTGACGTGGATGCGCCACGTCGGATGCTTGGCCGTGTCGTGGCTAATTTGGACCCAAATGATCGGCGCAAATAGATTAGGGACATGTAAATGCATTTTTGTAGTTTGGGGACCTAGACGAGAATCGTCCAATAGTTTAAGGACCGACCGTGAAATTTACTCTTTTTTTTATCATGGTTGCAACGTCATAAAATCTCTATTGCAACATCGGAAAATCTCAATGCGCCCGCCGTTGGCCGAGAGAGAAGGTCGTCGCGAGCTCCCCCATCCCCTCGCCGCCGCACCCCTTGCTGCTGCTCCCTGCAGGCAGATCTCGTCACGGGCTGCAACTGCTCTGCTCGGCGCCAGTCAGCACGACATTTGCGTGGCCGCACAGCAGGCCAGCTGCTTCGCGCGCCCGGCGAGGCCCACCCCAACCGCTTCCTCGAGCCCTCCCGCCGCTGCTCAGCGCTGAGGGAGCCGCGCTCTACCGCGAGATCCGTCGTGGGCGCCGCCGCAGGGAGCTGCGCGCCACGCGCCTGACCGTGCCGCCACCGGGGGGAAAGGCCGGTGATGGGGGCGGAACTCGCTCCATGGAGTCTGGAGAGCTCACGGGAGGAGAGGGGTGGCGCCTCCGTGATATCCCGGCGAGGGTGCGGCGCAGAGGAGGGGCCGCGGGGAGCTCCGCCCTAGCCGCCGGCGAGCTCCGCGTGGAGGCGGCCGCCCGCACGCCCGGCCCCCTTGCGGCTCGCTCCTTGGATGCGGAGGGAGCGGGTCCTCAGCGTGCGGGACCGGCGGCGCCCTTCACCCCGCGGAGGAGCTCCTCCGGCGGTGCACTTCCCCGAGCAAATCTCTCTCCATGGGATCCTGTCCATAGCCTGCAACAGAGAGAAGGAGAGACGGGTGATGTGAAAAAGGAGCGGTGGGAAAAGGCGTCCTGAGATGGATAAGGACGGAGGCGTCGGACGTCCTACTACTAGCCTTTCCGTAAATATATTTGTTGGGTACATCCGTTCTTTAATATGACAAAGTGAGATGGAATGGGATAACTTTACTTTAGTAAGACTACCGGTCACAATAGCGTTATCCACATCAGCACACGCATTCACTCTTACAAACACATATGAAACGATTCTCCATGAGCACCTTCTAAAGATTAGATCAACATATTGTGACATTGAACGAGTCATCACAGGTGGCTCACTGTGGGCGGACACGTAAAAACCAGCGAAAGAATAACACCATTAACATAAATTGAATAAAAAAACATATTGTAGAGCAAGAAACCTATCTTTGTTTGAGGAACCCCGAGATACCCAACCCGCGTGTATAAGTTGTACACCAATAAACCTATCTTTCGTCTGAGGAACCCCTAAACAACTTAACTAATTGAGCTTTGTTCGCAACTATTGTCAAATTCCATGCCAAATTACAAAAGTCACATTAAAATTCATTTGGAAAGAAAAAAAATAAAGTCACACAATTCAAATTTTGATTGAGTTTGATTTTTAACCCCAACGTCAATACTAGAAAACTTACAGTCTTCAAGTATTCAAAAACCATTCCGATTTTTACTGAAAATCTTTGAATTAAAATTTGAAAAATCACCACTGCTGATCACCCTAACAATGAAAAAACTGTCTTTCTGACTACGCCTCTACAAAAGAATATAATTTAAAATGGAATTGGCAATATAATTTTTATGCACTTTTGAAAAAGAAAGGATTTTTTGCAATCGTTATTTCTTGCCTCCGTCGTATCACGAAAACCTTTCGATTTAGAACGAGGAGAGATGGCTGAGTGGACTAAAGTGACGGATTGCTAATCCGTTGTACAATTTTTTTTTGTACCGAGGGTTCGAATCCTCTCTTTCCGCCCCCCTCAGATCATTTGGGACTTTCAAAATTGTAAGGAATTCTGATCCCCGGATTTTCTCATCAATAAATGTACGAAATAAATCCCCTCACGTGATCCAACCCACTTGTTGCACATGCACATGTGGGGGTGGCAGTGACTTGTTTGAATATAGGCGAAGGCTGTATGTTACGACTTACGAGCATGGCCAAGATTCAGCTGGTTCACTCTTCACTGGGTCACGAACCAAGCAAGACCTTTATATTAAACCAAAGCAGCCTGATTTAAGCAGCTTAGGTCCCTAGGACGGCTACAATCTCGATCGATTTAATGTTTTACAAGTACCAGCATTTGCATCCAAATGCTGATAACAAATTACAACAACAAGATTACACAACCGACGTGTTGCAAACACCTGATATACATGACACAACAATAGACAGTGTTACACATCAGTCAGTAGCCAGATGGCCGTCACTTGTTAGTGTCAGAACCGCCTCTTCTGCTGAGGGTACCCAGGGTTCTGCATCATCCCTTGGTCAGCCTTCCTTCTCAACTGTGTTGCACACATCAAACGTAAGTGCTTCCACAATCACAAATCTTCTTCAACGACAAAGGGAAGAGTCACATTACCTGGTGCGGATGCGATTGACCACCTGCGCCTCTCTGCATAGGAATACCAGGATTCAACCCAGCCATGCCAGCCTGCGATGCAGCATTGAAGGCAGCCATGTTTGTTCCAGCTGCCACTCTTGGCATCCCTACCATAGGTTGCTGCTGCATTTGTCGTGGCATTGATCTCGATACGGATTGACCTTGAGCTGCATTCCCTGAAGGCTGAAATACAGAAATGCTACATATGAATATAATGCTGACAACTCAACAAGATTTAACATCTAAGCTGCAGGTGAATATTTGTAACTTAGAATAAGTTGGGTTCCTTAATCAGATATTGATAAACAAGGGCTTAGAAAGAGTTGTGTTACCGGCTGAGTTGGTTGAAGGCTTGTTGTTCCTTCAAAATCTGTTGTAGTATCTACTGGACGGACAGGATATTGCACAATTTTCTCTCCTGGCTGGGATGGTAAGAGCGCGCTAACCAGAAAACAATCTCTGTCAGGAGTATGTGAAATACTTTTTTTCCCTTTCTAAACGAAGTGATATGGTAAACATCTGAGAATTATTCTGCAGTCAATTCAAATTAACAGGCAGTTCTTTGGCATGGGAAAATAAGTGTTTAAGACTATGGTCACACATAACTTACTTTCTTCCAGGTAGTGGGTCCATCCGAAAGTACCTAAGCAAAACAATGAGCATATTCAGAAGAAATTGTGTAGCAGTTAGTACTTGAGAGGCATCATCAACTATTCAGAATAAGAACAATTTTCATCTTTGTTTAAGCTATGTATTATCAAACTTCTAACACTTAAACAACAGTGATAGAACCCAGAAGAAAATTAATCTCATTTTGATTATGCAATTCAGGAGATGTACAAGGGTATTGATGACTCCAAGTAACCTTTAATCCTATCAATTAATAGTTGCTTTGAATCTAAAAAGGTAAGATCAGTAGTACTAATGAAGAAAAAATAATATTAAAAAAGGAAACAAAAAGTTCTTTCGCAAAAAAAAAAAAAAAAAAAAGGAAACAAAAAGTTAAAAAGGATATCGCAATCTATTCTATAGATGTTCACTTTTTAGTTTTTACTATCATAATATCTGACTAAATGAAATTAAATAATAAAAAAACATATATCAAAATGGAAATAACTGAAGGGAATACATCAGAAAGAAGTATACTCCAAGTCACCGCGTAGTGACTACTTAAAGCCTATGATTATAAATGAAAGCAAATACATGATTCGGAGTTTGACAAGAACTGGTCACAATGGTCCACAAGATGGCTCCAGTGTGTTACTGAACTACTGAAGTGCTGTCTTTTGCAAGGTTGCAAAAGAGCAATGAATATGTGAAAGTACTTAGTTACTTACTCGTGCTCCAGAGCTTGTGCAGCTGTTATACGCTTTCGAGGATCATACCTAGAACAGGAGGATACCATTGTGATAAATCAAAACAACAAGAAAGCATCAACATATTTATTAATTGTTATGTTGCAGCTAGATAGCAGTGAGCAAGTGACGTACTCAAGCATTTTTGAGAGAAGATCAAATGCAGGACTCTTCTGTGGCAAGTGAACAATGTTATGGAGACCTGGGTTCTCACTGCAAGTGAATCATTACCTTAAGAACTGATTGTTGGTTAAAAACAATAGTTTAAGTAGCTTAGAGCAGCTAAAAATGTCAAACATACTACTTATGGCCCTGAATATGTTGCTGGTCGTTTTGCCACCATGGAAGATTGGCAAGGGTAGGCCATTTTTCAACAGTAGGGTGGCCTGCAGAAGGATTGGATTATAACAAATACAAGTGTACAAAACCAAGTGAACATTATGTAAGAAGGGGGCATACATACCTAAGACCTTAAAAATCTTGTCCAGTTGATCAAGCTACAAGACATGCGCAAATCAACTGTGAGATAAATAAGTTGCAAATGGCAGAGAAAAACTTCTAGAAGATGTAATGCAGCAGAACATAGACAACAGTATGCAAGTATCTGCACCACAAGTCTGTTATTTCACGTGATATTTATATGTGGTAGTTTTGCCGTTTTGGCCTATGATCTGGAAAGTGGAAACAAGGTAGCAACAATAATTACTTGAGCGAGAGTGCCCATACTTGGAATGGGTTCGGAGTACTTTTGGCTTCGACACCTTGGAACAGTGGTTTCAGGGTGAGTAATTCAGCAAAAATGCAGCCAACTGCCCACATGTCTAGAAATGATTTAAGGAAATAACAGAATTGAATCAAACGGAGATAAATAAAAGGTAAAGGAGTTGCGGTTTTGCTCTCCAGCCAAGGATACCAACAGCACTTGTGTAGTGTTTAGCCCCAAGTAACAGCTCAGGAGCACGATACCAGATAGTCACAACAACCTGAAATATTTGGTTAGCCACATATATACAGTGGATTTTGATACAAAGCACATGCTTCCATGAACATAAGAGAAAACAATAAGAACAGATAGATTAAAAATTGTGTAGAGAATTGAGATGCTTTATGGGTGTGTGCATCTTCTAAGCCTCAAATCTATCAGAAGAGGCAACAATTTGGGAAAGTGGCCAATTTCCTCTGCAGCGTTTTCCCCTTACTTGTATTATGGGAAAGAGGAACAGAGGAAAGCATCATGCGCGCTAGCTAATGGGCATGAAGATGAAGGTACGCACCCCATTGTCACATAATGCTTTCAACGGAGCTTGATATATCCTAGCAAGCCCAAAATCAGCAATCTTTATAATTCCGTGTTCTTCTCCTTCTCCCATGACCTGTTGCAGCACATATCGAAGCACTATCAGCAAGAGGGAAAGACTGCACAAATTGTGCAGTTACACCTGTGTATCTGCAAGTGGCACCGTACCAGTATGTTAGAAGGCTTGAGATCTCGATGGATAATCCAATTGCTGCAGGAGGGAAGGGGAAGATTGTTGAGATCAGCCACAGAGATTTCTGTAGGACGTTTTAGAAAAAGCAGCAGCATATATTCTGGCTACCTATGAAGATAGTTGAGGCCATTGAGCAGTTGCCACAGCAAGGATTTAACAGTGAAGGGGTTAATGGGGGAGTTTAACTTCTCCCTATGATGCCTTATAATCTCCTGCAGCATGGTTAGTTAATTTCGTTAATCAATCAGAAGAGGACACACTGGCCAAGCTCTGCGTGATCGAATTGAATAATCGAAAGAGAATTGAATACACAGTAACAGACATAGAGGTCATGCTCCGCGTAATCAAAAGCGAGGTAGAGGGACATGTCGGCGTGGTTGATGTGGACATTGACGAGCTTGACGACATTCTCGTGGTTAATCTCGCGCAGGAGCTGGCAAGAAACCAGGTAGGTCAAGCTAGGGTTTGGTGCTCCAGCCCCAGCGAGGGGGAAAGGCAAACGCAGAGCAAGAAGCAAAGCGAAGAAAGAGCAGACCATGATCTCCCTGATAGCGGTAGGCGATACTCCGTCCCCCTCCTTGGACTGCTTGAACTTCTTGATGGCGATGGGGGGGGCGCGCCGGCCGGGAGCCGGGTGGGACGGCTTGAGGCGCGCGAGGAAGACGAGGCCGTAGGTCCCCTCGCCGATCTTGCCCACCAGCTCGTACTGCTGCAGCCACGCCGGGCGGTTGGCGCCGCCCGCCCGCCCGTCCCCCATCCCCGACGCCGCGCCGGCCTGCCGCCGCGGCTGGGATTCCTCCTCTCGCCGTCGTCCTCTTCTCCGTCCGACGCCGCGGTGGCGCTCGGCCTGCTTCCCTTGACTTGGTGGACCAGCGACAATCCTAACAAGATCCGCCCACAGCAGAGTGTGTGTGATGTGGACCAACAAGATTATACGGTTAGGCTCAACGAGAAATACGGCCCGGCCCATATAGTACCAGGCCCATTCAAGGTCTTCTTCTCCCCCATGGCCCCATCAGCCATCACTTCTGCCCCAGACCGAAGAAGAGTGTGCTGTGTTATCCATTTCTCCCCCTTCTCTCTGCTGTGCTCGCTCCCTTCCCTCTGGCGGGGGACGCCGCCGCCGGCCGCTCTTTCAGGGCAGCCCAGCTCGATCCCACTCGTTAGGTATGGCGGTCGGCAGTGCCAGCGCCACGGCGTCGCTCTCCGTCGCGGCGGCGGCTCTGCGCGTCGGGCGGCCGTGCGCGCGAGCTCGCGCTTGGGCCCCCTCGCAGCCGACGGGACAAGGGTCCCTCCTCAGGCTCAAGCCTTGCGCCGCACTGGCACCGCATGCTCCCGTGTGGCGGGCGGAGTCGGATGGCGCGGGCGGTGGGGCCGGCTCCGGCGACGTCATGGGCCTCCTCCTCCGGGAGCGCATCGTCTTCCTCGGCAACGAGATCGAGGACTTCCTCGCGGACGCCGTCGTCAGCCAGCTCCTCCTCCTCGACGCCATCGACCCGGACTCCGATATCCGTCTCTTCGTCAACTCATCAGGGGGGTCCCTCAGGTACGGCCCTCTCTTCCTTTCCCTTCCAGCCTTCCGTTTCAATTTTCAGCCCTCGTGCTCTTCCATAGTTCCATTCATTCAGTCATCATGGTCGATTACTCTTAATCTGTACACATGCTTCAGTTCTAAATCATTCTTGCAATGTAGTATAAAATTCAACTCAATCCTCAATTTTATCATCGCAATGTCATTGGACCATGATCCTTTTCATTCTTTCAACAACTCAAAATGGATAAGTTGTAAGCATCATCCATCTTAGTACTATTCACAATTGGCATCCACATTCATCAGCTGGGTATGAAGTCCGGTCTTGAGATTCTCTATGGATTTTAGTCAAAATATATTGACATCCTTTATTAGTTGAACCAATAGAGATGTAAAGCAGTCCCAGCTACTCCTAATGTCAATACATTGATTTGGAAATGCCAATCTTTGCAAAATCTGAAATTATACGTGTTTAGTGTACAATATTTGCACCAATAGATTTGCATTGAAAGTGGTTTCAAGATTATTCTGGTTTCGCAATTGTAATATATTGCAACATAAATTATGGTAAAAAAATACTTTTGAATTCACGTACCAAAATATGCCTTACATTGATGGTTGGGGATAGTATTTAATTCCATATAGGCTCCAATTCTTTCCATTTATTCTAATGAAAAGGGGCATTTCAGAGGATAGGAGAAAAGGGATATCCAGGCTACAGTTGTACACTAATCATGATCCATGTTGTTAACTGATTAATCCAAGCTTGCACGAACCCTTGACATTATCAAGGTGAACCTATTCGTCTTATGTCTGCAGTCATCAACTCATCTATGTATGACTCTTTGCTGTTTTCACTGCATCCTTGTGGCACCGACCGGCAATGATTAGTTCCTTGCGGGTCATCTATGCATGACTCTTTGCTGTTTTCACTTCAATTTTCTGCTAATGTCTCCAAGCATAGATCCAAATCTTGTCCACAACTTCATCATAGTTTGCCTAAACTCCTGAAGCAGCAATGAGCTGACTGAAATTCCAAGCCTGTTGATCTAAGACTTCACATGCTACCAAAATGTAGCCATGATCATTACAGAATTTGTAAGGAACAAATAATTCATACTGGTTGCGACATCTGCGTTCACTCTATTGATTGATCTGAACAAAGAGTTATGTGGCTCTGCTTATTCTATCACATTCAAACCGGGAACACAATATGTGAATCATAAGCTAGAGCATATGGCAAAAAAAATTTGTTCATTTGTTCGTCAATCGTCATAGATGTGTTGATACAAAATCCTGTCATTTTTTAACTGTCTATTTGGTTATTCTTTCAGTGCAACAATGGCCATCTATGATGTAATGCAGCTTGTGAGGGCAGATGTCTCCACTATTGGATTGGGCATAGCTGGATCAACAGCTTCTATAATCCTTGGTGGTGGAACAAAGGGCAAGCGATTTGCCATGCCCAACACCAGGATTATGATCCATCAGCCTGTGGGAGGTGCAAGTGGGCAGGCCTTAGATGTAGAGGTCCAAGCCAAGGAGATATTGGCTAACAAGAGGAACGTCATTCGGCTCGTATCAGGCTTCACGGGCCGCACTCTGGAGCAGGTTGAGAAAGACATCGACAGAGACCGTTACATGGGTCCTCTTGAGGCTGTTGATTATGGACTCATCGATGGTGTGATTGATGGAGACAGTATCATCCCACTTGAGCCTGTCCCAGAGAGGGTGAAGCCTAAGTACAATTACGAAGAGATGTACAAGGTTCCACAGAACTATCTTACGCCAGATGTCCCGGATGATGAAATATACTAGTTTAAAAGTTCAATTTTGTGAGAATCTGAAGCTTGTTCTCCAGCAACCAGTTGCTTTTGATTATCTGTAGCTGTCAAACAAATCCTAGCACTAGCAGTAGCTTATTGATCTGTTTCGCTGCCTATGTTACTGACTGAATGTTGATTTTGAGCAGGCAGCTAAGCCTGTTGGTTGTGTTATGGCATTGCATTTTTCTGGTGATATTGAGGGTTGGAGTGGTCTGGCTGATTCCGAGTTCTGACCGTTCCTGGCATGGTTTGTTGGACTAGACCAGACAACCCTTTGAATTTTTACCAAGCAATAAACGAACCAAACAGAAGCTTCTTCATTTCATTTCAAACATTTCCTTTAAGAATAAGTCTAACCAAACACAACAAATACACAGCTGCAGAATTATACTACCTCCATTCTTAATTATGATACCTAAACATATATTTAAAAACTGAGCTTTCAACCTGGAGAGAGTACCATCAATACTCAATCCGTTCCAAATTGTAGGTCGTTTTAGTTTTTCTGGTTACATAGATTACCATGCATCTAGGCATATTCCTATATTTAGGTGCGTAACAAAATCTACCTAGAGAAAGTAGCATTTATGCTTTCAGCCTGGTTGGTTTAGGAAACACTCCCTCCCTCCATAATAAATATATGACATACTAAACATCATATATTTGCAGAGAGATTTGAAGGAGAACAAATAGTTCTCAGCTCTGAACAATGTTCTCAAAATTATTCACTGCAATGTGCCCTCCAAAATGGAGTGAAGATTCGACGTAACCAGTAACTCTTTCGTAAACTCACAGGTACAGTAATGAATACAATGATTGAAAAAGAATACAACAATCAGCAATGCTGATATGATCGGTATGATGCCAACCCTGTCATCAATTAAAGGCAGCAACAGCAGGGACAAGAACTGCTGGGGAACCTGCGCCCATGGTGCTCTCTACTCTGAGGGCAAGCGGATCCCAGAATTGTACAGCACTGCGGTTTCCAGTCTTGAGACTCATCGGTGCTTTGACGCAGTCGGCAGTATCATTGTCCTCTCCTGCTGATTTTGCTGCAGCCACCCTCTTCAATCTGATACGTTCAGCTCTTGACCCAATTGTCTGACCCAATATTGAGGCAGCTATAGTAAGGGCCATGGCAGACTTCGGCATCAGCACAGATTTCCTGAGCATCCCTATGAAAGGCACCGCGGCATGCACGGCAGCAAACCACTGCACCGAAAACTTCTGTGTGTGCTCCCTCCAGATGCCGAGAGGAACATTTGCTGCCATACCAAGCAGTGCGATCACCAGTACTTTTGTTGGCAGGGGCTGAGGGCGAAGCCCCTTTGCAAAGGCCGTGCGAGATATTGCTGCACGGGCAGCAACTATCGCAGGTGGGCACTTCAGTTTCATACCAGCTGGTGGCGTCATCATCTTTGCCACAAGAGGTACAATACCACTTAATGCCCTATATGACTTTGCTAGTGGGCATTGACCATTCTCCAGCCACTCGTTGCTTAGTGCTTCATGATTGTTAGACTGACCATGATTGTTTGACTGACCTTTATTCTGAAATTCCAGGCAAAGCAAAATTAGACAATTGAATGGCATGGTCCTTTGCAAAAGAAATGAGTTTATTCCATGCCCATTTTGGTGTTTGCATTATGGACAGTTCAAAAACATCATATAAAATGTCTCTCTACTCTACTGTTGCCAATAAATTAATTCCTTTGGTGATGAAAAAGATGGAGCACATTCGACAATACTTGAACATTGTGACACATGAAACATGAAAGATTAAGAAGCATAGTAATTGGGGAACAAAATCTGATCGAAGATAGGCAAATTACCTGGGGGAGGTTGTTCGGGTTCTTTTTGTTGAAATTTTTCTTATTGCGCTTGTTTGAGAAGTCACCAAAGCTGAAAAAGCCTCCAAATGCCGATAGACTGATGGTTGCTGCTTTGGCCGCCAAGGGGTTGAACTCAGGACTTGGCTTTGGCAACGGCTTCTCAATCTGTGGAAATGATCCTTCTGAGAGTGGGACAACCCCATCTCTACCATGGAAAACTCGAAACGCCGTGTCAAAATTAGGCCCATCTTCGAAAATTGGTCCCTCGGCTCCTCTTGCCTTCACAAGCAGCAAACAATGCACTTCAGCAACGGCATCCAGGACATATACGATCTTCAGAAATACTGAGAGTACGGTAATACAAAAAAGGAGATGAAAGTAAAGGACATACAGGAACAGGAAAGTTGACAGACGAGAAGGAAAAGCTTGTGGGCTCGTTGATGTTCCTCAGGAATGGGCATCTTTCAATCCCTTGCTGGACCGTTTCATCCAAGCACGTTGTCTCATTGAGAGCTCTTCGAAAAGAATCCATATGGAGACCACCTGCAACTCAACCTGCAAGTGCAGAAATGTTGATAGAGCAATTTGAGCAAAGAGACTGCATGTGTCGAAACCATAATAAACCATACTGCCATTCGTCTCCTATCATCATTTGTAAAGTCAACCCCAGACTAGAATAATGGTATGATAAGATGGTGTGAACTCTGAAGACCAACATTGAGTTGCTTCACAGGCAAAGTTAGCTGGCAAGCATAAAGCACGGGAACCCCTTTTTTTGTGCTGTTTTACAAGAATGGATCAGCTGAGTAGTAGTTGTATTATTCCAGTAAACAAATTGGTACAGCACATGTGTAGATTCAATTGTTGACCTGCCAACCCCATACCAAACAGCAGTTGGCTCATGCGGACCTAACCCGCCGAAGAAAAGCAGTAAAGCACCCAAATTTATTTCCCAGGCCGATTATTTGCTATTGAAATCTCGGTGAGAGAGGTTAGGATCGGCGGCGACAATAAAGGGGGCGTCAAAATGGGAAGGGCGTAATGGGGGAGATACTACTCGGTATTCAATTAAGGATGGAAATCTGTCTTGCAGCTGCAATTAGAATTCACGGGAATGACCGAACCTTTCGTGAAATGGTCCTAAACTCGTAACGATTTCATTAACTCTACTACGTCTCTACGCAACTGCAATCACCCGTCCTCAATCGAAATCCTTCCCCTCTCTAGACCGAATGATGAGGAGGAGAATGAAGGGAGCGATCCGTCCTCAGCATATACATGTTACATCCTGATCCGGCGCGAAGGAAACGAGAAATCCACGAGGGATGCCAAGAAAGAAAGAAAGGTCACCTCCAATTCGAAGCGAAGCGAAGAGCGGGCGGCGGCGGGAGATCTTCTTCCTCTTGCTACGGTGGGGGGCGGCGGTGTGCGGTTGCGTCGCGTGTGGCGAGCACAGGCACAAGGCGAGAAGAGGAGGAAAAGAGAGCCGAGGCCGAGAGGGAGAGGGAGAGGGGTCGGTCACCCGCAGATGAGGAAAAGAGAGCCGAGACCGAGCAGGCTGTTGCGGGGTGGGTGGCTCGTTGTTGCCTTGGCTATTTGGCTTGCCGTGTGGAGGGAGCACCTGTTGTTTGACTCTGACTTGGCCCGGAGCCTGCGTTGCGGCTCGGCAAGCACGCTTTCCACGCGCCCCCGCCCGACGCGAGCCACGACGGCTACTCTTCCGTCCTTCCGTGCGTTGTTGAAACGATCAAGCCGTCGACGGACGACCCCCCCACCCACTTTCAATCGTGCTCGAAATTTTACGATATCCCTGTATTTCGTCAATCGAAAAGATTTTAATAAAAGTTAAACGGCAAGAACTAAATTAGATGGACTCGGAGTCGCTCAAGTTTCTCTTTTTTTTCATTGTAATACTGTCATACTGACAAAGGTAAACTAATGTAGAGGATTAGGCTACCATATTGTGCTCCTTCCATTGCACCTGTGTGTGAGAAGATGTGAATCGATAAGACTGACTAACCCGTCTTGGTATCCCTTCACACGACGAGATAATGTGTTCATTCTCTTCAACCTATCTTGCTCTAGTTGAAGATCTAGCCTACAAAATAAAAGGGTACGACTAAAGGATGAACAACAACATGAATATGGCCAAGAGATTTTTATCCATGTGGTTAACGAATGATAGGGTACACATATGATGTTGCACTATTTATCTATGAAAGAGTCACTATTGCATAGCACATCACTAGCCCCTCCTCCCCCCTCCCCCCCTCCATTTTGAGGAGGAAGGAGGAAGAAGATGAAGAGGGAGGAAGAAGAAAGAAAAGAAAGAGAGCCCCTCTTGTTGCCAAAGCTGGCTTCACCACTGCACATCACATGTACTGGCGCAAAAACCTCATTCGTTTACACTTGTGGACGGATCGACGCCACAAAGCCAACACGAACGAGCTAGGTTCGTTATCTGCGACAGTGTTGAAGCTGGTACAAATAAATAACAGATTATACATGCCGCTATGATATCCTACCGCGCGACGCTTAGTAAAAATAGAAATTTATAAATGAAAGTAGCAAAAAAAAAACTTGAACCACCGGCCGGCATGCTGAAAGAAAGAGTTTCAGATTACTTTCGCTGAATATATAGTATTTGTTAAAAACCATTTCGTTTCTCGTTAACCATGCCACGCAACAAGCAGCTACATCCAGGGCTGGATATCGAGCCTGGCTCGGCTCGTTAGGGCTCGGAACTCGAGTTGGCTCGTTAAGCTCGTGAGTCAGCTCGTTAGTAGTTAAAAATTCAAAAAATCTTAGTTAATAGGTAAGTATGAAATCAACAAATACAATATGTTTACAAGCCAACAAACCATAAACCACATAGCCAACAAGCAATATAGTACTAAGAAAATTACAACTCTAACTACTTTGTCAACAAGCAATCAACTCGTTTGCTGGCTGTTGCACTGGCTCGATAGGCTCGCGAGCGGCTCGCGAGCCAGCTCGAGCTCAGCTCGTTATCGTAATGAGCTAAAACCCGAGCTCGGCTCGGTTCAAATTTACTAACGAGCCGAGCCGAGTCGAGCCACTGACGAGCGAGTTCGAGCGAGCTAACGAGCTTCGAGCTTTTCATCCAGCCCTAGCTACATCCCCATCATTAGGTGTTGATTTGGCTTATATATGCACCTCTTCATGTTTAGCCTAATGAGAGGGTATACTCAATCCGTTTCAAATTACTATCCATTTTGTCTTTTCTAGATACTTTTCTTTTGGTATGCATCTAGATATATATATCTATGTCTAGATACATATACAACAAAAAATTATCTAAAAAGACCAAAACGAATACTAATTTGGGACGGGAGGAGTATCTTATACTTGTTGGTGGAGAAATACCAAATACTATATGTATGGCATGTTATAGAAATTTAAGCGCAACGTCAACGAAATAAAAGATGGTCAATGGACTTCATAGAATAGAAAAAATATAGTATGTGTCTCCATTCCAATTTCCCCTATCAATTTATCTTTTGACATAAAAATCTTAATCTTTAGTGGTAATCACATTTGCCAATTTTTCAGTGACTCTAACTCCAGTATTGACGAGAGTCTTAACTCCATTACTGACAACATGCATGTTTGTATATAGACTTCACCGAAAAATGATCCATTTTATGAAGGGATCAAATAAAAATCTCTCCTTTCGTTAGGGTTGACATCCACAATTCTACCTACCAGGTCGTACCATTCTAATAGTTTAGCCCCACTAATGATCTCCTGAAAAATATATTAAGTGATGTTGCATTAAAAAACCCAGCCACACTATTTGTTTGTAACTATATTACACATGTTAGAATATTGGAACTTTAACATCCAGTCAAACCATGTATCTCCCTAAGATCTAGTTCTAACTATGACAAATGCCTTAAAAATTAAAAGAAATAAAAGAGCATTTATTTCTGAGGTCCTCGACTGCTATGCTGCTACCTTAGCTTTGTGGTCGTTATTGTGTCCTTTGATGAAACCTCTATTGTGCACGAACATATTTTTTCTAATAAAATACATACATATTAAAACCAATAAAAATAATTTTTAATACTGGTCAACACATACGTATGTATGGATGGATTAGCGGCGAATAAGTGTAGCTTAACTATTTAGGTCTTTTGTAGCAAAATCTGTCTACCGGATTCGAATTTTTTATGCTTATATTTTCTGAATTTATTTCAGAAATTAACAGCATTATGCTTTTAGTGGTAATTGTTTCGTCTCAGTACATGTTTATATTTTCTAAGTTTATTTCAGAAATTAACATCGTTTTGGTTTTAACGGTAAGCGATATACTCATTGCCATTGATATGTATATAGGGAACATATCAGGTGGAAACTAATCCCTCCGTGCAAACTATGGAAACTTCAATCTGAGCCACACGATGTTGATCCAAGGGAAGACTTATGGAAGGTGGGAGGGGTGATGTGCAAAACTCATGAGAGGTGGAAGGGATGATTTGCAAATGCACTTTTGCAAATCACCCCTCCCACCTCCCATAAGCCCTCCTTTGGATCAACATCGTGTGGCTCAGATTGAAGTTTCCATAGTTTGCACAAAGGGATTGGTTTCCACCTAATACGTTCCCATGTATATATAGTCTTTGAAAGGTATTCACAGATGCGAGTGACCATGTTGTATGTGGGAGTCCATAACTCGCATCCGTACCGTGTTCCGAGAAAGAAAAGTGGAATTTTGTTTTTGAGGGATTAGAAAGAAAAAGGGATTAGCAGCGTATTCCGTAACCTGCTCCACCTAGCAATTAGGCCCATGGCGCGGCCTGCGGGCGTGTGTGGGCTTGGCTTCATATTGGAGGCCTGCTCCCTTTATAGGGCTCCTATACAGCTTCCGGAAGATAGATAAACCTATGAACTTCTAACCCACCAAAGCTCATCTAAATTATGTTTTATTTTTTCCACCACCCCACTTCATGACTATTAAATTAAAAATGTTTCAACATTTTTCAAAAATGCTACAACATTTTTTTCTTCAACATTTCTAGTAATTTTTCGTCAACATTTTGAATGTTGCAACATTTTTGGGACCAATATTTTTGTAATCAACATTTTTTTTTGCTTCTTCAAACAATTTTCAGAAATGTTCCAACATTTTTAAAAAATGTTGGTTTCGTCAACTATTTTTTGTCAACATTTGCAAAATGTTGCGATATTTTTTAGAAATGTTGAACAACATTTTTCTCCATCTTTTTTAGGCTTATTCCGACATTTTTTCTGAAATGTTACAATATTTTTAAGAAATGTTGGTTTCGTTAAGATTTGTGCAAAACCACCATATCCACTGGATCTTGCAACCCTAGTAACACACCATACACTCGTGCTTCCTCCACCCCCTGTCGTCGACTTCTTCCACTCCCGTCGGTGGCCTCCACACCTGTCACCACCACCTCGGGCCACCACCACTACGTCGCAATTGTACCCTCCACCGCCGTCATGGGCTGCCACCACCTCGCCACGACTGGCCCCACCCTCGCCGACTGGCGCACATCCCCGCACCGTTCGCAGCCAACGCCATCGCAGATCGTCAACCCCTCCCCGACGTCGCCTCCCTTGTCCGCCTGCCACCACCTCGACGCCACCGGACGGCGAGCCTGCGTAGACAGAAAAAATGTTGGTCAACGCGTGCAACATTTTGCAAAAATGTTGGTCCAATATTTCTTGAAAAATGTCGAGAAAATACCGTCTCAACTTTCTTAAAAAACTTATTCCAAGATTTCAAGAAAATGTTGAAAAATTATTGGTCCAACATTTCATGAAAAAATGTTAGTCCAACATTTACTGAAAAATATTAAAAAATTGTTGACCAACATTTCAAGAAAAATGTTGATCCAACGAAAAATGTTGAGAATATATTTTCGGTGGACTAATGTCAAGTGGGAAAGAGATGAAAATGATTTCTTAGTGGACGCGTGCTTCTTTTTTTACATCTCGTTCGATCAATTTCTTCGCCTGGCCGCTTCATCTCATCACAAAATCAAAGCGTGCGTAAGCAAAGATTGAAGCGTCCTAATTAATCAATTCTCGACTGGTTTAACGATTTAGGAGTATTCATTATAGTGTATCATATATACTTGCACGATAAGTTAATATCATTAAATTTGTTCACATAAACATAGATATTTTTTTTTGAACGAACCACAGAAAATAGAACAATTAGTGTGTCTCATCGAAATCACGAGCAAATGACACGACAATTGTACGTACGTACTCCTGTGTAACCGCGCTCTTGCTAGAGTAGAGAGAGACGTACAGTACGTACCACGAATGCAGTACCCTAGGAGCTAGGTAGGCGCGCTGCTGGCACATCCACCACCGGCATGCGCTGCTGGCACAAGCCGCCGCCGTATAGTCCAAGCCTCTACCAGAGATCCGATCGTGTTGGGTGGCCGGATCCGACCGCGGCCGGCCAAGACCGGGACACCTTCCTCGCCGTCGCACAACAAGCTTCCGACGGGCGGCTCTGGCGACGGCGTGGCACAGGATATAGGAGGTGGCGTGGGTTTCTTTGGTGGCGCGACAGGATTCCACGAATTTTCTCTATTTTGCAAAAATAAATGGTCCGCACAGAATTTTGCAGAACTATACATCTGCCGCCGTGGCCCACGGCGTCAGGGACATAACGCCGTGACCCACGGCGGTAGGAGCCGCCAGAAGTGGGCCCGTAGCGTGCTTAGTAAATAACGCCGTAACCAACGGCGTTAGGGACATACCGCCGTGGGCTACGGCGGCAGGTCCTAGCGCCGTAAGCCACGGCGGCAGCAGGCCTGCTACCGCCGTGCCCCACGGCGCTAGGATCTGCTGCCTATATAACACCGAAATTCAGCCGAAAATGTCATAATAATTCGAAAAAAAAGAAAGAGAAGGGGGAAGAGGAGAAGGGACTGAGGAGGAGGTGGTGAAGGTGCGAAACTCTGCCGGTTTTTCGTCTCGTTAGAGGTAATACTCTGGTACTTAATAATTTGAACTGTGATAATAGTAAAAATATAGTTTTAGTGGCCATCTGCTTAGTAAAAATATAGTTTTAGTGTAGATCTGCTTAGTAAATATATAGTTTTAGTGTAGATCTGCTTAGTAAAATTATAGTTTTAGTGTAGCTCTGAGTAGATATATTTTGTAGTTGCAGATCCACTTGTTAATAGCGTTTTTTTTTCATGCTGTCAGACATGTCGGATGATGTCAGTGTCAAGTTGTATTTCGGTAATAAGCAGATTAGATATGGTGAACATGGAGTTGACTTGTCAGAATTTGATTCGGTTGACCATGTGATTAGAAGAGCAGCCTCAAGAACTTGGGGGTCCATTACCGACTTTTTTTATAGGGCATTCCATGTAGATGCAGAGCAACATGACTTGTCCATTATGGCTCTAATCAACAGGAGTGAGTCATTATATTGGGAGCTTATGCCACTTCAAGGCACTGAACATTGGAGGAGTTATATCAAAACAGCATGTGAAATTGGTTTGCCTGTGATGTTGTTTATCCAAGTTGTTCATAAGGCTGGGTCTAGTAGTCAAGTGCTTGAGGAGGGTAGTGATGCTCACCAGGGTGAGGCTGAACTACAAGCAGGAGATGGTCCTGCAACTGAGCCACAAGAAGGAGATGGTGCTTCCACTGAGGAAGAAGAAGGAGATGGTGACACACCCTTTGAGGCTCGTGGTGAAATTGACGAGGGGGAAGTTAATGAAGAAGTACTCAGGCGGTACGAAATGGAGGCTGATGAGGATGAACGTGGGTTGGAAGAGGACTCCTCAGATGATGAGGATGACCCGCTAGTTCCAAGAGACTGGGACAGTTACAATTTCTCACAGCTATCTGTCAATCCTGGTGAGAATGTGTCCTGGGAGTATAGAGACAATAAGGTTTCTGTTGGCGCCATGTATAAGAGTGCAGTAGAGGTGAAGGATGCAGTGAAGAGGTGGGCCACCCTTACTCTGCAGAGAGAGTTCAGGGTAGTGAAGAGTTCTCCACATATATATGATGTACAATGTCTGAAGCCTAACTGTCCTTTTCGAGTGTATGCTTCCAAGGGCAAGTGGAAAAATTACCAGGAGATCAGATCTGTTGTGGATCACACTTGTGTACTTGAGCAGCTGGATGCAAGCCATCGTAATTTGTCATCCGGTTTTGTGACCAGCCAGATGTTTGCTAAGATTGTGGAAAATCCTGCTTATGAGCCTAAGTCCATTATCTTGGCAATTGAGGAGAAATTTAGGTACCAGATAAGTTATGGTAAGGCATACATGGCAAAGAAGAAGGTAATGGAGATGAGGTGGGGAACTTACGAAGCATCCTACGACAATCTGCCTCGATTGCTGAACACAATTGCCACGCTAAATCCTGGTAGTTATTATGATATCAAGACTTATAATCTTGTATCAAGGCCAGGGAAGCAAGTCTTGCAGCGGGCATTCTTAGTATTGGGTCCCACTATTGCTGCATTCAAACAGTGTCGACCAGTTATTTGCATAGATGGCACATTCCTAATAGGAAAATACAATGGCACAATCCTTACAGCTGTGGCTGCAGATGGCAACAATCAGTTGTTGTCATTGGCAATTGCTTTTGCAGAGGGAGAGAATGGTGACAGTTGGTATTAGTTTCTGGAGAGATTGAAGCAGATGGTGGTGGGAGATGTGTCAGACGTGTGTGTGATACACGATAGACACAAAGGTATTTTGCAGGCCATTAATGACATCAAAGAAGGTAGTGAAGAGCGTAATAGAGCAACACAATGGCCAGATGTGCATAGCAGGTGGTGCATGAGGCATATGGGAGCAAACTTTCATAGCCAGTTCAAGAACAAAGAACTTACACAATTGTTCAAGCGCTTATGCTCGACCAATCAGGAGAAAAAGTTTTACGACCTATGTCAAAAATTAGATGATCTGACGAAGAAAGCATTAGAAGAGATAGCTAAGAAGCCAATAAGTACTAAACCCGGGGAAGAGCCAGTTTCTCTGGAGGACGTGGGGCTAGATGCTCCAAATGTCAGAAGGAGAAGGGGACGTGCTGTGAAGACCTTCAGCCAGTGGATTCAGAATGAGCCTAAGGAGAAATGGTGTCTCCTGTTTGATAAGGGAGGTGTGAGGCATGGGATAATTACAACAAATTTTGCTGAGGTCTACAACGCTGTTTTGCGTGGTGCCAGAGCTCTCCCTCTTGTTGGTATCATTGAGTTCTTCTTGTACCGCACAATGAAGTACTTTCTTGACCGTGCTACTGCAGCACATGCAGCTATGCAGGACTGTCAGAAGGTGTATTCAACATGGATGACTGAGTACTTGACCAAAAAACAGAAGTCTGCTCTTACTCACAGAGCTTACCCACAACCTCTACGTCGTGATCCTGGCGAGGAAGTGCAGTGGAAATATCAGATAAGTTGTCAGTCCAAATCACAAAAAGCAAATGGTGAAATAACAATACAAAAAACAGTTATTGGGAATCAGATATGCTCATGCTCTTGCCAGAAGCCACTACTGCTACACTACCCCTGCTCACATGTGATCGCTGCATGCCTTGCAACAAAGAATAAGCATTGGGGTCGCTACGTGCCTAAATACTTTCTGAAGCAAACCATTCTAGACACTTGGAACCACACTATTGAGGGTTACCTGCATCTTGGAACTTTCACTCAAGACCCCAAAGATAGTGCGTTGTACATACCAAATCCAGATCCAACCATGTGCCAAGGTGTCGGTCGACGCAAGAAGAAGAGGATTAGGAACAACATGGATGAGGCTGAAGCTGGACCTCGGGTGCAGATATGCTATAAGTGCAACAATCCAGGACACTCCTACAAGAAATGCACTGAAGCATCTTACTTTTCCACTGTCACTTCTACACCACCTTCAGCTAGTGCACGTGGACGTCGTTCCAGTCGCTACAACGAAGGAATGCAGTGACCGTACTTGTTTGTGCTACCGTGTTGTAATATTTAAAATACTTGTGCATGTTATCGTCTTGTAATATTTGAACTATTTTATCTGGCAAGGTCTTGTAATATTTGAACTTATGCATGTTATCGTGTTGTAATAATTGAACTACCTTTTCATTTGCTTGATGTTTTATTCTTGCCGTCAAATTTATTATCATATCCTGTTATGTATTGTTCTCTAATTTCAAATGAAACATGTAATGAATTATCATATTTCTCATCTTTTTTGTAGGCTTTCAATGGCTTCCTCGGGTCCTGAGTTGGATTTGGAGTTGCTCACCAGTAGGAAGGACAAGGTTGCGGTGCCAAAGGGGATCCACACTCATATGTGCTACTGCGGTGACAACTGTAAGCTTGTCAAGTGCAACGTTCTCGGGTACTGCTACGGGATGAGGTTCTTCATGTGCGTGAACTACGAGCATGACCCCCTCCCACCATGTCGCAATGTTAGACCAAAAGTAAGAACAAACTGCATTACTAAATAAATAATATGTCATTGCTATTTTATTATGTGCTAACTTGTCTTTGAAAAAAGACTCCACCTCCTCTCTGTGATTTTATGCAGTGGCTAGATTGTGGGCAGTCCGAACAAGACAAGCGTTACGTCGAGGAGACGGGTCGTTCAGCACGTGAGAGGTGGCAAAGGATGGTTGAGGCAGAAAAACAAGAAGAAAAACGTAAGGAGCAGCAGGAGGAAATTCGCATTCGCCGGGAGATCAAAGAACGTGAAGCGGCCGCGGCCCGTGAAGCAGATAGCGAGAGGAAGAGGGAGAGAGCTCGCCGGGCTAAGGAAGCTGGGCCGGATGCTATGAGGAAGGGGAAATACCCCCGTTGTACCCAGTAGACGTAGAGTACTCGACGCCGAGTGCTACTGTATCCATAAAAAATTATGATTTCATTTCATCATTCTCTAGAGTCGGGTTGTATCTTTAAGAACTTGATTTCAGATGCATTTCAGATGCGAACAGTAAAACTCGTACTAGGGTGTGTTTTCTGTGAACTGCACCAAACAGTGAACACATAGGGTGTGTTTTCTGTGAGTCACTGCACCAAACAGTGTACCTAGTACTAGGGTGTGTTTCCTCTGAGTCACTGCCCGTTTTCTTGCCTCGGATCGAATGGCCCACCGTCCAGTCTGCTTTATTGCCTACATATATGTGAGCACTCTTCTCCAGTCTCACTTCACAACACAACAAGCACCAATGAGTTCCTGGACTGGGGATGATGATGATGACTCCCTCGGTCCAGCACTGTGGAGCCAGCAAGATCCAGAGTTCAACAGCAATTTTCCAGTCTTAGACAAGAGAGATTTCAAATCCATGCGTGATGTTAGAAAGTACGCACCAAATCAAACGGTGAACTGGTCAAGGTGTGCACACGGTGAGTTCTGTGTGATGCAGGTTTATCAGGGATGGGACAACTCTGGTCGACGCTTCTGGCGTTGCTCACGAGCATGGGTAAGCAAAACTCCTTGCCCTCTGTCCTTCATCATTGTATGATTTACTAATGTAATCACGGTTTCTGCAGTACTCCGAACAACCAGATAACTGCGGTTTCGTGCAATGGGTGGATCCCCCAGCTATTGACCCGTATCAACAGTACATCAACTACCTCGAGGATGTTGTCATCTTCAACCTGAGGCAAGAACTCGCGTCGGCATTGGCTTCTCCAGATCTGACATCTACCAACGACGACGACGGACCGGTGACCGGACCAATGGTGGTGAAGACGAACACCGGGTGTGAGGACGAGTTCTGCTGTTGTCTGTGCCACGAGAAGAAGGACAACACTCCTCCAGCAACTCCACCCCCGCCACCGTCTGATCCAACTCCACCCCCGTCGGGGTACTACATGCCCACCCAGCACTCCGGCGGGTCTATGATGTCCGGGTTCTCCGGGTACTATTCGTACAACTAGACTACAAATATTGTAATCGTTTATCTAAATTCCCTAAGGCACGTTAGGACTAGCAGCTGCACAAAGTTAGGGTAATTGTGTCGCATGTGCCATTGCTTGTTTCTGTAATTTGTCGTTAAGTATTAATGGTTCGTCGTTTTATCAATGCTTCAAAAATTAAAATTCACCAAAAAAAAACCTAACGCCGCAGCGCACGGCGGTAGGTCCATACATACCACCGTGGCCTGCGGCGCTACCTGGGGGCCACGCTGCCGCCTGGCGGTAGGCTCCTACCGCCGTGCCGCACAGCGGTAGGGACCTAATGCCGTGGCCCGCGGTGGTATGTCCTACGGGCCCACTTCTGGCGGCTCCTACCGCTGTGGGCCACGGCGTTATGTCCCTGACGCCGTGGGCCACGGCGGCAGATGTATAGTTCTGCAAAAATTCGGGCGGACCATTTATTTTTGCAAAATAGAGATAGAAAAAATATATTTAAAAAATTCGGGTTCCACTATCAGCAGCCCACCGGCAGAAGCCCAAGAGCCCACGGAGGAGGCGACTGGTCCAAGGCCCAAGAGGATATTGAAGCCCTGTGTGCGTTTCAGCGGCCCAGAGTGGCAGTAGAGTTGTATAAATATTTGGAGAGAAGTGAGAAGAGTCGTGAAATGTAATAGACAAGAACCCTAATCTAATCATTCATCTCTCCGCCGCCACCTGCTTCTTCTCTCCTACTCCTGTCTCTGTTGTGCTGTCTTCCTCTATCCATCCTCTATCTATCTCTCGGTTCAGATGCAGCTAACACCTGGTATCAGAGACAGCAGATCCGAGCACAACCGCTTCGATTGAGCCGCCGTGCGCCGATTGAGTTCTCGAGTGGATCCGGTGAGCGCGATTCGTCGTGGCCGGTTCCGATCTTCGAGCTTGATCTGCACTCGCGTCTCGATTCGTTCGTTCTCGGGCTGGATCTACATCATCAACACTTTACCCGCTTCCAGAAGAAAGTCCACGGCGCCATGGACGCGACTACCAAGTTGCTCCTCGAAGAGATGAAGAAGATGAGCGACCGCATCGACAATCGCCTGGACAACCTCGATAGCCGCCTTGAGAACCTGAAGAAGCTCGATGCGGCCGTCGGTGACCGCGTCAAGCCAATCAAGGAGAAGGCGGAGGAGATCGCGGCGTGGCAACAGGAGGTCGAATCGGCTGTCACTGATCTCGTCGCCAAGGTCGATTCGGTGGAACGTCTCGCCACCAAGGTCGACATGGTCGACGAACTCAAGCAGCAGGTCTCCAACATCAGCAACAAGATCGATCGAGTGGTTCTCGACCGAGGGGATCGGTTCATGGCATCTTGCCCAAGCCAGAGGCGGTCGCGGCGACTACACCAGCCGGCAACCCGACCGTCGGCCCTGATGGGCACCGCTTCGACAACCACCTCCGGGAGCATGGGTTCGGGTCCGTCATGGCCTACACCTGAAAGGATCAAGATGTCGACTAGAGGGGGGGTGAATAGTCGAACCTGAAAATTCACAAACTTTTTCGCAGCTGTTAAATCAGGTCCGGAGTTTCCGGATATTTTTTCGGATACTCCGGGAAATCCAGAGAATCCGGGAAAATGTCCGGATAGTCCGGCCTGTCAGGGGGGAATCAAATTCGACAGAAATTAAACTTGCTCAAATGTAAATCTGTGAAAATAGGTTATGCACTGGGATGAGACAAGCCTGTTTATCCACTCAAATCTTGCAGGAACCTCAACACGAAGTAGATCGGCACCAAACCTTAGATATGTGCTCAAGAGAGATACAAGCATGCAACAAGATGAACAAGCACAAGAGACACAAGGATTTGTTACCGGAGTTCAACCTCACACCTTGAGGTCTACGTCTCCGTTGAGGTACCCACAAAGGGTGGACTTTTACACCTAGGTCACTTTCCTCCCTCTAGCGACCACAAAGATCAAGCTAGAGTTACTTACTCAATCTCGGGGTAATACAAACTTCCTTGGGCAGCCACAACCTTTGGATGCTCCAAGGCAACGCCTAGCCGGCTAGGAGCTCAAAGCTCCAAGAGTAACAAACACGAAATGCGCCAACCAAGCGAAGAACGAGGTGCTCTAGAGATGGGAATTCAGCTCACAAGCACTCTCCAAGCTCTTGCTCTCAATCCCTCTTAAATCTCCACCAAATCTCACCAACTTAGAGCCAAAGGGAGTAAAGGAGGGAGTGAATGAGTTCTGAAGCTTTGCAGGTCGAAATGGGCAAGAGAGAGAGAGGAAAGGGTGGAGGGGGCTTTTATACCCCCTCACACAGAAAAGAGCCGTTACAGCTCTAAGACCCGGAATATCCGGGGTAAACCCGGAAACTCCGGGAAGTCTGGAGACTCCGGGATAAACCCAGATACTCCGGCCTCCCAAGGTCAGCACCCAAGAAAAGTTCCCCGTGAACGTGTTGGTGCAAAGGTGTCTCTCATAGGTTTTGTTAAAGCAACTTGAGCACCTGTTCGACTCTTGGAGGACACATTTCCTGTCCCTCTTTATAGTGCGGCGTTCCTAGGACTCAAATTCAAAATATAAAATAAATAAGCCTTCTTAGGAACCCTTTTGTAGCATCACTTCCTTTTTGTATAAACAATGAAATAGACTTGATGCCACATACAATTTTAATACCTGCTCATACAGTAGATAAATCATTAGTTACTTAAGCGTGTGTCATTAAATCACCAAAACCCACTTAGGGGGCCAAGATACTCTTCAACACCCAACTCCAGGTCAAGGGTACGTTTCCAGATCCACAACCCAAGTATAATTCCCATCGCTTTTCTGGTTCCATTGGTCCTGCTATAGTGAACACAGGCGGTCGTTGGCCCAAACTTCCTTTCCCCAAGTTTGAGGGTGATAATCCTAAGCTGTGGCAGTCACGTTGTGAAAATTATTTTGACATGTCTGGAGTTGATAAGTCCAATTGGGTGCGAATTGCAACTATGTACTTTGAAGGTCCTGCTGCTAGGTGGTTACAGTCTATAGAAAGTAAAGCTAATGCCATCAATTGGGACAATTTCTGTAAATTAGTCCATGATAGGTTTGGGAGGGAACAACATGAAGTCTTGATTAGGCAACTGTTTCATATTAAACAAACTGGGTCAGTTTCTGAGTATGTAGAACAATTTGCTCAGTTAGTAGATCAACTAGCTGCTTACACCTCTACCACAGACCCATTGTATTACACCGTGCGCTTTATAGATGGTCTTAAAGAAGATATTAAGTCCATTGTCCTGGTTCAACGTCCACAAGATTTGGATACTACTTGTGTGCTCGCTTCATTGCAGGAAGAAGTTGGGGATGTTCACCGTCGCCGTGATTACAAGAAGCTGGAGTTGGGTTATCACTCCAAGCAGTCATTCAAGAACCCGCTTCCCTTGTCGGCTCCTCCTGCCCATGATAAGCCAGGACCCTCTTCTGTGGCTGATGAACCTAGAGGCATGGAAGCAGCAAGAGCAGGTCTGCAGGTCGAGTCCAAGGCAGCAGCTCTCCGCAACTATAGAAGAGCAATGGGCTTGTGTTTCAAATGTAATGACAAGTGGGGCAAGGATCACAAGTGTGCACCTACAGTCCAACTACACACTGTTCAAGAATTATGGGACCTATTTCAGTCAGATGAGGATTCAGCCTTGTCACCTGGATCTTCTAATGACAGTTCAGAGTATTTGTTCATGGCAATCTCTAAGGCAGCTCTGTCTGGTTCTGTTGCTCCTAAAACTGTTAAGTTTAAAGGGTCCATTCAACACCAGTAGGTGTCCCTGTTAATTGATTCTGGTAGCTCCTCCTCTTTCTTCAGTTCTGCTGTGGCTGATAAGCTTTCTGGAGTGGTACCTCTTTCACATTCAGTGAGAGTGCAAGTGGCTGGTGGAGGGATATTGTCGTGCTCTGCTGAGATTCCACAGGCTCTCTGATTCATTGGTGATGTAGCATTCTAGACAGATTTGAGAGTGTTACCATTAACAGCCTATGATGTCATAATAGGGATGGATTGGTTAGAATCTTATAGCCCCATGAAGATTCATTGGAAGAACAAATGGATGGAGATTCCGTATGGCAATCAGTTAATACTCCTTCAAGGTGAAGCTCTTGTATCCCCCGAATAGGTGTTGGTACAGTTGTGTGTGTTGTCTAATGAGGGTACTCATGTGACTTCTGTCAAATTGCTACCCGAAGAAGTTCAAATGTTGCTAGATCACTTTGAAGTGTTGTTTGAGGAGCCCAGCAGCCTACCTCCTTCCAGGGCATGTGACCACGAGATACCCTTGCTTTCTGGAGCCCGCCCGGTCAACATACGACCGTATCGTTATCCTCCAGCATTGAAGAATGAGATCGAGAAGCAGGTGGCAAAGATGCTAGCCAAAGGATTGATTCAACCGAGTGTCAGCCTGTTCTCTTCTCCCGTCCTGCTAGTCAAAAAGAAAGATGGCTCCTACAGATTTTGTGTGGATTTCCGTCACCTCAATGCACTCGCAGCCAAATCCAAATTTCTAGTGCCGGTGTTTCATCAGCTTATGGACGAATTGGGCAAGGCTCCTTGGTTTTCTAAACTGGATCTCCGTTCCGGGTTTCACCAAATCTTGCTTAAGCCCGGAGAGGAATTCAAGACTGCGTTCCAAACTCATTTCGGCCAGTTTGAGTTTTGAGTGTTAGCCTTTGGCCTGACATGGGCTCTTGGTACCTTTCAGGGTGCTATGAATGATACACTAGCTCCTGGCCTTCGCAAATTTGTTATCGTCTTCTTTGACGACATTCTCATCTACAGCACCACTTATGAAGAGCACATTGAGCATTTGAGGCAGGTGTTTGAGTGGCTCCTGAAAGATCAATGGAAGCTTAAGCTCTCCAAATGCACCTTTGCACAATGTTCAGTATCCTATCCGATGCACATTCTCAATGGTGACGGCGTCTCTACTGATCCAGAGAAGGTCAAGGTGATTGTGGATTGGCCTGCACCCAAGTCCGTGAAAGAACTCCGCAGTTTTCTGGGATTGGCGGGTTATTATCAGAAATTTGTGAAGCACTTCGGCATCCTTGCTAGATCCCTCACTGATCTACTCAAGAAGAACACAGTGTTTCTCTGGACTCGAGACCACGATGACTCCTTTGCAGCTCTGAAACTAGCTCTGTCCACCGCCCCAGTCTTAGCCTTACCAGACTTTTCCTTGCCGTTTGCCATCGAAATTGATGCATGTGCAACTGGTATTGGAGCAGTTCTCATTCAGCAAGGGCACCCTTTGGCATTCATCAGCAAAGCTCTTGGTCCACGGAACAGGGGTCTATCCACTTATGAAACGGAATACATGGCTATTTTGGTCGCTGTGGACCAGTGGAGGCATTACCTGCAGTCATCAGAATTCATAATCTTTACAGACCAAAAGAGTCTGATTCACCTCAATGAGCAACGCTTACATACGCCTTGGCAACAGAAGGTGTTCACTAAACTGTTGGGGCTGCAGTACAAAGTGGTGTATAAACAAGGTGTGGACAATAGAGTGGCGGATGCGTTGTCTCGAAGAACGCAACCTGATCAAGTGTTGGCTTTGTCCTGTGCTACTCCGCAATGGCTGGAAGAGGTGGTACACTCTTATGCAGCTGATTCCCATGCACTGGACCTGATAACTGAACTGTCCCTACAAGCTGATGTTGTACCTAATTACTCACTGAACAATGGGATTCTGCGCTTCAAGAATCGCATTTGGAATGGCCACAACCCAGACTTACATAACAAGTTGATTACTGCAATGCATAGTACTGCTTTGGGCGGGCATTCAGGGTTCCCGGTTACTTACAGTAAGCTCAAGCAATATTTTTGCTGGCGGGGGTATGAAAACTGTTGTTCAATCCTTTGTGCATTCCTGTTCAGTCTGTCAGCAGGCGAAGCCAGATCGTTCTCGGTATCCCAGACTTCTTCAACCCATATCTGTGCCAGAGTCAGCATGGGAGATGGTCTCACTAGATTTTGTGGAAGGCTTACCACGCTCGGGTCAGTTCAACTGTATCCTCGTTGGGGTTGATAAATTCTCCAAGTTTGCCCATTTTGTTCCTCTCCGCCACCCATTTACAGCACTTTCTGTTGCAAAGTTGTATCTGGACAATGTCTACAAGTTGCACAGTATGCCTGCCTCCTTGATATCAGACCGTGATAGGATCTTCACCAGTACCTTGTGGAAGGAACTCTTTGGCCTGGCTGGCGTCACTCTTCGCATGAGTTCGTCATATCATCCACAAACAGACGGACAAACCGAGCGGGTCAATCAGTGTATGGAAACCTTCCTGCGGTGTTTCGTCAACGCTTGCCCAAGTAAGTGGTCAGCTTGGTTATCGCTTGCGGAGTTTTGGTACAATACAAGCATGCATTCAGCTCTGGGTCGTTCCCCTTTTGAGGTGTTATATGGGCACCATCCTCGCCATTTTGGCATCACGGCTGTTTCTGCTTGCTCATCTCCTGATCTGTCCGCCTGGCTGCAAGAGCGTGAGGTGATGCAAGCCCTGATTAAGCAACATTTGCATCGAGCCCAGGACCGCATGAAGAGGCAAGCTGATAAGAACCGCTCAGAACGACAATTTCAGATTGGTGACAAGGTCTATTTAAAGCTACAACCGCACATTCAGTCATCAGTAGCTACTCGCTCCAACCAAAAGCTGGCCTTCAAATTCTTCGGCCATTTTCGATCATCGACAAGATCGGTTCAGTGGCTTATAAACTCGATCTTCCACAAGGATCATCAATTCACCTTGTTTTTTACGTTTCACAGTTGAAGCAAGCTGTGGGGGATCAGGTAGTACCTCAGACCTTGCCTAATGATGTTGATGTGTTCCAGATTCCAGAGAAGATCCTTCAGCGCCGCATGACCACCGGCGACTCTCCTGTCCTGCAAGGGCTAATCAAATGGACTGGTATGCCTGAAGCTTTGGCGACATGGGAGAACCTGGAAGTTCTTCGTCAACGTTTTCCTGCCGCACCGACTTGGGGACAAGTCGGTTCTCAAGAGGGGGGAATGTCAGCAACCCACCGGCAGAAGCCCAAGAGCCCACGGAGGAGGCGACTGGTCCAAGGCCCAAGAGGATGGTGAAGCCCTGTGTGTGTTTCAGCGGCCCAGAGTGGCAGTAGAGTTGTATAAGTATTTGGAGAGAAGTGAGAAGAGTCATGGAATGTAATAGACAAGAGCCCTAATCTAATCATTCATCTCTCCGCCGCCACCTGCTTCTTCTCTCCTACTCCTGTCTCTGCTGTGCTGTCTTCCTCTATCCATCCTCTATCTATCTCTCGGTTCAGATGCAGCTAACATACACCTGTGTCACCCGAGAGAGACGACGCGGGGGACGGGGAGAGAGGCGTCGTTTGGTTCATCAATTTCTACGCATAACTAGGCACTTCATCTCATCAAATAGAAGTGCGCGTAAGCACAGATTGAATCATTTGATCAATTCTCCACTAATCTAACGATTTACACATGAGCTTTTTACCTATGAACCATTATAAAAATTTCCCTTTACCTCCAACCCACTCAAATCTGAGAAAGTTCTTCAATATCATCAAAGAAAATTTTCTTTCCCTCTATACCATTTCTAACAATTTTAGACATAACAGAGAGTAACGGCAGCACAAATGGACCAAAATACCCACTCCTTTCCTTTTTGTGCTCACCACCGCTGCCGCTCACGCCCGCTCCGGCCGACGCCCCAGCTTCCACGCTCGCCTGCGCCTTGGCTGCCACCCGCCTGCACCCGCACCGGCCGTCGCCTGCGCTACACCCTGCCCCAGGCGAGTGGAGCACGGCCCACGGCTGCCCGAACTCATCTGCCGTAGCGGCTGAGGGTCACCGCTGTTCACGTTGCTGCCGGCAGCTCCGATGACCCTGGTCCCGAGCATGGCTGAGCAAACCGCAGCACCCCTCAGCCCCTCCCAGCACCCACACACGCCGACGCGCAGCTGCACGGCGGCGAATTGACCAGCCGGTCGTGCGCCCGCCCGTGCGTGCTCTGCCCTGCTCCAATGTTCCTAACTTGACAGGGCGAATCTAGCGGTGGGACGGGTGGGGCTCAAGCCCCCCCTACCGCTAGAAACCCCATGGAGCCCCTCCTTAGCCCCTCCTACAATTTCTGATCAAGGATGAAGAAGAGAAGGAAGAAAAGAGAGAGGAGGAAGAAGAAAACAAGGGAAAGGAGGAAAAGATAGGTGAACGAGCCCCTCCTTACTTCCAAACCTGGCTTCGCCACTGCATGATATCACATGACATCGTGGCTACGCTTTATAGCCGTTTTCTTTTAGAAAACAAATCTAGAAATATGATTCCAAATACACTGAAGTTCCCTCTTCCGTGAACAGCTCGACCAGCTGGTTGGCGAGGCCCTGCGGGAGCTGCAGGGCACCCTGTTCTGTTCTGCTGCTTTACCGCCGGCGCGCACGGAAAGGATGCCGCCACCACGCTAGCAGGTGCACGGCGGCAATGGCTGTGCGCCTGTGCGGCACGGCATCCTGGCCGCTAACTAGAGCACCGGCGACGCGTGGGCCGGCCGTTGGACTGGCGTGGACGCAGTCCTCCTCGGCGTCCCCAACCTTGTGCTGCTCTACCTCTCCCACAACGACATCTCCGGCGCCATCCCGGATGCTGTTGCGCAGCTCACTCGCCCCGTCCGCGTCGACCTCGCCGACAACAGCCTGCGAGGAAGCGAGGCTGCCGCCCAGGGCGTAGAGGACGGTGGGGGCCCGGCGCGGCCGACGGGGGTGGCAACTGGGCCCGGATGCGGCGATGGCGGCACCCGTGCACGTTCGGCTGTCCATGCGTCGGTTGCGAGTGCTTCGACTGAGAGGAACATGAGACGTGTGAGGATAAGACGAGGGTAATCCGGTCTTTTCGCATGTCAATTTTAGTCCCACAACCGGTAGATTGTAACGGAAGGTGACATAGTGGTACGGAGGGAAAGAAAATTTTCATGGATGATGTTAGGGAACATTTGCCAGTTCCGATGGGTTCTAGGTAAAGAGAAACTTTTGTAAAAAGCTCTTTACACATTATAGTATATATCATACAGACTTGATAAGTTGCTTTTTAATATATAATCGACAGCTCTCCAACCTAATTCGTTCAAAAAAACTTGATAAGTTAGCATCATTGGATTTGTTGAAAACAGTCCACATAAACATGGATCGATCAACGTTTTTTTACGAGCTGGACAAGATAGCTAGGGCTGGTAGTAGAGAGAGGCGTACGACTACGCACCATCAATGAGTAGAGAGAGGCGTACGCGCAACGTACGTACGCAGTACCCTAGGAGCTAGCTAGGCGCGCTGCCTTGGCACGCCACATTGATGCGCGGAATCGATTACGTGACGACCCTACATACTAGCAGTACGTGAATAATAGATAGACGTGGAAAGGGCCGGCACGGAAAGATTCCAACGTACGTAGACGTAGCCCAGATCAGATCCGACCGCTTACCGCAATAGCTAGCAGGGGGAGAGCGACAGCTCACCTACAACAACATTTCAACGCCCGACGGAGCGAAGCGAGCCTCTCATGCCGGCGGAGAGGGACCGACCGCCGGCGACGAGTTGATGACAGATCGATCGATCGCTCGGGGCAGCCACACTGCACCGACAGACCGGCCGATCGGCGCGACCCAAAATTCCAAATCCAAGCAGCAGTGGCAGGCGGGCAAAAGGCAGCTACGTACTGCGCGCGCGTCCCTCCAAGCGAAGGTCACGTGCTCGCGGACGCGTTCGCCTAGCTAATTCCCTTCTCGGCGCGGCGCGGCGCGGCGGTGCAGTGTTTGCCGGTGCCCTTTTGTGGATCTGCATTGGTGCGTGGCGGGACGGCGTCGTGTGCCGTGTGCGTGCTCCGCCCGGCAACGCCAGTGTGCGCCCCACGTGCACCGCAGCTCAGTCAGTCGACGCTCTCACGGTGGCTCTGCCTCTGCGTGCTCACTCACACACAGAGCTAGCGGAACCCACCTGTTTAGCTATGCTGTTGACTTTGGTCGTTGCTCCACCGATCGACCGACGGCGTGCTCTTGTCTCAACTCTCAACAGCGCGCGCGCGGGGGATGATAGGTCTCTCGATCGATCGATCAGTGTATAGTATACGCGTCCTTCCGATGCGTCTCATGCATGCATGCATGCATGCATCTACCGTACGTCCACCACGACTCGGTGTCGAGCTCGAGCGCAGTGAGCATCCATCTCACCACGCACGTGCCTCCATCGCTACCTACTCCAGCACCAGGTCGACGATGTAAAGATGCATGGCTGGCTCTATTTGATACAAGTACTAGTAGCATCGAGATGCGCCGAACACATAGGGCCAAGGATTTTGTTTGGGGATTCGTTTCAAAATGCAGATCGTTTTGTTTTTTTTGGTACATACATTAGTCTGCTATACGATTTATATTTTGAAATGGAGGGTGTAAAAGGAATACATGATATATATGGCGAAACCTGCTACGGACTTGGCGAATGTCCCAATTAAGAAGAGTATAATGGAAACCACGGATCTATAGCCACGAAATACAACATCTCTCTCTATCTCATTATACATACATGCATGTACAGTGCCATGTCTTGTACATATACTCACACAAGCAATAAAGACGCGTCTCAATTGATTAAACTAGGGGAATCTCACCCGCGCGTTGCTGCGGGAATTAAGAAAAATGCAATGATCATAAGAGAGAATTTCAGCAACCTCGCGCGTCTGATCATAAGAGAGAAGTCATATACAATACAAAACAGAACGGCGTATATTCGATTCTAGACTAAAAAAATTTAGATATGCTTTAGATTCAGCTGAGAGATCTTCACGGCAAAGTACAGATTAAAGGATCAGAATCTTTTTCTCACAAATCGATTCAATAATGCAATGTACATTACGCCTCAGTGTTACATCTAATTCAAAAATCGATTCAATAAGCAATTCACAGTATACCTCAGCATTATATGGCCTGCTCGTGCTCAGGACGAAGAATAGAGTAATAGACTGATCAGATCTTAAAATCGAAAAAAGATCCGATCGTTATGTTTCTGCTAGGACTATCTACGCTGTTATTCCTTTATATTCCTCAATTCCCTGCGCGTTGCCGCGAGTATGTAGGAGAAATCTATGAGTTAGAATATTACTATCACCCTCCTATTCTTTTTCTTTCTTCTTTTTCCTTTTCTTTTCCCTTTTTTTCATTCTTTTTTTTATTTTTCACTTTACTCTATACCAACTACCATCGATGGGGCCTATTTGTCATTTTATCAAAATATATTCATGTGAGATCTTGTTTTGAAGGATTTATTAAAAGGAATCCAACGGTGTAATCAGAATTTAATTTGATTTTTTGATTTTAGAGTTATAACATTTTTTAGCTAGTTCAAACAATAGGACCTACCGCTGGATGTCATGATCTTAGTGGGGCTGTTGAGTGGCATGTTTGCATGTTGAGATAACTCCCTAGTGGGGAGCTCCTATACAGGAGGAGTTATAGATTATTGGTTTTTATCACGTACTATATATGACGCACAGCGGCACAGTATGGTGTCAGGTTGGATCGATAGCTCATTGGAATTGGACCCTCCCACCGACACATCCTTGCATTGCAATTTATGTAGTCATAGAACCGGGTCCGACTGGCACCGAGATCAGTCTGTACGAGTCATTTTTGCAGTGGACTGTAAGCGATGGCCCGAGCAATAATTGATTGCTAAAATCAGATGGCCGGTCCAAACTTCGTTTTTAATCTATGAAAAATTATACATCGGAAACTAAAGGGTATATTGATCGTACGTACGTACGTAAATACATACATAAATATGTGGAGATATTTTTTTTGGGTCGACGCCCCCTCTATCTGTTTATTAGACACATGGTGAAGAAGAGTATCCAACCAACCTTTTGAGCTATATAGTTTAGAGTATACATACAAATTGCTGTGTGAAATTTTGAATACCCATAGTACAAATCATGGGTCTGCCTCTGGCTAAAATTGTATTATTTACGGGACAGATGCAGTAGGTGCTATTGCATTTATACATCGGTCATGGACTATGAACCATAAGCACAATATCTCTATTTGTCAGTAAAAAGGGATGTATAATCTGTATTTGCACATATTTTTAAAATTTCCACTACTCTATATACTACGGTGATGAGTGATGACATGTGACGATGCGCGTGGAAACAAAGTCAGAGTTAGTCGTCGCGCGCGTCAGTTGGTGCCGCACTCTGCCCGTTCCCATCCAAAATCATTCACGATCGACGCATCGCTGAGCCAAAGGAAGTGGTTGACCAGTCACCGGCGCAGTGAGTGTAGTGTAGTGCGACCGGCCGAACCCACGGGCCACGGCCTTGCAAGTTGCAACCGATCGACTTGGACTGGCACTGCCAGTGTGCTGGTACCAAACTACTATACACTCCCTACTCCTCCGGTACGTACGTACTCCGTATCACGGAGCCAGCAGGGGTCGTTTTTGCCGAAGGGGAGAAGAAATCTGGAAAAAGGACAATGGTCCGTAGCAAAAGCATGGGGATACCGAAACGATACTGTGGACTGTGGGGGCTCGCCTCGATCGGTTTGATTAATCAAGATTCAGTAGTGAATGCGGTGATGGGCGCGCCCCCGTGATCTGGTTTCTGCCTTTCTGGTCCAGGAATTGGACCGGCCGAGGAGACAGGTTTGGTGGCTTGGTGGGCATCGGCAACGAGCAGTAAATCCGGCGCCGGTTCTCGTCCCCGAAAGCCCATTTCACTGTAGTACGATGAATCCATTCCCACAGGAGACCCCGTGCCAAGCAAGGACCGGAGGCGACGGTGCCCCTACCCGAGGTTCCCCACCGCGTCTGGACGGACGCGTCGGCCGAGCCACACTTGGGAGTTGCGATCGTGGTGGCCTGGTGCCTTGGTGGGTTTCATTCATTTCGGTTGGGGGGCACTCGCGCATTTGCGCGGGTGCGGGTGGAGGGAGGAGTGGGCGCGCGCCGAACCAACCATCCCAGCCAACCAGGAAATGAATTTTAGCGTCCAGTCGGGCCGATGGCCACTGCCCGCCCGCGCCCGATTGACGATTGCCAGGCCGGCACCCCCTTTGACGCGTGCGTGCTTCCCGCTTTAAAATCTTCTCTCCCCGCTTCTGATCGAATCGGCGCGGCAGAATTGAGCTCGGCAGACGTACGTATCCCCCCTTCGGTTACCCATCCATCTCTCTTCTTTCTCCTAGGTTTGTTATACGCCCGCCGCCCTCCCCACCGCGCCATCGCATCGCAAGATTTGTTCGATTTCTCACCTCATCTGATCGCATCGCGCGCCGCCCGTCGTCGTCCTCCTTGGAGTAGAACGAAAACAAACAAGATCTGGGCGTACGGGCCGGTGCCGCCGCCCGACATCCTTGCCAGCGCTGCTACCGCCTACTACTGCTAGCAGCAGCAATATATATATCGCGGATCCACCGCCTCCCCCGCCGCGCGTGCCGTCGGTGCCCGACCGACCGACCCCTCCTCCTTCCAGCTGCCTACCAGCTCACTCCCACTTCACTCCAGCGGCCAGCGCTCCAACTCCAAGAGTCCAAGGTAAGCAAGCGCGGCGCGGTCGTCAACACGACCGAATCCTTTTGGTTGCCTGGTTTCACGGAATTTAAGATTGCGAGCAACTTGTTCCTCTTTGGATGGGATCGGATTGGATCTCGTAATGCGCCGGATGTTCCCCGCTTTTCTCTCCCCTCCCCGGTTGCTCTGCTTCAGGTTCTCTCTTTTTTAATAGGTTGATCGAGTTCCTTCACTTCACCAGGGTGGAGGGAGAGCGAGGCAGCGAGCCATGAAGTACAGCAAGGAGGACAAGCCCGAGAGGGCGGCGGGCGCCGGCGCCGGGTCCCGCGCGGTGCCGGTGGCGCTCGTCGTCATCGTGCTCTGCGCCTTCTCCTTCTACCTCGGCGGCGTCTACAGCACCGGCCGCAGCCTCCTCGACGCCATCCAGCCGGCGCCGACCCTCCTCACCCTCGGCACCACCGCCGCCGCCACCGACCGCCACTCCGCCGACCAACCTCACCCAGCCACCTCCACGGCGGTGGCGGTGGCCGTGGCGTTCCCCGAGTGCCCCGCCGACTTCCAGGACTACACCCCCTGCACGGACCCCAAGCGCTGGCGTCGGTACGGCAACTACCGCCTGAGCTTCATGGAGCGGCACTGCCCGCCGCCGCCGGACCGCCAGCAGTGCCTCGTCCCGCCGCCCAAGGGGTACAAGCCCCCCATCCGGTGGCCCAAGAGCAAGGACCACTGCTGGTACCGCAACGTCCCCTACGACTGGATCAACAGCCAGAAGTCCAACCAGCACTGGCTCGTCAAGGAAGGCGACCGCTTCCGCTTCCCCGGCGGCGGCACCATGTTCCCCAACGGCGTCGGCGCCTACGTCGACCTCATGGCGGCGCTCGTCCCCGGGATGCGCGACGGCACCGTCCGCACCGCGCTCGACACCGGCTGCGGCGTCGCCAGCTGGGGCGGCGACCTCCTCGCCCGCGGCATCCTCACCGTCTCCCTCGCGCCCAGGGACAACCACGAGGCCCAGGTCCAGTTCGCGCTCGAGCGCGGCATCCCAGCCATCCTCGGCATCATCTCCACGCAGCGCCTGCCATTCCCCTCCGCCGCCTTCGACATGGCGCACTGCTCCCGCTGCCTCATCCCCTGGACCGAGTTCGGCGGCCTCTACCTCCTCGAGATCCACCGCGTCCTCCGCCCCGGCGGCTTCTGGGTGCTCTCCGGCCCGCCCATCAACTACGAGAACCGCTGGCACGGCTGGAACACCACCGCGCAGGCGCAGAAGGCCGACTTCGACCGCCTCAAGAAGATGCTCGCCGCCATGTGCTTCAAGCTCTACAACATGAAGGGCGACATCGCCGTCTGGCAGAAGTCGCCCGACGCCACCGCCTGCTACGACAAGCTCACGCCCATCACCACGCCGGCCAAGTGCGACGACAGCGTCGACCCGGACGCCGCCTGGTACGTGCCCATGCGCTCCTGCGTCACGCCGCCCAGCGCCAAGTACAAGAAGCTGGGTCTCAACGCCACACCCAAGTGGCCGCAGCGCCTCAGCGTCGCGCCGGAGCGCATCAACGTCGTCCCGGGCAGCAGCGCCGGCGCCTTTAAGCAGGACGACGCCAGGTGGAAGCTCAGGGCCAAGCACTACAAGACGCTGCTGCCAGCGCTAGGCACCGACAAGATCAGGAACGTCATGGACATGAACACGGTCTATGGAGGATTCGCGGCCAGCATCATCAAGGACCCCGTCTGGGTCATGAACGTCGTCTCCTCCTATGGGCCCAACTCCCTCGGCGTCGTCTACGACAGAGGACTCATCGGCGTCAACCACGACTGGTAAAGCACCTGAGTTTTTACCTTTCCTTCCTTTTCGATAATCGCCTTACAATTCTGATGAAATTCAATACTCTGCAGGTGTGAGGCATTCTCGACATACCCACGCACCTATGATCTTTTGCATCTTGACGGCTTGTTTACCGCGGAGTCTCACAGGTAAGCAATATCAAATCAACTCTATAGTGCTTGTCCTTGTACTGACCAGACATGTTTAGACGAGCAAGCAAAATATACTTACTACTTGATGACATCGCTAATTGCAGGTGTGAGATGAAGTTTGTACTTCTTGAGATGGACCGTATCCTTCGTCCCACAGGTTATGCAATAATCAGGGAGAGCACCTACTTCCTGGACTCTGTAGCTGCCATCGCCAAAGGAATGAGGTGGAGCTGTGAGAAGCGTAGCACTGAGAACAAGACTGACAAGGACAAGATCCTAATCTGCCAGAAGAAGCTTTGGGTTGGAAAGCAGTGAGAGAGAATTGTAGATCCAAGTATGAAAAGAAACTATCCTTAACCTGGATGGATGGTATGTTGATCTGCTCAATGGCATCCAAAGCTCAAACATGCTCTGATCTCAGCCAACAAGGCAAAGGCACGCGTAACCATCCAGTACACATGAAAGATGAACAATCTGGTATACAAGAAGGTTCACAGTTATCAAAATAAATAAGATGAGCAAAGCTCCATATAGGATCCCAAAGTAGTACTTTTTTACCATTAATCACACTGTTAATTCTTTTTGTATGAATAGCTAGGGGTGGGTCGATTGATACCAAGAGCAACTGTAAGTTACTCCACAATCCACACTACATGTGTTCATTTGAACAACATATAGCTTTGTGCTGTCATTGTAATAGAGTGCCATATTTATTTAAACATTTATGGAGCAAGATATGACTGATGTGCCAGTATTTCCCTAAAGCGATACTCGGGTGAGTGTTGCTATCTGCTTGACGATGCATTATATGCTTGACCAAGAATTTCCATATTAGGATTAGTCCTGACACTAACTAGTGAGATGCGTCGTGATCAGCCTCTCGATGATCGGTGGTAAGCAACACGGGGACACGGGTTTATCCTAGTTCCGGCCACGGGGCTGTACGTCCAGCAGGTTGCGCGTGCGCGCTGTATTACTCTGCACCGGGGGTGTCTGTAGAGGGGGGCTACAAGCGAGGCGGGAGAGGAGGAGAAGCCTCCAAGTCCCTGTTAGGTGATTGAGGCGTAGTGCCAATATCAGGAGAGTGAGCGTGTGGGTGAATGCGGATGAAAGTGATGCGATGCCCACGGCTGGGCGGCCTCCTCCTCCTTTTATAAGCCAAGGAGAGGCGGCTTACAGGCGTGTCGCGTGGTTTTTTGTACAGTATCGCAGTACCGGTGTGCATTGCTTGCGATTTGATGGATGTCCTGGCGAATCCTGCCTCTCGCGGATGTCGCGGCGGCTTCTGTACCCGTCGGGGAGTAGCTTCGAGGGTAGTCTGGCCGGCGTCCACGCCTGGTCACCGTTCGTACATCAGTTCGAGGGTCTTGCTGACGGGGGCGCTTGTGCTGGGCCGGCATGGCGGCGCCCCATCGGAACAGGGCTTCCACAGCGCCAAGGATGGTGGTACAGGGCTGGGGATGGCCGCGCGGGGTCGGATTTGACGGAGGGGACGTGCTCCGCTCACCCCACGTCACGGCGCCGTCCTGATCGGGCGTCAGGTTGACGGCCGTACGCTCTTCGAGGGTGTCGCCGGACCTTTTTGAGGGGCTCGGCGTGGGGGAGGGACCGGAGCAGGTAGCACAGCGCCTGAGAATGACCCCAGCCTCTCCGCACAGCGAGCGTGCAGTGCCCGCATAGTGCCCGGGAAGGTGGCACAGGGACGGCATGGCCGCACAGTGCCGGGGCCATATTCCCGGGCGGTGTCAGAGAATCGGCGTGGCGGGGATCTGGCTTTTGACCGTGGCGCCCGCGACGCGACGGGGCATTTAATGCTTTGGTCGGGAGGAGTAGGTGAAATGCCCCGGGCCGAGGGGGAGTCTTGAGCGAGGCGGAAACCCACTCGAGGGGTGCGGAACCCTCGAGCGAGGCGGAAACCCGCTCGAGGGGCGTCCGACCCTCGAGCAAGTCGGAGGTCCGCTCGAGAGCGGTTGGCTCTCTCGCCCAGCGGGCCGGTGGGGCCGCTGGGCCGTGGCAGGCCGTGGGCCGTGCGTGTGTTTGATTTGGGATGTGATTTTGTGGTTTACGTTTTAAGAGAGTGGTTTCCCCTGTAGTTAGGGAACCTCTTATGGCTGTCCCCGACACCATAGAAACGGAAATAAAAAGAATCGAATCCGAAAGAAGATATCCCCACTCCATATCAATTGGCTTACAGTTCTTTCCACTCAGAACTCCTAGAAGATAATCCCCACTCCATATCGCCGTCTTGCTTGCTGCAGTGCAGGTTGTTGCTACAATTCATCACAACAGCGAGAATATATTTGGTTGTGGAGTGGAGATTGACCAAACATGGAAGAGGAAACACTGAGTACTGAGTTTGTCAGGCACAGGACCAGCATCACTATTACTTGCTATTGATAGAATTTGCAATGTTTTATTGTCACTAGCTGGCATCTGATAGCGACCATCCCTACACAGAGAGCACAAGAGTGTATACACCAGAGTGTAAACCAAAACAAACCAACGCCCTGTTCGCTTGGCTTATCAGCCACCAGCCAGCAGTACTTTTCTCTCAGAACAAACCAGCCACCAGCAACCAGCCAGCAGTACTTTTCTCTCAGAACAAACCAGCACCAGCCACCAGCCACCAACCAAACGAACAGGCTGTCAGTGGATTTGAAAGAAAATATTATATACTAGATAACAAGAGTCTGCACTCTACAGATAACAGGGTTGAATAGACTCTGAATTCATATGAAAATATGCGTGGATCATTTTGGTGTATTAAAGAGCTCTCTGAATTAACTATATGATACACCAATTTGTTATTTGAAAATACCATGCATCGGAAAATGAAAGAACAGAACCTGATAGTTAAGATTTGCAATGCTTCAAATATTGATCAATCTAAATGTAAGTTCTTTACATGACTTATCCTCCAAAATTGAGTTTGATTTGTTAGATTTAATATGAGTCTGACCCATGTCATATTTAATTAAATCAAATAATTTCTAAGGCTCTATGAAATGCTAGGTGCAATAAAATAGTAGACTAAATGTAGTTGATGACTAAACTTGTAACGGTCATGTTTATGGCTGCGGTTTCTGGTAACTCCCATATTTATGTTTGAGGTTACTAGTAACTCACATGTTCATGACAGAGGTTACAAGTAATTGATGGACGTTTCATGAGGTCCAGATTCATCCTCTACACTTCATCTTCTACCTTTCTTTGTGTATAAATATCACGTGTTCGTCCTTGATCGCGAACGTGAGAGAAAAGGCTGCACCTTCGTTCTTCTATTGAGTTGCTGAAAATTAAATAAGAGCATTCCCATTCCACTCCGTGCGCGCACACGCTACTGGAAGAGCAGAGCCTCCGAAACCGGCATCGCTAGAGATCCTGCTCGGGATAGCGAGGCAATCAGGTTTTTGGGTAGCGCAACAAGTGCGCGACTGCTCAACGTTTTTCCTCCGTTTGCTCGTTGTACGACTACTTCCCGGCGGCGAGCGATTGGAGTACGACTACTTCCCGGTGGACGCAACGGCACTGCGAACATCTTCCTGCATCAATTTTGAACGACTACATCGAACAACTCATCATGATGAATGATGGGAATGGAGCCGCTGGTGCCTCCGGCACCGGTCCCTCCGCAGGGTATACCTTCGTGTTCCTATTTTTATTTACTGGTTTTTTAGTTTGGTTAATCGGTAATAAATTGGAATATATATATATGTCATCACAATATTACTGCTATATTCATGAATTAAATTTAATAAGAATTTGTCTAATTTTCTAACATGATCCACGAATAGGTCGGCGCGCAGAGGATGGGATCACAACCTATGGTGCCCCCTATGCCGAACCACAATGGAGACGGGCAGACGGCTCACCAGTCACCACCTGCTCTCAGACTGCCGATACACAAAACGTGTCTGGAGCCAGGTGGCCACTCGGGTAGGACAACCCAACCCAAGCAGCATCTTGGCTGCAGTCCTGCAGAGTAGATCACCGCTACAGTGGTGGTCGAACAGCACGAGTACAGACGAACATCCGTAGCACTGTTAGTCAGCTTGGAATTTTGGAAGGAATGTAACTCCAGTGTCTAGTATCTTGGGGATTTGGCAAGAATCGAAGGCGAGTTCTTTTGATGGTCTCGGTTCGTATCCAATTAACCAATCTTGCCTTTCTAGTGCGCCGGCGGCCGGCCCAGGTAAGCATGGGGACGGCGTGCTCCTCAGCCAGCTCTAACGGCAGCACCTTCTCTTCAACGGATAGGAGGAGCGTTTTCTTTTTAGAATCACACGGTACGCAGACGCTCACAACACGCACGCACACTCACCCTTATGAATACATGTACGCAAATCCTACTCCTATGAGCACCTCCGAAGAACTGAGCACCGACAGATCTGGAGATTCCCGAAGTCACTATTGGCGCCTCGTCGTCGACAGGAACGTCGCTTACCACTTAACGCATAACACCGGTAAATCCTGAAAAAAGTGCGAGCATCAGGATTTGAACCCGGTGGGTAGCATTTCACTGGACCGCCCTATCATTGGACTGAGCGTTTTTAAGAAGCAAGATTATGTGGGAAATGAAATTTTTTGAAATGTGCGCTAAGTCGCTATTTAAACAAAAACCTTTTTTTTTGCAAGCAGTAATTGTTCCATTCTCAGAATACAAAAAATTTGGAGTTGTTTAAAACAGATTTGAAAAAAACCAAAGCTAATAGCTCCTGTCATAAACATTTGCGATGTCGAAGGATTTGACCAAAAAAGCTTTGTCAAATATTTGTGATATCTATATGTTTCATTTCTACAACCGAATCCATGAACTCTACAAGGATCCTGACATTTGGAGAGTTGTGCTAATAATGTTTATAATTGGGATCCTAACACGAGAGTTATGCCAAGGCTAGTAAATGTTTGACTAGCTGACATTAGAAATTGGTAATTTGCATGGTTCATAGTTTGTGCATTTCACTGTAGCCTGATTGTAAACATTAATCCACTCAATGGCTGCCACCCTTTTGCTTCAAGCACCTATTTGCTGCCCTGACTCTGCTGAAGTACATGAAAGCATATCCATCAAGAACTGAGGTTCAAGAAAAACAAATATATACCTCGTTTATTCTAAATCAAAGGAACTTCAATAAGCAATGGTACAACAGTAACATAAGAATGACCCTTGGTCCAATTGGAATTGGTCATCTCATATCTCTCCTTGGTGCTTGGTCGTCAGACAACATTGCTCTTAAAAGAGTATGTGTTGTAATGACAATGGAATCTCTACAAATTGATCATATAGCCTATGCACATGAACAAGCAGGAGCATCTGATCCTAGCATAATCAATACAGACTGCAGTGATACAGATTTCTGTATGCAGCTTGTGAACCTTTACATGATTGATATGTAATGCATTAGCATCAGTGCAAATTTATTTTTTAGTGTCGATCACATATGCCAACATCAACCAGGAAATTTGACAGAAATAAAATGGAAGTATGCATAAATGCTCCCATCTATTAAGACAACAGTTGTAACAGACTAAATGTTTTCTTTACTGTGCCTAGTTTTGGATCATAATAGCCCTGTCCGAAGTATCTAGACCTGGATTCCACCAGTATGCAGGGTTGAGAGTTAAAAGTAGGAACAAGAAATAGCAGCAGAAAGAGTACATAACTCTGATATAAGATTGCAATACTGGCATCCACCATATGTTTATAAGGAAATAGCAGCAATAGCAACAGAGTCTGAGTCTCCAGTAAATACCGAGATGCCAATATTAGCATTCTCCATTTGTTATTAGGTAAACAACGATAACATGTATTGGAAAAAAAATGAAAAGATGTAGAATTATTCACAATTATCAGTAAAACTAAGATAATACCTCCATTTATTAAGTAAAACTAAGATAATACCGTGGGAATCAGACCAACAGCTTGGGCAATAGCTATCTTCTTTTGGATATAATCCTCATACAGTTTTGGTCCACGTATCTGGAAAAAAAAAGAAAAAGAAATTTCACTTCTGTATCTTTACAACAAGCATGTAGACGAAATTATATAAGGCAAAGTACCTCCTTTTTAACTGCTTCTGCAATCAACTCACGAGCTTGATCCTCTGTAACCTAAAGTAGACAGGTGTGTCATCAAATACAAGCACATGTTTCAATGGATTCAACTTGCATGTTAGATATACAAGACATAACTTACTTCACTGCTAACACTCGCCGTGCAAGTACGAAACTGAAAAATGATAAAAAATGATAAGTGATAGCAATCTGAATATATGCTATAATTTTGCAAAATTGTCTGCAATGAACAGTTTACCTCGTCTTCCATCTGGGAAGAGTCAATATCAAGCGCATATTTCATTCTTTCTTGCCTCAATGGATACATTTTCAATTTGTAAACTTCCTCCAAAGCATCTCTAAAACTCTTCTGAGCATTGTTGGGGAAATAACTACTAAGATATATGGTACATATAAACAAAAGCAAAAGGCTGTGTAACACTGCCGAGTACTGACCATTTGCTTAGTTACCCGCAGCCAGACCACAAAATAAATACAATCTAAGCCATCAAGCCAAAAAGCTTCTAACTGAAACTTCATAACACATTCCTGGATCAAATGGTAGTGTAAGACACAAGGCAATTAAATTAAATTAGAATCTATGAGAAGGATCGTACAAAAAAGCCCGTATAAGCCAACTCCCCTGTGATCTTGGAAAAGCCTGTTGCGATTTTAATTGCTTGAAAGGCTCCTCGGGTGCTTATCATATCCCACTAAAAAACAGAATTAATACGGTGGTAAAAAAATAAACATACTGTTCTTGTGTAGCATGCTTACCCTAGGAGATGTCTTCTCAATCAGGACATAATCTTTCATCCACTGTCCCCAGATAAAAAGGGTGTTAGCCTAGAAAAGTCAAAAGTATTGCACAAATACTAAGCTTTGCTTGAATTAAGGATACTTCCAGTTTTTCCGATAATTCCTTGCAGTATTTGATATATTCTTGTTCACTCTCATAACTGTAAAACAATTTGTGGTACTTAACCCAACCATCGTCAGCGTACCCTAAAGCATCCTACATCAAAAGGAAGAGAAAGCCCAGAATTATTAAGATGTAGAGAATGATAAAGTAGAAAACTTAAATAACAGAATCGAACAAGGACTTTGAATATACAAAAACATTTTTTGTTTCAAACATGACTTCTAGGAGAAGCAAAAGCATAGAGGAACCCTAGACAATAGATGTGTATTCATACAAAAAATCAATTTGTTTATAGGTAAACACAGTACCATTCTATGCTGGAATGTCTAATATAGAAATGCAAGCAAGTAGAGGATTATAGGAACCAGAAAGATGTCTGGGTTGTCAATTTTTTTCTTATTAATCAAACCAGCCAGCTTTGCACAGAGAATCAGAGATTGAATTTTCTAGCATATGACATCATGCTTTTTCTATGACAAAGCTAACTAAATTTCAGCGCACCTGGTATGAACTAATCCATAAACATTATAAACTGGTCTAACGTCTGGACTCTGGATCCATAAATAAATAGGCATCTTTTTACCTATAGTAAAATCAGACTGAAATAGAAATTTTCATTGTTTATTAAGGAAAAACTAAAATGGTCAAGGAATCAGATTCAGACTATGTGCAATTATACCTAACAGTCATATTGACACAATTGAACACAAAAAAAAAAAATATTCAAGAACACAAAAAAATTATATAATTGCAGAACTATTCATACTTGATCTCGAGGTACAAGACGCTGATAGTCATCCAGGGCTTCAAGCCTGCAGAGATCAGGGTGGAAGAGCCAATCTAAGGTGCCATCTTTCTCATAGTGCTCAAGGTAATCCATCTTATCAAGAAGCTCTCCAGATAAGTCCTCCTCGAGAATGTCCATAGCATCGTGCTGCTTCAATTCAGCATTCAGCTTAGCCAGGGACTCCGTCGATGACAACTGTAGAAATATTATAGCACATAACATTATATACTGCACTGGGAACACAAATGTAAATAATGCATGATTTTTTGTGACTGATAAATACAGTAACGGGAGGAACCTTCAAATATCTTATGCGATAATGTGCGTGGCGCTCATAGAGTGGAGTGAGGTTCTCATCATCCACTTTAGCGTAAGTGTCAACATTAGGTTGATTGGGCAGCTGCTTGAAGTACTCAAGGAACTCGTCAGAGCTGATATCCTCTCCCAAGCCCAATTCATTCAGCCTCTGTATCTCATCATCTGCCTCTTGTAAGTCTTCTCCATCCTTAACATGCACAATGGTATTCTTGTCTGCAGCAGATTCTTCCCTCTGTATCTCATCACCTGCCTCTTGTAAGTCTTCGCCATCCTTAACATGCACGATGGTATTCTTGTCTGCAGCAGATTCTTTACAATCATCCACATTACTTTTGCCAACCAAGGAATAACCAGCTTTGGCATTGAGACATTGGGAGCTGCCTATTGTTCTGCGCTGTTGGCCAGATGTGCACTGGGAGGTATTATTCCTTGACGATGGTTTGTTCCTTTTGGTGTGCTTGTCTCCAGTAATGCTTGGTGGAATCTCCTGCTTTGTTTGGTGCTTTCGTGGGATCTCTCCGATCGAGCCTTCATTCATCTTCTCCTTTACCAGCATCTTTCCACCCAAGCCCACCTTCTTCGCACTGCGCTTCGGCAGTACTTTAACAATTGAGCTCGTGACCGCCTTCTCCTTCGCACATTGCTTGGCAACTGCTTCTCTACAACTACAATCCTGCGCAGTAGTGCTCTGACTAGGTGCATCCATGGAAGGGCCATCGTCCAATGAAGCGCCGGCGTGGGCTGCATTGTCGATATCCAACAACGCCAAACGGCAGGAGATATCACTGCTGAGAGATGTTTTGTTCTTTGTGTTCTTCTCTCCAGCTTGTGTGTGTGCGACGGTGGTGCTTGGTACCCGAGGGTTCCTGATCCTGTGCACTGCGACCCCTCCAACGCGCGAGACCGTGCCGGCCTTCTCGGCACCCTGGCGAAGCTTCTGCGGCGTCATCTCTTCGTCAACCAAGCCCACCTCACCCGCCCGCTGCTGCTTCTGTGACACCCCGCCGCTGATCGAAATCGAACCGGCGGTAACCCCTTTCGCGCGGCGGTGATGCTTTAACGACGATATCCCACCACTCGACGAGATCGCATCAGCTGCGCCGCAGCGCTGCTGCTTCTGCAGCGGCGTCCGTCCAAACCCTAACCAAGTCGAGATGAGATCCTTCCCTCCGTAGTCCACGGATCACACCCCCTCGCGATTGAGGATGAAGAGTCCCGGGGCGATTTTGCTGTCGCCGATGCGGCACTCTGTTGTGATGCGGCGGAAACGGAGGAAAAAGATTTGTGATAGAGCGAGCTATACCTCCCAAATAAGCCCCATCTCCCAAATCATGTGACCCATCTGTTCCCAGTCAAAGTCCAATGAAGAAGGATGCCGGGAACATATGGGCCACGTGACTAACTTTACCTCCCAAATAAGCCCGGCCCAGCAACTCGCACCCTTCCTTGTTGGTTGCGTCGCGTCCATGGCCTCTCTCCTCTGCATCCGCACTTCGATCTCACCGAGGCCGAGGGAGAAGACGACTACTAGGAGTCTACTGTTCTAGAGAAGAAAGCGGTGGGGGGAGAATCCACGAGAGCAGAGCAGAGCAGCAGCAGCTGCTCCTGCTGCTGCGGTTGGTGGATCGAATCGATTGCCGCTTGATGCTACTCCCGTGCTACTGAGGGGAGAAAAGGGAAGGGATCTGAGGGAGGAGGAGGAGGATGTCGTCGTCCTCGTCCTCGTCGGTGGTGTACGAGGGGTGGATGGTCCGTTACGGTCGGCGCAAGATCGGCCGGTCCTTCGTCCACACCCGCTACTTCGTGCTGGAGCCGCGGATGCTGTCCTACTACAAGCGCAAGCCGCAGCACAAGGCTGACAAGGTCGGGGGGAAGCTCCCCATCAAGTCCCTCCCCATCGATGGCAACTGCAGGGTCGAGGACAGGGGGCTCAAGATGCACCACGGACATGTATTAATGTTTTCCTTTTCTCTTGGTGTTTTCTTGTTTGTTTTTTTATAATTACAATACTAGTATGATGATGATCCATTTCTGGCATTACCCTTTCTGCTGCAGATGCTTTACGTTTTGTGCGTCTACAACAAAAGGGAGAAGCACAACCGCATCACGGTAATTTCATAACTCATTCATGGGAGTAACTTCTCTGTGTTTGTGCATTCAACAGTAGATCAAAAGATTGCAAGCTGCTTCCTATCGCTGCCAAGTGTTTCCCCCATGGCCCCATTTCACCTCTTTTGTGCCTAGGTGTTTTTGGAAGCTCTGTGTCATTGCATTCTGCATGCCTTCACTTAAACATACCACTCATTTAACTCATCCCTTTCTGTGACATACCAGATGGCGGCATTCAACATACAGGAGGCTCTAATTTGGAAGGAGAAAATTGAGATGGTCATTGATCAGGTTAGACATGTGCAAACCCTAAGCCATGCACATTTTGTTATTCTATTTTACAAAGTACTAGCAGTACATGAAAGTGATTGTGAATCGCCGAAACACCGAATTTCCATGTAATTTACTTAGTTGCTCACTGCACCCCTAGTTGTACCATAATTGTTTCTTCTGAATGGTGCAGCAACAAGGAGCAGCACAGAGTGACGGCAACAGTGCTTTTAGTTCATCACAGCAAAAGGCTACCTTAGAAAATGGAAGAAAGTCTTCTTCCTCTGACCACGAAAGTCAGTAAGTAGCTGACTTCCATGGTTCTGTTACCAGTTATGCTTCTATTTGAACTCGTACCACTTTTTTGCTTTTGCCCTTTCATGTTGTGTTTGTTCTATGTTGAAACCTTCACCATCAGCGGCCAAAGTCATTTTGATGCCCTTCTCTGCTAATAATTTGCCTGTACTAGTTTGGTAATGCTTTGGGTACATCTCCCATCTGTCTTATTGGGCTGTTGACAGCTAGTATCTCTGAAACATCACATTCTGGCAGGATGATTATTTATGTTCAGTTGGTGTTCTTCTGAGATGCTACTATGTGATCTAAACATTTTAACCTCTTATATTCTTAAATAACTAAATACGGTAGGCACGTGTCTCTACTCACTAGCACTTAGGTCCTGCAGTAGTTTCTGATTTTATAACACCACACCAAAATCAACAAAGCATTTGAACTCAAGTCTGTGTATACTCGGCACACTTCATACCCTGTTAGTTATTTGGTTTCCATCTTTTGCATGATAATACATTAATAAGGTAGAGTTGTAGCCTGTTCCAAAATGACATGTGCTCATATTCTTACCTGGCAGGTACAGTCATGACGAGGAAGAGGAGGAGGAGGAGGAGAATCAGCGATCATTGATGAGGAGAACAACAATTGGGAATGGTCTGTAACAAGTCATTTAACATGGCTTGTCTGTTCCCTTTCATATACATATAATTTTCAGTGCTTAACAAATAAATTTTCTATTGTTGCCTTTTGTAGGCCCTCCAGAATCATTGTATGATTGGACCCGTGAAAATGATTTGGGAATATCTAATCAGGGAAGCCCTGACCAAGTTTTCTCTAGAGGACACTGGCGCCTTGTCAGATGCCAGAATGGTAAGAACTTCTGTTTTGCCTGTAACTCGTTTTCTCTTCTTTGTAACTGGGATGCTCTTCTGATTTGGTGTTGATTTCTTCAGGCCTCCGCATTTTTGAGGAGCTCCAAGATGTTGATTACCTTGTAAGTTGTTGATGGTTGTAAGTATGTACATGCTTTAAATCTATAGCCACATTCTCATGTTGCATGATGGTTGTGTGCTATTCGTAGGCACGAAGCTGTAGCAGAGCAATGAAGGCTGTTGGTGTGGTTGAAGCTTCCTGCGAGGCTATATTTCAGCTTGTCATGAGCATGGATACTACACGTTTTGAGTAATTTCTCTTGTTTTCACATTTGATGAATCAACTCCACCGTTGTGCATTATTCTTTTCCTTAAACTTATCCATATTGTTTTCTTTTTCGTTCTGTAAGGTGGGACTGCAGCTTCCAGTATGGTAGTCTAGTAGAGGAGGTCGATGGCCATACTGCAATACTGTACCATAGGCTACAACTGGATTGGTTCCCAATGTACGTTTTTCCTTTTGCTAGAAGTGTTCCTCTCTTGCCTTGTGCAGCACAAGAACTGTGCATTCATTGCAAAACCATGACACATTTGTTTTTCTTGGCTCACAAATGGACATGCCATCATCTTAAATTTACTAAAGATACTTTTGCTACTTGTTAAATTGCTTGGTGCAAATTTATTGAAATATATTCCCTGCAAACATAAATTAAATACTGATATTGTCTGTTACTTATCCTATTTAGCTTCGCCCCTATATTTCATCATTACAGTTGATCCCATTTTTTTGTGTTTTAGAGTCATTTATTTAGTTTTGTGGAGTCTGACATGGATTTGATGAATACATTACCAGGTTTGTTTGGCCTCGTGATCTTTGCTATGTGCGCTATTGGCGGCGTAATGATGATGGAAGCTATGGTTGGTACTCTAGTACTTTTGGGGTACTTTTGTGTTTACAGATAGCCATGTTCCGATGCTACAGATGTGTATACGAATGTCTAGTCATTTATTTTATTAATTCTGTTTTATATATTTAGTAACTTTTATCTGCAGTTGTGCTGTTTCAATCTAGAGAGCACCCAAACTGTGGTCCACAACCAGGATTTGTAAGGGCGCATATTGAGAGTAAGGAAATTGCTCTGATGACTTAATCGCAGCATAACATTTGCAACTTGTGCTGATTTATAGCAACCAGGGCTTCTTTTTGAACTTATTTTCTTCTCGTTTGCATTTATTCCAGGTGGTGGCTTCAACATTTCTCCACTGAAATCCCGTAATGGAAGAACCCGAACACAAGTTCAGCATCTTATGCAGATAGATTTGAAGGGCTGGGGGGTTGGTTACGTACCTTCGTTTCAACAGCATTGCCTCCTTCATATGCTGAACAGTGTTGCTGGTACAAATAAGCTTCTGAAATGAGTTTTTCCATGGCATCTTAATTAATTTCTGTGTTGTAGATGGTACGTGGAGAAAGCTGGTCTATCTTGTTCTTGGTTAGGATTTGGACTCAACTGAGATGAGACCTTCGTGTGTGGCTGCTGACTTGACCAGTGTAGATAAACTTTATGTTTGGTCATTTTAGGTGGCTAAGAGCTGAACAGTTGCATGTAACATTAGATGCTTTTCCGGGGTGTGTAAAATGACTGTTATTGCTATAAATTCTGATGCTTACGAAAATAACCAGTAGTCTAGTAGGATATGGTTACTGTTGCAGATGATTTTTGGAGAAGTGCTTTCTTGTTTTTCCTTGTCCAGTCCTTCATGCAGTTTGGTGGTCCACCCTTAACAAATTAGTACAAGATTACCTTAGGTTCAATTACCCAACAGCTTATCACTGTACAATTCAAGCATATTACATAATTTTTGCAATATTTTTGAGTTGCATAATACTGCGAAAATTGGCATATCGTTAGATTCATTCCCACCAAGTACTGAGCATGTATTTTACCATCTCAGCAAGTACCATACTCCGTTTCATCTTGCTTAGATATATAGTGTACCAGCTCGCCTTGGGGAACAGGTCCACCTTGCCACCTAGGAGTCTCCTAGGTGATAAGGCGTACACAGGTTGCCTTAGGTCGCCTTGTTGCCTTGGAACACTATATCACTTATGGTTGTGGATGCCCAACATGTTTCCCCCCATTTTCTGGGAAACTGAAAATTGCATGTGCTCTTTTTATTCATCGTGCCCTGCTTGCAGGGCTCAGGGAATGGTTTTCACAAAGTGATGAGAGTCAAGTGCTTCCTAGGATTCCTGTTATGGTCAACATGACGCCATCTGTTTCTTCAAAGAAAGGTAGAAAAGCACAAGAAAATACTACGCAAACCAGCCTACCGATGGATCCAAGCAGACATTCTACAGTTATTGAGGAGGAATCTGATGAAGATGACGAATTTCTGATACCTGAATCTGAACAAGAGGTTGATCAGTTAATTATAGTTTTTCCAGTGGATTTTTTCCATCTTTTTTTAAACAAGACTGTTTTTCATGCAGCCATCAACTCATGAGAATGCTGCAGATGTTAGACAGCCAGAGCCAGGTATATCAATATCCCATTTTCTTTCATTATCTGTGCAAACAAGAGTCTACTTCACATGTTCTAGCTGACTTTATGAGTTCTATCTAGGGCGGAATGAGGAGGATTCAGATCATATTGATTTATCTGGGTTTTCTGGGAATTTACGTCGGGATGACCGTGATAACAGTCGTGACTGCTGGAGAATATCTGATGGGAACAACTTCAGAGTTCGAAGCAAGAATTTTGTATATGACAAAAGCAAGGTTTTGATCTTCCTCATCTGAGAATTCATTATCTTGCTAGTACTGCTTTAATATCATTTTGACTGTTTTCTAGGTCCTATTATTTATGATTTTTGTTCATTTATAGGTTCCGGCAGGAAAGCCTCTCATGGAGCTTGTTGCTGTTGACTGGTTTAAAGATACAAAGCGAATGGACCATGTTGCTAGAAGAAAAGGCTGTGCGGTTCAAGTGAGTTCCATGTTTGAATTCTGATATCGTGAACACCCTCACAGTGGAGGAGCTAGCCCTCTGTTTTTGAAATTGAATTATTGTTGCTACTGTCTGTGGAAGCCCATGTTTGTTCATTTGTTAGCACAGCATCATTTGTTGCACCAAGAGCCATGATTTTGTTCTTTCTTACTACTTCCAATTCCAAAAGTAGGTCGTTTTAGGATTCTAGTCAGTCAAATTTCTTGAACTTGACTCATGAATGTATGCAAATTTATACAGATTAACCACACTGGGTGTTACTAGATCATCATAGAAGTTATTTCCATAATATATAACTTTCTCTGTTTAGAATAGTATGCTTTACAAAAAAATTACAAGTCAATATGTCATATTGGAAATGATTTATATGTGGAATCAGAATTAGTATTAAATTGTTTGGTGTCCATGAATGCTCAGTTTTTCTGCTAAGTTGTGATTTTATCCCTTTTTGATAACCTTTTGCTTCGGTTCTAGGTAGCAGCTGAGAAGGGACTGTTTGCATTGGCTATAAATCTACAAGTAAGTATATATTACCATGGAATTACTGAACAAAATGAGTCAAAGCCATATTTTACTTGCTCTTTATCTTCCTTTACATAAATACACATTTTTCGGGTGTATTGTGCATACAGTACACTAGTTTGAAAGGACAATCCGCTAATCATGCTTCTCATTTCTAGCTGTTGCTCCTGATAGATGTGTCTTGTAATACTAATACTGTCATTGTTCACTGTTGTGATTTGTGAACAAGCAATGATGGGTGATATCAAATGCGGACATTGCATTTTCCATAGTTTAAGGCCCCCTTTAGTTCCCATAAAGGGCACTATTCACCCGTCAAACGTGGATTAATGACAAAACTCATTCCGCAACCCACCTCAAAACTCGAGAGTCGAGACGAATTTAATGAGTCTAATTATGTCATGATTAGACAATGTTGTACTACAGTAAACAATCTCTAATGACGGATTAATTAGGCTTAATGGATTCATCTCGCAATTTCCCGTCTATCTGTGTAATTAGTTTTGTAATTAGTTATCCTAATAATTTTTGTTTTAGTTCCATAAAATTCTCCCCCGTAAATTCTCCGAACTAAACAGGTTGACGCAACTATGTTACCTTTTTCAGGTTCCTGGCACAACAAACTACAGTATGGTTTTCTACTTTGTTACAAAGAAACTGATACCAAATTCCTTATTGCAACGGTTTGTTGATGGCGATGACGAATTTCGGAATAGTAGGTTTAAGCTGATACCATCAGTACCTAAGGTAATGTTTTCTCTATTACTATCCATCATTCTTTTGAAATCCTGTGAGGTCCATGTGAAAAATGAAGAAATAGGAAGGGCAAAAGAAAGAACAAGTTTAATCTTGTTACAAATTGTTGATGAATTTAAATTGTTTTGTCTGATGTAATGCACCTCGAATTTCAGGGCTCATGGATTGTCCGCCAAAGCGTTGGCAGCACACCTTGTCTATTAGGCAAGGCAGTTGACATTACCTATATCCGTGGAGCAAATTACTTAGAAGTAAGACTGAGAATTCTTCTGAAGCTTATGTTTGTCTCCTTTTTATTTTGGCTAAGAAATAGGATGTGGACTTGGACAGACTTAACACATGTTTTATGTTGCACTATGGTGATGGACCTGTGCAGATAGATGTGGACATTGGTTCGTCTACAGTGGCGAATGGAGTCTTGGGGCTTGTGTGTGGTGTGATAACAACGCTAGTTGTTGACATGGCTTTCCTAGTCCAGGTAGGCATCTTGCCACTAATCTGTTTACGCTGAATCATTTGTTCGTAAGAATTAATCATTCAACATTGGCTGAAGTGCTAAACTGAATATTGTCGGCAGGGGAATACATACGAGGAGCTCCCAGAACGGTTGATTGGTGCAGTTCGCATGTCGCATATTGAATTGTCATCGGCAATAGTTCCGGTGCTTGAGGATTAACCAAAGCTCGTACTCTGACAGCGTATACAGCATACTAGATATAGATAAAGGCGGCTCCAGGGGCCGATTCTCATGCGCAACCTCCTTGTTCTATGAGTGAATAAGCTGAGGATGTTTCTATGCATGTTCTATGTATTGTATTGCACATTTAGGCATTGGAACCTGACGTTAATCGTATAGGTATCATAATGGGGTGTTGGAGATATAAAAGAGATTAGAGGTAGGAATAGAAGCAGGTAGGGGCTAAGTCAGGTTTGAATAAACCGGTGGCACATTCAGAATTGCTTGGGACTAGCAGTAGGAAAAGAATTGAGATGACAATGGATATACTTATCGGAATCGCAACTTGACACCACACCATTCTCCATTTCTCGTATATTTCTTGTGTAATTCTGTAACGTAATCATAAAAGCATACGGTATGTACATGGAATGCAATGTACTCGTACCAGTCGTATACTCTATGTACACTATTGACTGTTGGTGAGGTCTGAGGTGCCGCTAAGATCAGGCGCACTCATATTGCTATTGATCTTAAATTTGGGCCAAATTATTTGTCACAGCACTCTCCTTTCTTTTAGTAAAGGATAGTTAGACTAGCTGCGGGCCTGCGGTCTCAAACTAAATAATTCGAACCTTATTTTTGTTATATACCACGTTGCAAATGACTATAAAATTGCTATAGTAATATATTATCATATCTCCCTTTTCTTCTAGTAAAGTGCGGTTGGACCAGATGCGTTCTGTAAGAACATATTTTGGCTATTGTTTCTGTTATTAAAATTAGTATATATTATATAAAGTTCTCTCAAATATGAATTCAGTGATACCAAATATATTCTGGACTTTGCAAAACGTTAGCTTGTTGGCTCAAGCAACAAGGTTAACAAGGGGGGGATCCTATCTACCTACCGGAAGGTGGATAACGATGCGAACTTCCAGCCCACCAAAGCCCGTCTAAACTGCCTTCTTTTTATTTTTCCACCAGCCCGTGTATTAGAAAATGTTTCAACATTGTTTAGAAAATGTTGTAACATTTTTCAACGAAAATGTTGAACCAACATTTTTCAACTAACATTTTTCTGAGAAGAGTTGTATCAACATTTTTCGAGAGAAAACGTTAAATTCAACATTTTTACGGAACGTTTCATCAACATTTTTTCAATATTTTCCATAAAAATGTTGATCAACATTTTCTAAAAATGTTACAACATTTTTCAGGAAAAAAAATCAACATTTTTTTTGCCCTTTCTTCTACCTTCGACCGCCGCCGGGGGGGAGGGGGGGCGCGGCGGCCGGTGGCGCGAGCCCGGGCGCGATGGGGCTGAGCTCGCCGGCCGCCAGCACGTCGGGGGCCGCGCGCGGCCGCGGGAGGCCGCGGCGGCCGCGGGAGGCCGCGGCGGCCGCGGGAAGCCGCGACGGCGGGGCTCGGGGCGGCGGCGGCGGCGGCGGGGCTCAGGCGGCGGCGGGGGGCCACGGAGGCACGCGCGGGGCTCCGGGGCGGCGCGACGGCCGTCCCGGCGGCGACGGCGGCGCGCGGGATGCAGGGGAGGGGTCGGGGGAGAGAGAAAGGTGGGTTAGGGTTTGAGAGTGATCAGATGGCTGTGAATTGTTGCACGAATCTCAAACACTGGAAGTCCATATGAAAAAAACTTCCGGAAGTTATATAGGATTTCCGCGGCCTGTTCGTTTGGCTGGCGGCTGGTGGCTGGTGCTGGTGTGTTCTGAGAGAAAAGTACTGCTGGCTGGTTGCTGGTGGCTGATTTTTTCTGAGAGAAAAGTACTGCTGGCTGGTGGCAGATACGCCAAACGAACAGGGCGCTGATGTTGTGCCTTTTGATCCAATGCGTACTTGTAAAGTAGCCCAAAAGATTGATGAGGCCTCTCTCTCAGTCCAATATCATACCTCCAAGCCCAGCCCAGCTATTGGCGGAGATGCGGAGAATCGTCTTGCTCGAGTCCTTCAGTCTTCTCTCGAGAAGAGAGGCGAGGGAGTGGGGTGCGGGGAGGGGAGACTAATCGGCGCTGATGGAGGCGGCGGCGGCGGCGGCGGCGGCGCCGGAGAGGGAGACGTCGGCGGAGTGGGGCGATGGCGTGGTGGCGCTGGGTTTCCGGGTGAAGGCATCCTCTCGCGAGTCGCCGTCGCAGAAGGCGGGGAACGTGCTGGAGGCCGACCTGCGCTCCCACTGGTCTACCGCCACCAACACCAAGGAATGGATCCTCCTTGAGCTCCAGGTCGCCTCTCGCTTCTTCTTCTTCCTCCCCTTCTGCCAATCGGATGGATTGGGAATCGAATTGCGTAGTTTCTCGCACGCTCACCAAGGATTACAAGGGCGAGCTGCTTGCAGGAGCCGTGCCTACTGTCCCACGTCCGCATCTACAACAAGTCCGTCCTGGAATGGGAGCTCACCGCTGGCCTGCGCTACAAGCCCGATGCCTTCGTCAAGGTGCGCCAGCGCTGCGAGTCCCCCAAGCGCGACGTGGTCTACGCCGCCAACCACACCCCTTGCCGCTACCTCCGCATCTCCTGCCTTCGCGGCAACCCCATCGCCATCTTCTTCATCCAGCTCTATGGCATCCCCGTGCCTGGCCTCGAACCTGAGCTCCAGCCTCTGTTCAGCTACTTGCTCCCGCAAATCACATCGGCCAAACAACCCCCGTCTCAGAACTTGCACCTCCAGGTTCTCTTCTTATGCCCATTTGGCTTTTGTTTCACCATGTCATGAGTTCCTGATGCAGTCCTGCCCCCATTCATTCTAGTTGCTTAAAGATATCGCCAGCAGGCTCCCTCCATTTCTACCCCAGATTGAGGTGAAGTCACTCTTTCATGCTCCTAGTTAATTTGCCACTTCTTTGATGCATGGTGTGAATTGCCGTTTAACAGGCTGATGTACATTTAGTGCAGGCTGACCTTAATAGCATCGCAGACACCCCAGAGAGCAGCGTGCATTTCTTGGCTCTGCTTGCTGGTCCATTTTATCCGATCCTTCACCTTGTAAATGAAAGGTGCAGCTCCTACAACTTGCAACCATGTATCAGTTCAATTAGTGGCACATGCTGCATCTGCTGCCATCATATATCGCACTTATGTTTTGTGCATATGTTTTTGCACTGGCCTGCCTGTATGTGGGGAATGGCATCTGAAATATGTCATAAATTTACAGGGATCCTACCAGATCATTGTTCACTTATGCTGATTCAGATGCCCTGAGAACTAGCCCGGCTGCTACTCCAACCATTTCTTCAAACTTTGAGGCATGTGGTCCCCCTCCCTTATGTGTCTGTTTCCCTTGTTTTTGCAACTTTCTATAGTAGTGTGGAAGGTGAAGATTACTGCATTGTGTCCATGTGTGCTGTAAGCTTGTACTGCATAGGGCTGCCCCTATGAAGCAGCTTTGCTTGAATTCTAAACTCTTTATTTCTTCCAGGCACAACCTAGGAGATCACGGAGTCCATCATCTGTTCAGCCCGCTTCATATTTACTGGCTTTTCGATCTGAAACGGCTGTGCTCCTCTTAAGGAAAGCACATAAAGACAAAACCCTTGGAGTTGTTTGCCTCCGAGTATGACCATTAACACTATATTTTCATTCTTGTTATATGCTCTTATGGAAAATTTTCCCACCAATTGTTTCTTTTAACTTAGGCATCAAAAGTATTGCAAAAACTCTTGGAGCCTGAGCCATGTCTAGACAATTCAATTTCTAGTGGTGTCATGCTGTCGAGCCATGTCTGTGATGAAGTTCCTAAGAGTGATGCTTCCGGTCTAGTACTTTCTACAGACTACTCTTGTATGTTTGGAGAGGAATTCAGCCTATCAGAAAATCATTTTGATGGTTCATTCCTGAATATTTTGGATATCGCTGCTGTGGAAGAAGGCATTCTTCATGTACTGTATGCGGCTGCCTCACAGGTTAACTATCTTATTGGCCCATCATCATATCTTTTACCATATGTATTAAATTAAAAAATACTAATGTTTTTATTGATTTATAATATAGCCTCTGTTATGTCGCAAGCTTGCTGAAGTTACTTCAGACATTTGGTCTGTCTTACCACTTGTCCAAGCTCTACTTCCAGGTAAGTACTGGTCTTACTACTGTTCATAAGTGTACATAAATTTAATGAGTCTGAATGTTCACAACGGTTATGTTAATCCAAACATTCATGCATGTGCAATCACATGTCACTTGTTCTAATCATTGTCACATTCAGGACATGGACAGACATGATTTCTAAGCACACTTTTGATCATCAATTTTCAGCTACAACTTTAACTTGTAAATGTACTATTTTCGTGCAACCAACTTAAGCAACTAAGGTAAGTTCAGAGTTAGAATATTTGACAGTTTGACTGCATAGGTTCGATGACTTAACTTATTTGAACTGGTGGGAGTATCTTGTACTAAGTGTGACATGGCTGTGTGTCTATGCCAATTATCATGGTTCTTTTGTCTTGTGACCAAGAGCTCCTCTCTGAGTTGGATTAACTAAAGTGCAGTTGGCTTATTTAGGCATTTTCTCCTTTTCTGATATTTGATCACATGACCTTTTAGTTGCTGACCCATGGAGAATTGGAGATAGTTGTGATAATGAAGTGAAACTTTTTTTTTTAAAAAAAAACAAGCAGACCTACCTGCAACTGAATGATATTATGTTGTTGCTCTTGTGTGTTTGTAGCACTTCGCCCTCCAGTCAGTTCTGGTCCTACTGAACAGATTGATGCTTCTTTTAGCCAATGGAATCATCCAAACGTTCAGAATGCTCTGTCCCAGGTACCTCAATGGCTTTTATTGATATAATTTGTTGTACCATTCCTCAAGATAACTGTGGTTGCAGATTGGTACAATGTCAGTATCATCATCAGTTTTACATCCTCTTCTCAGAGCTTGTGCTGGTTATCTTTCATCCTACCTGCCATCACATGTTCGTATATCTCTGCTAATCTTTTCTCTTCAATCTTCAGGAAATTATTTATGCTTTTGCCACATGTTTGCTATACACCCTGCTGGGAAAAAGTTTCCCTCATAAAGTTATTGATCCTTCCTTTTATCATTTATTAGGTGAAAACAGCCTGTGTTTTGCTCGACTTGTGCCGGGGGCCATTGGTACCATGGATTCCCATGATAACAGCAAAGGTATCTACTATTTCTTATGATTTTTTTTGTTCATCCTTTTTGTGGCTTTAGTCTTTAACTCTTCTCAGAACAGGTAGATCTTGCAGTTGAACTTCTAGAGGGCCTCCTGGGTATCATACAGGTATGGAAACTTATCGATGCTGGGAAATTTGAACTTTGAAATCAGCTTTTGATGCATGTAACCTGGTGCATTTGTATCCTACCGTACTTCTATGTCTTGGAATTTGCTACTAAACCAAATTAAATAATGCTTTGATTTATGTATCTTTCGGGTGTTAATACTCTTGAAGCACATGTATTTTAGATGAACCACTAAGCTCCTAAATAATGAGCAAAATTTATGTAATTTAAATAGTACATGACCAAAGCAAGCTGCAAGGCCCGGTCTAGACTCACACGGGTGCAGGTGCCGCCATGTAAGGGTGGGGTAGGGGTTCGGGGGTTTTCTGGACCTGTGCGTGAGAAGGTCATCTTCTTCTTAAAACACTGCCCGGGGCCGTCATACCCCCGCAGGTCCAGTTTTTTTTTTCACTATATATTTGTATTGCGAGCCTATGACTTTGTTCTTTGTCATGTTTGTTAGGAAGCTGGCCAATACCTTGCTCGTTCTCGTGCAGCGCTGAAGTATGTTGTCTTGGCAATTTCTGGGCATATGGATGATGTGCTCACAGAATATAAAGTAAGATCACGTGTTCCCTTCCTGAAAATGGTCCATTGTAGTGACTTCTGCACTGCTTCCCTAACTTCTCTACTTTCAGGAAGTCATGCATAAGGTACTTTTCATTCTGGAGATGCTAGATCCTTTTATCTATCCTCCTACAAGTGTCATGAAATACACAGTAATATTTGGTGGTATCGCTGCTATATATTTGGAGAAGCAGTCAAGTGCATCTGATATTGCCTTAAATATTATCCGTACAGCAGTAAAGAGGGCTGATGTTCTCCCTTCTCTGGAACTTGAATGGCGACGAGGAGCAGTCGCCCGAAGGTTGGTGAAGTAATATGTATTTACAGATTGACACGCAATAACCCAACTGTTGTGATTGATGCAAGCCAACATACTCTATCACACAAATTTTGGTGGTTCATTTTACTTTCAGAAGAGCTAGATTACCCTCCTGATCTTTCTAATATGAATTAATTTAGATCAGTGGCTGAGTTGGCAGGAAATATAAGCACTGCATCAGGAGTGAAATGGTCAACTTACTGCTTGCATATCTCACCAACTCAGCTTCTAGCCTTAACTGAAACATTTCTTAATGTTTTGGGGTCATTTTCCCCTGCCAAATGTTGAGGGCCAATTTTTTTCTTGAACACACAGGATAGCTTGGTATATTTGTATTAAGATAGAAAAAAAATGTTTCGATTACAATCCATCCACACAGCCCTCCTTTTGAGGGACCATTGTGAGCCATAAGTGGAAGTTGAGGTACCAATCTGTGCATAAACCTGCATCTTTTCAAATATTTAGATTGGTCAGGTGAAAACTGCAGGAGTAGATTTGTCACAAAAAAGTATTTCATAATGTTAATATTTGTATACTCTTCTTTTCTTACTGTGGTAAAAAATGACACTACCTGTCATTTCGGTGTCCTTGAAAAGTCAAAGCACGAAAAGATCATTGACTGGAAGGAGTATATTTATTGTTACTCGGGACTATGAACCTCTTGTATGTCTGCAAGCAGCTGTCTTTTCGAGTATTTTATGAGTGACTTACCCTTTATGGCTTACGGCATGCAGTTGATGTTCTCTTTCCTGAATCATGTATTTGCTATCCTATCTTCTAAAGGTTATTCTTATCCTCATCATTGGATTGAGTTGCTTTATAATGTAGATTGGCTAGGTTTGGTATCCATGCAATTACGAGAAATTAAAACGAGGAGAAAATGTATATATTTTTTGAGACCTGGAGGAGAAAATATTCATGACAGTATGTTTCACCCCATTAGCAATCAGGTTTATACACAAGTGTTATGGGAATCATGGATCAAGTTAGGTGGGCCACATGGACAAAGACGTACTAGTACTACACACATACTGCACTTAATAGTGACAAATTTAGTTTACATTTCAAGAACTCCATGCAAATTTCTGAACCATGTTACATTTCAAGACATCTCTCTTTCTGTCTAGCATAGCGCTATGTTGCATGCTGTTATAACATGCATGACTTTGTTTTGCAGTGTAATTCTCTCTATCTTGGATCCGCAAATGCCACTTCCTCCAGACATAGACCTCTGTAAAAGTTCAGTGCATGAGATTAATAATGCATCTCTGGCTGTTTTTGATAATCCTGCACCAGAGATGTGCAGCCCTGAAAATATTGATGGCCGCGATGCCTCTGAAATAACTATTCGGGCTGAAAGTTTTGAACAGTGCAATTTTTTGTTTGCTCCTGAAGTATTAAATCAATCTGAGTTGACAGGTCTTTGTACCTTGAAAGGAAAAGACCATGATGTAATAACTCAAACAAGTTTGGACCGGGACATCCCTGAAGGCAGAAGAAGTAATGAAAAACTATCATCTGAGCCTTTCCTGCTAGATAACATCACTGCAGCTGATCATTTTGATGCACAGGCTGATTATCAACAGCTGGAGGATTACCAGGACTGTGAGTTACGAGCTCAAGAATTTCATCGCTTAGCACTGAACCTATGCATGCAACAAGAACCAACATTTGAAGGGCATAATGCTGGAATTGATGCTTTGCTGCTAGCTGCAGAATGTTACGTTAATCCATTTTTTCTCTTGGATTTCCAGCCTAATTTAGAGCGACTGGACAAGATTGAACGTATCCATTCAGAGTTGATGAAAGGGAATGCCTCCATTATGTCGAAAAATTTACACTTGAAAGATTTGGACCGGAAAACAATATCTAATTTGGAGAAGAAGCGGGATAGATCTGTCGTAGATTTACTCCTGCAAGCTGCAAGATTTGACTGTGAATACCAGGAAAAGATACCTGAGGGGGAACCTTATCCAAATATTGCTGAAGATGGTGAGCGATCTGTAGAAATCTCACAAAATGCTCTTCAGTTTGCTGATGCTGTAACTTTGGTCAGAAAGAACCAGGCTATGCTCTGCCACTTTATTATGAAACAATTCCAAAGGAAAGGACACTTGTGCAGTGAAATTCTTCTCCAGAGCTTGTTGTTCTTGTTGCACTCAGCAACCGAATTATTTTGCTCACCAGAGAATGTAATTGATATAATTTTGAAGTCTGCTGAAAATCTCAATGAACAGCTTGCATGTCTTTACAGTTGTGTTAATGCAGGGAAAAAGAAACTGGATAGAGTAAAAGTACATGGTCTAAGAAGACGTTGGACCCTTCTCCAGAAGCTGGTTCTGGCTTCATCTGGCAGTGATAATACGAGAGAAATTGCCAGAACTAAAAGAGATGGTTTCCTTTTTAGAAGCTTAGTCCCTCCATCAACATGGATACAGAAGATATCCGATTTCTCCAGGTTTTCTAGCCCACTCCCTCGCTTTCTTGGATGGATGGCAGTGTCTCGTTATGCCAAGGAATATCTAAATGAGAGGCTGTTTCTTGCTTCTGATTTCTCACAGCTTACATCTTTGCTGTCAATTTACATGGATGAACTTTGTTTGATGGATGGAGTTTCAACTCAGAAGGTCAGGCCCGCAAAAGGTGAACAATCTAATTGTAAGCATTTGCTCCTTAAGAAGGAAATTACTCTGTCAGATCAACGAAGCGTGGCCAAACAGTTTAAAATTTTACTGCCAGAACTACATTTCTTCTTTCCAAGCATGAGTAGACTGTTTAATGCATTTGGAGAGAGCATCTTGGAAGCTGTTGGGCTACAGTTAAAATGTCTTCCCAACAATGCAGTACCAGATGTGCTTTGTTGGTTTTCTGAGTTGTGCTTGTGGCCTTATCTCGAACGCATTAAGGAGCATCTTGTTGCTGCAAACCAAATTAGTTATTTGAGAGGAAATATTGCTGCTAATGCGAAGGCAGTTGTTTTCTATCTACTTGAGAGTATTATTACTGAGCACATGGAGGCCATTATTCCTGAAATGCCCAGGATAGTGCACATTCTCATGTCACTTTGTAGAGCTTCTTATACTGATGTGGGCTTTCTTAAGTCTGTGCTATGTCTAATGAAGCCTCTCATCTCCTACTTCTTAAGGAAGGGAACTGATAATACAAAAGTATTAGGTCATGTAGCGGAGGGCAGCAATATTGAGTTGCTTTGTTTTGAAGAATTGTTTGAAATTGTTCGCTGTGGTAAAGATTTAGAGGATACATCTGTAGATAGGATTCAGGTACCCTTGCTTATCTTCATTCTGGGATCAATGTTTCCTGATTTCTCATTTGAGAGGAGGGTCGAAATGTTAAGCTCCTTGTTAGTATGGGTGGATTGTATCAGTTCCGATCCACCATCATTGTTACGCAGTTATCTTCAAGGCTTCCAGACACTTCTGGATGGTTGTGAAACTGTGCTAGTTCAAAATATCGAACTACTTGGCGTCAGCATCCTTTCTGTGACAAGCCAATCTGTAGAATCTAGTGATTCCTTAGGTGTTGATGGCATCATGCAACTAGAGAAGAACACAGAGGATAGTGAAGAGCAAATACTAGTGAAATCCACAACATATGAGAATGATGGAAGTCGTAAGGGTGTTTATTCTCTACATCCAAGTAGTATCATAGAATTTTGTGGTGCAGTGGAGAAGTTTATTTCACACCTTACTCCATCTATTGAGGGTAGTTGGAAATGGCACCATCAGTTGGCCTCTGGGCTCTCTTTGTCGATTGCAAAGTGTTTATTGTTTGCAAATTTTTTGAAGTCCATTGCACAGGAAGACACAGTGTCTAGTAGCAGTGAGCAAGATGTTGCTGTGAAAATTTCCAGTGAGCTTGCACAAAAGCATTGGCAAAGTGCTCTTGAATGTCATGGAAAAATTATTTTAGCAAATCAGGAAACACAGTGCTGGCAGGTGGCATCAGCTATGCTCGATTATATAATGAGCATGTCAAACGTCCTTGCTTGGGGTAATGTTCTTAGTGCCACATGCTCTGCAGTCAAGGGCTTCTGCTCTCATGCACCTAGGATATCTTGGAGGCTGCAGACAGATAAGTGGTTATCATTATTGGTTTCTGGTGGAATTGAGAGCTTTAAGAATAGCGAGACATGTTTGATTGATCTCTTCTGTACAATGTTGAATCATTCTGAACCAGAGCAACGCTCTATTGCATTACAGCAGCTTGGGAGGATTATTAACTCAACAAGCTCCACTGAAGCTGATTTGAAGTCTCCTACTTATGACCAAAATTTCCTCACATCTGTCTCAACAGTTACATCCCTTCTGGTTACTCATACATGGGACAGAGTAGCAGCATTGGCTCTCCATGATTCTTCTATGCTATTAAGGAATCATGCAATGGCATTGCTTACTGAATATGTGCCTTATGTTGATAGGAAGCATCTGCAGTCCTTTCTCTCATCCAGTAACAGTATCCTGAATGGTTTGGGACAACTTTCTGGTGTAATTGAAGAGGGCTATTTTACACGAATGTCTTTGCTGTTGCTTTCTAGGGCATGTCTTTATTCCACTCCTGAAGATATCGCTCTGATACCTGAATGTGTTTGGCAGAAGTTGGAAAACATGCAAACATCATCTGGTAACATTCATCCAGATTTCTGAGCAAGTAAATTCCGCTGTATCACCTGTATGTATGTAGTTCCGATAATTCAAGTTGTTTTTACCCTTGTCTCTTACTAGGAGGTTTTGGTTATATGGAGAAAGATCTCTGCCGAGCTCTGTGCCAACTAAGAAGTGAATCAGATGCTAAAACCGTAGTGCACCCCTCCCCCTGTGCTTTTGAAGTTTATTATGTTTACCTTGTACTGACTCCAAATCTCTTCATTAGGTTGTCAAAGAAGTTCTTTCCGGATCTACCTGTCAGGAAGTCAGCCCTGATTTTAAGAGCATCCGTGATTCGATTCTTCAGGTCATAATGTTCTGAATATTCTGATTTTTAGTATTTTTTCATTCTGTATTGCTGCTTCTGCTTCTACTTTATTTCTGTAATCTCCATTTTAGCTCATTACTAATTATGTTCTCATTGCTGAATGCACTTTCTTATCACACTCATTTTATATTTTGTTGGTGGCAATCTTTGTAGTAACTACACTTAGACTAAGAGCTCCAAAAATTACTACTGTTTGGAAATATTTATTTACCATTCTTCGGAAAAAAATGCTTTCAAGCAAAAGCATTGGCACTTGTTCAAATTGATGTTATGCCTATACTAGAAGTTGCTGAAACCATAGGATGCTAATTTTATACTTCAATTTTTACTGGTCTATCTAAACTTGCCAAACACCATTTGGATAGGTGATGTCCTCTTTGAGTTCTGTTGAGGCATACTTTGAGTTCTTCTCGGCCAAATCTGCTCAAGAAAATGAGGTGAGAAGTACAACTGCCATTTTCTTTTGGGCATTGTTTTGAACATCCTATTCAGAGTTCTGACACTTGATTAAATACAACACCAAGGAACTTGAAGAAGCTGAGATTGAATTGGAGCTTATTGAAAGAGAGAAATCAGTTCATAACTTTGTTGGGCATCCCCGTGATACTGTGGTTCCTGATATGCCATCATGTAAGTTCAATGACTATGAGGGCTAACATTGTTAGTGCTACCTTTTGCTGTTTACATGTCTTATGTAGTTTCATTTACAGACCACAAGGGTGGTCATGATGTTAATAAACGGCTCCAGCAAGTGCGGGAAAATATACGATCCCTGTAAGTTTACATATTACAATGGTACTTCAAAGTTACTATTGTTCAGTCTTTAAGAACTTCTGTCGTAACAAGTTTGCAGTCAAAGTTTGTGATAATTTATACTGACTTCTATTTCCATCCACGTCCTTGTTTCCACACTAGTTTACTTTGAATTCTAGAAGCATATTAAACTTTTTGATATTCATTAAGTTATGTTTTAATTCAACAGGGAAAGGTCCAGACTTAAAGAGGAAATTATAGCACGCAGGCAAAAGAAGCTGCTTATAAGACATGCTCGTGAAAAGTACTTAGAAGAGACAAGCTCTAGGGAAATGGAGCTTATGCAAGAGCTCGATAGGTACGGACCTGCTTTTCTTTTTCTTTGGCATGTTGATATATAGAGATGTTTGTTCCTATTTCTTTGTTGTATCTTTGTAGGGAGAGAGGCCTCGAGATGGAACGTGAAGTAGAAAGACAGCGACAACTGGATATTGAGCGTGCAAAGTCTAGGGAACTGCAGTTCAACCTTGACTTGGAAAAAGAAAAACAAACTCAGGTACCCTGGAAATTTGTTTTGGATGGACTGTTGGCTCTGGAACATATTTTTGCAACTAATTTCTTAGTGCTTCAATCATTGAAAGAAACATTGCGCTAGCTAGATTTGCTTTCCAGGTGCATCTGCTATGGGCCTGGGCTTTATCTTTGTTTTCCTACTGTATTGATTTTGTACCAATTGCATCTTTAGAGAGAGCTTCAACGTGAACTGGAGCAAGTCGAGTTGGGGCGTTCATCATCAAGGCGGGAGTTTTCAGCCAATCCAAACAGGTTCGGTGTGCCTCTGATTGCCTTCTACTCACAGTCTCACACACTCCCTCCCTTCCAAATTATAGATCATTTTAACTTTCTAGGTTTGTAGATATTATTATGCATCTAGACATAGAGTATATCTAAGTGTATAGCATAAACTATGCACCTAGAAAAGTCAAAACGACCTACAATATGAAAAGCTGGGAGTAGCATTTAGCATTTGCAACACTGCAGTTACCTCTCTGGGTTGCTCATTGTGCAGCCGGTCCAGGGAGCGGTACCGTGAAAGGGATGGCAGCAGAGCGCAGCAGGAAGCTGGAAGCTTGAGGTCAAGCAGCCGAGGCCACGAGGGAGGCTCTGCTCAGGCTCCTGCGCCGGCTGGAGGTCCCCCCGTCGTGCTCGCCGGAACAAGATCCTTCTCCGGAGGCAACCTTCCGACAATACTGCAGCCTCGCGACCGCGCTGCTGCCGCTGATGATGACAACACTTGGACTGAGGGAAGCAGGGACTCCGGTGATGCCAGCAGCATCGGTGACCCTGATTTCGATGGGCCGAGATCGCAAGGGCCACGAGGCGGTGGCAAGTCGTCCTCGTCCAGGCAAGTTCTGGAGCGGAGGGAGCGTGATGGCACTGGTGCTGGCACGGGCAGAAGGGAAGGGAAATGGGAGAGGAAGCAACATTCCTGACTAGTAAAACTTTGTCCAATAGACTAGGCACACTACTCCCATTATGTTTTGTTTCCGCTATCAACATATAGCAATCATAGGCTCTTCATTTTGTGATCGAGGCACCCTCATCGCATCGAATGGTACTGGATCATATGCTGGTCCAACTCATCGGTGAATGGTGTTGGCTATCGCATCAATCAAAGTATTCAAGCTGCGAACTCTGCTCTGCTTGTGGTGAGTTTACCCACATGGACAACTTGTTGCTGTTGCATTAGTTTACTCGTGGTAAGTTTGCTTGACACCGTTGAGTTTACCCACATTGATTCAATTTTGATGATCGATTTCTAAACGCAAACAGCTTCCTTGTTCGTTTGACTTGTCAGCTACCAGTCAGCGGCTCTCACACCAAATCAGCATCAACAATCAACTAATCAGTGATATTTTTCTCTCGCAACAAATCAGATCAACCACCAACCGAACAAGATGTTCTTAGGTTGGTAGTACTTCCTTATCATCACAAATGTAACTGCAGGACATTGACATAGTCTGTGTCTCTGTGATATGATATGCACCAATATTATGTATAAAAATGTATTTATTTAAATGATAAGATACTCTTAATATAATTTTAAGGAATCTAATAGTGTAAAATGTTAGTTATTGATCTGTTTGTGAAGTACTCAACGGTATTAGTTTCACACGAATCAATCACTCAACGGTGTCAACCCCACAACCTAGTGATTTATTGAATGTTTCATACGAATTGAATTAGCGCGGCAAAGCTAGACCAAAATTGAAGTTAGGCAAAGCTGGGCGAAACCCTGGCGACGCTAACAGTATGTAGCAGATAAATTGGTGCGGCGAGCTGGGGCACCAAATCCAAACGCTAACAGTAACTTGTGATTGAAAGCAGTCAAGTTTTCAATATGGTGCACACTCATTTTCACAAAGGACGGTCCGGTTCTGCTAAAAAAAAGGACGGTCCGGTTCGATATTTTTTCCACATACGGATTGCTACAAGAAACGAATTTCATCACAGAGCATTAAATTAATTTTTATTCTATGTTGTGTTAATATTATATATTTTCTTGTTATTGTTAAAAAAATTATTTTACCGTTCAACATAGTCCATGGTGGTGATCATGCTGTGAGGGAGCCATTTGTGAGTGAGGTGCAACCCACCTTTCCGACCAGCCGGACAGGTTCATTTGGAAGTGGTCGTCTTCGGGAGAATTTTCTTCCAGCTCAGCGTACAAGACTTTGTTTCTGGGAAGGACCTGTATTGCCGGCGCTGATCGCATCTGGAAAGTTCAGGCACCGGGTCGATGCCGCTTCTTTGGGTGGCTTGTGTTGCATGGTCGTTGCTGAACCTCGAACCGTTTGCGTCGTCATGGGCTTCGGGACTCGGACAGTTGCGCTCTTTGCGCGCAAGAGGTCGAAACTTTAGATCACCTGCTTCTCGGATGTGTCCACAGTCGGGAAACTTGATTTAGGATCCTGTGTTACTACGGATTGCAACATCTGACACCGCAGGAGGAGCTGCCATTCTTCGAGTGGTGGCTGGTCACTCGGAAATAGGTTCACAAACTTCAGCGTAAAGGGTTTGACTCTTTGGCCCTTCTGGTCGTCTGGTCGTTGTGGAACGAAAGGAATCAGCGTGTGCACGACAGAGCCGCGCTTCAACCGGTGGCTTTGGCGCCATTGATCCTGGAGGAAGCTCGGAGATGGGCTAGGGCCGGGTTCGCTGGCATTGTCTCTCTTGGTCGTCTTAGGCTTAGGCTGTAATCTTTCGCTCCTTTTAGGATTTGTCCTGTTGTTGTTTTTTATTTTTTGTCATCTTGTACCAAACTCTCTTCTTCTTAATGAAAAACGTGCTATGCACGTCTTAAAAAAATTTGTGAGTGAGGCACTAGAGTAAGGATAAGACATTAATGTTGTACAACCAAGGACGTGCCATGCTTTGACTTATTGATATTTTGTTTTCTGATATCATCAAATGGCTGAACGACGGGACTTACAATTGCACCTATCCATCAGTATAACTTTAAATCGATGGACCCTTCATTTGTACAACGACTTATACCTACGGTCTAACCATCGCTGTTTGGGGGCTGTGGTGTAGTGTGGGAGGGTATCAACTTCGTAACTTAAATGGTCGATGCTTGCGGTTAACATTAGATCTTATAGTGCACGATGTTAGCGAAAATGAACAAGGATTATGATGTTGCAATATCATCTTATAAAGCTACTCAGTAGTAGGAAACCAAATGTACGTATTATTAGCAGCTGTACAAAAATGTTTGATATCAGTTAGTTGTTGATGTGATTGCTAGTTTGTAGCTACATGTATAGTATGTAGTAGGGTGCAGGAAGATGACATCCATATGTGGACGTACGGATGGGGTAGTTGATAATGTTGACACATATGTGAGACGCTCCTCATCTCACAAGTCACCGTCAGGGACGTTATTAATTCTTAGCTAATACGTATAACATATGCGCGTACATGTTGGTTTCTTTTTAAAAAGTCCATTAGGAAGTTAATTAACGAAAAACAACGTCATGTCCATTATAATTAAACAGTATTCGATTGAAATAAGACGAATGGGCTCAAGTTCGTTGAGAGGTCCCCTTCATCGGCTGATGCCTGATGGAGACCCATTCAATTCAATTCAATTCAATTCACTGGGTGATTCATGTTTGAATATAATGTTGTGCCCGCGTGTCGTGCTTGACTGGATGAATGAGCAATCTTTATCTATTGCGCGTTTAGTTATAAGCCGTGTTTGAATTTTTTCGAGTGAAAAAGATCCGGTTGATTTTGAATCGAGCGTGAAAATATCCATGGTATCCCTCCGTATCCTCCACGCCCATTCCTTTATCTTATCTCTAGTGTAGTCAACTCCCCTGTCTCTCTCCCCCCCTCTCAACAAATGCCTGCTTTTCCGAGCCCCCCGCCGGCCCTGCTAGCAGTTGAATAGATCGATCGTGTTGAAGCCGTCTTGTCCGTCGTTGTTGATCGGACTAATTCAACATTAACTCCCCGGCCGCCGGTGGTCTTCTTCTCTTCGATTCGCCGCCGGCCACGCAGCGTTTCTCCGTCTTCTCTGTTCTCTGTCCCCGCGCGCGCGCGCGATGAGCAGCAACGACGGCGGGCGAGTCGATGGCGGCGAGGACGACGACGTGCTGGACTACGAGTACCAGGAGGTATGTACGATGCATGCTGTGATGGAGTTGGTTAATGTCCATGCCTCCATGGATGGATCACGGATCTGCTGCATGCACCCATTTATCGATCTGTTCCTATGTGTCGTCGTGTCGTGTAGGAGTACGTGAGGAACTCGCGGGGGATGAACCTCTTCACCTGCAGATGGCTGCCAGGGAAGAAGGGGCGGAGGAGCAAGCAGCAGCAGGAGGGTCCCAAGGCGCTCGTCTTCCTCTGCCACGGCTACGCCGTGGAGTGCGGCGTGACGATGCGCGGCACCGGCGAGCGCCTGGCCCGCGCCGGGTACGCCGTGTACGGCCTCGACTACGAGGGCCACGGCCGCTCCGACGGCCTGCAGGGCTACGTCCAGGACTTCGAGGCCCTCGTCCGGGACTGCGACGACCACTTCACCTCCGTCGTCCGCTCCCACGGCGGCGGCGTCAGGCACCGGTTCCTGCTCGGCGAGTCCATGGGCGGCGCCGTCGCCCTCCTCCTCCACCGCGCGCGCCCAGACTTCTGGACGGGCGCCGTGCTCGTGGCGCCCATGTGCAAGATCGCCGACGACATGCGGCCTCACCCCGTCGTCGTCAACATCCTCAAAGCCATGACCTCCATCATACCCACCTGGAAGATCGTGCCCACCAACGACGTCATCGACGCCGCCTACAGGACGCAGGAGAAGAGGGACGAGATCCGGGGCAACCCCTACTGCTACAAGGACAAGCCGCGCCTCAAGACGGCATTCGAGCTCCTCAAGGTCAGCTTGGACGTGGAGGCCAACCTCCTGCACCAGGTGGGTTTCTCTCTTCCTCTCATATCTCGCAACTAATAATTATTTGATTTGTTATCAAGTGGTTCGCGCGCGCTCAACAAGAGCCACGTGATTAGGGAGAGTACTGATAACGACTAAATAAAGGAACGCCGCTGTCAATGGTGATCTCTTGTTTGACCAAAACCACCATGATCAAGGAGTATATATACTGATGGTAATTAACAAAGGAAAAAATCTAGCTATATGATCATTGCTAATCTGAGTGTAAGCAAGATTTGCACACGGGATATTAGTAGATTTTGATTATGCAGAGAGGATGCAGGCCTACAGGCCAGGGTACAATCATATATATATATATATATAGGCAAAGATGATATGTCCTAGGTTTGGTTTATAGGTGGAGATCCTTTCCTAGTCACCAATAACGAACCACACCACAGTGCGCAATATGCCAGCCTAAATGCAAGAAGGGCCGCCTGTCTAACCAGCCAGTGATAAATAAAACAGCCTGACCGCATGCATATCCTTTCAATCCTAGTCTTGCTTATTTGCAAACTCTAACGAACCTATTAGTACTTTTTTAGACAGACTACCACTTTCATCAGAACATCACTGCCAGTGATAGGTAGAATATAGTCTGACTGCATGCTTATGGTTTTTTTAATTGGCTCACTCAATTGATGAGTAGTTAATTTGATGCTATTCCAATTGGGTTTAATTAGAGTAGTTCTCTATTTAGCCACGTGAAAACTGTGTCACAGGCTCACAACAGCCGTGTGCTCTGTTACTCGGTCAGCAGAAACGCCCGAACGAGCGATGATAGGACCAGCAAGAGACGATTCCGCGCGCTGAGATAAGAAAGATGACCATTATTCGATGTTTTTTTTTGTAGGTGTCATTGCCGTTCCTGATCGTACACGGTGGGGCGGACAAGGTGACGGACCCTTCCGTGAGCGAGTTGCTGTATCGATCGGCGGCGAGCCAGGACAAGACGCTCAAGCTCTACCCGGGCATGTGGCACGCTCTCACCTCCGGCGAGTCGGACAACAACATCCGGACGGTTTTCCAAGACATCATTGCTTGGCTGGACCACAGATCCGCCGATAGAATGACGACGTCGTCGACGGATGAGCTGGAGCTCAAGGCTAGACATGACGGCCAACAACACTACCAGCAGCATGGCAACAAATAGCTAGCTGCTCTATGTATACGTGCAGCCGTGCAGGATCCAATATGGAAGAGTTCAAATTAAAGGAGATCAAGCGATAAAACCACTATTTTGTGGATACATGTATATAACTGTCGTGCTACCAGCTTATAGCAAACAGAAGATTTAAAAGACGGCATTCGATGAAAACCATCAAATGTTTTATACATTGATATTATTTTGACACTCGAAGCTGGTCTTGTGTATGGATTAGTTCAGTGATCTAGCTACCTCTTTTTTACAATCAAAATGAAAGCTTGCTCCAGTAGTATGACGGGGCATGGAAAATAATCTATTATTATCTTTATACTTGAGTGTTAAAAGAAGCCACCACGTTCGCCGAGAGGGTCTAGAAATTCTCACGTTAATCCAAAAAGAAGAAGAATATATACTGTTGGATTTTATGAAGATCTGAAGGTCTAGATTAATCCAAAGAATACATAAATTCGGAATTAAAATAAGGAAATCCAAAGAGTCCATACTCAATACAAATACAATTAATAAATACATAAATTCGGAATTAAAAATAAAAAATAGTAGTTAATGTTTACACATATTGGGAAAGCTTATGAAGATCTGAAGGTCTAGATTAATCCAAAGAATATGTTTACACAGATTGGGAAAGCTTATGAAGATCTGAAGGTCTAGATTAATCAAAAGAATACATAAATTCAGAATTAAAATAAGGAAATCCAAAGCGTCCATATTCAATATAAATAAAATTAATAAATACATAAATTCGGAATTAAAAATAAGAAAAATAGTAGTTAATATTTACACATATTGGGAAAGCAAAAAAAATAACTAACTGAAGAGTAAATAACAAATACAATTATAATTTAGAAAGTTTCACACGATGGACATTAAATTAGTTCTCTGTCTATGCTGAAGTACTAATTAGGAAGCTCATGAAATATTTATCCGCATAGGCATGTAGCCTTCCAAGGCTCTAAATGCCACATTGATAAGACATGACACATGATGAAAATAAATTTCTGTTAGGAAAGAAAAACTAATCTCTTTGTTGAGCCTCACATGACTTTTATATATATAGGGAAAATCCAATATACTCCCGGGTGTAGCTACTCCCACCGTTAACAGGTTTAGAACTTCCACCCGCGAACAGACATGCGTAGGCGCCACGCAGCAACATATACCCGAGTACCCGTAGAAAAATCGGAGACATGCGGATAATTCGGATCGGGGTTTACGCCCACGTCTTTACGATACGTAGTCTCCCGTCGTACAGACGGACGGCGCTAGGTCACCGCGCGCGGTGTTCCTACGAAGATGCAGCGCCGTCGCGTCTTGTGGAGATCGATCATCGACGCCGGGGAGCGCATGTGCAGGTATTGATTATTCTTTTTTGTTGATCTCGATCTCATAATTACTGTGTTCGGCAGATCGATTGAACAGGACAAGAAAAACGTCGTCACCGCAGATCGGATCCTTCAAGCTAGCTCGATCGATTTCTTCATTCCTAAACCTAATCTCCTTGCTGCATGCGGATCAACGAGTTTTAACCCCATCGATTTTTCAGATATATCTGACTCCCTTCCATCATCTAATCATCCGTCTGACTGGATCTGTAGCTGCTCATGCGGCCGCATACATTAATCTATCGGCCGCATGCAATCGTCGTTGACGGATGGGGGGCTGCCGGTGTCAGTGTAGCACACACGTGCTGAACGATGTATGTGATCAATTTGTGGAGTTAATTTTGAGGATTGAGATGTTTTCCTGGCTGATCCTAGCGCACGACCGAATGGAAGTGAAGCAGATACGCTCTTGGCTGCCTGTCTCCGCGCCAGCCGAAACGCATGATCGATCGATTATTTGATGACGCCGGCGGCAGTAGATGGCGAGCGACCTCCACAATTTCCCCCAAATTTCTTGGGTGCAGCTATCATCAACCTTTTAAAATCGGAGTATCACTTCATACGTACTTTTATTTTTTGTTTTGAGTATCACTTGATACTTTCTTTTTAGATTGGCGTAGCACTTTGATACTTTTTTTTTGTCTAGAGCAATTTTAATTGAACCCAGATGATCTAAACATGTATGTACTGATACTTTCAGTAGGAATGTATGTACTGATACTTTATTTCAGTAGGAATGCTCTAAACATGTATGTACTGATACTTCCCGTAGGAATGTATGTACTGATACTTTATTTCAGTAGGAATAGGAATATAATGTATGTACTGATACTTTCAGTGGGAATGTATGTCTTCATACTCTAGTTAAGATATCTGCATATTCATCTGATCATCTCTTCTTATATCGGTATAGGCACTGCATCCCAGCCCCTAGTCGATATACTCCCTATCCAGTAGTAGTATGTGTGCATACCTACTTGGTATGTATGAATGGGTATATATCTGTATATACGTGTGTGTCGGCGTGTGTATGTTGGCATATGTCCAGTGGACGTGTATGCAAACGTACCTATCTAGTCCTGGTGGTAGTATGTGATCATACTTAAATTCGTATGGTCATGTATATTAGCAAAAATAATAAAAAATTACTTGCATACCGTATGGATGCACCCATGCAACAATCTGCTGAGATCACGGAAGAAGCGCCGGCGCATGCAAGGAAAAAAAAAGACTGGCCGCAAATCACATAGTTAGGTGATGGTTAATCCTTATTGGGTCCGGCAGGTGGTCCTACAGACCCGTTTAGAAGGCATATCCTAACAGTTTGGGTTAGAGGAAAGGTGGGAGTAACTACACCCCGGAGTAGGAAAAACTCGTCCTATATATATATATACACATATACATATATATACATATACATATATACATACACACATATACATATATATATATACACACATATACATATATACACACACACATATATATAGGCCAGCGCTATTCCATACCCTGGGTATGAAATATTATTCCATACCCGAGCCGCCCAGCCGCGCGCCCGCGCTCCGTCCCGCGGCGTCCGCTCCGCATGTTCCGGTTTTCCCTCTACGCACCCCTCCCTCAGTCCAGTTCGGTGGTTTTCTTTTGTGCGCTGTTTTTTTTTTGTTCGTGAGGGTATTCGCTGCCCGTAGGACGTGTCATCAGGTTGTTGTGTCAACGGAGTTCGGTGGTTTTCTTTTGTGCGCTGGTTTTTTTTTGTTCGTGAGGGAATTCGCTGCCCGTTGTCACCAGGTTGTTGTGTCAACGGAATTTGAGGAGTCAGTCAAACATACTAGAGCTACGGTATTTCAAAGCACATTCAGGAGGTTGTTGGAAGACGTTGGATGGCTGATCTAAACAAAGCTTAAATGTTTGTTATTTCACGCTAGGTGGAGTGGAGGCATCATCTAAAATAACTAATTTTACATCAATTAACACAAGGCAAAAACGTCATTCTGTCAGAACATTAATCCTTATCACGGAGAAGGAAGCCATCCAGGCTTCTCAAGGAATATTCACATTGAATTATCATTTCGCTCTGTACATTCTGATCAAATCTTATCTGCTTCGTTACTCCAATTTTGCTAGTGACCTACTCATACACAAATAGACTGCAATAGGATCATGGAAACAAGTCCAAAAGTGGGCAGCTAAATAATAGATCAACTTCTAGGAACTGAACTACTCATGCATGGTCTGCTAATCTTTGTTCGTGTATTTGTTCCTTTGCTTGTAACCTTCTTCTCTCACTGCCGCCCCTAACCTGCAATAGAACACGATATCAAAATGTTGCATGTAACAGCGTCACTTGTGGACAAACAAACTTTCTATTATATGCAATTGTAAATAATGACACGTACTTCTTCCATCCCAAAAAGAATGACTTTAGAGAATTTTTCAGAAGGATGAATTAAAAAGGCGTGTTTACCCTTAGTTCAATTTGCATATAGAAAGCTGGGAGTGAATAATCTTGACCATTTAACTCAACCTGACCATTACTATCACAAACACCATCGCCACCAACACGGGCAATCAAGCAACAGTGGGGGGAAACAAATGAAGGTGCAAAAGAGCGGTACCTCACTCACCGGATGTCTCATCTGAAGTAACCTGCAACTCCAAGAAAGGAATGCAGCTACCGACTGCAACAACATATGACCTAATTTGAACACAACCTTGTAAAAAAAGAGATAATATTCAATATTTCTGAAGCTAACTCAGGAAATGAAAGGTATGCTACCGTATACATTATGTAGTACTAAAATGATTAAGTGCATAGTTACAGGAAAGATGAATCATGTGTCACATACTGGGAAAAAAACAGCACACATGATTTGAATAAGGCTTCAGGCTGCCACTGGTAGAACATTTCTAATCAAATATGCTATGTTTGAGAGTGCTAGTTAGAGATACTAGCTGCGAATTACAGAACTTGTTTAGTAGAACATATATGATCCTCAATCAGTTCAATATATACTCCAGATGCAGTAGAAATAAGAAAAATGAAAACCATTTAAAAAATAAAACTCAATGGCAACAGCATCCATGGACCAAGACTCACTACCAAGATTACAAATATGCAAAGTAGTTGAGGCATCAAGCGATCTGATACACTACTATCAGAAAAATAATTTTTGCATTACTCGAAGCATTGCAATTTGACTAGCAAGGAAATCATCAGTGCATGCTTCAACCATTTGGTTGGAAACACAATAGAAAGCATCAGGAACACCAAATCAAAAATAGGATGGAGAAAACTGCTCGTGGGATGATATAATCATGGAAGATTAAACACAAAATCTTAAGCAGGTTCAAGACAGCCCAAAAATACATTCCTGAAGATGGAAACAAAGGGAGATGACAGGAAGAAACTTAATCTGACACAACAATACAAATATTTTCTGCAATGCAGCATGGAAACAGAGGATGAGAAAAGCAAATTAAATTAAACAAGGAACCAAGGAGCGACAAATAAATCTGATGTAAAATGGCGTACTCAGGTGCATGCAAAGGCTAAACACCAAATCTTTTGAAATGAGAACTCAACCGCACGGCAGAGTACATCGAACCAAATATATTAACTAGCATCCACTCTAGTAATATAGATGATACATCCAGAAGACCTAGCCTAGAATCTGAAAATGATTCCGTTTCAGAAACACACATCATGAGTATGCAGAATTTTGTTCAGACCCAGCAAAAAGAAATAAAAAAATTGAGACACCAAACAATATATTGTTGAGTTTTAAGTTCCTTTCTCGTATGTATGTCAACCACAATCATCTTCTAAGATAGTGCAAGGTTCAATCTGAGTATAGCATTCAAAGGATAAAGATAAATTATTTTAGTCCGTTTCTGAAAATGGAGCACAATTTCTCCACTCAAAACTTAAAATGATATGCCTAGTTGATGAATGAAATGACTAGAAAACCAGTAGCTAAAATAGCTTACCGTGAAAGCCAGTCCATACAAACCAAACACATTAAAATTGAATTGCAGAAATACTCTTCTTGGATGACATACTCAAGATTTAAAATGTTGTCAATAGTATCGAATATAATCAAAATGGTTCCAGGTTAGGAAAACGTTAGCATCTTGTGTTTGCATCAGCATGATATTGACAGTTCAACCATAGAAAATGTAAGGATCTTGTAAAGATAGCAATTTTTACACAGTACCTAGAAAAATATAAGTATATGCATAGGTCAAAAGAACCTTAGGTTAAAGTACAGAACAACATTTTCTTTACTAATGTGATTTTAAATCATCCACTAAAGCAGTTTTAATTTCCTTTTGTTGCTATCAAACTGAAGATAATCAGACAGTAAAGGACAAAATTTAACTGTGGTATCTTTGTATAACTAAAAGCTAGAGCTCATCAATTGTGGACCGGATTATTAATCCATTAAAACATATCGCTAATTTTGTCGCGTGCACCAATCCATCAGGAAATAGTACCTAAACCTGAAGTTCAATATACATAAATTTAGATGAGATAGTGACATCAGGATTTCAGAAAACTAACCAAAGGCTAGTTCACCTCGCAAAGCAATGGGGACAATCTAATCCACCCTTTACTGCATAAGTTGTATCCAATTAAAAATAATAATTCACACGAGCCAGCAGTTCTCAAACCACATCGCATGCAAGAGCTAAAACAAAATGAAGTGTGGCCGAAAGGACGGTGCTGGTAGAGGGTATTTTACAGGCTGTAATCAGGTCGGAGCCGGTAGAGGTAGTGAACGTTCGCTGTCTCTTGCTCATCGTAGTCGACGTCCATCGGCAGCAACACCAATCCCCAGATCCTTGCACAGATGCACCAATAAGTGAGAAATTTTGCAGGTGCGATACAGACTGACAACTGCAGGTTAGGGAAAGTGAAGAACACTGAAACTTGAAAAGAGGAAAAATGATCACGCGGCTACAGACTGCAAGTTTGCAATAACCAACAAACTAATTTGGACTACATCCTCCACAATGTAAAGTTTGCAATAACCCGTAGTATGATGAAGCACAATGTAAAGTCGAAATTTGAAATTTGGATTGGACAACCTGATCATTATCTCTCGGGTGAGAGCATGGCAGTTAGGCGCGACAGCACTAGCTCTGCTGGCTGGGTGCTGATGAGGACGGGCAGCTGGATATTAGGATGACCCCGTACTGCAATCATGCTTTGCTCCGAAGCTTGATCAATCATCTAGCATTAAAATGAGCACTGACATCTGTATATAAATCTGCAAGGAAAGACCAAACAAAGGAAATTCAAAGAAATTAGTCATGAACAGTGTCCTCTTTATATGTTGAACATGAATCTGTTTCCGAAATGTGCATGATTGGAGTATGCACAATTTTGTTCACACCTGGAAAAACATTGAGCTGCCAAAAAAAACTATAATGCTGAATCTATGTTCCTATCTCGCACACATGTCAACCACAATCATCTTTTAAGATACTAGAAGGTTCAATCTGAGTATATCATTGAAAGGGAAAAGATAATTTATTAAGTGCATTTCTAAAAATGGAGCCGCGTTCTCTGCTGATGAGGGTATATGATTGTAAGGATAAAGATTATTTCTTCAGTCAGTTTCTGAAAGTGGAGCACAATTCTCCGGATATGAGATGATCAAAGATTATATCATAATTGACTAGATGAAAACAAATTTAAAGCTATTGACTGCTAGGTAAGAGCATGTCCTAAACTAATATTTCGTCAAAAATTGAAATGTTATGACTCGTTGATGAATGAAAACACTAGACATTGTTGTACCTCTGTGTAACAGAAAGCAGAAGCTTTTTAGATCAATTGTAGACTGGATTATTAATACATCTAAACATATGGTTGTAATCAGGTTGGAGTAGACTGGATTATTAATCCATCTAAACATATGGCTGTAATGGTTGTAGCCGGTAGAGGTTTGGGGCACTCATTGCCTCTCGCTCATCGCAGTCAGGGGCGTCCATAGGACGCAGGCTCAATCCCAGGATCCTTGTAAACTTTGCTGGTAGATACACACTAATAAAGGGGAACATTGAAGAACACTAAAAAGGAATCAGGGAAAAGGATCACGCGGATACAAATTGCATCAACCTACAACCTAATTTGAACTACAACCTCGACAAATCATTGGCATCTGAGGAGAATCGACAAAACATCAGAAAACGATTAGGGCAAGGATAGAGGTTACCTTGCGCCGGCAGGGGAATCACGAGACATTCGTCCAAGATCACCGCGAGCAGGAGTTGTAGGCAAAGACCGGGAAACCAGCAGCTATTCATCTAAGAATGAGCAGCGGCAGTGGAATCCAGAGCTCACAGAAAACGGCAGAGCTACCATCGGATGAGCGCAGCAACTGCTAGCAGAGTTGGGCGACGGCGGATGGCGATGAAATCAGAGACACACCACAAAACTTCTCCCCTACCCGAGTCGAGGTCTCCAGGATTGTGGGGGGCGAAACGGAGGAACAGGGGAGCACGCCGACCAGAGATGGAGGAGGAGGAGGCCGATGGGAGGAGCTGCGCGTTTATCCCCCAATCCAAGATGGCAGAGGATGGAGGAGGCGGGCGTGGGGCTGAGAGCGGCGGCGACGGGATGGGGTCACAGGCATGCGGCGCGTGGGCGCGGACGGCGACGGCGGCGGCGGGGGAATAGAGTCTGCTCGGGGGCGGGGGACGGACTGAAAAAAAAACTGGCGCACGATATCCAGCGGAACGTGGGGAGGAACGGTGAAAAAAAACCAGACTAGCGGCGGTAGGGGACGAGGGAGGACCGGCGGAAAAAACCAGACCGGGTGCCGAGGTGGCCCGTGAGAAGGTGGGAGGCTGGGTCGGGTATGGAATATTATTCCATACCCAGGGTATAGAATATATATATATATATATATATATATATATAAATATATATGAGATGGAAATAAAATTATTTCTCAAATAAAGAGGAGAGGAACCGTAACCCCAAGTTTGGCCTCATGATGACTTTAGTGACAACCAAAAAACTCTTCCCTAAACTATACTTCGTAGAAAACCACTCATACATGTAAAAAAACCGCTAGATGAAAATACATACGGGAGTTGGATATAGCCCGTTGTTCCCTCCCAAAATAAGGGATTATAGTGCGGTGCCCTCGAGCAGGCGATTAAATAATCTAATCGGCAACATCTTCATGCGAAAAAGAGGGTGCAAGGAGGACAGAGCGTAATTGATGTACTGCTTTGTTTATTTATTTTAATCTAATAGTTTATCACTCAATGCCGAAAGTCGGAGAAGAAGACACGAGCAGAGCATAAAGCGCGACAAGAGATGTTTAGAGCACAAATAAGGTAGACTACATAGAGAAAGCAACCATGGGCATGGAGAGATAGCGACAAGAGACTATGCAATCACTCAGGGAGACGAAGATGAGGGATTTTGTTTATATACACAGTCAATTGCACATTAGCCATTGCTTAACTGGGCCGTCACTCAGGGACATGAAGATGGGGGAATTTTGTTCAAAGGGTTGAAGTTAAGTCTTGATGGTGGGCCCGCCCATCCTGGCAAGCGAGCCCGAGACGACGGGAGATTTAGCGTGCAAAAGTCAAGACACCAAACACAACGCCAATCAGTCCGGATATCACGGGATACTGTTTATAATATGATGTAGATATACTTCAGATTGTAACTGACATTGACTGACCGTCGAATCAACACCGCATCTGCCGAAACAAGCTCTGTCGTCGTAAAATTCAGGTGCACGAGAATCAAATCAATCTCTTTAGCTACTGAATCAAACTCTTCGACCACTGAATCGTCCTCCACTACTATCAATTTGACATCTAATGTCGTCAATTCGACCTCCATTGTTGTTGGATTAACCTCCACCATGGTCGGATGGACCTTTGCCGCTATCGATCGAGCGTCTATGACACTGCTAGGCGAGCAACAGCAAGGAAAGCAAGCACTCCCATGGGAGCTCACCTTGATTTGCTTAGCAACGCGAGGCAAGCAGACAAGACGTAAAAGCGGCAACAAGTGTACCAAGCATGCTCTAAGTCTCTTTGGTTTTTTTTGGAGATAGACACTGAAAAATACAACATGGGTAGAAGGCTAGGGAGAGGAAATACTTGATTCTGACACATACAAACCTACAATCTGATGGAGACAAAAAAATCAGATGCCACAGGAGATGATAAGATAAGATACATTTGATGAGAAATTCATGTAGCTTTGCATAGCAGTAATTTGACAAAGAAGATGTTAAGTATGGTTTGACATCACCATATGGGGTTTGGAGACAAAAGGTGAGACAATGACTTCCTAGATAGTACCAACGCGATACGACTGCTTTGGTCAGAGAAGAACTAAGGTAGTAGACAACAATGGTGGACAAAGCAGGTGGCCATAAATGACTACAACAAATTGGCACAATGCTCGAAAAAAATAAGAAGGTGTAAGGTTGACAAAAGAGGGAAGACAACAAGAGAAAACATAAGTATTGTGATATGAACAAATATTGTGATACATCCGAGAAGCTAGCATGATGTGCGGAGAAATTTAAGCTACCTAATGCAAATATCTATCTTGCACAATAGACATGAGGGAGATAAATTGAATTATCAGTATGATGTCACCATTTAGGATAAGCATGCTCTGCAGTAGAGGGACTTTGTGTCCCTAGAACATGGGCTTGCTTGCGAATAGGCCACCTGTTAGTAACATGAGATCCTCTATAATAAATAAAGAGGAACAATTTCTCAACTACACATATTTATAAGCATAGTAAGCTTCCAAACAAGAATGAAAGTGATGAGATCAAGTTGGTTTGTCGTATACCTTCTAATTTTTTTGTTAACTTTTGGAATTAGATTGGTATGTGATGCGTGAAGAACCAAACAACACAATGAACACGATGATGAACACAAGTATGCCCACAATGAATAATGTTACATACTATTGATGATCAGTAGTCATCTTGGAAGTTACAAAAGTATTGTCAAACATAATGGTTACATTTTAGAAGACATAAGGTATATTCAACAACGACTAAGGACATAACATTTCAAGCAACAAATATATATCTTGGGAGATATGATACAATATGTATATATAAGAAACATCCTATGTATTTGTCGAGATCGCAAGTTAGAAGAGAGAGAATCGGCCGCCATGAACCATCAACGAAGGAGGGGCCATCGATGAGCAGGAAGAAGAAAAAGAAAGGGGCATCGACCGTCGATCGTAAGGAAGAGAGACTTTCGGACGAGAGGAAGAAGGTACCATTGGATGAGATGAAGAAGGTACCATTGGATGAAATGAAGAAGGGGTGCACCCATATGGAAAGAGAGGATGACCTATGCTACCGTTGCTTGAGCCCACCCCAAATCAAGCTTCAAGGTCACCTACGTCGACAACCAACGGTGCCACGAGGTACGATGAGCTCGCTGGAGGAGTTGGATCTGCGCGTCAGAAAGTGGAGAACCCAAACTCCGCGTGAGGTCAACAACCGAGCTAAACTCAGGAGTCATAGAATCAATAAGGCAGAATTCGACCATTGAGAGTGGGGAGTAAGAGGCTTACTCGGTTGAGGCAGGGACTAAGTGATGAGATGATGAACAACAATTTCTGTCCAATACAGAGCTCGGAGGTTGACACTGTATGCAGGGGTGCAACAGAGCGTCGAGTGACATTCGTTATTAGGTCAGGTTCCATCAACCAATTAAAACACCATCCAAATAACAAAATTCGAGTGTATCAATATCAGTTCTAAATTTTGAGCTCCAATATTTACATCGGTATTAGTGACTTCAAAAGGATGGATAATGAATTGAGATGAATAAAGAAAATACAATGCTAACATAGCATTTAAACAAAATATGATTTATCAAATCTAGCCGCACTATTAGCGCGGGCCAACTTGCTATTTCGACGGAAAAGAAGGAAAAAGGAACAAAAGTGTAGTATAACACAAGCATGAAGTTAAAACAGAAGAGGCTCAGCCAAGTTTTATAGGAGCAGAGCAGTACATTAAGGGCATGTACACCTCACATATGGCGGGTCGTCTACAAAATCTCGAATTTATCATCCAAACAGATATAAAGATAGTTCATACGCCAGAGGACCCGTCTCTAATTTAAGTTGTTTAATGCTTCACTTATAGGTAAGATCAACTACAAATGTATTTGTATACATACCATTGTGTAGCTATTTGATATAATATTGTCAAGCATAAATAAGAGAAACATTGTGCATGGTGGAGTACTACGCACAGGTTCACATTCAGATACAACACTGCCGTCTGTTCACATTCAGAGGCAGCACCTTCATCTGTTCACATTCCAGGAAAAACATTGGACATTCAGCACAGGTTCACAGGCTCCAAAAAAACAGCAATGTAACCTTGCAAACTGAAGCATATGTTCACAGATATTCAGCAATGCCATCGAAAATGGCAAAGAGGCCAAGCTCATGGTTCTTCTCGTACTTGTACTCTCCCTGCATGCTTACATGGTAGTCTTCCATGTCATGGCCAGACTAGCCTTCCAGTTCCACCAGGTAGATGATGAATTAAGGCAGGCTGCACTCTGTCCATGCAAAAGAGAACCAAATGTAATGTCAGTATATCAACTCGTTGAAAAACATACTCTAGCAACAAGTGTTCTACACACTTCAACAAAAAAGAATTTGGCAGCAAGTGCTGTACACACTTTGACCAAAAACTGATTCTGGGTGAAAGTGTTCTACACAGTACACACATTGACAGGTTCACAGCATTCTTTTTTTTTTGGAACGAAGCAGGTTCACAGATATTCAGCACAGCTGCACAGGTTCAGAAAAAAGAAACTAAAACACAGGTTCACACACCAGATGGAAGTCCTTATAGTATAACAATAAGATAATTTGTGATACTAGTGCAGCACTACGCATTCACATTCACATTTACCATTCAGAAAATGATAGGCACAAACTAGTGCTAACTGATAGATACTAGTGCAGCACTATGCATTCAGGTGAATATAGTTTGAGATCACAGGTTCAGAAAAAATAGCAGGTTCACTGGTTCTCTGAAATAGCAGAACCTTCAGAAAAGATAACAGCCACCAAAATTCAGTAACGAACAACCACCATAAACCTACAGAAAAAATGATAATTTCAGAGATTGCTAACACAATGAATAGTGTCTATGGTATATATAAAAAAGCAAGTGAACTCCTAAGCAATTATGCCTTGTGTCCTTGTGTCACAAAGAAGACAGGCAACCTGAGGCTAATCTGATCCTAAGCAATTATGCCTTGTGTCACTGAACTCCTAAGCAATTATGCCTTGTGGAAATCAGGAGTTGTAAATCAGGATCTTAACATACCACCTTAACATCTATGGATTAAGGTTGGTCACCATTGAACATTCTAGATCTACGAGTTCAGAGCTTACCATTTTCCAGGTGAAGATGGATCACTGTCGTCCGCATAGCTGGGGCCAGGGGAAGCCACCTTCGAAGGATCCATCAAAAGATGGAAGAAATGGGAATCCATTCATGGAAGTAAAAGAACTGGGGAAGCCAAATGCTGCTACTGACCCGCTACCACGACCTGTAGAGAACGTCGACACTGTTGTCCCGCCACCACGACTGATAGAGAACATCGATGCTCCTCGCCCGTGTTGGGGTGAAAACCGTCCCAAAGCGGGGCCAACAAAATGCAAGAAAGGTACGGGAAGTGGCAAGGAAACACAATGTGACACCGAAGTGAAGCTTGACTTCGGTCGAGCCCAGGAGTGCTCGTCCTCCGTCCAATCGCCATTTCTCATTCATCACGGGTCCCTTTTATCGGCCTGTAAGTCTGTAACATTTACACTTTACATCACATGCCTCCAGTTTTACATCTTGTGTGAAGCATCTTGAGGGTATTACAGTAAACTCACTTCACTTGTACGAACCACTATTCTTTACAACTCATCACTTTACACCGTGTTTGCTGACTGTGTACATCTCAATTGGTTTCTCCCTTCAGATCTGGGCACACTGGTCGTACTGATAAGGGTCTTTGGCCTCCCTCCTGGAGTTATCTTCGGGCCCATGCTCTTCCAGCCAAAGAGCTCTTTGCACCGCGTTTGCTATCTTCGGTTAGCCTCTTCAGTGTCGTGTCCTGAAGCCTTGCCTCTGTTTCTCTGAAGACGTCGGAAACGCCTGCCATGGTCCTTGTGCCTTCATTCGGCATCCTCATCGCGAAGCCCTACGTCTTCGCTCGTTGAGGCCCCTGAAGGGTAACGGGGAGGCTACGCTAGCACACAAACAAAATTTCCCCGCAAAACAGGAACTGATGCTGTCAAAGATCACGAGATTACCACTAGACGCGCAGATGCAGCGGAACCGTCTCGATGTAGATCAACGCGTCGAAGGTAGCAGTGTCGTGCAGTTGCTCACATCACGTCCTTCACGTGTGGCTCATCCTAGTGCTCAAGATGCATCACCTCCAAGGTATATCCACACGTACGGGGAGGAAGCTTCGCGCGCCGGACTGCTAGGTCCACGAGTACGACGAGGAGAGAGCATGAGCGATGTGGCTGCTGCTTGAAAGTCAAACCTTTTCAGGAGGGGGTGTGGTCCATATTTATTGAGAGGAAATCCCCACAACATCGTCCATTAGTAATACGGAACTAATAGATGCTGTACCCCTTCCAACGCTAATAGGCTTTACAACATTTGTGGCATTAAGACTTTTACACCATAATGAATCAAATCCATTTGAGCCTACTAGTGGATCAAATCTAGTTGGCTCTAGGGCATATTTCCAACAGTCTCCCACTTACACTAGAGTCAACTATGCAAGTATATCCATCATCTTTCGGCTTCCAGCCCCTTAAGTGTGTGACTTTATATATTCACGTGCATATAGACATGACCCGAGTACTCCTACTCAATCAATAGTTGACAGTGGCCTCTAGCAAGATATGTCAACTCTTATGCATATGTAAAGATCATACCAGACGAACCATCACAGCGTAACATACATGTTATTCCCTTTGCCTCACGATATTTGGTCTAGCTCCAAGCTGACCTCTCTTTCTCGACACTATGATTCGGATCCTTCAAAAGGGTTAACTCTTAACCTAGCACGGCAATGCATTTCTTGATCTGGTCACTCGAGGGGTCCAGAGATATCTCTGTCAAGTAGAGAGGGGCAAATTTCATCTTGATTGACCATGCCTCACAGCATGCTTCCTGACAAACCCGAAAGCCACCTTTATAATTACCTAGTTACGGAGTACCGGTTGATAGCCCCCTAAGTAGGTCAATTCACATCTTGAGTACATGCGACAGTCTCAAGTCTAAGGACATAGCGTACACATTGTGTAAAGAGAGAACTATGTAACAAAATCTCAAATTAGGTCGGTCCAGCCTCATGTCATACATGTGCTCACATTATTAGTTATACACCTCCATGTTCATGACTTGTGAAACGTAGTCATCAACTAATACATGTGCTAGTCATTAACTCATACTAGGGACAACTTTTGAATAACCATACAAGTAAAAGAGTTTCACAAACAATTCACATAATTGCCAATCAAATACAAGTTATCTTTCATGGATATTCAATAAAAGAAAAAAGTGTCATGGATACAATGAAATATAATAATCTCTATGATTCCTTCTGAGACATATTTCTAACATTCTTTCACTTGCACTTGAGGTAATCTAGAATGTATCTAATACCCATAGTTCTCATGTGCGCCTCATGCTTAGGCTGTGGAAGGGGTTTCGTCAAAGGACCTGCAACATTCAAATCCATGTGTACTTTGCGTATCTTGATATCACCTCGTCTAACGATCTCTCGTATATGAAATTTATGCAGTACATGTTTATTCTTTTGGTGGTTCCTTGGCTCCTTTGCTTGCGCAATAGCCCCGTTGTTGTCACAGTAAAGATCCAATGGGCTAGAGACACTCGGAAACACACCAAGTTCAGAAAGGAACTTCTTTATCCAAACACCCTCCTTCGCAGCTTCCGAAGCCGCGATGTACTCGGCTTTTGTTGTAGAATCAGCCACTGTCTCCTGCTTGGAACTCTTCCAGCTCATAGCACCACCGTTTATCATAAATACGTATCCTGATTGCAACTTTGAATCGTCTTGGTCAGTTTGGAAACTAGCATCGGTGTAACCCATTACAATGAGCTCCTCCTCACCACCATAGACTAGGAACATGTCTTTAGTCCTTCTTAAGTACTTAAAAATATTTTTAACCGCTGTCTAGTGACCCTCACCTAGATCAGATTGGTATCTGCTTGTAACATTGTGCGCATACGAAATATCTAGATGTGTACATATCACTGCATACATAATAGATCTGATAGCCGAAGCATACGGTATTCTACTCATGCATTCCTCTCATCAGTAATTGAAGGACACTGAATCTTGCTAAGATGTATGCCATGTGACATAGGCAAGAACCCTTTCTTCTCCTCTTCCATGTCGAACCGTTTCAACACTTTGTCAATGTAAGTGTCTTAACTTAATCTTATAAGCCTTCTTATCTATTTCTATAGATTTTGATGCCCAGAATGTATGCTGCCTCACCTAAGTCCTTCATCGAAAAACTATATTTTCAATGAGGTCTTAGCGGCCTCAAGCATAGGAATGTCATTTCCAATCAGCAATATGTATCCACATATAAGATTAAAAATACTACAGATCTCCCACTTGTCTTCTTGTAAACACAAGGCTCTTCTTCACTCTGAATGAAGCCAAACCCTTTTGCCATCGGATACCCATCCAGAGGTCCTGATTGGAGTTTCCATAGTTTGCACGAGTTACTGGTTTGCATAGGACACATTCTTTTTTTCCCCATCCGGACGGGCCTTTTTGCATCCGTACGGCCGAGCTCCGCAGGCCGACCACCATCAAACAGGGGCCGCAGCACCCCGCGGGCCTGGCCACGCCCCAGGTTGCCTACCGAACGCGCCCCAAGTTTCTTGTTGCTCGCGCCGGCAAAGCAAGGCAAAGCGAGGCGAGCTCGCTCCGGGCAGGAGCCAAACACGCAAAATTCTCTTGTTCTGATTAGAGGTCCAAAGATTCATGGTACAACTAATTAAACTTTGGAGGTCCAGAGACATGTTATACATTTTACTTGCCTGGGGCAGAAATAACATCATATAGTTTAGTATAAAAAAAACATCATATAGTTGCGTGCTGCCATAAGCCTCTTGATTACCATATCATCCACTGTTTCTTCTTAAAAAATTCAGTGTGGAATGCTTCCACACTAGCGAAGTTTTCAGCTTCCTAGATCCGACTTTGGGAGTTATGGTGTCTGAAGTTATTCTAGTTGGAAATAAATATAATGTTTCACTAGCGATCAAGGTAGTTGGGTGAATAAACTCGTCGAAACTGTCACATCGAGTTTATCGATACTAACTAGGACTAAACATTATCTGATTATAAAACTAATTATGCATTGGAAATCGAGACAAATCTATTAAATCTAATTAAATCATCATTAGAAAATGTTTACTTTGACACCACATTGTCTAATCATGACCTAATTAAGCTCAATAGATAATTTACCCAGAATTATGAAATGAATTTTATCATTAATATACATTTAATATTTCCAATTAACATGAAAACATTTGATGTGATTGATAAACAGTATAAACTGGCCGATCTAATAAACAAGGTCTTGGTCCCGATCTCTGTCTGTCTTTTCCTCTTCCAGTTACAGATGGCATTGTCCTCTACTCCTCTGCAAGAAATAAATGTTTTATGCATGATGTGGTACTGGTTGCGTGAACAGCAATAATGCACCTCCTTATTTCTCGATGCCCTTGTGCTTTTTGAAATCATGGTTACTGAACGCCTCACTTGCCCTTTTGCTTCTAATTTCAATGCTGTATTACAAGGTATATTACAGAGACAGATCAGATATTATAACCATCATTCAGATTCAGACAAGATACCATTGTGAACATGAAAGTTCTGCTACTGCCTCAAATACTCTAACATGAAATCTCTTAACTGATAGTTTGGAAGCTGCTGGTGGTGAAGCTGCTCAAGACATTGTATCTGCATCTGACGTCACTGCTTAGCATATGGAGAGGAGGAATCAATCTATTTATATATGATAGTATAATGTTTTGGGAGACTGGACCAGCGAAACCTGCACCAGTACCAATATATAGTCAAGTCAAACCAATCATTTCCATAAACTAATGAGAGCAATAATCTTGGTAGAGAAGTAAACTGTAACAAGAGCAGTTGACATGAATGAAACAGTCTCTCTGTGGTGCAAGAATGGCATAAACATCCATCACATCTTCTTCCTCCTCCTCCTCCTCCTCCTCCTCCTGCTGCTGCTGCTGCCCATAATCCATTCTAATCCGAAACAAAGCTTAAAGAACAAGCATTAAGATGGAATGGGACGACGAGGAGCACCAGCGACGGCTGGATGATCATGCAGGACATCACGGCGAGCGAGAGCCTGATGCAGGCGGTCGGCGATCACTGTCCCTGGACATTGACAGGGAATCAGTGCAGAAGCACCAGCTGCCGTTGTCGTCGTCATCATGGCGGGCTGCAGCGGCCAGCTTCAGGGAGAGCCTGTCGCGCTCCCTCTCCCTCAACCAGCAGCACGATCAGGCAAATGACGATGAGGCCGAGCTGAAATGGGCGGCCGTCGAGAGGCTGCCCACCTTGGACAGACTGCACACCTCGCTGCTCCATGGAGACTTGCAAATGGTGGACGTGCGGAGGCTGGGTGCGGCGGAGCGGCGCATGGTGGTGGACACCCTCATCGCCAACATCCAACGCGACAACCTCCGCCTGCTCCGCAAGCAGCGCCAGAGGATGGACAGAGTCGGCGTCCACCCGCCCACGGTGGAGGTGCGCTGGCGCGACGTCTCTGTGGAGGCGGAATGCCAGGTGGTGCAGGGGAAGCCCCTCCCTACCATCTGGAACGCCGCCATCTCCAACCTCTCTGTGCGTACCGAGAGACTTGCCTGTACATCTTCCTACTCTGCTCCATTGCTTTGACTCTTCTTCCGTCGATCACCAGGCAGCGAGCAGAATGCTGGGCTTCAACCGCCAGCATGCCAAGGTCCGCATCCTCAACGGAGTCAGTGGCGTCGTCAAGCCTTCGAAGCTTACACTTCTCCTGGGACCTCCGGGCTGTGGCAAGACCACCCTCCTCAAGGCTCTTGCAGGGAAGCTCAGCGCCAATCTCAAGGTCACAGGAGAAATCGAGTACAATGGTGTGAAGCTGAGTGACTTCGTCCCAGAGAAGACAGCAGCTTACATCGATCAGTATGATCTCCATGTCCCTGAGATGACCGTCAGAGAGACCATCGACTTCTCTGCAAGATTCCAGGGTGTTGGCAACAGAACATGTTAGTGACAAGCTTGCTTCATCAAGCTAATGTATCCAAATTAAATTAATAGGCAGTTACTCACTCACTTTCTGTTTTTACCCAGCAATCATGAAAGAGGTTATTAGAAAGGAGAAGGAGGCGGGGATCACCCCTGACCCTGATGTTGACACTTATATGAAGGTACAAAACCTATTCCCATTATGTTTTTCCATGTGTCCACATCATATTAACATAATTTACCAGTAGGGTCATCTCCTTTTTACATCTAATAACAGGCAGATCCTGTGCAAAAGTTCTACTTCAATTGTAAATGGAATTTCATTTTTTCATATATAGGCGATATCGGTGGAAGGCTTAGAAAGGAGTATGCAGACAGATTATATTATGAAGGTATAATAACTGATGATGCCTGATGAAAGCATGCTTGGTTTCAGTTCCCTGTATAAGAAACTTGCCCTATGAATAAGGTCTTCCTCTGTTCCTCAATTGATAGATCATGGGACTTGACATATGCGCTGACATAATGGTGGGAGATGCAATGAGAAGAGGTATTTCAGGTGGTGAGAAGAAGAGACTAACTACAGGTGATTCCAAAATCCAGAATTATTTCGAGATGATGACATATTCCAAACTACAATTCTGTAGGGACTGAATTAAAGTACAAGTCATCAACTAAAAGTATGATGCCGATGCAATGATAATATTCCATTCCATTTCATTCGGTTATATTCGTATTCTTTCTCTTTATTAACATATACTACTATAAACACTTTGTCATATACCGATCTATCAATCTGGGGCAAGGTAATATTAGAAAGTACGTTTTTGATTGATGAAAGCCATGAAAAACACCCTGATTAAGGTACTGAAACAGCATGACATCCCTCCCTGCACAAAGGAAAAAAAGAGAAGATATAGTGTATTCGTTTTTTATATAATCTCAGGCTCAATTGGTCTATATGGGTATCTAAATTTACTTTATTCAATTGTGGATGCTTTGTTTCCTGTCTGAAAACTGTCTTCGATCAGGAGAGATGATAGTAGGGCCATCAAAAGCGCTCTTCATGGATGAAATATCAACTGGGTTGGATAGCTCCACAACCTTCCAAATTGTTTCTTGCCTCCAACAGTTGGCTCATATCTCAGAGTCTACCATAGTAGTCTCACTTCTTCAACCAGCACCAGAGACTTATGAGCTTTTTGATGATATTATCTTGATGGCTGAAGGAAAAATTGTATACCATGGGTCTAAGAGTTGCATTATGAGTTTCTTTGAATCATGTGGATTCAAGTGCCCTGAAAGGAAAGGTGCTGCTGACTTCCTACAGGAGGTACTTTAAACTTTATCGTTATATCACGACTTTTAGTAATGCAATAGAGGTTATGCGAAACAAGCAGAAACTGCATGTAGCAGTTCCTGTTGACTTTCTATATATTACTTTTTTGGAAAACGCAAGAGAACTGCGCTTCATTGAATTAGAGAGAAAAAGATATCCCCCTACAACTCCTATCTCTCATATGGGGGACCAGGTATGAGAGCAGGTTACAACATACCAAAGGCTAACTTAATAAGAAAGAAAAAAGGACATGACCAGACCTTGACCTAAACATCTAGATTACACCAGCCAAACCCAGGCCGTCCAGTTTCTTGGCGCCAACCAACCACCAGAGGTTGTGCTCAGCCTTTAGATCCCTCATGATGGTGCTGACCGAAGGAGCTGTACCTTCGAAAACACAGGCGTTTCTGTGCTTCCAGAGCAAGTAATGATATAGATACCGCACGTGGTGGGTGACATCTATATCAATACTTGTTCATAACTTTTTTTTTTGCATGACTTGCTGCACCCAAGTCCCAACCCAAATATTTTTTCCCACTTGAACAAATGAGAATGCATGGAAGGTACTGTGTGTCTTTGTTTTAACTTCGTAAGAGGATAGTAGGGTTTGAACCCTGACCTTAACCACCAAAATGTTGTGTTCTATTATTTGTATTACATGATTGATCATTTACTAATATGACCCATTGGAGAGATCAATCTGTACACCTCTATCAATTGTAAACTCTAGGAGAATCAATCTGTTTATGCAGTGATACAGAAAGCCAAACTTGCATGCCAAACTTTATCTGCTGCCGTAGCATCTCACTTGTTGCAATATATATAATATCTAAACTAGACATTTAGGTTGATCTTATTAAAAAAAGGCTTTTGTGGACACATGTTTCAAGTTTAAACATTTTTGCAACTTACAAAGGAGTAATAGCTATAGTTGTGAATGATAATGAAACAATGACTCGCAGCTGTACATATGAAGCAATAATTAGCTATATGTTAAATTATATATTTGGGTAATTTATTAGCTTACCATCAGATAGCTACTGATTCTTATTCTTCCATACTTGTATATAGGTCTTATCAAGAAAAGACCAACAGCAATATTGGAGCCGCCACACAGAAACATACAATTTTGTTACTGCTGACCAGTTCTGTGACAAGTTCAGAGTATCTCAAATTGGTCAGAACCTTGCTGGTGAGATTTCAACACCATACAAAAAATCAGAAGGGCATAAAAATGCCTTGTCTTACAGTATCTACTCGTTGTCCAAGTTGGAACTCCTCAAAGCATGTTTTGCCAGAGAGCTTCTCCTGATGAAACGAAATGCCTTCATCTACATAACAAAAACTATTCAGGTAAACCACTAAGAAATGATCATTTTTCAAAAATATTGTCGATAAATGCAAATTGTTGAGCAGTGATCATATGTGAAGATTATGGGAATACTTAATTGATTGAGGGGATACACATTGGCTTATATAGTCTCTAGGTCTGGGTTCCCTGACTAGTCATGACTGGACTACAAGGATTAGATTAACCGAGTGCATGACGTGTACAAGAGAATATCTCAACTAACAATATGGAAACCACACATGATTTGCCGCTCTGGCTGTAGACAAAACTATATGGGATGTATCTAGTGCTGAAAGCTTCACATTGTGGGGTCCGGGATGGGAATTTCTAGGTTGTCTTATATTTATATTTCTTTTTTTCTTTTCTCGATGAACAAATGGAGAGGATTTACCACTGCTCTAGGTCAGCTCTCTATAGACATAAACACATAAAAACATAAAAGTAATGTTGGGTAACATCTCTATTTCTAAATATATGAATATTGTGAGGCCCCGTTTGGATCCTTGGAATTGAATTCCATCCTAATAATCATAATTTAGACACAAATTAATTAAGCTAATATAGTTGTATGTGGAATATATTTGTATATTCTTGTTGGTCAAATGGGAGAGATACTTATTCGCTGCACTTCTACTATTGGGAAGCGAGTTGAAGAACATGCTATAAGTTGCTAATTAGAAACATCGTATAAGGATCTATTGAATCGGTTACCATTTCCCACCCTATGAATTTAAGATAGACTCATATCTTAACTTTGGAAAGTTGTGGAATGTTACATTCCAAGACAAATAGCCTACTCCATTAAGTATATTACAATTCCTTCAAAATGAAGGGATCCAAACATGGCCTAATATATGGATTTGGTACTAGAAGAGAAAGAGGAGGTGGTGGTCGGCAGCCATGGTGGAGGCACAGGGGGCGCAAGGAGAGAGGGAGGGGGAGCCGAAGCCTAAGACGCAAGAGCTTTAGTTCATGACTTGATTAATTTGGTGCATGGAGCCTCTATTATATAGAGGGACTCGACTTGACTCTCAAGGAACCCAAATCCACATAGCTTCAAGCCATCCTAATATCCAGAACATTCCTAGTTCCTAACCTATAGGTAGATGGGCTGTTGTTACCCCGATAAAGTAGCCGGCCAGCTTTGGGGTCCTTTGGCCTAGCAGGACCCTCTAACCCCATAACAAATATGTTGATAAATTTTTTGCGCTACTGTGGACACCAAAATCAAGAATTTGCACTAAAGAACTAAAGGACACAAATTCTATAATCTTTTAATCCTTTTTACTTTAAAATGAAATAGTAGTGTACAACATCAAGCCTCTCAACAATCAAGGGATCTTGGAAAGAAGGTCACAATCTCTAGCTGCTTGGGGCTCTGCCTTCGCCTCGAAGCCTGCTTCCCCCTCTCGCTCCCCACCCGGTTCCTCCTCGGGCCCCTCCCTTCCTCCCCGCCGGCGGCCTCGCCGCCGACGGCGAGAGGGGTAGGGGTCCCCTCTAGATCTTTTAGTAGCCTATAGTTTTCCCTGGTAGTTTTAGTTCTTACCTATATGGCCTTTGCCCTGAGTGGTATGTCCTCCTTGGCCGCCGTCGCCGTCGTCTACCTCGCCGGAGTCGTCGCCGTCGAAACCAAGGTATGGTTAAATAAAATAAACCCGCCTCCTCAAGTTCCTCCCCCTCCGTCTCCTCCACCCCTCTGGAGCTTGAGGATCATTGCCGCCTCCCCAGATCCGTCGGGATTCAGGGTCGATTTGAGAGCCGCACCTCTCGATCTGCCTTCTGGTGAGGTGGATCTGTTCCCTGGTGCTTGTTCTCCTCTCCTCCCCTCTCATCGGTGGTTGTTCCGGCATCTTTGCCTTTTGGCATGCTTGATGTTGTTGAACGCGCCGATCTTTTCCCGCTGTCCTTTTCTCCTCACCGGCCCTTGTGTGGAAACTATGAATCGGGGATTGTTCCGATGTGAATCGTCATTGAATGCTCCGACCTCCTCCGGTTTGGTTCTGGCCGCTGACAATCGATGGTTGTTCCGATGCACACGCTCGTCATTGTCGAACACACCGCCATGTTCCTATGGGCCTCTGTCGTGTTCGCCTGGGCCTGCCGTGTCTCCCTGTTTCCACCTCTGGCTTTTGCAGCAGCTCATCGGTGATTGTTCCGTCTTCCTCGTCTCCCCTTGTGTCGTGGCGAGTCTGAAGTCGTTGAACGCACCGTTGTGCTCCCGCTCTGCCTACGCCTCGCTCCTCCTTTGGTTCAAGCAGCCTCTACAGTTACAGATCTTCACTACGAGCAGCACCAAGACATCAAGCTCTGCCTTGACGACTTCGCCTCCCACCTGGGCTTTGACTTGGAGCAACAACAATCTCTGGCGACGGTTTCCAACAAATCATTCGACCGACCGGTGTACTCGTCATCCACTCGGTCGAGCCCAACTCAACCGGCGCTCTGCACGGCCTCCATCCCGGTGTATGCGCCTCCGGCGCCTCTGCGACCTCCGCCGGCGAATCTGTCGTCATCTTCGCTTTCGATGTTCTTGTGTGTATCTGGTCCAAGGACCTACTTGTAACTCGGTCCTCTTCCGAAGGCTGATCTGTAACTTGGTTGCTTAATATATAAGTATGTTGTTGTCAAAAAAAAAACAATCAAGGGATCTCTATTCAAGGAACATGGAGACTAACTGAAGTAACACTTTATGAAACACGGTTGTATAGAGATGCAGACAATCACACACACTTCATACATAGATTTAACCATTTTGCAGTGCTAAGCATGTTCTATGTACTCCCTCCATCCCAAAAAGAATGTCGTTTTAGGATTGTCCTAAGTCAAACTTTTTTAACTTTGACCAAAATAATAGAAAAAACCACATATATTTATGATATAAAATAAATATCATTAGATTCACCATGAGATCTATTTTTATAATATATCTGTTTGATGTCACAAACATTGATACTTTTCTCTATAAATTTGGTCAAAGTTGAAAAAGTTTGACTTAGGACAATTATAAAACGTCATTCTTTTTGGGACTGAGGAAGTACTCAGAAAAGTGAAATCTTGGGTGTCGGAACATAGTTATATCTACACTGAGCCCCTGTTACAAAATAATTTAGCAGATTGAACATGCCTTTCAATCGACATGTTCCTAAGCAATTTGATTTTTAAGGACTTGAATCCTCATGTGCTTATAGGACTGATTTTATCAAAGTACTCCAGTGTGTTATGATGAAAAACTGAAAAGTATGTCTTACAATTGACAAGAACTAAGATTACGATTTACATTTTTCTCAATGTGACCATACAAATTAACAGTGCATCATTACTGCAGCTTGGACTACTTGCTGCTATTACTGGGACGGTATTTTTGCGCACACATATGGGTGTTGACAGAGTTCATGCAAACTATTACATGGGTTCGCTCTTCTATGCACTCATCCTGCTGATGGTCAATGGATTCCCTGAGCTTGCCATGGCACTTAGCAGACTACCAGTTTTTTACAAACAAAGAGACTACTACTTCTATCCTGCATGGGCTTATGCAGTACCAGCTTTTATCCTCAAGGTACCAGTCTCGTTAGTTGAGTCAATAGCTTGGACATCAATATCATACTTCCTCATTGGCTATACGCCGGAGGCATCCAGGTAGGGCAACTTTGTTGCGACTATTCAATCACAATATATTTCCGTTGTCAGCTTTAGCCCTAATGCTTTTGTGTGCCAACATTTTATCTGCATAAGCTTCTCTGAACCAAGAGGTAAACCACACATCTCATGTATATGCCCATTTTTTCCCCAACAATCTAGCCACAAGATGCCAGGGTGAATTCTTTACTTAACTTTGCATTGATCTGTTCCACTAAGGTCAAATATAAGTTTCTCTTATGCAAGCCACACATCTGATGTATATGCCCATTTCCTCTCCATAGTATAGCCAAAAGATGCTTGGGTGAATTGTTTAACTACTTTTTTCTTGAATACGCAAGAGAACTTCATATCATTAAATTAAGAAGAATTTCGTGAACTAATTTTGCAGTGACCTAATCAACTAAGGTCAAGTATAAACCCTCAATTAAACTAAGGTCAAATATAAGTGGTCGTGCTTGTTTCTAATTTTCCCGGGCGCGAATGTAACTTAAGAAACCCTAAGGGCAAGTGTGTCAAATATAATTTCCCCTTAGGCCATGTTCTAACTTCTAAGTTCTAACAGACAATTTATGTGTGCAGATTCTTCTGTCATCTTCTTGTACTTTTCCTAATCCACACTGGATCATTATCGATGTTTAGATGTGTTGCCTCTTACTTTCAAACAATGGTGGCTGGTTCAGTAGGTGGTACAATGACATTTCTAGTCATACTTCTATTTGGGGGTTTCGTCATTCCTCGCCGTACGACACTCCCATTCTTTCATGAATTTATACTTCAAGCAAGATATTGGCCCTCAACAATTATTAAAAAAAATGCTAACACGTTTCTGGGTCAAATTGGTACAGCATCCATGCCTAATTGGCTGAAATGGGGATTTTGGCTCTCTCCATTATCATACGCTGAGATAGGCTTAACTGGAAATGAGTTCTTGGCGGCAAGATGGCTAAAGGTAAAATTTTGATATAGAGAATTTGTATTAATAAAATATGCACTCCAGAAATAACAGTCTGTGTATTTGCAATAGTATACACTATTTAAATATTTTTACTTCAGTTTACTACCTAGTTTGTGGATCCGAAGATCTAATGTTTTTCAGGAGGTGTTTGTAACAGTGTAAATCAAACTTATGTCTCCCTTTTAATTGATTCATGCTAATTTTTCAATATAAAAAAGATATGTAGTATGCAATTTTTCAGCACTTCGGCGTAGTGCTAATTGTTTTCTATGTTGACAGTATACAGTATCTGGTGTGACACTTGGAAGGAGGATACTAATGGACAGAGGATTAAACTTCTCCAGTTACTTCTTCTGGATCTCAGTTGGAGCATTGATTGGGTTTATTTTGTTATTCAACATAGGTTTTGCCATCGGTTTGACTGTTAAAAGGCGTAAGTGGCTGAAATTTTCTTTGAATTAAAAATCTGGACTGCTTATATTTTCCAAATGCAACTGAATTGTAAATTGATGAAAGAATACGCTGAATAATTCAAATGCACAAAGCACAAATTGTTGTAACCTCCCATGCATGTACCTCATTCTCAGCTCCAGGAACTTCTCGAGCAATTATTTCTCGTGATAACCTTACCACATTCAATGGAAAAGACCAACGGATATCCAAGAACACTGAAAAGAGGATGCATATGAAACAAGAGGAAAATTCTTCTACTCCTAGCAGGACTGGTTAGTCTGCATTCTACAGTGTGCAATGAAATACAACTCAAAGTGTCAGCAAAATGGAGATTTTTTTTTTGAGGAATGAAAACTCACTTCTCAATAATCAAATCTTGTGCAGGAAGGATGGTATTACCTTTTACACCCCTTGCAATATCATTTCAAGATGTGAACTACTATGTGGACACACCTGCGGTAATTATCATGCTCTAAAATGTCAAGATAGGTACTAGTGAAACAAATATGGGCATGGCAGACACTTGTGCCTCCCAATGAAGTAAATAAGAGGGGGGGGGGGGCTAGAAGAAAAGGGCAAACTTATGGACCAATAAAAAAATGTTTTCTTGTTGCAGGAAATGAGGGAACAAGGTTACATGGAGAGAAAACTTCAACTACTCCACAACATCACAGGAGCCTTCCAGCCAGGAGTCCTATCAGCGCTCATGGGGGTTACTGGGGCAGGGAAAACAACCCTGCTTGATGTTCTTGCAGGGAGAAAAACTGGCGGTGTTATTGAAGGAGATATAAAAATAGGAGGTTATCCTAAAGTTCAACAGACCTTTGCAAGGATATCAGGCTACTGTGAACAAACTGACGTTCACTCCCCACAGATCACAGTGGGCGAGTCTGTTGCATATTCAGCCTGGTTGCGCCTTCCAACAGAAATCGACTCCAAAACTCGGAATGTGAGTCATACGTGATTAAATGAAATAGATAAGAGGGTTTTTCTGATTCTCTTTTCAAGAACTGTATCTTAGGTGCTAGGAAAATAACAAAGAACTACAAGGTGACTGCTACTATTTTCCCTCACAGGAATTTGTCAATGAAGTTCTTGAAACAATTGAGTTGGACGAAATAAGAGATGCTTTGGTTGGAATACCAGGGATAAATGGACTATCTACAGAGCAACGGAAGCGGCTCACAATAGCAGTTGAGCTTGTATCCAACCCTTCAATCATATTCATGGATGAGCCAACATCAGGCTTGGATGCAAGGGCAGCTGCTATTGTCATGCGCGCAGTGAAGAACGTTACAGACACCGGTCGAACAGTTGTGTGCACTATTCACCAACCAAGTATCGAAATATTTGAGGCATTTGATGAGGTAATACCCTTCATATCCTCCAAGATTATAAGAACAAAAAAAGTTAAAACAAATAATATGAAAGATACATTCTGAAGTTAAATACAAGATAAAGTACAGGTTCTGGTACTTACTCAGCCTGAGAGTAGTATGAAGCTCTAGAGGGCCTGCATGGCTGCATGCAAATCCATGCTACAATGCAGTCTCCAGGAACTGAAATTTAACCAGACATTAGTTGTCTACATAAAAAACACCAAACAACAATCAGTACAAAAGCTGCCTCAACCATTTTATAGTTAGTGTTTGAGATGCTAAGAGTTAAATTAACCTATTATTTCCGAAGAAAAGGAGTCATTTCATCTAATTCAATACTTTTGATTTTCAGTTTGTTCAAATCATGTGCCACATGGTAATAATGTACCATGTATTACTAATTAGCTTGTAAAATCCATATGTAGCTGATGCTGATGAAAAGGGGTGGAGAGTTGATTTATGCTGGGCCACTTGGACACCATTCATGTAAGGTCGTCCAGTATTTCCAGGTAATTCAAGAAAGCTTGCCTTTATACATGTATAGTTTTTTAATTATTTATGTGACTTAAATAATTCTTACTCTTTTTATTTCGTGTCATTACGTGTGAATGGACTTCACCATGATTTTCATTGTTTATGTATTTTCATGACTTGTACTGCATTGTTCTGTGTGCTTCTATACTCAGTTTCCATTGTACATGACACAAGAAGCGCACAAGCTATATTTATCAAAGAATAGAGTACACAAACTAGCTACATCCCTGAACTTTGATTTTGTAGTTTTAAACCCCTAAGATTTTTTAAGTGGTTCACCCAAGGTCCAAAACCTTCCAGTCAACAACTACTTTCTCATTGATCATGATGGAGCTGGAGGCATAGCATGACAATCAAGAACCACCAGTATATTTTACTCTAATTATATCTATGTTCCGCTTCAATCAAAGATATTCAACAGTGAACTGCATTTTATCCTTGAGTAGAGTGTTTTCCACAGGTTAACATACTAGTGAAAGTATTCCCTCTATTTCTTACTAGGCAATATCTGGGGTACCCAAGATCAAGGACAACTACAACCCATCAACATGGATGCTAGAAGTTACCTCAACATCTATGGAAATTCAACTGGGAGTCGATTTTGCACGAGTTTACAGGGAGTCATCAATGTACAGGTAAGCTTTAAAAATTATCATCATTAGTGTGTCACTACCAATCTTAATTATTAATACTATCATTACATAATACAATGTGCAAAACAAGATCCAGAAAAATGAGAAGCAGCGTGCATCTGTACTTAACCAAAAGAAAAATGCATTGATCCCGAAAGCAATTTGATTAGGACGGAACTTATTTCCCACAGGTCCTCTCTTATTTGCTAGAAATTAATGTTCGCATAGGATTTGTGCTAAACTGCTAATACTAAGTCGTTGGTGATTGAAGGGATAAAGATGAACTTGTAAGACGCTTGAGTATACCACCTTTGGGTACAAACAATCTCCATTTCCCAACACGGTATCCACAGAAGTTTTGGGAGCAGTTCAAAGCTTGCCTTTGGAAGCAATGTTTATCATATTGGAGAAGCCCTTCCTATAATCTGGTCCGAATTGTGTTCATAACAATCTGTTGCCTTGCCTTTGGGGTATTATACTGGCAGCAAGGCAATATAGACCGCATGTATGTAGTCATCACTTTGTGAATCATGCTTTCCATATCTCTTAGCTATAGTTTCTTAACTCGTGTTTTTTTTATCTGTGGGCAGAAATGACCAGCAAGGTCTGTTTACCATATTGGGATGTATGTATGGTACCACTCTGTTTGCTGGCATCAACAACTGCCAATCAGTGATGCCATTCGTCTCGATTGAGCGCTCTGTCGTGTACAGAGAAAGGTTTGCAGGAATGTACTCACCTTGGGCTTACTCATTTGCACAGGTAAATATAGACTTGGTACAGGCTACTTATAAACTAGTTTTGGGGCTGTCATGTGGAGCCAGCACTACAGCCGCCGTGCACGCACGCACAAAGCAGGGGAGGCCGCCGGCAGAACAGATCATCCGGATGAGGAGGAAAGTTGCTAAGATTGCACAGGATTTGATAGTTAGCGTTTCCCTCTTTTTAGCAGATTGGTTAGCAAGTAGTTGGCCGCCGGCCTATTTAGTGGAATTGTATCCGAACAATTGAGGTTAAGCAAGATTAATCTATCTCCTTTCCCCTGTTCCTTCTGGACTCCCTCCAGCTTCACCATTGCGCGCGAGAGCAAGAGCTCTGCCGTGCCTACCGCTGCTGGCTACGAACTCCGTAGCCGGGGAGCCGCCGTCTTGGGCCTTGACGCTCTTGACAACCTGGTATCAGAGCGCTATCCTGAATTCCAACTCGAGGACGAGCTGCTCGTCTAGGGGGGAGAGATGTCATGTGGGGCCAGCACTACAGCCGCCGTGCACGCGCGCACAAGGCAGGGGAGGCCGCCGGCAGAATAGAGCATCCGGATGAGGAGGAAAGTGGCTAAGATTGCGCAGGATTTGATAGTTAGCGTTTCCCTCTTTTTAGCAGATTGGCTAGCAAGTAGTTGGCCGCCGACCTATTTAGTGGAATTGTATCCGAACAATTGAGGTTAAGCTAGATTAATCTATCTCCTTTCCCCTGTTCTCCCTCCTGCTTCACCATTGCGCGTGAGAGCAAGAGCTCCACCGCGCCTACCGCCACCGGTTACGAACTCCGTAGCCGGGGAGCCGCCGTCTTGGGCCTTGACGCCCTTGACAGGGGCTCACAACAATGTCCAGATACATAGTAAGTATTAATTAATATCTGCAGACTTTGAATTTATTTGACTCTCTCTTTTTCCCATGTAGGTTGCCATGGAGATTCCTTATGTGTTTGTGCAAATAATGTTGTTCATGTTCATAGCTTACCCAATGATAGGGTATGCATGGGAAGCAGCAAAGTTCTTCTGGTTCTTCTATACCATGTTCTGTACACTGCTCTACTTCCTCTACCTTGGAATGATGATGGTGTCAATCACCCCAAACATCCAAGTGGCGTCCATATTAGCATCTATGTTCTACACCATACAAAACCTCATGTCTGGCTTCATTGTGCCTGCACCAGTAAGTCCTTCCACCTACTTTATCATGTACTTTGCTCCATTCCATTTGCCCACGTTTGAGAAATTTCCACCCAATGGCCAATGCATCATTGAGGTTGTCTCCAAGATCCACATGTCCGTGAAACAAATGAGTGGCAAATAATTGATTAAAATATGGAGGGGCAAATCATTCATTTTCCATTGCACATTATGTTTTTTTTTGTTACCTCACCTTCAGGCAATAATTTACTAAAGCTATATATAAGCAAACACTTTATGGGTGAGTGCAGAAAGAAAATTTTAGTTTCAGATGAAGAATAGACTAAAGAAAAATACTGATGTACATATGCTACTAAGGTCATACTGATGCTGGTTAATTCATATTAGTTTGCTGGTGCATTTATTGCAGCAAATACCAAAATGGTGGCTATGGTTGTACTACACGTCCCCCATGTCATGGACACTCAATGTATTCTTCACTACCCAGTTTGGGTATGAGGATGATAAGAAGATTGAGGTATTCGGAGAGACCAAATCTGTCGCAGCATTTGTGAGAGACTACTTTGGTTTTCGCTATGACTTGCTACCGCTGGCAGCTGTAGTTCTGGCGGTCTTCCCCATCTTCTTTGCCATTCTTTTCGGTTACAGCATTTCAAAGCTCAACTTCCAAAGGAGATAGATCAATAAATATCAAAAGCAAAACTTCTTGTGTTGTGTAGCATAATTTTGTTTGTGCTGCAGATGTATTTGGCTATAAAGTGTCTTGTGTATATAGATATGTACTTACACTAATACAGTTACAGATAGTGTTTGGAACTGACTGATTGAGATTATTACACTTACAGATACTGTTTGAACTGAGTAATTTAGAAACCATGCAAGGCACCCAGTAAAGGCATTTTATCTTAAGTGGCAGACCTAAAAGGCAAAACAGATTCATCTTTTTCAAGTGATTGAAACAAAAGATATTTTGGTTTTTCAGTCACCATCCAAGGCTCTTGGATTTTGTGACTGAAAATGAATTAGTTTCAAGCATTTAAGAAATAGTAAACCTATTATCATTCCTTGAAGTTGTGCTGGAGATGTTCTATTTTCAACAGAAGCTTAACACACTGTGTGTTTTGAAGCTATGCGTGTAAACCATAATTTAACATCAGGTATAATTGAAGGTGTTCAATGCAGATTTTAAGCATGATTGGTAAGAGAAAATATTAACTTATGAATGCTAAAAAACAAATGACAGTACACTGTATGTGCATCACTAAAAATATACATATAATATCTTCCTTAGTCCCATTTCCTGTTTTTCCAGAGAGATTCAATTCTAAAGACATATTATTTAAATAGAATACTGCACTTATTTCATAGGTTAAAGGGGTGGGAGGTGAACTATCAAATTCCAAATTACGGAACTGAGTCAAACAAAAACTTAGACTTAGGTATTTACATTCTCATTCCTTTCCAAACTAAACAACGCACAAGTATATTTGAATATTTGATATATATGTTATACAAAAAAAATAATTGTACGGCAGGTAACACCGTAAAAGAAATGTAGTTGAAATGCAATGGGCAGAGCAGAAGCAGACTTACATAGGCTATAGCTGTATAGCAGAAGAGATGAAAACAGTGACACGAGGATGTAGGTAGCTAGTTAACATAGTGACGATCACAGGAGAGAAGATAGTGTGGCTGCAATGCCAGTGCTGATTGATTGACTGGAGCTGTAGTGTCCAGCGTCGTGAGGAGAGAGTATCCAAGAAGAGCTGCAAGAAAGAATCCATATATATCAAGTGTACTTGATTGATGAGAAGACGGGATGATAACAAGCACATCTTAGTAAGATACTCCTATAAGAGAAGAATCACTCCCCCAACGTAGTCAGCATCCTATAACATCAACCCAAGGCCGGATTCCCCAACGATATTTCCCAAATATTTAATATAAGTCTATGCCACCATTTGCGTCGATCATTTAGCACGGACGGGAACAAATAAAACGCATGGGCATCTCTCTACAAGCTGGAAAAGGGGATTGGATGCTTGCTACCTGATGTGGCTTCTGCTGCCGCCGCCGTCGCCGCCGCCGTCGCCGCTACCGCCCGGCTGATCGCCGCACCCTGGTGCCGCCAGCGATTGCGGGATTGGGAAGCCGGCGTGCATGAGGGCATGAGGCGGGGGTGACTAGGCCCGTGGTCGATCTTGCAACCTGGGCTTCCCTCCATTCCTTTTGGGCCCAACTCTTCTCTGTGTGCCCATTTGCTAATATAGATTATTGAGCATTATCAAAGTGGGAGCTATCTATTTTCTTGCTCACCGGTTGCCAAATTCCGAACTTTAGAGCAACTCCAACAGTTTGCTATCTTAGCTTGACATCTATCTAATTTTGGCAAAATATGAAATATTAGTCTCTAACAGTTTGGCAAAATAACTTGGCATCCCTCCCCTCGACGCGCGCATATATGCGCGCGCGTATCCGCGGCGCATCGTTCCGTAGCAGAAGATGTGGAAGGACATAAAAATAATTTTGTTTTTATCTCGGGGTTCTTGGTGTAAGTTTTCAAGAGGTGGAAGAGCATAACATAATTTTGTGTTTCTCTCAGGATTCCTGATGTAAGTTAGATTTGGATTAGCAAGTAATTATGTCAAACACGTCGGTACTATTGATGCAACTTGAGGACAAGCTGCAACTTAAAGGGGGAGGAATGCCACGGGCCCCCTTTTCTCCTGCGCCAACATTCGACCCATAAGCCGGTCTGTGCACCGCTGGGCTTGTACCGGTCTTGGCCCATTTCGCATACTCTCTGTGTATGACTTGCTGTGTGGGGGGATGGGCGGAGGCAAGCAAGAACAAAATAGCTAAAAGTATCTCTCTTCTCCCCTACCTGCTCCGGGACAGCGCTTGTTGACGGTCTATATGTGTATAAAACTTCGTTTGGACTTGCAAGCGGACAAATCCTCTGTCGTAGTCAAGGGACCCTTCTTCCCTTAAGTGTGAACCCAAGGTATCGAATCCGTGGAACAATGTGTAATACAAGATCCAATCTAATAAGCGGAAACTTTGATCTTGAAAGGGTTTTTTGCATCTAATCTATGGAAGAACCATGAAAACACATCTAATCTACTAAACACCGGAGGTAGCAAGAGAAAGAGATGGGAAGTAAAACCAATCTAGAGATTGGATCGGGTCTTTTGTTGAAGTTCCAAAACAAAGAAGAATAAAGCAAACAAATCTCATTAATAGCCTTTTTAAATCGTGGCTTCCGTTCCAACTCCGAAGACACCCGCCTTTTGGAGCCACCGTTCTGTCACAACGCACTCCTATTCGTGCGGGTTAGCCTAGGGCAAGTCCAAGAAGAACAAGTTGAAAACGTTCGGTAAATCGGGTATGCACCTCTAGCCACCATGACTACAAGAGCACCCTAAGCAATCTAGCTATAGACTAGATTGGGGAAGAAGCAAACCCAAGCGAAGACAAAGTTGTAGAGAAAGCACTTGATCGCTAGAAATCGGATTCAATCTTGCAAATTCAACATGAGAGTATAATACATGGACAAGATCACCACCGGGATCCTACCTTGATCTTGATCCTAGCTCCGGGAACTCCGACGTGGTCTTCCATGCAAGGTTCCCGCGTCGGCTAGGGAAACCCTAGTCAACCATCTCGACCCTCTCCTCTCCGAAATGGTGTCCCTCTCTTCTCTGCTCCTCGGCAGCGCATGACGAATGAATTCTTGCGTGACGTTTTGCACCCTGGTTTTAAATAGACCGAAGAGGGGCTAGGTCAAAGGAGAGCCCGAACCGGGCCGAAAACGGGCCAGGTCGGTCAGCCCAGGGCCTTTTTGGCCCGGTTCGGCCCCATTCTTCGCGGGCGAGCTTCTTGCATTTTTCCCTATTTGCACCCTCCTGCATGTGGGTCTTTGACGTTGTTTCCTTCGTGATTAAGTTGATGAGGCTTGCCATCCAAGTTTCCCCATCTTCTGTCTGGGTCCCTGGGGTTTTGTACGTTGACGCTTCGGTCCTCGGACCATTTGGAGTCATGTTCATCACGTGTCTTGACTCTTATCGGGCTTCATGATCTTCTTCCAAAGTGCTTGATGAACTTATCCCGAAAGTCTCCTCTTTATCGTTGATTTCCTGCGTAAATAGTAGACTCCAAAATCGACATGCAAAGGTGAACTTGACATATCATGAGGGTTAGGATCGTTAGTTTGGATATTAAATCAATACCAACATTGAAGGTAAACTCATGGTTAGGTTGACAGAAATTCACCGTCAACAGCTCCCTCATGCTTAAACCTTGCTCGTCCTCGAGTAAGCCTTCAATGGATATCAGTGTTGTCTTTCATTGTTCATACCCTGCACTTGATCATACACGAGAAAACATAATGCTCTCTAAATTTATATTTGTTAAAGTTGTTCCATAGTGTACTAGCCTTCATCCCTACGGAGGGTGGATATCAATTAAGCTCTTCCCACAAGTAATTAGTCATGCTCCAAATTTCAAATGAATCTCAGAAATTTTGAAGTGTAGAGTAAGATGAATAAAAAGAGCTAAACCAAGTTCAAAAATTAAACCTTCTTGCATCTTGCTCATGAACTCTCATCTCATCTTGTCTCTCAAGCCTATTTGATCTACTCCTTTCCCCTCTCAAAATATATATAAGTGGTAGGCTTTATATGGAGCTTTTTGGAAAAGTTTAGTCCTACCAAGATATTATTATTGAGATATTATCAAATTAAGACAACCTTCTCATGGTCTTACCGAGACTCGTCAAAAAGGTCATTGGAAAATAATATTGTTTCAAGGAGGGGAGAGAGAAAAATACACACACTTGAGATAGGTGGACATGTACAAATGCCAGAGTGATCCCGAGGCACAAGCAAAGTCCTCGTTATCGGATTGCACATGGTTGGAAAGATGAGTATGGGTCTTGATTTTGAATCCTTTTGAAACTCCTAATGCATCTAGAGAGCCGGGGAGCTTTATTTATTTATTCTTTCTCATATATTTTTTCTTCTCTCCTTTTTCTTTCTTTTTTTCTTTCATACTTCTTCTTTCTCTCTTTTTTTTTCTTTTCTCTTCTTTTTTTATATACTCCCCTTGAACTCTAGATTACATTGTACGTACCTCCTTGACAGCTCCCCCCATGCTTAGACGATTGCACGTCCTCGGGCAAAAAGGTGGAAAAATTTTTGTGCCAAGGTAGGTACTAAAAGTTCTATGTTTTCCTGGAGAGAAACACTTGAAATCTTCTTAGGGATCCTTCACGCAACCTTTATGTCGTCTTGGAGGTCTCCCAAAATTATACTTTAATCCTTGGCACCTTCATTCTTGTGATCTTCCTCGAAATATTCATCCATACTCAAATGATAGGTTGTGGTCAAGGAGGTAAACACAAAAAGATATATTGGGTTTTATGGGTGGATATCCGGCGAGGTTTGTGAAATTTCCGATGTGGAGATTCACAATGCACGGATAGAAAAGGCTAGCAATAAGATAGATACGCAAAAACGGAATGACCAGCTTCTTAGTCTCGAGCCAGAGAAATCAAGCCCTGAATTAATTCACCCAAAAATAAATCTTATATACTAAGTTTTTGCACTCAAATAAATATAAGGCTTTGGATAGGTAGAGCAACATGCAAGAGGTATTAATGACAACGTTAGCATAATTTTAAGAACAAAAATAAATCATCTTTAACCCATCCAAAATTGAGAGCATGAAAAGAAAACTATGTGTCTTATTTTTATCATAACCTCCGCAAAGGATTAAGCTAGCATTTAATTTAATTTCAGATTTGCATTTATAGAGAGCATTAGCTTAATCATGCATAAAACGAGTACAAAGATGATCAAAACGGCAACTTTCATCATATATCAACATGGCATTAACTTATTATCTTTACTAAAGGTGATAATCATGGTGGCAAACTTTATTCATGTTGATCTTAAGCAAACACTACTACTAACACACATGCTGAAAATAAATAAAAATTGAAAATGCTACGCACACACAAATTTGCATAAAAGCTGAAAATAAAGAAAAGAGAAAAGAGGAAATCGAACCGAAATTGAAGACATTATCATTTTTCTTCTTCCTCCTTCTCCATTCTTTCATCTTCCGGTGGTTGATATTGATGATCTTGTGCGTTGTATCCTTACTTGTAGTATGATTGTGTCGGTCCCTTCTTTTATTTGACTTGCATTGGTTTGGATGAGGCGCCATGAAAGCTTCGTTGGGCGCCATGTATGGTGGAGGTGGCGGCATGGCTGCCCCACTCCCCCATGCTTGCATCGGCACACTTCATAATATGTTGGAGGCGTTGGTATTCCTCCATAAGGTGGTGGCATCGGGATCCCTTCATGTGATTGTTTATTAGCTTGATGTGCAGCCCCTCCTTCATCTTGGGCTGCGGAAGATGATCCTTCTTCAACAATGCTTCTCCTTTTATTCTTCTTCACCGGCACAAGAAGTCCTTCCTCTAACCAATTTTTGTCTTCCTTCAACAAATAATCTCAGCCCCATGTTGGAAAGAGGAACATCAACTTGCACCCTCTCCTCTCATCTCCACTAATATATTTTCCTTACTTCATGTACTCGACCCCAAAAAATCCCAACAAGGAGAAATTTTTGGTTTCTTGTAACCTTCTCCCTAAATCATTCCCCAAAAATCCTTCTAACATATTTTCTTAAACTTCAACTTGCTCTGGGGCTTTCTTCTTGGGACCGAGTAGCTCTATAAGGAACTAGTTGCTTTTCATCTTCAAGGCGAAATGAGAGACACGACACTCCTTCATCAATGACCGGTGCTAATGTATAAGAATTTCCAAGGCAAGCTCCTTGTGAGTGCATACACTAACTCCATTAAAGAATTTCACCCATCCAAGATTGCTCAAGATTTAATAATTATCCGAGTAGAATGCCAACGCTTGGAGGGCGTCATCAAAGTCAACGAGCCTCCTCTCAAGATGAACAAACCTCTCCTCCTCCTCCGTCTTCATGATGAATCCATTGGAACGCCTCGGAGTGTATGGTGGTGGAACGGATGAACGAGTTGAGCGTCATGATGGAACGGGTGGCTCTTCCGTGTGTCCTCGCGGTTCGGTGTACCGCATGGACGAACTTCGTGTACTCCTCATGCCACCAAGGGTAGCGTGTTGCTCCTCGGTGGTGCCACATCTTCCTCCATATGCTTCGGGGAGACTCGGAAATCGAGTGCCTCCTCGAAGAGCTTGATAATGGCACCTTTGATGACGATGAATGTGTCTTCTTGGTGAAGACATTGGTGGCTATCTTCCACATTGTTGCTACACTAACTCATAACGAGTACACCGGGGGTTGCTTGCCGGTGGGAGAAACACACAAGGGAAGTATATGGAGGGTGGAGTTTATGATATTTTTTTTAGAGGGTGGAGCGTGAGGTGCACAAGATAGGATGGATATTCGCCCATAGGGTTTGTGGATTCTTGAACATGCAACCGCCTATCATGGTGAAGCTAAACTAATTTATTGAGGTGTGAATATGAGGCCACTTTCGCTAAACCTACAAATGATATGTTGATGGGATCTACGGGAGTAGTGAGATCTATACTCCCGAAAAGCATGGTGGCTAGCCTTAAGCAACAAAGCATTATCAACATAAACAAAAGACTGAAACAAAAGAATCGGCGATAACATGACAAGATCCTCATCCCCATGGAACTCAAATATTTCTAGGTTGTCTGGAACTTATGGGCTATGAACTCAAGAACACGAATTAACAAATGCATAAAATACTTACCAGGCGAAGGGGAGCACCGGGGGCCATAAGTGGAGGCTAGGCCGGCCCACCTAGGTTGATCGGCCTAGGGGCCCTCCTACTCCATTTGCTTTGATCTTTCTCCGAGATACTTCTTTCCCCCTTCTTGCCTTGTGTCCGATTGATCCACGAGATTCCTCCACCCAAATGTTCACAACCACTCCTTTGCTTGCGCGATTAAGGGTTCCACATCCATTGTTTTACTTCATGTCACATCTTGTTCCCTTGCCTCCACCAATTTCCTACAAAACCAAGCCCTTGCTTCCCCCCATGCTTGTCCTTTGCATGTGCCCAAGATGCCAAATGATGGATACGTGATGCATCGTGGGGCACTATATGTTAATCAAGCTCAAAAATCTCCCTTAATCATGTTTAGACGCTAATCACTCCCCTAATTTTGAAACTTTAAAAATTAACTCAGCGCTAGCGATGAGTCCAAATATATCATTAGAGGAGCTTTTAGGCATAAAAATCAATTACAAAATTTATTTTGATTGCACCGGGATTGATTGCTTTCATTAATTGATAGCAAGTTCCTCCGGCTTGACCGTGGAGGTATAGGTTTAGGTTCTAATTTTGACCAAACATGAGAGAGAGAGATTTTGAAAAAAATAAAGTCAATGGGGCTTAGAAAAATTCTAAATCTAGAGAAACCGGTGGATGTCAAGTTGAATGAAACCAAAAATCAAGTCCCTTAGGTTCACGCGAGTCCTACCATGCGTCAAAGATTAAAAACATTAAGAAACATAGTAAGGATCCACTCGTGTGTTTTTATCATGTAAAATAAGCCAACCTTAACACCATGGAGAGGATGAAAGGTTGGGGTAGGTTCTGAATTTTTGGTACTAGGTTCTCAAAAATAAGCAAACAAAACTTGGGATGGCTCAAGTCATCGGTTTATGATCAACATAAAATTCAGATAAAACGACCGAGCAATTATAATGTCTCAAAGAATTATTCAACCACATAGGAATTTATAATATGTAATGCGTAGCAAATTCTAAGACCAACTTACTTGAAAAACTTGAAAAATTCTTCGGGTTGCCCTCCCGGTAGCTTGACTCTTCAACGGGTTGTCCTCCCGGTAGTATATTCTTGACTTGACGATCGGGTTGCCTCCCGCAAGTGCTTCGTTTATAGTCTGTAGCTAGACTTCTTCTCTTCTTCACTTTGGATTAACGCTCTTTGTGGGTATTGCAATCTTGAGGACCCCTGTGAGACATGGGTACCCCTGGGTCCCCACCGACCAGGCTCACGGCCGTCCCCGACAAGTGGGTCCGGCCTACTAGAAGACCCGCCGACCTGACAGTGGGCCCAACCGACCTAGCTGGCGGCCCACACGACCTCCTCAAAACCTTCCAGAAGATTCCAGACGACCTTATCCATAACGACTTCGAGACTTGGCGTGCAAGACAAGACATCGGTGGATTCCGACCGAGCAGATCGATGGATATGGCAAGTGTTGTAATCAACTAGATTTAGGTCTCCTGGTCGTAACCGACCAGGAGTCTGGGAACCGACCTTGTCCGCTGGCCAATATAAGGCGGGCAGGGCGACCCCTTGTAACAATACGCAATCCTCAAGCAATCTACACCAACAACTGGACGTAGGGTTTTACTCTCCGGAGGCCCGAACTAGTATAAACTCGTCGTGTTCTCTGTCTTCCATGTGCTCGTGCGCAACCTTCGAGTTCTTAGCCCTAGATTCCACCCCGCCGAACAAATAAACCACTGGGGTTAACCCCCCTGTGGGCTGTCTAGACCTAAACCTCTGACAACCCCACTTCTAACTTCGGTGTAGGTTTATTCTTCGGCTTAGTCATCTTTTTGGTCTTCACAGGCGGGTGTTGATTCTTGGTCTTGACAGATGCAACAACTTTTGCGTCTTCTTCGCTTCATTCTCCCTTGACTCCTCCCTTCCGATGCGACGATGAGGTAAAATGTATTTTAATATTGACCATTTTACATACCTCGAATCATGGTTGACTTGAATGCACTCCTCACGCCATCGATGTCGAACTTGATCTCCCACTTGCCGACGTTGATTGCTCCGACGGTCTTGAGGAACGACCTCCCTAGGATGAGTGGAGGATGAGGTTGATCTCCTTTCGATCTTGGAAGTGGAGTTTCTCTTGGAGATTCCGACGATCTTCGGCCTCCGCTTTTAGATCTTCTTGACTCGTGTTGCACGTCACCTTTTCCTGCAAAGTTTTTTTCCAGACCATCCACAAAATATATGTTTTTTTGTTGGAGATGTAGCCGTCCATCTCCGATTAGGGTTAGCAATAAACAAAATAAAGAAAACTAAAAAGAAAACTAGGGTTTAGCAAAACCCTAGATTAGATTGATTTTTTTCGAGGATGGTCGAAATCAAGAGATGCAAAAGAAAAATCAAGAGAAAAACTGAAAATATTCACAAACGCAATACTAGATTGAATCTTGATTACTTGTTCCCCGGCAACAGTGCCAGAAAAAGGGGCTTGTTGACGGTCTATATGTGTATCAAACTTCGTTTGGACTTGCAAGCGGACAAATCCTCCGTCGTAGTCAAGGGACCCTTCTTCCCTTAAGTGTGAACCCAAGGTATCGAATCCGTGGAACAATGTGTAACGCAAGATCCAATCTAATAAGTGGAAAACACTTTGATCTTGAAAAGGGTTTTTTTGCATCTAATCTATGGAAGAACCATGAAAACACATCTAATCTACTAAACACCGGAGGTAGCAAGAGAAAGAGATGGGAAGTAAAACCAATCTAGAGATTGGATCGGGTCTTTTGTTGAAGTTCAAAAACAAAGAAGAATAAAGCAAACGAATCTCATTAATAACCTCTTTAAATCGTGGCTTCCGTTCCAACTCCGAAGACACCCGCCTTTTGGAGCCACAATTCTGTCACAACGCACTCCTATTCGTGCGGGTTAGCCTAGAGCGAGTCCAAGAAGAACAAGTTGAAAATGCTCGGTAGATCAGGTATGCACCTCTAGCCACCATGACTATAAGAGACCTAAGCAATCTAGCTATAGACTAGATTGGGGAAGAAGCAAACCCAAGCGAAGACAAAGTTGTAGAGAAAGCACTTGATCGCTAGAAGTCGGATTCAATCTTGCAAATTCAACATGAGAGTATAATACACGGACAAGATCACCACCGGGATCCTACCTTGATCTTGATCCTAGCTCCTGGAACTCCGACGTGGTCTTCCATGCAAGGTTCTCACGTCGGCTAGGGAAACCCTAGTCAACCATCTCGACCCTCTCCTCTCCGGAATGGTGTCCCACTCTTCTCTGCTCCTCGGCGGCGGATGACGAATGAATTCTTGCGTGGCGTTTTGCACCATGGCTTTAAATAGACCGAATAGGGGCTAGGTCAAAGGGGAGCCCGAACCGGGCCGAAAACGGGACAGGCCGGTCGGCCCAGGCTGGTCGGCCCAGGGCCCTTTTGGCTTGGTTCGGCCCCATTGTTCGCGGGCGAGCTTCTTGCATTTTTCCCTATTTGCACCCTCCTGCATGTGGGTCTTTGACGTTGTTTCCTTCTCGATTAAATTGATGAGGCTTGCCATCCAAGTTTCCCCATCTTCTGTCTGGGTCCCTGGGGTTTCGTACGTTGACGCTTCGGTCCTCGGACCATTTGGAGTCATGTTCATCACGTGTCTTGACTCTTATCGGGCTTCATGATCTTCTTCCAAAGTGCTTGATGAACTTATCCTGAAAGTCTCCTCTTTATCGTTGGTTTCCTGCGTAAACAGTAGACTCCAAAATCGACATGCAAAGGTGAACTTGACATATCATGAGGGTTAGGATCGTTAGTTTGGATATTAAATCAATACCAACATTGAAGGTAAAGTCATGGCTAGGTTGACGGAAATTCACCGTCAACAGCGCCGCCGCATCCCACTGCCGCGCGTGACGCCGGCGACCCCCATATCCGCCATGGGTTCGTGGAACTCCACCACACTGTTAGGGAGGTGCTCGACCATGGCCTGGAACAGGACTTGGTGTCACAACATTGTAAAGCTCTATCATGCAGGTTGGCTTGGGCCATGTCAGGCAGGGATTCTCTCCCCTCGGTAGCACATTCAGAAAAAAAATCTTCAGATAGCGTGCGCCATGCCAGGCCGATAAGAAAAGCTGGTCCTTGCCGGGACTAAGATTTATAGCTTATTGTAGTCATGGTGGTTTGAATCTGAGCCATAGAGCACCGATAGCTGGTTGCATCGAGATGAGGTCCCAGTCAGGTGGCAGGCCTGAGACCAGCAGCGCGAATACGGTTGGAAAGTTGAATACAAACAGTGGTTGAGTGGGGAGGGAATAAGGGAATGGAATCTGGACGAAACCATGCAAGATGCAGGAGACCAGTTGGTACAGGAGGTCAGGTTCATGTACCGGTGTGTTTTAAAATATACCTCTCCTCTCCCGTAGTCGATTTGAAATCCATTCCACGGTTTCCCATTTCAGATCCAATCAGTGTGAGGGGTGCTCAGCAGGGCGGTGGGGACGCATCCTCCGGCCGGCGGCACGGCGACCGGTGAGGCCAAGGGGCGCGCGGCCGGTGCCCACCCTGATCTGGCGTGGCGAGGGTCAACCGCCGTCGGCGGAACCGCGGCGGTGCAGGGGCCGCCGCATCCTCCGGGTTCCAGTTCCGGATCAGGGTCGGCGGGTCTCCTCAACGGCTGCGGGTGCATTCCCGAGGGCCCTGTCCCCGTCTCGTCCAGCTCCGGCAACGGGACGGGGCCTAGAGGCCGACGGCGACTCGATGTCGCCGTGTAGATCTGCCAATGGGGGTAGGGCCTTCGGTGAGCTTCCTGTGCGGCGAGCTCCGGCTGTACAGGGAGGGACCTGGCCGGCACGGGCATCGGAGCTGCAGAGGAGCACCTCGGCGCGTGGCCGGGATGCAGCCTTCGTTGAGGGGACCAGACCGTCGGCTTCCTGCTCCGAACCATGGCCACTGCCTCCTCCTTCCCGCCCGAGCGCTCCCTCGCCTGCACCTCTCCGGATCCATGCCCTCCCCTGCGCGACAGCCTCCCCGACCGACGACGGTGACGGTCCAGCCTACGACTTCCACATCCTCACCGAGCTCGTCGTCCTATTCCCCGCTGACAACCATGGCTGCGTCCCCGGTGGCGGTTAGAATCTTGCGCGGGGGCGCGACGTCTGGCGAGGCTGCCGGGAGCCCAGGTGTCGGGAGCGCATGGCCGCGTAGTGCAACCACGTATGATCCGGAGCGGCGCCGTAGCACATCTTCGGCGAGGATGGGTGGATGGCCACGGTGCCGAGGACCTCGCCATGGATGTGGCGGACTGCGGCACGGTGCGGACCCAACTAGGGTTGTCACCGCCGGATCTTGGACTACGCGACGCAGAGAGGGCATGGCCGCGTCTTGGAAGCACTCGATGGCTCCCTCTTCCTCCACGGGCGCCGGCGCTCTCCTCCATCTTCAAGTCCCGCGGCCGGTGGCGGGGTCGAGACCGGCGAGTACGGTCTCCTCCTCCCGGGCCGCCGCCTGCTCCTCCCTCCTCCCGGGGTCGACCGGATCGTAGTGGTGTCGTGTTCTCGCCGTCGCTGGCGTGGATGCGCGGCGGCAGCGGCCAGATCCAGCATGGTGACAGTGTCGCAGTCCAGCAGCGACAGCGAGGGGCCCGAGGACGCGTGACTCCGGCGCGGTTTGACGGCCAGCAGCACGACTGCACATGCCGAGCTCGGGCAGGAGCCGCTGGTGGAGTCCTCCGCGTGGCGGCGCACACACGCAGATGAAGGAGATGCGACCGACAACAACTCCAATCGGGCACGTCCAGCTTTTGTGCTTCGGTACCCACCCTCGTCGGCTTCGAGTGTTGCTGGATGCGCAGGTCGTGGGGAGTGGGGATGCGGGTGAGCTCCTTCCCCCTCTCGGTCGTTGTGGTCGCTCTTGGCCGCCTTCCCTGCAAAAGCTTTTAATCGTCACCTTCAGGAGTTGTTGGATGTCTTTCCATCGTTTGACTCTTTCTAGGCCTTGGCGGTGGGCGGCGTGAAGTTGGTTTTGGAGGCCTGCGAAAGTGTGGTCCGGTTTCTTCGGGCCGACAACGGGTGCATTGTTCGAAACGTACCTCACCTCGTTGGAGGCGTTGTTTCGGCCTCCGTCCATTTGTCTTGCCAGGCGAAAGCTTGGTCCGCTCCTTCGTGGGTGGACGGATGATGGTGGCGTTGGCGTCATCTCCCTCCTTGGAGGCATCATTTTGCATGTCCTTCTAGCTCGCCTTCCGTTGGCGTCTAGGTGTGAGTCTGTCGGTGATGTACTTGCACTCTTGTTGTACTCGTTCGTGCAGGTTTAGGTGTTGCCGGTAGTGCAGTGTGTTCTTCGGTTGATGTGTCTCTGACCACGTGGGTCGTCGTTGTTGTTTACCCTTTTTCTCTCTTGTGTGCTTCGTTGCTTCTCCGCGCCTTAGGGGTTCTCCTAAGGTTGCTTAACTGTATTTCTCTTCTTCTTAATGAAAAACGTGATATGCACGTCTTAAAAAAACTCCAATCGGGCGGGCGGCGAGGAGATCGAGTTCATCACCGAGGTGGCCCCGCGCGGAGCTCGGCCGTTGGCCAGCTCCGACGACGACGACTTTTAGCGACGACCCCGAGGTGGCCGGCGCGGAGCTCACCCAGCCCTGGCGACGACGAGCTCTGGGGCGGCGCGGGCGCGAGCTCCGTCGCGGGAGCTCCGTCTCGCCGACCCGTCCTGCCGCGGCCTCAGGCTCGGTCTCGCGATGCGCCGCATGGAGGGGGTGCCATCTACATCTGCCAGGGCCGTCGGTGATGACGAAGCGCGTGCTCGTGGCCTCCTACTCCCTGCGTCTGGCGTGGCAGTTCCTCTCCAGCAGGAGATCAAAGTTGTTTGGCTTTTCGCATTTTTTCCTTTGTCCACGTTTTCTATTTTTTTCCAATTTCTACAAGATCGAGATGGTCGTCTTGTTTTTCTTTGTTTTTTCTCGCTCAGTTCACCTCATTCATGGTCGATTTTTTTTTGTTCCTTAATAGTTTGTGCATGTAAAACTACCAGGAACTTAAATAGGTAGGAGTACTCAATCTGTACAACGACTGTGCAATGTAATCGCCTTTTCCTTTTGTAAACTCAATCCTTTTTCTTTTTCGTGGACATGTGAATCAAATGCGCATGACTTGAGCATTGCATGAACACGAAATGTTCAATGCATGATCAACCACGGTGCTCTTAGGACTTTTCCTTTTGTAAACTCAATTTTTTTCTTTTTCGTGGACATGTGAAACAAATACGGATGACTTGAGCATTGCATGAACACGAAATGTTCAATGCATGATCAACCATGTTGCTTTTAGGAATTCGATATTTAAAGTGTGCACACTACGAGCAAACAAAAGCATTTAAAAAATTTGGGCTAAAGTAAAAGAAAAAGCCCCGCGTTCGGCGGCTTTTTGTAACATCCCTGAAGTTACTTCAATTGAGTACTTCAATTACTCATGATAATCAAGTTTAATTAGTCCCTAAGCATGTTTTGCTTGATTGTGCTCAAGTTTACACATACAACCTTGGTCAAAATCCCAAATCGCGGTCAAACCCTAAGTGCTCCATAAAAGCTGAAATGGTTTTCTTGCGCGTTCTCCAAATTTCACTATAGAACTTCAAAATCGGTCAATATAAAAGTTGTTCCTTATTTTCGGGGACACATTTCACATAATTGGCGGACATTCAAAATTTGAGTGCAAAGCCGCTTAAATTTGAGCCAAAGTTTCTGCGCCCAGTAACTGGGGGCTGAGATTTGCAGGAACTTCAACGCGTGTTTGCCACAAATCTATTGATCAAAACATATGTCGCCCTTTGCGAAAGTTGTAGGTTTATAGTTCCTCTACAACTTTTAGTTTTGGAGATTTTCAAGTTAGTTGGTTCTTTTTGAAGTTATGCATTTTCGAAGATGGGTATGTGGAACGAACCCCGGGCCTGAGTGCCGGCGCCGTCGCGCCCAGCGCGTCGCGTGCGCGTGCTCGCCCTTCTCTGCTTCGGCCGGCCACGTGGCGCCCGCGCGTAATCCCGGCGTACAGAGCCCTGGGAGTCGCCGCTGTGGGCCGTGGACACGTCCTGGAACTCTCCGACCGCACCGGCCCACGAACGCCGCGACCACCTTGCGTGCCGAACCTGAACCGCGCCACGCGCCGCTGCACGCCGCGCCCGCGCTGCGTCTCGCGCATGCAGGCGAGCCAGATGGCAATGCCACGCTTTAAGGCGCCGCCCGACCTCGCTCGTCTCACTGAGTAACGCCGTGGCCGCTCATTTCGCCACCCGCGCAGAGCCGTGCTCCGTCGGAGCAAGAACCGAGCCGCCGCCGCCCGCCATAGGTGCCACCGCCACGAACTCCGTCTCCGCTCGCAAGCGCCGCTCCGGCCGCTCCTACTCCTTCCCCGAGACCTCCTGCTTTCCCCGTCCGCACCACCGCTCTGCAATTTGGCCGCCGCCGCCAGCGAGCCGAGCTCAGGCGGTCGCCACCCCCCTGCGCCCGCCGAAGGGGGTCGCCGGCTGCCCCGCCGGCCGGGCCGGCCACACCTGCAGCACCAGGTGAGCCCCCAGGCGCCTCCAGACCGCACGCTCGCGCCCCTCCGCCGCTCCTCCGGCCGCCGGAGTTGGCCCCTGCGCCGGCAAGGGTATGGATGCGGTGATTGCAATCTTTCTAGGGTCGTTTCCGTAAACCAGGGGCCTATTTGTAATTCTAAAAAGATAGTTCAAGGGTCCCGGTGTAAATGTGTTTTAGGGTTTTCAGCAGCAACTTCAAAAATCCATTAAAAATCGTAGAAAAATCAGAAAAATGCAAATCCAATTTTGTTGGGTTCCTAGTGAAGAAACCTACCTTTTCTAGAAAGCATGTATAGGGTTTTTCTGTGTAGTTTTTGAATTAAAAATTCAAACTCAGTTTGATGTGTTTTTAGTGTAGTTTAAAATATACACATGCTATGGAGTTGAATTTTGGATATGTTTCTCTCTATGGCATGTCTAGATCTGTGACCAAAGTTGGCATGATTTTGATGGGTAGATCTTTAATTATGATTTATGTAAGCTTTATGCTAGATTAAGCTTGATGCTTTTTATAGCCCCTTAATTAAACTTTTCTGTAACCACATGTGCACCCTAGAGCTTTTCCTTGTTGAGTAGTACCTCTGGTAGAGTGGATTTGATTTTAGGAAATTGTTTAATAGGTGATTTGGATTTAATCTTGTGTAGGAGTTTAAATTCAAATTTTGAAAAATAATTTGAATCTGCACTTATGCTTTGGTCAGAAGCTTATATTTGGCCTACATGACTTGTAGGAGAAAGTTGAGATCAAAAAGTTTATTAAATCTTTTTATATGAATTAATGGTGATTTACTAGGCTGAAATTTGTCTTTTTCATATAAATTAATTTATAAATGATCTTAAGCTATATTTTGGTTTAAGAGCTTAAAATAGGCATATGTTACTGTGTGCAAAATCTTAGGATCATTTGAAGTGTTTTTGATTTTATATGGGTTTATGGTTGAAAGGCTTGTTTTATGTAATTAAATAAAGAAATAGAGATTAAAGTGTTAAATTGTGAAATCATGTTTGCTCCTGTTTTTAGTAATTTAAACACACCCCCATACTGTTTGGTGAAGTTAAATACTTTAGTTTGCTTAAATATGTACACAGTCACCATCAAAGTTAACCTTTAATTAACCTCTCACACCCTCACCTAATGCATATGCATGTGACGTGTAGATTTACTAGACGGGACGTACACACTCACCCAGGAGGGAGACGGGACGGTAGACGGTGAAGTGAACGAGTTGGGTGTTCATCAAGACCTGGACCAAAGTCCAGAAGAGCCCAAGGCTAGTGTTGAGTCAGAGGAAGGCAAGCACCGGAGTCACATATAACCTTTTTGGTTTAAAACTTATATTCTTTTACTTTTTAGCATTTAATGTTACTTTGTGCATTTAAGTTTCGGGAGTTGTTTTGAAACCTAGATGCATGATCCTTAGGACTCCTATGCTCTTTTACTAGTATGTTAGGAACGCTAGTGCCATGCTTTAAGGACACGGTACAAGTCGAGTAATGACTCATTGCTCGCGAGATACAGGATGCTTATGTTGGAATCATAAGTTGGATAAATTGACTCGCTCATGTGGTAAGAGCAATGGGTTCGGTCTCGACCGAGTAGCATGGTGCTGGTCTAAGCTATTGAACGTACCAAGTGCTTGTCGGGAATGGGACCGGTAAGCCTAGTACCTAATGAACCAGTGCGGGAATTTTATTGCTACTAATCTTGAGATGCGTCTCCCGGTTCGCTACCGGTAGTGCAAGTGTGATTCTGGACGTGCCATGTTTGGGCGTACCAGTAAACCTTGTACTTAGGACTGTATCATCTTTTCCTAATCTGAGGAATGGCGGGAACCGCCTGGTTGGGGTAGACACTGCACTTGGTCTACCTTCTTCCGTGTATCTTGGATTTACCTTGCAAGGATATAAATCAATCGATCGTCGGTCACTCGCCGTTATCTGAGTCGGCTTGACCACTGGCTACCCCATGTTTATTTATGGAACATTTCGGATTAATATTGTTGGATGATTAATCTTGTTTGTACAACCATGCTTGCTTAGCTAGGTGCTTATCTAGAATGGTTAACATACTAGAACTTGAGCTAAAATTTGAAAGTAAGGATCAACTCTTAGTTGCTTTTGGCAAAACAAACCCACCAGCCAAAAAGCCTTGCATGTCTAGTTGTGTCTTTTATTTTGACGGGTCAGTCTTGCTGAGTATTAGTATACTCAGCCTTGCTTTTGTTGTTGTTTTCAGGTAATCCCATCTGGCCTGGTTCTATTCCAGATGGTTGGGATCTTGAATGGGAAAACGATGATGAGGAGTGATATGCATGGATGGCCTCCTGTGTGTATCATGCGTTTAGTTTTATTTCCGCTGTTTAAACTCTGAAACACCTTTACTTTTATGTACTCAAAACTTGGTTTGTAATATTAAGTATTTATGGACCTTTTATGTAATGAAATGTTGTACTCTGGTCCCACCTTCGTGTGGGCTTAGCGCATAATTCGATCCTGTGTAAGTGATTTACCGGGCATGCCCCGGCAGAGGCGACAGAATACTTCTTTATTATCGCTTATTTGCCACGTGGACCGGCTTAGGCGATAATACAGAATTATTTTGGGCGGTTCTGTCACAGCTTGTACCAGAGCGAGTTTATGCACCAGAGTAATTAAAATACCTTAACCAACTTGTTTGGAATAAAATTTGCCAAGATTAATAATCTTGCTAAGTGCGTAAGACGTTAAGGTCTAATCTAGTCCGCGATGCCCTAGAGGGAATTTTTGGGTTCTTTCAGGTGGCTAGTACTCTATGGTGTATCTAATCTGACTTCCAGCACATTTTATTCCTGTCAAAACTTACTTTCATGCACAACCATACTAGTTCATCACGTTTTGCCATACGTGGTGGTACCACAGGGAAGTCCTGTGAGGGACTAGTGTGACCTATTCCAATGGGTGCCACGTCGCGTCTGCGTCTCGTCACGTTTTGCCATACGTGATGGTACCACGGGAAGTCCGTGAGGGATGAGTGAGGCCTATTCCAATGGGCACTCACGTCGCGTCTGTGTCTAGCCATGTTTTGCCATATATGTGCGAACCCGCAATAGGCGAAAAGGACAACTCCGTTCAAACGGAGGTGTCCGAGGTTGGACGCTGTCCATGCAGCGGCTTTACGCATGGATACCGTTTCTTTAGTGAACGGTAATGAATGTGGACGCTTTTGTGAGTGCTGGCACAAAAGGTCTTGGATATCTGTGATTTTCTGCAGGTACACTAACCACGGTTGTTAGGTACGGTAACTAAGAAACGAATAGCTTTCGACTAGTTATTATAGGGAGAGACGTATCTATGCCTTGCCACCGGCACTAACTTCGATTTTAAGCTTAAATGCTTGGTGAGGACTTATAGGACGCTTTTGCATCATGTTAAAAGCTACCAAAACTGAAAATGATCCTAATACACCTTTTATGTGATCTATAAGTTGAAATTATAGTTCTTAAGGACCATTCATGTTAGTTTGGTAAATTATGTGATGTGATCAAAAGTATGTCTAGTTGCTGTCCTAATTTTTCTAAGGATGATCTAGAAAGTTTTTGGCTAGGTGATCTTTAGGAAAATTGCTCATCAGCTAGTTAAGTTTCTTCCATGAATTTTTCATGATTTTAGGATGAATGTAACTAAACTTATGCTTAAATTACTAAGCCTAGGTCATGCTGGAATTTCTGTCAAAATGATGTTAAGACTGAAAACTCGATTTTTACACCTTGTTCCGAATAGATTTTGCTTAGACAATCTATACCAAAAATGTTCCATTGATAGCCTACTTTGTGCTGTCAAAATCTCATGGTCATAGGGTTCTTAATTTTTGAGATATGATCTTTTTAGTGAAGCTATGCCCTGCTGAAAATTTCTGGGCAATGGCACTCTGAAAATGGATCTATTAGACCCTTTTTCCAATCTGATTTGATTCGACCTTTGAATACCAAAAATGCTCCTTAGGTATCTATCTACCTCCTGTAGAAATCTCAAGGTCACTAGATTTTTAGTTTGGGAGTTATGCCCGAAACATTAGGTCTCTGTCCTGTTGAATTTCAGAACTAGTGATCTCTGAAATTCAAATTTTTAGGTCATCTCCCTTTGAAATCTAGAGCAAACTTTGAATACCAAAGTTGTTTAGAATTTCATATTCTGCATGCTCGTAAAATTTCAGCATCATCGCAGTTTTGAGCTGAGAGATATGGAATTTTTAGTGACCCTCAGCCTGCTGTCCAACAGCCCTGACAGCAAAGCGATATCTGAATTTTCGGGCATGATAGCCTCAACATTATCTCTAAGTTGAATACCAATATTGGAAGGCACGAGATTTTACATCCCCTGCCTAAAGATGATGATATTTAGGTGGTGGAAGAATGCTCCACGTATGTTTTTGAAGTTTCTATGCACAGATGATGCAAGATACATCTATCTCCATCTTCTCTTAGGATGGTTTCTAATAGAAGCATACCCATATCCTTGCCGAGTCAAGTGGAACCCCGTTGTACCCTCCTGATTGCTTATACACCTTTTCTTCAATTTAAAAGCGATCCACCAACTTCCTATGGCTATGTAAAGGTGATCACTCCACTTTCCTTGCATCGATATCCCTACTTTGATCACTATAAATTCTCAGCCTTGACCTAAAAAATCCTTATGCTTACTCACAAACAAATAAATGAGAACATGGTTACAAGGCATCAAAAATCTGTTGGTAAGCACGTGAGCACCATCACCGCATGCATATCTTGCAACCTTAATGACATAAATCATGAGCATGAAAAATGCATTGCACAACATGTGCATTTGGGACATTGGATGAACTAACATGCATATGTCCTGATGGTTTCCCATCTTTCTACTCTATCGCCCTTTTTGCTGGTGATGTTGTTGTTCCATAAACGAAGGTGCCGCGACGGAACCTAGGGTATCATGTGTGCTGCAGCCATGTGATTACCACTAGGAGCGTGCTAGGTATCTTAGTTTTTGAGAATGCGACTCACCGCACCTATTACTTCTCAACTCTATGTTTATCCTCCTTACCTTGACTAATTTCATGGGTGAAGCAAGTCATGCTGACATTGCATCATGAACACCATACCTCATAAGCATATGCATCGCGCATTCATCAACATATGCATCATCGTGCGTGCACAACATCAAGCACACATCATGTGCATCTCTCACTATGCATATGCACCATAAGTTCATATGCATAAACATCATATGCTCATATACATGTACATCATACTATATGCACTTCATTATGAGCATCCACATGTGCACCATCCCATTGTTGCACATGTCATTTCCATTATGCATAAGCATTGTCATCCCATGACTCATCAAGTGCATGAGATCCATCTCAAAATCATTACTCCTTGGTGTGGTGCATAAAGTAATTAAAATACTTCATTAGGAATAACCTTGAGTAAGAGTAAAATTCCTAGCTCCCAGCACATCATTCTCCCAAGTCTTGTTCTTGTCATTTGACAATTTATACAGCCAAAGACAATCCCAGAGTTGAAATCCTTGTTGCTCTTCTAAAAGTAAAGTTCAGAAATCTTAGTAAATAAGCTTCACAACATGATTGTTTACCAGACTTCGTCTTCAGAAACATCTCTATGGAACCTTTCGATTGGTCTCTTTCTTTCCAAAATCTCAGAGTTTGCCTAATACCTAATCCAATCAGCCGAGTTAAATTGAAAAAGGGTGAGCAAAGTTTTTCATAAGCATTCAAGGTTCTCCATAAGTCCAGGTATGAGGAGTTTTCTATCGATCAGCGATCCATGATCCTTTTACACTTTTCTTTCAAATTCAAGGAATCAGGGTTTAAGCAAACTATAGACAGATAAAAATCCTTCGCTAATTTCTCCTCGATAAATCTCATTCCTAGACGGTAGATACCCAATCTCTTCTCGTTTTCCTCAAAGTCACGGTCCTTTCTCTCAAATCGTTTGAACCCATCCTTTTCAGTGCCATGCCAGCATTGCGCAGCATCGTCGCTTTGTCATATTTTGTCAAAGCTGCTGATTGACACCTATGCATCACTGCAGCATCACTGCCATGTCGCCAATGGCACCTTGACTATCGTGCATCCTTGTCACCATATCACTGGTGATCATCTACGACAAGTGTCACCTCTTTTGACCCAACAGGTGACCCATGCACGAAATGAAGGAGTTAACGACAGAACACTCCAGTCGCTTTCTTTTCCGAGTATGTTAAACTCAAGAAACTATTTTCTCATCCGAAATTGTTTTGGAAACTGAAGGATGTTCTCCGTAGATACCATAAGAAATTGACATTCTTATTAGGCATCAATAGAAAGGGATCAAAAAGAGATAATCTAGTTGTTCATATTCTTCCGACATATTGTTATGGAGTTTCTAAGAAACAGCCATAACTGGATTGTTGGTCCTACTGTGCAAACTGATCCAATCATCATAAATTCAGGACTATGATCTCATCAAAGAAAATACAGAGAGTTTTCAACCACAGATGTTTTTCTCATCTCATTTCTTGCACCACGACCAAGTCTTGACGGTCGTTTGACCGCCTACATATCGGTGCTCCATCTGTCTCGTGTCGTCTATCACAAATGATCACTCCGTCACCCCTCACTGTAGCAGCCATCGCTCCGAACCCTCCGCCAATCCTACCACAAGTGGCTGGTATGCCACCGCTGTTGCACCATGGCGACCCTCGATAAAAGGAGAGTATCGCTCGTCGTTTTCTACCACCTATGAGCCAGACCTCCACTCGAGCTTTAAACCTCCATCACCATCTTTTTCATCCAACTGCTCCTTCGGCACTAACGCCAACCATCTTCATCATTTGCGGCATTCAGCGTCAAGAAGGCTTTCCATCATCTTCTCGAAGACCCAAAGGAGAAGTTTAGAAGAAGGCCACAAGAAGGATCCAACCCGATGTTGCCAACTATGGATCGTTTTCTGGAGATGTTTGATTCCGTCGGCTGGACTCTAGCAAGACTGTACGTCTGCTTTGTGTTCTAGTTCTTGATGATTTTAGCTTTTCATGTGTATATTCATCGCCTGCTTCCGCACGAGCGACATTGATATCCTCATCAAGCCTGTTATCTGCCCTGGAGGTTTTCCTCTAATCTTTCTAGCGAATCTCGGGACGAGATTCCTTTTAAGCGGGGTAGTTTGTAACATCCCTGATGTTACTTCAATTGAGTACTTCAATTACTCATGATAATCAAGTTTAATTAGTCCCTAAGCATGTTTTGCTTGATTGTGCTCAAGTTTACACATACAACCTTGGTCAAAATCCCAAATCGCGGTCAAACCCTAAGTGCTCCATAAAAGCTGAAATGGTTTTCTTGCGCGTTCTCCAAATTTCACTATAGAACTTCAAAATCGGCCAATATAAAAGTTGTTCCTTATTTCCGGGGACACATTTCTCATAATTGGCGGACATTCAAAATTTGAGTGCAAAGCCGCTTAAATTTGAGCCAAAGTTTCTGCGCCCAGTAACTGGGGGCCGAGATTTGCAGGAACTTCAACGCGTGTTTACCACAAATCTATTGATCAAAACATATGTCGCCCTTTGCGAAAGTTGTAGGTTTATAGTTCCTCTACAACTTTTAGTTTTGCAGATTTTCAAGTTAGTTGGTTCTTTTTGAAGTTATGCATTTTCGAAGATGGGTATGTGGAACGAACCCCGGGCCTGAGTGCCGGCGCCCAGCGCGTCGCGTGCGCGTGCTCGCCCTTCTCTGCTTCGGCTGGCCACGTGGCGCTCGCGCGTAATCCCGGCGTACGGAGCCCTGGGAGTCACCGCTGTGGGCCGTGGACACGTCCTGGAACTCTCCGACCGCACCGGCCCACGAACGCCGCGACCACCTTGCGTGCCGAACCTGAACTGCGCCACGTGCCGCTGCACGCCGCGCCCGCGCTGCGTCTCGCGCATGCAGGCGAGCCAGATGGCAATGCCACGCTTTAAGGCGCCGCCCGACCTCGCTCGTCTCACTGAGTAACGCCGTGGCCGCTCATTTCGCCACCCGCGCAGAGCCGTGCTCCGTCGGAGCAAGAACCGAGCCGCCGCCGCCCGCCATAGGTGCCACCGCCACGAACTCCGTCTCCGCTCGCAAGCGCCGCTCCGGCCGCTCCTACTCCTTCCCCGAGACCTCCTGCTTTCCCCGTCCGCACCACCGCCCTGCAATTTGGCCGCCGCCGCCAGCGAGCCGAGCTCAGGCGGTCGCCACCCCCCTGCGCCCGCCGAAGGGGGTCGCCGGCTGCCCCGCCGGCCGGGCCGGCCACACCTGCAGCACCAGGTGAGCCCCCAGGCGCCTCCCGACCGCACGCTCGCGCCCCTCCGCCGCTCCTCCGGCCGCCGGAGTTGGCCCCTGCGCCGGCAAGGGTATGGATGCGGTGATTGCAATCTTTCTAGGGTCGTTTCCGTAAACCAGGGGCCTATTTGTAATTCTAAAAAGATAGTTCAAGGGTCCCGGTGTAAATGTGTTTTAGGGTTTTCAGCAGCAACTTCAAAAATCCATTAAAAATCGTAGACAAATCAGAAAAATGCAAATCCAATTTTGTTGGGTTCCTAGTGAAGAAACCTACATTTTCTAGAAAGCATATATAGGGTTTTTCTGTGTAGTTTTTGAATTAAAAATTAAAACTCAGTTTGATGTGTTTTTAGTGTAGTTTAAAATATACACATGCTATGGAATTGAATTTTGGATATGTTGCTCTTTATGGCATGTCTAGATCTGTGACCAAAGTTTGATTTTAGGAAATTGTTTAATAGGTGATTTGGATTTAATCTTGTGTAGGAGTTTAAATTCAAATTTTGAAAAATAATTTGAATCTGCACTTATGCTTTGGTCAGAAGCTTATATTTGGCCTACATGACTTGTAGGAGAAAGTTAAGATCAAAAAGTTTATTAAATCTTTTTATATGAATTAATGGTGATTTACTAGGCTGAAATTTGTCTTTTTCATATAAATTAATTTATAAATGATCTTAAGCTATATTTTGGTTAATAGGCATATGTTACTGTGTGCAAAATCTTAGGATCATTTGAAGTGTTTTTGATTTTATATGGGTTTATGGTTGAAAGGCTTGTTTTATGTAATTAAATAAAGAAATAGAGATTAAAGTGTTAAATTGTGTAATCATGTTTGCTCCTGTTTTTAGTAATTTAAACACACCCCCATACTGTTTGGTGAAGTTAAATACTTTAATTTGCTTAAATATGTACACAGTCACCATCAAAGTTAACCTTTAATTAACCTCTCACACCCTCACCTAATGCATATGCATGTGACGTGTAGATTTACTAGACGGGACGTACACACTCACCCAGGAGGGAGACGGGACGGTAGACGGTGAAGTGAACGAGTTGGGTGTTCATCAAGACCTGGACCAAAGTCCAGAAGAGCCCAAGGCTAGTGTTGAGTCAGAGGAAGGCAAGCACCGGAGTCACATATAACCTTTTTGGTTTAAAACTTATATTCTTTTACTTTTTAGCATTTAATGTTACTTTGTGCATTTAAGTTTCGGGAGTTGTTTTGAAACCTAGATGCATGATCCTTAGGACTCCTATGCTCTTTTACTAGTATGTTAGGAACGCTAGTGCCATGCTTTAAGGACACGGTACAAGTCGAGTAATGACTCATTGCTCGCGAGATACAGGATGCTTATGTTGGAATCATAAGTTGGATAAATTGACTCGCTCATGTGGTAAGAGCAATGGGTTCGGTCTCGACCGAGTAGCATGGTGCTGGTCTAAGCTATTGAACGTACCAAGTGCTTGTCGGGAATGGGACCGGTAAGCCTAGTACCTAATGAACCAGTGCGGGAATTTTATTGCTACTAATCTTGAGATGCGTCTCCCGGTTCGCTACCGGTAGTGCAAGTGTGATTCTGGACGTGCCATGTTTGGGCGTACCAGTAAACCTTGTACTTAGGACTGTATCATCTTTTCCTAATCTGAGGAATGACGGGAACCGCCTGGTTGGGGTAGACACTGCACTTGGTCTACCTTCTTCCGTGTATCTTGGATTTACCTTGCAAGGATATAAATCGATCGATCGTCGGTCACTCGCCGTTATCTGAGTCGGCTTGACCACTGGCTACCCCATGTTTATTTATGGAACATTTCGGATTAATATTGTTGGATGATTAATCTTGTTTGTACAACCATGCTTGCTTAGCTAGGTGCTTATCTAGAATGGTTAACATACTAGAACTTGAGCTAAAAATTGAAAGTAAGGATCAACTCTTAGTTGCTTTTGGCAAAACAAACCCACCAGCCAAAAAGTCTTGCATGTCTAGCTGTGTCTTTTATTTTGACGGGTCAGTCTTGCTGAGTATTAGTATACTCAGTCTTGCTTTTGTGTTGTTTTCAGGTAATCCCATCTGGCCTGGTTCTATTCCAGATGGTTGGGATCTTGAATGGGAAAACGATGATGAGGAGTGATATGCATGGATGGCCTCCTGTGTGTATCATGCGTTTAGTTTTATTTCCGCTGTTTAAACTCTGAAACACCTTTACTTTTATGTACTCAAAACTTGGTTTGTAATATTAAGTATTTATGGACCTTTTATGTAATGAAATGTTGTACTCTGGTCCCGCCTTCGTGTGGGCTTAGCGCATAATTCGATCCTGTGTAAGTGATTTACCGGGCATGCCCCGGCAGAGGCGACAGAATACTTCTTTATTATCGATTATTTACCACGTGGACCGGCTTAGGCGATAATACGGAATTATTTTGGACGGTTCTGTCACACTTTTACCCTGCGGTGCGGTACAACCCGTTGGCTTTATGCCACCTCGCAGGGTCAGATACACCACTAGACTAGTTGAGAATACACCCCCCTCCGGTCACCTGGCCCACATTTGCATGCACGTCTACCAACTCATGATCGACGGTCCCGATTCAAAGTTCCATTCGTGACGGGAGCGATGACGGAGAGCCACGCCATGCCGTGGAAGTCCGGTACGAGGGAGAGGAAGAGCTGCTGCCATAGTCGTCGTAGGGCGCGTGGTGACATCATGCCTGGTCGTGGACTCGTGGTAGCAGTTGGTCTACTTCAGGGTGATGTGCCGGCCCGGCGCGGGCGGTGTGGCCGAGTCGCCGTCGCAGCCGCCACCGTCCAGCACCTCCAGAGCGTTCGGGACCCAAGACACAGCTGGTCAGTGGCGCGCGGCAAGATCCTCTGCTCCGACTGCTGCTCGAGCCGTGGATCTGGACTGACGATCCGGCCGGAAAGTAAAGCACGTGTGTGATCAGCTGTGCCAAGTCACGGTCCAGGACTTGGGGCTAAAAAACAAAAATGGATGGAACGGAATGGTCGAACGCATAGGCTGCTGCAAACGAAACAAAAGATCGCTACTTCGACTTCGTTTGGGACGAAGTTTCTTTCTCGTTTGTAGTTTTGGTTGTATCTGACAGGCGAAGATGCATGAGCGGCTAGCGAAAATCTGTACCTAATTATTCATGCCCGAGCAAAGAGTAAAATACTCTTCAAATGCATTTGAATTGCGTGTGGTATCATCCTGTTTTAAATTCTTCAAATGCATTTTTTTCCAATTATTCGACGAATTGCATGCGTATACGGTTGGAGGGTGGAGTGAGCGGAGGGGGTTATAAATTTTCCGACATGCTCCATCTATGGCTGCAGCTAGTAGCCTGGTCCGATCTTCCGGTGGTCTCGATCCATCCACCCCCTGGCAGAGGCTAGCACACACGTACACTCTCAAACATTGAGGCCGTGTTTGGTAGGGGTTGAAAAAATTTTCACCCCTATTAAATGCAACTTTGACTACTAATTAAGAGAATTAAATAAAATCAGTTTCAAAACTACCTTCACAACTCCGAACAAAATTGCGAGACAAACCTAATGAGGCATTTGACCGCATGATTAGAACATAGTTACTATAGTATTACTGTAGCAAATCACTAATTAATTATGCTCATTAGATTCGTCGCGCAAAGTTGCACTCATCTGTGAAAAGGTTTTGCAAATAAACTTCATTTGGTACTCCATGCATACAAGATTCCTTTCCCATAAAATTTTTTTTCAATCCAACCAAACCCGACCTGATTGTGATATCCTGTACAACCTGTTTATTTGGCTCGTGGCCGGTGATAATTTGTTCGAGAGAAAAGTACTACGTACTGGTTTGTTGTGAGAGAAAAATACTACTGACTAGTGCTAATTTGTTTCGAGAGATGATGCTTAATTAGTTTTGAGAGAAAAGTAGCTCATGATTGATAAGGCTCGTAATTGACAAGGCAAGCGAACAGCAGCACCAGCCGGCTCTATCCATCTCTCTCGAGGCTCCTTCTGAAATCTGAAACCACAGTCACATGCAGTCTTGCAGAGGAAAAAACAGAGAACACATACACATGCCATTCAATTCGATTGTCGCACACACACAACAGTAGTAGAGCAAGAACAGCTAGTACGTACATACGGATCGGAATACCATAAGAGGAAACGAGTAGTTGGCTGAGATTAATTTGCAGCAGCAACCAGCAAGGCTAGGTAGGTCCTCAGAGCCGCAGCTCCACCTGCCTGTCGAACACCCAGGAGAAGGGCACCCGTCGTGGCTGCCGCCGCGCGTCCAGCCGGTCCATCTTGCGCACCCTCTCCGGCAGCCGGCAGACGTAGTCCTGCGCGCGCCTCCCCTCGCTGGTGAGCCCGTGTCCGAGCCCCGCGACGCCCCACCTCTCCACGAAGAACTCCACGAGGTCGGCGTAGTCGGCGGTGGTGTAGACGCCGAGCCCCTGCGCCACGGCGGCGTAGTGCCGGAACAGGTCCGGGTCCCGGCCGTCGAACATGTGCGACGCCGGCATCAGGATCCGCTCCCGCATCATGTACCCGAGCGCGCGCACGGCGGCGTCCGGGGTGAGCCGGAACAGCTCCGCCACCACCCGCGTGTACGCGGCCTCGTGCCGCCTCTCGTCGCCGGCGATGGCGCCGCAGATCCTGGCGAGCGCGGCGTCGCCCAGCTGCCCCGCGCGCCGCGCCGTGTTGCCGTGGGAGATGGCCGTGGCGCGCTCCTGGAACGCCGTGTAGATGAAGCCACGGTAGGGGCAGCCGTCGGTGGGGAGGCGCATCCCGGCGGTGATGAGGTGGTGGATCGTCTGCTCCACGCGGCGGACGTCGACGCGGCCGCACAGGTAGAGGTACCGGTTGAGGAGGTCGCCGTGGCGGTTCTCCTCCGCCGTCCAGCCGCGGGACCACCGCGCCCAGGCGTCGGCGGCGGTGGGGCGGTCGTAGCCGACGAAGCTGTTGAGGGCGGCGTGGTACGTGGGGAGGGCCTCCTCCGTCACCATGTTGCCCACCAGGCACACGTAGTAGTCGTCGGGGAGCTCACGGGCGCGCACCCGGAGCTCGTCAACCTCCTCGCGGAACCCCGGCGACGCCGAGTCCGGGAGCAGGTCGTGCGGCTGCCACGACCGCTCCACCGGCTTCAGCAGCGGGAGCAGGTTCGACTCCGCCCACCCGTCCAGGGACCGCAGGACGTCGGCCTTCTCCGGCGACGACATCGCCGCCGCCTCGCGCCTGCTGCGGGTCGCCGTGGCCGTGATCATTGTTCGCCGGCGGAAGAACAACGGTGGCGCCCGCGCCGACTTGCATGGCGACGGCGCGGTCCAGCAGGCAGCTTGTCCTGGCACCATCGCCGTCATCATATGCTAGTGTGAGTCTATGAGATGTAGTGCGCGCGGTAGTGGGCTGCACTAATGTGCTTATATAGGAGTACTCTGGATGTGGAACATTATTGATTAACCTATTCATTCCATCCTCCAACCAAATATAATAGGTCATACTATACAAATGGCCAGACAAAGAAACCAAATCACTTTCAAATGGCCAGACAAGAAACCAAGTCATCAAGAATTCATTCATCCCACGCGCGAATCCTCATCATTACACAAAGTGCTTGTAAATAGTACTTCAAGACCAGTTTCGGTGCACGATTTCATTACAAAGTTATCTAAACTAAAAATTAGATAACTGTGCTAGTGAGAAATCAAATCACTTTCAAATGGCCAGACAAGAAACCAAATCAAGAAGAATTCATTCCTCCTACACGCAAATCCTCGTCACCACGCAAATCAAGAAGAAATTCTAGATAGTACTTTAATAAGAGTATAATACATTAATACGAGTATATTGTAGGAGTACCTTGCATGTAAGAAAAAAAAGTATTAAATCAATTGGCATTTATTTTATAATTACCGTCACCCAATTCGGACTGTACATACACGTTAACACGTATTGCATTTATTAATTATAACTGCATATAAGTGTAGTAGCCGTGTAGCCGTAGCTGTCCACGCATTCCACTGAAGAAAAATCGAAGGTCCATGTTACCATGGTCCGTGGAGTCGTAGATCATTGATGCACTGCACGACGATGTAACACGAGTATGGGTCTCAATTAAATGTTTCAACTTGCTGTGCATGAGCATGACGAATCAGTGGCTAGGATTTTGTCAACCAGTAACAAGTACTGGAGCCAGCACGCGAGCTACAGAGATCATCGAATAGGTGCAGCACTGCAGCCACCACGTTGTTGTACCTATTATAATATTCAACGTCGGCAACTAAGAGCACCCTCAATGCTGAAAACTATCATAATTTATATACTCTAAGATATCGCGTCGAGAAACTATCTTCCACAACGTAATTTTTTATCAAAGTATTCCTAATCCACTTTTGTCTCTCGCAAACGGTCTTGATTTGCGTATAGACTTGTTTCTTATGTTTTCTTTCTTTCTTTAATATATAGGATAAAGTCCATTTTTGACCATTCAACTTTTACCACAGTTTAGTTTTGACCATCGAACTTCAAAACTGGATATCTTTGACCATCCAATTTTTAAACCGTTCACAATTGACCATCAGGCGGTTTTGATGGGTGGTTTTAACTTTTTTTATTTACAATTTAGTCCTTAGAACTTAAAATGATCGTTACTTTTTGCTCGTAGCTCCGATTTAGGTGATTCTTGCGGTCACGTATTTATAACGGTAAGCTTTATCTTTTAGAATGTTTTTATACAACTTTATAACTATTTTTTATATTATTTTTCTGTTGTTGTGTAAAAACAATAATATAAGAAACGTAAAACAAACAATTACAAAATTAATATGAGCAACATTTTAAATTATAACGTTCATATTATGAACGCATGACCGCAAGAATCACTTAAATTGGAGATACGAGAAAAAAATAGTAATCATTTTAAGGTTTAAGGACTATTTTTAATCATTTTATTTACAATTTAGTCCTTGGATCTTAAAATGATTACTATTTTTTTATCTCTAATTTAAGTGATTCTTGTAATCATACGTCAATAACGATGAGCTTTATATTTAAAAATGTGTTCATATTATTTTGTAACTGTTTGTTTTACTTTTCTTATATTGTTGTTTTTACGTAACAACATAAGAATAATATAGCAAATAGTGATAAAATAGTATAAAGAACATTTAAGAAGATAAAACTCATTGTTATGAGCACGTGACCGCAAGAATCACCTAAATCGGAGTTACAAGCAAAAAGTAATGATCATTTCAAGTTCTAAGGACTAAATTGTAAAAAAAAATTAAAACCACCCATCAAAACCGTCCGATGGTCAATTGTGAACGATTTTAAGAGTTGGATGGTCAAAGATACCGGGTTTGAAGTTCGATAGCCAAAACCAAACTGAGACAAAAGTTGGATGGCCAAAAATGACTTTTTCCTAATATATACAACCCACGTCAGCAAAAAAAAATATAATTGAGAGGGTAATTAATAAACTTAGACTTCACGATGATGTCTGCATTGTAAATATCACTAAATTATGTAAAAATCGTGATATGTTCAGAATTTATCATTATTGACCATTATTACAATTTTGACCATTAGATCTATTAAAAAATTATTGCAACCATACAAAAAGATGAGTCATACCTGACATACGCAATTTCACATGACCCACTGTGCGCATTGACTTTAATTACCACTCAGACGACGTATCGTCACTATTTTTTCTTACAACTTTAATCGTTTATCCTATTAAAAAATTATGTAAATATCATTTATTTTGTTTGTGACATGTTCTACTATTGTAGATATTTTAAGTATACTCATCTTTTTGTATGTTTGCAATTCCCCCTCTGTTCCAATTCCAAATTATATGTTCCCTCTGTTCCAATTCCAAATTATAGGTTGTTTGTATTTTATTTCAAATTTGACCGCTCGATTTATTTAAAATAATCAAATATTTTGAAGAATCTTATTAACAAAACAAGTCAAAAATGATATTTTGCACAATTTTTAAAAATACAAGTGGTCAAACTTAAAATAAAAGGTCAAACAAACTATAATTTGGAAGGGAACAAGTATCAATCAATCTGCAGGGATCATCAAGTACAGTTACAGCATGTCCCGGGAAGACTTTGGAAGGAATTCCGTCGGTACCTCTCGAAAGACTCCATGTTAAGAACTGTAAAGCCCATGTACAAAGTCGCTAAAAATTGGGTTGTGCCCAAGGAAGCTGTATATCTATCTATGTTTCTATCAATGTTGCCCGCATATCCCTTTGATCGCCAAGAAGCCTTCTGTCAGCACCCTTTTTTTGGGCAAGATGTCAGTACCATTTCTTTGGAACTTATACGTCCAGCTAAAGATTTTTTTTGTCTGACATTATTCACTGTGATGCCTGTGTTTATCATCCAGACCAGGCGGCGACAATGGCGGAACAGCAGTTACAGCAGTATCCCTGAAGACAAGTTCAGCAGCTTGCAACATCTTTCTAGCTGATGCCGTGGAATCACTAGATCCAATCAGACTGATTGGCAAGTTTCCAGGTCTAGTAACATTTTGGTTCTGGGCATCCGGTTTCTTCTGCGAGAGTTTCTCGTTCACTGCAGCTTGGCCACCTGCAATGACCGAAGTGAAGACACCAGATTCCCGCAGACCTTGAACAATAGCCTGACAAAGAAAAGCAATCAGTTAAGCATCACATAGCATGGGAATTGATAGTGACTTCACACGAGCATTATTACGCACCATTGGGGTGTATATGCGAGTTAGCACTCCTTTCCTCATAAGCTTCAGATTCAGCTGCTTATCATTCCACACGACTCGCTCGTTGTACCTAGCCAACAAATAAAAGAGATATATTACATGGGGGAAAACAGCCAGAACAAGCATTGAACATCCATAGTTCTGCTGAGGAAAATGAGCACAAGAATTTAATGCATTTAACTGCATCAAGGGGCAGCTGGTTTGTAGATATTACATCTTTTCATCATTCATGAAATGGTCCAGTGCAGTCTGATAATTACAGATTCATGGCAGCCTACGGTGTAAGTTTTGTACCAACATAGTGTACACCCAGTACAGTCCTCAAGGCAATAAACTATGTTTCATGTAAGGAAAAATATAAAACAACAGTATTTATTCAAAAACCTAAGAAGACATCGATGTTGTTGGGCCTTTTGAGGTGAGCCAAGCCTTATCAAGCTGGTCCAAAGCCACACCTTTCCCCCATAGGAATGGAGGTCGGGAGCTGTTGGCAGGGTGCTGCATTCAATCTGACTGACTTTAGATAGATAATTTATGTATTTCGCTATTCTAAATACCTAAACTCAAGCAGTGCTAATTTGCTAATCCAAGCCTGACTTCAGCCATGTGGCGTTTAAGGGCTTTCCCCAAAGTCTGAAAAGTGAAAAGCCCGACATGTGATTTCTTTGAGGTTAATCTTGGCCCTAAAGCTTGCAACTTGGGAATCTTTACACATCCACTTGTTGCCATGTGCCTCAAGCTAAACAAGTCATTTCATTGTTCATGAATGAGTAACCACATCACAATGATGCGTGGACCCACTCAGCTTGAGATGGACCATAACTCACCTTCTCCAACCCTAAACGTTGCTTTACAGAAAAACAATGATACCATGTGAATCCTTTTTATAAGGGAAGTTTAAGTGATCCCTTAAGAAACTATCTTTTAAGTTTAAGGAAACTCACCAACACATAGACTAAATTTCTAAGGAAAAAATCATCTAAACAAAAAAAAATATTTTTTGTAATTCTAACTGCTATGTTCAGCCATTAAAGAGACACTCCTGCATGAGTGAACAGCACCCCCAGTGCCTCTACAGCATAATATATGACAATAAGCACGGAAAATTACAAAAATTACCAGCGAAGCATTTCCTCTTCACTAGCAGTTGATGCAATTATAAAAGCCTGCACAACAAACATTAAAGTTAAATGGTCGAAGAGACGGTAATTGAGTTGCCAATAGGAAGCACCAACAACACTATTATTCCTAACAGTAAAGGCACTTATTGATATCAAATGGAATTAAGTTACCATCCAACCACTACAATTTCTTCTGAGCTTCAGAATTACTTATAGGAGCATCTTTACTTACTGCTCTGTCAAAGTCTAGCATAAAACATCTTTTAACATCTTCTTTTGTAGGCTTGCATCCACAGCGATCACGTCTAGATGTCAAATCTGAAAATTTAGTATATGTATAGTGCAGAACTGCAGCCTCCTCCAACTTGATCTCACTGTAGTAATGTGCCAAAAATATTGTAAGCATAACTCTACTCTGAAAATATAAAGATGAGGTACCCTCTCCGGTCACAAATAATTTACATTTTGGACATGGACAGGTCTCCAAATTGCAACTTTTGGACAAATATACAGGAAAAATTGCATGTTCTCGATATCAAATAGTGGATGGTTCAAATTACAGTTTACTCCATAAGTATTTGTGACCAGAGGTAGTAACGATTAATATATGTTATAATGTAAAAATATATTTTAGCAAAAGATCTTTACTTTGGGCTCTTTGCATAGTTATGCCATCTGTGTGCGCCATTAGGACGGAGATTATCTTGAATTCTCGCAGCAGATTTTCCATTACCGTAAGTGAGAAAATAATTAGGGTTCCCTCGTGTTGCTTCCTTATACATGCCAAAATAAGTATCTTTCGGGAGATGATCATAATTCTTCTTGAACATAGATACCTGGCAAGATAGTGTAATGCGCAAAAGATATGTCATGGTGAGATCATATTAGCTGCAACAAGTCTGGAATACAAATGTAACATCATTCAGTGATACTGGTAATCTGCTGCAGCAGTTGCTCTAGGTTATAAGTTGCAGGAGCAGTGATGATGCAGTTATGAGATGCTTCCCTTGCTAAAAAATGATGGCAAAAGAGGCCTTTCAAAATAGCTAAAAACAACTACACAAATAGAAAATAACTTAGAAATGTGCGAGCACCGTGACTATATAACTGACCTTGCCAAACATGCAACACAACAGCAGACATTTGAAAAAACGATATATATTGCAACTTAGATGGTAAGGGTATACAACCCCAAGTCCCCAACCTTATCCATAGGCGAGAAGCCAGAATTACCACATCCAACTTAATTTTCTGTAGCAGTTAACTTGCTGAACTGGCTAGAATCCATGTCATTTATACTAAAAAAAGGCTAATTTAATTAGGGATGGCACCTGACAAAGGAACTTCACAAAGTATGCACAATTTCCTAGATGAAAGTCTGACCAACTAACAAGGAATGCAAGTCCAAACTAGTTTACAAGCAAAGGCAGAAAATCACGTGGTACTAAGTAACCTTGAGAAGGAAGGGGCAAAGAAAATTATATATATATATATATAGAACATTCAAGAATTTAAAAACAATAGTCAACCTCTCCTCATAGATGCCTTACAAAGGTGTGTAGAAACTACAGCATGCAATCATTCAAAAAATAAATTTAGTTTCTGTTCACAAAACAAAGCAGTTAAGTGTCCAGCACAATTAGAGGAATAAAGATGTTCCCTGTTTTGAACACGTGATTATTAAATGAGTAAAAAATGAATGCAAAACTCAATGGTGTAGGCATGTAGCAAAAATAAAGATCAATAAATGCAATGTTATTACATGCAAAAGGTTTATGTCGAGGATTTGGCTTGCAATCAGTGATCTACTGGCTGGGTCTTAAGGGGGGAAAACGGATAAGTGGCTTACTTCGCTGAATGGATCTTTTATGTTGTCACGCTCAACACTGCTTTCCTGCAGATATATTTATGTTAATTACAGCATAGAAGTTTTGTGTAAAGACAGAAATATGAATAGCTTGCAGACTTTATTCTTAACTTTGTTTTACTTACATAGTTTGGAAAAATAACCATATCGACATCATCAGGGACCTCTGCTAACAAACGCCTCACAGAATACTCAGCAGCTCCACCAGGGTATAGTAATTCATCAGTGTCTAGATGGATGATCCAATCCATGCCATAATCCTTCAACGAATAAAATTGTAGTTAGTGCCTAATGAAAATCTAGAAACCTACAATATTGCATAGCAGCCTCATTGACAAGCAAAAAACTATATATGTAGTTCAATCATGCACCTCTTCAAAAAAAAGTTCAATCATGCATAATAATATAAGTAACAGAGGAGATAACAGAAAAGACATACCCGAGCCATTACAATAGCCATCTCCATGTTGAGTGATTGCTTCACAAAGAGTTCATAGTTGCAAGGTTTGTAGAAAAAGCCTGATAGCCAAGTCTCGTTCCAGATTCGACTTTAAGCAGAACAACAAAATACATCAGGAAGGAGAAAGAAGTGAATGACAGAAACTCAATCGACAAGCATGCCAACTTAGGCACTCCTTTACCGGTCAACAATGGGCACTATAGGATATTGTGACATGTTATGTCCTAACAGTGGGTCACTACTCAAGCATAGAGTTTTGTCGGGTAAAATAAAATCTCCAAAAGGTTTTACTTTGTGTTTCAATAGAAAAGGAAGATATGGATATAGACGCTCATTGTTTCTTCAAAGTGATTAAGGAATCAGTCAAATTACATATTTAAGATATACATGTTTGGTGACGTGTGATGTTATGCCGCTGTGCGGTATAGGATTATTTGTACAGTTATGTTCATGAAAATGTCCTATGCCATTCCTTACCGGTAAAAATTATTTTTCATCCACCATTGGTTTGATGTGCTTTGACTTAATTTTGCCTGAACCAAGAGCCATGCGCTTTCTGATTTTAAAGAAAGAAGTGAAATGCACAAAATTTATCTAGTTGGTGGCAGAAAAGAACACACCTCCTCGCCTGCTTCTCCTCAAGATCCTTTGTTCTGTACACCACTTTTACGCCCTTGCAGCAGCATGAGGGAAATAAAGGCACTCATATTAGCACTGGAACAACAAGACTGGAGGAAATAAACGCACTCAGAACTTGTTACCCACAGGAATAGACTCGAGGACTCCGGCGACATTGGGTTTGGCCGCCTTCCCCTCCACGAAGAGCAGGAACTGCGCGACGCCAACGACCTTGTGATAGAAGAGCCAGGGCAGGATCTGCTCAAGCCCCGCGGAGGTGCTCGTCTGCACGCAAACCTTGGGCGAGCCCGAGTCGGAGGGGAAGGACCAGCCGCGGAGGTAAGGGAAGGAGGGGGCGGAAGAGCCGACGAGGACTTCCCTGCAGTCGGACGAGGGGAGGGACAGCCGGGTGGTCTCGGCCATGCCGGGGAAGGCGTGCGGCGGCCAGCGCGCGGTCGGGTCCTCGACGCCGCCGCCGCGCCACTGGAGCACGAAGGCCAGCGCGGCGAGCGTGAGCGGGAGGACCGTCAGGAGCAGGAGCAGGCGGCGCCATGCGGCGCTGCCGCCGGAGGGCGCCTGCGCCGGCGGCATGGAGAAACGCCGATCTGCCGAGCTCCGGTTGATGTGGTGGGGTTTCTGTTCGTTCCCCACCACGGCCCGTTTAATTTGAGGCCACTTTCGTTTCCTTTGCCCGGCCATACATAAATGGCCAAATTTTCCATGATTTTGCGTTATCATTAAAATAATGATTTTTAGTATTTAATAACTACGGAGTACTACTCTCTCCGTTCTAAATTATTATAGATCGTTTGACCTTTTATCTGAAGTTTGACCGCTCGATTCAAAAAGTTTGTGCAAACTTTGTCAAATTTAAGTTATTCTTGAAAAGCTTTTATTAACAAATCAAGCCACAACAAAAAAATAATACTTTTTGAATAAGACAAGCGGTCAAACTTGAGGTTAAAAAGTCAAATATAATTTGAAATGGAGGAAGTACATAATCATAGAATATTTAACTGTTTGATATCATACAAAATTATATAGAAGCACCCACTTAAGATTTCTCTCAACCCTCAGCGTGTCACGTCAGCATCCGCTATGTCTTCTCTCAACATACAAGTTGTCTACATCACCATCCACTAAAATCATTAATTTATTTCTTCTACCAATTTTCTATGTCTAATAACATCCATGTATGCAATGTGTTATTTACAGTAAAATGTTGCGATGCAATCACTTTAGTGTTTTTACTTTCAAATCTTATTTTCAAAATTTGTACAAATTTCCGCAGCAACACGCGGGGTATCACCTAGTATTTACGGATAGCACATCCCCATTTTCTATCTCGCATCTCCAAGAGACAGCTTATCTTTGCTTCTCTGTTTGACTCTCTATTTGAGTTGGCTAAAATATTTTCCTCGATACAGAGTTGCTCACTTCAACAAATTCTCATTTCCCACTCTCCATTTCAGCGAGCTCCCGTCGGAACCGTGGGATTGGAGACATTGTAAGAGTCCCTAGACTATGGATATGATATGATGATTGGCCAGCTCCACTAACCAACACCACTAACGGTGAAAAGAAATAGAAAGTATTCAGTGGGTCAGAGGACACATAGATTTGAACTGTTTGACTAAATCTAGTATGGTTAAGATTCTTAGGCCAGCTAACCCAGAACCGTGTTCGAAGAAATACAACTCAGTTTGGTTGCATTATTCAGATTTACTACCTCTGTTTTTTCTTTATTTGATGCCAGCTAACTCAATTTGGAGCTAATGAACGTCATAGTATAAACGAGAGAACAGAGGTAAGACCGATTGCAGGCCTGCATTGTATAGGTCAGCTTATTATATGCTGCGGTGAGTCTCCACACTCCACTCCCCTGGAGCTCAACTCAAGGCCTGGCGTTGGTAATGGACACCGGTGCGGTGTGGCCTACCAGAGCAGCGTGTACTCGTGCGTTCGCGGCTCGGCTGCCGAGCGAGGAGAGATGGCGGGCGTCGCTGCAGCCGGCAATCGGCGTCGAAAGAGAGAACTCAATCGAAAGCTTTCATTTTTTCTCATCAACACATCACGAAATTTGTGCGTACCAGCACTAGGATGCGTCTCAGATTCAAATCGAGAGAAGAATAAAACATCACGAAAAAACCCAGCTTTCAGAGGTACAGAGTGGACATTGTTACGCATACGGCTGCCTGATACGATCTTGTTACGACTTGAACTTGATCCGTGCATCGCGCGTACCCAAGGCCCTTGATGGCTATCAAGACGCTTTGGGTTGTACCCAAACAGTAACAAACTGGTCGTATCAATAGCAAGCAGGGCTGACTTGAATGCAATTAGAACATCCACCCATGCAGCACAAGAGGAAAGATGAGACCCAAGTAGAACTTGCAATTGTCTTTACATCCCAGATTACCGTGCAGACTAATAGTCAATCAAGGATAACAAAACATACAAGGTGGCACCATGGATCTACACTTCTCTTGCATCCTCTCAAGGTAAAAAAAGTCTTGTCTAGTGAATATCACTCCTCTTCCTCCTCATCCATGTCGTTTTCACTAACAAGATGACCAAGGGAAACCTTGGCCTTTTTCACTTGTGGTGAACTCGAGGCAGCAACCCCCTCTCCTTTCCTCTTCTCACCCTGCCCTGCATCATCCCCATCTTGCATACCCTCACCTGAAGACTTGCCGCCGCCGCCATCCAGGGCAGAATCATCCTTCTCCGCCGATGGTAGCTCAGCTCCCTTCTCTGATGGTAGCTCAGCTCCCTTCTTCAAGGACTGCTCGCACTCTTTCAGGAACGCACGCACATCGTCATCCTCCGCGACATGCAGGGCTGTCTGGCCGCCTTTCGTCTTTGCTGTGACGTCGACGCCTTTCTTCACAAGATACTTCACAAGATCAAGGTGGGAGTTCTGCGCAGCGAAATGCAGCGCCGTAAAGCCTTTCCTGTTCTTCGCTTTCACGGTGGCACCAGCTGCCAGCAGCTCGCGAACCACTTCTATATGGCCTTTCTGGGAGGCAAAATGAATTGCCGCGGTGTCATCCATTGCTGCAGCTCCTACATCAGCTTTGTGCTTGCAAAGGCATTTCACAACCTCAACATGCCCAGCCCATGCAGCCAAGTGGAGTCTGAATAAAGAAATACATCGTGTCAAGAGTAAAGTTAACTGAGAAAATAGATCGAGAATACTACTGCAACAACATATCCTGCCCACTGAGATACTACCCTGCCTCTATACTGCACTGACAATTCATCTAGAATGAAGCACCACGAAAGCTAAAATGAAGAACATCCGCATTGATACTAGCAGAAGGTCGGGGTTAGTGCAATAGCACATAATTGTGCCTAGTCAATCCCTTGCAAAAACTTGAAGCCAAGAACAACACAATAGCTTGTTACCCTGAATTATCAAAAAGTTCAGGAACTACAACTAATAGGTAAAATAGTTTGGTGCGAGCTAGTTTCAGAAGGAAAATGTTATCACAACTTGGTCATGCAAATTCCCATTAAAATTAAATCCCTTGGTAAAAGATAATAATCAGCATACAAGCTGAAGAAAGGAGAAAATAAATAAACATGTTTGTAATGATATAGTATGACAAATCATAGCATCAGTCAGCATGCACAATTCTGGATGTAATATGATTCACTGAAGCAAAGATTATATCTACACTGTGTCATATCACTCTTGCCGATATAAACAGAAGGCATTGGCTGGATATGATAGCGAGAGAAACATATGAGAATGGCGGTCAAATAACAAGCATGATGTAGAGAAATCAGTTTTCCCTCAACCCAAACTATTCATAGATGCAGCAAAAACAATTTATAGTTCCAATGAATCAGTTTGCCCCCAAAGTTGGTCTTGGCCTCTTATAGAACTTTAAGTTTGAACCCTGGTGTGAGCCTCAGGGCCTCATTGAGGCCCAGTTTGTAAACTGAGAATTTAATCCATTCCTGCAAATATTCAGGCATTGTGATTGGGCCCGGGTTGGAATTGCTGAAGACACTCAACTCATGAGCATGCTAGTGAAATCTTTGGATATGTGCAGTTTGTTTTATAACAAGAAGTAACAAGAAGCAAAGATATGAAATAAGGTGCCCTATGCTATCCATGAACTAGCAGAAAAATTGTTTGACGGGTACAGCTTTGACGGATAAAGATGATTTGTCAGTGCTATGCGGAGGGGGAAAATAAGGAGGTCCAGATGCAGGATGAACATAATTTCGTGTAGTGGGATAAGGTGGTCGATTTCGTAAAAGAAAGAGTGGCTACTCAGTTGGAACAACAGAACGCGTAACAAAAACTAATAAGGAACCCAATCATCTAGAAGAAGCCGCAAGCGCGCACACAGGCTTCTTGTGCTAGGGTTTCTGACCAAGGGCATATGAGTACTCTACTTCTAAATAAAAATAGTAACGATCCAGCACATCTGCACAAGGCATAGACGCATAGTTACTCGGCTCTTCTCTGCTCAGATGGCGGGAGGGGAAGGGAGGGTAAGGGGGGACTTGGCAGGGATGGTGGTGCGTACGGGGTGCGGGAGAGGCGGTCCCTTGAGTTGACGGCGAGAGGGTTGGACTCGCACAGCGACTCCGCCGCGGCCGCATCGCCATCCCTCGCAGCCTTGTGCAGATGGAGATCGCCTTCCTCATCTCGCCCTCGCCCGCGCCCTCTTCCGCCTCCGCGGCCGCCGCCGCCGTGCTGCCGCCTCCCCATCTGTCTGGGCCTCCGGGGTCGGAACGAAGCGAATCGCGCGGGCAGAAAGGAAGGAAGGACCTCACCGGCCTAGGACGCCATCTGAAATGGGCCTTCTCATATATAGATTTAATTGGGCCTAGTTATTAGTAATCCAAGATAGCAAATGAGCCTGCTATGGTTTAGATTTGGGCTTTATCTTTCTTAGGAAACGTCGTCAGTGGAACTTTTTTATTTTTATATTACTTTTTATTAATTTAGCAAAACTATACTACAACCGCAGTACCCCATAGGGCATGGCGGAGGGTACTGTTCCACTTGCAACCGCTGTGGCCCATGGCGGTAGGGTCAGTCCGTTTTTAAAAAATCGTAACTTTTTTGTATGACCTCGGATGGAGATAAACTTTATACGAAACTTGTAGCTTTTGACGAGATTTTTATCGATGACTTTTAAATTTGTAGAACGTAAACTTTTGCTTACACGTACATTTTCAGTCAATTTACATGGAGTTTCAGTTATTATGTTATAATGAAAGAAGTCAATGTGCTAAACTTCCCTAAATTACTTGAATTTCGCAACAATTCAATTCAGACACTAAAATTATACACTACAACCCACGCAAATTCTTTGTCAAGAAAAGGTGTAAATTGCTTGCCGCAAATTAGGGAGTATGAGCCATTGGGTTGATCCAAGGCTCCAAATCAGGTCTAAAATTGGGCAAAATGTCTAAGAAAACTATGGAGGAATCTTTCTTCTTTTGCCTAACGTAAAGGGATTGTCGAGATGACAAAGTAACCAAGGGAAAAGATCCTTTTCACTTTCTTAAACAACCGGCTCTCTTTGCTTGACCCTCAGAACAAAATTTTGGCTCAACGTAACCATCTTCTTCTCTACCTATAAACAATTTGAAATATGATTTGCACTGAGATTTTGTTATTTTCATTTCTTCGTATACAAATTGGATTTCTTTACTTTAAAATCTGTAGGATGATGGTAATATGTCACAAAAAGAATTTAAATAATTCTTAACAGTACTTTTTATGCAACTTTTTTTATATCTCTAAGTAATTTATATGAAATGTTCTAACATATGAAACTAATCAATAAAAGTTCTTTATGAATTTTTAACATACTTTATGATGGGCTATGTCGCCCTACACAATTTAGACTCAATTGTAACTTGAAGTAAAAAAAAAAGATAAATCTTGTTTGTAAGGTAGACTGGGCTAGTTGAAATAGCTAACGCGGGGGGGGGGGGGGGGGCAGATAATGTAATCCAACTTGGCAACTTGGGGAGTGGCGTGGGTATTTGCAAATCGGTTCGTGAGAATCGTGAACTCTGAAAATGAAAATGCAAGTCAAAGTCTTCCTTCTTATTCCCCCCACCTCCGGCCGCCATGGGGCCACCATGGCTGTTCTTTGTCCTGGGATGGGAATAAAAAGTGTGCGTGGACAAGTCCACTGTCCACCGACGACAGGGAAGCTCAAGCTCCGATCTGATCCCTTATTTGGGCCCACATGTCATGACCATGACACGGGATTGCCGCTCGCGGCACGCCGTGAACAGCACCGCAAAATGGAAGAAAAAAAATCGAGCAGGTCCAATTCGCAGCGGCGACAGGACTGACCTGCCACCTGCCAGTCGTCTTCTTTGCAATCAGGCGGCTTCGTCTTCCCGTAAATCCCCCGTAGGATGATGTGATTTTGGTGGAATGGACCTGGAGCAATTTTAGTTAGCAGCCGCTTCGTCCGGTCGTTGTCTTCGTTCGGTAATCGCCATTGATTTCCAATCCACACCAGATCGAGGAGGAGGAGAAGAGGGAGCAGTCCTGCCTGCTGTTCGATCGATTCGCAGCGCAGGAACTACAGGGAGAGCGAGCATCCCGTCTCCTCTCCTCCGGCTAGCCCAGCCGAACCCAGCGGCTCCTGCGCGGGCACCGGTCATGGCGTCCCTCCTCCTCCTCTGCCTCGTCCTCCTCGTCCCGCCCTTCGCCGCCGCGCAGCAGATGCCCTCTTTCTCCGCCAACGACACGCCCTGGCGCCCCACCGAAAGCAACCGCACCCTCGTCTCGCCGCGAGGGGACTTCGCCGCCGGGTTCGTGGCGGTGAGCTCCGCTCCGTCCAGGTACCGCTTCGCCGTCTGGGTCGTCGGCGCCAGCTCCACCGACAGGACCGTCATCTGGTACGCCCACAATTCCTCCGCCCACGAGGCCGCCGGCACATCCTCGCTCGCCGTCGACGCTTCGGGCCAGCTCGCCTGGACTGACGGCGGGAACAACACCATCTGGAGGCCCTCGCTCCCCGCCAATTCCTCCGCCAGCACGGCGGTGCTGCGGCTCAACGACACGGGGAGCCTCGTCTTCGGCGGCGCTGCCTGGTCGAGCTTCTCCGAGCCAATCAACACGCTCATGGCGGGGCAGGCCATACCCAAGGGCAACGGCACCACCACGCTCCAGTCCGCCAACGGCCGCTACACGCTCGTCAACTCCGCCACGCTGCAGTTGAACAACGGCAACCTGATGTACGCCAACATCAGCGGCGGCGGCTCGCTGCTCAACCTCACCGACGACGGCAAGCTCATTCTCAGCGGCGGGAACCCTGCGCAGCTCATCGCCTCGGACCAAGGCACCAACAAGCGGGTGCGGCGGCTCACGCTCGACGACGACGGCAACCTGCGGCTCTACAGCCTACTGCCCAAGACCCGGCGGTGGAAAGTGGTGTGGCAGCTCGTGCAGGAGCTCTGCACCATCCGGGGCACCTGCGAAGGCGGCAGGATCTGCGTCCCCGTCGGCGCCGACAGCGTCAGCTGCGTCTGCCCGCCGGGGTACCGCAACGCCACACTGACGGGCCCCTGCACGCCGAAGCAGAACTACACCGGCAGGGGCAACGACGACAAGTTCGTCCGGATGGACTTCGTCTCCTTCTCCGGCGGCGCGGTCTACACGCTGTCGGAACCTGGCAGCTATATGAGCAAGGCGTCGCCGCAGAACCTCAAGGACTGCAAGAGTCTGTGCCGGCGGAACGCGGGGTGCGTGGCGTTCGGGTACAAGTTCGGCGGCGACCGGACGTGCCTCCAGTACACGCAGCTGGTGGACGGGTACTGGTCCCCGGCGACGGAGATGTCGACGTACCTGCGGGTGGTGTCGTCGGACAACGACAGCAACCCGTTCACGGGGATGACGGACATGATCCAGACGGTGTGCCCGGTGACTCTGGCGCTGCCGGTGCCGCCGAAGCAGAGGAAGACGACGATCCGGAACGTGGCCATCATCACGGTGCTGTTCGCGGTGGAGCTCCTGGCCGGGGTGCTGTCGTTCTGGGCGTTCCTGCGCAAGTACTCGCAGTACCGGGAGATGGCGCGGACGCTGGGGCTGGAGTATCTCCCCGCCGGCGGGCCCCGGCGGTTCTCGCACGCGGAGCTCAAGGCGGCGACCAAGGACTTCTCCGACGTGGTGGGGCGCGGCGCGTACGGAACCGTGTACCGCGGCGAGCTCCCCGACCGGCGCGCCGTGGCGGTGAAGCAGCTGCACAGCGTGGGCGGCGGCGAGGCGGAGTTCTGGGCGGAGGTGACCATCATCGCGCGGATGCACCACCTCAACCTGGTCCGCATGTGGGGATTCTGCGCCGACCGGGACCAGCGGATGCTCGTCTACGAGTACGTGCCCAACGGCTCGCTCGACAAGTACCTCTTCGCCGGCGGTGGTGCCAGCGGCGGCGCTGCTGCCGGAGAGGAGAACGATAACTCCTCCTCGTCGGAGCAGCAGCCATTGCTGGACCTGCACACCCGCTACCGCATCGCCCTGGGCGTGGCCCGCGCCATCGCGTACCTCCACGAGGAATGCCTGGAGTGGGTGCTCCACTGCGACATCAAGCCGGAGAACATCCTGCTGGAGGACGACTTCTGCCCCAAGGTGTCGGACTTCGGGCTCTCCAAGCTGACAAGCAAGCGCGACAAGGTGACCATGTCCCGGATCCGGGGCACCCGCGGGTACATGGCCCCGGAGTGGGTGATCCACCGGGAGCCCATCACGGCCAAGGCCGACGTGTACAGCTTCGGCATGGTGCTCCTGGAGATCGTCTCCGGCCGCCGCAACTACGGGTTCCGGCAGGAGTCGGTGGGCAGCGAGGACTGGTACTTCCCCAAGTGGGCGTACGAGAAGGTCTACGTGGAGCGCCGCATCGACGACATCCTCGACCCGCGGATCGCCGCCTCCTACGACGACGCCGCCAGCGTCGCCACCGTCGAGCGGATGGTCAAGACCGCCATGTGGTGCCTGCAGGACCGCGCCGAGATGAGGCCGTCCATGGGGAAGGTGGCCAAGATGCTCGAGGGGTCCGTCGAGATCACCGACCCCGTCAAGCCCACCATCTTCTGCGTGCAGGACGACTAGCCGATCAGCTGGCCGTTCCAGTTCCAGATTCCATACGTGAATGTGAATGTGAATTCCCCTGCTGTTCTGTTCATTCATATAAATTACCACTACTAATTACTGCGTACTACTGTAGCAACTGCAGATCGAGTTCCTGTTATGGAAATTTCAAGGAAATCACTCTGTTTTCGACTCCTCTGGCCCTTGGATTTCTTGATTCCAAACGTGTCCCTTTCTTCATACCGGTCAAACACCAACGGCGTAGACACCGTGCAGCGTTTGACTTTGACAGGTCGACGATTCAACGCGACTGACTTTATAAACAAATGGCAGATTACTGTTGCTTTGCTATGTACAATTCTATCTCGCGTCAGGTCAGGAACACGTCCCGAAAGCTCAGCTTTCAGCAAAATAGAAAAAGGTCCAAACTTTTTTTTTCCAACACGATGAAGCTCACGGTATTCACATGGGAGCACGTGACTGCCGCATTACCAATGGGCCATCCGTCTCCGATTTCTTTACACGATTCCATCAACTCCTTTTCTCGCCTTTTCTCTCTTTTTTTTTTTTTTGACACCTCTCGTCTGGATACAGCTGTAGAATCTGTTCGTACACAGACTCACACCTACACCACCCACACGCACACCTCACACACACACCACCTGTATACAACTAGACTTACAACTATACACAGAAAGCTAGACACGTCTTTGGAGAGATCACTAGAGTCTTCAAGGCTCCGGTAACGAGTATGTTGCAGTCCCTTTGTGGCACCACGCGTTGAGAGGTTCATTTGAAAGGAACCTACTGTTCCTGGGTGAGACACCGGCGTCGAAGCCAGGCTTCGAATGCGGGCGGGCAGGACGCACACCAGCGATCCTAGCCAACTGAGCTACGGCTCAGTTCTCAGCTCGCCTTTTCTCTCTAGTGATCTGGAGAACTGGACAGCGCCTATCCCATCTAGTGATCTACTCTCTCCATTTCATATTTCGTTTTTGCTATGCATTGAGATATATAATTATGTTGATACATAACAAAAAATGTATCTAAAAAATCAAAATGACAAGTAATATGAAACGGCGGGTGTACAATAGGAAGTTTGCAGTGCTAATTATTTATTTCATGGGTCTTTCAAAAATAACTATTTATTTCATGGAATCTTTTTTTAACGGAGTTTCATCTATTTGTCAAGAGTTCAATTTTTATGCAGCTCATCACTCAATTCTTTTAAGAGAATAGACCGTATGGTCCAGCTTCAATATAAAGCAGAGTTTAGACTGGGGATAGATACAAGTTTACAAATGTTCAAGCACAGGCTATCAGCTAATTCAGACCATTTCTTCAGTTAAAGTTCGAGCCACTACTATCTACAGGCCCCTCTAAGCGCAGGACCAAACGCCAGCCACTACTAACGCTACAGCAGAAGTTACACACAGCTTCCTCCCATCACACTCTTGGATCACCATCAGATCTTAATGATGATGGTTGGAAGTTGCTCCTTCTTTTTTTTCTTTGTACAAACCTACATCAGGGGAAGAGACTACTAATAAATTGTTAAATACACAGATTTGTAGGTATGGCAGATGTGTTACGGAATTTTACGATAAATTTATTGTGAGAGAAAAATATTGTGGAAGAAGTCGAATAAAAGAAGCCAAACGAAATCAAATCGTTACATATAAGCCACCAACTCCACGCCGCACATGTCTTAAAAAAAACTCCAGGCGACGCATCAGGCGAATTTTAGACGGTCATGAAGTTCCTTGCTGTTTGTGTTGTCTTTTTCCACATTCTCTCTCAGTACCTTGGGCTGGATTTGTTGATGTGTTATCTCTTTCTATACTTTTTCAGCCCAAGCCCATGCAAACTTATGGACATTCTTGTGTTCTGTGTTTCTGGACTCTGGTCTATAATTTGCCGCATGGGCCGTCTAGTAAGTGTTTTCTTGCTGATTCCGTCGAGTAATGTCGTCTGATAATTTTTCAACACTAACGGTTTCCTCTGCTATTTGTTTGTGAGCCATGCACATGGTCATATCTCATATGTTTCAAGATTAATTTCACCTAGTGATTGATGTGGAGTTAAAATTAAGTTATCTCGAAATTCTACCTTCCCACAACCAGTTCCCCAATAATTACCTAGCAACATATCAGGTAAAAACTACAACTTTCGTAAAAACTTATGCAAATCACGACAAAAAAGTCGTCTAAATTTAACAAAAACAAAATCACACATGTAGATGATATAATGATACACAACCTTGTAAAATATCTTGTGCAAACTCGACTTTGTTTGTGTGTCACAAACGAAGTCGAGTTTAGACAAAATATTTTACAAAGTTCTGTATCATCTACATCTGTGATGTTTTTGGTGAATTTAAACGACTTTTTTTACCATGGTTTCCATGGGTTTTCACGAAGGTTATGGTTTCCGCATGATACATTCCCTAATTACCTCCCCAACATTTTTAAAAATGTCACGTCAGCATAATGAGCCATCACTTGGGTCGGCCTGGTCTCGCCTAACGCACATTTCTTCTTCCTCCACCGTCGTGATCCTCCCTACACCGCTGCCAAACCTCCACTGTCACCCTCCTTGTGCTGCACCTCCTCCCCGTGTAACAAGTCGTTGCCCTCTGCAATTCGAATCGGAGATAGGCAAAACAGATTTGCTATGAGTCCATGTAGCTTTTCCATGCATATGGTGATGGACACCGAGTTCTTAAGGCTGCAGGATACCGAGAACTTGAGGGTGCTGGCTGCCGGTGTCGGGAATATGAGTAGGGCTGGATAACGAGCCGGCTCGGCTCGGCTCGCTGCAGCTCGTTAAGATAACGAGCTAGCTCGGCTCGACTCGTTATCTAAACGAGCTGAAAATGCTGCTCGGCTCGGCTCGGTACCTGCTCGAGCTGACTCGTTGAAGCTCGCGAGCCAAGGCTGTAAACATGAGTTCAGATAAAATCGAAAGGGCAAACAGCTGAAAATTGCAATCGCAACCAAAGTAATAGCACCAGATCATGCAAAATCACATCAGCTTAAACCTTAAATCAAACAAAAGTTAGAGTAACGGCATGCGGATGCATCAAGCAAGATCTAGTTCGTAATCAAAGGATCAAAGAATTAAGTAAATTGATTTCCTCCATGACGACAGGTAGCAGCGGAAATTATTGCTCCTGTTGCCGACCTCCACCATGAAAGCAGCACGAGGTGTGTGGACTAGCACAAATCTGTACGGCAACCATACCAGCATCGCACTATCGATCTCCTTGTTGCCCCTTTGCATGCGAAGCTTAAGCCCTTGAGTCCTTGACGCGGCCCCCCAACCAGGCTTGCTCGGCACCATCAGTATCAGGGAGCAAGGCTGGAGAGATCGAAGGAGCGGGGATGCAAGCGAGAGGTAGAGAGCTGAGCAGAGACAGGTGTGGCGGCGCGTGAGGGAGGTGGGGAAAGAAGCGAGAGGCCGAGCGGATGCGGATAAGACTGGGTGGGGGATGACTGGATGAGTGCGTTGGAGCTAATGTTGGGCTTAAAATGCTTGTGGGCCGGTCGCTGACTAGCTATTGCATGGCTTATCCTATTTTTCTACTCAGCTCGTTAAGCTCGTGAGCTGCTCGCGAGCCGGCTCGAACTCGCTCGTTATACTAACGAGTTGAAAAGCTAGCTCGAGCTGGCTCGTTAGCGTAACGAGCCGAGCCGAGTCGAGCCGAGCTAGCTCCGAGCCGAGCGAGCTAACGAGTTGCGAGCATTTTGTCCAGCTCTAAATATGAGGATGTAGGCCGCTGAGCACGACCACCACACGTCGTCGGGGCAGCCCGTCAGTGGCGAGCCGAGGGGGGGTGGTGGTGGTGGTGGTGGCAGGGGCCATGCCCCCGTGGCTTGCAAATCTCCACTGAAAATTTGATTTTGATCAAGCTTTTTAGATAAATTAGTACTGTTGTCCCCTCTCAAAGATGAAAAAAATCAATTCCTGGCTAGCCATTGTGGCCCGGCACTGCTTCTTCCCTGCAGCAGCTACCGCCGCTATCGCATTCTAAACCCCCTACAGCAGCTACCGCCACCGCCGCCGCCGCCACGCCCTTCCCCGCTACCGCTGCTGCTCTCTCTCTTGCCGCGCAAACGTTCCTGCCTTCTTCGATTTCGCGCGCGCAGAGGATTTTCCCGCGGGAATCATGGCATGCGAATGGATTGGGGATACGAGACGAGCACTAATATTTGTGTGGTGTGGAGGGTTTTTTTAGAACGCGAATTGATTGGGGTGGTGATCTGTTGGAGTCCTATTTTTTCAGTTTTCTAAAAAAAAGGTCTTAGGGATTTTTGTACATTTTTTTGGAGTTGCTCTTAAGCCATGGGCTTCCCTCCCTACTCGCTAGTGCCACGCATGGAGGTGGTGTCGTTCAGGGAGATGAGGTGGCGTCCGATTCGCAGATGGCGCCAGACTCCATCTCGTCAGAGCAGGTGGTGCCGTCGGACTCGTAGTGACCATGCTCTTGTTGTCATCTCGGCCATGAGGACCGTCAAGACTGACGGCGCGCACATTTGCGTAGGTACTCCCTCGTCCCATAAAATAGTGCAATTTTAGTTTTTTTAGATAGATTAGTGGAGGAATGAAAAGACTCTAATGTCCTCGTTTGTTTGTCAAATGTAGTAAGTTTTGTCATGCAAATCAGATCTGACCACTTAATTAGGAAGATAATTAAATCTATTTTCTAAGATTGTATTCTTTGTGAGATTTTTTTCAAAAGTGAGAATTGCTCTTGCTGTCGTCTCATCCACGAGGAATACAAACTTGCCGGTTGGACACATGCATGGCCTCAACGAGTTCGACTGTGAGCTTTTCATTCCCGATACGACAATGTGTCCAAGCCCGGGAAGGATGACGCCAAGCTCCCTACGGCAGAGAAGGACAACAACTAGGTTGTTCGGCTAGTAGAATGAAGAGTGTTCGATTGGTAGATTGCATAGTATTGTGTGAGAGGAAATAAATTTAGATAAGCCGAGCTCAGACCAGCCGAACAGCCTCAACGTCAAGCTCGCTGCCGGGAAGGGTCACATTGAAGAGCGTCGTGAACAACAAGATGGAGCAGCCATGGAATTTTAAATCATCGGTAAGATAACACTACTAGTCGAGATCTAGTTAAACCATCGCATTGTATTACATTGCAATGCTTATCATCCGCAATAGTACTAGTAATTGTGCAACTACTAATTGAGGTCTAGTTCACTACCTGGAATAGTTGCTTCCATGACATTCAGCTCTTGACGTTCTAAATTTTCATCATTGAACCGACAACCAGCGGCGAATCCAGGATTTAAAGCTGGGGTGGGCCAAGAACCATTTTTTCCCTTCATCTACAGTAGCTACAGTAGCAAAATCGGATTTTTGTGCGAGTCTAGAGATGTTATACCACTGGTTTCATGTTAGAGGATCAAATTTCATTCTTTGTGATAATTGAGGGGAGTAAACCAGGCTTTTTAAAGAAAAATCAAGGTTCATCACTCTTGGGCTGAATCTTAGGGTGGGTCGTGCCCCCTTGCCCACCCTCGAGATACGCCACTGCCGACAACATTTTTAAAAAAATCGCCATTCGTCGCATATCACCACCAACGTCGCTTAGCTCATGTGGATGTATAATGGAAGAGAAATAAACGTCACATAACACAATCTCATATCATATAAAATGGTGCACCTCTACACCTTTGTATCGGTGACGACGATTTGTCATAGAATCGGTGGGCCACTTGTGGCGTTAGAACCGATAGGTCCACCGTTTCTCTATGGCTGCACGTGAGTAGGATGGCCATCTACATGTATGGGTGTGAGCCCATAATGCGGACGATGTGTACTCCTTCCGTCCCAAAAAGAGTGTCGTTTTCGATTCCCGAGAAACAATTTTGACTAAATATATGAAAATATATATATATTAATATTTATGGTAGAAAATTAATATCATTACATAGATATTTGAATCCAGTTTTTTATAAAATTTATTTTGAGACACAAATATTGCACGTATTTTCTACAAATCCGATCAAACTTATAGCACGAAAACTCACAGCGATACTCTTTTGGGGACGGAGGGAGTATATGCGAGTCCTATTGGATGGGTCTCATTGGTCCACTCGTAAGAGCAGTGAGTAGTCCAGCATGTACTCGCGGCAACCACCGGGTTTCCAGCACTGGTCGCCTGACGGTCCCAGTCATGATGACGAACCTATTTACCAGCCAACCCGCCACCATCGTCGGCCATCCGTGTTGCCCCCGGCCCCTACCCCAACCCAAAACTCTAACCCTAATCTAGCTTCGCCACCGCCTCCACCATCACCCCGACCAACGATGAGGTCAGATGGTCAGCCATTTGACAGACCTAGTAATGATCATCCGCAGTCACTGGTCGGTCTCGGATCCAGTCGGGCACACCCTGACGTCGGTCGGAAATCCGGCACGCCATGAGATCTTTTACTCTTTTTCAGTGAGATTTTTTATTTTCACATCTCGGGAGGCTTCTTCAGCCATCACTAGGGCGAACAAATGACACATTCGGACATACCTAAGAGGAATTTGCATTATAAACCAAGCTTCCTTCCACATTTCTTTTCATTGTTCCGTTCTACACCAGCTTGCTTGCAAAGCTCTGAGGTCTTTTCCTAATTCCTTTTTTCAGTGAGATTTTATTTTTTATTTTTCAGTGAGATTTTTATTTTTTCAGCCATCACTAGGATGAATAAATGACACATGCCTAAGAGGAATTTGCATTGTAAACCAGGCTTGTTTCCACATTTCATTTCACTATTCCTTTCTACACCAGCTTGTTTGCAAAGCTCTATACTAACCAATGCATTTTCTCTTGCAATGTAATGCACTGAGTAACAAATCAACGAGGCTTGGAGCTCGAATGGAGGCCATCAAAGGTGGTCACCAGAAATCCACCGTGCAAACATAGCAAAGCATTGCCTTGGCATGAACTCCGGAGCAGTATGCCCACCACCCTATGATTCAAACCATAATATACAGCGAAATGTATCAGGATCTATATATCTTCTTGGCTGGTATGATCCAAGCAATCTTCATGCTGACAGAACAAAACCAGAAAAGGTTTCCAACAGAATGGATAAATTCAGAATTGAAAATACAGGTGTCCTTCTTACCTTCACGGTTGCGAAAGTAAGGTTATTAGAGTATGACTTTGTAAATCTGCATAAAAGGTTTATTTGGTCAGACAGGCTATTGCACAACTGATGAGTGTTTCAGAACACATCTTTGTGGCAAAAAAACTTTTATTTCTTAAGCAGGTGGTTTGATGTCCAGACAGTAGCCATGTAATTGTGTTTCTAGACCAATTACTGCAATATGGACTCACCCTGCAACTTGCCCATCGACAGACCATGGCCTCCAGTGATCCACAATAGAGAAATTAAGGGACCTAATCCAGGCTTGCGTGCCGATATGAGGTATAAGCATGTCATGATCGCCACTGTAAACAAGGCTCTTGTAGCCTTTAGTGGTCACGTCCAGATGGTACTTCACCGTACTTGGAATGTCACTAGTATAAGGTATGCTGTAGTTGCACCTTGTCCATGAAGGAACAGTTCCCTGCGTTGTTCAGTTGAAGGGTTATCCTTTTATTTTTAGGAGAAGTTCTGTTTAGAACCACATATAAAAATCATGTCAAGCTGCATTTGTTGAAAACCAGTTTAAGCTGTCAAACCTTGTGAATACCAAGGGCCTCTCTTACTGAGGCATTGTTTGCCCATATGCTGGACATTATGTATCCTGCAGTCTGCCAGGAATTGTGTGATAATTTTGAGACGTCAGATAAGATCTGAGAGTTGCCCATAAGCAAAAAAAAAAAAAAAAAGCACCAAGTACTACAAGGGGGAAAATAGGGAGAGCAAGCACATTTGGTCACTGACTCTGCACTGCAGTGAAATCTCAGACAAGTGAAGCTCTGCATTTGCAGTATACTCCTGGAGCTGGAGCATCTCCCTCGGGCCTGAACTTAGTTTTGGCGTCGTCTCCATCTTGTGAGCATGAGGACTCGCAAAAGCGCACAGGGGCTCCAGAACATGGTTCGGCAATATACCTTTGAGACACTTTGAAAAATAAACCATTTAATTTGTCAGTCACTCTGTAGCAGTATAGTTGGAGATGTGAACAGAAATGTCATGCTTGGAAACAAGAAGTATATGTGCCTCGTCTATGGCGTAAAGGCTGTTCAGGCACTCATTACTTTGGTGGCTGTTGTCCCCAACACTGCAGCTCTTCTTGTATGACTGAAAATAGCAAGGAGCAGGTAAAAAAACTATTAAACAGAGAGAACACTATCATCCACTTATACCATTCCACTGAAAACAATCTTATTGCTAATATGTTCAATTTAGTTTGACACTTGAGGTCATACGGCAAAGATTCGACTAAAATTTGCAAAGTAATTGCATTGGTGTGTTAAATTAAGTCTAAGAAACCCAACAGTACCATATGATGCTATACAGTAAATTTTTTTCCATTCTCACCTCATACATTTCGTCCGATATCAAACCCATCCCATGAGCAAATGGAATTTGGGATGTATCGTCAAACTCAGAATCTGTGACTGGATTGCCTAGGAGGTAGCCCTGAACATGATAGCGAAAACATTACAAAACCTTTAATCCTTTATACTGAGAGATATTGTGCCCAGCTAATTGTACTACAATGCTCAAACCTTTAGATTGAAATGTGGTCCATGGCCATCTTCTTTACCTGAAAAGTTTTTATGCAACTAAGTTGTTATAGAGAAAAATGCATTGAGAAAGAGGAACAAAATTAACTGAAGCCCTGAAGGCATGATAGGTTACCCTTGGCGATTTCTGAGACGACAATTGGCACTATCTTGCCAGAGTACGAGTCACCGGCGATGTAAAAAGGATTTGATAAGAACTCTGGATGCTTATCAAACCACTGCAAAATATTGCAAGAGATGTGACCTTTCTGAGGAAGATGAAAACATTAAATTAATTGCAAGAGATGTGACCTTTCTGAGGAAGATGAGGATTTGGTTGACAGCTTTAGTATCACTTGACTTATATCCTTGAGCCGTGTTCGAATATGAAAATCCAGCACCAACTGGAGAATCAAGAAAAATGACGTTGCTCACCTGGATTGTGCAAAAGAGTATGAAGGAGGAGCAATGTGAGGTTGCAGTTGATGGAATTCGACCGGGAACACACGTTCCCTGTGCTCCCCCCTCGCCGCACTCTCTCTCTCTCGCTCGCTCGCACGCCGCCGACCTGAGGAGGAAGATGAACAGTGTCAATGGCGAGGAAAGCCGCGGAGCCAATTGCTCCTGTGTCTTGGCCCTCTTCACGATAAAACGGAACCGGCGGAGATTACATGGGGAGCACAGGGGCTACTTAAGGGCCGGGGAGCTCTCCTCCATCGCGGCCGTCACGCTTGGTCCGCAGGACCCGCTCGTCCACGTTCCAGGAGTCGTTCGCTCTCCGGACATGGCGGCCTCCTCCCGCACGACCTGCGCCCCACGCACACCACTAGCCCAATGACTCCAGTTCGACGCGTCCTTGACCGCACAGCTGCAGTAGGGCACGCCTCTGCATCCACCGACGCTCGGACTCGACCGCGCCGCGTTCGCTGCCCGGCGCACCGCACGCGCCATGCACGGCTAAGACGTGACACACACGTGCGTTCACGAGCACACACTCGCGAACCATCTACCTAGCAACTCGAACACGCACACACGCACACCCTGGGCACAGCCATGGCATGCTTATTCCTAACATTCCCCCCTAAACACGACATGGCGGAGATAGACTTCACAAGAGCGTCGCCTCCTTGTCGATGTCGTAGAGCAGCACCTTCCCCAGCTTCTTCTTCAGGCATTCCCTCGCCATGTGCCCGCACGCGCCGCAGTCGAAGCATCTCCCTCGGTAGCGGTTCTCGCCACGCCCCGAGCTTGTGCTGCTTCCGTCGTTGTCGTCGTCGTCATCGTGGCCACCACCGTGTTCACCGCCGCCACGATGCTCGCCGCATCCACGCTGGCGTGAATGCGCCTCTCACTGAGCGTGGGTGAGCATCAGCTGGTCGCCGCCTCCCGTCTTGGCCACCGGCTCATCTTCAGCGTCCGCCTCCTCCGCGACCTGGAGCTGGCTGACAAGCTCGTCGAGTGTCATGGTGGAGAGATCGCTGTGAATCTCGATGGAGACTGCCACTTGCTTGAGCTTCTTTGGGACGATGCGCACAACCTTCTGGACCACCTTGGAGTCAGGCAACACCTCGCCGTGGTCACACAGACGCGCGGTTAAGCCATCGACACGCACGGCAAAGTCACCCACTGCCTTGCTATCGTGGAAGCACAAGTTCTCGAACTCCTTCATGAGCCGCTGCACATTCGTCGCCTTCACGCGCTCGTCGCCGCCGCGCATCTTCTTCATGGAGTCCCAGGCCTCCTTCGCCGATTTCTTCACGGCGAGCCCGACCTTCATCTCCAGTGGCACGCCACGGAGGATCGCGGCCAGCGCGTGCCGATCCTTAGCGCGATCCTTGCTCTCTTGCTCGACGACTTCCCACAGCTCCAGGGCCTCCAGCAACACATGCATAACAAGGGACCACTCATGGTAGCTCTCTTTGGTCAGCATCGGCAGCTCCACCATGCCAGAGCCGGGCACGCGCTCCATGGTGGCGCCCAAGTTCGAACTGTCGCCCTTGAACGGAGAGTCGTCGATCTTCATCTCCCGGCCTGCGCTATGATGCCAATGGATAGAATTCGACCAGGAACGCACGTTCCCGGTGCTCCCTCCTCGCCGCGCTCTCTCTCGCTCACTCGCACGCCGCCGATCCGAGGAGGGAGATGAACAATGTCAATGGTGAGGAAAGCCGCAGAGCCAATTGAACCTGTGTCTTGGCCCTCTTCACGATAAAACAGAACCGGCGGAGATTACATGGGGAGCACAGGGGCTACTTAGGGGCTGGGGAGCTCTCCTCCAACGCAGCTGTCGCGCTTGGTCCGCAGGACCCGTTTGTCCACGTTCCAGGAGCCGTTCGCTCTTCGGACATGGCGGCCTCCTCCCGCACGACCTGCGCCAATGCACAACACTCGTCCAACGACTCCAGCTCGACGCGTTCTTGGCCGCACGGCTACAGTAGAGCACGCCTCCGCATCCACCGGCGCCCGGACTCGACCGCGCCACGTTCGCCGCCCGCCGCACCGCACGCGCCACGCACGGCCGGAACGCGACACACACACACACGCGTTCACGAGCACACACTCGCGAACCATCTACCTAGCGACCCCATGCACACACACACGCCCTGGGCGCAGCCATAGCGTGCTTATTCCTAACAGCATTCACTACCGGATTCCCCTTAGTTGCCGTGAGCCGGTTCCTCACGGCAAAGAGCAGTTGACCAGGCTCACGGCAAAGAGGCTGCCACGCATCTGCGTTTATGTGGCACGCAGCTGGTACAAGGCTGCCACGCGGCTGCTACATGTTTGCCGTGAGCCGTAGATCTGGCTCACGGCACACGCGCGACGTGCACCGTGTGTCTTAGGCGTTGCCGTGAGCTAGGCGTCAGGCTCACGGCAACCTTAACGGTCCAGGCCGACGGCCGTGACGGGAGAGGCTGTCAACATGAGCCGGCTTCTTTGCCGTGAGCCTAGTACAGGGGCTCACGGCACCTAGCAACTGATGTCGTGTGTGTTGTGTACGTCGTGAGCCTGGTCAACTAGCTCACGGGAAACAGCGCCTTAAGTCGTGAGTTTCCTAGCTGCCGTGAGTGCGGTCAACCGGCTCACGGCATACATGTGTTGCGCCGTGTGTGTTATGTCTGCCGTGAGCCGCCTTGGATGCTCACGGCAACCAAAAGGCTCACGACAGCCTTGCGATTTCCGGTAGTGATTTTACCATACACACCGAGTTTTTTGAAAGATAGAGAGAAGTAGTATATACTAACCTTGGTCCATGAATCTTGATTGTACATCAACTTAGGCAAGCCGTCGACATAGCCCTTAGTGTCGAAGCTAAGAGGGCCTGCAAAAGAAGGTATAATGTTGTATTGAACGAACGAACAAGATAACGAAGCGCAGGTCGTTATATTGAGAGGAGCAAACTGTAATTGTGTTGGCGAGGGAGGGGAAACGAAAACGAAGAATGCCTGGATGGATCATTGGGGTGGTGGCGTGCAGCGCATACCGATCTCGTAGGCGAGGCCGGAGAGGACTGAGCAGCCGGGGCCGCCGGTGAGCCAGAGCATGAGAGGGTCGTCGGCCGGGCTGCGCTCGGAGCGGGCGAAGTAGTAGAAGAGGCGGACGCCATTGCTCTCGTCCACCTCCACGTACCTGCAGACATGGATGGAGGTCATGCTCATGTGGAAGCGGCGGCCGGAAGGGAGAGCAAACAAATCGATCTGCTATACTACTAGTACGCGTACCCTGTCTGTAGGTGGAAGGGGAGGGGCCCCTGGAATCCAGGGAGATGTGTGATCACGCCGCCTCTGCTGCTGTTGGAGATGGGAGGGTGCGACGACGGCCGGGAAGCAGATGAGCAGCAGAGCAAGAAGAAGAAGATGATGATGGTGCAGCAGAGTTCTCCGGGGAGCCTTGCTGTTCGTGCCATTTTGCCGGGACCAATGCTGGAGATTGCTTTCTTGCTCTGCCTGAATTCCTCCTATCCGCGGATCATGCACCTATTCTTCTGGTTGTGTCAGCACAGGTTTTGTATAGTATGTCAGCTAGAAATAAACAAGTGCAAGGCGTATCCCGTAGGAAATCAACTAATCAAATTATCAAAGGGTAGCTTTCAGTCGCGCGGAGCTCGTGCCGCAAGATAACATTTGATCATGATTTCATTAGCGTGCTCGCAGATCACGCACGCCGTGTAACTTATTAGTCTATTCATTGGTTGACTTGATTACAAATGCACATCCAAACCTGTAAAATAACAATGAAACTATCTATTGGCACGAGGACATTTCAGGTGTAACGACAGCCGTGCCTTAGGAACTTGTTACTATCTGAGATGCAGGTAATTTGGATGCAGATATTTTGATAATAACAACAGGGGTTCAGTTGTACACAAATCCTCGCAAAAAAAAAAGTACACAAATAAGACTGTCTCCAACCGTTGGCACCCAAATAGAAGACTCACTTTTTGGTATAGGTTATGCAACAGTAGAAAAGTAGATACCCAAAACTTGGCTTCTCCAACTGTCCAGACGCATCCGAGCAAAACGGCCTCGTCCCTGGGCACCTCGCCCGTCATGGAGGATTTGCGTACTCTCTCCCGGAGGACGCTAATTTGCCTCCCGTCGAGCATGTCATGCAAATTGCGTCTCTGATTTGGATGGTCCGTTGGAGCAGTTTTTTGTATGCAATTTTACTGTGCGAGATGTATTCTGGGTATGCCTCTCGTCATTGGAGATAACCTAACATAGCACATCATTTCCTGCTGGGCTACAGGGAAAGTCCGTCGGACCTTGATGATTGGAAAAGGCAAGCGAGTCGATTCTCAGTCCAGGAAAAGGAGGCAGCCAGGCTGTGGGAATACCTCGACACCACCACTTGATGGTTGTTGGATCAAAGTCAACTATGGCTCCTACTAATGCTCAATCATGATAAGACTCGGTTCCGATCTTCACGACGTGAGAGCAAATCAAGGTTTTAAATAGCGGGCTAAGGCTCTTAGCGGTTAACTTTTCAAAGGCTAAGAAAAAGCTATAGCCAGCTATAGCCTTAGCTAAGCCATTTAGCGGTTTGCAATACAAGTTCAAAGTTTCAAATGTTTAGTACACCAATTCATCATGGAGTGAAACAAAAACATATAGAATTTCACCTTCATGCTTTCATAAATCTTATACAAACGTCAGAGTTTAGATTTTAGAAAATGTAACCATTATAAGTCTAATATGAATGACGGACCAACAAACAAACGAGTTCTTTCTTGATTTAGCGATCTAAATGATACTAATTTAGCTGATTTAGCGGGTTAAATCGGGCTATTAGCGGTTTTTTATGCTTAGAGCTAAATGGACCATATATACCCTAGCATTTTGCCCTGCCAAAGGCTAAATCCGTCTATAGCGGCAGCTATAGCCAGTTATTTAAAACCTTGGAGCAAATCACCAAAGATAACTAGCTGAAAACACAATCATGATAATTAGCTCCAAGCAGTCGGAATAGGGGCGAAGCCAGCCGGCACAGCCGCCGATGTCAGCTCAATGGAACACTGTTGTCAGCTATATAAATCAACACCATGGGACACTAATTTCTCACTGATTTGCAGACGGTCAACGTTGTCAACTGACATCCACAAATGCATGTAGCTCCGCCACTGAGTCGGGATAAGTAGTGCCACCTGCTGACAGTAAAACTCGAAGCCAACCACCGTCTCTATACGACAACGTGAATCGAGGATTGCTCAACAACACTCTCAAGAAATCAGCCCACACAACCTGAAATGAAATGGACCGGGAGCACAAACTAGGTGTCGATGAAGCGGTCGTGTATACAACCTCAGGAAGAAGTTGCAACACAAGGGGTGGGTGAGGATCCCTTCATAAACTCACACACTATGGTGGAGAAGAATATGCCATGTAGCTGCTCAAAAAATTATCAAACCAACATTGGTTCAAATGGAGGAGTACATGAGTATATATACTAAGGCCAGTCTCAGTGCATAATTTCATGACACCATTACCTAGACTAAGAACTAGGTAGTCGTCCGAGTGGAGTTTCATAGGGTATGAAACTCTTTTCTCTCTCTCATCGTCACATCAGCAAAATCGATAACATTTAATGCTATGAAACTCCCATTGAGACCGGCCTAAGAACATCCCTCCTATTTGGGTGTGAAAGGTCATATTGGTGGAGAATTCCAAAAGTCTTGTGTAGTTTTCACACAGCCACAAAACAGTATGTGCAGCTTCCAATTTAGTCATAACTTCTTGCTCGGAAGTTGGAAAAGTGCTAAGTTTGTATATGAAAATAGACTTCTGGAATCTTCCTACCATGTATATAATGCGCACATATCTGTCACAGGCAGGGTTCACAAAACCGTTGGTAACCGGCCGGCTAACCGTGGTAACCGGTCTTACCGGTCCGGTTGCGGTATCCGGACCGGATCCGGACCCTACCGGATCGGGAGCTCCGGTTACCGACCGGTTGCCACCGGTAAGAATGGGAGGCCGGTTACGGTATTTGAAACCCACAGGTCGATGTTGTATGCTATATGGGCCCGAAGAAAACTTGGTACTATGGGCTGCAATTCTCTTGTATTATGGACTGCAATGCGTATTATGGGCTGCAATCCGACAGGGGAGGATGGCTAGTACGGACTTTGATGGTTATAGTCACGACCCACAAATGTCATGCTTGCGATAGGTGTTGAGAACCCCATAGTGCACAATGTGGTATGGTACGCGTTTCAAAATGTTGGACTTCTTGTGCTTCGGCCTCCAATAATTGGACAAAGATCCTCTGAAGTAGTTCCCTCTGAAGTTGAGTCGCTGACATGTGGGTTCAGGTCCACACATCAGTGACATGTTACTACTTAAGAGGGATCCCGTCCCAACAATTGGCAATGGCTTGGTATGAGAGATATTTTTGTTGCTTTGGTGTAAGTACTATTGTTGTCTAATTTGAATTCTTTAATAGCTATTGGTATTTTGTCTAACCCCACTTCTGTGTTAGTAGAAGTGTGGATGGTTTTACGGTGGTATTGGTTTTGTGGTCAGACCGTCAATCAACATATGAAGTTGTTCTTTTTTTTTGTTTCCGTTGTTGGATTTTGGCTCATGCTTTGGTTTCAATTTCACCTGATGATGAGAAGTCGATTCATTTGTAGACAACTTTACAAATAAGCTGCATGGGGAGATTTCTGAAGTAGCTAGAGATTTTGAGTTTTTTCTTTTCCTTTTATTTTTATTATTTCTCTTTGGTACTTCAAATCTTTACATGTTTGTTACGATTGGAGTTCCTGAGATTGTAATCGTGGGAAGTACGAGGGTGAGGAACTGGTTGCCGGCGGCGGCGAGCGTTCGACGCCGTCCTGACGGCCGGCGACGAACTCAGGCAAGCGATGCGAACAGAGGAGAAGCAGAGCAGTTGCTAGAACACAGACGCCCTGAGATCTGATCGATCTCAATGCATGCCTTCTATTCCTTACAGTTCAGTAGATAAAAGGGTACCCATTTTACAACTGATCACACACACACACAACTCACTAATTCGAATTCAAATGAAATCTGAAACGACAGGACATGGAGGAGCGTCGCTTTGTCACTCCAGTAGCACGTCAGGCAGCTGCCGGCCGATGCCTACCGTATTTCCGGCTGAACATAACACCACTCTCCCCCTCGCGAAACAGCTCGTCCTCGAGCTGGAACTCTGGGTGCGCCTCGCTGAACTCGTCAACACGTTCCCATGTAGCATCAGCAGAAGGAAAACCACTCCATTGAACGAGTATGTGCCTCAGGCCATTGCGGATTTGGGAACGGAGTACCTTCTCTGGAGCTTGGAGAAGACGGCCATGTTGGAGTGGAGGCAACGAAGGAGTAGTAGCAGGCGGTGTACCAATGAAGGGTTTGAGAATGCCAATGTGAAAAACATTGTGAATACGTGCTCCTTCTGGAAGCTGCAGTTTGTAAGCTAGATCACCAATGCGTTCCACAATTTGGTATGGTCCAGCATAACGCGGACTGAGTTTGCCACGCTTGCCGGGCAGTAGAGATTGTAGTGGGTGTTGTAGCAAGCGAAGCCAAACCCATGAGCCAACTGATAGTTCCAACTGTCGATGGTGAGTGTCATAGTGTTTCTTGGCATACTGCTGGGCCTGTAGGAGTCGTTCACGAACATCTTGGAGAAATGAATCCTTGTCCTTGAGTAGGGTGTCCACTGTATTTGTCTTGGCTGTGTCAGGAGCATAAGGTATCAATGGTGGAGGCTCACGACCGTACACCACCTGGAATGGTGAGGTACATAGGGCTAAATGAAAGCTTATGTAATAACAGTATTCGGCCCATGGGAGCCAATCCAACCATGCACGTGGGCGATCTCCAGTGATGCACCTCAAATACATAGCAATTGTCTTGTTGACGGCTTCTGATTGACCATCTGTTTGCGGATGAAAAGTCGTACTCATGCGGAGCTTGACACGAGAGAGTGCAAAGAGATCCCTCCAAATGTGACTGGTGAATACAGGGTCACGATCACTCACTATTGATGCTGGAAAGCCATGTAACCTGACAATATCTGAGAAGAAAGCCCGTGTTACTGAAGTAGCTGTGTAGGGGTGGCTTAATGGGATAAAATGTGCATACTTCGAAAATCTGTCCACAACTGTGAGGATGACAGACTTGCCATGTACCTTTGGGAGACCTTCAATGAAATCTAGTGAAATATCAGTCCAAACTTGTGAAGGAACTTCCAAGGGTTGTAGCAATCCTGCAGGCTGGAGGGTTTCAGTCTTGTTGCGCTGACAAACTGAGCATGCACGAACATAATCACGAATAAGAGCTTTATCGTTGTCGATCACAAAGTCACGTCGTAACCTGTGAAGAGTTTTCTGTACTCCCTCGTGGCCGACTTTATGGGCTAATTGGATGGCAGTGTCAAGGAGTGGTGAAGCAGCCGGAATGTAGACACGGGAGCCCTTCAGTATCAAACCATCATGAACACGCCAATCTGGACCACGAACTTGAGAGACAGTGTCACGTAATTGGCGAAGTTCATCAGTACTGTCCAATTCAGTGCGCAAATCCTTGTAAAACTGAAATGTTGGATCAGAAATGGAGTGGAGAGACATGTCATGTTGTTCACGGCGTGATAGGGCGTCAGCCACTGCATTGAGACGTCCAGGCCTGTACTCAACAGTGAAGTCATACCCGATGAGCTTACTAATCCATTGATGTTGGGGAATGGTAGACAAGCGTTGATCGAGCATAAATTTCAAAGCATAATGATCAGTGCGGGCAATGAATTTTCTTCCCCACAGATATGGTCTCTAGTGTCTGACAGCTTGAACTAGGCCAATCAATTCCCTCTCATATGCAGCTATTTTGAGATGACGGGGTGCAAAAGGTTTACTGTAAAATGCAAGTGGTCCAGCATGTTGGTGTAGTACGGCTCCAAAGCCTGTCCCAGAAGCATCACAATCCACAATGAATGGTGAGTTGAAATCAGGAAGGTGCAGCACCGGGGCAGAGGACAGTGCTTGTTTTAGTGTCTCAAAAGCTAATGTTGCCTCTTCTATCCAAAGAAATGCATCCTTCTTAAGCAAACGTGTGAGAGGTGCAGCTAAAACTCCAAAATCCTTGATGAAATGCCTGTAATACCCTGCAAGGCCAAGGAAGCCACGCAAGCTGCGGGCTGAGGCAGGTTGTGACCAAGTGGTAACAGATTCTACTTTGTCAGTGTCCATGGCAACACCATCGACCGAAATAATATGACCCAAGTAAGCTACTGAAGTTGTTGCAAAGGCACATTTAGATTTCTTGACCTTCAAATGATTTGCACACAAAACTGAAAGGACAGAGCGTAAATGTTGGAGGTGTTCAGACCATGACTTGCTGTAGATCAATATATCATCGAAGAAGACAAGAACACACTTTCTCAAAAAGGGCTGCAAGACGGAATTCATCAAGCTTTGGAAGGTTGCAGGTGCATTGGTTAGGCCGAACGGCATGACCAAGAATTCAAAATGCCCATGGTGTGTACGAAAAGCCGTCTTAGCCACGTCTTCTGGATGCACTCGAACTTGGTGATATCCTGCTCTTAAATCCAATTTGGTGAAAAATGTAGCTCCATGAAGTTCATCAAGTAGTTCTTCCACAATGGGGATAGGGAATTTATCCTTGACAGTTTGGTCATTCAGAGCACGGTAATCAACACAAAAACGCCATGTTTCATCATGTTTCTTGACAAGGAGGACAGGGGCTGAAAATGGAGAAGTGCTAGGTCGAATAATACCTTGAGCTAGCATAGTGGCACACTGTTCTTCCAACTCATCTTTTTGTAGCTGGGGGTATCTATATGGGTGGACAGCCACAGGAGCAGTGTTGGGAAAAAGGCGTATACGATGATCACATGGCCGTGCTGGAGGTAGGCCAGTGGGGGGTTCAAAGACATCTTCAAAAGAAGCAAGCAGCTGATCTAATAGAGGTTTTTCAGATTTACACATAGAATGGATGCGTTTGGTTGATGGGATGTCCCAACGCTCGGAGTTCAGCCCCTTCCACAAAACTCTTTTGCCTTGCCACCAAAAAGCCATGCACAAGTCTTCGAAATCCCACAAGATGGGGCCAAGTGTGCAAAGGAAAGAGATGCCCAGAACCATATCATAACAATCAAGGTTGATTGTATAGCAATTTACTGAAAAGCATTCTTGACCAATGCAAAGGGCTACATCAGATGCTAAGCCACTGCAGTTTAGGTGATCCCCATTTGCTACAATGACATTTGACCCCTTGGTTTCTTTGCAATGCAGACCGACACGTTGAGCTACTTCTGTGTTAATGAAATTATGTGTAGACCCGGAATCAACAAGAGCAATGAGACTGTGATTACCAATTGAGACGTGGAGCTTCATAGTTTCTTCATGTGGAATACCAGTGATAGCATGCAAAGAAATTAGTGGGGGCTGGGCTTCGGTTTCCTGTTCATCCTCTGGCAACAGCAGGTCCGCCTCCGTGTAGTCAGACACCTCCAAATAAAACAAGCGCGAGCACTTATGGCTGCGTACATATGGGTCATCACAGTTGTAGCATAGTCCCAGTTTGCGTCTCTCGGCCATTTCTGTGGGTGTCAGGCGTTTGAAGGGGCGGGGTGGATTAGTTGAAGAAGCACCTGGTGTAGTGGGGGTTTGGTTTGCAGTGGCTGCCATGGGAGGTTTGTTGAAGAGGCGTGGGGGTTTGGTAATGGTGGTGAACGAAGGATGTGTGGCACGGCGCTCATAGGCTCTAGCTAGTAGCATAGCACGCTGCAAATCCGTTGGAGCCTGTAATTCAACATCAGTACGAATTGGCTCTGGTAATCCCCCAGTGAATAACTGCACTTGCTGTTCTTGGGACAAATACCCCGCATGTGCCATGCAGTGTTGAAAAGCTTCCTGATACTCCTTGACAGACCCTTTGAACTGCAACCGTGCTAGATCAGCCAAGTGGTTTGTACCCAGCGGAGGGCCGAAGCGCTGCTGACAGAATGCTCAAAAGACAGACCAACTGATGTTATGGATGCCATTGCAGTCGCGCTCAAGCAAATGAAACCAGTGCTGTGCTACACTCGTAAGATGAAAAGCAGCTATCTCGACCTTGTCAGTGTCTGGGGTGTGCTGAGCACGAAAGAAATGCTCGCACCTGTTGAGCCAACCAAGAGGGTCGTCTGCACCGTCATAAGTGGGAAAAGACCATTTTTGGTACTTGGCTGCAGGTGCAGGATAAGCTTGGGAATGGCGGATGGAGATGGTGGAAATGGAATGAGGTGAATGGGCAGGGGGTGTGTAGCTTCAATCTGGCGAGAAGCGGCTGGCAGTTGTGTGAATGGTGCTGTATGCACGATGACTGAAGTTGAGGGAGGGATACCGCCATACCCGGGCAGGCCGTACGGCCATGGCGTCGATGCTGGTGTTGAGGATGGCGACGCAGATTGATCGAGCACGGGGGCGGCTTGACTGAGTGGCCCGGATGCCACGGACGATGCCGGCGAAGACAGCGCCACGGACAGGCCAGTCACGGCGGGTACGGTGGTCGGCCATGGAAAGCGGTATGTCGACGATGATTGTGACGCCCCAGGTTTTTAATTAGCATCATTAGTGCTAATGACCGAATCAGCCGAGTCAACCACTATTGACGTTGGTCAAACCATGGTCAACCTGGGTCATCACCTCGAAAATCTCGCCAACAATCCCTAATGACCCTCTTGATCAAGTCAACACCCACATATGGTCAAACCTTGGTCAAAACCCCGGTCAAACCCCTTTGCCCTTGAGCATCCTCCGGAACTTTTGCCGCGTTCTCCAAATTTCACCTAAACACTTCAAAATCGGCCAATATAGAAGTTGTTCGTCTTTTCGAGGGACACACTTTTCATAATTGGCGGCATCCGAGATTTGGAGTGGCAATTGGTGAAATTCTCAGTCAAACTCAGCTTTTACTGTTCACCCGAGCCATAAAAACCGGCAACTTTGCCTGCAGTTCATGCTCAAATGGTTGATCAATGCATAGGTCGGCCTTTGAGAAAAATACTCTCCTATAGGTGCTCTACAACTTTGGTATTCAAAGTCTTGTGGGGTTCTATTTGAAATTTTGAAGATACTCGCAGTCAAACAGGGGCAGACGGATTTGAACCGGGCGACGTCGCGCCGCGCTCCCGCGCCGGGCGCGCGCGCACGCCGCCGCGTGACGCCCTACCCCCCTCGGCGTCTGGGCCCTCCCACGTCGGCCTGCGCCACCGGGCCGCGACGCCCGAGGTCGCACGCGTCCCGAGCACTTGGAGTTCCCGCGCCCGCCCCGTGTCGTCCGCCCGCGTGACCGCGCCGGGACCCTCGCCGTGCCGTCCGCCGGCCGGTCTCCTCATGCACGTTCCCAGCGGCCGGGCCCCCTTTCCCTCCCTCCTTGCTTCGAAGCGAAGGGAAGCCATCTATAAAAGGGCACCGCGCTCGACTCCTCGCGCGCGTGCACGCACAGTCGCCGCCTCCCCGAGCTCCGCCGCGCCGCCTTGCTGCCCCTCGCCGCGCTCGCCCCTCCACTGACTTCCCGAGCCGTCCGACCACCTGGGACTCCTCCCTAGGGTACACTCGAGCTCCTGCACCTACGCATTGCCCCGCACCTCCCTTCGCCTCGCCGGAGCACCGGCCGCAGCGGACACCGCCGCCGTGTACGCTCGCCGGAGTCGTTTCCGCCCAATCTCCGGCCACCAATCGGGTCTGTGCGAGCATGTGGTCGTCCCCCGCCGTTTCTCCGGCCAAGAGCGGCGGCGAGCTCGCCGGAATCCAGCCGCCCGCGCCGCCGGCCTGCCCATGGACCACATTGCAAGAAAGGTTTTCTTCCCAGGGGCTTCAATGCAAAGAAAGGACCTATCTGTAAGGAAATGAAAACTTCCAGGGGTCTCTGTGTAATTAGTTTCTTAAATAGTGAAAGCAGATTTGCTGATTCTTGTAAAATCCATAGAAAATCTTAGAAAAATCAAAAAAATACAAACTCAATTTTGTTGGGTTCCTTGTGAAAAACACTACAACTTTTGTAAAGCATGACTATAGTTTTTCCTGATTGTTTTTGTATGAAAAATAGAAAACTGATAAACCTAGATCTATTGTATCTCAAAATATACATGTGCTTTGTAGATGAATTTTGGATATGTTGTGTGTTATGCCATGCCTAGCTTTTGTACCAAAAATTGCACAAAGTTATGTTGTAACTCTTTTTATATGAATTGTTTTCCATTTATGCAGAAGCTGCCAAATGATTTTTGTAGCCAAAAATAAATAGATTTTTGTGCCCAACTTCTGCATGTGGTCTTTTTATGCCCAAAATGCACCTCTGGTGAATTAATCCCAATTTTATAATTGTCAGAAATATTTATTCTTGAAATATGCTTGTTTATCTTTGTAAATGCATAACTCAAGATCTATAATGGTTCTAGGTGTATATGTTACATTCCTAGCTTAGGTTTGGACCAGAGACCATGTGTCAGAAAGTTGGAATCATTTTGATGTGTATTTATTTTTGTATGCATTTACCTTGCTTTAGTAGCTAGCTTTTGTTATTTTCAATATAATTAATTTCCTAGCTATCCCAAGTGTGCATATGTGTTCAGTGGCTTGGCATAGGTGTTTAGTGCTTAATAAACCCTTCCACTGAATTTTATTAATTTATTCTATGAATAAAAGTAATGGAAGTCATTTAAGCTTATATTAAAGTAAATTGGAAAATCACCACCTACACACCTAGTGGCTTTAGGTTGGTGTTGTAAATCATTTTAAAAAGATAAAGACCAACCCATTGCTGTTTGTGGAATTTAAATTAATTTATTTACATAAATATGTACACAGTCACTATCAAAAAGAATAATTAATAAAGAGCTGCATATTGTTCCTTTTTGAAAAGAGTATGCTGAATGTATTTCTTATCTAGGTGATTGTGGTCAACCATGCACCCCATGGTTGTCATTTGTTGTTTGTAGTAAATTAAATTAAAAATCGTCAATTAAATCTTGCATTGCATCGTCGTGTAGATCTTCCCGACGGTAGATATACGCTCGTGCCGGAAGGAGGAGACGAAGGTGCTAGCGAAGAGCTGCAGTACGTGGACGTAGCTCAAGACCTGGACCAAGGTCCAGAAGGGCCCAAGGCCAACCTTGCCAGCAAAGGCAAGCCCCGGATCATTAACCCCGTCTTTTAAAATTATGCAATTACCTTTGTTATGATTGTGCATTTACGTTTCAGGAGTTGAATTGAAACCCTAGATGCATGATCCCTAGGTACCTATGCTCTATCACTAGTATGCTAGGTCGATAGCTGCTATGCTATAGGACCGGTACAAGTCGAGTGATGTTCGTCACTCGCGAGAATAGGCTCTTATGTTGGAATCATAAGATCTTTATAAATGGATTGCTCATGTGGTAAGAGCATGGGATTTGGGCTCCGGTCCAGTGGCTTTCGTGGGCTAAGCTTTTGAACGTACTAAGCACTTGTCGGGAATGGGACCGGTAAGCCTAGTACCTGATTGACGCGGCAAGGGAACCTTTCCCTACTACCCCTAGGACACCTGATGTGTCCCCCTGCCTGCAACAGTGGGGTACCCGTGCGAGTCTGGGCGGTCCGGCGTGACGTGACAGTAAGCCTTGTACTGAGGATTATAGGTTCCGATCCCGAACCGAAGAAAGATGGGAACCGCCTGGTGGTTGTCCTCGCGGGGGCACCCTACCGTGTGTTTAGGTTTACCTTGCAAGGTTATAAATCAATCGATTGTCGGCCTCTCACCGTTATCTGAGACTGCTTAATCAACTGGTCATGATATCCCTTAATGATGGAACTTCGTGAATATTACTGCTTGAATTAATTGTATTGTACAATTCTTGATTGAATTAGTTGGCACACTTAGAAATGATAATCAACTAGAATTTGAGCTAAAATATTGAAAGTAAGGACATACTCTTTGTTGCTTTTCAGCAAAAGAACTCCACCGGCCAAAAAGCCTCTCATGTCTAGAGTTTGGTGATGTAGCTATCACCTGCCGGTTAAGTCTTGCTGAGTATTAGTATACTCAGCCTTGCTTTAAAAATGTTGTTGCAGGTGTTGTTTGACCTGGTGAGATTCCCCCCCGGCTGGGCGCAGGGATGGGTGGATGACGACGAGTGATGACATCACGGATGGCCTCCTGTGATGTTTACCGTTGCGCTAGTGTATTTCATTCCGCTATTTGCGAACTCTGAACTTTTACCTTTCTTGTCATGAACAATGGTTTGTAATAATTAAACCCTTAGGGGTAATTTGGATTTAAATTATGTTTGTACTCTGGACTCGCCCTCGCGTGAGTTTTAATGCATATGTCGATCCTCTGTGTGAATTTCCAAGTGATTTACCGGGCGTTAACCCGGCAACTAACGACATGATGATACTTTATTATCGCTTAATGACCAAAGTGTATTGGTTTAGGCGATAGTACGGTATTTTCTTGGGCGGGTTGTCACAATGATGGCGCTGAAATCGACAGTGCTCGAAGCTCAACCGCCGTGAGGCGTGAGGCGAAGTGCCCGATCTGCTGTTGGAGGCTGTGGATGGCGGACGTGAGCGTGTCGAGCGCGGTGACCGGCACGGAGGTGACGGCGACCTGGGAAGACGAGAGTGGCGTGGAGGAGACGGACGGCGGTGTGGTGGACATCGGGGCGTTGGTGGTGGAGGTCCCAGACATCAGGTCGACTGAGTCTGATACCAGATTGTTACGATTGGAGTTCCTGAGATTGTAATCGTGGGAAGTACGAGGGTGAGGAACTGGTTGCCGGCGGCGGCGAGCGTTCGACGCCGTCCTGACGGCTGGCGACGAACTCAGGCAAGCGATGCGAACAGAGGAGAAGCAGAGCAGTTGCTAGAACACAGACGCCCTGAGATCTGATAGATCTCAATGCATGCCTTCTATTCCTTACAGTTCAGTAGATAAAAGGGTACCCATTTTACAACTGATCACACACAACTCACTAATTCGAATTCAAATGAAATCTGAAACTGACAGAACGTGGAGGAGCGTCGCCTGTTGTCACTCCTGTAGCGCGTCAGGCAGCTGCCGGCCGACGCCTACCGTATTTCCGGCTGAACATAACAATGTTCTTTTGGAGCTTGTGCCTCTATATAATATTTGTGGTGCGATGTATTTTTTGCAAGAAAGTTCTTGAAGTCAAAATATTATCTTCAATTATTAGAAAAAGAAGTGGACCACCATTTTTGTACGCATACCAAGTTGGTGCATCTTACGCGCTTTGTCACGTTCTACAAACAAAACAGAATGCAGGATCATCCACCGTGGTGTGATGGATCATTGATGTGTATATATCCATATAATCACCATAGATGGTTGGCATCTTTTCTTTTCTTCACTTATCAATATTTGTATAGACGACTGAGGTCTTTTCCTAATTTCTTTTTTCAGTGAGATTTTTTTTATTTTTCACAGCTCAGGAGGATTTTTCAGCCATCACTAGGATGAATAAATGACACATACTTTCTACACCAGCTTGTTTGCAAAGCTCTATACTAACCAATGCATTTCTCTTGCAATGTAATGCACTGAGTAACGAATCAACGAAGCTTGGAGCTCGAATGCAGGCCATCAAAGGGGGTCACCAGAAACCCACCGTGCAAACATAGCAAAGCACTGCCTTGGCATGTACTCCGGAGCAGTATGCCCACCACCCTATGATGCAAACCATAACATACAGCGAAATGTATCAGGATCCATATATATCTTCTTGGCTGGTATGAGACAGTAATCTTCATGCTAACACAAGAAAACCAGAAAAGGTTTCCAACAGAATGTAAGGATATATTCAGAATTGAAGACATATGTGTCCTTACCTTCACTGTTGCGAATGTAAGGTTATTAGAGTATGACCTTGTAAATCTGCATAAAAGGTTTTATATGGTCAGACAGGCTATTGCATAACTGATGAGTGTTTCAGAAAAAAAAAATCTTTAGGGCAAAAAAAAAAACTACTTTTTTTCTTAAGAGGTGGTTCGATGTTCAGACAGTAGCCTATCTGAGTACCATATAATTGTGTTTCTAGACCAATTACTGCAATGTGGACTCACCCTGCAACTTGGCCATCGACAAACCATGGTCTCCAGCGACCCACAATAGAGAAATTAAGTGACTTAATCCAGGCTTGTGTGCCAATATGAGGTATAACCAAGTCATGATCGCCACTGTAAACAAGGCTTCTGTAGCCCTTAGTGGTCACGTCCAGATGGAACTTCACCGCACTTGGAATGTCACTAGTATAAGGTATGCTGTAGTTGCATCTTGTCCATGAAGGAACCGTTCCCTGTGTTGTTCAGTTGAAGGGTTATCTTTTCCTTTTAGGACAAATTCTGTTTATAAATTTAAAACGACTTATAGTAATCATGTTAAGCTGCATTAGTTGGAAATCACTTTAAGCTGTCAAACCTTGTGAATACCAAGAGCCTCTCTTACTGAGGCATTGTTAGCCCATGTGCTGGACATTATGTATCCTGCAGTCTGCCAAGAATGGTGTGATAATTTTTGAGACGTCAGATAAGATCTCTTGCACTTGCACATAAGGAAAAATGCACCAAGTAGTACAAGGAAAAAAAAAAGGGAGAGCACATTTGGTCACTGACTCTGCACTGTAATGAAATCTCAGACAACTTAAGCTCTGCATCTGCAGTATACTCCTGGAGTTGCAGCATCTCCCTCGGGCCTGAACTTAGCTTTGGCTTCGTATCGAACTTGTGAGCATGAGGACTCGCAAAAGTGCAGAGGGGCTCCAGAACATGGTTCGGGCATATGCCTTTGAGGCACTTTGAAAAATAAACCATTTAATTTGTCAGTCACTCTGTAGCAGTATAGTTGGAGATGTGAATAGAAATGCCATGCTTCGGGACAAGAAATATGTGTGCCTCATCTATGGCGTAAAGGCTGTTCATGCACTCGATGCTTTGGTGGCTGTTGTCGCCAACACTGCAGCTCTTCTTGTATGACTGAAAAAATAGCAAGAAGCAGGAAAACAAATAGTTAAACAGGGAGAACACTATCATCCATTTCCCGCTATACTATTCCACTGAAAACAATCTTATTGCTAGAATGTTCAATTTAGTTTGACACTTGAGGTCACACAACAAAGATCCGACCAAAATTTGCAAAGTAATTGGTGTGTTAAATTAAGTCTTAGAAACCCAGCAGTGCCATATGATGCTGTATAGAGTTAACTACTTAACTTTGTCCATTCTCACCTCATATATTTCGTCCGATATGATACCCATCCCATGAGCAAATGGAACTTTGGATGGATCGTCGAACTTAGGATCTGTGACTGGATTACCTACGAGGTAGCCCTGAACATGATAGTGAAAAACATTACGTAACCTTTATATTGAGAGGTTTTTTACGGTACACAATACGACCTGTACGACCAGTTGAAAAAATACTCGTATGTAATAGAAAAAGACCTATATGTGAGGATCCGACGGTTGAGATTAATTCTATACGACTGGTTTTTTAGCTGTCGTACGGTAGTATTCAAAGGTCGTATGGGTAGTATAAGGGTATTATCGAAAATGTAAAATGGTATTGTTGTAATATAGGAAATGAAATATATGAAATGTGTTAGATAGTATAAGGGGGCAGCGGGGAATTTTTTTCCAAATAATATATATCTATCAAATTACCATTTTACCCATAGAGAAAAACCGATAATACGACCGTACGACCGTTGGGTCGTATTGTGTACTGTAAAAAATCTCATTGAGAGCTATTGTGCCCAGCTAATTGTACCACAATGCTCAAACCTTTAGATTGAAACTTGGTCCATGGCCATCTTCTTTACCTGAAAAGTTACTATGTAGCTAAGTTATTGTAGAGAAAGATGCATTGAGAAAGAGACACGGGTGTGCACAAAAGGGGAGAAAATTAAACGAAACCCTGAAGGCACGATAAGTTACCTCTGGCGATTTCAGAGGTGACAGTTGGTACAATCTTGCCAGCGTACGAATCACCGGCAATGTAAAGAGGATTTGACAAGAACTCTGGGTGCTCATCAAACCACTGCAAAACTAATTACTTTAGAACAATGCATAATATGCTTATCGGTTAAGGTTTTTGATTATTGAAAAAATAAAACTAATGGCTAGAGATGTGACCTTTTTGAGGAAGATGAGAATTTGGTTGACAGCTTTGGTATCACTTGACTTGAATCCTTGCTCGGTGTCGGAATATGAAAATCCAGCACCAACTGGAGAATCAAGAAAAATGACGTTGCTCACCTGGATTGTGCAATAAAGTTCAAGGAGCAATGTGAGGTTGCATTTTGCCATATACACGGAGTTTGAAATTAGATAGAGAGAAGTATTAACCTTGGTCCACGAATCTTGATTGTACATCAACTTAGGCAAGCCCTCGACATAGCCCTTAGTGTCGAAGCTAAGAGGGCCTGCAAAAATAGTATAATGTTGTACACATTTTTTTTAAAAAAACAATGGAATTATCTCCGACTTCTGCAGTCAGGGCCGGTCCTGAGTTTTCGGGGGCCCATGGCAAAATTTACGTTGGGGGCCCTTCGAAGCTGATGTTACTGTAGTCTGTGCTATATTTACATACATATTTCTACATCTAACCAGCTATACCATAGCTTTTTACAAAACAACATTAAACAATTGATTTGGATCCAATTTGTGTACAAGAAATAGGAAAAATGGAAGAATATACCATAAGGAACTAAATGCTAATCTAGTTAGTTGGGGGCTAATTAATCTTGTCTGTTAGTCATCACTGGTGCAAAGGATGGACAGGCGGTGGAGATGAACTACTGATTAGATGAACTTGGACCACTTGTTTGCTTGTTTAAGTTGGGCACTTAGTATACATAAGCTATATGTAGTATACAAGTATACTTGATTTTGGGGGCCCTTACCATTTGGGGGCCCTGGGCGGTTGCCCCGCATGCATACACTACAGGGCCGGCACTGTCTGCAGTCGCACACAATCAAGTTCTTACAACAAATTCAACTCAAAAGAGATTCAATAATGGTGCACACATATTCTTTACTTTACTTTTCTTTTTCTTGCGTTGAATGAACGAACAAGATAGCCACAGTCCACAGCAAGTACCAAGGCATGACGGTGGCTAACGAAGCAAACGACAACGCCCTATATTGTTTAGACTTTGCATGACTGACATATGGAGAGGACAAGCTAGGCATATCTACCGGAGAAACAAGCGGGGATACCCCCTCCTCGTATGCATCGAAGCGCAGATCGAGCATGTAAAATTGAGAGGAGCAGCAAACTGCAAATTGTGCTGGCGAGAGGGAAAAGAAGACCAAGAATTATAGTTGGATGCATCACTGTTGGCGGCGTGCATACCAATCTCGTAGGCGAGGCCGGTGAGGACGGAGCAGCCGGGGCCGCCGGTGAGCCAGAGCACGAGAGGGTCGCCGGCCGGGCTGCGCTCGGAGCGGACGAAGTAGTAGAAGAGGCGGACGCCATTGCTCCGGTCCACCTCCACGTACCTGCAGACATGGATAGAGGTCCTGTTCATCAGGAAGCGGCGGCCGGCGGCCGGAAGGGAGAGCAAACAAGCTGCTGCTGCTACTACTACTAGTATTCGTAGCGTACCCTGTCTGGAGGTGGAACGGGAGGGGACCGTGGAATCCAGGGAGATGTGTGATCACGCCGCCGCCGCCGCCGCCGGTGCTGTTGGAGATGGATGGGGAAGCAGAGGAGCAGCAGAGCAACATGATAAAGAAGAAGAGGATGGCGCAGAAGAGTTCCCCGGGGAACCTTGTTCGTGCCATTTTTGCAGCTGGGACCAATGCTGGAGGAGGCCCTATTTTGGTACTTATTCTTCTTCCGATCGTCTCTCTATCGCTCGCTTTTCTGCTTGTCCGTTGGTTCGTTTATCTGTAGAAGACGCATGTGCTTTCTTGCTCTGCCTGAATTCCTCCTGCCCGTTCCACATATATATACTTGTTCGTCTTTGCTCCTCTCTCTATTCTGTTGTGTTCGCATCAGCTCTGCATATGACGATTGACTCTGGATGGAGCACGACACAGGTTTTGTATATGTCAGCTGGGAAGGAATACGACGGGATAGGGCAAACTCGCCCGGTTCGCTTGGCTTATCAGCCACCAGCTACCAGCAGTACTCTTCCAGAACAAATCAGCAACATCCACCAACTACTAGCTAAACGAATAGGCTCGTGTAGAATTGTAGGCGTATCCTGTAGGAAATCAAAGGGTAGTAGTACGTAGCTTTCAGTCGCAATGAGCTCGTGCCACACGATAACATTTGTTTTGTGCCACAAAGTCGTTTCGATCACTCCTTTGTGGAGTTGATTTTATTACCCTGCTCGCAGGTCATGCACGGCGTCTAAATTAACTTAGTCACTCATTGGTTTTGATTTTTTTGATTATATAAATGCACATCAAAACCTATTAAATAATACTAGTGAAACAATATCTTGGCAGTTGGCACGCGGACATGGATTTATATAACTTGTAAAGATAGGCGTAGGCGCGCACTATTCAGATGCGCACGAGCTGCATGCGTATCCCGTAGCTTTCAGTTGGTTGATTCGATTATAAATGCACATCCAAACCTGTAAAATGATAACAATAAAACTACCTGTTGGCACGAGGACATTTCTGGTGTAACTAACGACAGCCGTAGTAGGTACTGTATTTGTCACTATCTACCTGAGATGCAGGTAATTTAGATGTAGATATTTTAATATTCGTAACAGGGTTCACTTTTTTTTTACACAATAACATAATACATCATTTCCTACTATAGGCTACCGGGAAACCCCACCGAAAATCCGACGACAGCCGGACTTTAGATATGATTGGAAATGGCAATCGAATCGAATCGGAGTCCAGGAAAAGGATGCAGGGGGAATAAAAACAAATAGTGATGTGGTTGGATCAAAGTACGTGGATGGCTCTCCATCAAGAAATGCTTCGTGAGATCTATAAGCTTGGAATTGTTAGGAAGCCACTTGTGCATGCGGCGGTTGCGGCAGCCTGCCTGATTATTCTAGTGGTTGCAGGGTCTAGTCACAATAACATTAGGTATCTGAGTTTTAACTTTTATAAGCTAGCATTTCTAGTGGTTGTACGCCAATTTCGACTTACATCTATCACAAATTGGATGCACAATCATGTAAGTTGAGGGGGAAAAAGTGCATAACATTGAGATTTAAGACAAGTGTATGCAAGTATTTGGAGTCTTGGAGAACATTATCTTGGTTAAAAAGGTCCCAAGTAGTATAATGAGCTGTTAAATAATTAAGCTCGTCCTGTTCAGTTAAGCATAAGCTGCTCCTATGACCACTCGCTCTCCCAATGAATTTGAGGCTGTTTTAATCTTATTGACGTCGTCGTCGTCCACTGTAGTATATATACTGATTTGATTCCCAGAGCGCCGGCCGGCTAGCAATGCAATAATGCAAGTTCATCAGAGCTGCCCAGCTGCTGAGGTCCATCGATCCAACATGGCCTGGCACTCCTTGGGCCTGTACTCCGGAGCTGTGTGCCCACCTCCCTGTCATTTGTGTTTCAGGAGAGAACAGATAAATCAGTAGCTGATGTGTATCCCTGAATCATACGCAAGGACACATCATTGTGCATTCATCCGTCAGATCAGAGAGTACCTTTACAGTGGCGAAAGTGAGGTTGTGGGCGTAAGTCCTTGTGAACCTATCAACAGAAACATAGGATGGATCCATGAGATCATTAGGATCGAATGACCAATAATAATTGGAGGTCAACTGAAGTGATCAAGTGTTTGGACAAAGAACAAACTAGAACAGAGTGAGCAAGTAACTCACCCTGCGACCTGTCGGTTGGCAAACCACGGCCTCCAGTCACTGACGATGGGGTAGCCGATCGATCTGATCCACTCTTGGGTGCCAACGTAGGTCATGTCCATGTCATGGTCGCCGCTGCATACACACAATTTCAATTCATCCGATCACTCACTGACCTGGCCGGTGATATATATAAGTATATATATGTTAAAGCTTTGTGCAAGGATCAAGCTAAGAATGATATGATTGTTAATTACTTGTAGACGAGCGCCTTGTATCCTGCCTTGGTGAGGTTGACATGGTGTGGGATGACGGTGGTGAGGTCGTGCCTGAAGTGCGTCAGCATCGTGCACCGGCTCCAGGATCCGATGGACCCCTCGTGGATGCCCAGCGTCTTCCTCACCTCCGGGTCGTCGGCCCAGATGTAGGACAGCCGGTACCCGTTGTCCCTGCACTCCACGGGGAGGTTCAGCGCCCTCTCCTCCAAGAACCCCGGGTGCCCGACGTCGTCCTGCACCAGCATCGACCGCCTGCCGCCGCCGCCGGCGTAGCCCTGGAAGATGCTGTGGGCGGCGCGCACTGCCGCGCCGCAGAAGGGCTCCAGGATGTGCACGGGGTTCACGGCGAAGGTAACCATGTTGATGGCCATCATCGCGGTGGCGCACCGCGCGTTGGCCGGGTCCGGCTTCCGGTAGAAGTCGCTGCCGCACCCGGCCTTGGCGGCCTCGTAGAGCTCGTCGGAGATGAGCCCCATGCCGTGCATGAACGGCACCTTGCCCCCCGTGTCGTACCGGTCGTCCGTGGCCGCGTTCCCGACCAGGTACCCCACCAGGTTCAGCTTGTCGCCGCCGTCGTTGTGGGTGGCGATGTCCAGCGCGGTGACGGGCACGGTGTAGCCGGAGTAGGAGTCGCCGCCGATGTAGAGCGGGTTGGACGCGAACTCCGGGTGCTCGGCGAGCCACTTGCGGAGGAAGGTGTGGTGCTGCCGCCCGGACCCTGTCAGGCTGACGTTGAGGCCGGCCTCCTCCTTGGAGTAGGAGAAGCCCGTGCCCACGGGCGCGTCCAGGAAGATGACGTTGCTCACCTTGGTCCATGAATCCTCGAAGTAGACGAGGCGCGGGAACCCCTCTGTGTACCCCGCCACGTCGAACTTGAGAGGGCCTACACCAATGTATGCCTATGTGTATGAGCCATTTCTGTTTTCCCAACAGTTATCAATTTTTAGTCTTTTGTTAGTTATTACCAACATAGTTGTTCTTAAAAAATATGTACCATATTTGTTGAGAATGATGTTGGAAATTTGTTAAAACTGTTAGAAAAGGCAAAATATTTATCGGCGACTTTGAGGAAGATGCAAAAGACTACTAAAACTACTGGACACTTATGAAAATGCTTGCAAATAAATATGCCCGTGCTTTGCAACGAGGGGGAATTCGTTGCACACACGATGCCTAAAAAACATTGCTCAAAGCTCAGATAATAACTACACCAATTATTCCTAAAATGGTTCGATGCTAAGATATTTGACCATCCTCATAAATTACTAAGTACCAAATTTTCTAGAGAAAAATCAGTCTCTTGAAAACATGCTTGGTCTTAATTTTCCTCTTCCAATACTATAAGAGTGGCAACCTTTCTCAACATTATCTATTTAGCATATCGTTTGCAGTCTTTCTTTAGTCATCTATACTCTGTAATTGTTCGTAATATATTTTGTTGGGAATGATGTTGTTGGCAATTTGTTGAAACTGATAGTAACAAATATAAAAATATACTTAAAAAGGATTGCCGGCTACTTGAGCAAGATACTAAAGATTAGCAAAACTGTTGGACTTAAAAAAGATCAACTTATTTCGTGAATGTACACGGAATGGATACGGAGCAAGTTTCTTAACAGAAGTGGACTAGCAGCTACAATACGTTAGCATGTGGATATAGGGCTGCTAGCTAGCAAAAGAAAAGATTGCGGCCGGCAGTTGCTGTCAAAGAGAAGGAAACCGTAGTCGATAGTGCCACGGGTTTGGGCGATGTGAGATAGCATATGCAGCAGAGCAAAAGCAAAAGCCACCAACAACCGTGTCGTCATCGTCGGCGTCACGTGTTTCGGCGCCACTTGGCGCTGATCCATCATGCTATGCCTGTTGGCTGGACGCTAGCTACCTCCTGACGTTGCTCCGGCGGTCGCTACAAGAGACTAGATAGAGTACGCGCGGTGTCGCGCTCAGCCCGCCGCTCGGTCGCGGTCGCACTATATGACTCGTGCGCATGCATACAAATTGAGTTAAAATTAACTAGTCAGAGTGGCCTTTGATTTCCTGTGTGTTGTGAAGTATTTCAAAAAGAAAAATTCCTGTATATATCGTGCTAATCAGCTAGGTGGTGCAAGAGTACTGTATATAATTACTAGTATTGATCAGAAGCAGAGAAATTAGAACGATGGATGGATTGCAGTTGCACGGTGGATCATGTATCTGTATGCCGGCCGCCGCCGGCCGGCCGGCCGGCTAGCTAACGTAAGCAAAATCAATTTACACTGCCACGTACGTACGTCTCCGTGCCGGCCGGCCATGGACATGAGCATGGATTTCATTTTCGAGCATGAGCATCGTCATCGTCGTCGTCTAATTAGCACTAGCTAGGCGAAGGATCGGAGAAGACAAGGAATTGACCAGCGAATTAAGCAGCAGCCATGCATATGCGTGTAGGCGGCCGGCCGGGGTAGAGTACTGACCGATCTCGAAGAGGAGGCCGGAGAGGGCGGAGCATCCGGGGCCGCCGGTGATCCAGAGGATGAGCGGGTCCTCCGCCGGGTTCCTCTCCGACGCGATGAAGTAGTAGAAGAGCCGCGCGCCGTGCTGCTCGTCCACCTCCACGTACCTGCACGCGCGCGCGCGGTATATACCAAACAATTACTTATATATATATGTATATATCGATCATCAATTCCTGTCTCGAGGCAACTACATACTGATGAAGTGATGATGATGATGATGAGGGACTAGCTGCCTACATACCCTGTCTCGAGGTGGAAGGGCAGCGGGCCCTCGAAGCCCTTGATGTGCGTGATCACATTCCGGCCAGCCCCGTGGCCCTTCGCCGCCGCGTCGGCGGCCGAGCAGCTGATGAGAAGCGCCGCTGCAGCCACCAAGGGTAGAAGAAGGAGCGGCGAGCGGCGACGGCCGACGGCGGCGGCCGATGCAACCACCACCGCTGCGCCCCCCATGCCGTCGTCGTCGTCCCTCCTTGTTCGGCCCATCCCTGGCTGCCTCGCTCTCGTAGGGTTTTATTTCTTTATTTCTTCCCTTTGTCCTAGCTACCTCTTTATCACTACCTTGCTATATATATATGCTGTTGTTGTGCGGCGCTTCATTCGTCTGTACTGGAGTTATGGAGCTCGTCGCTCTCCGGCCGCACACCTGACGGCCAAGTTGGAGCTCGATTTGATTTCTTGTTGCGGGTCGGCCACTCGGCCTGCCCGCGCCGGTTCTTGATGACTTGTAGCAAGTTAATTTGTAGACTAGTAGCATATAGGAGTACGTCAGTCGACGATCTACTCTAGCACCTGCGCCGTGTATGCAGGCATATGCAATGAGTTCTTTTCAATTTTACTATTCGTATATTAATATATGCAGCAACTGGCAAACCAAAAATTTTGTACATACTTAGGAAAAACAAACTAAAAAAAATCGTTTGAAGGATCAATGAAATCAATAGCAAAACTACATACTATGCCAAAATTTGATCAGAAATGTAAGCGTGTTGGAAAGAGACATATATGTGCATGCATGGTTATTACTTATTACCACCTGTTTTTAGTTGGGTACAAATTTTTGGGACCATGCATATATACACCTGTGAATAATGTACAATTATTCTTCAAAGAGATGTACTCCCTCCGGTTCCTATTAGAAGTCGTTTAGGACAGCGACACAGTCACCAAAGCACAACTTTGACTTCTCTTTTCTATAAAAATCTTTATTGGAAAGTTATATATGTATATTCTTATGAAAGTAATTTTCAAGACAAATCTATTTATATGATTTTCACATTTTCAAACTCAACGACTTAAACGTTATTCATGATTTATATTCCCAATGTTTGACTCAATCCTTGTCCAAAACGACTTCTAATAGGAACGGGAGGAGGGAGTAGTAGCTAATAGAAAAAGTTGAACTCGAATTCCTATCCAGCCAAGTCCTTCTAGAACCGAGTTGAGTGTCTGTACACGAAATTGACCTTCGGGGGCTTTAGAACGAAAGGTAGTACAGTAGTAGATAGAAAAGCTGGTTTAATCCATGGTTACGTTCATTGGTTGACGAGCGCTGGTTGATGATAAAGCTGAATCAGCTGTAACGTCATATCTGCCGCGCAGGTGTGAGTGTGAGATGAAATCAATCCAGCATCTATCAAATGTGTATACAGAGAGATCGATTGATGCGGTCACTGAATGCGTAAGCTAGCTAATTTTGTTTGTTTGCTTATATTGTCTTCGGAGGAATCGGTGCGGCGTGCGTGCGTGCAGTGCAGTGTGTAGAAAATGACGAATTGACGATAACGTCGACGTCGAAGAGCGGTAATATGTGCATGTCGTCTAGCGTGCGTCGCATCGCATCAATGGAACGTACCCACCAAACTCTCTGTACTACGTACCCTTGCTGCTAACTAGCTAGGCAGGACAGCGATCGATATTGCATATATTGCCCCTATTTTCTTCGTTCTTGTTGATCTTTCCTTGATGTTTCTTGCTTTAGGAAAACACTGATCCTAATTAATAATGTTCTACTACCTCTGTCTCACAGGATATAAGGTACAGTAAAACTTGACACAATTTTCAATGTTAACATTTGACTATTGTAGTCATATGAAAGTATTTTTTAAATACAAATTAAATGATATTATTTTTGCAAGACAAAAATTTTAATATATAAGATCAAACGTTTCAAAATTTAAATTTTGATTTACGTGCACATCTTATATCTTGAGACGGGGAGGGAGTAGTAGAAATTACAGGGAATGGGAACGGTCAAATAGAGCCACCAACTTGAGACGGGGAGGGAGTAGTAGAAATTACAGACATGCATCCGTAATAGCATCACGCCACCAAGTTGATGCATCACCCTAGTAAAAAAGTGGGGTCCTATATCTAACTTTCGAAAGCTAGACTAGATAGGAGATTGAAGGTTCTGACCCATTCAATTCCGGCCAATCTCACCTCCGCCCCGTCCACCACCCTGACAGGTGGCAAGAGTGCCTCCCTCATTTTGCTTCCGCCTCCTCGCTCCGCCTCTTAAGCCCCCAGCTTGACAGGTGGCAAGAGTGCCTCCCTCATTTTTCTTCCGCCTCCTCGCTCCACCCACCCCCTTGAACACCCACCCCCCTCCCCCGTCCTCTCGTCTTTCCCATCTTGCAAAAAAACATTTGGATGGAATGTGGACATAATGACGAGGCATATATTCAAAAGCACCAAGGGATTCAACATTTGAATAACAAATGATCCAACATTGTCCTTCGTCTTCATCCATGGGACAAGAGCTGACCGGCGGCGGCCCGTGGAGCTTGCGCGACGCGGTCGGGGGAGATCGCTCGGCACGGGGCGCAACAGCGCACACGAGGTAGGCAGCGATAGCAGCACAATGTGGAGGAAACCCTAGGGTTGGGATGTGCACGAATCTGAAACACTGAAAGTCGTATAGTAGAGAAAAGAAATTGCGCAAGCTAGATAGGATCACTGACGAGGGCCTGGATTAGGCCCCCCTTAAACGGCGAGATAATCACTCTCGAGGAGGAGTCTTCTGACGCCATTGACAATGTGAAGGCCAAGATCCAGCATAAGGAGGATTGCAGATCCCTGTCAAGACCCTCACTGGCAAGACGTCTTATCTCCGACCAATGGGATGCTTCCCCGACAAGTACCTGACTAGGGGATGACTTCTCCGACAAGTCTCTGCCCCGCACGACAAGTCTCCGCCCCGCACGATGAGTCTCCGCCCCGCACGAGGAGTTTCCGCCTCACCTCCGACAACTTACTCGTTCGCATCCGACAACTTACTCGTTCGCACGAGTAGTTTCCGTCTCCGACCGAGGCGAGGCCCGCACGAGAAGGTCGGAACGAGGAGACCGGGGTCCACACGAACGTGGCGCCATCCCGACGACCGGGCTCCTTCGCAATGACGCGTGGGGCGCCAGTTCCCCACGCCATGCAAACGCACCAGCTGGCAGCACGCGCGGGCGGCCGGCTCTGACAAGGGCTGTAATGCGGCACTGTTCCGCCGCGCGGCCCCCGACGCGCCGTCCCGTCCGACTCTGCGGCACGCCAACCCCGTCAGAGGCACTCAAGTGCCCCCTACGATTAGCGCTGGTCTACGATTAGGTCCTAACGTGGCGGGCTCATCCCGTACTCAGGCGGGCCGAGTCAGCACCAAAGTACTCGGAAGAAGCACCAGGTACCCGGAATAAACAGCGCCACCCGGCCACGCGGCAGCCTCGAACAACAACACAGCTCAGCCCTCCTTCAATGCTTCCTGGCAGACGGCGACGTGCGAGAAGACCTCCCGACTGCGCAGGACTGTAGCATATTTTCGTTTTCCTATTTTTCCCTTCACCCTTGAGACTATAAAAGGGAGAGGAGGGCAACCGTCACAAGGGCTGACGAACTGAACTCTCACACCTCAGGGACTTGGGCCCGACACCCTCTCCCGACAAGTTTGTAACCCCTACTATAGACATCCCTAGCGCAAGAACACGGCAGCTCGATACTGGACGTAGGGTATTACTCCTCGGAGGCCCGAACCAGTCTAAATCCCGGTGTCTCTCGCGCTAACCATCCGGGTCGGACACACGATCCGATACAAATTTACTGATCGGCGGTAGTGAACCCCGACAGTTGGCGTGCCAGGTAGGGGCACATCGTGTGTCTCGCCGAACTTCACCACGATTCGGATGGAGGGCCGCGGAGTTTCGCTAACTCCTGGGTCCACCATGCTTTTCGGCTTCCTCGGCTTCGTCTACACCGGGCCGGCGGAGTCCGTCGTCGGGCGCACCTTCGCCCGACCTCCCCAACGCCCTGACGGGGAGCGGCGGGGCGCGCAGCTTTCGTCCGAGGCTTCTCGGGCGAAGCGATCATGGCCATGTTGGGGCCAAACCCAACGCAGGAGCGTTTTAGTCTCGCCGCCTACTACCTCACTGACCTCGCCTTCCAGACTAGCGGAGCCGAGCCGCTCGCCTGGGGCGAGTTCATGGAGCGGTACACCGCCATGTACCCCCGTGGACAGCAGGGCCTCCCGGACGACCCGGTGACGGCCTACGTGGACGCGCTACGAGCGTCTTACACCGCCCCGGGCTCTACGACAACCCGACGGGCAACCCAGGCACCCGCGCACGACTTCACACGCGAGTGCTTCGTCTGCGTGGGGCTGAGCTCAAGCAGCTCCACCGACGCGGAGCCGGCACCGCGCCATCGCGCCACGGACGCCCAGCGCAGAGCGCGCCTCAATGAGCTCGCTGAGGCCAGGCGCCAGCTCGACAAGGAGTTGGCCAACCTCCACCGAGAGCTCGGGGAGGACCGGCCACGTAACCCGCAACCGGACCCGCAGCAGGTCCCGGTGCGGGAGCAACGCCGTGAAGGAGACGGCGAGCGGCAGGAGCGCCGACCAGCCGCCGAACAGTCCAGGGCCCGCGCTCCGACACCGCCGGCCCGGAGACACGCGCGCGACAACAACCGGCGCGTCGACGACAACGCCAACGCCGACGGTGATGCACCGCCTCTCTTCAGGCGTGCATCACAGAACTTGGCCGCTGCGGCAATGCTGCTACGCGGCTGCCCAGAGGCGGCCACCCCCGAGGAGAGGAGGGTGCGACAGCAGCTCAAGGCCCTCCTCGAGACAGCGGCAGCACAACAAGCGGAGAGTTCCGCGTCACGCCAGCGGTCGGCGCGCGACGGGGGAGCAGCACCCTCCGTACACCCCCAGAATCCATCCCCCTCGCGGCATCGGAGCCACGGGGAGGGAGCCCGGGGGTCGGCGGTCAAGCAACATCTCGGACCCAACCGTGACGCCCGGGACACCATCGAGGCTCGCCGCCGAGCCGCCAGCGTCGATAACTACGACAACCGCGACCACCGCGATGAGTGCCGCCCGCGCCGACAAGACGACCGGAGGCGTGGAGGACGCTACGACAGTGATGACGACCGTGATCGCAGCTGGTCGCCGAACCAGAGGGGCCCGCGGGCTTTCGGACAGAACGTGCGGGATGCAAAGTTCCCCTCGCGTTTCCGAGCTCCGACCAACGTCCCCAGATACGACGGGGAAACTAACCCCAGCGTGTGGTTGGAGGACTACCGGCTCGCATGTCACGCGGGCGGAGCGACAGACGATCTCTTCATCATCAAGAACCTGCTGCTCTACCTCGACGACTCCGCGCGGACGTGGCTCGAGCACTTGCCCCGTGGCAAGATCAACAACTGGATGGAGTTGCGCCGAACCTTCGTTGGCAATTTCCAGGGCACATAGCAACTGCAAGCAGCAGCCGGGAGAAAGTCTGCGCGACTACATCCGGCGCTTCTCCAAGCGTTGCACCGAACTCCCCGGCGCAACAGACAACGACGCCATCTCGGCGTTCCAAAACGGCACGACCTCCACCACCCTCATCCATCGACTAGGGCGCCGCACCCCCCGAACTACTCGGGAACTCCTCGACATCGCGACCAACCACACGGACGGCGAGGAGGCGGTCGCGGCAACCCTCAACACCCCTCAGGGCAAGGGGAAACAGGTCGTAGACCACGGCGAGGGGCCGTCCTCGCACCCCAAGAAGAAGAAGAAGAACGACAAGCGTCGTCGTGACGACAACCTCGTCGCGGCAGTCGAGCGCAAGGCTACACGCCCCAAGAGCAACCCACCCAAGGCCGGTCCCCCGAAGGACCACTTCGAGAAGCTCTTGGAGGCGCCGTGCACCCACCACGAGGCCCCTGTCAAGCACGCACTCAAGGACTGCCGCATGATGAAGAACTACGTCAACGGCACGCTCAAGCTAAAGGCGGCAGACCCACAGAAGAAGGCCGCTCCGCTCCCCGACAATGACGACGATGACGCAGAAGCCCAGTACCCGGGCGAGGACGGGGCGGTCCATATGATCTTCGGTGAGTCCCCGGCGCGACCCTCGAGGCGCCAAGAAAAGCTCATACGGCGCGGGGTCTACAACACCGAGTCCGCGACGCCATCGTACCTCAAGTGGTCGGAGGTTCCGATAACCTTCGACCGCAAGGACCACCCCGACCGTGTGCCGCAGCCGGGATGCTACCCACTAGTGGTAGCTCCCTTGTTCAGGTCCAAACGGATCCACAAGGTCCTGATGGACGGAGGGAGCGGCATCAACGTGCTCTACGCGTCGACGCTCGACGACATGGGCATCCCGCGGTCCCAGTTACGGCCGTCGACCGCGCCATTCCATGGGGTCGTCCCTGGGATGGAGGCACTCCCAATCGGGCAGATTGATCTGCCCGTCACGTTTGGGACGTTGCAGAATTTTCGCACAGAAACCCTCACCTTCGAAGTGGTGGGGTTCCCGGGGACGTACCACGCCATCCTCGGGAGGCCGGCATACGCGAAGTTTATGGCCGTGCCCAACTATACGTACCTCAAGTTGAAGATTCCCGGTCCGAAGGGGATCATCACGGTGGGGACTACGTTCCAGCGCGCATTCGAATGCGACGCTGAGTGCTTCCAGTTTGCGGAGGCACTGATCCGGTCCGAGAGGCTCCACGCCGAGCCTCCTTCCGAGGACCAGCAGATCCCTGAGTCGTCCAAGCGAGCGGCCTGCTCTTTCAAGCCCGCCAAGGACGTCAAGGATGCGGCTGTCTCCAATGATGGCCGCACGGTCTGTATCGGGACGGCGTTCGATCCTAAATAGGAAAGCGCGCTCGTCGACTTCCTCAAAGAGAACCTCGATGTGTTTGCATGAAAACCCTCTGACATGAAGGGAATCCCGAGGGAGATTGCCGAGCACAAACTAACCATCAAGCCGGGATCGAAACCGGTGAAGCAACGCCTCCGCCGCTTCAATGACGAGAAGTGCAAGGCGATCGGCGAGGAGATCATGAAGCTCCTTAGTTCAGGGTTCATCCGAGAAGTATTCCACCCCGAGTGGCTTGCTAACCTTGTACTTGTAAAGAAGAAGAATAAGAAATGGAGGATGTGTGTTGACTATACGGGCCTTAACAAGGCATGTCCCAAGGATCTGTTTCCTTTGCCTCGCAAAGATCAGGTAGTCGATTCGACAGCAGGGTGCGAAACCCTCTGTTTTCTCGATGCGTACTCCGGGTACCACCAGATAGCGATGTGCATAGCGGACCAACTCGCAACCTCCTTCATCACTCCGTTCGGTGCTTACTGTTACAAGACGATGCCCTTCGGGCTCAAACAAAAACGCGGGCGCCACGTTCCAAAGATGCATGCGACGCGTCTTCAGAGATCTCATAGGACGAATCATCGAGGCGTACGTAGATGACATCGTGGTCAAGTCGAAAAAGACCGGCGATTTGGTCCCAGACCTCACAGAGGTGTTCGCGAAGCTGAGGGAGCACGGGGTGAAGCTTAACCCCGAGAAGTGCATTTTCGGGGTCCCGAGGGGTATGCTCCTCGGCTTTGTCGTGTCGGAACGCGGCATTGAAGCTAATCCCGAGAAGATTTCGGCCATCACGAACATGGGACCAATCCAAAATCTAAAGGGCGTACAGCGCGTCACGGGCTGCCTCGCGGCTCTCAGCCATTTCATCGCGCGACTCGGAGAACGCAGCCTGCCGCTGTATCGGCTAATGAAGAAGTCCGACCACTTCGCGTGGACACCCGAGGCTCAGGAGGCGCTCGATTCCCTTAAGAATCTCCTGAAAAGCCCACTGATACTCATAGCTCCAGCGCCGGAAGAACCGATGCTCCTATACATCGCTGCGACAACCCAGGTGGTCAACGCTGCATTGGTGGTGGAGCGAGAAGAGCCTAGGAGGTCACTCAAGGTGCAGCGCCCGGTCTATTTTGTGAGCGAGGTACTCTCCGATTCGAAAACCCGCTACTCGCAAATGCAAAAGCTCGTGTACGCTGTCCTGATCACCAAGCGCAAGCTCCACCACTACTTCGACGCGCACCCCATCACGGTGGTATCCAAGTACCCACTCGGTGAAGTGATCCAGAACCCTGAAGCCAAAGGGAGGATAGCCAAGTGGGCGCTCGAGCTAATGGGGCAAAACATTTCATATGCACCACGCAGTGCCATCAAGTCGCAGGTGCTGGCGGATTTCGTTGCCGAGTAGACGGAAATCCAAACTCCGCCGGCACCCATCGAGCACGAGACGTGGACAATGTACTTCGACGGCTCGGTCATGAAAGAAGGAGCGGGAGTAGGCCTTGTCTTCATCTCGCCTCTGGGCGTGCGCATGGAGTACATGGTTCGATTGCACTTCCCCGCTTCCAACAACGTCGTCGAGTACGAAGCACTCATCAACGGCCTCCGAATCGCAATCGAGCTCGGGATCCACCGTCTTGAGATCAGAGGAGACTCAGAGCTTGTCGTGGATCAAGTCATGAAAGAGAAAAACTGTGTGGATCCCAAGATGGCGGCATACTGCCAAGCCGTGCGCGAGTTGGAAGACAAGTTCCATGGGCTCGAACTTCATCACATACTGCACGACTACAACAGTCGCGGACATCCTCACCAAGGCTGCATCGAGCCGGAAGCCAGTACCGCACGGTGTGTTCGCAAGCGACCAACACGCACCATCCGTACGGGTCGAAGGGGAGAAGCCACAGGAACACGAGGGGCTGGAAGTCATGGATATCGACCAGCCACCTGAGCTGAACCTCGAGGACCCAGATTGACGCTTTCCCATCCTCGAGTGGCTTGTCGAGGGTAAACTACCCTCCAACCAGACGGAGGCACGCCGCATCGCACGACGAGCTAAAGCGTTCGTCCTCATCGAGGGTGAGCTCTACAAACAGGGCGCGGCAGGCATACTCATGCGATGCATCTTAGGAGATCAGGGCAAGGAGCTACTTCGCGAGACCCATGCCGGCATATGCGGACATCACGCCGGTCCAAGAACTCTTGTCGGAAAGGCTTTCCGACAAGGGTTTTACTGACCCACAGTGGTGGCGGACTCCAAGGACATCGTGCGGCGTTGCGAGGGATGCCAGTTCTACGCTCGACAAACTCACCTCCCGGCGCAAGTGCTTCAGACCATGCCCATCACATGGCCTTTTGCTGTGTGGCACCTCGATATGGTGGGGCCGCTCCGACAAGCACCCGGGGGCTTCACGCATCTGCTCGTGGCCGTTGACAAGTTCTCCAAATGGATTGAGGCTCGCCCCATCGTGAAGGTCCGCTCCGAGGAAGCCGTAGCATTCTTCACCGACATCATCTATCGCTTTGGCATTCCAAATACGATCATCACTGACAACGGCACCCAGTTCACGGGGAAGAAATTCCTCAACTTCTGCGACGACAACAACATTCGCGTGGATTGGTCCGCCGTGGCGCACCCGAAGACGAACGGGCAAGTCGAAAGGGCAAACGGCATGCTACTGCAGGGATTGAAGCCTCGCATCTTCAAGCGCCTCGAGAAGTTTCGAGCAAGATGGGTAGCCGAGCTACTATCCATTCTCTGGAGCCTGCGCACCACGCCCAGTCGAGCGACCGGATTCACGCCGTTCTTCATGGTGCATGGGTCGGAAGCTGTCCTCCCTACGGACATCGACTACGGCAGTCCCAGAGTACGGGCATACACTGAGGAAGGCAACCAAGTCGCGCTCGAGGACGGGATCGACCAGCTCGACGAGGCGCGCGACGTAGCACTGCTGCACTCAGCAAAGTACCAACAAGCCTTGCGATGCTTCCACGAGCGCAACGTGCGTACCCGCGAGTTCCAGGTCGGGGACCTAGTCCTCCGACGAGTTCAAGGCAACAAGGATCGACACAAGCTAGCGCCTCCATGGGAAGGGCCATTCATCGTCGATCAAGTACTCCGACCCGGAACGTTCAAGATCCGATACGAGGACGGTCGAGTCGTCTCCAACGCTTGGAACATCAAACACATGCGGCCGTTCTACCCTTGAGTAATTGTTTATATCTTATGAATCAGTGAATAAATGTCGCATGCTTTGTTCATACTTCTATGAGTTCATAAACTTCTCAGTTGCCATGCCTTTATGTGTTGCAACTTTTTCCGAAGGCTGAGCGGCGAGCATTCCTGCACCTGTGCAGAAATGCTCACCGCTCGGGGGCTACCCAGGGCACGATGCCCTCCTTTCGTTTTTCCGTTTTAAAAACAAAATTGACAACTATGTCGCGACTGATCGCACGTGTGAGAAGTATTTTGGCGGAAAGCTCAACCTTGCGAGAGGTGAAGATGGCGGCCCGCGTGGGGCTTGGTACCGCTGCTCGTTCAAAGCTCCTAGTGCCTACGCCTCTGTGGCTACGGTGCGAAGACTTGCGAGCACGGTCCGAGTTCACGGGTTCTCATCTGACCCCTTTCAAAAGCACTCGGGCAACCGCTCAGGCTTCGGTCTAAAACGATTTTAATGAAAAATACGCAAGTTACTTTTCAAATTTTCCCGAGTACTCGGGGGCTGCGAACGCATAGCATCTCTTAATGACTTGGGATGGCTGGGCTTTCCGATTCCTACACCCCCGCGGCTCTAGAGTGAAGCTCGGTCAGCTCAAGTTCCTAAGTTCTGCTACTCGTTGCTGTGGTCGTCCCTTGGCGCTCGAGAACGTTTGAGCTGTAACAGTTCCGAGCAGGCTTTTAACGGAATAAAACTGTTCATGGCATTATACAAACATTTTGTTCTTAATCGCCTACGAGATAGCGTGATATATCTAATGTGAAGGCCTGGAGTCGTCTTGGACTTCTGGTATGTCTCGTGGAATCAGGTCCAGGTCCTTCATTGCGACGTCGGCCATGGCGCGGGCGAAGGAGGCACAGTCTTCTTCGAGCCGGTCACAGTGGTCGTCGGAGATGCCAGGGGCCCAGCCGCCGCTCAGCGCCATGCGGTCCAGCCCTTGATAATGCGAGTCGAACATGGCGAGCACCCGGTGCACCACCTTCCGAGCAGTCGAAAGCTCACGCCCCTTGACAACTTCCGGGAGGCACTCAACCTGCTTGGCAAGCATGTCGGGGAGCATCGGCCCGACGGATACACCGAGCTCCGACGAGACCTGGCCAAGAAGTCTCCCGAGCTTGGCATGTTCCAGGATGCTCTGCCGGCGTGACGTCTCCATCTCGCGACGGGCGTTCTTGACTTCTTCAAGCTCAGTCCTGACCTGCTCCTGAGCCTTTCGGGACTGCTCAAGCTCGGCCTTGATCTCTGAAGAAAATCAACGAATTGTAATGAATGGATGTGGCGCGGCCAAGTAAGAAGAAAAGCAAGGCAGGGTCGAAGAGACTCACTCTCGAGCTGCTCCGACAACCGCTTGATCGACCCGTCCTTTTCCATGATCCTGAGCTCGGCGGCGTTCACCTCCTTTGACTTCTCCGTGAGCTTCACGGTCATCACGGCACGAGCCGTACGCAGCCCTGTGTCCACGAGAAGACAAGTCAACACTAACGAAAACCGACGAAGAGAAAGAAACTCGCATCCGGAGGTGTTCAGCGCCCACTCATCGTCGACATCCTGAACTAGCTGGGAGTTGGCATCCCGCAGCTGGGTCACCTCGTCGGTGACGTCTTGGAGCTTGTTGGCCACCTCGGAGAACTGCTTGTTGGCCGTCCTGAGGTCCGCACCGGCGGTCGCTAAGTCTTGCTCCAACTCCGCCACCTTCGACTCGAGCGCCGACTTCTCTCGGGCGGCGGTCTGGGCAGCGGCCTCGGTAGCAGCAGCAGCGTTTGCAGCCTTCTCGGCGGCCTCATTGGCGGTCGTCGCGACGGCCCGCAGCTCCGCGGCCGCCGCCTCCGCTTGGGCCAACTTTGCCTCCAGGGACTCCCGCTCTGTCACGGCACTGGCTGCGGCGGCCTGCGCGGCCGTGGCGCCATCTTCCGCGGACTTCACGGCGGCCTCGAGTGCGGTCCTCGACGATGCCTCGTTCGCCACCGCCCCAGCGGCGGCTAGGCGGGCAACCGCCAGCTGCACATCCAGTTGGAGCCGCTCCGCCCAGAGCTCACCGATGGCGCGTTTCCTCTTTGCGCCACACTCCACGAGCGTCTGCTCCAAATACGAAGTCAACAACAGCAACACCTACAAGAACCGAGAGAACAGGGTCGGAGTCCAAAGTCAAGAGGACTTACTGATGTCGCGGGGAGGATGAGCTCCTCGTTCGAGGCTGCGATGCGCCGCGACCTCCTCGTCCTCGTCCTCGAGCGCGTCTGTCTCGCGGTCGTCGATCCATGTGGAGTGCACGAGATCAGTGATCCGTGCTTCTCCTTCCATCGGCCCCGACGACCGCCCTGCGCCTGAGGAGAGTGACCGCCCGAGCCTTCCTTGACCTCTTGGATCTCTGGGGAGGCGCCACCCGTTGCGCCCGCGGGAGCAGCGTGTTCTTGTGGGTCCGGGCGGGGCGAGCTTGCGGTGGGCGCCGCCTCGATGACGGGGACGATGAGCCGAGGTGACAGCAACTCCGGCGCGCTCGCGGCAGGCACCTCCACGGCCGCTGCACGAGACGAGAACGCGGCGGCAGTCAGCTCTGCCTCGACCACCCCAACCCCGAACTCCTCGGGATTGGCTTCGGCAACTCCAACCGCGGCGGAATCTTCGGGAGCCCCGACTGTTCCGGCTAAGGTTGGACCCGACCGCTCTGCCCCGGCGCCCTCGAGCACGAGCCCCTGGTAACCGGGCTCAGCCGCTCCGATCGTGGTCGCGGCCGCGAGCGCGGCCGTTCCGGAAGCCTCGGCCCCCGACTCCTCCGGGTCCGCCAGGAACCGCTCCAGCTCGGCCTCAAAGCTGGTCGGGTCGCCGCCCCAGAAGTTGGGACCGTCGAGGTCGATGATCTCCCGAGGCCGGTTAAACGCATCGGCAGCCACCGGCACCTCCGTCGCGCCACCACCCACCTGCGACGTCGCAGGCACGGAAGCCTCAACCGTTGTCGGCGCCTCGGTCTTGTGCCCACCGGCAGACGGTGCCGGGAGCACGTTCTCCTCAGGAGACGTCTCCGGGACCTCGCCGCCCTCCGCGGTAGCCGCCGCCGGGGGCTCGATCGCCACCGAGGAATCGTTCACATCAAGGGCTGTCTGCCCCCCGGCCAAGCCGCCGGACTCAGGCATCGGTGGAGGCGCCGCAGTCTCAACAGCTTCGGCCGCGGTAATGGGCCCGCTTCCGGCTAGCTCCGTCGACGATGCGACAGGAGGGGACGTCGCGCGAGGCTCGGGCTGAGGCTCACGCGCGCCCAGTACCGCACGCTTCAACGGCGCAAGACTGAGCACACCGGTGTCCGCGCAGCTGGGATAAGAACGAGATCGAGATAAAAAGCGGGCAAAGGCAAGGAACAGTAAAACAATGAAGAATAGCGAGCAAACGCTTACATGGCGGACCGGATGCGGGCCCGCTTGACAGGCCTGTCTGATGGGCCCAGCTCGGGGGCTGGCCTTTTGGCCCTCGCTGGCTCGGAAACCGGTTCCCGACGCTCTGCCGGCTCGGGGGCTGGCCCATCGCCCCCGACGGCTTGGGGGCGGCGCTCCGACCCCCCGACGACTCGGGGGCTCCCCTCCCGACTTCCGCCGCGCCGGAAGCTGACTCCCGACTCCCACCAGCAGAGAGGGGAACCTGCACGGCCGGGACGCCGCCGCCACGGATGACCAAAGATTGAAGGCACCGTGGGGGAGTGCTCGTTTTCCCTCCTTGCGGCGCGCTCGGTGCGGACACCGGCGGGGTCGACCTCGCCTTGGCAGACGACTGCCTCCTCAAGGAGTCCGAGTCTGGTCGCTGGACGTCGATGGAGGCATGGCGGGAGGAAGAGTCTCGATCCACCGACCGCCTGGGCGGATCGTCCTGACGCGGGGGACCTCTCCGCCCCTCGGAGGCACGTGAACCACCAGGGGCCGCCTGAGAGCGGGTCACCCTTTGATCCTCTCGGGCGGGGCGGGCCCCCGGCTGCGAGCTGGAACCCGTACCCCTCTCACGAGCGACCGGCTCCGACCGCCGCGTCGAGCTCACTTCCACGGCCTGGCACGGTGAAGATAGGAGCGACCCGGACATGCCGTTCCAATCGATGTCCGCGCTTGGCTCGTCCCCACTCCACGGCGGCGACGGCGATGGATCTTCATTGGAGGAGACGTGGGCCTCCCCCACTTTACGGCGCTTGATGCGGTTGTCGTTCCGATCGCGCTTCGCGATCTCCTTCTCCTTGTGCTGCGCCTTGCGCTCAGCCCTCCGCTTCTCCGCGGCCGCCTTGTTGCGGTTGAAGATCACGTCCTGCGGGAGAGGGGGCTTCGCGGGCACGAGGTGGGAGCTCCTCAGCTAAAAATAAAGGAAGCAAAGGAAGTCAGCGGCCATCAAAAGTTTCCGAGAAGATCCAAGTCAAATGAAGACATCGAACAAGTCGGAAAACTTATCGGAAGAAGAAACCATTTACAAGCTTTTCGGTCCCCTCGTTGGCGAGCATGGGCAAGAGCTGCGACGGCGGCCACAAATAGGACGCCTTCCCAATGGCCAACACCACGCGGCGCTGGACCTCGTCCTACGAGGGTGGCTTGGGCGCGTCACAGTCCCTGCGAAAGGGGCCCTGCTAGCCGTCATTTCACAGAGGCGGAGAGGCCGCCTCCGGAGCGGGACGATCCCCCGGGTGTGGTACTGGCCGATGACGGCCGCCAGGTTGACTCCGGCTTTGCGGAGTCGGGCCAGCGCCGCCCAGTGCTCTTTGAGCAGTTTCTCCTGCTCCGCCTTCGGAGGCCCGTCGCTCCAGCTTCTCGGCGCCTTGGCGATGGAGACTCCGGTGAACTCTGGCAGTGTGTGCTCGGGGTCGTTCTTGAGATAGAACCACCCCTTGTGCCATCCGCTGTTGGAGCTCGTCAGCGAGAAGGGGATGTACATGTCGCCCCTGCCCTGCTTCATCCGGAGATTGGCGCAACTGATGGTCGTCGGGAGGGAGCCGTCCTTCAAGCAGGCGAACATGAAGAAATACTTGAAGAGGTGCCAGTGGGCACCGACCCCCAAGTACCCCTCGCACAGCGCCTCGAACGCCGCCATTTGCTGGACACTGTTTGGGTTGAGGTGCTGAAGCTGGAGCCTGTACTCGAAAAGTACGGCCCGGATGAATTGCCCGGCGGGGATAGAGAAGCCGCGCTCGTGGAACGCCACGAACGAGACGACGTATCCCTTCGGCGGCCGCGGCACGAACTCGTCCTTGGGCACCCTCCACTCTTCGGCGTCGGTGAGCGCGGGGAGCTGCCCGGCGGCGACGAGGCGATGCAGCATTGAGCGGGACACGTTGGAGCGCGACCTGTTCGACATGGTGATGGCGAGCCCCCGGGCACGGCGCGAACGAAAGAGGTGGCGGCGTTGCGGGCGTGAAGTGCAAAGGGAGCATGCGGTGATGGCGATGGAGAAGGCTGGAAAGTGAAAGGACTCAGGCCCTGAGCCGGCACGTGGTTAATAAGGGAAGGGCGTGGCCGCCGGCCTTAAAAGCTGGCCCCATCACGTCGGAAAGACACCTGCAAGAGCGCACGCGCCACGGGGTAACTGACACCCGGCCGCGTGACGTTTCGACGCCCGGTGGGCCCGAGAATCTGGAACAGCTGCGCGCTATCTCTTCAAACCATCACGTCCGCCACGTCAGCCACGACCTCCACGATGGGCACGACCCCCACGGCAGCCACGACTGCCTCAACCGAAGACCTCGGAACCACGACAACGTCTCTAAAGATTAAAAACCCTACGAGCGAGTCTACAACTCACTCGTGGGCTCGGGGGCTACATCCGGCGGATGCGCTCGCGCGCACCCACCGAGAAAACCAAGAGCAAAGATCATCACGACGCCTTTCGTCTGAGCCTGTGAGCGAGTCCTTGACTCCCTCTCAGGCTCGGGGGCTACTGACGAGGGCCGGGATTAGGCCCCCCTTAAACGACGAGATAATCACTCTCGAGGAGGAGTCTTCTGACACCATTGACAATGTGAATGCCAAGATCCAGCATAAGGAGGATTGCAGATCCCTGTCAAGACCCTTACTGGCAAGACGTCTTATCTCCGACCAATGGGATGCTTCCCCGACAAGTACCTGACTGGGGGATGACTTCTCCGACAAGTCTCCGCCCCGCACGACAAGTCTCCGCCCCGCACGAGGAGTCTCTGCCTCGCACGAGGAGTCTCCGCCTCGCCTCCGACAACTTACTCGTTCGCACGAGTAGTTTCCGTCTCCAACCGAGGCGAGGCCCGCACGAGAAGGTCGGAACGAGGAGACCGTGGTCCACACGAACGTAGCGCCATCCCGACGACCGGCCTCCTTCGCAACGACGCGTGGGGCGCCAGTTCCCCATGCCATGCAAACGCACCAGCTGACAGCACGCGCGGGCGGCCGGCTCTGACAAGGGCTGTAATGCGGCACTGTTCCGCCGCGCGGCCCCCGACGCGCCGTCCCGTCCGACTCTGCGGCATGCCAACTCCGTCAGAGGCACTCGAGTGCCCCCTACGATTAGCGCTAGTCTACGATTAGGTCCTAACGTGGCGGGCTCATCCCGTACTCAGGCGGGCCGAGTCAGCACCAAAGTACTCGGAAGAAGCGCTAGGTACCCGGAATAAACAGTGCCACCCGGCCACGCGGCAGCCTCGAACAACAACACAGCTCAACCCTCCTTCAATGCTTCCTGGCAGACGGCGATGTGCGAGAAGACCTCCCGACTGCGCAGGACTCTTGCATATTTTTGTTTTCCTATTTTGCCCTTCACCCTTGAGACTACAAAAGGGAGAGGAGGGCAACCGTCACAAGGGCTGACGAACTGAACTCTCACACCTCAGGGACTTGGGCCCGGCACCCTCTCCCAACAAGTTTGTAACCCCTACTACAGACATCCCTAGCACAAGAACACGGCAGCTCGATACTGGACGTAGGGTATTACTCCTCGGAGGCCCAAACCAGTCTAAATCCCGGTGTCTCTCGCGCTAACCATCCGGGTCGGACACACGATCCGATACAAATTTACTGATCGGCGGTAGAGAACCTCGACAATCACTAGAAAAAACAACCTATCCAATTATTTGCCCACGACAGTTCTCTTACCACTTGTAGTATTCGGTAGGATTTTTTTTTTTGAAAAATTTATTCGGTAGAATTGGCTGGTGGACACTTAAAAGTGTGGCTTTTACTCTAGGACACTTAAAAAGGTTGTCTTATTCACACAAAAAAGGTTATCTTTGCTTAAACAAACTAATATTCAATGGTAATTTGATCCTGGACACTATAGCATAATAATATTTGTTACTCCAAGAGGTAATAAAATATTTCAAAAAGACAAGTATGTCATTGCCCTTTTAAACCAAAATATTACAGCAGGATTTCTACATCATTTTAACAACATTTTAGCAAATAGATAAACTAAAATTTGAAGATTCAGTCACATTTCAGGAACTAAAATTAGCAGATTCGGTCACATTTGACTTGAGGCCTCGACAACCTCCACCTCCAGCGACAGCGCCGCAGTTGTGGGTGTGCACCAAATAGCTTTAAATTAAAATAAAATTTTATAATAAATTCAGTGTCCTACACCTAATTACCACTGAATAGTAGCGGGCTTTGCTAAAGACATTTTTTTAGTGTTCTACAGCAAGAGTCACACTTGAGCAGTATCCGAAATTTTTTTATATATATTTTTATTCATTTTGCAAAATTATACGACCGTTTCAAAATTTTTCAGTTTTGACAACCAATCGCCGTGGGCCAGGGCGGCCGCCGTGGCCCACGGCGGTTGCAGGAACCCCACGGCGGCAGGCAGGCGCCTTGCAACCGCCGTGCACCATGGCGGTTGCATGTGGCCAACCGCCGTAGGCCACGGCGGTTGGTTTTTTTAAAAAAAAATTAGTAGAGAAAACACACACATTTGCAATGGTATGTACGGTGCTAATACTACTGATAACGAAGCGCCTTACGTACTGATAACATGCCTTAGGGAATTTAGAAATTCCATTACAACATTCCTAATGAATCTAGTTGTACGAGAACTGCCCGGAGAGCATAGAGCCGCCGGAGTGTTGCGACGACATGTAGTACCTAGGTGGGGGTGGAGGTGGTGAAGGTAGAGGGGACCAATCTTTCTTGCGGCATTCACAAGTGCAGGTCGAACATTTGCAGCACCGGTCTTCTCCTGCGCTAGACCATAGATCTGGAGAAGCCAATGCCTCCGACAGCTCCCGCTTCAGGTTGTAGATGACGACGTCCTCGAGGTAGTCGATGTACTGTTGATAGGGATCAATAGCTGGTGGATCCACCCATTGCGAGAAACCGCAGTTGTAACACCCTAATTTTTCCATCATTAAAATAATGTAGCAACTTAGTGTTTTAGTTTTCTAAGGAATAAATAAATTATCAATTAAATTTGGCTCTAAAATATTTAAATATCACTTTTGTATAATTTTAGAGGCAATAAGTTTGAAAATATTTGAAAAGGGTTTGAAGTGTTTAAACTTTGAAAAGAATTTAAAATTTTAAAGGTTTAAAAAGAAAAAGCTTTGAAAAAAAAAGGAAAAAAACCCCAAACCCTCCTCTCTCTTCTGGCCCACGGCCCATCTTCTCCCCGCCGGCCTGCTTCCCCTTCCGGCCCATCTCCCCGCGCCAGCCCACTTCTCTCCTCCCCTCTCTTCTCCCACTGCCAACCCGGCCCCACTCGTCGGCACTTTCCCCTTCCTCCAGCCCTCCTCTGCCTCGCGTCAGGCCGTGGCCGCCGGCCGAATCCCGGCGCCCCTCAGTCTCCCCCTCCTTCGAACCTTGCCATCAAGGGGCAATCAAAGCACCAGTGTCACTCCCTTCTTAACTCCCGACCGTTTCCCCCCCCATCAAGACCATCCCCTGCAGTTACCTTCATCAAGACCGGCCGCCGTGGCCATTGATGGCCAATTGGCCCCGGACACCGCTCCCTCTCCCTCCTTCTGCCTTATAAACTCGTGACCAAAGCCGAGCGGCGCATCCACAGCCGTTCGATTCCCCACGAGTGGTCCAGATTAGATCGGGGTGTAACCCCTTCGGCCGGTCTACCGTGGACCCGTGGACCGTGGTCCACGGCGCGGTTCATGGCCGCGTCAGCGCCACGTCAGCCGCCCCGGCCAGTCACAGCGTGCCACGTAGCGCCACGTCAGCTGATCCACCGCCGTCAGCCGCCGCTTTGCACAAAAGCCCCTGTAGTTTCTAATATCACAACCGTGCCCTTCCACCTATAAGAATCTTTTCAGTTAGGTCCTGTTTTTAACGTTTAAGCCCCTGATCTTTCAAGTTTCTTTCACCCGCAGTCCAAGTCTTGTTCTTTTACACTAAAACCCTTGAGTTTATACACATAATCATGTTTTAGTCCCTGGTTTCTTGCAGATAAGCCCCTGGAAGCCCTGTTTCTTCACAGAAAAGCCCTGAACCTTGTTTTAGCCATATCTTTTTCGTCTTTTATCCGTTTTAAGCGTTCTTGGTGTCCACGCGACCGTCTTTTCAAGCCCGTCAGTTTTAGAACCTTGTTTTGGCTGTATCTTTTGCGTTTTAGCTACGTTTCCACTGTTTCAAGTTGCGTTAGGTTCATATCAACTCAAACTACGTTTTAGGACCAATGTTGAACATGTTCTTTGTTTTATGATTTATTTAAATATTAAATATGATTAAATCCTTATACACATGTTTTTCTAATTAAAATCTAATTAGAGTTCAACACGTGTTTTCATAAGAAAGTTAATATGATTAATACTAGTTAAATATTTCTTATAATTAAAAGTTAATTAGATGTATACCTTGGTTTTCATAATCAAACTTAAATTGATTAATGTTTATGCAATTTGCTTTCTAAATAAAAGGCAACATAGGCTATATCCCGAGTTTTCTTAATTAAATGTTAATTTGATTAATATGAATATAAATGTGTTTTTAAGTTATAATTTGATTAGTATAACTCGAAATATAAAGATAAACGCCTAGATGCTTTTACATGCTTCTTTTAAATTAAATGTTTAATTTGCATAAATAATACTTGAATATTTATAAATAAAATTGGACTAAGTTTACATCGGCTTTTAAACATAAAATAACTTGCCTAATTATAAATAGGGTATTTCTTTGAAATAACCTATGCACATCTTTACTTAATTAAAAGATACCTAGCACATAGCTAGCTCTTGTTTGTGATCATCCAAAGCTTCCGATAGTTCCTAGTGCTTTTGTGTTCGCGTTCCTAGAGCCAAACCTTGTCCTCTCTTTAAGCTTTTCATGCTTGGTGTATTGTTTTGTTTATTGTGTGTTTTCTTGTGTGCTCGTAGACATCGTGTCAGTTTCAAGTGAGCAGCCAGTTGGAGTGGATCAAGAGCAAGTGTTTGAAGAAGAAGAACCCCAGTGTTTAAGCAAGGAAGGCAAGTGGACTTCTCCCCCTGCATATTCTATTTTGTCCCACACAACTTGCATGATAACTAAGTTTACTTTTAAATGTTGTATTACATAAATTTGATGGGAAATCACCTTTTTAAGGACATGACTAGAATTTTATCCCTATTACCTTGGACAACCCTTTTAAATAAATGTTTTGGGTAGAAATGCTTAGTTGCTATACCTTGGGATGGTTAAAATGAATCTTTTACAATATGATGAATGTTGATCATGATAACTTTGGTGATATATATATATATGTGTGCTTTTGGTTAATAACAAGATCATATGGTTTAATCGGAACATGGAGAACCACCCAGGAAAATAGTGCAACCACAGTCCATATGGCTCTGGCTTAGCCAATTAATTAGGTGTGTGGAATTAACTGATAGCCTTATCTGAAAGGAGCACAGGGGGCCGGAGTTGAAGGGGTATAGCCCGGTTCTTTTGGGGTAGCAGCCTTTGCTAAGGTGTTGACCACTAGGGAGGGTTATGGTCCGCTCCGCTGCTGTAACTGTCGCGGGTTGTTGGTCTTCTGCATATCTTTGTAAAGGCTTCGTAGCGTCCCTATGCAATCACACCTCGGAAGTGTGGTATTGTGCCTGATCAGCACATGCGTGGTTGGGTTCAAAGTTCTTCGGAACTTTTACGCGAGCTGTGGTGAAAGTGTACAACCTCTGCAGAGTTAAAACTGATCGATCAGTCGTGCTCACGGTCAAGAGCGGCCTGGACCCTCACATGATAATCAAACATAAAGATGGAATTAAATCGTGGTTCTTGTGGTTTTGAGATGAGATGCTTTCCTAAATGCTTAAGTGGGTTGGTATAAACTTACACCTAGTAAATAGGTGCTTGCTAATAAAATTTGACAAACATTAAAATGCTAACCGCTGTAAACCTTAGCCTATCCTTGATAGCCTTGCATCTTCCCCCACTTGCTGAGCTCCAACCATAAGTGTGCTCACCCTTGCTTACCCGCTGTTCAGAGGAGAACACTGGAGAAGAGTACTTCAGCGACTTCGATGAGTTCTGAGGCTTGCGTGCCCCCAGTCATGTGCCTGTGGAAGCTGAAGACAGAGTTGCTTCGTCTAGTTATCGTCTGATCGTTGTAAAGACCTTCGAGTCTAACGTCTGAGTGTAATAAAGAGATAATGTAATGGTTTAACTCTTGTACGTTTTTATTGCTGTTTATAGATATTTCACTCATGACGTCTATCATATGTATGTAAACTTGATCCTAGCGCACATATGAGATGCATTTGGTTTTCTTCGGAAAATCAGGTGTGACAGAGTGGTATCAGAGCAGTAATGACTGTAGGACGCAGCCTTAAGTTAGAAATGGTCGAAAAGTAAGGATTCATGTTCTAGAAAGCCTGTCATCCTTCAAAATTGACTTATTTACGTATAAAAACTAATTTATTCTTTGTTTCTTGTTAAAAACACATCTTTTTGTTTTGATCTATACTGAGTTCAGTTCTTGTGCTATCAGCTGGATCTCCACCACCGGTGTTCTCTAATATAAGATCTTAGACTGCCTACCTCTTATCAACTTCGATAGAAACGTTTCTGTGAGGACGATCGTTGTGCTAATGTTTGTTGTTTGAATACATGGTTGATTTGGATCTTTGCTTGTGTGAGTTGTATTGTGGAGTGATGGCCACAAATGCAACAAGAAATAAATTGTTAGGTTAGTAAAGATAGTCTGGGATCAAATCTGGGTTATCTTTTTCTTTATCTATCATACAAGATGGTTGAAGTAAAATCCCTTTTGCACAACTCTTTGACACAACATCACTGTTTTTATCATATCTTGAGCTATCAGAATCTGTCTTAGTCTTGAAAATTCATGCTGCTTCATCTTTTCGAGTTCATGTCTTCATACATCAGTTCAATCTTCTTGTCTGAATAATTTCTCTAACAGTCAGATGGTACAAATCAGGTCAGGAGGAGGACAAGATGTTCCGCCGGTGATTCGTGCTCATATAGCTAATCAACAAGCACCACCACCTCCACCCCCACCGCTTAACCAAATGGATCCCGCATTTCAGCAATTTCTTGCCGCTCAAACTCAGCTATTGCAAAACCTCACTGCCACCGTCCAGAACCTACATGCTCAACAGAACCAACCAGCACCCCCTCCACCATCTCCGCCACAGCAGAGGGACAAACATAAGGAGTTTATGAGCCACCACCCTCCTACCTACTCCCATTCCTCTGATCCGTTGGATGCCGACGACTGGTTGAAGACGGTTACCAAGAAGCTTGAGATCGTTCAGTGCACCGACCGAGAGATGGTCCTTTATGCTGCAGGCAGATTGACAGGGCAAGCCAGTGATTGGTGGGATGCATATTCGACTGTACATCCTAATAGAAACAATATTACTTGGCAGGAATTCAGAGATAGCTTCCGTACATATCATATTCCTTCAGGAGTGATAAAGTTAAAGCAGAAGGAGTTTCTTGCACTGAAGCAATGGAACATGTCTGTTACTGAGTATCTCGACAAGTTCACTCATTTGTCCCGTTATGCTCCTGATGAAGTCAACACTGATCCCAAGAGGCAGGAAAGATTCTTGGATGGATTGATTGGACCACTCAACTATCAGTTGCAGAGCCATACATTTCCCAACTTCCAGACGTTGCTAAACAAGGCTATTGGTTTGGAACATAAAAGGATGGAACTTGGTGAACAGAAGCGCAAGTTTAAGTCTCATAGACAGTCTAGCAACACACGCCCCCGCTTCAACTCATCCCAGAGTTCTCAGTTTCACTCTGGTGGATCAAGTGGAAATTATACTCAGAATTTACAGTTGCAGCACTCAACTCAACGACCTCAGCATTCAAGCCAGCAGACACCACATGTTCCAAGTCATCATCAAGATCGCTCAGAAGCACCAGTGAGAAGCAACTCCCCCGTTCGTGCTAATGGTTGTTTCAATTGTGGAGAATTGGGACATTATGCCAACATCTGCCCGAAGCGCAACATGCAGACTCCTCAGAAAGATAATGGTCAGAGATTTGGACAACCGTTGTCACAAGCTCGTATCGGGAATTCTACTCCTCGAGGTAATAGAGGTCGACAGAACTACGCACGTGGAAGAGTGAATCATGTGACGGCTGAACAAGCTCAAGACGCTCCAGGTGTTGTGCTGGGTACGTTCTCTGTCAACTCTGTACCAGCAACAGTTTTATTTGATTCTGGAGCATCGCATTCATTCATTACTGAACAATTCGTGGCAAAGCATGATATACCTATGAGTTCTATGAAGACACATTTGCTGATTAGTTCCCCGAACGGTGAAATGAAATCCACTTATGTATGCCCACGGGTCAATCTTAAAATCAGGGGAATAGATTTTCAAGCTGATCTAGTAGTTCTTACATCTAGTGGAATAGATGTGATACTTGGAATGGATTGGTTAGGCAAATGTGATGGAATAATTCTGTGTGCCAAGAAGTCAGTGCTCTTAACCAGCCCACAAGGAGATAGGATTGAAGTTGTCGCTACTGTCCCATCCAAGGAGAAAGGAAAAGAGAATCAAGATGAAGGAAAGCAAGTGAAGGAGCTATGACTGTCGGAAGAACCCAATGTGCAAGATGAGCTTATAGAAGAGTACCCTTAGTTTCCTTTCCAATCTCTCCGAATCTCGGGACGAGATTCTTTTTAAGGGGGTAGATTTGTAACACCCTAATTTTTCCATCATTAAAATAATGTAGCAACTTGGTGTTTTAGTTTTTGTTTTCTAAAGAATAAATAAATTATCAATTAAATTTGGCTCTAAAATATTTAAATATCACTTTTGTATAATTTTAGAGGCAATAAGTGCTTGTGCATCATATTTTGAAATGCATGGTTTTTGTTTGATAGTGTGTGGTTTTGAAAAGTTTCAAAATAAGTTTGAAAATATTTGAAAAGGGTTTGAAGTGTTTAAACTTTGAAAAGAATTTAAAGTTTTAAAGGTTTAAAAAGAAAAAGCTTTGAAAAAAAAGGGAAAAACCCCCAAACCCTCCTCTCTCTTCTGGCCCACGGCCCATCTTCTCCCCGCCGGCCTGCTTCCCCTTCCGGCCCATCTCCCCGCGCCAGCCCACTTCTCTCCTCCCCTCTCTTCTCCCACTGCCAACCCGACCCCACTCGTCGGCACTTTCCCCTTCCACCAGCCCTCCTCTGCCTCGCGTCAGGCCGTGGCCGCCGGCCGAATCCCGGCGCCCCTCAGCCTCCCCCTCCTTCGAACCTTGCCATCAAGGGGCAATCAAAGCACCAGTGTCACTCCCTTCTTAACTCCCGACCGTTTCCCCCCATCAAGACCATCCCCTGCAGTTACCTTCATCAAGACCGGCCGCCGTGGCCATTGATGGCCAATTGGCCCCGGACACCGCTCCCTCTCCCTCCTTCTGCCTTATAAACTCGTGATCGAGCCCCTGCGCGCACTCTTTGCTCACCCGCTCACGCCCTGCATCTCTCTCCCTCACACGCGCGCCGCCGCCGTAAAGTCCCCTGCCGCCGGGCCATTGCCGGCCGTGCAAGCTCCTCGTCGCCGGTGAATGTGCCCCTGACTCTCTCTCCCTCTCTCTTCTTCGCATATATCGCTCACTCCAGTCCTCTCTTGTCCCAGGTGGCCTTCTCCCCACCGGACCGAGCCGCGTCTCCCTCCTTCCGCCGGGATCCCGCCGCCGCAGTTCGTCGTCGTCCGGCCCCCTTCACCCGGCTCTCCCTTCGTTTGATGCGCAGGTGCACCGAGGAAAAACACCCCGGCGCCCAGAAGCAGCAAGCCGAGGCCGCAACCTCCTCCCCGGTAAGCGCCCGCGATCCCGTCCGCCCCTCATCGGCGCACGTCCTCTCCGGAGCCCCACCGTCGCCCACAACCCCCGGGTGAGCTCCGCGCCGTTCTCCTCTTCCTCCCGGTCCAAACCTCACACGAAACGGTGCACCGTAGCACCCAAACCGCCATCTCCGGCGAGGTCTCCGGCGAGCTGCCGCCGCCCTCTGTTTTGCTCCGGCGACCAAAGCCGAGCGGCGCATCCACAGCCGTTCGATTCCCCACGAGTGGTCCAGATTAGATCGGGGTGTAACCCCTTCGGCCGGTCTACCGTGGACCCGTGGACCGTGGTCCACGGCGCGGTTCATGGCCGCGTCAGCGCCACGTCAGCCGCCCCGGCCAGTCACAGCGTGCCACGTAGCGCCACGTCAGCTAATCCACCGCCGTCAGCCGCCGCTTTGCACAAAAGCCCCTGTAGTTTCTAATATCACAACCGTGCCCTTCCACCTATAAGAATCTTTTCAGTTAGGTCCTGTTTTTAACATTTGAGCCCCTGATCTTTCAAGTTTCTTTCACCCGCAGTCCAAGTCTTGTTATTTTACACTAAAACCCTTGAGTTTATACACATAATCATGTTTTAGTCCCTGGTTTCTTGCAGATAAGCCCCTGGAAGCCCTGTTTCTTCACAGAAAAGCCCTGAACCTTGTTTTAGTCATATCTTTTCCGTCTTTTATCCGTTTTAAGCGTTCTTGGTGTCCACGCGACCGTCTTTTCAAGCCCGTCAGTTTTAGAACCTTGTTTTGGCTGTATCTTTTGCGTTTTAGCTCCGTTTCCACCATTTCAAGTTGCGTTAGGTTCATATCAACTCAAACTACGTTTTAGGACCAATGTTGAACATGTTCTTTGTTTTATGATTTGTTTAAATATTAAATATGATTAAATCCTTATACACATGTTTTTCTAATTAAAATCTAATTAGAGTTCAACACGTGTTTTCATAAGAAAGTTAATATGATTAATGCTAGTTAAATATTTCTTATAATTAAAAGCTAATTAGATGTATACCTTGGTTTTCATAATCAAACTTAAATTGATTAATGTTTATGCAATTTACTTTCTAAATAAAAGGCAACATAGGCTACATCCCAAGTTTTCTTAATTAAATGTTAATTTGATTAATATGAATATAAATGTGTTTTTAAGTTATAATTTGATTAGTATAACTCGAAATATAAAGATAAACGCCTAGATGCTTTTACATGCTTCTTTTAAATTAAATGTTTAATTTGCATAAATAATACTTGAATATTTATAAATAAAATTGGACTAAGTTTACATCGGCTTTTAAACATAAAATAACTTGCCTAATTATAAATAGGGTATTTCTTTGAAATAACCTATGCACATCTTTACTTAATTAAAAGATACCTAGCACATAGCTAGCTCTTGTTTGTGATCATCCAAAGCTTCCGATAGTTCCTAGTGCTTTTGTGTTCGCGTTCCTAGAGCCAAACCTTGTCCTCTCTTTAAGCTTTTCATGCTTGGTGTATTGTTTTGTTTATTGTGTGTTTTCTTGTGTGCTCGTAGACATCGTGTCAGTTTCAAGTGAGCAGCCAGTTGGAGTGGATCAAGAGCAAGTGTTTGAAGAAGAAGAACCCCAGTGTTTAAGCAAGGAAGGCAAGTGGACTTCTCCCCCTGCATATTCTATTTTGTCCCACACAACTTGCATGATAACTAAGTTTACTTTTAAATGTTGTATTACATAAATTTGATGGGAAATCACCTTTTTAAGGACATGACTAGAATTTTATCCCTATTACCTTGGACAACCCTTTTAAATAAATGTTTTGGGTAGAAATGCTTAGTTGCTATACCTTGGGATGGTTAAAATGAATCTTTTACAATATGATGAATGTTGATCATGATAACTTTGGTGATATATATATATGTGTGTGCTTTTGGTTAATAACAAGATCATATGGTTTAATCGGAACATGGAGAACCACCCAGGAAAATAGTGCAACCACAGTCCATATGGCTCTGGCTTAGCCAATTAATTAGGTGTGTGGAATTAACTGATAGCCTTATCTGAAAGGAGCACAGGGGGCCGAAGTTGAAGGGGTATAGCCCGGTTCTTTTGGGGTAGCAGCCTTTGCTAAGGTGTTGACCACTAGGGAGGGTTATGGTCCGCTCCGCTGCTGTAACTGTCGCGGGTTGTTGGTCTTCTGCATATCTTTGTAAAGGCTTCGTAGCGTCCCTATGCAATCACACCTCGGAAGTGTGGTATTGTGCCTGATCAGCACATGCGTGGTTGGGTTCAAAGTTCTTCGGAACTTTTACGCGAGTTGTGGTGGAAGTGTACAACCTCTGCAGAGTTAAAACTGATCGATCAGCCGTGCTCACGGTCAAGAGCGGCCTGGACCCTCACATGATAATCAAACATAAAGATGGAATTAAATCGTGGTTCTTATGGTTTTGAGATGAGATGCTTTCCTAAATGCTTAAGTGGGTTGGTATAAACTTACACCTAGTAAATAGGTGCTTGCTAATAAAAATTTGACAAACATTAAAATGCTAACCGCTGTAAACCTTAGCCTATCCTTGATAGCCTTGCATCTTCCCCCACTTGCTGAGCTCCAACCATAAGTGTGCTCACCCTTGCTTACCCGCTGTTCAGAGGAGAACACTGGAGAAGAGTACTTCAGCGACTTCGATGAGTTCTGAGGCTTGCGTGCCCCCAGTCATGTGCCTGTGGAAGCTGAAGACGGAGTTGCTTCGTCTAGTTATCGTCTGATCGTTGTAAAGACCTTCGAGTCTAACGTCTGAGTGTAATATAGAGATAATGTAATGGTTTAACTCTTGTACGTTTTTATTGCTATTTATAGATATTTCACTCATGACGTCTATCATATGTGTGTAAACTTGATCCTGGCGCACATATGAGATGCATTTGGTTTTCTTCAGAAAATCAGGTGTGACAGCAGTTCTCTGCTTGGGTGGAGTGCTGCAAAAGGCAAGAAAACGTTACCAAACCAAAGAAAGATGATGAGGAAATTTGTGGACATTGCTTACCGATGCATATGGGCAGTGACAGAAGCGATGACCGGAGTTGTTTCATCCCTGGTACACTTGCATCACGCAAAACTCACCGTGTGAACACCTAGGCCACAACACCGTTTGCTTTGGTGCGTAGCTTCTAACATCACACATCGATCTGAAGTCACTCTTGCCTTTCAGTGGGAAATTGGCTTCGAAATCTTCTGATTGCTGATGCCACAACTCAAGACCGAAACCGTGTCCATCCCCACTCCACGAAGCCATTGCCTAATGCTGTGAGAAGAAGGCAATGGAGTGAATGGTGCTACATATAGGCAGAAGAAGGAGGGTGGCTGGGTGGTGGGCCCTTCGATCCGTGGGAAGGGAAACGAAGCAGTGACTCGGAGAAAACACACCCTAGTACTAGGGCACTGTCACTTTGTGGGCCAGTCGATCCGTGGGAGGGGAACGTGTCAGTGACTCGGAGGAAACACAACGACTCTGCATATTACAGTCACTGTAACGAAACACACGTAACGGATAAAACACACTCTAATGCAGTTCGATTAAAGCTCTTAAGGATACAAACCGAGGACCCTAGTTGACGATGTCATGAAATCCGACATTATTTGATACAGTCCGGCTAATACTCAAGGTCTACTGAGTACAACGGGGGTATTTCCCCTTCCTGATGGCATCCGGCCCAGCTACCTTGGCCCGGCGAGCCCTCTCCCTCTTCCTCTCTCTATCGACTTCACGGGCCTGGGCCGCTTCACGTTCTCTCATCTCCTGACGATGGTGCATTTCCTTCTGCTCCTCCTTCTTTTTCTCCTCTCTCTTTTCCCACTCAACCATGCGGAACCACCTCTCCCTTGCATCACGGGCTTCTCCCTCGACGTAGCTCTTGTCGAAGTCGGACTGCTCGGTATCTAGCCACTGCATGAAATCACAAAGAGGAGGTGGAGTCTTTTTCCAAAGACATGTCAGCAAATATTAAATCACAAATGACAAATGAATAATTGAGAAATGTAGTAAGTCTTTACTTTGGCTCTAAGGTTGCGGTCGAATGGCTGGATCGGGTCGTGCGCATAGTTAGCGCACATGAAGAACCTCATCCCGTAGGCGTACCCCAGAACCTTGCACCTAACAAGCTTGCAATTGTCACCGCAGAAGCACATAGGAGTGTCGATCCCCTGTGGCACCTCGACATTGTCCTTCCTCTTCGTGAGGAACTCCAAGTCCAACTCAGGACCTGAGGAGGCCATTGCAAACCTGCAAAACAAGATTAGAACAATCAGAGGCAAAAAATAATACAACTGAATTGGCATAAATTATTAAAAAAAGAATAGAACAATCACCAGCAAAATAATACAAATAGAAGTTCAATTATTACAATACAGTACCATGCATAAGTTCATACAAGAAATATAGTTCAAATATTACAAATTCCGAAATTAAATGCCCTAACATTACAAGCAACTATGATCAGTTGAATCCTGCGTTGGTCCTACGCCCATGTCCACGTCCGCGTCCACATCCGGATGGGGGTTGGGATGGTCCTGAAGTTGCTGATGAGCCCACACTGGCCGTAGGTGGTGCGTTGCAAGCATAACTTGTGGCTGTGCACCTCTTGTACGTGTGACCCGTGTTGTGGCACTTGTAGCACATCACTACCGGAGGTCCAGCTTCTACTTCGTCCATGTTGTTCCTAATCCTCTTCTTCTTCTTCTTCCGTCTTCCAACACCTTGGCATAACTGAGGATCTGAATTTGGTATGTGCACAACATTTTCTTTTGGGTTCTCAGTAAAAGAACCCTGCACGAGGTAGCCCTGAATTGTTCGGTTCCAAATGTTCCGAACAGTTTCCTTGGCGTAGTACCATGGCACGTACCTATGGTAGCTGAATTGTTGCAGTTCATAGCATACGGCGATCACATGTGAGTAGGGGATGTGTAGTAGCTGCGGCTTTCGGCATGTACATCTGCATATTTGGTTGCCAAGTTCAGCAACTTGATGCGTCTTTTCACGGGAAGGGCCTAGGCGCATTTTCCCTTCGCACTCAACCTCATAGCTCCACATAATTTAATTGTCATCGGACTAGTGCCAAGGTTGCGCTGTGACCTTGTGTTTAAGTGCTTTATCCTGAGCCTTGGTCAGATACTCAGTCATTCTTGTGCAGTATCTCATTTGAGTGTTCCTCAGAACCTCATCCGCTATCTTGCTCCTTGTGTGAAAATACAACATTGTACGATACATAAAGAACTCAATGATGCCAACTAGAGGAAGAGGTCTTGCACCGCGGAGCACACAGTTGTATACCTCAGCAAAATTAGTGGTCTTTATCCCATGTCTTGCTCCGCCCTCGTCAAACATGAGACACCACTTTTCCTTAGGCTCATTCTGAATCCACTGGCTGAAGGTCTTCACAGCACGTCCTCTTCTGCGCCTGACTTGAGGGCCATCTAATCCCACATCCTCGAGAGAAATTGGCTCCTCTCCAGGTTCGGGATTCACTGGCCTCTTTGCTATCTCCTCTGATGTCTTCTTTATCAGATCATCTAATTTCTTCCAGATGGCATCAAACTTCTTCTGCTAAGTCTGCTCACACACCGCTCAAACAATTTAGACAGGGTCTTGTTCTTGAACTGGCTGTGGAAGTTTGCTTTCATGTGCCTAACGCACCACCTGCTCTTAACATCTGGCCACAATGGAGTTCTGTATCGCTCTTGGCTGCCCTCTTTCATGTCATTGATTGCTTGCAAAATACCTTTGTGCCTATCGTGTATCACACACACATCCCACACATCCTGGACCACCATGTTCTTCAACCTCTCAAGAAACCAGTACCAACTGTCACCGTTCTCCCCCTCCGCAAATGCAATGGCCAAAGGAAGCAACTGATTGTTACTATCAGCTGCCACAGCTGTCAGGATTGTTCCTTTGTATTTGCCTGTGAGAAAAGTGCCATCTATGCAAATGACCGGTCGACACACTTTGAAAGCCTCAATGCAGGCACCCAATGCCAAGAATGACCGCTGAAGCACAAGCTTGCCTGGTTTCTCCACACAAGGATAGTCCTTGATATCATAGTAGCTGCCAGGATTCATCTGAACTATTGTGTGTAGCAAGCTAGGCAAATTGTGGTAGGATGCTTCATAAATACCCCACCTATGCTCCAACACCTTCTTCTTTGCTTGGTATGCCTTGCCGTAACCGATGGTGTACCCAAAATTTTCCTCAATTGCACCGATAATTGCCTTCGGTGCATAATCAGGGTATTTCACTATGTGAGGGTACATGTGGCTTGTAACAAAATCGGCTGAAATGTTTCGGTGCCTTGCATCAATACGATCAAGGGTACAAGTGTGACCCTTCACTTCTTTCACCTGTAAGTAATTATCTCACTTCCCCATATATGCATACACTCGAAAAGAACAATCATCCTTCTTGCAACACACATCATATATTCTCGAAGAGCTCTTGACTACCCTGAACTCCCTGTGTAGAGTCAAGGTGGACCACTGCTTCACTGCATCCTTCAGATGTGCAGTACCGGGGTACATAGCGCCTTCACAAACCTCATTCTCCGTGTACTCCCATGGCACATTCTCACCACTATTAACAGTACACCGGGAGAAATCGTAGTTCTGCCAATGCAAGGGCACATGATCCTCAGACTCATCATCATCATCATCATCATCATCATCATCATCATCATAATCATCATCTGAAGAGTCATCTTCCAATGCACGTTCATCAGCTTCCAACTCTCTCTGATATTGTCTCATCACCTCTGGGTTTACTTCTCCCTCATCGATAACACAAGTGACAACATAACCTCTAGATGGCTGCTCACCCTCAGAATCCCCTTCTTCCTCCTCTTGTTGTTCACCTTCTTCAGCACCTTCCCCTTCTTCAGCACCTTCCCCTTCTTCACCACCTCCCCCCTCGTCCACATCCTCAGCTTCCTCATGCACTTGACTGCTAGACCCACCCTTCTGGTAAACTTGGATAAACAAAATCACAGGCAAACCAACTCGGCATGCATTTCTGATAAAACTCCTCCATCGTGGAGTTCCTTCAAGTGGCACGAGCTCCCAATACACTTGTGCACTTCTGTTGATTAGTGCCATCACTGACAGGCATTGGTGCTCTAAATCTACTGAAAATGCCTTAACCAACCAGTTGGTTATAGCCTCCCAAGTTCTTTCTCCTGCTCTTTTAACATTTTTCTCAATTGAACTATAATTTGACAAGTCAACTCCTTGTGGACCATATATAATTTCTACAATTCCATAATATAATTTGATTGTGACTGTCTCCGACATGTCTGATTCATAATAAAAAGCAATAACTGCTATCAGATACTACATCCAGGAACTAAGAAACAAATAGACTTATATCTAAACTAAATTAACAAACTAATCAGCCGCAATCTACACACTTAACAGTAAATATGTTACGTAATATAAACTACAACTACATATCTATACTCCACAAATCTATACCATACAGAAATCTACAGAAATCTACAGTACACTGAAATAGTAATTAGTGAAATCAGTGAAATACCTGCAATGAAGCGAAGAAGCAGCAGAGCTTCACTGCTCCGCACCCTCCACCTCCCCTCTTCTCCTTCTCAACCCTAACACTACAAACATAACTTTTTTAATACTACAGATCTAAATAAACGCATTGAATCACTAATTACGCTTTCTAAGTATAGGTGCTAAAAGAGTTGAAATCGACGAAATACTTACCAATGAAGCGAAGAATCGGCAGAGCTTCGCTGCTCCGCCCCCTCACTCTCTTCTCCTTCCCAACCCTCTCTTTCTTTTTTTCCGAATTTTTATGACATTTCCGGGCTAATTTTCGGCTTTTATAGAGATCAGGAGACCTGCCGCCGTAAGGCACGGCGGCTGCGCGGCCCCTACCGCCGTGGGCTACGGCGGTTGGCCATGCCGCCGTAGCCCACGGCGAATAGGCCTCAACCGCCGTGGGCCACGGCGGCTGACCTTCACGCCCGTGGGGGCCCGCGGCTGTTGGCCCAACCGCCGTGGCCCACGGCGGTTGGACCTCAAACCGCCATAGGCCACGGCGGCCGCCGTGGGCCACGGCGACTGGTTGTCAAAACTGAAATTTTTTGAAACGGTAGTATAATTTTGCAAAATGATTAAAAAATATATATATAATTTGCAGTATCCTGTAGCCAATTTTGCCTTGGCCCAATGACCCAGCAGGCCAGCACCAGCAGTATTCAGCCCATCCCTGCCGCGTAAAATTTTTGCATTTTGGTCCTTTTTTGGTAAGATTTTTACATATAGACCCCTGGGGGAAACAATTGCAGATATGGACCCAAAGCACGGCGCCAGAACACTTGGCGCCGTAGATACATAGCTCGGCGCCGTCCTGTGCCACGTCAGGTCCACCGTGTCGATGGAGAAATTCGGCTGAAAATAACGGCGCCAATAGACAGGGCGCCGTGCTATTTTGATACGGCGCCATAAGTCTCGGCGCCGTGCCGTGTACGTACGGCGCTAAAGGCCGTGGCGCCGTGATTCGAACCATTACCCAGCCGCTTCTTCCTCCTCCACCCGCCTCTTTTTCCCGTCCGCAGCCGCCCCCCAGCCCCAGCCGCCTCCGTCCGGCGGCCCGTCCCCGCCGCCCAGGCGCCCAGCCACCCCCGTCGGCGGACGAGAGGATCCCCGCCGCCCCCGTTCAGCGCCCGTCCGCCGCCGGCCAGATCCGACCGGCGGCGGCCTCCCCACGTCCGGCGCGGCCGTCCCCTCCGTCGTGGGTCAAGGTGAGACCTCTCCCTCCCATTTTTCTTTGCAATGCCGGAGCTGTGGCATCAATCATCAAATTTTATTAGTGGCACAACCACACATGCTTTTGGGAGCTATGAGTACAGAAGCATTCAAGACTCAAGAGAATTGCCGCTGTGTGATATGCCTATCTAATTACAGAAATAGATATATCTAGTACATATCTACTAGTGGCCATTGAGCCTGAGTGCTCGACTCACCCATCAGTGCAATGCATTTGTAGACAGAAACTTGATGTTAGTCATGATCTTGTGCCACTATTTCTCATTTCCATCTTACCCACTAGGGCACTACTGTGAGTACGTATATGAGTTAGTACCATTTTTTTAATTGAATATGAACTGCTACTTAGCCTGAGTGCTTGACTCACCCATCAGTGCAATGGATTTGTCAAATTAGATAGACAGTGATGTATTTACTACTCATTGTAGTAATATTTCTCATTTTTTTGAAGCTGTAGTGCACTAGTGCTTATGTTAATACTCCTTGTACGGCCAGTGCCTAGCTGCAACCGATCCTTTTAGCAAAGTGTGTGACCAATGGCTAACGGCTGAACTGCTGAAAGTCATTGCAATGTCAGAATTAAGCAAGTACAGATATACATAATTTCAGTGGACAATTACCTAGTCTTTGCCTATTTGTGGACAATTACCTAGTCTTTGCCCGTTTTCAGTGTGCTCTGTGTTACCAAGTTGGGTTCTGAATGTTTCCTTTGTGCCACATGTATTTGTTCTGTTATTGATGAATCTGTAGCATTGTATTTCTCAATAATGAATTTGACACTGTTTTTTTCTTTCTGAAAACTTACCTGTAAAAATTCTTTGGTCAAGAATGTATTGTACTGTAATCCAAAGACACATGTTCATCAAGTTAGTATGGAACAAGGAAAGTTATGAAGAAGAAAGGAATGGTTTGGTCAAAAAAGTGTTATTCTTCTTTTGCAACCCTACTCTTTTACAACTAATTTACCATTAATCACACTGTTAGTGGATTTGAAAGAAAATATTACATACAGGGCTGAATAGACTATGAATTATTTATCTAACTCTTTGCGTACATCTATGCAGGATGGCGGGGGCGCGAGGGTACCGGCTGCTGGGCGAGTTCTACGACAAGAACCACCGTGCCAGGGCGATAGAAGACAACCCGAGACAGGTACGATACTATTTATTAAATTAATTGATACTTGCAAATTAATGAAGTTACTAACGTCGTCTATTTCTTTCAGGACCTTCCGATCCTTCGGGCTAGAACCCATGATGGGTTCCAGCTGATGCAGTACGATCACCGGTACACACCACTGCTGCAATGGGTTGGCCTCCATGTTGTCGCCCAGGTCGTTCGTCGTGGCCTTCCCAACTTCAACGCCCCCGCTCTCACCGCCTTGATCGATAGGTTCACACTGAACTTATGTCCACACAGTTTTTATGCGTTCGTTGTATTATACTATACTCACCTATATTGTCGGTTTTTGTAGGTGGAGGCCTGAGACACAGTTTCCACCTGCCTTGTGGTGAGATGACAGTCACGCTCCAGGATGTGGCGATGTTTTTCGGCTTGGGGATCAGAGGCCGTCCAGTGATTGGTAGTGCAGTCTCTGAAGGTTGGCGCGGACGAGTGGAGGAGTTCTTGGGCACACCACCACCGACACCTCAGGGCGAGGAGGCTAGGCGTGGACGTGTTTCAGGTGTGTCGCTGCGTTGGCTTAGGGAGAGGTTTGTTGAGTGCCCAGAGGACGTTGACGAGGGGACAGTCACGTACTACTGCCGAGCGTGGGTCCTCAACCTCTTTGGTTTTGTTCTTTTCCAGACGCCACGGGAGACAGTGCTTCGTGGATGTACATCCACTGCCTGCGGGACTGGGACAATGCAGATTCGTGTATATCCGGCCAATGTTGATGAGTTATTGCATTGTTGTTTGTTATGAATCTTAACTAACTTCAATTATGTAATTTGTGCAGGTACGTACAGCTGGGGTTCCGCCGTGCTAGGCTTCCTTTACAGGCAGCTCTGCGAGGCATGCCGACGCAGCGCCCAAACCTCGACTCAGGCAGGTTGCACACTCCTACTTCAGCTTTGGATGTGGTCGCGACTTCCGGTGGGCAGACCTCGCGTTCTTGAGCCGAATTCTTGGGATGACCACGGCAACCCCGACCTTGCACGGACTGTGGCGTACCTTTGGGACGTGGTCTCCCCTCCGTACGCGACTCACGACCGAGCGTACCTTGATTACACGAACGAGATCGACGCCCTCGTCCCCTCCACGGTTCGTCAATATAAATTGTTCCAACTCTGATCATTTATTATTGCAAATACATGATTTTAACATAAGTATTCTTTTGGTAACTAACAATGACAGGTGGAGTGGGAGCCTTACAACACAGAGGCAGTCCTGGCGATGCCTCTAAACCCGATGTGCCGCCGTGACCAGGACCTTTGGAGGATGAGGTGCCCCCTCATTTGTTTCTACACAGTCGAGATTCACCTACCGCACCGGGTAGCACGTCAGTTCGGAATGGCCCAAGTGTTCCCGCCGGACGAGGTTTCCACTTCCATCGAGTTGCACAAGTTAGTCTCCCATTACAAGTCCACTACGAATTTTTTTACTTCTGTCCGCTTTACAATAACCTTGTGTTTCCGTTCAGGTTCAATCGAGTTAGGCAGCGTAAGGTCACCGACTTCGTGGACTACCACCGTGAGAGGATCGACTGGTGGAACAAGATGGAGGCAAACATTCTGCCGGCTGAGGGCCCGCACAACAATGCAAACTTCCGAGGCTACTTGACCTGGTACCACACTGCTACTCGGTACAGGCTTCGTCAAAGGTGGACACAGGACGACTACACCGACATTGCTTCCTCAGACGACGAGAACACCACCTACGACGTCAGAGGTCGAGAGGGACGGACAGTAGAGCTGGGCCCCATCCTAGATAGAGTGGTTAGTTCTCTTCAGACTAAAAACTAGAAACTTCCATATACTATAGCTCTAATGTGACAACACTTTCTTGCAGGGCACGTCTATGAGGGACTCGGTCACTGAGATCGATGCAGCTCTTCAGTACCCGGTTGGGGACCCAGAAACTGAAGGGCGCTTCCGAAACTTGCTTCAGGTAACTCATCTTTTTCGCTTCCGGACCTTGCTTCAGCAAACTAATGTTTTCACATGTAAAGGTTTCTAAGACAATTTCTTTTGTTGTCATACATACAGAGGCTGCGCCGCCGTCTTAGTCGAGCTGCTGCACGTGCTGGTTGCCGGACTCTAGCTCAGGCCGACGTCTCTGTGCCTGGCACCTCGCATGCGGCAAGGTCGTCGTCGTCACACCGAGCGCCAGCCACAAGGTCCTCGTCTCGCACGCCCACATTCAGTGACGAGGACGACGACGAGGAGGAGGACGCCCAGGGCGACGAGCAGGAGGAGCTTGGTCCGTCACAACTAGACGACGCACCACCAGCCACTCAGCCAACTCAGCGACATCGCCAGCCGCCTCGACGACACACACCGGGCACAGATGCACTTGGCAAGTCTCGGGGCAAGCGCAAGGCAAAGGGAGGGTGATCTTGGAGCTTTGTGGTCATGAACTTGTGGTCATGAATATATGAACTTGTGGTATTGAACTTGCGGTCATGAATATATGAACTTGTGGTCATGAATCTGTGAACTTGTGCTTGTGGTCATGAACTTGAATCTGCTAATTTTTGTGTGAATTGTGGTCATGAGTCTGTTTAGGTTTTGGCCAAGTGTGGAACAACGGCGCCAAAACACTTGGCACCGGGCTACTTTAATACGGTGCTGAAGCCATTGGCGCCGTGCTGCTGGCTATGGTGTTGTCACGCGCGAAGCTAAGTCCCAAAGCACGGCGCCATGACCTTTAGCGTCGTACTTACACAGCACGGCGCCATTCTCTTTGGCGCCGTAGGTACATAGTACGGCACCGTGTCTTTTGGCGCCGTCAGTTTTGACCGTATTTCCCCCGCGCCACGGTGGAGCTGACGTGTCACCGGACGGCGCCAGCCCGTGTGGCGCTGTGCTGTGTATCTACGGCGCCAAGGTGCTTGGCGCCGTGACTAAGGTTCATTTCTGCAATTATTTCCCCAGGGATCTATATGTAAAAGTCTTACAAAAAAGGACCAAAATGCAAAATTTTTACCCCTGCCGCCTGGCCCCTAGGTCAGGTGCCGACCCAGATCCCCCAGGGCAGCCCAACCCGCCGGCCAGCCGCCGCAACCGCGAGTAGCCAGCCGCCGCCGGTCGGCCGCCCGTCGGTCCACCACGCCACGCCGCCGCGCGCCTGGGAGTAGGACTGAAGAACGGCAGCAAGGTTAGAGGAACCGTGCAATGTATGTCCTCAAGACCTCTAGTAACGCTCTAGCATCCCTTAGTTCGTACAGCTTTGCTTAGTTTGAGTATGCATAGGTTCTCTGATGTCTCGATGTACTATTTAATTCGAAATTAAATAAAAAAGTTTCAGTTTGCAGTATATTCTGATTATAGTTCTCCAATATCCTTACAGTGATGAATCGTTGAAAAGAGTAACTTAATTTAAAGAAGATCCCGTCCTCCCTGGACCACACGACCTCGAGAGAAATGGTGATGGACGAGCCCCTCGACTTCGAGAAGGAGGAAGATCCCCTGCTCCTCGCCCCGATTCCCGCCAAGAGGTACAGATCTGTCGCCTCTGTTTTTTCTCCACTCCCAATCAACGGAATCCTGCATATATATAGAGAAGGGGGGGGGGGGGGGGGGCGGGCGGCGGGGCTTAGAGCTGCCAATTGACTATTATGATACCGCCCAGGTAGCACTATTCATTAGTGCCAATCAAGCACTCTAGGTACTATACACCTTCAGTGATTTACCGAGCCTACCGATGTCTCTTTACTTTCAGGAAGAAGGTTATCGGCTTGGACAACCTCCTCGATTACTTTGAAACTGGCAAGGACAAGCTCAAAGTTCAGAGGAATGAGAGTAACGCGAATGGCCCCAGAGGATATGGTTCAGATGACGAAAACATGGATGTTAGGGAGAATGAGATTAAGTTTTGTAAAATATTCAAGAACTGTGAGGAAGAGGTAATTGTCTGACTACATCCTCTTCCTCAAGTATGAGCACTATCGATCCTCCTCCTCTCCCCTCTTTTTGTATTTGATGTTTCTTCTTCTTGAGTTTGCTGGTCAAAGAGTTGGATGCTAGAGATGATGTACCCCCATGGGGTCAACAAATTTTTGGCTGTCAGGTCAAATGACTTTTATTCTGTTTGTTTGTTCTCAGACCTCCAGATAGTTTCCTTTTTTTAATTTCGGACCACTAAATTATCCTTGCAAAAGGCCCCCTCAAACCTTTGCGGTATGGGAGTTGAAAATTGTCAACTTTTGCAATCATTCCGTGCGAGTGAGCATCCAGGTTTTGATCTAGAGATCCAACAAGGTTTGTTCTTTTCCAGTTTTCCCAGTGAGTATTGTTCTGATTCATAACTAAAATCTGTTATATTTATACATTTATAGTGTTTGAATTGGTTGAACTTTTTTTCTCTTACCGCGGCACTATGGTAATATACTTATATGGTTTAGTATTATTTCACACATCTGTTAGTTCAACATTTATGGTCTGTGTCTCTATCCATCTCCTGTTCTTGGTCTTGACTTTGTTACTCGCTGTTAATTTCAGCATCTTCTAATGGCAAGTGGGCCGGCCGCAGGCTTAGTCTCACGAGCACTGTAGCTCGTGAACAGTACAACAAGGGGAATAAGATTGGTTTGTTAGCATGTCATTAGAGATAAGGTTGATAAGATTGTTTAGATTAGATTGAGTCTGTTAGATGGCTGGCTATATAAGCACATTCGCACCATCCATTGTAATCAAGGAAGAAGCAGAGAATTAATCTCAGAGCCTCCAGCATGAGGGCGAGATCCTATCTACTTCCTTCCCTATCTCAGTAAAGTAGTCATATCATCTTCCTCGTATTATTTTTTGTAGGAGAGGGGTTTCTTGAAGGCATGCTGATGGATGGATGGCTTCTGAAGTTGGTTCACATAGGTGGTTCTGTTGAAGACTCTATAGCATCGTGGACGCTAACCAAGTGTAAGACTTTTTTTTGGTCAACTCTGTTTATATCGGCGATTTGTTCTTGTACTATAATTCATCCTTATGCCACTACCTGTCAGTGTTGTATTCATCCGATAAGAAGTTACAAGTTTCTGCAACCGACTTTTGGGATAGTATTCTTTCCCTAGATGAGGTAATACAATCATAAAATGTGTTCTCCTTTTTCTCTACCATTGAACCTTCAGCAAATAGTTTTTTTTTACTGATTGCAGGATAATAAACTGCTGGTCAACCTTTGGTATTTTCCAAGCTACTCTGTTCTAAAATGTGCTATGGTTAGCTACGGGTATCTATTTGAGACTCCTGGCACTAAAGCTTCAACATCTGAAAGTGCCACTGCAGGTTTCTTTCATACAAGTTTTTCTTTCTCTACTAATGGGTTGTCACTTAGATGCAATTCACTCCATTTTGGAATTGCCACCCTCAGGATGATGAAAATTCTGAAAATATTCAGGTCATTCGTTAAATACTGCCCAGTATCTTCCGTATTCAAATTATAAACTTATGGTTAGTCATTACCAGATAGCTCTTGTGTGGGTCCGCCTCATAACATCATTGCATGGTTAAGAGTTGTGTCTGCTTGCTGCAAAATCAGGTACAATCTTTTTTAAATGGTGGATATTGTTGTTAAGTATCTCTGCTTGCTGTTCAGTTAAATCCGAAACATAGGCATCAATGTAAAATCAGAATAGGATGATTGTGTTTTGTGTTGCCAAGTTCCGTCTGCAATACAATGCCCAGTGCCATACCTGTATTGGTAGAATATGTCCATGTTTTTGTCTGACATTATGTCCAGTGCAATACTTGTATTGGTAGAATGTCCAGTGCTATACCAATATTTGCCTGGAACTAGAGTCTGTCACTATTGCTTCATGATCATGATAACAGGCTAGGATTGTTTTCTCAGCTGGAGCAAAGAGCAGAACCTTATTTTGTAGCGTATTACCAAATTAGTGGACATTTTACGTTCATTCTTCTTTATTCCAAATTTGTCGTGACGTGGCTGTATTTCCCGTAATCTGTGATAATGATATTTTTTTCTTGGCAACAACCACTCCATTTCTGTGTTAATTCCAACCTTGAGAAATATAATATTTGCTTACCTGGTTAATTCTACTTTACTGTTCCATTCATTTAATATACAGAAAAGCGCATTCCATCTTCTCACCTTCTGAGGCAGAGGAACTCCTTGTTATTGTCATTTCCCTCCTTTTGGACCGTGGGCTTGAAGGGCTGCTGCTTTTATTGGGAGACTGCTTGAATTCACTTGTATCATACTTCAATACAAGTGAGTGGGAAAGTAGCTGTGTGGTGGTGGCTGAATCAATCACCCAAAGGTAATATTTTCATAGATGCGTGATTTTATGTCAAAGTATATTCATTTGCAACCTAGGAAGTGCAGGATAACTAAAGTAGACATGAAAGACTGACTAGGAGTTACCTGTCACTTATAGCACAGATGAATTTCATTAGCCTTTATGCCTATAATTAGGATTTAAGCTTCCATATTACATTGAGGGCATGATAAAGTTGAATACAAAGTATTAAGTAGTGATGTTTTGGTACAAATGTTGCCTGAAAACTTTCCCATGGTTTTCTTTTTATGATCTACCTGATGCCTATATAAAGTGAATTTCATAACATGGCAGGGTTACTATCGACCTCAATTGTTTGAGGATAGTTGACTGTGTTACAGCCATTACTAGGACCAATAAGAGCAGCAAATTCCTAAGGAGTCAGCTGGCACTTAAGCTGCTGAAGATTAGCTTTGGCCTTAAGGTAAGCATGGCAATTCTGATAAGGTATTGGCTGCCTTGTATCCTTTGGTTTGACTAATTGCACTTCGTGTTTATAGGTGGGAAATGTTGAAATGATATTGAAGCTAGTCACATCCATCAACGTGAAGGAGAAAGAATGCGACTTTTTCAGGCTTTATGTGTATCTAGTATTGATGGACAACTTGCTCTTCTCAAGTGATGCATTCAGAGACAAGAGTGTGATTGTTACTTGGCGTAATTACCTGCGCAACTGCTCCACACAGATTACATTCAGAAACTGGAGTTTCTATGCACAAAAGGTACAGAAACTTGATTGCTGCGAGTTTTTTATGTTCCCTTTTCCTTTCGCTTAGTCTGAACCATGTTGTTTGATGCAGGTCCGGGACAAGGCTTCATATCTTTTGCAAGGTGCAATATTTAAAAAATCTGGTGATGATTGAGAGGCACAGTATCTATAGCAGAGAAGTAGCAGCATCCTGTTCCGGCGCCATTCACAAGGCAACGACTTTTATGGTACCAGATATATTAGATAGCTGACTAGTAAGTGCAGTAGTAACCCAGGTTTCTGTATGGTATTGACCTTGCCCTAGAAGATAGTAAAACCGAATGCTGATGAGCTTACCATGCTTGCATCAGATGTATATATATTGGCATTGTGCACTGCTAGTTCGCTCAACATTGCGTATTCTAAGCATGCTGTGTATCTATCTGAGCCGTCGATTCCACTAGCTACTCGCCATAATTCATGCATTGTTGTGGGGCTTGCCTACTGGTTTGCACCTGGGCTGGACCTCCATTTTGGTCAGGATCACAATGTACAAGTCATTGACAGCTTCTCTTGAAGTAATTCATGTTTGTAGTTCAATCAATTGTACCAATGCCGCCTAGAGCAAGTAGATGGGCTGGTTGCCACTAGGATATCTGAATCAATCAAGAGAGATGATGCACGTCTGGCTTAGTATCCATTATCCATGTGAGATTGGAAGATCAAACAACAATAAGAAAAAAAAGAAGACAAAGGGAAGGGAAAAGCAAAAAAAAAAAAAAAGGTGTGCTTCATGCCTTACCGTCGCCATATTACATTATCTGTTTCAAATTGCAGATCATTTTGATATTTTAAGATTCATAATTTGTACTATTTATCTTCTATATTCCTGTTGTGGCTGACTGGAGATCGAGACTCGTGAGAGACATGCTCGGAAAGAAAAAGAAAAATCGGCCATCGGTGTGGGCATAACTAAAAAACCATACAACAAAAAGTCAGACCAGAGATGGAACCGATCAGTGGTTCACTGATAGAGCAAGTAGTTCATCATATTTTTTAAATATGATACTTCACATAATTTATATGAGTATGCAAGTTTTATTACCAAAACATATCATATATGAAATAATAGATGGGATTCCATAAAGATAATAGAATAGTCTATTGTCCAAAGTTCCAAAACTAATGTCCAAATGCCGAATTATTCACCGATTCACTAAAATAATGGTTCACTTAATATAATATAGTGTAGTGTAGTATAGTATAGTACAATACAATACAATAGTATGTTTCTGTTCTTGACAGCATATCTCGACACAAAGCTTTTGAGTCTGGAGATGATTTCAAATGAAAAAATTTTGAACTACAAAGTTCTAGATCTCGACGAAAGCTGCAATTTTCATATAACGGTTATCTCCATCCGAGTTCATACAAAAAGTTTTGATTTTTTTTTGAAAACGGACCGACTCCTACCACCGTTTGATATGACGGTTGGAGGTGCTGCAGCAGCCACGACGAGTTACTGTTCACAATCGTCATATGATATATGATATGGTGGGTTGGAATACTGTAGCACACCAGGCGCTGTATCATATGGCGGTTGAGTGCTACAATGTTCCAACCGCCATTTCATATGTTGGTTGTGGTATAGTTTTGAAAATTTGAAATTGGATGCATTTTTTTTGAAATATCGTAAAAATATATATAAATAAAAAAATTTGCAGGCAGGTAGCACAAAATCACGGCCCAAGAATGTAGGATCCGGTTCGATTTTTTGTTGGGCAGGGGCATGTGGGTGGGTTGGGCCTGTATGCTTATGTAGCTTTAACAACTTTAGTCTATTGTCAAACTGGGTTTGGTTCATTGCTTTTGTTCATATAAAATGAAACAAAAACATAGACTTATTTGTGGCAAAAAAGAAAACATAGAATTTTTTTTAGAATAAAAGAAAACATAGACTTGACCATAGCTTCATTTGCGTATGAAACGTACCTTTGACAAAAATGGATTTTTTTTAAAGAGACCTTGATCCGGTCTAGCTCCAGTATAAGTCCCTTTTATTAAGAACAATGAACTCACCACATGGAATGGAAGCCGTTGAGATGTTTAGACATACTATATGCCTATGCGCTGTTATCATCAGCTATATATGTAAGCAATATGGTGTTCCTATGTACCTTGATCAGTAGGTATTTATCATTGGCAAAATCAAGTAGTATATAGCTCCCAAACAAGATCGAGCAAAGCATTATTCGCGATGGCCATAGCAGCGCGGATGCGCTGGGCGGCCTTGCTTCTTGTCCCGGCCGTGGCAGCGATCCTGTCCAAACAATTGACCTCGAGGCCCAGCCTGCCGCTGCCCCTGCCTCCCGTGGTGGTGGTGCCCGGGTACGCCAGCAACGAGCTCGACGCGCGCCTCACCGAGCTCTACCGCCCGTCGTCGTCACCGCGCTGCGCCGCGCGCAAGGGCCAAGGTTGGTTCCGCCTCTACCTCAACCACACGGCCCTCGAGGACCCCGCCGAGCTCCGCTGCTTCGCCGAGCAGATGAGCGCGGCGTACGACGCCGCGTCCGGCGGCGACTACCGCAACGTCCCCGGCGTGGAGACCCGCGTCCCCTACTTCGGTTCCACCCGGGCCTTCCGCTACCCGGACCCTGATCGCAGGAACTTCTCGTACATGGACACGTTCCTGTCGCGGCTGGAGCGGGTCGGCTACCGCGACGGCGAGACCCTGTTCGGCGCGCCCTACGACTTCCGCTACGCCGTGGCGCCGCCGGGCCACCCGTCCAGGGTCGGCGACGCTTTCTTCGCGCGCCTCAAGGGCCTAGTGGAGCGCGCGAGCCGGCTCAACGGCGGGCAGCCGGTCACCATCGTGTCCCACAGCTTCGGCGGCACGCTGGCGCACCAGTTCCTGCTCCGGCGGCCCCTGCCGTGGCGCAGGCGGTTCGTCCGGCGCTTCGTGCCGGTGGCGGCGCCGTGGGGAGGCGTCGTCCTGGGCATGTATACGCTCGTCTCCGGCAACAACCTCGGCCTGCCGTTCGTCGACCCGGCGGCGCTCAGGAGCGAGTACCGGAGCCTGCAGAGCAGTCTCTGGCCGCTGCCGAGCCCCAGCGTATTCGGCGCCGCGCAGCCGCTGGTGACCACCAGGAGCAGGGCCTACACGGCCGGTGACATGGCGGGCTTCCTCGGGAACATCGGGATGGGCGACGCCGTCGGGCCGTACGAGTCCCGCGTGCTGCCCCTGTTCCGCCGCGAGCTGCCGTCTCCGCGGGTGCCCGTCGCATGCGTCGTCGGGGTCGGGGTGGACACGCCGGAGATGCTGGCGTACCCAGGAGACGGCTTCGACGTGGCGCCGAGGATGGTCACGGGGGACGGCGACGGTCTGGTCAACCTGGCGAGCCTCGTCGCCGTCGACCCGGCGTGGAGGCGTCCCGCGTCTCAGTTTAGCATGGTGAAGGTGCGCGGTGTATCGCACACAGGCCTCCTCGTGGATGATCGTGCTCTCGCTGTTATTATCGCGGCCATCCTACGCCCCAGTTAATCCACAGTCATCAATCCGCGTGAATTGTGGTACTTCTTTGTGTTTGACTGGTGACTCGTTGCTGGCGCTGATTTGTTCTCATCTGAGAGAAAAGTACCGTTGGCCGGTGGTCGGTGGTTGTGAGAGAAAAATATCGCTATCTGGTGGCTGATAAGCCAGACAAACATGGTATTTATTTAGTGTATTCCATCGGTATTAAGCTTTCTATGTATATAGTTTGAGATGAAACAAGTAGTATACAATGATGATTTAAAACTTCCTAGAATTATGTGTTGACACTCAGTGGCGAAAGCAGAATTTGAGGGTTAGGAAGTTCTCACTCCTTCTTATCTTTCTTCCTCCTTTCTTCTCAAAATTTGTAAGAGGGCTTCGGGGGACTTTCATGAGAGTATGTGTGGTAGGGATCTCGAGCCCCTCGCCCCACTGTTGGCTCTGCTGTTGACTAGCATTATTGTCTTCGCTACGAAGGATAGAAATATAGATGCAAACGACATGTCAGTATTAAGACAAGTCTTAGTGGAGTTTCATGAAAAGTCCACGAGTATAGATGTCTAGATGGCCCGCGACCCGACAACCCGTCACGAAGCACGTGTTTTTGTTCCGACACAAGCGTGGCTCAGCACAGCGGCCTCCGGGCCCATGCTGACCCGGCCCGCAAGCTTGTGTCGGGCGTGAGCCGCTACCCCACCTAACCAGGCGGCACCAGCCCAACACAATTTTAGGCACCGACCTGTTACTTTCACCCACCTAACTTTATCCTCAGAGTTTGAGGCTCAAACTCATCTCCACACCACGATTCTGCCTTCCTCAACCTCCAGTTTCTCTGCTCCTGGTGGCCTCCCGCCCTTCTCTCGACTTTTTTAAGAATTATATAGTACAACATAGACACTCACAACACCCACACACACTCACCCCTGTGAACACACGTACGCAACCCTACACCTATGAGCACTTCTGAAGGACTGACCACCTGACAGATATGGAGATTCCCAAAGTCACCATTCCCTTGACTTGATGCGGCGACGGTGGCACCTGCTGCCCTACCCTGCCCCACCCCTCTTGCGCCTGCCCCTGGCACCCTGCCCTACACTACGAGTTCGCGACAGAGTCATCGTGACCGCTACTTGCCCCGCGATAGAGGGCATCACGACCGCTCGCCCTGCCCCATGACGACCTCGTCCTCCACCTCAGCATACCTGGATTCCCTCTAGCTCTTCTCTCCCCAGTCCCCGCCCTAGCTCACCGGTTGCCACCTCTGCGGCGTATGGAGCAGCATCACTACCTCCCCTTCCCCTCCTCAGGATAAGGCTACCACGAGCCCAACGCTCTTCTCGTGGGCTAGCACGATCAGGCACGATGATGCATAGTGTCGGGCCAGGCTTGGCTCGAAGTTGGATGGGCCATACCATATGCCGGTACCAAGTTTAAGTCAGGCCACCCGAATGGATATCTATAGGTTAGCCTCACCAAGTTGCTGCTATCTTGTATACCTAATGACCATCCTCAAATCTTCAAAGGAGGTCTTGGATGAAGTGGACAAGATCTGCAAGCGGTTTTTAGGCGGATGACAAAACGATTTCAGATGGCAAGTGTAAGATCAATTTGACTAATACAAAACTTCTGAAGGAAAATGGCAGGCTCAGAATCCTCGACTTGGACAAATTTGCTAGGGCTGTAGGCCTACGTTGGCTATGGAACGAGTGGGTTTCTCCGAAAAAGGCTTACATTGGAATCGATGTACCTTGCAATGACACTAACATGCTTATCTTCATAGCATGCACCTCCAGCAACTTAGGGAATGGAAGGAAGACTACCTTCTTGAACTCGGGATGGATCTAAGGAAAACGTCCTAGGGACATTGTCATGCTACTCTTTGCTAAAGATGGCAATTAGCGAAATGCCCACGGATATAGGCATCACAAGCCCGCGCACGCGAGAAAAATCTCGTTCTCGCGCTCATGCCCACCACCCGACACGGGCTCCTGTGCTCGTGTCTGCTATTCACAGGCATGCATGTGCCTGCTAGATCGGGAGGAGCTCATGATGGTGGCGAACGTGTGCTTGACGGACGACAGCTGGGTGGTAGGCGGCTCGACGAGGGTGCTGACTGAGCGGGACGGGCGAGGAGGGTGCCGACTGGTAGGGGAGCTGTGAATCTTGGGAAGTCATGGCTCCTCAGTGTCCCGGGGGATGATGGCTGCAACCTACTCAACTGCTCCAGGCGGTGAGTGATGGTTATATAGGGGTGGCGGTTGCCGCTGGATGGGGTGCCGACCGGCGGTGGACGGGCGGATGGTGGGAATGGGCGGCGCTAAGGCCCTAGCAGCCTGGCGACACTAGGTTGGTGTAAGGGAGATGGGGTAGGGAGTCGGGTGCCTGGGTGTGGCTGGAGGTAGGAGGGGAAATTGAATCAGGTGACTAGGTGAGGGTAGAATGAAATCCTAATTCGATTTTATATACTCCCTCCGTCCCAAAAAGAATGTCATTCTAGAAATTTTAGGACAGATTATTAAGGAGGTGAAATGACCATAATTGCCCCTATTTATTTGCCACATTTGGTGCTAATAATTGATAGTTGCATGCCGATATGCACATGCACACATGCCAAATTAAGTAAAATGTCATTCTTTTTTGGACAAATTTTGAATCCTAAAACATCATTCTTTTTGGGACGGAGGGAGTATATGGTATTGGAGGTTGGGGGCCACGTTGCACTATATTGGAGTGGGTCCGACAGCTTTGCAAGTGTGGATACCATTTTTTCTTGTCTATGAGCAATTATTCGGTTGGTTCAGGATCATGCCGATGCCCGTGCCCACGGGCACAGAGTTAGACCGGTATTCGTGCACCTCAGATTTAATATCTGCGAGCACACGAATATTTTCTTACCCGTTGCCATCTTTACTCTTTGCTAAAACAAGAAGGAAGAAAGAGTCGGTCGTGGAGGGCCTACACAACAACACATGGATTCCCGACCTTAACCACCGAACTGGCTTCATGACAACGCATTTGGCAGAATTCGGCACTCCAGAAAATGAATTGGGCAGTGCAATAGGAGCATCAAATCTTGTGGAAAATAACGCAAACAACTAATGCACAACAATAATGTTGGCCTACAGAGCCCAGTTCATCAGCTACACATATATGCTAGCGATCACATCTATTTGGAAAGCATGCCTCCCCCCTCCCCTGTGAAATGTAAATTCTTCGCGTGGCTTATTCTCCGGAACATGGCTAGCCCGCTGAGGAGGGGATCACAACCCCTCTTGCCCGCTTTGCAGGAGGACAATGAAAACAATGCATCACTTCCTCTCATCTTGTTATACATGATGACGTTTGGTCTGGAGCGAGGTGGCAGACTCGACAACCTGAACTACAGAGGATAGGGAGCTACGGTCCGGTCAGTACACTATTTTGTGCCTCTACTCCCCCCTTTCGTCAGATGGAAGTGATCTTTGGAATTGGGGATTTTGGTTGAAGCACGATTGGTGTTACAACTCCTCTCTCTCTCCCCCCCCTCGGTGCGGCACAACAGGGGGTGCGTGCGCCTCCTCCTCCTCTCCTGGCACTCGCCGAGTGCATCCCTCTCCTCCTGTCCTAGCCGCCGACGGTGGCGTCCCTCCCCTCCTTCTCCTCCTCACCTTCTCTTAGCATAGCTCATCCCCCCTCCTCCGCCTCCCGGTCCCCCGGCATAGCTCCTTCCTGGTAGCGTTCCCATCTCGCAGTGCAGCTCCTACCTGCAGCCTCCCCTTGGCACGGTGGCGAGGTCTCAAACCAGCCTCCCCTTCTCTATCCATGATGGCACATGGTCTGGTAATCCCCTCCCTTCCTGGCCTCCCCTTCTCTCCCTCTGCGGTGGTGTGAGGTCCGATGGACCCTTCCCTGGTGGCACGCACGCCAACACCTCCTTCATACTGCCAGTCTCCTCCTCCTCGAGCCTGCGATGGAGTGGCAAGCTGAGCTAGGGACCATGATGGAACGGTGATAGTGTATCCTTCCCACCAATGGCTCCTCCCCCTTGTTGGAGAGTGGGAGCATCTGCAGGGCCCACCGCCCAAAATTTGGTGAGTGGGATGGCTCGCTAGGTTTGGCCAGTGGCATGCGGGGTTGGGATGGTGAGCTAGTTGGGATGACCATTGGGTTGCCTAGTCTCTCATAGGTCAATTTTGCTACTCACTAGCCAAATTTCGGTATGGCACTAGTCATTTGGCAACTCTCTTGGAGTTGCTCTAAGGATCTCTAATCATCTGGTTGTTGTGGTAGAATATGAGTAGCTTCCATCCATTATTCTTACAAGTGAAACCTCCAAAGGTTAGTTTATACAAGCAAACATGCACGTGCATTGCTATAGATGAAGGCCATCATATGCTTGTTTAAGGTTTGTTATATATTGCGATCTTATCTATCTATTATTCTAATTTCTGATCTGATTTAGTGAAAATTTCATTCAACCACCATTTCGCCCAGCAAGCATCGCTGCTGCCTAGCAAACCACCTGAATATTTAGGAACTATAGGGTTGTACCATGGTCGATGCATATCTGCTTTGTGAGATATTGTGTCGAATATTTGTGTAGTTCGGTTACGATAGGTCTTAGAGTCGTTTTTTTGTGATTGACTATGAGTTGTATTTAGCAATATAGGGTAGAGTCAGTGTCATACTATGTAACCCGAGCCTCCTCATACATATGAGAGGGGGGCTGACGTTGTAACCATGACGACATAGAGATAGTCTTGTAGGGGGGAAGATGACACGATGCTGAGATCCTAAAGCGGTCGATGTTGCGGTATAGGGAGGAACACCCGTAGTCATGCTCGGGGATGTAGGCTTCGGCTTAACCTCAACAAGATCGTGTTTCCGTTGTTGCGTGAGATCATGCAAGTTCGTCTAGGTAGATTCAATCGGCACAGAAGACTAATTTCCTAACAATTGGTATCAAGAGCTATGATCATCTTAGAACTCCTTCACAAAAACCAATATGGGTTTTGAGGTCAAGGTCCATTCAGGATTGCCTTGCTTGTTGCTTTAAATACAATTATCAGTGCCACCAGTCCAACAAAGAAATAGTAATTCTCAAGTTTGATTTTGCAAAAGAATTTGATACAAACGGAACACTTCAACCATGCTAGAAGTGACGAAACACATGGGCTTCCAAGATTAATGGCTAACATGGATTAAACTCCTTTTTTCCTCAGGATATATACTCTTCATTTATTCTCAATGGTGTTCCTGGAAATCAATTCAAATGCAAGAGAGGCTGCTGAACTCTTACAAGCAGTGATAAATAAGGTGTTCCATGATGGTAAAAGAGCCTCTCCCAAACGGTCACACTGACTTTTCGGTTGTGCAATATGCAATACGCAGATGATACAATAATCTTGATAATGCAAGCAGACCAGTCTCAAACTTTGCCATCTGAAATACATTCTCCATGTCTTTTCTGAATCAACATGCCTCAAGGTTAACTATGGGTAGTCCTCCATGATACCTATTAACGTTGCAGATGATAATCTTACTATCTTGGCAGAGGCATTTGGATGTCACAAAGGCTACACTAGGCCAGAAACGATTTGTCCTGGCACAAGTAAATTAGCGTGCTGGCGGGTTCAATTGGCACCCGCCAGCATAGTGGTGCGCAGGGGCGCCGGGCCAGCAACCGCCAGCATTGAAGGATTAGTGCTGGCGGGTGACATAAGCCACCCGCCAGCACAAATGGTCCCATTTATGCTGGCGAGCGGCTTATGTCGACCGCCAGCATGGATCTTTACTACTGGCGGCTGGCATAAGCACCCGCCAGCACAGTGAATCTGCAAATAGAACTTGTTACTTCTGTCACCAATATTTCAACATGGAGAGCACCAACAAGTCAAATTGATTCACCAAAAAGTCAAATTCAAACTGAAATATCAACACAAATAGCACCTTAGAAAGGTTTATTTCACACAAACAACATGATCACAAATGTTTCAAAGCACACCAACACAAATTAAAGTACTCTACAATAGGGGCCTCACTCACAAGTCAACTACAACTTGCCTCACTCAGTTCTTAGACAGTCCGCCAGTGAGATAACTACCAAGCACTACACCTATTATCAAGATCACAAAAGCGAGGATGGTGCCCTGCATGCATAATCCTTTATTTTTCTTGGGCTTCTTCTTCCCACAGCCATTCTTCGCCAAATGTTCAGTAAATTGCCCTCGTTGATCTGCAAGTTCCAGCCTCATTTCATTATGCAACATCTTCAAATCACTAAACCCCAACTTCAAATCAGAAACGACAAACTTTAGCTGATTCAATTGCTCCATAATTTCAGGCACGGGTTTCACCTGCCCCGGCGGATACACTACACTAGACGGTTGTGGTGCCACTTGTGGTGGTGCAGCAACACTGGTGAACATCTGATAGTTTGCCGGCACCAAATGTGGGTAATTTGCTCTCAAATGCTGGAGGTATTGACCTTCCCACCAAACTTCCGGACATGAATTAGGGTCGTCCTACAAGAATAATCAACAAATGCAACTATGTTATTAGGGCAGTAACAAATGCAACATAGTTGATAATTATCCATATATGGCAAGATTGATTTCGGATTAACATCATCTACAAGAACAATCAACAAATCCTAAGGTGGCTGCCATCAATAAATTGGATAATTATCTAGACATAAACCGAATCAACAGAATCACTAAAATTATATCAACCGAATCACTAATATTATATCAACCGAATCACTAATAATCAACAAATCCTAAGGTGACTACTAATCAACTGAATTAGGGCAGGAGATGAAAATCAAACCTGGTGGTTGTTCGAGCACTTGTAGATGATGTTATTTGCCTTGCTTTTGAACCAAACCACCCGGATCCGGCAGTACTTGCATTCCACCAGGGGGAGAGGCATGAACTGGCTAAGGTTCTGCGCAGAGTTGCTCGCCAAGCGGCGCTGATGGAGCTCGACGTCCGTCGAGGAACTGGAGGTAGAAGATTGGGTCGACAGCTTGCCTCCGAGCTCCTCCTCCACCGCAAGCAGCGACGGCGGCAGCGGCGCACGAGTGCTGGCGCGCGCGGTGGCGGGGCTCAAGCGGCAGCTTGCGACGGCGGCGCGCGGGCGAAGCTCACGAGCGGTGGTGGCGGGACACGGGCGGCGCGCGGGCGAAGCTCACGAGCGGCGGTGGCGGGGCACGGGCGGTTGCGGCTGCGGCGGGGCTCGTAGCGACGGCTAGGGTTCGGAGCAAAGCAGCGAGTGTGTGAGTGAGTGTTGAGTCAAACCGTTCCGACCGGACTTATTCCGACCAGTGTGCTGGCGGGTGGCTTAAGTGCCCGCCAGGAGAGATATTAGTGCTAGCGGGTGGCTTAAGGTGCCCGCCAGCATAAAGGTACACAGTGCTGGCGGTCAACATAAGGCACCGCCAGCACAGAGATTACTGCTAGCGGTTGGCTTATGCCACCCGCCAGCACTGTGCCTTCTATAAATATAGAACAACCCCTTCTTCCCAGCAACCATCCATTAGCGCTTTGCCCGAGAGGAGCTCGGGAAAAGCTCCAAAAACACCAAATCTAGGGGGAAATGTTTTGCTCTTGATTTTCTTGGAGGAGGTGGCTATATAAGGTGAGTTTGTGCTATTTTAACCTTAGTTTTCTCCTTTTATTCATGATTTGTATGTAGATAGAGATCTAGATCTAGACCTAGGGTTAGCTAGGAGAGAGAGGGGAGTGCAGAGAGATATTGAATTAGAGATTTATTTTTTAAATAGCTTTAGATTTTTATAATATAATAATTGCAATTATAGAAGCAAGTTTACATATTAAATTATTAGTTTGTCAATGCAAATTATTTAAATGTTCATAATATAATTATTGCAATTATAGAAGCAAGTTTACATATTAAATTATTTAAATTATTAGTTTGTCATTTAAATTATTAGCTTCATAAATTAAAATTATAGAATTTAGTTTTGTTTCCGTTTTTTACATATTAATTGAAGCAAGTAACACAATTGAGTTTGAAATTATAGAATTCAGTTTTGATTATACGTGAGTTTATAATAGAATTATATTTTATAGGTTGTTTAAGATGGAACATAGAGCATGGATGTATGGCATACGGAGACATTCGTCTACATTCTTGATAGAGTTAACAAACTTTCTTGAGGTTGCGCAGAAGCATGCCCAAATTTCTAGGACAAAGCAAATACGTTGTCCATGTTGTGATTGTTGCAACAAACTAGTGTGGGAAGATATTAATGCCATCAATATGCATTTGATAAAGCTCGGTTTTGTGAAAGGATACAAAACTTGGTTCCACCATGGTGAAGCGGAAAGTACTTTCAACAATGTAGACATTGGCACCAGGTATGATAAATGGGTGATGAAGATGCAGATGAAAATGATCATGTCATGATGGATGATGCTTTTGGCTGTGATGATCAAACAGATGCACCACAGGTGGACGAGGAATGTGATGTTGATATGGAAGAAATGTTGCGCCACATTGAACCGGAGGTGTTGCTAGGGAGTGCTTAAGGGTTAGAAAATTTTGAGACACTAAAGAAGGCAGCAATGGACCGTATGTATGAGGGTTGTGAGAAGGAGTGGACAGTGTTGCGTTTCTTGCTCCATCTTCTGATTGTGAAGGCAAAATTCGGATGGTCGGACAATAGTTTTAACGAACTCCTTACTCTGTTGGCCAATCTACTCCCGAAGCCTAACTTGGTCCCAAGAAACACATATGAAGCAAAGAAGATTATCAACCCATTGAAGATGCGAGTGCAAAGAATACACGCGTGTAGGAACCATTGCATATTGTACCGCGGTGACTATGCAGAACTGGAGAAGTGTCCAAATTGCGATGCTAGTCGTTACAAAAGTAATGCCGATTTTGCTGTGGAACGGGTCATTGCATCTAAAGGCGCGAAGAGGAAGGTGGGTGGAAAGAAAAGTGCATTTTCTCAAGTTGAGGAGGAGTATAGTATTGGTACTGACACTGCTAGTCAATGTAAAGTCCCTGCCTTGGTGATGTGGTACTTGCCGGTGGAGGACCGTCTGAAGCGATTGTTCTCGAACCCAAAGACCGCTGAACTAATGACTTGGCACGCAGATCGCCCAGAGAAGTCTGATGGGAAGCTTCGACATCCTTCTGATGCTCGGCAGTGGAGGACCTTTGATTCCAACCACAGAGTTTAGAGATGAAAAAAGAAATATACGGTTCGCGTTAAGTACAGATGGCATGAATCCATTTGGTGAAAGAAGCAGCACGCACAACACATGGCCAGTGTTGATGACCATATACAACCTTCCCCCTGGCTATGTCACAAGAGAAAGTTCCTTTTGCTTACCATTCTAATCCAAGGACCGAAGCAACCTGGTATCGACATAGATGTCTTCCTGGAGCTATTGATGGAAGAAATGGAGAAGTTTTGGAAACATGGGGTTGAGATGTGGGATGAGTACAGAAGGGAGACATTCACACTTAAGGCAATTATCTTTGTTACCATTAATGATTACCCTATCCTATTTTCTTTGTCTAGTCAGAAAAAAGGAAAAACAGGTTGTGTAGTTTGTTTGAATGGTACAATATTTGTGTACCCGAAAGGATCTAAGAAGACAGTGTATATGGGGCACAGACGCTGGCTAATAAGGACTCACAAGTACCGCAAGATGGCAGACTCTTTTGATGGAAAGATTGAGAAAGACTCTTTTGCCCCACAACCGGCCACCGGTAGAACCGTATTTGAAATGTGTCAGAAGGTCAAGTTCAAACTTGGTAAGAAGTCAAAAGGTGATGTTGATGATAATTCAAAAAGGGGAAGGAAGGAGGCTGAAACTACAGAAAACATTGACGTGCCTTTCAAGAAGATGTCTATATTTTTCAAGTACTTGCCATACTGGGAAGAATTGGCAGTGCTCCATGCCATCGATGGGATGCATCTTCAGAAGAATGTGTTTGAAAGAACAATCGGATTCTTAGGCTTAACAGGAAAGGTAAAGGACGGACTGAAGTCGCGTAAGGATCTTGTTGACCTAAAAATTAGGACAGAACTCCACCCACAACCACGTCCTAATGGTAAGCAGTACCTTCCACCTGCTAGCTACAACTTAACACAACATGAGAGGTTGGCTATCTGCAAATGCTTGCGTGGGCTGAAAGTGCCTACCGGATTCTCATCCAACATCCGATCATTGGTCTCATTGAAGGACATGACGCTTACTAGTTGTAACTCTCATGATTGTCATGTGATGATCACTATTTTTTCTCACGATTGCGATCCGAGCTGTCAAACCAGTATTCCTTAAGATGGTTATCACAAGGATGTGCTACTTTTTCAACGTCATTTCGCAGAAAGTGGTAGATTGTGTAGAGTTGGCAAGGCTTCAGCTGTTTATGTCAGAAACTCAAGCCCAGCTCGAGATGTGCTTCCCTCCGTCATTTTTTGATATCATGGAACATCTAATGATCCACATGGTCGAGCAAATTACTGAACTAGGACCTATGTACTTTCATCAGATGTGGACGTACGAACGGTTCATGTCGATTCTCAATGGATACATGAGAAACAAGGCATTTCCAGAGGGAAGCATGATCGAGAGCTACCATACAGAAGAGAGTGTTGATTATTGCATAGACTACATAAAAGATAAGAGAGCGATCGATTTACCGGAATCTCGACATGAAGGCATATTGTTAGGGAAAGGGACCATTGGAAGGAAAAGATTCATTGACGAGGACAACCAACAACTGGAGAAAGCACGTGCTAGTGTTCTACAACAACTTGCAATAGTGAAGCCATTTATTGTGCAACACGAAAATGAGATTCGTGAAGAAAATGATAGTCGGTCCGAGGATTGGGTCATCAAAGAGCAAAAGCGTCGTTTCCCATCATGGTTAAAGGGACATGGGCATCTATTTCAAGGAAATTCCATAGACGACACAACATTGACCAGGTTGGCGGCTGGTCCATCAAGCAATGTGACCTCATGGCAAGCATACGAAATTAATGGGTACACCTACTATACGAAGGCGAAAGACAACAAGAGTGTCGCGTATCAAAACAGTGGTGTTCGCATAGATGCGATTGATAAATCCGGAAACAACATCACTTACTACGGGTTCATAGAGGAAATATGGGAACTTAACTATGGAGAGAATATCAGGTCCCCGTGTTTCGGTGCCAATGGGTCAAACACCCGAATGGCGTCACAGATGACAATTATGGGTTGACACTTGTAGACCTTGCCAATGTAGGTTACAAAGATGATCCATGGGTACTCGCCGAGCGTGTTGCACAAGTTTTCTACATAGCTGATCCTATGAATGTAAAGAAGCACATTGCAGTCTCCGGAAAACAAAGAATTCTAGGAGTAGAAGGTGTAATTGATGTTGAGGATTACAATCAGTTTGAGGAACTAGTCTTGTTCAAAGATCATGAGAAAAGAATAAAAAAAATGAAGCCAACATTCCTAAATCGGAGAAGCCATGGTTACGTACAGACTGTGAAGGGAGAATTGTTAAAGGATAAATTTGCACTTCTTATTAGTCGGGCTTGATGTATCACTTGTAAAACTTTATATAATTAATGTTGTTGTAAGACTTTCAATTATTTTAGGAGACTTTTGGATGTTTCAATGAAATGAGACTCTAGGGTCAAACAACCTATAACTCATTAGGTGTATGACCCTAGAGTCCCATTTGAACTAACCTTTTCAAACTAGGACTTCTTTTACAAGAGACACTCCTCCTATACTTAAATTCAAATATTTTATGATACTTTTGGAAGTTTCAATGAAATTTGAACATTTTAAGCCAGGATTTCAAATTTTTCAAATTCTGAAAAAACACTATGCTGGCGGGCGTCTTAAGTGCCCACCAGCAGTTCGCCTCACCGCTGGCGGGTATCATAAGACGACCGCCAGCACATTGGTTTGCCAAAATCTGAAAAATTTGAAATCCTGGCCTAAAAATTTCCAAATTCATTGAAACTTCTAATATTATCCTAAAATATTTGAATTTAAGTATAGGGGGTGTTTTCTCATATGAAAAGGTTCTAATTTGAAAAGGTTAGTTCAAATGAGACTCTAGGGTCAAACAACATATAACTCATTAGGTGTATGACCCTAGAGTCCCATTTGAACTAACCTTTGCAAACTAGGACTTCTTTTACAAGATACACACCTCCTATACTTAAATTCAAATATTTTAGGATACTTTTGGAAGTTTCAATGAATTTTGAACCTTTTAAGCCAGGATTTCAAAATTTTCAAATTCAGAAAAAACACTGTGCTGGCGGGCTTCTTAAGTGACCGCCAGCGGTGAGACTCACCGCTGGCGGTTACCATAAGGCGACCGCCAGCACCGTGGTTTGCCATAATTTGAAATATTTGAAATCCTAGTATAAAAAGTTCAAAATTAATTGAAACCTCCAAACCTATCCTAAAATATTTGACTTTAAGTATAGGAGGTGTTTTCTCATATGAAAAGGTTATGATTTGAAAAGGTTAGTTCAAATGAGTCAAATTCTTAAAAAAACACTGTGCTGGCGGGCCACATTAGACGCCCGCCAGTGTTACTTTCCCTTATATATCGCAGCCAAGACCTGAAAAATTTCTAAGTCCCGGCGCGAAAATGAAACGACGCCGTCAGGCTGCAAAAATTTCGCGTCGTCCACCCGGAGCGCCGCCGCTGTCCTCCCCGAGCGCCGCCGTCCCTCCGACCACCACGCCGTCCTCCACGAGCGCCCCGCCGTTCTCCACGAAGCCGCGTCCGCCGCCGACCTCCACGAGCGCCCCGCCATCGTCCGCCAGCGCCCCGCCCCTTCTCCCTGTGCGACCGCCGCCGTCGTCCGCGAGCACCCCGCCGACCTCCTCCCTGAGCGCCGCCGCCCCTCTTCCCCTAGTAGGATGGCGTCGTCCTCCCCGCCGGCCGCTTCCCAACCGCCGCCAACGAATCCCCCGCCCTCGAACCGCCGCCGACGACAGCTCTCCCGCCCCCGTTCGCCGCCGACGTCTCCTCTTCTCGGCGAGCGCCGTCTCCTCCGCTCGTCTCCTCGGGATGCATCGAGGCCGGCGGCACCGCGACGACCGCCCCCTGCGAGGAGGCTCGGTTTGTTTTTTTATCTTTTTTTCTTTTTCAAAATGCAATTACCTATAATTTAGAAAATATGGACTATGGATTGTGGATAAAATTGTATAAATATGGACTATGGATTGTGTACTATAGCTATTCAAATATGGACTATGGATGAATTGTAAATTATATCATAGGACTATGGGTTTAATTTAAATAGATTTATTATATAAAAATGGACTATGGATTTAATTTAAATAGTTTTATTGTATAAATATGGAGTATGGATTGTGTACTATAGCTATTCAAATATGGACTATGGATGAATTGTAAATTATATCATAGGACTATGGATTTAATTTAAATAGATTTATTATATAAAAATGGACTATGGATTTAATTTAAATAGTTTTATTGTAAACAACAATTACCTATGATCAATTGTAAAAAATGTATGGAGGAATTGTAAATTATCTATGATCAATTGTTAACAGTGAAGAATCCGGTGAGGAGGATTCCGGTGACAGTGCTATAATTGGAGACTATGAAACTCCATCTGAATACGAACCAAGCGAACCACGACCTCGTAGGCGTCTCGAAGACGATGATGTTGATTACGAACCAAGCGATAATGAGGTCTGCATGCACATTCACTCAAATTAATGTTTGTTTTTCAAATTAAGATATACTTTAAATAATGTTTTATGTGTAGAACGATGAGCGATCCCCGCCACGACGTCGTAGAGCATCTAACATTCTTGCCCAAGAGGCAGAAGTTATTTCAGCACCACAACCTTCGGGTACTACTACTTCTAGTAACCTGAAAAGGAAACGTGGTCATAGAAGAAGAAACCAGATCCCTGAAAGAGGACAACTTGTGGTAGAACAGTTGGGTGACAAAGGTGAGCCCGTCGAACCTAAGGGGATAGCTGCTAGGTTTCGGAACATCGTTGGTGCATTTGTTAGAGACCAATTGGGGTCTTGGATCACAACTAGTAATTGGAAGACTGTGCCTAAGGCTACGAAGGATGTATTATGGGCCAAAGTGAAAGAAAAGTTTACTTATCCGGAAGGAACAGAAAATGCAGGTAGAACTTTTGCTGAGGGCCTCTGTGGAAGAGCTCTTAGGAATTGGAGGTCTACACTTAATACTGAATTTGTCCAGAAAGGCAAGGATGCTAGGGATGTGTATGGTAACATTCCGCTAGCAGTGTGAGAAGAATTCATAGAACAGAAGAAGACGGTAGAAGCAGTAGCTCTGAGTGTCCAACAAAAGGAGAAGGCTACAAAAGCTGCTGAGAACCCCCATCACTTGGGTTCGGGAGGATATGCTGCCAAAATGGCAAAATGGAGGAAGGAGGAAGAAGAAATGAGGGTAGCTGGTTTACCAGCTTTGTTTGAAGGCATGGATGAGCGTAGCAGGAATTGGTGCCTTGCTCGAGTTCCGGCTATAGCACCTGACGGCAAGGTTAAATTCCGGAAGCCCACAACAAAACAAATTTATGAGAAGCTGGAAGGACTTGCGAAAATGCAAAAGAATGGTCTTTTCTTGCCCGACAGGGAGAAAGATATGCTAACCGTCGCGATCGGAACGCCTGAGCACTCTGGCCGTGTTCGAGGGATTTCATCTACCTTGCCCTGGGGTAAAGCATTTCTTGAACACCGAGCAAGTTATAAGAAGCAGGACCGTTATAAGAAGCACCTTGAAGACAAGATGAGAGAAATCGCCAAGCAAGAGTTGATAGGCTTCTTCATACAACAACAACAACAACAAGTTTCTGTTGGGCCTAGTGCAGAGAATACAATATCTGGTAGTGTTGCTTGCCCCGATCGGAACAACTTGCTGCTTGCCCAGATCGGAACCATCCCAACTCCAAGTAGTGCTGGTTCTATTGCTAACGCCAAGAATCCTGTAGATGACATTGTAGAGGATACACCATGCAAGTTGGTTATTCCATATGGAAGAAAACTAGATAAGTTTCGAGAATTTGGGACAGCCATGGCACTAACGGGTCATGTGTTTCCGAATCCACCACCGCCAGAGTACGCATGGGTTCAAGTTGTTTCGGTGTCTGATGAGTCGTGCGAGATTTATATCCCTACTGAGGATGGGATCGAGCTTCTCGGTGATGCGAGGAACCAATACATATTGTGGCATCGTCGAGATATCATTCTTAATGCATCACCAAGTCCCTTACAACCTAGCCAAGAACGAGTACCCCCCCAAGATTCAGATGCTGCAATGGTCGAGTACACGATGGGTAGGGATCATGGAGGTAACAATGACAACAACATGACCCTCCAAGATGTTGCAGACGTCGGGAACACGGAACAACCTACGATGGGTGGGGAGCAGGGAGTTAACAATAATGACAACAACATGCCACAAGCACCCCTCCAAGCAGACGTCAGGAACACGGAACAACCTACGATGGGTGGGGAGTAGGGAAGTAACAATGAGAACAAATCACCCGTCCAACAAACTCTCGATGAAGGGGCATCATCACCGAAATCTGTTCCAAGACCACCATCTCCTCCGCCATGTCCAGCAACCAAGACGCCAGCAATACACCGGATGATAAACTCATATGAACCAAAGACGAAATCATCTGATGTTGACTTGGTCTTGAAAGTACTGAAGAATAAACCTAAACGGGCTCCAGCATCCGGTAAAGAATCATCTGATGTTCAAGTACTCAAGAAGGTACCAGATGAAAAATCTTTAACCCGCACCTCTTTTCAAAAACAAAAGGAGGAGCAAATAAATATGTTTTTGTCGGATGAGGTGCCCGACAAGTATGAGCATGGCAAACCATTCTGTTTTTGGTGGCAACTGAACGAAGGGCCGCCAGAATTGATGAGGCTGCATGGATGGATCATGCACGCCATGAAGCAAGGCATTCACACTATCACCGCCAATGTCCCGAAATGGGTGTTCAGTAGCACTTTAGAACGGAAGGTTGCAATCGATTTCCCCGATTTGCATGCGATGTTTCGTCGTGACAAACTCGACGTCAATCTCGTCACCATTTGGTCCATGTAAGTCAACATCCCTATACCACATACAAATCTATTCAAATCCATATGTATTGTTATTACCATCCTAAGTAAAATTTTTTGCAGGATGCAAGCGTTGGATGAAAGGAAGACAAATAGGAGGTGGAAGGTAGCATATCTGGACCCGCAACAAGTAAGCAAGCCGCAACACACGTTCATAATGTCGGATAATCTAAGAAAGCAAATAGAGGAACAAGCAAAGACACCACATGAGAAACAAGAATTAACAAAGGGTTACGAGAAAGCTAAACTTCATGAGGTGGCTGTATACATTGCAAGGGTAATGAGGAAAAACTAACATAAGGATTCTATCAAGTGTGCTTACAATTTTGAGTAAGATCCTTTAAATAACTATTTCATTTGCTTTCATTTTTGAGTCTATTTATATTAATTATTTTAATTTTATGCAGCGACCATTTCATTTGCTTTCACATGTGTCCGAAGTTTGGAACTATGGGGGTCTACGACTCATTACACTTTTCAGAGGCTTCTTACCGGAAAATCATTGAGATTATAAGAAAGTAAGACAACTCAGTGCAATATATAATCACTATTACGTGTATCAGCTATAGTTCAAATTGTATTACTAACTTATGTCTTTGTATCCTTAAAGTGCGTATAGGCTATACACAGTCAATGGTGAGCAGCACCCTCCAAAGAAGAAAAAATTGGTGGTACGACATGCCAAATGGGTAAGAACACTTCTGTTAATAAGTACCAATCATTTTTATCAGAGTTGTACACTTCTGTTAATAAGTACCGATCATTTTTTATTTGTTTGCAGTACTACAAACAACCTCCTGGCAGTGTGCTATGTGGATATTATGTGTGCGAGGTTTTGAGAAATAATGGGAGATACCGGATGAATCCTGAAGACGTAAGCCTCTTGTTTGTACACAACTATGTATGTGCTAATTATGGTCCTGATGGTAATGCATAACAATCTTCATTTATTGTGTTTACGTGTAGATGCCTACCATTGAGGGATCGTGGGGGCAACTTGGTGACAAGGAAATCACCAACATTTGTGCGGACATGGCGAGATTCATCCTACGTGAGATTTGCCACGAGGATGGAGAATTCTTCGATAAAGAAGGAGTCTTGACATTAGACGATGCGGAAAGGTTACGTAGATGGGTGTCTTAGGGTTATCTATTATGTACGATGTTTTTTTGTAATGTGACTTATGTATACACTTTTATATTTTAGTTTGGATTATGTGTTTGTCAGACATATTTGGATTTGGCGGTTAAATACAAATTACAATAAATTAAAGTGAATTTGGCCTACAAATGCAAATATGAAAAAAAAATACGGGTGAATATAGCGGCCAAATACAAATAATAAACGAAAATGACAAATTATGTACAAATAATAAACAATTATGGGGAATTATATAGCAAATGGGAAAAATACTTTATGTGGCGGGCGGCCTAAGCAACCGCCAGCACAGATGACCTTTGTGCTGGCGGGCGGCCTAAGCAACCGCCAGCACTGATGGCCTTTGTGCTGGCGGGCTGCTTAAGGAACCGCCAACACTGATGGCCTTTGTGCTGGCGGGCGTTTAAGCCACCCACCAGCACAAATTGCTCTGTGCTGGCGGGCGGGGCACCCGCCAGCACAAAGGGCCATTTCTACTGGCTCAAAGTTGCTGGCGGGTGCTGCGCCCGCCAGCAAAGACCAGTTTTAGCCGCCAGGACAAATCGTTTCTGGCCTAGTGCTACATGCCATTCACATATCTTGCATTGGATTGCCCATGAGCACAACAAAGCCTCGCATTGAGGATCTTTCACTGAAGCATCTGCGTCTGTAACTCTGTACACTACGGGAAACTCAGGCTTTGTCGAGTGTTCCAAGCGTTGCCGAGGGCTATTTATCGGGCCCTCGGAACAGACTAGCTTTGCCGAGAGCCTCACTCGGCAAAACAACACTCACGGCATTGTTACCTTTGCCGAGCGTCCCGCCGTCGGCAGGTGGGGACCCTCGGCAGAATCCAGTCTTTGCCGAGGGCCTGCTCTCGGCAACGACGGCACCCTCGGAGAAGGAACAAGCACCGTGACATCTGGGCTGCCGTTCACTTTGCCGAGGGCTTTGCCGTTGGGCCGTCGGCAAAGATTCCGTTCGTTGCCGAGCGTCGCGACCCAGCTCTCGGCAATGACGTTGACCACTGGTTTACCACGGTTGACTGGCCATTGCCAAGAGCTGAGTGGAGCCGTCGGCAGAGTACGCTTCTTTGCCGACGGCCAACCCTCGGCAACCATGCCTTTGCCGAGTGCCCCACAAGGCTCTCGGCAAAGTATTAATTCTTTTTTTATTTTTGGGTTGAGTTTTTTCTGTGTTAAAGGTACATTAATTAAAGCTTGATTTTCAATTTTGGGATTTTTCTGAAAAAGTTTTACTATATTTCATGCATTTTCGTCTTTTTTTTTAATTTCTTTACATAGTTCAAATTTGAACTGCAAGTCATCAAAATAGTGCATCTATATGATTGGAAAATTGATATTCTTGATTGTTAGTGTGAGTTTAGTCCTAATCTAGGGCCACGTGCCAAAATTCAAACATCTTTGTGCGGATCACATGTCCACCCACTTGCGTGCGAATCGTTTTCAAATTATATAATATGCAAACAAAGTCGAAAAATCATGAAATTTGACGAGTTGTCGTTATATCACATGTGTAGTCAGTGGTAAAAATTTGACATGATTTCGTGGAAGTTTCGATCCCAGACTGCAGAAATCGGGAGATCTCCAGGACATTGTCTATGATCACATGTTGGAGATCTCCTGGTTTCTGCAGTCTGGGATCGAAACTTCCACGAAATCATGTCAAATTTTTACCACTGACTACACATGTGATATAACGACAACTCGTCAAATTTCATGATTTTTCGACTTTGTTTGCATATTATATAATTTGAAAACGATTCGCACGCAAGTGGGTGGACATGTGATCCGCACAGAGATGTTTGAATTTTGGCACGTGGCCCTAGATTAGGACTAAACTCACACTAACAAGAAAGAATATCAATTTTCCAATCATATAGATGCACTATTTTGATGACTTGCAGTTCAAATTTGAACTATGTAAAGAAATTCAAAAAAAAGACGAAAATGCATGAAATATAGTAAAACTTTTTCAGAAAAATCCCAAAATTGAAAATCAAGCTTTAATTACTGTACCTTTAACACAGAAAAAAACTCAACCCAAAAATAAAAAAAGAATTAATACTTTGCCGAGAGCCTTGTGGGGCACTCGGCAAAGGCATGGTTGCCGAGGGTTGGCCGTCGGCAAAGAAGCGTACTCTGCCGACGGCTCCACTCAGCTCTCGGCAATGACCAGTCAACCGTGGTAAACCAGTGGTCAACGTCATTGCCGAGAGCTGGGCCGCGACGCTAGGCAAAGAATGGAATCTTTGCCAAGAGCCTTTGGATCTGGCTCTCAGCAAATATATATATTCGATTTTTTTAAAATATTGTTACCTTTGCCGAGCGCCAGATCTTGAGGCCCTCGGCAAAGAAGCGCCATCCACAGTTCATCAGCCGTACTCACCAACCACTCACGCACACACGCCCGACCACACACTCAGACTCACATGCACACACGCACCAACCGCCGCCGCTGCCGCCTCGCCTGCCCCCGGCGCCAGCCCGCCCGCCGCCGCGCTCGCCCGCCCGCCGCCGCGCTCGCCCGCTCGTCCGCCCCCGCCGACGCCCCCGCGCTCGCCCGCCTGCAGCCGCGCTCGCCCGCTCGTCCGCCCCCGTCGACGCCCGCAGCCACCACCGCTCACCCGCCGACGCCGAAGCCCGCAGCCACCACCTCGCGGGCGCCGCCGCTGCGCCCGCAGCCTCTGCGCCAGTCCGCCCACCCCGCCTACTCCCCACACCGGCTGCCGGAGAAGAGGAGGAAGGGAGAGGGAGCAATGGAGTAGGGGGTGGAGGAAAAGGAGAGGGAGGAGAAGGGGAGAGGAGGAGGAGAGGGAGGAGAAGCACAGGGCCAATGCCCGGTACAGCCCCGCCGTCGTCGTTCATCCGCGTCCGTCCGCCCGAGCAAGGTGAGCCGGCATGTGAATGTGACTAGTGGTAATGACTTGCTGGCAATGACTAGTGGTAGAATGACTAGTGGTAGAATATGAATGTGAATTGGCAATGCCTTGTTGAGTTCGATGCGAATGCATATATCTGGTTGTCGGCCTTCGTGTTGAATGTTTAATTGCAGGTTTTGACACCTCACCATGCAGGGGAGGTGCTGCCGAAATTTTGAACTAAGTTGTATGTTCATTTCTTTTTTGCAGAGAGGGGCTAGTGGAAGGCAAGCCGGAGTACCTCGACGACCCTGATCTTCTTCCTTGGCGTTGCGGGTCTGCCTGCACTGCGGCGCCTCGTCACCGGCACCCTAGGTATGAATAACCCGTCTTCTGGTCGTATGGTCGTAGATCGCGTAACCTAGTTAGGTGTCTCCCGTTCGAAAGAGATACGGCTGGAGGTATGCATTTCTGTGCATACCTACGACCGTATCTGTTTCGGATTGTCCACGTTTTCTGGACAGCCCGCGGATCCGTAGATGAGTTAGTTTCCATGTCCCGGTCCGATCTGAGACAGAGTTTCGGCATCACCTCCTGTTGTTCTCTGGATACACAATCTCCATACTAGGACGTGTATCTGGAGAACAGCGGGGAGGTGCTGCCGAAATTCTGCCTCGATCGAATCGGGGCATGGAAACTAACTCATATACGGATCCGCGGGTGGGATTAGGACATATCCTCACCTATTAGACAATAGGATCACGATGTACATGGATTTCATGGTTCGCATTCCTGATTGATGCACATTTGCTACATATGTTATATATGTAGTGTTGGATGGCATTTACGCATCGAATGTGATATATATGTGTTATGTGAGTGCTGGATGTGATATATGTCATATATATGTATGTTTGTCAATGTGGAAAGCAAAAAAAAATTAAAGCAGTAAAAGTGACAGCTTTGCCGAGAGGGGCCATCGGCAAAGAGGCCTTTGCCGAGTGCTCCTGGAGCGTAATGGCCAGGAGCGCTCGGCAAAGTATTTTTTTAAAAAAAAATAAAAAACATCTTTGCCGACGGTCTCCGGCCACGCCGCTCGGCAACGGGTTTTTTTAAAAAAATGAAAAACATCTTTACCGACGGTCCGGGCACAGGTTCTCGGCACATATTTTCTAAGAAAAAAAAACCCCTTATTTGCCGACGGCCCCGCCATGAGGCCGTCGGCAAAGAGGGTTTCAAAAAACGTCAACTTGCGACCGCCGTTAACGGCTACTTTTTTTGGCCGGCGGCCCGCAGTTGGCTCTCGGCAAAGGCTTTGCCGAGAGCCTAGAGCTCGGGTGTTCGGCAAAGAATCGTGGCCGAGAAAAAATTCCCCGTGAGCTCTTTGCCCAGAGCAACCGTCGGCAAAGGCTTTGCCGAGGGTGTAGAGGCCTTTGCCGAGAGCTTCAAAGCCTGAGTTTCCAGTAGTGGTATGATTCGACAAAAAGGAGTGTCTAAAGTGTGATCTCCACCTCGCGTTTTTTTTTTTTTTTTTTTTGCGCCCAGATCTCCACCTCGCGTTGCGCAGAGGCAACAAGGACGCGAAATGGCTGTATATAAGGTAGCCTTTTTCTTTTTTTGAAAGAGACACTGACTAGCTAGATGCAAAAAAAGTCACTTCGAGAGTCAGGAAATATAAAACAAGGTAGGTAAAGTAGTATTGACGCTTGCGCATGATCTATGTTGGAGGTAATTAACACATGCGTGCACTGAAACCATATCACCTGGAGGTGAATGTTCGCCGCTGGGGAGGCTGCGATAAAGACGTTTCCTTTGTATCTACGACCTTAATTTCTGCATCACCGAATGAAAGCAGACGTGAATACGTGATGCTGATGCGCCTGGAGGCTGGAGCTTCGACGCTTGGAGACCTGGAGAATATATGACGATCGATGTAGACACCATGAGAGACACAGGCCGGCCGGGGATCCTCCATTGTATTCCTGGACAGCGGCGGGTGCATGCAGGACACGCATGCAGAGGCGGGTCTAGATCGAACTGCACGCTGTGGCCTGTAAGATCGATCAATTGAATGTGTCTTTATCCTGGGAAGGCACATACAAGCACCATCCGCAATGGGAGAGAAGTCGTGCAGCGAATTAAGAAACCTGAGCAGATTCCACACCAAGAGCTTGTGTGCTACGTTATTAGCTGCACACATGCATGTAATTTGGAGTACTGAAAACAGAAAGAAGTCAAATAATTAAACTGTGTGTTGATGAGCATGCATGAGCTGGGGCCGGGTCCCCGCCGGGGAACACACACAACAGTAACCGTGCGCTAGCTATTTTCGCTGCATCTGTCTCCATCCATGCATATACGCCCCGCTCCATTTGTGGTCTTTGGATTCAGAAGCCAAACGTACGTACGCAACTTCTGCTGGTTGCCTTCAGGGAATCCCATTTCCATCACCCAACAGCACGCAGGTTAGTTATAGGTAGCTTCCAGGTAGCTTCGTTCCAGCCTTCCGTTCTTGTCGAGGTGCAAGTGCAATCAATCCGGCTACCGGGTCAAAAGCTGATGTTGACTAGCCCGGCCGCCGTGCTGACATCATCTCTTATGTGGCTACTTGAGTGTGAGTCAACGTCTGACCCCAGCAAAAAGACCTTCCACATGCGTATATAGATGCTATATATATTATGTTATGTATTACTCGTAGTATAGTTTACATGAGATGAGATGAGCTTCGAATTTCTAACCCAGTAGAGCGTGAGTGTCCACCAAGCTATCGGCGATGGATAACCCTAGCCACGATCAGGCAGGATCGCCGGCGCCGAGGAGGAGCAGGACGAGGCGAGACCCCAGCAGGGACGAGGTCTACACAGTGCCGCCCCAGGACTTCGCGTGCACAGTGCAGAGGCTCACCGGCGCAGCCGCCTCCTCCGCCCAGGCTTCGACACCGAGCAGCAGCAGCAGCAGGTCGTCATCACTAGGCCGTGCAGCCGAAGCTCCTCCTCCGCGGTCACCGCCGTCGACTAGGCCACCGCCAGCTCCGGCACTGCTCGTGTCGACGCCGAGACGATCCATGCAGGAAGCATACATGGCGTGGTGCGCCTCCAACAACGTCGTCCTCAGCCCCGGGACAATGGCAGAGATGGAGCGCGGAGGCCACAGCTAACCAATAATGTTTTTTTTTGGCAACCAGGTAACTGATAATGCTTTGGGATAGATCAGCCGGGAAAAAAGGAGTATCCGTACAATGTATTGTACGTAATCATTTAGGGGCGATTCGCCATGTCCTAGCTAGAAGTGAATGGTGTTAATTCACTACCTTTTCTTGTCCATTACTATTTCAATTTACCAAGATACTTATTTCGTGACTTCAGTTTAGCATGTGAAAGCAGTTCCTTCTAAAATTTCGAAATTAATTGATCTCGCGTTGGGCTTCTTCATTCTTCAGAAAAAAAATTGATGCCATGAATGGAATTGACCAGGGACGACTAGAGATATGTATTGCCCCATACCTGATCCTGCATTAATTTAATTTCTCAATCAGTTCGGGAAATGCGTACAGAAACAAATTTCTCAATCAGTTATTCTGAGTTTCTTTTGGAAATTCTGACTGTAAACTTGAATAGCCTCTGATATACATTTTCTTTGGAATTTCGGCACAGGTTAGCAGCAAATTCAGGCCAATTAATTAACACCGTCCAACTTTTTCCTTCCTTCTTAACTTGTTAATGAGTTCTTTTGGCTTGTCGAGCAAAAGCATATATGCACTTGAATCAGAGAAACAAAAGGATCGAGACAGATTGCAGAGGGAAAAAGATGACCAAACAGGAGTTTAGGTCCTAAATACCGTGCATTTTTTGTTTTCTATACCGAAAATATATAATCTGCACCAGAGACTATAAGTGACATGCTATGTTTCCAGCAGCCATTCCAACGCCAAACTATACAGTGCGCCTTTTACGTATGGGGACAAATAATGGTTTTATAGGATTGCAAAGAACAAAGAAAAAGTCAGGTTGCAGTTTAAGTTTTAAAATTGAAAAGAAAAAACTATATAGTAATATCCATGGATATTCCGATGAAGTTTAACCTTGTTGCTAGAATTGAGCGCTTTATATCTTAACTGTTTGTAGTCATTTGCTATGCTCAACTTGGGGACCGTTTGACATGGATTCTGTTTCATCAAGATCCGATTTACAGATTTTATTTTGGTATGGTTTCTTTTGGTCTCTGGCAAAAAGATGCCAAAACTAGAAACCATACTAGATGGGCCCTTGATATATGGTAGACCTCTATTAATGTCTAGCAAACCCAGGTTTGGAAAATACAATGTTGAGTATGGCTCAAGTGTGCACAATACGATCACCGATGTTAACAAAAATAATCCAAATAGCAGTGACAATCCAACTAAAGCAAGAAGATAGATTTTTAGTTTTGTTTTGGAGCTCCAACTTAAACAATTTTTGGAATTAGGTATTTCTTGATCCAATAATGTATCATGCTAGAGTTAGGGCACATCGGTGGTGTTTGATGAGCTATTTTGTTTCCATTTTAGACTAGATGAAATTTTTAAACTTCTTTATTTATCGTATATACCCCCATGATGTAAATCTAGGAGCTAGAGCTTTGCCAATTAAGAATTTAGCAAATCCAACCGCCAATTCTTCATATACAACTGCAAATGAATACAAGGTTCGTTAACAAGCAAGTGATTTAGTTGTCTATTACAGTGGTCATAGAAAATTAATCGATGATCAATATCGATTACAAGCAAAATTTTCACAAATATTTATCCTCTCAAGAGATAAAACAAGTTTCCTTTCCACACCATACATAATAATAAGTGAAATTTCTAAACAATAACTACAACTTTTATAAAAGGATCATCTCTATCATTACATGAGTTACTACAAAAAGTTTATGACTTGGAATATATGTTTCTTGCTAATGAAGTATAAGCAATGAGCTATATGGCCAATACTGATCATGCCGTTAAGCATACCAACCTCATATGAACCTCTAAACCTTAATTTGAAGCCATTTCAGTCAAGACATGTCTTAGAGGTTTCTGCGAACAAAAGGTTCATATTTTGAAGGAGGAAACAACTCATCCCTACCATTGGCATATGCTTCTTATGGTATATGTATCATAGAACTTACCTTCCTAGCTCTAGTGCTAGACCTATATATGTATGAATAGTATTATTATTATTATTATTATTATTACCCCAATATCCCATGATTAAGTTCCAAGTGCGCAAATTTTGTGTTTATTTGTGACATGAAGATATGCATGGTTGATTATGCACATCAAAATCTTCATCGTGCCAAATGAAAGTTATTAATCGAACACAATATGAGGAAAGTGAATATGTGCATCATATTTTATTGGTTGGCTTTAGTAGACATGATGCATATATAGGTTGCTAATTAAGTAAGTAGCTGTGACAGAACCGCCCAAAATAAATCCGGATTATCACTTAAGCCGGTCCACTTGGCTCATAAGCGATAACCAAGAGCTATTTTGTCGCCTCTGCCGGGTCATGCCCGGTAAATCACTTTCACAGGATCGAGATATGCGCTAAGCCCACACGAAGGCGGGACCAGAGTACATCATTACATTACATAAAAGTCCTCAAGTACTTAAAATTACAAACCAGGTTTTTCATACATAAAAGTAAAGGTGCTTCAGAGTTTAAACAGCGGAAATAAAACTAGCGGAAGATACACATGGGAGGCCATCCATAGAGTATCATTCTTCGTCATCATGCTCCCACTCAAGTTCCCAACCATCTGGAATAGATCCAGGCCAGATGAAATTACCTGAAAACCACAAATTAAGCAAGACTGAGTATACTAATACTCAGCAAGACTTACCCGACAAAAAGAAATTACAACTAGACATGCAAGGCTTTTTGGCTGGTGGGTTTGTTTTGCCAAAAGCGACCAAGAGTTGATCCTTAATTTCAAATTTTAGCTCATATTCTAGTATGTTAACCATTCTAGGTGAGCACATGTACTAAACAAGCATGTTGTGCAAACAATATTAAACAGGCAACAATATTAATCTAAATGTTCCATGAATAAATATGGGGTAGCCAGTGGTCAAGCCGACTCAGATAACGGCGAGTGACCGACGATCGATCGATTTATATCCTTGCAAGGTAAACCCAAGATACACGGAAGAAGGTAGACCAAATGCAGGGTCTACCCCAACCAGGCGGTTCCCGTCATTTCCCAGATTAGGAAAAGATGACACAGTCCTAAGTACAAGGTTTACTGGTACCCCCAAACATGGCACGTCCAGAATCACACTTACACTACCGGTAGCGAACCGGGAGACGCACTGGTTCATTAGGTACTAGGTTTACCGGTCCCATTCCCGACAAGCACTTGGTACGTTCAATAGCTTAGACCAGCACCATGCTACTCGGTCGAGACCGAACCCATTGCTCTTACCACATGAGCGAGTCAATTTATCCAACTTATGATTCCAACATAAGCATCCTATATCTCGCGAGCAATGAGTCATTACTCGACTTCTACCGTATCCTTAGAGCATGGCACTAGCGTTCCTAACATACTAGTAAAAGAGCATAGGATTCCTAAGGATCATGCAACTAGGTTTCAAAGCAACTCCTGAAACTTAAATGCACATAACATAACATAAATACGAAAATAAATTGCAAGTTAGGAAATTGGGTTAATGCAACCGGTGCTTGCCTTCCTCTACGTCAGCTAAAGCCTTGGGCTCTTCCGGACTTTGGTCCAGGTCTTGGTGAACACCCAACTCGTTCACTTCACCATCTACCGCCCCGTCTCCCTCCTGGGTGAGCGTGTATGTACCGTCCGGCAAATCTACACGTATACATGCATATGCATTAGGTGAGGGTGTGAGAGGTTAAATAATTAAAGGTTAACTTTGATGGTGACTGTGTACATATTTAAGCAAATTAAATTATTTAACTTCACAAAATAGTAAGGGGTGTGTTGAAAATTCAAAAACAGAAACATGACATGTTTTCACCATTTAACACCTTAATTGCCCTTTCTTTATTTAATTAATTAAAACAAGCCTTACAACCATAATTTCATATTAAATCAAAAACACCTCAAATGAGCCTAAGCTTTTGCACACAGCAACATATACATATTTTAAGCCCACAAACCAAAATCTAGCTTAAGATCATTTATATATTAATTTATATGAAAAAGACAAATTTTAGCCTAGTTTAACTTAATTAAATCTTATAAAAAGATTTACTAATATTTTTTATCTCAACTTTATCCTACAAGTCATACATGTCAAATCTAAACATCTTACCAAAGCATAGGTGCAGATTCAAATTATTTTTCAAATTTTGAATTTAAACTCCTACACAATATTAAATCCAAAATACATCCCAAAACACCTCCTAAAATCACATCCAACCTATAAGAGGTACTACTCATTAATACAAAGCCCTAGGGTGCACTGGTGCTTAAAGAAAATTTTACTAAAGGGCCTATAAAAAGCATCAAGCTTAAACTAGCATAAAGCTTACATAAATCATAATTGAATATCTACACATCAAACTACTGTCAACTTTGGTCACAACACTAAACATGGCATAAAGAACAACATATCCAAAATTCAACTCCATAGCATGTGTATATTTTAAACTACACTAAAAACACATCAAACTGAGTTTGAATTTATATTTAAAAACAAAACAGAAAAACACTATACAACATTTGTAAAAGTTGTAGTTCTACTCTCAAGGATTCCAGAACAATTGAATTTGCATTTTTTCGAATTTTCTACCATTTTCTACGGATTTTTAAAGTTCCAACTGAAACCCTAAAATATAATTACGCAGAGACCCTTGACTCAAACTTCAGATTCACACATAGGTCCCTAGTTTGCTGAAAACACCCTGTGAAGAACCCAATCCTCACATAACCGCCCTCACCGGCGCAGGGGCTAACTCCGGTGGCCGGAGCAGGGGCGGAGGGGTGCGGGTGAGTGGTCGGGAAGCACCTGGGGGCTCACCTGCACCGCCGGGTAGGGTTGGCCGGACCGGAGACCTCGCCGGCGAGTCCCTCGGCGGCGCGCAGGATTGCCGTCCGCCGGAGCCTGACGTGCCGGCGTCCTTGGCTCCAATGCGGGGCAACGGCGACTGGGATAGGTGCAGGAGGGCCTGAGGAGGACGACGGGAGGGCCGGCCGGCGTTGGTTGGATGCGGAAGAGCTGGCTCGGCGGCGGCGCAGCAATGCACGGCGGTGGCAACTCTGCTCTGCTTCGTTCCGGAACCGGCGCGCGCGCTAGGCGAATCAGGGCAAGCGGGGCGAGGACGGGCTGTCCTGGGCGAGGCCGCAGGGTCATTAGCGTGCGGCTTGGCCAGGTGTGCAGCGTGCATGCGGCCAGGGCACCGCGACTGTGGCAGGCGCCGGCGCGTGGCTCGGCTGGGCCCGCGGCCAGACCGTGGACACGCCCTGAGCGCGGTGCACGGCTAAGGAACGAGACGGAGACTCCTACGGTCACGGCTTGGTCCACAGCGGAGACGCCTAGGCCATCCGTACGCCGGAACAGGGCTTGGTCGCCACGCGGACGCGACGACGCAGACGCGCGCACGCGCGCGCCGGCGCTGCAGCTCTACGTCGCCGTCCCTTTTTATTTCGTGACCCCATTTCCGAAATTACGAAACTCCAAAAAGTGTCAACATACTCGAAAATCTTCAAAACTAAAAGTTGTAGAGGAGCTATAGACCTACAACTTTCGCAAAGGGCGACATATATTTGGATCAACAGATTTGTGGCAAAATCGCGTTGAATTTCAACAAAATCTCGGCCCTGAAATTACTGTGCGCAGCAGCTTCAACACAAATTTAAGCGGCTTTGCACCCAAAAATTGAATGTCTGCCAATTATGAAAAATGTGTTCCCGGAAACAAGGAACAACTTTTATATTGGCTGATTTTGAACTTCTATAGCGAAATTTGGAGAACGCGCAAGAAAACCGAATCAGCCTTTTGGAGCTCTAGGGATGTGACCATGAATTTGGACTTTGACCAAGGGTTTAAGTGCAGAAGTGGTCAAGATCATGTCAAACATGCTTATGAGCCAATTAAACATGATTAACCACCCTAATTGAGGTATTTATCTTTAATAAACACCTGGGGTGTTACAGTAGCCTTTTTTCGTCGGGTATTTTTGTGATCACTTAGGAATGCATGATCAGTATCAAAGAGTTAATATTTTGACATATTAAAGCCTATTTTAAATTTGTTTGATTTCTTGATCTACTATTGGTATGGATCTTAGAAATATCTCAAATGAATTTATCAACAATTTTTATATACAAGCGTTAACTCACAACTCATCAATTTACTTCAAATGATATGTATATGGCTCACTGAATGGATATTTGGGACATGCCAAATGAGTTTTTGTATCCACCCAAGTTCAAGTCCTCATCGGGGCATATTTTCTCCTAGGTTGCTCTAGTTTCTTTATCTTTGATATAATGTGGATGCATCTTTGTAGAGAAGTATGTAGAATTCACTTGACAAGGTATTGTAACTATATTAGGATATGTTATTAACAAAAATATAGAAGCAAGCTAGAAGGAAAGTGGGTCTAATTTAGGTGTGCATGGCAAATGTAGAAAGACAAAAGAAGATATGTTCTTACAGTTGAGATTTGCAATTGTTAATTATCTTTGAAACTATGAGTATAGAAACTACAAATCATTTCTTACCGGAGAATGTTTCACACTTACCCAACTATTTTCTACCTCACAATGCCTTCCCCATGCTATGAATTGAGCCTCCTTAGTAATCAAATTAGGGTTATTATATAAAATTTTTGACCGAAGTCAGTAGGGAAGGCTCCTAGGTTATGATATAATGTTAGGTCCTGTTGTCTTGAGATTCTCTAATCATCACAAATAATAAGTGATGCCTTGTGGATTACATGATCCTTAAGATATAGCTAAATTGGACTGCTAACTTCTAATATAGCTTTAATACAAATAAAGTGAAATTGGATAAGATAAGAATGATAATGGATTATACATCTAGAAAATGAAATTAAAATAGAAAAGATTGAGAAACGGAACATGTATTTTTGAACCAGCAAAAAAACATTTTGATCTTAGTTGTTAGAAAAATTTGCCTTTTTAACTTTTGGAACTCCTGTAGCACTTTCGTTTGTTTGTGATAAATATTATCCTATCATGGCCTAACTAGGCTCAAAAGATTCGTATCGCGAAGTACATCAAAACTGTGTAATTAGTTATTTTTTATCTATATTTAATACTCCGAACATATGTTTTTTGGCGTATTTAATGTGATGTGATGGAGAGAGAGTGGAGAAAACGTTAGAAACTTTAGCAAACTAAACAAGGCCTTAACCGCTGTGTATTACTATGGCCGGGTGAGCGGGAACCCAAAAGAAACTGTTGTCTATTGGAGTAGTACTATGGAGTTTGCTCCCAAACTTCAATGGGTCAGTAGCCTTGGTGCCAGACTTTTTTGAGTGCCAGCACTAAATAAATCTCCGAACAACACTTTTTTTTTAATATTGCCAGGAGCACTGGCCCGTCATGTAAGAACTCAAGTGGGCACCTGTGCTGACCGCGCGCTCAAACACAGGTGGGCTGCCGAGAAGTCTGAGGACGCGCCTACTAGGGACTCACACACGCACTCTATACACACCACACACACCTGGCACCCCTCTGGGGATTTTCCCCGGTGCGACACCCGCGCCGTCCCAGCCGGGGATCGAGCGCGGGCGGGTAGCCTGGCCACTGCCAGCGCTACCACTGGGCTATCAGCCCGTTCGAACAACACTTTTTTGAATGTCTGCGGTTCCTGTCATGAAAACTACAGTACAATAACTATTTAGTTCCCTAAAATTTCACCAACTACCCCTTACATCAATCTCTAGACACTAATTAGGAGTGTTAAATGTAGATTAATGACAAAAGTCATTCCACAACCCCTAACTTAATTTTTGAGACAAATCTAACAAGTATAATTATGTCACGATTAGACAATGTTATGCTACAGTAACCAATTTTTAATGACAGATTAATTAGACTTAATGGATTTGTCTCGCAATTTTCGGTCCATTCGTGTAATTATTTTTGTAAATAGTCTACGTTCAATACTCCTACTAGATCTCAAAAGAGGGCCCAAAAGTTTCATCTCACGAACTAAACGGGGCCTAGAGGTCTGAAAACCAACATAACACGACATTTAAAAGTTTTTTCGCTGCCTATTTTTCCACAGAATCTGGGAAAGAAGGTTATTAACGTCAAGAGCTATTCTAATGAAACTATCACTCATATAATTAGCAAATCATTTAAAATGTGTTTATATCATAAATCAGTGTCGTTGACGAGCTCCTACCGGTGGACGGAAACTGCTAGCCTGCTAGTATCAATCAGCTAGCATTGCCACGAAGGAAAAAACAAATCCATAGGGACCACTAGCTACTGGACACTATCACAGACCTATCAGTCTACTCCCTCCGTCCCGCAAAGACTGTTTATATAGCTTTCAAAATTTGTCCCACAAAGAGTGTTCTTTTAGCTCGTATTAAATGCTCTTCTCATTAAACTAACACCAAGTACCAAGAAAATATTACATTGAGAAACACATGTACCCAATGAAATGCTTATTTGATGACTCTTTTCAAGTTTCAATGCATGATTAATTAGGGGTAACAAGGTCATTTGTCACAACTACTAGCATGTCTTAAATTTTCTAAACGAACAGTTTTTGTGAGACGGAGGGAGTAGTACATAAGTACTGGCGCGCTTTTGCTTGTGCATGCACTCTGTTGCAGCACTCTGCCGGTGGCACTCGGCTAGATGCTCTAACGCCCGTTAGACGATGACGGTCACCAGCAAATTAGCTGGCACACGTGTCTCCAATTGAAGGATGCGGACAGCTACCACCGGTGAGAGCAAATCCTCTCTAATATATATATATATATATATATATATATATATATATGTATAGTGTTATATTGTTACACTATCAGGGTAAACCGATTTCCGACGATCACAAATATTGAATTGATTCGTTATTAAGAGACTACAGGAAGAAGGACTTGTTTGGATGCCTCAAATCTCAGCCCATCTTGCATAAATGGGCTAAAATAATATAAGTGGATAAAGCTAGCTAGGGTCGACTGGAGTATTTTCTCAAAATTAGAAAGCAAAAATGGCACGCTATATTATTTTTCATCGATCCCAGTTTGCAGCAAGTTTTTTTCTGGGCTGGTATATACATAATAATAATAATGGCCTATCGACACCGAAGCATGATCTGCGCGTTAGACTGACTCCAATAGACCACGCAAATGCAAATTTGCCTCATGAATGGCCACTGTTCACGCAATGCTTCAACTCCAACAGAGTAGGCATTCAGGGGATGCAAAATGCATCGGAGGAGAGAGGAGATGCAAAATTGCACTCCCTCTCTCCTCGAATGCATTTGAGCAGGGGAAGAGGGAGACCGAGCCGCTCCATGTGCGGCCGCCGGCGCCAACGGTAGGGGAGCTTCGGCGGTCGGGGGACGACGGCGCCGAGGGGTGTAGGCTGTTGAGCACCAGGCCGGTGCCGCTGACGGTGGGGACCACCAGGGCCTACAGTGCCCAGGCGGCGGACTCCATCGGCGGCTGCCGGCGCCGGTGCTGCCACCGCATGTACGTCTGGTAGCTGGCGGTGGCGACGAGCCAGGCGCGGCCGCGCGAGGCGCGAAGGTCGTCGAGGAGGCGCGCGAGCTCCGCAACCATGTGCTCCACAGGGCTATAGGGCGAGGCCGTCGCGTGCTCGCTCAGGTGCGGCTCCCTGTCGAGCGCCCACCGGAGGTTGCCGACATAGACCACGAGCCCGCCGCCGCGCTGCGGTTGGACTGCGTCCACGCTGCGCCGGAGCTAGGCGGCCCACCTCGGTCACTCCCATGGCTGATCCCCAGCCCGAGGCCTTGACGGAGCCCGCGTGGATCAACGGCGCCTCAGCGGAAGCCACGGTCTCGGGTGGCGAGCTGGCCTGGCGCCCCGCCGCTGCCGGCGGCGGCGGCGGGGAGGGGCAGGAGCGGCGGCTGGAGCTGGAGTCAGGGGTGCTCGGGTGCCGGGTCGAGGGGAGGAACCTCAGGGTCGCTACCTTTGCCGCGAGCAGCGGCGGAGACGAGGAGCGACCCTCCGTGGCGCCCAGCGGCGGCGTGGACAAAGGGGGAGGACCAGAGGAGAGGGACGAGGCAGGCAAATCTTCTTGCGTGGGCTGTTGGAGATAACGTTTTTTGCAACAGCGAGGCAAACCCTGTAGCTAAGGCAAACAGACCGATGCCTCTCCAATTTTGTCTTTGCTTGTTGGACTCAGCCTCAGCGTCCATATATTTGCATGCTCCATTTTGTAGGTTGTAGTTTTGGAATATATGCTGGGTGGGTCCCACTCGAAAACGACGGGGCACAGGCATTAGCGCGGCCGATATGGGTCCACTCAGTGCAGACGATGGTGCGCCTGAATCCCGTTGACCAAAGAAGTAGTATAGTACTTGTGGCTGTAAAATAGCCTACGTCCTAATCAACAAAAACATACATGGTGACATCATGGTATTTCCGTAGTTTCTTCTTTAATCATCTGGTAACTACTCGATGCTTCTCTCGGCGCTACATATATGCCATGATCAGAGTCTCAGAGAGGGAAGGACGACACACCGACACAGGCAATGGTTACCTGCATTAGTACGTAAATTTCTAGCGTGTACCTGCATTAGTACATCCGTTCCCAACGTATTGCAAAACCGAACATAAACATACGTACGTATGGATACCAGCAACAAGAACAAAGCAGACAACGCACAGGGCGAGAACCTGCAGCTGCAGCAGCAACGGCGGCAGCAGAGCTCACCGAAGCAGAGGCCCTACAGGAGGAGGATCAAGCCCCCGCCGGCCACGGTCCACAACGTCCACCGGGCCCGTTTCCGCCGCTTCGTCCAGAGACGCACCTGCTGCGTGCAGGCGCTGCCGCAACCCAACGCGCCGCCGTGCGCTTCCAATAATTCCGGCAACGCCTCCACCGTCTCGCCGACGACCAGCCTCCTGCAACCACCACCAGCCGATACCGCAGTCGGCGACCGTTATTCAGCAACTGATGATGCAGGATGCCTCGACGCCGCTGCGGGGAAATCGATGCAGGAGGCTTACATGGCGTGGTGCTCCTCCAACGACATCCCGATCAGCCCCGGAACTATGGCAGAGTTGGTCATTGTTCACAGAGGAGCACCCCTCCAATGACCAACGCTAGTACTCCTGCTGCTGCTGGCCTTTCACCACCGGAGAACGAAGGGGAGGGGGTCATATATGAATGTTACATTACCTTGCTTTACATCGAGGCATGCATATGTTGCTATGTGGCTGAAGTGCTTCATATTCCTTCGGTTGTTACGTTTAGGCCTTGCCATAAGGCCTTCAATGTAATCTACCTCTTCTTGTCACTTAATCGAATGACATATGTATCTATTGCGCTTCTTACCAGCTGAGAGATTTGACAATAGCGAAACAACCGGATTTTCGACCGACAGGAGTCGTCGATACACCCTGTTTTGATCATAAAGATTAAGTGCGTGTTCTCGACTTGAATTGTGGTACGGGCCAATTGTCTAGCGGTCTTAAGAGCGCGAGAGTAAACCTTTTCGATTTATTTTTTGACTGATTAGCTATCCTGTATGTCTCCTATTTATCAATGAAATAGGCACCGTCCCATTCCCATTTCTTCAAAAAAAGAATGACATATGTTCAAACCAATCATGTTTCTTGTCAATAATATAATATAATGCAAAGATATAAAAGTCCCATGCGTGTTATTGGAAAAAAAAATAAAGGAAACAAATCTGCCTTTGTTAAGGTGCTTAAATTTATATTTTTCATTTGAGTACCAGTTTATGTCCCGTTTGGTTCTTATAAGTAGGGTGACTTAAAGTGTAAAAAGTGAAAAAAAAAAGTTACTTATGTGAACCAAACAACTCTGACTTATTTGCATTTTAAATCACCCGACTTATAAGTCCCATAAGTAGCTCCACCCCTACTTAAATTGACTTATTTCCACTTTTTCCCTCTACCCTGTGTGGAGCCCACTGACTTATAAGTCACTGCAACCAAACAGAACTGACTTAAATCCAACTGACTTATAAGTCGGGTGACTTACGAGAACCAGGACCTGGGAGAGTCGACTACAAACACGAGGTGATTCCATTTCCATATGACAAAAAAAAAATGAAAGACCCGGCCTGCACTCAACCTGCAATCACCCTGATGACGTCCACTTATCTACCATGCGTCACCGATTCGTCAGTGTCTTGCGTTGGTCGTTCGAGAGTACCTGGCCCGGCCGGTTGTGGCCTTGTGGGTGGAGCGCCCGGCCGGAGGATTATTTATTTGACCACCCCCACACGCTTCCGTTTGACTCCCCTGCTCCCCAACACCTTTCTAGAATTCTAGCAGGTGCATTAGGCCATTAGCTACTAATTGCTATCAGTGACGGCCACGCCCATCGGCCCATGTCACCACGAAGCGCGTATGCTTCATTCGCTCGCTTTAGTCCTCGTCCTCCTCCTCGTCGTCGCCGCTTAACTATAAATAGCCGCGCGCGCGCCGCAGGTTAGCTGCATCCAGTTCGAATCCCGCCCGCCACTCGCCATCGATCTCCTCACCGAGCTTGATCAAGTGCTCGCAATAAGATCCCTGTCGGTTAATTATTAAACTAGAGCAGTTAAATGGAGAGCAGCAGCAGCAGCAAGAAGCAGCCGGCGGCCGGTGGCGCGGGCGCGGCTTGCAGCGGGAAGCCGGCGAGGACCCACTGGAGGCGCCGGGACCCTGCGGACACGTCGGTGTACGTCGTCCCTCCCGACCAGTTCCGCGCCGTCGTCCAGCGACTCACAGGAGCCGCGGCTTCGCCACCGCTGCCGCCACCGGCAGCTGCTCACCATCAGCATCATCAAGGCGGCAATAATGGCACCACGGCTGCCCAGCAGACCAAGCCTGCTGATGGCACCGCCGGTGCCAGTGATGCCCAGCAGCGTGGCGGCAGCAGGGGCGAGGAGAACAGCAGCAGCAGGGGGAAGACGCTGGGCCAGATACACGACGAGTGCATGGCCTGGGCTAGCGCCGACGACTACGATCTGCATATCAATTGAGCGCGGAAGAGAATAATCTGTAGCATAAGATCCCCTGCTACGCGACCTGATTTACCACTGGAACCACATTCATTTTTGTATCAACTGAAATAATTGACTTCCATGGTGTATATTGATTTGGGGAATGCTTTTATACTACAACTCAAGTAGAAAGGTACAACAACCTGCAGCCACTACCATTCCAGGCATTTACGAACTTCTCATCCAAGTTGTTTCAATGACAGGATGCTGAATTATCTAACTAACTGCCTATTTGATTTAAATTGCTTGGTTACTAAGTAAAGAAGAAATAAGTGAATGGGCTTGTAGTCCAATAGTAGGACGGTCCAGTGGGACGCTACCCACCAGGGTTCAAATCCTGGTGCTCGCACATTTTCCTGGATTTATTCCGGGATTTTCCGGCGTTATGCGTTAAGTGGTAAGCGACGTTCCCGTCGACGACGAGGCGTCAGTGGTGACTTCAAGAATCTCCAGATCTGTCGGTGCTCAGTCCTTTGGAGGTGCTCATAGGGGTAAGGTTTGCGTACGTGTATTCATAGGGGTGAGTGTGTGTGCGTGTTGTGAGCGTCTGCGTTGTACTGTGTAATTCTAAAAAAAAAGTAAAGAAGAAATAAGTAACCCACAACTTCATGAACAAACACAACTTCATGAACGGTGTAATTCTCAAAGAAAAGTAAAGAAGAAATAAGTAACCCACAACTTCATGAACAAACACAACTTCATGAACCAGCACACTGTGATGTAAAAACTTTCTCCATGTTTTCGTCTTAATATAATGATGCGCAACTCTCATGCGTATTTGGAGAGGAAAAAACACATTATAGAAAACTGAAACCACATTAATTAACTAGGTTATTGTTTTGTATTACAAAGACTAAAACCATACAACTATCGACCTATGTTACCTTGCAAACTACCACATCTAGACATACATCAGGTTCACATATACAAATGTAAGCAGATGATGCAATAAACTATCGATCCTTCCTTTCTCATTATTTTGCATTCCATTGGAAATCATATTGTCTCCTTTCATAATCTATTATCTTTATACTTGAGTGGTAAAAGAAGCCACCACATTCGCCGAGAGGGTCTAGAAATTATCACGTTAATCTAAAAAAAGAAAAATATACACCGTTGGATTTTATGAAGATCTGAAGGTCTAGATTAATCCAAAGAATACATAAATTCAGAATTGAAATAAGGAAATCCAAGGAGTCCATATTCAATATGAATACAATTAATAAATACATAAATTCGTAATTAGAAATAAAAAAATAGTAGTTAATGTTTACACAGATTGGGAAAGCAAAAAAATAACTAACTGAAGAGTAAATAACAAATATAATTATAATTTAGAAAGTTTCACACGATGGGCTTTAAATTAGTTCTCTATCCCCTATAAAGTACTAATTAGGAAGCTCATGAAATATTCATCTAGGCATGTAGCATTGGAAGGCTCTAAATACCAATATTGATAAGACATGGCACATGATGAAAATAAATTTCTGTTAGAAAATAAAAATTAATCTCTTTGTTGAGCCTCACATGACTCTAATATACATATGAGATGGAAATAATGTTGTTTCTCAAATAAAGAAGGGAGGAACCGTGACCCCGAGTTTGGTCTCATGATGACTTTAGTGACAACCAAAAAGCTCTTCCCGAAACTATACTTCGTAGAAAACCACTTATATATGTAAAAACCCGCCAGATGAAAATACATACGGGAGGTGGATATAGTTCGTTGTTCCCTCCAAAAGTAAGGGATTATAGTGCGGTGCCCTCAAGTAGGCGATCAAATAATCTAATCGGCAACATCTTCATGCGAAAAAGAGCGTGCAAGGAGGACAGAGCGTAATTGATGTACTGCTTTGTTTATTTATTTTCATCAAGTACTTTAATTCACTCAATACTGAAAGTCGGAGAAGAAGACACGAGTAGAGCATAAAGCGCGGCAAGAGATGTTTAGAGTACGAACTATGTAGACTATTTAGAGAAAGCAACCATGGGCATGGAGAGATAGCGACAAGAGACTGTGCAATCACTCAGGAAGACGAAGATGTGAGATTTTGTTTTTATATATACACAATCAGTTGCACATTAGACATTGTTTAACTGGGCCGTCGCTTAGGGACACGAAGATGGGGGAATTTTGTTCAAAGGGTTGAAGTTAAGTCTTGATGGTGGGCCTGACCATCCTGCCAAGCGAGCTCGAGACGATGGGAGATTTGGCATGCAAAAGTCAAGACACCAGACATAACGCCAATCAGTCCGGATATCACGGGATACTGTTTGTAATCCAATCTAGATATATTTCAGATTGTAATTGACGTGGACAGACCGTCGAATCAACACCGCATCTGCCGAAACAAGCTCTGTTGTCGTAAAAAAAGTTGCACGAGAATCAAATCAAGCTCTTTAGCTACTGAATCAAACTCTTTGGCCACTGAATCGTCCTCCACTACTGCCAATTTGACATTTAATGTCGTCGATTCGACCTCCACTGTTGTTGGATTAACCTCCACCATGGTCGGATGGACCTTTGCTATCGAAAGCGTCTATGACACTACTGGATCAAGCTACAAGGCGAGCAACCAACAAGGAAAGCGAGCACTCCCATGGGAGCTCACCTTGATTTGCCTAGCAACGCGAGCCAAGCAGACAAGGTGTACAAGCGACAACAAGTGTACCAAGCATGCTCTAAGTCTCTTCGATTTTTTTTGGAGATAGGCACTGAAAAATACAACATGGGTAGAAGGCTTTGGAGAGGAAATACTTGATTCTGGCACATAGAAACCGACAACCGTGATGGAGACAAAAAAAATCGGATGCCGCAGGAGATGATAAGATAAGATAGATTTGATGAGAAATTCATGTAGGTTTGCATAGTAATAATTTGACAAAGATGTTATGTATGGTTTGGCATCAACCATATGGGCTTTGGAGACCAAAAGCGAGACAATGGCTTCCTAGATAGCGACCAATGCGATACGACTGCTTTGGTTAGAGAAGAACTGAGGTAGTAGACAACAATGGTGGACTAAGCAGGTGGCCATAAATGGCTACAACAAATTGGCAAAATGCTCGAAAAAACAAAAAGTGTAAGGTTGACAAAAGAGGGAAGACAACAAGAGAAAACATAAGTATTGTGATATGAACAAATATTGTGATACATCCGAGAAGCTAGCACGATGTGCGGAGAAATTTAAGCTACCAAATGCAAATATCTATATTGCACAATAGACATGAGGGAGATAAATTGAATTATCAGTATGATGTCACCATTTAGGATAAGTATGCTCTGCAGTAGAGGGACTTTGTGTCCCTAGAACATGGGCTTGCTTGCGAATAGGCCACCTGTTAATGACATGAGATCCTCTATAATAAATAAAGAGGAACAATTTTTCGACTACACATATCTATAAGCATAGTAATCTTCCAAACAAGAATGAAAGTGATGAGATCAAGTTGGTTTGTCGTATATCTTCTAATCTTTGGAAAACTTTTAGAATTAGATTGGTATGTGATGCGTGAAGAACCAAACAACACAATGAACACGATGATGAACACAAGTATGCCCACAATGAATAATATTACCTACTATTGATGATCAGTAGTTGTCTTGGAAGTTATAAAAGTATTGTCAAACATAATGGTTACATTTTAGAAGACATAAGGTATATTCAACAACGACTAAGAACATAGCATTTCAAGCAATAAATATATATCCTAGGAGACATGATACAATATGAATATATAAGAAACATCCTATGTATTTGTCAGGGTCGCAAGTTAGAAGAGAGAGAACCGACCGCCATGCACCATCAACGAAGGAGGGGTCATCGATGAGCAGGAAGAAGAAAAGGAAAGGGGCATCGACCGTCGATCGTAAGGAAGTTAAGAGAGACTTTCGGATAAGAGGAAGAAGGTACGATTGGATGAGATGAAGAAGGGGGTGCACCCATATGGAAAGAGAGGAGGACCTACGCTACCGTTGCTTGAGCCCACCCCAGATCAAGCTTCAAGGTCACCTACGTCGACAACCAACAGTGCCACGAGGTACGACGAGCTCGCTGGAGGAGTTGGATCTGCACATCAGAAAGTGGAGAACCCAGACTCTGCGTGAGGTCAACAACCGAGCCAAACTCAGGAGCTATAGAATCAACAAGGCAGAGTTCGACCATCGAGAGTGGGGAGTAAGAGGCTCAGTCGGTTGAGGCGGGGACTAAGTGATGAGAGGGTGAACAACAATTTCTGTCCAATACAGAGTTCGGAGGTTGACACTGTATGCCGGGGTGCAACAGAGCGTCAAATGACATTCGTTATTAGGTCAGGACCCATCCACCAATTAAAACACCATCCAAATAACAAAATTCGAGTGTATCAATATCAGTTCTGAATTTTGAGCTCCAATATTTACATCGGTATTAGTGATTTTAAAAGGATGGATAATGAATTAAGATGGATAAAGAAAATACAATGCAACATAGCATTTTTAAAAATATGGTTTATTAAATCTAGTGGCGCTATTAGCGCGGGCCAACTTGCTAGTGTTGTGTATTCAGATGTCAAATCATATCTAATGGAGGGTGTTCTATTTAGTGTTTGTAGGTCTTCAACTGAAATAATTGGACTTCCATATGGTGTATTTGGGGAATGCTTTGAATAGAGAACTGTTTATACTACAACTCAAGTAGAAATGTGCAACAACCTGCAGCCACTACCATTCCAGGCATTTACGAGCTTCTCATCCAAGTTGTTTCAATGACTGGATGCTGAATTATACTAAGGTTGTTCTCTAATGGGTTCATGTGTAGCAGTGCTCGATCGATTTGGATCCAGAGCTAGACAGCATTTTTTTCCAAATTGGACACATTCTCGGTGCATTATCATTAATGATTATAATACCTAGTTCATTGTTTGATTTCATGGGTAAGTGGTTGGTGTGTATTCCTAAAATTATGTTCAACACCCTTTTTTTAAGACGTGTTTAGCATGTTTTTCATTAAGAAGAGGAGAAGTTCAGATACAACGTCTCAACAAAAGAATAACAACAAAGCTGGCGCCAACAGGCTCAAGCATAGAAAAGACATGTCACAACCTAAGACGACCAAGAGAGCGAATCCCGATGAACCCAGCACGACCCATCGTCACGCCTCCTTGAGGATCAGCGGTGCAAACGCCACCGATTGAAGTGCGACCCTATCATGGGCACGACTATTTCTCTTTCCACAATGACCAAATTACTAAAAGAGCCAGAGTCAAACCCTTTGCGCTGAAGCTTGGGAACCCGTTTCCTAGCACCTAGCCACCACTCGGAGAAAGACATCTCCACCTGTGGTGTCAAATCCTGTAGACCGAAGTAACGTAGAATCCTGAACCATGTTTTGCAATGATAGACACATCTGACAAGCAAGTGATCCAAGGTTTTGACCTCCTGCACACACAGCGCGCAGTCATCCCTATCCCGCAGGCCATGCCGACGTTGTCTGTTCGATGTCTAACAGCGAACATGCAGCACTAGCCGACCAGAGAAGTAGACATCGAACATGCAGCACTAGCCAACCAGAGAAGTGGCACCTTCCAGGTGCCTGAATCTTTCTGAGGCGATCAACACTCACAAGGTTGGTTCTCGCTACGAACAACGTGCGGTACGCTGAACTCAAGGAGAACTCCCCTGAAGACGACCACTTCCAGATGAACCTGTCTGGTTGGTCAAACAAGTGGAAGTCACGTAGTGTGTCCCAGAGATGAAGGTATTATATTGGATGGCCACACTCACTGTCCGAGCGAAGGCAATACCCCTCACCCAGCATTTACCCTGCAGCGTGTCCTGAACCGTACGAGACCTCCTAGTACTAGGAGGAGCCACGTCTCGGAGATCCGGGGCTAGCTGATATATGGAACAACTGTTTAGCCAGCGATCCATCCAGAAGAGAGCGCGGGATCCATCTCCCACTTGCATAGACATTGAGGCGTCAAAGAAATCCTATGCCAAGTTGTGGGCCTGAAAATTGTATCCCGACCAAGTTTTGTCCATGTCCACCCTTGCCAACCATAACCAGCGTAGTCGCAATGCAAAATCCATGAGCTGCAGGTTTGGGAGGGCAAGGCCGATGTACCATTTTGGGCAAACCACATTGACCCAAGCGACGGCGCACTTCCCTCCCACAGCCACCTCTGAGCCGCACCATAGGAAACCACGAACAGGCTTCTCTATGGCTTGAACCGCCCAGGGCGTGATCCTCGTAGCCATGGATATGTGCACCGGGATGTCACAAAGTGCAGATTGAGCCAGGATAAGATGACCACTCCGGTTAAGCATCCTTCCCTTCCTAGGAGGCAGGCGTTTAGCGACCTTGTCAACGACCGGTTGCATAGCAGATTTGGGTAGACGCCAAAGAGACAACGGTACTCCAACGTAGGTGCACGACAAGTCTGCACACTGGCAGCCGAGGGTGCACGTGATTAAACCCAACCGATCCACAGAGCAGTGAATTGGAAAGGCCTTGCTCTTATTAAGGTTGGCAGCAAGACCCGTCGCACAGCGGACAAGAACCAAGATCTCTCTAATCATAGTCAGGTCCAACTCGGCCAGGGATAATTAAGAAGACGACCATGGTTAGCTGAAGTTGTCCTGATTTTGATGACCTTTTATCTGGAGTTCTTGAAGGTGACACCATGGTTAGCTTGGAGTGATGACGATGCCCAATCAGATTTTGTGATAGAGATCGACTCAGTGCGGTTTGTACATGACAAGGATTACCGGGCATCACATGTTTGTCGACAATCCTAACATGGATCAAAAGTTTCTACTGGGTTCAGTCCGATCCTACATCGGAAATAGATGGAGGATCACAACATAAAGGTGGAGGCAATCCTCACCCATCAGACTGGTCTTTTCGGTTGAGTTAGACCCCAGTTCTTGTTGCCGTGGACTCCGTTGGACCTATGCCTGTTGAGGCACCGGCTCGTGGGTATAACTTCCCGAGTCGGATTCTGCTACGCTCTCTAACAGTTTCTAAGAAAACCAACTGATGTGAGGCAGCATTTGTCAATGCATAAGGATCAAAACACGGATGAAGGAAGGATGTAAAAGAAGTTCGAAGCGTAGTATTTCTTTTGTAATTTCTTTTCTTCTCGTCTTTTGTGTTGCTCAGTTTGAGGCTTGGAGTCCAAGTACTCGTGTAATTTTTAGCTATGTGGCCAGATTTATTTCCGGGTGATAGGCATTCACATGTGGTGAATGTTGAAGACTGAATATTCCATAATCTAGAATATATAGGGACTGTTTAGTTATCTGTTGAGTGTTGACAAATTTAAGTTGTCAAAGACTTAAAATCTGTCACTTTTTTGTCCAACCAGAACATGACACATCAGCAAAATAGTACTATTGGACAGATTTGGGTAAATGAACAGCAGACAACACACCTCATATTGGACAATTAACCATTCAGAAAAAAGTGCAGCCATTCAGAAATTTCAGGAACAAGTCATCGCAATCGATTGCAGTGGGACCAAAACGCATCCATGCGCGACGTCGTAGGTGGCGTGCAGGCATATTTTTGTCAGTGGCCTGGGAGCTCTTCATCCTCCTCGCCGCCACACGCACCATGCGCGACGTCGTAGGTGGCGTGCAGGCCGACGAGCACGTAGTACACCAACATGACGGCCGTGCAGAGGCCAAAGCGGACGAAGGCATCCTTGCCGAGCGAGCCCATGAGGAAGACGTTAGTAGCGATGGAGAGTGAGGGAAGCCACGGTACCAGCGGCACGCCCCAGACCTTGGGCGTCCGGGCCATCGGCACCAGAAGCTGGATGCCGAGCGTGCCGGCCACCCACGCTGGCACCAAGACGACGTACCCCTGCCACCTCCCCGGCGACGTTCCCCAGCACGCCGCGATGCCGATCGACGAGCCGATGATGAGCAGCAGCAACGCCGTGAGCCGCAGCGCGTGCGCCCGGGTCGTCACGCCCGGCACGTAGTACCTCCGGACCAGGAGCGCGGTGGCCATCATCATGAAGATGAAGAGCGTGCTGACGGAGAGCAGGCTGGAGAGCACCTTGAGGCTGGAGAAGAGCGCGACGGCGGCGCTGGCGGCGGCGACGAGCGCGGTGGCGTGCACGGGGGTGCCGGTCCGGGGGTGCACGAGCGCGAACAGGGGCGGGATGACGTGGCTCCGCGCCATGTGCGTGGTGTACCGCGCCTTCCCGACCAGCCCCACGAGCAGGACCGTGGTCATCCCTTTGAGCGCGCCCAGCGCCACCACGTACTGCGCCCACCGCATCCCCACGCCGCCGAACGCCGCCGAGAAGGCCGCGCTCCGGTCGATCGCCGTGTACGGCAGCATCATGCTCAGCGCCAGCGCCATCGCGCAGTAGATGACAGTGATCGCCGACATGGACACTAGCAGGCCCAGCGGGATGTCCCGCGCCGGGTTCTTGGTCTCCTCCGCCATGGTCGCGATGTTGTCGAACCCACCGTACGCGAAGTACACGATCGCCGCCGCCCGGAACACGCCCGGCACGCCGTACGGCAGGAACGGGGTCAGGTTGTGTGGATTCGCGTGGGCGAACCCGGCGACGATGACGAACGCGATGACGAGCACGTGGACGGCGGAGGCCACCCAGTTGAAGCGAGAGGTGCCCTTGGAGCTCGCCATGGCCAGGGCCGCGGTGACCGCGATCACCGCCACTGCGATGGGGTCCAGCTCGTTGTACCCTTCCGCGAGGGACGTTTGGATCCGCAGCGCGCTCGCCGGCTTGTTCATGAGCGAGGCCAGGTACGACGTCCAGGAGCGCGCCACCGCGGCTTTGCCGATGACGCTCTCGAGGATGAGGTTGGCTGCGGCGATGAAGGCCGCGGCGTCGCCGAGCTCGACGCGGATGTAGGCGAAGGAGCCGCCGGCGACGGGGATCTCGACGGCGAACTCCGTGTAGCAGAAGACGGAGAGCATGGCGGAGAAGCCGGATGCGGCGTAGGAGAGCACGATGGCGGGGCCGGCGTGGTCGTGCGCCTCCTGGCCGGTGAGCACGAAGATCCCGGCGCCGATGACGGAGCCGAAGCCGAACCAGGTGAGGTCCCACCACGTGAGGCAGCGGCGCATGTCGTTCTCGCTGCGCCGGCGCAGCGCTCCGAGCTCGGCCGCGTCGGTGGAGCGGCCGGCGAGGCGGTCGCGGAGGCGCGCCGGGGTCGCCGCCAGCGCCGCACGGTAGGCGGCCCAGCTCGCGAACGACGGCTCCGGGAAGAAGTCGTCCTTGCGCCACCGCCAGTAGCTCCTCGCTTCCGCGGCCTCCTCCGGCTTGCCACCATCCGCGGCGCGTGCCGGTGATGGCGTCTCCACGGGCGCCATGTCCGATCTCCGATGTCTCGCGCGAGTCCGTGTTGTGGAGCGAGGGGATCCGGCTGGGAGTGCGCTGGGGACACCGGGACAGTGCTGACTGGTCACTTCTTTGTTCACCACTGGCGGGTTCGCTTGGATTCTTGCGCGCCGGAGATTCCAATTGGGTGGCATGTCGAAGCTGTCACGTAGTGCCGGTCGTTTCAGGAAATCTGCCTGCTTGGACCGGTAGCGCAGAAACAGTAGGCCCCGCCGCCCCGATCCTAATCCAACTCTAACTCACCTCAATTTTAGGAGTAAAATTTGACTAATTTACTCACTACTTTGTTCAAGATAGCAAGGTTAACGTATGTGTAGGGCCACCGTTAAGAACAGGACTCTAGAATGAAAACTTCGCGTTCGCACTTTAAAATTTAGCGAAATTGATTGAAATTTTTTGAGACGACTTAGCTTGACTTCCTGCTACTTCGTGCAAAATAGTATGGCTAAACGTATATGTGAGCCCCACATTATGAGTGAGATATGATACTACAATACAACCCACTCAAACAATTTGTCATAGGAGCAATCCAAACCAAACCAAACCATTTGATGAATCACTCCATTAGTAACCAATCTAAATAACTTCAATGTAAAACCCAACCCGTTAAAACTATTAAACCCAATCTAGTTAACTCTATTTGATGGCATCGCGTCTGAAGCGAAAGAAAATGAAAGCAAGACAAAGCGCTGAATTAGAGTCGCATCCTTTTCAGCAGTTGTTTGGCAGCACCACTTGAGGGCGTGCGCGTGCGATGGCACGAGCAAAGAGTCCACTCTTGAGTCAAGGGTTCCGGCCCGCTTGGCCTGTCACTTTCCCTGTTGATCGAGACCCCGTTGTCCTCACACACGTAACCAGTGGCGGAGTGAGCTGAACATGTTTAGATGGCACTTCGAAAATTGTTTGAGAAAAGGAATCTTGTAGCTGGCTATAGTACTAAATAAAGTTTATTTTTCACATACGAGTACAATTTTGCGTGATGAATCTAATTAGTATAACTAATTCATGATTTGCTAGTGCAGGTTGTAGAGGTAGTTTTGTAAATAGATTTTATTTAATATCTTAATTAACGGTCAAGGGGGCTCAAAATTTTTTTCAACCCGATCTACTCTCGAGGTCACTGACGTCCTGTTGTCCTGCTCCTTCCAGCCGGCCATCAGCACCCGACGGTGGCTGGTGGGTGTGTGCTTGGTTTGTCCTAATCCGGGCAATAGGGGCACCAAGACTCCATGAGGCAGTGCCCCCGCCGCCGCGGGCGGTCAAGCGCCTTGAGCGACGACGGATATCAGTGGGTGGAGCACCAGGAGGCGGTCGGTGGGGTCACCTTATACCTGAGCATTTTTGGCTCGGCCCGGCCCGGGCCCGGTCCGTGCCAGGCCCGCCCACGGACCTTATTGGACGGGCGTGGGCAGAGATCTTGAAGCCCGCGAAAAAAATCTTGGCCCGAGCCCGGCCCGACATGCTGTTTTAGCTATTTTACAGTGTAAAATGCGCGAGCGACCCGCCCAAGCCCGGGCCCGGCCCGAGCCCAGCCCGAAAACTGAGGCCCGACACGTCCCACGGGACGGTCACGGGCAGGATTTTCTCGGCCCGAAAAAATCGAAATTTTTTCGGCCCGGCCCGAACCCGACCCGGCCCATGAAATGCTCAGGTCTAGGTCACGCGTGGAGGTTCAGACGGCGGCGGCGGGATCCCCTCACACTAACTGCCACACACTGTCGTTGGGGAGCGGATGTGTTATCCTCCGCCTACCTATCTGGTGTTGGCATGGGCCTGCAAGACTTCATTTTTGGGCAAAAACTAAGAGGACTTGTGAGTTTCTTTGGGCACTGGTCGCAACTCCGCCTCTGCACGTAACAACAAGTATAACAAGAGGTGCAGAGCGGGCTAAATCCAACGTGAGAAAGCCAAAGAGGGAGAAAGTAGGAGAGAGACGAAAGCAGGTGAGTCACGACATGCTAATTAAATCGGGTCATGTGCACGGTGCTACTGTTATCCCCACCACATGCCTGATTCTAATTGGTTGTTGTCTACAAAAAGCATTAAAGTAGTGGGATCCATTAGTACCACTCCTCCTATTTGCAAGAGCTGGTATTTTCTTACAGCCAACTGCGGGCTTTAACCAATAGCCTTGCTCTAAGGGATGGAGAGGGAACTACCCATCTTACCGCATCCACAGTGTAGAGAGTAGTTGAATGAATGATTTTCTTGTTCGCACCTAAAATTGGCAGGTCTGGTCCGACCGGTCTGACCTGTGGGTCCCACCGGTCTGACCTGTGTAGGCAAAGTCCATAAAATACAATTTGAACTTCACCATTGGATAGGTATCGTCGAGTAGATCAAGATTCATATGTGAAACGTCCAAATCGGAGTCCGGATGAGGGAGATATGACTTCTCAAAGATCTACACGTCGGGTGCACCGGTCTGACCGGTGCCCGTGACCAGTCTGACTGGTGCCCCCCGATTTCGAGTAAAATTGAGGAGTCCTGATAGATTAGGCTTGTAAAAGGATTTCCTTGCGGTGCAAGACCTTCCCACTCTATAAATATAAAAGGTCACGGCCGATTGAGGGATATATCCCAATCGAATCTATCAAATTTATCTTTTATCGTATTTACCTTTTCTTCCTCGTTCTCTTACTTTTCCAACTCCATGTGCTGTTCCTCTACTACCTCCGCGGTATGAGAGAACGTCCTAGCTGGCCTGCCGAGCCTAGGACAACCCAAGGTGCGCCTGCCCCGACGGGGTCCCTCCCGGGCGGGCGTTCGTTGGTCTACCGCCGGATTCTCCGACGACCGGTCTGACCGGTCACCCGCACCGGTCTGACCGGTGCCTGCGGGGAGGTGCTGCAAGGAGCTCCTCCGCGCGTTGTTGGCTCCAAAAGGTGTCAACAAATTGGCGACTCCGCTGGGGAATGAAGATCTGGCTATCATGGCTGATCTATCAGACCTTAGCGTCAAGTTATGCGAGGAATACATAAGAGAGCGTCGCTTGGCGGATTAAAAATTGTTCCTGTACTGTTTTCGCAAGACGGAGCAAGGTGTCATCCGGATTAAGGAGTGGCAGCCACCGTCCACCATCGACACGTTGAAAGAGATGCAATCCTCAGGTAACTTATCTGATGAACTATTCAAATTTGTGAATTATTATCTTAAATCTTTGATTGATAAAGAGGATAGTTCAGAGTCAAATCTTGTTAATCCAGAGTCGGTTGTTGAAAAACCGACTAATGATACTATTAACCCTTACAAAGCTTTGCCAAATTGTGATATTGTTGGTCAAGAATCAAGTCGGCCGTCTCTAGCCGAAATTGTTGACCTAAAATCCCCTAGCAAGAGCATAGAGGCTACATCTAGTACTTCGACGCTCGGGGGGTAACAAAACAAAGGTAACGGTGCCGGTTGCGCTGTGATCGGTCTGACCGGTGCTCGAACCGGTCTGACCGGTGCCCAAACCGGTCTAATCGGGGGGCAACCCGGTTTAACCGCCTCATCTAGGGTTTCTCAAAATAAATCAAAACCAAAGATGGTTAAACCCAAAAAGCCTGAAATTGATGTTTGGAAAACAATTGAATCTAAAGGCCGTAAGCATCAAAGAGAAAAGCCGAAGTCTAATGAGAAACTTCCGGCTAAGTCTCAAAGACAAAATAATGTCAATGATCCTAGTCGGTCTAAAAATTCTAAACGCCCAAAACCTTCTTCTAGAGAGAAGTTCCATAATGAGAATCGGCAATGGAGTAATTCTCACAAATCAATGCCGTTTCCTCCATATGGATCATCAATGCCTATGCCATGGGAACCTTACTTTAATATGCATTATTTTTGTCCTCCATGGTATTATAATTCATATGTGCCGTCTCCTCCTAGATATTTTTGTCCAAATTGTAGGGAGCCGGTAATTAATGAGTCATCACCTATGTGTAATGACCGTTTTGATCATAAGAATCGGTCAACACAGAAAAATAAGCGCAAGGTAATCAAACAAGTCTATCGTGTCAAAAGAGACGGTAGATTAAATAAAAATTCAGATTTGACACTAGACATAGAAAAGCCGACTATTGAAAAATCATCGGCTAGTTCTACTGATCAAATTGTCCCCAATAATAAGCATGTCGCAAATAATTTAGCTGAACAACAATCATGTTCGGCTGGGGGGCAACATGATCCTAAAGTGGCCGGTTCTCAAGGCACCGGTCTAACCGGTGTCCCAACCGGTCTGACCAGTCTCGCCAGAAATTCTGGTAGAACTGAGAGTATCCCGCCAAACATCAAGGTGGTGAAGAAGAAGCCAAGTTTTGCTAAGTTATTGTACAAATATCAGAGGATAGCCGAGCAAAAGAAAAATAATCGGTTAGGAGAGCAAAGGTGGAATTCTTCATCACCAAAAGCAAAGAAGCATCAACGGTCATCACATTGGTCTTCATCATTTATTCCATCGATGCATGTGTCATGGACTGCATATTCAGGTATGAATAATTATAGTCATTACTTTTGGTATAATCCTTGGTTTTCTTTTTACAACTATCAATATGCTTGTGGTACACCAAAGAGTTACAATTGGCCGCCATGGCCAAATCAGAGCTTCAATTATTAGTTTTGTTGTTGGGAATTAGTTTTATACATATTGTAATTAATAGGATTCAGTTTCGGTTACAATAGCATCCATATAGAGTTTACATATGGGCGATGCATTATTGATCATCGTCTTCAGTCAATTTTGATTTTTGTGAATGTTTTCTGGCACGCAAGCTTTACCAGAAAACAGAGGGCATATGTTCGCACCCAAAATTGGCAGGTCTGGTCCGACCGGTCTGACCTGTGGGTCCCACCGGTCATACCGGTGTGGGCAAAGTCCACAAAATACAATTTGAACTTCACCATTGGATAGGTATCGTCGAGTAGATCAAGATTCATATGTGGAACGTCCAAATCGGAGTCCGGATGAGGGAGATATGACTTCTCCAAGATCTACACCACGGGTGCACCGGTCTGACCGGTGCCCGCGACCGGTCTGACCGGTGCCTCCCGATTCCGAGCCAAATTGAGGAGTCCTGATAGATTAGGCTTGTAAAAGGATTTCCTTGCGGGGCAAGACCTCCCCACCCTATAAATATAAAGGGCCACGGCCGATTGAGGGATATATCACAATCAAATCTATCAAATTTATCTTTTATCGTATTTACCTTTTCTTCCTCGTTCTCTTACTTTTCCAACTCCATGTGCTGTTCCTCTACTACCTCCACAGCATGAGAGGACGTCCTAGCTGGCCTGCCGAGCCTAGGACAACCCAAGGTGCGCCTACCCCGACGGGGTCCCTCCCGGGCGGGCGTTCGTTGGTCTACCGCCGGATTCTCCGGCGACCGGGCTGACCGGTCACCCGCACCGGTCTGACCGGTGCCTGCCGGGAGGTGCTGCAAGGAGCTCCTCCGCGCGTTGTTGGCTCCAAAAGGTGTCAACAAATTAGCGACTCCGCTGGGGAATGAAGATCTGGCTATCATGGCTGATCTATCAGACCTTAGCGTCAAGTTATGCGAGGAATACATAAGAGAGCGTCGCTTGGCGGATTAAAAATTGTTCCTGTACTGTTTTCGCAAGACGGAGCAAGGTGTCATCCGGATTAAGGAGTGGCAGCCACCGTCCACCATCGACACGTTGAAAGAGATGCAATCCTCGGGTAACTTGTCTGATGAACTATCCAAATTCGTGAATTATTCTCTTTCCTCCATGCGGAGGCGTCCGCGAGCAGCATGATTGGGTGCCACCCGGGATCCCGTTGAGGAGCCCACCGGGCATGCTTAAGCCCTTTGATCGTGTATTGCTAGTGAGATACCGAGAGAAATAAAATAGAGAGATTTTTGGATCCATTTTTTTTACCTTGTTTGTTATCTTTAATAGGCTTAAAACGAGGGGATTTTTGGCCCCCCATTGAGCCACGTCGGCAGGTATATCTTGATCGTTGGATCTCACGTGGATGGCTGGGATCCATCTAAGAGGCTCGGTAGTTTTACAGAAAAGCCCTCAATTTTTATCGAAATTAATATGTAGTCCAGCCCCTACTAATGTAATTTTATGAAAACCCCCTTGAACCTTATAGAAATAGCATATGCTCATACCACCTCTCATGAAGTTTTATAAAAACTCCCTCAAGCTTCGAAGAAATGCCAAGATGTCTACCAATTTCTAAAAATCACCCTCAAACTTGATCAAAATTAAACTGTACTTGAACTGCTGCTCTGATAATTTAATGAAGCCCCCTCAAACTTTACATAACTGCTATTTATTTAAGCCACCTCTCAGACAATTTGACGACATATTCGTCGATCAAGGCACTCCTCATATGCAATTTTATGATAATCAACCCTCGATCTATGCATTTCTCACAAACCTGGACTTTATAGAAATTAACACACGGTCCACAAATTTTACGGAGAAGACTCTAAACTTTATGCAACCCACAGTCCAAAAATTTGCTCAAAAGTCCCTCGGCATTGTCACGATCAATCCATGGTCCCTGCATTTTAACTAAAAAATACCCTAACATTTCAAGAAATTATTCCACAGCCTAAATTCTTGCAAAAAATATCTCCAACCTTCCTGCCAATCACTAGGATAAAGGTCATGGCGCGGCAACACCGCACCCAGTGGCGAATCTAGCGGTGGGGCGGGTGGGGCTCGAGCCCCCCCTACCGCCGTGGAACCCACGAAGCCCCCCCTTAGCCCCTCCTAGAAAAAAATCTGCCATGGATGCAAAGGGTAGGAGGAAATCTGCCATGGATGCGAAGAGCAAAGGGTCTCTGGAGGTTGAAGACGAAGGGATATCCTGGAATGCGAGATGGGCTGACCAGAAGGTGAAAGTAAATTCGGCTCAGCAAGCATTTTGTTGTTTTCCTCCAACAAAATACAGGCCCACAGTGAAAAGCCCACAGCCATACACGCTGTTGACCACCCCCATCCTCCTCTGTTCTATTTTGTTCAGCCCCCCTATAAGTTTCTCCTGACTTCGCCACTGACCGCACCCGTCTTTCTAGTTTTTACCTATTCAACTTATTTTATAGAGTGTGTTGGAGATGCTTTCATGATTGTAAAACATGATTGCTTAAGCCTAGTGATTATAATCCACGTCAATAACGTTGGACCGAAAGAAAGGTGCGCCACAATATACCCCGCGCTCTCGATCTGCACACTGCCTGACGTCCCAATCATCTATGCGTCACTTGCTCAAAAAAAAAAAAGAATTCATCTCCGCGTCACCACTTCGTCATTCCTGTGCTGTGCTCTCAACGACCCGGCCTCTAGCGATCTACCCGTCATCCGGAGTGGACTGTAGAGTGCCTTCCCGCGGCTGGATGGAGACTTGGATCACTGGAGTGGAGGTGGAGGGTTTCGTAAGATTCCCAACTACCTGCCGGCTGCCGGTGCATGCGGTGATGTGGTGGTGGATTATTCCACCATGCCGTTCTTGACATCCGGTAGTTATTTTATTTAACTCACCACACGCAGCAGTTACCTACGGCTAATTAATCGATAGCAGTGACGACCTCGCGATGGCACCACTCACAACTCACAGCTAAGCATCATATATACGATTTGAAAGGAGGAAAACTTTGAAAGTTTTTATCTAACTACTACCTCCGTCCCTGAATTTATGACGTTTAGGACAAACAAATTAAATAATTTTTAAACTAATTTAGTTATCATAAACATCATATATTTAAAGATGAAGAGAGTATTAATTAAACTGTTATCATATATAACTCCATTATGTAACTGACTTTTTGTAACAATTGATAATGTATTCTACAAGATATTATTCCAAGTTACTCGCGAAAAAAGGATATTATTCCAAGTTTTTTTTTCCGGACACTACTCGGCAACACACTATCATCATCGGTTCCAGAACCACCCATCACCTCTAATTTTGAATCTGTTGTTGTACATTCGACGATGATGATGTCATGATGGTAAGCCAGCATCACCGCTGGTTGTGGAACCGGCGGTAATGCCTATTGGAAAAAAAATCTTACTCCAGTCTAACATTGTCCCGTCAACCACGCCCGGTCACTCCGCCAACGCGCCTCATCCACGACCCGCTAGCCAACCCTTCTACCCAACTGGTGCTATGAGAGAGTGTTGACGGTATATATGGGTATCAAACTTCGTTTGGATTGCAAGCGGACAAATCCTCCGTCATAGTCAAGGAATCCTTCCCTTAAGTGTGAACCCAAGGAATCGAATCCGTGGAACAAATGTGTGATGCAAGAACCAATCTATTAAAACCGAGAACACTTTGATCTTCAAAGGAAACTCTTATGCATCTAATCTAAAGAACACCAAAAGAAAACAAATCTAATCTAATGAAAGCTGGAGGTAGCGAGAGATAGAGAGGGGTAGGTAAAACCAATCTAGAGAGATTGGATCAAGCTCTTGTTGAAGTTCCAAGCAAAGAAGAATAAACCAAATTGAATCTCATAAAAAAACTTCTTTAAATCGCGGCTTCTGTTCCAACTCCGAAGACACCCACCTTTTGGAGCCACCGTTCTGTCACAACGCACTCCTATTTGTGCAGGTAGCCTAGGGCGAGTCCAATGGACAAGATGAAATCTCTTGGTAGGTCGTGCACCTCTAGCCACCACGGCTACAAGAACACCCTATGTGATCTATCTGATAATAGATCTTAAAGTAAGAAAAACCAATCGAATACAAAGTCGTAGAAGAAGCACTTGATCGCTAGAAATCGGATTGCAACTTGATAATTCAACAACATAGACGATACATGGATAAGATCACCACCGGGATCCTACTTTGATCTTGCTCCTAGCTCATGGAACTCCGACGTGGTCTTCCTTGTAAGGTTCCCACGTCGGCTAGGGAAACCCTAGACAACTAGCTCGACCCTCTCCTCTCCGGAATGGTGTCCCTCTCTTCTCTACTCCTCGGCAGCGAATGGCGAATCAATTGATGTGTGGCTCTTAGTAGGGGGACTATAAATAGCCTGGGGGTCGCCTAGGTCAAAGGGGGCGGCGAATGGTGCCCGAAATGGGCTGGGCCGGCCGACCTGGGCCCACTTCAGCCCATTTCGCGACCACCTTTGTTGGCGATGCTTCCCGCGTCTTCTAGAACGTTCTCCCTTCTGCATGTGGGCCCTTGACGTCAGTTTCTCTGCGGTTTGGATAGAGCTCCTTGTCTCACAAGTTTCAGCATTTTCTGTTCAGGTCCTCGGAGTTTTCTTCCTTCATGGGTTGGTCCTTGGGCTTCTTGGAGTCATGTTCACTTCATTGCTTGACTTGTGCCGGGCTTCATGGTCTTCTCTCGAGGTGCTTGATGAACTTTACCCGGAAGTCTCGCTTTTAACGCTAAATTCCTGCATAAACATTAAACTCCAAAACTGACATGCACGAACGAACTTGTTATATCAAGGGGGTTAGTACCAATGGATAAGATATAAAATTGATGCCAACACCGAATGTAAACTCATGGCTAGGTTAACGGAAATTCACTGTCAACAGAGGGACGATAGAGGGAAGGGGGAGAAGGAGCAGAGATGCTTACATCACTGTGCACCGCATCAGCCGCATCCAGTCGTCGCTGCTCCTGACCAGTTGTTAATCGCTCCAACACGTCGTTGCATTGTGATCTAGTCGCCCATACCCGCCTGTCACCGTTTTGCCCCGCATAGCAGTGGATCTTGGCCACTCCTCAACCCCACCGCTGCCCCAAGCGATATACCACCACCCCTCATCCTCACCCCCACCACCGCTCCTCACTACCCCAGTGAGGGGCGTGGGCGAAGGGGGAGGAGAGGGGGTAGCTAATGCCTGGCGTAGAGCCTGACCATCGTAGTTGAAGTCCCAGGGGAGAGGGGAAGATAGAGCAAATGGGGGAGAAGAGATGGAGGACAGGAGAGAAGGGAGAAGTACGAATAAGGAGGAGAAAGAAGATGGGAATGGAGAAGGAAGAGAGGGAGAGCTGACCACCTCCGCGCCGCCGCCGCCATGTCACCCCCCCACGCATCTATTACTTGGTGTGCCACGGCGAAAGGGCCGCGGGAAGGCAAATGGAAGAGGGTCGCGGTGGAGAAGTGCAGGGGACCAGTGCAGGGGATCAGCGCGCGGCATGCTCGAAAGGACCTTGATGTCGCCTAGAGGGGGTGAATAGGCGAGACGACCAACTTAAACTTTTCGTCCCCGAAAACTTGAACTTTCAGGCGTCACCGGTCAGACCGGTGGTGCTGACCGGTCAGACCGGTCCCTGGTGCTGCTTAGCAGGTGACACCAGTCAGACCGATGCCCTGCACCGGTCAGACCGGCGAACCACAGAGAACCTGCAAAAACAACTTCAAGCACCTCTTGACTTCTAGCACGAACCAAACTTGGTGAGTAGCCTTTGTAGATGATCACAAGCAAGGTAATGACCCCTGCACACACAAGTAGCACACCCAAGTAGATCGAAGCGGAAGCAAATCAAATATGCTAGAAAAACAACTTAGAGAGGCAAACCACAAAGAGATGCAAGGATTTGTTTCCTGAAGTTCACCGCCCACTAAGAAACGGCTACGTCTCCGTTGAGGAGCTTATAAGGGAGAATTCCCGCAACAAGCCTGGTCTCTTTCAACCACTTTCCTCCTTTCCACTAAGGCGATCTTTTTCACAAAGAGGCAAGATCACAGCCCTCACAAACTTATCGCTGCTCACCACAACCTTGGGAGCTAGCCGGTGACGCTTAGCCGTCTAGGAGGCAAACCTCCAAGAGTAACAAATGCTTCAAAGCTCGTAGACGCGAAAGCGAAGTGCTCAAGCTATGGGAATGCTCTTGTTAGCTCACAAAGACGCTCTTGAGCTCACTCTCTCAACCCAATACAAAGAATATGGCTTGAATCCACAAATCTCACAAAGAGAGATTGGGGAGAGCCACTAAGGCTTAGGGCTTGCAAGAATTGACTTAGGAACTCAGCACCACCACTAGAAATAGCTGCCTTCAACTAAAGAAGGCTTGGGGGTATTTATACCCCTCAAAGGAGAAAACTAGCCGTTAGCCCTCAGGCGGCACCGGTCAGACCAGTGTTTGAAAAACTAGCCGTTGGGCTAGCGGCACCGGTCAGACCGGTGCCCCTGACCGGTCAGACCGGTCAGGCCCGAGGTACCCCCAAAACCCTTTCTATGATTCTAACACTTCACCAACGAGATGAAGTGGCTCGAGTTAGGTTAGGAGGGTTTGTTAGCACACTCTAAGGCTCTCAAGGCTAGATCTCACTTAGGTCAACTAATGAGCACTTTGACTTGGTCAACTCGCTAATGTTGCATCCCTCTTGATAGTACGGCATCCCTATACTCAAGAATAAATAAAAACACTTTGTCAACCTCTTGAGCTTGAATGTCTTCAATCTTGCCGTACTTGAACGATATCCACTTGAGGCTTTCAACATAGCCTATGTCTTGAGCACATCCATACTTGAGCTAGTGACTTAGGATCTTTCCACCTAGTATAAGAATGCACACTTGGATCCATAAGTCACTCCATATTGCCAATCATAACATGTTGATGAGTTGCATTGCTTCCCTCGATAAGGCTTTGGATATGATACTTGAAGACCCCACGGATGCTAGAACTTCACCTTAGCAAAACACTAATGGCGGCTTAGCTACGGCCCTAAAGATTGCTTAGTCCCTCATCCTAGACATCTCGGTTGATCTCTTCATCACTTACCCAATCCACTTTGAGTTCCACTTTGCTTCATCCATAATTAAATTCCATTTGAAAATCCCGCTTCAAATGATTATTCTTTATTGACAACGAATATGCAAGCTTCCAAATAAGAACCATAATGTTTACACTCATCCTTGTGTCCTCTTTCAAATACCACATGAAGCCTTGCACTTGGTCTAAAGAATTACCATCTTCTCTTTTTATGATCCTTGTAATTTTAGTCAAATTGTGTCTAGTATGGGAGTCCATGAATTGACCTTCTCAAATTATCTCAATATTTATCTTCCTTTATTGCTTGATATTTGTCATGTATGCATTAGGATCATCCATATATTTGTCTTTCTCCAATGTGAGCCATGTAATATTCATTCATCAATAAATACTCCAATAATTACTCATGAATATCTAAATAAAACCTGCTCACAATTTTAGATAAATACATTAGTCCTTTAATCGCTTTGTCATTCAATTCACCAAAAACCACTTAGGGGCCTAGATGCACTTTCAATCTCCCCCTTTTTGGTGATTGATGACAACTCAATTAAAGCTTACAAATAAAACATTAAAGCGCATTTAGATTCTTAGATATAGCTAGAGCCCCCCCTTAATTTGTGCTTTAAGTTGAATTTCAAAAAATTGGTCTCAAATGCCAATAGCATAAATTTGGGAGAAAGCACGTGAGAGCTCCCCCTATATCTTAGAATCAGTGGAGTGCAGCATGTGTGAGTGACAAATAAAAATCCGTGATGCGTATAATAAGATATGCACAAAGCAACGAACATGTGCACTGACTAGGAAGCACCGGTCAGACCGGTGCCCCTGACCTGTCAGACCGGCCAGGTCCAGCCAGTACACAAACTGGGTGGCACCGGTCAGACTGGTGCCCCTGACCGGTCAGACCGGTCAGGTCCAGTCAGAGCACAAAGCGCAAAAGTGTGCGTGCTATTTGGTCCAAAGTGATCAGGCCGAGGTTGCAAGCCGGCTTAGATCACTTTGCTCCATTTCGCCAACACAAACAATACACCATACAACACATGCATCACAATCTAGCAATAATGTCACTTAATTATTACAATTAAAGGTTCAACACACAGTAGCACTCACACAATTGTTCTCAAGTCCACAGAGATTAAGTTCTAGGATTATTACAGGGCTGCTCTCTTCAGCTAACTGGCACCGGTCAGACCGGTGCAGGGCACCGGTCAGACCGGTGCAACACAGACAGACAGGGCAACTAGATGTTGAAGCTTTAATCCTCTCTTCTCCCCCTTTGTCATCAAACAGCAATAAAGGTCTGGAGAGAAGATGTTGTTGCCGATCACTGGCCCTGCCACGAGTCCCGCCCTGGACCACTGCCAGGGTGCGAGCTCCCTCCCATGTAAGAATACGGAAATGAGACAATGCATAGGAGAAAAGCGATAGATATGGTGAATTTAGATAATAGAACTTGAAGATCATCATTCATACCACCATACGGAGGAGGATAGGCCGACCAACTGAAGATCTCCGTAGAGAAGCGACCCGCCCAATCCGGAGGAGCCTCTGACTCCTCTGCAGCATCTGGAGCTGGAGGTAGGTCAACTGGGGCGCCGAAAGGCGGAGGAAACTCTGCTGGTCCCTCTGGAGCACCAAAGGGCTGGGGAATTTCTTCTAAATCGGGTGGAGGAGGAGGTGCAGCTAAGGAGGAGCTACCCTGGCCGGGCTCGAAGAACATGATGCCATACTCATTGATCATGTTTGAGTTAATCATGGTCCTCACTCTCTGATCAAATGAAGGAATCTCAACCTCAGGAGGAGTGGGTGAGATGGGTGAACGAGGCGGCTGAATTCCAAAGTGATTATGGAGATGTTTCATGGTGTCCCTCTCTTTCTTCCTTTCCCTCCTTTCTCTTTGTTGTTCCACCTCAATGTCGTACTGACTCTTACACATGCCAAAGATCAAATTGAGGAATTTGCGGAGGGGAGTGGTGGATTTCTTGTGACGAACTGGCTGCCCAGACCCCATCGGTCAGACCTGTCAGGGTGACCGGTCAGACCGGTGTCGGTCTGAGGACCAGTCCAACGCCGCTGCTGCTCTTCATCCTCCTCTAGAATCTCATGCTCATGACCAGGGGCTTCCTCATCTCTAGGTGAAGGAACTCTAAGCTCTTTGCTCGGATTTAGCTTTAGGGGCTTGTGCTTGACGTCCTTTGGAAAATTCAAACCCGACACCCTCTCAACCACATGCATAATGTATGGACTATAGCTGTAAATTTTCTTTGGATCTTCCGAGAGGTTCTTGATCACTTGCCAAATGAAATCCCCCACACTAAATGGAGGTGCTCCCGGACTCAAAGCTCTCATCAAATTTTTCTGAAAATTTGTCACATCCGAGGGGTTGCCATCTCTAGGGGTGAGTGTCATTCTAAGGAGCCTGTTCAAAACTGCATAATAGGTGTAGAGGCCCTTAACCTTTCCCACATAAGCACGATCACCTCGAGGATATATGAAGTACATATCGTGGCTCAAGTAAACCCTCATCATGAAGCTTGGGAAAGTTCTTGTCACCCTCTATGATGTCAAAGAGCGCTAGGAAGTTGGGAAAAGTGATGAGAAGCCTTCTCCCATTTGTCACCTAAAACATTGCCCTCTCATTTTCCAAATGACCAAAATGAACTGGCAAAGAACTGGGCAATGATCTCCTTGTTCCAATCATACCTGAAACCCATTAGAGATTTGACCCTCTGTTGCTCACAAATTTTGATAACCTCATCAAAGTTTGGGTCATTTTTCTTTGCCATGTGCCCCCAGTCAACATACTGAGCAATGTGTGTAATCTTTGATTTCTTCAAAATGACAGTGGTATAGAAATCCTGCTGAAACTTAGCCCAAAATCTAGCATCTGAGGTGGTCTTCTCACTGTCATAGGGATTGACTTCCCTCAACTTCTTCGATTTCCTTGTCATTCCCTCTCCATGATAGACAATAGGACGATCAGGGTAGAAATAGATGGGTTTTGTAACCCTCAACCCTCCTGCATTACCACCATCATCTTCATCCATAGGGTCATCACCCTCATCATCAACATCCCTCTCTTGACCACCAAGGTCTTCCTCTTCTCCCTCAACATCCTCACCTTCCTCATCACTATGATGACTAGCTGGCCCTTTACCATGCCTCATCTTTCTCTCATAAGCACCATAGTCCACATAGGTCTCATCCTCGACATCATCGTCGCTGCTAGTTCCTGTGTCCCCTCCAAGATCATCCACCTCCTCTGCTCTTCTTTTTGAAACACGGGGCCTTAATCTTCTTCTACTACTGCCCCCTTCACCACTAGCCATGGCTGTTGTCCCTGGGTCATAAAAAATATGACAATACAGTATAAGACACCAGGAGATAGATTTGAAATGAATTGGCAAAGGAATTCACAGTTTAGAGCAATTGGGTCAGCTCTGGTCGTGACCGGTCAGACTGGTCAAGGCCACCGGTCAGACCGGTGCCGTCCAAGGCCGAGCCAATGGCTCCAACTATCAATCTGAGCAGCTAAGACGACAAGATGTGATTATTGCTGAACAAGGAACATTCCTACACAGATATGTGTTGAAAACACGAAAAAAACAGGATTTAGGGTTGGACAGGCGCCACCGGTCAGACCGGTGACCCCGACCCCAAATCTTGAGTTCCCACAATGTGTCCAACAAAATGTTATGGATCTATAGGGATGTCTTCTAGGCGTTCTCAGAAAATAATATACCAAAGGGATTTCAAATCTTTACAAGGAATAGAGAGATCGGGCGAAATCAAGATTTGAATACCTTTTTGAGAGAGGAACTCGAAGGGAATTCGAAGAACTTGATGGGGAATCAGTAGAGGAGTCTTGGGAGAGTCTTCTTCTTCCAATCTTGAGCCTTTTCATTGGTTGAACACTCAAATCTCCATGGAGAGAGAGGGAGGCGATTTTGGAGGTGAGAGGGGGTGAGCTCGGGATGGAGAGAGGTGGAGCCTGGGTAAAATGATAGGAGAGAGAAAGAAGGGGGGTAAAAAGATAAAGTCTTTTACTGTTAGCCCACGGGTGTCCCTCGGGCAGCACCGGTCAGACCGGTGGCCCCCTTGAGTCAAACCAGTGAGCCCATAGCGGTAGTTCCGACCTGGCCTCGGTAGTACCGATGATTTTGATAATTCAGACAGTGAGTCCATATCGGTAGTACTGACCTAGCCTCGGAAGTTCCGATCCTTCTTTCCCATTTTTGAGATTTTGCTCCTTAAAACTTCTCCAGATATTTTATAAAGCATTTTTCTTCCACTTAGACCTCAGAAAAGAGAAAATGTGACTTAGGGGTGCCACCGGTCAGACTGGTGCGCCCCTGAGACACACTTAGATCAGATTTTGCTCCTTACTCTTTCACAAAGATTGGATAAGAGATATAGAACAAATATTGATCCATGTTTTGTCAAATCTTGAAAGAATGGAGGATAATCCAATTTAATTGATAATTCTTGATTCTTCCAAGAGAGAGAGAGATAAAGATAGAAATTATGGACTTGAGAAAATCTTCTTAATTATGACTAGCCATCAATCAAACAAGGGGAACTATAGTCACAACTAAGTTGATTGGGTCACAAAGACCAAGAATCAAATATTTTTCAAAAAGAGCACACTTCCTACACATGCTAGTTGATTTTTCGAAAAGTCTATCCTATGTCACAAAGTGCATGCATCCACTTCAAACAAATAGCTTTTCAAGTATATTTAGCTCATACCTTCAACCACGAGACACAAAGTCGAGTGAACGCAAAGGTATCAACCAAATATCTAGAGAAGCACACAAAAATTCACTTGAAGCAATTACATGCAAGGATGGCACACTAGCATGGTATAATGGCCTGGATGCATTACGATATTCAATGAGGTTCATGAAAACATACCTTTGCCTTAAGACCATTTCATTTGTGCATATATTTAAATTTTTGAAAAGTGCTAGCTCTTACTTGTTTTCTTGAGAGTATTACTTATTAAGAGCTTGCATAAGGTGCACAAATGATCAAGACTACAATGCCAAATCACCATTTTTCACGAAAGCCGGTTCACTCCCGGGTCACCCGGCCATAGGGGTCGGGTCACCCACCAGCAAACAGAGGCGCACCGGGTCACCCAGGCACAGGAGCCGGGTCACCCGTCCACTGACACACAAGGCCGGCACCGGTCAGACCGGTGCCTGTCACCGGTCAGACCGGTGACCCCCGATGCTCACTTCTTTGGTGATTTTGCCCTTCTTGTCCCTTGATTGTGTGAACACATCACTAATTTGAGGTCTGCAACAGAGACAAGGTAATGCTCTACTAGAGAGCCATTAAAAACATCGAATGGCATGAGAGGATAAATTTCATACAAATGCCAAAGTCACTACCTCATGTTTCACTAGCACAAGACATGTGTCACATGAGTGTTCGCAAAGAACCAAAAGTGACTTAGACTCAACAAAGAGCACTTGTTACCGAGATGTCATTGAATTCAAGATTTATATAAATTTGCCTTTCACATGGCCACTAGATCAAAAGTGATTTCCAATTCTTCTAGCCATGTGTTCAATGCATCTCTTTCAACCTGCAAGCTCAGCAAGCATTTCTTGGTACCCAACACTTGTTGGGTCCTACTAGGTTAGCCACAAGGTTCTTAGGAACCCAAATGGCCCTGATGCTAGTTTGAGGTGAACTAATCTCCCTCATAGCACAAGTCCCATTCTTATCATTCCTAAGCTTACTGAAATCATAATGGGCAAGGTTCGATCTAGGAATGTTACCATTTGGGCAATCTTTGCCCATGTGGCCCTTCTGGCGGTATTCGTAGCAAATGCGGCTTTTGTTCTTGTTGGTCACACCATTCCTTATAATTTCTTGTCCATGCTTGCTTCTGAGCCTTGTTCTTGGAGAAGGAGTCTTCTTTGCCTTGTTTGCTTGAGGTGGGGCTGCCTTGGCCAGCACCGGTCTGACCGGTGGCATGCACCGGTCTGACCGGTCACGGTCAGTGCCACCACTCGTTGTTGTACTTGGGCAAACGACGGCAAAGTGACCCTTCTCTCTGCACTTGTAGCACACTCTCCACTTGTTTGGGCTTCTTGGCTTCTTGGAGAGTTGGTCTTGTGCCTTGTGCTTGGTTGGGCGATATTGGGACTTGATGTGTCCAACCTTACTTTTTTCTTAAATCTTGTTCTTGTGTGTCTTTGTATGTTGTTGAGGAGTTGAGCTAGCGACGGTTGATCCCTTCTCAAGCTTCTTCACCATGTCCTCACGGTTATCTTGAGAAGGTTGCACTTTGCTCTTCTCCTTCAACACATACAAGTCTTTTTGAAGCTTTTCAACCTCTTGCTTGAGTTCTTCATTTTCTTTAGCAATAAGGTCATCACAAGATTCTACAAGTACATGCTCAATGCTAGATTAGCTTGCTTGAGACAAACAATCATTAGTGCAAGACAAATCAATTTGAACTTGTGAGCATGTGCAAGTGTGAGATAGAGGTTGCATAAATTTTACCGATGAAATCACAGCCTCATGGGCTATCTCTAGTGTTGCATAAGAATCTACAAGTTTTTCATAGGAACACTCAAGTCCCTTGTGATCGGCTTGTAGAACCATATGCTCACTAGTGAGCTTCCCTAGCTTTTCTTCAAGCCTTTCATTTTCTTGATCCACTGCAGCTACACAAGCAAAGGATTTGATAACCTTATCATATTTCCTAGCGAGTGAATCATACTTACAAACCAAGAAGACATTCTCGGATTTGAGAGCCTCAAGTTCCTTGGCCAAGGAGCTTGAGGCTTCATTCTTCTCAATCTTTCCTTCTTTGGTTCTTTTCTTCTTTTCCTTCTTGGCCATCAAGCAAATGGTGGTGCCTCTGTCGGCACCGGTCTGACCGGTGGGTGACACCGGTCTGACTGGGGGGTGTGAATAGGTGAGACGACCAACTTAAACTTTTCGTCCCCGAAAACTTAAACTCCCAGGCGTCACCGGTCAGACCGGTCCCTGGCGCTGCTCAGCAGGTGACACCGGTCAGACCAATGCCCTACACCGGTCAAACCGGCGAGCCACAAAGAACATGCAAAAACAACTTCAAGCACCTCTTGACTTCTAGCACGAACCAAACTTGGTGAGTAGCCTTTATAGATGATCACAAGCAAGGTAATGACCCCTGCACACACAAGTAGCACACCCAAGTAGATCAAAGCGGAAGCAAATCAAATATGCTAGAAAAATAACTTAGAGAGGCAAACCACAAAGAGATGCAAGGATTTGTTTCCCGAAGTTCACCGCCCACTAAGGAACGACTACGTCTCCGTTGAGGAGCTTGTAAGGGAGAATTTCCACAACAAGCCTGGTCTCTTTCAACCACTTTCCTCCTTTCCACTAAGGCGATTTTTTCACGAAGAGGCAAGATCACAGCCCTCACAAACTTGCCGCTGCTCACCACAATCTTGGGAGCTAGCCGGCGATGCGTAGCCATCTAGGAGGCAAACCTCCAAGAGTAACAAATGCTTCAAAGCTCGTAGACGCGAAACCGAAGTGCTCAAGCTATGGGAATGCTCTTGTTAGCTCACAAAGATGCTCTTGAGCTCACTCTCTCAACCCAACACAAAGAATATAGCTCGAATCCACAAATATCACAAAGAGAGGTTGGGGAGAGCCACTAAGGCTTAGGGCTTGCAAGAATTGACTTAGGAACTCAGCACCACCACTAGAAACAGCAGCCTTCAACTGAAAAAGGCTTGTGGTATTTATACCCCTCAAAGGAGAAAACTAGCCGTTAGCCCTCGGGCGGCACCGGTCAGACCGGTGTTTGAAAAACTAGCCGTTGGGTTAGCGGCACCAGTCAGACCGGTGCCCTTGACCGGTCAGACCGGTCAGGCCCGAGGCTCCCCAAAACCCTTTCTATGATTCTAACACTTCACCAACGAGATGAAGTGGCTCAAGTTAGGTTAGGAGGATTTGTTAGCACACTCTAAGGCTCTCAAGGCTAGATCTCACTTAGGTCAACTAATGAGCACTTTGACTTGGTCAACTCGCTAATGTTGCATCCCTCTTGATAGTACGACATCCCTATACTCAAGAATAAATAAAAATACTTTGTCAACCTCTTGAGCTTGAATGTCTTCAATCTTGCCGTACTTGAACGATATCCACTTGAGGCTTTCAACATAGCTTATATCTTGAGTACATCCATACTTGAGGTAGTGACTTAGGATCTTTCCACCTAGTATAAGAATGCACACTTGGATCCATAAGTCACTCCATATTGCCAATCATAACATGTTGATGAGTTGCATTGCTTCCCTCGATAAGGCTTTGGATATGATACTTGAAGACCCCACGAATGCTAGAACTTCACCTTAGCAAAACACTAATGGCGGTTTAGCTACAGCCCCAAAGATTGCTTAGTCCCTCATCCTAGACATCTCGGTTGATCTCTTCATCACTTACCCAATCCACTTTGAGTTCCTCTTTGCTTCATCCATAATTAAATTCCATTTGAAAATCCCGCTTCAAATGATTGTTCTTGATTGACAACGAATATGCAAGCTTCCAAATAAGAATCATAATGTTTACACTCATCCTTGTGTCCTCTTTCAAATACCACATGAAGCCTTGCACTTGGTCTAAAGAATTACCATCTTCTCTTTTTATGACCCTTGTAATTTTAGTCAAGCTGTGTCTAGTATGGGAGTCCATGAATTGACCTTCTCAAATTATCTCAATATTTATCTTCCTTTATTGCTTGATATTTGTCACGTATGCATTAGGATAATCCATATATTTGTCTTTCTCCAATGTGAGCCATGTAATATTCATTCATCAATAAATACTCCAACAATTACTCATGAATATCTAAATAAAACCTGCTCACAATCTTAGAAAAATACATTAGTCCTTTAATCGCTTTGTCATTCAATTCACCAAAATCCACTTAGGGGCCTAGATGCACTTTCAATGCTGGCGAAGGGGCGGCGCATGTTGCACGAAGAGGAGGGGGTGTAGGAGAGACGACGAGTCCCTTCAATACGGAGTGTTTGGGGTCCGAATTGTGCGATAGAGTCGGCCAGCACGCCGAATACCGCTTGACATTGGATGAAATTTCCAATACCAATGCCTGAACCATCCAAACTATGACATTGAGTGCTCCCTAATACCAATTCTGAATTCTGGGGTCCAATGCATACATCCAAACGGGGTGTAAGTGGATTTTTTTTTGTTGGATGAATTCTTATTCAGTACGTGGGCCGTCTCATTTCTTTTTTAACCTAATAGGGCCCTTTTGTACACGCACGCGGTCCCACCACAGGCTAAGCCCAACACCGCAAGTGAACACTTGCGCCGATTCCGTGGGCTGCGGCGGACGGGCTACCTGTCCGGATGTACCTTACCGTGGTCCGTGGGCTAGACAAACACGTACTCTCTGGACTCTGGCTGAGTTCAGCGAACAACACCCCGCTGTCCCGCAGCGTGGGCGTGCCATCACAAGCATGCACAATCACAAGCAGCGTGAGGTTGCTGCGGCTTTCTTTTGCGAGTTTAAATTCCTTTAAACAGGTGGACCGGATCGGGAGCTCAACCAGGCCATTTGATTATGACTTATGAGGTGACGTGATCATCCTCTCTGGCGACTGGCCATGTATAATCTTTACAAGACCTAAAAGGGGGCAAATTTTGCCCTCTCATTGCGCCACATCATCCACAAATAGTGGGTCGTTCGATCGCGCGTTGATGGCTAGGCTCCATCCAGGAAGCTCAGCAGTTTTACAAAATAACCCTCACACTTTATCGAAATTAAAATGTACTCCGGCCCACACCTAAGTAATTTTATGAGAACCCCTTGAACTTTGCAAAAATAACATTTGCACAAGCCACCTCTCAGGAAGTTTTTGGAAACCCCCTCGAGCTTCGAAGAAATGCCAAGATAGTGACTATCAATTTTAGGAAATCCCACTTCAACTTTATCAAAATTAAATTATACTCCAACCACTGCTCCGATAATTTGATGAAGCCCCCTCAAGCTTTACATAACTACCATTTATTTAAGCCACCTCTCGGGCAATTTGACACCATCTCCCTCGATCGAGACACCAAATTTTACGATAATCAACTCACGATCCATGCATCGCCCACAAATCAGAGATTTTAAAAAAATAACATATGGTCCACAAACTTCTAAGCAAAAGACCCTAAACTTTCTGCAAATCTACTCACTGGCCAAAATTTTGCAGAAAAGTCCCCCAGCTTTGTCATGATCAATCCACAGTCCCTTCATTCAAATGAAAAATACTCTAAAGTTTTAAGAAACTAATCCACAACCTAAAATCCTGCAAAAAAAATATCTCAGACCTTTCTACCAATCACTGGGCTACAGGTCATGGCGTGGCAACACGCGCCAGTCTTTCTACTATCTACTATTCTACTCCCCCCGTCTCCCAAAGAGTGTCGTTATTGGTTTTGTATCACAAGTTTGACAGGATTCGTAGAAAATACGTGCAACACTTGTATCTTCAAATAAATTTAATAAAAAACTATATTCAAATACCTATCTAACCGTATTAGTTTTGTACCATAAATATTAATATATTTGTATATATTATTTAGTCAAGGTTGTTTCTTGGGAAGCGAAAGTTACTTTTTTGGGACGGAGGGACTACTCCCTATATACATCATAAATTATAAATCATTTGATTTTTATCTCAAATTTGACCGTTCATCTTATTTAAAAAATATGCAAATATTACAATTTTTTTTGTTGTGACATGCTTTTATAATAAAAAATCTTTGAGAATAATTTAAAGTCGACTATTTGTACATTACATTTTTAAATAAGATAAGTGGTCAAACTTGAGGTAGAAAAGTCAAATGCATTATAATTTGAAATGATGGAGTGTATGCATTGGAATAGGATGCCGAAAGGAACTACTTATATATAGAATCGCAAAGCAAAGGTCTTAGTGAATATATAGAACCGCAAAGCAAAGGTCTTTGCCGTGTGAAAAAAACACACGATAAAGTATGAATTTGCTATGTGCTTTTTCTTTATTGTGTGTGCACTGCAAACTACCAGGCAAACTAGTGTCGGTAATTTTTGTTATTTTTTGATAAATTTTGTTTGAATTTTCCAAAACTAATTCAAATTTAAAAATTTACCCGGTTTGCATCGTATCGGCCTTGAAATTTTGACTAATAAATCCTGGCACTCTCCTCTGATGGGATCGTAGTACATGCTGTACCTTCCGTCAGCAGTTCGTCATAATTTTTTTTTTGAAGCGCGTTCGTCATCATTTCGTTGTGCTTATTACTGTACTCAGCTACCACTGTCTTGTGGATTTCTTTTTGTATGTATATATAATAATAAAGTTGCAGAGTCCATCCCATCCGTCCATGAGCAAATCGATCGCCACCAACACATCACGCTGACCGACACCATGACGTCATCGCCGCTTGTACCTCCCGCGCCTCCGTCGTCGCTGCCGGTGATGGGTTACCTATAAATAGCCGCGCCCTCGACCGCCGCATCCCGCAGAGCTCAAAAGATTCTAGGTGAAACAGGCCACCTTCTTCGATCGATTCGTCGTCGCGCTAGCTGACCTTGATGAAGAGCAGCAGCGGCACCGCCAGCAAGGGGGACGCTTCCGCCGGCGGCCAGCCAGCCGGGAGGCCGCCGCACTGGAGGCGCCGGGACCCCTCTGCCACGGCGGTGTACGTCGTCCACCCGGCCCAGTTCCGCACCGTCGTCCAGCAGCTCACCGGAGCCGCTTCGTCGCCGCCGCCGCCGGTGCCCACAGCCCACGCCCATCATCAAGGCGGCGGCGGGGGCGGCAATGGCACAGGTGCTGCCGCCGCCGGCGGTACCAATGCGACGGCGCAGCATCAGCAGCCTCAGCAGCAGCATGGCCGAGGCGAGGACAGAAGCGGCGGGAGGACGCTGGGGCAGATGTACCAGGAGTGCATGGCCTGGGCCGACGCCGACGACGACTACTAGACGGACACGTTCAGAGACTACTTACTCCGGCGGCGGAGCTTCCCATCGTCCGAACAAACAGACGACGGCTAGCGGCGGCGCGGCGGTTGTTGGTGGCGATCGAGCGCTGGAAGAACAAACAGCCGTCTTCCAGCTGGAGTCTCTACTACTAGTATTTGCCGGTGGTATCATCATAATCTTAGTTTCTTGTTGTAAACTAGCAGGAGTGCCGATTAGAGATGATAATAAAGTATTATTAAGGAAAAACGAGAGATCACCTATTGTCAGAATTTGCATCGGAACACATATTCCTTTTTTTTTAAAACGTATGGAACACATTTTCCATGCATGAACTGGTAATTTTCAAATCTCAAAGCGTTTTTAAACTTCAGCAACGGGTAGGCAGGCAGGAGAGTACAGGTACAGCAGGCTGGTTCCGGGCTCGCTCGTCGTTATCTCTGCGCCACGCGCGCGCTCATCAGCCAATGTTGACTTGACCGGGCATGGACGCGGGCCCACGTCCCATGGCGGCACTAACCGACCCCAGGCAAGCCGTGATGCAGCCGCTAGCTTGTACATGACGACGACGACGATATGACACGTCACAAACAGAAACGAGGGACAAGGCATGGAATCGGCGAATGAGACAACCTATTACTATTTACTCCATCAGTTTTGAATTTTAAATTGTAAGCTATTCTATAAGAATAAGAAAAGTCACAATATCTCAAATTTTACCAAATTGATATAATAAAGTACTAATATTTATGATATCAAATAAGTATTATGATATTCTTAATTAAATATGTTTTATAGTATATCTATATGGTGCAATAAATCTTTGAAATCATCTCTATAATTTTTGCCACAGATAAAATAGTTTTGACTTTCCAAAAAAGTTGGAATGATGTACAATTTAATTTGGAATAGAGGGAGTATTATGCATGCATTTCTATGTAATAATTTCTTTTCCTCCAACTAATTTAATGTGACCCACATGTAAACAGTATCAGCTCTGGATGTCGATATCGAAAGGTGTGGTATTGATGAACTGGGCTTAATACCAAATCAGCCATTGTATTGAAATGACCCCAATTCCAATTTTGATGTTTTGATGATCATCAAATTGACTATTGGAATTTTACCAAGAGCTCAATTCGAATTCTTATTTGGTTGACAAAACCATGGGATTGAAATTCTTTGATGTCCATGAATGCTCTACTGAGAGAGAAGGGGACCCTGCCAATGTCTGTTGGTTGCGCAGGCCTCCACCCAAATCGGGGGGGGGGGGGGGGCGGAGCTGCGCCGCTACTTCCCCACACACTGCACTGCCGCTCCCTGCCTAGGGACTTATGCCGAACCATACCTATGCTGCTGCTAGGGATCTATGCGAGCCGGATGTGCACCGTCGCTTAGGGCAACCGCAATGGTTATAGATAGCAACATTTTTATAACATATCCACATCAGCTATAGATAGTGTTTGTAGTATAGGCACCCAATAGATCTTACTGTAGCATTTATTTTTTAATAAAGTGGGTCCCATGTGTAAGATTTCTTTTCTTCCCCTCTCTCTCGTTTCCTCCCCATCTCCTCCCTCCCGGCATGGTGGCACACACCATCTCCGCCCGCCATGCCCGAGCTGGCGACCGGGCTCCTCCACCCTCACGTGCTAGGCCTCCGCCATGGCCGGCTCCTCTCGCCTGTGGGCTGGCGACCGAGCCAAGATCCACCAACGGCGGATCTTGCGGCAGCAGTGGCGTGTGCATGGAACCATGGTCGGTCCTCGCCCCTACGCCTGAGCATGCCGATCGTCGCCGCCCGCATCTGCCGCTGCCCTCCACCCCCGCCTCGGCGATGCCCCGGCCCCGCCTCCCTCGACCGCTTCGCCCATGCGCTAGCGTCGTGGTTCAGCCCGCGGCGGCGCTCGTCCTCGTCTTGGCCCGCGCCATCGGCCTCCCCATGCCCAGCGCTGTCGGCCGAAGCAGCGGTGGTGGCGGACCTATGGAGAGACGGCTGGAGCGCGAAGCGGGGAAGGAGAGGTGAGCTTGTGGTGGACCCCGTGCAGCATGGGGTGCGTGCTATTAGCTCTCGCTAGCCGTAGCGCAAGCTCATTCTCTCTCCAGCTCTCTCTCTCTCTCTCCTACGTGGCTCTCTTATAGAGAGCTTAACTACACCACTGTGGGTGCCCTTAGGGTCTCCGCTGCCGACCAAGGATCTATGTCGCAACCCAACATGTGGGTCACACCGCCTAGGCTCACGGATCTGCGGTGCTCGTCGATGGGAGGTGTGGGTGCTTGGGAAGGGGAAGAGTGAGAAAGGGAAGGAAAGGGGTCGGCGGGTGAGATTCGCAGGGACCTGCGCCACCAGACGAGGGAGCTTGAGGACGGAGACAAGGGAAAGAAGGGGTTGGCGGGTGCACCACCAAATGAGGGAGCTTGATGATGAAGGAGTGCGAGTGGAATGCTGACTGGTATTGAAGTTTGTTTCCAATTCCAAATTATATAGCATTCAAACAACAAATGGAGCTAGCCAATACCAATTTCAAATTCTGGATCTGAATACCTACATTCAAATGGGGTGTTGTATTATTTGGGAATGCATCCAATATTTATTATTTCAGTTAATTAATTACATGGCACGCTATTTTAGTTCATGTCTCTCTGCTAAATCTCTACATAATATTAAAGCAAGGATTGCTTCTGCCCCTATTTTTCGTCCGTCTATAGTAACCGAATCGAAATCGGAAGAAACCGCACGTGAACCGGCGCAAAGAAGTAAAAACCGAGCGAAAACCGTCACAGAAAAAGAAAAACCGAGGCTCCGCGTGAACCGGCGCAAAAAAACAAAACCAGCACCGCTGCCCGTCCCCCGCAAGGCCAACCGCGCGCAGCGGTCGCAGCGGCCAACGGGTGCGTGCGTGGAAGTTTGGAACACGTGGCTGGAACCCACAGCAGCTATTGGCCTGTTGCACTTGCACAGCTATCTCCTTCCCCTTTTCTTTTTTCTATTTTCTCTTCAAGGTCCAGCCGCAATGTTGAAAGAGAGCACCACAGGACCGGCTTGTGCTGTGTGGCAAGCTCCGGGGAGGTAGCGACGGGCCAGCGAACTTTCAGGGGACGCGGGGGTGAGCTCCGTCGATCGAGATTGTTGAGCGCGAAGGTGATTCCTCTCCACCGGGGAAGTTCGTCTCAGGTCCCGGACAGCTGCTCCCAGGCGGTGCGGCGAGCTCCGTGGGTCCTCGCGCGAGCTGCTCCTGACCGGCACGGGCGAGCTCCGCCGGATCCCTCGTGAGCTGCTCCCGACCAGCGCGACGAGCTCGGGTCCCCAGCGAGCAACTCCCGGCTGGCCACAGCGACGTCTAGGGAGGGAGCGGCGGCGGCCTCGGCGAGCTCCACGGAGGGTGCGGCGGCAGTGCCGGCGAGCTCTCGGGGGCGGCGGCAAGTGGAACGGGTAGACGCCGCTCCTCGGCGGGGTTTTTACTCTTTTTTTCCAAAGTTTTTTCTAGAAACTTTTTAATTTCTGAGTTATTTACAAATGGTTTTACATAACTTTTTAAAAATGTTTATTTACAAATTTCGTCAAAAAGTTTGTTTTCAATTTTTTTTCTCCTCCGTTGCTTTCCTCAAAGTAACGATCATAAGAGAGAGAGTTGGGATGTGAGTGGGACCACATGCAATCCAAAAGGAAAAGAAAACACACGGTTGAAATTGACCACACGAAAGCAAACTCCCGAGCGCTCGTAACTTGACGTGCCGCACATCCCCTCCGCCGCGTGGTGCGCCCCACGTGTTGCGAACCGCGTCAAACCCTGCTCCGAACCACCCCATGATCGGCTCGCTAAAAACCGGCAAGCCCCACCAGGAAACAACAAAAATAAATTGAAGCACTCGTGGTGAGAACTGACGATCTACTTCTGTTGTTTGAGAACTCCCACGACTCGAGCTAAACAATGTTACGTTCGTATACAAGGATCTTTGCATCCACATGTTTGGAGGTTTCAGCTTTCTTTTATATCCCGTTGGCGCAGATGTGACGGTGAGGCTGGGGAGGGTGGACGACGACGGGCGAGGTTGGAGTTTTGAGCGTGTGCGTTCGAGAAATAAGGTGTGGTCGGGCAGAAAAAAACGAGGTTTTACACGGACAACAACGACAAAGTGGCGCCGATGTGATTGGTATGATATATGGTGAGGTCGTGACAGTGCGGGGCTGATGGCATGACGGTGCGATCGGACGGATGACAATGGCGAGGTTGGAGTGGCGTGAGTGTATGTGATGGTGAGACCGGAAAGACATGGATGACTACGCGGCCAGAGTAGACGGTCGGCAAAAGAGAGACCGAGCAGACGAGAGGGAGGTCATGGCAGACAAACAATGTGTTTTGGGGAGGTGCGGATGATGACGGGCGAGGTTAGAGTGCGTGAGTGTAACAGGAAGGTCGAAGAATTGCAAAGATGGTGTGATGACTGAACGTGACATGGACGACGACGAGGTCGGAGAGCTGCAAAGGCAGTGTGGTGCTGAGCAGACAACTGCGAGACGAGCAATTTCTTAACCCGTTGCAACGCACGGGCATGATTGCTAGTCAATTACTAAGTGGCATGGCATGTTTATTTTAGCAATTTTGGATTGACCTGGCCACCCAAAATAAATTATACTTGCCTCAGGTGTATCGTTCACATTTTATCATAAGTTAAATTTCTCGACTCGGACTGAGCTTATAAAAAATATTAACATGTATAATACTAAATAAATGCCATTACATGGATCTATTTTATACGGAGTAGTGGATTTCATTAAACTGATTATTCTAATTTTTATTTTTTCACGTTGGACATTTCTTCAATTGGTCAGATTTTTTTTCAAAAAAAAAGATAAACTAAAACGTCTTACATTCGAAATAGACGGAGGAGTACATATTTGATTTGGTCAGCTAGATAGGTGCATCTGCCGGCATACTCCTGATCAGGTGAGAGCTGACTTGTCCTGATCTGGCCAGGTAGATAGCTGACATGGATTCGTCACCGGAGCTGATCATATGTGGCCGTAAATAATCTGAAATCCACACGTGTGTCGGTTCTGCCAGGGTCTGCGGCGGCGTCAGCACAACACAGGCCATCGGCAGCGCCGCCGATGACTATCGAGACAAGTGTTACGTTCGTGTTACACGTGTGCAGTGTAGTGGGCTGCGTGATCGATCGTCCCATCCATCATCCTCAACCAACCGCTGGCCCGTTCGCTTGGCCAGTTGCTGGTGGCTGGTGCTGGTTTGTTCTGAGAGAAAAGTGCTGCTAGCTGGTTGCTGGTGGTTGGTTTTTTCTGAGAGAAAAGTACTGCTGGCTGGTAGCTGATAAGCCAGACGAATAGGGCGCGCATGAACGCCACGACAAACATGGGCCACTCATCATTGGGAATGTTCTTGTTTGATACTTCCACTGAAATACATGGTATTTATTTTTTTTGTCTTGTGCCAATATTTTATTTTGGTTGACTATTTTTCATATAAAAATTTTAGAATGCTTGTAATTAACAGAGTCATCTATATGATGAATCTAACCATGGTAGTTTTAGAAAGTACCTGTTTGATGAGCTCAACAACTAATTTATATTTATTTATTTATTATTAAATTAGTTGGTGAGAAAATCTTAATATAATGTGCTACTCAGTACCTTTTGATACTATTCAAGTACTGTAACAAAGCTTCCATCAGTAACTAAAATATAGACTAACAATAGTAGGACATTTACAATGACAACCAATGTGCCTAATATAAGATGTCATGAACATAGTTTTAGGCTAGATGCAGAAAATACAAGGAGTGTGTGGTTCTTAGACCGACTCCAGCGGTAGCCTCATCAGGGTTTGCATCTGCAAAATGAGGGAGAATTCGGCACTGTAGCCCCTCCAGCAGCAGCTGCATCCCGCTCTGCATTTTGCAGCAACAGTCCTTCCCACGCGCATATTCGGGGTTCTCTCTCTTCTCTTTATCTCAACTGCTCGTCTCCTTCTCCACCCCGCGGCCGTCTCCTCCGCGATATCGCCTCCGCCTCCTTCCCTGGCCGCCGCCGCCTCCTTCTCCACCCCGCGGCCGCCCCCTCCTCCTTCCTCGGACGGCCTCCGTCCTCGCCGCGTCTTTCCCCGGCTGGCCTCCTCCACCACCGCCCAACGAGGCGAACCCTAGCGACGCTCCAGGCGGTCGGGCGGCAGTACAGCAGGTGACCGGTCAGCGAGGAGGTGTGGTGCGATCGTAGGTCGCAGATCCTCGCCACCTCCTCCACCCCCGTCGACACCGCTCCTAGAGCTCCAACTCCTCCACTCAAGCTACACCTCCTGGAGCTCCGCCCCTCCCTCTCACGGCAGATCCGGACGGAGCTCCCTAGATTTGGAGCTCCGGGGCGGCGGCTCCTTCGATTCGCGGCGGCTCCCTCGATTCGCCCGGCTGTGGAGGTCCCCTCGATTCGCGGAGGCGGAGATGCGGCGGTGGCAGAGACGCTGCTGCCTCTGCCCCACGACAAGCTCGCACCAGCTTTGTCCATGGCTCCCCGGCTCGTGCTTGCAGCGGAATGGAGCGGAGGTAGGCGGTGGAGGGGCAGGAGGAGAAGCATCGGAGGCGGCGCAGGAGCCAACTACCTTAGTGATGCAGGAGGGGATGCGCTTCTGCTGCTGGAGTATATCTTCATTTGCAAAACGGAAACCTTCTCTTTCCTTTCCTGTAGCGAACATGGCCTCATATGCCATTAGTTCGAGTATGATTTTGGTGATTCATGACAACATGATCAATGGGACTAACCATATTGTTTAGCATGTCTTTGTAGACATTTCTAGGTCCCAAGGATGCAAAAATACCACATGCCAAATTGAGAAGATAGTCTATTTTTCTAGGATCAAAACCGAGCAAAGAAAGGAAAAGAAAACACACCGTCGGATGAACCGACGGTACCATCGGTGCAAGCGTCGGTGTACTTGGTACACTGCGTAGCGGGCAAAATGAAGATGACACCGTCGGATGATCTGACGGTCCAGTTTCTAGATGCGCCGGATGAATTGCAGAGGAGAAGCAGCGAAGACAGTAGGACCGGATGATCCGACGGTCTGAGAGAGGACACCGTCGGTCTATCCGACGCTCAGTTCGAATCAAGATAGAGACGCGCCAAGACAGGCTCTTCAGCACCGGATGAACCGACGCCTTGGTCAAGTGGAAGCATCGGTCTATCCGATGATCACGAAGCAGCATACAGAGACGTTTTAGCCGCGAGGTCTTCAGCATCGGATGAACCGACGGTGCGTCGGTGTATAGCGTCGGAGCAGTTGTGTCAGCAGAGCTGCAACGGCTAAGTGACGTGGAGGGCACCGGATGAACCGACGCCCTGGAAAAGCATAGCATCGGTTCATCCGACGCTACCTTTTTCAGTGGCCGTTAGCCAACGGCTCTTTGGTTGCCTTGGGCTATTTATACCCCCTCCACTCACCCATTTGAGATTGCTAGATTGTGTGGAAGTGCAGAGGAGTGCAAGACACCTAGAATATCATATCCAATCCATCCAAGTGCTTAATTGCTCATCCATAGACTTGCATATGCTTAGTGTATGTGCTTAGTGCTAGGCTTAGCTTAGAGCTGAGTGAGTGAAAGGTTGTGCCAACCTTGTGAGGTGATTCTTGAGTGAATCAAGGTGTACAAGGTTCCCCAGAAGCCTTGGGGCCTAAGTGGCTCACCGGCAATCGTCATCGACCCTCCGGCTTGGTGTGGAGTGGCGAGGACACTTTGTGCGGGGGACGTGGAGACCCCCTTCCTAAGTGGAGAAGCTCCTTAGTGGAGGCGGCATCAAGGTGACCAAGGGAGCTTGCCAAGTGCCTAAGTGGCTAGCCTTTGTGGCGAGTCAAGTGGTGCTCTTGGGAGAGACTTGGTGACCAGGAAGCAATACTCTTGTGTGAGTGCTTCAACAACGTGGACTAGGGGTGGCTTAGTGCCTACTGATACCACGGGATAAATCACGTGTCAAGATTTTGCTTCCTCTCATCCCTCTTTACGTTTCCGCATTTACTCTATTGCAATCTTTGCTTGCCTTCACTTTCCTAGAGTAGTATCATGCTAGGATTGGCTATAGGTTGCAAACCTTGTTTTGGGATGGGAGTTTTACACTAGAACAACCATAGTTGCACATTTAGATAGTATGTTCTAGTTTATCTTTATGCAAAAGTAGTGAAGCCATAGGTTAAGGTTTTAAGATTGCCTAATTCACCCCCTCCCACTCTTAGGCTACGAGTATCCGATTCCTTACAAGTGGTATCAGAGCCGGGACTCACTTCCTTCACAAGAAAACGCCAATTCGATTGGTAAATTGTGAAAACCGGCTCATTAGAACGGTTTGGCTTCACCGCCTAGTGAGTTGCTCTATAGAGGTATGAAAGGGGTGGATACCTTAGGTTTGGCTCCACATTTCGATGGCACGGGCTATCCTCGGTGGAAGGTTCTCATGGAGGCCTATCTCCAAGCAAAGGACCTTGATGTTTGGAGAGTCACCGATGAGGGTATGAAAAATAGTACTAAGAAGGAAAAGCAATTTGATGTGATTGCTAAGAGTATCATTTTGTCCTCACTAGATGTAGGCGTTTTCAATAGAGTTTTTACTTGTGAAAATGCTCATGAGCTATGGAAAACCATCAAGGAGCAAAATGAGGGTTCAAAAGAAGTTGCTAATGAACGCTACGGTTGTCTCCTTGAGGAATTCAATAGCTTTAAGCAACTTGCTAATGAAAATGCCGATTCTATGTACTCACGCCTAAATGTGCTTGTCAATAGAATCAATTCCTTAGGTGTGAAGAACATCACGGACTTGAACATCAATCGCAAGATCCTTCAAAGTCTCCGGAAGCCCGACTATGACTTGGTGAAGGCTATCATCTATGAGAGAAAGCTCGAAGAATTGAAGCCATCTCAAATCTTGAGCAAGATCATGGCACATGAGCTTCAAATCATGCCCAAGTCCAAGAAGGCGCCCCAAGAAAAGCCCCAAGAACCATCTTCTCCAACTACAAGCCATGCCCTCTCAAGCCAACAAGAGAAGGTGTTGAGTAGGATGGCTATTCATGGAAGCTCAAGCGAAGATGATGGTGATGATGGTGATGATGAAGATTCCTCAAGTGATGAAGAGGTTGAATCCATGGTGGCCGAGTACGTGGAGAAGATCTTCTAGTATGTGAAGAAAGTCAACATGTACGGCTACAACGTCCACTTGAGAGAAGGGCGTCATCATCAACACATCAAGTTCACCAAGATCGAGCACAAGCCCAAGAAGAAGGTGGTCAAAGAGAGGAGACCAAAGCAAGAAGCAAATGTCGTTGTCCGTGAGTGGACAAGTGGTGGAGAATCAAGTTCGTCTAGCTCAAGTGATGAATCAAGAAAGAACTTCACCACCCACTTCATGCATAGTCCTTCATCATCACTACACATGTGCCTTATGGCCAAAGGTATGGAGAGCAATGTAAGTGATGATGATGAGTCCGACACCACCTCTCTCGATGATCTTGTTGAGCTAGTACATGAGCAAAAAGAAATGCTTAAGAAACAAGCTAATGAAATTAAAGAACTCAATGCTCTCAATGATCTTAGTGCAACCCTTGCTACAAATTATGAATATTTGTTGTGCAAATTCAAATTGCTTAGCAAGGAGTGTGATGAGCTAAAATCTAAGCTTGAGAGCAATGAGACTAAAACAAGTAATTCCTTTGAGCTTGATGAATCATCTATCCCTTGTGCAATTCCTATCTCTAAGGTAGATGCTTCAACTTCTTGTATTGATTTAATTGATGAATTTTGCTCACCATCTTGCAATGAGAATGTTGTTGTAGAAACATGTGATTCCCTCATAGGCAAGAAGAATGATGAGCTTAAGCAAGAAGTGAAATGGCTCCGAGAGAGGTTGGCAAGCTTGATGGGTAAGGGCAAGAACAACGAGGAACAAGTGGACATCTCTCAAGACATGAGGAGCAAAGTCCAACCTTCTCAAGATAACCGTGAGCCCATGGTGAAGAAGCTTGAGAAGGGTACAACCGTGACTTGCTACAAGTGTCATGAAGAAGGGCACAAGTTCTACAAATACCCTCAATTTGTCAAGAAGATGGACAAGGGCGAGAAGAAGATGATGAAGCCTATCATCAAGAGCTCCCTCATCTACACCAAGCCCAACCGCAAGAATAAGACCAAGAGCAACACCTACGTCATCAAGAAGAAGGCTAATGGCAAGGTGGTTGCACACAAGGTTGGGAAGATGAAGAAGGAGCGGGGTTGGAACCAACCCATTTGGGTGCCCAAGGAAGTCATCATCAACATGAAGGGGCCTCAAATGGTTTGGGTTCCGAATGCCACTTGAAGGCCTTGAGTGCGGGGACTTGGGAGGCTTGGCACAAAGAAGATGTGAAGATTCAAGCCTATAAGCCAAGCTTGCAAGTTCGACATGTGTTGCCCAAGATCCCCGGTTGAGGTAATGGAATAAGAACCTATCTCTTGTATCATTGTAGCTCCATTGCCTTGTTTAGGTTGCATTTGTTGCAATGTGTACATATGGTAGGTTGCTTGTGTCATGTGCTAACCCATGAGCAATCTACATGGTTTGATTAGTGTGTAGGAAAGCTACACTTGTTCTTTCATGGTGCATGTTTTCATATATATCTCTTTGCATCATGAGCAAGCTATAGGGTTAGCTTCCCTTTTGTTGTCATAAACAATGTGCATACATTTTGTTGGTGATTCAAACACTAAATGCACACATTTAGGGGGAGCTCATCCTATGGTTTGGTTATGGGACTAATATTGTTTCAAGCTTATTTTGTGTAGTCCCTTGGTGACGCGTTCCGGTGCGGTGCTTCATTCTAAGAGAATGCTATTTCACTCTCAATGTGATCTAACATCTCTAAAAGAGTGAATATAGCAATATGAGCTTCATGCTATTGAGTCATGTCCTTGCGAGCTTATGTCTATATATAAGTTCAAAGGCAATGTACTCATACATTCCTAATCCTTGTGGTACCCCAAGTGTCTCCTATGCTAGCTTCTTTCAAGTGGTGTCACCTAGTGATATCATTTCCAAGTAGCTCATCTCAATGTGGTGCCAACAAGGTAGAGAGGAACAACCCCCGGAGGTATGCAATGATCAAAAGACTACAAGTGATATCTACAAGTGGTAATGTAACAATAACCCATTTGTCTTATCTCTTGTCCTTTAAGCTACCTCCTTGCATGATATGCTCTAAACTTCCTTACCTTACAAGTTTGTAGTTGTGCACTTGATTTCCACACCATCATATTGTGCACACACCTAGGGGGAGCTTAGTTTATATCATGCTAGTCTCATGAGCTTGTGATCCACCTTAGTTATTCACACATGTGATGTCTTCATTGATATCATACATATGGATCATGGTTCATGCGGCTTTCTCCCTTGTTTCTAACATTTTTCTTTGAGCTATGTTTGCTAGGACTTGCTAGTTTCCTTGGAGACCTTTTGTTTTGGTCACTTTTTGGAGATTTTATTCCAAAGGGGGAGAATGTGGGACCAAAGCAAGCTAGAGTTTCCAAAATGGAAAGAGGCAAGCTATGTGTGAACATAGGAAGAAAAGATCAAATAGGGGGAAGTTTGATCTAGGGGGAGTTTGGATGATGGTAAGCATCCAAGCAAGTGTAAGTGGTTCTAATTTTGTCAATTTTTGCAAATTTATGCTTGCTTTGATTGTGTTGTCATAAATCACCAAAAAGGGGGAGATTGTAGCGAACATGGCCTCATATGCCATTAGTTCGAGTATGATTTTGGTGATTCATGACAACATGATCAATGGGATTAACCATATTGTTTAGCATGTCTTTGTAGACATTTCTAGGTCCCAAGGATGCAAAAATACCACATGCCAAATTGAGAAGATAGTCTATTTTTCTAGGGTCAAAACCGAGCAAAGAAAGGAAAAGAAAATACACCGTCGGATGAACCGACGGTACCATCGGTGCAAGCGTCGGTGTACTTGGTACACTGCGTAGCGGGCAAAATGAAGATGACACCGTCGGATGATCTGACGGTCCAGTTTCTAGATGCGCCGGATGAATTGCAGAGGAGAAGCAGCGAAGACAGTAGCACCGGATGATCCGACGGTATGAGAGAGGACACCGTCGGTCTATCCGACGCTCAGTTCGAATCAAGACAGAGACGCGCCAAGACAGGCTCTTCAGCACCGGATGAACCGACGCCTTGGTCAAGTGGAAGCATCGGTCTATCCGACGGTCACGAAGCAGCATACAGAGACGTTTTGGCCGTGAGGTCTTCAGCACCGGATGAACCGACGGTGCGTCGGTGTATAGCGTCGGAGCAGTTGTGTCAGCAGAGCTGCAACGACTAAGTGACGTGGAGGGCACCGGATGAACCGACGCCCTGGAAAAGCATAGCATCGGTTCATCCGACGCTACCTTTTTCAGTGGACGTTAGCCAACGGCTCTTTGGTTGCCTTAGGCTATTTATACCCCCTCCACTCACCCATTTGAGATTGCTAGATTGTGTGGAAGTACAGAGGAGTGCAAGACACCTAGAAGATCATATCCAATCCATCCAAGTGCTTAATTGCTCATCCATAGACTTGCATATGCTTAGTGTATGTGCTTAGTGCTAGGCTTAGCTTAGAGCCGAGTGAGTGCAAGGTTGTGCCAACCTTGTGAGGTGATTCTTGAGTGAATCAAGGTGTACAAGGTTCGCCGGAAGCCTTGGGGCCTAAGTGGCTCACCGACAATCGTCATCGACCCTCCGGCTTGGTGTGGAGTGGCGAGGACACTTTGTGCGGGGGACGTGGAGACCCTCTTCCTAAGTGGAGAAGCTCCTTAGTGGAGGCGGCATCAAGGTGACCAAGGGAGCTTGGCAAGTGCCTAAGTGGCTAGCCTTTGTGGCGAGTCAAGTGGTGCTCTTGGGAGAGACTTGGTGACCGGGAAGCAATACTCTTGTGTGAGTGCTTCAACAACGTGGACTAGGGGTGGCTTAGTGCCTACCGATACCACGGGATAGTATGTTCTAGTTTATCTTTATGCAAAAGTAGTGAAGCCATAGGTTAAGGTTTTAAGATTGCCTAATTCACCCCCTCCCCCTCTTAGGCTACGAGCATCTGATTCCTTACATTTCCCCAGCCCTGATGCAGATGCAGATGCTTGCTAGAGACAGTCTTAGGACTTCAACCCACGATTCCTGAATAGTTCGTTTAATATTGTCCACCTGCTTAACAACCTCTAACTAGTTGAATTATATAATCAACCTCAAATGAATTTTTTTCTTTATTTTTGTTTCTCCATATATACAGTAGATGCATTTCCGTTCAAATTTTGTCAAGTGACAGAGGATATTATAAACTTAAGTTAAACTAGTGCCGGATGTGCTGACCTAAAAGAACCAATATTATACTCCACTTTTATAAAATGCATGATGTTTGGAACAAGCTAATAATTTGTCTAATAAGGGAGTACATGTTACAGTCTCATATATTATTTTAGTCTAGGATTTGGTTTCAGCCATCACTCGACAAAAATTGAATCTAAAATTGAAAAAATATTTTAAAAAGTACAAATTCATTATGAATCAGATTGGGCCTGTAGGGGAAATGGTCCCATAGGCTATTGTTTGTAATTTTAGTGATTGAGAAACAAAGTTGTTGTGATTAATTTATTTGTAAAGTATATATCTTAGCAGTGTAATATAGGCCAGGTACTATAAGGATGAAATATAAACAATGCCACTTGTCACCAAAGCCGAGAGAATATAGGGGAATGAAGCATACATGCCCTAACCAAAAAAAGAATGCACGCCATAATCCTCTCCGTGCTTTAATTTTGTGGCCTGCAGCGAACACAAAAATCAGTTCGTTGGTGTACATCTTTGCATATTGCAGGAACCTTCCAGGCGTACCAAAAAAACCTTGCCAACTTCTCGGGTCCCCACGCTCACGCAATGAGTCCCGTATCCAGGGAACTAGTTGAACTCTGCGATGAGGTGCCGTGCACCCTGTGTACAGGAGAAGATGAATTTGGATTGAAGGTTTGATTCCTGATGCTACCCATTCACAGTTCTTGTTAGGCCTCCTCCAGTAGTTGGAACCGAGTTAGCTCATAGGAGCTCTAAAGAGAATGAACATAGTACGCCGGTGCAGTAACTTAGGAGCCAGGTGCGAGAGAGCAGATTTTTGGGCAGCGAGCGAGCTAACGTCGGGAGAAGCGACTGACTCCTTGTTTTGACACACTGTTCATGGGTTAAAATAATCTGAGCTAACTGCTAGAATCGCGTTGGAGAGTACCTCAGCGTATTTCGATTTCAAGATCAGCTAGCCAGTTTACGAGGGAATATTTAATTTGTTTCCAAACCGATGTGTTGGTGTATGATGCCACTACTAGGATTGGAGAGATCTGGTAAGAATATATAGGGAAGCCAGGCTACTTGTGGTAGCTGAATATGAATGTAGCAAGTTAAAAGGTGGCACGAGAGTTGTGTGTATAGAGCAGAGCAGAGCAGAGCTCAATGAATATGAATTTAGCATCATGTCCTAGTTTGTAAACCGATGGTAGATGACACCTGGCACTAAAGTTTTCCATAATGTTTCAAACTCTTGTCAATTGGTTTCATATTGATTTCCTTTTTTTGCAACGTTAATCAAGCAAGCATCATGTCCCTGTGTATGTGTATAAACTGCGACAGCAAATTTCTCCCTGTACTTGTGCAACTGAATGGAAAAGACACACTCTGTTTCTGTGTGGATATCAGCTAGAACGATAATCACAATATAACGTAATGGTCAGAGCTCGCAACGCAACGAAACCACTCGACGCGATACAAAGACCAACATCCGACTAATATTCGACAAAGAAATTACAATATTATGTCCATCTAGCTCAATTAGTTATTTGTTTTATTACAGAACAGATCAAGAGGCACTATGACAATTGCAAAAGAAAAGGGAAAAAATGACCAGTTGCAAAACCTCCAGCTGTTGAAGTCCACAAGTTGGAAAACGCCACGAGTCGGCATGTATTGTTCATCCACACCAAAGGTAATCAAACACCTTTGAGTAAGATTGCAGGCGGGGCGGGTTGCGGCCAGCCGCAAACCCACAAAGCAAGTCGCAAAGTTATTTTGGCGGGTTGATGACCGTCCGCTAATCACAAGCTAGCCACTGAATTGCCTCTGCGGACGTGGTGGTCAAAACGCTAAACCCGCATGCATGTACCAGCAGCTCACTTGCTATTATGCACAACCGATTCATTCAATGCCACGTGCATGCGAAAGAACTGCCGTATTGCACAACCAAAGTATCAAGCCATACAGGATAAAAGATATATTACATCATGAGAGAGAGAATAACAATTAGTTCAACACGTGAACTTGATCTCCTATGACTTTTTAATACGAGTTTCAACATTTGGACTTCATTTCGCATGGCTTCAACAATAATTGTTAGTTTCTTGCAATAACAAAAAAGATCAAAAAATTGCAAAGCGCCTCTTTCTTCAAATCTGCAAAGTTTGAAAACATGAATTTTTAATCATTAGAACTACAAACCTGCAAAATGAATTCTAAAAGTCTGAACATGTGCAGGAATTATGGCTGCACAAGTAAACAAAGATTTACCTTGCACTACAATCTCAGTTACAAGAAAAAATTAAGGTGCATGAGTTCAACCATTTCTACAAGACTATTTCCCAAAAAAGATTATGCCTAACCTACTCAATGCTGAACTGAAATTTGGATGCCTTTACCTCTTGGAAAAGAAATTTGACAGGAGATCACTACAAGATAGGTGATTTTCTTAGGTTCCTAAACACGTTCAGAACCAGTGACGGATCCAACGGTGGGGCTAGGGGGCTCTAGCCCCCCTACTACCATGAATTCCAATGAATTTAAAAGAAGAATTTGAGAAGAAGAGAGGAAAAAGAAGAAGAATAAGAGGAAGAATTGGTGGATATGCAAAAGAACAAGAACTCAGCCCCCCCCCCCCCCCCAATTTTTATTCTGCCTCCGTCACTGTTCAGAACATAGCATCAGTTTTACCGAAGCAATAGTAATGATATACAATGTGTTGAAAATGTTGCAGCTACATAGGCTCAAGAATTTTCAACAATTTTATCAACAATGCAGTTCTCAACTTTGAGTTTGTTCCGGAATGCCACTCATTCCCAACCCAATCCACATGCCTTGTTTCCCATACGATAGCACGCTTTCCATACGACATGAGCCATCCACACCAAATGTAATTGCAACCTAACAGGGTTCCTCAAAAAAAGAAAAAAAAGAGTAACCTAACAGGAGTAGAGTGAGCTGAGTCAAGGCAGGCAAGGAGTAGAAGAGTGTGTATTATGTAGAGTACACAGACAGCTAACAGTAGCCAATTTATGTTCTTTCCTTTCTCTCTTTTTCGGTTTCTTTCTTCAGAAATAAATACCACAATTGAATTGCGCTGGGCTGCTGCTGCCTTCATTGACTTTGTATGGGTTAGTTGAGTGTTGCCAAAAGATAGCAATTTAATTTCTGAAACAGAGCAGAGCTCAATGAATATGAATTTAGTATCTATACTGATGGACACCTGACACGAAACTCTTCCCCAATAATATTTCTGAAACAGTTTCAGAACCTTGTAAATTGGTTTCTGATTTCCTTTCTGCAACAGTTAATCAAACAAGCCTGTGGCTTTGTGCAAACAGAATCAAGATGCGTGATAGGTTCAATCACATAGCGGCAAACTAAACAATATGCTCAGAACCAATTATACAGATCCATCGCCAAAATTGGAACTGTGGTCATTTCAATGGGTGTGGGGAGAAACAAATTGTTGAAGAATGGGTATTTGTGCGCTGGAGTGCCCAAAATATGCCACTACCATTGGGCATGGAGAGCAAAGCGTTGGATATGAATACATAGCCACTGTAGGTGTATACGATCACACTTCAATTCAATTCGTAGCTATATATATGAATGAAAATGTCTTTCTACAGAACTGGAAGACATCTTAACATCGAACGCAATAACCACTCTGCCTTTGTACGAACATATCTGAGTTTGAGTAGTTACAGAACACTGGCACATCGCCACCTCCTGCATGCATGCTCCCCGGTAATAACCCGTGAAAGATGCTTACTACGGTGCAGAAGAACTGTTTAGTGTCAGATCAATTCCTAATGCCATCCATTCGCAAATCCGTATGGAGCCTGAGACAAGCTTTCGAAACAGAACAGATGGTTGGCTGGTTACTGCAGCCACAACTATTACTAGACAGGTGACGAGGGGAAGCCTCGTTATATATGGGCTAGCTAGCTTTTACAAACTTCTATATATCTCACCGTACAAAAGTGCTATATAATTGATATCCTATAAAATCTGTCGTTGCCCTTTGACAATGCATTAGTGTTACGGAGCTCTTTGCATCCCGATTAAGCATTAGTGATCAGTCTTTTGCTGGGCACCCGCAGTGGTTATAGTAGGTTGTTCTTTATAACAGTATACACGATATAGCAGGTACTTGTAGCATATCTGTCCAACAGTCACGCTATAACAATTAATACTGGGACCCACATGATGCAATTGTTTAATCCTATCAACATCCTTCCTCTTGTCCTCTCCGCTCCTCTGACCTCTCACTTCCCCGTCTCAACTCTCCCCGTCGCCGCTGCATGGCGTCGCGGCCATGGAGCTGAGCCCGCTGGCCCTCCTGCGGACGGGCGCTCGCCACCGGCGACGAGCTAGACTGCCCGCGTCGTCGGCGTCGGCGAGCTAGGCCGCCGCATGCTCGACGGCGGCAGGATTCTCCCTGCCCGCGCCCGGACCGCGCGGCGGCTCGCCCTTTGTCCCGTCTGCAGCTGTGCGCGACCTCCGCCGCAGGTGCTGTGACCGGCGGACCGGCGGCCTTCGTCCGGCGAGAGCAGCCGGCGCGCTCCCTCACTTGGCGGCCTCGAGCGTCGTCGTCCTGCCTCGGCTGCGCACCTCCTCCACGGCGGCCCGCGCTCCACCCACGCGGCACGGAGCTCCCTCGCCTGCGTCTTCCGGCCACACCACCCGTGCACGGCGCACTCCCCTGTGGCGGCGCGCTCCCCTATGGCCACGCCCGCCATCCTGCGCGCACGTCGCTCGTCCCGCCGCACCGGGGGCGCGCGCTCTGCCCTCCACTGCTGGCCTGCTCCCCTGTGGCGCTCTCGGCGGCGGCCATGCTCCGCAGCTCTGGCTACCGCTCCCGTGGAGCTCGGCCACGTCGTGAAGCCCCGACCCCCGGCGCTGGCGGTCGGTGCGCTGCAGCCGCGCCGGGATCTACCATGCTTAGCGCCGACATCTCACGCCGGCGAGTACCAGAGCTCGTCCCGCCACACCGGTGGCACGTTCTGCCCTCCCCTGCGTTGCCCACCGCGCCACTCCTCGCCAACTCCTGGCAGAGAGAAGGTTGGACGCGCCGACCTAACTCCGCCCGCACCCCGCCCCTGGTCGACACGCCGGCGTCCACCTTGCTCCCAACCGGCTTCGCCCTCAACGGCACTAGCGGTGGCGGCGTCTGCTCCTCCCCCTATGGCGCCGAGCTGAGCCCATGCTCTTGCGCCGCACCCCGGCGGTTGCAGTGGAGGAGGTGGAGAGAGAAGTCCGACGGGGAAGACCGAAAGAGAGAGAGATTCGCGGGGAGCACGTCATGGTGGGACCCGCTCGCGTGTGAAAAGCTGCGTAGCGGCTCTCGCCTCGCCAGACCTGGCGACATGCTGCTCTCTCCCCTACCTTCTCTCCTACGTGGAACATCTTCTCTCTCCTACATGGAACCTTACTGAGAGCCTAAAAACATCCATTGCGGCTGCCCTAACAAGTAGCAACAGACTCTTCGTATTGATCAATTTGCATGGTGTATACAGTTTAGGAAATTGTAAGCATATTAAAATGACCGTAATGTAACTTTCTTATTATGTTTCATGTCATTTTTGCCTGCATAAAGGATCCTTCTGACTCATATGAAAGACAAGATTGTAGAAACGGTGAGGACGTCCCTCAACTCTTCATCTCTCTACTCTCCCATTGACTAAAATCCACAAAGCAACTATTGGGCTATGGCGCTGGAATTCACGGTCTAACTAGTTGCACAGTATGATGAGCCGCTGTTGACCTGTTGTGCACCCTCTGTACAGGTAGAAGAGAATTCGGATTGCAGGTTTGGTTCCTGACGCCACCGATGCTCAGAGTGCATGGAACATCAGGCGCATCGCTTCGATTTATTTATAAACTTATGGTGTGTGCTTCCACTGCTACTACCGGAATGGAAGGGTTGTGGTCAGTAATATATCATATACTAGAAGTAGGGCACGCCTTTGGCGTGCATTTAGGACCCGTTAATTATGTACAAATAGCATTAGATTTGGGGGACATTATTTGTTAGCATATTGGAACTTTCTGATGAGTGTGAAGATGTTTTTCTTTGGGTTTGATTTGTCCGCTTTCTAGAATAATGAACTTATTGTGGTACTGACGTAAGATTTACTTATTGTGGTACTGATGTAAGATTTACTGTGAATGAGGTAAAGTAACATATTTTCGAGTCTGTAAACATTTTAGAGCTGCACGTTTTAGTTGCCAATTTGCAGCGTCTTTTCTTAATAGTGGTGGTAATAAGAGTATTCAGATATCTCTTTTCACGAAACTTCCTATTCGTTTGTTTGGACTAAGTGTTGATTTCAGGAATCCTCGAGGGTTTTTCCGCAAAATAATGGGTGATTTGGAACAATGTAGGCCGTCGGATTTCAGTAAATCTCGAGAGTTTTTTTTGGGAAAACTTCGTAGCCCTGTCGATGGACTTCTAGTTGATTTCTCAAATGCTCGATTTTTTTTTACGAAATTACCGAGCCTCTTGGACTATTTCGACAGGCTGCAGGTTGATTTCATAAGTCCTCGAGGTCTTTCTTGAAAAATTGTCAGGACATTAGTTTTTCTTTTTTGCAAATTTTCATAGCCTCCTCGATGGACATCCGGTTGATTTGACAAATCATCGTGTTTTTTTTTACAAAATCGGAGGACCTCTACAACAATCTGGACTGTTGGATCGCGGATCGGATGGCCCGCATATTCTTGACGACGTGGTTATGTCCTCGGTGGATTTCCAGTTGATTTGACGATCTATCGAGGATTTTTTTACAAATTTGGCGGACCTCCTCTTGGGCTTTTTGACAAAATAGCCGGTCCTTTGGAACAATCTGGACCGTTGGATTTCAGTAAATTTCTGGGGGTTTTTTTAAAAATTTCATAGCGTCTTCGGTGGACTTCTCGTTGATTCGATAAATCATCGAGGGTTACCTTACAAAATTACTGGATCACTTTAACAATCTGACACGATGGATCGACCGTTGTATTTTAGCAATTGTCGAGTGTTTTTTTTTAAAAAAAATTTGTAGCATCCTCGGTGGGCTTTTCGTTCATTTGATAAATCATCAGGTTTTTTTTTTACGAAATTGCCAGACCGATGCATTTCATAGCCTTCTCGGTAGGCTCATGGTTGATTTGACAAATATTGAGATGGAAATTAAGTACGTGACGAACTGACGATGGAGCCGTCAATGTCTTACTTGTAGGTTTTTCAAAAAATTCGTAGCGTCGTCGGTGGACTTCTCGTTGATTTGATAAATCATTGAGGGTTTCTTTACAAAATTGCTAGACCACTTTAACAATCTGATCCGTTGGATCGGCCGATGTATTTTAGCAAATCTCGAGGGTTTTTTTTAAAATATTGTAGCCTCTTCGGTGGGCTTTTGGTTTATTTGATAAAACATCGGGTTTTTTTTACGAAATTGCCGGACCGATGCATTTCATAGTCTTCTCGGTAGGCTCCTGGTTGATTTGACAAATGTTGACATGGAAATTAAGTATGTGGCGAACTAACGATGAAGCCATCAATGTCTTACTTGTAGGTTTGCGAATTTTGTAAATGGAATTTATGTTGTATACGTAGAGAGCAAAAGAGATAGTGATGGTTTTGTAACAGTTTTGCTAGCCTCTTAAATTTTTTGTAGCGTGGATAAATCAATTATAGAAGAAATTCTGTTTTTAATTTGTTGATAGGTGAGAATTTAACTATAGTTTGGATGATGAAGTAGAGGGAAAAAATATTTGGGTAAATTTTAGAGTGATTGTAGTTTCTATAGAAATTTTATAGATAGGGAAAGAGCTTATTTATTTTTTTATGCTTGTCGTGTACGTGTAGTAATTTTTTGTTATGTACAGTGCATAAACAGTACCAAGACAGCGACATCAGGAGTGGTTTGAGCCGTTCGATCGAGATCCAATGGTCGAGGAATTTATTTATGTTTGTTGCATACATGTAGTATTTTTTTTGTTATGTACAGTGCGTGAACAATGCCAAGACTGTGACATGAGGAGTGGTTTGAGCCGTTTGATCGAGATCCAATGGTCGAGGATTTGCAGGAGTATGTTTCCCGTGTGCATTTAGCTGGTTTTATTTCGAACAGTGCAGGAACAGTGAATGAACAGTGAATGAAAAGTAGCATTGAAAGGGACCTCAGGAGTGACCCGTGCCGTTCGATCTAGATCCGACGGCTAATATTTTTTTTGCTTACGTGGCTCCCTGACGTGCGCCGGAATGCACCGGCTCTAAAGTTAAAGAGATATATATAGGGAACGCAAGCTACTTGAGGTAGCTGAATGGAATTATCTCTAGTTAAAAGGTGACACATGAAGGTGGCACATGAATCGATCGTTATTATATAGAGCAGAGCCCGAATAGTGTAGCATCCTGTACGTGGTACGTCTTTACTGATGGTAGATGACAACTGATACTGAAGTTTTCATCTTCCTCCTTTTTGCAAGGTTTATTAAACAAGGAATGTAGCGGTCGACGGGACCGGGAACCGGTTGTTTAAAAAAGTGTCTTTAATCTTCATTCGAATCCAAGATATTTTCAGCAGAAAAGAGCTTGAGTTGATAAATTATATTGTGGTCATAAAATACCTAAAATCTATTTTGGTTACCGATATGAAAAATAGTTGTAACGAACGGCAGAAAAAAAAAAGCAAAACGATCATTCAAGAAAAATGTACTATGACCTGAATAATTCTTGATATCATTGCCTAATATGTCAGATCATCACTCTACAAATGCTGAAATCACAAATAGGGCCATCATATTGAGACTGAAATACACTTTGCTACGAGCGAATTGAAAAAAATCCAAAAGTTACATTTGAAGATAAAAAAATCATCCTGATCTTGAAAACATTCATAACAAATTAAATGTCACAATCTAACCTCATCGTTGTCCCAAATAATAACCATGAAGTACACTACTAATATGAGCACAACACATTAATAAAAAATTAGAATCCATCAAAAAAAATCTAAAGATCAGGAGTTGATAATGTCGTCAGTTAGGAGCGAAAGACTATTTATTCAAAGTAATCACAACCACTAGGGTTAGATCATCTGAACTATGCATTTGTACTCATCACCCGACCTTACAAAAAAAAACTCAAATCAATATCAGAGAAGTAGAGAAACAAATACAAAGAATCAGAAGATACAAATTCAAAGAGCCTCAGAAGGAAGGCAGTAATGGTTTTGTAATCATCAAGATATCATACAAAAACATAACATCCAAATGGTTCATCCCAGGCCCCAATGGAACCAAAATCCAAGAAAACAAGAAATAAAAACAAATAGTATTAAAAGATCTAGGTTGACCTCATAGAAGAGTACTCTTTTCCACATGGAAGGATTCAGACATATGCTTGTCTATTTTTTTTATAATTTAATCATCAGCCACAAAACATAACAGATCTTTAAACAGACGTACATAACAAAATCTAGAAGAGGGCATAATGATCGATTATGGCAAAAAAGAGGACTCGGAATATGGGTGGTGATATATCAGTATGGTCGGCAAGGCAAACAGATGCCTGTTACGACGAACGAGACCTAGATACAATCTTCCCTGTCCTCAACGCAACAAGCAAATCGAAATCCTCGCAAGAGCAAAAAGCAATGCGCTTTCATCCAAACCTGCGGCGACTGACTCCAGCAGTCACCGCATATGTGCGCGCATCTGCAAAATGAAGGGGAAAACGGCACTGTGCCGGCTCCAGCAGGTGCTGCAACCATCGCTGCAAAATGAGGTGACCGCCCCTCGCACGTGCATCCCTGGGATTTCTCACTCCTTTCTTCATCCCTCTCCCACCCGTCATCCTGCTTTCGCGCCATCTGAGGGAAGGAGGGAGGAAGGAGCGCCGGCGAGGAGCTCACCCAACAGGAGGCCGGAGGAGCCCGGGGGGAAGACCTGCCGCCTGTCCGCCGCGGCCTCGACCTCGTCGCCGCCCGCCGGGACTCCGCCCGGAGGCACAGGATCTCGCGCTCGGGGGCGGCGGCCCAGGAGGAGCAAGAGGCGGCGGCGGCCCCGGGAGGAGGAAGAGGCGGCGGTGGCCCGAGGGGAAGAAGCCGCGCCTGCCAGCCACGCCGTCGCACGCCGCCGGGGAGGCCGAGACCGGACGCCGGATCTCTCGCCCGGGGAGGAGGTCAGATCTCGGATTTTCGGGAGAGGAGGAGGGCCGGCCGCCATGGCCCCGCGGAGGCTCGCAGCCGACGCGGCGTCGCCCGCTCCATGGCGGACCTCGCTGGCTCCCACGGTCGCGCTCGCCGCAGGCTGCGGTGGCGCGCCCAGGCACGACGGAGCTCGCCCGGGGTCGAATCCCGCGGCGGAGCTTGCCCAGGAGCGCGGTGCAGAGCGCGACGGGGTGCGGGGCCCGAGAATAGGAGGAAGCGGCGCCAGGGTAGGAGAAGTAGTTGGGATGGGGAAGGATGCAGATTATTGCTGGAAGATCCACTTTTTTTGAGGAAATTTTCTTCTCTCTCTTTGTCTCATAAGGGGATTTTGCAGATGGAGATGAAGATTGTTGCTGGAGTCGGAGGAGAGAACAGAACAGAGGAAAAGATTCCTACTGAGATGGCGGCGTGAGGGGACAGGGCTTTCCGGTGCGTACTTATATATAGAAGCCTCTCGGGCACTAGGGTTTTCTAGGCGGCGGGTCTTCTCGTTCGCGGATCCTCTGGATTACTAGGGAATAGCAGCCGTTCGATATTAGGGCTTTTTAGGCGGTTGGTCTTTGCAAAGTTTGTAAAATGTTTTGGTTTTTTAGATTTTTTTTTTTTGCAAAATGGATCTAAACACCTTCGCAAAATTTGGTTTGCAAAGTTTTTGCAATTAGAAACCGACCCACCCAAAACTAGCAAAAAGTGCATTGAGCTGTGTGTCAACACTTCCATATTTATGCAAACGTTTTTGGTGCATCTAAACACCTCATCATTCAAAAGTTAGGAACATTCACTTTTTTGTGCTAAAGATTTAACTTTTTACAAACTTGGTGAACTTAACTAAGAAATAGTTCGGTCTCCGCAACCAATAGTTTGATGACTTACAACAAAGAAAAAAAACCAAACTGCTGCGAGCAACTCCAACGACTCCTTTAAATCATTTTCTATCGTAAAAAATAAAAAAAACAAGTTTTCATTGTTTCAATAGACTCGGAAAACTAGAGACTCGCAGTCTCGCTCGCCATTCGCCCCCTGCGGCTCGCGACTTGTGGCGAGCTCCTCCGCCACGCCAAATCGCCGGGTCTCGCGCCATGTGTCCCTCTCACCCTCCTCCTCACGCCAAATCGCACTCCTTCTTGGCGCTAAGCCTGTGTCGGAGCCAGGAGCCACCACCGGCCGCTGCTCGATTCGCCGACGTAAAGCCCCACCAGAGCAAGTCGTCCCTGCCATGAGCTTCACCAGGACGAACCGCACGCCCGTTGTCTATCCCCATCGCAAATCGACCACTGGAGCACAGCCATGGCCGGAGGCCGAGCCGTCTGTCGCCCGAGTCCGCCGCCGATTCCTGCCACTGTCGTCTTCTCCCGCCACCAGTGAGCACACGTCCGCGATCCTCTTCACCTCCTCACTCCGTTTCACGCCTCGGCTGAGCTCATAGTCGCCTGAAGCCCTGGCAATTGGAACACCAGGAGCTCCTGTCCGCCATGGCCAGAGCCCCACGCGGCACTAAGGGCAAGGGTTAGCTCCTCGCACCGCCGGCCGAGAGGGAGGAGCGACGAAGGAGCGAGCGCTGCCAGTAGGGAAACCAGGGAGGGAAGGGTGGGAGGGACCGGCGCCGGGGATGGATGGGGCGGCGTCGCGGGGAGGAGGACGGACGGACAGGAGGACGTCGTGGGAAGGAGAAAGGATAAGTTGGGGAAGGAGGAGGATGACAGGTGGGTGCAACCAGAACAAGCACTCTAACTCTTAATCATACAAAACTATATAAGAGGTCGCCACTAAGGAATTCTCTCAAACCACAGCCATCCACGTCATCTGGTGACGTCATCCCCTACTCAACCCACCGCGACCCCCGATCCAGCCTCGAACCCCACCGCCGCCCGCGCCGTCCCCATCCACTCCGTGCCTCACGGATGCCGCGCCGCCGCCGCCCCACCAGTGCCCCCTCGCCTCACCCACGTCGATCGTTCCCCTCCCCACCGGCGCCCTCTTGCCTCCCCTCCGCCCAATCTCCATAAAGTTGCCCCCTTCTCTTCTCCCCCAGACCGGCTTCTCTCCTCTGCGCCCTCCACTGTCGATCTCGCTACCCACGTCGTCCCTACCCAAGGTGAGGAGAGGAATCGGCCCCCCTCGCTTCCCTCTCTTCGCGCCGTCGTGGACAGAGTCACCGGCAGGAGCTCCGCCACCGTCCAGGTCTAAAACACCCGCGTTTTTAGCCCCTAATAAATCATCTGCTAAATCACGCGTGTTTTTCAAAACCTTTCCGCTGAGTTCGATAGTCTCCCCAAAACCCCGATCATCTTTTCCCTCTCCCCTTCCCTCGGTGCGCGTACCGCGAATCCCGCCGGCACCGCCCATTCCGCCCGCCATCACTCGAGCCACCGCCGCCCTCCGCGTCGTGTCGCACAACACCGCTGCAGCGCCGCTGTCGGCCACCACGCCGGGAATCCCGGGCCAGCCACGGTCCCGCCGGCCGGCCCGCCTCGCCATCACCGCCGTCCCAGAAATTCCGCCGACACCCGAAAACCCGGAAATCCCACCAAAAATCCTTTCCCTAATTTTCCTGTTTTTCCCAAAATTTTTCCCCAATTTTCCTCTTTCTTTTTTTTTCCTTCCCTTTTCCTTTCTCCCTTTTCCTTCTTCCCTTTTCTCTTTTTTTTCCTTTTTCCTTTCCTTTTCCTATTTTCTTTCCCTCCCTTTTTCCTTTCTTCCTTCTTCCTTCGGCGCCGCGCCCCTGCTCCCGGCCCGCGCCGCTGTTCCCAGCCCCGCCGGCCTACCTCTCCCTCTGGCGCACCGCACGCCGGCTCCCTCGCCTCACGCGACCGCACGGCGCGGCCGCACGCGTCGGCATGCCTCGACGCACACGCCGGCCCTACCACGCCGAGCACACGGGCACCGCCGCTGGTGCCGCTGCCGGCGAGCCGTCGCCTCGTTTGCACAACGCCGCCACAGGTCGCCTTAACTCCAGCTCGCCTGAGCCGCTGCCGCTCACGTCTTATCCGCCGGTCGCCATTACTTCCCCTGCCCCGACCGGTCATCTCCGAGCGCCACCGCCGTCGCAAGCCGCCGGACGCCGCACGCACCGCGCTGCGACACGCCAGGAGAACGCGCCGGCCGCACCCTGCCGCACTGACGCCGAAGCACCGCTGACCGCGCCGGGCCCGTCGCGCAGCCGTGTGGGCGTCGCACCCTCTGCGCCGCGCCTGCCGCTGCCGTCGCGTCGCCGGTCCCACCGCCGCGGACCGTCGGACGCAGCGCTGCCGCACCCCGCCAACCCCACACCGCCGCCGAGCCGTCACATCCACTGCCAAGCCGCCATAACTACGTCGCGACGCCGCCGAGCCGTCACCTCGCCTGCACGGAGAGCCCGTCGTGACGCCATTCAAGGACGGCCGTTGCGACCCCGCTGCCCGCCTCGCCGCCGGGGAGATTTTTCCTCCCCGAACCGCCTTAAGCTGCCTATATATAGCCCCAGGCCTCCTCGCCGTCCATCACCTCGCCACCGAGCCCCCACAGCTATCCCTTGCTCCACCACCGCCACCAATTGCGCCGCCGCCGCTAGCTTCCGCCGCCGCCCACTTCTCACCGCGGAGCCGCCTCCACAAGCCGCCTCAGCCCAAGGTGAGCACGGGGCTGAGTTTCCCTCGGCCTCCTCTCCGTTTTGCCCCACCTCCCGGCCGTCGCCGCGCACTGGACCGCCGGCGAGCGCCCGGTCAACCCCCCTCCTCTGTTCTGTTCGAGAGGGAGGGGATGACCATTTTACCGAAAACCCCCCTGTCTTTTCTTTTATCACCCGAGCCCCCCTCTCTATTTCCCTCTCTCTTTTATTCCTTCCAAATAAAACCCTAGGCCATAAACCAATTTACGAACCAGCCCTACCTTTCCAAAGTCAATTACAAATAGGCCCTTAGGCTATTCTATTTACACCTCACCTTATTCATATTTTACAACTGAGTCCCCCTTCTATTAAACTTATTTACAACTAGGTCCTTAACCTTGCCTAATTAATCCTAATGACGCTTTTAACACGTCATTTCATGTCTATATTTCCGCCTGATCAATCCTAACTCTTGCCCCGGCCTTTTTCCTCTACATTTCCGCCGAGCCACCCATCCTTTCCCCCTAAATAATATTTATTCCTCCTTTTCTATTTTCTCCTCGAGCTCAGCCGGTAAATCTTTGTGTGCTTGTATTGATTGCATGCTTGCTTGTGTGTGCGCTATAGCTGACGGAGTGAACGAGGAGGAGTACTGCGAGCCGGAGCTTAGAGCCGGGTACTACGAGCAGGAGACCAAGGTCCCGAACCACGAGCAGGAACTCCCCGAGGACTTCGAAGACGGCAAGTTCAATCTCATCCTTTGATGCATGCTTTGATCCCAGTTTTATAAATACAACCCTATGACCCATTTTATAAATTGCATATTGTTTTACTGTTAAAACCCGGTAGGATAGCCACCTTTGATTGCTATGATTGATCTTTGATTGCCCTAAATGGTTTCTTTAAAATGTGTGAGTGCTTTAAAAATGGGAATGGGATAATTTGGAAAATGAGTAAAGAACTGGGCAGACGGGATGGACGTGTGTGTCAGGAGTATGGGTGAGCTCGTACCTTTGTGGTTGAGCGTGTTGGAGATGTCCATCTTGTCGTTAAGGACCGGGTTGCGTGACATCTCACCTGACCCAATTATCGTACTACCACTCGACCGTTGTATGTGGCAACGGCTTAGCATAAATCCCACTAGTTAATCTACTTGCCATCAGGAGTGCGGGTGAGCAGCGGGAGATCAAGGAGTAGGGGTACGATCTGTGTGAGGTACACCCTGGTTATGTGAGATAACCCCTTGGTTGCTCCCGTGGTGGCTCGTAGGGTTAGCTAAGGTGGGTAATGGCTTTGATAGGATCCGCGCCGGCACTAAGGTGTTCGTGTGGCGGTACCCTACTTGTGGGTAAAGATGTACAACCTCTGCAGAGTGTAAAACCTATTCGAATAGCCGTGTCCACGGTATTGGACGAGTCACGGTGTGGTCACAAAACTAGTGTTTGGGTTCGGGATGATTTTCATGACGTGAGTTGATTTATGGAAAAGTGTGTGGCTGTGTGCCCGGGCTACTGCGGACGGGGAGTCCGGTAGTCCTCATTTGGTTTTCACAAAACAACTGAGTTACTTGAGTTATAAAAACTGTTTGCGAAAACCTTTTCGAAAACAAACCCTTGCATGAGTGAATGCGTTTGCAAAATAAACCTTATCCTGATCCTTGATATATCCTGTGCATGATTGCTTATTAGCCCCTCCGTGGGTGAGGTTGAACTTGTTGAGTACGTATGTACTCACCCTTGCTTGATTAACTGTTTTTCAGAGGAGGATCCCGACTTCGTACCCGAAGACGTCGAGTAGGTTGCTGTCCTGCACCCAACCCGTGCCTGTGGATTCAGGGTCTCCACAGGAAGCTTCCATGGCGCCAGACTCTGAGGATATCTTAGATGCTGTTGCTATCGTAGTTTGGTCTGTAGTTCTTATGTTGCTTCTCGTGGTAGTGGCGCTCCCATGCCCACAGCCTCGACGTGTTGTACGGCCATGAACCATCTGATGTAATAAATGTGTTACCAGCCTCCTGGGATTGGTATTTGTATCACATTTAGTCACCTCTGATGAGGGGACGCTTCAGGTGGTATCAGAGCCGTAGGTTGGCCGTAGGACGCGACCTTAGGAACCCAGACCCTTCCTAAGCCTTCGAAACCTTCCCTAATTCCTTCTCTACTAGATCTTCCTTGCTTAGCACACCTTCCACACAAAGCACTCACTGTGGCTTTGTTGATCCCAGATGGCTGACAATGAGTGGAACGGAGGAGTCTGCCCCCCAGATCCTAGCCTCCCTATGTTGCTACTGCTCAGCTTGGAGCGCATCGGAGTTGCGAGCCCACCGGAGTACCTCTATCGGGAGTATGAACTCAGAAGCACCTTTCGGTGTGATGTGATGTTTTTCGTGTCTAGAAGCACGTTGTACCCCGCTGTGAGCCCCTGGTACATCAAAACCACCAGGTATCGCTTCGCCGACACCTACCACAAGGCCGCCCAAAAAGCCCTTCGCCATCTGCGAGTGATCTATAAGCACCACCTTCGTCAGATTCCAATGGGATTCTTTCCGCCTACTGGAGGAAGAGGTCGCTCATGGATCGCCCGGATGAGGAGACTTGGACGCGAAGAAGAAGAGCTAGAGGACACAGTTTCTCACCTATCCATCTACCTCACCGGCCTAGATAAGCTCTACCGTGAAACAACAGCACAATTGAAGGAGCAAACTCGTAGAGCAGAAGGAGCAGAAAAAGCATTAATAGCGCAAACAGAGAAGGTGGTAAAAGCCGAAGAAAAAGCAGAGTTCGACCAGAGAGCCTATGAAGGTTTATGGCAGGCCTTTGCTAAAGCTCGTGAGGAAGCACATCAAGCCGAGGAGCGAGCTGCACGAGCTCGAGCAGATCTACGGAGCCTAATTAACTCAAGTGGAACCAAAAATGGGTGGATATCGGAAGAAGAAGAACCCATGGAGACCCATTGGGACAAAGGCACCCAGACGGAAGAAGAAGTACTAGGGCAATGCCTTCCACTCAAGAAACGCCCCAGCGAGGAAGAGTCTCCCCGAAGAGGACAATAGTACACCTAAGTTAGAAACATCACCCTAGTGATGTACCCTTAATAAGTGTACCCCTGAGGAGTGTACCCAACCTTGTTGATAAATAAAACTATCTATCTTTTGTACCCTACCCTTTGCACAACTTGTTCAACTCTACCCTTGTTTTCAGATGGCCGAAGATGGATGGACCCAAGGCGTGTGCCAGGAGAAGCCTGGTTTTGCTCGCCTTCTTATCAACTCCCTGGTGCGCCTCGGTATCACTGAGCGCCCAAGGTACTACAGTAGAGAGTACGAGCAACTCGGCACTCTTCGTTGTAGGGTGGTCCTCTCCATCGCCAGAAGCACCCGCTACCCCAACATCGAGCTGTGGCGCGTGACCGCCACAGGCTTTCGACATCGGGATACCTATCCCTTAGCCCTCCGGAAAACTCTCCGTTACCTGTGCAGGATCTACGAGGAGCACCTTGTCTCCACACCGATGAGGCTTTATCCTCCCGCCATCCGGACTCCAGTCTGGCAGGCCCGCATGAGAAACCTAGAACGGCGCCGTCACCAAGAAGATCTTTTGTACCATGTAGTTGCCTACCTCGTCTCCCTGGATAAACTCTTTGATGATCAGGCCAAGTTCCTGAGAGAGCAAATTGGTCGGGCTGAGCAAGTGGAAGTCACAGTAAGGATGCACCAAGTCCGAGTAGCCCAAGCTGAAGCAAGGACCGCGGCCGCCATAAGCAGTGAAGATGTTGCCCATGAGAGCCTCAGGCGGATCCAGGATCAGCGCATACAAGAATGGATCAACAGTGGAACACCTGTTCCGGCCGTTGGAGAAGCACAAGTCCTAGTTGGGACACCCCTCATAGGATGGGGAGGAGTTCCTGAGACCCCAACACTGTCTGTAGCCGCCGAGCAACCAACATCAACCGCCGAAGAAGGAACTTCCGCCCAGCCCTAAGAGAACGGGAACCCCCAGGATGATGACGGTGATGAGCTGCCCATTCAACTGGAAGCACACTCCGCCCCAGAAGATGGCTCACCCCGCGAGTAGCATGCCGCAGAAGCTCTTGCCAAGGAATGAAGCCGTGTTGGTCCGAGCTTAGAGTCGCACCCTTAGCTTTTGTCGTGGTACCAAGTCGTGTAGTGTACCAGCATTGTACCAGTCGAGTAGTTCGGGATGTATCCTCCTCTCATGGTTGAAATAAAGTTGTTTGTGCTTATTTGTCATGTGTGCTTGTTGCTTGACGGCAGGAGTCAGATCCTGTCTCTTCAAAAATCCGTCTTAATCAACTTAAACATCACATAAAATCTAAACCTCATGGAAACCCGCTCCCCTACAGATGGTTTCAAGGCATCCCGCCAGGAGCTTCCAAGGCTCCGGTCGTATGGACCCAAACGCGGAAGGATCGCATACTGAACGAAGGGAGCGCCCTAACGACCAAGAAGTGAATCAGGGCGAAAATGGAGGAGAAAACATGGTTCCGCCACCGCCACCCCCTACCGTAGACCTGGCACAAGTGTTGGCCAACCAGACACTGTTGCTGGAAGCCATAGCCAATGCCATCACCCGCCCAAAGCCCCGTGTTCTGAGCATGAATGAGAAACTGATAGAATTTCTCCGGACAAAGCCACCCACGTTAGGCGGGTCCATGAATCCCTTGGATGCAGATGACTGGCTGAGGGCCATGCTAAGGGAACTAGAGCCATTCAACTGTGAGGATCGAGACAAGGTTCTTTTGGCCACCTACCAGCTCACTGGAACAGCCTTGGCTTGGTGGGAAAACTACTGTGCAGCGGCCAAAGATCCCTCCGCCATCACCTGGGATGAGTTTGTGGAGGAATTTCGTCGCTACCACATCCCAGAAGCCACACTGAAGCGCAAGGCAGACGAGTTCCGTGAACTCCGCCAAGGCAACAAGTCCGTGGAGGAATACACCTACCAGTTCATAGAGTTAGCCCGCTATGCCCCCGAAGAAGTGGACAAGGACTCGAAAAAGCAGGATATGTTCAAGAAGGGCTTGACTCCGGAACTGAGGACTCTGCTTACCCCCCAGATCTACCCGGACTTCAACACCCTCATGAACATGGCCATCCTCACAGAGAGAGCCAGGGCAGAAGAGAAGAAAGAAAACAAGCGCAAATTCATGGAGAACAAGGCTCAGCAGCAAGAACGTTCCCAGAGACAGAGAAGCTTCGGTCACCCCATGTCCAGGTTCCAAGCCCCCATGCAATACAGGACCCAGTCACAAGCTACGGGCTCTCAGGGCCCCCGAACCCAGTTTAAACAGTACAACAACCAGAACACCATGAAGCCTCCACAGAACAACACTAGCCAGGTCACTGCCAACACAACAACACCCGAGTATGTTTCAACTGCCGTGAGACCGGACACTTCATTGCCAACTGCCCATACGCCAAAAAGCCAGCAGCTTCAGCCTTCTCCAACTCAGTGAATGGGTCGAGACCGGTCGTATCGGGAGCCAACCGCGTGCCAGTTCGTAGCAACAACAACTTCGGCAACAACAACAACCAGCAGATGAGGCAGCCCCAGCAGTCCTATGGACGAGCCCGCGTCAACCACATCAACGCACAAGAGGCTCAAGAAGCACAAGGCGTAGTGCTCGGTGAGTTCCTGGTCAGCTCAGTCTTGGCAACTATATTATTTGATTCAGGAGCATCACATTCGTTCATATCTTCAAGTTTTGTGGAAAAGCATAATATACCTACAGTACTACTAAAAGCACCCCTATTAACCCGAACACCCGGAGGTGACATCAAGTGTCAACTGGGTTGCTCCCGGGTGAGAATCATTTTAAGTGGGGTAGAGTTCCTAGCGGACCTGGTAATACTGAAGTCCAAAGGGATAGATGTGATTCTTGGGATGGACTGGTTAAGCCTTCACCATGGCCTTATAAGTTGTGCCGATAAGGTAGTACACCTAACCAACCCAGACAGAGTGCAAGTAACCTGCTGTACCCGAGGAAGCAGACCAGACATAATGGTTTTTAGCATGGAGGCCAAGTCCCTAGAAGAGATCCCAGTAGTACGGGAATATCCAGATGTATTTCCCGAAGAACTCCCCGGAATGCCACCAGATAGGGATATAGAGTTTGTCATCGACCTCATCCCAGGAACCTCTCCCATAGCCAAGAGACCCTATAGGATGGCAGCCCCTGAGTTGGCAGAGTTAAAGAAGCAGCTGAGAGAACTTCAGCGAAATGGGTTCATCAGACCAAGCTCGTCACCATGGGGAGCCCCAGTGCTCTTCGTCGAAAAGAAGGATAAAAGCCTGAGGATGTGCGTGGACTATCGCTCACTAAACGAAGTCACTATCAAGAACAAGTATCCTCTCCCTAGAATAGATGATTTATTTGACCAACTGAAGGGAGCCAAATATTTCTCGAAGGTCGACTTAAGGTCAGGATACCATCAACTCAAGATTAGGGAGAGTGGCATCCCAAAGACCGCCTTCGTCACCCGTTATGGACAATACGAGTTCACCGTGATGTCCTTTGGACTCACTAACGCACCGGCATACTTTATGAACCTCATGAATAAGGTGTTTATGGAGGAACTAGACAAGTTTGTCGTAGTTTTCATTGACGACATACTTGTTTACTCCAAAAGTGTGGAGGAACATGAGCAACACCTTCGAGTGGTACTGGAGAAACTGAGGGCGCACAAGCTGTACGGTAAGTTCAGCAAGTGTGAATTCTGGTTGGAGAAAATATCCTTCCTTGGACATATTCTGACAGCAGAAGGAGTAGCAGTAGACCCTGGGAAAGTCAAAACAGTTTCCAACTGGCAACAACCAACCAATGTGAGCGAAATCAGAAGCTTTCTTGGTCTAGCGGGATACTACCGGAGGTTTATTGAAGGATTCTCCAAGATTGCCCGACCCATGACAGAGTTGCTCAAGAAGGAGAAGAAGTTCGTCTGGACCGAGTCGTGTGAGAAGAGTTTTCAGGAGTTGAAAAGAAGACTGACAACCGCCCCAGTGCTAACCGTGCCAGACATTCAACGGGATTTTGTCGTCTATTGCGATGCATCCCGACAAGGACTTGGATGTGTCCTTATGCAAGATGGGAAAGTAGTGGCGTATGCTTCCCGCCAACTCAAGCCCCACGAGCAGAACTACCCCACCCATGATTTGGAGTTTGCAGCCGTAGTGCATGCCCTTAAGATTTGGAGACATTACCTGATTGGAAATAAGTGCGAGATCTACACGGACCACAAGAGCTTGAAGTACATTTTCACCCAGCCTGACCTGAACCTAAGGCAAAGAAGGTGGTTGGAATTAGTCAAAGACTATAACCTAGAAATCCATTACCACCCGGGAAAAGCCAACGTAGTGGCAGATGCCTTAAGCAGAAAGTCCTATGGAAAAGCAGTACCTAAGAATGCCCAATTGCAAGAGGAAATGACACGACTCAACATGCACATTGTTCCCCAGGGCTACGTCAGCCAACTAAGTATCCAACCCACCCTGGAAGACAGAATCAGAAAAGCCCAAGGGTCCGATAAGGAGTTGATGAAGATCCGCAAGCACACGGGAGAGAATAAGGCCCCAGACTTTAGGGTGGACAGTCATGGTACACTATGGTATAAGAACAGGATATGCGTACCTGCAGACGGAGATTTCCGGCAGACCATCATGGATGAGGCACACAACTCAGCGTATTCCATCCACCCGGGATCCACTAAGATGTATATGGATTTAAAGCAGAAGTACTGGTGGAATGGAATGAAAGCGGACATTGCACAGTTCGTCGCCCACTGTGATACTTGTCAGAGGATTAAGGCGGAACACCAGAAGCCCGCAGGACTGTTGCAACCCTTACCCATCCCAGTATGAAAATGGGATGAGATAGGTATGGACTTTGTAGTAGGCTTGCCCAAGACACAGAAAGGATATAATTCCATATGGGTGATAGTAGACCGACTCACTAAAGTCGCTCACTTCATACCCGTACGTAATAACTATGACGGAGAAAAGTTGGCCAAGCTGTATATAGCAAACATAGTGAAGCTGCATGGAGTACCCAGCAGGATAGTTTCAGATAGAGGGACCCAGTTCACCTCTAGGTTTTGGGAAAGTTTGCATAAATCCATGGGAACCAAGTTGGATTTTAGCTCAGCTTATCACCCCTAGACGGATGGACAGACCGAGAGGGTGAATCAGATCATGGAAGACATGCTAAGGGCATGTGTCCTTACCTATGGCAAAGATTGGGAACAGAGCTTACCATATGCAGAGTTCTCGTACAACAACAGTTATCAAGCCAGCCTAGGCATGTCACCATTTGAAGCCCTATACGGGAGAAAATGCAGAACCCCATTGATGTGGTCAGAAGTGGGGGAACGTGCCTTGGTTGGACCCGCACTTATAAAGGAAGCCGAGGAACGAGTAGCTGAGATCCGAGAAAAATTGAAGGCTGCCCAATCCCGGCAGAAGAGCTATGCAGATAGGAAGAGGCGAGAAGTAAGCTTCAGTCCAGGAGACTTTGCTTATCTCAAGGTTTCACCTATCCGAGGGACTCGAAGATTTCAAGTGCACGGGAAATTAGCCCCTCGGTACATTGGACCGTACAAAGTGCTGAAGAGAGTTGGAGCAGTAGCATACCGGTTGAAGCTACCAGAGGAAATGGCGGATATACATCCAGTGTTCCACGTTTCTCAGCTGCGGAGGTGCTTGAGAGTGATCGAAGAGAAACGAGTGCCGGTAGAAACAATTGATTTGCAGCCAGATCTTAGGTATCAGGAGGTGCCCGTCAAGATTTTGGACACAGTGGTCAAAAGGACAAGGACATCAGAAGTACGGGTGTGCAGAGTTTAATGGAGCAGACACGGAGTAGAAGAAGCCACGTGGGAGCGAGAGGACGCGCTGAAGAAAGAGTTTCCCCACTTGTTCAAGAACTAGCCGAATCTCGAGGACGAGATTCATTTTAAGTAGGGTAGGTTTGTAACACCCGCGTTTTTAGCCCCTAATAAATCATCTGCTAAATCACGCGTGTTTTTCAAAACCTTTCCGCTGAGTTCGATAGTCTCCCCAAAACCCCGATCATCTTTTCCCTCTCCCCTTCCCTCGGTGCGCGTTCCGCGAATCCTGCCGGCACCGCCCATTCCGCCCGCCATCACTCGAGCCACCGCCGCCCTCCGCGTCGTGTCGCACAACACCGCTGCAGCGCCGCTGTCGGCCACCTCACCGGGAATCCCGGGCAAGCCACGGTCCCGCCGGTCGGCCCGCCTCGCCATCACCGCCGTCCCAGAAATTCCGCCGACACCCGAAAACCCGGAAATCCCACCAAAAATCCTTTCCCTAATTTTCCTGTTTTTCCCAAAAATTTTCCCCAATTTTCCTCTTTCTTTTTTTTCCTTCTCTTTTCCTTTCTCCCTTTTCCTTCTTCCCTTTTCTCTTTTTTTCCTTTTTCCTTTCCTTTTCCTATTTTCTTTCCCTCCCTTTTTCCTTTCTTCCTTCTTCCTTCGGCGCCGCGCCCCTGCTCCCGGCCCGCGCCGCTGTTCCCAGCCCCGCCGGCCTACCTCTCCCTCTGGCGCACCGCACGCCGGCTCCCTCGCCTCACGCGACCGCACGGCGCGGCCGCACGCGTCGGCACGCCTCGACGCACGTGCCGGCCCTACCACGCCGAGCACGCGGGCACCGCCGCTAGTGCCGCTGCCGGCGAGCCGTCGCCTCATTTGCACAACGCCGCCACAGGTCGCCTTAACTCCAGCTCGCCTGAGCCGCTGCCCCTCACGTCTTATCCGCCGGCCGCCATTACTTCCCCTGCCCCGACCGGTCATCTCCGAGCGCCACCGCCGTCGCAAGCCGCCGGACGCCGCACACACCGCGCTGCGACGCGCCAGGAGAACGCGCCGGCCGCACCCTGCCGCACTGACGCCGGAGCACCGCTGACCGCGCCGGGCCCGTCGCGCAGCCGTGTGGGCGCCGCACCCTCTGCGCCGCGCCTACCGCTGCCGTCGCGTCGTCGGTCCCACCGCCGCGGACCGTCGGACGCAGCGCTGCCGCGCCCCGCCAACCCCACACCGCCGCCGAGCCGTCACATCCACTGCCAAGCCGCCATAACTACGTCGCGACGCCGCCGAGCCGTCACCTCGCCTGCACGGAGAGCCCGTCGCGACGCCATTCAAGGACGGCCGTCGCGACCCCGCTGCCCGAGCTGCCCACCTCGCCGCCGTGCCCGCCTCGCCGCCGGGGAGATTTTTCCTCCCCGAACCGCCTTAAGCTGCCTATATATAGCCCCAGGCCTCCTCGCCGTCCATCACCTCACCACCGAGCCTCCACAGCTATCCCTTGCTCCACCACCGCCACCAATTGCGCCGCCGCCGCTAGCTTCCGCCGCCGCCCACTTCTCGCCGCGGAGCCGCCTCCACAAGCCGCCTCAGCCCAAGGTGAGCACGGGGCTGAGTTTCCCTCGGCCTCCTCTCCGTTTTGCCCCACCTCCCGGCCGTCGCTGCGCACTGGACCGCCGGTGAGCGCCGCCCCTCCACCAGCCAGCCGCCCGGTCAACCCCCCTCCTCTGTTCTGTTCGAGAGGGAGGGGATGACCATTTAACCGAAAACCCCCCTGTCTTTTCTTTTATCACCCGAGCCCCCCTCTCTATTTCCCTCTCTCTTTTATTCCTTCCAAATAAAACCCTAGGCCATAAACCAATTTACGAACCAGCCCTACCTTTCCAAAGTCAATTACAAATAGGCCCTTAGGCTATTCTATTTACACCTCACCTTATTCATATTTTACAACTGAGTCCCCCTTCTATTAAACTTATTTACAACTAGGTCCTTAACCTTGCCTAATTAATCCTAATGACGCTTTTAACACGTCATTTCATGTCTATATTTCCGCCTGATCAATCCTAACTCTTGCCCCGGCCTTTTTCCTCTACATTTCCGCCGAGCCACCCATCCTTTCCCCCTAAATAATATTTATTCCTCCTTTTCTATTTTCTCCTCGAGCTCAGCCGGTAAATCTTTGTGTGCTTGTATTGATTGCATGCTTGCTTGTGTGTGCGCTATAGCTGACGGAGTGAACGAGGAGGAGTACCGCGAGCCGGGTACTATTTGATAGCACTGTAGCAAAAACACTGTTTCGGGAATACTATTTGATACTGTAGCATCGGGTACTGTTCATGAAGATCTAACCAATGATTTCAGGATGGACGGTTTTTAAGAGGGGGCAAGTCACTAGTACAGTGCTCAGTGACTTGCCTTCAGCAAGTCACTGAATCTCAATCCGAAGTGAAGAGGGAAAGTTCGAGGACTAAACTGGTCGATTCAGAAGTACAGGGACGAACTTGATCTTTTACTAAGAGTTTGATGACGAAATTGCCTATTTTGCCTAAAAAAATGTGTGTTTGGTAAGCCTATGATTGTGAGAAAAACTGTTATGAGCCGTGGGTTGCAAAAAAATATGTTGTGGATTGTGAGCTAAAGCATCATCACCATCTTAGGGTGTTTGGTTAGACTCTGGAGATGAAGTGAGGAGGTTCCTCCCGCCCCCCGCGTCGTCCTCCCCCTTCCCTGGTGCGAGCGGCTGGGCCTCGACGTGGGGCTGCTTTGAGCTGCAACCCCCACGACGGGGCTTTGAGGACGTCGTTGCTCAGGCTCGGAGCGTCACCGTTGTCGGCTTTCGACGACTTCAAGGTCGCATCTTGGGGGCTCCCGACCCTGCCTTCGGTCCAGATTCGCGCATGTCGCCGCTTCGTCGTCGTCGAGCCTAGGGAGCCCATCACCATCGTCGTCGTCATCTCTGATTGCGCCACCCATGTAGGCGTTGGGCGCTCTTGAGCCTCCTATCTGGTCGTGGTGTTGTTGAGGCGGTGGTCATGTTGACACCCTCCATTGGGGGTGTGGGGCATTGTCCCCCCTTTGGTGGTTTTTTGAAGTTCTTGGGCATGTGCTACCACTCGAATCTTTCGACGTTCTCTTCGGATGATGCTGCACTAGTTTGGTTGGTGGTCGACGATAGTATGCTCGTAGAAATCAACGCAATTTTGAACGTTTTTGGGCATTCTCAGTCGTTTCTTGGTCGCTCTTGGTCGTGTGGCGCCTGTAGTGGCTCTTCATCGTCATCAACTTGGATTGCTCGCTGCGATTCCGTCAGTTTAGCTCTCATCCAGGGATCAGTGGTCCCTTGAAATGTGGAGTTGGGTTTGGTAGCCTTCTGGCGAAAGCCTTCCATAGCATTGGCCACCTAGCTCATTTGGTTTCACCAGGTGAAGACTTGGGCTGCTCCTCCGTGGACAGTCGGACGATGATGGCGTCAGTGTTGCGTTCTCCTTAGATGCATCGTCTTGCATGACCCTCTCGCTCTTTCTCCTTTGGCTCTAGGTTGGTAGAAAACCGATGATGTGCGGATGTTCTTAGTGTTCTCTTTTAAGACAATTCCCTATTTGACATTAGAAAAATGACGCATTCCTTTGGCCCTCAAAAAAATTTCTTTTATTTGACACTGACGTCAACTTTCATTCCCAAATTAACATTCCGTTTCATTTTCCATCCAAGCACAGTTAAATTCCCTATGAAAAGACCATTGTGCCCCTTGAAGAACATGGGGCCGTCACTCTTTCTCTTTCTCATCCGTCCATTCCAAAACTCCATATGCTTCTCCCGGTCCTCCCTCCCCCTACCCGGCCTTGGAGCTCACCCTCACCAGCACGTCATCCGCCCCGCCCGAGCGCTCCTCCTCGGCATTCCGGCCCTGGAGCTCTTCCTTGCTTCCCCGTCCTCAGCCAACCTCGGTTCCCAGAAGGGCGCCGCTAGGGCCAAGGGGCGTGCTGATCCCCGAAGGGGGTGGGAGCTGGACGGGTCAACAGACGAGGCAACACTGCGCGAGGATGCGGAAGGAAGGGGCCGGCGTGCTCCGTCGTTGGTCGTTCCTCAAAAACAAGAAGTCTCCAGCATCTGCAAGCTGTGATGCTGTCAGCACCCTCGATTTTTTTCTCCTCCAAATTAAAGTGTGTTAGTACACTAATTGAATACACAAGCCATCAAATTGAGTTCCCTACAGTAGCTTATATGGACCGATCGAAACTTGCCAATGCCTAAATCGAGGTGGCGGCCCTGCTCCGCCATGGCCGCGGCGGGGTTCGCGCGCTCTGAGTGCGCCGAGGCGCAGACGGGACTTTGAGTAGAACTAGATTCTGCTCCCTGCCGTTGCCGCCAGCGAGGCCTGGCCGCGCCGCCGCCTTGGATGCTGCTCCCCGCCGGAGTCCGCAGCAAGAGTCCGCCACCGCCACCTGTGGCCTCACCGAGGAAAGCGCCGAGGGTCGCCGGGGAGCCTGAGGCCGTCCGTGGCAGAGTCCACGTTGAGGAGGCAGCCGCTGGTCATCGGGAGAGGTGCGGACGAGGCCGTGCAGTGTTGAGCAGAAGAGGAAGGAGGGAAGGTCAGTGGGACCCACATGGGTAAAATTGTCATTTCACAACGCACTTAGGCTGGTCGCACCGCAGACCTGGAAAAGCCTCGGAACGGCAAATATGCCGGTCGATGCGCTGCACCGCGGACCTGGAAAGCCATCTCGATACTCAGGTGGCTATAGTGCACCTGTTTCCCTGGCGATTCTACGCTCCGCCTCTATGCTCTCTTTCCACGGGCCCCGCGGGCCACATCGCCTTGCCCGGCCTCTCGCGCCATGCCTAGGAATTGTCCCGGCTCCGCCGTCCAGAGGAGAAGCGAGGTCGCGCCGTCGGCCTCGGACTCGACCTCGCCGCCGCTATCAGCCTCAGCCTCTCTCTTGGATCCCTGCAGGAGGGAGGGAGGCCGCCGGAAGTGGAGCAGCCAGGCCGCACCGTCGACAAGCTTCAAGCCGGCCCGCGCCTCCACCTCGTAGGGGAAAGGAGGGAGAGAGAGCCGCGGTGGCGCACGGGGACACAATGAGGAGGCCGCCGCGCACCGAAGAGGGCGTCATCGACGGAATTGGAGAGACGGAGGAGCAGGAGACGTCGATTCGGGCGAAGAGGAGGCCGCCCGGCGGTAGAGGAGGATGTCGAGGTGGGGGAGGAGGACGCCGCTACAGCAGGCTGAGCCGGCGGGAGGCGGCCGCGCCGGCAGATCCAGGAGGACGATGTGCACGGCCTCCTTCACTCCCCGACCGCGACGGCGAGCTCGAGGACGATGTGCACGGCCTCCTTCACTCCCCGACCGCGGCGGCGGCGATCTCGAGGACGGTGAGGGATCGACTGTCAGATCCAGACCCGCGCCGAGAGAGGCTGAGGAGGACGCTCGCACCGGTAGGGAGGATGAGGAGGAAGCTCACCGCCACTGGTGCCCGCGCCACACCTCCGGGCCGTCGGGTTGAGATTGTTTGGTGCGTGGCAATGGTGGATCTCGGAGGGAGAGACGGGAGGAAGAAGACGATTGTTGACTTGCAGTTCGCTTTGGAGGTGCAGCGACTGCTGCGTTTTTTTTTTGCTACTGAACGCCAAAAGGGTTCCTGTCATGCGGGCCCAACTCTCTTTACAGGCCTGTTTCACGGCCCAGCGGTGCGGGTAGCCTTACTCCCTCCATACCTGTAAAACAAGTTGTTTAGGACAACGACACGGTCTCCGAAGTACAACTTTGATTTCTTATTTTTATAAAAATACTTATTAAAAACTAACATATGTATACTTTTATGAAAGTATTTTGCAAGGCAAATATATTTATGTACTTTTCACATTTTCGAACTCAACAACTTAAAAGTTGTTCATGATTTATATTTCCAATATTTGACGGAAATCTTGTCCAAAACGACTTGATTTATAAGTATGGAGGGAGTAACTGACTTTAGATGGAAAATCTATCAGAATGTCAAAGGAGGAACGAAAAAATTTTCAGAGTCAAGAAAGAAACAACTATATTTTTCAGTGTCAATAATCTCTTCTCTTTTCTGCAGGTGTACGCTGTCTTAGTCTAATGTTGGGGTGCGGTTGTAAGACTGTCTCTAACAGTTCCCCGATCTGCATCTGCAAAACACACCAATATGCAGCAGGAGAGAGGGCATATGGCACGCGCAAAAAGAAGCCGCTTCCAGCAGCACCGTGCAAGCCGAAGTGCATCTGCAGGGGGCAATTGCCTCCCGCCAGGAGGGAGAGGGCCGGGCGTGCGGCGGAGCTCGACCACCAGCCGCCCCGCGCTCGGAGGAAAGGGAAGAGGGAGGTAGCAGAGGAGGCGAGGGAGATGGCGGTGCCGGGAGAGGAAGAGGAGGAGCCGGCCACACCCACTGCGCGATCGCCGACCGAGAGGAGGAGCCACCCTTGCTCGATTCGCGGCGGCGGGCTCGATTCACGGCGGTCAAATCCGACGCGAGGAGCTGCGGTGGCGGCTGGATTCGGCGCCGGCGAGCCCTCCGCCGACCCCTTCCTCCGCTCCGCTCTCTGGTCCGGCGGCGGTCTCGAGGGCGTGTCTGCACTCTCCTCCTTCCTCCCCTGCTCACGTGCGCGGCCAGGCTTCGGGCGAGGGAGGCGAGGTGCGGGTGGAGTAGCGTGGCGGCGGACGGGGAGGCCTGCGAGGGAGGGCGTGGTGGAGCTCGAGTAGGCGTCGGCGTCGGCGTCGGTGGGTCGTGCTCCTCGATCTACCCGCCTCGAGGCCGCCGCAGGAGAAGGCCGTGTGGTCGAAGCGGAGCTCCCGCGGGTCGCCCCCCGCCTCCGCGAATCGAGCCCCGCCGCCGTGAATCGAGCCTGCCGCCGCGAATCGAGCCCGCCGCCGACCGAATCAACAGCCGGGAAGGAGGCGGCCGGGTCGAGCCAAGCGGCGGGGAAGTCAACGCGCGGCCGTGGAGCTCCTCCTCCACCTGCGCCTCATCCGGCTCCGCGCCGGCCTGGAGGATCTGCAGCTCCGCGACGGCCTGGAGGACGTGGGGGAGGGAGAGGGACGAGGACGGAGGGGAGCGGTTGGAACTGTGCCGATGAAGAAAGGAGAGAGAAGCCTCCAGTTTCCCCGAGGATGCGCCTGCCGCCGAGTTCGTCTGCAAAAAGCAGATCGCGATGCAGTGACCGATGGACGATGAACAGTGCCACTTCTTTCTTCATTTTGCAAATTCAGTAGCATATGCAGACTCCGCTGGAGTCAGTCTAAGCCTGTTTTCGGTTTCTTGTGTCAAAGTATAAACCCACTTAGCTCATTAAAGATAGCTCTTCAAAGCTACTAATCCACTAATAATATTCCTTAGTGATAATTTATTCAACTTTTGCACTTTTACAGAATGTTGACAACATTTTTTCATTTAATATTTTTCAGAATCTTGACAATATCTTTTCGCCAACATTATCTAAAATGTTGACAACATGTTTTCGCTCAACAGTTTTAAAATGTTGACAAAATGTTTTGTCTAACATTTCTCAGATGTTGACAACATTTTTTCGTCCAACATTTTTACAAAATATTAATAACATTTTTTCATGACATTTTAAGAAATGTTGGACCAACTTACATTTTTTCGTCCAACATTTTTACAAAATGTTAAGAACATTTTTTCATGACATTTTAAGAAATGTTGGACCAAATATTTATGCGCACCAACATTCTTTTCACGAAATGTTGGATCAGCATTTTTTCTACTTTTCCCGTGAAATGTTGGACCAATGTTTTTCAACATTTTTCAAAAAATATTGAACCAACATTTATTAAAAAATCATTTCAATATTTTTCTAAATGAATTTCAATTTTTTCTGGTCAGGCGTGGTTGGCGCCGGAGCCGGCCACGGCGGCACCAACACCGGGAGGTGCCGCGTCGGCCGGCCATCGCCACGATAGCCCACGAGGGCGCGCCAGCCGGGGAGCCCCAGAGGAGCGTGCAGCATAGGAAGGCCCGACTAGCTCGGCGGCACGACGACCATGTGCGCGACGCAGGGAGGCTAGGCAACCTGGCGGCGTGGTGACCGGCGGAGAGGAGGGGCGGGGAGGCGTGCATCGGTCGGGGCAGCACATCTGGCCGGGGAGGCACGCCTGATGCAACGACGACGACATTGGGTAGAGGGGGGTGCAGGGAGGAGGAAGAAGGGTGGGGGGAGGTGCAGGTAGGTTTTGGACTATTATTGAGTTGTTGTTGGGTCGTTGTTGGGTTATATACTATAGTTTCAACCCTTTCCCTTGTTCGGGAAGACATAGGATTCCCAGCAACGAGGGAGGGGAAGAGTCTCGTTATATATGGGCTAGCCAGCTTCACAATCTTCTCTTATCCCCCCTAACAAAAGTGATGTCCCTTTACATAAATTGGTACTCCCTCCACTTCAAATTGCAGGCCATTTTAACCTTTTTACCTAGATATAGATTGTCTGAACATATAGCAAAACCTTTGAGCTTTTCAGAGTGGTCTCTCCTCACTTCTGCATCCAAAGAAATCAGAGTGGCTTGCATTGCATTGTGCTACCGCGTAACTCCAACGCCCAAGAACAAACAGTCACAGAACCTCCAATGCTCAAGGACAAAGCAAAATAGCCGCATAACCTCCAATGCTCCAAAACAAAACAAACTAAGCGCACAAACAGATTCACGAAAGGGTTCATTGAGTTGTTTATTGTTGCCCACGAGAAATTTTGGGGAAGGAACCGATGTCTGTTAATCCTCACAAACTTGACCTAACAGTAAAGGAAAGAGTCAACAGGATCATCCTGATTGCTGTCGCAAGTTGGCACATACTACAAAGGAGTCATTTCAATAAACACAGTTCGAAAATGACTTGATAACACGAAGTCCTAGCTTGGAGCAAACAGGTGTAACCACAATGGTGCCACTGTAACACCCTGCGGAGAAAACAGTACCCATTGATGCAAACATCACGACCACAAATATGGAACAGAAAAAGGGAGCACTGTTTTCACAACATAGTGTAAAATATAGCTCTGGAGGGAAATCTGCTTACTTCAGATCAAGGAGCAACTCCGAAGATCAGCAATCCAATATTTACATGGTGTCCAGTGGCCCCAGAACTTGTTACCTACGTACAAAGACAAATTCTAGATGAGAATACTAGCATGCAAAACAATATCGAGTCACTGAGAGGAGGCGTTCACCTTCTATACAGTGCCTTGATATCCTGGCGCACTGCTTTAGTATCCAATAATCCATCCCCAGAGTCATCAATGTCGACTTGACTGAGCTTGAAGTCTTCTGTTGTACAGTGTTCACTCCATTCAAACCAAAGCTTCGGTATGACTTCCTTCTTGAATGCAGCCTCATGGTGCTTCTCCTCAGAAGAATCAGCAGCTACAAGCCTGTATACAAACACTTTCTTCTGCTGTCCAGGCCTGAATGCACGCCCGATCGCTTGACGGGTGACAGATGGGTTCAGGTGAACATCTAAAATGACAACTCTCGATGCACCGACAAGGGAGATGCCCTCACCACATGCCCTGATGGAACCAAACAGCACTTTTGCATCAGCAGAGTTGTTAAATTGATCTACAATAATTTCTCTGTCTTCTTGACTAGTATCACCAGAGATCGTGAAAATCTCTTTCCGCACATGCCAGCCTTTATCCTTAACCAGCAGCCTTTCCAAAAATTTCATTGGAAGTATATATTGGCTAAAAGCAAGTAATTTCTCTCCTGCAGAATTAGCAAGTGACAGGATATTCATGAAAAACCTGGCCTTCACCCCATCTCTCACATTGATGGTGTCAATGATATCATCAATTGACTTATCTGTCAAGGTGTTAGCCCTATCCTCAGCATTAACTTCTGAAATTTCTGAAAGACAAGGATGAACATACAATGAAGTATCTACTGCACTTCTTTTGAACTTGTCATATGCTCCCATCTTCTTTTGAGTGATCTCTTTCTGCACGGGAGTGAGTTTCAAGAACACGCTGAAGTCTATTAAGCCAGGTAGTTCATCTAAGATATCACCCTTATAGTAGTGAAGCACATCCTTTGTAAGTTCTCTAAGACCTCTAATGACATGAGCTTTCCTCTTGAAGTTTTCATCATGCAACAAGGTTTCTTCAACTGACTCAGTAAATGCATTGTCACCAATCCCTTTCGAACTTCTACCTGACATTACTACTTGACTCATTATCCGTCTAACAATAGGACGGGATGATTCCATCTTGAGAAACTTTGGGCGAACAAGATTCAAGATGTTAAACACTTCGTTAACGTGATTCTGGAAAAGTGTACCTGAAAGGACCACTTTGCGTGGTGTTTCCACTCTATTCAGAGATTCTAGTACATCAGTCTCCCGATTTCTAGGTGTATGACCCTCATCCATTATCAAAAGGTTGGGGACCTTAAGCAGCCTGTCCCTACATGCAGCTGCTGCTTTGCTGCACCCATCATCAGTGATGATTGTGGAGAACTGCTTGTATCCAAGAAACAGTATACTCATCTTGTCTTCCCATGATTTGAGGACTTCCAACTGGTCTACTCTTTTTTCAGCCTTAACAGAGTAGAAATCATACAATGGTATATCCTGCACTTGCCACTGTTGAATTTCTTTCTTCCATGTGCCTAATATCCCTTTGGGAAGCACAACAAGGGGCCTTGCAGATGGATACCTTGCTAGGAAGCTCTGAATGAAACTTATAAGCATAAATGTTTTCCCCGAACCTGGGGCATGAGCAAGAATGCAACCTCCAGGCTTGTCTCCAATCAAATTCTTAACCAAAAAGTTGAATCCTTCCAACTGATGTGGTCTCATTTGCCTAGCATGTCTAGGATGAATAGCAATATCTGAAACAATGAAATCTTCCGACAGTTTAACAATACCATAATCTTTCTCATCAGCATCCTTTGAATGTCCTCCATAGCAATTTGTTCTTCTTCTTGAAGCCTGAAATGGAGAAAACATTAAGGTCACTTGGTTTCTCCAATACTATTCTCTTCTGTGCAGATTTACACATTTGAATCTCATGATAACAATATAAAGTTGACATTAGTTTACAAAATTGCTACATTTCTGTTACTTAGCCCATACCTAGCATGTTGTATCACAAGATACATGCACATCCTGATATTAAAGACACAACACTGAAAAAGTGGCAGTCACTGAATATTACACATTAACTACCATTACCAAAAAAAGAAGGCAGACCAATTTCTCACCAATTGCTTAAGAGTAGACAGTAATAATTAGATGTATATACACCTCTTGTATCTACTCATTAGTGTAGGGTGCTATCTGCACTTTGTACATGACCATATCTGCTCCTTTGAGCAATGGAATAGATGAGTTACGTTCCTAACAATAATCAACTCATCAAAGAGATAATAACAAATCACAGGGGAGCAATAAAAAATCTCAGGCTTTCAGCAAAATGCCCCAAGTTCAAGGTTAATCTTAATCTGCAACTAGTATCAAACAGCAATTTTTTAATGATTTTATACTGTTTGATACTAGTTGGCACTGTAAGCAAGAAAAGGTTGACATTCTCGAGGATATGAAAATATGGCATTTGTTACATTTCACAACTTGTTCCATGTGCTTGCATGGTGAGGATAATGAAGTTACGGAGGCAGAGTATAGAACAAGTGCATATCAATTTGAATAGGAAGATAAGCTAACAGCACAAGTGCTAACAAATTAAACACTGAAAGGAGCATGTAGCGGAACTGATGTCAAAGAGTAAGGAACTAGAGCATATCAAGTGAAATGAGCAGATAAGCTAACAGAACAGGTGTTCAAAACTTGAAACTGAAGGTATGTGAAGGTGAAGCAGAACTAATGTAAAGAATCAACTACCAGACCTTTTGCTAAACAAGAACAACCACCTCAGAGCCTACCCTTGGAATTTTCACATAATGAAAACTACATGCATGCATAAAGAAACTATACTGCTAAATGAACTATAGCTACAAAAGCCTCCAGTATCTTAAACAAATTACAAACCTTTTTCCACTGATAATCAATTATTGATTCAGCTCTTCTCACAATCATACCACAGATACGGCATACATGGCCCAAATCTTCATGAATCCGAATGTCATGAATGCAGTCGACGTCCTCCATCTTTCCATTATCCTCTTCTTTCTCATTTGCTCCATCATCAACGTCAAGCTGGACCAATTATAGTAGCCAGATCAAGAATCACAGATAATACAGAGTGGTTACTAACAACCGAACTGAACAGCAAATATGCAAACTTATCATGATAGATATCAAGCTTCAAAAAGATAAAGGAACACATTTTAAACACTTAAGCTAATGAATCACTGTGCATTATTTAACATTTAGCTCCCATCTAATGAGATACTCCCTTTTATTGGGACTTACCATGTCAGAATACAAATTGTAATCTAGGTGTAATTGATATTATGGCTGTGCGTAAAAATTAACACAGTAACAAAAATAATTAAGTTATTGTGATCTCGACATGTCTATTGGAGCATTTCATCCTTCATAGACACAGATTTTCTCCATCTCTGTAAAATTCTCTTTTGATATTTTGCTATTTAGCAGTGTTCATATTGTTTACTTGACCTTACATTGGGAAAGACTATATTTCTTGTAATCAACCAGGCAAAATATACTACCGTGAAGAAGCTTCGCAGAAAGCAGTGCTCAATATTCAAATATACAAATTACAAAATAGATAATACAACAACTATTTCACAAGCAATTTTCGAATAGTGCTGCATTATGAACCAAATTCTGTGGTTGACACTCTTACCTTTGTGCTTTCAACAGCCAACGCGAAATCTTTCCAATATTCCTCAAGACCATCACTTCCATTTTTTGGTTTCTCCTCTTCCACTATAGGCATGTCAGGTTCTGATGAAATGTCAGTTTGCTGTAAACCTGGTGATAAATCAGCTGGATCTAAGCCAGTTTTTCTTTTCCTTTGTCTAGGGTCAGTGGTGGCATCTTCCATGACATGCAAGCTGGGGTCTGACCTCCTTCGCTTTTTCTCCGTAGGAAGTGAAAGGAACACTTGTGTTTCTGCCCTCTTCTCCGCTATGTTAGTAGCCTAGAATGAAAAACAAGAGTTACAAGTTGGAATACAAAGTCATCCATCTTGGTAGGCATAGTAGAATATGAATATACACAATAATACAGATTTTTTTGAACATTCATTTTTACTGAAATTAAAAGGTACATACCACGAGATCTTGCATACGCTGCTCCTCAGGCCTTTTCTGCAACACAACTCTCTCAAACTGAATAGATGGTTGCCAGCTGGTTTGCAAAGGAAATTGATTCATTAAAGCTGAACTTTGACCATATGGAACAATCTGTGTATTTTTGTCTCCTTCAGCATGCATGGTTTCAGATGGTTGGCACATCCCATTTGATGCCACCCATTTTGTGACATTACTAGCCAATTCAAATGTTGTCAATTGTTTGTTTGTCTTAGGCACCAACTTATTGTATCCTGAATTGTTTCCGTCCTCATCATCTGAATCAAGAACTATGATGTCAGAATTTCCTTTTTGTTCTGTTGGCTCCATAGAACGATTCTTCAATTTGCCACCTGCCATTTTCCCAGCTATGACAGAATTTTCAGAGTTACGCTCCAGACTAGAAAGGAAGTTGATCAATTGGACCTTGCGCTGACGAATGTTTTCCCATTCCTTACTAGCACTGCCAAAACCCAAACTGGGGACATTAGGAAGTGCATGACCACTGGAATAGGTTGCAACTCCAGGTGTAAATATGCTGTTGCGCTCAGTAGATTTTCTGTGCCTGCTGTAACATTTGCCTAGAAAAGACAGAGGGTAGTTACATATCATGGGAGAGAACGGCCAGGTAAAATTTTTGGCAATGTCAGTAGTGATTGTGCTGATCATGTGTATTTCTATGGAAAGCATCAACGGTGCATTTCCCAGAGAGAAGCATAGGCAATTTAATAAGTTGCAAATACAACACACCTTTTGTTTGCAAAGTTCTAGCAGTATAAATGCATCCAACTGCACAAATATATAAGGAAAAACATGATTTTACTAGTTGTTAACCTCACGGAGATGGCAATCATAAGAAATAGCATGCATAGGAAAAAGATGAACTAGAAAAAAAAAAGAGGAGAAAGATGAACTAGAAATGAAAAAAAAGCTTCACTTAGAGAACAACCAGCCTAGTCAACCTGCTTATGTACCAATAAGTGTGACCATAACCAAAGAATGAACAGACATTTCACGTATATGTTATTTATATTTTACTTGATCGCCAAGCAGGCTATCTGTGAACAACGTGATCACCTTACTGGTTGTACACTGTTGTTAGATTCATTTTAGTGCCCGACATGAAGTACAAGGCAAACATTTATTCTAAGTTTGGGGGTACTGATCAATGCAGTCTATAGCTAGCTAAATATTGAGCAGAGTACAACAAATCTAAACCTCTGTGATATCTGATTCACCGATTTCTTTTCAGTCAGATAACCATCCTAGACACAATGGAGCACTGTTTCAGCAAACAGAACAGAGGCAGGTATCCTTACAGCAGAAAAGAAAAACAGCAAGGAACATGTTAAGCACAAAGAAAGGTGAACAAAGTGGTCACCTTACTGGTTGTACATTGTTGTTAGATTCATTTTACTGCCCGACATGAAGTACAAGGTAAACAATTATTCTCTAAAGTTTGGGGGTATTGATCAATGCCATCTATAGCTAGCTAAATATTGAGCAGAGTACATCAAATCTAGATCTCTGTGATCTCTGATTAACCGGTTTCTTATCAATCAGATAACCATCCTAGACACAATAGAGCACTGTTTCAGCAAACAAAACAGAGGCAGGTATCCCTAAAGCAGAACACAAAAAAAAAAAAAAACATCAGCAAGGAACTTGCTAAGCACAAAGAAAGGTGACTAGACAAACAATTCTCTCCGAAAGGACATGCCCTCAATTGAAACGGCATTTTCCATCAGTAACGTATCAAGCCTTTTGCCAAATCAGCGTACGAACAATTTATTATAATACTAATCCAATAAAACGGATACAGAGAGCCAAATAAATGCATAAATAAGACTTTCCATTCATGGAACCCAGATACGTCCTGACCTTCAGCGTTTCACCTTTTGCCAAATCAGCACATGAACAATTTATACTAATCCAATAAAACACATACAGAGAGCTAAAAAGTGACTTTCCGATCATCGAACTCAGATACATCCTGACCTTCGGCGTTTCACCATTTGCCAAATCATCACATAAAAAATTTATAATACTAATCCATGAAAAAGCATACAGGGAGCTGATAAATGCCTGAATAAGACTTTCTATTAATCAAACCCAGAGAATTCCAGCTTACGAAGGCAAGCTGTGCCACGGTGACCCCCAACAACAGAAGCGTGTATCCCAGCCGAGAAAACCACACCGGCCGTAATCACCGAGGCAGATCATCAAAACTGAATCCATATGGAGACCGTGCGGAGAAAATAAACCAAAGCATTTGGGAATGCCAGCCTCGTGTCGGCACAATCATACACAATCCCCGCAGACCAGAAGAAATTTCTCCCCACAATCGAACCCCCAACAAAACCCTAAATCCCCACCCCCGACGGATCCCCACCGAGGCCCTCGCCGAACAGCGCAAAATGCAGCATCATACATCCCCCACGCACAGACGGGAAAATCAACAGGGGGAAATCAATTAAAAGGACATTTCCCAAAAAAGTAGGAATCGTAGCCGCACGGGGAATCCTTCCGCCACACGATCAGAAGCGAGCAGGGTGGAAAGGGGGGTGAGGGGACTCTCACCAGAGGGCGGGGTCAGCGGGTCGCCGCCGCCGGCGGCCATTTCGGCGTGAGCCGGAGGGTCGCGTGGAGAGGGGAGGCCGAGGCGGGCTGAAGGCTCGAGGCGAGCGGGTGCGCCGTCGTCTCTTGCCGAGGGGGGTAGTCGGGTGACGGCGTCCGGCGTGGCGCGGAGGTGCGGACTCCGGAGCCAGCGAGCACTGCCGCGGACGGGGCGGCGGCGCGGCGGGCGGGCGGTGGAGAGAACCGGGGGAGGGGAGGGGGCTTTTGTGGGAATCTCCGCTTCGGTGATTCGGTCGGGGGGGCTCAGACCACCCGCACTGGGGCCTTTCACTGTCTGCCTCGGCCTCGGGCTCCGGGTCCGCACCACTGACGTGTCGCGCGGTGGGGCTGGGTGGCAGTGGCAGAGACGGGCTGAGATAGTGGGAGGCGTACGTGGAGGAGGAGAGGGGCAGTCGCGCTGGCCGGTGTGCCGAGGTGGACTGGCCAGTGGCCAGGTCTACGGGCTACGGTTGTGATGATTTGTCCAATGATGGATGTAACGGTGGACCTAGGGAGTACATCTGTCAAAAAAAAAAACAGTGTCCACAAAAAGCATATCCAGTTACTCGATCCTTAGGGCTATCCGCAGCAGTTTTCTGTAAAAATCATCCTGTAAACCAATATTTGGAGGGTTTCTTAAATCATTTGGTTCCTTAAATTTCATTTTGCTTCAGCAGCATCCTCCAAATCCATCCCCTACACGTGGGTCCCACATATTTTTTTTTAATCTTTCCCTTCCCATCTTTATCCAATCCTGCACGCCGCACCCCCACCATCCACGCCGCTGCCTCTGCGCCGGCGGGACCCCACCACCGACGTCGGGCGTTATTCTTCCCTACGCGCCGGCCACAGCGGCCGCAGGGCCTCCACGGCCGCCGCGCGGACGCCGGCCTCCCCTCGCGGTCCCCGGCGTAGCACCTCCTCTGTCGTGCGGCTGGGCGCTCGACGCCATGGCCGACGCCGGTGACGAGGTGGATGAGATCGACATCCCCGGCTCCGCGCCGTGCGGCTGGGCGCTCGACGCCATGGCCGCTGCCGACGACGGTGAGGGCGTGATGGCCGGAGAGCAGAGGAGAGGCGGCGAGATGCGTAATCCGCGGGAGGGGGGCTCAAGATCCCAGAGTCCGGCGAGATTCCTCCCTCCTCTCCTCCTTATTTTGCCGGCCGCAGGTGCTCGAGCTTCGGGATGAAGGGGGGAATGAGCTCCTGGGCGGAACCGGAGTCCGGGAGCACGGGGAGCGGCGTCGTGGGCGTGCGGTGGCGGACGCGTTGTCGTCGGCGGTGGTGGCGGGCAAGGCCGAGGCCGAGGCGGAGGCGCCCCCGGCTCGCGCGCCCCGCAGTTGGAGTGTGGCCAGCGCCCGCGCGCTCCAGGCGAGGTGGCCGCGGTTGGGGCCGGCGCACCCTCGCAGCAAGTGAGGTGGCCACGGCTGGGGCAAGCTCGCCTGCGTCGTGCTGCCTGCTCGAGGGCGAAGGGGCGGGGATGGGCGGACGGCGGGAGGCCCCATCCTTGGCTCGTTCGCTGGCGTGGCTGCTCACCTCGGTGGCTGCCGACGCGTGAGGTCAAGGAGCATGCTGGCGCGCGGGGGAGGATGGCTGCGGGCGCGGACGCCGACCACCGCGGCGTTCGGCCGAAGCAGGGCGAGCCGTTCGCCGTCGACTGGAGCAGCTCTGCGCCGCGCCGTGCTCGCCGAGCCTCGCCGCACGCATCGCCGGGCTACCTCACGGGGGAGGGAGAGAGGGACGGGAGGGAGGGAGGAAGCAGAGGAGGCGTGTAGCAGACAGCAAGAGGGAGGGGCGCACGTGCACCGGGTTTGGGGGAGGAAGGGATCTCCCCCAGGTTTGGGGAGGAGAGGGAGCTCCCGGAAATTTACAGAGTTGTTTACAGGATACTGTTGCGGTTGGTTTTGGATCAAATATCCCCCGTATTAAGGGTACAGGATCATTTAGGGAGCACTGTTGCGGATAGCCTAACAACTGAAAAACTGGATTGTGTGTGTTAGAAGAGGCCGTAAACTATTCCATTTAAAAAAGAACAAGAAGAAATTCTACCGGTCTCAAAACAATGCGTTTAGTTCCAAAATTTTATTTACTCTGGAGTTACAATCAGGTCATGTAGGAATTGATGACCAAGAAATGGAATTTAAGCTCATTCAAAACAAAATGTGCATGCATTGATATTTCCAGTATCAGTACCACCCATCCCCAACCCAATTTCACTTTCTGGTCTCTGCCGCAGGTCAATCACTGTTAGTATAGGATATGTAGGAATTGTTGACCAAGAAATGGAATTTCAGCTCATTCAAAACATAATGTGCTTGCATTGATATTTCCAGTATCAGTACCACCATCCCTAACCCAAGTTTAGTTTCTGGTCTCTGCCGCAGGTTAGTCACTGTTAGTATCAACTTTTCTAGCTTTTCTTAAATGCACTTTCATAGTTTTCACCAACAATAAAAAAGACAAGTAGAATTATAAGATTAATTTGCAATCTACATAATTTATTTACTTTCAAGTTACAATCAGGACATGTAGGAATTTATGACAAAAAATGGAATTTAAGCTCATTCAAAACAAAATGTGCATGCATTGATATTTCCAGTATCAGTACCACCCATCCCCAACCCAAGTTTACTTTCTGGTCTCTGCCACAGGTCAATCATCGTTAGTATCAACTTTTCTAGCTTTTCTTCAATGCACTTTCATAGTTTTCACCAACAATAAAAAAGACAACTAGCAGTATAAGATTAATTTGCAATCTAAATAATTTAGTCTGAAGTTACAATCAGGACATGTAGGAATTGATGACCAAGAAATGGAAGTTAAGCTCATTCAAAACAAAATGTGCATGCATTGATATTTCCAGTACCGGTACCACCCATCCCCAACCCAAGTTTACTTTCTGGCAAGGTTCAGCTAGGCGACGCCTAGGCGGCGATTCCGCACGATTAGTCGTGAGTCGAGGCCCGTCGCCTCGCCTAGGGGGTAGTCAGACCCCTAGGCGGACGTGGCAGCGGCGGAGGCCAGGAAAGGCTGGCGGCGGAGGTCGGGGATGTGCGGTGGAGGCTAGGAACGGCCGATGGCGACAGAATAGGCAGGGGCGGCCGCGGGAACACGGAGGATGAGGAGGAGGAGGAGGAGGAGAAGGACGCACCTGAGCCGGCGGCGGCGGAGTTCGACTGGCGGCCGCGACGATTCGAGCGGAGGACGTTCGTGCGTCGGGGGATAGGTGGGAGGAGATGCGGATAAGGTGGGAGGAGAGGTGGGCTGCTGGAGTTGGGCCTTTTCATGAGCCTTTTCATGGGCCTTTTTCGACTTAAGGCCCACTGACTTCCTGTTTTTTGGAATGCTACTCTCCTTGAACCAATATATCATGTATTGATTAATTGATTATGTATTGATTAATTGATTATGGCTATTTTGCAAAACGCCTAGGAACGCCTAGGCGCGAGTACTCCCGACTAGGCGCTTGGCAGTGGGTCAGCGCCTAGGTTCCGCCTAGCACCCAGCTGAACCTTGCTTTCTGGTGTCTGCCGCAGGTCAATCACTATTAGTATCAATTTTTCTAGCTTTTCTTCAATGCACTTTCGTAGCTTTTACCAACAATAAAAAAAACAACTAGCAGTATAAGATTAATTTGCAATCTACATAATTTATTTACTCTAAAGTTACAATCAGGACATGTAGGAATTGATGACCAAGAAATGGAATTTAAGCTCATTCAAAAAAAAATGTGCATGCATTGATATTTCCAGTATCAGTACCACCCATCCCCAACCCAAGTTTACTTTCTCGTCTCTGCGGCAGGTCAATCACTATTAGTTTCCACTTTTCTAGCTTTTCTTCAATGCACTTTCATGTTTTCACCAACAATAAAAAAGACAACTAGCAGTATAAGATTAATTTGCGATCTACATAATTTATTTACTCTGAAGTTACTGTCAGGACATGTAGGAATTGATGACCAAGAAATGGAATTTAAACTCATTTAAAACAAAATGTGCATGAATTGATATTTCCAGTATCAGTACCACACATCCCCAACCCAAGTTTACTTTCTGGTCTCTGCCGCAGGTCAATAATATCAACTTTTCTAGCTTTTCTTCGATGCACTTTCATAGTTTTCACCAACAATAAAAAAGACAACTAGCAGTATAAGATTAATTTGCAATCTACATAATTTATTTAGTCTGAAGTTACAGTCAGGACATGTAGGAATTGATGACCAAGAAAGGGAATTTAAGCTCATTCAAAACAAAATGTGCATGCATTGATATTTCTAGTATCAGTACCACCCGTCCCCAAACCAAGTTTACTTTCTGGTCTCTGCCGCAAGTCAATCACTGTTAGTATCAACTTTTTTAGCTTTTCTTCAATGCACTTTCATAGTTTTCAGCAACAATAAAACAGACAACTAGCAGTATAAGATTAATTTGCAATCTACATAATTTATTTACTCTGAAGTTACAATTAGGACATGTAGGAATTGATGATAAAGAAATGGAATTTAAGCTCATTCAAAACAAAATGTGCATGCATTGATATTTCCAGTATCAGTACCACCCATCCCCAACCCAAGTTTACTTTCTGGTCTCTGCCGTAGGTTAATCACTGTTAGTATCAACTTTTCTAGCTTTTCTTCAATACACTTTCATAGTTTTCACCAATAATAAAAAAGACAACTAGCAGTATAAGATTAATTTGCAATCTACATAATTTACTCTGGAGTTACAATCAGGACATGTAGGAATTGATGACCAAGAAATGGAATTTAAGCTCATTCAAAACAAAATGTGCATGCATTGATATTTCCAGTATCAGTACCACTTATCCTCAACCCAAGTTCACTTTCTGGTCTCTGCCGCAGGTCAATCACTGTTAGTATCAACTTTTCTAGCTTTTCTTATTTGCACTTTCATAGTTTTCACCAACAATAAAAAAGACAACTAGCAGTATAAGATTAATTTGCAATCTACATAGTTTACTCTGAAGTTACATTCAGGACATGTAGGAATTGATGACCAAGAAATAGAATTTAAGCTCATTCAAAACAAAATGTGCTTGCATTGATATTTCCAGTATCAGTACCACCCATCCCCAACCCAAGTTTAGTTTCTGGTCTCTGCAGCAGGTTAGTCACTGTTAGTATCAACTTTTCTAGCTTTTCTTAAATGCACTTTCATAGTTTTCACCAACAATAAAAAAGACAACTAGAAGTATAAGATTAATTTACAATCTACATAATTTATTTACTTTGAAGTTACAATCAGGACATGTAGGATTTGATAACAAAAAATGGAATTTAAGCTCATTCAAAACAAAATGTGCATGCATTGATATTTCCAGTATCAGTACCACCCATCCCCAACCCAAGTTTACTTTCTGGTCTCTGCCGCAGGTCAATCACTGCTAGTATCAACTTCATCTCAGGAACATTCAAACAAACCAACCATAGTCTCAAAACACCACTGGAAACTGGATGGCTCCTGATGCTAAACTGTTGAAGAGAAAGGAAGACAAATATCTGGTTATATAGAGGACCGCCAGTGATAAGTTGTATCATCTTTTTTGCAGCACCCTACTGGTGGTGTCACATACATGGAGCTGGGTAGCAGTCCTCCACAACATGGATGAGAGGGAAAAGACCAATATGGAAAAACAAAGGCATAATCCCAATCAGTTCATCTCAATCTGCATCCCCTGTTACTTATAAAAAACAGTGCATATGGTATGCTTATACTCCTATAGTATGTGTCAGACATAAACAGATGATCTGGGTGAATCTAAGAAACTGAAAATTAAGGCACATATGTCATGTATAGTGACACCGCTGCAAAAGCAAAACCATCAGTGGTAAGTAGGAAACAATGATAACCAGCCAGGTCGAATTGTGGCACTGGTCCATCATTCAGTTGAAATCAATTAGTTCTGAAAAAATAATGGAAACGAAAGCAAAGGAAATGCCAAATCCACTCACACTTCTCTATTTCATCTACCCTTCAATACAAAGCATACAGAAGAGAGAATTTTTAAGTGTAAGCAGTCAAGTTTCCAAGCTCCTGCTGTTGTGTCTGGTTGTCTTACAAGATCAACAGCTTAAGGGGAAAAACAACCAGTACAACAAGCTAGTGAAAGCTGCTAGAAAGTAACACTACAGGTGTCAAACCTCACAGTGACATTGCCAAATTGGCAAGTGTCATATTTAGATTTTTAGCTGCATATATACCTCCTTGAACCAAACAAACAATCATAAAGAACCAAGCACCAACTACAACTTTTTACCAACACACCAAATACAAGGACAACTAGTAGTATACAGTTAATTGCAATCTACATAATTTACTCCGCAACTACAATCAGGACAAGTGGTAATCAGTGACCTCGAATGTAATTCCAGCTCCCCACCCAGCCAGGTAGCTAGGCCGGCAATAGGAACCTTGTTCCCATCAAAATGTGCATGCACAATGCCAAGGAGATGGTGAAGATGGCCATGGACTTGGCACCAAGGTACTTGACAGCAACTAGCCCCCTCTCAGTGACCTCGTCACGGGCGATGACAATGCTCTTCCTGGCACCATCAGACATCCGCTGTGCTAGGAAGTCAAGGAACGACCGGACAGTTTCCGCTGTGACCCTGCCTGTGACATCCAGAACGAACCTCCTGTTGCTCGGCACAGCCAGCGTGCTTGACACCTTCTGGATCACGCAGTTGGTGTCTGAATTTTGCCCCATACGCTCCATTGCTGCCGCTTCAATGCGAGCAACGGACGCCTCCTTAGCCAGCTGCCGCGACGTCCTGAGGAAGGTTTCCACAGCGCCATTGCAGACAGAGACGGCAAGGTCCTTGACCTTGGCCTCGTGCCTTGGGTCGGAGAGGCCAGCGAGCACCTGGTCGTTGGTGCGCACGGCGGCTGTGCGGTCGAGGTAGGCGGCGACCGCGGTGCTGACGAAGACTCGGACGAGGTCCGCGGCGGCCTCCTTGCCCGTAGCGCTGCAGAGCGCAGCCAGCCACCGCGGCTCCTCGCGGTCGCCGGACTCCGCGGTGCGGGCGTCGCAGGAGGCCAAGACAAGGTTCCTGGCGAAGCTTCCAACGACAGCGGAGGCGAATCCGGCACCTTCGGGGGAAAGGAGGCGGTCCAAGATCCGATCTTGGAGTGGGGTTTGGGGGTTTTGCGGCGATTGGTGTTGGTGAGAGGAGATGGCGCGGAGGACGCCGGAGGCGAGGGATTCGGAGAGGGAAGACGCAGCTGAGGAGACAGGTTCGGATGCGGCGAGCTTGGAGAGCTGGAGGAGGCTCCGGGGGAGTTGGTCGGAGTCGGAGCGGAGGAATTCGGCGAGGTCGGAACCGACCTGGGAGACGGCGTCAGCAAGGGAGAGGGCGGCGACGATTCGGCGGCGGTGATGGCGGTAGAAGCGGTAGAGGCCGTACCCGGCTGTGGCTGCGGCGGCGGCAAGGAGAAGTCGGCGAGCGCGGCGGCGGTGGGAGCAGAGGCAGGCGGCAGCTAGCGAGTCCATCGAGGCGAGGGACCGAGAGGGGGAGGCCACGGTGGCTGAGGTGCGTGGAATTGAGAGGGGGACCTCACAGTTTGCGCGTTTCCTCGCTCCCTCCCTACCTCGCGCCGTGCCGGCGCTCGGAGGAGGAAGAGCAGAGGAGACTGGATCGGAGGAGGGGAGGCGCCTGGGTCCGAGTCGTGTCCAGTCGTGCTCGTGCAGTGCAGGTCTCTACTACAACCCCGGCCCTGTCCCCATACACTACTACAGTCACCCCGGTTGAGCACACCGTGGATTCATATACTCAATATTTTCCAAAATTTAAGTTATTTATTTAGGTTGGTGCCAAACTGAACTCAATAATTTATAAAAATTTATACCGACATTTATTACTAGAATTGAGTTTCAATAAACCCATTATGAAATATGTTTTGATAATGCATTTATTACTGCAATCTTGACTTAGCATAAAACTAAAATGATCTCATTTTAGAGCCAAAAAAGTAGTTTATATTTTTAGGTGTCACCATTTAAAATAGTGCCCCATCATTTTCAAGAATAGCAGATTTCTTACCTTCAAGTAGTTGATGTATTTATTTTCGATATCATGAAGTTATCCTTTTTAGAATTCATAAAGTTTCATTACTAATGATGATTCAATTTTATTCATTTCACTTAAAATTGTGTTCAACTTTTCCATCTGTTCTCTTAAATTGGAGTGTTGAAGATAAGAAAACTTGTTTGATTTGGAACTACTTAGTTTATCCTAAACTTTTTTTATTTTAAATCAGAGTAACTCTTAATTAACATTAGTAGAAGAATAGCATTCCAAAGCCAAAAGCGACTTGTATGCAAAGGATGAATTAGTACCGTCGGGTGTGTGCCTACCAAGCCCCATAGCAATTTAGTGTGGCTGAGGCCGTGTTTGTTAGGGGGTGAAAATTTTTTCACCTCCTATTAAATACAATTTTGACTACTAATTAAGAGAATTAAATAAAGTCAGTTTCAAAACTACCTTCACAACCCCGAACAAAATTGCGAGACGAACCTAATGAGGCATTTGACCGCATGATTAGAACATGTTTACCGTAGCATTACTGTATTATGCTCATTAGATTTGTCGCGCAAAGTTACACTCATTTGTGAAAAGATTTTGCAAATAAATTTCATTTGGTACTCCATACATGCAAGATTTCTTTTTCATGAAATTTTTTTTCAGCCAACCAAACACGGCCGCGTACATGTATGAGAAATTACAGAGTGACACGGGACAGAAAAGAGCAGCCAGATTCTCACCAGAAAATTGCGGAGAAAAAACACAGCGATTCTCCTCTGATCTTCTACCGTACCCCTGCAAGCGCGACCCACCAGCCACGTCGCTATCAGCTTTTTTTTTTTAATTACACAGTACAACGCAGACGCTCACAACACGCACACTCACCCCTATGAACACACGTACGCAAACCCAACCCCTATGAGCACCTCCGAAGGACTGAGCACCGGCAGATCTGGAGATTCTCGAAGGCACCACTGGTGCTTCGTTGTCGACGGGAACGTCACTTACCACTTAATGCATAACGCCGAAAATTTCTGAAATAAATTCAGAAAAATGTGCGAGTACCAGGATTTGAATCCTGGTGGGTAACGTCCCACTGGACCGGACTACAAGCCCATTCGCACGTCGCTATCAGCTAGGCGCAACAAATCTGAAGGCGAGCAGCTGGGGATCCACGATGATGGGATCTACATTCTACCCGCGTGACGGCCCGCGTAGGGATTTCCGGTCGCTCGCGCGCGGATATTTGACAGTGTCCACGGCACAGCCTCCAGCATATAGTTTCGTTTTGCTTTGTGTAGTGAAATAGGTCACTCGATTTTAAGTCCTAAGTTTAAGTACTCTATTTTTTTTCTAGATTTACCGTTAACAAGGAGGAGCACGTGAGACGATCAAATAGGGACGGAGGGAGTACAGACGCTTTTCCTGGATCATGTTGGGTCCACGCAAACCCAAGCTGCTAGATCAGATTTAGTTGGCTTCCCAACCATCGACAACACCAGCATGTATTTTGGCAAGGCCCCAATCAGATTCATGGAGTATTTATATTGTTATATAGGTTGGAGTATTTCAAAAAAAACATTTTACACAGCAGTAGCATTAATTTGAAATCAACACAAACCCAATTTTGCCTTTCTTTTTGTTCGAGGCTAAAGAATGAACCAGGCTGGGCCGGAATTGGTATCTTAGTCGAAAAAGAGCCCATTGTTCGTTTTCTTTTGGCCCACCCATCGGATTCCGTCCGCGCATCCCCCGAGGCCCGAGCCCAAGCCACGTGGAGGAGGCGTGCCGTGCCGTGCGGTCGGCTGCCTTGCTTCCGAGTTCCGACGCGCGGGCATCGGCCGGATCCCCCAATCCCACCCATCACCGTGGCAGCGGCGCCTTCTCCTCCGTTCCCCTCCCCGTCGGGCGAGATCGCCGTCCACAGATTCAGCGGCGCCATGGATGCATCATCGTCATCGTCATCGTCGCCCTCTAGGTATGCGTGCGATGTGCTCCCTCCCTCTGTCTTCCTTCCGCTTTCCCTCAACAATCTGGATGGGGGCGGGGCTGTGCACTCCGCGCGACTGCCAGGGAGACAGAGAGAAGCAGCGAGAGAGGGGAAACTAAATTTAACCTCCCCCTTGGCCATGGAGATGGGTTATTTTTAGCCTGTGATCAAGATCGTTCCTTGCTTGTTCCTTTGCTTGTACAAAGTTATACTAATCTAGTATCTGGTCCGAGTGCTAACTAGCAGCGAGCGTTCCAGAAATTCAACGGCCTGAAAGTTCCTAAGCAAACTCATAAAGTATTAAGCTTGTGATTTTCACTCGTATGACTGTTGACTTCACTTGTTTGCTGTTTCAACCACCTATTAAGACTACTTGCTAGCACTACACTTTTTGGTGCTTGGTAGGGACGACCTGGCTCAATAGTCTTTTGAGGGTCCTCACATACTTATGTCTTTGCCCCCACTAATTCTGGCATTAACGTGTGCCATCATTAAACCTATTCGAAGATGGAAATCGAAATCATTTTGGCCCTGGTACTTGTATGCCTTTGTCATTATGTTTTCACAAGTTAGTCTATTCTAAGTTTGTTACTAAGTTACAGTCTTCTAAGTTATACTTATTTGGCTAACATGAGTGTTTGTTTCATTCTGATGATTTACAGAGTAGATTTAACAAGCTACCTAATAAATAGGAAAAGAGCCATGTTTTGTAGGCACTGATATACCTTTGACAAGTTTTAGACACACTTAAAATCGTCTCTCTTCTGCATACGCTGCTTTCAGAACCGAGCTGTTAAGCATGGTGAAGAAACACTCACATTTGATTGGGTGGACGATTGTTGATGCTGAGGATGATGCATCAGATGTTGGAATGGATGATAAGTTCTGGCATGAAATGCTTGATCTTTTCTTTGTGCGTGGTGGGAAATCAAAGAGAAGCGAAGAGGATGACCTTGTCTTCTTTGTTAATAATATGGTAGGGTTCTCATTTTTGTTCCTTCTGATCTAGTTAGTACTCATTCTTGCCTCATAGGTCACTATTCAATGAAAATCCACTACTCTTCTTGATGTTCCGGTGTTGATGCAGAAATTGCATGGTTATGGGTTCAATGATAACATGGAAGATCCACCTCCCTTTTTTGTACGGAGATGGGCCCCCACGGTAAACGAAGAAACACCCGTCCTACTTTACTTCATACCAGCTAATGCTTGATGCTTGTGACTCTGGTGTAGCAGCTTGAAGAAAAAAATTCATATTTCTTGCTATTTATTCCTGTTTTTGTAGTGGTATATGTAGCTGAGTTCACTCATTGGATACAATGAAAAGGTGTGCCTGCACCAAATTACCTTATCAATTATGTAACATATGTTTTTTCACTTTTTCCCGGAGGTTTTCCAAGATATGTGTATTCCTAAGTCACTGCAAGGCTCATGAAACTAGTGTTACTCTGAATGTTTTTTCTTAACTAAAAGTTTCAGTATGCTCCCTTCATCCTCTTTGGTTTTTGATTTTACGTGGATAGTGCAGTTTTCTTAGTTTCTTTTCATTCACTGAGGCAGTGAATATTGCTGTATTAATAAATTGTACAATAGATACATCCAAGTTAATAATTTGCACTGAAATTTTGCAGTGGGCTTATGGCTTGAATGTCCTTTTTTGATTTTTCCAAATTTAAACCTGAGTAACTGTCATCCAACTTACATATATACTTATGTATATACTACATCGCTGAGGCTCATAGGCTTTCGTGCTTGAATAAATGTTTGTGAATGTAAGGTGTTAGCATCTGGTTGCATCCGGTTTATGTGTTCCCTCTGTTCTTGAACTTTTTGGCAAACTCATGTATTTCTGTTCTTGTTAATGGAAATAGGATCAACCCACGTATCCAAAAAAAGCTCATGAGATGAAGCAGCATTGTAGTTTTCACGCGTCTGAGATATCCTAGCCATTGTACCTATTTGTTATTTGCATTTGTTTAAATATTGTTAGGTGGGAAATTGAAATCTTTGACAAGAAGTTACTTTCTTTTTACTTGCTGTGCTAATTAGCCTCATCTGTTTTATGCGAAACAGCTTGAAAAGGTCATCAATACTAATACAGTGGAGGTTGATTGGGAACGTTCCTTCTATTTGAATTTAATAGCTCACACATCATATACTGTTACAGTTGCAATATTTAGGTATGTTTCTGCAGCAGTTATGGAAAAGTTTGCATGCTTAGTAATTATTCTGAATAATTGCGTCAAATTCAATGCAAAAACAAGGAAAATGTTTCATAATGATTTTTTTTATCGAACCCACTTCATAATGATTTATAATGAAATAAAGTTTCTCTTGTTTGCATGCCTAGTAACTATTCTGAATAGTTGCATCAGTTCTATGCAGGAACAAGGAAAGCGTTTCATAATGAATTATAATAAACTAAATTCTCTCTTACTTGAATTATAATGTGGCAGTTCTGATATTCCAACCATCATACAGCTGTGCAGCCTCTTATATTGATTTCGTATCATTTTTTTGAAATGTTGCACAGTTGCACGTGATGATGATTCTTGTGTCATGTGTAGGTTAGGGTTTAAGGTTTTCCTGTATTCCAGATAACAGGTTGAGGATTGATGGCCTGGCATAAATCTTTAGCTTACTCCTTACTGTACAACTAGAACCATCGAAATTATTCTTCATGAGTTTGTCTGACATAAAGGACTTGCAGTTCCTAGATTCCTGTTGCATTCGTTGTCACACAAAAATGAGAATCAATTGTGATATCTTTTGCTCCTTAGTTATGTTTGTGGATAGTTACTAGCTCGTATGTTGGTTCTTACAACCTACTTCCACAGCATTGGAGATCTTCGCAACCGTGCAGCGAAAAGCAAACAGTTAACTCCAGTTTATAAGGTACAGTACAAGAAGCATTTCCATCTAGTCATGAGCTATTCTGCTTTAAAGGATCGCAGACTTAAACTCTTTTTGTGCTTTGTTTCACAGCTGCTTATTTTCACTTATACATTTGAAAGTCTTTTGAATTACTTTGCAATGACTGAAGGATACTGAATTAATTTGTTTAAGAGGTGGCTGCAAATAGTTTGATTTACTTTTCCAAGTTATACTATATGGGAACTAGACATACCGGTTAAATAATCAATCTTTAAGCCTAATTGCATAAAATTAAGAAAAGCTAATTTTCTGTACTTGAAACATGATCCTGTATGATAGCAAGTTTGACAGTAGATGCTCATTGCAGAGCACTCTCATATTCTAATTCCATGGCCCACCCGTATTTCATCATTTGCCCTTTGACTGAATGTTGTCTTTATTTTCTGTATGAAAGGAAAGAATCAAAAGAATCCTATTGGGAAGCCACCCTACTTATATGACCGGCATTTAGTGTTGTAGAAGTTGCATCATGGGTGTTTAAAAACATTTATATTTGTATTTACTAACCTTGTCTGAACTCATTCTCTTCATGGAAACAGGTTACAAAAACTGTATACGCGTCCCCTAGCCGTGTAAATTTTCATCTTGACCGAAGGAAGGTAGGGTTCTATTTTGCACCATATTTTGAAAGAGGCAAGTCTTTTAAGTCCTAACCTCTCATGCATCTGTTGACAGGCTGTAGAAACGGTACCTGCATATCCCAACATTTATTTTTCAGTGGACGACTTTGATGATACTTTTGATGCAGTGGTAAGGTTCTGTCTAATAATGTCCAAGCTGTCAATGTACAAACAGTGTCCTGGTAACATCATGACTATTGTAAATGCTTATTCTCTGATGTTACATGGGTTCCTTTTGTTGTTTTTCACCATATTTGTTGTTTCTGAAGTTGACCCTACTGAGCACTGTATTCTTCTGATTTAAGCAGGTTTTGTCAGATCCTGATCACTGCTATTGTGTGATTCTCAACGCACATGATGGGGCAGCATTTCCTGAAGACACTGAGTCCAAGAATCCTGATTCAAATGTACAGCCTGGACTGAGCTCCCAAGAAAAGCCACCAAAGGTTCCCTCTCTCGTAATTCAGAGCTATGAAAGTTTTCTGTTTATTTATTTTAATATTTTAAAATTTTCTGTAAGACAGGATTGGGAATCTACCTTTTTTAGAACCATTAACCATATACCTATTTCCTAAATAGGTTGATTAGTTTCTCAATATAAGGATTAGTTCAATTAGTTTTCAGCTGGTTGTATAATTCACACACAAGCCATGATTGACTTTACTGAATTTGCACGAGAAAGTTTATGAGCTCTTCTGAAATATCAATACCTATACTAAGACTCATAGGAAGTAATCAAGTAAATGCTCCTGTTTTTTACTGTCCCATTGGTACTGTACATGGGTTAAGTTACTCTGAATTGTGCATAGCATTAGCATGCCGTTTGTAGTCTTGAATTCAGCAAAATCTTTGATTGCCATTGCAGAGAACTCTCTTCTCAGGTTATGTGAGCTACCAAAACGTCCGCGAGGCTTATGATGGTGAGAGTTTCATCTATCTATAGTACATCCCATGATGCTATTTAGTACTCCCTCCGTTATTAAATATATGATGTTTAGGACATACAAATTAGTTCATTTTTGAACTAAACTAGCTTGTCCTAAACGACATACTACCTCCGATTTTTTTTATATGACGTCTCTGACAACCTAAATGAACTAACTGCAGACCAAAAGTTCGGTCTGAAACGTCAACTATTTCAGACCGGAGGTAGTATATTTAAGGACGGAGGTAGTACTTAAGTTCTCTTGTACCTATTTTCCATGGTGTTTTAGCACCAGTGTCAAGAAAACATTGTTAAGCTATTTTTTATTGGATGAGCTCTTTGCTCAACTAAAGATTGGTGGTGATTGTTGAAACTGTAGTGGAAATGTACTATGCTGATCCAGAAGCATTGACATCACATTGTCTTATGCTTATATTTCTCTTTTGTTATAGCTGGCAGATCAAAATTTGGGAGCTTACTCTCACTTGGGCATGACCACACTAAACTTGACAGACTTTATATGAGGGGCCCAGAAGGGCGTGGAGAAGTGGAAGTAGCTGTTTCTGGTATTGCAGGTCTGATATATTTGGCAATTAGCATCAGAATACTTCTTTATTTCTGTCCATGACCCATGCATTTAGAATGCCTACTAATTTTTTTTGTTTATTGTTGTTATAAGAAAGGATGCATCGGTACTCTCAGCTGATAATAATGTGCTTCTGTACATGGAAACTACTGATGCATCGAGCATTCTTCAGTTTTGCCTTTGCATATGCTATTTATTTAGTCTTGTACCAGTGGCGGAGGTTCATTGAGGCCAACGTGGGCCATGGCCTCCCCTCAGTTTTGCAAAACAGTGATAACTAGCTAAGTTTTAGGAATAATCAATCTATTTACTGGTTGGTCCCTGCTCAATTTAGATGCAAGCTCCGCCACTGTCTTGTACCACACTAAATTACAAATCAACTTAGTGGTTTCCATTTTTGAATGATAACGAAATTTTTCAACATGCAAAACTTTATAGCAGATTGTTAATGACCTGCTTCATCCTGCACCTTAGCTCATCCAAACCCACAAACAAACTTGAAACTTCGAAGTGGTTGTGATTGAGCTTGTCAACCTGCTACACATTCTCATTTGGAAGTGCTTCTGTTATTAGATCAGAGCCATGAGAAGTCAAAGAAAGATCCAGGAGATAGTTTTCGGGTCCTTGTTCACAGGGCAGCTTCTGCCGCATCAAAGCTAGCGAAGCATGCTTACGAATCTGCATCTGCTAACAAACAAATGGATGATGAGCTTGTGCCTCTGAAGTGCTGCCTGATGTCTGTGTCGCTTCCTTGGGACCACATTGCCCATGACCTTTTGCACAAGGTGAGTTTTTTCATGAGTCCTGAATGTTCTCAAATTTATCTTGCTATTCCATCTTCCTCCATGCTTCCATTTCGTCTGTCACATTCATTTAAGATGAAGCCTACATGGTTGATGAACTGAACTTGCTCGAAGCTTTTTACATGACAAGTTCTAAAATATTTATAAGAAAATCAGAAAAGTGATCTATGCCTCAAAAAATTAGAAAGTTGAGGTCCGCTTGTTTTTATATTTGAGAAAAAAAGGCCACCTTGATTTGCTTGGTATAACTTCATGTGCATGTGTGGTGTCAATCTTAAATACAAACTGTACAGACATGTGATTCAACCGTCATCGTGTTCATATTTGATTCAACCTACCTTAGTGTTTGAATTGATCAAAATTCTCTTTGATACGACTTGTGAAAGTCCTGAGAGATTTATGGCAATGTACCAGGACACACCTCCATTGGATCTATGAGGCTGCAATTCCAGATCTTCACTGCCACATCCAGGTGTGGTGAAATGTAAGACAGAATCAAAGTGGAAGCGAGAGGTACATGTGTACTTGTAGACCAAATATGGTGCAGGGTTTGCAACTTGCTTTAATTTGTGCACAGACAATCATTGGATGTAAATAGACAGTCGTTCTTTGTTTGTTCGATGTTCACTTTATAATTACATAGCATGCATGCCCTACAGAACCATATTCGTATATGTGGTAGGGAGCATATTCGTATATGTAGTTTGCATGCTATTGAATTATGTGCTTAGTAATTTGATTTGGAAGAGGTTCATTTTGTAACTCTCAGTTTTGGCCTCCTTTAGTTTTTAACTATGAAGTACAAAATTGTTCACTTTTCAACTATTAAATCTGTTCACATTTAATTCATTAGTTTAAAATGAATGGTTTTAATAGTTGAGTTGAAAATTATTCAAACTCACAGTGGAGGGTCGTAAGATATACCTCTCCTATTTGGTTATTTTGCTACTCGCTGGTTTCTTTCATCATCAGGTACACTAGTGTCAGATCCGTGTTCAAAATTTTGGTTGAAATTTCAAGAATTTTGTGAAATTTTGGTCTTTTCGATGGTGGTTGAAATCTTGCGAGTGGCATCGAAAAATATCACACATATAACCTACTATCTGCTGGGAGCCATCTCATCATAATCACTTTTTTGGTTTCCAGTGGTACCTGTTGGTGTAATTTTAGCTGTGTTACTAGCCTCTGATTTTTCTTTTTGATGCTATCCGCCCCCAAACAGAAGACTTCAAACCCTGCTAACCATCAGTAGCAAAAACCTGGTTTGAATGCTCCTACCTCATTTCATAGCCTGAGGATTTAGGATTCCACATTCCAGCTTCAGTATGTACAAAACCAGCACATGATGCTTCTGGGTGATCATTGTTCCACAGAGGCTGATCGGGATCATATACATCAGCATCGGCAACAGCTGAACTGGTGCTTCCATTTAGCTTTACCGCATCGCTTGCCGCCTTGCCGCACCAGATTTGACCTCTTTTGCAGGAACACTTTTACTAACAGAACCAGTACCTCCCTCATTTTGGATTCCCAGTCCTTGAGTATTTGGAACTGATACTGGCAGATTGAATTGCGAGACTCTGCAAAGTAACAAAGAGATTATATCAAATTCAATGTCTTTACCACAGGGCAAAAGATTATCTAGTACGTAGCACTTTGACCAGGGGAACTTTGCCACCCATAACCAGTTTAATCTTTTCTATTAAAAAAAACTAACTAAAGCAAAATAACAAGCAGAAGGTAAAACCGTAAAATGCTACGGTGAAGTAAAAGGTCCAAGGCACCCCAAAGTTAATTGTGGTATGATATAGAATTAAAGGACTTCTCAGTTCGGATTTTGGATAGGGTATTCTTAGTAACATTGATCACGAGATTCGCAGCTCAGATCAGTTCAGGCTGTGCCTTTCAAGGTTACAGTTATGTTGGCACAACATAGCCATAGCACTGTGAGTGAAAAAAAATATATATACATGAATTAATCTGGACTAGTAAAATGCATGTGCAACACGCATGTGTTTAAAAATAATAACTAAAAATTATATTTATAAAGTTATGTGTGTTCCTCATGTGTTTAAAAATCTGCAATAAACAAGAAAAATATTTCACATGTATGTAACAACTTGGACTGCATATTGGCTGAGTAGAGTATCGTCGGTCATCGTTGTTTTATCGTGTTTGAGCACTGTCAGATGAAGACATGGACGTTAGGAAGCAAGCGATGTTGAGTCATAGACGCATGCCCCCTCCCCCCCCCCCCCCCCAACACACACACACATATTTTTTTTTAAATAATGAATAAAAAATTTGCCTTTAAAAATATATTATAGTTATTAGATTTCAATTTTAATAGAGTTCACAAATACTGCTACATGGACACAACTTATTCAAACTTTCAAATAAGGACACATCAAAAACTTCAAATTTCATCTTGGTCGCGAAAGACGTGACCCGTGATATATGTAATCAAACACGTACTTTAGAGAAGAACATGAAGACTTCATTTCAAACTCTGTGTATGTTGTATTGCTGAATAATGTTTGCGGCTCTTCCTCCTCAAGTCTTCATCATCATATTCTTCATCCTCTTCTTTCTCGTCCACCGGCTACGCTGTTAGTCTTTTCTTATTTGGAGCTATCATCATCCCCTTCTTATTGTTGTTGTGATCCGCCCAACTCCAAATCGATCTCCTGACTGTCCTCTCTGTTAATCATCTCAATATCTACTTGTGTTTCCTGTTCGGTTGAACCTCATTGATAACAGGTGGCGAAATCACACTCTGCACCATGTTTGAATTAACATGACAGCTTGTTTTAGATAGAATATTAAACCATCCAATGTTGTTTTTGTGTGAAAAAAGGATCTATGAATAATTGGTAATAGTTACAAATTACAGTAACATACCATAATAATATAATAATTATTATATTATCATTATAATTGGTAATATTATTATTCATGGAAGAGTGCATCAATCATCATACAACATAATGAAAAGTGGTATAAAACTAATCCACACATTCAGACGAACACGTGAGCCAAATAATCACTTAAATCGGAGCCAAAACGTGAAAGGTACGGGTAAACCAAGCTCTAGGGACTTGCTGGCAAGATTTTAGAACTAACAAGGGTATAACTGCGAGGAAATGAGGGCATAAACAGAATTACGCAACAAAACTCGAGGGCAAACGAGCAAAAGCTGCAAGGCTGGACGACATCATGAGAATCTAAACTTTATGAGGGCTCTTCTGCAAAAAAGCACGACTCAGACTTTTCCATGGGGATTACACTTTTCTCCAGGGGTCTAAACGCAAAACATCCATACCTTCTTCAACCTCGAGACGCATCTGGCTGGTTCATTTATTAAAAAAACTAGGAAGATGCCCCTGCGTTGCTACGGGCAACAAAATATTCAACACAATACATGAGGCATAGAAAAACATGATCATGGCATTATCTTAAGTTCGCACGAGTAAAGAATAGGAAACAAAATTAGAATGTTAATGATATCCAAGTTAACTATTAAACAAATGTAGCACAACCCAATGTTTCGGCGGACAAGTTCTAAAAGCACATACATGCACATATTTCAAGACAAATATTTGAAGCGTTCATTTGTATGCGACAGGACTTTGTATGAATATACATCAAAAAACTCAATGCCTTGTTATAACTTAATCCCCCCATAGGCCCATACAACTTCAGAAAGATCAGGGCACCACATTATGGAAACGGATCCTCTGAAGTTTTCTCAAGTATGCAAGTTCAAAAAAAGGAAAGTAAGCAACTGAAACTTGACATGAAAAGAAAAATAGAGCTTAAGTTTCTGAAAATGAGGGATGTACATCTTTTAACAGGTTTCATATTTACCCATTGGTAGGTACAATTTCGGTTCAAACGAATATATCACAGTTAAATGATATCGCACTGTACAAACCTAGATATTCAGCACAAACATGCAGATGCTGCATTGTACGAATCAGTATCACAATTAAAAGATATGATCATTTTAAATAGTCTGATATCAAGATCAGAGCTTTTTAATCGATTGGCAATATAACATCTCATGTTAAAAAACAAATGTGCAGCATCAAATTAATGATCTACAGAGGAGTTGAGTATCTAAAGTCAACACCCAGAAATTTAGAAAACACAATGAGACAAAAAGACAACCTAGAAATTTAGAAAACACAATAAAACAAATAGATAGCTAGAAAATTCAGACAAACATCACTCGAAGATATCCATATGTATGACCATAGCTTCCTTCAAGATCTTAAACAATCCATCCAGGGAAACCAAATAGTTCGAGGACATTTATGAGCAGGACAAATAAGAAAAAGTGTAATGCAATCTCTGGCTTCCCAGTTTTGATTCAGCAATGTAGAAACAAAAATCAAATCCACATTTCAGAAGGAAACTCTGCTCCTCATACCTGGACCAGTCTTGCTCCCCGACAAATCCACTTTTACATGTTATCTACATGAACAATGAAAACAAAAATGACAAATCGCAATCATCGTCCTAATAAAACAAGGCAACATGTTTAATATAGACATATAATAGTAGCCTACGTTACAAGAAACTAATGCTTTTCAATTAAAGTTCGTGAACCAACAGGAAATAGAGATTAACTATTGTAGTCCCTAAAGCTCTGAGGCCTGCAGTGGCCTGCACAACAGTCCAAAATCACATTTTTGCTAGGGAAAAAAACATTATTGCTAAAACTGATGCTGTTTAAGCTTCCACTACAATAAAATGCAATACAGGAACCATCACTCACCCCAACCCTCACAGGCGTTTGCTTACGCAACTCTACTGGAACTACCTTCTCAGCTTCCTCTAAAAGAGAAATAAGTGATTCAGCAGCCTCCTGCAGATCCTTCGCATGAGCACTCAAGCCTGGTTTTTTCTACAGCAAAAGGAAGATGAAGAATCAGAGATGTTAGCTTTGCCTCTCTTTTCTGGATGGTCAATTGCTCTTTTTAAGTAGGAGCTTTTTCACATAGGAATCTTCACCATCTGCCACTTCAGGTGCCTTTACTGTATCTTTCTCCGAGATAGCATAAGCCATTTGGACTGAACCACCTCCTAAATCAACAACTCCAACTGTGTCTGAGTATGGCTTTCCCAATTTTCCCAAAAGATAATTGATGGTAACCTACAAAAGAAAATAAAAGGCATTCATGTTGTTTCTTTTTGTTGTGAAGGTTGCAGGAGAACAACAAACTGATAACTATTTTACTTTCAAATTTAAAATACCAAAAATAGGATTACGGGCATTGCTAAGTCAAAGTTAGACAGGAACAGGTTAACAACAATGATAGAATAATGTTAGCAATTATAAAGGAATAACAAGAAATGAAGAAAATAAAGCTCTGAAGCAAATTGAATTGGGAATAAATTAGAACACTGTACCCACTGGAATGCCCCTTCCTGAGATCCATCAAGAACAGTCACCCAATCTGGCTGGGATTTGAAAGAACTATGTATGCAAAAGAGCGAGAATACGGAACTTGTAGAACCAAACCAACAGCGAGAATACAGAACTTGTACAACCAACGAATGCATAGATATGCTTCGGATGTGTCATCAGTCAACGTGCCTAACCCATTGTACTCATCATTTTTATAAAGTTCGAACGATCAACAATGGCAAGGTTTAAATCCTGCCCATGTCATACACTCCTACCCATGCCAAGCAGTCCCACAAACTGAAGCTAGAAATAGGTTATGAACACAGTCCGCTTAAAAAAAATCGCAGAACATGAGTGCCTTTTTATTTTACCAGAACAACAAATCCACCTTGAAGAAGATGCGGATTCCAAACTTATGGTATGTATTCTGCCCAAATGACTGTCCTACCCTTAGCAGGAAAGGTATATGTCAAATGTTTGTCACGCCATGGAGGTTCACAATATTTGAGATCTGTAACATAAATTGTTGTCAGAACAAGAGCAAGCTTATAAACTCAAAAAGGGACAAAATGGACAGATCTAGAAGGGAATACTTCTACAGAGGACAGATAGGTTGTACAGAGTGGCATGCGAAGGCGTGAACCGCTCATTTGCAAGTCCATGGCAGATCAACCAGATGGCCTCTGGTAGACATGCTTTGTTCTTGGGTCTACAATTATTCCCTTTCCACCATTCACTTCAAGGCCACGCCTGTGGGATTGATTATTTGAGATGACGTCTGGTTTAACCAGAAGATTTCTCAAAGAGAGAAAAAGTATAGATTGCTTACTGGAAGACAAAATCTGGGATTGTTAGTTGTTCACGTGGTACGTATTTGAACAGCTGCACAAGTCTGTCGATGTATACAGTTTTCTTCCAAACCTATTCAAACAGAAAAAAGAGTTTCAGAAATGTCAAGCATGGGGCATGTCAAAGAATTTTTTAAAATAGAGGTTTAGCATCAAAGAGTACCTCCCCGTCAACAAAAAGTTGCATTGCCAAAATAGTTGTTCTCAATCCCAGCGTTGGGTGGAGTACATATATAGCCTGCAAAGATTAAAGTCATCAATAATTCAAATATTCCAAATGGATGATTATAACCACACGATGAGGTCAAATAAGATGCTCACATGAAGATTTCTTTGATGCTTCTGGCCTAGTATTTGCTGTAAGCGTTTCATGAATCCTAAATCAGGTTGTCTGTAAATTCAATAGAAAAAATAGTTCAATGTACCAGGGTCAAGACAAAGGGTGTAATTTAAATCTTGGCATATTTATCCGAAGCTTACGGTTGCAGGGATGCTGCAGAGTGTAAATAGACAATTGAGTAAGGCTTTTGAATCAAAGGTTCAAACTCCTACAAAAATGCCATACAATGGTGATGAATGAGCAAAACCAACATGAAGAAAATACCATGCAACGAGGAACCAATAATAGTAAATACCATGGATTTTGATGAGAAATTAACAGAATCATTAACAGAGTGCATGATAATGGTTTCACAATACGATACTTGCACAATCCCTGTTTTCATTAAAGCCTTGGTTTGAGTTTTCATTTTTAGGCCCATCCCACCACTTTATTGCACATATACCTACCATATCTTGTTGGTCTATTATAACTTTCATACAAATTTAACACCTTAAGAAACCTATCATTGAACAGCAACAATGGTATCACATACCAATTGCTTAGGACTGAAGGAGGGTATAATTTCCGGCACAGCAGCCAGCATATCCTTAACAAAGGAAAGTCCAGGCCAACTCATGAACAAAGAAACAACATGAGCAATTTCAGTAAACATATATTCAAATTTTTAGTTTACCTTCAGGATACTCAAACCGATAAAGAAATGCACTAATCAGTTGTCTGCAACAACGTTCACTACTGTGTTGTCCAACTCGCAAAGCATCATGATGCGCAATCAAGCTTTTTGTCCCCCAAAAGTTTAATTAAAATTTAAAAATCTTATCAATATGATTCACAATAATAAGAAATAACACATACAAAATTAATTTCTTAGGAAAAAAGATAACAAAATTGGAATATGCATGCAAGGCTCATGATAGAACAAAAAAGGGTTGAGCAAGCAGAGCAATACATAAATGTTGGAATACCATAACTGAGAAATGCAATGCAAGAAATTCATAGCTGATCACTGGGGGCATTTGCAAGATTATTTACATTGGTGGGAAGAAAACAAAATAGACACTCATTAACAAGTCCAATTAGTGTGTTCAGGAAAAATCACCTTTACTACATATAGAACAAATCGTTCAAGATCCAAACAGCGAAGAAGAAAGTGAGCACCAACAACAACCATAACTGGGCGCCCTTCACTATCAACTCCTCCACGATAACTGCAGTTGGTAGTGACCATCAAAATAGAAGCATAATACAGTGATAATATGGAAACGATGATGGATTGAGATCCATCAGTATCACAAAGGTAAAGCTGCAAACTAAAGAGAATCCAAAAGGACAAGAATTAGATAAGTTTGCATACATTATTTTCATTTCAGCAATATCTGAAAGATTCATAGAATTTGCTTTAGCAAGGTATCGTGAATGAAGCGAATATTCTTCAGCAGCAGATAATGGTGGGCTGCCAAGATCACCAAACCCGAGCAAGTTAGCAAAGTTAATTCCCTTGTTTGCCTGAGCAGATTTTTCCCATTGCTCCTTGCGTCGGAGATCAGGATTTTTCCCATTGACCCAAATATGAGTCCAACTTGAAAGAGTTCCTGGTAAGATAAGCCATCTATAATCAGGTAACTTCTTAATTAATGACCACTAAACATACGGAGATATATTTCAAGTAATTTCTGTAAGGCACTGGAATCAAGAAATATATAACTATTTGTAACCTCACCTTCTGCGTGTCAATCCAGAATCGGGAAGAGGGATATCTGCAATTGGTGTTTTGCTATTTGCTGCCCCAGCAGGCAAAGGTTTTATTCTTATTTTCCTTTCATCTATTATTGTCTCACCATTCTCATCCCCAACATCAGCAGGAAGTTTCAATGCGTCGGAGGCGGACTTGCGGAGGAGGAACAATCCCGACGCCGCTGGGAGGCCATGGCGAGGCGGACGTCCTCCGCGAGATCCATGGCGAGGCGGATGTCCTCCGCGAGATCCACGGCAGCCAGGTCGAGCAAGCGGGCGAGAAGTGACCAATGACCATCTACCTCATGAGCGGTGGGCGAGGGCCTCGTGAGCGTGGGGGCTTGGCGGCGGCGTCCACGGGCGACGACGTCCACGAGTGGAGGACGGGCACGGGCGATGGCGGCGGGAGGGGGGGTGGAAGGCGGCAGACGCATGGTTGATAGGGGGAGGGGAGGGTCGGAGGAGAGGCGGCGGCGGGGGATTGAGTCGGCTAGGGTTTAGGTGGAGAGGAGTTGAGGCGGAGGGCGGGGCGAGGCGTAGTCGCCGAGCGGAGGCTGACCCGCGGAAGGGCTGACCCGCGGGAGTGGAAAAAAAAGTAGAACGAAAGTTTAGTCTTAGTTTCATTCTTTTTAGTAGTAGAGAAATCTCGTTGGTTGGGGGCTTCAACCTCCACGAGACCAGGAGCAAGCGGTCGGCGCGGCGGCAGGCCAGACTAGTGCACACGTGATGATGCTAGCAGGGGCGCGGCGGCTGGGCGCAGAACAGCAGCAGCGGCGGCGCTACGTAGAGGCGAGCAGAGACGGCGGGTGCGTCATGGCAGCGCAGGAGCGCGAGGCGAGGGTGGAGATGGCGGCCATGGCGGTGTGCTGCGGAGCTCGGACGACCCCGATGCGTGGATTTTTTTTCCATGCGATGCCGCGCGAGATGCAGCTTGGTGGGCCTAGTGGGTACGTGACGGTAGAAAAACGCTCAGTGTTGTTTTTTTTTAAAACGCTCTCCAAATTACGAATTCTATGAGCCTTCCACCCTATCCACTTCCCCAATTACCTGACATGTGAGTCCAGCGTGAGGGGTAAGGTGGGGCTAAATTGGATGAGAATTTTTTTTCAAATTATTCGATCTTTATTAATCTGGATACACAAAAATATGTAAATCTAACAAGAATATCCCTGTGAAGTTATGATGGAACACATCAGATAAGCAAAAAAGTACAGGACAGTATGCAGATGATTATGAAGAGTGTGAAATAGATATACCTGCATATCATCAACGACAATTCTATTTACACAATGCTCCATGGGGCACATATTCCCTCAGGCAAAATCCACGTTCCTCAAAGTCTCTACAGCGTTGACAAGGCATGCCAAGATCAATCAAAGGGGATACTGCAGGCTGAATAGGACCATGCATTCCAATTGGGTGTATTGGATCCAAAATTCCATGAGGCATTCCAGGCATAAATCCATATGGACCATTTGGCAATGCAGCGCCCATAAATAAGCTAGGGTGTGGGTCATGCTGAGTCCAGGGTGGCACCATTCCGTCCTCTTCCTCGTGGAGGGCGAACAGCAGCAGAAGATGATGTATCGGCTCGGAAGGACTGGTTCACTCTAGGCACTCGGCTGTGAGCTCCTGCTCCGGGACGCCTCTTGAATTTTGGCACAAAATCCTTCTGTGATTCGCCTTGAGAACCAGCTCCGCCAAATGGTTGCCCACTACCAGAAACCCTGCTCCTTTGTTTTGATAGAGTTCCCTGGATGTTGCTCCTCTGTATTATCATCAGATTGTGGTCTAGCCTCCCGTCTTCGGTGCTTGTGGTTGCGGTCATCATCGTCGTCATCACTGATCTCAAAGTCTTCAGTATCTGTAGCAGCTTCAGAATTTGTTGAATTATTTTCTTCCTTTGGTGAAGGAACGTCTGTCCTGTCAGCATCCAACGCTGGAGATGATGACTCTTCGATCATCTTCAAGGTTACCAAGCTAGCAGCAAACTTTGCATCTATAGTGTATTCATCATATTCAACTTCAACTAGCGATTCAGTCCTATCTCAATATATCACTACATGAGACAGAACACGGAAACAACAATGAGTAATAGATCATGGTAACAAGTGGCTTGTGAAATACCATAGTAACAACAAACTGGATAGGCCCATAACAACAGCAAAGCGGGAAGGCCATATATAACTCTTAACCTTTAAAAACAGGAACTGCACTGATGGCAGTTTAACTCGGCTTTTCAGACCACGCTTTTATTAGCGGGATTATGCGAACAGAAAACACAGTCTACACTTAGGGGTCAAGGTGGAACATACGTATCGAGCCTATTACTCAATTGACATTGTTAATAGATATCTCATACCACCTCCAGCAACCAAAAGAAAAGTAACAGCAGGGTGGATGCTGTTAGCTTTCCTAATGTCGACCAACATCATAATGATACATGCAAAAATTGTTGGCACAATGAAAACGGTAAGTAGGTTTCCACCAAGACAGCAGCAGCAAAAGTAGATTTATTTGTTCCAGATACAGCTGCGTTCTTATTAGCTGGTAAAAAGGTACATTAATTTGTTAACAGCATCTAATTCTAACTGATTAGTTAAGTGATGGTGAATTTTAAAGTGCTATCAGTACAAGGGAAAGCAACATGATGACCTCATATAAAATTTGTGTCCACACAGTGACATTTCTATGCATATCTTTGAAACAAAGGACAAGACTAATACTAAACGGCAGAAGCAAGTCACTGATACCCATGCTGCCTTGTACAATGAAAAATTTGTCCTGGTCCCAGAAACAAGGTACAGTATGATTGCTGAACTAGTAGAACCTCGTACCTAGCTAATTGCTTGCCACCATTATAAAAAAGGTGAGCCCTAATCTACACCTCCCTTCTGAAATTCTATCTAGACTAAGCTTCCTCATCTCTTCCCTCTTCCAATCCTACCTCACTACCAGCCTTTTGCTAGAGATTTGTGACATTGCACGAAAACCAAATGACTCAATGACAGGGGGATCCAATTGTAAATGATGCCCACAAAACGGTGACAAGCAAACGTCAGAGAGACTAAGACCAATCGTAGAATTTGGCACACCGCAATCAAGCATCTACCAATCTGCCTGCTCAGCAGCTCCCGATCATTGGAAACGATAAAACTATTTGCAATCCTATACTCCTCTCAGAAAATATTAGTTTTCCCCTAAACTCAGCACTGACCTATTTGTGATTGCATCCTTTGTTGACACCTTGACTCCTTATTGTTTGTCCTATTTATGTTGCAACTCAAAACTGTTGTCCGGACACCCCCTCCGAGTTTCTGGAAAGTTACTCCAGACTGTTCTCTGAAAAAACGAAACTATAAATCCCTTGCAATGTGGCATATGGCCATGATGGTTCACCCAAAAGAAATGAATGGCTATTCTTCCATCTTGTCAACAGAACCCAGCAGGTAGTCAATATCGGGGGTGATAACAGCACGCTTGTTGATCTCCCCCACCACACAACAATGCTTTTCTCTGGTGTTCATCGCTGCAACTTCCTGGACAAACTTGCAATTCGAGCCAGAAGAAACCTGCACAATTTGTTCATTGGACTTCTTGTGTACTGCATGTAAAACCTAGACAGAAAATAGAACTACTTCCAGTTTTGAAACTCACATCAAATAGCGTGTCTCCAACCTTCATTTTCACTTTACCACTCTTATATACAAGTATCTTCCCCATTTAACCGCCAGGCAGATCCTTGAGTTTCGAGCCACAGTGCGATGGTGGTCTCATGCCCTGACGTCCCTCCTCGGAGCCTTTATTAGGCTCAGCAACTGATTGTGGCTGCACTGGTAAAGGAAGAGAAGCCGGCAACTGGACGAAGAGCAATTGTGATTCATCTGATCGATCCTGTCAACACAGGACATGTGTAAGAGAAGTAACAACTCCGGCCTTTACAGCTATGTGAATTTTAAGCAGTTCAATGTTGATTTGTAGTGTATACCATTTAGCTTGCAAAGTGATTTAGCTTTAACACATAAAAGGGTTTTGGAATCTGTGACATACCAATAATCCAAGCTCTTCAGCTGCGGTTAATTTAGCATCTTGAGCTCTGTTGGCAGAAGATTATCCAAATTCTTCCTCGTCAAGAATTTCTGCATTAGGGATGTATAGGAAGGGTGTAAAGGTCAGTTGAAGAAAAATTCTTGCAATTTCAACTACAAGACAACAGCATACCAGGATTTCCAGAGTAGGGCCTCCTCAAGGGGAGAGTAACAGGATAATCAGTATGGGTATAGTCCTGTAATAAAAAAGGAAATCAATGGATAAGGTCTGAATAGGAAGCTATCTGATTTAGTAATATGATCTTTACTCACCCATGGCTCTGCATATTCTTTTGTTAATTTCTCTTCATCTGCATATGAAATTGAAACAAAGAGAGTTAAGGCCCAAATACAGCAATCTGTATGTGCAAAAAAGTATTACATATATTCTATGTTCTTTTAAAAGAGAAAAGCAAAATTTGCAACCGAGCCAGCAGACTAATTCAATTTTTTCAGAATTACAACCCTTAGTGAATGCTTCAGAGTCATAAGCGATGAAGATAATCTTCCACCAATACCTTTAGAACATTTTGGCATACCAAATGATCTTGCATAAAAAGAATTTCCTTGTCCAAATGCAACTTGTGTCCGGCTTTTTGCTATGCAAACAGAGCAACACATCGTTAGCTAGATGTGCATCGGAAATAAAATAAATAATTACCACCAATATTTTAAAAAATGTATATTTGTATTGTAAACACCAATGAGATACTAGTTTGATAATTATAATAATCTGATCTATCAATTCAGAAAGAAACTAATGATTTGCAAATCCGTGGTTACCTTGTACCACATGAACTAAATTTAGTACACTAATTCAAGACTTGGAAAGAAAGAGTTCGGTGCTTGCACATCATGATGCATAATTTAAGACAATCCAACATTCCAACATGATGCAACATATATCAATAACCATTCACAGGAGTAGCTGCAAGCACATCAGCTTGCAGGCTAAGACTTCTTTTAGAGGTGGGGCTAACAAATTTACTAGGTGGCGATGAGGTTTGGACTATTAAGGCACGGAATGAACATAAATAAGCACTCTTACGCTTATCCTCAGTTTTAAGTCTTCTGGCAAAGGGATCTGTAATCTGCAAAATGAAATAAATTATTTTATGCACCAACCAAACATCAAGTGAAAAGATTGCAGATACAGCAAATGATTTGCGAGACCAAATATAATGATTAGTACCTGTGATGCCTTAAGTTTCATCAGCAATTCTTTATCGACAGTTTCATCCTTGTTATCCTCAACTGGTTCCCTGTCAAGTTATAGTAAATCAAATTCAACATTACTGAAATTGCTAATCTAGCAAATTTTAAATGGAAGGTATCCAGGTTTTAGAAAAGTAACATGGACCAATCACCTACTTTTTCGGAACAATTTTAGCGGCTTTCTTCACAGGTTTTTTGGGTGCAAATTTTAGTCCTCCCTTACATCAAGAAACAACAATGGTAAGCAATAAACTGGAAGAAGCTGGCATTGTGAACATACAAGGGAAAGAGATACTAACCTTTCGAGGAGCAACCATCTCCTTCTTGACTTTACTCTTGTCGTCCATAATAAAATCAGAAAACCTACAAGAGTGAAGCTGCTAGCTGATGTGTTAACCTTACAACTTTTCAACATTGAAGTTGACTACAATTTGAACAACATTTTTTTTCTCAAATACCCAAGAGAAGTGTGTATCATTGTACTAGTAGAAGAGAAAAGATCCGTACAGGGATCTAAACACACACACGTCCACACACTTAGTCACCTATTACTGAGAGGAAAGACCTTACCAGCAATTAGAAACTCGAAATTTCTTCTCAACTTTGATGGAAGTATTCTAAACCACGACACACAATTCAAAACATTAACACTCCAATCCATTGACCAAGATAAACAGAAAATTGTTTTCTTCGAAAGACTAAAAAAAGGACGTACCCAGTGCCGTAGGCTCCCGCACTGTGCGGGGTCTGGGGGAGGTTATTAGCGGGAGGTCTTTCCCACACATCGTGCAATGTGCAGAGGCCACCGCTCGAACCTGTGACCTCTCGGTTCACAGGCGGCAAGCACTACCACTTGCACTAGGCTTTTTTTTTTTGAATTGGAAAGCAACTTCCATTAACTGAGTGAGCTAGAAGAGTCTCTAGCTACCAGGTCCTCGACGCCCGGAGGCGTGCCGTTCCAACTGAGAACAGTACCGTGAGGACACATACAACCCAGGGCTGCCACAGCATGCGCAACCTTATTACATTCTCTAGGACAATAACAAGACCTCCAAGAAAGGAAAGAATCACTCAACATAGTCTTGATCTCATGGATGCAGCCTCCTGTTGGTGCAAGTGGAAAGACTAAACAGAGGAAATTTGCTTCCCTGGATCAGTGTTAGAGGAAGCGGAACCAAATGCTCCTGATTCTTGCGGCGTCAAGAGGAAGACCCAATGGGGGCGGTTATTGCTGAATTTGGCACACTGCAATCAAGCATCTACCAATCTGCCTGCTCAGCAGCTCCCGATCATTGGAAACAATAAAATTATTTGCAATCCTATACTCCTCTTAGAGAAATATTCTCCACTGTTGACCTCTAAAGTCCCCCCCCCCCCCCCTCCTGATAGAATTTCACCAATCGGGCCGCTTGACGCCACCGAAATGGAGCTCTTCCTCGAGCCAAGGAGCGATTTTGTGCTACCCACAGCCCAGACTGCAATCGGGGCCTCCCAGCCAACAGCAATCACCTCTACAGACCCAAAAAAAAAAAAACTAAACCATGAAGAAACCGCGAGCCAGCGCCGTGACAGTGGCAAGAGTACACCACGCAAGGCAGCCGGTCGCCTCCCATCCTGTCCCTGGCTCCTACGAGGCTACGACTCGCCGATTCAGCAGCAAACCCCAGCGCCGCGCGGCCGGCCCGCGGGCAACTGGGCAAGGGAACCGCGGGGCGCAACGGAATCGGAGGGCTTACCAGTTGAATCGGGATCGCTGGCCGGGGAAGAGCGGGCGACGGTAGCGAGGCGGGGGGAGGAGGGCGAGCTCGAGCGAGGGGAGTCGCCGTCGGGGAGGTGAGGGGCACTTTTTTTTTTTAACAATGGCGAGGGGCACTTCGGTAATTCTGTCCTGTCCTGTCCTGGCTGGTGGCTGCCGTGTTGTGATTTGTGAAGCTAGAGGCTAGGGTTCTTGCATTCGTTCTGTCCTCTCGACTCAGATTGCAGTTCGGGTTGTAGTATGGTGGTCTGTCTCTACCAGGGTTAACCTTACCGAACTGGACCGCCGAACCGCCGGCCGTCGGTTTCGGTAAACCGGTCGGTAAGCTGTGGTTACCGTTAAAAACCGAACAAATTCAAAAAACCAAACCAAAAGGCCAGTGCAATCGGTTTGAAATGGTTTACCGATCGGTAAGGACCGGTTACCGCTCGGTTTCTTTGGTAAACCGGTCAAACAGACTTAAAAACCGAAAACATTTTTGTGGTTCCCGGTGGTAAATTAATAAAAATTTTAACATGACCTATGCGTATATTAATGTAAAGGACCTCACAAAACCTCACCAAAGGAATAATATCATAGTTTTGCATACAAACAATGTCATAGTAATAATCGTTCATACAATACCATAGTGATAGTGATAATCGTGCACACAATCCCATGACAATAATCGTACATCAATAAAAGATCAACGGTGTTGTAGAAATGGGAAGACCCCCATTTGGGTCGCCATCTGGTATTCGGCGGTGGACATCACATTCAAACCTTACACTCTAAGCAACTCAGCCTTGTAGTCTTGCCAAGTTTGACCCGTCCACGCTGCTGTTGTCTCCCACTGCTGAAGTAACATAGCGTAAAATTGCGGATCTTCCCATTCGTACACCCATCTTGTCGGTGGTTGCATGCTAATGTCAGGCCTGGGATACTGAAAAGACTGCGAGGTATCGCTGTACGAGGAAGAAGAGTACTGAGGAGTGTCGTAGTCTGTGGGTCCAACCATTCTCCTCTGCGATCGCGGTGCTCCATGGTCGCGGTCCTGAGTAGCATGTGTAAAATCAGTCTCCCCTGCATTCAAGCATATATCATAATTAGTACTCATAGTCAGAAACATGTTTGCATATTAAGTTGCAAGGTATACCTGTGAAATGAACACCACCACCACCATCACCACCACCACCACCACCACCGTCACTATCATCACCATCACCATCACCATCATGAGCTGAGCTGCTATCCTCAGACTCCTGATACGGTGGACTACGCTGACCATCACCATCATCAGTGGAGGTGTCGCTGTTCACTGGTTTTGTAGTTGTTTTGTCTTTTCCTTTTGTTTGTACCTGTCCTCGTTGACGCTTCGGGTCACCTTTGGTAGGCCCCTTCTGAAACTGCCTCTTCCCAAGGTGAGTGTTTCCCACCACTCTACGTGCCCAATCACTGATGCAATCATCCCCCGTAGTGTCACGTAGAGAAGAGGGGTCTACGTGATCACTGACAATATGAGACGGGAGAAGGACGTCTCCGTCATCATCATCCTCATCCAGAACTGGAGCTTGGTTAGATCTACCATATTCAAACCATTGTGCATATGACAATACTTGCATCGCCATCCGGGGTGGTGATTTTCACCGTGCTCCCATACAACATCTCTAGATGATATTGTGTATCTGCAAAAATGGACAACATCCACAAATCAATCACATAAATCATATATAGACCTAAATCACAATATATAGTTTTAAAATCATACCTAAATCATATATATACCCTATCATATATATAGTTATACCTAAAATATATATCAAAACATATCTTATCTAAATCATATATATAGTTATATATATATCAAAACATATCATATATATAGTTATATACCTAAAATCATATATATAGTTATATACCTAAATCATACGTAAACCATATCTACACCCTAAATCAAATCATATCTACATCCTAAATCATATCTTATCTATGATTCTACTAAATCATATCAAAACATACTTAACACATAGATCAATCCTACATTTAGGAAGGGGAGGTGGCTTACCTGCGCTTGGACCGGCAAACCGCGCCTGGGCGGCGGCTTACCGAATGGCCGGGGCGGCAAACCGGCCCCAACCGCCGGCTAACCGTTGCGGGCCAGTAGATCCGCCGGCCGCCCAGCTTACCGCGCCTACCGCGCGGCAAACCGCGGACAGGGAGCGGTTGCGCGGCGCCGGCGGCCGGACGGGAGTCAGGGGCGGCGGACGGTAGCGGGCGAGAGCCTGGGGGGCACGGGCAGGAAGCGTCACGGGCATGGGAAGCATCAGCTGGGGGATATTTTGACCCCCAAACGTTGGGCCGAAGTGGGCCTTGCTGGGCCGCCGCTTTTTTTTTCTTTTTTCTTTTTCGTTTAACTTGTAATGGCTGAACATTATACTAAATGAACGAAGTTTGGAAAAAATTTGACACCATTAAACTCAATAAATCATGAAGTATTTTTAGGGATTTTTTCCTCATTTTTTAATTTTTTGAATTCAAATCCAAAAATTTTAAATACCCCCGGTTGGTAACCGGCCGGTACCGTAACCGGTCCAGGCCGGTAAGGCCGGTTACCGCGGTAACCGGGCCGGTTATCAACGGTAAGGTAAACCCTGGATACATGCATAGTATCTACACAAATACGTGCACATGTCCATACACACGTTCAAGATAGTGGAGAGGCTATTGCTCTCATTACACGGGAAACACACAACACCATCGAACACGCACACATGTGTACTGTATTCATAGCAAACCTAAAATTCATCCGATTTCGTCTCTAGCAAACCGGCAACTTCTTAGGTTGTTGCTATTGAGGTCATTGATGCTTAGACTTAATTATTAGGAAGGTGTAACTCTAATCGGTTAAAATAATGTCTCCTTTTAAGTTATTTCTAAATAGAGACTTTGAATTCCTAAATTATACCATCTCCGTTTGCGAATAATTGATGCTCCAACCAGAATTTGCACCATGCTAAAGCTTTTGTCTACATCTATACTATAAGAAGCGAAGACAATTGAAAACTTTTCTCACCCAAATCGGACCCACCGTACCCCTCACGTCGGACCCACCCGTCGTATGTTTTTGGAAGCGGATAGGGTGGAAGGACTATAAAGTACCAAAAAACGTAATTTGGAGAGCGTTTCTGCCAAAAACAAAATTTTTTTCTCACCCCACCCGTGCATACCCGCCCGCCTGTACCCGCGACGGGCCCACACATCAGCGTTATCCATCACCTGTACGCATGGCCGCACCTTGTGGGAAAAAACGTCTCCATGGACGCCGCGCTAAGGCGGGAGCTCCACGGGATCCTCGCGGCGAGGGGCTGCGGCTTCTCGCTCCCGCAGCTCCTCGTCGGGGGCGTGCTCGTCGCCGACGAGGTCCGCCGCATGCACGAGTCCGGCAAGCTGCGCCGCGTCCTCGAGGGCGCCCCCGGCCAGGACCCGGCCTTCGTTTGCGGCACCTGCGGGGGCTTCCGGTTTGTGCCCTGCAACGCCTGCGACGGATCCCGCAAGGTGTTCGTGGAGGCGGAGGGGCACGCCCGCCGCTGCATCGAGTGCAACGAAAATGGCTTGGTACGCTGCCCCAATTGCTGTTCTTGATCGCTCTGTTGATGAATCCACCATGTTAACAGTAGTCGAGAACCAAAGAAATAGTGTCAGTGTTTGGGTAGGAGGATGTATGGTTTCTTGACCCTGCACTTGTGAAATCTGCAGTGTGTCGGGGTTACCTGCACACACACACAAAAAAAGGAATGTGTTAGGGAACCTTCTTCATGTAGTAGAAGGAGGACCAGAGAATTAGAGATTTAGAGGCTGTACATAGAGGCAAGAAAGGTCGAGCCCTTCTGCCTGATGTATGTTGTAAACCCTGTGGTTGTGTACAGAGTTGGAGACTGAGTGTGGTGACTGGCGTTAGTGTTTCAGGAAGATACCAATGGGGAATCACAAGTGGTGATTAAAGTGCCATCAGATGTATATTTGTGTGTATGAAATGTATATTGAAAATTGATGTCTGGAGTGGGGTTGATCAATATAGGTAACGGAGTCTGTTAAACACTATTCGTTATATATATCCAGTGCCGGCCCTGAGGGGGGGCGAGAGGTGCGGCCGCCCCGGGCCCCCGGTTGGCAGGGGCCCCACCTCTGGTTCAGCTAGTCTACTACGTGTACCATGTATGTGTCGATGGAAAAAAGGAGTACGGGGAAACCAGGAGTCGAGGAGCCACGACGGCAGTGGAAAGCAATCAAATACTGAGATCTCTGCGATGACCGCTGGCCGGCTCTGCCTATTCTCTTTCCAATTTCCAAAATTGCAATCCCAAAATTTGATTTTCCCTACAGGTCCAGGCGACGCCAGCCTCTCCAGCGACCAACGCCGATGCCAATGCTGAGTTTTTCTCGTCAAGACTCGTGCCGGCCTCCAGGTCTAGGTTCGACGATTGCCGTGGACAACACAGCGGACTGCAGTCTGCAAGCAAACTCTCGGTGTAATCTATTCATCAATGATCAATGCTTGATAGCCTAGATTATTAGTGGATGGTAGTCTTAATTTATTTGAGGTCCAAAATGTCTCAAGAAAGGTTAAATGTTTTGGCATTTTTATGCATCGAGAAGATATTATTGGACTAGATTGATATTGATACTATTATCACTAACTTCACATCTAAAAATGTTAGAATAAACTTTTAAGATAATTATGATACGAACACATTATTGGTTGCCTATCAATTGTGAATTTGCAATAATTTTTATACTGATAGTAAAGGCCCCGTTTTAAGTTTTGCCCCGGGCCCCCGAAATCTCAGGTCTGCCACTGTATATATCCTCCGTTTTTGCTGTTCTGTTTTAGACTAGGTAAGCATTTGTTGTGCTCTGGATTCTGAAACATGTGATGCATATTTTTTCCTCTAAAACCATGTGCCTATGATTTTACACTCATGTTATTCCTAGATCAGTAGTACTCCACAGTGGGGAGCGCATGGTGGCGTTAGCGGATTCCGCATCGAGCAAGGTGAATTTCACCCGTTTCTTATTCGAACCGCTTTTCTCATCGAATTTGGTTTCCTGCATCCAGTGGTGGATTTCACCTTTTCTAATTCGAACTGCTTTTCCATCAATCTATCAACACAGATATACTCCATAAACCAGTTCGTCGTCAGTCCTTCCCAAGGCAAATTTGAATTTGGGGTGCCATAGCATCCTCCATCCACAGGAGATCTCGAGCCGCTCTTCTCAAGGTACCTGATTGTTGTTTGTCCCCAAGGTTTTCATTCTCAAGGCAACCGAGTTTTCAGGTTTTCAGTTTCAGAAACTAGCCTGAAACTCTGGGCAATGAATGCTGCACGAATTGACTGAACTCCTTTACATTTGATGGTTGAACTACTCTTTACATCTATTTACATTTGATGGTTAAATTAACATCTTACTCTTTATAGCTATATAAAAGCAGACACTTTTATTTTTGTTAGTGATTCTTTTGACTGAACATAACCATGTTATCTTCACACTGAATAAAATTGAAAAAAAGTACATAGGTGAGAGAAGGGCTACTTGAAATCAGATTGTGCAAAGAAAGATAATAATACAGAGGCTGCACTATATTCGTCTTATTTCCGTCTTTATAGTATAGATTATATAGTTTAGTTAGTTTAGCAGGCTCCAGCACACATTGGTTCTCCAGGTTTTGCTGAATTCTACAATACCTAACTGAATTCAGCACACATGGGTTCTCCAGGTTTTGCTGAATTCTGCAGTACCTAACTGAATTGTGTACCAAATTAAACTCTACACCTGTGTCCTCGATTGATTGAATATTTCCCAAATAATTGAGGTGGTGAATGACCCATGCTCTTTGGTAGCCATTACATATACCCACTCAGCTTGTTATAGGTTTGGCTCTTTTGTCCATTAATCTCTGATGTTCTAAATGTTACTATGGCTGCAGTCAACCGTGAGGAGGGAGAGGCCAAAGCGACCTGATCCTGCTTGCACCATCTGCAAAGGCACAGGGAGAATAGACTTCCGGAACTGTTTTGGCCGAGGTCTCTCTTTTGCTACATCTCCATGTTATCTCGAGATATGCTGCTATATTATTTCCTCCTGAGTTGATTTTATTGTCGGGGCAGCCATCACTAATTCTTTGTGTTATATATGTCAGGAAGCTTGGTTATTCTAATTTTGTAATCGTCGTGATGGATAGTCATCCACCACGTGTTGGCGTCTGGTTACAAAGAAATTTTCAAGAGCGGTATTGATTTAGACAAGCGCGAAGTCATCTCCACAGTGACAAGAAATGCAATTGGGTTCCTGACAGACAAATATGGTTTGAATATCGTAGATCCAAGCAACTATGCAGCTACACATCTCACGGAAATACAGAAGTCAATCAAAAAAGAGCTTGTTCACCTAGCAAACGGTGCTGGAGCATACGAAGATTGGGCATGTGAAGCCATAAATGATATCCACAAGTTGGCTGACAAGTACAATGGTTCTGTAAGTCAGAGAGATGCTGACATCAAGAGTCTGTTATTTTCTATCTGTGTTGATCTGAGTCGACTCCTAGACCCAGTCCAGAAGCTTCGCAAGGATGCAAAACAAAACACAAAGAATTGAAAGAGTTAGGGTAGAAGTGAATTTTAGATAATTTATTCTATTTTTGTGATATCTTTCAAAATACGAAAATTTGAAAAAGTTTTGATATATTAATGAAAAATATATATTTCAATAAAAATCAGAAACATGTGCGTGTCGCACGTGCACTTTACTAGTCATTTAAAAAAAACAAAGGTAGTAACTATATGTATATATGGTTTGTAGCTATTAGCTAACCTGCATCGTCAATATTTATTTCAACTCTTAAATTGTTTGTTTGATTGTAAGTGTTTCTTTAGTGAGTCCCTTTGTGAACGGCCTTCTTGTGTTGTGTTGTTTGCATGAAGAACACCGACAAAAAAGTGAGGAAGACTATTGTCACAAATAGAACAAAGAAAAATGTGTATGAGTAATATATAGTTCCCAAAATTTCGAAAGAACTACGTAGATCTATATCTTTGGTGCGCATAGGCATAAAACCACATAGACTGACTCGCTGGCACGAACTCTTAGGCATAAATGATTCTGTTCTGAACGTAGTATGCAATGTCTTACGTCATCCATTCATTTCCGTAGTGAAAAATCATACTTATTAGCAGAAGAAAGAAAGAAAAGGAGTGAATTATGATTCTTTCTTTCTTTTTCTTCTTGGCTTCCTTTTCAAGTAGTCATCCGCGGAAATTGATTTCAAAATACACTCGTTGCACATATCTTTAGAATAAAAGGAAAAACAACGAATAAAAAAAATTTCCTAAGAAACAAAGCTTTTAATTCGTATGGTTCTTATTTCGTTGAAAACGTTTCCACGAGAATTTCTTTCATTGAAGAAATACATGACTTGTTTAGGTGATATGAGGTTGAAACTTGAACAGACTTTAGAAAAATGCAAAGAAGGATACATAAGGGTGGAATAAAAAAAAAGATGACCCTGGCATATTTGGTGGAGCGCCAGCCGGCTCTGGATGCCTTGACACGTGCGCTGTAGCAACAATTAGGAGTTGTTTTCTTTTCTCCATCCTCTCCCTCTCCTCACAAACTACGTAGCAAAGAAGTCAGTGGAGCTACAGTGCACATGTGAGGGAGTTGGAGTTGAGTGACGCTCCACCAAGAGGCTTTGAATTAATTTTGAACTTAAATTTTCAAAATTTTGAGAAAATACATATTATCATCCAGATAAATATATTTGGTGCACATATGCATAGAACCACATAGACATGCTTGTTCTGGACGTAGTATGTGATGTCTTGTATCATCCTTTCATTTCCATATTGAAAAATCATACTTCATTTCAAATGGTAGGTCGTTTTAGCATTTCTAGATTCATAGATTTTGTTTATCTAGATATATACTATATATCTAGATACTGATAAATATCATGAATCTAAAAATACTAAAATGACTTGTACTTCTTCCGTCCCAAATTACTTGTCGTTTTGACTTTTCTAGATACATTCCTTTTTTATACAAATATATATTTATATCTAGATACATAACAAAATGAATGTATTTAGAAAAGCTAAAATGATAAGTAATTTGAAACGGAGGAGGTACTTATTAGCAGACAAAAGAAAGAAAAAAATACATTTGATATGTTTCTTTCCTTTTCCTCTTCACGTCATTTTCAAGTTGTCGTCATGCCTGTTTGGTGGAGCGCCGACCAACATGGATCCCCTTACAAGAGTTGTTTTCTCATCTCGTCTCCCTCTCCCTCACAAACTAGAAAGGAGCCGGTGGAGCTATAATGCGCGCGAACGGACCTTTGGTCCAGTGGTAGCGCTCCAGGCTGGGAGGCTACCGACGGGGGTTCGAACCCCCGTCTCGCACCCGGGTGCTGAGAACAGTCGTGTGTGCGTCTGGTGGGTGTAGACGTGTGTTGTGGTGTGTGTACCTCAGTATGGCGCGTTCCGAGACTACTCGGGCAGCCTCATCTGCGCTGAGTCCGGTCAGCGTGGGTGCCTGACCTCTTACATGACGGGCCAGTGCTCCTGGCAGCTTTCAAAAAAAAAGAAAAAAAAAGAGCTATAATGCGCGTGTCGGGGAGCCGGATGGGTGATGCTCCACCAAGAGGCTCTGAATTAATTTGAGATTAAAATTTCATTTGCATATAAATTTAGTTCCAGAACTAGTACTTTTTTTCAAAATTTAAACTAGTTTCATACACTAAGCTAAAAAAGTTGTGCATGTGTGCACCAAATGCAGTAGATCTCTTGTGACTAATCATCTTGATTATACAAAACATGGCTTTAAAACAAAGTTTTAATAGAAACTAGGTTGGTGTGTTCTTAGCGCCTTTCTTGCTTGCAGGTTTCAATCTTTTAGGTCGTGTTTATGTGGACATCTCAAAAATAGAAACGGGAGCGTATCATGTGGAAACCAGTCTACTGTGCAAACTATGCAAACTCCGATCAAGACCACCCGAGGGCACCTCCAAGGCCTCCAAGTCCAAGGTCATCAAGTCAGACATGTTCTTGGTTGGGGAGCACGATGCATACTTCGATTTTACTATGATGGAGAGTTCGTATCCTGTTCTAGTGAAGACTACTCTGTAGCTGAACTTTGCCTGATGCACAAGAACACCAAGGCTGTTGTCTGGTGTTGTTCAAATTCAGTGTAATGGCTGCAAATTCATTGTAATGGCTATTCCGGTTACCATCAAATAAAGATGAAAGAGTCCGACCAGCTCGCGACTTCTTTTATCACACCATTCGGCATGTTTTGCTACGTAACGATGCCATTTAGTCTTCGAAATGCGGGTGCTACATACCAGCGATGTATGCAACACGTTTTCGGAGATCACATCGGGCGGACCGTGGAGGCATACGTAGATGACATCGTCGTCAAGACCAGGAAGGCGTCGAATGGCGCTTGCGCGGGGGACGGATTGGTGGTCTGCGACCGACGACGCATGCGGCTGGACCTGCGAGGCCGTCGGAGCGCAGCAACGATGAAGTGGACGGACGCGCAGGGGGCAGCCGGATGTTGCCGTCGAGCGGCGCTGACAAGCGGTGGCCTGCTCCGCGGCCATGGCGCCACCGTTGTTGCGCAGATCTGTCCATCGGGAGGGAGGGGTAGCGGGTTGAGCAAGGGAGGGGGGATGCTGCGGGCGAGGGCGTGCTGCCGTTGGGAGGGAGCCCGCCGCTGATGGGAGGAAGGGAGGGACAGCGCTGGCCTGCCGGCCGTCGACGGATCGAGATGTCGCCATGCCCGGGAGCAGAGTTAAAAGGATTAAGGGCATTGTTGTCTTTTTGTATGAGTGCCATTTCTTTCTTATTTTTTCTTTGGCATTTAATCCATCGAAACTAAACGGTGTGAGAGAGTAGGGGTAAACGGCAGCTTCATTCAAAAATTACAAGGGAAAAACACAAAGTTAGAAAAGTAAGGGTAAAATCACCATTGAAGTAAGTAGGGGCAAAAACACCAAAATCCCAATTTGGAAACACATGAGCTGTTATGAAACGACATGCAAAAGAAGATCATTTTTGTCACAAGAAAACTGGGATCAAACATCCAGTTTCAAATCTCAAACCCAAAAAAGCCTATATATCAGCAAATATTAAGACGTTTTAGTCCACTATGATACAAGCAACTACCAAGCTTACATCTTTTCATGCGGTACAAAATTGTAACGTGAAACACATTATCACAAAATGCAAATATATTAATGTTCACTTCATCACTAGCAAAAAGTGTGCAAAGGGACGGCAGAGGACACAAGGCCGGACCATGTGGTTTTCAATAAAGCCAGGCAGATGATCGGCTTTTGAAACACAAAAGTTCAAGAACTAAACTGGTCTTTTGAAAAGTTCAAGGACGAACTCGACCCTTTGCCAAGAGTTTAGGGACGAGATTGCCTATTTTGCCAAATGGTACTTAGGGATTTCAATTGCACTGGGTGATGGTGTGCTATTTGACCTTAGCTAATTGCGATGACTATTACCTTCTCCAACATTCTATAATATTTCTATCCAGGATATGACCTCTATTCTAAGTCAAGACCTGTAATTTATAGACAGCTGTTGTTGTATAGCATCATGTGCAATTTAGTTCCTAAAGTATAAGAAAAGTAGTCTCGGTTACCTTTGCTTGAGTTCAAGGTCGTGCAAATTGTTATGTGTTGTGTTTTTTGGGCATCAAACAAAGCATACGTAATTTATATTTAACACGTGAGTACCGCAAGTGCATTTTACTGGTATTTAAATTAAAGCTTGTTAGTTTAAAAATAAACTAATTTATTTATCTTGAACATTATACTAAGAGCGGAGGGAGCACAGCAACAACAAACGGAGGCTCGCCATGCATGTGCCGCGTCATGCATAGGGACGTACCGGTGTCCTGTGTCCAGTAGAAGTACAATCACGAACAAGTTGACAGAGCAAACATCAAGTTGAATGCCAGCCTTGTAGTAATGTCATGTTTTGGTGCATGCAATTGATGATTTCCTGCAAGGCGGCCATTCAATGTGTGTCATCAATAGATCTAATTTTTCCATAGATCTAAGATTCACACGGGAATGATGTATGAGGCCCAGATCTGATCGATCGAGACTCAGATCGATCGAGAAATATAAAGATGTTAGTTGGCCGGAGAAGATGGGTCGATCTGCCAGATTTCTTCAGCAATTTATGTCTGGCAGTGACTTTAAATTCTCGAAGTTTTTTCTTTTTGATTTGATACACCGCTGCCGAAAAAAGCTAGCGTAATTAAGCAAATATGAAATATCCGTCTCCAGCGCGATAAAAAAAAGTACATAACTTTTAGACGCTCGTACGTCCCTTCTATCCAAAGCAAGATATATAGCTGAAGCACATGGAACGGTCCTTCGATCTAAAAACCACTCCATCTGCAGCTCAAACGCTCGCGCCGAAGCTCCCTAGTGATGGTGTCCTTCAAGGCGCGTCGCAGTAAGCCCGAGCTGGTGTCACCGGCACGGCCGACGCCGCTCGAGACGAAGGCCCTCTCCGACGTCGACGACCAGCGGACTCTGCGCTACTACGAGACGGTCATCGCCTTCTTCCGCAGCTGTCGTCCAGCTGGTCCTGGCTGCGGCGGCGGCGGCGGCACTACTACTCCGGGTGACCCAGCGAAGGCCATCAAGGCGGCGCTGGCGGAGGCGCTGGTGTACTACTACCCCATCGCCGGGCGGCTCAGGGAGGAGGCCGCCGGGGAGAGGCTGGTGGTGGACTGCACGGCGGAAGGGGTGGTGTTTGTGGAGGCCGATGCGGATGTGCGGTTGGAGGAGTTCGGCAAGCCGCTGCTGCCGCCTTATCCCTGTGTCGAGGAGCTCCTGTGCGACGCTGGTGAAACAAGAGCTGTGATCGGCAAACCGCTGGTCTTCATGCAGGTACACGTACATACCTTGCTTAATTTACTAGCTAGCTATAGGTCCTGTTTGGATACTCTAACAGGGTTAGAGTTGGAGTTGGTTTCTAACTCTAGCTCTAGCCCTAGAGTAACTCTAGCTTTAGAGGTGTTTGGATGGAATGGTTAGAATGTCATTAAATGTATTTTTTCAATCATTAGGTGTGAGTGGAGGGAGAGAGAAAAGTCACTTTTTTGGACCTAATATGAACTAGCTCCAATAAGCACCTCTTGGGTGAGATAGTTTTTTGGGTGGGTTAGATGCAAACTAGCCCAATCTAACCTTCATGTTTGGATACTTTGTGGATAGTTGAGCTGGAACTAGCTAAAACTAACTCTAGCCCATGGATCCAAACAAGACCATAGTTGCATTTGCTTTAGAAATGGTGCCGATTTAACACCTATGAGTGAGGTTATTTTGTTCCATTATATTGTCTCTTGCTAGAAATACAGTTTTGGAAAGTTGTTTGATATAGCAAACAGCCTAAGAGACGACGTTGAAACACATTAATTAGGTAGAACTTGAATACTGGCCGGAAAGATGATATTTAGAAATACAAGAATAAGAAAAGAAGTGGCGATATATCTTACTAGAGACATAATAATTTGTTAGTTAAAGAGATACTAGATCACATATCTTGTTGATTAATAAATTTTTAGCTTATTTATTTAGCTATGTATGAATTGAATACCACTGCAAAGCAGAAGGATATATACTCCGAAACTAGTCTAAACACTAAAAAAGATAAATTTCAATTACAGGTTCTTCTCTTGCTACATGATATTTAATTTTAGCATACAAGTGACATGGCTTGTTCTATGTTTTAACAGGTTACGCGGCTCCAATGTGGTGGATTTGTTATTGGATTCCACATGTGCCATAACATTGCAGATGGATTCGGCATGGTTCAGTTCGTCAGATCTGTGGCTGAATTGGCTCGTGGCGAACCAGAGCCCACCATTCTACCGGTTTGGAAAAGAGACATCCTAAAAGCAGGATGCAGCCCGTCTCTCATCACTCATTTGAACTTGGACGACGCTGCATATAATAAACCATCACCAAATAATGACTTACAACACAAATCTGACGACGTGATGCTGTCGACTCCGATTGAGGACATGGTAGTCCAGTACTTCCTCTTCGGGCCGAGAGAGATAGCTACCCTACGAAGCCACCTAAGGGGACACCTTGCGAATTCCGCTACATCCTTTGAACTGCTAACTGCAGTCATGTGGCGATGCCGCACGATAGCTCTGGATTACGAGCCCAATCAGCGGGTTCGCCTCATGATCACTATGAACGCGCGTGGTAAGTGGAATAAGCACACCTTCATCCCACGGGGTTACTACGGCAACGCACACTTTTCTCCCATAGTAGCGGCCACTGTCAGTGAGCTGTGCAGCCAGCCTCTTGCCCACACGGTCGAGCTTGTGCGCAAGACGAAGCTCAACGTCACCAAGGGAAGCATGGAGTCGATGATGCAGACAATTGCACTCACACGCCAGTGGCCACCTCCGATGATGGACCGGATTTATGAGGTTTCTGATACAAAATGGATTGCCACAAGTGTAACAAGGTTTGGATGGGCTGAGTTGGTCGGTGGCGGCATACCACTGGCTGGGGACCTCACTTCGAAGTTAGGAAGCGACCACATGAGATGCAAGAACGAAGACGATGAGTACTCAACCATTGTGTCCATGCTTTTGCCGAAGCCCGCCATGCAGAGGTTCAGAAATGAAATGTCTGTTTGGTTGAACAACAAGCACGATGAGAAGAACTTAGTTATGAGTTCCCTCTAGCAAGGAACGTGTGTGTAAAGATTATCGCTAACCAATTGGATGTGATGATTGACCAATTGGACTTCGTATGGTGGCAATCCTTAGTTGGAGGAAACTATTTATGATATTCCCTTTTGACATTCGTCAGATCTGCTCCTTCCACTACTGGAGATAAAACCTTCGGTACCGATTGCCAACCCTCTTTATTACCGGCCGGTTGTGCAACCGTTATTAGCAATTCGGATAGGATGACCTTTAGTACCAAGCAAAATACTCGGTATTAAAATGGTGACTTTAGTACCGATTGTTTATACCAACCCATACTAAGGTGGCAACGGCCGCGGTTGGTGTTTTTTTCTTTTCTTTTCTGTTTCTTTTTCTTTATTCTTTGTATTTCACATTTGTTTCCTTAAGGTATACTAATTCTAATATGCAATAATATAAAGTCATATTTGATATTACACTTGAGATAATATTATACTTAGGGAAACAATGAATATACATTTAAGAAAATATATTACATTGCATCAAATATATCCAAGTTCAACATTTCCTCATCTGAGTCCCTTTTGACATTCATATTTGATCTGTCTTGATAGAACTCTGCTACTGGATCAATAACCTCATCAAGAAGAAATCCACATAGTTGTTCTTAAATTAGCCTAATTTTTCGGTCTCAAGGAGTTCTTCCTTCAAGCCCTTAATCTACATAAGAATTTAATAATTTGTATAAGTACTCGTGGATCCACGGATATGAAAAATTAAAATTAATATATTTTTTATTTAGAAATTTGTGGACCTACAAACACTACAAGAAGAACGCCGACTAGTGACGAAAAAAAAAATGCTGTTTCTCGTCATAAACCGCGATTAATGACGCCGGTTGTTACGAAAACGCTCCGTCATTAATCGAGCGTCACAAACCGCGATTAATGACGAGACCTTATTTCCCGGCATCATGAGTTTAATGACACGTATAAATTCGTAACACTAAGGCGTCATAAGCTACCTGCCACGTCAGACCGAGATCCATCGTGGCTCCGACGTGGCAGGGGGTTATGACGATTTCAGTTCGTCACAATTTGAGGCCCGGTCCATGTAAGAGCCTTTGTGCGCCTAATATTGTTGGGCCAATTTTAGCCCGTTTCAGGTTTTCGTGTTATTTTTTTTGCCATTCCCGAAATTTGTTGCACAGTATATTGTGCTATTTTATTTTGGGCCCTAGCAATCTAACGAACTTGGCCCATATTGCATTACGCTTGGACATTTGATTTTGGGCATTATCCACAGGGTCTTTCCTGGGCCTCGGCCCATATTGCTTTTTTTAGATCAGCCCATATTGCATTTCGCAGGGCACTGTATACTTTTCTGGCTGTTGCTGATCGCCAGCACATAATCAGACAACAAAACAAAATATTTCCCACTTCCATATAATTCACACCACATTCAGGGAATAGTTCAACCAGTACAATTGTGCAATATACATCAAGTCATCGAATCGAATCAACATACAACAAGTCGTCAGCAACACAAGTTCACCAGGACCACACTTCAGTTGAGAGGAGGATAAACCTGACTGAAATTTATCAAGCCTTGGATCAGATTATGCATGTCAGTTGTGCTCTTCTTCAAAGCTTAAAGCGCTTCTGTTTGAGACTTCAATGTTGTCTCCTGTTCTTGAACCTTCAATCTCAGTTCGCTCATCTCGGCCTCCTGTTCAACAATCTTCTGACGCAGTTGTGCCCCCCTTGCTTCTCATTGTTAAGTCCAGCTCGTATTTCCTGAACCTGAAGTGCAGTAGTAACCCTAGTCTTTTTCATGGAGGGCGGGCGAATGTCAGCAACCTCCCGAAAAGTCCTAGATTGGACAACTTCCGCCACTGCTTCAGCAGCAGTCTTTCTTGGTTGGTCGCCTTGAGGTTCAGCGACAATTTGTTCCATGCGAGCCTAAAAAAGGAAATAAAATGAAAGGTTTAAAATAAAATAGTCACACATGTTTCTAGTATTGTTGCAAAGAAAAATGCAAAAGCAGACAAGTACTTACAATGGCTGCCTGTACTGGAGCGGTGAAGCCATTCTTGCTGCAGTGGAAGGACTTGAAATAATCAAGTGGACTTAGCCCTTCTCCTTCAGCAGTATACTTCTGCCTCTAAATATGTTTCGAAAACAGGCATAATTATCAAAGTGCTAGCATTGTAAAATGGTTCATGAAATGAACTACAGAGCAAAAACATGACTTGTTCATCTGCTTACCACAAGATTAGCTTGTACAATGTAGCTTCGAGATCCCGTGCGCTGATGGTACTTGACCTTTCCTCGATTACCGGTGTTTGTACTACACCTCGCCTTTACAATAATAAGAACTCGTGTAAGAAATAAGATTAAGAACAATATATAACTACATGAAAATGTGGTAGTGGCAAGTTGAAATTCTATCATACCCTGTGCTCAGAGGAAGACCACATGTTAACCAGTGCCTTCCATTAGGCGTCGGTCAGATTGGGCACAGGATATTTAGTTGGGACTGCATTTGCTGGAACATCATTGAAGTACTTTTGCTTCAGGCGATACCTCGCCCGTCTCTGTATCGACTTTAGCATGTCAGTGCATGCCACCCTTACAGGCTCACTGGTGGTGTCAATGTCGAATTACCCCTAGCACAAGATAATTATCAGAAAAATGGATGACAAGAATGGATGCAAAGAACTATGGTAGTAGATGAGTGGACATATGCACACCGCTAGTTTGCCCATGTAGTTCTTGAGATGGTCTTCAGTCTTTTCACCATCTTGCTGGTTCTTCTTTAGCTTGTAGTCCTTCCAGCTAGGAAGGATCGGTATGTGCCCATGCACTATGATCAATGTTATCCTAAACGCTAAACGGTAAACAGTCGGTCACCCTTCGTTTAGTGTTTAGACGGTTTAAACGGTGTTTAGACGGAATTGAACGGTCTAAACAGTTTTGTACTTTATCACTAAATTATACATAATCATGCTCATAAATGATCAAATATTCTAAGAAGTATACATGCTTATACATACAAAAGAGCAACTACATATATTCATGCATGCAAAAAATTAAATATAAATATTTATTTGTGAAAAAACTTAAGTATATATATTTATCGTAGTAGGAATGCAAGTGGAATTGACAGTGTTCACCTAAACAGTGTGTTAAACGGTCATTTAGCCGTATAATAGTGTTTAATTCCGTTTCGTTTAGGCCGTGTAATCCCTTTTTTGATCGTTTAATCCCGTTTCTGTTTAATGTACCGTTTACAGCCTAAACAAAACAGTTGATCACCGTTTACCATTTAAACACCGTTTAAACGGCCGTTTAGGACCGTTTAGGCGAACACTGTCTATGATCCCACCTTCTGATGCAAACTTTGCAGCTTGCATTGGTGCCTCTGGGCTTTTGAGCCCTTCTTGAATGTGTATAGGGATCTTGCCATTTAAGCCTCGGCTAATTCGGTCCAGATCTCTGCCCAATCTTCTTGAATCCCGCGGCCCCCGTTGTGCTCTGGAAGGGCGTGCATCACCTAACAAGTTTGTTACAGCCATACAAGTTAATAATTATTCGGTTGGTAATTAGGACATTCGAATATGAGATCAAATGACTTGCCTTCTGCAGTCATCATGTCGATGATGTTCTCATCGTGGGTTGCTGTTGCTTGGCCTTCAGTGGGCAATTCTTGTGTATCAAGAGTTGTCTCACTCCCATCAGCTAAAGCTAATTCCCTTGCCTTGGTCCTAGTCAGTCTAGGAGGCATTCTGGTAGGGTCATCCGGTGCTCGAATTCTCTTGGTCCCTCTTCCTCCACTGACAGGTATGCTATGAGTGACCTGATTACACAAAATTCAACAAAGAAAGAGAAGATCAGAAGCAATCCTGCATAACTAGTACATGAAATGAGTTCATGATAAGACTACCTCTTGTTGACATGTCTCTGGGTCAGATTCATGTTCATCAGAAGGGTTGTACTCCGGATCCGAATCGTGTATTGTTGTATCGTTGGCACCCTTTCTGCTTGGTCGGTCAGCTACTAAAAGTGCTTTCATTTTCTCGATGCCAAGACTAGAGAAGAAATTGTGATTCTTCAAAACATTCATGTCCCTCTGCCGCTCGTAATCGCCGCGCGCGTCTACTTCTGTTAGGAAAGCAGAGAAACTTCTGTAAGGTTGGCCTACCACTGTAAATAAAACTAGATCTAAACACTTTTATAAGAACCAGTAAGATGTTCCTAGCCGAAACAAGATCCTGAAAAAGATGTTCCTAGTCAAAACAAGATCCTGAGAAGAAGTAGTGTAGACATGGGATCTGTCAGATCTAAAAACTTCTATAAGAACCAGTAGGATGTTCCTAGCCGAACAAGATCCTGAAAGGATGTTCCTAATCAAAACAAGATCCTAAAAAGAACTAGTGTAGACATGGGATCTACCTGATAAAAAAAAACTAGTGCACACATGGGATCTGCCACATGGGAAAACATGCAAGTACGAATCCACCGGGGAAGCTGAACCGAGAAGGAAAATATTGTACCTTGTTCTGGATATTTCCTTCGTACGACCTTCCCTCCTGGTGCCATTGTGTCATCGTCGCTGCTACTACAGAGGCAGAAGGGAAAGGGGCTGAATCTATGAGTGGTAGATTTGAGACGATGGAGGAGAGGAGGTGAAGATTTGGGCTGCCGGCGAGGAGGGAAGGTGAAATGGGGGCGGAAAGATTTGAGATGGCAAGGAGAGGAGTAGAAGGGAGGGAAGGGACGGGGGCGGGATTAATTTATCCATTTCGGTGGAGGGCCTTGTCAGATTACCAATATACCCTTTCATTATGGTGGTGAGTGAAACGGGGTGCATTGGGAAGGGGGAACCAAAAAGGACATTTAACATTTGCTTTGCTCGGGCGTCCAAAATTCCGAATATTTGAATCGCGCGCCGGTTTGTTCTGAGGGCTGGTCAGCGCTATATACTGGTGGCAAAGGATGTTCCTCTAATCAAGATACTACTACATAGGATATTCCTTGACTAGGAACTACTCATTTCGTTTATGTACTGCTCCCCTTATATTGATCAACACATCTCTTCCTTCGTCGATTCGATTCGCCTAGTACTACATGATCATGAGCATGTCACGTTGCATACTCCTCGATCATGCCCACATTGGAGATCAACACATCCCTTCCTTCGTCGATTCGATTCTTAGTACTACAAGATTATGAGCACGTCATGTTGCATACTCCTCGATCATGCCCACATTGGAGATCAACACATCCCTTCCTTCGTCGATTCGATTGGCTTAGTACTACAAGATTATGAGCACGTAACGTTGCATACTCCTCGATCATGCCCACATTGGAGATCAACACAACCCTTCCTTCGTCGATTCGATTGGCTTAGTACTACAAGATTATGAGCACGTCACGTTGCATACTCCTCGATCATGCCCACATTGGAGATCAACACAACCTTTCCTTCGTCGATTCGATTGGCTTAGTACTATAAGATTATGAGCACGTCACGTTGCAAACTCCTCGATCATGCCCACATTGGAGATCAACACATCCCTTCCTTCGTCGATTCGATTCTTAGTACTACAAGATTATGAGCATGTCACGTTGCATACTCCTCGATCATGCCCACATTGGAGATCAACACAACCCTTCCTTCGTTGATTCAATTCTTAGTGCTACAAGATTATGAGCACGTCACGTTGCATACTCCTCGATCATAACCATATTGGAGATCAACACATCCCTTCCTTCGTCTATTCGATTCGCTTAGTACTACAAGATTATGAGCACGTCACGTTGCATACTCCTCGATCATGCCCACATTGGAGATCAACACATCCCTTTCTCTCATCAAACATCGGTATTGTGACATGATTCAAGGACTACATCGAAAATTACAAAGAAAAGCATGCGTAGGGAGTGTTGGGTTCGTTTTATGCATAGCACGACTCATGCATTGCATGATGTCAAGGCCGTAGAACTCTCTATTTTGGTTGTAGGAATCCCCCATTGATCCAAGCCATTAATCCAATCAGAGGATTCGATCGTATGGAAGTCGCAGTCTTCAACGTCACGACACAAGTACGATGTTCTATTCTGGAAACGAAGTGCTGGTACCTGTATCTCATTCTGCAACCCGGTACAAGAGTATTGGGAGTCTTCTGACTCCGGTACAATTCCATCTTGGTCAACAATTGTGAAGACCTGAGCACAAAGCCCAGGCAAAACGATTATTTATGGCTGGTTCGCACACGTGAAGAAAAATGTATTGTTCAACTCGAATACAACAATAAAATGGAATCAATGACAATAAAAGGAATGTTGAACATTCTACCTCTTTTATGTTGGTGTTCAAAGGAGCCGATGTAACAGGATTGTGAAAAGGGTCATCAGGAGCTGGAGCTGGAGTAGGAGCAGGAGAGCCTTCTTCGGTAGCAGGAGCAGGACCTGGAGCAGGAGAGCCTTTTGAGGTAGCAGGAGCTGGAGCAGGAGAGCCTTCTGAGGTAGCAGGAGCAGGAGCAGGAGAGCCTTCTGAGGTAGCAGGAGAGCCTTCTAAGGTAGCAGGAGCAGGGGCAGGAGTAGGAAAGCCTTCCGACGTAGCAGGAGCTGGAGCTGGATCAGCTGCACGAGAGCCTTCCTAGGTAGCTGGAGCAGGATCTTCCGGACCATTTGCTGTTGCCGCCAAAGGATCTTCCTTATTCGTTTCCTCTGCTGCAATATCAGATAGAACCTTGAGTATTGTTGCATTTGCTTTTTTTCTTCTTTGGAATCCTTTTTTGTCATCCATTGTGAACCAATTGCTGAACTGTGAGGCAGCTCATAGACTTTAGATGATTTACCCAAGTTAGCAGGAGGCATGAGTTGCAAGAGGGTCTGACCAATAGGTGCGAGTAGAGCGGGCGGTGGCGGTAAGTCGTTAACTTGGTGAAGGTGACTGAGTGAAGCATTCACAAAATTCTCCATAGTGCGCTGGTGTTGTATTACCATTTGTGCTATCTGCTTCGAGTGTGCGCGGTTTAACTCCTCCTGCTGTGCCATCCTCATTTCCATCATTGACTGGAACTTTCTCTAGTCGCGCTGATTTTCAAGGATCAGTTTCAGAAAGAAGGAAGAGTCCATTGGCTCACTGGTTGTTGCTGGAGTGACTGGAGCTGTTTCTGTTTTTTCAGTGGGTAGCGATGCACCATCATGTACTCGGAGATGTCTCACTGGAGATGCCTCATTGCCTTCACTGTCTGAGGAACAAATGTCATCAGGAGATGGCTCAATTGTAGCCCTTAGGCCACGACGTCTGTCTCCTAGTCTCGCAGGCCTGTATTCCTTGAAATGTGTCTCGGACATCATGTAGTCGGGAAGCCAATCTTTGGGTTCGGTTCGCACCCTTTCCCCGTCTTCATCTACTCTGGTAACACTACTCAGCATGAAGGAGATCCAGTGAGCATACGACATATTTCGGGCCACGGTCAACCCATAAAAGATAACATCTTCAATCTCGGCTAAAATGAAGTCCACGATGTCGAAGGGCCGGCCAGTCATGACGTGAAGGAGAAGCCACTGCTGAAGACTAGTGATCGACTCTGCATTACCAATCCGTGGTAACAATGTCTTCCGTAGTGCCTGGTGAACCACATTTGCCTCAGGGGTAAGCATGTCAGGCGTGCGATATGCTCGCCTACCTGTGAACGACTCAACAAAAAGTCCGGCCATCTCCTCGTCGGACGGGAATGACCCACCGAGCAAACTACACCGAGGTGGTTCACGATCCCCGTAGACAATATTATGTAGGGATGTCTTATGGTCGTACTTTCCTATTTCAAAATCCCTCAATCCAAGTTTGTCAGCAATATGGTGTCGGAAAAGAGTATACTGGCGTCCCTAAAACATGAACATGATGTACTCCCTAGTATCGGCAATGTACACAGTAGCATAAAAAACTCTCACCCAATCCTCAACATACTTATGATGCATCGAGACCAAATCAGCCAATCCGGGATGATCATCGAAGTATGCCTTAACATCCCCTCCCGCGGCCAACATCATATGATCCCAATTTATAACCCTGTGCTGGTATAGTTTCATGGGCAGGTATTTGTAGTTGTAATAGAAAGTTTGCTGAAGGACATTCCTAAATCTTGGTTCGACCCGTTTATCCTTGGTTTTTTCCCACAACTGCTTCTCAGGCACCCATCTAAGACCTTTAATCATTTGGTAGGTGTGGTTGCGCAGGTCCATCATCTTAAGCGGCTGTTCTGGTGGAGGGTGAAGTTGTACCTGTTTCTCCTTCCTGGGATCTGGCGCAGGAAACTCTGAAGGGCGGGGCGGGCGACGGCCCACGGTTGACCCACCCCGTGTGCGGCAGGAAGGCGCCGCGGTTGACCCACCCCGTGTGCGGCAGGAAGGCGCCGAGCTTGACCCACCCCATGTGCAGCAGGAAGGCACCGAGGTTGACCCACCCCGTGTGCGACGTGTAGGGGCTGAGGAAGAATCCTGTGCCGCAGGCCTGCACCTTAGCCTCGTCTGAGGACCAGACGTGCCTGTAGAAGTCAGCTGCGACTTTCGTTGTCGCTTCGCCGGAGGAGGATCAAGCGCCTTTCTATCTCTCTTGCCACCATCTCGGCCCATCTGCAATGAATTTCTCGAATTAGTGCCATTCCAAGAATTTGGCGACGGATTGCGGTATCCGCTGGAGCTTGGAGGCGGACGCATACCTCTGATTTCGGCGACGAATTGAGGTATCCGCTGGAGGCTGCTGCAGGCAGCGGCGGTGGCAGCGGCAGAACCCTACCAAGGGGTTGCGCCTCAAGTGAGGAGACAGTAAATGGGGGGATGGCAGGTCAGCACGAGTGACACACCGTTGGATAAAGCCGTAAAGGTGTGTGTAGTGCGCTGTTGGCACCCTGTGACCAGGAAATGGGAAGCGCCTTTCGTACCAGACCAGACCATCCTCCGGACGTATGTCGATGAGTATGAAAGTCATAACAGGATGGTCCTGTCGTACATAATGCAAAGAACCGGACAATCCATTCGCATACTTAGTCGATCATGCCCACATTGGAGATCAACACATCTCTTCCTTCATTGATTCGATTCGCCTAGTACTACATGATCATGAGCACGTCACGTTGCATACTACTCGATCATGCCCACATTGGAGATCAACACATCCCTTCCTTCGTCGATTCGATTCGCCTAGTACTACATGATCATGAGCACGTCACATTGCATACTACTCGATCATGCCCACATTGGAGATCAACACATCCCTTCCTTCGTTGATTCGTTCGCCTAGTACTACATGATCATGAGCACGTCACGTTGCATACTACTCAATCATGTCCACATTGGAGATCAACACATCCCTTCCTTCGTCGATTCGTTCACCTAGTACTACATGATCATGAGCACGTCACATTGCATACTACTCGATCATGCCCACATTGGAGATCAACACATCCCTTCCTTCGTCGATTCGTTCACCTAGTACTACATGATCATGAGCACGTCACGTTGCATACTACTCTATCATGCCCACATTGGAGATCAACACATCCCTTCCTTCGTCGATTCGATTCGCCTAGTACTACATGATCATGAGCACGTCACGTTGCATACTACTCGATCATGGCCACATTGGAGATCAACACAGCTCTTCCTTCGTTGATTCGTTCGCCTAGTACTACATGATCATGAGCACGTCACGTTGCATACTCCTCGATCATGCCCACATTGGAGATCAACACATCCCTTCCTTCGTCGATTCGATTCGCCTAGTACTACATGATCATGAGCACATCACGTTACATACTACTTGATCATGCCCACATTGGAGAGGATAAGAAATGGATATTTTCTAACCTACCATTCACGTAGCCCAAGAGGACGTTCCGTTGTTTTATAATACAACGTACCGGATAATCGGCATCCTCATGCACGATCGTATATTTTGTAAAGACGCAATAGGAAGTTCCAATGCTACATAATACAGTGAACCGGATAGTAGGCACATACGGTAGGTTTAATATTCAGGAAAGTGCACTTCAACTACATATAAATTACATATAAATCATAAGGTCCACATGATTTCAGTTCGTATCGACTTAAACATTTACTGATTTGATATCCTAGTTGTCGTCACTTTCATCGGCAGCATTTTCATCTTTATCGACATATTGCCATATAGTGTCGTCGTCCTCATCTTCAGAATTGAATCCATCCACATCAGACAGCTCCTGCTGGCGAATTGCGTCAACTTCAGCGGCTGCAACCACAATCTCCTCGCCAGTAATAGGCACCGGAACCTCCGAACCATCACGGAGACCATCATCAAGTATAACATCATGCAAGGTTTGGTCAATTTCATCATCTTGATATGCAAGTACCATGCCAGTGGGAGCTATGTCCTCCTCATTTTCATTATAGCTCCACAAATGTCCATGCTCAAATTTTTGCACCACTCTCCATGGGTGTTGTAGTAGGGTGTCTGGCAAGTAAAAGACCTTCGTTGCTTGTTCAGCAAGAATGTAGGGATCATCTTGGTACCAGTAATCTCCAGTATTGACGCTTGTGAAGTAACCATCATTTCTAATCTTCGGTTCCTTCTTGGTCCCTTCCAGATCATACCAGTCAACCTGGAATAAAACAACAGTTCGATCTCTGTCAAGCCCCGAGTTGTACCGCAGCTCAATAATGTCTCTTAGTGAACCATAAAACTCAATTTCTGCAATGTCTTTATGTGATCCTGTAGTTATGATTCCACTGTTCTGTGTCTTCCTATTTGCCTCTCGGGCCTTGGTGTGGTACCGGACACCGCCTACAATACATGCTATATAAGTTTTTGCTCGCCGGTCTGGTTCAGCTGATAATGCATATAGGTTGTCATCGCTCACTGGATTGTTTGTAATCTGTACAGAAGAGCCATAGTTTTTTTAATATAGTCTTATGTAAAGGTCCTCACAAGGTAATATAAGCTAGCTACCAAACAAAAAAATGAATACTAACATGCGATCTAAACCAGTGTCGAAATTCTGTAGCAATTCGACGATCAATATCCTCGTCTGACACACCTTTCGCTTTTAATTCATTCTTGAACACTCTACAAAGCAGTACCATCTCAAAGTTAGAACGAAATAATTGTAGTTCTATCGTTGTAATGGTGATTTACTTACTTGATATATGGCTTCACCTCTTCGCAATTGTTTAGCACATACCAAACCACCTTGTCGTACTTTGACCCAAGCCAACAAGTGGTCCCTGCTCCAAGTACTTGAACATTGTGATCGAAATAGGATGTTCCATCTACAGACAAATCAACATTATCTCTGTTCCTTCCAACCTGATTGAATCGTGTGGCCACATCATCAGCCGCAAAGTACCTAGAGCAAAATGTCAAGGCCTCATTAGCAACATATGCTTCTGCAATGGATCCTTCAGACCTAGCTTGGTTTCTCATTGAACACTTCAATGTGCATAGCCTTCTTTCGACGGGATACATCCATCCATATTGTACTGGACCTCTCAGGATTGCTTCCTCAGGCAAATGGACAGCCAAGTGGACCATAACATCAAAGAAGGCAGGAGGGAAAATTTTCTTAAGCTTGCACAGAATTATTGGGATATCTGTTTTCAGTTTTTGCAAGACATCCAACTTCAGAGTTTTGCAACATAGTTGCCGAAAGAAGTTTCCTAATTCTGCAATAGCTGTGTGTATCTCTTTATCCACTAAACCGCGAAGATAAGCCGGCAAAACCCTTTGGAGTAGGATATGACAATCATGAGTTTTCAGTCTTTGTAGTTTGCATTCACTTGCAGCAATACACCTAACTAAGTTTGAAGCATACCCACCTGAGAACTTCACCGAACTTATAAAATCACAAAACAACTTATGTTTTGTTTTTTAAAGTACATACGGAGCTTCTGGCATTTTGCATGACTCACCATCCTCAGTTGCCACCATGTGTAGATTTGATCTTACGCCCATCTCTTCCAAATCAACCCTAGCATTGATGGTGTCCTTTGTCTTCCCAGCAATTTTAAGCAACGTTCCAATAAGGTTTTCACATATGTTTTGCTCAATGTGCATCACATCAAGGTTATGTGCCAACTTCAGAGATGACCAGTATGGCAAGTCCCACAAACAAACCCTTCGGCTCCAGCACTGTCCAGATTCCCGCTTCCTTTTCTTTCCTTGAGGTAGAGGATGCTTTCCTGGTCTAACGTCTTTAACCTTCTCCAGTTACTGCTTCAGCTCCTCATGGGTAAACTGCTCTGGCTTTTCTCGATTTTCAACAGTACCATCAAAATATGCTCTCTTTCTTCTGCATGGATGGTCAGTTGGAAGGAAACGACGATGCCCAATGTAACATATCTTGTTCTTCAATCTCCTTGAGCAAGAATCCTTGTCGCAACGCACACAGGCAAAATAGCCTTTCGTGACTCGCCCAGACAACGTGCTCAATGCTGGATAATCATGTATGCACCAAAGAACCGCAACACGCAGTTTAAATCCTTTACCCTCAACAGCATCGATTGCCCAGACACCCTTCCAAAGTTGCTGCAGCTCTTTGACGAGAGGTTCCATGAAGATATCAAAATCCTTTGATGGAGAACTCAGCCCAGGGATCAATAAGGCCATCATGAAGTTTGATTCTTCCATGCATACCCATGGTGGCATGTTATACGGCACAACAAATACTGGCCACATACTATATGAGTTGTTCATGTTGCCAAATGGATTGAAACCATCGGTTGCAAGACCAAGTCTAAGGTTCCTAGCATCTTTTGCAAATTTTTTCCATCTTTTATTGAATTCTTTCCATGCCTCACCATCAGCTGGATGGCTAAGCTCATTGTTCACCGGTTTTCGCTTCGACTCGTGCCATCGTGCATCCTTTGCTATTTTTGATGAAAGAGGCATCCTCTTCAGCCTGGAAATCAGCGGAAAATGCCTCAATACCTTTTGAGGAACGTGCTTGTTGGTGTCTGCATCCTTCCATCTTGAATCCGCTTCACAACATATTGGGCACACATCAAGTTTGACATACTTCTCCTTGCGAAACAATATACAATTATTTTTGCAAACATAATTTTTTTCATAGCCGAGTCCCATGGAACGTATGTACTTCATTGCCGCATCGAAAGAGTCTAGAAGACACGCTTCTGGGAATCCTTTTTGTAACAAATTCATCGTTGCATTGAATGCGACGTTGCTCATCCGACTGAAAGACTTTATATGAAGTAACTTCACAACAAATGTAAATTGTGCATATGAAGATGTCGGTGACACCTTACGATTCAGATGTTCCTTTACAAATTCAAACATTTTCTCACTGAGCACCTGACCCTTGCCCAAGTCAGCAATCAATTCAGACATCCCATCGTCTCCAGGGCCTTCATCCTCCTCCATACCCGATATGTATTGGTTTTCCTGGACTGTTTCCTGATCACCACCATCTCGTGGAGCTGCATTATCCACATCCCCCTCTGCATCCGGCAGAATTGCGTTATCCTGTACATTTGCATCATCGTCAACCATATCCTCCAAAGCTTCTCCATGATGGATCCACCTAGTGTAAGTGGTTGCCATCCCACTCACAAGTAAGTGAACTCCAATTCGCTCTATAGTCCCTGTAGAGTTATTGAGGCATCGACGACACGGGCATAGTATTTTTTCGTCCTCAGCGTATCTTGCCCGAAGAAATGCCAAGAAATCCCAGACCCCTTTCTCATGATCGGTGGTAAAACAAGTACAACCGGTTATCCAGCGTCTATCCATCTGGAAAGTTTTTAGCGAATCCAACTCAAAATTACTGACCACAGAACGAATCGAAAAGAAGAACATTCTGCGAAATGAAATTTTCCGAATTGAACACAAAATTACTTACCAGATTGACACGCCGCTGCAGCAAGTATCACCCAGGTAGCGCTCGTAGGAGTGAGCAGCCGTTGGAAGTCGCAAATCACCGCCGAAATGATCCGTTTTGGTAGCCTACTCGCCTCTCCGTTCTTCGTTTTTCCGTTTCGGGGCTGCGGGCTGCGGGAAAACTATTTTTTGCTAAAGCGTGGGCTTTTCTCCTGCCAACTTATCAGAACAACCGCTCCGTGCTGTGGTTGAGGTGGAAAGTGTTTCTCATTAAATTGACACAACCAAGAGGTGGTGCAGTGGTAGATAGTGCTGTCTCGTTCCTATAGGTCTCTAGTTCGAATCCTTGCTATGGCAAATTGTTTTTGCAACATTTCGTGACCGACAATAGGAAACAAGCAGTTTCGCGATCGTTACTCAGGAAGGTCCTTTCAGCAAAACATCAACAGAACGGATCAGCAAAACATCAGCAAAATTAATTTAGACCAGGAGAGTCTTTGCGAAGGCAGTGAAGCGTTTCGCCTGCGAATTACTGATTTATATTAAAGATTCAAAAAAAATTCTTACATGTGGGACCCAATTGAATTTTATGACGACTTGGAACACTCTATTTTTAAAATAATGCTTACATGTGGGACCACAGTTAGTTTATGACGCCGCTGACATGGCGAAAGTGCTTACATGTGGGACCCTGGAAAAAATTATGACGACTTGGAACACTCTATTTTCGAAAAAAATGCTTACATGTGGGACCCAACTAAATTTTATGACGACTTGGAACACTCTATTTTTAAAATAATGCTTACATGTGGGACCGATGTTGGTTTATGACGTTTTTGCAGAGCTTATGGCGTCACAAAACAGCATGGAACAGTGAATGCCCGGCTACAGTACCAACCGTAATGACGAAAGTTTTTTTTGTCACTAAATTTGCTCGGAAGTGAAATATTATGACGAGATCAGCCAGGAACGTCATAAATCAATGACTTGCGTCACTAGTCAACGATTTTCTTGTAGTGAAATAAATGCATGAACTCGCTACGTAATACTCCCTCCGTCCCTGTTTTCAAGGCATGCACACATAACGAGATTCAAACTTTACAATCTTTAACCAATAATTTACTCATCAAGTTTTTTCTTTTGTCGTGTAAATTTGACATGGTTGGATTTGTAATCAAATGTACTTTCCAATGAGTATAAATTCATTACCATAATTAATAGAATATAAAAGAAATGAATAGTCAAAGTAGGATTTGGTCAAATATAATATAAACTAGCTAGTATTTGTAAAAATTATTGTATATATAATAAAACATCCTTCAAATTCCTAGAAACTTCTCGTGGAGCTGCTCAGTTGGTCAAGTGGATATCCATCATAATAAAAATTTCCTTTTGGATTTATCACCTCGACCACTAGAAACACATAGGGCTAAAAGTTCAAAATTTGTTATTTAGTACATATTGATAATGTTTAAGATAGAAATGGAGTAAAACAATTAATGATGACAATGATATATATACCTCGCCGGAACCTTCCACCATGACAATGTTTTGTGCCTTTGCTTGCAATATGGGCACACCAATTTTTTGTGATCACCTATCATGTGCTACAACTTTACCAATTCTTTCTCATTTTTGCAGTCTCTCTGTGCATCTCGTAGCACCTAACCAAGATCATATGTAGGCCACCATCTTATAGTAACTCTTCTTCGTTAGCATCCCCCCATTGTAGTATCTGCAAAAGCTTGCCCTGAGGCCCAGTCCGGAATGTTGTTAACATCCTCCTCCTCTTCTTTATCGTCTTCCATCACAACCCCTCTTTCACTGTTCATGGTCCAAAGTCCAAACCACATAGTTCTGCATGAAATCATGTTTAATCAAGTAGTTATGAAGAGTCCCCCAAGAATAGTAGTTTTGGTTGTTTCTGCATTGGGAGCAAAGCATTGACAACACATGAATCTCTTTCCTGACTTGTTGTATTTGGCCACCTTGAGAAAATAATGCATGTCATCAACGTACTTTTGGGTTCGTCTTTCTGCATTGTACATCTATTGCCAGTCCATCTGCATCATATTTAGTGAAAAATTGAATTACAGTTACATCAACACAACAAAAAAACTTCTGATAAATAAAAAAGACATGAGCATAACCTAAAACACAAATGCAACTTAGGTTTTGTTCTTCCTTGTGACAAACTAATTTAAAAAGTAGAAGCATAGATCAAATTATGACAAGCATCTGATCGATTAATGATTACTACAAAGGGTCTCTTTAAGCACAAATCAAGGAGGTATTTAAGCATCTTTTGGTGTATTATTTGTGTCTGGAGGTGGAGTTGCTTGACCCGATACTGGAGGTGGAGCATAATGGCCACCAAACAGAGGTTTTCACCCACTGCAACAACATTTTCATGTCATCTTTGTAAATATCAAAGCATTGTTCTCTTCAATGCTCCTTGTGTCTTTGGCTTTAGTTGAGGGCTGACCTAGGTTTTCTCCTTGCCAGCAGAGAAACGATAATTACCCCTACCATCACCATCACCACTACCTCCAGCGGCAGTATCCATGTTAATTCGAGAATACTTGATTTTTAAATCCTGACATAATATAGTAGTAACTTACGAATGATGAAATATTATAAACAAATGACCGAATTTTGACATAATACACTTTTTTCACACACAATATTGATAATCATATTTATCTAGAAAAACAAAGGATAATAACAATAAATGAAAAGGGAAATCAATTAACCTATTTTCTATGAAGAACTCCTCTATCTCTAAAGTACTATATTAACAAAAAACCATGCATCCTGCCTAGCTCTCATATTCTAACAAAAAAGAAAATTATATTTTCTATATCTATAAAACATAAAATGGCGCTTAATGAAAATAAATGATATGCAAGTAGCTAACATATTTTCTATAGACATCCAATTTTCTCTACATCTAAAGTATATAAAAAAATTCCACCTCTTAGCTCATTCTAGCTAGAAATTAAAACTCTATTTTCTCTGTCTCTAAACCATAAAATAAAGCTTAATAACAGCAAATGAAGGAAGGATGAGTGACCTAATCTTGAAAACACTTTGGATGAGTGAAATCACCACAAATTGATGGAGAAAAAAAATTGACAGCACCTCCCTAAGCTTGAACCGATGTCATGAAGAAGGAGCTTGAGCTCTCTGTTGATCGGCTCTGGCTGGGGAGGAAGAAAGGGATTTTATAGGTGGGACATTTAGTCCTAGATGGTACTACCATCAAGGACTAAAGGGTAGCCTTTTAGTCCTCGGTGGTACCCCCTGCCATATACTCCTTGCGCTAGCCGTTGCACCTGGAGGCTTTAGTCCCAGTTGGTATTAGCAACTAGGACCAAAGCTGCGGTGGCTTACACTGCCCTTCGATCCAGCACCTCTAGTCCCAGTTCCAAATTCTTCTAGGACTAAAAGTCCTGGATCAAAGGTTGGTTCTCTACTAGGGATGTCCATCTTGGGGTGGTGAGGATGGTGGTGCCAAAGCATACGTTATCATTGTTGGCGCTGGTGGCGCCGCATGTGCCATGTCATATGCGCTTGCATTGGTAAGGTACTAGAAAATATAACAACTTTTTCTTTCCAAAAGAAAATATATCTTTTGTAATTTTTCGGTAGAGAGAGTACAAAGGAAGATTATTGTCACAGACTTTTTACAAAAATGATGTTATTAAGAGCATCTCCAAGAGTGTCTAATTTTTTCCTCCTAAAAACATGAAGTTTTACAACTTCTAAAAAAGTATCGGAAAGAATAAAGAAAGTCATCTCCAAGGGTCCCTAATGATCAACTCCTAAAATATAGAAGACAATTTTACATCAGGAATCATATACTATTTCTAAATTATCCTAACCGCTTTTATATATTCTTTCTCTCTTGTACATTTACATCAGGAACCCTTATCTACTCTTTAATCTTTCTGTGCCCTCCCACCTTTAGATTAGGCACGAACTCGCGCGCGTAAAGTTACGCCGAATGAGGTGGTTTTTCTGGATTCGTAATCTTTTAGGAGGATGTATTAGGAGTTGTTGGAGAAGGATTTTTTTTCTCATCTTACTAAAAATCTAAGATTAGGAAAATGTTTAGGATACTCTTGGAGATGCTCTAACACGTTGTTGATTTAGAATGGTCGCCAGGCGGCTGGTGCGTGTTATTGAAAGAGATTTGAAGGAACCTAACAGACAAGATGGATGAGAGAAAAGATGCCCAATCAGCGTGCGTCTCATGTCAGCACTAGATACCCATGTGAGGGGTATGGATATGCAATGAATGATTTAACAAATTTATGGATCCATAAATACATATTTGGAGTTCGTGGACTTATGTGACACCTCTTTACAAGTTAATAGACCTCCAGTGCATTTTACTCAAAATAGTATATTAGGAGGTAAATAAAGATACATGTCACTTTCGAGGGTAAACTATGACTAAGAAATAATTTAAGGGTTTACGAGAACTTCTATTACTCGAGGGGAACAAATTTAAACAGTTTTCAAAGCTAGAAAAGACTTTAGTTATAATCATGATCCATTTGCTTATAGTACCTATTTGACATTGCTGATACAGATCTAATAAATTAATTATTATCAGAAAAGATATTCTTTAGAGAAAGTCTATATTCCCTTGCTCATTAGAGGCAATCACTTATTCCCAAATTTCGTATGGGGTTAATCATTTTCATTTATTATCTCATGGAAATCTCCTTTTTCTCACTATTTAATAAAAGATCCATGTCCACAACACTTTGGTTAGGTTTTGGCTGTTGTTTATTTCCTCACGAGGCATACTCGCAAACAGTTAAATCTGTTAATTCAGATATAACAAACTAATAACCTAAAATCCACTTCCCTAGCTAAAACATCTTCAACTACTGTTCCTACTTTATGAGCTCCACACCACCACTGAGTTCGTGAATCGTATCGTGAATTTTAAGATTCTGACTATCTCAAGAAATATGATTGATCTTTGATAAGAGAAACTCCACCAATATTAACCTTTAAATCAAAGTTTCCAAAGGCTAAATAGGAGTTTTTTTTGAGGTTGTAAAAATACAACCCACCCAACAATAATCTCCATGGATACACGCCGCATGGAGACTATACTCTCCAGCAATAATGAAGGGTGGAGGGGGAAGTTTAAAGAGGAACTACTAGCACCGAGATGCCCAATCCGCTAGCCATTGGATGGTGATCCCAACTAATTATAGAAACATCAGTATATGGCGATCTTGCTTTAGCTCGTGGGGGCTAAATCACATTAGCTCTAAGCCTCTAACCACTTGAGAGAGAAAAATTAACCTGACATGTACATGTACATGGATCTCTTAAAATAATGCGACATTTGTTCAAATAAATGTGTTTATTAAGAATATAATGTACAAATAGTAGATTGTTTTGAATTTTCTAGATTCATAGTTATTATTATTATTATTATTATTATTATTATTATTATTATTACACCTCCGGGAGGGGCACAAAACTTGGGCGCTTCTGGGTCGGAATGTTTGGACGGTCCATCAGGATCCTCTGTTTTTTTTTGTGAGTAATGAGGATCGTTGTTTTGTGAGATTAATTCATAATTTATTTGTTTATTGATTATTTGTTTATTTGGTCATTTAACTGTTTATCGTGAGGACATATCGACAAAGAAGGGGAAGGTTCAATTACGTGCAGATGAGACTAGCTACAAGCAACATCATTGAAGGCAAGTCCTAATGTATCCGCCTCCTCTATCATATTTGAACCTAATGCTTTAATTATATTAAAAATGATGAGATAATAGTTGGATTTACTTTATTACTGAATGCTATTTGTGAATATTTTAAACATTGTGATAGAGTCATATACAATCTATATATATACCCTCATGGCCTATGGATGATTAATTTTGTGCTTCTTTCAGAGATCGAGTCGTTTTCTTAGCATTCATAAGAACTTTGTGTGTAATAAGGCGCCAGTGGTGACTTCGAGAATCTCTTTTAAACATTGTGATAGAGTCATATACAATCTATATATATACCCTCATGGCCTATGGATGATTAATTTTGTGCTTCTTTCAGAGATCGAGTCGTTTTCTTAGCATTCATAAGAACTTTGTGTGTAATAAGGCGCCAGTGGTGACTTCGAGAATCTCCAGATCTGTCGGTGCTCAGTCCTTCAGAGGTGCTCATAGGGGTAGGGTTTGCGTACGTGTATTCATAGAGGTAAGTGTGCGTGCGTGTTATGAGCGTCTGCGTTGTAGTGTGTAATTCTAAAAAAATAATAGCTATAGGCATAATTTCATGAAGCGGCTGAAGTATTAAAATATATTCCCGTTCCTAAAAATACCCTCATGGCCTCGTATGGGCCAATGCAGTTATTCGATAAACAGATCATTAGGGTTTCCACTTTATTCAGTCTTTCCACACTGTTCTGTTCTGTCCATTACGATGAGGACGGGAAGGAATATAGCAGATCAGATGGAAGCATTTATCGTTGCTGATGCGTGTCCAACGAATGAAATAGTAGCCAACTCCCCAAAAAGGATTCAGCTCTCTTTCTTCCTCTCGAAGCCTCCCATCTCTCCCTCGGCTCCCCCGCCTCTCCCTCCTTGGGGCCCCTCCCTTCCTCCCCGCCGGCGACCTTGCCGGCGGTGAGAAGGTCAGGGAGCCCCCCCTGTTGTGTAGATCTACTAGTACTTTAGGTTTTAGTTCCTTTTTAGCTGCCTTCATGGCCTCTTCCCCTATGTGGTCGTCGCGACCTGGTGCGCACCGTCGCCATCTTCGTCGTCGCCGGCGTCTTGCTCGGCCTCCTCGTCGCTGGCGCTCCCGATCAGGTTTGTCGCAATAAAATAAAGCCCTTTGTATCGCCTCCTCCAGCTGCTTCTCCCCCATCCCCTTCCGCTCGCCGCCGCTGGAGATTCATCTCGGTCAGCTCATATCCGGTTCGAATCGAGGCTCCTCTCCCACTGTCTCATCTGGATACGGCTCCCCTTTGGGCGGATCTGTATCCTGAGATGGTCCGAGGTCGCCTCCTCTATCCGGTTGAGACTGACGCCACCATCGCTTCCTCCACCACCCGCCTCCGCATTCATGGTCTTCGAGCAGCCTCCAAGCCCTTTGAGCAAGCAGATCCACTTCAACCCGGAGCAACTTCACCTGGTGACGACCTGATGAACTCGTCTCCACCTGGGATTTGACATCGAGTCACATCTTCTCCCGCCGGTGACGAGATTCCAACTCATTCTTCGGTCACACGGTGTGGAATCCAGCAGCGACTCCGTCGTCCCTACTTCAACCGACGCTTGGCGCGGTCTCCTCATCCGGCTGTCCTCGCCTCCGGCGAAACATCAGCTTACCGTCGGCGAGTTCGTCTGCGTCGCCGCCATTCGTTCTGTTGTATTCTGGTCGGTGGACCTATTTGTAATACAACCTTCTATGAAGGTTTGTTTTGTAAGATGGCTACTTAATCTATAAAGTTGTTTGTTGTAAAAAAAAACGAATGAAATAGTATACTTCCTTCAGTCTCTGTCAAAATACTTGTTGACTTGTCGTCAGTGATTTTTGCTCATGTCTTATTCAAAAATTTATTACAAATACACACAAAGATAAGTCAAGTTCGTAGCGCCTCTGATGGTAAATTAAGACACAAACAAAATCGATGATACTTACATAATTTTTTGAATAATATTAATGTTTGATACTTAAATTTTTGAATAAGATGAATAATGGCCAAACATTATACGAGGAAAAGTCATCAACAGTGACAAATACTATTGGATACGGACGGAGGGAATACAACATATATGTTGTTAAGAACATAGAAGAGTACAGGCCGGCACCATCACAAACTTAATGAAGTACAAATTAAACAGAATCAGGAAAAAAAGGAAAGTGAGCCAGAACCAGCTAGCAAATCCTCCAACTCTCCAAAACTGAACTTACAGGGGGTGGTCCATCTCTATATCAATTGCAGCCTCATCCCAATTAAGCTCCCATAAGAGCAAGTACATTGGTACACGTCAGCAGTCCCATAGGTCGTCCCATACAGTGCTACATATGATTTTTGATGATGTGGAGGAGAGAGAGCAAGGAGAGAGAAACAGGTCGTTGCCTCGCGAAACAACCACCTCATTAACGAAACAACTATCTCATGAGACAACTCCACAACCATTGTATGAGTTGTTGTTGCCATGCAACTCATAATATTCTTTTTTTTATGTGTACAAATTAAGGAATTATATAGACTTACCAGACGACTTACCAGACAACTCATTGTACAGGTTGTCTGTTGAGTCGATCCAAGATTACGTGTAAATGCATGAGACGGCGTATCAGACCACACCAATGTACTTGCCCTAAGCATGATGGGGTTCACACAGTGGCCACAGCAATTGCCACACTCCTGGCGGCCTTCCTCAGTTTGGTATCCTGGTGGCGCCGTCCCTGGGAGGACGGGCTTTGCAGGGCACCGGTGGGGACTGAGGTCAATGATCCAAGCTGGGGTGGTGAGGATGGCGGCGCCAAAGCGGACGTTATCGTTGTTGGCGCCGGTGTCGCCGGATGCGCCATGTCATATGCACTTGCATTGGTAAGGTACTAGAAAATATAATAACACTTTTTTTCTTTTCAAAAGAAAATATTTCTACTGTAAATTTTTGGTAGAGAGTACAAAGAAGGAAGAATTATTGTCACAGAATTTTCACCAAAATGGTGTTGTTGATATGCTGTTGATTTAGGACGGTCGCCGGGTGCGTGTTATTGAAAGAGATTTGAAGGAACCTGATAGAATCGTTGGTGAATTGTTACAACCCGGGGGATACATGAAGCTCATTGAATTGGGCCTCCAGGGTAAAGCATTACTGCTTTATTTATAGATTTTTTTCATCACTATATTCTCATTACTCATTTGGAAATCTCATTTCGCATCAGCAGATTGTGTAGAAGAAATTGATGCTCAGCGTGTCCTTGGGTATGTTTTGTTCGAAGACGGAAAGAGCACCAAGCTTCCTTATCCCCTGGAGAAGTTCAGCGCAGATGTGGCCGGTAGGAGCTTTCACAACGGGCGGTTTGTACAGAGGATGCGTGAGAAAGCCTCGTCGTTGCCCAGGTGCCTCAGTCGCATGCATCGCGCGCGTCTCAATTCAGTTGTTGCAAATCTCACTTGGTTTCCTTCAACGCGCCCAGAGTGCAGCTGGAGCAAGGAACAGTCGTTTCATTGCTGCAAGAGAATGGCACGGTTCGAGGGGTCGAGTACAAAACCAAATCAGGTGAGAAGTTGCAAGCCTTAGCTCCTCTGACGATCGTATGCGATGGCTGTTTCTCAAATCTGCGACGTTCGCTTTGCTCCCCCAAGGTACAGTACTTCTAGGAAAATATGAACTGTCACTCATGCTGAGTTTATTATATCTCTCCAAGGTCCCAACCGGCCCTATGAGTAGAGAATAGAGATACCAACAAATTAAAGTTCTAACAAATCATCTATACATCTTTCTGGCTTGAAATTTATTATTTTTATATCTCACAAATGAAGTCAAGTTTAGATAAGATATTTTACAAGATTATGTATCATCATATCATCTACATGTGTGATTTTTTTTATATAAATGTAGACGTTTTTTTACTGTGATTTGTACGAGTTTTCACGAAAGTTGTAGTTTCCACATGATATGGTCTCCAGAAACATATACGTGCGCCAAAATAACTAATGCTACCATGTCCATGTCCATGCATGATCTTGAATGCTAGATTGAGGTCCCATCTTGTTCCGTTGGGTTGGTCTTGGACAAGTACCAGCTTCCCTACCCGAACCACGGCCACGTCATCTTGGCAGACCCTTCGCCTGTCCTGCTTTACCCAATCAGCAGCACTGAGGTCCGCTGCCTGGTGGATGTTCCTAGCCGCCGGAAGCTGCCGTCCGTCGCCAATGGCGAAATGGCAGAGTATCTCAAGACCGTCGTTGCACCTCAGGTCGTCGTTCATTCATTCTTGGTCGTTGTTTCATGCAACTTTTACGCTCATGGGCCAAAATGCTGATGCATCTATCATACATTCTTACTAACAATAGCAGATCCCACGGGAGATGTACGATCCTTTCGTAGCTGCCATCGACAAGGGATCCATCAGGACAACGCCAGCAGGAGCATGCCCGCGGCGCCTCTTCCAACTCCCGGCGCGGTCTTGTTGGGGGATGCCCTGAACATGAGGCACCCATTAACCGGCGGGGGCATGACCGTCGCGCTGTCGGACGTTGTCCTCCTGCGCAGCCTTCTCAGGCCGCTACGGAACCTCCACGACTCGCCCTCACTGAGCAACCGCCTAGAATCATTCTACACCCTGCGAAAGGTCACTGCCGCAATGTGGTTAAATCATACTGAGCATTTCTCATATCTGTGAAAAGAATTATGTGATGCAGGTAACTGATGATAATCTGATCGATCATATTGATTGATTTGATGTTCAGCCCGCCGCCTCGACGATAAACACGTTGGCTACCGGGCTGTACAAGGTCTTCAGCTTGCCGCCTGATGAGCGAGGTTCATAACGAGATGCGCCGGGCCTGCTTGGGCTACCTGAGCCTTGGGGGTGTTTTCACCGGTGGAACACTCTGCCTCCTCTCCGGCCTGAACCCTCGGCCGGCGAGCCTCCTTGCGCACTTCTTCGCCGTCTCAGTCTATGGTGTTGGGCGCCTCATGTTCCCCCTACCTTCACCCAAGAGGATCTGCATGGCCGCAAGGCTGGCTTTGGTAAGCAACTGTGTAAGGTTCTTGTTTCCTGGAGGATACCTCTTTCATGGGAAATAAGAGAAGTGCATTTGCAGGGCGCTTGCAGCATCTTATTCCCTATAATCGAAGCAGAAGGGACGAGGCAGCTGTTCTTCCCGGGCACCGTACCAACTTACCACCGAGCAGAACCCAAAGGGTTTCATGCCACTTGCCTGATCAAAGATGCATGAATGTATCTTTCCACTAGGTTTTCTCCACGAAGGAATCTTATGAAAATCAATGGATATGTCATGCATAACATTTATAAAGAATAAGAGAAAAGGTACTCCTTTCGTTACAAAATGTCGATCGTGTTGGTTTTTCAGGTATATAGATTTTACTATGTATCTAGACATAACCCTATAGTTAGTTAGATGCATAGCAAAATTTGTATATCTTAGAAAAAGTTAAAACAACCTACATTTTGAAATAGATGGGGTACAAAATTAATTACTCTCCTCGAGTGTAGCAAAAGTACGAATAACCTTAAAGTATTTGTTCGTTCAATTTACTATCGAAACTACATACCATCTGGTGCAAAATTACCCCCAAGTATGCTTTGGTTTTTTTATATCTCCATACAAAGGTTAAATCTAAAACTAAATTTTATGGGGTGGTAGTGCGCATCACAATGTATGTCAAAAAAAATATTATGATTTTTCATATAACTTTGTATCTCAATTGTTATTTTATAATTTAAGGTCCCACTCTATAAAAATAATAACAAAAAATTATGATTTATTTTCTTAACATGTGTCATGATGTCTGCTATAATCTCACAAAATTTACCTTAAATATCCACTTGTGCATGGGTGGTCCATCAACTTGTAAAGATGTATCACTTAGTTCACAAACTCTAAATGTGCATTTTTGTAACCATAAGACGGTCTCCAACAACGAGAAAACCAAAACATAACACCCATTCTATCATTTGAGTCACGCACCAGAAACTCAACGTCTCCAATAGCAAACGCAAAAAATATAGCACCACCAGCCCCCCACCCCGAGCCACTGCCAGCCGAGCACCCGCAGCCCATTCTGCAGGGCCACACCCCCTTCCTACGCCGCTCCGCCACCATCGCACCACCGCCCTACGTGGTGTATTCTTGCGCTACACCGACATCTCCTCGTGTTTCATCCATACTTCTGGCGCGCCTTTTTTCGGTTCATTTTGGAATTTAAGATGCCGACATCACCTCGACGGCTTAAATACAAGGCACCGAGCTGGAAGAAGTGAATACATCTATCTCCTTGTGCTGACTTCGCGCTCACAAGCCACAATGCCTATGACATGCCGATGCCAGTAATATCGTGTCATTCGTGCGCATCATGGACACCATATGTCGCTCATAGATGTATCACGCAGCTTCTCCCACTCATCGTACAAAGTTTAATATACATGTCAAGGCACTGGCAGCAAGGTCAGCAAACAGTAGTATCATGGTCAAGCCCATTGCACAAATTTGTTCAAAATATTAAACCAAATAAGTGGTTGCCTTTATAACTCAATGACATATCATGGTTCAACCAGTGCACATTTGTTTCAAAATTCAAAAGGAAACTGAACAAAATCTTAAATCAACGTACATCTCTGTAGTTTGGTGATTATTAGCCGAAAACTGAACATATGCCTGCGCATTTAGTCCTGCTTGGAGATTGATCTCCAATATGATGTAGTTCACAGAACTTTATACAAGTAAGATGGGCCCGCTGCCCACATAACTCACAAACATTGAAGACTTGCCTCAAATTACTAAGGTGGTTCAGTAGGAATGCTACATCACTCAGCAGCCTGCACATAAATATTTGTTTCAGGATTAGGACTCAGAATTCAGAAATACCTCATTCTAAACACATAATATAATACCCATAGACATTTGTGCTCCCAAAATCTAATAAACAAAGTAACCCTTGTAAAAATTTAGTAATCATTGTATGGTAGTATTTTAAAATTATTGCTTCCACTCTTTTTAAGATGAGTCCATACACACCACCAGAAAATTGCTTGTGGATGAGATTTAGTGACAATTTCAATTTATGTCTTGATGTAAGCAGGTTCATACAATTCAAATAACTGAAAAAATGACCTATGACATAGGAAAAAACATGTCCAGCAGATAGAGGTTGTGGTAATATCTAATGTAAGTACAACTGCTTAAGAGGATTGTTTGGAGACTTATTCTATAGTTTCCTTATCACGTCCTTGTACTGATTCAGTGCTAGGCTTGTACCTTCAGCTTGGCGAGTTCTGGCGCTTTATATGTCTGTGTCACAAAGATTGTTTCAAAATTGAATTGAATCCTTAACATATAAAGTGGAGAAGTTACTATGGACTTTTGTGTAAAGAAATGCAACTTACCGTTGGACCTATGGGAACACCTTTTCGAGCACCTAAGAAAAGTGTGCCAAGGTGGTCAGCTCACAGATAATATGCTGCTCCATGTACTTGTATTTTCAAAATAAATGTACATGAAGCTGCAGTAGCAATGCATGTTTGTCTGAAATACTACACCACTCTTCGACAAATATGACTATCAGACTATCCATGAATTCTAGATGAGTAAATAAAATACAAGGATAAAGTCATCCTTTATTGACTGTGACTCACCAGTAAGATTTGCTCGCGGATCAGTGTTATAGCTGAAATTGAGGCTGTTTGATGGAGGGACGTTTTCCGCAAAGTATGCAGTATAGTAGTTTAGTCCAATGAAGTCAAATGCACCCTTGACCAATTTAGATTGTTCTTTGCTGAACTTTGGCAGGCGATTACCAACTATTTTTCTCAAGGTTAAAGGGTAATCTCCTTTAATCAGGGTTCACAAACCTAGAAGGGTAATTATAAATAGTAAAATTAGAATACTCCGTAAACACAAATAAATGTTCTGAATACGATTCTGTCAGTAAACAGAGAATTTATAATTTGCTCCTTCTGTATGCAATTTTTAGATTAAACTTTATATATACAGTCGAAATGCCGAATGCATTATGTTCATGTTTTGTTTAATTAATGAAAGGTCCCAGTCCAGGCATTAGGCCTAAATCATATTATTAAGTTGTAGCAATAACTGTATGATCTCTGAGTGTTCTAGCCGAGTACATCAGTATCTGCCCAACTCAGCTCTTTTTTTTTTTGCTTGGGTTATTTGATAGCACAAATGTAAAAAGAGAAAAACCCTGTAATAATTTCGGAGGCTGTATACATAACATTATAAAAGGCCAGACTTTGTATTTGGTAGCACAGGTATGATAGATCGATGAAGTTGTGTTTGGTGAAGTAATGTATCCACAACGGGCTAAATTTACCAATTCTGTGGAACGCAAATGTAATAGTCTGATGAAATAATTTACCAACTATCGATCCTGATTTGATATTTTCTAAAAAGTGCAATTTAGTTCGTACTACTTTATGCATTCCCCAGTTCACATATCAGAACTGGCATCGTCCTATACAAGTCTTAAATCAACACTCGAGTATCGGACTAAAATTTGCATATATCTGAATATTGCATCTTGTTTACAAATGGATGAACTGAACCAGCAGAAAAGATTAAGGATTCTCCATCACCTGATATTTCTCTTTGTAAAATCTGACGGTTTCTCCATGAGCAAGTAGTTGATGATGGCACGCGGTGTAAGGTTCTGTTCCAGAATCCCAACACTGCAGTTTCCCTGCTCCCAGGATGAACAACGGCCTGGTGCAAACACGCCAGATGCATACCCCCCTTGGAAGAAGGAAAACGACTCATTGAATGTGATCCAGTGTTTTACTCGATCTCCAAACTCTCTGAAGCAGACCTCAGCATAACTCTTATAGTCATCACTGCATATATAATATAAGATAGCAAAAGGATTGTATCTAAAAAGGCCAAAACGACAAATATTATGAAACGGATGGGAGTATAATCATTAGCAGCATAGCCTCATAATATATACACAACCTATGCAAAAGGCATTACATGCAATATATCATTAGTCTGAAGGTTTGGTCAGAGTATTGTCGATCCCAAATTCCCAATTGCTAAAGCCAACGACTGCATCATTAGTGGATACGAGCAGGACAGGCAGGTGGTGTTCTTATCACCAGCTGCAGCTTGTGTTGATAATGCTCTCCATGCTCTCTTCTTCTGCACATATCGAAAACCATCAGAAAAACAACCACACGAACAATCAATTGACATCGAAATGGGAGGGCCGGTGTCGAGGACGACGGAGGGAGCCAGCGCCGGGAGCGACGCACGCTCGCGGCAGGGAGAGGAGAGGGGAGGGGATAAGAACAAGCGGAGGGGCGGCGGACGAGCGGCGGGGGTTCCTTGCGAAACGGCAGGCGGGCGGCTAAATGTAAAAACGCCACGAAATCGGAATTTCGTCTTCTTGGTAGTGGAATATTTTGGAACGCGGGGGTTTGGCGAAAGAAAATCGAACACGTTTACTGTAGCGGAAGGACCTCACTGGGTACTAGACAGAATAACGCACAAAACGAAGGGCTTTTCCGCAAATTTGGACGCGACACTGGCACCTCCTGGGCCGCAGGATCGGCGCGATCGCACGGCCGCGAAATGCGAGCGACGTAGCATGCCCCAGAGGCCGCCGCAGACCCTGCGGAATACATAGCTTTGGATGGCACCCGCAAGCCAGCACCATCAGCTCCAACCCACGCCGCCACTGGCCTCCTCCCGTTTCGTAGGGGTTGCGCCGCTCCGCTGCCATCCCACTGCAGCCTTATGCGGTGTGCTCCTGCGTCGTGCAGCTGTCCACATGGTCGAGCTGCTGCGGCCCTTCCTACGCGGGATGTGGGCCGATGAGAGAATGTTTATTTTGAGTTCTCTCTTTCCGTCTAGAAGTGGGCATTCGGTTTAAATCGACTGTTGGTTCGGTTTTGCAGTGTTAAAAAAAATTGTTTTTCAAGAATCAGCAGCTGATCGGTGCACCAGAAAGATAAAAACCGACGAGTTCTGGAATTTGTTTGCATGTGCGGCGAGCGTGATATTTACACTGATCTTGGGCTGAGTTGGGCCAAAATTATCAAGCATATTGCCCTGCCTGGTTAGTGCTTGCTGCGTGCTTGCGTTGGTTGGTTCTGCGTGAATGTTCGATTGTTCAGCTGGTTCGGTTCGGTGCACTGCTAAAACTGACAGTGATCTCGAATACCAAATTTTGTCAAACTAAAAAGTAAAAACCGAAGTAAATCGAAAAATCAACATTGTGGTTGGGTTCGATATTTTTTCAGTTTCCATTTAAATGTGCCCAGCCCCAGCGGCGGATCCAGCGGTGGGTCGGGGGGCTCCAGCCCCCCTACCACCCTGGATCCAATGGTAATCCTGCAAGTTTTCCATAAAAATTTTGAGGAGGAAGAAGGAGGAAGAGGAAGAAGAAGGAGGGAGGAGGAAGAAGATGAAGCTCCAGCCCCCCCTTACCACCCAATCCTAGATTCGCCACTGCCCAGCCCTATTTGTTTCTGTGCGAAATAGTTGCTTCCATTGCCTACTCTGTTTTACTATGCATGGTACATTTTGAGTTTGGGTACCGGTATGCATAGTCTGTTGGAGATAGTGCTAAATCATTAAGCACAAGTCCATACCCTTTCAAATAATTAAGCATCTAGTATTGACATGGCAGGCTGACTGGGCATCTTTTATTATCTCACCCATCTCATCTTCCTCTCCTCTTTCCCTTTGTGGCATTTCATCGAGACATATCTCCTAGCAGATTGTATAGAATTAAATAAATTAACAACCGTGTCTTGGGTGTTCAATTTCCTATTAAAATGGAAGAAACCGAAAACTAACGGCGTGACCATATACGCCTCTCGGAAAATCAGAACGTGAACATCGAATCCTCTTGGCCTACCAAAGTCCCGTGTCAACCTTTTCTTCTCAACCAAACTATCAAAACACGACCCTCCATCTACGTTCCACGACAAGCAAGATCTAGCTTGCACGCATCGAACGCTATGCTGCCAAGGCGCCGCGCCCGCCTCTCTTCCCGGGCCTACTCTACCGTCGCGGCCGCGGAGCAATGCCCCAGGGGATGGCTGGCCGTCCGGCGCAGCCGGCCGTCCAAGCGCGCGCGGCGCGTGGTCACGACGATCCCCCAAGGTGGGGGCGACGAAGACTACGACGACGGCACGCCGCTCACGGACGAGATCCTGGTCGGCATCTTCGCCGGCATGCCGGATTTCTCCGACCTCGTCCGCTGCGCGGCCACCTGCAGGCGGTGGTGCCGCCTGGTGTCCGGCGAGGCCGCCTTCATCTGCCGCGCCAAGCGACGCTGGACGCCGCTCGTCCGCAGCCTCGCCCTCGGCTTCTTCCACTCGCCCCGCCACGGTGCCGCGCCGCGCTTCGCCGCGACCGCGTCCGCCTCGCGCCGGCTCGGCCTCCGTCAGCCGTCGCTGAACGCGCTCGTCGAGGGCCTCGACGACGGGCTGTTCGACGCGGCCCGAGTCGTCGCCTCCCGGAACGGCCTCCTCGTCGTCGAGCTCCAGCGCCGGAAGCGCGAGCGGGCCCTGAAGCTCTGCGTCTGCAACCCCATGACCGGCGAGGTGACCGTCCTGCCGCCCCTCGGAGGCAAGCAGATCGTCAGCCCCTTCGCTTGCACCGTCCTCACCGCAGAGGACTACCACAACGCCGCCGTCAGCGAACCACCTACTACCTCACCGTCCTCGTACCACCTACTCCTCGTGTACGCCCGGCGAGGCTTTATGGCGTGCCGGACCTACGTGTCCGACGGCGGCCGCTGGGGACAGGAGGCGAAGGTCACGGACGCTATTCGTCTGGGCAAGACGGCGATGGCATCCATGGCGACGGGCACGGGCGTCGTGGTCCGCAACGTGGCTTACTGGCATGCCAAGAACATTGCCTTCGGGGTGCGCCTCGACACGCTGCGCGAAGAGATCGTGGGCATGCCCAAGTCCGGATCCGGACACGACCCCGCCGGGAACACCCTGCTGGGCGTCTCGCCGGACGGGAGGCTGCGCGTCGTCCGGGTCGCGGAATCAAGGTGCCGGACGACGCCGGAGACGATGGCCAACAACCGGTGGGTCGCCATTAGCGTGGACACGAGCGCCACCTCCCGAAAGGGATGGGATGAAGAGGTGATCGAGGTGGTGGGGCGGTTCCTTCCGGCCGAGACGACGTGGTTGAAGCTGCGGTGGATGTGCGAGAAGAGCGGGGTCGTCTTCTTCACCGCTGGGTGCGGCGATCAAAGCAGTGACGTGTACGCAATGAGCCTCGACAAGCAAGAGGTCGAGAAGGTGGCGAGCCACCACGATAATGGCGGCGGCGGCGGGGTTCCGTCGTTATGGTCTGACTTCCATGGGTACGAGATGGACCGGACTTCATACCTGTCCTCGCTCGCCATGGACGAGAACGACCCATGATGCATGTCTCTAATTTTTTTATGTATAATAAGCCGTTTTGGGCTTCATAGAGGTGTTTTGGATAAACCCGTTTTTTTTCCTTTTACTGGTGGAAAAACAGCCTTCCGTCCCGGGTGGGAAAGGCTTTAAGTCTCTAAATCCCACTCGGGATGAAAAGGGAGAGACAAAAACCCCCCTTGTCACCGGGGTGGGCAACCGGGAATAAAGGGTGCCCTTTATTCTCGGGTGGTAGCCTCGCCCGGGACAAAAGGGGAGGACCAGCAGCGCCTGTGCGCCACCCCTTTAGTCCCGGGTGGTAGCCCCGCCCGGGACAAAAGGAGAGGCACACCAGCGCCTGTGCGCCACCCGGGACTAAAGGCCCCGCTGTGAATTTTTTTGTTTCATTTCAAATTGTTCTAATAATGTTATACGCGTATATTCTCACGTATTTGGGTGTAATTTACGTATACGTATAAATATTTGCACTAATTATACGTGTCTACTATACGTACTATATGAAGATAATAAACTTATAAATAAATATATACACACATTATATTACATCGAAAGCATAGCAGATAGTATTTTCTGAAAGTAGTATATATATATACATCAAAATACCGTTTCATACTAATTCTAGTCTAAAGTTCCACCGGAGGTGCTAATTAATATTTATCAATTCGATGACCGTCATAGTGATTTCTGTCTTGTGGATTAATGACCTGGTCCATTATGAATCCGCAGAGACCTTCTTGAATCGCCAAGAGTCGGTCCTTCTCAATGATTGCGTCCCTAATCATATTGTTCTGCAATGTGCAAATAATTTAATATATTACACACAAGAATTAAATATATAAGCGGTTAGAAAAAAATATTATTAATTGATTTAAAATAATACTTACAGTATAATCTGACGGGTCTGCCTCGCAGAAATTGTGGATGAACTCACACACATAGTATGCACATAAATGTGTCCCTGGTTCCTGTCTCATACACTAAATTGAAGAAGATAATTATGAAAAATTAGTGTTATGCATTTTTAATTTGCCCAATCTGAAGTTGTTATTTGGTTTACGTACCGAAAAATTTGTAGTGAAGTTTATTCTAGGTTTCCATTGTGCAGGGTTGACAGCCTTGAATTTTTCCCAAGCTCTGGCCGAAAATAATGAAAGTTAGAGCTAGATAGTGTTAGTAAAGGCACACTATTGCATAAAAGGGAACGTATGGATAGAATTATTACTCTTGAAACATATCTTTAAGGTCCAAGTATTTGTCCGGATCTCTTCTCAACGAATCAAAGATAAGGATGTTGCTTCTATTGACATCAATTATGAGAAGAATCCAGTGGAAACTGTATATACATAGAAGCTGCAATTCACACAAGGTCCTTACGATTGTTTTGAATGTTGTTTCTGGTTGCTTCTTTACTTGATCTTGATTAACTAAAGATGGGTCCATGAAACCTATTCGTTGGTAACCATTCTTCCCCATGTTATGCATTTTCAGGCTACAGAAAATGAAAGACAAAGTTAATAATTAGAGTATGCATAAATTTGTTAATTAGGGTATGTATTGCACCATCACTTACAGGCACCAGTCCATGACAAGATCGGTATTCAAGGAGTCAAGATGGTAAATTTCATAAATATCCTTGAATCACAGCCAGGACAACTTCTCGCCTTCACCAGCAAAATCTCCCGGTTTAACAAGCATGCCAATCATCTCCAGGCCCGCCTTAGACGTCTTCATGTAGAAGTTATGCAATCTGCGCATCTGAGTAGGGAGTTTCTTCACCAACTCAGGCATGACAAAAGATTTTCCATGCTTGTAGCGCCATCTAGGTACGAAGTTTGGGTCCCGAGAAGGTGATTCGTGGCCGAGAACATATTCTAGTGGCATCCCTGTTGCTTCTTGCATTGCAATGACCGCCGCTAGTTGTTGTGCATCCATAACTGCAAGAGCTCGTTCAGTTGCAGTGAGGCCGGAGGCGACGTAAGTCTGTACTCCCGACGTCGACGCTTCTGTTGCCTTCTTCGTTGAAGGCTCTTTCGCTGACGTCGACGTTTGTGTTGCCTTCTTCATTGAAGGCTCTTTCGCCGACGTCGACGTTTGTGTTGCCTTCTTCGTTGAAGGCTCTTTCGTCGACGTTGACGCTTGTGTTGCCTTCTTCTTCTTCCTATAATCCTGTGGCATCGTCGACCCCGGTACTTGGTCGATGTAACTATTTGGTGACCCTCCTTGTCTCTTCTTCTTCATGGACTTGTGCAGCGACCGGTCATAATCACTTAGTAGGGGTTTTATAATTTCTTGTCTCTTTTCTGCTTCCTTCTTCTCTATGAAAGCTTTGAGTTTCTGCGGACGATCTTTATTCTTTTCTGCTTCCATTTTATCGAGCTGTTTTTGTTTAGCAGCCTCTTTATTCCCTTCAATCCACGCCTTGAGTTGCTTATCACACTCCGCCTCATTTTCTGATGTTGTCATGTCATATGGCAGCTTCCTTTTAACAGGCAGCTTTTTACCTTTCTTCTGCGGGGGATCCGGATTTGGCTCGGGCATAGACGCGGTAGATTTTGATCGGGACCGCCTCTTGGCAGGCTTTGGTGAAGGCTGCTTTGGTGGTGATTGATGCTTTGGTGGTGATTGCTGACGATTGTCATCGCTCACGGCAGGAGAATTCCCTCGTTGTGGAGACGATGAGCTCCAATCATTGGGCGACGACCGGCCCGGTGACGGCCCGGGAGATGGTAGCTGCTGCTCGGCAACACTCGGAGGGATCGGTGGCGACATGTTAGGTATTATGATGTAACGTTTGGGCCACAATATGATACTGTGAAGCGCATCACGGAGTGTCCTTTCCCCGTCACCTCCTTGGATGTCTAGCTCTATGTCGTTAAACTTTGGGTCAGCAATCTCCTCCAAACCAACTGAGGCGTAGCCAGCTGGAATCTCCATGCCGTGGCTTGTACGTCCTGGGAGATGTGCTAAAGCCATTCCGTACGCCACCTATATATATGTAGAGAAATGATGAAGTTATTAAATGCCTGAGACATGCATCAAAGGTTGAGATAATTGCACGTATAATCAAGTTTATATATACCTTCATTGTGATGTTACCGATCGGCTTGTGCAGCTCACATGCGATGCGCTGACAGAGTTCATCCACAGGGTACCATTCATTGTCCTCTACTTGAACTTCTTCTTGGTTTGCCACCCTTTGTTCTTCGGGGGCCTCTGTGGAAGCACAACTGCTTTTGCGAGCGGAAGGGCTAATGACGGGATCCACCGGTGCTTGGGGCAGTGCTCCGGCAGGGGTGATCTGAGCTACCGCGGTGGCCACTTGTCGTTCAATCTCTGCATTCATACGATCTTCTTGATCTTTAAGTCTCTGCTCCATCATTTCACGTCACCGCCCCTCTTCATGCTCCCTTCTTCTTTTGCGGCTTCTGTAGGTGTCGGCACTTCCCTTGAAAGCATACTTCCACGGGACTACCCCGTAGCCCCTACAACGTCCTGGGTGTTCCGGATTCCTGAGCGCCAAAGTGAGCTCGTCCATGTCTCTGTCAGGAACCAATCTGCCCGCTTTGATGTCTTCATTCTTTTTTATTATCTCATGTGCCGCCTCCCGTAACGTGGGTGGGAATACGAGGGAACCATCATCAGGGTTCAATCTTCCACCGCGGGCATAATACCAATTCTTTGATCATTCTTCGCAGTCAATGACCGCTGGTACGATACCTTTGTTGAGGAGGTCTTGTTCAATCTTCCGCCACTTGGGTGCTGCAACCGCGTAACCACCGCGACCAAGACGATGGGCGTAATCCGTCTTCTTACTGGCTCTTATCTGAGCTCGTGCGCTCTTGTTGGCAAATTCTTCACTATTCTTGTAATCCATAAAGGACTGCTAGTGATCCTTTAGCTTGGGATAATCATCAAAATTTGGAGTTCGTTTCTGCTTGATATAATCTCTGTGCAGCTGCTTCTTAAAACTCTGCAATTGAGTTGCCATCTTCGTGAGAGTCCACTGCTTCACAAGGTTTGCGTTCACGCCCGGTGGAAGTGTGAAGTGTTTTAGGATATCCTCCCATAACATATTCTTAAGTGAATCTGGAACCACCCATGGATTATCTTCCCTTCCCTTCCATTCTCTATATGATATGGGCACGTTGTCCCTCACAATAGCACCGCATTGGGACACAAACTTGTCCCTGACCTTCTTTGGTTCCCATGGCTGGCCAAACTCGTTGACTTCAGTGATATGAAACTTCACGTCATGATCGACGATTACTTTTGTACGGCCTCGCGTAGTCTTTTTGCTTGTCGAGGTTGAACCCTACAAGTTGCGGATTTGTTATTCATGCGGGGGTCCAGAATGATATATATACCTCGTTGTTAATGCATTTATGGACTTGTTAATGCATGATATATATACATCGTTGGAACCTTCTGCATTAACTATGACAAGGTTTTCATTATTGTCCTCGGCGCGGCTGTCGATGTCCGCGGTGCGAGAGTCGATGTCCGCGGTGCGGGAGTCGATGTTCGCGACGCGGGAGTCGATGTCCGCGGTGCGGGTGTCGATGTCCCCGGTTATGTTGAGGAACACGTCCGCTTGGCTACGCTCCTCCTCGGTGAAGGTTGGACCCCCAGCAATAAGGCTCTCCATCAGCCGCTCCTCCTCATTGTGATCCATAACTAGAAATTTCTGAATACATAAATGAATTTCTGAGCACATCATTGATTTTCTGAGCACATAAATGAATTTCTGAATACATAAATGAATTTCTGAGCACATAAATAAATTTCTGAGCACATAAATGAATTTCTGGATACATAAATGAATTTCTGGATACATAAATGAATTTCTGAGCACATAAATGATTTTCTGAGCACATAAATGATTTTCGGGCGAGAGTCGAGCGAGACAACCTAAGTGTCGGGCGGGAGTCGAGCGAGTCGGGCGAGAAAACCTAAGTGTCGGGCGGGAGTCGAGCGAGTCGGGCGGGAGTCGAGCGAGACTACCTAAGTGTCGGGCGGGAGTCGAGCGAGAAAACCTAAGTGTCGGACGGGGTCGAGCGACTCGGGAAAGAATCGAGCGTGTCGAGCGATACTACCTAATTGTCGGGCGAGCGAAAAAAATTAAAATCTCTAAATACATATTTCATCTCTAAATACATTTCATCTCTAAATACATATTTCATCTCTAAATACATTTCATCTCTAAATACATATTTCATCTCTAAATTCAAATCTAAAATCTCTAAAATCTCTAAATTCTCTAAATTCAAATCTAAAATCTCAAAATTCAATTCTAAAAATCTCTAAATTCAATTCTCAGCACATAAATAAATTTAATGAAAACATAAAAAAAATGCTGACGTCAGCCATCAGGGGCTGACGTCAGCAGTTCCCTCACCAGCGTAGCGACGGCGCGCTGAGGGGTTGACGGCCGGGCGGGCGGGCGCGGGGGAGACGGCGGCCGGGCGCGGGGGAGACGGCGGCCGGGCGCGGCGGAGCGGGGTCGACGGGCGCGGCCGGGAGCGGCGGCGGCGGAGCGGGGGCGACGGCGGTCGGGAGCGGCGGCGGGGAAGACGATCGGGCGCGGCGGAGTCGTCGACGGGCGTGGGGACGACGGCCGGGCGCGGGCGGGGTCGACGGGCGGCGTGCGGACGACGGCGGCCGGGAGCTCCGGCGGCGGAGAGGGCGCGGGGCCGGCCGGGCGCGGGCAGGGACGGCGAGGTGCGACAGGGTCGACGACGGCAGGGTGCGAGCTTCGACGACGACGGAGGCAGGCGCGTCGGAGGCAGTGGCGATGGTGGGGAAGACGATGGCCGGAGTGTGAAGTGGAGGAGTTGGGGAAGAAGGGGTGGATCCGTGGGATTTATATCACCCCCCTTTAGTCCCGGGTCGTAATCAGACCTGGGAGCAAAGAGCCTTTAGTCCTGGGTCGTATCACCACCCGGGACTAAAGGCCCCTTTAGACCCGGGAGCAAAGAGCCTTTAGTCCCGGGTCGTATCACCACCCGGGACTAAAGGCCCCTTTCGCGCGGGAGGGCGGCAAGGGCAAAATTTCGGCCTTTTGTCCCGGGTGGTGTTACCACCCGAGACTAAAGGCCCCCCTTTAGTCTAGGGTCGTAACACCACCCGGGACTAAAGTGTAATTTTCGGCGGGAACTGTTTTTCTCCTCGCATTTCTTTTCTCATTTTCACATTCTATCTCTTTGAAATAAAAAAAATATAGTAACTTTTACTATTTTTTCCATGCAAAATTGATTTGATCAATAATCATTACATTACGACATTAATCTCAAGCACGTAAGTAAAATGTCTCTTCACGTCCAAGCAATGTGCTTGGGTCAACTTCGACAGCGAACAGAGGTATGCCATCAAACTGATCATAATCATCGGATTGATCTGTTTTGTCCTCGACTCCCACGATTACTCTTTTACCTGCAAGAACTATGTGACGCTTTGCCTCTTGTGGTCCTGCTTCTTGGGGATTTTTATTCTTCGGTATGCTAGTCATATCCTTCACATAGAATACCTGATGCACATCTTTGGCAAGCACGAATGGATCATCTTTGAACCCAATCTTGGTAAGGTCCACTATTATCATTCCATATTCATCTTTCTTTACGCCATTCAAGTTTACCCATTGGCAAAAAAAAAAAGAGGGACGTTCATCGCTCCGTACTCAAGCTCCCATATCTCTTCTATGATACCATAATAGCAGGTCTTGCCCCCATCTTTTCCGATGACGTCCATACGGACACCACTATTTTGGTTTGTGCTTTTGCGATCTTGAGCTCTCGTGTAAAAATTGTAACCATTCATATCGTAAGCTTGAAATCTTGTAATTGTGCTACAAGGTCCCCTAGCTAACAAAGCTAGTTGTAGATGAATCATTGAGTTTCCGATTAGTTGTTCACTCGACCATGAGGGAAATGTTTCCAAGTGACGGCGTGCAATCCGGACTGGGGATTTGGTTGGATTTTGAGAAGCAATAATCTGCTCGTGTTCCATCCTATACGGAGTCACCAGTGAGGATTGTTGCAGGACTGTTAGGTGTGCTTTATGGAACAAATCAGTATTATTGCTCAAACTTGATTTCCTTCCGATGGTACCCTTTCCCTGTAGCCTCCCCTCGTGTCGTGATACTGGAACCCCAATCGAGTCAATTGTGTCGACAAAATCAACACAAAACTCAATGACCTCCTCAGTTCCATATCCCTTAGCAATACTTCCTTCCGGACGGGCACGGTTAAGAACATATTTCTTGAGGATCGACATGAACCTCTCAAAAGGCCACATGTTGTGAAGGTATACTGGACCGAGAATAGTAATTTCTTTCACAAGGTGTACCAGGAGGTGTGTCATAACATCGAGGAAGAAAGGTGAAAATACCAACTCAAAGCCGACAAGACATTGAACCGCATCATTCTGTAGATTTCCTAGCTTGGCTAGATCGATTGCCTTCTGTGAAATTGCATTGAGAAATGCACAAAGCTTTACGACTAGTAATCGTACATTCTCTGATAGAACACCCCTCAACACAACTGGAAGCAACTGTGTCATCAACATGTGACAGTGGGCCTTTAAGATTTGTGAACTTCTTCTCTTTCATATTTATGATCCCCTTTAAATTCGACGAGTAGCCAGACGAAACCTTAATACTGTTCAGGCAATCAAACACGCTTTCCTTCTCTTTCTTGGTGAGAGTGTAACTAGCAGGACCATAGTAATCAACATCATCATCATCCTCTTCCGGATCAGTTTCATCATCACCCTCCCGCGGAACTTTGGGAATCTTATGAAATTCTTTCAGGTCCTCTCGTGCTTCATTGGTATCCTTCGGGTTACCGTAACAACCCATGAAGCCTAGCACATTCACGCAAAGATTCTTCGTAAGGTGCATCACGTCAATTGCATGTCGGACCTCAAGGCTACGCCAATAAGGTAGCTCCCAAAATATATATTTCTTCTTCCACATTGGTGCACACCTGTTGGTGTCAGTTGGAACAGGTTCACTACCAGCACCCTTTCCAAAGACTACCCTTAGATCATTTACCATCTCAAATACGACATCTCCATTAAAATGGGGTGGCTTCGTACGATGGTCAGCCTTCCCTTTCCAATGCATCACTTTCTTCTGTAAGGGGTGATTAGTTAGAAGGAAACAACGGTGACCATTATACACGACCTTCTTACAGTTTTTGAGATGAATACCTTGTGTTCTATGTAAACAGTGCGTGCATGCCCGATATCCCTTGTTTGTCTGCCCAGAAAGGTTACTTAGGGCAGGCCAATCGTTGATGGTTATGACCAACAATGCTCGTAGATCGAAGTTCTCTTGCCTATCCTCATCCCACACACGTACGCCCTCTTCCCGCCATAGCAGTAATAGTTCATCGACCAACGGTCTTAGGTACACATCAATGTCGTTGCCGGGTTGTTTTGGACCTTGGATGAGCACCGGCATCATAATGAACTTTCGCTTCATGCACATCCAACCAGGAAGGTTGAACATGCATAGGGTCACAGGCCAAGTGCTATGACCACTGCTAAACTCCCCGAATGGATTGAAACCATCCGTACTTAAACCAAACCTTATGTTCCTTTCCCCGTTCTCAGAAAATGTCTTGAATTCTCTATCAATATTTCTTCACTGAGACCCATCAGCCGGATGTCTCAGCAGGTTGTCTTGCTTACGTTCCTCGGCGTGCCATCTCATCAACTTAGCATGTGCTTTGTTCCGGAACAAATGCTTCAAACGTGGTATTATAGGAAAATACCACATAACCTTCGCCGGAACTTTCTTCGTCTTGTCACGGTGCCCCTGGAGATCACCAGCATCTTCATCTCGCCGAATCTTATAACGTAGTGCTTTTCACACAGGACAAGCATCCAAATTCTCGTAATCCTTACCCCGATATAGGATGCAATCATTAGGGCATGCATGGAACTTCTGTACCTCCAACCCAAGAGGGCACACAGTCTGTTTTGCTTCATATGTGGTGGACGGTAATTCATTATTCTCCGGAAGCTTGTCCTTCACAATTTTTAGCATCCCTTCAAATGCCTTATCAGACACACCATGTTTTGCCTTCCATTGCAGCATTTCTAGTGTAGTACCAAGCTTTTTGTGACCTGGCTTGCAATCTGGGTATAACGGTTTTCTGTGATCTTCGATCATACGTTGGAACTTTGCCTTTTCTTTTTCGTTTTCACAGTCCCTTTGTGCATCCTGTAGAACCTAGCCGAGATCATCAGCAGGCCCGTCAGCATGTGCTGGTAACTCTTCTTCCTCAGCATCTTCCATTAAAGTATCTGCAAAAGCTTGACCTGCGGCCCAGTCCAGAATACCCTCCTCCTCTTCTTCGTCGTCTTCCATCACAATCCCTCTTTCACCGTGCTTGGTCCAAACCACATAGTTCGGCATGAATCCGTATTTCAACAAGTGGAGGTGAAGTGTGCCCGGGTCATGGTAGTCTCTTTCGTTTCTGCAATCGGAGCATGGACAACACATGAACCCACTCGCATCCTTGTTTTTTTCGCCACTTCGAGAAAACCATGCATGCCGGTAATGTACTCCACTGACCGTCTGTCGGTGTTGTACATCCATTGCCGGTTCATCTGCATCATATTAAGTGAAAAATATCCATGTTAATTCCAACAACACTAAAGTATAAAAAATAAACAAAAATCTTAGTACAAACGAATTTCTATGTTAGTACAAATGATAACTACTTATTACTAAATCTAAAGTATACTAAAAACCTCATCTCTTAGCTCTTAAATCAAAATTTCTATTTTCTCCTTCTCTAAACCATAACATGAAATTTAAACACAACAAATGAATGGAGGATGAAGAATAATACCTTAGCAACACCTTGGAGGTGAGAAAACTCCACAAATTGATGACGAAAAATTTGGGTAGCACCTCCCTAGGTTTGAAGTGCCATGGAGCTTAGAGGAGCTTGCTTTTGAGCTCTCGGTGAAAAATGGTCGGGCAGGGGAAGAAGAAGGGAGCGTGCTGTCGATTTTGTATAGGGGAGGCCTTTTGTCTCGGTTGGTAGGGTGCCTTTTGTCCCGGTTGGTTTTACAACCGAGACAAAAGGCCTCTGAAGGCCGGCCCCGCCAGCCCTTTAGTCCCGGGTTGGTTTACCACCCGGGACTAAAGGCCGGCCCCAATTATTGCGGCCGTGGATGGCTGGCCTTTAGTCCCGGGTTGGATTACCAACCGGGACTAAAGGGTTGCCCCCCAATGACCCTGTTGTTTTTTTAGTTTAATATATATTAAGGTCTCCAGAATTCGTGATAAAGACTAATATTAAGGCTTAATCAATACTTTGGAGGTGAGAACCCTAATATTAAGGTTTCCAATAAATTAGTCACTGGCCTAACATCAATACTTAAGGTCTTAACAAAAAATATAAAAAAGTTTGTACATCAATACTTAATTAAGGTCTTACAAACATAAAAAGTTCATACATGAATACTTAAGGTACGGTCTTAACAAAGATAGAGGGTGCATCAATGCACGACACATATTTCACACTTCATTCTTCTTCCTTAGATAGTCAATATAGTTGAAGTCTCCGATCTTGAAGTCGAGAACTTCAGCGAAATATGCCAGAGAATGGATCAGTGTACTCTCTATCGCTTCACAATTACGGTCACATGGACTTTCATAAATTTCAAACAGTGGCGGCGAGGCAAACTGATATGGCCTGTAAAATGAAAGATGAGCCTGATATTTCCAATTTCTTGTTTGTATAGCATTTGAATCTGTGTAAGAAAATCCCACAACATCCATCACTTGCTCTAGAATTGCATGAAAGCTCATTGCCGCAAAAGTTTGACCAAACATATCCTATAATTAAGAATAATTTTTTACGACGCATTAAAAATGCTGAATAAGAGTAAATGGTGCTCCATACCATGTCATGTTCATTTAGCCGACAAAGTCTCTCTGCGGTCCTGGTGACACTTTGTCCTTCCTCGAGTGACTTTATTAAAAAATAAGAGTAATCTGGCACAAAATACCCATTAGCGTTTAGTTGTTGTAAGCATGCCTGCACGTCGGTCCTTTCATAAGTCCTCTTAACCAGTGCAGGGGCACCCCACCCAACAATCGATACCATTTGGATGGGTTCTGAAGACAGCGAGGAGTGATTTTGTCCACGAACAGGTATGTCAAACGAGATTTTTAATTGTATACAATTGTTTGGACCGACAATGGCGCATTGTGTAACAGGAGGGGTACCACCTAAATTTTCAACAATATGTGCGAGCCACTGCAAATGATTGAGAACCTGCGTTGTATGAAAATAATATTATTATCCGTGTGTAGTACGTAAACATGAAATTTATACAACGAAAGAATATTACTATGTTGGGACGAGGTCCCTGACTTCGATCACCAGTAGGTAACTCAATCACACCATGGGTGAAGCGTATGCTTGGACGACGAGCCAAAGGTGGCCGGTCATCAAAACTGATTCCACGACCGCCGCCATGACTTACCATAGTTATTCTGAACTACTCTGCAATATATATAAAATAATACTTAAATAAGAGAATACTTAAATTTATTCTATATAAAAACAACATATATAAGACCTATTTTCTCATTTTCTAATAACTAAACAGATAAGTGCAAGAGCTCGTTCAGGTGCAGTGAGCCCTGAGGCGACGTAAGTCTGTACTATACCTTTTCTAATGACCCTGATCATCTACGAACTATAGCCTCACCTCACCATCATATACACGCACATCGCTCTCCCACTTACAGTTCCAAATCAACTAGCTACAGCCCAACATCTCCTATCTAGCTACAGTCCTACGTCACCGAGCCAGGTATGGCCCCAGCTCGCCGGTGACGTAGCTAGGTACGAGATGTTGGGATGTAGCTTGGTGATGTAAGGCCACTGGTAGAGAACCAACCGACTGTATATGGAAAAAATAAAAAAAAATAAGAGAATGCCTAAATGTATTCTAAATAAAAACAAGAAATACTTAACAAAAATGAATTAAATAGGTAGGTAGTATATTTTTGTTTGGTAATGACCATTTTTTTAATAAACTAACTTCTCATAAATTAAGCTAAATGTAAAATTAAATGCATCTCCCATCTAAAAGTTAAAATCAATTATCTCTATAGCAAAAACTATAAAATCGGAGGATAAATCCCTATGTGAAACTATGCTTAAAAAATATGTGAAACTAAATACAATGTTAGCTAAATCTAAAACATCTCTTAGCTCTTCCTACCACTAAAAATCTAAATCCATATTTTCTTCATTTCTAACCATAAAAACGAAATTTAATCATAACAAATGAAGGAAGGATGAAGAATCAAACCTTAGCAACACTTTAGAGGAGAGAAATCTTCACAAATGGATGACGAAAAAATTGGCTAGGAGAAGAATTAGCTAGCTCTCTTCACAAACTCTCTCTTAAGTCTCGGGTGAATGTGAGCTTTTTTTTTGAGAAACGGGTGAATGTGAGCTCGGGCAGAGGAAGAAGGGAGGCAGGGATTTATAGGCGCACCCTTTAGTCCCGGGTGATATTACCACCCTGGACTAAAGATGAGACTTTAGGCTTGGGTGGTAATACCACCCGGGACAAAAACTTTAGTCCCGGGTGGTGTTACGACCCGGGACTAAAGGCTCACCCTTTAGTCCCGGGTCGTAACACCACCCGGGACTAAAGTCTGGTGCCAATAATTGCGGCTCGGAGCCGTTGGACGCCAGGCCTTTAGTCCCGGGTGGTATTACCACCCGAGACTAAAGGGGGGCGTCGCAAACAGCCTTTCGAGGCCACGTCACCCCAAAAGCATTTGTCCCGGTTCCAAAGTTGAACCGGGACAAATACTTGGGAACAAAGGTCGTTTTTCCACCAGTGTTTACCTGTTTGGTAAACTTTTTTTAATACGTGCAAAACACGTTTTTCATTAAGAGAAAAGAAAAATGTTACGACGGAACAACTTTACCAAAGCGCCACAAAGCAAAGATACAAAGCTCAATAAGCAAAGATACAAAGCACGCCCAGTGCAGACTCGTGTCGTGCCACCTATACATCTTCTTATGTTTTTAATCGTTTAGGACATAGGTCACATGTTTGTTGATAGTAAGGCAAATGTGTGTGGTTACTTTATAGATCGCCAGCCCTGTCTAACTAGTTTCACATTGGTAGTGACGACAATGGCTGAAATCTTTGATGTTTTCAGTCGCTTGCTTAATTCAAACATATTTGGAGTTTTTTTAAGACGTGCATAGTACATTTTTCATTAAGAGAAGAGAGTTTTATACGACGCAACTTTAGGAGAATACCTAAAGTGCGGAGCTACAAGATTGACACCCCGAAAAGAAACAAAGAGATAGCCAAAAAAACAAAGATAAGATCACCTCACCACCACCACATTAGACACAACCTAAGACGACCAATGTCTGCAAGGAAGATACACCATGGAGACATGCACATCATCGCTTGTCAAACACCTCGGAAGTAGCGGAGGCAGAGTGGAGAGGTCCTGCAAGACGATGCCCTCAAGAAGGAAGCGACGACAATGTCGCCATCGTCCGGCCACCTGCGAAGGAGCAGGCCAAGTCTTCAACTGGCAAACCAAAAGGATTTGGAGGCTGTAACAACGCTCCCAGCAGGGTAACTTACGAAAGATAGCACAACCATTGTCAGCACTATCATACGCTAGGCAAAGCTTTCGCCAAATGCCTGCAAAACCAAATCCACACAACCGACCGACGTAAACATGATGAGAACCAGAGCGATGGAGTTAGCAGTAGAAGTCCTTGGTGATGGCAATAAGGGACACTTGCAAGCATTGTCGAGAAGGGGGAAGGAGGTAGGCCCAAAGACGACATCGGGACGACTAGTGGACAACCAAGATGTACGCCCGAAATCAGACGGAGACCCATCGGGGGAGGGAGCAAGTCATCAGGCCAGGCGACGGGGGGAGGAGGCTGAGCGAAGCAACGCCGAGGAACGAAGCAAAGGAGCGCCGAGACCCGCACGACTGACCACCAGAGACAGAGACGGGGTGGGCCGTGGAGGCGGCGTCCACCATGGCCTATCGACAGGTCGTGTCGGGCGAGGAGGCGGTCGGTAACGGCAATGGAGCCGAGCGAAATCCCGATCACCCTTGGCCTTGGTAGCACATCCCGCCAGGAGAGGCGGTGGCAACGACCAACTAGAGTTTCTCGAGCACCAAGAGAGGGAGGAAGGGGAGGTGCGGGAGCTAGAGGGGCGGGGTGGGGTGGAGAGGCCACAGGCGCCATGCCCTGACCACGACGGAGCAACACCATCGACGGTGCCCCGACCAAGGGGAAGGGAAGGAGATGGTGGCGATCGTCGTCGGTCGTGCGAAGAGGAGGAGGGGGCCGAGGTACACACTTCATGAGTACTCCAGAAGTTGCGCCTCGCCTGTAGAGCTTGTCCCCGACTAGTACGTAGGTCTTGGCTTGTCAGACAAGTTGTCCTGCCTCGTTCTTGTCGGAAGGAACCTTCTGCTCGCGGATGTAGTCAATGAACGGTTGCCCCCAGTCCACGTCGATCATCATGACCTCCTAACTGGGTTGAGATGGTCTAGGATCAGTGGTCGTTGGTGCTTGCTCTGGGATGGATGGCGTGTGTAGTTCGTGGACGAAGACTCCCGCTGGTACTTGAGCACGAGTAGAACCAAGCAATGACAGGACGTCCGCTGCAACGTTGTTGTCGCGGACGACGTGATGGAACTCGAGACCATGGAACTTGTTCTCGAGCTTGCAAACTTCTAGATAGTAGGCGTTCATGTTCTCCTTGCTGCGGTCCCAGGAGTCGTTGACCTGGTTGATAACCACAGCAGAGTCGTCGTAGACTAGTAGTCGCTTGATGCCCAATGAGATTGTGAGACGAAGCTCGTGCAATAGAGCTTCGTACTCAGCTTCGTTGTTTGAGACCTTCGGGGCAAGCTTCTTTGATGCAGCGAAGATCTCTATCATCATGTTGGGTACTTGATTGGTTGCTGTGAACTCCACGGTTTCGGCATCGCAGTCGTAGGATCGCTTCAAGTCCCCTTGTAGCGCGAGTACTCCCTTGGGATTTGGCATCTTGAGTACCAAGTACACATAGTGTGGGATCGCCATGAACTTGGCCAGAGCTGGTCTACCAAGGATGGCGTGGTAGGAAGTCTCGAAGTTCGTAACCTCGAACTTGATGTACTCGATTCGGTAGTTCTCCCGTGTCCCAAAGGTAACTGGCAGTACTACTGAGCCAAGTGGTATAGCCGTGTTGCCTGGGACGATGCCGTAGAAAGGCGACGTGCTCTTGGTGAGCATGCCGGTGATGTCGAGGCCCATCTTCTTCAAGGTCTTAGTGAACAGGACATTGAGGCCGCTGCCGCCGTCGATGAGTACCCTGGTGAGTCTGGAGCCTGCGACTACTGGGTCCAGGACGAGTGGGAAACGCCCTGGCTCAGAGAAACTTGTCCACTGGTCTGCACGAGAGAAGGTAATGGGTACCTCCGACCACCTAAGAGGTGTCGGTGTCGCTGGTTCAATGGACAAGACTTCACGCAGAGTTAGCTTCTGCGCTCGCTTGGTGGGGTAGCCACCGAAGAGGACGTTGACAGTCTTGTCGGGATCTTGGAAGTCGCCGTTGCCTTCGTTGACTTTGCCTTTGCCCTTCTTGTTGTGAGGGTGGCGTGGCTCCGGAGTATCCTTGAGTGCCCGCCGAAGCTGGTAGCACTGTTCGGTAGTGTGGTTGTTCTCCGGGTGCCACGGACACTTCTCTTTGAGCAACTCTTTGAAGCCGCCGGAGGTCTTCTTGGTGTTGTCCTTCGGAGGGTGCTGGATAGCCGCGACGGTGTTGTCTGGCTTGCACTTGCGGTTAGGACCCGAGTAGTAGTTGTTGTTGTTCTGACGACCGCCCTGATCCTTGTTGTTGTTGCCGTCTGTGTTGTTCTTGCCCTTGTCGCGGTTGGAGTTGTACTTGGCGTTAGCCTTGTCTCCCTCATCAGCCCATGAAGTGATCATGTCCTTGAGCTTGGTGATGGAACTCAGGCGGCGGCGACCAAAGTCTTCGAAGGTGCAACGGTGGTAAAGACCGTCTTGGAAGCAGTCAATGACTTCTTTGTCGGTGACGTCGACTACGGTCACGCGCTTGTCGAAGAAGCACCGCATGTACTAGCGGAGCGTCTCGCCTTGTTCTTGCTTGACTTGCGCCAGGTCCATGCGAGTACCTGAGCGCCGCATGGTGCCCGCGAAGTTGCTGGTGAACTGGGCCTGCAGCTAGTCCCACTTGTCGATCGAGTTCTTGTCGAGTGACTCGTGCCACGTGAGTGGAGCTTGGTCCAGGCAGAAGGGGAAGTAGAGGCTCTTTGTGTCGTTGTTGCTACCAGCGTTTTCGATGGCCAAGGCGTAACACATGAGCCACTGTATTGGGTCTTGCTTCGCGTCGTACTTGTTGATCCCGAGAGGCTTGAACTTCTTAGGTAGTAGTAGAGCACGAAGTCGAGAGGAGTAGGCGGGGAAGCCGTCACTGTCACTGACGTTGGTAGTCTTCTTGGCGCGGCGTATCTCGTCGATCCCGTGGCGGGAATCGTAGCCGCCACGTTTGTTGCCGGTGGCGTGGCTGTTCGCGTGGCCTTGGCCTCCGCGATCGCCTCCGCCACCGCGTCTTCCGCCACCGCCGTGGGAAGAGCTGCCGCTGCTACCGCCACCGGCACCGCCTCCGCCACTACTAGCACCTCCGTGTGAAGGTCCTCCCCCCGTAGCTCTAGAGCGATTGGGGACGGCTGGTGTTCAGCGCGAATGCGGTTGGGCCCGACGTCTGCTGGGGTGTGGCTGTGGCTGGTGGCTTCTTGTTCACGGGCTCTGGCGATCCTGTTGTCGATGCGCATGAAGTAGGCCTTCTCCGTGAGCTCGGCTATGAGGTCGCCGGCGCGGTTTCCTTGAGCGGCTCGCCCTATCCTGTTGATGGACATAAGGCATTGCTCAAGGGTCGTGTGGTTCCAGTTGGCGACTTCGTCCAGAGCCGCGTTGAGGTTGTGGATTGGTAGAGCTTCCTGGAGCCGCCGGCGCCTGTCTGCTCGCTTCTGGTTGTGGGTACACCAGGCGTTCATGGCATCAGTAGTCTCATCCGCTGGTGCATTAGCTGACAGCTCGTCGTCGGAGATGTCGTCAAGATACCGATCAACTCGGGCCTCTGAGGTGCCGCCTGCCTCGGCGACGAACACCTCGCGATCAGGTGTGTAGAGGCCGGGATCAGTAGTCGCCGCCTCGATTGGTGTGTGCTCCTCTGAAGTAGGAGTCAGAGGGGTTCCCTCCTGGAAGGGGAGTGTCTCTGTTAGATCCTAGATTTTGTTTGAATGCAAAATTGTGAATTTAAAAAAACTTTGGTTTGAACTTGGGTGACTAATTAAAATTATAAGAGTGTCTTCTATGCATCTCTCCTTTATTCCTAGATTTATTTTAAGTCAGATAATAATTTTAGGACTTATAAAAATGTTAGTGTGAGAAGTTTGGATTTTATTGGAGTTTGTTGGATTTTATTGTGTGGGATTCAAATTTGAATCTTAATTCAAATTTGAATCAAAGTTTAAATAGGAGTTAAGGTTATAAGTTAAAGGAAAACCCTAAACCTGTCTTGGGCTCTCGACCACGTCGCCCAAGTCCTCTGGACCACCCCGAGCTTGCTTGCTGAGAGCACCGGGCCACCCCGTACACCGCCGGCCCGTCGACCGCTCGGCCCAGCTAGCCCACCGGTTCTTCCTTCACGCCCGTGTCGCTGACGGGTAGACCCGAGCCGTAAGTCGCCACATCACCCCCTTTCTTCCTCCCCTTTTCACCTTTCCTCTCCCTCTGCTCTCACCCATGCCGCGCCGCCGTGGAAAGGGCTGGCCGTGCGGCCATGTCCGCCACCACGGATGCGCTCCACGCGTTCCGCGCGTAATCCCGTCGTCCGCCCTACCTACCTCGCCTATATAAGCGCCGCCCGGCCGTCTTGCCCTAACCCTAGCCACTCCGGGGGAAAATCCTCCCCCAATCCGCCGCCGGTGACGTCAGGGAGGGGGAAGAGGAGGAGAAGGAGGTGGGGAAGGCCGTCCGAGGGAGTCGTCCGCCGCGAAGCCGGAGCCGTCCGTGAGGAGGGAGTCGGACCTGTCGTCGCTGCGCACCCCTACTTCCTCTGCTTCCCCTGCTCTAGAACGCTCCGCACCACCGCACGCCTTCACCGCCATTTCGTCGCCGCTTTTGCAGCCCTTAGGTGAGCACTGCCGTCCCCTCTTGCTGTGGCGCCCGGCCATCGAGCCGTGGACGCAACGAGCCTGGTGTGCTCGTCGGGCCTTGTGTGCCCGCCGTTGGTCTGTGTTGCACCGCGCCGCCGCGCGTCTCGCCGTCGCCTGTGATGCCGGCCTTCGAGCCGTGCCCCGTTCACTTGCAGGTGCCGCCGCCTTTGCCGACGCGCGCGCGCCACGCTTGCCTTTTCCCTTGTTCGTTCGCCGCCGTGCTCACTCCGCCGCGACGTCGTCGCGCACCCCAGCACGCCGGCGCACGCGCGCACGCCGTGCGGAGCCAAGGCCGAGCCGTTCGGTCGCCTTTTCCTGGCACACCTTATCCACCCATGCACGCACGCGCACTCTCGCGCACGTGCTGTGCGGGCAAGGCCAAGACCGGCCCTTTGGTCGCCTTGAGCCGGACCTCGCCGGCGCTCTGTCCGTCGTGCGCCGAGGCCTCGCCGCCGGGGGAGTTTCTTTCCGCCGGGGTGTGCGAGCACCAGTTTGACCCTATGCACGTGGACGCGTTCGCGTACACACTCGCGTGCCCCCTCACCGGCACTGGCCACCCCAGCCGCACCGCCGTGCTCCCCTGCTACGAGCCCGCCGTGCCGAGCTGCATCTTGTCGCCGTGAGCCGACGCCCGGCACAAAAGCCGCTCCTTTCTTTGCCCAAGTGGAACCGTAGGGTCACCTCACCCACGTCGAGTTGCTTGTCGTTCAGCCGCCGCACCACCTCACCGCCGGCGAGCCCTATCCCGTCCGCCGCCCCTTCGGGGCAAAGCGTCGAACACCCTGCCGGCCGGACCAAAAACCCGGTGGGGTTTAGCTTCACACGCTGGCCCACACATCGATCTTGCCGCACTAGATCCCGCCAGATCCTTTGCGCCGGCCAATCACACACAAGCCACACGCCAGCCTGCGCCGGGCTGCGCCGCACCAGATCCCGCGGGGGATCCCGTGCGCCAGCCACTTAGGCTGCACAGTCGGCTGCCACGTGGGCTGCAACTAGCTTAAAGCTGCTTGAGTGGCAGCCACATGTGCTGCTGTAGCTAGCCAACAGCCGGCCTGTAGCTAGCTTAAAGACCCCTAGAGCTAGCCAGTAGATAGCTTATAGTTAATAGTATTGTGGATGCATATTTTATTTCCAGAAATCTATTTTATCTTTGGAAAATCATAGTAAATCTATTTTAACTACGAAAAATATAAAACATTTTCCAAAAATCTTCTAAAATATTAAACTCCGTGTAGGACTAGCGTTTGCTCTCTTTTGGCTCTTTATCGTTGTTCGTTTGGAGTTAATTGCAATAGGCCACGTCTTTATTTTAATTTACGCGATAATAGGAGCTGCTGGAGCCAGGGAGCTGAGCGCGGAGTACGACTACACCGACGACTATGTCGCCGACGACTACTCGACCGCAAGTTCACTCCCGACTGATTCTGAATACCTATTAGGCATTGCTATGTAGTATGCTAGCTCTTTACTTTAAATGCATGTTGATGAACCTTGCACGACCTTCTTTAATTATCATGTCCTTGATTGCCCTACTACTACTATATATATATAAGCGTGTATATGCGCTGAGCTTCGCGATGCATGTGTTGGGAGGGGAATAGTGGTTCTTGGCGTGCGTGGGGTAAAAACTGGCAGGAGAAGGCGTTTTGGGTACTTTGGCGGGGGTGAGCTCGAAACAACCGATCTGGGATCGGGGATGGGGGTGCACTCCTCAGTGTGTCCCCACTTTTACGGTTTTTGGAGCACAGGTGTTGGGGTTTTACTTACGCATGGAGGACATGAGCTTGCCCCGGTCTGAAAGCGAGTGGATCAACTTGTCGATAGGACTTTCGTACACACCACCTCGCCGAGCGTGGGGTTAGGGTCGAGTTGAGCTCGGCAAGTGCAGAACCATACCTGCCAGCAGGATAGCGGGGTATCAGTGGGGGAGGGGTGGGAGTGAGACCACCTTCTCTCAGTGCGACTCCCGTGTGGCCACACGGGAGCATTTCACAGTTCCGGTGCAATTCCCTTCGCGGGGGATCATTTTGAGGGCCGGATGCAGGATGTGACCGTAACTACCGAGAGTTCGCATGGTAGGATGGGCTCGGTCGGCCGTACACCGACCGGGTGCCATTCTGAGTTGGGTACAGGTGTACATGCTCTGCAGAGTTGTTCGATCTATAGCTATAGCCGCGTCCTCGGTCATGGACATACCTTGAAGACATGTTCGTTCCTCATGTTTTGGGATTTCTACCTTCCCCCTGTAGTTGAGTGTGTGGTGAGCCGTGGTTGCAGTCGGGGAGAGGAGAGTGACTCCCTCTACCTCGCGGATCCGATTGCAATAATTGAGGTGCGAGGAGAGGAAGTTCTCGCATCGACCCTAGATGGAGATAGGATGTGGAGACAGGACCCTGGGATTCCAGGTGTTTCCGAGCTGTGTTGAGAGTTTGGGTTGGGAACTTACTGGAGATATCTTGTAACTACTTGCTGCTGCTGCATAGGAAACCCGAGCTTCTACCTTGTCTCTTTTCTTACCCTTTAGAAGTTAGGCCACTTAAAGCTGCATACAGTTGGTGACGTGGACCTATCCCACTCCTTGGGGATAGACTTTGGGTCTGCAGGGTACGAGTCCGACTACGACAACAACGCCGACGGTTGGTACGACTGAGGGGTGCGTCGCTGCGCTCAAGGATGCCTGTGGGCGAGAAGAATAAAAGATGGAGACTCTTCTGGGATGCTAGCTACCGCTGCGTAGAATTTTCACTCTGATTCAGCCAAGAGGCTTGTATTGTTGTACTCCATAATGGACATGTAATAAATTATGTACTGATATTTGTGTGATGCGATGTGTGGTTTTGTTTTACCTTCTGTGATGCGTTCTGTACGCGATAGCTACTGATCCAGGGACTATCGCAAAGGTACAGGGATTCGGGTTTTCCTTACCGAAAATCTGGGGCTTTACAGTCTCAAGGTAGGCGACGCAGTGTGAGTTGCCGTCATTCAGGTCTGCGGGCTTCTGGTCGGGCCAGTAGACGAATCTACCAGCTAGAGTGGACGTGATGTCCAAACCAGCAGCTGGACCTGACAACGGCTTCTCGGTGGGGTCGTACTCGGACTCGGGCTCGATTGGATCCAATCCGAAGTCGAACTCGTAGGAGGAGTCCGAGTTGTAGTCGGGGACGGTGCTGGAGTCCGAGGAGTACTCGGAGACGATCTCTTTGCCGGCCCGACGTGGGATGAGCGCATCCGCGTAGGCCGAGCTGGCGTTGCGGAGGCCGTACGGGAATTGCTCGTGGGGGAGGACCGGTCCACACGATGGCTTGGGAGCCAGCTCGCGTGGCTCGATCCAGGTTGTCGTCGAGTTCGAGTTGGAGGCGGATCCAATCTCGAAGCCGGCGGCTTGGTTGTAGAACGAAAATTCGTCGAATTTCTCAACGAGTTGGCCCGTGACAACTTCGGGAAGCGTCACGAGTCCGGTCTCCGGGTCTGGGGTCATGGTGAGGTAGCGCTGGAATGAACCAGTGCCGTAAGCGGTGCAGACCCAGGAGCCGAAGACGAAGGTGTCGCCATGGTTGAAGGTGGCGGTTGGCTTGATGACGATTGAAGCCATCGAGTTCGCCATGAGATCTTTGGCGAGATCCCCTACTTGGCGCGGCAGCTGTTGGTGTTTTAGACCGGCAACCTACCAAGGGGGGCACCCGAGGTAGATGTTTGTGGCCTCGCCGAGATCGGGAACTCGAAGGAGAGACGCGCGACACACAATTTAGACAGGTTCGGGCCACGAGGTGCGTAATACCCTACGTCCTGTATGCTGCGTAGCTCTTGATTGATGGTGTGTTGTTTACAAGATGATGCGTATGTCTAGATAGGGGTCCCTGCCTCGCCTTATATAGGGCGTGTTTGGCACAGCTCCACGCAACTCCAGATCTGAAAAACCAACTCCGCTTCAAGTTTTTTCAGCCAAACATATCCAGCTCCAACAACTCCACCGCGGATCTGCTCCAAAAAAAGGGTGGAGCAGGCCCCAACTCCATGATTTCGTGGAGTACCTCAGGGGTACTCCACCAACTCCAAGTCTCATGGAGTTGGGAGAAATTACCCACCACTGCCACTGGTAAGTGGAAAAATACGGTTCGTTCTATTTTTTCTCCTTCCATCGCTCTTCCGGTTGTCCCTGCCTCGGCGAGGCCGCTGCCTGCCCGACGCCGGCGATGCGCACGCGCCTGCCCAGATGCCGGCGAGGAGCGCCTGCCGCCGGCCCTGCCGTTCACGAGCGCGCCCGCCGCCCGCCCGGCCGCTCGCGGGGCACCCGCCGCCCGCCCTGGCCGCTGCATAGACGCGCCCGCCCAGCTTCCGGCGAGGCCATGCTCTCTGACGACCCATTGCCCACCGGGGCCATGCTCGTCTTGAACGGCGAAGCGGCAAGGCTCCCCCGCCATCGACAAGTGGACACTCGCCGACGAGCCCGAGCACCGCCGCTGCACCGTACGGCCTCCTCGCCAGTCTGGCCTTCTGTTCCTGTGTCCTCTTGCGCTTCACCACCATCTTCTTGCTCGCCGCTGATGCGCTACCTCCGTCCACCGGTTGTCAGTTCCCGGCCTGAATTTCTCGCAGCGAGTTTTGACATCTTGGTACCACGACTGTAGATTCAAGCACAAAGATCCATCATCGGCCTCAGCGCAAATGGTAGCGATAATTATTTAGCTTTTACTGAAAAATTGAAGTGTCTGATGCTGCAGTGCAAAGATGTATTGTAGCTAATCTCAAGCTTGAAGAAGGAGGCCGGTGGCCGCCGGCGATGACGGTGACGTCGTTCGATCCGGTGGCCTCATGCGGCGGATGCCGAAGCCGGCTGGCTGGCTATCTCCGTGCTCGGGCCGCGCCCGCCTAGCCGCCGGCGAGGGTGCGCCTGCCCGGCCGCTCGCGGGGCACCCGCCGCCCGCCCTGGCCGCTGCAGCACGCGCCCGCCTGGCCGCTCGCGAGGCGCGCCCGCCGCACGCGCTGGCCGTGACAGAAGGAAGATGTTTTTTTATTTTCTATCCTCCCCACATGTGGGACCCAGATGTCATAGGGATGACGAAAATTTGAAGCTGTACCAAACACTTTTCGGGATCTCAGATCCACGGTGGAGCTACTTCACGGTGGAGCTGCGTGGATCTGCAGCTCTGGAGCTATTTTTTTTAGAGTTGGAGCTCTGCCAAACACGCCCATAGTCCGGGAGGCAGGGTTACTAGTCGGTTTGAGGGGAGAGTACTAGTCGTACACAGGTAGGAATACTCTATATGGGTTCGGACATGCCTAGTTTCCTATCCGAGTACTAGTCCTCTGGTTGCCTTGCGCTCCACGTCGTCTTGCACTGTGTAGCACAAGTCGAGTAGTCCCGGGGGCCCACGCAGTAGTCGGTCTTAATACCCGCCTGGGTAGTGAGCCATGAGATGTCCATACGACAGTAGCCATGACCCAGATGGGTCGGAGGCGACAGCATCAGGGTAGCGAAGTGGGAGGAAGGGGTAGAAGGCGACGCAGCGGTGGGACAGATGACGACGCCGGGCGAGGAGAGGCAGCCGAGCCAATAACTGCGACCCCGACCCAGATGCCGGAAGTGGTAGCACCAGGAGCCGACCCAGATGCCAGAGGACGGGTAGAGACGATGCATCAAAGGCCACGACCGCGGTGGCAAGTGACGACGCATGGCAGCTGTGATCATGCGGAGGAGCAGCACGACCGCCAAGGCCGCGCCGGCATGGCACGCGCGGAGGAGCACATCCGGTTTTGTAGTTGTGATTGATAGTTAGAATTTCTGCTACATATAGTTGGATGATGAAAAATAACTTTATATATTTGGATTTGAAATAAATAAGTTAATTTTTTTTACTGAATCAAAACTTTAAAAATTTCAACAAAATGCAAAACCACCTTTAAATTGACTAAAGGATCAAATTTTGTCGATTTTGATAGTTGGATGGTCTTTCTATCTATATTTTTTAGTCGTGGATTGAAAATTGGACTTCTGCTATATGCAAACGCAAAATACCATCTTTAACCAAAATACCATCTTTATTTTTGAGGATGAAAATAGAACTTTTCCCTAAAATCTTAAAATATTCAAACGCATGCTTTGGGCAAAGTACCATCATTATTTTCACTGCAGTGGTTCAATCAAGCATTCAAGCTTCATGGCTCCTATCGCCTCTCGGACAGTGGAGCCCCCTTTATCCACTCCTTGGTTTAAACAAAAATGTGCGAGTCAATGTAGAATGATTTCAAGGCTTGCCCCCAATCGTCCTCCAGCCTATCGGCCTCATCATCCTGCCATCGCGTAGAAAGAGCTGCCCACGACCAGGAACTGCGCGACACGAATCCGGCGACGCGCTTCGACTTCTCGTCGGAGGGCGGCGACGGCGACGACGACGACGCAGCTGCTGCTGCGTGCTCCGCCAGGCAGAAGGTCTTGTCGAGGTAGCTGTGGAGCCTGGTCGGCAGGAGCCCCGGCTTCGCGCTGCAGACGCGGCTGAGGAACTCCAGGGTGAGGATCTCGCGGCGGAGGAGCTTGCACGCGGCGGCGCACCGGACGAGGGTGGTGGCGTCCGAGCGCGCCGCAATGTCGAGCAGGATTTCCAACGGGAGCGTTTGTGCCGGTGGACAGGGCGATGGTGGCGGCGGCGCCTGCGCCTTCACGGCCAGCGTGAATATGGTTACTTGGCGGCGTTTGTTTGGCGCCATCGGTTTCTTTTTGTGCGATGCGCGATGTGTATACACCGTGACGGTTAACACACGCGGAGTGCCTTATATAGCGACCGCACAAAGCCGACTCCGGATCGGACAGGGAATCAGGGATTGCCCTCTGGAGTGGAGCTGTGGAGGCAACAGGCAACACCGCATCACCAGCCTCTTCCTTTTCCAACCCGCCGCTCTATACAAATACTAGTTGTGGGTATTTTGATGACCGTGTACGCCTGCACGCCGCAGCTAGGGCCGGGGAACCATGTCGCAGCACAAACGCCGCCGCACACTCACGCCACGAGGCGCGTCTGCGACGGCGACACTCCCGGCAGAGCTCCTGCTCGAGATCGTGGCGCGCTCGGACGACGCCACCCTCTTCCGGTGCGCCGCCGCGTGCAAGCTCCTCAGGCGCGAGATCCTCAGCCCCGCTTTCCTCCGGCGCGTCTGCGCGGAGCCGGACGGCATCGTCCCCCCCAGGATGCTCGCGTTCCTCGGCCATACGCCCTCCGTTGTCCGCCCGCCGAAGCCGGCCGCCTCGTCCGTCGTCGTCGAGGAAAGCCTCGTGCCCTTCCTGTCGCGCGGCGCCGTCGACATGCTGGAGCAGTATGAGGCCCTGATCACATCCCGCGGCGGCCTCGTCGTCCTGGCGCGCCACGAAATGTGCGGCGATCGCGCGTCCGACATGTGCGTGTACGACCCCATGACCGGGGACCGCACCTTCCTCCCCTTCCCGCCGGGGTACTATCCTCGCCGTCACCGGCGCCGGTACACTGACTACACGTATGTCCTGCTCACCGCTGCCGACGGCATCGGCTGTTCCTTCCTGCTGCTCGCCTTCGACATGGACGGCCTCGAGAACAAGCATGGATCGAGGTACATCGATGTGCGGACCTTGTCATTGGACGCTGGAGGCGAGTGGAGCGCCGTGACGCGCGCCGGAGATCCGGGCCTGCCACGCAGCCGGCCCTCCCAAAAGTTCTCGTGGTTGCATGATGAGCGGTTGTTCAACGAAGCGGTGGTCGTCGGCGGCGTGGTCCACTGGCTTGTAGAGCAATACGTCGTCACCTACGACGTCGGTACGGCGACCGCGGGGTGGATAAATTTCCCCAAACGCTACGACTTGATAGGCACCGGATTCCGGCTAGGGTCGACGCCCGACGGGAAGCTTCGCCTGTTTGGCCCCTACCGTGGCTTCACGGTGTGCTCGTGGGTGATGTCGTCCGGGGACGGTCGTTGGTCACCGCGCGCCAAGGTGGACACCTTGCCGGCGTTGATGTCTCTATTGGAGGGGCCGTGGGAGGATGAGGAGGACATGGAGGAGTTCTTCATGGAGTACGACGACAAGGTTGAGGTGGAGAGCATCGGGGATCACAGGATCGGCGTTGCGTTGCTCCGACTAACGAATTTGGTCTTCTTGCTCGACATGGATACGAGGAAGATATGCAGGGTTGGTGGAAGACACAAGTTGTACGGTTTGCCGTACGTCGTGGACCTGCCGTCTCGGCTGTCCACCATGAAAATCTTTTAGCTCTGCCTGTGCCAAACTAAACTATTTACGCGACAAACGGCGGCAGCATGCAGCAACTAACCAGCGTGAGAAGAGGAGGCGAGAATGTGTTCCCCAAACGCTACGACTTCATCTCAAAATGCTCAGTTGATTTTTGGAGGCTGGCATGTGCGGTAGAGACTGGAGAACCAAGATGCCAGCCTCCAGTTTATAAAAGATCTGTTGTTCCTTCCTGCCAGCCTCAGCCAGTGGACGACGCCGGCGAGCACTACCACGGCGCCGACGTGGTCGGCGAACACGCTCCACCTGTACTCTGGTAGCGGGTTCACGACGCGAGCGACGGGGCCCCATTCGCCGCCTGCGTCCGACGACACCGTCTGCACGCGGAAGCACCATTCGAGTTCGCTCATGTCTGCGGCGAGCAGCAGGAAGGAGCAACCGATGCCGTCAGTCTCCAGTCTCTTTAATAAACTGAGCATTTTGAGATGTTCAGGAACAACAAATCTTTTATAAACTGGAGGCTGGCATGTGCGGTAGAGACAGGAAGGAGCTTTGTTGTATGGTCAATAATGTGTGGTCGTGCTGCCGCGTGTACAGAACTGCTCTGTTTTGCTAGCTCATTAAACTCGCAACAGTTTATAAACGAGCTACAATATTGACTTCTGGTGGAACATATGGAAGGAACGCAACCGACGAATTTTTCAGCAAAAGTCGCTGGATGATCATGAGTTGGCACAAATGGTTCTGAATGACACCAAGCTCTATCAGGAAGCAAGACAAGAACGGCGATTGGAATCTTCGACACATACACATCATTAATCAGCCTCTGTTAGAGTTGCGCTGCTCTTTAGTTATCGTCTTTTCTTTGTGTTGTTGTCAGTTGTTGTTACGGGTAGAGTTGTGTGCGGTGGGGCTCTGTAGTTGTGCCCCCTAGTTATTTTTTGTTTTTGTTTGTCTTGTTTTGATGTTCTTTGCTCTTCTTCTAATAAAAATTACGGCAAATCTCTTGCCGTTCCTTCAAAAAAAAAACTACAATATTGACTCGACTCTACAAAATACAATGATCCAAGTCAAGTCAGGATAGGTGAAACATAATCCTTCCCAACTCAGGTTAGAGAAAACTGTTAGAAATGTGGTTGCATATTACCTATTTTTTCTCTAGCAACTAGTACGGAGTATCTTGCTTAAATAAAAATTAATAGGTGAATTTTATTGTTTGGCATGAGAAAACTTGTATTTCCTCATATGCCATCGTATGACAAGTGCATGGATTTTGAGTTTAACAAGTGATATGCGAGGAATTATTCAAATTTAACGTGTTTAAGTTGAAGCTAGTATGTTAAGTTAAATTTAATTATTTTCTAGAAAGCATATATGTACTAGATACTCGTGAGTTTAGGAAACATAATTAATTTTTACTGTAGTAACCCACTGTCATTAGGAGGTATTCATACTGGAAACCGATCCGAATTCGACTGGCTGCACGCAAATAGCCGAAACCTATTCGAACACAATGCAATATTGCAATTTGCATCGAAGCCAGCCAGCACCGACGTTCCCCTTTATTTGTCTCCGTAAAGAATAGCCAGACAAGCAGTACAGCACTCGGCCGCTCGCACTCGCACATGGCGCCACGCAAACGGCGCCGTGTATGCACGCCGCCGACGTTGGCGTCGTCGTCGCCGCACTGGGAGCTTCCGGCGGACCTCGTGCTCGAGATCGTAGCACGGTCGGACGCGGCAACCCTCGTCCGGTGCACCGCCGCGTGCAAGCTTCTCCGGCGCGAGATCCTCCGGCCGGCCTTTCTCGGACGGGTCTGCCAGGAGCCTGACGGCATCGTGCCTTCCAGGCTCGTCGGCTACTACAATGGCGAGGCGGCGGACGTTTTCTCCCCCGTGCACCCAGCGACGCCGGCCGCCGCGTCCTTCGCCGAGAACAGTCTCGCCCCTTTCGTGTCGCGCCGCGCAGCTCGGCTCCTCGAGGAGTACACGCCCGTGGTATCCCGTGGAGGGCTCGTCCTCCTGCAGCGGCGCGGTGACTACGACGACGACGCCGCCCCGCGACGCCGCCGCCCCCGCCTGAGGTCGCACCGCCTGTCGGACCTGTGCGTGTTCGACCCCATGTCAGGGGAACGCGTCTTCCTTCCATTCCCGCCGGTCATCGATGCGGAACAATGGCACCACTCTTACGCCCTGCTCACCGCCGCCGATGGCATCGGTTGCTCCTTCCTGCTGCTCGCCGCAGACATGCGCGACCTCTGTTTCGAATGGTGCTTCCGCGTGCAGACGGCGTCGTCTGACGCAGGCGGCGAATGGGGCCCCGTCGCTCGTGTCGTGAACCCGCTCCCACAGATGCAGGCACATGATTAGAATCCCTCTCCTCCTCAATTCCTACTGTTCCTGGTTCTACATGAACCTGACTAAACTCTACTGCAGGTGCATTAATGTTAAGGGGATCAAATCAATTCAATTGTGTTTGTGTTTGTATAGTACTAACTCCAGTTCCAATTGTTTCTTGGCCTGTACCTTGAGATGGGGGTGGAGCAGATGCAGATCCATCTATTTCTTGCTATGGAAGTGGAACTGAAGATGGAGGGGGTTCCTGTTGTTGTTCCTCCACCCCATTCACTTGTCTGGCAGCAGGTAAAACTGGCGAAAAATAGGATGCTAATGTTCTACACCTCTTCATTTTGTACTATCAATTACAAATCTGAAATTGCAATACCAAATCACAATCAAGGCATTGAGATTGAATGGAGATGCTGGGAGTGGGAGATTAGAGAGAACAGAGAAGAAGAAGCTCGATTGAATACCTGCTCGCTGCTGTCTGCTGCTGGAGTGCTGGCCTGCTGCAGTGGGCACCGGCGGGCGGTGGCGTCACGAACTCACGGCGACGAGGTGGACTGGCCGCTGCCCGCTGGCACCTGGCGACGGCAGTACGGCACGGGCGCACCGCGCACCGCGCACGAGCGCACCGGCGACCGGCGGCGGCTGCGGCATGCGGGATCCTCGTCCCCGCGACTCGCACGCGTAGGGCAGGAGCGGCGGGCCGGCGGCCGGTGGGCGGATCCTGGCTTGCTGCTGCGTCGCAGCGTCGGGCAGGACCGCAGGAGCGGCGGGGCAGCGGGCGAACGCTGTTGCTTGCTGCTGCCTCGCGCAGGTCTCCTGGGCTGGTTTGTTTTTGCCCTAGTCAGCTAGCTGGGCCTCAGATACATGATATTTGGGCTAAAAATTACAGGGGGTATATGGGCTTCTATGGGCCACGACTAGGGCCGCGGCCTGAGCGGCCCTAGTCGCAGCTCCGCCTCTGCCGGTGGAGCGTGTTCACCGACCACGTCGGCGCCGTGGTAGTGCTCGCCGGCGTCGTCCACTGGCTGGTCAACGGCGGCCACTACGTCATCACCTACGACGTGGTGGGCACGGCGGCCGCGGGGTGGATCGAGCTCCCCGCCGAGACCAAAAACTCCGAGTTCCAGCGATACAAAAAGCGCCTGGGAGTATCGCCGGACGGGAGGCTCTGCCTGTTCACCGCCGTCGGGCTGAGGGTTTCCTTCTGGGTGTTGTCGTCGGGAGGCCGGTGGGAAAAGTACGGCGAGCTGGATTTGCTGCCGGCTGTGCGGTCGCTGTTCGAGGAGGCTAATGGGGCGGATTTCTTTGAGAAGTTGGAGCTGACCAAGTTGGATCAGAGGAGCCGCGTGCTGTTGATGTCGTTGGAAGATCGTCGAGACGGCCTGATCGTTGGTGTCGAGCTAGGGTGCTTCGCGGTCGATTTGGACACAACGGAGATAGTCTGGACGGCCGGAATGACGACGTCGGACGTCCCGTACGAGGTGGACCTGCCGTCTCGGTTATCCGCCATGAAGACCTACTTCGTCTAGCTTAATTTGAAGCTTAATTTTCTTTTTCTTTTTTTGAAAAACGAATTGTCAACGGCCTCTGCAAGCTAAAATCTTGCAAAATAACAATGATCCGACTCATACATACTTTTAACTGCAGAGAGTGAATGTGTCTACGCCCCGTTTGCATCATAGTATATGCCATTGTTCTCTTCAATCGATTAATGACACATAACACATCTTTGATTCTGACAAGGATCCTTTGGCAACGAGAATACCAATTTAGCAGTCCAGCAAACTGATGACGGCAACAACTGAGACTGATCATTTTGCCATTGGGTTTGCACCTTAAATCCTAGGGTTATTTGGATCTGTACCATTACAATTTTACAAACTTGGAGATATACCATTACAATTCGTCTATTCGCAAACGTGCCATTGCAATTCTCTTTTTGTCTGAAATATGCCATTGCATACCCTTTCAATGTGTTTCTCAAAAATTTTGGACGAAATTGCCCTCATCTTCTTCCTCCTCATCACTCCTCTCGTTCTTCCTCTCACACATTCTCTCGTCCGCCAGAGCAGGAGCTCAGGGACAAGCCGCCGCGCGGCTTCTCTCTCTCCCCGTGCGGCTCATCCTTCACCTCCCTCAGTCCCTCCCCTGTTTGCAGCTCGCCGTCCCTGCGCGAAGAGCGGCGGCGAGGTCGACGGCGGCGGCGGTAGCGAGGCAAGCGCCGGCGGCCTCCTCTTCTTCCCGACGGCTACCACTTCTTCTCTCCCTCCCCGCCGGCTGCTCTCCCCTTCTCTTTCTTCGCCAGCGGAGTTGGCTGCGAAAGCCATTGCGGAGCGTGGGGACTCCGCCTCTGGCGGGTCGAGGCCGGCGCCGGGGTCGCGGCTTCCTTCGCCGCCGCCAGTGCGGCTTCCTCGACGAGCCAAATCAAGCTCCGTCGAGCTGCGGGCGTTGACTTCGCCGAGATCCGCCCCGTCCCAACGGCTTCCTACTCCGCGTTGGCTGGGAGCAGACGTGGGCGTGCGAGGGCGGAGCGTGGGACTTGGTGCGAGGGCGACGCTGGACGGGCGTGAGGATGGTGGCACGCGGACGTCGGACGGACGCGAGGGCGGTGCCGCTGAGTGCCGGCCATGATAGAGGAGGGAGGAAGAGCAAGAAGATGGGTGCAATTTGGTCCAAAATTTTCGAGAAACATGGTGAAAGGGTAAGCAATGGTATATTTCAGACAAAGAGAGAATTGCAATGGCACGCTTACGAATAAACGAATTGTAATGGTATATCTCCAAATTTGGAAAATTGTAATGGTACCGATCCAAATAACCCTAAATCCTAAACTCTAAAAATTGCAATACCCCACTTCAGCCGATCGCTCATGGCCCAGCAGCCCACATGGCACATGTTGTCCGAGCATGTCATTTTTTTAAACGAACTTGGAGGAGAGCTGCCTATTATATTAAAAAGGAGAGATGGAAAAAATTACAAAGAACTAATCATAAAAAAAACCTAGCACAACGCTATTGTCTGTAAATATTCACACACTCTGAAACTAAGATCTACTCAAAACACAATAAGATGCTTTGCTCATGCCATTATCCATCCGCGCTTGCATCCTGTTGTATGCGACTCATTACTGAGTTGTTGAATGATGAATGATTCTTTTCAATAAAATAATTCTTGCACTGTGCTCTTTTCAAATTATCCCTAACGCCAACACTATAAGTGAGCGTAACCATTTCCTAGATACCCCTGCCGTTGCTGCTAAATTTGACCACCACTCATCAACAGAGTCGGTTTGCAACTACTCTGTGGGGTGTATTGCCCGATTGTCACCCATGCCGCTATCAGTCCCCATACTCTTTTGGTGAATCTGCAATAGTGAAGAGGTGGGGTGCTGTCTCCGGCACACAGTGGCATAGTGGGAAGATGCTTTGGTTTTGCCAACCCCTTTCTTGTAATCTGTGTGTTATCCATAGTCAGTTCTTACTGCTAGCCATGCAAAAAGTATGCATCTTTGGGTCGTCCACTGCCGCCAAATGATGGTCTCAAAGTTTGTTGTCGTGGAGCCGAAATATTGTGCATTGTAGGCCGATTTTCCCGAGTAGAATCCATCCTATGTGAATTTCCATGAGATGTCGTCCTGTGCTCCTAGAGTGAGCCAAGAGCCTGAGTTGCTCTCGAAAGGGTGACAAACTCATGAAAATGTGTGGTTGAGAAGCTCGCATGGTTAAGGTTGATGTCCCTGACCCTTTTTTTTGGTTTTGCAATGCGTCACTCATCGTTCGTTTTTTCCTTCTCGTGGTACAAGATGTTGGGTGCTATATCCCTCAGCCGCTGCCTATCACCCACGCACTGTCCTAGAAGGATATCTTTGTCCCATCGCTAATGGCTATAATCGTGGACTCCGCGAAAAGCAACTTATCCCTCCTAGTACAAGGGATTTCCGATCCAACCCAAGGCTTGTTCGCCGCTTTCCACTCCTGCCAAAGACATCTTAGCCTCAAGCTACGCAAAAATCTTTTAAGGTTTAGAATCTCAAATCCCCTGAACACTTTGGCCTTGCTGATCGTGGCCAATTAACTTTGCATTTTCCACCTATGAGTGCTCTTGCACCGGCCCATAAGAATTTCTTTCGCTTACTGTCGATCTCTTCAAGTAACTCCTTTGGGGCGTCCAAGGCTGTTAGCAGGTAGACTGATTGTGAGGTGAGCACCAATTTAACTAACGTCAGTCACCCTACTAGTGCAATACTTCTGACATTCCATCCTGTGAGCTTCATGACGGCCTTGTCAACAAGGGGTTGATAGTGCACTCTTTTTAGCCTCCGTTGTCAGTGGGAGGCCTAAATAATTCACCGGGAATGGAGACCTTGTTGCATGTAGATCGCATAGGACGTGGTTTAGATCGATCCCGTCACATCTGATTGGAGTGGTGCTTGATTTTTCAAAATTATTTTTTTAATCCTGGGACATTGCCGAATCTTGTAAGAAGGTCCACAATTGCGCTAACATCATTCTTTGCTGGATTAGTGAAGATTGTTGTACATATAGAAACTCTTATGTTTAGCTTTCTTCTCCGTAATTTGCTAATTATGCCTTCCTGGGTTGCCCGCTCTAGAAGGGCTCTCAGTGGTTCGATAGCTATGACGAAAAGTAGAGGGGAGAGTGGTCGTCCTAACAGAGGCCTCGGCCATGTTTTATTGGCTAATTGGGCACCCAATTCAGCAGGAGTGCAGGACTCTTGACGATATGAGTAGAGAAGGGAAACCACCCAGTCCTTCCATCGTGGCAGGAAGCCAAATCATTCAAGGAGGGATAGGAGATAGTCTCATCTTACCGAATCAAAAGCTTTAGCTATGTGTAACTTGAAAAAAGGGCCAATATTCTTGTGCGGTGAAAACGCCTGACCATGTTCTTCACCGTCACGAAGTTGTCACGAATGCTTCTTTTCTCGATGAAAGTTGGAGAAATGGTGTCTTTGTGACAGTGGCGTAGCTAGGGGGTACGCCAGGTATGCACTGGCATACTCTGCAATTCCGGCTAATACAAGTATATATACATATTTTTTAAAGAAAGCATACAAATGTGCTGCTGCTGCACGACTGATTACCTGAAACTGAGTTGTGTTACTTAGTGGTTAGTGCATGTATACCAAAGTATATTGTCAATTTTACTATTATCACGGAATTGATAAAATGGATTTACTGAATTGTATATGATTTTTTTGAGTGGCATACCTAAGCTAAAATCCTAGATTCGCCACTGCTTTGTGAGCACTCCGGGTGTGTCATTGTGAGCATGGCATAATCTGCATCTTAACATCAATATAAAATTGACTCCAGAAATTCCGGTCGGAAATATTTTCCCTGGCTGCAAGAACGTACTCCTACAGGTAGCAGCAACAGCCACAACAATACGACACCACCACTCGTCTCGGCGTTTAGTTTGCCAAATTTGCGCTAATGAATAGTGCTGGTATAGTGTATTAGGGTCATGGGATGAAAAGTTGCGGAAAAATACGCGTTGAAGTGCATGTTATGAAAATTGTGACTCGATGTGATGAGATGCAACAGGTGAATAGTAAATTAGGGTCCAAATTTCCGTTCTTTTTATACATCGTTGGTCAGTTTATTTTTTAACCAACCAACGTCATTTATTTAGATGGATGGAGTATATTAAAAAAAAAATTTCGAGGCCTACAGTGGTGTTCGTTGGTGGCCGGACGTGTAGAGACTCCTGCGCTTAAATTAAATTGTAACCATCGTGATCATTGGTGGTTCGCTTTACACACAATTAATTAATCATCATAGTTTGGTAGCTCTACCATAAATATTGGTAGGATTCGAGCTCCGGCTTCTCCTACGGCTCTAGGTGGAGTCCTACCAAATAATCGCTAAAAACTAGCTCCACCCTTGAAGCACTAGAGGAGCCGTTTTATATGAAGAGAAGTTGGAGAAAAAAGTGGCTTCTTAAGAAAAGAGAAGAAGTCGAAGGAGCCACTTTTAGCGTTTATGCTACTTCTATTCATAAATTGAACCATTATACACTAAAATTGTTAGTTCAATATTTATACTATGTACTTATGCCACTGATCGAGGCCGCTTGGTCACCTGCCACTACTACAGAAACGTTTGTAGGAGCGGGCGTATTCGTATTTTTTGGTGCGGGCGCGAAATCCGCTCCTACCTGTCGCTTTTAGAAATAGATGTTTCCAGGAGCGGGTAAACGGCCCGCACCTGAAAATCTATTTGCAGGTGCGTGTGATGGTGTCACCCGCACCTGGAAACACTATTTCCACATGCGGGTGACAGGGTGGCCTGCACCTGCTAATCGATTAAAAACAAAAAAATGTGGCTGCGTTAAAAAGCTCAAAATAAATAGAAAAAAATCTTTTTTTATGGGAGGGACACCACCGACCAGCCACTCAAGTCGCAAGTCGTGCATCTTTTTCACGTAAAGTCGTGCCGCTACACGGTTGGCAGGACTCGAACCCGCGACCTCCACCCTCGTGCGAAGCCTCCTCTACCACTACACTACACACTCATATGCGACCATATCCAGTTTTCATTCTACTCATATTATACTACACCGAGTGTAAATCATTTTTTTGAGTGTACCAATCTGCCAAGATTAGTGGTGCATGATATACATGGTTGGAAGCTCCATCAAGTCAAGATCTGAACACAACAAACTGTTCATCATTTGGACTTCCAATGAAGAGTTATGACAGATTTAGTGGAGGCTGCACAGAAGACCAACAACCACGCGAGGCTGCTTCGAGAGTTGATTTCGGAGGAGCCTTTTCACATGCTTATACGTTTCATTTTCATCTCAAGTTTACACCCAACTAGGAGGGTTGTTCCTAGTATAAACACCCCTATGTACCATTGAGAACCCAGTTTTTGATAATCACGAATTGATAGCCTCATATGGTTTGTCGCAGCCGATGCTGCTGAGTGTCTTGCCCACCCTTGTTCTTGCGAATTCTTCTTGGGCTTGTGAGAGATCTCTCTGAGGTCCCCTACTTCATGCTCTATGGCTTCCGTTCGGCTGTGCCGTATTGTGTGGATTAGTCCCGGTTTGTTGTTTGCGATCGTTCGGAGATCGAGTTGAAGTCCTTCGCGGTTTCGGTGTCTCTCTCCCTGTCGTTTGCTCACAACCAACCTTGGTCAGGTATAAAGCTAGTTTTACCCGTTGCTTGCAACAAGTTATCTTGTTACGGAACCTACTACCGTGAAGATCGGGCCATCCCTAGGACCTTTCTTGCAACAGTCCCTATCAATGGATGTTTTGGAGGAGGAGGTGGGGACGAACCATGTGGGGAAGGAATCGGTCTCGTAGTTTGTGAGCTACAAGGAACCTGTCGGATAGTCTATGAACTAGATTTTTGAATTGGTGCTCCCTTGACGATAATGTGATGCCTCTTCCACTTTATCCTCTGGTGTAGAGCTTCTCCAAGTTTCGTCACCTGGTCATTAGGAGGGTCTTCCAGCACGTGATTCCTAAAGGCACTAAATACATACTGCACTTGCACCACAACACAGTCTTCATGAATCGGAACTGTACGTAGCGTAGTCTGCTCTGGATGAACCACACCAATTGCAACCTCAACTTCATGACCCCAACATGATTATTAGGCCACAATCTGTGGGTTCAGTCAACATGCCTATAAGGTCTTCCTGTGTAGGATCATCAGAGTACACCTCCGTCGATGGCGCTGTAGTGTTGTTGATCAAACCTTCACCATTATAGGACGCACAACTGCTCTTCCGTCCAGCGGGTGAAGGGCTTATGTGAATGGACATTGGTACTTGGTACCCTTGGTGTGCTAGCATCACCTCAACCTTGAGTTCTTCCCTGAGTTCTTTCTTGAATAGATCCATATCAACTGATGATTCGGTCCTCGTCCTCTTCCTGTACATATGGAAGCGTGTTGAGGCCATGTATACTTCCAGCCCTGGTAGCTGGAGACACCACGCAAGCGACCTGGTTGTTCGGGGTCCAAACACTAACATAGCACATCATACTCCCTCTGCCATTGTGACATTCCTAAAGATTCAACATGTGCATTCTTTTCCTGGATGTCTCCAGCCAATTTTTCATTTCTTCTTTGTTCCACACTATCACGACAACGTCGTCTTTCACCACTAGCTTACTCCCTGCTCGTAGCCAATTCCTGGAACGATCATTGTTGACGGTGAATTTTGGTGCTCCAAAGATACTCGTTACACTTTGGTTTGAACTTCATTATGAAACTAACCCACCACTAGGCATACTAATGATGTAACAAGTTCACCATTGCATGTGCATTTTGGAGTATAATGATTTTGCAGGAATTCATGCACTTCATGAGGGGAGATGCACCTAGTTCGGAGGATGTTTTGCAAGGCAATCAAGGAGCTCCGACCGTGCGCGAACTTGCCTCCAAAGGTGGTAAGGACTGATGTGCTTCAACGAAGTATTCCTGAGGACCGAGATGAAAGATCGGAAGTTCAAGCGTGAAGACCCCTAACTTGGTCGTGGGGATAACGACGTCCAAAGTCCACATCCGAAGGAGAAAAAAGCCAAAAATGCAAAAGACGACATGTGGTGCAAGACGGGCCGAAACAGGGCCGAGGAGGGCCCAGGCCGGCCGGCCCAGGCCGACCGGCCCACCCCCATTCGGCTTCGGTTCGTGCCCCCCTTTCTTCAGCGTCAAGTTGGTGGAACCCTAAAGCCGGGCCGACACTACCATTCGCCAGAAACGTGTATAAAAGCCTTGGAGGTCGACCACAAGAGGGAGGGCCGACCGGGAGAGAATGGGAGAGAGGGCACTCGAGAGAAATCATTGCCAAGTCCAAGGGAGGTTGCCACGAGGAAGGAGGACGCCGAGGCCCTGCCACGACGTCACTGGGGATGAAGGACAATGAGGATCGATCTTTATCGGAGGCGTCTACCATGTTCAACAGTACCATGCCTAGCGTCTTAATGGGGTAAAGTTATTGTTTGGCCATGGAGTTGTAATAGATCTTGATATGTAGTCACCAACTCTTGTTTGCATCATAATCTATCGTTCCTTTGTTGATGATGCTTAATGTTTATGGTTAGCTACCATGCTTTCGGGGTTACTCCTGTAGATCGCGTCAACATACCGTGTTCATCCATAGGTCTAGCCATGACTATTGTTGACGGTGATTTTGGTACTCCAAACATGTTCGTTACACTTTGGTTTGAGCTTGATTATGGAACTAACCCGCCACTAGGCACACTAATGATATGACAAGTTCAACTTTGTATGTGCATTTGGAAGTGTTGTGTTTTTTCAGGAAAACATGGACTAAAGGGACGGAGTCATAACAAGTTCAAAGGAGCAAATGAGGAGTCCCGTTCGTGTTCAAGTGCAAGGTGAAATCACTCCCAAAGGTGGCAAGGACCAAGGTGTTACAACGGAGCATCCCCAAGGACTAAAGCGTAAAGGTCGGACTTCATGCGAGAAGACCCCCTATCTTAAGCGTGGGGATGACGTCACCAAAATGATGTATTTAAAGGGGTTCAAGTCCAAAATGATGAGAGGACCCACATGGAGGAAGGGGCGACCGAACCGGGCCAAAGTGGGCCTAGGCCGGTCGGCCCAGGCCGGCTGGCACACCCCATTCCTGTGTCGGTTCGGCCCCCCATTTCTTGAGCGTGAAGATGATGCAACCCTAAGTCATTGTGGGCGCCGCCATTCGTAGAGGAGAGAGCCATTCGCCCGAGAGGTCGTCCACAAGGGAGAGAGGTTGGAGAGGAGAGAGATCATTCGCGAGAAGGATCGATCGAGTCCAAGGAAGCGACCACAAGTGGAGGAGGATGTCGAGGCCCTGCCACGGCACCCCCGGAGGAGAAGGAAGTCACCGTCGGAAGCGTCACCATGATCAACGGCACCATGCTTAGCGCCTTGATGGGGTAAACTTCTCATTTGTCCATGGGGTTGTAAACGATCTTGCTATGTAATCGCTACTCTTTTATGGTTTCAATCTATCAATCTAGTGTTGATGATGCTTTGATGTTCAAGGTTAGCTACCATGCTTTTCGGGAGTATAGATCTCACTACTCCCATAGAACCCTTCAAAACGCCGTGATCATCATAGGTCTAGTCATGAATACCTCCGTGAGGGAAAGGGCGAAACCGTGGTCATAAACCCCGATAGATTAGATTGGTTTTGTATCTTTTGGCGGTTGCATGTTCAAGTATCGTAGACCCTATGGGCAAGTGTCTTTTATATCTTGTGCACCTCACAACCCTCTCTAGTGTAGAGTAGTTTGCCTTTAGATTAGTCTTTAGGTTTGTTTAGTTAACTAGGTTAGTGCCAGATCAAACACTTGTAATCCCTTTGCTCCGCGGATTGACAAGAACCTAGGGAATCTGATATTGACCATTGAAAGAAAGGTCCTAGGGATGGCCCGATCTTCACGGCAGTAGGTTTCGTAACAAGATAACTTGTTGCAAACAGCGGGTAAATGCTTTATACCTGACAAAGATTGGATGCGACCAAGCGTCGGGGAGAAGTCACCGAAACCGCGAAGACTTCGACTCGATCTCCAAACAACCGCAGAACCACAAGCCGGAACTAATTCACACAATACGTCGCAGCAAAGCTGGAATCCATAGAGCACGAAGTAGCGGAACCCAGAGAGATCTCTTCACAAGTCCAAGAAGAACAAGGGTGTGCAAGGCACTCAGCAGCTCGGCTGCAAGAAAACCATATGTGGTTGTATATTCTCAATAATCAAAACTGAGTTCTTTGGGGTACATAGGGGGTATTTATAGTAGAAACAATACTCCTAGATGGGTGTGGGATAAGTGTGAACTGCAGCAACCACGTTGGGAGGTGGAAGGCCAACTGGTTGAAGCATTCACGAAGTGGTCTTCAGTCCACGCACGTCCTTTCAGCTTCTACGCAGTTTTCAGTAAAATGGCCATTACTCCTAGCTCGTAAGTCGAAAAGGTGTGCCGTTTGTTGGGTTTGAATCTTGACTTCAAGACGCTTCTAGGCATGTATGGCTTGACCCCCTTCTCTTCCCGAGATGGTACAGACTTGGACATGAAGTTGATGCTTCTGCGGCGTAACCCAGAGTCTTGTGTGCGTAACCCTTCTCAACTTGGGCAGCAGTCTTGGTGTCTTCTTTGTAACCTTATGCGTCCTCCACATAACCCAGCGGAGAGGCATCTTGTGTAAACCTGAGTAGGAGTAAAGTATAAGACATAGGTAGTATATGACTCTCATCAATATTACAACGTAACTCAGAGAAGAAAGCATGCACCTCTTGTTGAAGTTTCTTTGCACGGCTGCATGTAACCGGACCTTCATACACTTGTATTTGTGTATCCAATGCTTGATCTTGCGTAACCGATTGTATGCTTGATTCTTGATGCATAACCAGAGGTGGATTTGGTGTAACCAGCGATGCGTCCAGTGTAACCAAAGCATCCGGGTTGTGTATGACTGTGATGTCCTCATCAGAATCCCCGTGGTGAAAAAGGTGTAGGTCCGTACGCTTGCGGATCGAATGTTGTTATGTGTTTCAACCATCAACAAGCCCCTTTTTCTGGCGCCGTTGCCGGGAAGCAAGACAGTTTACATCATTTGATTTTGTGTTGATTTTGTTAATTACTAACATTTAACCCTTATTATTACCTAGAAAACCCCTTTGTTTTGTTGTTCTTTTTAAATTTTGTTGTCTAAATGGCGTTTGTCAACAACCCTTTGGAAGAACTAGAGAAATCACTACGGGATTACGCTAACCCACGATGTGAAGACATCAAGGTACAAGAGTCGGATTCGAAGCTCGAAGCGACAAAGTATGAAATCAAAGCTAGGATCATCGAGATGGCGGCGGCAACCCCATTTAGTGGGATGGAGACGGAGAACCCGTATAGACACATAAGGCATTTCACGACACTATGCAACACGGTGCATCAAGAAGGAGTTCCCGACGAATGGTTCAAGTGGAATCTCTTCCCCTACTCACTTGCCGGTGAAGCAAAGACATGGTACTCGTTTGCGTCTTTTGAAGTTGGAGGAAATTGGAACAAGTTGACGAGGAAGTTTTACGAGAAATTTTTCCCCATAAGCAAGGTCCAACATCTAAGGAGGCAAGTGATCAATTTCACGCAAGGAGAAGAGGAAGGGATAGATCAAGCTTGGAATAGATTTAACAAGTTGATTGAACAAGGACCAAGACTCTGCTTCTCCGGTGATGTACTTGTGCATACATTTTTCTTTTCCCTAACCCCTAGTTGCATGGAGAAAACACTCATGGAAGTTGCTCAACTTTTACAAAAAATTAGCAAAGCGGCAGCCATGCGAAGAGATTGGGAAACACAACTTTCGGGAAGGTCGGACCATGATTCAAGCATGAAGACACATGCTGAAATTTCCAAAGAGGCAGCCCCGGAAGACAAGAAAGAGGAGCCAATCCCAGAAAAGCTTGTACACACCGAGACAAGAACTACCCCGAGCATTGACTTCGCCAAGTCAAATGAAACAAATGAATGGAGTATGTCAAGCGCGAAGCCATTAAGGGAGTTCGAGCAAGTGGATTGAGTTCCAATTGATTATGGTGAAGTATTCGATAAGAGAAGACTGTACCTAACCAAAAGGGGATGGCAAGAGCCTTGGAAGTGGACTTCCCACCGGAAAAGCAAGCGGAACATTTGTATGATCTCGAAACCACCGGTGAGATCTTTCGAAAGCTCTTTAGTGAAGATGAAGTGGATCCGGATAACATAGCCGAGGTGAAAAGAATTATGGGAATCAAACCCGAAGCATCACCATACGCTCGCCTCGCCGAAGTTTATGCAATAGGATCTGATCAAGAAGAGAAGATGACCCCACACTTGAGTTGCGAGATCAATGGAATTCAATGCAAAGCTTTATGCGACATCGGAGCACAAGTAAGTGTCCTATCCTCTAAAATTTATGATAAAGTTCATGACCATAACTTAGACTTAGTCCCAACTGCAACAAAATTAATTATGGGAGATGGTAGAACTATTAAACCTCTTGGGATTGCTTGCAACCTTAATGTAATCATCTCTGAAAAATGCATATCAACCGACTTCTTTGTTATAGATGCCTATTATGATAAACATGATCACATAATCTTAGGTAGGCCTTTCCTTAAGTTTGGTTGATGCCGTTTTAGATACCGGAGAAGGCAAGGTGACAATAAATCTTAATGGAGATAAGTACACATGGAATTTTCTTCGCGCTTCTAGTTTTGCTTCACCCCTTCCTCCCGAAGAAGAAGAAGAAGTAGGTAGCCTTTGTTTTGTTGAAACTCTTAGAGACCCGCTACAACGAGCAATAGAGAACCAACCTAGTGACCAACAAGATGAGGAATTGGAGGAAGCAACGAAAGGACTTGAACCACAAGATGGAAGCGTGGAGGAGGAGAAATTCGAAGACATCAGAGAAACTAAACCCGAAGAACCACAAGTGCCTATGGTGGATCTCAAAACTTTGCCCAAAGGATTGAAGTACGAATTTTTGGGCCCGGACAAGACTTATCCTGTCATCATGAGCGACGAGATGAGTCCTGAAGAAAATGAGAAGTTGCTGAATTTATTAAAGAAGCACAAGAAGGTGATCAGATATTTAATCAATGACCTCAAAGGACTTAGCCCATCCTTTTGCACTCATTGTATACCAATGGAAGACCAATGTAGGCCCGTAGTAGACCATCAAAGGAGGCTAACCCATGCCATGCGAGAGGTAGTGAAGAAGGAGGTTATCAAGCTATTGGATGCCGAAATCATCTACCCGGTGCCGCATAGCAAGTGGGTGAGCCCTGTACATTGTGTGCCGAAGAAAGGAGGTTTGTCCATGGTGAAGAATGAAAAGGATGAGTTAATACCACAAAGAACCGTGACTGGATGGCGGATGTGCATCGACTATCAAAAATTGAACAAAGCAACAAAGAAAGATCACTTCCCCTTACCGTTCATTGACGAGATGCTTGAGAGGTTAGCAAATCATGCATATTTTTGCTTTCTCGATGGATACTCGGGGTTCATGCAAATTCCTATTCACCCGGATGATCAACACAAGACAACTTTTACTTGCCCGTATAGAATGTTTGCATATAGAAGGATGCCCTTTGGTTTATGCAACGCTCCGGCCTCTTTTCAACGTTGCATGATGGCGGTGTTCTCGGAATTCATCGAGGAAATTGTCGAGGTGTTCATGGATGATTTTTCCATCTATGGAAAAACTTTTGTGGATTGCTTGGCAAACTTGGACAAGGTTCTCACAAGGTGTGCGAAGGTCGATTTAGTGCTAAATTGGGAAAATGCCACTTCATGGTAAAGCAAGGTAGTGGAGACGGTTGAGCAACTCCCACCACCCACAGATGTAAAGTCTTTGAGAAGCTTTTTGGGCCATGCCGGATTCTATAGAAGATTTATCAAGGATTTCTCAAAGATCACTAAGCCATTGACTCGGCTTCTTCAAAAGGATGTGGCATTTGACTTTGATGAGAAGTGCTTAGCAGCATTCCGGACTTTGAGGAATGCTTTAATAAGTGCCCCTATCATTCAACCTCCGGATTGGAGTCAACCCTTCGAAATTATGTGCGATGCAAGTGATTATGCCGTAGGGGCAGTTTTGGGGCGAAGAAAGGAAGGCCGGGTCCATGCTATATACTACACTAGTAAAACTCTTAATGAAGTTCAATTAAATTATGCCACAACGGAAAAAGAGTTGTTAGCGGTTGTTTTTGCCTTCGAAAAAATCAGATCTTACATTGTGAACTCAAAGGTCATTGTTTACATCGATCACGCGGCAATCAAGTATCTCTTGTCTAAGAAGGATGCTAAGCCAAGATTGATTCGTTGGATCCTTCTTCTCCAAGAGTTTGATGTTGAGATCCGAGATAAAAAGGGGGTGGAAAATATTGTGGCCGATCATTTGTCAAGGATGAACCGTGGACAAGATGACAAGGAGCCCATCGAAGATAAAATGAGAGATGACCACCTCTATCAGATAATCAACAAGGATACTTGGATGATCGATATCATTCGGGCAATTCGGAGAATGCCTCTTGATCACCTAGATAAGAACGCTCAAAGGAGGGTAATATCCGAAAGTTGAAAATATTTTTAGGATTCACCTTACCTCTTTAAGCTTGGGAATGGAGTAATGAGAAGATGTGTACCAAGAGAAGAGAGGCAAGAGATTTTGAGAAAGTGTCATTCGGCGGAATACGGTGGACATTATAGTCATTTTCGAACACAAGCAAAAGTATGGTCCAGCGGATTTTATTGGCCGGAGATGCATGAGGATGCTAAAAGGTATGTTGCCTCATGCCCCGAATGCCAAAGAACCAGAAACATATCTCAAAGGAATGCTATGCCCTTGAATTACAATCTACAAATTGATTTATTCGATGTTTGGGGGATTGACTTTATGGGGCCTTTCAAAAACTCACACGGATATGAGCACATCCTAGTCATGGTTGATTATGTATCCAAGTGGGTAGAGGCCATCCCATGTTGTAAAGCTTCCACGGAAGAATCCATTACAATGATTAAGAGTGTGATTTTCCCTCTCGCTACGGTACTCCAAGAATCTTGATAAGTGATGGAGGGACTCATTTCACCGGGAAGAACTTTTAGAAGTGCTTGTCCAAGTTGGGAATTGAACATAGAGTGGCTACAACATATCACCCACAAACCAATGGACAAGCGGAAACATTGAATAGTCAACTAAAGAGCATCCTCAATAAAACTATAGAAAAGGGAGGTAAGGATTGGTCAAAGAAATTGGATGGAGCATTATGGGCATATCGGACAGCGTTCAAGACAACAATAGGTATGACTCCATATCAATTTGTTTATGGCAAGGCTTGTCATCTTCTGATTGATCTAGAACACAAGGCATATTGGCCAATAAAAGAGATGAACCTCAATTTAGATGCCGCAAGGATAAAATGAAGGATTCAAATTAGCGAGCTAGAGGAGATGAGGTTGAAGGCCTATGAGAATGCAAGCATTTACAAAGAAAGAACCAATAGATGGTATGATAAGAGGCTTAAAAAGAAAGAATTCAAGGAAGGAGATAACTATAATTCAAGGTTTAAAACTTTTGGAAGAGGAAATTGCAAAGCAAATGGGACGGACCTTATGTTGTTCACTAAGTGCTATCCAATGGAGCGGTCACCATCATGGATGCAAAAGGAGATCAATTCATGGTGAATGGTCAGCGGCTCAAGGTGTATCTCGAACCCGATGTCGTGCCCCTTCACTATGCTAACATCTTTATCATGGAGGATGAACCCAAACGTCAAGCCTAGGACGTAAAACAAGGTATGCAATTTGTAAATAGCTTTTGTTTTTATCTTTCTGTTTTTCGCGAGTGTTTTTTGCTAGGCCATCTTTTCTATATGGGCTAATAATCAAATAACAGTGGGATTCACAAAAAGTTGGACCGAACCGGCCCGGTCCAATTGGCCCAGGGGCCCAGGGCACCGGTTCGTGCCCATTTTTCTCTAGGACACGTCTCGTTAGCTTCCAAGTTTAGACCGAAGATTTTTGGGAAGTCAAAGATAGGAAAGTTCGGGTTCTAGGGCATTGTTTCTCGGGCTACTTAAAGGAACGAGGAGAGAGCTCGGGAATCCATCCCAGGTTGCATTCTTTCACCTCCACAAGAGCTAGAGCAGCAGCCATGGCGTCCCCAAGGAGCGAGGAGGTGAAGCTAGGAGTTGAGAAGCCTATGGAGCCGGAGGAGGTGCGGCGGTGCGAGCTTAAGCCCAAGCTAGAGATCAAGAGGACCGCTCGCATCCGTTGCAGAGGCCGTGTCCCGACCGGGCAAATCGCAAGCCGTCACCACATCAAGGAGGAGAGGATCGCAGCTCCCATCCAGCGGTCGGAGCGTCTTTGAGGGATGAAAAGGAAGAATTACAAAGAGAAGACGCCCGAGCCAAAGGATTATGGAGATAGCGACTTCTCCGACAACCGCAGCCTGAGTTCGTGGGCAGCTGCTGAGAGAGAGGATAACGACCTTTATTACTGGGAGGAGGTCCCTAAGGAAGCAACTCCCGAAGGTCCCAATGGCAGTGGCGATCCCGACGATGACCCTTTTGGTGAGCATCCCATGTGGTGTGCGGCGTGTCGCCATGCCATCTCGGACCTCTTCACGTCCGTCGACGAGTGCTTTCAAGCCATGGAAGCAATGCGGCAACAGATGGAAGACTTGGAGCGTGTAGTCGACGATGACTACAAGTTCCTTAACCGGAACGTGCGAAAACTTTTCAGGATGGTTGGCAACATAAAGAAGTGGTGCTTGGAGTGTGGAAAATTCCACTAGATTAGTTAGGGTTCTTCCCCTCTATGTTTTTTTGTAAAATACGACGAGGACGTCGTATGATCTAAGCGTGGGGGAGAGCTAGTTAGCTAGTTTTAAAATTTTTTGCCTTAGTAGTTTCGTTTGGTTTGGCTTAGAGCTTGCTAGTTTAAGTTTAAATTTTGGTGTGTTTTTAAATTTTTAGCTTGAAAGTGTGTTAAATTAGTGTTGAGTCAGAAAATCAAATAAAAAGAGTCTTTTACTTTTTGTCTCGTGTGATGTTACTTCTTTCGTTACTTGTATGACTTTCTTTCATCTTTGATTTATAAGCATGAGCAATAGATTTGAAAAGTTTACCGTGGTGCTTAGTGGAGTTTTCACCTCTAATTAAAAGTGCCCGTACTATACTTTGATCTAGAACCTTGTTTCGGTTATGTTAAGTTCAATGCTAAGATTGGAGGTATTTGTTTCTGAAAATTAAGAGAAAAACTTTTGTAATAAAGGTTAGCAAAATCTCTTTTTCCAAGTTGAGAAGCAAAGAAAAATCATATACAAAGCCGACTCAATATCCTCTCCACCATAAGTGCGGTGAGCATAATGAGTTGGGTTAGGACCTTTCTCTCTAGGAAGTTTTAATTTCAAGCAATGATCATGTTATTGTCTTATATCTTTTATTGCTAGCCTCGTCATGTATTCGGTAACGAGACTCCCGCATTGAAAGTCCCGTACATCGCCGAATTCCATACCCAACCCATAATATCTCGTTGGTACATCTTATTCCTTGTACACAACCTATGTTCGAAGATTCGTCTCGTTCCTACCATGGTTTTTAATTAAAATTCAGATTGTGTTTATGCAAAGAAGACGAGCGAAGAACTTCGGAGAAGAGGTAAAGATGTCGAGAAAACAGAGAAAAGAAAAAAACATAATATGTGTGTATGGAAAAGAAAAGAAAAGAAAAGAAAAAAGGGAAGAAAGAGAAGAGGAAAAACAAGAAAGGTATGAGGAGGGATGAATCAAGTGAAGATCGAATGAAGTGCAAGAAAGGGTGCCACGTTGTTGAAAGACGAATCTTCTATTCTTCCAACCATGTGCAATCCGACGACGAGGACATCATCAGTGTCTCAGAGTCTTATTTTCTTTTGCCTTTGCACATGTCCACCATTCTATATCTTCTTATCCTTGACACCCTCACATCATGGTTTAATTCTCATGACCATTGGCTCGAAAGGTAAACGACCATTAGAGGAATTTCTTAGCTTGACAATATTTGTGTTGATCTCACTAGCCATACCTATAGCTCCACCTTACATGATAAATGAGAGACTTGTGGGAGGTAAGAGTTTATGAATTGTTTAGGATAGCCACTTCAATGAGTGACATGTGAGGAATTGGAGAAAGGTTTTTGTCCAATACTTGTTGCAGGAATTTTATTTTGAAAAATCATGAAAACCATCCGATGGAAGCAAAGAAGTAAACATGGCTGGAGTTGAGGACATCTAGTGAAAGATATGAGTTGTGGGGTAAATCTTGGTTTGGTAAAAATTCTAAACGCCCATGTTTATGTATCATGATCATTGTTTTCATGTTTATTATATTAAAGATAAAGGATTGACTAACTTGTAAAGAAAGATTTAGCGGAGCATGTTTTCAACACCATGGACAATAGTTCTTTTGCAAGGAACTTGCTCGAGGACGAGCAAGATCTAAGCATGGGGGAGGTGTTGACGGTGAATTTTGGTACTCCAAACATGTTCGTTACACTTTGGTTTGAGCTTGATTATGGAACTAACCCGCCACTAGGCACACTAATGACATGACAAGTTCAACTTTGTATGTGCATTTGGAAGTTTTGTGTTTTTGTAGGAAAACATGAACTAAAGGGACGAAGTCATAATAAGTTCAAAGGAGCAAATGAGGAGTCCCGTTTGTGTTCAAGTGCAAGGTGAAATCACTCCCAAAGGTGGCAAGGACCAAGGTGTTACAACGGAGCATCCCCAAGGACTAAAGCGTAAAGGTTAGACTTCATGCGAGAAGACCCCCTATCTTAAGCACGGGGATGACATCGTCAAAATGATGCAATTAAAGGGGTTCAAGTCCAAAATGACGAGAGGACCCACATGGAGGGAAGGGGCGACCGAACCGGGCCGAAGTGGGCCTGGGCCGGTCGGCCCAGGCCGGCCGGCCCACCCCATTCCTGTGTCGGTTCGACCCCCATTTCTTGAGCGTGAAGATGATGCAACCCTAAGTCATTGTGGGCACCACCATTCGCAGAGGAGAGAGCCATTCGCCCGAGAGGTCGTCCACAAGGGAGAAAGGTTGGAGAGGAGAGAGATCATTCGTGAGAAGGATCGATCGAGTCCAAGGAAGCGACCACAAGTGGAGGAGGACGTCGAGGCCCTGCCACAGCACCCCCGGAGGAGAAGAAAGACACCGTCGGAAGCGTCACCATGATCAACGGTGCCATGCTTAGTGCCTTGATGGGGTAAACTTCTCATTCATCTGTGGGGTTGTAAACGATCTTGCTATGTAATTGCGACTATCAATCTAGTGTTGATGATGCTTTGATGTTCAAGGTTAGCTACCATGCTTTTCGGGAGTATAGATCTCACTACTCCCATAGAACCCTTCAATACGTCGTGATCATCATAGGTCTAGTCATGAATACCTCCGCGTAGTGACAGTACGAAGGGAGGGAAAGGGTGAAACCGTGGTCACAAACCCCGATAAATTAGATTGGTTTTGTATCTTTTGGTGGTTGCATGTTCAAGTATCGTAGACCCTATGGGCAAGTGTCTTTTATATCTTGTGCACCTCACAACCCTCTCTAGTGTAGAGTAGTTTGCCTTTAGATTAGTCTTTAGGTTTGTTTAGTTAACTAGGTTAGTGCTAGATTAAACGCTTGTAATCCCCTTGCTCCATGGATTGACAAGAACCTAGGAAATCCCCATGGTGAAAAAGGTGTAGGTCTGTACGCTTGCGGATCAAAGCTTGTTACGTGTTTCAACCATCAACAAGCCCCTTTTTCTAGCGCCGTTGTCGGGGAGCAAGCCAGTTTACATTATTTGATTTTGTCTTGATTTTGTTAATTACTAACATCTAACCCTTATTACCTGGAAAACCCCTTTGTTTTGTTGTTCTTTTTAAATTTTGTTGTCTAGATGGCGTTCGTCAACAACCCTTTGGAAGAATCGGAGATATCACTAGGGGATTACGCTAGCCCACGATGTGAAGACATCAAGGTACAAGAGTCGGATTTGAAGCACGAAGCGACAAAGTATGAAATCAAAGCTAGGATCATCGAGATGGCGGCGGCAACCGCATTTAGAGGGATGGAGACGGAGAACCCGTATAGACACATAAGGCATTTCATGACGCTATGCAACACGGTGTGTCAAGAAGAAGTTCCCGATGAATGGTTCAAGTGGAATCTCTTCCCCTACTCACTTGCTGGTGAAGCAAAGACATGGTACTTATTTGCATCCTTCGAAGTTGGGGGAATTGGAATCAATTGACAAGAAGATTTTGCGAGAAATTCTTCCCGATAAGTAAGATCCAACATCTAAGGAGGCAAGTGATCACTTTCACGCAAGGAGAAGAGGAAGGGATAGACCAAGCTTGGAATCGATTCAACGAGCTAATTGAACAAGGACCAAGACTCGACTTCTCCGGTGACGTACTCTTGCATACATTTTTCTTTTCCATAACCCCTAGTTGCATGGCACATGTCCAAATATATGCAGGTGGGGATCTCATGGAGAAAACACTCATGGAAGACGCTCAACTTTTACAAAAAATTAGCAAAGCGGCGGCCGTGCAAAGAGATTGGCAAAGATATTGCCGAGAGGAGCAAAACGTCAAAAGCAAGCCCGAGACATTTGCTGAAATTTCAGAAAAAGGCGAACCAGAGGTCAAGGGAGATGAACTGACCATACAAGAAACTGAAAAACCACTTCCTAAGGTAAGCAAAGTCATTTTGGATATTAAAAATGTTGAAACTAACATGAATATAGGCCAAAGTATGGGGAGTACTAGACCATTGGTGGAATTCAATGAATCCGATTGGATTCAAATTGATTTTGCCCCCTTAATCAACCACCGAAGGAAGGAGGAACACCGATGCGTCGCCAAAAGAACTGAAGATATATTTGATCAAGAGATGAGTGGAGAATCGATCCAAAAGATGTTTGAAGAAGAAAGAGACGAGGAAGATGAAGGATGGATCGATCAATATGACAACTCGAAGATTCATGATGAAGGGAGAAAAGAGTACAACCATGTTGAGCCTAAAAGTTCCCCCTCCACAACACCATGCACATCAATTGGAGAAGAAGATTTTCAAATTGATTGGGCATGGCTATTCAACCATGGGCAAGAATTCATTGCTAGTGAGATGAGGAAAATGAAAAGGAGAGCTAGCGACCCGAATGATAAATGGGAGAAAATAGGACTCATGCTAGAAGATGAATGGGAAGGAGATGACATAGAGCAAATACTCCAAGAAGGCCCCTTTCCAGAAGACCATAGCTTGTGTGCTATTGAAGCTTACATACTAGGAAATCAAGACATGGAAGTGCTCAACGATGAACAAAAGAGTGAATCGACGATGACCAATCTTGACGACATGTGGAACACAAACGATAAAGGAAGCAACATACAAGACTTTGAAGATGAAGATTTGGGAGGTAATGAAGACTTCAAAGAAGAAATAAATGCAAATGTAGCTGATGGATTACATGTTCCACATGATGAGATGGAGGGGATGCAAAAAAGTAACCAAGAGAAGCCTCCGTTTGTTGAGACTGACTCGCTTTCAACGCTACTAGATGAACCAAAGATCACTCATGTTGAAAAAGCTCCAAGGTCAAGGTACATGCTGAAATCTCAAGATATTATTGGTATTGATGATGATATATTCAAATGCTCATGTTCAACCAATAGTATGAATGATTGTTTAAATTCTATGCCTTGCTCTAATTATTATGATGTTGATAGGCTAGAATTTCTTGAGAATGATAAAGAGGAAACATTTATGTTTGAACTAATTAATCTCACGCCTAAAGAACCTTTGCCTAAATATGAGGTAAGTGCTATGCATAAAACATATGCTTCTTTTAGTTGCACCTTGATTTGTTGCTACGATTTGCATGTGGTGTTGGTTATAGACGCGTATGTTTACAATAAGTTTTGTAAATCTCAATCATGCTTTGCGCTTGGTCAAGCTAATGACCTTAAAGAAGCACATATCGGGAGAAGGCCCAATTCTCGCTAACCATGCAAGAATAAAATGGCTTGAATGATGTAAAGAGAAGTCATGCCCAAAGAGTTGCAAGATAAATCATCAACCTTTCCAAATCCCACGATGGATGCTGCTGTCTTCATCAATTTGTGAGCTTGTTCAGAGGTGTATAAATGAAGAAAATAAGATATTCAAAAGCTCTATCAAGTTTCCATTCCAACGCATCAAGAACCAATGAGTTTGAAGACCCGTGCAAGGAGTAATGGCGAAAATATTGAGCATTGTGCGTTCTGAAATTTCGGGACAGATTGCATCGCCAGAGTAAAATGGGTCTAACTCTCTCGTTCAGAGCTTGATTCGAGAGAATAAGGACTTGTTGGAATGGAAATTCTGTGTGTTTTTTGCAATGGAGTAGAGTTTGGGTACACTTTATGTTCTGGACATTAAAGAAAAATTCGTGAAGTGGAGGCAGCACCGAAGGGCACTAAGGGCAGTCCCAATGGGGAGTTTCTTGGAGGAGTTTCCAAGAGAGAAAAAGAGGAGTTAATGTAAATAGAAACCACTCTCCCAACAGCTTGGTTTCTATACTAATCATTGTGACATAAATGACTTAAATGCAGCACACAAGCTAGATAGATTAGTTGTGGCAAATAATTTTGTAGAACACATGCTGCCACACGCAGCCACATCTGCCCTTGCACTCTCACATGCTGCACACCCTGTACAACCTGTACGCTTGACATAATAGGTACCACATATACTTGGCATCCAGAAATAGAGTTCATGATAATATGATATGCATAGAAAAAAAGTGGAAGCATCTGCCCAAAAAGTGGCAGAACCAAAACACTGTCATACCACACCATATATACAATTATTCATCACTGAATTATTCATATCTGCCATGAATAAGCACTGTCATACCACACCATATAGAATAACTATCCACAAAAGATTTCATCTGAAATAAAAACAAGTCCAATCTCTTTCTCCCAACATTATGAACCTGAAATTATTTTTCAAAACGACCTCAAACTTATTTAGCAGAAAATAAAATATCCAACCTGCTGTCAACATCCTGTCACTATCACTGAATGGATTTATCTCCAAAAGATTTGGTGCCAGGCGCCCTTTGGGAGGGATTTGATGGCCAACGCCCACAGCAACAGGGAGATCCTGCAGTAGGCGGCGGCGAGCGCGGGAGTGAGTACGGAGATCCGGCGGGATAGCAGCAGGGAGAAGCGCGTGTAGCAGCACGGAGATTCGGCGGCGAGCAGTGCCTGCGTGCCTGCGTAGCGTGAGAGGGAGAGGAGTGGTGCCTGCGGGCATGCATGCGGAATAAAAAGTGCGGGGGGAAAGCGGCGGCTCGCGCGGGAGAAGAGCGCGCGTGGGGGAAAGCGGCGGCGGCGCGCGGGGGAAAGCGGCGGCGGCGCACGGGAGAGGAGCGCGTGGCGGGAGGGCAGGCGACGGTGCACGTGCGGGAGGGGATGGAGGAGCAGCAGATCCGCAGGACTCTACCAGAGTCTTCCCAACGGCGATTTTGCGGAGTCTTGCCATCTTGATTCACGCGAGGACGCTGAGTCGAGATGAAGAAACGAAGTCTTGTTTTTTTCTCATCTTTCTTCATTGACTACGCTGCCATGTCACTATTCTGCTGATGTGTCATCTCATTTATTAGGGATGGAAACCATCATACGTGGACCATTAAGACTGCCCTAAGGAAGGAGATAGCGATGACGCGGAAAGTGATAGCTTGGGCAAGACTTCCTCTGAACAAATGTGATCATGAGCAACATGGGAAGTGAAATAAAGCTGCATTGGCACCGTTTCTTCTTGCATGAAGGGCCATGGCTTTGCAACAATGAGAAGGTATGTGAGAAGGTCGAGCTCTATGACTTTAAATGAAGTGCTTTTTAGGAGGCAACCAGTTTCTTTGTGTTTTTATTTCTTCCTTAGAGGAAATAAAGAATGACACCATCCTATGATAATTAACTTGTGGCTAATTAATCTAAGTTTCATTTTCTTTTTAGAACCACCATCATGTTCATGCTCATATTTGATTTTATTACACATATTGCATTTTGTCATCGATGTGATGTTTGTATCTTTGCATATACATATTTTGCATATAGTTGGCTTGGTTGTTTTATAAGGCTTAATGATGTATGCTTCATATTTTTGTTAACACTCCAGCTGGGTGTTTTCCCTTTTGCGATCTTGTGTAAACGTGGTGTTTAAACATGATTGCGGACCATCATCGTTAAGTTCGATAAACCTTGCTAACTTTTCATATGTTTTCATGTTGCATTGGTTAGATTATAAGCTTTGCAATGCACTTAATTTTTCTTGTGATATAAAGGGTTATTGATCTAGGGATAGACATGGTGTTTTAACCTTGGATAAATAAACCTTTATGACTCTGGAGAAATTCGGCAATCTAGTTGTAAACATGGTGTTCAGAACTAGGTGAAAATATTGTCTTTGTTTATATGCTTTCCTCACACTTTGCACCCACGTACACTCTTTAGGTTTTTGTTTTTATTCACATTAGACTAATTATGCCACAAGTTAAGAGCCTTAGGAATCGTTGTTGGATTGTTGGCAATTTTATCTACTCCCAACTGTCACCTTGGGGGTAGAATGTGCGCTTAATAAAATGTTTTGCACGCAAGATAGAAACTCTCACGACATGGAAATTGAGGGATGAATCGGATAAAATGCTTTGTCGTCTTCTTCCATGCCTAGCAAAATGCTAAGCATGGGGGGTGGGGTGGGGCTGAACTTTCAAATCGGGAGTGCAACATGGCGCTCTAGAAGATGGAAAGATCAAGATTATCAACATCTCTAGTTAAATGCACACGAAGGCAGTGATCTCATCAAAATTTTGCGTGGTCTCAAAGGGAGAACACTGAGTACTTTTGGATATTTAGAAGCCCCATGAAGTTACGATTCCAACAAATCAAGAATGAAGGCAATCGGAGGTTCCTACAAGCGGTTATAGCCGAATTACCAAGTGCAACACGCCCTGGAATCTCCGATTGCCTTCATGCTTATTTCAACAGTCATTTTCCCCTCATTTATTCTCGAGGACAAGCATTGTTCAAGCATGGGGGAGGAGTCATCACATCATCTCTGACAAATGCTGAGTATTATGTTGCAAAAGTTATGAGGAGCAAAAGAAAATAAAATAATAAAATAAAAATGATGAGAAAAAAAGGGAGAAGAAAAAAAGGAAGAGAGAAAAATGAAATAAATAAAGATGTTCCTTGGTTCTTTTTGCTTCATAAGTTCTCATGTGTCTCGAAGACAAATCCATACTCAAATCTTCCAACCACGTGCAATATGATAACGAGGACTTTACTTGTGCCTCGGGATCATCCATTTGCCACTTCCACATGTCCACCTATCTAAATGTGTGTGTTTCATCCTTCTCTCTTTCCAACATTTATTTTCCATGGCCTTTTTGGTGAGTCTCGGCAATTCCAGTAGATCTCTCTCTTAATTTGACAATATTTCGGATGTATGTTTTGCTAGGATTGTTTCGACCTACTAAGCTCCATATAAGCCTTCCACTATCACATTTAAGTAGAATAGGTTGAAAATAATCTAGTATAGACTTGAGTGACTTGATGAGATCAGTGTTTCCATGAGCTTTTGCAAGAGAGTTCACTTATGTTGGATACACATCTTTTGAAAATTCTTCGACGGAACAAGGTAACAGTTTGAAGTTTGCTTAAGTTTGAGAGTGCTATATTTATTAATCGTGGCTTGTTTTTTATTGTTAGTCTATCTTCCATAATGAAAAAGAAGTCGGTCACAACTTGAACTTAAAAACTAAATTCTTAAGAGAGAATAATTTGTCTCGTCATGAATGACTAAGTGCAGGGACAACATTGGAAGGCAACGCTGATTTCCCCATTAAGCAAGGATTACTTACTCGAGGACGAGCAAGCTTTAAGCATGGGGGAGCTGTTGACGGTGAATTTTAGTGCTCCAAAGATACTTGTTACACTTTGGTTTTAAATTCATTATGAAACTAACCCGCCACTAGGCATACTAATGATGTAACAAGTTCATTGTTGCATGTGCATTTTGGAGTATAATGATTTTGCAGGAATTAATGCACTTAATGAGGGGAGATGCACCTAGTTCGGAGGACGTTTTGCAAGGCAATGAAGGAGCTCTGACCAAAGTTGAAGTTAATGATGAGGAGTGATCTTGATTTGGTTTGAGGATTGCCAAAGTTGAAGTTTGAGAAGGATTTGGTTTGTGCCCCGTGTTGGCATGGTAAGATGGTAGCCACTTCTCATCCTCCCCTAACCGCTGTCATGACTGAGCGACCGTGTGAGCTGTTGCATATGGATTGGGTTGGTCCAGCTCGTGTTCGCTCGGCGAGTGGGATGTGGTATGTCCTTGTTGTTGTGGACGATTACTCTTGCTATGCTTAGGTGTTCTTTTTGGCCGATAAGAGTGAGACATTGTAGTACTATAGATGCCATCAGAACCTACATTTTAAAAAACTTTGAAAACCTTACCGTTTATATATCAATCTCTTCATTAGACACTTCACACCTTTGCAAATAAACGTGGGAAATTATAGTGTATTATATGACACGGAAATAGTGAAATAAATTATTTAAAAATCAACATATAGATAGAATAGCTCTTGGTCACGTAGGAATATCTTGTTCTTAGATTAGTCATGAAAAAATATTATCAAAATAATTTAAACATATGGATTCGAAAGTAGGTTAACCTAGCTTGGCTTCCTTCATCCGGTGAGCTTCTTCTTTATTTCTTTTGTTGTTAAGTACTCTATCCATTCCGATTATAACTCATTTGATTTTTTTAACTTCAAATTTGATCATTTGTCTTATTTAAAAAATTATGCAAAATATCATGTGATCATTTTTAATTTGTTGCTGCATTTTCTTTTATTTTTCCAGTCTCAAGATTCTTTTATGAACTCATTAATATTTATTGGTAAGATATCCATTTGGCACGACTCTAACTCATAGGAGAATGATTTTAGCTTTGGCTACTATGGTGAATCAGTTTTTCCTGAACTTTTTTTGTTGCAAAAAACAATGTTTGGTTAATGACTTCTCTTGATGTTTTAAATGGATAGAAGATTTCAAATACCTATAATGCCACTTTTTATTCTACTATATTTCCTTTTTCTTATTATTTCGTAATTTCCCCTCCTTTTCTTCCCTATACTTTTGTCTTTCTTTCTTCCTTTTTCCTCTTTCCCACACCTTCGCCTGCCTTGGCTGCCACCCCGCCTTACCCGTGCCATCGCCCACCTCCTATCGTCATCCATATCGCACTTGCAACGCTCCTCCGCCTTGTGTTGGCGCTCCTGTATGCTTCGCCTGCATCGGCTTCCCCGCCGATAATCTACCCCATCTCAAGCCTAGCTCTTCTACACTGTATTGACCGCCGCCGGCCTGCACTAGTGCTCCTCTGCCATGTTGATTTCATTTGGAAGGGGGTGTCCATACAATTTCTGCTCGTCCTTTTCAAACTTCCACATTCCCATAGTGTCTTCCTAGTTGGTAGTCAAATGTGTTTGTATCCATACGCCTATATTCATAAGTCTCCTTGTTCCTTTTGATAGCTATACATTACAAACACAATATCTGTTTGAAAATGCAAGATATTATATTTTTTCTAACTTATTTTTTTGATAAAATTTATAGAGAAAATATCAAACAAATATCAACATACTACATTGGTTCTTAAATAAGTATACAAGTGACCTTTTCATTCATTTGAAGTTTCATATTTTATACTTATTTGTGCAAATAGATAAATTGTAAGGTTAAGTAGTTTTGGTGTTAGATCTAATGATACATTTGATTATCTAGTAATCAAGCCATCCCAAACTAAAGGACTGAAACCTTGTTGGGCTATAATTGAAAAACTAAAAACCTCCTTAAAAATATCGCTACTTGCTCACATATGCAACCAAAAACTAACAATTAACCGCAATGCTTTCTTTGTATCGGGAAAAAAATACTGTCATTAGTTCGAAAAAATTTTATGTCTACATATTATACAAGTACATATCACAATAGTATTAAAAAGTTCTATGTTACATCTAGTTATCAAATTAATTAAATTCATTTGTAATTAAAGAACTAAAACATCTTCAAATTGGTATGTAATTAATGAAATAGTAGATAAAAACTTCCTATAAAACAACACCCCCATACTTATTACACATACTCAAGCTTCCCCAATTATCTGCCTTTGGCGGGCATGTCAGTCCGTGGTCTCCGTTCCCACTGCCCGTGGTCTCCGTTCCCACTGCTGCACAACTGAAGGCAAAGAGCTCACGAGAACCAAGATCTTTATGATTGCCATCTGGTCCTACGGGTCGACAAACTGGTTTCTGTTCATGACAAGAAAAAACACATTATTGATCCGAGATAATTGTTCTGGTGCAGTGTTACAATTAGTGAAAACTTACATTATAGAACCACTCATAAAATTAAAACCTTTGAATGTTTTGACCTCAGTCATTAGGTAAACATCGCTCCTTCCAACTTCATTGGCACCATTTCTGAAGGTAACTGCCTTGCGACTATCAACTCTATCACCATCAACTACAAGGATTACATTTCCAGTGGATAAATCATCCACAAGAACCTTGCCCTTCTTGAAAGATCCACCACTAAAGTGGACATACATCTTTGCATTGTTTTGAAGCACCTTGTTGTTCACACAAATCAGACTCTGGTTCTTGTCGCTGTAAATGATAAATCCAGTACTGAATATCAAAGAGTAGCGTATGTTATCATACGTACTCACTGTTACCACTGAAGGTCCCACTTTCTCACGAAGAAGGTTCAATTCCTTGCGAGTACGCTTCACCTGAAATCAAAAGGAAAGCCAAACTAGTAAGACAAGTTCAAGCATCTGTCGGCCACAAGCATTTGTAAACTCCTAAATATATGGACTAAAATAAAAAAAAGTTGCAAAATCTTACACACGGAGGCATCAGGCCGAGACTCTCTGCTTCGGTTCCGTTCTACAGATTCTCCCTGAAAATTCTGAATTAAATAAACCAGGAGCAAATCAATCTTGGGCAACGGGTCAAAAAACTTTCTTTTTAAAGAACTGAACACACTGAGATAGCACGCATTGAATGAACTCACTTACTCCGATGCGCTTGGAAATGATTTGGCCGGGGTATGTAGTACACACATGGAGGACGCGGCCGCGCGGTCGGAGATGGTGGCTTTCGTGCCGCGGGTTTGGGGCACAGATCGAGGAGGCGTGAAGCGGGTTGGCGTGCCGCGTGGAGTTGGGAAGCTAGTACGGAGGAGGCGTGAAGTGGGCTTAGGATGCCCCGGGCCAATGATGATGATCTTGCTAGCTCGATGAGAGGAGAGGCGGCGGCGCGACGCCGTCTTTCACCAAGATGACCCCGGAGAGGTGCCTACTTTCACTACAACAAAAACGTCGACTAGTGACGTAAAAAAATGTCGTTTCTCGTCATAAACTGCGATTAATGACGCAGGTTGTTACGAAAACGCTTCGTCATTAATCGAGCGTCACAAACCGTGATTAATGACGAGACCTTATTTCACGGCGTCATGAGTTTAATGACGCGTGGAAAATCGTCTATACAATGCGTCATAAGTTCGGTCCTGCAGCTTTGCCACGCTGGACAGAATCTGATGTGGCATCCGATGTGGCATGCCAATTGTGACAAATCGTATGCGTCATAAAACGAATTTGGCCCGTTTGTAGCTCGGTTGAGCCCAAAACTGTTCTTGTAGGCTGGCGTTGTTTATATAGCCCGAAAAAGATTTTGTTGGGCCCAATTGTAGCTTTTTTAGATGAAATTTGATTAGGTCGGGCCCGTTTTGGTTGGGTCGAGTCCAACAGGTGCGCACATTGTTGCGGCCTTCTGTGTCACATTAATTTGAAAAAAATTGACTTTTGGCCCAATTAAAATTGGGCTAAGCCCACTGAAGGACAATATAAAATTAACTAATCATGCATCAGTATTAATGGATTTCATTTCAATTCTGATCCTTTTTTTGAATAATTCCGATCTGGTTGGCAAAATAGTAATCAGCACATATTTCTTTATACAATAAAACAAACTGTTTTTACTATCAAGCACGACCCTATTGTTCATCACATATCACAAATTATTACAAGATAACAGTATCATAAGGAACATTGATTAACGAAGCTAAATCTAGTGCATAATCACAAGAGAAAGTGGAGATTTGATCTAATGATCTTAACCTCTTCATCTTTTACTGCTAAGCAGTAGACGAAGGAGGTCCTCACTGTCTTCGGTTAGCTTCTGCAACCTCTTAATCTCAGCAGACTGCATTTTCAGAGTTGATTCTGATTCTTCGGTCTTCTTCTTCAAGCTACATAACTCTTTCTGGTGAACAACAAACCGTTGTCGAAGTTGTACCCTATCCTGATTGGGAGCGTCAACTCGCTCTTCATCAACACTACTACATAAGGATTTGGTACCCATTCTTGAGTACTCGGCTGCCTCTGTTTTAATTTGTTCGGGAAGAAGCATCATTGACTTGGTAGCTTCCATCTAGCAACAGTGGATCCCAAGTCAGATTAGGACCTTGTAATTGATTCGAACTAAGGAAACAAAGGTGTTAAGTTTGTACCTTGGAGCAGGTCTGAACAAGATCGACTTCAGATGTTGACCTTTTGGCCCGCTGAAACAAGTACAAGAATAAGAGGTAAGGGTTGAGATCATTTGCAATCGGAAACAAAAAAGGTGTTAAGTTTGTTACCTTGGAGCAGGTCTGAACAGGAGCGACTTCAGATGTTGACCCTTTTGCCCGCTGAAACAAGTACATGAACAAGAGGTAAGGGTTGAGATCATTCACAATCGGAAACAAAGAAGGTGTTGAGTTTGTTACCTTGGAGCAGGTCTGAACAGGAGCGACTACAGATGTTGACCCTTTGGCCCGCTGAAACAAGTTCAAGAACAGGAGATAAGGGTTGAGATCATTAGCAATCGGAAGAATAAGTTGACTTGGAAGAATCTCTTGCAATAGGGAACAGAAGATCCACAATCACCCAAGTATGCAACAACAATATTCAAAGGCAAAGAGCATGGGGAAGCAGTCCAACAATTTCATCTACAAAATTCTACAAACCACAAATAAGTTGACTTGGAAGAATCTCTTGCAATAGGGAACAGAAGATCCACAATCACCCAAGTATGCAACAACAATATTCAAAGGCAAAGAGCATGGGGAAGTAGTCCAACAATTTCATCTACAAATTTCTACAAACCACAAATAAGTTGACTTGGAACAATCTCTTGCAATAGGGAACAGAAGATCCACAATCACCCAAACATGAAAGAATATTATAGAAAGCCAAAGAGCATGGGGAAGCAATCTAATTGAATCGATCAATACAGGGAGGAGACCGCAGACCTGACGAATAGGACGGGAAGAAGGTGCCGCTGCCGAATGCCGTCTCGATTTAGCAGCCTGACCTTGCGCCTTCAGCACGATGTTCTGCGCAACTGTTGCAGATCTGCGGCCGCCAGGGTGAACCTCAGGGGAGCCGACGGAACAACAAGTTTGAACCATCTTGCAGCTTCAAGGACGTTGCCGAGGAAGGCCGCCGCTCGTAGAAGAGGAAGGTTGCCGCTCGTAGTAGAGGAAGCCGTCGTCGGTAGCTAGGCCGCCGTTGCTGCTTCCGCCGCAGATCTAGGTCTCTTCGGCGGTCGAGGAGAAGATCCCCTGATTTTGGAAAATTACCATGAGGGAATTGGGAGACCTAGTTTCCCTCTTTGTTTTATATATAAACGAGGAGGACCAGAAGGATGAGCGGGGAATTCAAAATTTCAAGTCCCGCCTTTGTGGTCCAGAGCGGGAAACGAAAGACTTTGGATCATGGACCCAAACATCAGTGACCCAAACGAAAGACCGCTTGGGTGTCGGACCCAAACGTCAGTGACCTTACGCAGAGAGGCAAGTTGTTGACTGGGTTGTCCGTGCCACCATGGATCATGGAATGGACAAACACACACAGGGCTATACTCTACTTCATATTCACGTTAGACGGATGATCCGATTTTTGCATTACAAATGTACTCACTGCAACAAAATAACGTACCATTTCAACTGTTTATTACATGACTAAAAACACTTAAATAAAACATTAAAACTACAGGGGACCCTGGTACAACCCTTTAGGTAATCTTCTATGGAGATTGTGCATAAATTAGGTATGATCAGTGCATACAACCGCCCAATCATATGTGAGTATTCCGTGAGGAAAGATTCGCTCTAAGAGAGACATGCACTTGTCCTGCAATTGTGTGCAGTTAGTGTTGGTATTTCTTAACCTCACCACTATGGTGCCGGGTTAGCGTGAGCATGTAAGAAACACCCGGGTACACTGACGAGTGCGAACAAATCCGCAAGTGCACGGATACACCGTTGTAGCACTTCACCTTAGGAGTATTCTCAAGGGTATCGAATCCAAGGAATGGTGTGTACTACCTTCTAACCTAGGAGAATGGTCCAAGGACACAACTCTATAGAGTTGAGATGGAGATGGAAAGGATCCCGCTGATAGTGGGCAGAGTTGAGAACAGTCTCTCGGTCGTTTCGGACACCGGACCCTCCTGGCTATAACAGTCGGTTCACGGCAAATGGTTGCCTACACCTGTATCCGAACGTGGGGGATTCCGTAAGGGTCCAACGGCTGTCACTACCGCGGCCTACCCCAAGACAAACCGTGGGATACAGGGCAATCGAAGGATAACCCGTTGTCTAGACACCACGTCTACACCACGATTACTACTATAGCACGGTTACGTCTGCTAGCCCGTAACAACACTATAGCACTCCGTACGAAGACGGAGCGACGAACCCACGAGGGAGAAACCAGAACTCACTCAGGTAACCGCTATCTATACAAGGATCATGGAAAGACTTTGGTCTAAACTAGAATGCAGGAGCATCCACTTTACTCTAATTGGACTAGCAGGCATACAAACGGAATTAGCAACTTATGAACTACACCAGAAGATCAAAGGCTAAGCTCATGAAGAACACAAGCCTCTAAATCATGAACAAGTGAAGAACACAAGAACTATTCACCTATGCATGAATACTACTTTAGTCTAAATAGGAAATGCAGAAATACTCACTTTATTCTAAATGAAGAACGAAGCATCCACAGAGATACAAATCCCTCTCTCACTCTCCTACTCTCTAATCTACCAAGGAGAGGCCTCACCTTTGAAGGGAAGCTCTCATCCTTGGATGGAGTGGTGTGTCTCATTTCCTACCCCCTCCCCTCATATTTATAGGCCAAGAGGAGCTCCCTAGGCTGCCTTGGGCGCCACCAAGGGACCAATGAGGTGGTGACACATGGCGCAGAGGAGTGAGGGCCAAGTTGGTGAATCTTCCATGAGAAGGAGCTGCAGGCTTTTGGGCGGACTTCGGGCATGCACCTGGCACCGACTTTGGCTCGTCACGACAAGCCGACACGTGGAAGGGCGGCGCGAGAGGCCTCCATATGGGTTCGGCCGAACTGGGGATCGGCCGACCCCTAGGCAGCTCCGTTCGCGCCGGTTTTCATCCAGGTGACTGCCAGGTGGGTCCCAAGGTCGGTTTGGGGGTGTTTGCGGCGTTTCTAGCCCGTTTCTGTGGGGAAGTGGGCCCTTGGATCCATGTACTAGCTCCTGATTGGTCGAAGGTGTGCTTCTTTGGATCGATGAGGTGTCATGGCCACGTGGGCACCTGTGTGGCAGCACGTCGCCACGTGGCCTGATGTGGGTCCCACCGGACCCATGATATAGTGTGATCTTATCTTGTGCATATCTCTTTCATCCGAGCTCCGAAGTATACAAATAATATATCTGTTTCGATCGTCTCGACGAGCCCGTCACCATGGTGGAGTCCAAATTGACATTTGGGACTGTTTATGATGATGCCATATTCATGCCATTAATGCACTTGCTCTCAATTATATCATTTCATGTGTATTTTGGCCTATCCTGCATCAGAACCTAGAAACACCAACACTTGTGGAAATTGTCAGTATAAATCCCTATCCTAGTGTTGATGATCAGTTTCCATTTATTTTATGCAGGAGTTGACGACATGAAAGTGGTACTTAACAGCCGTCAACAACTCCCCCACACTTGACCTTTGCTCGTCCTGAGTAAAGGGAGAACAAATCAAGTGGGACATGATATCCAGGGATATGAAGCGAGCATAAGGGATATTCCAAACCATACCTTGTACTTGTGAACTATGTGGAGTGTCTATCATGCCGTCTTGGGTAGTTAAGGAATGGAACGGTCATAAATCAAATCACTTCTGCTCATCATGTCAAGTAACTTGGGGTTTTGCAATAATTTTCAAAACAAACCTTGCTTAGCTCCTCATTTGATTCTCTCATCACTCAATGTGTATATGTCCTTACCAAGGCATTAGAATTGTCTTTCTTCATCCTACTTCTAATGATGGCTTATGTGGAGCTCAGGGTAGGTATGAATGACAAGGCATACTTGCATCACATATATTGCAAAATCAAAGACCGGATCCAGGAGAAAAGCAATTCATACAGTCAGATCAAGATGTGCACGTGTATGAATGTGGTGGATATGGTAAGGTGGTTACTAGCCCCGGAGTGGGTGCTAATTATTACCATATTTGATGAATGAGATGAATGACTCCATTGCATGATTCTCTCTCTCTCGTGTGTGTGTGTGTGTGTGTGTGTATATATATGAAAAATCTTATGAGAACATGGCTATCCTCTTCTCCTTTTTTTATGGACCTTCATGTGCCCACATTTTTTTCTTTTCTTTTCTTTTCTCTTTTTTTCATAACTGAGGGACCTTCATGTGTCCCCCTTTTTCTTTCTCTTCTTCTTTTTATTAGATAGCCATGCCTCTTTTACAAAATACTTGAGGAGAGAGAAATCAATGCATATGATGGAGCATTTATGTAGGTGAATAGATGAATGATACAATGCTAACTTCCAGAGTAGAAGCATAGCAAGGGGGAAATGGTGGTGTGCACATGAATCTTGATCATGAAAGCATGAAAAGAACTCTCGCAAGGGTCACAACAATTTGACAAAGCTCAATGCAATAACAAGCAGCATATGAGTATAAGGTTTTCAACTAAAAACATCATATGGCTTTGGTAGGACTGGGACATGTCAAAGAGGAGCTTTGCAAAGAGTTTTCATGTTTGTAAATAAATTCCCAAGCACTCAAACAATAAGAGAGAAGATCATATCATCAAACCATATCTCAAACACCAACTACTTGGATGAGCATGAGTTCCCTAATGAATATTTGTTCACAAGCATCAAGATAAAGAGTAAGGAATAAAACATATGCAGGCCAACCACAGGAATCATGTAGAGCAAGCACAACACCATTATTTGAGTTGGATTTATGGATAAGGATTGAAGAGCATTCAGACTCATAGGTAGAGAGAGTGAGATGAAGGGTGCACATACCATCGCTCCTGAAGGATATGGGAATCAAGGAAGACTAGTGGTGATTTGGCTAACCCGTGGGGTAGCCAGCTCACTCTAGTTTACCTTGCCCTTGTCATGAAGGCATAGTCGATGTCGTGCAACCCTTTGTGTGGGAGTTCTCAAGGGATATGTTGATGATGAGCTTGAGAGAACTCCCCCATACTGGTTCTTGTACCTGGTGTCGTTCTTCAAGCAAAAGGTGGAAACAAAACGATGGACTCTACTAGTTTGAGAACCATAGAGCCTTTATTTGAAAGCGAATATATTTTTTATTATCGTCACCATGTCATTTGCTCAAACAAGGTTATATCAATATTGCGCTCCATAATCAAAGGGGAATATACTTACCTTGGACCTTTGAGAGGTCACATGTTCCTCCTCTGTATGTTACGCGACATGTGTCTAGCACCTTAACTTACCTTCCCGTATGAATCTAGCTTGATGACTTACCCATTTGGATTTGATGATTTTCTGCAGGGGTTAGTCCATATACATGCAACCAAGATCTTATGACCGCATAACTCTAAGGTTCATCAATCAAGACTCGACACCATGTCTTGTTTTGACTGAAGAAGACAGTTTTAACCTAAGCACCACGCTTAATTTAAAACAGTCTATGAATGTGCGAGATCTCGGGTACATTCAAACCAGAGCATATGAACACAGATAAAGGAGGCATGCAAGCATAATCAAACTATTTTCAAAAGGGAACATAAGCATGAGCATGTAACGGTGAACCTCGGGCAACCTCCCGAAAGGGTTTTGTTTAAAGTCAAAAGCAGGACTTACCTAGCTAACCGGGCAAGATGCAAGAGCTAACATCATCTCCAGACCAGGATAAGATTTGTCATGAGAGGAACTTTACTTGGGATGCTCACATATCTCCCCCACACTTGGAGTTTGCATTGCTAAGCAACGAAACTCAAGTGTCTGGAGATCAAGCTTCCTTTGTAAATGTTCCCTCACCAAAATCTTACCGAAGTGCTGTAGTTGATGTGGCTCACATGTTCTTAGTCATCACCTGTCCACCGTTCTTTTCAATCTCCACCTGAAAGGTTAGCGACCAAAAATACCCGAAGGACAACTTATGCTAAAAACATGTTCTTGCTTTTTATTTGAAAGGGAAGTAAAACCTATGCTAATCCAGGCTATCTCCTAGTAGTGCTTTGTTTATTACGGTCATAAGCTCGACCATGGGAACTTCATCTTGCAGCTGTCATTGGTGGTGTCATTCCCGTCTCACCACCAATCTTGGATGTATCAGTGAAGCTTTAGCTGCAAGGTTAGTGCCACAGTGCACACACGAAATCTGATGTGCTTATGGTAAACATATGCATCCACAATCAACCTTCGGAACATTTTGCAATAGAGGACCAGAAGGTGGTTGTAGTCCTCATGTGTGCTTGGTGTACTAAACATGGCTGGCTTTATGAATTCCAGAGTCGGCACCTCACAAGATTCCATGGCCCATGAGTTCTCTATCTCAAGAGATTTATCATGAAAGCTCGATATCGTCTCTCAATCATGATCGAAAGCAACATCATACGAGCCAGCGGGAAGAGGCTCAAACTCGGTCGAGAGGGATGATGATCGTTCGCCTTCACAGAAGTGCAGAGAATCTTCCGAGTCATTCTCTTGAGGGGTAGAGAAGTCTACAACCTCTATGAGAACAGGCTCAGGTGACGTGAACGGAGATACATGCATCATCTTCTCGAGCAGGTCTTGCTTGGGAAGAGGCTTCACCAGCAGAGGTCCTGGACCTGTGATGGAAGTGGTAGAAGCGAATTCCCTAGGCTTATGATCTAGGCTCCCTAAAGATATATCGAGAAATTTCTTCACTGGGGAACCTAGGAGTAGATCAAGATCGAGGACATCGAAGATGTGAAAGTCTAAGCTAGCCTCGATCCCGTCTATGATGAGCGGCACGGCTCTTGCGATCCCCCGATATTCAAGAACATGTCCCAAGGGACAGCTCTTGAGGAGTATGTCGGATGGTACTAGCAGAACATTGCCCAAGAGAGTTTCCGCTGAGAGCCATGGCAGGATGTTAACCTCCATGATGGGGTTACAATGGGCCTCTATAGTGATTCCTCTAATTGAACAAGGAACGATCAAAGAAGGTGAACTAATCCAAATTGCTTCGGAAAAGCGTGCCACTCCATCTGACCATTCCTCCTTCGTGGCCTCCTCAAGATATGCTTCGTCAGGAGGATCAGGAGGTAGAAGTGGTACCGAAGGCCTAGGGGAGAGTTCTGTTGAGAGATTTTTGGAATGATTGATAGGGACAGAGTGAGGATCCTCCCCTGCTTGGGCAACAAAGGAATTCGTGGTGTCTAAAAGATATCTAGAATGATCGTCCTCGAGTTTGGAAGTGAACTCCGAAGGTTGAACTTCTTCTCCCTTCGGTGTTCGTGGTTCGGGAGAGATTTCAACAGACAAGTCTTGTGGTGTGGAAGTTGAGGGCTCAGACTGTGCTGTTGAAGGACTCTCATGGCTCAACTCGGATTCCTCTCAGTAGGGCCTAAACATGAGGTAGGTATCGTCATTGGGGAGATTCTTCAGGATAACCATACATTCAGCTGGATCCCTTTGAAGAAATGGCTTTCCGAAATCGAGATGGCGGGCAGAGCGCTTGTCGAGGCCATCATAAAAGTTGCGAAGCAACTGAGATTTAGGTATCGACAAGGGAGGTGCAAACTTCACTGATAAGCTAAATCTAATCCAGGCTCTGCCTACTGACTCCTTCTCTTTTTGTCGAAAACAGCGGATATCCTCCCGTAGAGTAGCGAGACGAGATGGAGGGAAAAACTGACAACAAAACTTGTCCTTAAGCTTATCCCAACTATCGTTTATGCTACCTACGGTGTGTGTGTACCAACGTTCGGCCTTACCTACAAGAGAGTAAGGGAACATGTTCCACATGAAGGTATCTAGTCCCTTGTCATTGGTAACAAGGGAACTGAAAAGCTCGAACTCGCGCAGATGATAATACGGGTTTTCGCTTGGTAACCCGGAGAAGGGATGTTTCCGAACATACTCGATAGTCTCAGGAAGGAACTTAAAGCCGGATGTGAAAATAAGGCGCACAGAAGGTGGTGGCTCTGGGGGTTCATCCCTGAGGGCGGAGATGCTTTTACAAGAAAGCTTCTCCATGGATAGCGGGGGTAGAGGTAGAATAAAACGAAAAAGATAGATACGAGGACCACTAGGTTCGAAGATAGATACGGCAACCGTTCCCCGACAACGGCGCTAGAAATGCTTGTTGGTATTTCTTAACCTCACCACTATGGCGTCGGGTTAGCGTGAGCGTGTAAGAAACACCCGGGTACACTGACGAGTGCGAACAAATCCGCAAGCGCACGGATACACCGTTGTAGCACTTCACCTTAGAAGTATTCCCAAGGGTATCCAATCCAAGGAACGGTGTGTACTACCTTCTAACCTAGGAGAACGGTCCAAGGACACAACTCTATAGAGTTGAGATGGAGATGGAAAGGATCCCGCTGATACTGGGTAGAGTTGAGAACAGTCTCTCGGTCGTTTCGGACACCGGACCCTCCTGGCTATAACAGTCGGTTCACGGCAAATGGTTGCCTACACCTGTATCCGAACGTGGGGGATTCCGTAAGGGTCCAACGACTGTCACTACCGCGGCCTACCCCAAGACAAACCATGGGATACAGGGCAATCGAAGGATAACCAGTTGTCTAGACACCACGTCTACACCACCGGTTACTACTATAGCACGGTTACGTCTGCTAGCCCGTAACAACACTATAGCACTCTGTACGAAGACGGAGCAACGAACCCATGAGGGAGAAACCAGAACTCACTCAGGTAACCGCTATCTATACAAGGATCATGGAAGGACTTTGGTCTAAACTAGAATGCAGGAGCATCCACTTTACTCTAATTGGACTAGCAGGCATACAAACGGAATTAGCAACTTATGAACTACACCAGAAGATCAAAGGCTAAGCTCATGAAGAACACAAGCCTCTAAATCATGAACAAGTGAAAAACACAAGAACTATTCACCTATGCATGAATACTACTTTAGTCTAAATAGGAAATGCAGAAATACTCACTTTATTCTAAATGAAGAACGAAGCATCCACAGAGATACAAATCCCTCTCTCACTCTCCTACTCTCTAATCTACCAAGGAGAGGCCTCTCCTTTGAAGGGAAGCTCTCATCCTTGGATGGAGTGGTGTGTCTCATTTCCTACCCCCTCCCCTCATATTTATAGGCCAAGAGGAGCTCCCTAGGCTGCCTTGGGCGCCACCAAGGGACCAATGAGGTGGTGACACATGGCGCAGAGGAGTGAGGGCCAAGTTGGTGAATCTTCCATGAGAAGGAGCTGCAGGCTTTCGGGCGGATCTTCAGGCATGCACCTGGCACCGACTTTGGCTCGTCACGACAAGCCGATACGTGGAAGGGCGGCGCGAGAGGCCTCCATATGGGTTCGGCTGAACTGGGGATCGGCCGACCCCCGGGCAGCTCCATTCGCGCCGGTTTTCGTCCAGGTGACTGCCAGGTGGGTCCCAAGGTCGGTTTGGGGGTGTTTCCGGGGTTTCTAGCCCGTTTCTGTGGGGAAGTGGGCCCTTGGATCCATGTACTGGCTCCTGATTGGTCGAAGGTGTGCTTCTTTGGATCGATGCGTTGTCATGGCCACGTGGGCGCCTGTGTGGCAGCACATCGCCACGTGGCCTCATGTGGGTCCCACCGGGCCCATGATATAGTGTGATCTTATCTTGTGCATATCTCTTTCATCCGAGCTCTGAAGTATACAAATAATATATCCGTTTCGATCGTCTCGATGACCCCGTCACCATGCTGGAGTCCAAATCGGCATTTGGGACTGTTTATGATGATGCCATATTCATGCTATTAATGCACTTGCTCTCAACTATATCATTTCATGTGTATTTTGGCCTGTCCTACATCAAAACCTAGAAACACCAACACTTGTGGAAATTGTCAGTATAAAGCCCTATCCTAGTGTTGATGATCACTTTCCATTTATTTTATGCAGGAGTTGACGGCATGAAAGTGGTACTTAACAGCCGTCATCAGTTAGCCTGAATTGCCCATCGTAGAAATGAAGTCACAGTTTCCTCGCTTGCCATGTCCCACATCTTTGTCGCACAGTGCAGCTTCAACCTTTCGACTTGGTACATGTTGGCGACCGAGAGTAAATAAGGCCTGGCATTGGCGGGAGTGTCCCATAAATCATCCTCCTCCGGGAGTGATCCTTCACTAGCATATTTGATTAGCACTGAGAAGCCATCAGGGTGTGTGTCAATAATTGTAACAGTTTCAGAGCTAGACTCCACTCCTGGGCTGTAGTGAATTGCCTCCATCACACAAGATACTTTCGTCACTTCGGCACGTATCGCTCGTATCACCCGGCATTCTGCACCTACGTGGAACACAACTTCCACAGGGGCTTGGGCTACAACGCTTTCACATATGCTTCTTTGCACTGATGGAGGAGGAACTTCAATGCACTCATCCTCCAGTACTGAAACAACACATGATATGTGTATGCGATCTTCACTGGATGTCACGCGCTCAATGTCATGATGCTCCACCAGGCATTCAAATCCTCTTTCTTGTAGATCTCGATTCATGAACCAAACTTCTTTTGTAGCTTGAACTCGAAACATATCATCGTCATTGTTTGGGTCTCCAGCCATCGCACGCAACAATACTCGCACCTATGTGGAAGCAGTCACAGGCTTGGCAAACAATAACATAATGTGATTGTATCACCATGTGTGAGTGTGTGTATTCATAGCAGCAACGAGACACGTACCATTTGGGATTTGTGCAGAGGAACGAGGACGACGGCAATGCCGTCTGGAACATCCATCCACTGATGATCATTCATACCTGTAGGATAGCAACGTAGCTTCCATTGACGGCCTCCCACCATGAACGTACCAGATTCCTTGAACTTGCCCGCGGTTCAGCCCGGTGCCAGTGCTTAACTACAATTCTCAATGATCGACACGCGGATCAACTTGTGAGAGCGTGTTATTCCCAAACGCCCATTCGAGATGCCCTTCTGTGCTTATATGCATGTTAATATTACACACACACACACAAACAAAAATAAAAAAACATATATTGCTATTCCAATTCCATCTTCTTCCGTTTTGGTCTTGTCGCGTCAACAAGTTCATCACGTTTCTCAGTCTCCAAGGCCTGCGGGAATCATCAAGTGCGAATCCAGACCATTCTAGACCTTTACAGTCACGACTAATGCAGCGTACCTGATCGAGGAGGACTTGTCAAGTCATCCCACACCCTGCGTGTTGCAACGCAAGGACCATCCGGTCCATCTGATTACAGCACCCAATCTTGTTCTCCAGATGCAATTGACACCTAAACCATTACATAAATAAACGGTAGAGAGTTGTCTCGTTGTTGATGCAGCATGAGCTGATGCAGTGAGACGACCATTAGATGTAGCTGATGCGGCGTGATTTGTCCGCAGGACTTTCTTGTGCTCTAGAGAGGAAAGTCTGGAAGTAAACACATACTACCTAGACACGTCGGGCTCATCTCGTGATACCCATCGTCCACACATGTAATCGATGCACGCCACTGAAGATTCTGACCTAGATAGATTCCTATCACGCGTAGGCCTAACTATATTCCGAGCATCTCATGTTTTCCATAGTAACTTTAGCAATGCTACACCGAGCTCACGTGACCGCTGTAGTCCTCGATAAATAGGCGAGTGCAGCAGAGCATTCTTGAAAGGCAAGGCCAACACTCATCGGTTCCCCGTCTTGCATTTCTCTACTTCAGTGGGATACAAGGGTGAGATCATTTTGTTGGCTAATCTTGTTTACTTTATGTATGCATAGTATCGAGACGGTCACATTGTTAGCTTATGTAGGGTTTGTTCTTCATTTGTGTATGCAGTATGTGGGGAATGGCCGGGCAAGGAAGGGACGGAGCATGGAACTTGGAGGAGTCAGGGAAGGGGGAGCTGTGGGCGCAATAGCACCTCACCTCACCGCTGCCATCGGCACCGCAGCAGCACCCGGCCCCAATGGCACCTCCACTTCCGCTGGTATCGGCACCTCAGCAGCACCCGGCCCCAATGGCACCTCCACTTCCGCTGGCATCGGCACCTCAGCAACACCCGGGGGTGATGCCACCTCCAGTTCAGCCGCTGGCAACGGCAGCTCAGGATCAGCTGAACCTCATGGCACCACCTTTTCACCCACGGCCCAGGCCGCCACCTCTGCTGTTGCCCGTTGAAATGCCACCCCCGCGGCCAGTGCTCATTGAACAAGATGAATCGCATGACCTGAAATGGTCTGTGTTGCTTTGGCTTCAGCAAGGCGGGCCCACCCGTGTTTATCACGAAGGAATGTGGGTGTGCCCTTTTTGCCACAGGGGTCACAGGCAATGGACCATTCGTGACCTGCTGTTACACTCGCATAACATCGCTGTTTCGCCTGCCTGGATTTGGGATACAAGGGCGAGGCATCGCACTTTGGAGGAGTATCTGATCCAGGAGACATGTTTTGCTGCACTCCGTGCAGCAGCTGGATTTCCATGAGCCCGTGATGGTAGTAGTATGAGCCGTGATGGTAGATGCTAGTAGTATGTGGTGATGGTAGTAGTATGAGCAGTGATGGTAGATGCTAGTAGTATATGGTGATGGTAGTAGTATATGAGCCGTGATGGTAGATGCTAGTAGTATGTGGTGATGGTAGTAGTATGAGCCGTGATGGTAGATGCTAGTAGTATGTCATTCAGAGTATGTCGCTGTAGTTCGAACTATGGTGGATCCATCCATCCTCATGTGTAATCAATGCGTATGCATGCATTTGTGTCGTTTGTATTTGGATTGTGTTGTTTCTAATAAAAATGGTATTGTGTGTGTACTCCCTCGGTATAAATTCGTTGTATACGGAAAGTCCATTCCATTGATTTCTTAAATACCAGAAGAACACAGACAAAAGTCCGGTCTGTAGTTTTCAGTCGGACCGGATTAAACTGTCACTGCTATGCAATGAGAAAACCAACATCTTACAAGGAAAAAATAGTAGTAGTAGTATTCAATCAGACTAGATGAACAGAAGGCGAATCTTCGTTCTGCTTCTTCTACTCCTACTTCTACTAGTAGCAGTTACCACTAATCCACTAATCAAGGCGCCGCTTCTTTGTCGATGGTGCACCCGGCGCCTTGTTGCAGCTGCTCACAGACGAGGATGTCGCTCTGTTGCCGCCGCCCGTGGAAGATGGTGGCAGACCTCCCAGGGCGCCGCTCGCGGATGAGGCCGTCCCTCCAATGTCGCCGCCAGAGGATGATGTCGCCGTTCCATGGTGGCCGGTCGAGCACGACCTTGGCGCCGCTCCACGGCGGATGATGACAGCCGGTCGATGATGGCCTCTGCTCGGTGAGGATGGCAGAGATCGACTGCCGCCGACCGATGAGGATGAGAGAGGATGACGGTGCTTGGAGACGACAGTTCCTCGGCGAGTGGCAGTGCTTCCGCACCCCTGACCCCTGGCACCTCTTGCTGACTTGCGAGGGGTGCGATGTTTCAGAGGCACATGATCTTGGATTTCATTTTGTTCCGCAAACTCCGAATCATCAGAGGATGTGTTAACCACCACCCGAATGGGCCTCCGCTCTGCCTCCTCTTCATCAGACCACTGGAGATCCTCCCTTTCATCAAAAGAGGAGGAGGATGTGGCTTGCGTCGCACCTCTACGAGACAATGGCTCCATGGGGAGAGGAAGGGAGCGCTGTGCGAGGATGGGGTTTTTTGTTGGTTGCAAGAGTTGGGAGAGGAAGAGGGCGCTGTGCGAGAATGAAGTTTTTTGTTGGTTGCAAGAGTGGGGAGATGAGAAGAGGGCGCTGGGAGGAAGGGGGATATTTATGGCCAGAGGAACTAATTCATTTTTGACCAAATTTATAGTAAATTGTGTTAACACTTATATCTTCATATAAACTTATCGGGAAGTGAGAATTGCATTCTTTTGTGGATGGAGGGAGTACGTTCTGAGGAAGGGGGAAAGACTGTTCAGCAGAATGTTAACGGACCGGAAGAAATAATAGTAGTCCAGAAGGTCCTTTTAGCAATACATCAGTATACCGGACCTTCTGGGGTACCTTTTTCACTCATTTGTCTTTGTTGGAGCTATAACTCCTCCATTATTCTACCACAACCTTGTTCTTTGGCTATCCTGTCAATGATGCCTCGTCCCTGGGCAAATCTTATTCCTGACATTGTTGTGAGCATCGCCAATAAGATCAGTGATGCAAGAGATTTCATCATGTTCAAAGCTGTCTGCAAGGGCTGGAACTGCGCTCATTCAGGTGAGGCACGCCCGTTTGACCCTTGGATTCTAAAATCTGAATTTATCAGTGAATCTGGAGCAGTGACATTCGCATCCGTCGCTGATATGCAGCTTTTTGAGGTCTCCTTTCTTGCATTGGCTGGGAAAAGGACTAGATTGATTGGTTGCGGCGGATCTGGAAGCCTAGTCGCCTTAGATTGCAGAGATTGGTGCAACGTGCTCATGCTGAATCCTTTGTCTCCTCGGAAGCACATTCGCCTTCCTCAACTTCCAAAATGGAGCCAAATGGCTACTCTCCAAGCTTGTATCTTGTGCCTTGAAACAACAGCTGGTGCAGAGTCATTTGTCGTGATTACTTTCTTTTGGCCAGAGAAATCTTTTGCAGTGCTTGGGTCATTGCCCGTTTCCATTTGGCATTTGGGTAGCCAATCCGACTGGACTACACTACCTTCGGAAGATTTCTGGTGCAGTTCTTCTGAACACATGCGGATCTACTTGGGGCAAGATCTTCTAGCACCTCCCCATCCTGTTGGACTTCGGTTGTCATGGGTCATTGGCATGGGCAACTCTTCTCTACTCGAAGGTGAAGACCGATTGTTCTTTGTTGTTCTGGAGGAGAAAGAAGCTGAGGTGGTAGAATTAACTCTGCATTCATTCGTCGGGGACATTTGGTAGCCTATTCCCTGGGAGAGAGCTCCTGAGTTCCGGAATAAGATCATCTTGTTTGGTCCTGGCAAGTGCATTGTTACAGAAGAGCATGCCATTTCTGGTTTGGCTGACCTGAGGGCAAATCACATGTACTTCCTACGAACTTATCATCACGATGAAAAGAATGAGTACTGGATCTACCAGTAGGGAATAGGTATTGATCCAGGCGTCAACACTACTCCGACGATCCGCATTAAGCAGGTTCGTGGGGACTGGATCTGGTCGTGAGGAACATGACTGTTGCCTAGCTATCCGTAATGAGGAACTATGATTGTGTACCACCTGTAACGCAATTCAATGTACAAATATATATATTATCATCCTTCGTCAATTATTCTGCGCATATGTATGAGTTTCTACCACAATCACTGTAGGGAACAAGCAGTTACACATTCGATAATCAGGAAGGTCCTTCCCGCAAAACATCAACAGAGCGGACAAGTATCAAACATCATAAGATGGCATCTCATAGCTACTCATCACCACAAAGTTCACACCACCAACAAGTAGCAAATACCAAAATACAAGCATGATTAGCACCTCTAAACCGTCTACCTAGCAATAACACCACGAATCACATTATTCCTCATTGTTGTCCTTGCTGAGCGACCTCTTATATGAGGCCTGTCTCAGCAATTCCCTCACCTTCTTCACCACAAGTGTTGCAAAATACAGGAGCTGCTTGACCGTCTGCAGCTCAGCGGCAGTCTCTTGAATCTCCCTCTTAGCCTTTGCACATTCTTCCTTCCACATCCTTGCCTCCCTTTCAGCTTTTAGGTACCTGTTGGCTTCACCCTTTTCTGTAGGAGACAACAGACCATCATTTCTCATTTTCTTTCTTGTCTCAAACAGGTTATGGGTTACCTCCCCGTAGTATCGCGTTATCGTCTGCAGCTCAACTGCTTTGACATTGGCCTCCTCCTTAGCAGCTGTACATACTTCTTTCCACGACCTTGCTTCCTCTTCTGCTTTTTCCTTCATTTCCATCAGTTTCTCTAGAACTTTTAGAGTCCTAATATCCCATTCAGGATCTATCCACCTAAACGACGCGCACTTCATGCCATCAGTCTGCAGTCACCGATTTCGTTCATATAATTAGCGATTGACCACACTAACATCAAACGCAGAAGCAACATTTATTAGAAGTGATACAAGTTATCGTTTACCTCATAGCAGCATACATATCGACGCCCAGGGTTGGCGCCTGTCCAGTCATACCTCAGATGGACAGGCAACCCGTCCTTGCACTCGTTTTCATTAGGATCTATAACGATAACTTCACGAGGACCAGGCGTCGGTGATCTGGAGCTTTCAGAGTCTACTCCAAACACCTTTAAAATACATGAATATAGTCAGTTAACCCAGATCCCCAAATCCAGAATTCCCCTTAACTAGTATGACAGATCAAAGTAGCATGGCTAAACAGAGGACTGACCTGACCGGAGCGAGTCCTGCTTCTCCGTTCGCCGCTAGGTCCGCTACGATTCGCCATTCCCGCCACGGGCAATAGCAGATCTAAGCACCGACGCTAGCTCTAGTCTTTGCCACAAGGAAAAGGAGCGTGGTGCCGGCGAGTCTCTTGCAGAGTTGCAGTAGTGTACGCCGCGTCGTCGAGAGAAATAAGATATATACACTTGTCAGCGGGAAAACTTTTTTTGGCTGTCGCGCGCGCTTTTCTCCCGCCAACTTACCAGAACCACTCCGTGCTGTTATTGGGGCAGACATGTCCAGTTTTCGGGCGCGCGGCGGCCAGCCACGTGGAATAGTCGGCACTTGGAAACAAGCAGTTACACAATTGTTTCTCAGGAATGTCCTTCCTGCAAACCATCAAAAGGATGGACCATCCAGTTCAGGATCAATCCAAACAAACAACATCTTAGCTTTTCCTCCTTTTTACTACTAGGAAGGTCATCCTTGCGAAACATCAACAGGCCGGAGTTTCCTCAATCATAACTTCCCCCTTCTGTATCTATTATCACCATACCTCCATTGTTCTTCCTCTACCTCCATTGCAACGCGTATGAATTTCGAATGGTGATCTTCTAAAAACACTTAAATAAAATATTAAAACTACAGGGGACCCTGGTACAACCCTTCAGGTAATCTTCTACGGAGATTGTGCATAAATTCGGGATGATCAGTGCATACATCCGCCCAATCATATGTGAGTATTCCGTGAGGAAAGATTCGCTCTAAGAGAGACATGCATTTGTCCTGCAATTGTGTGCAGTTAGCCTGAATTGCCCATCGTAGAAATGAAGTCACAGTTTCCTCACTTGTCATGTCCCACATCTTTGACGCATAGTGCAGCTTCAACCTTTCGACCTGGTACATGTCGGCGACCGAGATTAAATAAGGCCAGGCATTGCGATTCACAATGATCCTCGACACGTCCGTTCAGAGGGGATGTGCACACAAGTTCGTCAGTTAACACCCGGTGCCAGTCCTTAACTGCAATTCTCAATGACCTCCATTGCAATGCGTATGAATTCCGAATGGTGAGTATGCTCGAATCAATTTGGAATAGATTAAACCAAATCGCATAATAAGATGACATCTCATAGCAACTCATCACCACAAAGTTCACACTACCAGTCCACCAACAAGTAGCAAACATCATACGATGATCCGGTAGCCAACACCAAAACACAATCATGATACAAACAAGTAGCAAACATCATACGATGATCCGGTAGCCATCACCAAAACACAATCATGACACAAGTTTCACAATAATCATCACTACTCATTCATAATCATAACTCCATCTCATGTTTGGCCTCCTGCAGCTGTTCCTTCACCTTCTGCATCTCCTACCGTAAATTTTTGGTCTTGCAGGCCTCTCTTGCATTTCTTAAAGTTCTTTCAGAAGATCTGGATGTCTCGTCTCATGACGAGGACTCTCTAGGATATCCAAAGAGATTGAAAACATCATAGAACAATTAGCAGAAAAAGAGAAAAAGCTTCAGTACGCACCTAAGGACAAGACAACTGAGGGCAGAGATCATTCTTCTTACCATATACATTGGAATAAATGCGTCAATGAATGGGTAGGATATTGAGTTTGTTTGGTCAGTCTTTTCTTTTAAATTTTCAAGAAGTTTGTTGTCAGTTGGACTGAAACGGGTACTAATAGGCAAGGGTACCCGTTTCAGTCCAACTGACAACGAACTTCTTGAACATTTAAAAGAAAAGACGGACCAAACAAACTCAATGTCCTACCCATTTATTGATGCTTTTATTCCAATGTCTATGGTAAGAAGAATAAGCTCTGCCCTCAGTTTTCTTGTTCTTAGGTGTGTACTGAAGCTGTTTCTCTTTTTCAGCTAGTTGTTCTATCATGTTTTCGATCTCTTTGGAGATCCTAAGAGAGTTCTCCCCTGAGACGAGACATCCAGATCTTCTAAAATAACATTAAGATGTTCTTGTAGAAATAAACTCATCCTTGGAGAAAACTCATCTCGATCTGAAAAATAAACTCATCCCAGTCTATAAAAAAACCTGAATCCCTTGAACCCAATTGTATGAGTACAGTAAAACAACCACCACACGCCACAAAACCTGGTTGTTTGCTATCTACAAAAACTCAGCAAGGGCATGGTTGTCCTAAATGAACCTATCGATCCATCAAACGATGCAAATTGGAAACTAACTGAATCTAACACCTGTGAATTGTGCAAACGCTAACAATCGTGGCAGAATCCAGATGTCCCTTCAACGGTCTGCAGCTCCAAAATAGTATCTTCATGAATTGTCTATAGCCTATCAACTTCTAACCACTACGTGAAAAACTTCCTTTAGTAACGGGCATAGATCGCTATTGGTAACGGGCAAAACGCCCGTTACCGATCAAGCGTTACAAATAAGTCCTTATCGGTAACGGGCAAATGCCCGTTACCAATAACTGGCACATGTAACGGGCATTAAGAGAAGCCCGTTACCAATCTACTGGTACCAGTGACCTAGGCCACGATATCGGTAACGGGCAACAATCTTTGCCCTTTACCCATAACAGCACAGGTAACGGGCATTATAAAAAGGCATGTTACCAATCTGCTGGTACCAGTGACCTGGGCCACAATATCAGTAACGGCCAACAATCCTTGCCCGTTACCAATGTGGAATTTAAAAACAAAAAAAATTCAAAATTTGTAATATTCCTCTATTACATCCATACACAGTTACATCCATACACAATATTAGTCCTACATAAAACATGAATTGTATCCAACAAAACAAGTAGGAAAGCAATGTACTTTGCCCTCTAAACATTGGATGCCCTCCTGCACATTTTTCTGCCCTCCTGCCATCACTCTACCCTCACTTCTCTTTTCTTCTTGTCCCAAGCAGCAAGCTACATTTCCAGTTTTCCACTTCTCTGGTAGCTAATACATGTCAAAGCAATGAAGAAATGAAACCAATTTGAGAATCAGCAAGCAGAAGGAGCACAGGTGGACACATAAAGCATCATTGGCAAATGACATATATGCTCAGAAAAATCACATGACAAGTATACCAAAGATAAGTCAAGGAATATTGTATCACCTCTTCCCATTGCAATTCAGTATGCTTACTCTTGTTTTAATAAAAGTAGAAGTGTCTGAATAACAGGACAAGTACCTTTATTGACCTGCTGCTCCTCTTATGCTTCTAAGATCTTCCAGTGCCCTGCGGTCCATTTCATAAGAGCTTGTGCTGCAACAATGAGAATAAGATACTGATTATCACACCAAAATCCCAAGATCTTGCCCAACATCAGTTACCATACTACATAAGTTAACATGGCACATGGGCTCTCACTTAACTACAAGATGCACCATTTAGCAATAAGCCTAACTAGCTCTTCAACTTCAAATGCTCAACTGGCAAAGAATATAGTACCAGCATATAATCATCAATCAAACATGCAATAAATATGAAGGATCATAGGTACATCCATACTCTAACATTAGAAAAGGTATATCCTACTATGAATGGAATAAATATGAAGGACCATAGGTACATCTATACTCTAACATTTGAAATTATACCTGCATGCTCAACTGCTCACTTAACAGACATGGCCTTTGTCTAAGCTATGCATAAATCGCTTGTGTATTGTGTTCTGCAACATGATAGTCAACATGGTACTCTAGGGGCATCATAGTCAACTATTGAGCCCAAGAAAACATATAACCATGCACTGATTTCTAGAATTTCTAAACATGCTAAAGTAATTTGTGTCTAACCATGCTGAAACAGCATATGAAATGAAGAGAAAGTGACCTGGGAATAACAATCAATGGCTGTTGTGAAATCCTTTTGTCTAAAAGCATTGTCACCCTTCTTCTTCGAGTTCAATGTATCTTGCATTTGATTCGTCCACATTTGAAACGAGAGCTGCAGCCGAGAAGGCATAAAGAGTATCAGATAACAGGAAAGTAAAATGCATAGTTTGGTGAAATAAATAGGGTACCAACTGCTAATATCCATGTTTTATCATGCAACAACTCATAGATGCTCGCTTGCTTTAATATCTGGTAATGTTTTGTTATAGAATGGACAAGCGATTTGTAAGCTCTAAAGAAAAAAAGGCGAACCTCATTTGCTGTCCCCTCATCATCCTTGTAGCCAGTCTATTCTAGAATTTCATGTATTGCTGTCAGATCCTTTCTGGAACAGGCTTCGGCAAGAGGGGAAAGATGCAATGATTGGATAGATGATGCACCACCACGTGGAATGTCCATTAGTTCATAAGATGGAGTCTGCAAAAGATTTAAACATCGGCCGTGTTTGGAGAAATAGCCTAGAGCTATTTTGAAAGCTAAAGTTTAACCTAAGAAAATATCCCTCCAATGAAATAGCCCTTGAGTTGTTTGGATCCAAAGGCTATTTGGGCTATTTTACCTTTAATTCAAACATACATGCTACTAGCTACCAGGGATGGGCCAACAAAATAGCTCAATTAGCACCTCTTGGTGTGATAATTTTTTTAGGTGGGCTAGTTGCAAATAGCCCTGAAATAGCCCACCTGTTTGGCTTCTTTTGGGGCTATTTAAGCTAAAAAGAGGTGGGCTAAAAAAATAGCCTATGGATTCAAACACCCCCATCATATACTAGTTCAACAAGGTTGGCAGAATAGTATCTATCTGAAGTCAAGGACAGAAATGGTCCATATAAGATGGGAGTCTGCAAAAGGTTTAAATACTGTATACTAGTTCAACCATGATGGCAAAAACATTATTTGAAGACTAAGGGCAGAAATGGTCCCTTAAACAAAAGGACTGAACTTGCCATTGTCTGATCCAATTATTTTAGGCTTTTAGCAACAGAATAAAAGGCTATCAATAATGTCTGGTGATATAAATGAACTATCTGAAGGCAATGACTGAAATGTCCCTAACTAAATCCATCACATAATTATCTCAGCGTAGTCCTGGATTCTAAACATGCTAAAGTAATTATCAAAAGGAGCAATTTGACATGTAATCAGCAAGCAAAAGGAGCACAACTGATATATCTCCACTAGGATAACTATTGATTTCAACACATAATACTGATATATGAATCATAACTGATGCGAGCAACCAAACTGCCAAAATAAACCGTTTAACTGAACCAGCTGAAACTGATGCCTACTGTTTCAGTATTTTTTTAGACTCACTTCTATCTGAGTATCTGACAGATATATACTGACATCTTATTGTGTACAAAATAAGGGATTAAACATCTTGTGTCCAAAATAATCTGGAAGCACGTTCAATCGAAACTTGCAATCTTATCTCACTGATACTGAAATAAACAAACAATGAACTGTGTCTACACAACCTCACCAATAGAAATAGGGATGCAACAAGATAACATAATATATCACTACAACTACCTGGTGTTTGCCTAGTCATTTCGTAAAACACATCACTGCAACTACCTGGTGCTTGCAATTCATTTGGCCTAGATGTAGCACGGGTGGTCTGGAAGATGAGCAGATGTATCACCTGGTGGTAGGTAGGAGGAAGCACAGACACGCATCATGTAGACACTGATGAGTATCGCAGAGGAGGCAGCCTCCTTCTTGCTCGTGGATGGAGGAGCGGGGACGGTGGTGCAGAGGCCCGTCGGTGGCACGCAGTCGGCGGCGCGGGGCCGGCTGAGTGCTGGTGGCGCAGAGGTAGCGCGACAGCGGCAGGGATCTGGCGCAGGCAGATCTGATCTCGACCGCCCTCGCGCCCCATTCAGAGGATGCAGGCGCCGCCGTCAACTCTTCTCCCCCGTCGCGGCCCCAGATCTAGATCTCGCCCGCCCTCGCATCTTCCACCTAGGGTTAGGGAGGAAGACGTGGTGGGAGGGAGGGAGTGAAGCGGCTACGGCGGCCGACGGGGTCAGGTGGGAGAGAGAGGAGAGAGACGGATGGGGTCGAGCGGACACGGAGGAGGACGGGAGAGGGAGGAGCCGGTCGAAGGGGGACGGGGAGGCTGGCGGAGGCAGCATCACCGGGGAGGGAGGGAGATGCCGGCGGAGGCAGAGGAGAGGGTCGCGGCGGCGGATGCGGGGGAGTGGAGGGAGGGCGGACGCGGCGGCGGACGCGAGGCTGTGAGGGAGAGGGAGGTTGGACGCGAGGGAGTGGATAGGGACAGGGAGAGGGAGGGCGGACGCGAGGGATTAGGCGGACGCGTGGGGGTGGGTGGACTCGACTGGGGACTGGGGAGTTAACTGAATTGAAATGAAAATTCGGGTCCGGGAACCAGCAAACGTAACGGACATTCTCTGGTCTGTTACAACAAATATTAAAGGTAACGGGTGTTATTTAATGCCCGTTACCAATATGGTTGGCCTGAGACCTCCAAATTTTATTGGTGACGCGTGCAGACTCATTGGTAACGGACATTAATGATGTCTGTTACCTTTAATTTTTTTAGTAACAGACCTTAAGGGTCTGTTACCAATATTGCGTGACCTATTTGAGGTTTTCACGTGGTGAACACCTATCGAAGTGCAAATCTAAAGGTACGATAATGAAATCTAAATCTACCAAATATGTTCATCAATCCTCCAGATCCACAAATCTAGATATCCCCAACCCTAGTAACAAAGGGGAAAATATAGCGGCTCAAATCAGAGGACCAACCTCGTCTTGCTGCCTCATCCTGTTGTTGCTGGGATGTGGCGGCGCAACCATCTTCCCCTCACAGCTAGGATCCGCCATTCCTACCACGAACTATTGCAGATCTGCGTAGCGGAAGTCAAAAGTCTTTGCGAAGTCTGAGTGAAGTGTCTCGCCAGCCATTCGATACGTAATTATAGACTCAAGTGAAACTTACATGTGGGACCTGATCACAGTAAAGAATTTGCATAAACTATTAGTAGTGTTTCCCATATACTTATCACAACCAACAAGTGGTGCAGTGGTAAACAGCACAACCTTGTTCCTTCAGGTCCCTGGTTCGAACACATGCCATGGCAAATTATTTTTGCAATATTTCGTGACCTATGCTTACACGTGGGACCCTGAAACTATTTATGACGACTTGGAACACTCTATTTTCGAAAAAAATGCTTACATGTGGGACCCAACTGAATTTTATGACGACTTGGAATACTCCATTTTAAAATAATACTTACATGTGGGACCAAAGTTGGTTTATGACGCTGCTGACATGGCGAAAATGCTTACATGTGGGACCCTAGAAAATTTTATGACGACTTGGAACACTCTATTTTCGAAAAAAATGCTTACATGTCGGACCCTACTGAATTTTATGACGACTTGGAACACTCTGTTTTTAAAATAATGCTTACATGTGGGACTGATGTTGGTTTATGATATTTTTTCAGAGCTTATGGCGTCACAAAACAGCATGTAACAGGGAACGTCCTGCTACAGTACCAACCGTAATGACGAAAATTTTTTTGTCACTAAATTTGCTCGGAAGTGAAATATTATGACGAGATCAGCCAGGAACGTCATAAATCAATGACGCTAAAATGTGGTTGCGTCACTAGTCAACGATTTTCTTGTAGTGTTTCCCCGGACGTGAGTGCGAGGGCGTTCAACATGGTACATCAAACAGGCCACTCAAAATATTGAACACGTCATTTACTATATGGGGCAAGGTACATTTGGCTATAGTGAGGTACGAGTTTGGCTAGGGAGGGAGTACACCGTTAAGGTATCTTTGGTAATAGTGGAACTTTGGAGGTACCAGTTTGGCTAGCGAGGTACCATTAAAGTACCTTTGGTAATAGTGGATGCATCACATTCAAAATTTGAAGTCAGTAGTTGTGCATTAAAAAAGTAACAGTGGAGGCACCGTGCATTTAAATTTTGGAGTGAGTGGTTATGAATTAAAGAAAGATATTAGACGCTCGACAGGTGGATGGATGAGAATTATTTTAGGAATTCAATTCAATTTTTTATTCTTCCGCACCAGGAGTGTGCGCTGGTCAACCGCAAAATCAGGTACTGAACACCTATGACTATTAAAACCGTCCGATTTATCCTAAACATCTATTCTCCTCGCAAAAAGTCCCTCATCTTCTTCTACCTCTCGCTTCCGGCGTGGTGTATGCACGTCGTCGCCGCACTGGGTGCTTCCGTCGGACCTCGTGCTCGAGATCGTAGCGCGGTCGGACGCGTCGACCCTCGTCCTGTGCACCGCCGCGTGCAAGCTTTTCCGGCGCGAGATCCTCCGGCCGGCCTTTCTCGGCCGGGTCTGCCAGGAGCCCGACGGCATCGTGCCGTCCAGGCTCGTCGGCTACTACAATGGCGAGGCGGCGGACGTTTTCTCCCCCGTGCACCCAGCGATGCCGGCCGCCGCGTCCTTCGCCGAGAACAGTCTCGCCCCTTTCGTGTCGCACCGCGCAGCTCGGCTCCTCGAGGAGTACACGCCCGTGGCATCCCGTGGAGGGCTCGTCCTCCTGCAGCGGCGCGGTGACTACGACGACGACGCCGACACGCGACGCCGCCGCCCCCGCCCCCGCCTGAGGTCGCACCGCCTGTCGGACCTGTGCGTGTTCGACCCCATGTCAGGGGAACGCGCCTTCCTTCCATTCCCGCCGGTCATCGATGCGGAACAATGGCACCACTCTTACGCCCTGCTCACCACCGCTGACGGCATCGGTTGCTCCTTCCTGCTGCTCGCCGCAGACATGCGCGACCTCGAATGGTGCTTCCGCGTGCAGACGGCGTCGTCGGACGCAGGCGGCGAATGGGGCCCCGTCGCTCGCGTCGTGAACCCGCTCCCAGCGTACAGGTGGAGCGTGTTCGCCGACCACGTCGGCGCCGTGGTAGTGCTCGCCGGCGTCGTCCACTGGCTGGTCAACGTCGGCCACTACGTCATCACCTACGACGTGGTGGGCACGGCGGCCGCGGGGTGGATCGAGCTCCCCGCCGAAACCAAAAACTCCGAGTTCCAGCAATGCAGAAAGCGCCTGGGAGTGTCGCCGGACGGGAGGCTCTGCCTGTTCACCGCCGTCGGGCTGAGGGTTTCCTTCTGGGTGTTGTCGTCGGGAGGCCGGTGGGAAAAGTACGGCGAGCTGGATTTGCTGCCGGCTGTGCGGTCGCTGTTTGAGGAGGCTAATGGAGCGGATTTCTTTGAGAAGTTGGAGCTGACCAAGGATCAGAGGAGCCGCGTGCTGTTGATGTCGTTGGAAGATCGTCGAGACGGCCTGATCTTTGGTGTCGAGCCAGGGTGCTTCGCGGTCGATTTGGACACAAAGGAGATAGCCTGGACGGCCGGAATGACGATGTCGGATGTCCCGTACGAGGTGCACCTGCCGTCTCGGTTATCCGCCATGAAGACCTACTTCGTCTAGCTTTGAAGCTCAATTTTCTTTTTCTTTTTTGAAAAACGGATTGTCAACGGCGTCTGCAAGCTAAAATCTTGCAAGATAACAATGATATAGATCGTACATTCGTTCATCCGATCCCGACTCATACATACTTTTAACTGCAGAGAGTGAATGTGTCTACGCTCCGTTTGCATCATAGTATATGCCATTGTTCTCTTCGATCGATAGCAAGTATTATAAGGTCAGATCAGTGGGTGAATGAGCGAGACATGTCAGCAGAGACGTGGGGAGAGAGAAAGTAGGAGAGAGAGTGAAGCGGACGAATCGCGAGACGCCCGCACGAAGCCAGCGAAATGCTCTCTGCAACAATTTGTGGAGCCCACCACCACGGTTCCTTGGCTTCCAAACGCCCACGTCCCTGCTGACCCTGGCATAGGCATTAATAGTAGGTGGGGGCCGCCACCACGTTCTTTAGTTTTTTGACCAACCCTGCTGAGCTGGAGCATGCTTTCGCCGACGAGCGGACGTAACCATTAGTCTTGCTCTAACACATCTATTAATTCTGACAAGGATCCTTTGGCAACGAGAATACCAATTTAGCAGTCCAGCAAACTGATGACGGCAACAACTGAAACTGACCATTTTGCCATTGGGTTTGCACCTTAAATCCTAAACTTTAAAAATTGCAATACCCCACTTCAGCCGATGGCTCATGGCCCAGCAGCCCACATGGCATATGTTGTCCGAGCATGTCATCTTTTTAAACGAGCTGGTAGGAGAGCTGCCTATTATATTAAAAAGGAGAGAGAGCCTCGATGGAAAAATTACAAAGAACTAATCATGAAAAACTGCACAACGCTATTGCCAGTAAATATTTACACACTCCGAAACTAATCTCTATATACTCCTAAAAAGCATGAAAAGGAGAATTTTTCCTGGTCGAATTTTTACCCGGTGAACATACGTCCCCCTCTCCGTGTCGTCCGCCCCCTCTCTGTGCCTCCGCTTGCCTCTGTGACCCGTGATCAATTCCTGCCGTCCGATCTCTCCGCCTCTCCCTCCACCGTCTAGTCCGCTCCCTCCCACGACTCCGGTCTCTCCGCGCGAGGGGATCGGGGATCCCCCGCACGGAACTTATGCACCTCCGCCTTCTCCTCATGGCTCCGCCTCCCGCAGTCTCGCCCGAACCCTAGACCCCGCCCTCCCCTTCCCTGCCTATTATATTAAAAATGAGAGAGAGCCCCGGTGGGAAAATTACAAAGAACTAATCATAAAAATCTAGCACAACGCTATTGCCTGTAAAGATTTACACACTCTCAATTTGATTGGATTGAACGGTATGTGTTGGAAGATAATTTACACCTACTACTACAAAAGTGCCTTTATATTTGTATTTTCTTGATACCTGTGCATTACCGCTGTGATGAGTCCATCTTTACTCATGTGAAACCTTAACCACGTCAATTGATTTTGCATGTTGCAAAGTGATTTTCTAATGTAGCAATTTGATGGTGTGAATCTAGAATTTTGTTATCATCTGAACTTATCCACAAACATATATAGGATTTGTTCCATAAATCACATATAACTTACAAATGAAATATTTCACATGCTAGTGTTTTTCTAACTAATCTATGTCATTGAGCAAGTATTTGACTATATATATTTGAGTATATATAGCCTCAATGGCTAAGCCTCTTAACTTCCTATTATGACTATAACGCCTAACCCTTCCCTATTGATTCATCATGAGTTATGAGGTACGTTATCATTGTTATATATATCATGTTGGTTGAGATAATTGATCTCCCAAGGATTACCAAAGTATATCTTAATAATGTATGAATTGTTACTTTTGTTTCTAGGTTTACTTGCAATCAGAGCCTCTCCTTTGTTTTTAAAAAAGAGTAAGTGCTCATGCCTTGGAACAAAGGAATTTGATGCACAACATTCTCCTCTATACACTCTATGAATACACAAAGCATGAAGGCCCATAAATATTTCATGGAGAAATATTGTCAACACCTTTGGACAATTTTGCATTGCTCCATGATATGGTAGTACGCGCCAGCCTACCTACTGATGTGACTTTCTAACAATATAATCTAAGATGGGCATATCATATACAACTTGACAGAGCATTTAGTTAGTTGATTAAGGTAGCATGGTATGTAAAGTGTTTGGGAGTGGTTAAATCATTTCACATATGCGATGACCCCTGAATCATATTTTTTACCATATGATTCAAAGTTTTAGATTCTTATTAACTTTGTCAAAAACAATTATGAGACACACATAAACATAGCATAGGATGCCAATAAATCATCTTTGTTTATTATTAATGATATTTCATGACAACTGGCATACCAAAATTTATCATTGGATTATAACCCCATACATCATTTAGAAGATGGCACCACTGATCAAGGGCTGCTGCAAGTAAGCGTTCGCCAAAGCCACTTGGTTGAACACGCTAGACACAAGTTGTTGTTGCAGCCATTGGGCGACAGGACTAGCCAAAGCTAGTTGGTTGGACACATATGGTAGCAATTGTTGTTGCTGCCAGTAGGCAGCAGTGATGGGGTTCGCCAAAGCCACTTGGTTGAATACGCTAGACAAGAGTTGTTGTTGTTGCTGCTGCCACTGAGCGAAAGGACTCGTCGGAGCAAGTTGGTTGAACACGTTTGGCAGGAATTGTTGTTGCTGCAAGTAGGCAGCAGTGATGGGGTTTGCAAGAGCCAATTGATTAAACGCATTTGGCAGCACTGTGGCAATGGGGTTCACCAACAATTGTTGTTGTTGTTGTAGAGCTATAATGCTTTGTAGTGCAAGATGTGCTCGGCATTGCTGTTGAAGGATGGCAAGTGGCGCCAAGATGCTAGATGCCACTGCTTGTAGCTGCACGCACGGGTGTGTGGATGCTATAGAAGTAGCCTGAGGCCAGAATAGGGGACTAGCGGTTGCGGCAAGAGCACTCACAGGTGAAATGTATGCAGAAGCAGCACTTGCTAAGAGAGCAAGGAGAGCAAAGACGGCAATTATCTTGGCTGCCATCTTTGGTGCGAGTTTGCTAGTGCTTTTTAGTGTCTATGTTTTCTCTTGCTGTGGGTGATGAACTAACACATGGTTTGGGGCCTATTTATAGAATGGGGAGATAAGTGCCATGAGCAAGGCTTTGGCATTTTGTACGCAAAGTGCTAGGCGTCTAGATAAGTATAGATGACATGTCATCGAGTCAATTACAACATTTAATGACTCATTTTAATTATATGAAGTATAATTTAGTACAGATTGGCAAGATAACGTTGTATACTTGATAGTCGTGCCTCTTTTTCTTGTCTTTTCTTGATATATGGACAGTGGATGTATGCTTAATTTAACTTTAAACATGCCATGTCCAATTGGTTTATGCTTTATGGAACTGAATTTGTAATGTTGTCATGTGGTGACATGGATCTATAATTTTCTTGACTAGATTTGTCCACTACTTGGCATGAGTTTCACACATCACATCACTCGATATTTCATACATTTTTTCCTTGAAGGGTCTAGAGTGTGTGCAACAAATCCAATGTACATTTAGTAATAGCTGATAACCCAAAGCGTAAACTACAACCCCTCTTATGTGAACGCGAATATGGTCATGAATATTTAATCATCAATTGCTTTCCTTATTAAAAAAACTTCAATGGGTTGGTACAACTGAACCTCCCACCCACCCTAGGATAAGAATTAAAAATGGATGTAAATGGAAATGAGAGAATGATTGTAAATTAGTTCGGTGGCACCTATTAATTGAGGTTCATGTATTTTGATACCTAGTTGAATCAACATCACAGAGAATTGTCTATTCGGAAGGCATCTCTTTCGAAGCAACAACCACATATGGGAATTGCTCGCATTAGATAAGTTCTTCATTATACAAGATTGAATTGTTTAGTGCAGTTACAAGGACCTAAGTTTTTGTATGTGGAACCGCAATGTCATAAATAAAAGGGATCTTTGTTATAAGTTCATTTCTATCAAAGTTAATTTTGAAAATACATTTAGGTTTCTCGTGGGTTTTCTAAAGAATTAATGAGATTGTAAGTTTTGGATAGGATCTTTTGTTAAGGACATGCTTGTGTCATAACAAACATGCAAAAGTAAAGACATGATAAGGAGAAAATATACATACATCAAATGCAATTGTATGGTCTCATTGCATTGGTTGTTGAATTGTGAATAGTGAAAAGTTCATAAGAATTGATAAAAATAAACTATTTAGAATAAGAGGTGATCATGAACTTAGTAGTTCAAGAAGTTTGTAATCACTACCATTTTGAAATAAAGATACATTGAAGAAAAATACAAGACATGAATGCATAACAGTGTGAATAGACAAGTTATCAACATCAATGGTGAATTAAATGTTGACTTGGGTCCGTGAGGTCATTCTCAATGGAGGTTTCATGGGCAACAAATGAGTTACCAACATAACTTGTGTCTTGCATTTAATCTTAGAAACAACAAAAGATAAAATAACACATTGTGTGACCTATTTCATCAATAAATTAAATACTCATGTGATGTTTTTGGAAAGAGGGAGGTGGAGGTTCGTCCGCCGCCATCTCCACCAATCAAGAGACTTCCAAACTTAAAATGGAGCTACTAACACCTGGACGTCTCATCCGAGCGCTAGCATTTAGACAGTGGGCCCATAGTAATTATTGCAATTTGTGCAACATCAATTATAATTTGCAACATTAAAATAACATCTGCAACATAGAAACTCAACTTTGCAATGTTCCACATCAAATCATGTTGAATATTTTTTTATTAGCCATTCGTTGATGATGACAAAAAAATCCGCCGCAACATCTATTTCATGTTGCATAAAACATTCGAAAATCTATCAATGAAAATGCAACATCCAGATAACACACTTGCAACATATGTGTGAAATATATGCAACACCACAATATCTAGATCTACTTTTGCAACATCCACATAAACACTCGCAAAAACCTAGATGGCGAGTTGGGAAGCTCACGCCACTCGCGTATGGGGAGGGACCATCAAGGAGCTCGCTCGTGGGGAGCTCATGCGGACGACTGTGGGAGCTCATGCCGCCCAACGAGCTCATCCAGGCCGCATCCCCGACAAATCAGTCGTACTAATCAACAGAAGATCTGCCAAAATAGACTCAAGAGATTATATGCGTGACTGTGTGTGTGTGTCAGTAGCCTGCCTGGTTGCCTTGGTGTTTCATGATACATGTGTAATGGATTTCTGCAACCGCGAACGAAAAAAGTGCCATCGTCCTTCCCACTAGGGGAGATCATCTGCAACCGCGACGCCAATGGCCGCATCGTCAAGTGGTCGGTGGAGCTTGGAGAGTTCGACATCGAGTTCTGCCCTCGGCAGGTGATCAAGTCACAAATCCTAGCTGACTTCGTGTCAGAATGGACAGAGATCCAGATGCCCCCTCCCAAGGAGAGGCCTGAGCACTGGATAATGTACTTCGACGGTGCCCTTAACCTCGAAGGTGCAGGAGCAGGAGTGTTATTCATCTCTCCTCAGGGAGAACAACTCAAATACGTCTTGCAGATACACTACAAGGCCTCCAACAATGGAGCTGAATACGAGGCTCTAATTCATGGGCTCTGTATCGCAGTATCCCTTGGCATCAAGCGACTACTGGCATATGGCGACTCCAAGGTCATCATCGAGCAAGTCAACAAGGAGTGGGATTGTGTGAAAGACACAATGGACGCCTACTGTGCTGAGATTCGTAAGCTCGAAGGCCACTTCGAGGGAATCGAGTTCTAGCACGTGCCACGCAACAACAACGTGGCTGCCGACGTACTATCCAAACTAGGCTCCAGGCGAGCTCTAGTCCCGGCAGGTGTATTCGTCCAAGACCTACGCAAGCCGTCGATCAAAATCCTAGATCCGAACAATCCGGACCAAGGTCAGTCAAATCCAGAACCAGCACCTCCCCGCGATGTGCTGATGTCAGAAAAAGAGGATGATTGGCGCGAGCCTTTCTTAGCCTTCCTGCTCGACCAGCGAGTCCCAGAAGACAAAGCTGAACGTGAGTGCATCACACGGCGTAGTGCTAACTACGTCGGGATCGGCAACGACCTCTACAGAAAAGCCGCCTCCACTGGCATCTTGATGAAGTGCATCTTGCGATCAGAAGGTCTTCAACTCCTGGCTGAGATTCACGGTGGCAAGTGTGGCTGCCACGCAGCATCCGCCAACCTGGTCGGCAAAGCATATCGATCTGGTTTCTACTGGCCCACGGCCATGTCTGATGCCAAAGACCTCGTTAAAAGGTGCAAAGGATGTCAATTCTTTGCCAAACAGCAGCATCTGCCAGCTCAGACTCTGCGCACAATTCCCCCATCATGGCCTTTCGCCATGTGGGGCCTCGACTCCATAGGTCCTTTCAGAACCGCTCCCGGCGGCTACAAGCACATCCTTGTCGCCGTCGATAAATTCACCAAGTGGATGAAGTCCGACCTGTCGCTAAGGTCACGTCGGAAGAAGCGGCAAAATTCATCCAGGAGATTACACATCACTTCGGTGTGCCCAATAGAATCATCACCGACCTCGGGACAGCCTTCATAGGGTCTGCCTTCTGGACTTTTGCCAGGATAACATGATTGATGTCTACTACTCTTCGGTCGCCCACCCTCGGTGCAACGGCCAGGTCGAATGTGCCAATGGCATAGTTCTTCAAGCTCTCAAGGATCGTATCTTTGACGACGCTTATAATTACGCTTCCCGATGGTTAGCCGAGCTACCACATGTGATCTGGGGTCTAAGGACCCAGGTCAGTTCTGCTACGGGATTCTCGCCCTTCTTCCTAGTCTATGGTTTAGAGGCCATCCTGCCCACCGACGTCACCTTCGGAGCCCCGCGTATACAGTTTTACGAGGAGGGAGAAGCCGAGCAGACTCGTTGTGTCGACCTTGACAACCTCGAGGAACAAAGAGTGGCAGCCATTATGAGACAAGCCTGCCACGACCAGCAACTCCGTCGGTATCACGATCGCAACGTCAAGGAGTGCTCCTTCAACATTGGCGACCTAGTTCTGCGACGCATACAAAACACTGACGGCATGCACAAGTTTTCCGCTCCTTGGGAGGGACCCTTCATCATCACCGAAGTCATCAGCCCATCTACATATCGCCTCCAGTGGGGCGACGAACAAGGAGTACCCAACCCATGGAATGTGGAGCACCTTCGACGATTCTATCCGTAGAATAGTTTTCGCTACAGCTATGTATTCTTCATCTTTGTATTTTCAGTTTAATAAAGTTTAATTAAAGCAGTCATCTGCTATGTCTCGAGCTCTACCCTCTTCTCTTTCATGTCATATACCCTCCCCCTCGACATGCTCGGGGGCTTGGCAAAAGCCAATGCAAGGGTCGAAAGACCTGAGGCTGAAGTTTCCTGCTCCTCCCCTTCGACATGCTCGGGGGCTTGGCACAAGCCAACGTAAGGGTCGCTCGACCAGAGGACGTCATCCCTCATGACTACTCACTTTATGTTGTTGCGAGCTTGCTTGGTCATACGGTTGCAAAACCTGAGTCCCAGACTCCTTCCCGCGTGCTGATTGTACGTAAGTCTCCCTGCTGAGCTGTGGTGATTGGTAAGCCAGTCTCTCCGTGAGTAGTGGTTAGCGGGGTATGATAAAGACACATTGCTTCAGGGCAACCAAGTTTGTGCAAACATAAACTAAGTACGTCATGCAGGCCAAAAGAAGACTATCATTGTTATTTACATGACTAGAGGAAGGAGGGGGTACAGCTCTAAGACTACGACTACTCTTCACCGTCGTCGCCCTCATAATCGATGGCGTCCATTATCTTCATGGTGACTTCCCGTATCTCGTCCTCCACAACCTTGAGGTCCTTCGTCGTGTCTGGGCCTTCTCCGACCTTGACCATGTCAACCTCGGGGTGATGTGACTTTACTCGCACCAGCTACTCCGTAGCCGCTGTCAAGCTCGTCGCCTTTAAGAGGTCGACCAACTTCTGGGGAGCAGCCAGAAGCTGATCAATTGCCGGCTTGGGCTCTTCCCCAGCGACCTGCACCTCCACCATGTCCATCACATAGTTGGTGGCGTTCTTCAGGTCGTTCAGCTCCACCTCTTGCCCTGCAATGATCACCTGGTCATTCCGCAACACTTGCAAAGCTACCTCGAGACTGACCTCAAGGTCCTTTCGAGCCTGCTTCTCATAAGCCAGCTTCTGGGACACAGCGTACTCACTGTCTATGGTGGCCTTCATCAGCTGCTTCAGCTCTTCACCGCCAACTTCGGCCTCCCGAAGGTTCACCTCTAGGCTCCGGACCTTCTCCTTAGCAACTTTGAGGTCGTTCTCGAGGTTGTCCTTTTCCCTGTGAAAATTTGCGATATAAAAGAGGTCGTCAGGTGCAACTCTCAGTTACACAAGTTGAAGATGGATAAAAGTGTGAAGCAGTTGGCCTTAACAGCGCTCACAATCGTCAATAATGCATCGGCATCTCGATTTTTCTACTTCTCTTCTTTTAGCTCGTCTTCGAGCTTCTTCTTATCGGCCGCGGCCGCCTCCCGGACCTGATTGAGCCCATGTTCGAGCTCCGTCACCCGCTGCTGCGTGGCTATGGCATTCCTGCACTGGTCTGCCCTGCCCTGGGCACGGTTGGCTAGTGACTGCTCCAAAAACAAGAAACAGGTCGTCAACAACAAAAAGACCAAATGCTTCATAAAGACCAAGATAGCTACTTACCGCGAACGCATCGTTTAGCGTCAAGATGGCCCGATGAACCGCCTTCATGTCCTCCTCATCTTCGAAGGCATCTTCCCCCCAGGGAGTGCCACTCCAGTCAATGTCATGGCGCCTCAAACTTGGCCCCGTTGACGTCGAACCCGGTGCCTGCACACCGGTTGTTTCTGGGTTCTCCTGTGGTGGCTCGATTTGAGCTTAGTCCACAGTTGGGCCCTGAGCTGATGTGCTGGGCACCGTGTTGATGGGGTCCACCTCAATAACGGGTGGGGGAGCCGATGTCCCTACGTCGCCCACGGAACCCTGACTTCCGACCTCTTGCTCAGACGTCGTCGTCCGTGAGGGAGAACCTTGAGCAACCGAGGTGCTCTGAGGTCTGGCGTCCGACCTGTAGTAATTTTGTCAACACAATAAAGATTTAACAATGACAAGCAATGGACAAGTTTTACTACTGAGGCTTTACCTCACGGTCACAGACGCACACAATTTCGGCCTCAGGGGCCGAACTCGTATCTTCACAGGCATCTTGGCCTGAGCACTAGCAGCAGCCCGCTGTGCCTCCCTCATACGGCGGAGGTCTTCCTCTGTCACTTGCTGCTCCAGCTCCCGTTGCCTCTTGGTCACGGGACTTGGAGACCTCCTTTCCGCACGATCATCAGTGACCGGCGGATCATCAGTGGCTTCATCCCTTTCCTTGACCTCTCTGGACGCGGGGGTAGGGATCACCGAGGTAGGGCTCGCTCTCCTCTTCCTCTTCTTCTTGTCAGCTTCAAGCTTGGCAGTCTTTGCTGCCTCTACCTTCGTGGCAGCTCTTGAGCTCGATTGCTTCGCTGTCGCTGCCCTCGTCTTGCGCCCCGGCCTTGTGGCACTGCTAGCCTCAGGTCGGTCCGCTGCATCGTCACCGACCTCTGGGTCGATGTCTTCATCAGCTCCAACCGATGAATCTGACTGATAATTTTCCAGCAGCACAGCTGTTGGAGGCTGGTACTCCTCCGACCTCAGCTTCTGACGTGGTTCCTCACCGGTCAGTAAGGGTGCAGGGCACCAGAATTGCATCTCCCGAGCCTGCAACAAAAAGCAACAAGGCATAAGATTGAATCAAGCAACTTAATAAGTCGGTACGACCAGATCGTATCAGCACTTACAGGGTCAGCTGGTCGGGTCAGGGAGTGTGCCTTTGAGCACTTCTTGTTCCGGATCTACCCGGTGTACATCTGCGTCACTCTGGCCGCCATCTCGTCCCTAGAGACCTTGCGGTTGACTTCACGAGTAGGGTCTGACTGACCCCAATACTCATACGCCGGATGCACCCGGTCCTTGATCGGCTGGATCATGTGGCGACAAAATGACATCGCCACAGAGCCTCCCGTCAGACCTTTCTTCTTGAGGTCGGCGAGGAGGGGGAGCAACTCCTTAAGATCTTCTAGCTCATGGGAGGTGAGCGGTAGGTCCTACTCTGGTATCTTCTCGGGCTTGTGCCCGGTCCGCTTCGGGAGCGCTGGCTTCTGATCGGCGATATAAAACCACTCCGACCTCCACCCAGTGGTGTTGTCTCGTAGATCCATGTCGATCCACTCTGCCTTAAGACCTAATCTTAAGCAGAACATCACTGACCCTACTACATCGGTCCGCTTGCTGGTGGTCTTGACGTTGAAGAAATATCGCCAAAGGAAAAAATGGGGCGGTATCCCCAGATACGCCTCACAAAAATAGATGAACGACGATACTAAAGTAATGGAGTTGGGGACGAGGTGTACCAGCTCCAACTTGTAGTAGTATAGCAGACCTTGGAAGAAGTCGTCGGCAGGCACATTGAACCCGCGCTCGAAGAGGATGCGAAGACGACCTGCTCCTTGTCGTCCTCCGTCAGGAACGCCTCGCCAGCAGGCGCCTTCCACTCCACCTCCGCCTTGGTCGTCAGCAGCCCGCGGTCCACGAGTACCTGGATTTTTTCCTCGGTCATCACCGAAGGATCCCAAACAGTCTCCGGGGACGGGATTTGGGGAGCCGCGGCCGCCATTTCTTGAAAATGATTGGATTTGGATCTAAATATGACTAGGGTTTTTACGCGCATGCGGAGTGGCGCAGCGCGTGGATCATGGTGGCGGCACGCGGTCTGCTATAGATGACAGCGGTGGGCTAGGGATTCAGAGGTAGCGGATGGATGCGGAAGTACAGTGGCTAGGGTAAGAAAGCTCCCGACGAGGATAGCGAGAGGAGGAAGACGATGGAAAGGGATGGTCCACGCTCGTCCCCACAGTTCTATTTATATGGGCCCCGCTGCGGACGCCGGCTGCGGATCTGTCGCCGCAACAGGTCCACCGCAACGGCTAAATGCCGCTGATTTCGCGAGACGATCTCGCCGGATTTCACGCCAACGGCTATATGTTCAACGGATAGATTGGCGACCTACACCTCGAGTTCAGGTCGTGAACATTCCAACACTATCAGGTCATCCTGATATGAAATTTGATCTCCACGAGGTTGATAAGCCCCCAAATCTTCATATTTTTGGTCTTTGATGAATAATTTCATCAAAACGACCATTACATGACAGAAGAGAGCGAACATTACACGGGAACTTCGAAGGTACACAAGTCGCCTGTGACCTCATTGGATCCAGAACCTGTTACAAGATACAAACATATTCAAAGACCTGATCTACTTAGAGCAATCCTTGAGGTGTTCCCTGCTATAGCAGAGCACATCGCAAGGATTCTCCTAGCTTCAGGTCCTCGATGGTGGCCTTGCGGTGAACAACTGCACGATGCTGCACATAGCAGGTCACACTTTGTGCCTGACTATGGAATGCAGATACGAGCTTGCTCTTCGGTGCGGACTGCAAGCCCTCGACGAGCATCTCATGCTTACCAAGAACCTGCAGCGTCACCTCGGGCCTCTACAGCATCACCTCCAAACTCTCCATGACTCTTCACTGAGGCACGGTACAAAGAGTGGGGGTGACACCTCTACTTCGTAAGTCTTCTCCTAGCTCCAAGATTCTACAAAACTTTGCATCCTATGCTCTGGTGGACGGACACATGCCCATGGCATGGCCGAAACTCTACTCTGTGGCTTCATAGCTCAACAATGCTCGGTGCTTGCTGCTTTCAGCTCCATGGTGCTATTTATAGCCCAAGCCAGGACTTCAGCGGCCGGTGAAGTGGTGACACTGTTACCACGTGATCCTGAGGACCTGTAGACATGTGGATGACTTAAAGTGATGTCCTCTTCCTTTACTTTACGACGTTTTTGTCGCTTGTGCATCATTGCTTCCTGAGACCGCTGCGGTGCCACATGGCTACAGTGCACCTTTCGGTCAGTGGACGGTTTGTTGTTTTCTGGGTGGCAAGGGAATCTCCGACGATTGTTGACCCGTGACCTCGCAGTCTACGGAGAAGATAAGTCTGATTCTGCGTCAGAGGGCTATGCGCCTCGATAGCTTCTATAGACGATGATGATTAAGTGCACCCGCAAGGCTCTGCGTCCTAGTGCACCCGCTATGGCTCTGCACGTAATCGGACCTATTCCAATCAGTCTATATTTCTGTTTCCTAAGCAGAATGGTCGTAGGTTCGATTGAAGACCTTCCGAGGTAGGTGTGCCTCGCTGCTCTGCTAGATCCGTCTGGGCGCCTGGAGACCACAAGCTTCATGTCTACGATTTTCGTCGGGCCCCCGGGGTCGGTGTGCCTATTGCTGAGGTCGTCAGTACCTTAGTGCCATGGCTCTGCTGGATGGCTAGCAGCTATGCTGGTCGTCTGGACACCAAAATGACCTCCGTGAGGTCGGCGTGCCTCAATACCTAGATCTTGCAATACCTCGGTATGTCTACGGCTCTGCCAACCTAGTTGGGCGCCCTGGATGCGTGACCTTCCGAGGTCAGTGTGCTTTTTACAGCCCTGCCAGCCTGGTCTGGACACCCAGGATTTTACGTCGGGAATGAAGGCCTCCCTGTGGGGTGCGCGTCTAATGGCCCTGCCAAGTACCTCTAGGTACTTGGGCGCTATAGATTTGAGACCTTCTTGAGGTCGGCATGCCTTGGGTGGCTCTGCCAGACTCTTTCCAGCTATGCAAGACATCTGGATGTCTCTACACTCCATTCGTTCAAGATCAACATATTCTCATAGCTTCATCGTCGATGGTTCTGGATATCACAACTTCAGCTATGACACAATTGGCGACCTCTTTATGCGACACGCCTTTCAAGATCCTGCTGGGTATCCTCGGATACTGGACATCATTGATTTGAGGCCTCCTCGAGGTCGGCACGCCTATAAGACCTTCTCGAGGTCGGCCCTGCCAGGCTCCTTGCAGCCATGCTGGGAGATCTGGGTGCCTCTACACTTCGTTCGATCAAGACCATGACTAAGTTTTTCTTCTCTTTTTTGAGCATCAAACCAGCCATGTTGCCTGCTTCAATGCTCGGGGACTACTCTACGAGAGCGTCTTCGACGCCCTCTTGAATTCTTCGTCGTATCAACCTGTTGGGAAACCTGTTTCTCATCACGTCGTTACTCGACCTACTTTTTCTCTTTCTTTTTTGGATCATCATACCGGCCATCCTGCCCGCCACGATGCTCGGATACTACTCTACGAGTGTGTCCTTGATGCCCCCCTGAATTTTTTCATCGTCGTTTCGATCTATTGGAAGTCGGCTTCCTATAGGTCATCACTCGACCTCTCTTCATTTGGCAAGACTTCAAACAGGTTGGCTGCTAAGCTGATTTGTTATTTTTTTTGGACCGACGTGCACGCTATTCGACCTGTCGATGGTTTCAAGACTTCGTCATGACCCCCTCGAGGTCACTGCGCCTACACATCGCTCGAGGCTTGTGAGACATGGGTACCCTTGGGTCCCCACCGACCAGGCTCACGGCCGTCCTTGACAAGTGGGACCGGCCTACCAGAAGACCCGCCGACCTGTCAGTGGGCCCAACCGACCTAGTTGGCGGCCCACATGACCTCCTAAAGACCTTCCAGAAGTTTCCCCAGACGACCTTATCCAGAACGACCTCGAGACTTGGCGTGCAAGACAAGACAGCGGTGGATTCCGACAAGCAGATCGACGAGTATGGCAAGCGTTGTAATCAACTAGACTTAGGTCTCCTGGTCGTAACCGACCCGGAGTCTGGGCACCGACCTTATCCGCTGGCCAATATAAGGTGGGCAAGGCGACCCCTTGTAATCATGAAATCCTCAAGCAATCTACACCAGCAACTGGACGTAGGGTTTTACTCTCCGGAGGCCTGAACCAGTATAAACTCGCTGTGTTCTCTGTGTTCTGTGTGCTCGTGCGCAACCATCGAGTTCTTAGCCCTAGATTTCACCCCGCCGAACAAATAAACCACCGGGGTTAACCCCCTTGTGGGCTGTCTAGATCTAAACATCTGACAGGCATAGTGCTGGCGCCTTGCTAGTGTGAGCATAGTGCATTAACTCTATTATTTTACACCTAGAGATCTCTCTCCAAGTGTTAAGGCTTATTGGTTCATGCCCTTGTACATGTTGCATAGCTCTGCACATTATTGAGCAACAATCTAAGATTTGGAGTTGTAGCAATAGGGATAGTTCGGGACCCATTGTGTGCTAATGTAGGTGACCATAAATTGTGGTGACATGCAGGGTGGATAGTAGCAGTACTACTGTAAACATTTGCAATTCAACCTAACCCTGAGTGCTTACCGAACAGCCCCAAGAATGAAAATGGCACAACTCTAAATTAGGCAATATACAAAGAAGAATTAGGCAATAATGTAGTTCTAGATTATGCAAAATAAGATACTTTATTAGGTAAATTTTCATTGAACATTTAATAATTCCATATTTTTTATTGCTTATTTCCACTAGTAGCTCACATACAACTACCAGCACTGTTACCAAATATCAAAGCTAGTTCTCAAGTATAGCATGACTTTTTTTAGTGTACATCTATACACGTGAATAAATTTCTTATCCTAACTTTTGGATTGTTTTTTTATTACTAATACCATTAACTTTTTTTGTCCCTGCTCGGTAATCTAGAACTTTTTCAGTAATTTTATAGCATCACCAATGAGACCTTTCTTTTTTATGTGGTCTGTTTGTTTTGTCTTTGTGTTTCCCTCACAGACAGATTGTTGATGTTCATGTCATAGTTGTAAATTAGACAAAACAATGTAATTCATTAGGCAATAATATGCTACTGAATTAAGCAATACCATATACTTCATTATGCAATTAAATATTATCCATCAAGCAGTTTAATAAACATTTTCAAAATCCCTTTTGATGGGTTCCATTCGTAAGTAGTTTACATAAAACTGTAAACACTTGTAATGATGTACTGAATAATGTTTTGGTGATACGCAGTTGTGCACATACACAAGCCTAAAAAATGATGTTTGAATAAACTGTGTTGTTGTTTTTTAGCTCTCAGATTTGGACGGGAGAGAAACTATTTTGCTTCAGATGGGAAGCTTGGATGATCCCCTTTTTTGCTCCATTTTTATGTACAATAGCTCATTGTTATTTCTAATTTATAGATTAGTTTGTAGATCTTTGTTCAAGAGGAGATATGTGATGCATACTTGTGCAATGATGAATTCTATTCCTTACATTTTCGTTCCCATTGACAAATACTCCATATGGGCTTGTGTATCTAGCCAGAAATTATGTGTAGGTCCGTCGAGCAACAGTAGGTGGCAGCCCTCTATGGATTAAAAAAAAGTAGCGGTGACCATTTATGTCAGAAAAGGAACGTGAGAACATCATCTACCTTTCCAAATCGGGGCAGCCATGTGGCTGGCCTAATTTATGGACGGTCGTGCATTAGCCGCATCCAAACCTTTGATGGAGAAATGTTTTCAACACTTTTGGCCAATTGAGCATTGCTCCATGATATGGTAGTAAAGGCCGGCTACCTATCGATGTGACTTATTTCTAATGGTATCATCCAAGCTAGGTATCTCGTATAAAACTTGGCAGAGCATTTAGTTAGTTGATTAAGATAGCATGACATGTAAAGTGCATAGGAGTAGTGATTAAATCATTACCTATGGGATGTCCCATGCATCATATTTTTACCTTATGATTCAAAGTTTTAGATCTTAACTTTGGCACAAACAATTATGAGAAACATAACATCGGATGCTAATAAATCATCTTTGTTTATTAATAATGATATTTCATGACAACGGGCATGTCAAACTTTATTATTGGACTATAACCCCATACATCATTTAGAAGATGGCACCACTGATGTAGGGTTGCTGCACGTAAGCGTTTGCCAAAGCCACTTGGTTGAACACGCTAGACACAAGTTGTTGTTGCAGCTATTGGGTGACAGGACTTGCCAAAGCTAGTCGGTTGAACACATTTGATAGCAATTGTTGTTGCTGCCAGTAGGCAGCAGTGATGGGGTTCGCCAAAGCCACTTGGTTAAATATGTTAGACAAGAGTTGTTGTTGCTGCTGCCACTGGGCGAAAGAACTCGCCAAAGCTAGTTGGTTGAACACGTTTGGCAGCAATTGTTGTTGTTGTTGCGAGTAGGCAGCAGTGATGGGGTTTGCTAGAGCCAATTGATTAAACACATTTGGCAGCGTGATGGCAATAGGGTTCACCAGTAGTTGTTGCTGCTGTTGTAGAGCTATGCTGCTCTGTAGTGCAAGATGTGCTTGGCATTGCTGTTGAAGGATTGCAATTGGGGCAAAGATACCGGATGCCAATGCTTGCAGCTGCACGCAAGGGTGTGTGGCTGCTATAGAAGTAGCCTGAGGCTAGTATAGGGGACTAGCGGTTGCGGCAAGAGCACTCATAGGTGAAATGTACGCAGAAGTAACGCTTGCTGAGATAGCAAGGAGAGCAAAGAAGGCAATTATCTTGGTTGCCATCTTTGCTAAGAGTTTGCTAATGCGTTTTAGTGTTTGTGTTTCCTTTTGCTATGGATAATGAACAAACATATGGTTTGGGGTCTATTTATAGAATGTGGAGATGAAGTACCACAAGCAAGACTTTGCCATTTTGTACACAAAGTGCTAGTATTCTAGATAAGCATATATAGATGACATGTCACCGAGTCAATTACAATATTTGATGACTCATTTTATTGAAAGAATATTTAGTGCATATTGGCAAGATGAAGTTATATACTTGATAATTGTGCCTTTTTTTGTTGTGTTTTCTTGATAAATTGACAACAGATGTATTCTTAATTTAACTTTAAATATGTCGTGTCGAATTGGTTTCTGCTTTATGGAAAGAGTTAAATTAATGTCACCATTTTAAGTATGTGCAATATATCAATGTCACCATATGACAACATTACAAAATCAGTTCCATAAAGCATAAACCATTTTGATGTGGCATATTTAAAGTTAAATTAAGAATACATCCACTGTCAATTTATCAAGAAAAGACAACAAAAGGAGGCACAATTATCAAGTATATAACTTTTTCTTGCCAATATGCACTAAATATAATTTCAAGAAAATGAGTCATCAGATGTTGTAATTGACTCGATGACATGTCATCTATGCTTATCTAGAATACTACCACTTTGTATACAAAATGCCAAAGCCTTGCTTGTGGTACTTCATCTCCACATTCTATAAATAGGCCCCAAACCATATGTTAGATCATCACCCATAAACACAAACACTAAAAAGAATCAACAAACTCTCAACGAAGATGGCAGCCAAGATTATTGCCTTCTTTGCTCTCCTTGCTCTCTCAGCAAGTGCTGCTTCTGCGTACATTTCACCTATGAGTGCTCTTGCTACAACTGCTAGTCCCCTATACTGGCCTCAAGCTACTTCTATAGCAGCCACACACCCATGTGTGCAGCTGCAAGCGTTAGCATCCGGTATCTTTGCCCCACTTGTCATCCTTCAACAGCAATGCCAAGCACATCTTGCACTACAAAGCAGCATAGCTCTACAACAGCAACAACAACTGTTGGTGAACTCCATTGCCACCGCGTTGCCAAAGGTGTTCAATCAATTAGCTGTAGCAAACCCTATCACCGCTGCCTACTTGCAACAACAACAATTCCTGCCAAATGTGTTCAACCAACTAGCTCTGGCGAGTCCTTTCGACCAGTGGCAGCAACAACAACAGCAGCAGCAACAACAACAACAACTCTTATCTAGCGTATTCAACCAAGTGCCTTTGGCAAACCCCATCACTGCTACCTACTGGCAGCAACAACAATCGCTACCAACTCTTATCTACTGGCAGCAACAACAATCACTACCAAATGTGTTCAACCAACTAGGTTTGGCTAGTCTTGTCGCCCCCTGGCAGCAACAACAACTTGTGTCTAGTGTCTTCAACCAAGTGGCTTTGGCAAACCCTTACCTACAGCAGCCCTTCATCAGTGGTGCTATCTTCTAAATGATGTATGGGTTATAGTCGAATAATAAAGTTTGACATGCTAGTTGTCATGAAATATCATTAATAATAAACAAAGATGGTTTATTGGCATCATATGCTATGGTTATGTGTGTCTCATAATTGTTTGTGCCGAATTTATGAATCTAAAACTTTGAATCATAAGTTAAGAAATATGATTCTAGAGTTATCCCATAGGTATTGATTTAATCACTCATAGACACTTTACATATCATGTTATCTTAAGAAACCAACTAAATGCTATGTCAATTTTATATGATATACCTAGCTTGGATGATACTGTTAGAAACACTACACCATGGTAGCTGATAGAAGGCATTTAAAAATGAGAAAAGTCAGCATAGACGTTATATAAAAACGCCTCAAAAGGTGCATCTGGTGGCATTTTCAGAACCCCTTGCAATACTTTGACAGGTGCTTTTGCTAGTACCTCGAGAGACCTTTGTAGGCTATTTACTCAAGTGCCCTTTAAGACCCTTTTAAGACGATTACTAATAAAGACATCTCCAGGATGGTTCTAAATATCCAGATTTATCAAACTATCAATAAATACATGTTTTTGCAAATAAATATAGCAGTGCTACTTTGTTTTGTCAAAGTAATATGTAAATTATATTTTTACCTTTTTAAACACATGTCACACGTGCATCTATCTATGCTAGTACTCCCTCCATCCCAAAATAAATGCAATTCTAGGATTCGAATTTTGTCCCAAAAAAATGCAACTTTGACTAACCAACTACAAAAGACAAGAGGCTCTAGCAGCTTCTCACACAAAAGATAAGCCAATGCCTAGATCTTTCTCATAAAAGACGAGAGGTAATTTTGTCATTTTACATCTCATATTAGTTTGCGTGCTCGGTCCTAAAATTGCATTTATTTTGGGACGGAGGGAGTAAATATGAAACTTTGTGCTAGAAGGTTCCTCTGCTGCTGTCATCTCCCTCCACCAAAGAAAGAAGAATTTTTTTATTTTATATTTTTTCACAATTTTTCAAAAATATATGTCGGGTCCAAAAAGTTTCAAAAGTAGCCTCCAATCCCCGTTTAAAAAGACGGTTGGGGCCAACCGCCACCATAAACGGCGGTTGGTGTGCTACAGTGCCCAACCGCCATTTACAAAGGTGATTGCTACAGTAACCCTGCGCAGGGGTAGCAGTTCCAACCGTCGTTTCAAACGGCGGTAGGGACAACCTCTCTTTAAAAAATCATAACTATTTTGGATGAACTTGGATGGAGATAAACTTTATATGAAAATTGTAGCTTTCGTCGAGATCTACAACTTTTTAGTTCAAACCTTTTTCATTTGAAGTCATCTTGAGGGCAAAAAATTGATATACTACCCAGATCTCAGTTTTCAATATCCAGTTCTGGATAGTATATCATTTTTTGCACCTCAAGATTACTTCAAATGAAAAAGTGTTTGAACTACAAAGTTGTAGATCTCAATGAAAGTTACAATTTTCATATAAAGTTTACATCCATCTGATTTAATACAAAAAGGTTATGATTTTTTGAAGAGCTGGAACTGCTACAGTACCCGCGCGGGGTTACCCTAGAACGACGGTTGGACACTGTAGCACCCAACCGCAATTTAAAATGGCGGTTGGGTTGCCATTTTAAACGACGGTTGGAGGCTACTTTTGAAAATTTTTGGATTGTATATATTTGAAAAATTGTGAAAAAATATAAAATTAAAAAAATTCAAGAAAGAGTTTGAACTACAAAGTTGTAGATCTCGTCGAAAGCTACAATTTTCATATAAATTTCATCTCCATCTGAGTTCATACCAAAAAGTTATGATTTTTTTAAAAGAAGGTGTCCCTGCCGCCAGCGGTAGGAACCACTAAAGTACCCGTGCGGGGTTACTGTAGCAACCATCGTGATAAACGGCGGTAGGGCTCCCAACCGCCGTTTCAGGTGGCGGTAGGTCCCTACCGCCATTTACAGTGGCGGTTGGAGGCTATTTTTGCCAATCTTGAGATCCGTCATATATTTTTGAAAAATCACCGAAAAAAATATATTTTAAAAAAAATTCGACACTTCCAAACTTCGAATTGAGAATTTTTTTTATATTTTTTATCTCTATTTTGCAAAAATAAATGGTCCGCCAGAAATTTTGCAAAACTATACATCTGCCGCCGTGACCCACGGCGGTAGGGTTCCTACCGCCGTGCGGCACGGCGGCAGGGGCCGTGGCCCACTAGCAAGGGCACATACCGCCGTGGGCCACGGCGTTAGGGGCCTACCGCCGTGCGGCACGGCGGTAGGAGCCTAGCGCCAGGCGGCAGCGTGACCTCCAGGTAGCGCTCTAGGCGACGACGGTAAGTATGGACCTACCGCCGTGCCCTACGGCGGTAGGATTTTTTTTTTGTAAATTTCAATTTTTGAAGCATTGATACTTAACGACGAACCATTAATACTTAACGACGAATTACAGAAACAAGCAATGGCACGTACGACACAAGTACATCTGGCTAGCCACAAAACCGGCTGACAAATTACGATGGCTCGCATCTAGCCGCTCAAGTACACAAGTGTGATCCACAACAGATCTGATCTCCCAGTAATTTTTCCACTTACCCTTGGACGCATACACTTGAAAAGGACGGTTGGGCTTCACACATTGTACATCATATATTTGTGGAGAACTCTTCACTACCCTGAACTCTCTCTTTAGAGTTAGGGTGGCCCACCTCTTCACTGCATCCTTCACCTCTACTGCACTCTTATACATGGCGCCAACAGAAACCTGATTGTCTCTATGCTCCCAGGACACATTCTCACCAGGATTGACAGATAGCTGTGAGAAATTGTAACTGTCCCAGTCCCTTGGAACTAGCGGGTCATCCTCATCATCTGAGGAGTCCTCTTCCAACCCACGTCATCCTCATCAGCCTCCATTTCGTACTGCCTGAGTACTTCTTCATTAACTTCCCCCTCGTTAATTTCACCACGAGCCTCAAAGGGTGTGTCACCATCTCCTTCTTCTGCCTCAGTGACAGCACCATCTCCTTCTTGTGGCTCAGTTGCAGGACCATCTCCTGCTTGTAGTTCAGCCTCACCCTGGTGAGCAGCACTACCCTCCTCATGCACTTGACTACTAGACCCAGCCTTATGAACAACTTGGATAAACAACATCACAGGCAAACCAATTTCACATGCTGTTTTGATATAACTCCTCCAATGTTCAGTGCCTTGAAGTGGCATAAGCTCCCAATATACTGACTCACTCCTGTTGATTAGAGCCATAATGGACAAGTCATGTTGCTCTGCATCTACATGGAATGCCCTATAAAAAAAGTTGGTAATGGACCCCCAAGTTCTTTCGGCTGCTCTTCTAATCACATGGTCAACCGAATTAAATTCTGACAAGTCAACTCTATGTTCACCATATCTAATATGCCCATTACCGAAATACAACTTGACACTGACTGCATCCGACATGTCTGACAGCATGAAAAAAAACCGCTATTAACAAGTGGATCTGCAACTACAAAATATATCTACTCAGAGCTACACTAAAACTATAATTTTACTAATCCATCTACACTAAAACTATAATTTTACTATGCAGGTCTACACTAAAACTATATTTTTACTAAGCAGATCTACACTAAAACTATATTTTTACTATTATCACAATTCAAACTATTAAGTACCAGAGTATTACCTCTAACGAGACGAAAAACCGGCAGAGCTTCGCACCTTCACCACCTCCTCCTCACTCCCTTCTCCTCTTCCCACTCTCTTTCTTTTTTTTCGAATTATTATGACATTTTCGGCTGAATTTCGGCCTTATATAGGCAGCAAGTTCCTAGCCCCGTGGGGCACGGCGGTACCAGGCCTGCTGCTGCCGTGGCCCACGGCGCTAGGACCTGCCGCCGTAGCCCACGGTGGTATGTCCTTACCGCCGTGGGTTACGGCGGTATGTCCGTCGCACGCTACGGGCCCACGTCTGGCCGTGGGCCACGGCCCCTACCGCCGTGCCGCACGGCGGTATGTCCCTGCCGCCGTGGGCCACGGCGGCAGATGTATAGTTTTGCAAAATTTCTGGGGGACCATTTATTTTTGCAAAATAGAGATAAAAAATATTTAAAAAAATTCTCGAATTGAGATCAGCCCGCCCAATCAGAGCCCATTTACTGGGAAGGTCTATTTGGGCCCAAGGGCCGAACCGGAAGCCCCCTCGCAATCGCATCCACCCGACGCCGGCGGCCGCCATTTTCCTCCACCAGCGGCCTCGCCGGCGCGCGCATCCCTGTGTTTAGGAAGCACATCAGAGACCTCCAAACCTCCCGCAGCCGCCATGCCTCCTTCCAAGGGCAAGAAGAAGCAGCAGCCGGCGGCTTCGCCGCAGCCGTCCCCGCGCACCCCCTCCTCCCGCTCCTCCCGCGGCCCCGAGAACCGCTGCGGAGGCGGCGATGAGGGAAGCGTCGACCTACCGTCCATCGCCGCCGCGGCCGCGGCGCGGTTCCCGGTGCTCGTGCCGCGCAGCGGCGAGGGTTGCTTCGCTGGCGCCGTCGCCGAAGTGGCCTCTAGGGGTACAAGCAGCGGCGGCTGCTTGGGGAGGCTCTGGCTTTCTGAGGTCGCTATGGTCGGCGCCGGGATGCGGCCCGGGTGCCTCGTCTCCGTAAGTTCCTGCCCGCTCCCCTTTTGTGCTTGCGGCCCTGTTCATTCAACTTTCGACTATTTGTTTCTGCAAATTGTTTTTGTGAATGCCTACAATGCAGCTACTATCAGGTCATACAGCAAGAATCAGTTCGAGGAATCGTGGTGTTGGACCTTGTTGCTCAAATTTGTATTTGTGTTTTGATTGAGTGATCTAATTTTACTGGCGGTTACCACTTACCAATTGGTAGCAATTCCTGATAGTGTGCGCCTACTAATGTGTGTGCTGTTAAATGATCGTAAAAGTAACCTTAGAATTTCCTCGGAGCGCAAACATATCTGCTACTTGTTTGTGTTTCCTTTTTAAGTGATAACTAAGCTGAGATGTGTTTCCTTGTTTGCAGGTGTCACTAGTTTCTTCGAGAAGTAACCAATTAGATGGATTCCCACTGGACGATTTGTTTAAGGAGTGCAACAGATTCTTTGATCTTGATGTGGACAATGATCTTCTACTTGGTGAAGCTGGAAGAAACTTTGTGGTTGCCACAGTTTTCCCGTCGCGTGAGGTATGTCTTCTATTTTGCTTCTCCTGTTGTCTGAATGCTGAAAGTAGCGAACTGATAATGTTTTTGGCTGCGTGTCTTGCTAGGTTCACAAGAATGGCATCAAGCTCTCTTGGGATCTTGCTTGTGTTTTGGGGAACCCTTCAGTAGGTCGACTGTTGTTTATTTGCCCCTTGTGTACATCTCAGAACCCAAAGCATAGTGATGATGTAGATATATTACGGGTAAAAAAATGTAAGGATCTTTATCTTGGCCTAATTCCACCTGAGGTTGGATCTTCCAGTGGCATTCAGTCAGAATTTGACTACCTCCCTGAAAGAAATAAAATGCTTATGGAGACACCTAAGAAGAGTCCTTTTACTCCATTGCCTAGGAAGGAATCCCATGACTTTGCATCCAACAATGGCTCTTCAATGTGCTTAGATCCAACCACTACGAGATCAGCATTAGCAGATGAGAAAGTTAATGAGTTGTTGCAGACTTCAGCTACACGATGGCTTAATGGTAGACACTTGTTAAAAGGGAACTTTATTCCTCTCTCAATGTGCGGGAAACTGTCCTTCTTTGTGGTGATGGGAGCAGAATTTGATAGCTATGAGAAAGGGAATACACTGCCTAATGCAGAAGATTCATCTAAATTGGGGGAAACCCTAGTTTCAATCCTTGTGGATAGAACTACAAGAGTGCACCTGTCTGATTCAGTCTGCACTGAGAAGCTTGGCTCAGATAAGACAGATTTACCATCGCAAATTTACGAGCATGGTAATAAAATAAATGAAGATTCCAATCATGCTCCAATGCTTGGTGGGTTATCTAAAGAGTCAGCAACCATAAAAGAAATAATTTCGTTTTCACTTGCTGATCAAATTGGTTTGCCAAGGTATTGTGTAAACAGACATACAATTCCCCTGATTTTCATCCATGATATAATTTTGTAATCTGCTGATTGTTTTCAGATATAAAGGTATTCTTCTTTATGGTCCACCTGGAACCGGGAAAACCTCTCTCGCTTCTTCTTGTGCCTATGATACAGGAGCCAATCTTTTTACAATCAACGGACCGGAGATCATTAGTCATTACTATGGAGAAAGTGAGCAATCTCTGTATGATGTTTTCAGTTCAGCTAGGAAAGCTGCACCTGCTGTGGTTAGATTTTCTTCAAATGCTCAGCTGCATTATCTTACTGCCAAGTAAACTATAAAAACAAAAATCCTAATAGAGCTACCTCTTTCACAGATAGTACTGTAATTACACTGAATCCCTTAATGAATTAGAAAAAAGAACAGTATTTTTTTTACTGACTTCTGTGATTGGTGTTTTTGAATGATGCTAGTTATTGTTGAGCCCAAGCTGTCATAATGTCTTCATCTGCTCTGCAACTCTGAAGTCTTAAAACTGCATCTTCTATTGAAATTCATGAAACTGAACTTGTAGCTATTTCCACTATTTTTTATCGGCAAATCACTATGCTTGGCCATATATATTCTTTTTAATGCAAAATGCAGTGTGCCTACTGCATACAAGGAGAAGATTTGCTTGAAGCCTCTTTCTAGTTCCTCGAATAGCATTGCTTAATTAATTTCATCAGAGCAGTTAACTTGCCTATATTCATATTGCACTGCTCATACTTGGGAACATCTCGTCTTTTGTCTTGTTCACTCATTGTTTTTCTTTGTGAAAATCGCATATTTGACTATATTAAAAAATTCTATGCACTTATTATATATGGTTTGCAGTATTTATTTAGCAAGGAGCAGTACCATGTATTTGAAGTATTGGTATTATCCCACTATGTTGCCATTTGTAATAGTATCATATATATCTCATGTATCTTTGCTACTTTTAGATATTTGTTGATGAATTGGATGCAATTGCTCCATCAAGGATGGAAGGGGGTGAGGAGTTATCTATTAGAATGGTGGCTACTCTGTTAAAACTGATGGATGAGATAGGCCCTAATGATCGTGTTCTCTTAATCGCTGCAACGAATCGTCCTGATAGTATTGATCCTGCACTGCGACGTTCTGGAAGATTGGATAGAGAAATCGAAATAGGTATAATTCTTTGATGTTATCTGTATATATTTTTGAATAAAATGGCAATGGCTGTAGTCTACTCCACATTCATATCATGCTTTTAATGCTAAAGTGTCTGCAACTAAAACATAGCTTATGCATGTGCAGAATGCATTATGAATCCCGGCCTTGCCATTAGCACCTTTTTAGTACTCCTTGATCTGATCTCTCATTGTTTCTATGCATTAAGCTTGTTTTTGTGGACAAGCTCACAAGATCATGCCTTTAGGATTGGCCAAAGAGGAATGGACTGCCTTGTACTGTATATTCTGTCATTCCTATTGTCACATGTTTAATAGCCAGTTAAGTTTTTTTTTAACTAAGGTTGGCCTGCACTTAATGTCATCAAATTTAAATGTCCTGATGTTGAATTAGCATGGTTCTCCAGTCATGTAAGTCTAAAACAAATTGACCGTGGTTTGTTGTCCTTTGACTGGGTTGCAGGAGTTCCATCTCCAGAACAGAGGATGGACATACTTCAACACCTTCTGGTTGGAGTTTACCACTCTCTCAATGATGAGGAACTTAAGTCTGTTGCTCTAGAGACCCATGGATTTGTAGGTGCCGATCTAGCTGCACTGTGCAATGAGGCTGCAATGTGTGCTCTTCGCCGTTATATCAGCCTAAAAGAAAATTTGAGTATACAACTTGGTCATCCTGACTCTATTGTAGATAAGTGTATACGGGATACAGATGATCCTTCAGGCTATCAAGAAAGCTCATTACCAGCATGCTTCTCAGCCATGTCACTGGATGATGCTCCTTGCACAAATAGTAACACAAAAGGTTGCCAGTCTTGTGATGTGAACACAAAAGGTAGCGAGTCTTATGATGCGATAGATGGAAAAGTATTGTCAGTGAACACTGAGGACTTTAAGAAGGCTAAAACGAAAGTTCGACCAAGTGCAATGCGTGAGGTATCAATTCTATCCACCCAAGGCTGTAACTGTGTGCAGAACCTATCATACTAGTTCCTATATATACATGTAACTTGTGGGAAAATAATGCCAATTGCTCAATCATATTCTGTACAGGTGATGCTTGAGCTTCCAAAGGTGTGTTGGGAAGATGTTGGTGGTCAAGCCAGTGTCAAGCAGCAGCTAATTGAAGCCATCCATTGGCCACAGAAACGCCCAGAAGCATTTAAACGCATAGGGATCCAACCCCCCAAAGGATTGCTAATGATGGGACCACCAGGTTGCAGCAAGACCTTGATGGCTCGCGCTGCAGCTTCTGAAGCAAAATTGAATTTTCTTGCAGTTAAGGGTCCTGAACTTTTTAGCAAATGGGTCGGTGACTCTGAGAAAGCAGTGAGATCGCTATTTGCAAAAGCAAGAGCTAATGCACCGGCGATAATATTTTTCGATGAGATAGACGGACTTGCAGTAACTCGTGGGCAAGAAAGTGATGGCACGTCCGTTGCTGATAGGGTCCTCACTCAGTTGCTTGTGGAAATGGATGGTGAGTTTTATCACTTCATTTGGAAATTCCTCTCTTGATGCTTCATTTCTGTTCATAAAGTCTCCTTAGAGTATATTACTATGACCTTATCTCATTAACACTAGCCACTAAGGTGTGTCAGGCTGTGATTAGAGATTTGCCAAATAACATGCTGTATTTTGTTGACTATACATAAACCAAACATAAGCATGAAATATCTAATTTTGATGTCTTGAGTCAATGATTTAATTAACTTGAGCCTTAGCCATTTCATCCACAGTCGGGATGAGTGGATGACCTGCTATCCAACTTATTTTGTGGTTTACAAGATTCTGTTGATCTCTATATTTGATGATGCATAATTTTATATTGTGTCAACAGGTTTGGACGAGAAAGTAATTGTTATTGCAGCTACAAATCGTCCTGACAAAATTGATCCTGCACTTACGAGGCCAGGTTGTTTATTGGGTCTATTTTTGGCTTAACATAAATGCATTGCTTGGTTTACACTGTGATTCCTTTGCTTATTTCATCTGACTTTTTTGAATTACCCTAGGTCGTTTCGACAGGCTGCTCGATGTGCAACCACCAAATGAAGCTGACCGTGCAGATATTTTCCAGATTCATACTCGCAGCATACCACGCGGCCCTGACGTGAATCTAGAGGAACTTGCCAGACTTACAGAAGGCTACACCGGTGCGGACATAAAGCTTGTCTGCAGGGAAGCTGCTGTTGCGGCACTTGATGTATGCTACTCATTCTTTCCATCTCTGGTAACAAGCTTCACCACCAGTAGCAGGAATTTGCTGATAAACTACTGTAATTTTTCAACAGGAGAGCTTTGACATCACAGAGGTAGCAATGAGACATTTTGAGTTCGCAATCAACAAAATAAATCCATCCGATGTCAAGTTTTACCAAAAACTTGGAGAGGATTACCGCAGATTCGTGGATGGCTCGTCAAAGGGAACATAATAATGGTGGGCATATTGAACCAGCTCCTATTTTTCTTTCCCTTTTGGGTTTATTCGGAGTAAGAATGTAATCACATGAATTTTGTTGCATCCTGAAAGTGATTCCTCATCTCATCTTCTATGTTACCTTCATTCAGCAAAATGTTAAATGCAGTTTTTTTGTTTTTTGTTTTGTTTTGTTTTTGTTTTTTTTAATATCTTGTGCTTCCCTGCTCACCCGCGTTGCGGGGACTTCTTCTGACGAGTGGGTACAGCATGGCATGCCATAACCCACAAAACCATCCTGAAGGATCATTTGCATGGTTTTACAATATAGTTTAGACTTTAGAGTGCACAATATCTGGTTTTATAGGTTGGAGAGGCCAAGTATGCATTAGGGGTCGCTTTGAGTTTTTTTCTTTATAAAACAAATTATACCTATTTGTTTGGGTAATGTTCATGCATAACTTTGTTGGAATTTGTAATTTTAATTGGTTATAGTAGGTTATGGTAAGAATACTAGTGCATAAATTGTTCACACCAAACATTTTTCTAGGATCTGCTTCTCCACGAGCGGATGTGAGCATGAATGGCGACGAGCGACGGTGCGGTGATGGTGTTTTTTTTCAATTCTTGAAATCGATTTGTAGTCGTAGCTTGTAATACATTCATTGATCCTGATAAATTGATATTTAGGAATATGTGTATTATATATTCTGGTTCGGAAAATGGATGTAGAGGAATGGTTATATGAATCAAGTCGGGATTTAAGATACAAAATAAGATGTTTGTTCTTGCAAGTACTTGTGGTACTTAAAGGTGTTTTTCTTTTTTATCCTTCTTTTCAAAAAAGAATTAAATAGATTTACACATATATTTTCATGAAACAGGAGGAGTTTTCTCCTACTGATTATATATATTAAATTTAAAGTAGGTTTTATGTACAAGAAAAAGAAATTAAAGAGTTAGATTACATAATATCACCTAGCCACATAGTTCCATGTCCGGGAAGTAAGCGGTTTTAGCCCGATACAACAGCAGGCCAAACACAATCTTGAAAAAAAAACTTGATGTGCTCAATATTGGGAGCAATACGATACACTGACATAACTAAAAGAGTATATAATAATTTCTCATTATTTTTAGTACTTCTTAGATTAGTACTTCATGCTACATTGTTTTTTTTTTACCAAATGAACGACTTTTTTTCCCCAAAAAACACGCTAAGATTTCTCACAAAACAGAAAGCCCGTCAAACAAAAATAGAGTTCGAGTATTTCTCGCTGAATCCAACGGTGGGATCATATCTTCACCACCTATCTACAAATAAAAGCATGCGAGCCACCTGAGCCGACGATAATAATCTCCGATCCAAAGTCCCCAGCCGCCGCCGCAGCAGCCTCCTCCGCTATTCTGCTGTTCTAGTCAATTGTCGTGTCGAGATGCGGCGCCCAAGTCGAAAAATACGAGTAGCCGGGGAGCACCATCAGGTACGGTAGATGAACAGAGATTGATCCTGATTAGCGATTTCGGCATAATTTCATACTCCGCACGTAAGATTGTGTTAAGAGATTGCACGAGACTTGAGTAACAATGCAGATTGCAACAATAATCATAGCAAGATGAGCTGCAACATAATCCACCGCCGCCGCTGCTGCCGACGCTCCCGCCGGAGCTCGTCCTGGAGATCGTAGACCGGTGCGACGACCCCACCACGCTCATCGCCTGCGCCGCCGCGTGCCGGCTCCTCCGCCGCCACGTCCTCAGCCCCGCGTTCATCCGGCGCCGCCGCGACGCCGCGCGCGGCCGCTTCGACCCGTCGAGCTTCCTCGGCCTCTTCTACCGCCAGTATGAGGGCGAGTGCGCGCCCCGCCCGCCGCCCTTCACCCCGGCGTCCGCCGCCGTCAAGACGCCGTTCGCGCCGGATGTGTTCGACAGGTACACGCCCGTGGAGTCCCGAGGCGGCCTCCTCGTCCTCCGCCGCAGCGCCCTGTTCGCGGAGCGCGCCGGCCTCTGCATCTACGACCCCGTCACATCGCGCCGCGCCTTCCTCCCGCCGCCGGATGTGCACCAGCAGTCCTACGGCGTGCTGCTTCTCGGCGACGAATTCGGCGCCGGCGGCGGATGGTTGTTCCGCCGGCTGGTCGTCGTGGACCTGAGCAGGCTCCGGCTCCACCACACCCTCCGAGTGCAGAGCTTCTCGCCGGACGACGGCGCGTGGGGCCCTGTCTTGGACACCTTCGCTCCGAACGACCTAAGGCCGTGCGAAGTGGCGCAGCCGTCCCCGGTGATCCTCGGCGCCGGCGGCGAGGTCCTCCACTGGCTGTGCACCGACAACCGCACCGTCCTGACGTTCCACGCCGGCACGGAGGAGGTGGGCACGGTGCTGCTCCCTCCCTACGACGTCGTGCTCCCACACCACTGCTGCTGCGGACCGGAGCAGCAGCTGCTGGCGTCGTCGCCGGACGGCGAGCTGAGCCTTCTGGTCGCCCATGGGCTGGTGATCAACGTCTGGGTGCTACGGTCCGGGCAGTGGACGCCGCGTGCCGCGGTCGATGTGGAGAGGTTCGTGCCGGTGGTCCAGCCGGCGCTCACGGTGCCGACGTGGATTCTGCGCAGCATGATGAAGCTGGAGTGGGCCGGGGAGAGGAGCGGCGCGGTGGCGGCGCAAGTGGCCGGCGCGGGGCTGCTGGTGCTCGACCTGGAGGCGGAGGTGGTGGTGCACACGGTGCAGCGGAGTAGCAGGGGCATGGAGGCAGTGCTGCCCTTCAGATACTGCCCCTACGAGCGTGATCTTCTCGCACGCCTGCCTGCCATGGCATCTCTCTGATCGTGCTCATTGATCAGATCAAGGCGTCCACCAATTAGCTAGCGTATTTAATTTTAAAATTTGTTAGTTCGGAGTTATCTTGGATCTTGAGACTGGATTATTCGTGTGAAGTAACAACGCAGTTGAGGATCCCTGATCCGGTTCCCTCCCCCCGACAGCAGATGAGACGTGAGGAAGATGTAGAGATCACACGTATCCCTTCCCATTAGCGTCCGAGATTAGCACAAAGGAGACAATGTAGATGGAACTTGTTCTCTCTTATTCATAATAGATGGGTACACGTTCCTTTATATAGTCTTGACCCTCCAGGAGTATATTTGGTATGAGCCCATAATTATCCCTAGGGTTAGGGATTTCTCAACACTTCCCCTTGGGCGAATACCGTGATCAACTCATGCCTCATTAAAACTCCTAAAAACCCAGTGGGAAAAATATGGAGAAAGAGTGTTTAGTGTCGCTAAATATATTGTACGTGTTGCCTCATTAAAAACCACTTATGAGAAACTTCATGAAAACTCACATATGGGAAAAAGAGTACAACAAGTGTCTCCAGGACAATTTATAATCTTCAGGATTATGAAAATCAGGATCGTCGGGACCCGTGAATAAGAACAACTTTTCAGGGGCGGTCTCCCCTGAATTCTGCAAATCCCTTAGTCGTCTCATGCCAATACCACGTACATACTTTGTGAATGTAGTAAACGGTAAAGACTTAGTAAACAAATCAGTTAGATTGTCACATGACCGGACTTGCAAAATATTCACCTCGCCCTGCTTCTGAAGTTCGTGAGGAAAGAAAAATTTAGGACCTATATGCTTGGTCAGATTACTTTTAATGTAACCCGTTTGCATTTGTGCAACACATGCTGCATTATCCTCATAGATAATTGTGGGAGTTTCAATGCTACTAAGACCACACAACTTCTGGATATGGTTAGTCATTCGGCGCAGCCAAACACATTCACGTGCGGCTTCATATAATGCAATAATCTCAGCGTGGTTTGTAGATGTTGCTAGTAAAGTTTGCTTGCTCGATCGCCAGGATACAGCAGTGCCTCCACAAAGAAACACGAAACCAGTTTGCGATCTTGTATCATGTGGATCGGACAGATATCCAGCATTTGCGTACCCTACCAATCTTAAGTCAGTATTCTTCCGGAAAAATAGGCCGAGATCTTCGGTACCTTTGACGTATCTAAGTATTGTCTTAACGCCTACCCAATGTCTTCTGGTTGGGTTTGCACTATGACGAGCTAGCAAATTTACCGTGAAAGCAATATCAGGTCTTGTGCAATTTGCAAGATACATTAGTGCTCCAATGGCACTCAAATAGGGAACTTCAGGTCCTAAAAGTTCCTCGTTATCACTTTTTGGTCTAGATGGGTCTTTATCTTTCTCAAGTGATCTGACAACCATAGGTGTCTTTAGAGGATGAGCCTTTGACATATTAAATCTTTCCAGAATCTTTCTCGTGTAGGTTGACTGGTGTACAAAAATTCCTCCAGGGAGATGCTCGATTTGCAGGCCCAAGCAAAACTTGGTTTTACCCAAGTCTTTCATTTCAAACTCCGCCTTGAGGTAGGTTCTCGCCTCCTCAATATCCTCTGCACAACCTATTATGTTTATGTCATCAACATAGACTGAGATGATACAAAAACCCTTCTAAGATTTCCTAATAAATACGCAAGGGGGATCAGCGTTATTAATATGTCCCTTCTTCAGGAGGAAATCACTTAGTCGGTTGTACCACATCCGACCAGACTGTTTAAGCCCATACAACGGCCTCTGCAACTTGACGCTGTACATATTGCGATTTGTTTTAGAATCCGGAATTTTCAGTCCATCTGGAACTTTCATATAAATTTCCGAATCCAGCGTCCCATACAAGTATGCAGTCACTACGTCCATCATTTGCATTTTTAAGTTTAAACCTGCTGCCATAGATATTAAATATCGGAACGTTATGCCACTCATAACCGGAGAATATGTTTCATCGTAATTGATGCCGGGTCTCTGCGTGAACCCTTATGCTACAAGTCTCGCTTTGTATCTCACCGCCACATTGTTTTCATCCCTCTTTCGGACAAATACCCATTTGTATCCTACAGGGAATACATTTGGGGGTGTGCGGGCGACTCGCCTGAATACATGCCTCTTAGAAAGCGAGCGCAATTCTGCCTCTATCGCTTCTTTCCATTTGACCCAATCTGAGTGCTTCCGACACTCTGCCATGGACTTCGGTTCAGGATCCTCAATCGCATCAGCGATCTTAGAGACAAAATTAATGTCGACATCTGTAGTCTTTCTATTATATAGTTCTCCAGATTCAGCATAATTTATTGAGATTTCTTCAATTGAATCATCCGGCTCATCATTATTTCCCAAATTACTTGAGCCTAGTTGTTCTGTTGTCCTTGTGCTGTTATCTGAATTTGTGCGCACAGTTGCACTAGGACTCTCACCTTCAAGGTGTGTCTCTACTGGGACCACTAAATGGGGGTGCAATGCATTCTCTCTGGCAACCTGCCATTGCGGGCGTCCCCGCTTGGCTCGTACCGAGTCATCCGGATTACCTCTCCCCCTTTTCCTAGGATTGGGTACTTGGTTAGAGTTCATGCCCTCCAGGGGTATTTCCACTCTCTCCGGTGCATTAGCCGCAGGAATATGCGATTTTGACACTCATCTTATATCAGTAAATGCGTCTGGCAAATTATTTGCTAATTGTTGCAGGGTTTATTATTTTTTGAACTTCAAGTTCGGTATCTTTAGTGCGTGGATCAAGCGATTGGATGCTACTGGCACTCCATTCTATTTCCCGGCATTGTTTATGATTAAGGTACAAACCTCCCCCTAATGCCGGGAAATGTTCTTCATCGAAGATACTATCAGCGTACTGAGCCGTAAACAGATCTCCAGTTTTAGGCTCTAAATATTTGATTATGGACGGAGTTTCATAACCAACATATATCCCCAACTTCCGGTGAGGTCCCATAGTTGTATGCTGGGGTGGTGATATCGGCACATATACAGCACAGCCGAACATTCGCAGATGGGAAATCATGGGTCCTTGTCCACACGCTAATTGATGAGGGGAAGTAGAGTGGTATGCAGATGGTCTATATTAGATTAAGGCAGCAGCGTGCAACACTGCATGTCCCCAACAACTGGTGGGAAGACTGCTATCTTGTAGAAGTGGTCTGGCAATTAATTTTATTCTTTTTATTAAAGATTCAGCAAGTCCATTTTGTGTATGCACGTGAGCCACAGAATGATCTACATTTATACCAAGGGAAAGACAAAAGTCATTAAATGCTTTTGAGGTAAACTCTCCAGCATTATCCATCCTAATTGCTCGTATGCGGTTCTCCAGGAAACTAGCACGCAATCGGATGATCTGGGCAATAAGCTTTGCAAAAGCGTGGTTCCGCGTAGACAACAGGCATACGTGGCTCCACCTTGTAGAAGCATCTATAAGGACCATAAAATACCTAAATGGCCCCGACAGGGGGTGAATAAGACCACATATGTCACCTTGGATTCTCTCCAGGAAACCCAATGATTCAGTTTTTATCTTCACGTAAGAGGGTTTAGTTATTAATTTTCCTTTAGCACAAGACACGCATAGAAAGTCTTTAGGATTTTTGTGGTTTTAATGCCATGACTAGTAGAGCTTTTTATGATGTTTCGCATCATCCTTAATCCAGGGTGTCCGAGCCTTTCATGCCATATAGTAAAAGACTCGAGATTTTTAAATATAGTTGACATCGCAATATATTCTTGAGGGGGCTTAATTTTTGTGTAGTACAGTCCGGAGGAGGTGCCCAACGCTTTTTCTACCACTTTGGTCTCACATTTGTCCGATGTTGTGATATGAAGGTATTCGGCACCATTTTCACAAGCAGTTGTAATGTTGTAGCCACTACGACGAATATCTTTAAATGTGAGGAGAGTACGTACAACCCCTAGGTACAAAAATGCTTCTTCTATGAAGATGCTAGTATTATTTGGGAGCACCACAACAGCTTTGCGAGCCAGCAATCGTGGTAATATTTTCAGTCTTTTTCCGCAGTGTCTGAAAATATTTCGTCTCTCGAAGTATGGAATTTGTGGCAGCGCTATCAACTAGGCAATATTCTTCTTCGGCCTCCATTGAAGGAAAGTACGACTCTTGTTCTATTAAATAAAGTACTAATTCAATTCGTCATACGTAATGAATAAAAAAATAAGCGAACAAGAGAGAGATAATTAAAATAATACTATATCAACCAAATCATTCATGCCGATAGTTCAACAAAAAAAACTATATAAAAAAATAGAGTTGCCCAGCAGGAGCAATTATTACATCACGACCATATTTGTTCTTCTGGAAATAAAACACACTAGCTAATAGTATCTAGGTAAATGGCTGCAACGGGAACTATTCCAAGTCGAGGAGATCCTCATCCTCAAGGTCGAGGTCATCATCGCCCAAATGGATGTCTTCACCTCCCGTCGGGGCATCGCTTGCAGCAATAGGATCGACATCCATAGCTGCTGTTTCAGCAAGTTGCTTCGAAGGATCCAATGGCTCCGAGAGGTGCAATCCAGTGTTGGAATCTACAACAGCCTGGACAAAATGTGCCTCTGGATTCTGGCGCTTCTTCCACTCTTGATAAAGCTCAATCAAGTGTGGCTCGGCAGTGCAAGTACGACACCAATGCTTTTGGGATCCACAACGAAAACATCCCACATTTGAATGCTTTCCCCTATTTGCATCGCCTTTGGGGCCCTTCGGGGACTTGCCTTTACCATTGCCATTGTGCTTCTGGCCTCCATTCATGTGCTTCTTAAACTTTCCACCTTTTGGCCCTTGCTGACCATGCTTTTGGCCCTTGTTTCTGAAAGGACCCTTACCCTTGCTGTTGTGAAAACTGGCATGTGCTTCAGGTTGTGCCTGTGTCCCAGCAGGGCGCATGTTGAAGTTCTTCATCAAGAGCTCATTCTAAACCTCGGTAGCAAGTAACACATTAACGAGATCACAGTACTTCATGTACTTGTTGTTGCGATACTGCTGTTGGAGTACCATATTAGAGGGATGGAAAGTCTCGAGAGTTTTCTCGATCATCTCGAGCTCAGTGACAACTTGGCCACAGAAGCGAAGCTGAGCCACGATACGGTGAATTGCAGTGTTATATGCCTCGATGGTCTTGTAGTCAAGGAAATGGAGTTGAGCCCAATCACGCCTAGCCTGTGGAAGGAGCACCGCCTTCTGCTTGCCGAAGCGCTCCTGAAGCTTCGACCACAATACCAGGGGGTCTCGCACCTCCAGGTACTCCATCTTCAGGTCAGGGTGGATGTGATGCCTCAGGAAGATGCAGGCTTTTGCCTTCTCATGGAGCAGCGGAGTAGGGACACCGGCAGCAGTCCTGGCGAGTGTGGAAGTCAGTTGCATCACCTCCAGGTGGAACTCGCAGTCGAGTGCCCATGTCTGGTAGTTCTTGCCGTTCAGCTCAAGAACCTTAAACTCCGTCTTGTTGATCGCAGCCATCACCTATATTCATGCAAATTAACTTCCGGTAAATATGCATGAAAAATTATTTAAAGCCGTGCGGACAGGTCATATTAAAATGCTTTGTAAAAAAGAATTTCTGCTAAGTATTAAAAACATTGGTAAAAAAATGCAGAAACAAAGCAACGTAAAAGCAGCCAACAGAGCTGCGGCGACATTGCTAGTTGGCCATCAGGGCCATGGCAGCGGCGACGCCAGATAGTCTACATGACTGCAACGTGGCCTAGACTGATCCTAATTTTTTTTTGAACAAACACCGTGGGGCAAAGCCCCCGGCAACAAGAAAATATATTAAGCTTAATAGGACAGGAGTTACGAAGCAAACTTACAGGAGGCCTAACCAGGAGTTAGGAAGGAAAGGAAAAAAAGAAGAAAGCAAAAAACACAAAGAAGTTACAAGGCACGAAGCCAAAGCTTAATTGAGGAGTGATAAACTGGCTTGATTCTGATGAGATGATCCTTAACAAGGGACACAAAATCGGCCTTCCAAGCAGCTAGGCGTGGAGGTTTCCTGTTAAAGATAACATCATTTCTCTGATTCCACAAGCACCATGCACCAATCATAAAAATCTCCATGAAAAAAGGCTGTCCAAAGGCATGCTTAGCCTGAAAGAGCCTCTGATGAATGTTTAAGTTCTCCTCCCAAACAATACCAAGCATAAACCACCTGCTAACTGCAGAGGGACAATCAAAGAACAGATGATCAGCTGTTTCCTCAATACAGTTCTGACACATGACACAATTATACCCTTCCTCAAGCACTTTCCTTCTTCTCCTCAGGATGTTTCTTGTGTTTAATCTATCATTTAGAAGCAGCCAAGCAAAGAACTTAATCTTAGGAACACACTTGGAATCCCAAATCCAGATAATGGTTCTGGTAGGTCTGATCTCTCTAAACTTATACTGATAGTAGTGACTTGCACTGTACCTCTGCTGCCCCCAAATGTAGTGCCAGGAGTCATTGAATTCTGGATCAATAGGAGGGAGGTGGCTAAGGAAATCTTGTAGTTCAAGGAACTCATTGTATGCAGCCCTAGACATAGGAATTCTGAAGCAATCAATCAAATTGGCAGCATGTCTAATGCTCCATAAGGAGATGGCTGGGTCTTTAGCAAACTGTAGGAGGTGAGGGAACCTCTCAGAGTGAATAACACCATTAATGATATCTTCCTAGAAGCTCAGTGTATCACCCTGGTTAGGGTTGCAAATTGCCACTCCTCTGAGTTGCAAATTAGACTGATCCTAATTAACATGCCTAGAGAAATATTGTTTTGATTTCACTCTCCTTATCCAATCTCTATCTTTGAACCCACTTATGCCATCCTATATATCTTCCGGAAGGCAACTTCTAGTGTTTGAGATTCGTGCAACTAACCATAATCATTGGATCCAACTGAACCCTAGCCTCACACACCTTCACTCTCCTCCCTCCCTTGCCTCCCACCGCCGCCTCACCCCTGCGCGGCACCGCGCCGCCCAATGCGCGCTCGCCGGAGCCTTGCGCCGGCGAGCTCCTTCCCCGACCCTCCTCCACCACACACCGCTGCGCCCCCACATTGTGACGGCCGTCCCCGACCTGCGGCCGCCGCGCCCCGGTCAGCCCGCGCACCGGTGCTCCGCCGGGCGGCCGCCGCGAGCTTTGCGCGCGCCACCATGGCCGGCAGCGGAGGAGCTCGACACGCCGATTGTAACGACCCGGGTTTTCGGTGAGGAAAACCCGACTCCCTGTACCCTTGTGATAGTCCCTGGATCAGTGGCTATCACGTACAGAACTCATTACAGTATAATATCATTTCCATACAACAAAATCAGAGTACAAAATAGAATATTTACATCCGAAACAACTCGGTATATGAATTTAGTACAAGCCCCTTGGGCTAAGCGACAAGTAGAAATCCTGTGTAGCGGTAGCTAGGGCTTCAAGTCTTCATCTTCAATCTTCACCACTGGCATCCTTGAGCGAAGCAACGCAACCCTTCCTTCATGGATTCCTCAAACTCGGACTCTCACTCCAAGTCCAATCCTGCACACTCACAAAACTATCCCCAAGGAATGGGATAGGTTCACGTCACCGACTGTATGCAGCTTTAAGTGGCCTAACTCTAAAAGGTAAGAAAAGTGACAAGGTAAAAGCTCAGGTTTCCTATGCAGCAGCAGTGAAGCATAAATGGAAATCATCTCCATATAAGTCCCAATCCATACTCTCATCACAACTCGGGAACACCTGGTACCCCAGGGACCCGTCTCCACATCCTATCTCCATCTAGGGTCGATGCGAGAACTTCCTCTCCTCGCACCTCAATTATTGCAATCGGATCCGCGAGGTAGAGGGAGCAACTCTCCTCTCCCCGACTGCAACCACGGCTCACCACGCTCTCATCTACAGGGGGAGGTAGAAATCCCAAAACATGAGGACAAAGCTATCAAGGGACATTGTCAGGCATACACCCCGGGTACCTGCAAGGAAGGAGGAAGGCGGACTCCTCTTAGAATTCCCGTGTAATCCTACTAGGACGCATACCGTGTAATCCTATTATGACTCTTACCTTGTAACCGACTAGGAACCCGCCCCCTGGACTATATAAAGGAGAGCCGGGTACCTAGGAACACATCCACAATCCCTTCGGGGAACAACACTCAGGCGCAGGGCGCAATACTACTCCAAACAGGATGTAGGGTACGCTACTCTGGCTACCCGAACCTGTATAAATCTTGTGTCCTGTGTCCCCGCACATACCTTCGAGTTCCCGGTCTGGCGATCCCCACTATCTACTCTCCGACGGGTACCCCCTATGAAAGTTGCCGGATATAAAACTCCGACATTGGCGCCCACCGTGGGGCCATCGTCACGACTATTGGGCGAATTCGAAGGACATTATCAAAAAATCAATCTGCTCGTCGGGTTCGAAGCAGCAAGCTGAAGATGAAGTTGTCGACGAAATTTTTTTTCGAGCGCAAACATGCACAAGCTCGAATCCGTATCAAGCGGAGTCGTCAACTACCAATTCGATCCTATGTCGCTGTAGCTGTCAGGTGGAACAGTCTCGATTCGCCGAATTCTTTTTCTAGTCGGAGATTGAGAGCTCGTGATCCCATCTAAAAAAAGCTACATCAGGCCAGCTCGTAATTGGAAGTCCAAAGCAAATTCAAGTCCGTGTCCAAGTCGCTGAAGGCTCCAGAGTCCAGACCTGCGGTTGTGCTCCATGCACGCACTTCAGGTTGAACCATGACGCAAGCACATGAAGACCAATGGCTCTTTGCCTGACGCACACAAGAGACGTACGCAAGCACTAATACGGTCACGTGCGACTACTCAACTCGCCGACGACTACCTCGACTACTCATCTTGACTAGTCTCAACCAGAAAACTAGTCGAGGACGGCTCCCGCGGCATCAACAACTAGTCGGATCCACCTCCGACTAGTCGACTTCACCAGCAACCGTCGTGACTCCATCACCGACCGCCACGGCTTCGTCGACACTCGTCCACGAATCAAGCTAAGTCACTTATTTCAATAATTATTTTTCTTTGGCTTGTTTTCCACATACAGGAACCAACATCAAAGACTACTTCGTGTACGCCTCTCGACGGCTACCTGCCAGCAGAGCTACACCGTGCCAATTATTCCTTGGGGATGTTAACCGACTGCCACAGGCTTGGTGCACCAAATTAGGAGGCTCTTGCCACGACGTTTCATGTACTGAGTGCTGGAGGCGCACAACGGCTACACCCTGAGGAGGCACTGCGCAATCTTGCTCTCCGCCATGCGGAACAACGAGCAATCGCGCTCTCTCCTGTCGCCATGCCGACTACCTTTGTCTACCTCTTAATGGTCTCGCTTCAGTAGCACATGCCTCAATCTGTGCAAAGCCTCGGCTCTCCTGTCATGCCTTCATGCCCATAACTGGCTATGGCTAAACAGAAACCTAACAGAGACCATGTGCTTAACCGCATCAGGCTAACTACTTAGCGACTAACGACCGCTACAAGAGCATGACACATGACATTTACATTTATATTCATATTTGTATTTGTAATAAGTAGATTCAATTTCTACAAAAATGCTACATAATGTATGCATCTTTACTTTCAGGTCAAGTTCTGGCGACGACTTCCCAGGACGCTCCGCGTACCTCCACCGGTGCGGCTAGTTCCCAAACTCAGGGGCTACGCACCAAATCACTACTCGACAACAACTCGAGTAGTCTCCGCTAGCTCTCTAGCTCGGGGGCTCAGCAACAACAACTACTCGACGTGGCTCCTACGGCTCATCTGGCGATGAGCTCGGGGGCTGAACGCTACAAGAGTACTCGGATGATGACTTCCGCAGACACTGAAGACCCTTGGATTGATTCTTCGATCGTTCCAAGGCTCGGGGGCTACTAGGCTATACCCATCAATTGATTTTTTTCAAAGACGGAATATTCAGATTCAATATTGACCCTCAGCCTGATTCTTCGACTCAACCTAAGGCTCGGGGGCTACTCCATATGGAGTGCGATTTTGCAATCACACTTCCATATAATCTCGACTTCAAGACTGATGAGCTAGACCACCTTCCAGCCTCGTGGCAGTTCAAGTACTATTGAAGACTTCTCCGAGCAGTACTCGAGGACGCTCAAGAACTACTCGAAGAAGCTTCAAGACTACTCGAACTACTACTCTCGACTACAAAGTGCTCGGGGGCTTGTCGGGCATACACCCCGGGTACCTGCAAGGAAGGAGGAAGGCGGACTCCTCTTAGAATTCCCTTGTAATCCTACTAGGATGCATACCGTGTAATCATATTAGGACTCCTACCTTGTAACCGACTAGGAACCCGCCCCCTGGACTATATAAAGGAGGGTCGGGTACCTAGGAACACATCCACAATCCCTTCGGGGAACAACACTCAGGCGCAGGGCGCAATACTACTCCAAACAGGATGTAGGGTACGCTACTCTGGCTACCCGAACCTATATAAATCTTGTGTCCTGTGTCCCCGCACATACTTTCGAGTTCCCGGTCTGGCGATCCCCACTATCTACTCTCCGACGGGTACCCCCTATGGAGGTTGCCGGATATAAAACTCCGACAGACATGTCCATGACCGAGGACGCGACTATAGCTATAGATCGAACAACTCTGCAGAGCGTGTACACCTGTACCCAACCCGGGATGGAGCCCAGTCGGTAGCGAACCGACCAAACCCACCCTACCGTGCGAACTCTCGGTAGTTACGGTCCCATCCTGCATCCGGCCCTCAAAGCGATCCCCTTCGCAAAGGGAATTGCACCGAAACTGTGAAATGCCCCTGTGTGGCCACACGGGAGACGCACTGAGAGAAGGTGGTCTCACTCCCACCTCTCCCCCACTGATACCCTCTATCCTGCTGGCAGGTATGGTCCCACACTTGCCGAGCTCAACTCGGCCCTAACCCCACTCTCGGCGAGGTGGTGTGTATGTAAAGGTCCCATGAAAAGGTCTGTCCACTCGCTTTCAGACCGGGGCGAGCTCATGTCCTCCAAGCGTAAGTAAAACCCCAACACCTGTGCTCCAAAAACCGTAAAAGTGGGAATGCACTGAGGAGTGCACCCTCATCCCCGATCCCAGATTGGTTGTTTCGAGCTCACCCCCGCCAAAGTACCCAAAACGCCTTCTCCTGCCGGTTTTTACCCCACGCACGCCAAGAACCACTATTCCCATCCCAACACATGCATCGCGAAGCTCAGCGTATGTACACGCTTATATATATAGTAGTAGTAGGGCAATCAAGGATAGGATAATTAAAGAAGGCCGTGCAAGGTTCATCATCATGCACTTAAAGTAAAGCGCTAGCATTCTACATAGCAATGCCTAATAGGTACTCAGAATCAGTCGGGCGTGAACACCTGTGTGCAAGTAGTCGTCGTAGTTTCCGTAGTTGTTCTCGATCTTCTGGCTTGACTCCTCGGCTCCGAAAATCCCTAGATTTGCAAATATAAATAAACACGGTGTCTAGATGAAATAACTCCAAAGAGAAGCAATAAAGAACCAAATAACTCCAAAAGCTAGTCTAACGGGTGCTTCACGATTTTAGAAGAATAGAGAAACTGATTTCATATTTTTCTAAGGTAGAAACAATTTATTATGGATTTTCAAATAAAGAAATATTTTATGAATTTAATTATTTGCGATAAAGCACAGAAAACACAAGTCAGCAAGCTAGAGAACCATAAGCTGGATTTTGGGTAGGTCTGCAGGCTAAGTTGACTAGTCAACGGTCGTTGTTGACCAAGTCAAAAATGAAGGCCAAAGGTCAACCGGACCCCACAAGTCACCCTGTGGGTCCCGTATGTCCGATTAGAGAGATTAAGCAGGACATATCAGCTAGAAGCGATGTGGTGTGGTTGAGAAACTTGACGAACCTAGCTCAAGTTGGAACATGGCAGAAGTGTGGCATGGCCGACGGCTTGGTTAGCGCACGCGTCGTGCATGGCGAAGGTGTGGTATAGCCGCGGCGAAAGGTATGGTCGGGACTTGAAAGACTAAGAACAGACACCTGGTTCAAAGATTAAGGATCGGAGGAAAAGAGTATGTGCTGCTATTTAGCAAAGCAACGCGCAGCCTAGGTGGATTAAGGGTCACGGTCAGCATGGACATGACCCAAGAGCAAAAGCTTGCATGGTTTGTGGCAAGAACACAAGCTAGAACAACTAGTATGCACACTAGCTAGTACTTCAACACACAGGTTAAACAGGCGCAGCTTTTGCCTATTGGCAAAGAAGGCCACAACGACATCTACCTGAATGCTGTTTGAAAGCATGCCGACACAAGAGTTGCAGGGGAACAAGGAATTAACTTGCTGCCCTAGCAAGCTTGCGGTCAGCAGGTTTGGAAACTACAAGCTAAGCTTTTAGGTCGGTTGGCCTATGTATGTTAAAGATGGCTGCATGGCTGAATTTAGAGGCAAAACACATGTCAAACATGTGACACATATTAAGGGATTCGGTGGCTCTGGTAGCAGGTTGAGCAAAACTTCTACATGCTGATTAAATTAGCACGTACATGTCCTGGAATTAAATCAGGGCTGCTCCACATGCTAGCTGCTTGTTTCCTGCACGGGCTGTAGCTCTGTGCATTGCAACAAAACAAGGCCATGCATAAGCAAGGCAGCAGGAAGAAAGGAAGATTACAGCTCAGGAAAAGGTAGGAACTGTTGCTAGCTAGCAACGTACAGGTAAGGTAAGGCTAAAGATGGATTAGCACGTACATGTACTTCCAGCACATATACGACTGGCACACTTGCTTGTTTATGCACAGTACTCAAGCTAGCAGTCCAGCACGGGACTGAGACTTTGTGGTCTCCAAAACAGAACAGAACAAGGCAAAGGATCAAGCTTAGACTGATGGCATAAGCAAGAGTTCTAGCTTCTAGCATGGGATTTATGCTTCATGCTTTGAAAGAGACCCTACCGCAGGTTAGGGATAAAAAGGAGAAAGCTTGCAGTGGCTTGGTTAAAAGCGAAGCACAGAAACCATTAGCTTCATGCCACTAAGTGAATTGCTGTCACTTGTGGCCGGCAGTTGCTCAGCGAAATGCCCCAGAGGCACTCCGCAGCGGCAACGGCCCCGCCGGCGGCGGCTTCATCGAAGGCCGGTGAGAGAAGACGGCGGCAGGGTCTAGGAGGGTTAGAGGATCCGCTAGGAGGGTTAAAGGTTCGGGATTTGTCGACCCTTAAGTGTGGCGCACGCCATGACCAGCAGTACGAAGAGCGGACAGATCACCGACGTGTTGGTAGTTGCACGTGGGTGTGCCAGGCGTCTGCACGGGTTGGTGCTGTGCTCGACAACGACGCACGCGCAAAGCACACGACGGCGAGAACATCAAGGCGATGGAGCAGAGAAGATCGGCGGCACTGGCCAGGGTGCTAGCACCGGCGTGCTCGCTTGCAAGCGTGCGTGTGTTTGGGATGAGGTTCGAGGGAAAGCCCAAAAGGTGAGGCCTTACCTCCCGAAGGTGGACTCGTACGCGTGCAGGCCGACGACTAGGCCACAGTGGCGACTCGGCACGGCGTGTACGTGACGATGGTCGGCTAGGGACGATGGTGGCAATTCGCGTGCGCGCGTCGACGTGTACGCTGGGCCGGTGTGAAGAACAGGGCGCACGCGTTCTGGCCAAAGAAAAGCCCTCGGCGACGAGTTCGATGACGGTACGTGCACAGAGCTTGCGATGGCGAACTAGGATACTCGGCAAGGCGAGCCTAGGGTTTCGATCAAGGCACAGATAGATGCGACCTTCGGCCAGAATCCGGCACAACGGCGACAACAGGTTTCCAGGCGGCGAAGCAAAGCAGGACGACGTTGCTGGCTTGGGTGCCAGCGCCGGTGTACTTGCTCGCGTGCGTGTGTGTGGACAAGCGCGAGCACAGGTTCAAGATGGCGTTCACACATGCAAGCCGAAGAAAAGCCCTCGGCGGCGAACTCTGGGCGAGATGGACGGAGCGGCGGCTTGGCCCGACTCACACGCGCACAAACGTGTGCACGGTTCGAGGTTGGGCACGGCGGGCCAAAGGCAAAGCCTTTTGCCTCCCTGTGCGTGTGTGCACGCGAGTGCACAAAGACCCCCCTCCCCCCCTGAGTTTATTGGGCATGGCCAGGAGGTGCTCGACGAAACGCCCCAAAGGGACGGCGGAGCGGCAAAGCTTGCCGGCGGCGGGATACTCCGGCGGCAGGTCAACAGATGACCCGACGAGGTTTAGAAAGGACTAGGGTTTCTCCTAGGGTGGTTCAAGGCTCAAGCTTGGCCGGTCTGGGGTACGGCTCGCTCGGCAACGAGAGTACTAGGGCAGCGGTGACTAAGGACGTCGCCGGTGCGCCTGTCCTCGAGCATGGGTGCGTGCGCGGGCTTGCACTGAGGAACAAAGCCCAAAAGGAAGGCTTTGACTTTCCTGGGTGATGGCGTGCGCGTGCCGACCGGGACCTGGGCCAAGGCGGCACCTTGCCCGGCGTGCGCACGGTGGCGGAACGGAAAAAGGACGGCGACTTGGTTTGGCTTGTGCACGCGCAGGCGAGCGCACGGTGGACGGTGCTCTCGGCGCGGTCGGGAACGGCCGGTGCTCACAACTCAACGCGGCGAGCGCACGACAGCTGGGACAAACAGAGGTGACGGTCGAGCGGGGGTGCGCGCGCGCGGTCAACGGCAGCGGCACCTGCAGGCGTAAGGCTCGACTCGACAGTCGGCACACAAGTGACGGCATCTGCGCGGCGGCGCGAAGCAAAGCAGGCACAGGTTCGGCTCAGTCTCTCGGGCTTGGCCCATTTCTTCTCCGCGGCACGACGGCCGGCACACAGAGTAGGAGAAGGGACATGGCATGCTCACCTAGGGGTCCTGGTTGTTGCGGTGAATGGCGGTGAGGACGGTGGAGCAGGACGGCGGTGGTTCGGCTTGAAGCAGAGGAAGCAGGGCGCGAACATGGCGACGACTCCGCTCGGTCCTCCGAGTCCACAGCAGCAACGACATCCTCCACAGGGTCGGCAGCTCCGGCTCCTTTCCCCGTCGTCGCGGCGGCTCGGACTTCCCCACGGCGAGCTCCTCTGGCAGCGGTCTTGGCTGCACAGGTCGGTGACGAGGGCGGCCCCGATGTCGTGGTACTGCCTCTCGGCGACTCCCACGGGCGCGGCGACCTCCGGCTCCATGGCACGGCGACCCCGGCTTCAGGGCGGCGACGCTGGTCTTCTCGGGTCAGCGGCGCGGGCAGCTCCGACGGCTTCAGTCTTCTTTTCCCCGCCTCCTACTTCTCCTTCAAGCGGCGGCAGGGAGATGGCGACAACGCCCACGGCCCTGTGCGGCTCCCTGGAGCAACAGCTCCGGCTTCTCCCCCACTGCTCCTTCCTCTTCTTCACGAACTGCGGCGCGGCTCTGGGATGGCTCCCACGGCGGGGGCAGCTAAGGTCCCTGGCGCCCGGGGCAGCGGCCCGGTCTTCTCCCCTTCCTTCTCTCTCTCCTCTCCTCCTCCTCTTCTCTGATTCATGGTGGTGGCGGCGGATTTGGATGGGGATTCACCCCAGGCGGCGGCGAAACAGGGAGCTGGGGATGGGATTTAAAGGGCGGCCGGCTAGGGTTTGAGGCGCAGGTGGACGGCGGCGATCTCCGGCATCCGTGCCCAGGGGCCGCGGCGTGCATCTGGCGGGCGCAGGCGAGCACGGTGCGGGGCAGAGGGGCGACATTGCCGCGGCGCCTGCGTGCGTCACGGGAGAAAGAAAGGAGAACAGGAGAAAGGATGGTGGCTGACGCGTGGGGTCCACATGGCGGTGACATAAAGAGAGGGGTAGGTGGGAGGCAGGCCGGCGGGTTGAAAGGCCTGTTGGGCCGCGGGTTTCGCTGGCCGGCGGTGAGAGAAAGAGGTCTTCCGGTGAACTTCTGCGAGAAGCTCAGGGGCCTCCTGCGGACTTGACAAACCAGATAGGAAAAAGGATTAGGCCCAGCTGCGAAGGAGGTTTTCCTATTTCTCTTATCCTTATACCTTATATATTCACAACTCAAATTTGAATTTAGAATTCAAATTCGAGTCACACTCAAGTAAAATCCAAATAAATTTCAATAAACTCCAGAGTTCTCACACTAACAATTTATAATTCCTAAATTTATTATCTTGCGCAAAATAATTCTAAGAATTTGGGGAAGGCTCAAAGAAGACATCCTTACAAATTAAATGAGCACTCATATTTAAACAAAAATTTTGAAATTCACATTTTTGGAAACATTAACATTCCGGAAAAATCTGGGATGTTACACCGGTGGTGAGAAGCGTCCAAAAATATTGTCCAACATTTCCAAAAAAATGTTGCAACATTTTGCAAAATGTTGACAAAAAATAGTTGACGAAACCAACATTTCTAAAAAATGTTGGAAAATTTCTGAAAAATATTGAAACATTTTTAATTAATAGTCATGAGGTGGACTGGTGGAAAAAACATACATTTAGATGGGTTTTGGTGGAATAGAAGTTCATCCCCTTATCCACCTTTCGGTAGCCATATAGAAGTCCCGATTTTCTACCGCTAAAATTCACAAATATGAAATAAATGAGATGTATCTCCTAAAAATAATATTCAAATTAAAAGTCACTACTACATGTGCGTTTGGTTGACCTCACAGAGCTGATTCTGATATGCTGATTTCACCACGAACTCTGCCAAATAGTTTTTGAAAGAGTAAATCTTTATTGATTCTATAAAGTGATTCTCTTAAATGAACTAGTAAGACGTTAAAAATTAGATTCTCCTGATTTCGTGAAGTGATTCTCCATCTTGATTTTAAGAGAAAACAATGGGTGTGGCACTGCCACACCATTATGGGGCCAACCGGTGGTTAATGATTTACTAGCAATAGAATTTGACGGAGTAGTTTTCTGCTGCTTGCATGTTTGCGTATAACCGAAAGAGAGTGGATCTAAGTAGTTAGAAATGAAAAATAAAAGATTATTTAATTAGGTGTTGTAGCATATGTATAATAATATTATCACAAGTCACAACTAGTTGCACCAAATGTTTAAAATGGACCATCGGAACATCGACGGTACCAACTTTTACTAGCCATTCGAAGCAATGTCTATTTGAGGCCATGTGGCAATTTATACCTCCATCAGGGCGACAAGTGTGCGTTGTGCCCCTTAGCTCCCCTGCCCGCCAGACTTCAATGACTGCCACCCCAGGTAGCGGTGAGGCCGAAATTGGCTCCCAAGTCTTCCTCTCTCCCTACACTTACATTCTCTCTCCCTCTCCACTTCAATGTCGCAAACTCTAGGTGCCGCCACGCCGGAGTCCGCCGCCGCCCGCCGACTGTGGGTGGTATATCCACCATCCCTGGGCTCGGATCCTTGCTGCGGGGGCTCCTTCCCTAATGTTGGCCACCTCATCTCGCCCCTTCTGCGCCAATGGAGGTTCGATAGCCGCTGCTGGGAGTCAGCTACCTCCCTGGCGACTGAATATGTGGATTCTTGGCTGGAATCGCCAGTCTACATGGGAGGAATGTTGTACCCCCTCCGCGTCTTTCGTTGGTGGGAGGTAGGGATGGAAAGTGGTATGTGGTTAACTCAGCTATTCGAATTCGTATCTGCTAAAATATTAATGTGGTTATTCGTATCCGTGTCAAATTGCTAATATGGATACTGAAATGAATGTATCCGAATTCGTTTTTCACTATTTTTCTTTATCCGAATCCACATCCGTATTCGAAATAATTGTGGATATCCGACAACTATTCGTATCCGTGAGAATAACGTAAAGTTAGCTTTATGGTTAATGCCTATTAATATTAATTTCAATATTACAAAAGATATAAAAAAATTAAGTTTAACACATTTTAATATAACATAATTTTCAAATAAATATATTTGTTGAAGTAAATGAGTTTTAAATACTATATTTTATTTATTCATTGATGTAAATTATTTTATATACTTCAATTTTATTTATTTCTTACCAAATATCAATACATTTATTTGAGTTTTTCTTTATTTCTAGTTTAGTTTATTATTTATATATTTATTTATTAAAATAATTATGGATAAATATGTTATTTTTGACCCGGAATATTCATATACATGGTCGTACTTTAATCTCTACCCTTTTAATGATTTTGTTCTTCTAAAATCATCCATAAACAAATGGAGAATTGCTATTGCGCAAATCGAGTGGATATCCGAATGCGAATTCAAATTCGAAGTATTCATTTTGCATTCACATTCGAGTATATTCGAATCCGAATTCGTATTCGTAAAAAAATGTGGATATCCGACTAAAAACATTCGAATTCTATCCGTATCCGCGCTATTTCCATCCTTGGTGGGAGGTGCCAAGAACAGCTCTGCGCCTCCCCCCTTGCTTCTGCCCACTCCGCGTCTACCGCCGATGGGAGGTGCCAGGGATGGATGCAAGCCCATCAGGGGGCGGGGGGCTGTGCGCCACCATCTGCCACCACGGGTGCCTCTGGTGGTGGCATGGGACCCCTTTACTTTTGGTGGCAGTGGCATTCTAAAGGGAGGGAATGGGGATAGACGAAAGCCCTTTGCCTGCTTGCGGGTCAGAGACAGGGATGCCTCCGAGCACCGCTTACCTTCTTGAAGGAGTCAGTCATTCCCTTCTTCCCTCTCCTCTAGTCAGCTTTTCGGGTGAAAGCTTTGACCATGTTGGTCGGACGATGATGGAGCCAGTGTCGTCGCCCCCTCATTGGAGGCGTCGTCCTAGAAGCTCTACAGGCTTGTTGCCATCACTTCTGTTCTCGTACTTTGTCCAGCCAAGGTCCTCGTGGTGGCCCACTACTTTGGGGGAATTCTTCTTCTGTGCCTCTCTGATCTCCATATCATCATCTCATCAGATTACTTAGGTCGTTGTCATCTGGTAGATGCTTGGCCGCCCTCTCTACACTAGCGGATGTTTTGTTGCCACAGTCATGCTGGTTGGGTGGATGCTTTGCCACCGTTGTCTGGGAGGATGCTTTGTTGCTGTGTTCCTGTTGTCTTGCTTTGGGCAGATGCTTTGCCGCCAGAGTCGTGCTAGTTGGGTGAATGCACTGTCACTATTGTCTAGGTGGATGCTTTGCCGCTGTGTTCCAGCTATTTGGATGGATGCTTTGCCATCATGGGGTTCCGAGACCATTTGTTTCCATGTCATGGTTGTATCCATTTGCAGGTTCAGGAGAATGGTTGCGTCTAGGTTTGTGGGTTGGAGTTTGATTCCTCTTTGTTTGCCAGAGTGTGGTAATTGTTTGTGTGTTTCTTCGGTGTTGCTCTTACTTTAGTCCATTGTGGTCTCGTGTTGGCCAACCTCTGTTTGGCTTCATTAAGATTATGTATGTAACTGCTTTCTTCTTAATGAAATAAGTGCTATGGCACGACCGCAAAAAATACCCCCACCACTCTCCCATTTGGAGGAAGTGTGCATGAGTTCATTGAAGAGCACGACACGTAAAGAACACATCCAAGCCACCAAAAGTGCTTAAGTGATCCATAAAAGGTTCAACACAAGCTTAGAAGAGTGAGAAATTGTAGGATAGGCCTACAAACGAGTGAGTGCAAGGTGTACAATGAACGTGCTCAAATAAAAGAAACGTGGAAGCGGGTGGCGACCACGAAATTAGCTACAAATCACTCAAAATAATCCTATACCACGTTTCCATGAATAGAAATGAACCACGTTTCCATGAAGAGTTCAATGACCCAAACAGCCATAGCTCCATATTCCAGGCTCCGAGCCACGTCAACCGAACGACAATTTTTGTGTTAGGTTGTATGGATTCTGGGCCATTATTCTAACAAGACTAGGTGATTCCCCGCGCGTTGCTGCGGGATTTGAAATAATTTTTACAGCTACTTTATCACTAAAACAAAGTAGTGATAGTACCGTTTTATAAAAATAGTTTGTAAAGATTTACCTATGGTAGAGGTGGATGTCTGCTCTTTTATGTGTGAATGACAAAGTTTGTCCATCATGAGCAATTTGCAAAAACTCACTTTGCGCCATGTGTGCTCCTTGCATCTCGAAGATTTCTCTCCTCTCTTCCTTCTGACCTTGCTAGCCCTTTTGATGATTATAGAATCGCTCTCATGTGTATACTATCATTGCTTTGTTCTAATTCTTTTCGGGTGAGTCCAGTACCTTCTTCTACCGGTGAGCAGGTGTAGTCCTCCCCTAGTCGTGGCTCTGGAAGACCCTCAGGATGTGCGCGTTACTTCCTGCATGCACGATTACGGAACAACACAACGAATCAACATGTTTGCATCATCTGCAGAAACTACCCAAAAAATTGAAACTGTACGGCTGTAGTAGCAAAGCATAGATGGTTTCGAGGTTCCTGAACATTGCCCGGAAAAGAATAACGTCAGGTTTATGGAATAGCAAGAGCTTGTGCCGACGGCCTGCATCCTAACACGTACCACATCATCTTCATGGGACCAAACGTTGTACGTCGTAAACTTGATCTGCCTAGCGGACGCCATGGCTTGAGACTGATGATATTGTCCATTGCTTACAACGCTATCTCCAAGAGTTTGCCAAATTTTACTTGGCAAATCTTGTGTTTTGCCAACTTCTAAAAAGGTATGCCAAGTAAAAAAAAAGTTCATCTCCAACAATTTGGCATAATTCACTTGCCAAACCCAGATCTAACTTACATCAGGAATCCTGAAAGAAACAAAATTATGTTTATTCCCTTCCACCTCTTGGAAACTTACATCAGGAATCCTTCTCTATTCTTTATTTCTTTTTCACCCTCCCACCTAGAGGGAAACGCCGATGGCAACCACGATCCGCGCGCGCATATATGCTCGTGGGGAGGTGAGTTTTGCCAAGTTTCTATTTTTGCCAAGTTGGTTTGCCAAACTGTTGGAGGCCAATTTTTATCATTTTGCCAAAATTAGATGGATGCCAAGTTGATTTGCCAAACTGTTGGAGTTGCTCTAAAGGAAGCACTTGGACTCTATCTCTTCACTTATTAATTCAAGGAAAAGACCAAGATGAAGAGGGCACTGTTATCGCCTTCTCATAAGACTGTCTCCAGCAGCATCTGTATGCCCTGCTGCATCTGCAAATTGCAGAACGAAACGCCACTGTACAGCCTCCAGCGGATGCTGGATCGGGTGCTGCAAATTGCGGTAGCTGCCCCTTCAACGCGCATTCCTGGGGGGTTCTGCTCCTCGCTGCAAACCAACTGTCGCCTCCCACCCCCGCCTCGTCCATCCCGCACGCCCTCTTCCCTTCTCCACGCCTCCACCCCTCGGCCGCCCACCACCACGCCGCATCCTTCCGCGGCCGCCCACCACCACCCCGTGGCCGCCCACCACCACCCCGCCGCCTCCACCACCCCCGCCGCCTCCTTCCCTGGGCGCAAGACAGCGGAGGAGCTTGAGGCCGCCGCCGCCCGTGGGGAGAACCGCTGGCTCCCCGGCGTCGCTCGATTTAGACGGCGACGGGAGTAGGGGCGCGGCGGGCCCCGGACCACCGCGACTTAGATCCGGCGGCGGGACCCGGACGGCGCCAGGCGGAGTAGGCGTGTGGCGGGGCCCGGACCTCTGCGACGCAGATCCGGCGGCGTTGACCTGCGGGGCTCGATTGGCGGAGGCGGAGCAATCCGGCGGTGGAGGTCCGGCCGGTCGCGGGGGAAGGCGTGGTGGAGTGGATTGCGGTGGCAGCCGGCCATGGCTTCCGTCGGGGTTGAGCCGAGCCCCACCGGCCGCCGCGTCCCCGCGGGAGGCCGCGCACCACTGCAGGAGGGAGGGAGGAGTCGCCCAGGCACGTCTCCGCCGGCGGCGCCCTGCCTCGATTCGCAGCCTGTGGTGGAGCGGAGAAGCAAAGGAACCGCGGGAGGCAACTGATTTCACCGATGCGCGACTGGATTGCGTCGTCTGCTGGAGGCCATCTTCATTTGAGCGACGGGATTCTCCTGTTTGCTTTCCTCATACACGATGCAGATGGGTAACGTTGCTGGAGACAGTCTAATACTCCAACGTAAAATTAAAATCGGATGCTGTGCCACTACCAATACTTACCACTATTGGAGGCTCTTGATCTCCCATGTGATGGGCACTCTTATTGTGTTCTCATAATACTCCAATGTAAATTAAAATCGGCAGTGCAGCATTGAGTAAAGAGAGGGGAGGGAGGCTGCTGCTGTGGCAACTTGAGGTTGGAGAGAATTCCCTATTGGGATCACTTATATAGTTTTGTATGATGATAATGATTCGTTGGGCCGCACTCCAAGTCATTCCGGCCTAATCGAACGGGCCCAAGCAAAAATGTCCAGCCCTCGAACATTTGTTGGTCTTTAACAGCCCTTGAACATTTGGTTTGTAGAATTGAAATTGCGCACTTTCAGACTATTTTAGGTGTCAGTGTCACCCGTGTGCTGCCCTTACAAGTTGCAACATTTACCACGTGTTTGTACTATTTACGAATTTACCTGGGCAAGTAGACATATTCAAACGGAAATAAGCTCCTTTCTTTCTTCAGCAGAGGTACTTGAGCTTAATTAATAGGCTGACATCATGGATTATTGGAAGTTTACTAGCAACTTTGGCATACATGTGCAAGAAACAACGGCCTTAATTAGCTGTAGCCCAAGTCCACTCTTGTGTGTACTGGGTGCAAGCCGAATTGGCCTTAATCTTCTCCAAAGCTCCGTCTTAAGTTTAATTTGTTTGATAGAAGAGGATTGGAAGGTAAGGGGATGGAGTCTAAAATGATCTAATTTCCTCCACAATCGCTTCCATTCCACTTCAGTCCAACAATATTATCCTCTGATCGATCCAGGTACAGACATCAGCAACTCACCTGACCCCCTCGCTCCCGCTAACTGAAACAAAAAAAATGTTTGAGTGATTTTTTTTCCGACAACATTGAGTGAAAAAGTTAATTAAGTGACCTCTGGAACTGGAAGGTGCACGCAAGCTATACAACTACATGGCAACTACTTCCCCCAAATATCTCGTATGTTTGACCAAGTTTATATATAAATATATCAATACTGTTGATGTCTAACAAGTTTCTTTATATAATATTCGTTATGAAATTTATTTTCATAAAATACTTATTTAGTGCTATAAATATTGATACTCTTCATGTAAACTTAGTGAAATTTAAAATAATTTGATAAGGAGCAAAGTTAAACAACACCAATTTTCTCTCTAACTTTTCTTAAAAGGGTACCAGACTTTATAGGGAAATTTGTTCTGACCTTTTCTTAAAAATTGAACTAGTTTTTGGCGATAGAGGGGCTGTGTGGTATATATAAGCCGGTCTGTTGATTCTGACTTGCATCTGTATTAATGAGGGTGTTCTTGGTAGACTCGGTATATGCAGTCAGCATTTTCAAATCTCCCGAAAGAGTACAACAAAACGTAGAGAAGGTTCCTGACAAGCAATTTGCGACTGTACATGAGCCATTATTGGCTGACTTACCCATCATTCTGGACTTTCCACACACGCCAGCTTAATTTCCAGCCCTCCTTTCCAAGACTTTTCACCGCACACTACTAGCACCTTACAAAGCAGGAAAAATGGTTTCTGGATCTCAAGCATGTGAGCTGCCTGCCCATACAAAATTTCATAGTCCTATCACACAAGTTGCATATATGTTGTGACTGTCAGTACTCAAGGATGATGTCATGGACTATTTCAACGTGCAACCGTTATTGCACCGAAATACTTATAGCTTTATTTATTAGTCAGCAGTGGTGCAATTAATGGAGGCTATGATAGAGACCACGGCGGTCTCCACTTATATTTCGAAACGGAGGGAGTACTGACTTAATTGAACAGACGTGCATGACTGGCATAGAGGATTGGTGATGCCGCCGGGTCATCAAGAAATTGCCAAGAGATTGGGAGGCAGGAGCCCGGATGGTGTGTGTCTCAACAGAAAGATCATTGCTTGTCTGTGTGCCCCCTGCATGCACACCCATGCAACGCATGCCTCACAAGTTAAACTACCACAGCCCAACCTCCTTTGGTGTATCACGACTAGTTCGTGTCCTTGCTCACATAATATGTGCCTCCCCTTGTTACTAGATGGATCTGGATATATTAGTTGCTCAGAATCAAGTTTATGATTTACCCACAAAAAAAAAAGAATCAAGTTTATGATTGTTCATTCATTAAAACAATATCATTATCACTATTCTTGTAAGCATGATCCCCTTATATTTTTATAATAAAGAGAATATAAAATCTCTATCTGATTTCTTCAAAAATATATTATTTACCATCACATCAATAATGTAGACCTTTGTAAGAAATTGACATTTATTTATCATCCTGTACTAAAGAACTGGCTTTTCCAACTGCAATATACAAATTCTATTTATATGTGCTCACGCATACACACACACACAAATCTCGAAACAAATCAATATATATTATAGAATTGGTGAAACAGATACATCATATGCATATATACATGAATCCACATCCAAATAAACTGGGATGTGTATGTGTGGTGTCATGTCATCATCATCTAATGATGATACTTCCCTGACAGACAATTAATAAAAGGAAATTCATTAGTAACAACTACAAAAGCTATAGCTACACCCACAACATCCACTATACTACCTATAGCGCAGCAGCAACACCAAACTAGACAGTCTTCCCCCTAGCTAGATGCATGCATGCGTGGTGCTCCATCCTCCTCACACGCTAGTATTTCATTAGCTTGTGAAAAAACAAAGCTAACGAATTAAGGGGACCGGGGAGGGGAGAGGAATATATGCAATCTATAGCCAATCAATTGCTTGTGCATGCATGATGACGAATAATCGATGATGCAGAGATCGATAGAATGGCTAGCTAAAAATATATGTATGTATATATACATATATATTAATGATTAGAATGATTCGCTACTGTCTAAATCATGGTTGAATGGATGGACCAAACGTTCAGCAGGCAGCGGAATGGGTGAAAGGGCTGAACAAATGGGCTGCTCCGCCCACCTTGGGCCGGTCTGCACCGGTGGTGGTGGTGGGCGGCGCTCCGGCGAGGCGCTCGCAGGAGGGGCAGATGGAGAGCGCGGCGGCGGGCATGAAAAAGGCGGCGGGCTGGGGGTGCTTCAGGGCGCGGAGCTGCTGGAGCTCGCGGTGGAGGCGGCGGTTCTCCTCGGTTAGCGTCTCGCAGCAGCGCTTGAGAAGCTCGCAGTCCACCTCTGTCTGCTTCAATTTCGTTCTGCAACAACAACCCATGCATGCACACATCAAGATTAATTAATTATTATTCAATAGATTATTAGTACGATATAATTTTTCAGAAAGCAAAAAAAACAAGCTGGATTAACAGCTGGTTTATGAATTAATATCAGAGGGAATTTATGAATTGCTTCTTTTATATTTGAATTGGCAAAGAATATGTATGATGGAAAAGTAAGGAAAGAAGATATGGATAGGGGTTTTGAGGTGAATATGACAGACTAACCTGGCTCTTCTGTTTTGGAACCACACCTCCACTTGCCTTGGCCTCAGATTCAGTTGCTTTGCCAAAGCAGCCTTTTGCTTCTGCCCAGAGAGATCATCGATCAACAAAAGGGGAGAATAATAATACAAACCAAAAATACTGACAATTCAACTTTCCAATGATATATGTCAGTGATTTTTCTTACAGGGTTGAGGGTGCTGTGCTCCTTGAAGCAGTCCTCCAGCAGCGCCGACTGCTCCTTGGTCAGCCTCAGCTTCTTCCGGCTATTGCACCCTTCGTCGTCGTCAGCCGCTGCCAGCGCCGACGACGACGCCACCGAGTAAAGCGCCCTGCCGGTGGCCTCATCGTCCTCCTCCATCCGCAGCTCTCTCTTCACGGCACGAATCCTCACCGGAGCCGACAGCAGGCTGTCGTCTTTGGCTGGGAGGCTGAGCGACAACGACGACGGCTCCAACCGCGCCCATGAGCGCGACGACGGCGAGGGCTGTTCCTTGAGCTCGTGGCGGCCGGAGCCGAGGGAGAGGCCCAGGGCTAGACCGACCTCTTCTTGCTCCATATACAGAGTTTCTGCTGGTGTCTAGGTCAGGGAGATAACACAAGAAATCGTTTCTTGCCAAAGTTTACCTATGGTCTGTGTGCATGTGCTCTTCTGTGCTTTTGTGTATGTGTGTGTGGGAGAGAGAGAGAGAGAATGGTTGGGGGAGGAGAGAATGTGTGTGAGGAGGGAGAACGAATAAGGAAGAAGCTAGAGGAGGGGGAGAGAGAAGAAGAGGATGGACACTCATACATATAGGGGAGGCAGGCAAGCCACATGAGCCAAAACAAGCAAACACAGACACAATAATGCACTCAGCACTTGCAGAGGTTGGCAAAAATGAAAAATTAAAGGTACAGAAATTATTGTAAGCAGGATTGGAGTCCATATGTTCTAAGAGTATCTGTGGACTCCCTTTTCCATTGTCCTATACTTATATTCTATTATACTTGCATGCATATATGCACCTACTGACTTTTCTTCATTTTTCCAGCTCTTCATGTGGCTTTTACTACCTTGTAGTCATCACTCACTCATTAGCATATACTTGGATGATTGCAGCTTGCATATGTATGATATATAGGATCTGCACATCAGGGTTTTTTCTAGTGTTTGTGAACAAAAGGTCCCTCTGATTATTTTGAGCACATATGATTTATGCACATTAAATACAGTGACACATCAGCATATTTGATGATATGGCGGTTTCATTCATCAACTCAAACCACTTTTGGTGATATATCACTCTTGAAAATTGCAAGATGAAACTCTCCACTGGGAATAGCCTAAGTGTGGTTGTGATGTGCCCACGGGCACTTATCGACAACTGCACTCGCCAAACCGGACCTGGCTATGTGGACATTTACTGGACGAACATTGATATGCTTCGTGACTCCAAAGTAACTTTTGTTTGGTAGTACTAGCATATACTACTCCATCTGCCAAGATTGCTCCATCATGCTTTGTTCTCGGTAAGGCTTGCCCTCTTTACACACCACATATTTGCTTTCCACATGGAACTCTGAATTTTGGGCCAGTTGAAAGGTCTGTCTGATGTGGGACACTGGTGGTTAGCTCATTTTGTAACAACCTTTTTAATGATGGGGGTTCAGAAGTCACGATTGCAATATCATCAATCAACATTCCCCAATTAGGGTATGAAGATGTGTATATGGTTGGGCTGTGAGGTAGGCTCTTCTCCTAATTCCATTTAGGAAAGCTTTTATTGATTCTCTCCTAGAAATATCAAGAGTGTTCCACTGGTCTCGAGCTCATATGCATGCATATGCAAATTGCAGAAGCAAAGCAGTGGTCAATTTGTATACTTCTGCATATTTAATTGCCAAGATAAACAAATTACATACTCTAATGTGTACAATAATATATAACCTGCAGTACGTGGCGAGAGCACGAATATATAGTTCTTCCATTCCTACAGAAATCGATCAGGATTAAAAAAAATTATGTTTTGAAAGTTAAGATGGTAGGAATTCAAAAAAAATATTTTTTGGCGTGAACAAAATATAAATCTTGAATTGATCATTTTCATGTACTCGACAAGGATGATCAAAAAGCATTGCGTGGGCCCCATCAATTGTCTGGCCTTTGCTTGGACACTATGCAGACATACTAGCTTGTGGTGGATGGGGAGAGGTCATGATGGCCTCTGAAGTATGGCCTCATTGTCTTGGCTATATGGGAAGGCTGATGGTAGCATGTAAGAAATTAGGATCTCGATGTTCCACAATGAACTGCCACGGTATGAAAAGGCTGATGCGGTGTTAGGGATTTGGGAAGAACAAATCATGTGAGAATTTGGTTGTCCCCTCACTTTTGGCAATGATATGTGATTGGTATGTCCAGCCATGTGTGAAGAGGGATGTTAATTAGTATCAGGTGGTGATCATAATTATTGTCAAGGAACAACCAAACCAACATTATGATTGAGTGTGATGCACTTGTTCCTTTGAGCAAGCAACAATATAATCCGTGTGGGTTGTTTTATTTCCTTCTAGAAAATTCAGTATTTGTAAAAGTTGTGCAATGATTAACCCTTCCTCACCTAAATTAATCACATATAACTACAATTTTGGCACTTGATGTCCACAGTGTATCGATTTGTTGGGCATGGATGCAATCATTCAAAGTACAAATCATGTGGTTGGGAGTATCCCTAGATTCGCCACTATCGTTGATTGCCTCACAAAAACGACAAGTCTATGTGTCACGCGTCTAATGTGCTACTAGTGTATAGACTTTGCTAACTAGTTGAGCTGCTATTCTTTATAGTTCGCCGAGTTCTTGACCACGATCTTATATATAATATATGCCACATATCCATCTCTCAACTTCTTTCATATATAATCTCAGCATCCACACGTACGTAAGCAATCATATTTTAACAAACTAATTAAGGTGCTTTGGACCTTTTTCCCTTAATACTTAATTAAGAATTCATTTGACTTCATAGAAGGCACTACATATTTAATTTTGCAAGGTAAGAAAAAATGTGTTAAAGATCGAGTTCCCCATGTATCCAGAGTTCTCCAAAGTAAATAGAACACTGCTTTACTCGAGAATAAAGTTAAGGACCGTTTGGATCCACCAGTTGAATTTTAGTTGGTTGAATTTAGCTGCTATGAATCCAAACAATACCCAACAATACCCGGCTAAATTTTGCTGGTTGAATAAAATTAGCACTACTAAATTATTTGTCCCCCTTTATTATGTTACGAGAACACTTTATTATACCATGCTGATTTTCTTCTCTGACGTTTTTGCTGATTATCTTATTCTCTAGGATGCTGATTATCATGCATGATTATCTTATTATGCCATGCTGATTACCATGCCATGTCCTATAAACATATACACACACATCCTGCCATAAACACCTTTTAGAATATGCTGGCAGATAAATCTTGATATTAACAAAATCACCACACCTGCCTCAATATCGATGGTCATGATTTTTATTACTGAAAAAATGGCCCACAAATATAAGTACCGGTGCTAAATATTAGAGTCAAACCAGTAGAAAGCTGAATTACACCATTAGAAATCCCTTAATAAGTAACTAAGCAAAGCTCCCATTTTACAACATTAATCTTAAACAAAAAAAATTCAATATGTGCTTTATATGAATTGTATGCACGCTGCGTCAATAAATATAAAGATTATGAAGACTTTCAGTTTTTTTGTATTTTAAAGGATAATAGTGTATAAATAAAAATTGGATTATGCAATGTAAATATAAATTGACAAGAGAGGAAGTCCTGCGTGATGCTCTCAGTCTCAGCTAAGCAAGAAAATCCTGCCGACCGTTTGTCTCCTACAGCTGTTTTGACACGTCCACACGCTGACGAGGATTTGGTGTGTGGCCCTACCAATGATTTGCCATCATGCAGCTGGGTAACATTCGATCTCCTTTGGATGGTGGATGATGACTTGGATTGACAACGACCTATCTCTTCGGCTCTGGGATTCTTTGTGCAAAAAAGCACGCGTTTATTATTCTTTATATTAACAAATTATATGTATTTATAGTGATTCGGTTATGCATGCTACTCTGTTTGTGGTCAACTTTAATATTTTATTTTGTACCTAAACTTTATTAGTGTTCACGTATATCGTCATCTTCTAAAGCAAAAGTAGAATTCAGCTGTCCATCCCAAACTTAGTCCCGGTGAAGTTCAAGGACTCAGCTTTTTGGGTTTTCCGGCTTGTGACTGAACCAGTGAGAAGAAAAAGTTTGTCGCAAATGGTATTTTTGAAATTCATGCTTGCACATAAATAAAAGTTGAGTATTGGTGTTTCTGTGCAATATGCATTGATCTCTATAAATAAAATTGACAGCCAACCGTGGCTATCATGTACGTATCTGTATAAGATCAGAATTTGTGATTAAAAGGAATAAGCGATCATGAAACTTTTTTGTATGGTGTTGAAAAAGATATAGAGACAGGTTGAATATATCTTGGTCATGTGGGTGAGTACCACCGATCGATACCACAAAGATAAGGTGTTTTCATATGTTTGTCTAATCCAATTGTGCCCCTCAATAGCTGCCTAGCTACTTCCTCTATCTGGCTCTCTCTCTCTCTCTCTCTCTCTCTCCCCCAGCAAAAAAACCTCAGCCGACCAAATGTTGTCTGCAAAAGCCTCTCTCCTCCTGTGCTATCCTTGTCACCAACTTACACCTAATTACACACACATGCATATCCCTATCCAAAAGTCCAAACACGATGGACACCTCCCCCTTTATGTGTGACCATGATGATATCATGTAGTACCACTAGCTACCATTCAACCATTTCTTTAATTATCTCACTCTTCACTGGTAGAAAATCCACATTTACCTCCAGTTGGATAGATACATATATCTTGAAAATTAGAGGAAAGAAAATGTGAACTGAATTTATTTAACACTTAGAAGTTGTAATATGAGAGATAGAGGAAAATATTTAGTTTACTTTAAAATAATGTATTTCAAAATATGTTGCACTTGGATTTCTACATGTTAGGAATGCGACATTTACACCTTCTACAATGGGCTTGCCAAGTTTCATGACATTCAAAGTTTAAATGCTATTTTATCTAGATGCTCCAAATAGGTAACCATTTAACGAGAGTCCTAAGTGAGATATAGGAATAATACATCCATAGCAACTTTGAAATTAAGAATTTTAAAATACATAGCACTTGACCTTGTATGTGTTACAAAAATTGAATGTTCACACCATATATATATCACACATACCAAATTTCGTAACATTTAAAGTGCAAATACTATTTTATTTAGATAGTCAAAAGTGGGTAAGTTAAACTAGAGTGGGCTCTCGTCACACCATTCAAAAGTGGCGTGACAACCATGTTGTCGCACCACATGCAGTGGTGATAACAAAGAAGAAACTCTAAACAACTTGATGTAACATTTAGGTGCAAATAAAATAGCAAGACACTGATATGTTTAACTAATTATTACAAGAATAATGACTTTGTACGGAGAAGAAAATTGGTGTTACATAGAGGTTAGACCTATAGTATGCTGATGGAACTGGTGCTTTATGCTCGAAACTCTTTTTCAGAGGAAGCATCGTGGATGCTTCGTATGAGTGTGTCCAGCAAAAGCCTAAAGTTTTCTTGACCCCCACATTCCATTGTGGAAAACCATCAGCAACATTACAACCTTTTTGGCGGACAATTGCCAATTTATTTTGATATGTTGCTAGCCATTTCGAGAACATCACTTTTACAAAATTACAGAACAAACATTACTGGTGTCAACTGAAGTGATTATGGGATTTATATGACATAAAAAGGAATCTAATGAGATGTCCTAACTTAAAAGTTACCTGCTAAATCTGCATAGAAAACTAAATCCCCCCGATCTGTAGGGAATATTACTTTTCACCTGATCATTATGTCATGGTTCTTTTAAATTCCCCTGATTTGCAATCCAGAATTCATATCTGCCGACAATGCCACAGTCGTCTATCACGTGCAGGATTAGCAGCTAATCAGATAAACAGTTGATAGAGACAAATTGATATGAAATGCTTTTCCACTACATTAGTTGTGCCTCTTTTATTATTAAAAATCAATCACAATGGACGTGTCCCGTCATTGTAGCCTTCAACATCAATGTAACCAGAGAGCATGCATGCCTCTTGGGACCTAACTGGTTAATTTTATAATTTATGCAAAATATATAACATATATTCCAACAACAATTATTGAGACTGAAGATTAGTCATGATACTCACACAGCTGCCACAGGTTTCAGGAACTAGATTTTTACTTGTTAGCCAATAACTTTAGATTAAACATCAACATATATAGTACTCCCTCTCCCTCCCTCGCTCGCTCTCCCTCCCGCCCTTGCTCTCATATAACGATGATGAAATTGACATTGCTGGTAGGACAAGGACAAGGGGTTCAGATCAATTTCCAATTCATGTTCAGATGGGATCTGAATCACACTGCAGTCACCATCACTAAATCCTCCACAAATCTTTGATGGATGCCTCTTGCCGACCTTGTAAAATGTCTTAGCAACTCAACACCTGAATGTGGTGTAACGATTAACGAATGATCCATACAACTGCAAAGCCACCACCTCTCCTTAGCACCATGTTTGCAGCTCTTGTGGTCAACAGATCTTGTTGCCGCACAAACCATGCCAGCAAAGATATCCGGTGACGAAAATGATTGAACCAATCTTCCCCCCAACAAGATCTCTTCTATGACCCACACAAAGAAACTTCATTATCAGATCTTTGACTTTTAATGTGCAGATAATTTAGTCATGCAAGAATACATCTATTGTTGTAGTCAAATCACTACTACAGAAAAGCTTATCGTTGCCTCAGAGGCGGTGGTGATGGGCCCCATCACCACCGGTTTCATAACCGGTGATGATAGTATTAAAAATATAAAGATAATGAAACCTTGTGGCGGCCCCGCACCCCGTCACTGACGATGATGGATCCGCGCCGCCACCGCTTCAACCTGGCCCCTACCGCGGCCACTAGCCCGTGTCGCTGCTCCCCTACCGCCCCTCATCCTACTGGCATGTCGTCCAGCATCCCTCTGCATCCCACCGCTCTGTCGCCTCGCATCCCGCCGACACGCCCCTCTTGTGTGTGTGTGTGTGTGTGTGTGTGTGTGTGTGTGTGTGTGTGTGTGTGTGTGTGTGTGTGTGTGTGTGTGTGTGTGTGTGTGTGTGTGTGTGTGTGTGAGTGAGAGAGAGAGAGAGAGAGAGAGAGAGAGAGAGAGAGAGAGAGAGAGGGAGAGGGTGCAGGAAAATAGAGGGGTTTAGGTGGAGCCGATGGAAGGGACGGGAGGAAGTTAGGTTAGGGGTGAGAACGCGAGATTCACCAAAACTGGAGACAATAAAAAATTCGAGTTCGGGAACCACCTCATCACCGCTTGTTTTTGTAATACGTGTCTGCCTGCGATAATAGGTAGGCACGTATTACAAACTGGCGGTGATGGGGCTCACCACCATCAGTTTTATCATTTGATAGCCTTATTTACTATAAAACCCGTTGTGATATCCTATCACCGCCAGTTCACTCAAAACCGGTGATGACAGGCCGGGGGTGATAGAAATATCTATAGTAGTGAATGGTTAGTAGCTCAATACAATATTGGTACAAGAGTATGCTTAGTTCAATGATCTTGGAAATTGATCTAATTGGCAACATATATATTGGAAGATGTTCGATCCATGATGACACGCTAGTAATTATCAAACCTTCAGTGCATGTATGACTCATGGCTTCACCAGAAAGTTCACTTTTACAAGCACAAAAGAACATAAACATTAGCCTGATGTAACTGATAGAGCTGGAATGTAACTGTGTGTGACATATTGTTCTTTCTTTCTCCAATTGTCTATCAGTCATTTTCATTCTATACCTATTGCTATCTTGTACAAGATCCAGATTTCAATTATTGTACTTGAGCATTTTGTGCTTGGCCTCATGCATGCTGTTATGTCAGTAGTATATGCAACTTTATTTTCAATTAATTGTTTGCATTGGTAGAATTGCCTATATTGATGGAGAGCTAATTATTATACTTCTCCCCAACATATCATTCTTGTGCCTGAAGTTAAAAAAAAACTTATGCCAAAGAGCTGGGCCAGTACAGTACTTATTTAAATGGACTTTATAAATTAATATTCCTTTTTGCCGTTGCTACTTGATGGAGCGCTCACTGCATTTGGGTTACTATAGTTGTGCTCCTTTTTCTTCTTATTGCTATGGAACGCAAAATAATCCTATGTTACATAAAAGGAAAAGGATTTTCTACGCACTATCGTATGCACATCTCAAACGCAAAAAGAAAGATATATAAAAGATATATAAATTTTAGGCTAAGAAAAAAAACCCCAAAAGGTACAGCTTGTTCATTGATTTTCTTTGAAAACAAGACCTGGCATTGACAAAATAAAGAGGAAAAGGTCCTAGCCATAGGTATGAAACTAGTGCCCTGAATTCCACTAAGGTACTATGGCGATATGGCATCAAATCAGAAGAAAAATGTAGATTTCTCCCTTTAATTTACCTGAAGTCTGTCCCCAAGATAAAAGTAAATGTGTCATAGTGGTAATGCATCGAATAGAAAAAAAAAGATCAGTGCTTTTGCCCCTGGTTCTTTCTTTCTCCATGTGCCAAAAGTGCCTTGATTATTAATGCAATAATCTTTACCACGGAAATGCTGGATTGCATGGGACCCTGAGGAATCCCTTGCCGACGAATAGTTTTTATATATTATACAAAAGTAGCATGAGAGGCAGAAGGAGAATCTCCAGATATTGTATCAGAGAGAGAGGGACATAGGATTTGTCTGCTCTTGAGCAATATACCATCCATATAGATTGAGTGCACAAGGAAAAAAACATAATAATCCTCTATAATTGTTATCCCTTGTTTATATTTTTTTGTTGTAACTACTTACTTTTCAGCAATAATTGTCTCAAAGAAAAAAGCACCCTTCCTGTAAAATCATGATGCATGGATGGATGCATGGTCCATTGAGCAAAATGATATTGTATTAATCAGAATTCTGAATTAGCATGCACCGTCAGTTTAAACGGCATCAGATTCCTTATGTCTTGGACGAAGTAAGCAGGACAATGATTGCTAATAGCAACCTATCATTAGGACCATATCTTGCTGTTTGCCTTGTGTCTGCTGGTCGCAGTGACCACACCTATCGTCAGGTACAGTCCAAACTGAGAAGCCCTGAAAGCAGAGCAAAACAACCTCCATTATTTTGTAATTGTTCATTTGTGCCGTAGCATATGACTCAGACCAATCATATGGGCAAGCTAAAAGTTCTCAAATACATTGTTTTCAGAAATTAAATAAAGGGGCTTTGGATAGAGTTGATCTGTTTGTTTCAACAAATTGTTTTTTTTAACAATGATGACATAAGGATGCAACACCACACGCTTGGTACCTAAAAGATCTCGTGACCTAACATTTGGTTGAAGGCGTTGAAATTAACAAACAGTTGATGTGTACTTATCCTCTCCTTTGCGAAAAAAGCTGTGTGTTGACTTGGTTGTGGAATGTGGATTCGTGAGGTGAAAACGTGATGATTGGATCAAGTAGGTAGCAAAATATTTAAAGGTTTTTCTAGAAAAGGTGTTTAAAAAAATTAAAGGTTGCAGATTAATTTCATTCGGAAGTGAAATGCTCATTGCGTAATGTGTGAGATAAAGTAAGTGATCTTGACCGACGAAGATAATGTTCTGATAGCTTTTTTTTTTAATGTGAAAAGCACGGGCGAGCAAATCTTTGGTTGACACTTCATACAATAATTGTGTTATCTCTCCACAAAAGTATGTGTGTTTAACCCCTATTTCAGAGTACAAAAATGACACAACAGTCAATTTGTAGCTACCATCATATACGTGTAAATAAAACAGAAAAAACTGGGGATTTCCACTCCATTCATGCCTGAGCAATTTCACTGCACTAGCTGCATCTACACACTGATTCTTCAATTAAACAGGACAGAAACTCAATGATGCATGTATCGATATCTTAGTGCAAGCAATTGTAAAAAAATATAACTATTGTAAAAATCCATAAAAGGGAATAGGTTTTGCGGTAAATTTCATCCACAGCTTAAAAGTTCAGGGTTGTGAGCTAGTCACAGCATATGTTTTGCAGTAGCATGATCCGTGTTCTAGTCTACTACTATATTAAACATATGGCATCATTTTGGTTTGGTAACAGCTGTTGTATAATTTGGACGTCTCAGATCGGTGGCTGCATCAATATGCGCCTGCAAAAGCTATACTATACATGATCTGGTGCTAAAAAAAGCTATACATGATCTGGCTCTGTTTACGAATCAACTTACACGTGATTGGCAATCATACCAAAAGCTTAGGAATGTGGAACTAACGCAATGATGAATGTCTCAAGGTAACATTCAGCGGCAATTGGTAACTGAATCCATGAGTTGTTCTGTTTGCCTTAATGTTATACAATCGTCTAGTGTGTATCGATAAGGTGATTAGTCATAATTAGTCGTCGATCAGGCCTGATTAGTCGGTTCTAGTCGGATCTATAACCGATATGATATGTATCCTTTCTTGGCCATATTGATTGCAGAGTTGAAATCCTTTATCTGCCCAATGTCCTGCATCATCAAATTCAGGCAATGGGCTGCACAAGGTGTCCAAAACAAAATGTGGGCTCCTCTCCATTAGAACATATTCCTTCCCAACCTTGTCATTTGTCAATATGCTTTTCCAACAAATCTGTTGGCAGCCCATTAACCCACCATCCAGTCATCTACCGGCAGCCCAAAATCTAATGTCAACCTGATCGTTTTTGCTCCTAATTGGACAACTAATCATGACTAGGAACGTGCCCGTGCGTTGCTACGGGCAATAAAAATGTTAAGCTAATTCATATTTACTTTCCATATGAAAGCAAAGTTGACAAGAGGAAGAATTTACGTCTCATTTCAAGTATTTGGTGTGATGTGATTGCATTTCAGTTAATAAAACAAAAGGAGGCCAGCCTTTGTCAAATTCCACACTTCGTGGCCAAAAGGGTAAAAGGGAAAGCTCCTTTCTTCTGGATAGGCAATATCACACCGTAGGACTGCTAGATGGTCTCAATATGTCGAAACCCCTTCACCTTCAGCTTGACAGCAGACTCCACATGCCCCTCATGTGTGAAGCTTCCGCAGCCTGTAACAATTATCCACAGCCCCATCAATCAGCTTTGCATAATTATCAAGAACCCTTACTAAATCAGCTTTGCATAATTATCAAGAACCCTTACTAAGGAGTATTGTCTACCAAATAGAAAAGGTATGCATTGAATATCACAAACAATTTTTCTTATATTGAATTCAATAGTAGTCGAAGTTTAATTCCAAACAGAACCAGCGTGCAATGATCTAAGTGGTTACCTCGAGTACTGACAGACAAGGAAAACATACCACAACATGGTGATCGAGACAGATCTGCCATTATAAAAATGCATTAGTCAAATAGCACAAGGAAAGACATAGCTATGATCAAATATGAAGCTGAAGAAATTGGAAATAAGAGCATTGTGATACTGTTCATCTGGTACCATATAGTACCTATGATCATTTTGACCTTGGAATTGTTTCAGCATTGTCATGTCTTGGGAGTGTCAAAATTGGCATCAGATCAAACCAACAAAGTGCCATGGGCCACCAGGATTTTCTTTCCTCCCCTCAGGTACTTCCTACATGAGTAAACCAGAGCAATTCCAAGAAAATGAACCTAACATGCTCATGTTATACTTGTGGTGAGTGCAATGTGTATAGCAAGCCAAAATAGAAGCTGCAGTGTCTTCTCACCTGATATGCTACAGCAAGCAATCTAAGTCCACCCTCTACAAACTTATCAAGTGCAGTGTGGACCCTTCTCTCTATTCATTGAGCATATGGCATGATGTTATATGCAATGATATATAAATCTCAATGAAACGTTTTAACAAGGCAATGCTGAGATATCAAGCCATAATTCATTAATTCTTGATTCTTGTGGTACATGATCAGGAGCACCCTTACTGGCACGAAACATTTTGCAATCATTGTCTATGTATGCCACTACAACAATTTTGTCAGTAGGATTGAATGGTAGAAAGTGAACTTCTTGGGTGTACACTAAAGATGCAAAGAAACAGACATCAATTTTATACCTTCACTTCATGATATGCCAATGATATTGCGATATTTACTTCCTGGTTCACCAAATGCCTCTTGCCAGGAGTATAAAAGTAATGGTATCATTGTGAAAGCACATTCCAAAAGAGAGATTGCTTATTTTCCTAGCATATATATGTCAAGTTCTTAGAGGCAGTGGAAAACAAAAGAATGGATCACAAATAAATTAAAATGGATCCTTCCAGCATAAAAAAATTATGGCATGTCATTATGTCAAATGATCCCTAAGGAACTCAGGTTAGCCATTGATGTTATGATAGTTAGAGATAAACTGCTCTAACAGTTATGGTTCGACTAAAACAACAACAATTTGAAAAGTGAAGTTGGGGAACAGATTTTTGGCTCATCATTGCAAAGGGCTTTGAAAACAAAAAAATGGTATTTATGGTGTAACCGCAAAATATGGAATTATAAATATCTTAACATGAAAACCTGCACACACAAGACAACAACACCACTGAGTGAACATTGGTTGGGAAGAGGATCCGACACAACAGTTCAAAAGTGATACAAACAACCATGTGTTCACATTCTAAAACCAGTTTATCAATGGTGTCACCCATGAGAATCTAAAGTTTTCAGATCAAAATATTCATGAGGATTAGTGTGCTCTCCAATTATGCACTGAACTACTTCAATACATACATTGCAACTGAAAATATTGAAAGCTACAAAAAATTGTATTAAATTTATACACCACATGAAAGACCTAAAGTAAAGAAGAGGATTGTTTGCTACCTTTTCTTGCAGACCATGATGTTCAGCAACTTCAAACCGGGCATATTCACCACAAATTTTTCATCCAGCAAAAGCCACACCAGTTTGTAACTGATATGAATAAAACAAAGTAAAATAAGCTGGACGCTTATTTGTGCAGTGAAGTATAAAAGCATCATGTCTAGTCATACCATAGTGAAAGTACATATCGTCGAATTAAAGCAAAGAACTGAAGTGCTGCAGTGCTGGAAGAGCAACATTACTGGGAGAGAGGAATACCTAAAAAAAGAAAGACAATTTTTTCTGGAGGCTCATCTACAGTAATTGTTGATGCCACAGTTAAGGCAAAGTCTGATATCTGATTCTCTCCTTCCAAACTGTACTAAAAAGAATGATAGGCCAATGACTAATAATTAAATGATATGAAAATAGAAGAAACAGTGCAGACTCCACATGTATCTAAAACTGTCAATCTAAATGTGTTTTTAATATATTGATAGTCAACGTTCAAAAAGTTTGACCGGAAGGAATCCTAAAACACATTAACACCAGGTCTGGCAAATTATTTGGCTATTCTTTTATCACAAAGGATTATTGAGCACTATTATGCATACATCCTCATTTCTTAATATTTCCTAGGCTCTTGATCAAATTAACCAAGAGCTTCATAGGGCCTGTTTGGCAGGGCTCCGGCTCCTCCAAAAACGGCTCCAGCTCTGGCTCCTCTGGTGGAGTGGCTTCTCTGGTGGAGTTGGAGTCGTTTTGAAAAACGTTTGGCAAAACGGCTTCACCAGTTGGATTGAGATGGTAAAAAGTCGAAATTGCCCCTGCCTGCATTTTTTCCTTTTTCTCCTCTCCTTTTCTTTTTTCTCTTCTCCCTTTTCTCCTCCCCTTTTCTTTTTTCCTCCTCTCCTTTTTCTCCCCTTCTTTCTTTTTTTCCTTTCCTCTTTTCCTTTCTCTCCTCCCCTTTTCTTTTTTCCTCCTCTCCTCTTATCCATTCACCCGCATCTCCCCGAGCTCCCGGCCTCCCGCACGAGCGCGCCTCCGCCTCGCCCCACCGCGCCCCGCCGGCGCCTCCGCCTGCGGCGCGCCCCGCCGCGCCTACGCCGCGCATCCGTCCCGCCTCCGCCGCGCATCCGTCCCGCCTCCGCCGCGCCTCCTCCCGCTCGCCGGCGCCGCGCCTCCTCCCGCCCGTCGGCCGCGCCTCGTGCCCGCCTGGGGGCAGGACCGGCAAACCACCGCGTGGAGCCGTGCGGAGCCGGGCGGAGCCACGTTTTTGTGGCTCCGTCCGGGCGAAAGGGCTCCAGTGAGTGCGATTCGCGGGGCTCCAGCTTCGGAGCCGCACACGAAACCTCCGTTTGGGAGGGCTCCGGCCGGAGCCGCTCCTGGAGCCGCCGATGGAGCCCTCCCAAAGGGGCTCATAGTGTGGTACAATTGCAATGTCAAATTCTCTACACAAACAAGCTTTGTGATGCAGGTCATCATTTGGTTTCTAGTGAAACTTTTGAAACAGTTAACCCTACAGTCCTACATTATCTAGATTGACCTAATTGATTTTCACAGCCACCATTCGAGATTTTTTTTAAAAGAACAATGTGATGCAAGCATTACCATTGCCTACCTGATAATTCACCTTGCCTACTATAATGCCAGACACAACCAGATAATTCATACTCAATGCGACTCATAAGAACATTTTGGGAGAAAATGCAGTACCTGGCCAGCACCGCTACAAAGCCAACACCGCCGCCATCACCGACATGGTTCCCCACTGAACTGAATGACGAGCGCCAATGTTTCTGCAGAATACCGCGAGGAACCAATCATGCATACCAGGATGTCACACATTGCAATTAGCACAAAAGCATTTTCAACAAATAGCTAGTGTGCAGGTTTGGACAACAGCAACACAACATTCAGAACAACAAAATAATCAATTTCAATTTTCACTGCAATGTGCACAAATAGCAGAGTGAATATTTTGAAATCCTTTAATTACATACAAAAATAAGCAATCAGTTATATACAGAAATAAGCAATGCAGGATTTCACTTGCACCCCAGCGTAGCATGTTGGGGGAGCCCATGGAGCTCTGCTTTGATGCTCTTCTCACTGCCTTCAACACGAAGATGACAGAAAGGGGGAAATGCAAGATTGAGATCGATTAGATTAGATTAGATCAGGGAGGGAGAATCCAATAATAATGCAAACCGATAGCAAGTCTGGAGGCATCTTTAGACAAAATCTGATTCTCACCAAATTGGATCTGCTATTTCATATGGCCCGTAACTCGATGTTCACCAGCGGCGTCGGCGTCAGTGGAGAGAAGTTGATGGCGGCAGCAGCGTGGCGATGGGGACGTAGGACGGGTAACCTGTGGACGACGTCGACGTCGGCGTGGTGACTGGATGGAGAATGTGGAACCCTGGACGGCGGCGGCTTCGGACGGAGGACGGGAAACACTTGACTGAAGGCGCGGCGCATAGGTAAGGGTCAGGGAGGAATGGTGGGACACTTATCTCGGTGGCGTCCGGAAGCATGAGGCCCTCCTGCCTCGTGGGTGGAGACGATGGACGGCGGGGCAACAATCTGGGGAGAAGGAGGTGTCGGTCGAGGACGTAGACACCATTTCCACAGTGCAACGTGGCGGCGACGGAGATGGTGCGAGGCGGGAGGCGACAAAGATGGCGCAGTACGCGGTCCCGGGTTCAACGGAGACGGTGAGACGCGGCATGGGGGAGACCAGACGCGGCGCTGGGGAGACCAGACGCAGCGCGGGGGAGACAACAGACGGCGGGGTGACTTGCCGCCGACGGGATGAGGCAAGGGATGGATGGGCGACAAGGGGTGGGGACTGGGGAGGCGGCGGTTCGAGGGAGGGGAATCGGGAGGAGAGGGAAGCCGACGGCGAGGAGGAGGGTTCGGGGCTTCGGGCGTGTGGCGGCGGGTAGGGCTCCGCGAAAAAAAGAGCGATTGCGAAAGGAGGCGTGCGGGCGGCGGACTCGCGGTCAAACTGAGCGGAGACACGCGGAGGCAGGGGGGAAAAATGGAAAACGTCAAGTGGACGCGCGACGCGGTTCGGCAGGCAGAGGAACCACGGCAGGGTGAAACCACGGGAGCCGATGATTTTACTTACCAGAATTTTTTCTTCACTTCATTCTTTTTAGGAGTAGAGATAGAGATTATACAACGACGATCAGGGTTCTGTGCCTAATTGGTGCTGCTGGACCTGATAAGCCCGCCCGATTAATCGTGATTAGTCACAATTAATCAGACAACTATATAACAATTGTTGCCTTTTACCTTCTAAGTTCAGAAAGATTTTCGAGACTTCGAGGTGTCCACAACCACAACAGAGCATCAGGTTATTCGCAAAAAAAAAAAAAGAGCATCAGGTTATCAAAGATTATGCAAGCCTTGCATCTGATGAGGACTAGCTACAACATCTTGCTGGTGTTGTTGTTGCTGCAAAGAAGCCCAGGTAGACACTCAGTTTTAACGATTTACACAGGTTGGGCACAGGACAACGATCATTTCTGTCATCCCCCGCCCAACATGCTGCATTTCTCCTTTGACCTCTAATATGCACTTCCTGTCAAGGTTAACCACCATCCCCTTGCTATATACAATATGGAAAATCTACCTAGTTGCCACCGACCACTGCTACATGGCCGTTTGGCATCTGTCAATAGTCTCCATCTTGGCAAGCTTCTCTACGCATCAGCTCCCACTTAAAAGCATCTTGTATTTGCTTTGCACAAGGCTTAGCAAGAAGTCAGTAAATACATGCTCATATCCTGGCATCTTGCCGTACCCTGCAGAATTTTGGCTACAACAATCAGAAAACACAACAAAGGATGGCAATATAACACTTTGCTTTGCAACAAATTGTGAGTGTTCCTATTGATGGTCATGTAATATTATGCTTTGAGAGCAGTTCTGAAAAGGTAAAAGAAGTTTATGCAACAGTTCCATCGTGGAATATGTAAGTTTATCCAAAAGAATTTGTTATGATCTTATCTCAAATAAAGCCACGTGACTTTCTTCTAAATCATCATGCTGTCTGTGGTCATACTCAAATAAAGCCAACCATTTGTTATGCTGTGGTCATATTCTGCATGTCTTTAAATTTCACCCAGAAGTGCATCTGTTGCTAAAACATGGGCATAAAATGGTGCACTGTGGCCACCATACAAATGCAGCAACAGCAATATGCTTAGCTGCTACACAAAAATGGCTAAATGATGTCCATAAATCTAGTCCAAACTAAGGTTTATGCCCCAGACATACATTGAGGGGGGAAACAGAGGCACTATAATCCGCACAAATCTAGAGACTTTACAAACTGCATCCACTATAGCCCACTTGTGCACAAAAACACAGGGAGGGAAATAGAGGTAACATACCAGGAAAATAGTTGATGTCGATGACATAGTACCTGTCCTTTCTTCCATGTTCTCTAATCATATCTATGTTAAACAGTCTAAGACCCTGGTATATTTTAAGGTGTCAAGCGAGCACATAAATGTCAAATGTTGCATTGGGCTAATACATAATGAGATTTACTCATACCAGTCGGCGTCGGAGCTCCTTGCCGAGTTTTTCTAGAAGTGGCTTTGGAGGAAGTTCTATCATAAGAGCAATAAGTTAGATCAGTTACAAGCATATATTTAACAGGGAAATCGATAGGTTCAAGCCTCTTCTAAGAGACTGAACAACTTCAGTGGAAGATACTTTAAGGATGGAAAAATGGCATATAGTGATATAGGTCATACATCTGGGCAGTTATACCTGAACCAACAGGACTCAGGTGAAGCGTGCAAATTGCAATAGCTTAAACCAATGCAAATTCAATTGATTTCACCAGCACAGAAGTTTTACCTGCAATAGAAGGGTCAACATCTGCATCTTCTGCATTATTTGTAGCACAGGAAACTCTTGGAAACCGAAAGATGCCATCATTGTTTCCCAAGTCATATGTGTTGACATCAGGAAGCGAAAACCGGCGGACAACACGGATAGTTTCACCAACAATATATACCTTAAATAGGATCCCACCTGTACAGACAACAAAATTCAGTTTCAATATACACTGATGTTTTACAAGTATATACAGGAGAAGAATAAATGTTTACCATGGTTGACAAATTCCTGGAGAACAAGAGGAGGATCAAGTAAAGGCAACGATGCCTCTGCATATGCAAGGGATAGCTCATGAGATTTTGATGTTCCATCAACAACCAATGGTTTGGCAACTGCAAAAAGGGTATTGTTGACAACACAAACGTCAGGACTTTACTATGTCTTGTTTTGAACATGTTACAGCTTTACATAAACAAGGAATGGATAAACATAGAAGATGCAGCATGCTAGAATGAAAAATAAATGAGGTGAAACCTAAAGGAATTACCAGAGAATTTTCAAACCATATAATGTTGCCTCATCATTAGTTGAACTAGAAGGAATAATGGAAGAGTAAAGTTCAGTAACAGCGAACATCCCTATCAAACTTGATCCAGAGATCAGTCTCACCTTCATTCTCATGTAACACACTACTAAACACTACCAAGCTCGTATGCAAAGCATTTTCAACAAAATATTTGAATAATTTTACAGCTTTATTCACATCTCCTCCTGGGCCGAATTTAGCAAGCTCCTACCCGTAGTGGCCCCCTATGTTGAAACTGCGGGGAGTGTACCTCACTGCTACTTTTGTTTTGTTTGGTTGACTCACAAAAATCCATAGATGTGGAGCAAAATATTCGAAACTCCTAATTCATTTGATAATTGCTTATTTTCCTTCAAAGGTACATTTTGCATGCAGGAAAAAAGAATAATCCAAAAACATTACCAATTACATCTACACCCACTAACTCTAATACATTAATTAATAACAAAGAAACGGAAGTTACCAATTCTGGACCATCACAATATTAGGTCATATTTAAGACTAAACACATAAATTTGTGTCAATAACTCAACAAAAATAGAAATATTGTGCTCCTGTTGGAAGTTTAAATGAAACAATGTACAATGTCCAAGTAGAAGTTCAATGCAATACTATTATCATGAAACTTTTGCATACTATTATTAATTTCTCTATGAGGAGTAACAGGATCACAGTTATGTGTGATTTAACTCACCCAAGGGCAAGGTTAGTCCAGCCTTGGCAACTGCATCAGGTATGGAAGACGGATCATTCATGATAACCAGCTGCCGTGGAGTGCAAACCTCACCTGCAATATTTAATGACAAGCAATAATTTAGTGAAAAGATCAACATGTTATTTTCCTAGGATAAAAGTGCAGAACTCATTACTAAAATTGTAATTTTACACTTTTAAGCAAGTTAGAGAACCATTATGAGCATTTTAGAAAGTAGAGCTCCCACGGTCTCTGATTCCATGCCAACAGTTATCCTGTCAATAACTTGAGCTACTCCCTCCCCTCCCTATCTCTATGTTACTCTAGACCATAACATATTAACTAGTACACATCACAAAAGCAAACAGAACTCATCACATAAATCTATTAGCTAATATTAGCTAATACATGAACGTCAACATTGACGTTACAAAAAAATACCATAGCCATTGGACAAGTTCAGATCAGCAACTTCTTGAAGCATGGACTGGCGATTGTGCAAATGTTGGATAGCATTTGGTGGGTCGAGGACAGTAACTTCTGGATGCTCTTCACGATAATCCTTCAAGAACATGAAAGAAGTGAATATATGCAAAAGAAAACACAACACTCAGCATTTAGAATATTTAGCATGTAAGCACAATTCTGCAGTCTGGCTTTAAACTAAAACAAGATACCTAATTGCAAGTTGCAGACAGAAAGAGGTATACAAGAAACATGATAGTAGGTACGCTAGTGACCTTAGTAGCACCCTAGTCCCCAGGTCCTGGGTTCAAATCCCCGTGGGAGCGAATTTCAGGCTGGGTAAAAAAAGTGGTGGTTCCCTAGTTGGCATGGGTGAACTGACCTATTGTGGGGGCCTGGGAGGGCCGTCATGTAAGGGGTTAGCACTGGGTTGAGCCTCAAAGCATGGGTTAAGGCCTGAATCATAGGGGGTGGCATCCCTATGCATGAGGGGGGAGGTGGGGCAGTCTTTCCCTTGCCGGCCAAGAGGTTTTAGTAGCTACGTTATATGCAGACCCAGATTGAGTTGTGCACAACTACACTTTGCACACAGAAAATTTTCCCTTTGGTGTTCAGGGCCTACCTCCAGAACTTGCTGCCACTCCTTGCTAGTAAGCTGACAAAAAGAATGCACAAAACCCACTTAGAAGCAAACAATATCAGCAGAGTATGATGACAGATCTTGAAAAGATATGTACCATTAAAAGATTGCAAAGTTAGATATATACCATCACTATCTCACTTACATGTGGGGCTCACATGAGTCAATGACATGTGGGGTTCATGGTATATATCTAACTTTGCAATCTTTCAATGGTATGGATCCAATTTTTTTCTAGGAAAATAAGGTGCAGAACACAGAAATACTAAGATATGTATGGCCCAGAGAAGTGCATCTGGATGTTCAACAAAGCCTATGTAAGAAATAAAGGATACCCCAAACTGCAATATCACCTCAAGATAAAGACCAAACGGCGGACCTTGTGCAAAATGATGTCAAATGGCCCTTGTTCAGAGAGAGGACGAGACTCATCAATTGATGCGAAATGAATGCCTTTCTTCCTGAACAAATGCAATACAGCAAAACAGTACAAACCACTCATCAATAGCATAACGACAAGGCAGGTAAGAACATACTGGTCGTATTTATACAAACATGAAAAAAAAAAGAGCAGAAACATCCAAAGCAACATAAAATTTATTGAGGCAGCTTCAACAGCATATCCTAATAAATAGATACCTACAAATTGAAGTAGCAAGGATAATCACATATTGGAAAGAAAATTTAAGATTTCCTAGATGTAACATAGGCCAACTTGATTTCGAGTGAAGAAACCAAGAAATAATGGATAATCTTCAAAGGAAACTCAAGGCTGACTAACAAAATCATAGAGACTGGTAGTAGCAGGATGAAGTTTTATATCCTCAAAGTTTTACTATAAGGTTTGTCGATTTAGAAACTACATGTTCTTCTACACATATCAAAGAATAATGCTTATATTGAATTTCATGTGCATGTTATCTGCTGTATGAAATTGGACCGATATGCTCCACCATACATTAGCTGCGCACTAACCTAACGATTTAATGTGCTGGAAGCCAACCGGTACACTTAAACCATACCATCCAGCCTTTCTTATTTTCATGTAAGGGAGGTAACATATCACAAATACAATGAACAAATCAGCAAAAAGAACCATCAAGGTTCCCTAGTTTCGCATGTCATTCCTTCCTTCAGATAGAAACTTGAATGCAGCCAAGGTTGGAGCTATATTGCTAACTAGGAAAAGCATGAAATAAACCTTACAATACAAAGCAATGGTTCTACTAACAAAAGTAAACCTAGTACACCATTTTTTTTTTGTCAACATAAGCTATGCTGGAGCTAATTATGCGATTTCAGGCTCATTCACAATATCCATACTAAAAGGAAAGCACTGAGAACAACTGCATTTAAACAGACATTTCATATGGTAATTGACAATTGAAACAGCTTAAGCCTCTTAACGGAAACAAATCACTAAATGCACCTGATTGAACATCATTTCAGAAACAAAGCAGCATATCAATAAATCTAGGACAACAATCATAGTTGATTCGAAGCTTAAATGCTTACTTCTGGAATCACACAAAATTATACAATCTTTACTTCAGAATAAAATTTTAAAAAATTCTCTTCTAACGAACAGGCATTCCCTGTTTCAATTCGTTTAATTCCTTTCAAATATATTTTGTTAATTTGAGCATGTATCAAGTCTTGGTCAAGTCAAAATATCCATACAATAGTTTCAGTTGGAATGAGGCTTCATTGGAGGAAGTTTAGAGTTTGCCCAACAGCTTTGACAGATTATTTTGGTCCCCAGTGGTCATTTTAAAGACATGCCCAAGACATGTGATGTGCTTATCCACAAGTATATTCCAACATGAGAGTCTCAGACACCAACCAAATGCGGTGTGCTGTGTGCATACAAAATTGCCCGTATTTCCATATCAGCAAAGCAATAAGCTGCTCAAAGGGTCAACCCAACAGAAACGTAATGACTACCACTGATAGCTTGTGTCAGGATCAACATTTCACAGTCAAACCCCTAGATACCTTCCAATACTAGTAAAATAGTATGTCCCCCAGTTTTTAGCTACAATAATTCATGCAGCAGCTACTCTCACTATCCACTTCACTAGTTGACTCCCACTAGAGTACTAGACCATAATGCTTCAATGTGATGGGCTGATGGCTACTCCTTTGGTACAAGAGAATACAGTCAGTTCCATTCCATTCCATCCAAAACCTTAAAACCAAGTCACTTCCCCCATTCCGTACCTACTGAATCAACAAAATTCACTTCCCCATAGAGAATTTTCCAAAGAGGGGAACAACGTAATACGATCAGGCAACGCAAATTGAATATTCAAATTGACTTGCACTTAAGCCCCTAACCACCAATCCACCATTTCGTTTGCGTTTTTTCAGAATAATCAAATTAATCAGAAAGCACATCTCTTTCAGTCAACCAAATCGGCCACCACAGCACACCATACGCCTCTTCTCCTGGGACAACCACACAAAAGATTCCAACTTTGACGCGGGGGGTTCAGCATGTCTCCTCGTTTACCTGGCGAGCGCGAGCAGCTTGGGCTGCAGGAAGCTCTTGACCTTCTTCTTGGTGAGGGCATAGCCCACAACCAGCCGCTGCTGCGCGGCGGAGGCGGGCGGCGGGGTCAGGGGCACCGGCTCCCCCGCCGCAGCCGCCGCCTCCTCGTCGCCCGACACCTCCCCGTGCACCCTCATCCCCACAAACCCTAACCCTATCCCCGCCGAGGAATGGCAATGAAACCGCCCCCAAAAATACCTCCAAAAATCTGGGAAAAAATCCAGGAAAAATCCGGCGGCGATCGGGGGGAAAGAATCCGCGGACTGGGATGGTTTCAAGATGGAAGGTTCGAGGTTGGGATCAGGGAGAAGATAAGATGATTTTTCTTGTGCAAAGTGATTTGTTTTTGGAGCTTTGCGTTTTAATGGCGAGGCGAGTGAGGGGAAGAGAGAGAAAGTGGAGAGAGAGAGAGTGCAGAGAGGAAGCAGGCGGAGGAGGAGCAGGACGGTATTTGTAGATGACGGAGGTAGCAGGCACGGGGCTCTGCAGGCTGCTGCTGGATCTTCTGCGGCTGGACAATCCTGTCTGTGGCTTCTCTACTCTGACCTCTCACCAGTCACCACTAGTGGAAAGGAAGCCACGTCCTTGGTGTAAGCAAGCTGAGGAGGAAAACCTAAATCCACCCGTTCCGTAGATTTTCAGCAGATTTATATGACAGATTTATTGTAAAAAAATTATTATGTGTAGATTTTTATGATAAATTTGTTGTGAGAGAAAATACTGCAGAAAAAGTCGAACATATATGCACGGCCAATCATAACTAAAATGCTTCTAAACTCTATGTATGGATATATTTATGTGTCCTGCAAAATTAAAATATTAGACATACTAAAGATCAATTTGTTGTCTACCATAATAATTTCCAACAAACCAGTATTTCTTTATGGGTTTTGGTGCATTGGACAAACATATGTTGTGCATAGAAACATAAGAAGTTACTTCGTTAGCACGAGAATACAATAGCTCCCTAAAGTTGTGATTTTTATGCACTGTATATTCCTTCAAGTATTTTATAGATATTTAAAATATATAATGGCACAAAAATCTTCTTTGGCATAATTTTCCCTCCTGGAAGTATCATCCTTCTCATCTTTATGTGCTGCTAGTAATAGTCGCAATGACTCTTATATATGAGTGTTCAATTTATTCGTTGTCCAAACCTAGTGTCTAAAATTAATAATTTACAAAAAAAGTGTATAGAATTTACCAACAGAGACATTTGAGAATAAGATTAAGCATACAAAACATTTAGACATTTTATTTGGTACTGATTTGGTTGTTAATATCATACGTCTACTTAGTACTGCTATGTTACCATGGTAAAAAATATTTAGACCCATTATTGGTCATATACATTGTTTTTTTCACATGTTGACAATTTCTTTCATCAATAAAACTATAGTACCAAAGTGTTTGCCAGCCCGCGAGTTTGTGCCTAGTCAATGGAAATGTATATTTTGTTTTCATTTTAAGTCAACTTGATTTAGTATGTGTGAAACTTGTTGAAGTGGGTCGTATTAGATTTGTAGTGAGATTGTCATAAAGATACAACATAAATTTTCACAAGGTCCAACTATACATATTTAATTTTTTTTACAAAATTATTATGAACCCATTCATTCAATAGGAAATTGATAGATTTATTTCATGGTCCTAAATTAGATAGGAAAACATAGAACTAAGCAAATTTGGCCTGGCCCAACCTAATTATTTTTTTTTGTTTTACAACCAAAAAATACATTAACTTAGTTCAATAGGGGTCGGGCAGCGCCTACATTTTTATGGAAAAAAAAGGCAAGCCATGCCCAACCTATTTATTTATTTTACAACAAAAAAACACATTTCAACATATCACATATCAGTTACAGATGAAGCAACTGAATGACCGAACTGACGACCAGAGAGGGGGGGAGTGAATGGGAGCCGATAAAATTTCTTCTCGAAGGAGATGGTAACTCCAACAAGATGAACACGACTTCCAAAACACGTCTCCGACTCAACTACCCAAGTTGGCCAAGACTACGCAGCCACTGGAGTGCTGCTAGCCCTAGAAACCAATAACCACCTACACGTACTCGAGAAATGCAGCGGAACAAGCAACTCGAGCACCCCTGGACTGCACCGGTCAGACCGGTGAGCAGCACCGGTCAGACCGGTCCCTGCTGGAGCAGCCTGGCAAAAACTGAGAACTTCCACAGAAGGCCCCTACACCGGTCAGGCCGGTGTAGCTCGCCGGTCAGACCGGTCCAAGCCAGGAAATCCCAAATCCACCAAACAGACCTACCGAGCTCCAAAACTGACCAAACTCGAAACAGCAGCAACACGGGACAACAGGGAACTCACCAAGACGTTCACCCGAGGGAAATCCCACAAAAGGCCTGCACCGGTCAGACCGGTCACCTGCACCGATCAGACCGGTGAGCCTGGGTAGCTCGGGATGAACAGCACCCACGGGTCAACTCCCCCAAATCCAACTCCCGATCTCCCGAATCGCTCCACGGATTTGCACAAGACTTTGGGGATAGTAGGAACACCTCATGGGCACTCCATAGCCAAGATTTGGTACACCAAAACTTACTAAATCGAGAGGAATCGAAGAAATCCCACCAAGAACACCACTAACCCTAGAGATGAGAAAACCCCAAAACCGAGCCCCTTTGCTCACGGATTTGGGAGGGGAATCAAAGGGAAAAGAACCACGAAGGGTTCAAGCATACATCCCCCACCAAATTCCAAAGAGAAAGGCCTCAAATCCACCACAAGAAAATCGCCAAGAAAGGACTCCGAAAATCATCAAAAAGGAGAAACGGGAAAGATACATCCAAGCCTTGAGGAACCACGCCGAATCATCTATACATACCAAAGAGGTTCATACAAGGTCTAGCTTGCCGCCCGATCATCCTTCCCTCTCACAAGATCTCACCATGAAACTCTCAAGCTAGTCCTATAAAAATCCTAAGGAAAATAGGAAGGAAAAATAGCAAAACAAATGAGTTAGGGTTCCAAGAGATGGTTGTCATCCTCTCACCACTTGGGTTATATGGAGACAACCGAAAGACGAAACTACCCCTAAGTCCTAACACTAGGATACACGCCCCCGAAGGGCACTTTGAGAATCTTTGTCTTCGCACCATCGGACGGATGCCCAGCGACCGCAAACTTGCTTAGCCTCGACGCAAGCCTTGCGATCCCGACACGTGTCCTCCGCTTCGAAGTCTCCGGACTGCGTCGTCGCACACCGGTCAGACCGGTGCTCCTCACCGGTCAGACCGGTACCCACCGGTCAGACCGGTCCGATGCTGCTGCACCTCCGTCTTCGGTTCTTCGGTCTTGGCTTTGTGGATCAACCAAGGAACCCAGTGGTTTTCTGGTGAACCACTGGAAACCCCGCGAACTCGGTGTAGCCTCTGCCAATCACCACTCATGACTCGGCTCCCACGTAGTCTCGGCTTGATCTTGGATTTGTGGCTCAACCGAGGAACCGTCCACGACTTCATCTTGCCGTTCTTGCCACCATGCGGCCCGCACTTGACCCCGCTGGCCACCGGGTCCCTCGAGCCAAGCCTACTTGTCTTCTCCACACCTGGAGGCCTACCCGGCAACGACCTTTCGCGCTTGCTCTTCACCTGCACCAACACCAGTCAAGTCGCAACTTGCACATGCAATACTTAGCTAAGAGTCAATTCACACAACGTTGTCAATCACTCATCACACCAGGAAGCGACCATCCACCGGTCCTCGAACCACACAGGCTCTCAATCTCCCCCTTGATGAGTGCATTGACAACACACAGGTTTTGGTAACAACAGAGAAAAGGAAAAGAAAAGAAACGACTAAAAGAACGTTCAACAAGCGATCGAAAGCCAAAGGAAAGGCAAAGAGCAAGATCACTTGAAGAAGACAAGTCTCGGACCCCTTAGGCAAGAGCAACGGCTCGACACATCCGAGACAAAACCATGCTCAAACAAAAAGCACAAACCACCAATCCAAACCTCGAAAACCACCAAGAGCTCCCCCTGCACACATGCAAACTCTCCTTGAACCCATGCAACTCCCCCTGGACGAATGCATGCAAATTACTTAAAGAAACAGAGCAGCTGCAACAGCATTGCTCTAACCGGTCAGACCGGTCGACCTCACCGGTCAGACCGGTGGGCTACATCGCCCAGCACCTGAACCTCACACCGGTCAGATCGGTGCACCTCACCGGTCAGGCCGATGATCACCTGGGAAAAATTGGGAACTGCACGAGCTCAAAACTTGCTCGAAACCACTTGGAAACCTTCTAAATGCATGCAGCAAGCCAAAACATGCGCAAACTTCTCCCCCTTGTTGACAATGCATGAATCAAGCCAAAAATGCAAAAAATGCAACGTAGAGCTTCTCAAATAGACAAAATTCATCATAAGATGCTACACACGTCCAAATGAGCAAGTTAGATACTCTATAGCTTCGTATGAACATCAACTACATGACCATCAAGTTTCACAACCATTGGACGAAGCTAAGATAGAATTGAGCAATTTTGTGAAAAATCACTGTCGGTGTTTTAGACCGGCAAACTACTAAGGGGAGTACCCGAAGTAGATGAATGTGGCCTCGCCGAGATCGGTAACTCGAAGGAAGAGACACGTGGCACACAATTTAGACAGGTTCGGGCCGCGGGGTGCGTAATACCCTACGTCCTGTATGCTGCGTGACTCTGGATTGATTGGGTGCGATTACAAGATGATGCAATCTTAAGCCGTGAGAGAGAGGGGGGGTCCCTGCCTCGCCTTATATAGTCCGGGAGGCAGGGTTACAAGTCGGTTCAGGGAGAGAGTACTAGTCGAGTACGTCTAGGAGTCCTCTATACAGTGCGGGACATGTACAGCTTCCTATCCGGGTACTTCTCCTCTGTAGCCCTTGTGCTTCACGCCATCAGGTGCCGTGCAGCGCAAGTCGAGTAGTCCCAGGGGCCCACCGAGTAGTCGGTCCTGGTACCCACCGAGGTAGTGGGCCCAGGGAGGTCCATACGACAAGCCCCCGAGTACTTTGTAGTCGAGAAGGATAGCTTCGAGTAGTCTTGACGGCCTTAACGAGTAGTCCTCAAGCGTCCCTGAGCGCTACAAGTCAAAAGTCCTCAAGAGTAGTCGAAGCATCCCGAGGCTGGAATGTACTCCAGCTGATATTTGAGCAATCCTGAAGTCTTCTCGAGTAGTCCCCAGCGTCCTCGAGTGCTGCTCTTGAAGGTCTTCAACAATGCCCGTGTTGTCTTGAAGCCGAAACTGATATGGAAGTGCGATTGCAAAATCGCACTCCATATGGAGTAGCCCCCGAGCCTTAGGTTGAGTTGCAGACTCTGGCTGAGGGTCCATCTGAAGTTTTGGCAAGAATATCCCGTGAAATCCGGAGAAAAAACCGAAGGACACGTGGCACGGAGCCCCCGAGCCTTGAGTCGAGTACTTCCTCTCGAATTGAAGGGTCATCTTGTAGAATGTGTCATGAGTTGCTCTTGAATCTTGTCGCTACCCAGGAAGTTGAGTAGAAGTAGCCGAGCCCCCGAGACGAGGCGTGTCGACTAGTAGAAGTTGGAGAGTCAAGCACCGCCGCTGAGTCAGCCGTGTACAGACTTATCCATCCGGCCGTTGGAGGGGCCGCTGTTGACTTATAAATAGAAGCCGAAACCCTTAGGGTTTTTCACCCCACGCATTCGCAGCCATTCCTAGCAGATCGAGCCAAAAATCACCGCCAGTGCGCACTGCCGCCGTTGAGAGGATTGTAGATCCGAACGCGCCGCCGTAGAAAGCCACCGCCGTAGCCCCCGAGCAAATGCGAGTGAAGACACCGTGCACTTGGAGAATGAAGCCCTCACTATCGAAGACCTCGAAGGCTGCCGGTGGGAAGAAAAGGGCTCGCGAGGAGGCCGCCGGATCCGCCGCGGGGACATCGCCGCCGGTGTCTCCGCCGCGACCAAATCCGAATCAAGAATGGAAGAAATCCAAGGCCAAGACCGAAGATCTGCTGGCACTTCTCAACAGTGGATTCTTGCGGGAGAAGGAGGTTGACATGTGGAGAGCCGCTGCAGGGGATCCGTACCCCATGGAGAAAAGCCCGGACGAGATCCCTATGTTCACCCAGTTCGCGGAGCGAGGGCTGTCTCTCCCGGCCAGCGACTTCTTCAAGGGGCTGCTGGGGTACTACGGCATTGAGTACCTCAACCTCAACCCCAACGGTATCTTCCACACCTCAGTCTTCGTACACTTCTGCGAAGCTTTCTTGGGGATCAAGCCCCATTGGATCCTTTTCCGAAAATTCTTCCGAGTCAAGCCCCAGCCCAGCGCCAACAATCCTCGAGTAGTGGGGGGAGCCGGCATCCAGATGCGAGAAGACGCCGCGGAACAGTACCTCTCGTACAAGCTTATCGACTCCAACCAAGATTGGAAGTCGAAATGGTTTTACATCACCAACCACCACTCGGAGCTGCCAAAGCCAAGCGGGAAGCAGCCGAAGCACCGGCCATGGTGGAACTCGGAGCCAACAATGCAGGAAGGTATCCAGTTGCCCGAGCTGCTGGCGAAAATCAAGGCTTTGAGAGAAGCCGGGCTGAGGGCCGAACTTGTGGCCTTCAGCTTCATGAAGCGAAGGGTGCAGCCGCTGATGGCCCGCGACACCCTAGGGTACCAGTACACCGGCGACGACGACACGTCGCGGATGCCCGGTGATGAAGTCGACGACGACGACATCGTTGATAGGCTGGGCAGGATCTTCAAAGACATGCCGGCGTACACGCCGTGCCCTGTGCCCGAGTACTCCGCCGCGCGCCCGCCAAATGAGGTCGGTAGCCGTACCCATTGTCGAGTACTCATTACGTAAGAGTAGTCGTGCTGACGTATTGTGCTTCTTGCAGGATGACTTGGTGAAGTTCGTCTCCGAGCCGGCGTTGCCTCCTCAACTTGTCGAGGTCCCAGAGGAAGGGAAAGCCAAGGCCAAGGAGCGGCGCGAGGTTGGTGAGGGAGACGACACAGTAGTCGTCGAAGACACGTCCGAAGAGGACGACGATGAGGAGACGCTGCAGGAGCGCTTCCAGCTGCGGTCGAGATTCAGCCGCCCTGGATTGCCTCATATTCCTCTCGTTCAGGATCCGCCGACTAGCCTGGAGGCTAGTTTGCCCGCGCCGCCAAGGAGGCCGCGCAACGTGGCCCGCAAGCGCGTGGCCAAGAAGTTGAAGGTCACGGAGACCACATCCCAGGAGGTAAGCCGTCTTGAATAGGGTAGTCGAGTACTTATGTCTCGATGTTGTACATTGACGACGAAATTCCCTTGCTTGCAGGAGATGCCGCCTTCCGACCCCGTAGAGCAGGGGGACGAAGGCAACTGGGATACGGTGGAGGAGCCAGCTGGGGGTAGTCGTAGCCCAGCCCCCACCGTAGAGGAGCTCTTGGCGCAGTTGTCGTTCCAGCCCCCAGTTGCTGAGGGGATCACAGAACCGGCCGCTGCTATTGTTGAAGAAGCGGCGGCTACTGAGGCGCAAGAGGAAACGCCTACCGAAGCTGGACTGGTAGATATTGCCAGCATCCTCGGCGCCCCAACCGTGACGGTAGTCCGGTCGAATTTGTAAGTGGTGATCCTTCCCGAGTAGTACATTAGATTTGGTAGTCGTACTGGGTTGACAACCAGCTTGTGCACTCTGCAGGAAATCGACGGACTTGACCTGGGAGGGAGATGAACCCACCACAGCGGTGGCTAGAGAGGAAACCGCGCCGCCCGCTGAGGAGTCCGCTCCCGCCCCTCAGGCAGAATCCGGGGCGCCGGCCGTGGAAGCTACCTTGCCTGAGGCCAGCATCGTAGAGGGTGAGTACTTTGCTCAAGTGCAAGTAATCCTGAAGAGTAGTCGTAACCGCCATGTATGACTGATCCAGTTGTCCTTTTATTGACAGGTGCCGAAGCCGAGGGAAGTGCTATCCCGTCGGCGGTGCCCGTTGAAGATTTGGCACCAGAGACCCAGGGAGCTGCCGAAGGAGCCCCCGAGCAAATGGAGGTGGCGGTTGAAGAAGCCACCGCGACAGCTGGAGGGGGGCGCAACGACGTGCATCCAGAACCGGCTCTGGAAGTAGTCGTTCGCTCGCCAGAGATCCAGGACGCGGAGCCAATCCGCTCGGCGCCAATGTCCGAAACCGCGACGAGTAGTCGTGGCGGGATCGAGCTGCTGGCGGATGACCTAGTCGATCCAGCGACGGTAGCTCGGCACATGGAGGCAATGCGCCAGGCCGAGCAATGGATGAAGGTGAGTAGTCGACACCCTTGAGTAGTCAATCCTTTAGTGTTGAGTACCCATTTGACATGTGTTGTCTGTGGCAGGACGTCGCGGAGCGGTCTCGGCAGAAGTCTGACATGCTTCAAGGGTACGGCGACACGGTGCTCCGGGCCGAGGCCTTAGAAGAACAGCTCGTGAAGGCCCGAAAGCATGCCGCCGCGATGCAGTCGAAGCTGGACACCGCCTTCGCCTAGTATCACAACGAAATCCAAGATATGCAGGCGAAGAGCGACGAGCTGGTGCGGAAGAACAAGTCTCTCCGCAACAAGAATAAAGGTACGCTGTTGCCATGCTGAGTACCCATTGGTAGTGTCTTGGAGGAGTCTGACCCGCTTTGCCTTGTTGATTGCAGAGCTTGAGACCCGCGTCGACCAGCTGAAGGCTTCAGAGACCGACCTGAAAAACCTCTTCTACCGAGAGCAAGAGGCCCGCGAGGTACTGGAGTATGATTATAAGCAGCTTGCTTACGAGTGCGACAAGCACATGGAGCTTCGCATTGCGTCAGATCGTGACCTCGTCAACTGCTACAAATCTTTGCAGAAGCTGAACGAGGACTGCGAGAAGCTGCGGGCCCAGCTGAAGGAACTTGAGGAGGCCGCGCTTCCCATCGCGAGGCTACTAGTGCCTCACCCCGGGGGACCGAAGATAGCCCCATTGGTGGACCGGCTGAAGGAAGCCCCGAGCCGCCTGGCGACGTACGTGAAGCACCTGGCGAGGTCGATCCCCAACCAGGTCCTGGCGTATATGAAGTCGTACTTCCCAAAAGCTCCCGTTGACGTAGTCGCCGGCGGACTAGCCGCCAACTGCACGGACGAGCAGTACGCGGAGCTGCTGGAGCAGATGGCGCCCATTGCCGAACAAGTCGCCGAGAAGCTCAACCTCCAGTAGTCCTGTAGGGTTAGCTCGTAGCAGTAGTTGTGTATAAACAAAGTTGTAATGAACTTGTTTAAGTATGAATGAAGGAAACTTCCATAAATGAGTACTCGTTATCCCGATCTGTGAGTGTGGAGTCCCATCATGGAGTCGTCGCGAGTAATCATACTCGCCAGTGGTCCCATTGAGGAAAAGGGACAGTAAAGCAGTTGATAGGTAATCAAACTTTATTACTGAAGAAGTACGCCTGGATGGCCAGGGCCGTTGTTACAGAGTAGTCGCCAGGACCCGGAGGCCGCCTACGGCTAAGTAGTGCTAGGGCGTATGGCCGCTTACAGCAGTAGATCCGTTAGTAGCCGCATGGGCTGGATCTAGGAGTGCTTGGTCTCTTAGTAGACCGCTGCTGGAGTCCTTTGTCGCTCGTCGCAGCCCAAGATCCGTTAGTAGCCGCGTGGGCTGGATCCTGGAGAGGAGTAGTCCGGAGACTAGGGCCTGGACCTGGAGGCCGCTTACGGCGAAGGGGTCTTTGAGTAGTCGTATAGACTGGAGCCCCCGGTGTAGACTAGGCGTAGAATCGACAGAGTTGGTCGATGTTCCACGAGTTGTTGACGTCTTCGCCTTCAAGCGTCTGGAGGCGGTAGGAGCCCGGTCCGGTCACCTTTGCAATTGTGAAGGGACCTTCCCAGGGCGAGCTGAGCTTGTGTAGTCCTTCTGTGTTCTGGATGCGGCGGAGGACAAGATCACCAACGTTGAAGGAGCGTTCCTTAACGTTGCGATCATGGTAGCGTCGGATACCCTCTAGGTACCTTGCTGATTGGACGAGGGCGGCACAGTGAGCTTCTTCGAGTCCGTCGATGTCAACTCGTCTGCTGTCTTCAGAGATGCCTTCGTCGTATTGCTCCACTGCTGGTGAATCCCACATGACATCAGCAGGGAGGATTGCTTCGGAGCCGTAGACCAGGAAGTACGGGGATTGTCCCGTTGGCTTGGAAGGTTGAGTACGCAGCCCCCAGAGAGCATTGGGTAGTTCCTTGATCCACTTGCCTCCTTTGGAGTTGGCAGCGTCGTGTAGCCGCTTTTTGAGAGCGTCGAGCTCCATCCCATTGGCGCGCTCGACTTGTCCATTGGCCCGAGGATGGGCAACTGAGACATATCGGACGTCGATCCCGCTGTTCTCGCAGTACTCCCAGAACTGGTGATTGTTGAAGTTGGAGCCCAGGTCTGTGATGATGCGGTGGGGTAGTCCGTAGCGATGTACGAGTTCATCCAGGAAGTCGAGTACTCTATCGGCCTTGGGGCATGTAACCGGCTTGACCTCGATCCACTTGGTGAACTTGTCGATGGCCACCAATACTCGGTTGAATCCACCTGGCGCAGTTGGAAGTGGCCCAATCATGTCGAGCCCCCAGCAGGCGAAAGGCCAGGTTGGCGGTATGGTGACTAGCTTGTAGGCCGGGACGTGTTGTTGCTTGGCGAAGTATTGGCACCCTTGGCACCTTCTGACGAGTTCTTCGGCGTCGCCCAGAGCTGTGGGCCAATAGAAAGCCCGTCGGAAGGCCTTGCTGACCAGCGTGCATGAGGACGCGTGGTTGCCGCAGACGCCTTTATGGATCTCCTCCAAGATGTCCTTGCCTTCTTGTCTGGGAACGCACTTCATGAGTACTCCGGAAGATGCGCCCCGCCTGTAGAGCTTGTCTCCGACGAGAACGTAGGACTTGGCACGGCGGATGAGTTGCTCGGCCAAGTTCTTGTCCGAGGGCACCTTCTGCTCGCTGAGGTAGTCGATGAAGGGCTGCCTCCAGTCCATGTCGATCATCATGACCTCCTGGCCAGCCGGGGGATGAGCTGGGTCAATGGTCGGTGGCGCCGGCTCCGGGATGGATGGCGCGTGAAGCTCGTGGACGAAGACACCCGCTGGTACTTGAGCGCGAGTAGAACCAAGCTTCGACAGGACGTCCGCTGCAACGTTGTTGTCGCGGACGACGTGGTGGAACTCGAGACCATAGAACTTGTTCTCGAGCTTGCAGACTTCTAGGCAGTAGGCGTCCATGTTCTCCTTGTTGCGGTCCCAGGACTTGTTGACTTGGTTGATGACCACTGCGGAGTCGCCGTAGACTAGTAGCCGCTTGATGCCCAGTGAAGCCGCGAGGCGGAGCCCGTGTAGCAGAGCTTCGTACTCGGCTTCGTTGTTTGAGACCTTCCAGAAGATCTGCAGGACGTACTTGAGTTGTTCGCCCGTTGGAGAGATCAAGAGTACTCCTGCACCTGCGCCCTCGAGGTTGAGTGAGCCGTCGAAGTACATCGCCCAGTGCTCTGGGCGCTTGGTTGGAGTAGGTAGCTGATTCTCCCGCCACTCCGCCATGAAGTCGACTAGTGCCTGCGACTTGATGGCTGTGCGTGGCTTGAAGTCGATGTTGAGGGCGCCGAGTTCGACTGCCCATTTGGAGATTCTTCCAGTAGCATCTTGGTTCCGCAGGATGTCACCGAGCGGGTAGTCGGTGACGACGGAGATCGAGTACTCCTGGAAGTAGTGTCGTAGCTTCCGCGAGGTGATGAGCACTGCGTACAGAAGCTTCTGTACTGGCTGGTAGCGTGCCTTGGATTCTGATAGGACCTCGCTGACGAAGTAGACTGGACGCTGGACTGGATAGGCGTGGCCGTCTTCCTGCCGCTCGACGATGATGGCAGTACTGACCACGTGAGTAGTCGCAGCGAGGTAGAGCAGTAGCTGCTCGCCTTTACGAGGAGCTGTGAGGACTGGTGGCTTCGATAGGAAGTCCTTGAGCTGGGCAAGGACTTGGTCCGCCTCTGGAGTCCACACGAACTTCTCTTGGTGTTTGAGTAATTTGAAGAAGGGGAGCCCCCGTTCTCCAAGCTTCGAGATGAATCTGTTCAAGGCCGCCATGCACCCGGTCAGCTTTTGCACGTCTTTGATGCACGTGGGAGCTTTCATGCTGGTGATGGCGGAGATCTTCTCGGGATTGGCTTCGATGCCGCGATGGCTGATGATGAAGCCGAGTAGTTTGCCCGACGGCACGCCGAAGACGCACTTGTTCGGGTTGAGCTTCCAGCGGTACTCGCGCAGGGATGCGAAAGTCTCTTCAAGATCGTCGATGAGCGTGCTGGAGTTTCTGGTCTTGACGACCACGTCATCCACGTAGGCTTCGACGTTCTTGTTGAGTTGCCTCTTGAAGCAGGCCTGGATAGCTCGTTGGTATGTAGCGCCGGCGTTCTTCAACCCGAAGGACATGGTCGTGTAGCAGTACGCGCCAAACGGGGTGATGAACGCGGTCTTCTCCTGGTCTTCTTCCTTGATCGCGATCTGGTGGTACCCGGAGTAGCAGTCGAGGAAGCAGAGCAGGTCGCAGCCCGCCGTGGAGTCGATGACTTGGTCAATCCGCGGCAACCCGAAGGGGTCCTTGGGGCAGTGCTTGTTGAGGTCGGTGTAGTCGACGCACATCCTCCACTCGTTCGAGTTCTTCTTGCGAACGAGGACGGGGTTGGCGAGCCACTCAGGATGGAAAACTTCTCTGATGAAGCCAGCCGCGAGTAGTTTGGCGAGTTCCTTCTTGATGGCGTCCCGTCTGTCGTCGGCGAAGCGGCGGAGGTGTTGTCGCTTCGGGGTAGCTTTAGGATCGACGTTGAGTGAATGCTCAATCAACTCCCTGGGCACCCCTGGCATGTCCGCTGGTTTCCACGCGAAGATGTCACGGTTAGCCCGGAGGAAGTTGATGAGCGCGTCTTCCTATTTGGGGTCGAGGCCCGCCCCGATGGTGGTGGTCTTGCTGCTGTCGCCTGTCCCAAGGTCAATTGTCTTGACCAGAACCTCCTCGGCTGGCTGAGGCTTGTTAGCTTTATCCGACTTCTCTGGGATGTCGAGTTCGCTTGGGGCAAGCTTCTTCGACGCAGTGTAGATCTCCATCATTGCATTGGGTACTTGATTTGTGGAGGCGATCTCCACAGCTTCCGTGTCGCAGTCGTGCGATATCTTCAAGTCCCCCTGCAGCGAGAGTACACCTGCTGGACTCGGCATCTTGAGTACTAGGTAGGTGTAGTGGGGTACTGCCATGAACTTGGCGATGGCCGGTCTGCCGAGGATGGCATGGTAGGACGTCTCGAAGTCCGCGACTTCGAACTTGATGTACTCGGTACGATAGTTGTCCCGAGATTCCCCGAAGGTAACTGGCAGGACCACTGAGCCCAGTGGAATAGCCGCGTTTCCGGGGACGATGCCGTAGAAGGGCGAGGTGCTCTTGGTGAGCATGTGGGTGATGTCGAGCTTCATCTTCTTCAAGGTCTTGGTGAAAAGGACGTTAAGCCCGCTTCCACCGTCGATGAGGACCTTGTTGAGCTTGGAGCCCGCGACCACCGGCTTCAGGACGAGTGGGAACCGCCCTGGTTCGGAGAAGCTAGTCCATTGATCCGCGCGGGAGAAGGTAATGGGTACCTCTGACCACCTGAGGGGGGTCGGGACCGCTGGTTCAATGCTCATGACTTCTCGACGGGTAGCCTTTTGGACCCGTCTGCTGGGTAGCCCGCCGAAGAGGACGTTCACCGTCTTGTCGGGTTCCTGGAAGTCGCCATTGCCTTCGTCGTTCTTCTTCTTGCCTTTCTTGTCCTGAGGGTGCCGTGGCTCCGGAGTATCCTTGAGTGCTCGCCTGAGTTGGTAGCACTGCTCGGTGGTGTGGTTGCCGTCCAGATGCCACGGGCACTTCTCCTTCAGCAAGTCTTTGAAGCCGCCGGAGGTCTTCTTCGAGTTCTCCTTCGTAGATATCCGCGACAGTGTTGTCTGGCTTGCGCTTGCGGTTGGGACCCGAGTAGTTGTTATTGTTGCGACCGCCTTGGTTCCCGTTGTTGCTGCTGCCGCCGCCCGTGTTCTGCTTGATCTTGCCACGGATGGCATCGTACTTGGCGTTGGCCTTGTCTTCTTCATCGGCCCAGGACGTGATCATGTCCTTGAGGTGGGTGATGGAGCTTGGGCGGCGACGGCCGAAGTCTTCGAAAGTGCGACGGTGATAGAGACCGTCTTGGAAGAGGTCGATGACTTCTTTGTCAGAGACATCGACTACTGTGGTGCGCTTGTCGAAGAAACGCCGCATGTACTTGCGAAGGGTCTCGCCTTGTTCCTGCTTCACCATAGCTAGGTCCATGCGAGTACTCGAGCGGCCCATAGCGCGCGCGAAGTTGCTGGTGAACTGCTCCTTCAGCTGGTCCCACTTGTCGATCGAGTACTTCTCAAGTGACTCGAGCCATGTAAGCGGTGCCTGGTCCAGACAGAAGGGGAAATATAGGCACTTGGTGTCGTTGTTGCCACCAGCGTTCTCGATGGAGAGGGCGTAGCATCTGAGCCACTGCACAGGATCTTGCTTCGCGTCGTACTTGGTGATTCCCAGAGGCTTGAATTTCTCTGGGAGGAGGAGGTTGCGAAGTCGCGCAGAGAAGGCAGGGAAGCCGTCGTTGTCGCCTGACGTGGAAGCCTTCTTGCGCCGTAGTTCTTCAATCTTCTGGCGGGCGTCGAAGTCGCCCTGAGAGGCTCCGGAGGCGTGGCTATTCGCGTGGCGTCGGCCGCCGCGGTCGCCTCCGCCACCGGCCCTTCTATTGGCCCCATGGTTGGAGCTTCCGCCGTCGCTGCCTCCGCCGCCAGGGTCGCGATGAGGGACGATCTCACGATCGCCGCCAGCAGCTGCAGCGCTGTTGCCACCTTGAGAGGGTCCGCCGGCCGTTGCACGAGTACGGTTGGGATTGGCCGGCAGCTCAGCTCGAGTACGGTTACGACCGAGGTCCGCGCTGCGACTTGTGGCTTCGTTATCGTGATTCCTGGCGGGGGGCGGCTGAGCGACCTTGTTGTCAACTCGCATGAAGTAAGCGTCTTCTGCAAGCTTGGCGATGACTTCTCCTGCACGCATCCCCTGAGCTTGGCGTGCGATCGCTGTGATCGACATGAGGCATTGCTCCGGGGTAGTGTGTACCCTACTCTCGACTTGGTCGAGAGCCTCTGCGAGGTTGCGGATGGGGAGGTTGTCTCGAAGACGCTGGCGTCGTTCGTTCCGCTTTCTGTTACGCTCACGTCGAGCGTCCCTGTTGGCGTCAGTCTCATCCGCGGGTGCGTCGGCAGACAGCTCGTCTGCGGAGATGTCTTCGAGGTATCGGTCGCTTGCTGTCCCTGAGGGTCCTGGCGTGTCGCCGGCAGCCATGAAGACTTGGCGGTCGAGGTTGCCAAGACTGGAGTCAGAACTCGCCACCTCCGTTGGGGTGTACTCCTCAGCTCGAGCGAGTGGCGTTCCCTCCTGGAAGGGAAGCGAGTCGAGGTAGGCGACGTAGCGTGAGTTCCCGTTCGTCGGGTCAGCGGGCTTGCGGTCTGGCCAGTAGACAAATCTTCCGGCGGGTGTAGATGTTATGACCAAGCCGGCGGCGGGTCCTGACAGGGGTTGCTCTGTGGAGTTGTTCTCGGACTCGGGATCCTCAGGGTCCGACCCGAAGTCGAACTCGTACGCGGAGTCCGAGTAGAAGCCGAAAAGGGGGTTGGAGTCCGAGGCGTGGCCGGGAGCGGTGTCGGAGTCCGAGTCGTACTCGGGTACGGGCTCCTTGCCGGCCCGGCGTGTAGTGGGAGCCTTCGTGTGGGCCCTGCTGACGTTGCGGGGGCCACGCGTGAAGTGCTCGCGGGGTGGGGAGTCCACATGCGATGGCTGAGTTGCCGGCTCGCATACGATAGCCCACGGGGACGTCGAGCCCGAGTTGGAGGCGGATCCAAGCTCGAAGTCGGCGTGTTGGTCGAAAAGCGAAATTTCGCCGAATTTGCCGGCGAGTTCGCCCGTGACTACTCCGGGAAGTGTCACGAGGCCGGTCTCCGGGTTGGGCGGCATGGTGAGGCGGCGTTGGAAAGATCCGGCGCCGTCAGCAGTGCAGACCCAAGCACCGAAGACGAAGGTGTCGCCGCGGTTGAAGGCGACGGTTGGCTTGATGTAGACGGAAGCCGTCGAGTTCGCCATGAGATCTTCGGCGAGAGCCCCTACCTGGCGCGCCAGCTGTCGGTGTTTTAGACCGGCAACCTACTAAGGGGAGTACCCGAAGTAGATGAATGTGGCCTCACCGAGCTCGGTAACTCGAAGGAAGAGACACGTGGCACACAATTTAGACAGGTTCGGGCCGCGGGGTGCGTAATACCCTACGTCCTGTATGCTGCGTGGCTCTGGATTGATTGGGTGCGATTACAAGATGATGCAATCTTAAGCCGTGAGAGAGAGGGGGGTCCCTGCCTCGCCTTATATAGTCCCGGAGGCAGGGTTACAAGTCGGTTCAGGGAGAGAGTACTAGTCGAGTACGTCTAGGAGTCCTCTATACAGTGCGGGACATGTACAGCTTCCTATCCGGGTACTTCTCCTCTGTAGCCCTTGTGCTTCACGCCATCAGGTGCCGTGCAGCGCAAGTCGAGTAGTCCCAGGGGCCCACCGAGTAGTCGGTCCTGGTACCCACCGAGGTAGTGGGCCCAGGGAGGTCCATACGACAATCACCCTCTCATGAGCAAAGTCCTAAATATGAGCAAAACATGTCAAAATGGCAAAGCCACACAAACTTCATGCTAGGACAACCATTCTAAGCATAAGACCATCATAAACACCCACAAGCACCTCATGTCATGTCAAAGCCACCGAGCCATGTGCCTACTTCTATATATGAGACTTTTCATTGGTAGGCATCATGCAACGGTTTAGCACCCAAAGCAAATTAAATTAAGCACATATGACATGGGAGCACATTATCCAAACAATTTACATTTCATTTTCAGATTTAAAATTGGTACATGAAATGTCTTTGCGACAAAAAGGAACTTATGCCCCTCCACAAGATGAAGCATGGGGGCTAAACATTCATGATGGCAAATGAGTCTTTGGCCCCATATGATCAAAATAAGCTATCCAATCACAAATTAAGCATAGCAAAGAAACTAAAACATGTCAAGATCATATAAAGACATTTACTCACAAGAGAGCATACATATCTCATTTTTCAAAAGACATAGCTATTAACCATGGGCATAAATCAAGATCATCAAGAGCTAAGCCAAACTAACTATAGCTTACCAAACTAGCTCACAAGATCATATATAGCACATCATGGTGAACAATGTATATAGGAGAAGCTTTTCCTACAAAATACATATGATACAAAATGCATGAAACCTAAGATACAAAGATGCCTATACATCATGTTACATATGCCATGCAAAATGCAAGAAATGCACAAAGGAAAGCTATACATATGCTACAAAGGAGCTCCCACACACCAACTCAAGAAATCAAACAAACACCAAGCTCCCCCCGCAAACGAGTGAAAGTTGCTTGATCTAGGGGTTTGGTGAAAATATCGGCTAGTTGGTCATGTGTGGGTACATGGATCAAAGCTATCTTCCCTTTCTCTACGTTGTCTCTCAGGAAATGATACCTCACTTCTATGTGCTTGGTTTTGAAATGGAGCACTGGGTTCTTTGCAACGCTTATGGCACTGGTGCTATCACATTGAAGTGGGACATGGGTATACTCCTCACCAAAGTCACTAATGGTATATGTGATCCAAAGGAGCTAAGAGCAACAACTAGCAGCAGCCACATACTCTGCCTCGGTAGTGGATTGAGCAACACTCGACTGTTTGCGAGAAGACCAAGGCACCAAAGAGGAACCCAAGAACTGGCAAGTCCCAGAAGTGGACATCCTATCCAACCGACACCTAGTAAAATCCGCATCCGAAAAACCATGAAGAGCCAAAGAAGAGGACTCGGAGTACCAAAGGCTGAAGTCGGGAGTATGACGCAAATACCTGAAAATGCGCTTGACTGCTTGCCGATGCGAAGTCCTCGGAGACGCTTGAAAACGAGCACACAGACATACCGAGAACTGGATATCCGGCCTCGTCGCCGTCAAGTACAGGAGTGGCCCGATCATGCTCCGGTACTCCTTCTGGTCCACGTGTTCACCTTCCTCGTCCGCATCAAGAGCTGTAGTCGTACTCATAGGCGTCGCCATAGCCTTGGAGTCCTCCATCTTGAACTTCCGCACAATGTCCTTGGTGTACTTTGCTTGGTGCACAAATGTTCCTTCCTTCCTTCGACTGCTTGATCTGGAGGCCGAGGAAGAACTGCAACTCACCCATCATGCTCATCTCAAATTCCCTGCTCATGTCTTCTGCAAACCTTGCAACAAGAGAGTTAGACGAGCCACCAAAGACAATATCATCCACGTATACCTGCACAATCAGGATATCTTTGCCCTGCCTGAGAAGAAACAAGGTCTGATCGACCTTCCCCATGTCAAACCCTCTCTCAAACAGGAACCCCCTCAACCTACCATACCAAGCTCTAGGCGTCTGCTTCAACCCATACAGCGCCTTCCTCAACTTGTACACCCGGTGGGGGTACTTCTCACTCTCAAACCCCGGTGGTTGCCTCACATACACTACTTCCTCCAACACACTGTTCAGGAAAGCACTCTTCACATCCATCTGGTGGAATTTGAACCCTTTAGCCACGGCAAAGGCTAGAAGGATCCTAATCGCCTCCAAACGAGCTACGGGAGCAAAGGTCTCCTCGTAGTCGATCCCCTCTTTCTGACTGTACCCCTGAGCAACAAGCCTTGATTTGTTCCTCACCACTTCTCCTTTCTCTCCCTCTTTGTTCTTTCACACCCATTTTGTCCCAATCGGCTTACACCCTGGGGGAGAATCAACCAACTCCCAAATTTGGTTCCTCTCAAAATTCTCCAACTCCTCATGCATCGAATTAACCCAATTATGATCAGATAGCGCGTATCCAATATCTTTGGGCTCAAAGGTGACAACAAAAGCAGCATGAACAAAGTGAGAATTGTTTCGAACCCTCGACCGTGTAGTACGTTCATTGAGGTCGCCAATGATCCTCGAAGCTGGGTGATCCACTTGAACTCGCCGGGGAGGTTCTCGCCTTGATGCTACCTCCCCCTCAACAGCAGCTTCGCCTTGATCTGGGTTTGTCGTTGTAGGTGTGGGAGAGGGCCCGTTCTCGATCGTAGTCGAAGTAGTAGGTACATGCTCAGCCGCGGGCACCACACCGCCATCTTCATCATCTCCATATTCATGCTCCTCCTCCTCAAAGATTTCCTCGCCAAGTTCATCATCACCTGCACATTCAAAGACAAGAGAGCTACGTGGCTGTGTCTCGTCGAAGGTAACCTCGCAAGTCTCCACGATTTGGTTAGTTTCAAGATTGAGCACACGAAATGCTCTAGAATGAGTAGCATAACCAAAGAAAATACCATCGATAGACCTAGCCTCAAACTTATCAAAATTCTTGCCTTTCTTCAGAATAAAGCACTTGCATCCAAACACATGAAAGTGACTCACCTTGGGAGCGCGACCGTGCATCATCTCATAGCACGTTTTCTTCTTGAATGCTCGAAGGAAAATCCTGTTCGAGACATAGCACGCGGTATTGACCGCCTCAGCCCAGAACCTCCTCGGAGTCCTATGCTCGTCGAGCATCGTCCGGGCCATCTCACACAAGGTTCTGTTCTTCCTTTCCACCACACCATTCTGAGGAGGTGTATACGGACTCGAAAACTGGTGTTCAAGACCCAAGTCATGGCAAAAGGTTTCGAAGCGAGAGTTTTTGAATTCTGAGCCATTGTCACTGCGAATCGCTCGTATGGCATCTCCGTGCCTCTCGTTCCTCAACCTCAAGACAAGATCTCGAACAAAACCAAACGTCTCCCCCTTCTCCTCCAAGAAGAAGACCCGCGCATACCGAGAGTAGTCGTCCACCACAACAAGGACGTACCACTTCCCACCCGCAGATCGCACACGAGCTGGGCCAACAAGGTCCATATGGAGCAGCTCGCATGGACGCTCAGTCATCACATCGGTGAGAGACGGGTGAGAAGAGGCTACCATCTTGGCATGTCTACACGACGCACAAACCAACTTTTTCTCAAACCTCAACCGTGGCAATCCTCGGACCAAATTGAATTTACTCAAGCGAGACAAAATGTCAAAGCTCAAGTGACCCAACTTCCTATGCCACTTCCACAAGTCACTCGAAGAACCAGCCAAGAAGCAACGCTCCACACCAGAAGACTGAGAGAAATCAGCTCAGAACACTTAACCCTCAGGAATGACCATGCAAACAAGGTCCCCTCGAGAATCTAAAATCTGAGAACCACCAGGCCGAAACAACACCTCAAAGCCCTCATCCAACAACTGGGACACGGAAAGCAAATTGAACCCCAGCGATTGAACAAGAGCAACACGCCTGAGAGTGACCTTGTCACTTACCTTGATCTCACCTTCTGAAAACACACGCCCTCGCCCATTGTCCCCAAAAGTGATGTATGTCCTGGACACCACCGGGACGAGACTTGAGAACCACCCCTTGTCCCCGGTCATATGCCTCGAGCAACCGGAGTCAATCAACCAAACGTTCCTCAAGTCTCCCACCTGAAATTCAAAAACGAGCACGTGAGTGAACAAACGACTCAGCACTGGGGTTAGTACCAAAAGAGTAAAACCAGTGCCAAGCCATTTGCTCCAAAGTGGGGTTAGCACAAACCAAATCATCACGCCTATCAAAGCTACCACCACGAACACCACCACGGTAACCACCACGAGGGAACCAACCCTCTCTAGCTGGAGGAGGACGAAAACCACAAAAGGGAGACCGTGGACCGTTCCTCCTCTCCATCTCAAAGCTACGACTCCTCTCACCCTCGTATTGAGCACGAGGTGGAGAACGTCTAGCAAACTGACCACTTGCAGACCTTCCATACCAACCACCAGAACCACGACCACCAGAACCGAACCGAGCATCCGCACGAGCACGGATACCAACACGCTATCTGTCCAGACCAGCACCGGTCTGACCGGTGTAATGCACCGGTCTGACCGGTGGTGCTCGGCCAGCATCACCACCTGCCACCTTCCGATCTCCCCAAGCCGGAACCGTCCTCACAATCGCCTTGGCCATGGGCATCTGCATACGAGGCTCAGGTACACCATTAGAGGGGTGGTACCTGTCCTTGTTAGCCCACTCTCTAGCCATTCTTTCCTCACGCTTCCTCTTGAAGCAAAACTCATCCTTGTGACCATCTCTCCCACAATACCCACAATGGAACTTTATGGGCTGTGGCTTAGGCTTAGGCTTGGGTTGGGGATGCTCACTCGGCTTCTCACCCTTCTTCTCTCCTTCCTCACCTCCCTTTGGGCTCACAAACCTCACCGGTTTTTGGAAATCATTTGTTGGGTGAGGGAATATGGGTGGATCTGGAATTGTGTCAAGTTTGTTTCTGAGATGGTTAGGCTTAGGCTCAAACTTGTTCTTGTGTTTGTTTGGTGGTGGGATAGGGATCTCTCCAACTCTCTCAACTCCCTCACTACTGCTCTCTCCAAGTTTGTCAGCCCCAAGTGCCTGACCATTATAGCGTTTGAAAGCCGCTATCATGATACCAAGCTGAGGCTCCTGACCCGACAACCAACTCATACACTTCCTCAGCTCATCGTTCTCATCCTGCAAGCGATCAACATAATGTGCAAGCTCCAAATTCTTAACCGCATGCACCTCACATGTAGAGCAAGAAGTGGGAATAGGCTCTTTTAGCTTAGCCTCAAGCGAAACAGTGTAAGCATGCATCTCATCAATTTTTCCATGCAAAACAGGGCAAGAAGTGCAAGCACCTAGCAAAGCAGGTCTAGACTTAAGCTCAGCCACTTCAACCCTAAGCACATCTAGTTCATCACAAGTGGAAGCATGCTTATCCTTGAGACTAGTAAGATCAGTTAGGTACACAGAGCAATCAACACAGTCAACATCATCAGAAACCACAGGAGAAGCCTTAAGCGAATCAATCTCAAGCTTAGCATCTAGGTTCTGGGTTTCTAGCTCAGCCACACGGTTCCTAGCATCTTCTAGCGAGGCCCTAAGCTCTTTCCTCATCTTCTTGGCCTCTCTAAGCATGTCATCGCGATTATCAAGCAACTTGCCAAGATGCTCGTTCTCCTCACGCAAGAAGGGAAGCTCATCACGTACCTCATCCTCGGAGTCGGAGTCCGAGTCGCTCTGGTGACTCTTCTTGCTGCTGGAGCTACGAGCCATGCCGCAGAAGCCATCTCCCGCGAAGCAGCTCAACCCGCTCAAGTTCTTGGACGCCTTCTTGTTCTTGCGCCGATCACCTTCATCTTCACTGCTACTCAAGCTCAAGGAAGAGTAGGCGGAGCTGGAGTCGACGTCGCTTGCTCCGACCATCGCTCGGGCCTTCCTGTCGCGACCGTCCTTCTTCCTCGATCGTCGCTCGTCCTTGTGCTTGTTCTTGTGCTTGTGATCGCGCCTTGATCGATACTTGCCGTCCTTGCTCGATCGGTGCTTGTAGCCATCCTTGTTCTCCATCTTCTCCGGACAGTCGGCGACGAAGTGTCCTGGCTTGCCGCACTGGAAGCATGTCCGTGCCGTCCTCCTTGTGTTCACCCGGTTCTCGTGCAGCCTCTCGAACCGCCTGGTCAGCAGCGCCAGCTTGTCCTCTCCAAGCACGTCGAACTCCTCGTCTGGCAAAGACATCAAAGTGGACAAAGCAAACATCCTAGAGGATGGTTAGCGTTAGACTTAGCACCAGAGCCAACGACGAGAGCAAGACTATGAGAGTCAGTCGGGCTCTCGAGACGGGCTGTCAAACCACGATCAACCTCAGCCGACTTGAGCTTAGAGAACAACTCGTTCACCGTCAGAGTGGTGTACTTCTCGGACTCAAGGATGGCCTCGACCTTTCCATCCCACACGGTACGATCTAGCGCGTGTAAGAGCTTCACAGCTCTATCATGGTCATCGTACGGGAGGACGTCGACATTGGCCCTCATGTTGTTCACAACCACCGTGAACCGCTGAAACAAGGCATCAATCGACTCACCGGGGAGATGAGTGAAGTTCTCGTACTCTCTCCGGTAGGTCGCATACAACTGTGCCTGAACCTCAGCATTCCCAGCATGAGCGTTCTTCAGCTCCAACCAAATCCTACAAGCTAGGTCCTCTGTCTGAACCCGATCAAATTCGGATTGACACAGAGCACGAAACAAGTAGTCGACCGCCTTATTGTTGGCGTCGTGCATGTCCCTCGATCCAGGAGCTAGGAAGTTAATCGGATGAACATAAGCTGCGTTCACCGTAACATCCCAAAGGATCTGACCCTTTCCGCGGAGGAACGCCGCCATCCGCCTCTGCCGCATCTGGTAGTTCTTCCCATCGAAGTGCGGAGGACCCGAACCCCATTCCTGGTATGCCATCTTTGGATCTTAGACTGGTTAGAGTCAATAAAGACCCGAACCGGCTCTGATACCACTTGAAGGACCGAACTGGCGACCAGAGAGGGGGGGAGTGAATGGGAGCCGATAAAATTTCTTCTCGAAGGAGATGGTAACTCCAACAAGACGAACACGACTTTCAAAACACGTCTCTAACTCAACTACCCAAGTTGGCCAAGACTACGCAGCCACTGGAGTGCTGCTAGCCCTAGGAACCAACAACCACCTACACGTACTCGAGAAACGCAGCGGAACAAGCAACTCGAGCACCCCTGGACTGCACCGGTCAGGCCGGTGAGCAGCACCGGTCAGACCGGTCCCCGCTGGAGCAGCCTGGCAAAAACTGAGAACTTCCACAGAAGGCCCCTACACCGGTCAGGCCGGTGTAGCTCGCCGGTCAGACCGGTCCAAGCCAGGAAATCCCAAATCCACCAAACAGACCTACCGAGCTCCAAAACTGAACAAACTCGAAACAGCAGCAACACGGGACAACAGGGAACTCACCAGACGTTCACCCGAGGCAAATCCCACAAAAGGCCTGCACCGGTCAGACCGGTCACCTGCACCGGTCAGATCGGTGAGCCTGGGTAGCTCAGGATGAACAGCACCCGCGGGTCAACTCCCCCAAATCCAACTCCCGATCTCCCGAATCGCTCCACGGATTTGCACAAGACTTTGGGAATAGTAGGAACACCTCATGGGCACTCCATAGCCAAGATTTGGTCCACCAAAACTTGCTAAATCGAGAGGAATCGAAGAAATCCCGCCAAGAACACCTCTAACCCTAGAGATGAGAAAACCCCAAAATCGAGCCCCTTTGCTCACGGATTTGGGAGGGGAATCAAAGGAAAAGAACCATGAAGGGTTCAAGTATACATCCCCCACCAAATCCCAAAGAGAAAGGCCTCGAATCCACCACAAGAAAATCGCCAAGAAAGGGCTCCGAAAATCACCAAAAAGGAGAAACGGGAAAGACACATCCAAGCCTTGAGGAACCACGCCGAATCATCTATACATACCAAAGAGGTTCATACAAGGTCTAGCTTGCCGCCCGATCATCCTTCCCTCTCACAAGATCTCACCATGAAGCTCTCAAGCTAGTCCTATAAAAATCCTAAGGAAAATAGGAAGGAAAAATAGCAAAACAAATGAGCTAGGGTTCCAAAAGATGGCTGCCATCCTCTCACCACTTGGGTTATATGGAGGCAACCGAAAGACGAAACTACCCCTAAGTCCTAACACTAGGATACACGCCCTCGAAGGGCACTTTGGGAATCTTTGTCTTCGCACCATCGGACGGATGCCTAGCGACCGCAAACTTGCTTAGCCTCGACGCAAGCCTTGCGATCCCGACGCGTGTCCTCCGCTTCGAAGTCTCTGGACTCCGTCGTCGCACACCGGTCAGACCGGTGCTCCTCCCCCGTCAGACCGGTACCCACCGGTCAGACCGGTCCGATGCTGCTGCACCTCCGTCTTCGGTTCTTCGGTCTTGGCTTTGTGTATCAACCAAGGAACCCAGTGGTTTTCTGGTGAACCACTGGAAACCCCGCGAACTCGGTGTAGCCTCCGTCAATCACCACTCATGACTCGGCTCCCACGTAGTCCCGGCTCGATCTTGGCTTTGTGGCTCACCCAAGGAACCGTCCACGACTTCATCTTGCCGTTCTTGTCACCATGCGGCCCGCACTTGACCCCGCTGGCCGCCGGGTCCCTCGAGCCAAGCCTACTTGTCTTCTCCACACCTGGAGGCCTACCCGGCAACGACCTTTCACGCTTGCTCTTCACCTGCACCAACACCAGTCAAGCCGCAACCTGCACCTGCAATACTTAGCCAAGAGTCAGTTCACACAACGTTGTCAATCACTCATCACACTAGGAAGCGACCATCCACCTGTCCTCAAACCACACAGGCTCTCAACAACAAGTAAGTCGATGGATCAAACTAATAACTTTCGATACATGTATAATCTACTAGTGTAGTTCAATAGCTTTCAGCATAGTTCGGGTGAATCAGGAATTCGAGTTCCTGAGTTGAATACACAAATTTTTCAAAATAAATTTGGTATGCTCAACTTCATACCTGAAATAGTGATTGGGAATATCGGAGGTTCAGGTTCGAGAAATTCTTGCCACCGCGACTCACTCACCTCATAGATATATTTGAAGAACTAAAATCTACAATGGAAAAACTAAAATCTAAAAAAAATAGAAGTTCAATCACACTCAAACAAAATTCAAAATTATACCCCTGTCCCCAAATAAAGAATATCACAAATGCTTTGTTTTTAGCGGACATTCATCTTACTCCCTTCATCCCAAATTACTACTCTCTCTCCATCCCAAATTACTTGTCGCTTTGATTTTTTTAATATAATCATTTTGTTATGCACCTAGACATAAATATATATATAGATGCATAACAAAATTAAGGAACGTATCTAGAAAAATCAAAACGACATTGTCACTTTGATTCTTCTAGATTCTTTTTTTCGAATTATACAGTACATCGGCGAATTGTCACTTTGATTTTTCTAGATTTTTTTTAATTACACAGTACATCGGAGACACTCACAACGCGCACACACTCATCCCTATGAACACACGCGCGCAAATCCTACCCCTAGGAGCATCTTCGAAGAGGCGCCTAGCTATCGACAGAAACATCGCCTACCACTGAAAGCACAAACGCCGTTAAATCTTGAGAAATTCGCTCCCACGGGGAGTCAAATCCAAGACCTGAGGTGCTACCGAGCTCTTGTAACTACTAGACTATAGGCCCTTTCGTGATTTTTCTAAATTCACATTTTGTTATGCACCTAGACATAAATATATATCTAGATGCATAACAAAAGGAATGTATCTAGAAAAGTCAAAACGACAAGTAATTTGGGACGGAGGGGTAGTCATTTTAACTTTTTAGATACATTGTTTTTATTGTGCACATAGATATATACTTATGTTTAGATACACAACAAAGAGAATATATTAAGAAGCTAAACGACTATTAATTTGGAAGTGAGGATGTATATAAGAATAGTTAGCAAAAATATAAACATATACTACCTGTTAAAGGTTTGAAGCGACGGCCAATGGAACATGGTCCGCCCAGTCCGTCAGTATTTTTCTCATTTGGCACCTGGATTAATCAGTAGAGGCTGGATATATACTACACGGGCCTTATTCTCAAAGAAAAAAAATACACGGGCCTTTCGAAAAAAGCCACAAACTTTTTCCCCCACAGACGTACACGCGTCGTCTGATTAAGACAGGGCCCACGCACCGATTGCTGATTTTCCTCAGGCGTGAGACCCCCCTTCATTTCTGATTTCTTGCGGCATCCGTTCTGCGCAGCAGCTTGTGTGTTATGCGCTAACAACACTCGCTCCTAATCTTTCTCGCAAAAAAAAAAAAAACACTCGCTCCTAATCTAAAGCTAATACTCCGTACTTCTTAGCTGTGTGACTACAGAAACAGTAGTGATTTTTTTTCCTTTTTCTTTTATGCGAGGTAAGCAGTGAGTTGATGTAATTTCACCAAAGCGATTTTTATTAAAGCAATTATTGTTATCACACATATATCTATATATGATATTTTGTTGGTTAAAACATGTTTTCCGTAATATATCCTCCAAGACTATTCTTAACTCCGTAGTTATCATGGGAGCTTGCTCTTTTGTTAATAGTGCTTAAAAGCTATAGGAATATTGTGAATTTTTTAAAAAAATATGGATTCTAAAAGTTGTATGCTTTGTGGATTGTGGTGTAGATAAGCATTAGTCTAAGAGCCACTTTCTATAAAAGCATCTCATTTATTTTTAGTCTAAATTACGGAACTACTAGAATCCATGGTCCAAAGCAAAAGTATAGCAAATCCTTAGTTTTTTTCCACATGGGTATGTGCACCGACACCCTAGCATGTACTGGTTCATGGATAATATGTCGGTAGTAAAAGTCAAGAACTAAATTTAGAAAAGTAGTTAAATGCTTTATTTATTAGTCTCTCAAATGTGTCAAAAAATCAGATGGATGAATCAAGCTCATCATTAGCTAGCTTCGCACAATTTATAATTATTAAAAATATTGTTCCTTAAAGTTTGAGTAAAAGAGTTGACGGTGTGATATATTTTAAAACAGAAGTAGTATATACTTTTTTTTCGAAAACGCAGGAGAGCTGCGCTTCTTTGTATTAGAGAGAGAAAAAGGTTCACATACATCTGCCTCCTCTCATACGGGAACCGAATATGAGAGTTGGTCAACAAAATTAAAACACACTAGGCTAATGAAAATAAAAAACAGGACCTGACCAAAAGAAAAAAAAACCCCTTCTAGACCACTAGAACACAGCACCCAAACCCAGACCTTGCAGCTTCCTAGCGCCAGCCACACACCAGAGGTTGTGCTCATCTTCGAGTTCCCTTATGAGTGAATTAACCGACGGAGCTGCTCCTTCAAACACACAGGCATTCCTGTGATTCCAAATCATCCAAGCACCCAAGATTATAAGGGAGTTAACCCCTCTTTTGTGTTCTTTTTGCACCCTTTTCACCACTTTACGCCACCAATCAGCAAAACTGCGCTCCTGTTGCCTGGGAATGTATTCACCAAGGTTGAGAGGGCTTAACAAATTAAACCACACCTGTCTTGCCATCACACATGAAACAAGCAGGTGCTGAATTGTTTCTGCCTCCTGATCACATAGAGGGCATCTATCAGGGTGAGGCAGCCCTCTTTTAGCAAGTCTGTCCGCTGTCCAACACCTGTTGCGAAAAGCAAGCCAGAGGAATATCTTGCACTTGTTAGGAGCCCAGGATTTCCATAGCCTTCTCCAAGGCTCAAAAGTTACAGACCCGAAAAAATAGGCTCGGTAAGCAGATTTTGAAGAGTAGCCACCTCCAGCTTCTAGCTTCCAAATATGTCTATCCTCCTGCTCGTTTAATTCGATGCACTGGACACAGTCCCACAGCTGCAAAAATTCTCGAATCACGGTCCATGGAAGAGCTCCACAGATTACAGAGACCCACCCATTATTGGCCAAAGCTTCTGCCACTGTTTGATTTTTACGAATTTTAGGAGGCACCCTGGCGAAAACCACAGGAGCAAGGTTCTCCACCGAGCAGCCATGCAGCCAATTGTCTGTCCAGAAGAGAGTATTAACTCCATTCCCTATCTCTGTCCTGACCGCAATAGAAAACAGAGCTAAAGAATTAGGGTGCGAAGGGAGTTCAAGGTCAATCCAGGGACGGTCAGTTCGGGTCTTCTTGTGCCACTGCCATATTGCTTGTAGGGCCCAAGCCATGACCTCCAGATTAGCAATTCCTAACCCACCAAGATCAAGAGGCCGCATGACCTTCTCCCAAGCGACCAAACAGCAACCACCATTAGCTTGCTCCTTCCCCTTCCAAAGGAATCCCCTCCTGATTTTATCAATAGCTCTAATGAACCACTTTGGGACATTGATTGCGATCAGCAGATAAATAGGTATGGCGGAGAGGACAAACCGAACCATAGTAGTGCGCCCAGCCCTATTCATTAAGGCAGCTTTCCAACCAGGAAGCTTGTCGGCTACTTTCTCAATCCAAGGCAGCAAATCTGATTTTCTCAGCTTCTTGTTAGATAATGGCAAGCCCAAATAGGTGCAAGGAAACTCAGAAATAGTGCACGGAAGGGTGTCACTCACAGTCGAGAGGGAGCCTTCAGTACAATGGATGGGAATGACACTGCTCTTGTGAAGGTTTGTCTGCAGCCCTGATGCTGAACCAAAGGCATTTAGGAGCTCCCTAGTGACCTGCAGTTCTTCCTCCATTGGTTTGATGAAAAGAGCGACATCGTCGGCATACAGCGATATACGCTGCTCGGAAATTCTATGCGAAAGTGGTTGCAGCAGCCCTTCCTCACCCGCCTTCACAAAAAGACTGTTTAGAACATCCATAACCAGAATAAAGAGCATGGGGGGATAAGGGGTCGCCTTGCCGGAGTCCACGTTGATGATAGATAATTTCTCCGGGTTCCCCATTCAACATAACACGAGTGGAAGAGGTAGATAACAAATTTGAAATCAGATTGCACCAAGGTATACCAAATCCCAAGTAAGAGAGTACCTCCAGGAGGAATGACCACGAAACAGAATCAAATGCTTTGGAAATATCCAACTTGAGAAAGAGGCTGGGAACTTTTTGTCGGTGGAGAACCTTCACAGTTTGCTGAACAAGAATGAAGTTGTCATGGATACTCCGTCCTCGAATGAAGGCGCTCTGGTTTGTGGAAACCATCGAGGTCAGATGTGGAGCTAAACGATTGGCGAGTATTTTGGTTACAAGTTTAGCAAAGCTATGCACTAGACTGATGGGTCTGAAATCCTTGGTCGACACGACATCAAATTTCTTCAGAATCAGCGTGATATAAGCAGCATTAAGAAGTCCCAACCCCCTAGCATTTCCTTGCTACAGAGTAATAATGGCAGCCATAAGATCAGCTTTAATCACCGGCCAACAAACCTTGTAAAATCTGCCTGTGTACCCATCTGGGCCCGGTGCTCTGTCTAAAGGTAAGGATTTAATTGTTGCCCAGACCTCCTCTTCAGTTATAGGACTATCCAGCATGGACAGATCCACACCAGACCTATGAAAAGCTTGCAAATCCAATGATAGAGGTCGATCAGCAGCTTTACCAATCAGATTCTCATAAAAAGAGTGCAGAATCTCATGTTTGTCTTCCTGCGATGTGGCAACTCTATCCCCATCAATAAGCTTGGGTATATAGTTTTTCCTTTTACGGAAAGCAGCCTGCTTATGAAAAAAGGAGGTGTTTGCATCACCGTCCTTGACAAATCTGATCCGGGATCGTAATCTAGCAATAGTCCTTTCAAATGAGGCTAGACTCAAGCAATGGCGCTTTAGCTCCCTTCTCAACCAATCTTCTTCTGTTGAGAGTTGCCTCATATCTTGTGCCATCTCGAGCCTATGGAGAACCTCTCGTGCTAGAGCTAGCTGCGTCTTTATGTGCCCCACCTTTTTGGCACTCCATGATTGTAAAGCCCTAGTTAATCTCTTGAGCTTGATGGAGATGCGTTCAAGAGGGCCAGCATTCCTCACCGACGCATCCCAGGAATTCTTGACGATATCAAGGAAACCTGGCAGCCGCGTCCAATAACTTTCAAAATGGAACCGTCTTTTACCCTTGACGCCATCCTGAAGTCCAAGCACTAAGGGACAGTGATCAGACATCTCCGTTGCGTGGCTCTGCAACACACAGTCAGGATAGATATCCTCCCAGTCCCCTGTGCATAGAACCCTGTCCAGTTTCACAAGAGTTGGAGAAGCCCGCTCGTTGGACCAAGTATATCTCCGGCCGCGTAATGGAATTTCTTTAAGCTCCAGGTCATTCACAAGGCGACGAAATCTCCCCATCATGGCTCTATCTAAATTGTTGTTTTTATCTTCGGAGCTATAGATCATGTTGAAATCACCTGCTAGCATCCAAGGACCATTGCAGTGGCATCTCACTTCCCTAAGCTCCTCAAGAAAATCTGTCTTCTCAGCGTCTCGATGAGGCCCATAAATTCCAGGGAACCACCACACATGCTCTCCATCATATCGAAATTTGACAGAGACAGAGTGTCGATGGACACGATGGCACTCAGCAGCAAAAATGTCATCCCTCCAAGCTACCAGGATGCCCCCTCTAGTTTCTTGGGCTGGCAGAAATACAAAAGAATGGAACCCCTACCCAAGAATAGATAGAACATCATAATTCGAAATATGAGCCAACTTTGTTTCTTGTAGGCAGACGATAGCAGGCTGACATGATTGGACAGTCTGGTGGACCACAACACGTCGAGATTTATCATTAAGACCTCTTACATTCCAGATCAGAATATTGTATGGAGCCATTGCATAAGAAGAGGAAGACAACCAAGACAGTTGAACCCTTAAACCACTGAAATGTCAGCCAAAGCATGCACCTCAGCACTTGGAGGTGCATTCCACCCAAATAAAGCAGCAAGGGCCACAACGTGGTCATGGCTCAAAGTCTGCTCGAAGATCTTGGTATAATGCTTAAGGACTTCATCAGATATCACTTCCTCCTGATCCCCACTGTCTTCCCCCTGTTTACGAACTAAAGCTGTCTACAGACAGTTGCAGCAGACTTATGATCAGTGATAGGCGGCAGCTTGGCAACACGTCTGCTTCTCCTGGGCACAAAATCTTCAGGAAGGGTCTTCCTCCTTGGTTTCAGAGGGGGAGGGCACTGCAGAACCACACCAACCGGCTTGGTTACCTTGGAGACGAAAGTTGAGATTGGCGAGGCAGCAGGGACAGCCTGAACTGCAAGATCCCCGTGTTCACCAGCAATTGTTGTGGATGCAGCGAGCGGAGGTACAGACATGGCATCAACACACGCTGGCCGGGATGACTGGGCCAGAGGTGGAGCCGTGCCGTCCTCTACGACACTCACCGGCGCGCAGCTCCCCACATCCCCATCCGTGGATGCCACGGCTGGAGGCACATTCGTGTCTACTACGCACGCCAGGGAGGGACCCGGCGGCGGGGACTCGACAGCCTCCACAGCCGCAGCGACAGTGGGATCCGGCTCGCCCGCCACCAAAGGACCAGCGGCTGGACTGGATTGGGAAAGCAAGCCCTTACGACGACGGAAGAAGGTCTTGAGAGGGGCTGGGCCGCTAGTCGGCATCACGACCGGCGCCACCGGTGCGCCCTAGATCGCCGGTGAGACTCCAAGTGTTGACAAAACAGGTTCGTCAATCGGCACATGGCGCATAGGCGAGTCAGCAATCTCGACGGAGGCAACCAGAGGAATCTCAATTGCTTCATGGGCCGGCCCACAAGATCCAGTATAGCGGGCCGGGTCAGAGAACAAGCTCGTAAATGCCTCCTTTGGAACCTCCGAGGTCGCGCCAGTGGACGGGAGAATAACGAGAGCCGCCATGTCATTAATGGGCTCCATGGGAACCAGCTGGGCGCCTGGGGAAGGAACAATCGCCGCCACCGCCTCATGGGGCGACGAGCTCGCCACGCCGTCACCCGCCTCCTTGGTTCCAGCGCTGCCGCCCCCAGAAACCGGGCACGCCTGCACCAGGGAACGGGCGCGTCGTCACGGGACGGCGAGCCGTCCGCAGAGGAGCCAGATGGCGATTCCGGCGACCGAGAGGCCCTACGCCGGCGGCGTCCACCACCACCATTGCTGGCCGAAGGTGGGGGCGGAGGCACTCCATCGCCCGGCACCCGCGCATCTTCCTGCACCACAGAGATCTTCACTTCATACGACAGAGCACGCTTCACAGGGGAATCTTCTTCCACCGGGGTTGGCGGCTCCACTACGAGGAGGTCCATGGCCGACGGAATCTTCTTCGGGTTCGAACTCCAGGCCGAAAGCCGGAAGGACGAATAATCGCGGCGATCAACCGTGTCGGGATGCAGAGCACGAACCCAGCACCATTCGTCCAGAAGATGTTCCGCTGTCTCGAGTTCCCAGACATGCGCAGGGACGCCACGAACCTCCACGTTGACGAGCTGAGGCAAAGGAACACCAGTGGCATTCTTGAAGCGAGACCAACGCCGGCAATGCAGTGTAACTTGAGGCAGATGAATCGGACGCCCTTCGTTGTAGACACGCACTGCATCCTCCTCGCTCGGGAATACCAGCAGGAGCTCGCTATTGTTTAGTCGATGGAGTTGCACGGAGCCGGTAGGGAGATCATGGCGACGAGCGAGCTCAGCTGCAAAACCGTCAACCTGCACGGCCGAAGGATCACCGACCATCAGCACCGTCAGAGCGCAACGAAGCTCCTCCTCAGCTCTTGCGATTTTTGCAGAGCGATCGATGATACGTCGAGGACGAGGGATAGAGCCCGAGTCACCACCACTGGCCACAGGTCCACCATCACCGTCATTTCCCGCAGAGCGCCGCCGCCTGACCCGCCGCTGCCGCCGCCGGCCACCAGAGCCCTGCGTCGCTTTCGCGCCGGCAGCACATGCGACCGCATGTGAACATTCTCCGCCCAGAGTCCCGTCGGCGGCCGCACTCCTGGAGTCGACACCGGCGCTGGTGACAACAGGATCCGTGACCTTGCGACGCCAGACCGCCACTCGCGGCCGGGCATCTGCCAGGGGGAGAGAGGGACTGTGGAGTGCGCCGCCATGCCAAGCTTGGGACAGTGGGACGCCTGATGGCCGAGACATCGACACTTGAAGCAGCGGGTCTTGCTCCGACAAACAGCAGCACGGTGGCTCACCGCGAAGCAGTTGAAGCACAAGCCGCGAAGGTCCACAGGCACTCGGCGGCGAGGACCACACGCCGCCAGCAAGCGAGCTTTGCGAGCACGGCGGCTTTCCGCCTCCTGCCACCCGTCCGCGTCCGGGCCACGTCTCGGCGGCGGCGGACGGGAATCCACTGGGCGCAGAACGATTCTAGGGTTAGCGACACGGGGAGAACTCGCCTGAGGAGCTGAGGAAGCGCCAGCAGCCGCTGCAGGGATTGCCGCAAGAAGCGCCTCCTTGAAGGACAGAGGGGGGATGCCGCCGCCAGACTTCCCAGAGGGTGGCGTATCGCGGGACCAACGCTGGGCTTTGCTGCGCCCAGACGCAGTCGCCGTGGGGGAGCTCGACGCCGGGAGGGAGGAGGGAGAGGTGGTCGCCGGGCTCGGGATGAGTGCCGGCGTGGTGCTGGTGGTGTAGGCTGTGGCGTCGAGGTGGGTGGGGAGGGGAAACGGCGGGGGAGACGAAGGAGCCATCAATCAGACTTGGGAAAGTTTCCTAAAAGTGCACACTAAGTAGTATATACTAGGTGATTCCCCGCGTGTTGCTGCGGGATTTGAGAGTTTTTTTATAAATTATGAATCAATATGGAGGATGCTTAAGATAATAGGACACTATATGTTGGAATGACGATTTCATGACAATGATGCTACATATGGGAATGGTTTACATCTAAGTATTGAGAGAGAGAAAAAAGAAAGTGAAAAAGACACATCCGCCAAGCATATAAACAAACAGATAATGAAGAGGAAATGTCAAAAGGAATAGTTGATTTATTGACCTAGCTCAATTTCTGGTAAAGTATATTTATGCACATTACTAAAATATTTGTTCAGTGTACTGTAAGGGAAAACTTACACGACAGAAACATAGTATGAGCAACAAAGGTCATGAAAATAGTATGAGCTTTCTTCTAATTGCCACACTGAGTAAAGTTCTTCAATGCACACTCACAATCTCCATATATCCATGATAAAGAGCCTATATATAGAGCTCATTAGCTAAAATTGTTTCATGTGTAATGTTTCTATTTTTAATCAACTGGCATCACAAAATATTTGCAATGCCTTTTAAGGGTCACATACTCTGCAAATATGATCATTATATAGTTTGTGATAAGCCCCCCAAAAAAATTGCTCCAGAGCTTCATGCATCCATTCTTCTAGTATACCAAGTTCCACAATGTATTGTCTTTGAGCATCATCTTTACTCCACGACTCATAATGTTGTGATAAAACTCACTGCTCCCATGCTGCTTAGTGCTTACCCTGTGCAAACATAACTGAATATACCTGACATGGTTGGCTTGATCCTGTGGCTGAAAAGCATGTAAAGAGAAAGCCAACTGTTGTTACAACCAAAATGATATAGAATCTGAAAGCCAATAGCTTGCAGGTGGTGCTGCCACAAATTAGAGAAATGCAAACCAGAAGAGATGTTGGACTTCTGAAAAATTTAACAATAGCAAAATAAACCTCTTTGATAATAACAGATAAGTGATAGCATCATTCTTCAGAAGTTTCATATGGCTGTCCAGTGTCCATACATGCAATTGTCTAGGTTGATTAATTGATAGAAACTTGTGATAACAAACTCACCTGTTAACATTTGTTGTTTGGTCATGCCTAAAGGTTGCCTCCATTGCTGAGAGCCTGAGAGTTCATTCTCTAAATATAGGTGGCTGTAATCAAAGCAAATGTTATTCTCCATGATTTTGTGGAATGGAAAAAATAGTCTCACATGGCAACCACAAAAAAATTTCACAAAAGGAAAACAATATCAATTTTGAGATTTTGTGGATCACACATTGGGCAAAACATCCTAATTAAAAGTCAGTGTAATTTATCACAACACTATTTGTTTGCATACCCTATATTACAAACAGAAATCATTTTAGAATATCATACATAGCATTTGATTCAAGTAGACCTGGCATTGATCTTGAGTAAGCTCATAAGAAAATTCAGCATCAAATTCGTCCATTGCCATGGGCCGTGGGTACATACCTCTTTCTTTTCAAACACAATAATTTATCACAACACTATTTGTTTGCATACCCTATATTACAAACAGAAATCATTTTAGAATATCATACATAGCATTTGATTCAAGTAGACTTGGCATTGATCTGAGTAAGCTCATAAGAAAATTTAGCATCAAATTCGTCCATTACCATGGGCCGTGGGTACATACCTCTTTCTTTGCATACACAATCCCTTCAGGTTGACAACCATCTTCTGAACAACAAGTTTTCCTTTCAGCCTTCACCATATTTTTTTACTTTGCAATCGATCAGAGATGAAGGCAGCTAGTAGACAATTCAGTAATTGATTGGTCAATAATCACAGGTCCAGCCAAGTTAACAATAGTTCACACAATTAGGCTCCCAATTTCTTCTGCAGATCAACATGCCAGACGTTTGGACTAACGATTCCTAGGCCCAATCTAGCGACCCATCCATATCGCTCAACACAGGCAAGGGACCCGAGGAAGAGGAAGTGGGAGGAGGGGGTCAGCTACCTCGGTCGACACAGAGCTGCTCGAGAATCGCCGCGCTGGTCCAACTGGCACAGGTGCTGCTCCAGGGAACGGCAGGGAGGCAAGGCGGCATGAAGGCGAGGGGGCGGCGGTGGACTGGCGCGACACGGACTGAGAGACATGGGTACCCATGGGTCCTCACCGACCAGGGTCTTGAAGGTCCCTGTCAAGTGGACCCGACCTGCCAGGAGCCCCGCCGACCTGCAAGTGGGCCCGGAGACCTTATCTCCAACCTCGGCGACCTTGGAAGACCTCGGGCGACCTTATCCAGATCCCGGAGGATCCGTCGGGCTTGGAGCACAAGACGAGCTACTAGATCGCGGCTCAGCGCCGCTAGTAGGTCCGCAGATTGTGGGATTCACCCTATAATCAAGGAAGATGGCTTTCCTAAATTGTAACCGACCCCGATGAGGGTCCACCGACCTCGAATGGAAGCCCTAGCCTGTTGACCATATAAGGCGGCCTAGAGCTCCATTCAGGGGGACTTCTCTTCCACGCATAATTCCACCGCATACTGGACGTAGGGTTTTACTCTCCGGAGGCCTGAACCAGTCTAAACCCCCGTGTTCATCACCATTCTCGCCGTGTTCCGAGTTCCTTACGCGAACTACCACTTACGCTCTAATCAACCTACAACCGCTTGGGTCGCCCCCTTACGGATCTGTCCAGGTCTCACCCCCTGACAGCTGGCGTGCCAGGTAGGGGAGATCGGGAACTCGCTGTGCAGCATGGTGGCCCGATCTGGTGTCGTCTTCCCGGCGAGCATGGCGGTCATCCTCGCCAACCCCGTGGAGATCTGCTTCGGTTCCTTCACGGCGACCTCGAATGTTCCAGCGGCCACGACCTCTCCGGTAGCCACTGCACAGATCGCGACGGCGTCCGTCACCACCCCCGTTTCCGATCTAGCGTCGGAGACCCACCCGCCCAAACCCTATGACATCATTTAGGGAATGGAGCGTGTCATCAGCATGATGGAGGACACCCTCCAGATTTGCGAAAGGGCCCAGCGCTCAACGCGGGCGGCGCCCCCTGGGACCTTCCCCTTCGGTCTGCGACCACCCAGCGACGTCTACGCTCGCCAGGCGATCGAGTCCTCCCAGATCCAATCTGGGCGGCGGCGGCCCTCTGGCGACCTCAAGCCTGACCTCCGTGCGCGCCGCGGTCCACTCGACGTGCCGTGCACCTACCATAAGGGCACACGACATACCTTCCACGGCTGCCGCCTGCGGAAGAAGATCGACCAAGAGCGGCTTCCCCGTACCACGCGAACTCCCACGTCTCCAGACGATGGCGAGTTCCAGAAGGTCCGGGTCCACATCTCCCCCAACGACTTGGGTCCCATCTTTCGCCGTGTCCTGGTGGTTTCCGAGAATGAACCACCACTTCACGGCGTGACAGATTCCGAGGAGGCATGGCGGATTCTGGGAAATGCCAACCGTGCCCAGCAACGTGCGGAAGAGCAATGCCGCGCGGTCCCTCCCTGCGCTTGAGACCTTCGCCTCGAGTTCAAAGAAGCGGGGCTACCGACGTTCAACAGCCCCCAGGCCAACCTGGGTGCTGCCATGGCGCACCTTCAGCAAGCCGAACCTACACCCGAGGCGGAAGCAGCCATAGCTTACCTCCAGGTCGCCACAGCCCTGGTAGAGGAGAAAAGCACGGCAGCCAAGTCCGCCGCATCTTCGTCAAGCCGCCACTCGCGTAGTCGATTCAATCGACCTGCGCGTAGCAACCTCCCCACTATCCAGGAGGAGGTTGATCAAAACAACCCCGATCAACCTCGGACGAAAGGTGCCAAGGATGGCGAGCTTCGCGCCAACCTCGACAAGAACAGGCACGCCCGCGACGCCCGCGGCTACATCGACCAGTGCCACCACGAGCGCGAGGAGTGCGAGCTGTGACGTCGTGCGGAGTACGACCGCGAGTATGTCCCCCCTGGCGCCGTCCACCGCATCATGGAATGTGAGGAGCGCGACCGCCACGACGTCGAGAATAGACGTCGCGCCCAGTACGAAGCTGACTACGGCCATCCGGAGGAGGACGCCCAGAATCCAGATCATCAACCTCGGTCCCAGATCGTCGCCCCTGCACAGAGCAGAGGCGGTGCTCAAGCCAGAGATGGCGGTGAAGACATAGCCATCACCGCCTTCCCCGCACTGGCTCCTCGACTGAGGTCGGTGGCCTACCCCGACAACTTCAAGCCTAACATCCAGAAGTACGACGGCCGCTCCGACCCCAACATCTGGCTGTCGACCTACTACGTCACTGTCAAGGCAGCCAGCGGTAACTTTGACCACATGGCGGTGTACTTCCCGCTGGTGATGGATGACGCGCCGTCACTATGGCTCAACAACCTCCCGGCTTGCAGCATCACCTCTTGGGCCGACCTGTCCCAGGCCTTCACGTCCAATTTCCAGGCAACCTACAATCACCCTGGGAACGCCTTCAACCTCGGAAGGGTCACCATGAAGCCCGACGAGCGGCTTCACAACTACACCAACAGGTTCTTTGAGAACCGCAACACCTGCGTTGGTGTCAGGGACGACCAGGTCGTCGACAGCTACAAGAAGGGTGTGAGAGATCGCAAGATCTTTGAGAAGATCCACGAGTCGGGAGCCACCACCGTCGCGGCCCTCATGGAGGTCGTCAACAAGCTCATCGACACCGACGAGGCGCTGGTCAACCAGTTTGACTATGACGCCAAGCGCGACGCAGGCACCTCTGGCACTGCCGGGGACTCGAGCTCCAAGCTGCGCAAGCGACCTTCAGAGGTGCTCGCGGCGGAGGCACGACGACCTTCGACGTTCAACGTCGACGAATTCAATGCAGCGCTTGACAGCCCCTGCGCGTTCCACGAGGGGGCCACCCACACTGTCCGCGAGTGCTCGCAGTTCAAAAGAGCGTTCCGTACCCCTGACGACCCCAAGCGACCTAGAGGCGACGACAATCGGTCATCTTCTCGTCGCTACAACAGCAACCACTGTGACGATCAACGTGGCCGTGGCGACGACAGCTGCCGCGATGAGCGCCGCCGCGACGAGCCGCAGCCAGAGGCTCACCGCGATGAGTGCGACCTGCCTCCTCCACCACAGACGGGCAACCCCAACGGCCCCTTCCAGCAGGCCAAGCGGTCGATCAACATGATCGTGGGTGGCCTCAAGTCTCACGTGAGCAGAAGACGCTACCGCAAGGACAAGCGGGAGATCCACCTTATTCACACCAAGCCATCGCAGCCCCTGCGTTGGTCCGAGCAGCCGATCACGTTCTCCAGAGCTGATCACTAGGTCCATATCCTAGATCCAGAGTCCTACCCACTCGTCATTGAGCCTATAGTGGAGGGAGCCCTGCTTCCCCAGACCCTCATCGATGGAGGGAGCAGGCTCAACATAATCTTTGTCGAGACCTTGAAGAAGATGGACTTCGACTTCAAGAGGCTCACAGCGTGTGACGAGCCTTTCTTCGGCATCGTCCCCGGCAAGGCGGCCTACCCCCTGGGTCGGGTCTCCCTCCCTGTGACCTTCGGCACGGAGGACAACTTCCGCACGGAGTACTTGAACTTCGAGGTCGCTGACTTCAAGTCCTCCTACCACGCGATCCTAGGTCGCCCGTTGCTGGCTAGGTTCATGGCCATCCCACACTACACCTACTTGGTGTTGAAGATGCCGGCTCCAAACGGGGTCCTCTCCGTCTACGGCGACCTCATAGTCTCATTCAAGTGCGACAACGAGGCTCTCGACATCGCCACGACGAACGCCTGCGTCGACGCCTCGGCCGTCTTAGTTGCCGAGGCCGCGAAGGTCGCCCCGAGCGACCTAACCATCCCAGAGCAGTAGTGCACCGACACCACCCTGGACACCACGCCGTCAACAAAGAAGGTCTGCCTCGGCTTTGCCGACCCAGAGAAGACGGTGGTCATCGGCGACAACCTCGAGGAGAAATAGGAACTCGCGCTCACCAGTTTCCTCCGGGATAACGCGGACATATTCGCATGGACTCCATCGGATATGTCGGGTGTTCCCAGGGAGCTGGCTGAGCACTCCTTGGATGTAAGCAAGACGGCCAAGCCTGTCAAGCAGAAGCTGCGCCGCTTTGCGAAGGATCGCAAGGAGGTCATTAGGGTAGAGATAATAAAGCTCCTAGCTACCGGATTCATCCGTGAATGTAAAAATCCGGTTTGGCTCGCCAACCCAGTGCTTGTACCCAAGAAAACCGGTCAATGGAGAATGTGTATCGACTACACCGATCTCAACAGGCATTGCCCTAAAGACCCCTTCCCTCTTCCGCGCATCGACCAGGTCGTGGACTCCACGGCCGGAAGCGTCCTGCTATGCTTTCTCGACTGCTATTCTGGGTATCACCAGATAGCCTTGAAGGTCTCTGACCAGGATAAAACGGCATTCATAACGCCGCACGGCATCTACTGCTACACGGCCATGACGTTCGGCCTCAAGAACGCCGGAGCGACCTACCAGAAGGCCATCCAGAAGTGCTTAGAGTCTCAGATTGGCGACAATGTTGAAGCCTACATTGACGACATTGTTGTCAAAACCACGGTGGAGGACAACCTCATCGCCGACCTCGCCCAGACCTTCGCTAACCTTTCACGCTACCGCTGGAAGCTCAACCCGGAGAAATGCGTCTTCGGTGTACCATCTGGTAAGCTCTTAGGCTTCATGGTCAGCCACCAGGGCATTGAGGTGAACCCCACCAAGGTCGACGCCATCCGTAAGATGAAGAGACCTACCAGGAAGAAGGACGTCATGAAACTCACAGGCATGATGGCCGCTCTAGGTTGTTTCATCAGCAAGCTAGGAGAGAAAGGCCTGCCCTTCTTCAAGCTGCCGAAAAAGTCCGACAAGTTCGCGTGGACGGACGAGGCCGACCAAGCACTAGAAGAGCTGAAGACCTTCCTTACGACCGCCCCAGTCATGGTGCCCCCGGTGCCAAAAGAGACCTTGCTGCTCTACATCTACGCGTCTACCCAAGTGGTCAGCGCGGTCCTGGTGGCGGAGTGACCTGAGGAAGGCCAACCCTACCCCGTCAGCGACTTGTCTACTACGTCAGCGAGGTCCTCTCCGACAGCAAGATCAGATACTCGCAACCCTAGAAGATGCTGTACGCCCTCCTCGTCACCTCGCGCAAGCTTCGGTACTACTACCAGGCGCACAAGATCAAGGTCGTCTCGAGCTTCCCCCTGGGAGAGATTCTGCGTAGCCGCGACACCACAGGGCGCATCGTCAAGTGGTCGGTCGAGCTCGGCGAGTTCGACCTTGAGTTCTGTCCACGACAGGCCATCAAGTCTCAGATCCTGGCGGACTTCGTCTCTGAGTGGACAGAGACCCAACAACCCCCACTGGCGGAGAAGTCGGAACACTGGAAGATGTACTTCGATGGTTCCCTGAACCTCGAAGGGGCGGGAGCAGGCGTACTCTTCATCTCCCCTCAAGGCGACCACCTGAAGTATGTCCTGCAAATCCACTACAAGGCGTCCAACAACGGTGCCGAGTACGAGGCCCTGATTCACGGGCTCCGCATCGCCGTCTCCCTGGGGATTAGGCGGCTTATTGCATATGGCAACTCCAAGGTCGTCATCGACCAAGTCAACAAGACGTGCGACATCAAGAAGGACACGATGGATGCCTACTACGTCGAGGTCCGGAAGCTCGAGGCTCACTTCGAAGGCCTGGAATTCCACCACGTCTGCCGTGACAACAACGTGGCGGCAGACGTCCTCTCTAAGCTGGGCTCCAAGCGCGCTCTGGTCCCGGCCAGCGTGTTCGTCCAAGACCTACGCAAGCTGTCGATCAAGCTCCTTAGCGACCTAGAGACGTCACCAGGTGACGTACCCCCACAAGGCAGCCGTGACGTCCTCATGACAGAGGCCGACGATTGGCGCCTCGACTTCATCGCTTATATCCTGGAGCACCGAGTCCCTGAGGACAAGGTCGAACGAGAGAAGGTCGTAAGGCGCAGCGCCAATTACGTCGTCATCGACACAGAGCTTTACCGGAGGTCCGCTTCCAATGGCGTGCTGATGAAGTGCATCCTAAGGTCCGAAGGCCTCAAGCTCTTGCAAGAGATCCACGGTGGTGAGTGCGGCAATCACGCGGCCTCTGCCAATCTGGTGGGGAAAGCTTTCAGGTCGGGCTTCTACTGGCCTACTGCCATGGCTGACGCACAGGACCTAGTCCGGTGATGCAAGGGGTGCCAGTTCTTTGCCAAGCAACAGCATGTTCCGGCGCAGGCCTTGAGAACAATTCCCCCATCCTGGCCCTTTGCCATATGGGGTCTCGACTCGGTAGGACCCTTTAGAACTGCCCCTGGCGGCTACAACCATATCCTCGTGGCGGTGGACAAATTCACCAAATGGATCGAGGTCCGGGCTATCGCCAGCGTCACGTCGAAGGAGGCGGCAAAGTTCATCGAAGATATCACCCACCGCTTCGGGGTCCCCAACAGGATCGTTACCGACCTAGGCTCGGCCTTCACAGGAGCCGACTTTTGGGACTTCTGCCAAGATAACCTCATCGACGTCTATTACTCCTCGGTGGCGCACCCACGCTGCAACGGCCAGGTCGAGCGTGCTAACGGCGTGGTCCTTCAGGGCGTTAAGGACCGAATCTTCGATGACGCCTCCCCATACGCCACCAGGTGGCTAGCAAAGCTCCCGCACGTGATCTGGGGCCTCTGGACCCAGGTCAGCTCGGCTATAGGATATTCACCATTCTTCCTGGTCTACGGGTCGGAGGCTATCCTCCCAACCGATCTTGCCTTCGGCGCCCCCGCATCCAGCATTATGAAGAGGGCGCGGCAGAAGAGACGCGCAAAGTCGACCTCGACAGCCTCGAGGAGCACCGCGTGGCCGCACTGATGCGGCACCTGCCACGAGCAGCAGATACGTCGTTACCACAACCGCAACATGCGGGAACGATCCTTCAACGTCGGCGACCTAGTCCTGCGACCCATCTAAGACACCAAGGGAATGCACAAGCTCTTCGCACCTTGGGAAGGTCCTTTCATCGTGAAGGAGGTTATTGGACCGGCGACCTATCGCCTCCATTGGGCCGATGGCCAGGGCGTCCCGAACGTCTGGAACGTCGAGCACCTTCGTCGCTTCTATCCTTAGAAGATCTGTACCAAAATAAAAGCTATGTACTCTCCCTCTTTGTAATTTCCAGTTAATAAAAATGAGATTCCCCTCGGCAGCTCTCCTGTCGACCTGCATCCGAGTCTCCTTTTACCTTATGTTCTGTTTTCCCTCCCCCCCCGAAACGCTCGGGGGCTTGGTCTAAGTTAGGCCCGACACGCTCGGGGGCTTGGCTTCGCCAAACTAAGGGTCTCGCGACCTGAAGGAGTTTCTTATGTTCCGTGTTTTTACGTGTTCTCCCCCTCTGCGTAGCCCTTACTCTACTTGTGAATGTTCCTAAGTTACTTGATTGTGAGACCTAGGGTCCAAGACCCCCCTTCGTACGTCGTCTGTACCTAAGCCTCCACGCTGAGCCGTACAGTCTGTAAGCCGTTCCTCCACTGAGTTGGGTTAGCAGAGGGCACACTTCGCAATTTCGTTACTTTTGAGCTTACATAACAAGCGTTTTCACTATTCAAGTGGGACGCGTACTTTAATTAAAGTTGCATGTCTTCATTACAGCAAAAGTCCTTTTACATTCAAAGGCTTTAGGCTTAAATCTGCATCTATGCTATGATACAGCTTAAACTTTGACTTTCAAAGGTCGAACTTCTTGATGACCTCCTCCGCGACAGCCTGGACGTCTTCGCGGTTCACCAGCTCGGACAGATCGACGTTTTCCGCGACCTTCTGCAGGTCGAATGATGACTCATGGAACTTCACCGTTGACAACACCGCGGCCGCAGCAAGCTTGGCGGTGTCCAGCAGCAAGATCCTCATTCGACCTTCAGCCTCATCCAGCCGGTCGACCAGCTCCTTTGGCTCCGCCTCATCTTCTTGAGGGACGTAGATGTCCATCAGGTACTGGGCAGCCTCCTTGAGGTTGGTGAGTTGCTTCTCCAGACCTGCATAATCAACCGAAAGCTCGCTCATTTCCTCGGCGCAACACTGGCAAAACAAAACCTTGCGGTGAAAGGGCTGCTCACCTTCTCGGACCTCCGTGGTCCTCTCCTTGAGGATCCTCACTTGGTCCTTGGTCTCCGCGAGCTCCTTCTTCAAGGCGTCCTCCGTCTCCTTGGCGCCTGGACGCATCGAAGGTTAAAATCAAGAAAAAGACCTGAAGAGACATGAATATAGTTGGCCACCGTGTTGTGCCGGCAGGACACACGACACGGTCGTGCCGTGCCGGCACGGCACTGCGACGTGCCGCGGCGTGCCGCCGTGCCGACCGTGCCGTGCCTGACCGTGCTATGGGCCAGGCCTTCGGCCCACGACACGGCACATGGGACATTTACCCGTGCTGTGCCGCCCATGGGCCACGACAATTTTCGCCGTGCCGTGCCGGCCCATGGCACGTCAACATAAAAACACATCACCATTCACCAGAATCAGAATGAAACAAATTTTATGAAAATGATTAACTAATTATCAAAAGGAGCTGTTGTGCAATGCTGCTGCCTCATTAAAAACCTTTCTAGGTAAAACTCACCCTTGTGAGAAACCCTAGAAAGGAAAAGAGTACAACAGCCAGCTCAAAAGTTTCACAAGTTAAGTTCATCTATCCTATTACAATAGCCAACATCAGTGGCAAGTTGTTCAAGACTTCAAGTCATCAAGTGGAAGGCAAAGTTTAAACATTATAGTTCTATCCTATTACAGACTTGAGACTTCTCAAGTCATCCACCAGAGTCTGTAGAACCAGTGACCAGTCCACCACTTGAGTCTTGTAGCACCAAAAGTCCAAAAGATGGAGAAATGCCTACAAAATTAGGAATTAGAATATCTGAATATGAAAGATGAACATGAAGAATTGAATATGAAGATGAACATGAAGGACTGAATGTTTTACCTTCTCCAGATGTTCATCTTCATCATGCTTCACCTTCACCCAGCACCAGTAGCTGCAGTACTGCAACTGCCGCTGCCGCTGCCTTCACCTTCATCCAGGGACAAGTTGTCGAACAACTCTTCCAGGTCTATGTCCTGAGGTGCATGCTGTTCCTTTCTTGCTGCTTGGTCCCAGTCTTTCATGCAGGTGAGCATCTCCACATGCTCAGGCAACAAGCGTCGTCGCCGGTCTTCGAGTATCCTGGCAGTACAGCTGAAACAAGACTCGGAAGACACAGTAGACACAGAAACAGACATAATATCGCGAGCCATTATCGATAAGACAGGATAGGCTAGCTTATGGTCACGCCACCACAATAGTAGGTCAAAGGACTCCCCCAATCCTTGATAGGATCACTGTCCAAGTATGCTGACAGTTCATTAACACCACCAGATCCAGATGGAGAAAATGAAGCAGGGGAACAGGTAGAGGATGCACCAGGACTAGCATAGATCTTTCCCCATGCCTGCTTCCTTTTACCAGGACCAGCATGAGGCATAGGAGGCCTTTCAGACCTAGCTGCACCAAATTTCTATTCATACTTGGCAAACAATCTGGACATTTCATCTTTCACATCACCATAGTAAAGACTATAAGAGGTTCCGGTATGTGAAGCAAGTAATTCAATCACATTAGAGAAGCCAATCAACTTAGCTCTAGGATCCAGAATGAATGCATAAGAATACAACAGTGGAATTTTCTCCCATTACTTAAGGAACTTAAGTTTCATTGGAATTGCAATACTTCTAAAGCCCTGATCCTTTTCAGCATTATGCAAATGCTCAGCAAAGTCAAGGATATGATGCAACATGAGTGGAGCAGTAGGATAGTAAACACCAGACAATGTAACAGTTGCCTCATAAAACAGTTCAAGGAACTTCATTATCGATTCAGCGGCATGCCAATGCTGGGGAGTCAACAATGCCTCACCATAATTTGACTCAAACCACACAGAAAACACTTCTTTATATGGCAGCAAATGTTTAATAAGCATCAAATAGGTGGAATTCCACCTAACATCCATATCCAAGCCAAACTTTCTAGGTCTAATACCCCGAGCAGAACAATAATTTTTAAACAATGCAATTCTTTGATTAGAGGAATTCAAATAGTTTATTGCAGTCCTGAAATTTTCAAGATAAGGATTGAACCTCTTTAAGCCAGACTTAACAATCAGATTAATAACATGGCATGCACAGTGCTGATGCACAAGCAAGTACTAGACTTTGAGAGGATCATCACGAGTAGGAGCACGATAAGAGCCCAAGTAACTAGAAAAGACAGGTTGCAAGATATCAAAAGCCTTAGAATTAGCTGAAGTATTATCAAGAGACACAGCAAAGACCTTATCAATCAAACCAAACTCCTCAACCACAGATGCTATTTTTTCAGCAATGTTTTCACCAGTATGTGATGCCTCAATCAGCCTAAAACCAATAACCTTTTTATGCAACTCCCAATCAGCCCCAACATAATGAGCAACAACAGAAATGTAATCCTCCTTAGCATTACCAGACCAGATATCAGAAGTTAAAGAAACAGATGAACAAGAAGTTAAAGAATGCATAAGCAAAGCACGCAGATCAGCAAACAACTTTTGCATGTCTCTAGTAGTGGTCTGCCTAGAAACCTTCTGGAATCTAGGATTATGAGCAATCTTAATGTAATCTTCCCAGGCCTGTGTCTCACCAACGCCTAATGGAAGATCCAGCCTAGCAATCAGCCGGCACAGTTCATTACGAGCATGAGAAGCATCATAAACCCAGTTATGCAACCCATCAGCATTCATAGAAAGCCTAGACTGGACTTTACGATCATTAGCCAGTTTTTTCCTACAAGCTAACATGTGCCTGTTCAAGGATCCAGTGCCAATCGAAGCTCTAGCAGCAAATTTCTTACCACAACATTTACAGATGGCATGCATTCTCACCTCATTCTCGTCAAAGATCGGCACAAAATCCTCCCAACAAGCAAAAGTGCGAGTGCGCTTACCAGATGAGGCACCATTTGTGTCCTCGGAGCCGTCCACCTCCTCCACCTGACCGTCGCTGCCGGCGTCGACGTCGATCGGCAGGGAGGCGTCCCCGATCTCCATCTCCTCCACAGACTCCTCGTCCTCCGCCGGCTCTGGGTGCTCGCCGTCGGCCACTGCCACTGGCATCGTCACCGCGGCCACAGGAGGAGGAGGAGGGCGTGGAGGCCGGTTCTGGCCCCTAGCGGCAGCTCCAGCACCGTCCCTCGACGGCCTTGCCATCGCACCTCTAGAGGAGGAGGACGCAGCGTCAGGCACAAACCTGCAAAGAAGATGACGAACACAAAAAGAAGAGCTAGAGCATTAGAACTAGAACGTAGAAGATGAAGAAGATGCAGAGAAGATGAAGAATATGCTAGGGTTAGGGTTTTGAGACTCACCTACGCCACTGGAGCCCAGTGCCGGAGAAGAGGCCAGGGAGCCAGCATCCGAGCAGAGAACGAGGAGACAAGCACTGTTAGACTGACGGCGAGTGGCGGTGGAAGAATAGACAGCTCAACGACTCACATGGTACACCCGAGGAGGAGGAGGAGGGAAGGGCGGAAAGGAGGTAGGAGAGGGACTGAGGGAGAAGGAGTGGCCGGTGAGGTGTCGAGGTCACCACAGTAGGGCCGGCCGCCAGCGAGCTCAAGGCGAACAGTGGCGTCGGATCAGATCGGAGATCAGACGAGAGCGAGAGAGGCAGAGAGAGCTGCGGGCTGCGGCTGCACGGTGGGGGGGATGTGATTTAGGGTTAGGTTTGGGGGGGCGGCCGCCGTGACTTTATATGTGGGTAGTGTGGGCTGCTGGGCCAGGCAACGGCTAAAAGAGCCGTTGGGGCCGCCGGCTGTGGCCGTGCCAGCCACCGTGCCGCTCCTAGGCCGTGCCGTGCCCGTGTCGTGTCATGGGCCAGGCCGACGGCCCATGCACTGCACGGGCCTTCGGCCGTGCCGGCACGGGCACGCTGCAGGCCGTGCCGTGCCGCCCATGGGTCGTGCCAAAAGGCCGTGCCGTGGGCCGTGCCGCTGGCCCATGGGCCGTTTGGAGATCTATGGACATGAAGATGACGCCCAGCGACCAAACAACGTACCATCAACCATGGCCTAGAGGTCGTCCGCGACGTCCTTCGCCTTCTGCTGGGCAGCCTCCAGCTTCTTCTTCAAGGAGTTAACCTCCTTCTCTGCCTGACGGGCCAAGGCCTCCTTCACGTGCTTGACCTCTTGCGCGGCTTCGACCTTGGCCTGCAGCAGAGCCTCTTGAGCTGTGGCCGCCTCCGCGTGAGCATTGGCGGCCTCCCTCACCAAGGCCGCTCGAGCCTACGCCCGCTCCACAAGCGACTGCAACACAAGAATATGCGCCTCGTATCAAGACCTCGAAAACAGTAAGAACAAACTTCAGAAATCACAACAGCAGGTCCAAGTTCTTACCGAGAGCATCCGCGCGATCGTCTGTGACGCTTCCTTGAAGTCGTTGACGTCGCGGCGATCGGTGATGACGTCGTTCTCCCACGGGGTCCCGACGTACAAACATCTATCGTTGTCCTCCTCAACGCTGGTGCCACCCACCTCCGCAGTCTGCTGGCCCATTGGCGGCGGCGGAGCGGACATACATAGGTCATCCTGGTGACCTCCAACGGGCAGAGCAGTGCTGGCGCCGCCCTTTTCCACCTCCGACGCCGTCGTCACCCCAGCTCCAAGGGCCTGGCTTGTGACGTCTGCAGTTGAGACCGCTGGTGACTGCTCCACCTGCGCCTCCTTCCCCTTGCGCCCGAACACCTCTTGGCCTGAGGCATTCTTGGCGCTCTCTGATGTTGCTGGGGTCGCCCTGTGCACATGCAACGACCTTCATCAATAAGAAACAGCAGAGAATCCGATGCTAAAAGCAAACACGGGCATGGGTCTTGTGACTTACTTGCTCGCCGACCTTAGCCCGGGCTTGATGGGCTTAGGTGGAGCCTTCTTCGCCCTCTTCTGCGACCCCGTGTCGCCCGGTGCTTCCGCGCTCGACCTTGAACGCTCCTCCATTGCGACGGCCTTGCAGGGCGTCTCCGTCGTCCGCTCCGTCGTCGCGTTAGGTGACCTCGCGTCGTCCTCCTCCTCCTCGACGTTGATGGTCTCAACATCGGAACGGGCCGCTGCCGTGTCCACTGACACAGCTGGGGCCACCCTCTTCCTCTTCTTCTTCGCCTCCGCCGCTTGGGTGGAGGCGATCGTTGCAGCGGCCCGGGACGCAGGCATCTTGCCTGCAGTCTGCCGCATGTGCCGCGGTGGTGGCACGGCGACCCTCGGTGGTGCCCTCCTCACGGTGGGATCTTCGTCATCACTCCCCACCGACGAGTCAGAGAGGTATTCTTCAATGCATTGCTGCGGGGCGGTCTACACCTCCCCCGCATCACAGACCTTGAAGCTTCGGGCCTCTTCATTGCGCAATGGCGCCGGGCACCAGTATATACCCTAGCGAAACTGAAAAAGGAGAAAGGCCTACGTCAAAACTGTTCCAATGTTCAGATGGCAAAAACCAAGGTCAGAAACTTACAGCATCAGAAGGACAGTATACACTGAGCGCCTTGGGGCACGCCCAGTTGCGGATGCGCCCAGCGAAGATGTTCTTCACCCGCGCCACCATCTCCTCCTTGGAGACCTTGCGCTGGACGACCCGAGTAGGGTCGGACTGCCCCCAGTACTCGTAGGCCGGATGTACCCGGTCTTGGATGGGTAGCAGCAGCCGACGGCTGAAGCTGATCGCTACTGCGCCGCCGGTCAGCCCCTCCGTCTTCAACTTCTCCAGGTCTTCCAACAGCGGCCGCAGCTCGTCCGTCTCCCGCGACGTAATCTGATTCGTCCACTCCGGGAACAGCACGGGAGCGCGCCCGGACCTGGCGGGGAGCGCCGACACAGGGTTGTCGAGGTAGAACCACCCCTGCTTCCAGCCGGTGGTGTTGTCGGGCAGCACCAGGTCGATGTACTCCGGCTTCATGTACCGGCGCAGCATGAACCCGATGCACCCCACGACCTCGGACTTGCCCATCTTCTTCAGCTCGAAGAAATGCCGCCACAAATGGAAGTGTGGCAGTATCCCGAGGTAGGCCTCACAGAGATGGATGTAAGAGGAAATAATGGTGATGGCGTTGGGGATGAGGTGTACCAGCTCGATCCTGTAAAAGTACAGGAGCCCGCGAAAGAAATCGCCGGCTGGGACCCCGAACCCGCGCTCGATGTGTGCCAGAAAGACGACGGCCTCGCCGGTCCCCTCGGTAGGGAACGCCTCGCCCGCCGCCGACCTCCAGGCCACCTCCGCCTTGGGCCTCAGCAACCCGCGGGTCGCCAAGGCCTGGATCTGCTCCTCCGTCACCACGGACGGCTCCCAGACTATCTCCGGTGCGGGCACTTGCGCGGGCTCCATCTTCTCCTCCTCTACCCTGGTGGACTTGGACCTAAACACGACAAGGGTCCTTGTTCGCATGCGAGGGCGCGCGGCGTGGCGGATCTAAGCACGGCGGCACTGCCAATCTCACTGGAGTAATCGAGCGGCAGCGCAACCCTAAGTGTGAAGCGGAAATGAAAGCGAGTGGAGGTCCCCAGCCTACAGATCGGCCCTTATAGTTGGGCCCCAGTGGCGTTGAGGGCCGTTGCGCCCAACGTCTCTCCAGCGGAAGTCACCGTGACCCAATGGATCTGTGCCCCCGCGGATCTACCTCTCAATGGCTCTATTGGCCTAACGGAAAAAGGTAGTAACGGCTAGTTCCGTACGAGAATATGCGTCCATTGGCTTTTGATCGACTCCTCGGCAGACGTGGACTCGTTATGCCCCACAAATAAGCCCCCCCAAATATGATACCTACGGTGACAAGTTAAAGGTCACCACAGCCCACAGACGACCTATGGACCAGCTCCATCACCTCCTCGAGGTCGCTAAGAGCCCGGCAGCCTCCTAGGTCGCCTCGGCCTACAAACGGCGGGTTCACACCACGTCTCTCTAGGCCCAGCTGCCTATACACCTTCTAGGTCGCTTCGACCTACAGTGGCGAATGCTACCAACGGCCCCGAGCTTAAAGGCTCTACTGCCCGTTGGCGACCTCTCGGTCTCAAAAATCAGCTCTTTGCTGAGGCCCTGCTACCTTCTAGGTCGTTCAAGACCTACAGCTTTCAGGTTGACACCCTGCGTTGTGTCACTGCACAACGGCCGTGTTGACTCAGGTTGACACGAGTTCTTTTGTCGACTCCGATGACCTTCTGAAGGTCGGCGCGCTTTCACAAGCCCCTCTGGGACCTTGGCCACGCTATTGCTGCCCGGGCGCCTCTACATATTGATCAAGACACATCATTTACCGTGCAAGCATGTGTATAAAAGCTTCGTAAGCTACAAAGGACTTTGGCCCATGGTCAGTTACAGGATTCAAACATATTAAAGGCCCTGATCTACCTTACATGGTGCTTACGACGCAACCTAGACTGATGAAGCGTGTCGCAAGCTTTCTTCTAGCTTCAGGACCTCTTTGGAGCCCTCCACCACCGCCGAGGTCGCGGCTGCCACACAGCCACCTCTACTCTAGCCCCAGAAGGTTTCTTATGGCACCCATACTTACGTCTGAGTTCCCCCACAAGATTCCAAATTGAGCCAGTGTCGCCTCGGGCCTTCCCTGGTGCAGCATAGTGACCCCCAGCATCACCTCGGGCCTCCGCTCACAAGGCCTGTCAAGGCATGTACTTCCCCATGCTGCACCTGGATTCCTCGCTGGGCGCGGGCGTAGCGGCTGATGGAGTTCCCTCAACTTCGCAAGCATTCTTCTAGCTCCAGATGCTGATAATCTAGCGCTACGCTCTGGTGGACGGACACAAGCCCAAGGCACTGAAAAATTACTAAGCTGCTTCGCCTTGGTTCCTTTATCTGGTGCAAGTGGTGAGCTTGGTGGTCGTCTATTTGTAGCCGCGGAGCCTGGCCTTGGATCCTGTCTGCACTTCAACCGGTGTGGCGTCCTTATCCACCCACTATTACCACATGGAGCACGAGGTCCCTGTTCATCTGTGGGAAGCATTGGCGTGTCTGACACCTACCCGACAACATCATGACAGCTCTTGTCTTTTTGCGGATAGTGGCTGCAGCTTTGTTCGAAGGCAGGTCCTGTGACCGTACAGAACACCCGTGGTGTATTACGCGACAACACCACTGGCGCCTGGCACGCTGCTCAAAGATTCGGGTTGTTTTGTCCTACTCAGTGGATAGAGCATCTCGCGGGAAGCAGAAGGCTGTAGGTTCCCTATTTATTTATTCTTCGAGCATCAACCCGACCATCCTGGTCGCCTTATTGCTCGGGGGCTACTCCACGAGTGTGTCTCCCGACGCCCTCTTTTTTGTACGTCGCGACGACCTACTGGAAGCCCACTTCCACCACCTCTTCGCTCGACCTACCTGCGGTCGGCAGAAAGACCTTCTTTGAGGTCACAGCGCTCTCTTCCTGATTGTCTGGCTCTGGTCAGGTCGGCGGTTCTCCCAAAACAAGCGCCTCGCCTTCACTTCGACCTTCTGGACCTGCGTTCCAGGAGCCCGATGTTCGACTTCATGTGCGCTGAAGGGGATTTCTTTCTTTTTTGGATCACCATGCACCCTACGCGACCTTGACGACGTCATGCCTTCGTCTCACCTTGACATGACCTCTTCTCAGCCGCTACGCCTACACGTCGATCGGGGGCTTGAGAGACATGGGTACCCATGGGTCCCCACCGACCAGGGTCTTGGAGGTCCCTGTCAAGTGGACCCGACCTGCCAGGAGCCCCGCCGACCTGCAAGTGGGCCCGAAGACCTTATCTCCAACCTCGGCGACCTTGGAAGACCCCGGGCGACCTTATCCAGATCTCGGAGGATCCGCCGGGCTTGGAGCACAAGACGAGCTAGTAGATCGCAGCTCAGTGCCGCCAGTAGGTCCGCAGATTGCGGGATTCACCCTGTAATCAAGGAAGATGGCTTTCCTAAATTGTAACCGACCCCGATGAGGGTCCACCGACCTCGAATGGAAGCCCTAGCCCGTTGACCATATAAGGCGGCCTAGGGCTCCATTCAGGGGGACTTCTCTTCCACGTATAATTCCACCGCATACTGGATGTAGGGTTTTACTCTTCGGAGGCCTGAACCAGTCTAAACCCCCGTGTTCATCGCCATTCCCGCCGTGTTCCGAATTCCTTACGTGAACTACCACTTACGCTCTTAGTTCCTGATCCCCTCCAATCAACCTACAACCGCTTGGGTCGCCCCCTTGCGGATCTTTCTAGGTCTCACCCCCTGACACGGACGGCGCCGGCGGGGTCGCGGTAGGAGAGTGGATGACGGATCACGTGGATCGCTGCGACGACCCCTTGCCTCTGCCCCCCGACTCTGGCACCAGCTTCCATCCTCCGCGCCGCCCACTGCAGCCGGCCCACCAGCGCCACCACCTCCTGCAGGAGCGCCGCACCCATCTTCTTGGCCTCGGGGGCAAATTTATGAGGACAGGTGGGAAGGTGAGATGACAGGGATGCTAAGGGGCGGCGATGCGAGGACGCGAGATCCGGGGGGCGGTGCGGGGGTGGGGAGGTGAGACAGCGGAAGGGGCGCAGGGTCCGGATGGGGTGGGGGTGGGGGTTGGATGGGATGGGGACGGCACCCTGGGTGGGAGGACAGGTGACATCAGCAGATGATGTGGCGCGTTGAGGTTTCAGAGAATTGGCTAGTGGGGTGCTCTTATTAAGTTTTGTATGATTTTGTAAGACTTCTTCTAAAAAGCAAGGCTCACACGTTGAGAGATGTAGATAATATCTACTTGTAGCAAGACTTAATATTAATATCTACTTGTAGCAAGACTTCTTCATCTCGGCACGGCTAACGTCGGGACGTGCACTCTGTTGCAATATTGTAGCAGACATGGCCCCATTTGCTATTTGTTCGAGTTGATTTTGGTGATTCATGCTAACACAAGCAATGGGACTAACCACATTATCTAGCATGTCCTTGTAGACATATATAGGTCCCATGGATGCAACCACGATCAAAGAAGCAAAGAACCAAGTGAAAGACACGAGAAAATAAGAAAAAAGGCACCGTCGGATGAACCGACGGTACTGTAGAAGCAAGCGTCGGTGCACTTGGTACACTGTGCAATGGCTGGAATTAATTTGACACCGTCGGATGATCCGACGGTCTCTATTCTAGTTGCGTCGGACGATTGGCTGAAGCGCAGCAGTGGAAGACAGTAGCATCAGATGAACCGACGGTCCATTGAAGGGAACCGTCGGTCTATCCGATGATCAAGTTCAAACAAGACAGAGACGCGCCAAGACGAAGCCTTAAGCACCGGATGAACCGACGCCATGGTCAAATGAAGCGTCGGTCCATCCGAAGGTCACGAAGAAACAGACAGAGACGTTTTGGCGAGAAGTCCTTCAGCACCGGATGATCCGACGCACCGTCAGTGCATAGCGTCGGAGTAATTCTGTCAGAGAATCTCAACGGCTAAGTGACGTGGTAGGGGCACCAGATGAATCGACGCCTTGAAAAGGATAGCATCGGTTCATCCGACGCTTACTTTTTCAGTGGCCGTTAGCCAACGGTCCTTGAGTGCCTTGGGCTATTTATACCCCCTCCACTCACCCATTTGAGGTTGCTGGAAAGTGTGGAAGTACAGAGGAGTGCAAGACACCTAGAAGATCATATCTGATCCATCCAAGTGCTAAATTGCTCATCCATAGACTTGTACACACTTTGTGTGTGTGCTTAGTGCTAGGCTTAGCTTAGAGCTGAGTGAGTGCAAGGTTGTGCCAACCTTGTGAGGTGATTCTTGAGTGAATCAAGGTGTACAAGGTTCGCCGGAAGCCTTGGGGCCTAAGTGGCTCACCGGCAATCGTCTTTGACCCTCAGGCTTGGTGTGGAGCGGCGAGGACACTTTGTGCGGGGGACGTGGAGACCCCCTTCCTAAGTGGAGAAGCTCCTTAGTGGAGGCGGCATCAAGGTGACCAAGGGAGCTTGGCGAGTGCCTAAGTGGCAAGCCTTTGTGGTGAGTCAAGTGGTACTCTTGGGAGAGACTTGGTGACCGGGAAGCAATACTCTTGTGTGAGTGCTTCAACAACGTGGACTAGGGATGGCTTAGTGCCTACCGATACCACGGGATAAATCGCGTGTCAAGAGTTTACTTCCTCTCATCCCTCTTTACGTTTCCGCATTTACGCTCTTGCAATCTTTGCTTGCCTTTACTTTCCTAGAGTAGTATCATGCTATGATTGGCTATATGTTGCAAAACTTGTTTTGGGATGGGAGTTTCACACTAGAACAACCTTAGTTGCACATCTAGATAGTATGTTCTAGTTTATCTTTGTGTAAAACTAGTGAAGCCATAGGTTAAGTTTTTAAGTTGCCTAATTCACCCCCTCCCCCTCTTAGGCTAACGAGCATCCGATTCCTTACAAGTGGTATCAGAGCCGGGACTCACTTCCTTCACAAGGAAATGCCAATTCGATTGGTAAATTGTGAAAACCGGCTCATTGGAACGGTTAGGCTTCACCGCCTAGTGAGTTGCTCTACAGAGGTATGAAAGGGGTGGATACCTTAGGTTTGGCTCCACTTTTCGATGGCACGGGCTATCCTCGGTGGAAGGTTCTCATGGAGGCCTATCTCCAAGCAAAGGACCTTGATGTTTGGTGAGTCACCGATGAGGGCATGAAAAATGGTACTAAGAAGGAAAAGCAATTTGATGTGATTGCTAAGAGTATCATTTTGTCCTCACTAGATGTAGGCATTTTCAATAAAGTTTTTAATTGTGAAAATGCTCATGAGCTATGGAAAACCATCAAGGAGCAAAATGAGGGTTCAAAAGAAGTTGCTAATGAACGCTATGGTTGTCTCCTTGAGGAATTCAATAGCTTTAAGCAACTTGCAAATGAAAATGCCGAATCAATGTACTCACGCCTAAATGTGCTTGTCAATAAGATTAATGCTTTAGGTGTGAAGAACATCACGGACTTGAACATCAACCACAAGATCCTACAAAGTCTCCGGAAGCCCGATTATGACTTGGTGAAGGCTATTATCTATGAGAAGAAGTTCGAAGAATTGAAGTCATCTCACATCTTGAGCAAGATCATGGCACATGAGCTTCAAACCATGCCCAAGTCCAAGAAGGCACCCCAAGAAAAATCTCAAGAACCATCTTCTCCAACCACAAGCCATGCCCTCTCAAGCCAACAAGAAAAGGTGATGAGTAGGATGGCTACTCATGGAAGTTCAAGCGAAGATGATGGTGATGATGGTGACGACGAAGACTCCTCAAGTGATGAAGAGGTCGAATTCATGGTGGCCATGTACGTGAAGAAGATCTTCAAGTATGTGAAGAAAATCAACATGTACGGCTACAACGTCCACTTGAGAGAAGGGCATCATCATCAACATATCAAGTTTACCAAGATCGAGCACAAGCCCAAGAAGAAGGTGGTCAAGGATAGGAGGCCAAAGCAAGAAGCCATTGTCGCCGTCCGCGAGTGGATAAGTGGTGGAGAATCAAGTTCTTGTAGCTCAAGTGATGAATCAAGAAAGAACTTCACCACCCGCTTCATGCAAGGTCCTTCATCATCACCCCACATGTGCCTTATGGCCTAAGGTATGGAGAGCAATGTAAGTGATGATGAATCCGACACCACCTCTCTCGATGATCTTGTTGAGCTAGTCCATGAGCAAAAATGAATGCTTAAAAAATAAGCTAATGAAATTAAAGAACTCAATGCTCTCAATGATCTTAGTGCAACCCTTGCTAGAAATTATGAACATTTGTTGTGCAAATTTCAATTGCTTAGAAAGGAGTGTGTTGAGCTAAAATCTAAGCTTGAGAGCAATGAGACTAAAACAAGTGATTTCTTTGAGTTTGATGAATCATCTATCCTCTGTGCAATTCCTATCTCCAAGGTAGATGCTTCAACTTCTTGATTGATTTAATTGATGAATCTTGCTCACCATCTTGCAATGAGAATGTTGTTGTAGAAACATGTAATTGTCTCATAGGTAAGAAAAATGATGAGCTCAAGCAAGAAGTGAAATGACCCTGAGAGAGGTTGACAAGCTTGATGGACAAGGGCAAGAACAATGAAGAACAAGTGGATATCTCTCAAGACATGAAGAGCAAAGTCCAATCTTCTCAAGATAACCGTGATCCCATGGTGAAGAAGCTTGAGAAGGGTGCAACCGTGACTTGCTACAAGTGTCATGAAGAAGGGCACAAGTTCTACAAATGCCCTCAATTTGTCAAGAAGATGGACAAGGGCGAGAAGAAGAAGATGAAACCCAGCATCAAGAGCTCCCTCATCTACAAAAAGCCCAACCACAAGAACAAGAACAAGACCAAGAGCAACACCTACATCATCAAGAAGAAGGTTAATGGCAAGGTTGTTGCACACAAGGTTCGGAAGATGAAGACGGAGCGGGGTTGGAACCAACCCATTTGGGTGCCCAAGGAAGTCATCACCAACATAAAGGGGCCTCAAATGGTTTGGGTTCCAAAGGCCACTTGAAGGCCATGTGTGCGGGGACTTGGGAGGCTTGGCACAAAGAAGTTGTGAAGATTCAAGCCTAGAAACCAAGCTTGCAAGTTGGACATGTGTTGCCCAAGTTCCCCGGTTGAGGTAGTGGAAACTAGAACCCATCTCATGTATCTTTGTAGCTCCATTGCCTTGTCTAGGTTTGCATTTGTTGCTATGCCTAGTTGTATACATATGGTAGGTTGCTTGTGTCATGTGCTAACTCATGAGCAACCTACATGGTTTGATTGGTGTGTAGGAAAGCTACACTTGTTCTTTCATGATGCATATTTTCATATATATCTCTTTGCATCATGAGCAAGCTATAGGGTTAGCTTCCCTTTTGTTGTCACAAACAATGTGCATACATTTGGTTGGTGATTCAAACACTAAATGCACACATTTAGGGGGAGCTCATCCTATGGTTTGGTTATGGGACTAACATTGTTTCAAGCTTATCTTATGTAGTCCTTTGGTGACGCGGTCCGGTGCAGTGCTTCATTCTAAGATAATGCTATTTCACTCTCAATGCGATCTAACAACTCTAAAAGAGTGAACATAGCAATATGAGCTTCATTCTATTGAGCTTCATTCTATTGAGTCATGTCCTTGCGAGCTTATGTCTATATATAAGTTCAAAGGCAATGTACTCATACATTCCTAATCCTTGTGGTACCCTAAGTGTCTTCTTTGCAAGCTTCTTTCAAGTGGTGTCACCGCTAGTGATATCATTTCTAAGTGGCTCATCTCAATGTGGTGCCAACAAGGTAGAGAGGAACATTTATCCCCCGAAGGTATGCAATGATCAAAAGACTACAAGTGATATCTACAAGTGGTAATGTAACAAGAACCCATTTGTCTTATCTCTTGTCCTTTAAGCTACCTCCTTGCATGATATGCTCTAAGCTTCCTCACCTTACTAGTGTTTGTAGTTGTGCACTTGATTTTTACACTATCATATTGTGCACACACTTAGAGGGAGCTTAGGTTGTATCATGCTAAGTCTCATGAGCTTGTGATCCACCTTAGTTATTCGCACATATGGTATCTTCATTGACATCATACATATGGATCATGGTTCATGCGGCTTTCTCCCTTGTATTTAACATTTCTCTTTGAGCTATGTTTTCTTGGACTTGCTAAATTTCCTTGGAGACCTTTTGTTTTGGTCACTTTTTGGACATTTTATTCCAAAGGGGGAGAATGTGGGACCAAAGCAAGCTAGTGTTTCCTAAGTGGAAAGAGGCGAGCTATGTGTGAACATAGGAGGAGAAGATCAAAAAGGGGGAAGCTTGATCTAGGGGGAGTTTGGATGATTTGGATAATGGTAAGCATCCAAGCAAGTGTAAGTGGTTCTAATTTTGTCAATTTTTGCAAATTTATGCTTGCTTTGCTTGTATTGTCATAAATCACCAAAAAGGGGGAGATTGTAGCGAACATGACCCCATTTGCCATTTGTTCGAGTTGATTTTGGTGATTTATGCTAACACAAGTAATGGGACTAACCACTTTGTCTAGCATGTCCTTGTAGACATATATAGGTCCCATGGATGCAACCACGATCAAAGAAGCAAAGAACCAAGTGAAAGACACGAGAAAACAAGAAAAAAGGCACCGTCGGATGAACCGACGGTACTGTAGAAGCAAGCGTCGGTGCACTTGGTACACTGCGCAACGGCTAGAATTAACTTGACACCGTCGGATGATCTGACGGTCTCTATTCTAGTTGCGTCGGACGATTGGCTAAAGCGCAGCAGTGGAAGACAGTAGCGTCGGATGAACCGACGGTCCATTGAAGGGAACCGTCGGTCTATCCGATGATCAAGTTCAAACAAGACAGAGACGCGCCAAGATGAAGCCTTAAGCACCGGATGAACCGACGCCATGGTCAAAGGAAGCGTCGGTCCATCCGACGGTCATGAAGAAACAGACAGAGACGTTTTGGCGAGAAGTCCTTCAGCACCGGATGATCCGACGCACCGTCGGTGCATAGCGTCGGAGTAATTCTGTCAGAGAACCTCAACGGCTAAGTGACGTGGCAGGGGCACCAGATGAACCGACGCCTTGAAAAGGATAGCATCGGTTCATTCGACGTTTACTTTTTCAGTGGCCGTTAGCCAATGGTCCTTGAGTGCCTTGGGCTATTTATACTCCCTCCACTCACCCATTTGAGGTTGCTGGAAAGTGTGGAAGTGCAGAGGAGTGCAAGACACCTAGAAGATCATATCCAATCCATCTAAGTGCTAAATTGCTTATCCATAGACTTGTACACGCTTTGTGTGTGTGCTTAGTGCTAGGCTTAGCTTAAAGCTGAGTGAGTGCAAGGTTGTGCCAACCTTGTGAGGTGATTCTTGAGTGAATCAAGATGTACAAGGTTCGCCGGAAGCCTTGGGGCCTAAGTGGCTCACCGGCAATCGTCTTCGACCCTCCGGCTTGGTGTGGAGTGGCGAGGACACTTTGTGCGGGGGACGTGGAGACCCCCTTCCTAAGTGGAGAAGCTCCTTAGTGGATGCGGCATCAAGGTGACCAAGGGAGCTTAGCGAGTGCCTAAGTGGCGAGCCTTTGTGGCGAGTCAAGTGGAGTGGTGCTCTTGGGAGAGACTTGGTGACCGGGAAGTAATACTCTTGTGTGAGTGCTTCAACAACGTGGACTAGGGGTGGCTTAGTGCCTACCGATACCACGGGATAAATCGCATGTCAAGAGTTCGCTTCCTCTCATCCCTCTTTACGTTTCCGCATTACTCTCTTGCAATCTTTGCTTGCCTTTACTTTCCTAGATTAGTATCTTGTTAGGATTGGCTATAGGTTGCAAAATTTGTTTTGGGATGGGAGTTTCACACTAAACAACCTTAGTTGCACATCTAGATAGTATGTTCTAGTTTTACTTGATGCAAAAGTAGTGAAGCCATAGGTTAAGTTTTTAAGTTGCCTAATTTACCCCTCCCCCTCTTAGGCTAACGGGCATCCGATTCCTTACAAACATATAAATACCACATCTGCAACATCGAAATATATAGTTGCAACATTAAAAAGAATAAATATATGATGTTCCATTCTGGGATGGAAATTTTCCACCGCAACATGAACATGTTCCATGCAACATTTACTATGAAATATGCAAATAACAATAGTTGCAACATCCATGCTGACGCATATGTGTCTTAGCATTACCGTTTCATAATTGGTGTTCATAAAGTCATTGAGCCGAATCCGATCCGGGTTGCAAGTAGAGCAACTAATAAGATGCATCTTCATGTTCATCAGATTCCAGATTTTGCTTGCTTTAAATAAGATCGAATCTTATAATAACTAGCATAATTTGGAAATCATTATATGCAAGAGTTCGTGCATGTTCATATTAAGAATTTATACTCAGATATACACAAAATCCTGTATATGCCAAAGTTGGTGCATGAATTTTGTCAAAAGGTAAAGCAAGTGAAAGCAGCACCACGCCACCACGGCCCGGAGATGTGGATGCACGCAAGGGGTCTCCTTTTGACGTGGGGTGCCTGAACTGAATTTTGTTGCGGTACAGTTCAGAATGTATATACGCTGGAGGACAAAAAAAAAGTTGCTTCAGAGTTGACCTAAACGACACATCGCCCTCAAGATAAATGTCAAAGCTCGCTGTACCCAACACGTACTGCCACCGCACATCCGGAACCAGACGACGACGACGGCATGTGCGTGCAACCATGGCAGCCCTTGTCTCGCCAGCCAAATCAACATACGCAGAGAGGGAGAGAGACATGCGGGTTCAGTGGTTCTGAAGTGAGTGCGAGAGGTCATCACTGTTCACACTCCCCTGCACTGGTAATCACCCATTCTGCACCAAAATGGCTGAGCTATCCAGCAAAAAGCTATACCTAACCGTTTTTTCAGATAAAAGTGATTTAATTTGTACTGATTTTGTGAAGTGATTCATTGAAATAGAGGTTGTAAGCGGAAAAGGTAGCATCTCCCAATATAGTTCTGTAGAGTGATTCTCCATTCTAATTTTAAGAATTTAGGCTAAAGAACATTTTCAGCCACATGATCACTTCTTTCAGATAATCAACGAGAATCAGCGTTAGATGGAGCTTTACCAAACTTGCCTTAAATCCTTATTAGCATTTCCCTATGATTATTCTTACCACTACGTGGGATCCTGGTACTCCCTCTATCCATTTATAAAGGGGGAAAAGTCTACATCACCCCCCAACCTTATATGTAGGCTCACTGGCTCAGTTTCCTAAAGTTGTATCAAGTGTCATTTAGATTCATATTTCAATCCTCACAAAAAGTTCATATTTCAAAATTCAAAGTGCTTTTATTATAATACAATTTTGTAGATTTGACATTATAAGAGTCTAATGTCAAAATATATCTTTAAGAGTTTTTTTTATTCCAGTCTGATGGTTGAGATTGGGCAACACTATAGGGTGGGCAGCTGCCGCTATGTTGATATAATATTATGTAAATTTGATAATACACCTTACTTACATAGATGGATAAAGAGCGTAGAAAAAATCTCTACTTTCACTCACCATATTAACAGCCGTTTAATTAAGAACTTCCAAGCCCAAAGTTAGGGGTTATTCTATAATTTATATTATTGTGATCAAAGCTGAAAATTGATATACATGTCTCAACTTCTTGTCAAGAGATACAAACAGTTCATGATTTTCAAGGTTCCCCTCTAGATGATTTCTAAAATACCTTTTCCAGTTGGAGCAGTACAGTAACCATCCTCATCAGGCAAGTATCACACATTCGACAGTGTAATTTATTCTTCCACTTTGGAGCATAAAAAGGTATGATACTTAGAAGCTTAATGTGACTGGTAATTATACTGATCATGCATGCCACTAAAAGGCAACCCGGCCGATCATCAAATGCAAAGTCACACACAATAAAAATGGAGAACCTGATCCTACAACTTTATCAAAAGCTGAGTCTGCAACTTCTTGCTTTTGTGGATAAGCATGGATCCAGGTTAGAAAGGCACTCGAGCACCATTTTTGCCGCGTGCAATAGTGTGCCTACCACTCGAAATGCTAGTGCATCCGCCACTTGCATGCATGCATTTATAAAATAGACCTCCTCCCTATTGTCACTATCCGCCACTTGCATGCATGCATTTATAAAATAGACCTCCTCCCTATTGTCACTAGGGAACAATAATACTTGTTTGGTTCCATGTCATGTAACTGAAAAAGATGTGCACTTTTTAGAGCAAACCTTTTGTACATATATATTTTCCTCATTGACCAGAATACTAACAACTCCCATAGTACGTGCTATTGGGTCTCCTTTGAATTATCTGAACACATAGTGCACCTAACATCCTTAACATACTCAAAGCTAATTATGGGGCAATGAGTGTAAGGACAGGTTGTGCATTTGAACTATACTACCCAAATGCCAAGTTGAAGGCAGCTAAAACTGAAAAGCTAGATAAAAAAGTCGACCCAAGTGAAACAAGCAGATACTTCAAATTGGATATTGTTGTTTTCGAAAAAAAGGATTTTATTGGCCGGGAAAGAATGTCACTCTAATTAGTTCCCATGAATTAATTCGAGTTTAGTTACAAAATCAAGATCAAAATGTATTCATAAAAGCAATTAAGAATGCTAACTCTGGAACCACATCATCTAATAAGGTGGTGAATTTACTGTTTTTTTTAAAAAAAGGGGGGGGCAAAATTTGCGAGAATAAAACTCCACTTAGAAGGCTATGTTTGTTTTTATTTGTTTTTATTTTTTTAAATGAGAATATATTGATATTCCAGCCTCTACATCTAAAAAATGCATGTAGCTATCATTATTACAAAAGAGAAAAGCTTCATTCCTAATAGCATACAAGTCTAGGAAAAAGGAGCAGAAAAAAAACATCTATCCTGCAGCAGAGTATCCACCAAATGAATCACTACATCTATGTGACTACCATCACAACAAAAAGGCACAAGGTCTAGCCTAAACCTTAGCTGCATTATAACTAGTCTCCATTAGCTCCAAGCCTCCAACACCATTATAAGTCTTGTCCAACCTGGCATTCTGACACATCTTCTGCAACTATAAGCACATAACAAACTGTGGTGTTCCGCGTACCTTAGCCCTAAATCATAGTTCAGAGCTACCACCATCAAGACTGACGTCTTCACACATATCCAATTTGCCAGCTTTAAATACCGTTGGCACAAATCTCAAATCCATGAGAGGATCACTAAAGATATATGACAACATCATCAACCGGCGTAGATATGAATCATAGATGAAAAAAGATCAAGCCTGGTGTCTTGCAGATCAAACACCGTCGTGACCAATATGCTAGCCACAGTGTAACTTGACCAAGGATGGAACCAACAGACTCTCCTTCCATCTTCCTCGCCACCATTGGTAGAGCCATCAGACATAGTTCCATAGGCAGTAGCAGGCAATGCCAGTAATGAATGGGTGATTTCTCGTCAATGCTTCCAGGAAGGATAGCGACACCCGAGGGCGTCGCCATTGAGGCTATGTTTGTTTTAGTAACAGATTGTGGATTGCAGCTTATTACACATTGTTATAATTTGCAAGGTGGATCTGGAGGAAGAAGTTGTTGGAGTGTAGTACGTACGATCTAGCCTGTGGATTGTTACAATCTGACAACAGGTTTGATCAGACTGTACTACAAGGTTTTATCTTTGTGCCAACATATTTGTACATATGCATGGAATTTTTTTTAATGTTTTAAGCATGAGTCCATCCGTGATGGTATGTATATATGTACGCGTGTAACACAAGTGCAGTTTGGCTGGTGGTGATGTGTGTGTTGGCCGTGTTTCTTGAAGAATGAAGAGGATCCGATACGATGGATCGCTGGCGCGATTGCAAGCAACTGCACGTGTTTCAGTCCGTCGTCCATTTTTCAAGCGAAAAGAAGAGCAGATCCATAGCCACTGTAATGCACAGGAAAATGTTATTTACAGTTCTGCTACAGAACGAAGGACATGATGTTTTTTTTGTTTAATCCTTGCACATATTTTTGTTCAATCCCAAATTTTGCATAAATATGCATTAGTGCATCATGTATCCATCCCTATTTTTGGTTGAATTTTTCATGTATGTTTTGATTTTTTAGTACTTCAAGGTGCTGTGCAGCACCATAATTGTTCTCCACTTTTTTTTTCGAATTACACAGTATATCGGAGACACTCACAACACATGCACACTCAACCCTATAAACACACGCGCGCACCCTGCCCCTAGGAGCATCTTCGAAGACTGGGCCGGCAAATCCTCAAGATTGATGAAGTCACCACATGCGCCTCGCTGTCGTCGACGGGAACGTCGGCTACCACTGAAAGCACAAACACGGTTAACTTTGAATTCCATTGGCACAGTGCTTTTTTTAATATTGGAGTCAGCAGGGGAGGTCCCTAGCTACCTATCTTTTTATTGATATAAGCGATAATATGTACATTTACAAGACCAAAGGCCCAAACAAAAAAGAGGTGACAATCATAGCAGACTACTCAGCCAATTAGTGATTACAACATTAAACTCTGGTTTCCCTCTAAGGGTTACCAATAACTTCTCTTTTCTGTGGCACGATAGTGAACCATTGTCAAAAAGGATGTTATTTCTGTGGCACCAAATCGACCAGCAAGCAATGATCAGAATTTTCCTGAAGATAGGTAGCTAGAAATGTAAATCGACCCAAAAGCCTCCCTAGCCCTTAGGATCATGACATGAGGATGGAGAGCAGGTTCCAGAGAATACCTAGGTAAATGTAAATCCAGCAGGCTTGACTGAAAGGACATTCAAAAAAAAAAAGATGAGCCAAATTTTCTTCCAAATTTTCCACACATAGGACACAATTATAGTTAGGCAGCCACATGTTCTCCCTTCTTAGGATATTCCTTGTGTTCAGCCTATCTTTCAGGAGAAGCCAGAAAAAGAATTTGTGCTTGTTTTGAACCTTTGATTTCCATAGTCATTTGAATAAATCGAAGTTGGCCTGGATCCCTGCAAGCTTAAATAAGCCTTCTTACAAGAGAAACTATCATTGCCCCAGATGTAATGCCATATATCAGCTCCTGATGTATTGCCGTTCATGTTTGGAGCAGACCTTCCAGTTCAAACAGCTGAGCAGCAGCTTCTGAAGAGAGAGGTAGCCAAAAATTAGCTGAAATGTCATTAGCTCTGATTTATGATCGAAGGGATTTCTTTTCTTCTTTTTCTTTTTTTTTTGCAAAGAAGAACAGCTAGGGAAACCTCCATTGTAAAATGCCCAAGTCTCAGAGGTCTTTCCAAAAGACTACTGCTCTTCCTTCTTGTGCTCTGCAAGAGGCTATCGTCAGAAATTTGATAGTTTCACAATCTCTTTCCACCAAAAAGAACCAATTGGTATCCTAGCATGTGGGGGAATGCCTCTGATAAAAGTGGTTCCAAGTCAACTGAACCCGGGGAAGGTCTAACTCTATACTATAAAGAACGAGTTCTTTTGAAAACACTTCTCACCAAAAGTTCTACCCCCGTACCCCTCACAGGAGGACCCACCTGTCACAAAAGGCCCACCAAAAACATCAATTCGGTACGACGAAATGGGGGGGAACCATTTTTTTGACGTTAGAAAATAATTTTGGCGATTTTGGCTTGCTTTTTTCACCGGAGCCTTGTTTACCCGCCTCCTATACCCACATTTTCATTTTGGAAGGTGTGGTGGCCTTGTTTACCCGCCTCCTGTACCCACATTTTCATTTTGGAAGGTTTGATATACTTCCACCAATAAAATGCAGCTTCCACAAATACCCACATTTCATTTCCTCCTTGATTAATGGTTTCCATTATTTGTTTTCTTTCCTTTCATATGAAAATTGTGCCGTTTTAAGTCCTTGCCGCCTCCCTCCCCCCTTAAATTAGAATTTCATTTCCTCCTTGATTAATGGTTTCCATTGTTTGTTTTCTTTCCTTTCATATGAAAATTGTGCCGTTTTAAGTCCTTGACGCCTCCCTTCCCCCCTTAAATTAGAATTATGGACGAACCTCGACTTCAGCCTAGGGGACGCAAAAGGCAGAGAAGTGGAAACCCTAATGTGTCCAATGACACATCATCATCGTTAGGTATGATTTTGGTTTATGTATTTTTGTTTGTTGATCCATACCACTTTTTGGTTTATGATTTTTTAAATTTTCGGTGTTTTAGATGTTCCTGTCCAAGAACAAGTTCGTGTACCTCTTGGTGACGTGAGTAACCAAGTTTTGGTTCATCCCAACGCAGGTTGAGTTTTCTACGGATCCATTGTTCAAGCTTGCTTTTTTGGGTTTATAATTTCTACGGATCCATTGTATTTTTTTGTTAGATGCTAAGGCTCAGAAGAGAGAACAACGACGTCAATGGTATGCGGCATCTAAGGATGCCATAAACGCCGGGAGGAGAGAAAGATACGCACATAAGAAGGCCTCTGAAGTGGCGACTCTTCAAACTAACAATGGCAAATTATTAAATAGAACATTTGTGTATCGGTCTACATGAAGTAAATTGGATTGTATCAAATTTGCGAATGTTTAACAACAGGATCTGTGTTGTCTGAACATGATAATTTATTAGACGGTGACGATGATAGCTGGCTTCGCCGCAACAGTTCATATACAAGAGCGGAGAATGTAGTTCCAGGTAAATGAATTATAAAATTAATAATTCCATTATGTTTATTTTTTAACATTTAACATAACATTCTTAACAGATGCACGTCGTCGTCAATTGGAAAAGGCCAGATCGAAAGATAAGAGAAAATATGAACGTCGAACAGATGAAGTAAGATCTTCAAAAAATGACAGAAGATGTTCGAAAAGAAACGGTGACAATGGTACGATCATTCAACTACCAACGCTCCCTTCGTTTTATTATGACTAATATTTATATAAAAAACTTCAGGGACTGATGGGGTTTGTACAAAGCAATCTGTGGTGACGAAACAAACTCTTTCGCCTTTCGTTCGTGTAGCAACTGGTCTTAGTGTCGACGAAGGTGTGTGATTCTATGTGTATACACCTATTGAATATCTAGAGTGCTTTGTAGTATAGATATTAAATATTAATGAGTTTTGTATTTACTTTGCAGCAACGCCTAGGACACAACAGTCTGTTGCAGCAGGCGTGGTTACACGTTCACCATCAAGATGTGTCAACCAAGGTATGTATAATTCTGAAATGGTTATTATTTGGTACCAGGTTAATTAAGTAATTAAAATTTTATTAATTTATACGGGAAAATCGCTCTCTTAAAACAAACATCGCTAAACGAGCTCCCCAAATCAACCGCATCAGCCACCCTCGAGCGAATCTCCGCTTCGCTCGAGGGTCGGACGGCACGCGGACGAACTTCCGCCTCGCTCGAGGGCCTGGCACCCCTCGAGTAGCTTTCTGCCTCGCTCGAGGGGCCAGCGCCCCCTCAGGGATCTACACCTCGCTCGAGGCTCCCCCCTCAACCCGCGGCGCTCTACCTGCTCCTCCCGACAGGGGCATTAAAATTGCCCCGTCACCCCGCGGGCGCCACGGTCAAAAGAAAGATCCCCGCCATGCCGATTGCCTGACACCGCCTGCTGTTGCACCATCCCGGGTGCTGTATGAGTACTGCACACTCGCTATGCGGGTAGACCGGGGTCAATCACAAGCACTATGCCGCCTGCTCCCGTCCTTCCCCCACGCCGTGCACCTCGAAAAGGCATGGGAACACCCTCGAGAGGCGTACTACCGGCGAACAAGTGCACGACCGGGGCGCTTGTTCGCCGGTAGATATAAAATATAAATAGATATTACATATTAATGAGTTTTTTTATTTACTTTGCAGCAACGCCTAGGACACATCATTCTGTTGCAACAGGCGTGGTTACACGTTCAGCATCGAGATGTGTCAACCAAGGTATGTATAATTCTGAAATGGTTATTATTTGGTACCAGGTTAATTAAGTAATTAAAATTTCATTAATTTATCAAAAGGAATAGGTGTTTGGGAGCCGGACGATCCTGATATTGCCTTACCAGGTTTGCTCTCGTAACTATTATGAGTTTCTTGACTAAATAATATATATTCATGTTTTGTATTATTTAAAATATTGTAGAGGAGGATTTAGATTGTAACAATTCAAACGAACGTTCGCGTGATGACATCCAAGATGATGATCCGAGAGTGAGCTCTGAGAAAGGTAATTAATATAATTGCTTATGTAATAACATTTTTAATTTAAGGTAAATAACATAATTGCTTATGTAATAATAATAACATTCTTATTTTATTGTGAATTCTAAAACCTTTTTACATTCGTTGTTGCTTATTAACAGTGGTAAAATACAAGACACGTCGGGATCCTGATGTGGTTATTGTAAATAAAGAAGATCCATACCAATGGGTGTATAAAGACTTACCAAAAAAACATCACCTGCTGCGGAAAGTTCCAAATTGTGAGTATTGTGGTGCTTTGAAATTCAGTAGCGAAACGCCAGGGTTCTGTTGCAGAAAAGGGAAGGTTCAGATTTATGTGCATGACCTACCATTTGAAATACGTCGTTTATTTGAGAGTCAAACAGATTGTGATGCCAAGTATTTTAGAAATAATATACGTTATTTCAACTCGCATTTTTCGTTCACATCATTCGGTGCTACGGTTGACGAACGCCTAGCCACAGCCAAAGGTATATATAGAATTGTATGCATTATTTTACTTTTGTGATATTAGTAACTTTATGTTGATTCTCTTATTTTATTTAAACATAGGCACCGGGATTTATGCATTCAAGGTACATGGTCAAATTTATCACAAGATTGACCAATTAAAACCTGGTGGGAAGGGACCACACCACATGCAGCTGTATTTTTATGACACAGATGAGAGTATGGTGCATAGAAGAAATAGATCTCCTCATCTTGACCAGAATTTGATCCAGGAGATCCTTCGGATATCGAGCGATGTAGCTAAGAATCCTTACCTACATAATTTCAAAATCCTGGGGCAATCAGGCAATATCGAAGAGTACAAGATTGAGTTAAATACAAGCATTTTTGTTGATCATAGGAGGTTTAATGCGCCTACAATGGACCAGGTAGCTGCGATATGGCAAGATGGTTCTGATGAGCAACGAAAATTCAAGCGAAGTATAATGATTTATGTAAATTCTGGGCATGCCACCTTTATACGTGCTTATCATGGTTGCTATGACCCATTAGCTTACCTGCTCTTCTACCCTGGTGGTGAGACAGGGTGGGAAGACAAAAAGGTGTTGTTGGAAGAAAATCCCGTTCCACGATTCCCGAGGGTAAAACGAAAATACACAAAAAGAAAGAATAAAGGTACGTCTTCTATGGAAATGTTTTAATATTTTAAATTCACATTCACATTATATAATGGAAATGTTTTATGTTTGTTTTGTTATTCATAGTATATAGAAGTATATAGATATATAGATTAAAAATACTTATAATTACCATGAATTGCAGATGATGCTCCCGGCACGTCTAATGTAACGTCAAAAGGAAATGGGAAAAATGCAAGGACGAGAAAGAATGTGTCAGTGCTTCCATCTTCTGTTGAAGATTCTGGTAAGAACATAATCTTGTCGGCTGTTTAATTAACATTTCTTGAGATCCATCTAACTTACTTGTCATGACGCAGTCATTGATGCGGATGTGGATGACGATGGTAACGGTGGTAATGATAACGACGGGGGTGAAAATGACCAAGATGGTGGTATGTTTTTTCCACGACTTTTCTTGCACTTGTATATATAATATATTGATATATTGAAAATTACGCTATTTATGGAAAATTACATGTGACTGAAAATATGTATACTAGGTTCGAGGCTCCATGTCAGCGCTCGGGAGTATTATTGTTATCTAATGCAAATATGAGATGGTGTATTTAATGTATTTTTTCGTGGTGGACGTCTCTTCCAGCAGTGGGTTGTTGATATGTACATAAAAATTGAATCAATGCGGCTTGATTGGTATTCCAACCCTGATAACCAGAAAATTAGTCGAGCAGATCTTTATCAGGTTAGTGTGAATTGTAAATTACACATAGTTTATTGTATAGATAAATACCAAATAAATGTTCATTTTTATGTTAATTTATGTGGGTTTGTCATTCTGCAGGGTATCGTAGATTGCTTGGCACTCGGTGATTCTGATGCCAGAAAGGTTGGTAAACGTATCATGTTGTCAAAGGATTTCCCAGGTTCTGACAGGGATGTTCATTCACGTTTTATGGATGCTATGGCTTTGGTAGCACGGTATGGGCGTCCTGATTTTTTCGTTACAATGACATGCAATCCGTATTGGCCAGAAATTACAGACCAATTGCTACCCGGTCAGACCCCGCAAGATAGACCCGACATTGTGGCTAGAGTCTACCATGCTAAGCTACATGATCTTCATGACTTCATGATCGTAAAGGGTCATTTTGGTAAAGTTGCAGCCTGGGCACATGTTACTGAGTTTCAGAAACGGGGACTACCCCATGAACACTTTTTATTGATTATGGAGAAAACTTCTAAGCTGAACGGACCTGATGATTTTGACAAGTATATATCAGCTGAGATACCTGATCAAAGCAAATATCCAGAGCTTCATAGGTTGGTATGCACCCACATGATGCACGGCCCCTGTGGGACTCTTAATCAAAAGTGTCCGTGTATGATTGATGGGGGGTGTCATTTCAACTATCCACGACAGTTTTCTGACCATACGCAGCAAGGGAAAGATGCATACCCAGTATATAGAAGACAGGATGATGGTCAACAAGTATTCATGAGGAACCATTGGTTAGACAATAGGTGGGTGGTTCCATACAATCCTATTCTCTTGATGCGTTGCAATTGTCATATCAATGTCGAGGCTTGTTGCAGCATCAAGTCTATCAAATATATATACAAATACATTTATAAAGGACATGACAGTGCTTTATTCTCTATTGAAGTGGGTACAGCCGATGGACCTATTGAAATAAATGAAGTGAAGCAGTACAGAAAAGCAAGATGTATTACTGCAATAGAGGCATTCTATCGACTATATCGCTTTCCATTGTACAGCATGTATCCACCTGTCCTTCAGATGCAAGTGCACCTCCCTGGAATGCATATGGTACCTTTCAATGATACAGATAGCCTTGAAGAGGTTGCAGCACGTGCCCTTTCTCAACGATCTATGCTAACTGAATATTTCAAGATGAACATCGAAGATCCCAAAGCACCTCAGTATTTGTACAGAGAATTTCCGGAACATTATATATGGGTCAAGTCTGGTAAATATTGGAAACCAAGGAAACAACATTTCCAAATTGGAAGGTTAGTTTATGCTAATCCAGCTGAAGGGTGCAGGTACTACCTTCGAATTCTTCTAAATCATGTTAGAGGTGCAACATCGTACGAGTCCCTTAGAACTGTTAGAGGTGTTTTATGTCTTACTTTTAGAGACGCTTGTGAGAAGCTCGGGCTTATTACCAGTGATGGATCGCTTGATGAAGCAATGACTGAAGCATCACATTTTCAAATGCCTTGCGCATTAAGGCGCATGTTTTCTATCATAGCTGTTTTTTGTGAGTATGCTGATATACGTAAACTTTGGGACAATCACTTTGAATTGATGGCTGAGGACTACCGCCGCAATGTCGGAGATGAATCATACGTAGTACAGTTGGTGCTGAGGGATGTAGCCGACATTGTGCGATCCATGGGGAAGGATATCAAAGATTTTGGTCTACCCCATCTTGACGAATCAGGTACTTTTTTAATCAAAATAATAATAATTCTGTCTAATAATTATTATTTAAGTTTTTGTTAGTATTTATTATTAGTATATATATATACATAATTTACATTTATGGATTATGTATGATAATTAATTTTACCAATGTACAGATGCAACCAGAGATTACTACTGGGAGCTAACAGAAGAGAGAAATGTAGTTTTCAACAAGGATGATTTGAATATAATAGGTTTGTTGAATTCTGATCAGCGGTCTGGTTTCAATTCAATTATGGATCATGTGATGAATAAGAGAGGTCGGGTTTTTTTCGTTGACGGACCTGGAGGTACTGGTAAAACGTTTTTGTACAAAGCGTTACTTGCCAAGGTTCGTTCTATGGGATCAATTGCTGTTGCAACTGCAACATTGGGTATTGCTGCTTCTATCATGCCTGGCGAGCGTACTGCACATTCAAGATTCAAGATCCCAATAAAACTTGGTGATAATACAGTCTGCAACTTCTCTAAACAAAGCAGAACGGCAGCTCTTTTGCGTACAGCATCGTTAATTATTTGGGATGAAGTGGCCATGACATAAGATCAGGTTGTCGCAGAACATGAGAGCACAGAGTGACCCGTGGTACTCTAATTTCCTTTTGAGGATCGGTAATGGTTTAGAAGAGAGCGATGCTAATGACTATGTGCGGCTCCCATCAGATATTTTGGTTGAGTATAAATCCGAAGAGTCTATCGATATTCTGATAAAGCATGTGTTTCCTGATTTGAAAGGTAATTGCACTTCATCAGAATATATGCGGGAGCGGGCAATTTTATCAACTAGAAATGAGCATGTCGATGCTATGAATGCTAGGATGATCAAACAGTTTCCGGGAGATGAACATGTTTATTTCAGCCATGACACTGTCGATGACGACACTACCAACACGTATCCACTTGATTTTTTGAACTCTATCACCCCTAATGGTTTGCCACCTCATATACTCAGAATAAAGAAAAACTGCCCTGTGATCCTACTTCGCAATCTTGACCCACACAATGGTCTTTGTAATGGCACTCGATTGGTTGTTAGGGGTTTTGGTAATAACTCAATTGATGCTGAGATTGTAAACGGCCAACATGCTGGTAAGTGTGTTTTCCTTCCAAGGATACCTCTTTCCCCATCAGAAGATGTGACGCTACCATTCAAGTTGAAGAGGAAGCAGTTTCCTATCAGGCTAAGTTTTGCGATGACTATAAACAAGGCACAAGGTCAGACAATTCCAATTGTTGGAGTATACCTTCCCGAACCGGTCTTCTCCCATGGTCAACTCTATGTAGCACCGTCTAGAGGAGTTGCGCGTAAAATGGCATGGGTTTTGGCAAAACCTAATGTTCTAGCTGATCCTTCCGGTAAAAAGACTAAGAACATTGTATATAGGGAAGTATTGGAATCATAGATTTTTTTATCGATATTGGAATATTGGAATGAAAGTTCTGATGTGTTGACTTGTACACTTAGTATTATTGCGCACAGGATTTATGTAGCAGTATATTTAATATACTTAATTATTAATTTCCCATGTACGAGTTTTATCCATTTTCCTATGAGAACAATGAAGTCTTATTTTGTGATGTATGCATTTTTTTAATAAATATATAGATGTATTATTTTCGGTCAAATGATGCAGCATCATTACAATTAAAGACCCGCCGGGGGGGGGGTGCTGGCCCCTCGAGCGAGGCGGAAAGGTACTCGAGGGGTGCCAGGCCCTCGAGCGAGGCGGGAGTTTGCCCGCGTGCCGTCCGACCCTCGATCGAAGCGGAGGTTCGATCAAGGGTGGCTGGTGCGGTTGTTTGATGGGCCGCGGAGGCCGTTGGGCCGCAGCAGGTTGTGGGCATGATATTAACTTGCTATTACTATTGTTACTTGCTTTGGTGAATTTGTATTAGTTGGAGCATATAAATATTTTGAAAACCATTTGAGTTACACTTGACCACTACGATCACAATGCATGCTGGCACGACATGCGGGGCTGATTCGGTAATTATTGTTCGCGTGATCCAAGACTAATCCAGTTGTACGATCAAGCATGCCATGTGACGGTATTCATTGATGTATATATATAATACGAATTGGACACGAGCCACACTTATTTTTTGTAAGATTAGGCAGTAAATCGCACATAATACATCATAATATATGATACGTATCCATATGAAGGCAACTATTTACAAATCCAAAACATTATGGAAATAATAAAAGTCCATACTATAAATAATGACTTTGTAAATGACCTTCTATCTACAAAATCAGTACTTTCCATACCATAATCCATAGACGGAAATCTGCATCTGCACTTTCTAAATAAATCACCTCCGGCACACCTTGTTTGCATCCATTATTTAAATGGCCTATTTTTTCGTGTGCCTCTCACGGTGTATTGAGATTAATGAGCGACATGAGTTCTCAATCAAGCCCACGATGGGTCAACCTGGTTGTGGATGCATGGAGCGAAATCATCGATCATATCGATGTCCTAGATGCCCAAAACGTCTCGACAACATCCAAATCAATGTACGAATGTTGCAGGCACGTACATGCGAAACGCCTGATATCAGGTACATAGCTTCTTCATTTGATTACTTTATATCATTTATCAGTACTTATGAATTCATCTGCAAATTACCTTACCACGATCCTTTTCAGGCTTCCCTACATTGCTGACATCTAGACCTAATATAGGAGGTGGCACCACTCCTGAATCATTGAGAGACGGGTCGTTTGGTATACACGATGTTGCACGGTGTTTGTCATTCCGAGCTAACAAGAAATCTATGAAGAACATGGTTTGGGTTGGTGGGAAGGACGACTGGCTTGTCGTCTCGAGCAACAGGTGCGATATCGAATTATTGAACCTAATCACTGGGGCAACAGTTGGGCTACCATCGTTTTCTACTATGGATATGTATGCAACTGACAAGTCATTGGATCTTATTCAAGCATCTCAAGATTGCACACGTACACTGCATCGAATTGTTTTATGTCAAACACCATCTGACAGAGGGGGTCACATGGCAATTTCTCTATTCGATAATTGGGAAATAGGATACACAATGAAAGGTGACGCCAGGTGGAGAACCATCAGTTATGCAAAATATTTCATTGAAAAGCAACAATACTTTCCAGAAGTTTTTGTTGATGCCGTCTTACATAAAAAATCGTTGGTTGCTGTTGACATTTATGGTGTTGTTTTTTCGTGGCGCATGGATGATGATGAGGTTACAGTAACATACGGAGAGTATCCTTATGTCCGCAGCCCAGCCAAAACCGTCTTTTACCTCGCTAAGTCTCCTTATGACGATCTTATTCTCATAGCTCTTCAAGGACACGGTGAAGCGCTTGAGAAACCATACTACCGGGTCCTCGAGAGCGAACACAACAAGTTCGAGACGGTAGAATGCATGAGGTTGTACAAGTACGACGATGCCGGCGGGACATGGATACGCATGGATGCACTCGATTTTGGTGCATCCATTTTCGTTGGATTAAACTATCCCTTCCACGGATCATGGAATGGAATAGAGCCTAATCGGGTATACGTGTCCAATATTCTTGACTCTGATGTTATTGTGTTTGGAAGTGAAGATGGAGTGTACAAGCCGTTTCGAAAGCTGAATTATCCATGCACACCGGGGGCTCGTCTGTTGAGAAGACAAATGATGCGCACACCAATTTGGTTCAGGCCTACAACTCCATTAAACAACATGTTACAGTCTATTTCTGGTCCTTGATTTATTATTAGAATTTCAATAAGACGATGGTTGAGTACCTTATTTGGTTTTGTAACTCATATTATGACGTGTCAATTGTGAGCTGCAGTTGCACTGCATGTCTTGTCACTCAATAAGGGAACCAAGGCGCAGGTGATGAGGAACACAGCGTTTGCAGTTAGTATGAATATTTCAAGATTTCTCAATTTATGCTGTAATAATAAATGTCTAATACCAAACAATTATATTAGTGTTTGGGATTAATAAAGTTTCTATGATCATTTCCCGTCGATTTTTAATAAATGTATGAATATTTTATCAATGATTAAATGTTTGATTATGGTCCTATATACGTGATGGAAAAAGGTTGGCTGGCCGTTATAAGAATTTGGCGCATGTATGCAAACGGCCTGATTTTTGTTGTATTATATTTGTCATTTACTTTTGAAATGAGCCCATGTGGGCCATCAAACAAAAATCGAGCCTCGAGCGAGGCGGAGACCAGCTGGGGGTGCTGGCCCCTCGAGCGAGGCGGAAAGCTACTCGAGGGGTGTCAGGCCCTCGAGCGAGGCGGAAGTTCACCCACGTGGCGTCCGACCCTCGAGCGAAGTGGAGGTTCGCTCGAGGGTGGCTGGTGCGGTTGTTTGATGGGCCGCGGAGGCCGTTGGGCCGCAGCAGGTCGTGGGCTTTGTTCATGTTTCAGATGTGGTTGATTTGGGGAGTGCGTTTAGCGATTTTTGTTTTAAGAGAGCGATTTTCCCCGTAGTTTGGGGACCTTTTGCAATCTCGTGCCCGAATTTTTTGTGTTTTTATATATTTTGGATTTGGATTTGGATTTGTTGCCTGTAGGATCAATCTTGAGCACGAGATTTACAAGCAAAGGCTATATATATGGAACCTTTGATTTATTGCCAATTATTTTGAAATAGGTTATATATAGCCCCGAATTTTCCCCCCTCCATAGGCAAAGGCTTGTAACAGAAGACAAACACGAGGTGCACAATCTTACCTTCCTCAGATCGAATACATATTTATGGTACCTTTGATTTATTGCCAATTTAATTATTTTCAAACAGGTTATATATAGTCCCTGCAACAAGTGTTTTTTAGCAGGCATCTTAATTGTTCTGAGCTATAAGGCGCACGTATTTGTTTCATCGCACCGGAGTCATCAAAGGATAACATACAATGGTGAGGATTTCATCTTATTTTAACTCTTTATTAATTAATATGTATTAATAATTAATTTATTATTATTAATTATTAATGAATAATGAATTATAATGATAATAATGATGTTATGATATGACTGATTTTGAGATGCAATTTGTTTTTCAGATCAATACCTATGCTTTCATGAAACTAGAGGATGCGATGGCTCAACCTCATGGGACTGCGGTTGATGTTGCAGCGGTAGTTGCGTCATTTGGTCCAATTGATTATAATTACATGCCTCCTCATGTAGTACGGGAGATTTGTTTAGCGGATTCGAAGTTAGTTTTTTATTCATCTTAATGCTAATTATGAATATGATCTTATGTTCTTGATAATATAGTCTTTCTCATGTTACATTAAATATTTACAGTTCATTAGCATTCCTTCGTGTGTGTGTCAGACGAGACGATGTTGAAGTAGGTAGGGTATTCCTTGATGCAGATGTCAACAACCATATTGTGTTTCTTGGGAAGGTTTCTGTGGACCAGCATATGCGTACGTAACATCTGCACAGTCAATAAATTGTGTACTGTATCTTGACAGTATCATATGTGTTTGTACTCATTGTGTTGTTTGGTATTCAGAATGCTTGACCAGTACTACTTGTACTACAATAAATTTTTGTCAAACTTGGCCGCAGACTTCGTTGGTGTCATCACTTCATGGTAATATTTAATAGCATTTTCTTTAATTTCTGTGGAAGATATCAAATTATTAATTTGTGTATTGATCTTGTTCCCTGGCAGTTGTAAGGAATGCATTACGCCGGAACTATGAGATTCGTGAATGTGTTAAAGAGGTCATCGCTGTTCGATGTAAATACATGCCATTATTTTGCAATAAAGCAGACGTGAAGAATGCAAGGAAGAGATCAGCCTCCGTTTGACTTTATAATGTACTTACCATATTAATTGTAAAAGATATATTTGCTGTCCAACGGCTCACTATGTAAAAGATCCATTTTTTGCATAAATGGATAATATGAATAATTTTATAATTACCCAAGTATTAATTGTGTTATGTATAGTAATTTATGAATAAATCTTGGAAAAATTATTGTTCCGGAGGTGATCAAAATCGGTAAGAAATTGTGGTTTCGGATCATGTATTTCTTGTTGTTGCGCAGTGGGAGACAAGCACGCAGCCCGAGGCTGATTCGCCTGCTGATCTGCTTGGCCTCGGCGCAGATAGACTTGCCACATTCATAGCAATAGGGAAGCATATGTTTGGAATGAGGCTGACTCGCCTGGTGATCTGCTTGGCCTCGGCGCTGATAGACTTGCCGCATTCATAGCAACAGGGAAGCATATGTTTGGAATGTTTTACATACCATATTTTGCCTATGTTCCTATGTTCCTATATATATTAGTTGTCGTACCACGTAATGTTCGTACTCACGCGATGACCTCCTCGACCCGTAGTCGCCCACCTTGCTTCAATGAAGTTCAAGCGGACGTCGCCACCAGCGGCATCCCAGTGGAGGAAGAAAAAGTACCTAATATCTTGTTGGGGGAAGAAAATTAATGGTGACATAGATGAGTCTCGCAATTGCTTCGGAAAGAGGATGAGAGCCCCGTCGCATCCATCTAACTTGGAGTTGCTCACAGCAGTAAGTATGAATGATCAGTCTTTTATACTGTCGTATTTTGGTCCATTGACGGTTACTTGTTGTTTTTTCCCTCAGGAGGAGTTCGCCGATGCCTTTATTAGCAACAAGTTTAATTCAGAGGAAGTCAAATCTCTAGAGTTAATGATCGGTGATCAAAATGATAGGAGCACAGATGAATCTCGCAAATGTCTCAGGAAAGAAGATGAGACCTCCGTCGAATCCTGCAAACTTGGGGTTGGACACAACAGTAAGTATGGATTAACAGTAGGGTATCTCATGTGTTTTTTTATTGATGTTTCCTTCATTTTTTGTCAGGACCAACTCCAACAGCCCAGCAAGACTATTACGTCGGGTCATGCTTTGGATCTCTTGAACCCATCAATCACAATGTTAGATGAGGACATGGTTGAGGTGGACATAACATGGTTCGATTTGTTTCCTGACGATGATGAAGAGCCTCTTCGTCCTGGCGACAGCATAGAGGATCCTGTTATCATCATCGATTCGGATGACGACTGATTTATAATAATTATCTACTTTGTCAGTATTTAAAGGTCGTGTTTCATGAAATAAATATAAAGAAAATGTCCTCATCTATGTCATTGCTTTTTTAGAATTTGTTTCGCATTTCCTAAAGTCCTAAAGTATTATAATGTAATATAATGTGTGAATTAATTTAAACGAAATCACGATTATTATAATGTAAATATAATCTGTTTGGCCTACTTTTGCTGTAGTTCAAAATCTACTTGTGATCTCAATCTGAACTTTGGATATGTTGTTGTAGATACCATGTGTAGGCTCTGCACCAAAATTTGCACAAAGTTATTGAGTAAATCTTTTATTATGATTTATCTTGTATTTATGCTATTTTTTGCCTTTATGATTTTTGTAGCAAAAATTAAATGGATAACACATCTGCAATCAGAAGGATGATCAAGGGTAATAATAATACTAGCATTCACTAAGATGCCATATATTTCCACTAAAGTAATGCCATTATAAAGGTCATTACACAAAAGCCTCATTCATCAAATCTAGATGTTCACTACACAAAAGCTATCTATCATTCCTTGCAGGCATGCCTACAGGAGTGCCCAGCGCTTCAGCGCCAGCCGGATGTCCTCCACCTTAGCCTCAATCTGAAATTGTTTTACAATGCATTATCAGTGTTGTTGTACATCAAAATTTGAATAAAACTGAACATAGTCAACATAGGGAATGAAGGTAATACCTCGGCATCAGTAGGACGTTTTCGGTAGGGGCCCGGGAGGCGGACCTCATCGTCGCTATCGTCATTGCATTCCACGAATAGCCTAACTCGTGGGAAGTTGAACTCATAAGTCACCTTCGGCCCAAGATCCTGAATTAAGAACTCAAGACATGAACAGCAGTATTCCACTTGTTAACTTAAGATTAATCATGTTGCAATCAGAGGTGATCAAAAATTTATTTCAAACTGTCCAAGATAAAATTCACACAAACACTTGTGTACAAAGAATGCTACTACATAAAATGTTGAGATGGATTTGCTCACTGATCTTTAACTCGATGGCTCAGAAACAATTTCGCAATCACACAAAAATAATCACTTCAATGTACTAAGCAACCAGAGGAATTAAAGACTGTGTTCTCGAATAATAAAGGGGGAACTTAAATTTGGTACTAAGAAAAATTACCGGATGCTCCCATCTGAAGTCCTGCCATCTAGGGGGGTGCAACTCCTGGCTGGACTCCTCCGCCGGCTTCGGCTTCTTGTCGTTGGGGTGCTGAAAACCCTCATCGTCGGCCTTCCGCTTCCGAGGCATCCTAGCGGATTCAGCGTCCGCTTCCTCAGATGCCTGGCCAACATCAGGGCAAGGAAATGACCCCAGCATCACCCTCTCCGCTGCCGGTCGCATCGAAGACCCTGTCTCTCGGCTCGTGGAGGATGCCGGCAATGCGGCCTTCGGCGAGGAACGGCGACGAGAAACCCTCGACGCCGCAGGCGAGTCCGGCTCCATCTTGGCGTGCGGGTCCGGCGGTGGCGAGGTTTGGAAAGTAATCGGAGTTAGGCAGCGGTGGGGAGGTTTGCAAAGTAATCGGAGTTGGGCGGCGGTTGCATTGGGTGGTTTCTACTGTAGCGAGACGCCTGGGAAGGGGCGAGACAGGAAGCGAAACGTTGGGGAAGGCGGAGCGTCTAGGCACACACAGGGTGCGGTTGACACCAGTTGTTTTCCACCAGAAGCGGCTGACAAATGGAGCCCACCACGAAGGGCCCACACAGAAACCCCACACCAAAGGGATGCGGGCGGCGGTTGGGTGGTTTCTACTGTAGCAAGACGCCTGGGAAGGGGCGAGACAGGAAGCGAAATGTTGGGGAAGGCGGGGCGTCTAGGCACACACAGGGTGCGGTTGACACCAGATGTTTTCTACCACAAGCGGCTGACAAATGGAGCCCACCACGAAGGGCCCACACAGAAACCCCACACCAAAGGGATGCGACCCACGAGCGTCATTTCATTGATGCTACACTCATACCAACAAACTTGCATACCTACCTAAATGCAATGCTATGTGTCATTTCATTGATGATGTGTCAGTCAAAAGCACTGATATGACACAGATCAGTATTCACAATGTTTTTTGTTTGGACGTGGCGAAAAATGCAACACATTTTTTTCCGTATATTCATCATGACGAGGAAAAAAAGATAATAATATGCATGTGTCAATGGATCTTGTAAATGTAACTATTGGTGTGTAAAATAGAGAGAGCTCATAATAGCATCTCCAAGAGGCTTTCTAAATTGTATACTCTCTATACTACATTTTCATGTAGAGAGTCGGCTCCATATTTCGATGGTCATTCAGAAAATATATATACGGATGCATAGTCGTGTACTAGATGCATTTATGTTAATTTAAATGCAACCACGATTAGTACAGGAAACATATACTTTATACAATACTGTAAATTATTGTGCAGACGTTGAGGCTGCTTCTGGGAAATGCAAATAGGACCCACAGATATATGTGACTTAATTTAAACGAAATCATGAATATTATAGGAAAAACATATGCTTTGTACAATCTTGTATAATATTGTACCGAAATTATGGTGCCGAAGCCTGTTCAAATTGATCAAAATTGGGAACAAACGTGGATCGTGTGTACTATTTGAAAACCAGCAGAAGCACACAGTTCCTTTTTTTTGGAATTTTTTTGGACAAAAAAATTCCATCATCGGGGTCATGATTACTTTTTGGAAATAGATTAGTTAAAAGCCTTACAATAGAAAGATAAACAAAAAATCGCTCTCTTAAAACAAAAATCGCTAAACGCGCTCCCCAACTCAACCGCATCTGAAACATGAACAAAGCCCACGACCTGCTGCGGCCCATCAAAAAACATCCGCACCAGCCACCCTCGAGCGAACCTCCGCTTCGCTCGAGGGTCGGACGCCACGCGGGCGAACTTCCGCCTCGCTCGAGGGCCTGGCACCCCTCGAGTAGCTTTCCGCCTCACTCGAGGGGCCAGCGCCCCCCAGCGGGTCTCCGCCTCGCTCGATGTTCGTACCACGTGATGTTCGTACTCACGCGATGACCTCCCCGTGGTTGTCGTGTCTCATACCACGGGTGCACTGTATGGTCACGGGACCTGCCTCCGAGCAAAACTGCAGTCATCGCCCACAAAAGACAAGGCCTGCCAAGATGTTACCAGGTGGGGGGACATGCGCAGCAATACATCCACGGATGAACAAGGACCTTGCTTTTCACGTGACAACAGTCATCCGATAAGGATGCCATGCCGGCTGGACTGCGGATAAGATCCAAGCTCGTGCACCGCGGCTATAAATAAGTGACCGTGCCACTGAGCGCACCACTTGAACCAGCCGAGAGAACCATGGCAAAGCTGCTTAGTAATTCTTCAGTGCCTTGTGCTGGTACATGCCCACCAGAGCATAGAGTTAGGCCATCAGCGTCTGGAGCTAGAAGAATGCTTGCGAAGTTAGGGGAACTGCATCAGCCGCTTCACCTGCGCCCAGTGAGGAATCCATGTGCAGCGTAGGGCAGTACATGGCTTGACAGACCTTGTGAGTGGAGGCCTGAGGCCATGCTGGAAATCTCCGTGCTGCACCGGGGAAGGCCCGAGGTGACGCTAGCTCAATTTGGAATCTTGTGGGGGAACCCGAGTGTAAGTGAGGGTACCACAGGAAACCTTCTGGGACTAGAGTAGAGGTGGCTGTGTGGCAGCTGCGACCTCGGCAGCGGTGGAGGTCCCCAAGTAGGTCCTGAAGCTAGAAGAAAGCTTGCGACGCGCTTCATCAGTCTAGGTTGCGTCGTAGGCATTATGTAAGGTAGATCAGGACTTTTAATATGTTTGCATCTTGTAATTGGCTATGGGCCAAAGTCCTTTGTAGCTTACGAAGCTTTTACACACGTGATTGATATTCTCATTTTTTGGTAGTTTAATTTGTCAACACAGCCAACTTTCCTTTTATTCAAGCGCACAACAATTTCTAGGCTAACGCGTCGCGCGCTCAGCTGCCGTGATTGATGTCCTCAGTTTTCGGACTTTCCTTCCATGTGGACGACAGGTGAACGTCGCCAGCCCAGTCTTATAAATATCATACGATTACCGGCCGTAATGTTGGAAATGTTGCGTGGTGTGAGCGAGATTGAAAGAAGAGGTGAAACTTTAAACTTTGTATATAATATAATTTAGTTGCCTTGGTAATGAAAATGGGCCATGGCACTTGGTGTAAAATTAATGCATTCCAACTCATTTGATTCCAGTAGTAGCACAAAAAATAGAGAAAAAGAACCTAGCCATAATACGTTCTTTTTTATAAACATTTAAAAAAAGAGGATAGAACATCATCTCGAGTACAGAGAAATTATGAAAGAAAACAATAACGTAAAAAACAGGACTCCAAAAAGATTGGAATCATGTGATAATCATTATTATTTATACTTAATACTTAAATTATAAGAAAAATAAACTCTTCATTATAATCCAATCTGAAGTGATAATAAATTAGAGTAGCTTCTTTGCTCTGGACGGTCGTGTTGGGCGAAACCACATCGGTGTTCTCATAGAATGCTTGTTCAGCAAACGAGCCTCTTTTTTCTTGGGGAGATCGATCAACTGCATGCTCTACTCCTTTCCTGGCTCCATGGAGAATATAATGACATCACTATCGTCCAAATCAGCTACACATACACTGTTTGGCTTGATCCACTCACTGTCCATGTGGAATGGATAGTTCAGCCCAATGAAGATGGAGTGTTTACCACCAATAGTATGGATGCGCTCCCTTGTCATTTTTGCATCATCAAATTTGTAGACTGTCATTGCATGGATGTTATAAAAATTATCATGCACATTGACCAGAACTCGCCGGGAGCTAGGGGGTGCATAGTACCTTCTGCGATTACCATTCTCATGGACAACAACTCGACAGGAGGGTTCATAGTACCTTTTGTCATTACCATGCACACAGATCACCAAAAGCTCATCAACTGGGGATTTGGCTAGGTAGAATGTGATCTCTGGGGATTCCTCAAAACGTTTATGAGGTATATACGGATGACCCATCCTCAAAGCGTATTCATCTGGACGTTTAATGTCCCAAGAATATATGCACCCACTGTCATCGACCGAAAGTAACCTTCCCCTATGAAGAACGACATCAACGTTGGTTGATATATAGTACTCCTCGCATCCTTCCCAAAATGTTGAGTGCCTAAACGTCTTCCATCCAACATCCCCCTTGGAAGTCGATGCCATCAACCCGTCATGAAAAAGTGCAATTGCCAAGAAACCGTTTTTGCTTGAAGGCGTCTGGCATAGTACAATGCGCCGAAGTTTACGACTATGTGGCTCATAGCATGGACTTATTTCAAATTGGCCCATCATGGGTAATGACGGGAGGGGTACTGTATCTCCTGTTACAAGGTTATTAAGGGTCAGGGAGCACCTGTTATCCCATATGACAAGCCAGTCATCCTTGCCACCTACCCACACTCTATGTTTCAATGACTCTTTTTCGATGCAGAATGCAGTCAGATCATCAAAAGAATGCATACCAAACGCCCCCTCTGCAAGGGATTCTTCCACATTTGTACCATCATTGTCTGACCTAGATGTCAGTAGCGTAGGTGTTCCTACATTTGGTGACGAAACATGTATTTTCAAAGGTGATAAATAATGCGACATATGCAAACTCATAAAAACATTGATTGGCCACAATATGTGCAGATGACGGCTTCAAAATAAAAATATATTGTAAAGTTACATACCTGACTTTAGAATTTTGGTGCCGAGTTCAAGGCACCTATCACGCCATGATTCGCATGTCGCCCAGAAGTTCATCGCATCCATCTGGTCAATGCGGTCGACGATCGCGCCGCATAGGTCTGTGCAGAGTTGACACCATTTCACACCAACCTCTCGTGCGGAAGGGGGAGCCATGGTTGTTTGGTATGTGTGATGCTATCGTGATGCTTCATGTGCATCCAAGGATGCTATAATGATGGTTCATGAGGTCATATAAGTTTTGACAATTTATAGACTTAAAATTGCAATCCATATTATTTTTGGTAAAAATGGATCCGTTTTCATTTATTATTCAAGTTATTTTGCAAGTATCAGGTTCATTATACCGTATCATCAATAAAATAAAATTACATCTTCTTTCGATTGCATGCACTACAGCCATCACGATATTAGTGTGGTTCCATGTAAATTTATTTCCATAAGTAATGTAATCCATGTGAATTATAACTCGATATATTGACAAGGATATCTAGCACTATTTTTAGAAACAGGGATTATAGTGATTCTATTTTTATTTTATTTATTACCATAATGAATATATCATTTAATTCCATGTAAAAAAGTACAAATCTATAAAAAAAAGTCACCAGACCCTTGATAACCGCCATTCATCGTACTGGCCTACCCAAATGACGACGAATATTTTACAGGTATACACAAATATTATTGTGATTCCATGTCAATTAATTTATTTCTATAAATAGCATATCATTCCATGTAAATTACAATCTATAGAAATCCTCGTGCCCACCGGTATGTATTCCAGATAGTCATCACGATATCTAGCACTATTTTAGGAACACGGGGATTATTGTGATTACCTGTCAATTTTTATGCCCCTATATATGTAATAATATCTTCAACTTGTTCAACGGGAAACTACCTTTCCTTTGCGTCCTCCGTATAAAAAGGCACGAAACCATGCCGTCTCTGCGATCCTATAGTTTTCTTTCTATTTGTAAGCTCTTGAAATTTTGCAAGAAATACATTTTGCTTGATTTTGTAGGTATACTTCCTTTCAAATACAGGTTCATGTACTTCCCATATTAATTAAATCTTACCTTTTTTGTTACATGTATATTGCTATATATAACATCAACCAGCGGGTTTAGTTTTCCAATCACCTCATTCATCCCCTCGACACACAACAAAAAACAAGACGGCATCGAAGAAACGGGAAGGTACACTACTTGACGGTGAGTACACGCATAAATGCAGTACTAGAAAACTGTAGTGTTCATTCCCATTCCGTCTATGTATATCTATTTTCATTATAAACTATAGCATTGCTTTTGGATGTTGTCATATCCATTTTCCCTGCAGATATAGGATTCATTTGTTGTTGATTTTTCAGAAAATAATGGCTCCAGGTGGTTTTCGTATGCGTGCTTCGAGAGTCGTTGCTGAGATGCTTGGTGTTCAACATGGTCATCAAGATAGGGTTGTTTTGTGTCGAGTTGATCGTGTTAAGTACAGTCGCTACTTCACTGTGTTCCTTGTTCTGCAATACATTCTTGGGTATCAAAATTTTTGTTTAGCTGTAGGAAGGCATGGTGAATATATGTACGCCACCCTGCCCACCTCTGCAATGGTTGAGACTTTGCATGGACATCATTACAAATGGAAGAAGGAGGAGGTGTCATTCCATCGTATTACTTTTCTTAACATACGCGACTATAATAAGCCAGATGAGATGGGTCCAGCAGTAGTAGACATGCTATATTATTCACTCTACCTCTTGTGTATTTCATGTGATCACACAACAAGAGAAGAATAATTTTTTTATAAATAAAATTCAGTAATAGTCGGTTTTAATGTTGCTGTCATTTTCATTTATATATACGCCTATATAAATGAATGTTGTTCAATCAACGTTGTTTCAAGAAGAGAATATATCAATCGATTCGTTACATGTTCACTTATATCATTTTGATTTGGTTTGTGTATGTGTTTGTGTATAGACTCGCAGTGTTAATTGTTTTTCAATCACGTAGATTACTTGTGTAGTTCATTTCTATATGTATAGTTTTCCTTTTGGCTATCATTCCCGAACACGTACACCAGATACATGTGGGGTTAATGTTCTGCTACGAGTTTGTCTTGGTTTCAACTAAAAGTTCGTTGTCTTTAGTACAGAAGGTAGGTACAAGTTCCATAACAATATGGCTCCATTTTTCAGATAGCGTTCTTCCCTAAATGTAAATGGATTCTTCCAAGCAAGCATATGTTGCAATGAAGGTTCGTGCATAACAAACCTGATCAACGCGTGTCTTTAACGAAATATCTATATGTATTATATGCCTTTTTTGATGTATAATAACACGTGTAGGCTGATAACGTTCGGGATGTCCACATTCAAGCGACGAAGGTTCTCAGATCTGTTATACAGGAATTAGGAGGGTCTGAGCCAGTTTATGATGACTTGTCATTGCATCCTTCCTTTTTAAATTACAAGTTGTCCTTCGAGATACCTTCAAAGCTCACGGGGGCAGGTATGGTACGTGTTACCATACACGGGTTGATGCCCGAAGGAGCTAGCAAACATGATGCTTGTGAGCGAACAGCACTCGATGCTTTGCAGCTGCTTCAGCATGACCATGACCTTTATGTTCTAGATTGTAACTGGTCCGAAGCTTTGGAAATTCGAGCTAGGTGTGCTATTCTGGTGGATCAGTTTGTTGAGATCAGAAACATTCATGGGTTGGTACATTCCAAGTGTTTGATGGTCACGGAAGGCATAGGCTTTGCATCTGACGTCTTGATAAACAAAGCTTATGAATTCGAGAACAAAGCTGTGAAGGATATTGGTCAAGTTGACATGGCAAAGGTTTATAGAGATTGTGCTAATCAACTTCAACTAATAAGTAAAAGATCAACGGGTGAGGTGCAGTGGCAATATGGATTTACTAAGATGTTATAGAGCTTTTACAAATCGAAACTACCCAGGCCATACATCGATTATACTAAATTGTTGCTCAAGGTCAGTATTTTTTTACATGTGATATATATTCTCTATAAAATAATGGTAGATATATCTACCCTCTATTTATGAATGTCTTCTTTTTTACCCATCTTGTTATTATTACTATTATTGATAGGTAGGTGATGTTAAAATTATCGGTGGGCTTTCAGTTATTCTCAAGGAAACGGCATCCAGCGTAGGGTTTCAATATCTTGACACCAAGATTTGCGAGGTTAATGGTGGAGGATACATTGGTGCAGTTCATCTTCTACACCTGCAGTCTGGAGACGAAACATGTTTTGAAAGCAACGCCGTACAGGACAGGTCTGAAGCTGTCTTTACTTCCATGGACCGGGCTATTCGACACCTCTGTCAAACATTTGGCCTACGAGTTATTGATCCAAACTTCACTGTAGTTAGAGAACTTGAAGAGGTTGAAAAGGCTTTGAAAAAAGAGATGAAAAAGCTAGCTGATGGTACTGGTGCACTGGAAACTTGGCCTCATGAAGCGATACTTGAGATTCACAGTCTGGCCGACCGGTTTGATGAAGACGAATATATCCACCGTTTGTTGGTTGCTATGTGTTTCGATTTGAGTCGTCACCTAGACGTTGTACCCCAGATGATCAAAGATGTAGAACGTAAGGCCAATTTTTGATTTTGCTATCATTCTATACTTGGCATGGTTTTGATTTTACTATCATTCAATTTCCCATGTACGGGTTTGATCCATTTTCCTATGAAAACAATAAAGTCTTATTTTGTGACGTATGCATTTTTTTAATAAATATATAGATGTATTATTTTCGGTCAAATGATGCAGCATCATTACAATTAAAGACCCGCTGGGGGGCGCTGGCCCCTCAAGCAAGGCGGAAAGCTACTCGAGGGGTGCCAGGCCCTCGAGCGAGGCGGAAGTTCGCCCGCGTGGCGTCTGACCCTCGAGCGAAGCGGAGGTTCGCTCGAGGGTGGCTGGTGCGGTTGTTTGATGGGCCGCTGAGGCCGTTGGGCCGCAGCAGGTCGTGGGCTTTGTTCATGTTTCAGTTGCGGTTGATTTGGAGAGCGCGTTTAGCGATTGTTTTGTTTTAAGAGAGCGATTTTCCCCGTAGTCAGGGGACCCCTTATCGCTGTCCCCGACAGTAGCTTCGGAAAGGCTGGAAGTTTCTAGTAGGACCTTTCTTCCCCTCGAGCCTGTGCAACGTTCCATGGCCTCGAACTGCTGATCAGTAAGAGTCTTAGAGCAAGGCGCCAGGCGTTCCTCGAATCGCGCTTTCGAGGTCTACCTCGAGCAAGTGCGTTCGTGGTCGCCTCTGACCCCTGAGTGCCCGTCAGGGTCCTCTCGAGGGATCAGGCCTCGAGCCCCCCGTTTGATTGGACCTTTGGGGGCACCTTCTCTTGGAAGGAATCCCCACGCCCTTTCCTGTCGGCTGTGGACCTGGACCTCCCGCGTGTGATCGTGGCCCACGTGGCGTTCCACAAGCGTGTTGCGCGCGCCTTTTTTGGCGGAGTAACGGGCCGTTCAAGGCATTCTGCGGCGGTTCGCGTTTTTACCGCGCCGTCATGATGGTGCCCGCGCGTGCATTCGGTTATTTCGGAGTAGTGGGGCCTGGGCGACATCCATCGCATTAACTGCGGCCGCCCGCCTCGGCCCCGGCCGTTCGATCTCCTTGGCCCCCTTTTACTCTATTTATTTATGGTAGTGAGTAGAGGGGAGAATTTTTACCTTATCCATTCGCTCGCATCGCGCCCGCCTTCTTCCTCCTCTCGCCCTCTGAGCTCACGCCCACTTGCTCCCCCCACCTTCGCACTCGTTTTCCGCTTCCACCCCCACCATGGTTGAGTACCTCGAGGTCGGGCCGTGGTACCGGTCCAATGTGGACGCGCACATCCTCGAAGGGCTCATCGCCGGCGGGCAGCTTACGGCCAACACCGACCCGAGCAGGCCGGCATGGATCGTTCCGCCGGCGCGGCATCAGGAGCCGCAGCCCCCGGAGGGGTACGTGGTGAGCTTCGTTCGCCTACATGAGCGGGGATTCAACGCCCCCGCCAGCAAGTTCATGTGGGGGTTGTGCTACCACTACGGCGTGGAGATGCACAACTTCGCCCCCAACTCCATTTCGCAGGCGGCGACCTTCGTAGGCGTCTGCGAGGGGTTCTTGGGCGTCCCCGTCTCGTGGGACCTGTGGCTCCACCTCTTCCGGGGCGAGCTCTTCACGGCCGCCGGGGGCAAGGGCAAGCGCCGGCCCGTTCGCCGGCGGGCTCACGTTCGCGCTGCGGGGCAGGGGGAGCGGCGTGTACCCACCCTGCAACATGACGACCAACAACACGGAGTGGGACAAGGGGTGGTTCTACCTCCGCAACGACGGTGCCGGCCTCCCACCCTACACCGGCAAGGTCCTGGACAGCCGCCCGTTCCACTGGGCGCTCAGGGTGTCCGACGACGTGCGACGGACGAAGCTCGTGCCCTACATGGAGGCTCTGAAGGCCTTGAGGGAGGCGGGGCTGACCGCGGCGGCCGTCCTCGCATAATGCCACCGGCGGTGGGTGATTCCCCTCATGGAGAGGGCGCTCCCCATCTACGAGATGGCGGAGGGTGCGGACCCCGACGCGCTGGCGCGGTCACAGCTACAGGCCCAACCCTTCGCCCTGGTGTACGCGGCCCAGAGGGCAAGGCACGCGGTGGACACCAAGAAGATGGTGTGCGACCCCCGACAAGGTGCTGTGGTCACCCCGGATGCGTCCCAATGACGGGCACATCGAGCTAGTAAGAAATTTCTGCCAACCTCGTTAGTTTTCGAGTTGGTTTTAATCTCGTCGGCTGACCCTTGACAATCGTGGTGACAGCAGCCGGCGATGGGAACGAGCACCTATGGCTCGGATCCTCCCACGCCTAGGTCCCACGCGGCCAACCGCGAGCAGTAGCAAGAGGAGAAGGCGCGGGCGGACGCCAAGAAGGCGACGAGGAAGAGGCGCGAGGAACGCCACCAGGCGCATAGCCTGTTATGGGTGCAGTGGGAGAAACAAGGCCTTCCTCTCCCGCCGACCCCAGAGAACACGAGCAGCGACAGCGACGCCAACATGGGCTGGTCGGAGCTGGAGGAGGGGGATGAGGACGATGTGCCATTGGCTGCGGGGGCCAAAGGCAAAGATGTTGTTGTTCAGGCCCGGGCCGCAGCTGCCTCCGCAGTGGGCGCGGCTTCGGCTGGCGAGGGCACTACGACGGGGGGTGTGCCCGGCACGGGGGGCGCGCCGTCCGCGCAGGCCTCAAAAAAACGCAAGCGTCAGGTGTCGACCCGACGGTAAGCATCATATTGAACTTCATTTTGCCCAATTTCGTTCTGTCGAGTTCCTGATGTTTCCTTTCCTTTTCTTCTAGCCGCACTGGTGCTCCTATCGCGCCCGAGCTGGCGCCAACCAAGGCGCTAAGGGCGGGGGCGCGTGACGTGGTCCGCACAACGCGACCTTGCTCGGCGACGGTGAGGGAGCCGCCGCTTCAGATGGTGGCGTCGTAGGGCGTCCTGCGGGAGGAGGAGCGGGCCCGTGCGGCCAGGCCCGGCACGGGCGGAGCGAGGGAGGTTCCGCCCGCGGCGGATGTGGCCCGCGCGCGGGACGCGGCCCCGGCGGCAGACGACGGTGACGCCACGCTCCGGTTCGCACCCGGGGCGCTGCAGGAGTTGCCTGAGGGCCTGCACAGGGCCGGTGCGTCCTCATCGCGCCAGCCCGATGACGATGGCTTCCCCGGAGATTGGTGCACCAGGCTGGAACGGCCCGAGGTCCCATGGCAGACGGTGGACCGCGCGAGAGCGGAGTACAACGACTGGCGGGCGTTCCTTCGGGTTGGGTCCGAGGTGCAGGGTCTGCTTCGCCAGGCCGAGAGGCTACACTCAAACGTGGCGGCGCTGCTCTTCCTGGTACGTGTATTCATTTCGTCGCTCCTTTGCTCTTCTTTCCACCCTCATTTGTGTCCCATCTTAGTCTTCCCCATCTCCTTTGTGTTGGCAGCGGCTGCGGGGCGACACTGGGGACAAAATCACCTACATCGCCAACCTACACACCAAAGTAGAGGAGGCGTGCCGGGAGAAGGAGCATTTGGGCCCGGCGATCAATCGTCTCCGCGACCAGCTGGATGAGGTGAGCGTGAACTTCAGAATGAGGGAGGATGACCTACGCCGTGCAGAGGAGGAGCGCGACAACAACCGTGCCGCGGCGGAACAGAAGGCCAAGGAGGCCGAGCAACTCAGTGTTGCGCTGCAGGGCAAGGACGGAGAGCTCCAGCAGGAGCGCGCGGCTCTCGGCGAGGCGAAGTCCCAGCTTGCACTGAAGGACACCGCCCTCACTGAGGCGCAGGCTCGCGCTGAGCGTGAGCGCATGGCACTGGAGGACGTGCAGGCGCGCCTCGCTCAGGCTGAGCAAAAGGCTCAGGAGGTCGAGGGGCTTGCCACCACCCTGAAGGAAAGAGACGCGGCCCTCGCTGAGGCGCAGGCTCAACTCGAGCGGGGGCGCAAGGCGCTCGAGGACGCGCGGGCCCAGCTCTCCCAAGCCGAGAAAGAAGGTCCAGGCGGTCGAGGAGACGGGCGCCGCTCTCAAGGAGGCTCAATCTCAGCTCCATCTTGCACGTGCAGAGCTTGGAGGGGCGAGGAACACGCTTCAGGAGCGGGACACCTCGATCCTCCAGCTCCAGCAGGATGTCGACACCGCACGAGCTACGCTTGAGACTGAGAAGATGCGGGCCGAGGGTAAGTCGCGTTCCTCAGCCGCTTTAGTTTTTTGTTAAGTTCGTTCAAGGCTTGACATTTGTTTTCATGTCGCAGAGCTGCATAAGAGCTCGACGAATGCTTCAGAGGAGATGTGGGTCCTCCGGGTCGCCTACGACGAAGCCCAGGGCGACCTCAAGACCCTGGAGACCGCTGCTCTCGAGGTGTGCCGCGAGCTCGAGGGGGCCGAGGACCAGTCCAAGGGTAGCTCGGTGGCGAGCCGCCTGCGGTCCCTAGGCGGCCGGGTCACCGAGCGCTTGCGGGGCGCCCTTCGGCTCGGCGTCCAGAAGACCTTGGGGTTGACCTCGACCCACTACATCCTCGACTTCGGCCTGCTGCGGGACGGCTATGTTGTTCCCGAAGGCGTCGTGGGTGAGGAAGCTGAGCTTGAGGCCGTCAAGGTGGTTGACGCATCCATGGCAGAGCCTGCCGCGGCCCTCGCTGACATGTTTGAGGTGGACCTGTTCCCCGACGCGACCGAGGGTGAAGCTACCGCCGCTCCAAGCCACCGCGCCCCCTGAGGACTTGTCACACTCAGATTTAAGGGCAAATCCGAATGCATAGAATACATGTGCGCCAGGATCAAGTTACACACATGCATCGACTCAGTGAATACCAAAACACAGTGTAAAAGCGTAGAGGAAGTATTAAACATTTATTACATGACCGAATGTCTCAAATTATCACATGTTCGAGTAGCTAACAGCGGAAAAGTAAGCGTAGAAGTCCTCCATAGGCAGCTGACTGGAGGACCGAACACCTAGAACTCATCAAACTCTCCAGGATAATCCTCAAAGTGTCCGTCTGAGCAGCAACCGGGTAGTGTAGATGCAATATAGAAACAACAAGCATGAGCACATGTCGTACTCAACAAGGGAAAACTCTATAACAACATGCAAGGCTTTATGGTGGAAGCTGGTGGTTGTAAAGCAAGTCAGCATTTTAGTTGGTCAAGTTTTATTAAGCAATTATTACTAACAAGTATAAGTATATACCAAACCCAATTAATAAGTGCAACGGAACCAAAGAATGCAATGCACAAGTTTAAAAGTTCCATCTTTCATAAATTACTCATGTGAGGGTCCAGGCCGCCCTTGACCGTGGGCACGGCTAACTAGTCAGTTTTACACTCTGCAGAGGTCGTACATCTTTACCCACAAGTCGCGTAAAAACTCAAAAGAGTTTTGGACCCAACCACGTTGTGCAAAAGTAGGCACAATACCACACTACCGAGGTGTGGCTGCATAGGGACGCTACGAGGCCTTTACAAAGATCCCCTAGTGCAGGCTGCTCGCTAGGTTACCTGATCAGTGCAGCACATGAAGCTCCCTAGCGGGTACCGTGTCTTAGCTAAGCCCAACTCCCCGCCAGAGCAGGTCTATACACCATCTCCCGTCAGCCCCCAACCCCTTTCAGGTAAAACATGCCTAACACCAAGTTTTCTAATTACTAAGCCAAGACAGAGTCATTTGTCTTGTGGTTGTACTGTTTTCCTGGGTGGTCGCTCCATGTTCTGATTAACAGACATAAAGTGTTCTTGCATTATATGAATGAATAGCATAAATAAATCCAGATTAATGTTCGTTCATTAAGTCCACCCAAAACCAAGGTAAAGCTCTAGCAAGTTCTACCCAACATAAAGTAAACCCAGGTTGATCAAGGCATAGGGTAAACAACACTAGTCGAACCTTAAGTAATCGGACCCATCATATTAATGCAAGGCGATAAATAAAGAGCAGTGTAATTAAAATGCATGTTGTAATAGGATAAATGGGGATGCAGCAAGGACTTGCCTTCTACAAGTTCCGGAAACTGCTCAGGGTCTTGAAAGTCTTCAACAGCAGCGAACTCCTCGAAAGGCTCGTACTCTACGCTCCACACATTCACATACAAGCATATAATGGAATAAATTAAGAAACAATCACCAAACAGTATTAACAGAACAAAACAGAGGCATAACATTGTTCTACTCTTCGAGACGATCGTGTGGATATAAAGAACGCTAAAAACGGAGCTAAAACGTGTATTCTATGGCCAAAACAAGGTGTAGGGACTAAACTGCAGGGAATCTAAACTTCCAGGGACTAAACAGTGAGAAACTAAGGGCTAAAACATAATTTTATATAAAAACTCAGGGGCCACGGTGCTAAACTAAAAGCTTTGGACCTCGGGCGCTAAAACCAGGGAGTCTAGGGTTTAAACCGCAAGAAACAGGACCTAATCGTAAGGAAACTAACACGGTGGAAGGACCGGATTGCAAAACTTAAAAACGCGGGGACTTTTGTGCAAAGCTGCGGGTCGCCGGCTGGGTTGACCGGTATTGACCCGGTGTGGATCAGATCCGGCCCGTCGGATCTCGATCGGGCGGCCAGAGACACACGCATGCGTGCGGGCGTCGGTGGCCGAGCAGGGCGCGGCGGCGCACGGCGGCGAGCGGCGGCGAGCTCGCCGGCGTATTCCAGATCGGGCTGGGGTGCACGATTCGGAGCTCGGTTTGCACTAAAACGAAGAGCGAAGCGAGACGGACTCAACGGAAACAAGAGATCGACATTAAGGACGGCGACGGCAGCGTAAGGCTCGGCGGGGCGGACCTTCACGACGGCGATCTTCCGGCGAGGGTGTACGGGCGGTCGGAGAGGGTGGCGACGCATTCAAGCGGCACCGGCGAATTCCCCACGTCCGTGCGGTGCTTCGGGGCGGCTCTTCGACGGCGGAGAGGCGGCATCGGCGCGGGTTGAGCACGGCGGCGCGGCTAGGTTTGGCGGCGGCGCGCGGAGCTCTAGGGTTTGGGGTTCTCGGGAAGGGGGTGGCGCGGAGCAAGGCGGTGCCCTTTATAGGGCCGGGGAGGCACCTAGGCGTGCGGGCCCGAGGCCAGGCACGCGCGCACGGGAAGGCGGCTCGGGGTCGGGGTCCTTGCCCGGTCGGACTCCGACCCGAGGTCGGGGATGACGGACGGGACCCGCCCGTCAGCGGCAGCGGGCGGTGGGGCGCCAAGCTGGGCCGCGCTGGGCCGCGAATCAAGGCGGGCTACGAACAAGCAGGGTGCAGCGGCGACCGAGCTGAAAAGCTCAGGGGGCATGGCCGGACTTCGCAAGCTGGCCTGCGCAGAGAACAGGAGAAAAAGGAAGGGGAAGAAAGGGAAGGTTTTCACATTTTTGAAAAGAAAGATTCAAAGAAAATTCAAACTCAGGTTTGAACTCAACAAACAAAAACTGATGCTCTAGCATGTATGCAACAGTAAACTCCTATATTTCATTAATTTGATTAACAAAAATGATTAAATGCCTAGAAAATCACAAAGCACCTTATATTCCTTAGACATGAGCAATTGTTGCTAAGCAAATTTTTATTAAACTCAAAAGTGAAACTTAGGGTGTTACAGGACTCGGATCTCGACGCCCGTTAATCTTTTGTTAGAATTTTGGGCGAGTGTTGGTCGTTGTACAAACAATATATTATATTATGCACAAGTTTATTTGCGAGTTTTATTTGATATGTTATCGTGTTTTCCTCGCGCCTTTCGGGTTGAGGGGGGAGCCTCGAGCGAGGCGGAGACCCGCTGGGGGCGCTGGCCCCTCGAGCGAGGTGGAAAGCTACTCGAGGGGTGCCAGGCCCTCGAGCGAGGCGGACGTTCGCCCGCGTGGCGTCCGACCCTCGAGCGAACCTCCGCTTCGCTCGAGGGTCGCTGGTGCGGTTGTTTGATGGGCCGCGGAGGCCGTTGGGCCGCAGCAGGTCGTGGGCTTTGTTCATGTTTCAGTTGCGGTTGATTTGGTGGGGAGCGCGTTTAGCAATTTTTGTTTTAAGAGAGCGATTTTTCCCGTAGTTAGGGGACCCCTTATTGCTTAGAAATCTAATAATATTGTGTATGGAGACCTTTTGGAAGCATACAAATGTTGTGCACGTGTCGTGAGCTGGCCAAATATTAAATGTGTAATATTGTAATATATATAGTTGCATCAAATAATTCTCTATCTTAACATCGCAATGGAATATGTATGTTCGATGAGCATTTTCGATACTTTTTTTCAGACACGTGCGTGCTGCACGTGCATTTTACTAGTTGTAAAATTTGTGAAAAAAATTAGCAGCAATGCAATGTTATGGGTCCTGATATTTAATCATTCGATGCTGGTATTTCCCTTATAATTTGAATTATGACTTGTTTACAATATTTCCAACCTTTTCACATGCATTCATACGGAGACAAATTTTATATGAAAATTATAGATTTTGATGACACCTACAACTTTCTAATTGATTTTTATTTGAAGCCATTTAGATGTGCAAATAATTGGCTAGAGTTTTGGACAAAGAGCAAAAGAAAATTTATTGAAGAGTGTTAGTTGGGGGGGCGAAGTGGCTTTGCACGAGGTATGTGGTTTGTAGAGGCTCCATGAAAGGCAGATTCTTTATTGTAATTTTTTGTTTGATGATATAAATAGGCAGGGATATACGATACCTCACGTGCTTTGCCTGTTACGGTAGGGTACGTGCGAGTAGCATTTTTTACAGTCACCCATCCATGTTAAGAATGCGAGTAGGAATTTGTTTTTCTAAAATTATGATATGCTATACTAGTTTATTTTAAAATGGAGGAAGCATAACTTTTTAGACCACTAACAAAACAACTAAAGTAGTAGATTCAATATGGTTGGGTTATGGAGCCATTGGAGGAGAACGCTACCAGGGCTCAAAGATTGAAGTATACACATATGGTATGCTGCCAATGCGTGCTTGGGCAAATTTAGCGCCAATATGTGGTGGTACATGCTCTAAAGCTAAGGTGTATGATGTGGGCCTGCACACGCCTATGGTGCATGTTCAAAAGCAAGGAAAAAACTTACTTACCACTACGGGAATCCACGAGTTTGCCGTGCGCTAAGGCCACATGGCAAAGCCCTGAATGCACACGGCAAACTCTTCGCCATGCGTAATACAAGGTTACACATGGCAAAAGTCGCACGACAACCTACGGCACAGCAAAGACCACTTTGCCGTGCATTTTTTGTCGTGCACACAGCAAAAAAAATCTTTGTCGTGCATTTTTCATAGCACATGGCAAACAAAACAAACAGACACACGGACGGCGCGAAGAACAGACGGTGCAAGCAAACGGTGGGGTTTGCCGTGCGCTAAATCCAACACACGGCAAATGATTTTTTAAAAAAATAAAAAAACACCAGAGGCCGCTGCCTGGCCTCCTCGCCGGCCGCCGCTCCTAGTGGAGGAGGCTGCCGTGTTTGGGGGAGGTGGCCAACGCCGTGGGGGAGGAGGCCGCCTCGCCATGGAGGAGGAGGGTGCCGCGCCGTCAGAGGACAAGCAGGAGGGGCGCGCCGCCGCACCGCGGAGTACGAGGGCACCGCCGCCGTGGGAGGGAGGGGGGCGGATCTGGGGGAGGACAGAGAGTGGTCGTGCGCCGCTGTGGGAGAGCCTCTCACGGCTCGCCGTCAAGGTCGACGATGCCACGACCGACGAGATCCTTGCACTTTCGGTCCCGATGGTCGCGAGGGGGATGGACCTACCCTCCACGCCGCCACCGCCGCCGCGGAGGCACCAGTGGTACTTTCCGCCCCGCCTGCGGCCCTGGCTCTGACTCTCCCGCTGGCGTGGAGGAGAGGGCGACAGAGGGCTGGAGTCGGTAGTGGAGGGGAGGAGAGGGCGGTTAAGGCGAGGCGTGGAGGCACGTCGCTGAGTCAGCAGTGGAGGGGAGGAGAGAGCGGAGGAAGAGGAGTGGGAGGAGAGGTAGGGTTAGGTTTCTACTTTATATAAAAGGTGAGAATTTTGTGGGCCTTTACCGGGCCACAAGGTTATTTGGGCCGAGATGTGTGGGCGCGGGGTGGGTGGTGGGCCAGAAGTAGTGTTTGCCGTGCGTCTTGATAAAGACACACGGCAAATATTTTTATTTGCGGTGTGTTCCAATTTTGCACACGAAAGTTTTTTAATAATTAAACTTGATACATGAAAACTATCAAACAGATTTGAAAAATTATCAAAAAAATTACACGAAAAGTCGATGTTGTCTATTGCCTATAGAAAATTTTTCAAAGTCAAACTCAAATTCGATCGCCGCTTTCACTCCAAACATATTTGCATCCTTCTCAACTCTATGAAACTTTTCGGAGATGTTTCTATTTATAAGCATCATACGTGACTAAATATGCAAAATTCACTCAATTTTTTACCACAGTCTCTACATATGATATCATGATATATTGACAGATCTCTTCGGACTTCATTTGCATTTTTTAGAATTTTAAAATCATTCCCACACATGGTCATGATCTTGTTTCCTAGTCGAAATGATCGGAATTTCTTTTGATTTCATGGGTAAGACCTTAAATTTATTTGGCTAAATAATATGAATACCATTTTATCACACATTTTATTCTATGTTTCTTGTAGTTCAAATGTGATTTGATTCAAAAAATTACATGAATTGTAATTAATTAGTTAAATATAATAAAAATAAAAAATGCTCCAAATTTTAACATGGATTAATAGATGTTACATGTGAAGTGGAGAAAAAGTTTGGAAGGTGGAAGACGTTTTTTTAGCTCCTTCGTCGTGTGTCGAAAAAAAAGCACACGACAAAGTACTAGTTTGTCATGCACCCAAAAAAGATGCACGGCAAACTATTACTTTGCCATGCGCCAAAAAAAAAAGAGTGTGTCGAAGCATAACAGACGCATTTTAATGTTAACGGATGTTGTTCACGGAGGTGGAGGGAATAAAAAGTTATTGATTTACCATGCGCAAAAAAGCTCACGTCGAAGTAATTGTTCGTTGTGTGTTGAAAAAAAGCACATGACAAAGTAATTGTTCGCCATGTGTCAAAATGAAGCACATGGCGAACTATTACTTCGTAATGTGCCAAAAAAAAGCGCACGGAGAAATAATAGTTTGTCGTCGTGTGCAAAAAAAAAGCACTATCGGGCACACGCAAAATTCGGTTTTCCGGTAGTGTACACTTGATCTTGAAATGAGTATATAGTAGTTGAAGAGACTACGATACGTTTGACCATAAATATATTCTTCTCATTGATCATGTGATGCATCACACAAAAAGAAAAGCAAAACAAAAGAGGCAGTCACTACGCAGGAAATGTTGACAATGTGAGTCACACATGCGTCCACTCAAAATAGTGGCTGATAGCCGCGGCGGCCTTTCACTCGCTACGTGGGCACATCAGTTGGGGATGTGGATGTGCATGAAAGATTGCCAGGGATCTATTTGCTTTGCTTTGCTTTGAAGAGATTATTTTACTGCAGGTAACTAGATAGATATGTATGTATGTCATGAAAGCTAGAGAATTTGATAGGGGTGGACGCACGTACATATACATGTTGTGGTACATATACACGTGTACCGAGCAATGACATAAAATTGATCAAATTGATGCAAATTATGCTACAATAAGACATCTAAATCTAATTCATGCAAATAGTTGAAAGAATCGTGAACGTGGAATTTACTTTCCGGCTGCAACACTTTTCACGGATAAAAGTGGAATCCCAGCCGAAAGATGTGTAGAAAATCTGGCCAACATGGGAGCCGTCCAATGAAGAGCAAATCATGTGGTGCCGTTACCATCAAGCACGCGCGCACGTACGCGAGAGCGACGAGACAGAGGCCAGCAATGAACCTGCGGAGACAAAAATTAGACTGCTGATTATAAGATCCTTTCCAAGCAGGTCACATCTTGAGTGTCCCCTATCGTTTCAACTTCTTGTTTGCATTTGAATTTGCACCACATGGACCATTTGCAATGTGACTGCCGTGTCATTCCGTTCCGGAATTAATATTTATTTTGATTTTTCTAAATGTTACTACTCCCTCTGTTAAAAAAAATGTCATTTTAGGTTTGTGCTAAGTCAAACTTTTTCAACGTTGATAAACAATTTATATAAAAGTATCAATTTTTATAACATCAAATAAGTATATTATAAAATAGATCTTATGATAAATCTAATGATATTTATTTCATACCATATAAATGTATGTAGTTTTTTCAGTAATTTTGGTCAAACTTTTTTTTTTTGACTTAGGACGATCCTACAACAACAATTTTTTTTTAGACAGAGAGAGTACAATACTGGGAATCGACCTTTCGTCCTAGGCCTCCAAAACATTTAGTACCAGTTATGTTGCCACCCGGTACTAATAGCAAAGGATACCCATAGAAATGCGTCCTGCGACACCCTTTAGTACCGGGTGCGGAGAATACTCAGTATTAATGCTCTCACATTAATACCGGGGCTTCCCTCCACCTCGGGTGGAGAGAAACCCCGATACTAGAAGGCCTAAATTAGTACCGAGTGAAGAAAAACACTATTACTAATGTTCCCACCCGCCCAGCCCACGTGCGCTTGTGTTTTCATTATTTAATCTCTACTTCCGCCCCTCCTTTGGGCCTGTTTGGGACTGCTCCGCTCCACCATTTACAACTCTGCTCCTAAATTACTCAGCCAAACAGGTCCGGCTCTAAAAACTCTACTCCACAAAAAAGGTGGAATTGAGGACCAACTCCACGTTTTTTTAGAGAGCTCCTCAAGAGGTACTCTAGAAATCAACTTTTCATATATCCTCGTGGAGTTGGGGTGTAATTACCCACCACTACAATCGGTTACACAACCTACCCCTTGGATTCTATTTTCCTGCCTTCCACCGCACCCTGACCTCCTCTTCTTCCTTGCGTTCCCACCGTCGCCGTTGCAGATCCGCCGTCGCTTCGTCCCCACAGTGTAGCGCACGACGGCGAAGCGCGGCGCTCCCTCCTGCCCATGGCGCACGACGGCGACGGACGGCGCGGCGCTGCCTCCTCCACATGGCGCACGAGGGCGACGGACGGCACGGTGCCCTTTCCTCCCTGCGCCGCCCCTCCTCCCCGCGCCGCCACCTCCTCCTCTTCCTCAGCTCAGGGTGCAGCAGAGCTGAGGGAGGCACCGACGGCGGGCCCGGAGGCCGCGCCACGGGGGAGGCGAGAAGGACAGACAGTAAGGAAGAGGAGCGATGACGAGAGCAAGACGGGGACCATGGTCGTGATCCCACAACCTCCTCAGCCGGACCTCCGACCACACTGCTCCTCCGCCCGAGCTGAGCAGGGGCTTTGCGCGGACGCGGAGAGATGCGCCGGCGACGGGCTGCAGGTGCAGCCGGTCGAGCCACTGCCCCGCGCTAGACTACAGGCCCCACCGACCGCTTCCGCATCCTCACGCGCGGCGGCTTGCCAGGCCCCGCCGTCCGCTCTGCCCGTGCGCGCCGGGCTACAGGGCTCGCTGGCCGCTTCCCCACCCCCGCGCGTGGCGGTCTGGACCGCCGGCTGTTCCCATGATCCCATCTGCGCGTGCTACTGGCCGCTGCCGCGCCGGTGATGAGCAGAAGAAAAAGGGGTAAACGAGAAGATGGGGAAAGAGAGAGAATGACATGTGGGCCAAACATTTAGGGGACATTAGACTTTTCGCAAAGGAACCTTGCGTTTGTGGAGCTGGAGGGAGGTTGGGTGCCAAACAGATTTTTTGCTCCAGAAACTCCACAATGGAGCTACTTCGTGGTGGAGTTGGTGGAGTGAAGCTGGAAAAACTAGAGTAAAGTAGTCCCAAACAGGCCCTTTATCTCCACATTTGCTATCCTTATCCATCTCACCTCTCTCTCCTTACATTGATTCTCACCTCTCTTGCTCTATCTACTCCGGATGCAGGCCAAGGGCGTGCGGTAGCCTAGGCGACGCGAGCGGAGCCAAGGGCGTGGGAGGCCAAGGAGGAGCAGAGGTGGCGTGCGGAGCCAAGGCCGGCTGTGCGGGGCTTGGCAGTGGCTGGCAGCACGGCGTCCTGGGCCGCAGCACCTGTGTGGAAGCGCGCGGGGCCGGACCTTTTGGCTACAGAGCCAGCCTCAAGCACAGGGTCTAAGGGGAGGGTGCGGCGGCTTTAGACTGGAAGCTAGGGTTCCTCTTCTAATTGCCCCTTTTCTCACTTCTTTTGCACTAACTTTTGATGGATTCTTGTGATTCTGATGTGCTTGCTGTAAGTTATGTGATTGTGAATATGTGATTGAGAATCTGTGGTTGTAGACCTGTGTGAATGTGTGATTGTGAAGACATGATTGAGAATATATATGTGTGATTGTTGATATGTGATTGTGATAAATTGAGAAAAGAAAGAAAAGGAAAAATGAAAGAAAAAGGAGACCTCTTGACGTGCCATTAGTAAAGTTTATTTACCTGGTATTAAAAGACCCCCTTTAATATCGGCTGACAAATAATGAGTGAAGAACCGGTACTAAATGGGGGATGAGACACGGTATTGATGGCCGTTTACCAGTAGTGGTAAAGTATCTAGACCTAACTATATACTCCCTCGATCCCTAAATGACTATCTCTCGAAAACCGTGTTTGTGTTGTCCGACGACTACCTTTAAGGGATGAAGGGAGTAGTACATATCTAAGTGTGTATCTCAAAAAGCTAAAATATCAAATAAATAGTAATTTATTTGACGGAGGGAGTAGTAGCAAATTACGGTTGATGCAGCAATGACCCTGTTTGGATACTCTAACTTAGATAGAGTTAGGGTTTCTAACTCTAGCCAATGAGGTGTTCGGATGGAACGGTTAGAATGATATTAAATGTACTTTCTCATCATTAGATGTGGGTGGAGAAAGAGAGAGAGGAAAGTCACTTTTTGGTAGACCCAACATGAACTAGCTCCAATTAGCACCTCTTATATGAGATATTTTTTTTGTTAGAAACAAGACCAGTGTCTCATCCACCAGATGACAGACCCACAACTTCAATCACAAGAAGTTCTTGGACCTTCTCTTAATTATTGCTGCACGAGCTATTTATTTTTGTCATGAATTTTCTTGGTTCCAACCTCCATTATTCGTACCTAACCTTTAATTAGTGACTCTTTTGCTGTTGGAAGGTGTCCTTAAAATTGGGAAATTTAAGTAATTCAAATACATAACACTATTTTTAGAGGCCAGTCTCGGTGCAAATTTCATTGCACAAGTATCTAGACTAAAACTAGGTAACTGTGTCAGTGGAGTTTCACGAGGATGAAACTCTCCTCACATCTCATGAAACTCTTTCATTCTCTCTTTAACACATTAGCAAATTTAATGTTGTGAAACTTTCAATAAAATTCCATTGAGACTGACCTAAGAAACCGCACCTCCACTGTCACATCATACATGAACTATGTATTGTGTTGACCTATCTATTTTAGAAAAAGAAAAGAAGATCGAGATTCTCTGTTTCCTTTTCAGATGTGTGGAGATTCTCGGTTTGGGGTGATACTTCATTCAACCAGCTGACCTGTGATTTTCAACTCCTTATTTTGATTCTAAAAAAACTCCTTTTATTTTGAGTGTGCATTTATTTTATGAGACTTTGACATGCATTTATGGAGACAGAATCATTGAGGGTGAGAAAGAAACATCATAAAAATGGACCACATGATGACACATGTTGTCGCTAATCCAACTTCTGGGGAAGAAAAAAAGACCGATTTGTTTATCTCCTTTGTTTTCCCGGCAAGGAACTTGTTTATTATTTTGATTCCACTTTGATTTGCTCCTCTCCTCAAATGGAGTATATATTCGGTGGTGCTCGTAGGTGGAACCTTTTTTATTTAACTCATAATACCTTCATCTTTAAATTTATGACGTTTATGACAAATTAGTTTGCTTGTCTAAACGTCATAGAACCAAGGGAGTACTTAAAAAAAAGTTATAGAGAATTTTTTTCTTCAGGAAGAAAAGTCAAGAAAATTAGAGAGGAATCCAGCCTAAGGCCCAAGCAAGCCTTCCTCTCTTGGAACGACTGTGGGCTCAAACCAAAGATGAATACTGACCCAGTATGGCAGTGCGTTCTGCATTTTTCTTTTTCTTTTTTTTGGAAAAGAGACTTATTAGAAGTTAGAACAAATAGCACAAACAAACAAAGAAACAAAGACTGGCACAAATAGCGCAATTCATCAGTAACAACAAACAAACAAACAAACAAAGTGGCCAACTCAGAATTATACTCGGAATCACGGATGTAATGCTCTTGTACATCATTTGGCTGATTCACCATTCACTCCACAGGAATTATAACTGGTTCTACAAAGGAGCCAAGAACAATTGTATGGACACAACCTTGGGCAGCAAAGTTCTGAACCTAATAAAATTGCCGATGAAAGTCATCTATCAGAGATCTCAACCTAGCTGAACTGCTACAACCTACAAACCTTCTCAGCTTTTTTCCTTCAGGCACTATTCACAATTTGCAACCGCAGACAAAAAGCAGCCTAGGACAACGTTCCAGGCAGTTGAGATACAACTAACAATTCGGTACAATCTACTGGAATCCGATGGCATTGAGCTGTTTCTGGATGCATATTTTCTATGTTGCAAAAGGTACACTCTCGATATTGCAGATGGTTTTTCACATTGCAAAAAATCACCTCGATGTAAATTAATTAATCATCATTACATACTGGACATTAATGACACCGTGTTATTTTAAAGAGTAAAGTGCATATCACCAACCCCTCCGCCATTTTCAAATCGCCTCGGCCCACAGCTGCATCACCTTTCCCACAACCTGCTACATCTATCCTTAGTTGACAGTCGTCCCGTGATTTTTCATCTATATTTTCAAAGTGAACAACGCGTCAATTGTGTGTCATGGCTTCTCTGTTATCATTTTTGAGAAAGTACAATATCCATGGTAAATGCCCTGTTCGTTTGGCTTATCAGCCACCAGCCAGCAGTACTATTCTCTCAGAATAAATCAGCCACCAGCTACCAGCCAGCGGTACTTTTCTCTCAGAACAAATCAGCGTCAGCCACCAGCCAGCCGAACAGGGCGAAAGTTGCTCTTGGCTTTCATGGTGGCATGCCGACTGTCAGTTCTTATAGAACATTAGTGGCCAGCCAGCAGAAAGTGTAGAGCTATTCGAATGTTATCTGTCCTGAATGATGCTACTTACGTGCCACGGAGATATATTTAATAGAGGAAAATTAAAATTAGACACAAACTGTTTTTGTAGCTCAGTTGGTTAGAGCACCCGTTTAGTAAGCGGGAGGTCTTGAGTTCGACTCTCAATGAAAGCAATTATTTTTGCTTCCTTTTGTTATTTATTTTTGGGAGTAGGAATGAACAGGACATCAGATATTGATGGCCAGCAGGATGCATGCTCTATTATTTTTGCTTCCTTTTGTTATTTATTTTTGGGAGTAGGAATGAACAGGACATCAGATATTGATGGCCAGCAGTCCAGCACTGCTAGAGCATGCATCCTGCTGACACACAAAACAGATTAAAAGGGCGTAAAGCTGCCAAAAGATGGAGAAGGTAGTAGATCACAAATTAATCCACTCTGGTTACACATTTTACATTTCAAATACAGACTATTAGTTGGAGTGTTGGGCAGGATGATGATGATGCTCCTCTGCGTCTGCCTATCGTGCACAATTTTTAGGATCTACATCCTAGTCCGATCCGGCCGCTAATACCGAAACCTTGGGCACCATCAAAGTGCAAATTTTTCGCCTGACTAATAGTCCGAAATCGAGTGTGTGGACAGCAGATCGTCTCGCAGCAAGGGGATGGCCGAGCAACCGTTGTCGCACCTTGGACTGGTGGCTTGATCAATTGGCGTCGTCGTTGGTAGTATAAGAAATTTGGCTGGAAAGGAATTCGAGGACCTTCGACCAAAAAGAGAGGTCACTATATATCCTGCCATGCTGCAGAAAATTAAGGAAGAGGCAAGAACTTTGGGCGTTGCAGGTGCAAGGCATCTTGCAGCCATATGTTCGGATTCGGAGGCTGCTAGCTATGCGCCTCGCTTGCGGTGTAGTCTTATTGTTTTTTTTTTTGCCAGTTTTTTCTTTTCTCGGGTGCTGTACAGTTTGTTTTTCTTTCACCTGTAATTGTCCCGCTGAGGTCGATTACTCGTAACTCTCTGCTTTGCTAATAGAAATGGCGCAGTCTGCTTTTCTCGGATGATGATCCTAGCACCCTCCTCACTATGTATATAATGTTCTTGTAAGGATGCCCATCGAAATGTGTATTTTACTGACCTTCAGATCGTAAGTATGCATAAAATATGCTTGTGGTTAGAGATTAATTGTTCCATCCGTCCGTGTGAGTTGGCCGATACACAGCACTTATCAGCCAGGAGCGTCGAGACTGTGCGTCCTAGTAGTTAGAGGATGCGATGACAGATGGGCCCATTATGCTGTGTTTTTTTTGTTAAAAAATCATAATAGTGATGGCAAGAGCACTGAATGGAATGCCACCTTCGAATGGCCGAGAGGATGGAGTGCAATAATAACTAATCCGATTTCAATATCTCACAAGTACATAAATCTGCTATTGCAGTTGAATTTTGAAAATTAACTCATATCATGCACTAGTCGTTTAAAGGTGCATGCTAGGCATTTTCTCCCTTTTTAACTTTTTTTTTTGCTAGCTAGTGGACTAGACATAAATGTTATTAGACAAAAAGAAATGGCAAGATGGCGTCAAAACTTAGGCATGCCATAGGCAGTTGATCAAGTTGTTGGCAATGGTGGATGTTAACAAAACTCAAACGGCTGCGGAAATATCGTTAGAACATCTTACACGATTTAGGAAGACAGCTAGATCATCAGTAAGACAGAACGACATGCACTTTACAGTACTACTCGGAAACAAGCTAAAGAGATCACCATATATCCATGACCTGCAGGCGTGGTGGGACAAAAAGTTGACCTGACACCTGACAGCTGAGAATTCCCAAGTTGGCCTATGTTTGTAAGATATGTTGATCGCAATCTAGAGTATATGTTACATGTACAAGATGATGTACTATCTTGTTGTGTTAAGATTGGGACGAGATTATTTGGATCCATCATCTATCGGCATGCACATGCATTCACAGGTGGCCATCGTGCATGCCAGCACTAGAACTGATCGATACACAGCACTAGACTGAGGAGCTGCTTGTTTTGCCTCAAACTGTGGGTGCAATGGCACAAACCGCCAGGAAGCTATAAGGGAAGGATCAATATATATATAATATATATGCGTATAGTTTATAAGAGCGTACGTGGTCAAACAAGTTAGCACTTAATAACATGCATGGTGTGCTGGAACTGATAATATCATTCTCCTATACGAGGCAAAAGAGACTATCTATAGCTAGTAACATGCAGAGTTCATGCACAAAGAAAAATTAAGTCTCAGGTTGGATTCGCCGTCAGACACGTGTTTCCCACGATTGCCCCTGATTCTCTCTTCGCCTCACCTGAGGGTATGTACTTGGATACGTCTCATACAGCTTCAGTGATGTACTCACTCTGTCATAAAATATAATTTCGTTTAGCCTTTTTCAAATTCATTTTTTCAACTTTGACCGTGAATAGCGAAATAGTCATAAATACTAATAACATAGAAATGATATTAGTAGATTTACCATGAACCAACTATCAAAATATACAATCCTTTCTATTTAAAATAAATTATTTTAAAAGTTATTTGATGGTCAAAGTTGAGAAAGTTTGACTTTGAAAAGTCTATATGTAGTTATATTCTGGGACGGAGAGAGTGTGTAACCAGGAACTGAGGGTATGTATTACTGGTTCCCAGAAAAATCAAATATATATACAATTTCTCCATTACTAATGCCGTTTTCTGCCTGGGAAACCTGGAATTTACAGGAATTTTCTAGCAAAGAATCAAATATATATATCAAAGGATTTGGTAAGAAAAACACTCATGTTGCAAGTAAGTCTTTCATCTTTGTTGCAAGCAGGGTTTTTAATTCCGGTAGAAAAAATCGCATCCCACTATTAAACACGAAATTTCGAGAATTTCAGTTTAATTATTTTTGTATTTAATTTTTAATTTATTTTTTGAGAAAAATAGTTTTTAGGAAAAATCAATTTTGACCGGGAAAAGTCCATTTTTGACCATCCAACTTTTGCCTCAGTTTAGTTTTGGCCATCGAACTTCAAAACCGGATATCTTTGACCATCCAACTCTTAAAACCGTTCACAATTGGCCATCGAGCAGTTTTGATGGGTGGTTTTAACTTTTTTTATTTACAATTTAGTCCTTAGAACTTGAAATGATCATTACTTTTTGCTTGTAGCTCCGATTTAGGTGATCCTTGCGGTCACGTGTTCATAACGGTGAGTTTTATCTTTTTAGAATGTTTTTATACAACTTTATAACTATTTGTTATATTATTTTTCTGTTGTTGTGTAAAAACAATAATATAAGAAATGTAAAACAAACAGTTACAAAATAATATGAGCAACATTTTAAATGATAAAGTTCATCTTATGAACGCATGACCGCAAGAATCACTTAAATTCGAGATACGAGAAAAAATAGTAATCATTTTAAGGTTCAAGGACTATTTTTAATCATTTTATTTACAATTTAGTCCTTTGATCTTAAAATGATTACTATTTTTTCTTGTATCTCTAATTTAAGTGATTCTTGTAATCATACGTTAATAATGATGAGTTTTATCTAAAAATGTGTTCATATTATTTTGTAACTGTTTGTTTTACTTTTCTTATATTGTTGTTTTTATACAACAACATAAGAATAATATAACAAAAAGTGATAAAATAGTATAAAGAACATTTTAGAAGATAAAGCTCATTGTTATGAACACGTGACCGCAAGAATCACCTAAATCGGAGCTACAAGGAAAAAGTAATGATCATTTCTAGTTCTAAGGACTAAATTGTAAATAAAAAAGTTAAAACCACCCATCAAAACCGCCTGATGGTCAATTGTGAACGGTTTTAAGAGTTAGATAGTCAAATATATCCGGTTTTGAAGTTCGATGGCCAAAACCAAACTGAGGCAAAAGTTGGATGGTCAAAATTGGACTTTTTCCATTTTGACCAGTAAATATTTTTTTCGGGCCCACCGATAAACACGAAATTTCAGAAATATCATGAAATTTCGGTCAGAAAATGCTTTCTCTGGTTGCAAGTCTTGACATATGTACTTATAAGAAATTAAAGGAAGTGGAAGACCGCCTAATCTATATAACCTATATAAATGCACCCACTAAGGATCATTGACCTTTCTCAACATGCAAGCTAGCTACATCGTATAGGAATCCACTATGTCAGACATCACTATTCACTAGGACCATTAATCAATTATTTAAGAGCCTTTCTCTCTCAACAAAATAAGCATGTTTCATGTATATTTGCAAAGGATGTTGCCATTCAATCATCTTAGCATTTCAACTTTCAAATTTCACCTTAAAATTTTGTTTCTGAAATTCCCGCAACAACGTGCGAGGTATCACCTAATTTCTTATACAGAGACACACCAACTTGGTAGTTGTTCTAGTGATGAGAAGTACATCAACAGGCCTCCTATTGAAGGATTGATTACAACATAAGCTTTGACTAGCATAACCCCACATGCACATGTTGGGATGTCAATAATAAGGAAAGAGAGAAGTCAACTCGGAACAAGACAGGGATCTAACCAAAATATTGCTGCAGAGAGCTAAGACATTGCCAAGCTTCAAATATATGACAAGTTCACATGTGTAATACACCATTTTTGTGGATGATAGATTAAAACCATGGACCGCAACAATTCGAAATACGTACTGGCATGGAGCGTGGCTCAGAAAATATATCCTTATCTGAGTTTCAGTTCAGTGGTTTATTACAGGGGCACGAACGTAACCCTAATAACTACCCTATATCTCTAGTTAGTTGTTTAAGGATATAGCACATCTAAGAAGCATCAAGCATCGTCACGGGTAATGCATTCATGCACTGACCGTGTGCTTTATGTATCTATAAGAAACCTCGCGCAAGCAGCACCTCTATCCTCTCACATCAACACACAGCACAAATCCTGCATCATTCAGGTATGCAGTTGTTCGTCGGCCTCAAATTTCAAGTGCTATAGCTACTAGCTAGTACTTAATTTGATTTAAATCTACCATTTTCTTCTCTTAAGTTCTTCCAATTGCTCCACTTCTATGAATGTATGTTTATGTTTCTTTGTAAGGAAAAAATAAACTTTGCATCAAATAACCTACTCGATCGAGTGCTGACATTTGAATAGTTATGATCAGGTTTATATAGCACTTGCCTGAGATGGACTCATCAACCAGTCAATGGCTTGCAGGACTGGTAAGCCCCAGAACCTCAAGGCAGCCAGCATTTTCACTGCATTTCATCCATATCCCAGTTGTCTTAGCTGATGTTTTTGCTGCGCCTTGCATTGTAAGTTTGCAGCAAATTAAAAACATGATGTCTTTTTTTTTTGGTTTTAAATTGGTCGTCGTAGGAGAACGATGATCTTGGAGAGCTGGAGTTCATCGACCCGCTGAGCATGCAGCAGCTCGCAGAATCCCTCGCCAACGAGCTCTTGAACGAGCCTCAGCCTCCTCAAGAGCAGCAACAAGCACAAACGTATCAACCGCAGCAATGCGCTCCACCGCCGACAGCCTTCGCGTTCGTGGGCGACCTCAACCTCAACAATGGCGACGGCCGCTGTCCAAGTCCAACTGCTGTTGTCAGTGCAGACGGCATCGGCAACGTGTTCTCCTTCGCCGGCTCGTCGACGTCACCGAACTTCACGGCACGAGAGGAAACAGGGCCAGCAGAGAGCTTCGTTGCCACCGGCAGCACCGTCGTTGGGAAATGCTGCTCGTCACCGTCACCAACGACGGAGAAGAAAAGCGGTGGCGGCGGTGGCCGGAAACCGAGCTCGAGCGTGAAGGAGCACGTCATCGCCGAGAGGAAGCGGCGGGAGAAGATGCACTACCAGTTCGCAACGCTCGCGTCCATCATCCCCGACATCACCAAGGTGAGAGTGACTGAGTGAGACATATGTTTTAGTCTCCGTCAGCAATAAGCCAATAACACTGGCATATACTGTACTGTACTAAACAACGAGGTTACTTAACGCCGTCAGGGATTTGCTGTTTCACTCACAGACAGACAAGGTGTCCGTCTTGGGCAGCACCATCGAGTACCTGCACCACCTGAAGAACAGGCTCAAGGCATTGCAAGAGCAGTCGCAGCACCAACGCAGCAGCAGCACCGCCGAGTCCCCCGCCACGTTGAACGGACGCCGTTGCTGCATCGGCTCAGAGGATGACGGCGCGGCCAGCCTGAAGATCGAGGCAGACGTGCAAGGGACGACGGTTCTTCTGAGGGTGGTGTGCCGGGAGAAGAAGGGGGTGCTGATCATGGTGCTCAAGGAGCTGGAGAAACACCGCCTGTCCATCATCAACACCAACGTTGTGCCGTTCGCAAAGTCATCACTGAACATCACCATCACGGCACAGGTAAATTGTCCCCTTGGTCTGGAACTGTAGCATGTACTACCTCCGTTCTTATATATATATATATATATATATATATGACGTTTATGACAAGGTAATTAGTTCAAAATAAACTTATTATTTTGTCCTAAACATCATAAATTTAAAAACGGAGGGAGTATTTTGTAAAGGGCTGCCTATATATGGATCAAATTAAATTAAAATTTTGTAACATTTGACCAACAATTAGGTTGACTGCACAGATGAGTTTTTGGAGCAGTATTTGCCATAACATGTATTTCATGGCCGTGAAAGACTCTGTACGAAAATTTTATGCTCAAAGTAAAGTTAGGAGAATGTAGGTAAGAAAAACCACAGAGTGCTTAATTAAGACGAAGGGAAATGTATGCGCAACATAAATCCAATATAAAGGCATCACAATTATATGTCGCTTCAGTGACAATTTCGCATCTCATCACATCTAGGTACCCCGCCTATCAATGACACCGATGTCGGGTGGGTGGTGGGCGGGGCAGCTCGGCGTTGAGGTCGCCGACGGTTGCGACGGGTGGTCGAGACGGTGGAGCTTTTGGGGTTTTGGGTTTCTAGGGTGACGGGGGCTCTAATGGTCACCAAAATTAGAGGAAAGGCTGGCGGTGGTGGATGCCTGACGGAGGTGGCAGGACGGCGTGGGAGCGTCACCGGCCAGGCAGAGAAGGACATCCGGCGGGCATTGGTAGGCGGCGGGGGAGCGAAGGAGGAAGAAGAGGAGAAGGAAGGGGGCAGGTGGTGGTCGGGAGTGGAGGGCGAACGGCGAGGCATTCGCCGACCGGAGAAATTGGTTGCCAACGGGGGCAGAGGAGGAAAGAAGAGAAGGACAGAGGCGGACGACTGGGTAGGCCGTAGGCGAGGAGGAAGAGGATGATGGAAGAGAAAGAGAGGTTGGTGGGCCGCCTCCTTGGTTGACGTATTGCGATTCCATCACCAAAGTGCTAAGTGGCCGCACTCATATAAAGGTGCCTCTAGTGCTTTTTCACAACTTTTTGAGTGAAGGAGGTACAATAGCTATTTTTTTTTCTTCAGTCACAAATATGTAAATGTTTGGAGTTGTCTGAAGTCAATAATAATTCTAATTTTTATTACAAATGCATTTTTTACGTGTTGAGTTTTACTGTATGTATTCAAAAATGGATATAGAAGTAAATTTGTATGAAAAATATAGTTTTGTACTACTACACATTTGCTACTACTAAAATATTAACAAAAATGAGTAATCAGATTTGTATTTTGGAAATCACATATATGATACTCCCTCCGTCTCGTAAAGAATGCAATCCTAGCATTTGAAAAAATCTCATAAAATGTGCAATTCTAGAAAATAGATATAATTACCTGCATAATTAAATAATCAGATTTGATCTGCATGCCAAAACTTACTGCATGTGGCTAAAAAAATAGGGGTACTAGAGTTTTTTCGCGTCACCACTAATCTGTCCTAGAAAAACTAGAATTGCACTTTTTACGGGACGGAAGGTGTATATGTCAATGTATAAAACTTCACTCACTTGGGATTGCATGGAATGAAGTATGGAACATTTCTTGTCATTACTCATTAATAATATAAATTAACCGGAATAAGCTCATTACTCACCAATTCAATGTTCTCTCTCCCTCTCTCATAAATAATTTCATCTTATTAATGATATTTTTCTTCTTTTATTTTTTCCTCATCTTACCATGCAGATTGAAGACGGATCTTCTACCACAGTTGAAATTGTGAATAATCTAAATTCGGCTCTCAAAGAGTTTTAGGTTGAAATTCAAGTGGACAAGTAGTAACATTTGTACGTACAAATAAGTGGAAATACAGTGGCAGCAACCAGTTCTATGGTTGAGGGGAAAATGGCTGTTTGGCAGCACGTACTCCACTCCACCAACTTCAAAAATCTTCCAAACGCATTCGGATCAAGAAATTCCAGCTCTAGGAAAAAGGTGGAGCAGGGGTTAGATTCACGTTTTTTGGACTACCACAAGAGGTGCTCTAAAACCCTAAAACCCTAAATAAATGGAAATGCTGTGGCAGCAACCAGTTCTATTTGTTTGAGTGGAAAATGGTTAAGTTCATATTACTTCCGCCAATAAAGGTTTGAGCTTTGTATATAGTTCATCATTTGTTACTAGTAAACTTCTGTTGAATGAACTGGAATTACTAAACTATTGTAACATAGAACTACCCTGATTCCTTGTTCTTGTCATTCGAATATATATGTTGGTAAAGTTTGGTTGCCACACGCATTCTACTCTCACCGTTTTTTTTTTTTGACAATAAGTTCTACTCTCACCGTTGAAAAAAGTATATGGTGTCCTATGTCAAAATTATTGGACAATTTTTATTGAACAATACAGTAACATCTACAGCATCAAATTAGTTTTATTAGATCCACCATAGAATTAGTGAATTTAATGATATTGTATATGCTAATATATTTGATGAGGGGATAAACTAGGGGTAATCATCTTAACCCCTAAGTCCCCGAAACTATGAAGGCTAATGATGGGCCGCATCCGTGAAGACCCAACTTCAGCGACCAGCAAGCCAGGCCCAGCTCCCCTTTCCCAAAGGCGGCGGCCTGACATCATCTACGGGGCCACCTCCGACCTAGGCGGTCGTCCCAGCTACCTCGACAGACGGCTCCGCCCTGCATGACCTAAGGTTCCTTCCGTCGCAGCCCGCCGGCGGGGCCCCCCAGGCGAGAGCTGCAACGTGGCGTAAGCGACCCCGCGCCGCCCGGGACGTGCAGGAGCAGCAGGGCGGACGGATCTGCGCCGTCAGACGGCCAGGTCATGATGAGATTTTCCCCGGTGTGGGAAGCGGACTGCCCCGGCATCCCATCACCTGGATAATGAACAGTGACGAAGGACAAGCGAATCCTTCGCCTGTAAGGCATCGAACGGCGAGACCCGACCCAACGGGCATCAGAGGAAAGGTCGGGGCTTGCACAAGAAGCCTTGACCTAGCAAGACCTGCACAGCTTTGAGTCGGGAGAAGCCACCTTGGAACGGGAGCCGCCGGCTACGCCACCCTACAGGGACTACCGCGGCTAGCACAGCGTACGACGTCAACCGGAGACGAAGGCCCACGGCGTGACACTGTTCCAGTACTGTTCCGGCACTGTTACTGCACTGTAGCATGACGCCGTTTTACCATCTTAACCCTTGTACACCAGCCCTCCTTGGACTATAAAAGGAGAGGCTGGCACCGTAAACAGCAGGAGCAACAGAACCGAAAAACACACCCAACAAGGAACCATCGATCACAACACGATCGAGGAGCCCACCACTACTCACACTGAGCACTCGCAGCTCACCACCACATCCAGAGACTTGGGACATCCTCCCTCTCTCGACCTAAGCTTGTACCCCCTACTACAAGCCCCCGTGGGCATATAGAACACTCCTTCGAACTGGATGTAGGGCACCCTCCGTGCCTGAACCAGTATAATCCCGGTGTCTCTAAACCCAACCATCCGGATCAGATGCACGAACATACCAAAATTTACTTGCCGGCGGTAACAAACCCCGACAGTTGGCGTGCCAGGTAGGGGCACTTCGTGTGTCACGACGCCAACAAGGGTCCGGATGGCCCACTCCGACGACCAGCCGGTGCGCACCACCGTGCTGCGCTTCGGCTCCCTGGACTTCGTCTTCAATGGTCCAGTTGAGTCGCCCGCTGGGGCCGTGTTCTCGCGGTCCCAACCCGACGCTCCCACGCCTCCAGAGGGCCAGCCGCCTGAGGAGCCGCGGTCGGCGAAGTCTGCCACCGACCGGGTTTGGAACCTGGTTGGCCGCAACATGGCGGTCGCCTTGGGGCCTAACCCGTCCCAGGAGCTCTTCCGCTTCGCGGCGTTCACCACCTCAATGCTTGTGTTTGGCTTGCAGGAGGAGGAGAGGCTGTCTTTGGACGAGTTCAAGCTCTGCTACGACTCTGTGTACCCCAAGGGACAGACGTGGCTACCCCGCAGCGGGACAACTGCCCCCACCGCGACGGGCGGCGCACGTCCGGTCCCCTCGGAAGCATCCCAGGCGAGCTGCGATGAGGCCGAGAGCGAGCCGCCTCTCCGGAAGGAGGCGCCTACGCCCCACAACCCGAGGCGCGACTGCTTCGTCCTCCAGCAGCAAGCTGACGCGGTCCACTCCACCCACTCCGACGAGAGCTCTGCGGAAGGTGAGCCCACTTCGCCCGACGTTTCCGCTAGCGAGGAGCCCCCACAAGCCGGGGACGATCACGAGCGGCAGCGTGCTCGCCTCGACAAGGCTTAGAGGGCCCTCGAGGAAGAGCAGGCAAGGCTCCACCACGCACTCAGCGTGGAGGCCGCGGCCACACCCGCGCGCGAACACGCGCAGGAAGTACGCCGCTGCATCATCGACGACGTTCACGGGACCCCTGTTGCCAAACGGGCCTCCTAGAACCCCGCCGCAGCGGTCGTACTCCTTGTTGGTATTTCTTAACCTCACCACTAGTTGCGTACCTAGCGTGGGCGTAAGATCCACCTGGGTATACCGACGGGTACGAAAGAATCCGCAAGCGCACGGAAATACCGTTGTAGCACTTCACCTCAGGAGTATTCCAAAGGGTATCGAATCCAAGGAACGGTGTGTACTACCTTCTATCCTAGAAGAACGGTCCAAGGACACCAAGCCCCTGCTTGGGTAGAGAGATGATGGGGTGCTCGGTTCTTGGGGAGTAAAGCTATAGGATCTCGCTTCGGACACCGGACCCTCCTGGCTATAACAGTCGGTTCACGGCAAAGGGTTGCCTACACCTGTATCCGAACGTGGGGGATTCCATAAGGGTCCAACGGCTGTCACCACCGCGGCCTACCCCAAGACAAACCGTGGGATACAAGGCAATTGAAGGATAACCCGTCGTCTAGACACCACGTCTACACCACCGGCTACTACTATAGCACGGCTACGTTTGTCGACCCGTAGCAACACTATAGCACTCCGTATAAACACGGAGCGACGAACCCGCGAGTACGGCTATACCTTGCCCATCATTGACCCGAGGTGGCGCGAGGTCGAACGACTAAGCGCCAATTAATGTATTCCAATAAGATCTAACGAGATAACTCACACAAACGAAATGCAGAATTATTCATCTAGTCAACAAGATCAAAGGATTGTGTCACGAAGAACACGAGCCTCTAAATGATGAACAGATGAAGAACTCAAGAACATATCACCCATGCATGAATATCACTTTAGTCTAAAAGGAAAATACAGAAATACTCACTTTGCTCTAAATGAAGAACAATTGGGAGTCTCACCCACACCACCACCTACATAGCACCTACACCTATCTACTCATGGAGAGGTGAGAACTCACCTCTCCAACTGAGAAATGAGAGGGGAGAGTTTGGGATGTGTCTCTATTCCTACCCCCTCTCCTCCTATTTATAGGCCCGGGTCACCACGCGAGAACACCCCAAGCACCACAGGAATGCAACCAGGAACCAACCAGAGACCACCACGTGGAAGGCCGAGATGAACTGACATAATGTCGGTTCGGCCGATCCCAGGGGTCGGCCGACCCCAGGGTGGCCCCACTCGCCCTGTGCTTTCTCCAGGTGGCTGGCAGGTGGGTCCCCATGACGGTTCCAGGTGTCCACGTGGTTTGGAGGCGATTTGCTCGGGTTGTGGGCCCTTGAATCCTTGTGCTGAACACGTGGCGGCGTCTGATTCGTTGGGCCTCTTTCCCTTGGATTGGTGACATCAGCAATCCGTGGCACTTTGCATGGCAGCCTCTCATTGGCTGGGATAAGGAGGCTTGGATCGATGTGGTGGATGGATAAGGTGTGCTTTTGCTCTATTTCTTGTGCTAAGTACCTGCATTCAGATATACATCACCACTTGTGGAATTTGTTAGTATAAGCTCCTATTCTAGTGTTGATGATCACTTTCTGTTTATTCTATGCAGGAATTGACGGTGTAAAAGCAGTACTTAACAGCCGTCAACAACTCCCCCACGCTTGACCTTTGCTCGTCCCGAGTAAAGGGAGTCAGATCAAGGTGGTATATGATATCCAAAGGTATGAAACTAGCATAAGAGATATTCCAAACCATACCTTGCACTTGTGAACTATGCGGAGTGTCTATCATGCCATCTTGGGTAGTTGAAGAATGGAACGGTCATGAATCAAGTCACTCCTGCTCATCATGTCAAGTAACTCAGGGTTTTGCAATGATTTTCAAAATAAACCTTGCTTAGCTCCTCATTTGATTCTCTCAAATCGCACATTGTGTATATATGTCCTCACCAAGGCATTATATTACCTTTATTCATCCTACTTCTAATGATGGCTATATGTGGAGCTCAAGGTAGGTATGAATGATAAGGCATACTTGCATCACATGTATTGGAAAGTCAAAGACCGGATCCAGGAGAAAAGCAATTCATACAATCAGATCAAGATGTGCACGTGTATGGGTGTGGTGAGTATGGTAGGGTGGATACTAGGTCCGGAATGGGTGCTAGATATTACCATACATATATATGATGAATGTGGGTTGATGGTAAGGTGGACACTAGCCCCGGAATGGACACTAGTTATTACCATCTAAGTTATGGAACTCCTTTTTGCATGACCATCTCTCTCCTTTTTCTCCTTTATTTCTGGACATGGGCTATTCTTTCTTTCCTTTTTTTTCTTTCATCATGCTTTTGAGTATGTGTCTCGCTCTTCTTTTTTTCTCTTTTTTTTCATAGCCCATGTCTCTTTTTGAATGACACTTTTGGAGAGAGAGGTCACACCACATATGGAGCTTCATTTTTATGAAATGGATGAATGATACAATGCTAACTTCCAGTGTAGAAGTGTAGCAAGGGGAAAATGGTGGTGTGCACATGAATCTTGATCATGAAAGTAATGAAGAGAATTCTCACAAGGGTCACAGAATTTGACAAAGCTCAATGCAACAACAAGCAGCATATGAGTATAAGGTTTTCAACTAGAACATCATATGGCTTTGGTAGGACTATGGCATATCAAAGAGGAGCTTTGCAAAGAGTTTTCAGATTTTTCAAATAAAATTCCCAAGCACTCAAGCATAAAGAGCGAAGATCATATCATCAAACCATATCACAAACGTCAACTACTTAGATAAGCATGAATTCCCTAATGATATTTGTTCACAAGCATCAAGATGATAAGTAAGGAATAAAACATATGCAAGCCAACCATAGGAAACATGTAGAGCAAGCATAGCACAAACCACTGAGTTGATATAAAGGATATGAATTGAAATTCAATCAAACTCATGGATAACGGAGAGTGAGGTAGAGGGTGCACATACCATCGCTTCTGAAGGATAAGAGATCAAGGGAGACCAGTGGTGGTCCGACTGACCAGAAGGCAGCCGGGTCACTCCAGTTTACCTTGCTCTTGTCGTGAAGGCGTAGCCGATGTTGCGCAGTGCCTGTGTGGGAGTTCTCGAGTGGATATGTCGATGATGAGCTCGAGAGAACTCCCCCACACTGGTGGTTGTACTGGTGTGTTCTTTGAGCAAAAAATGGACACAAAGGATGGACTCTACTGATTTGAGAACCATAGAGCCTTTATTCAAAAGCAAATGTTTTTGGGTTTTTTTTATTTTATTGTCACCATGTCATTTGCTCAGAAGGGTTAGACCAACGTTACACTTTATAAACAAAGAAGATATATGAGACCTTTATGGGGTCAAATGTACCTCCTTTATATGTTATGCAACATCAATCTAACACCTTAACTTACCTTCCCAATTGAACATAGCTCAATGGCTTACCCATTAGAATTTGATGATTTCTGCAGGGGTTAGTCCACATACATGCATCCAATATCTATGAAGATATAACTCTGAAGTTCATCAATCAAAATTCGACACCATGTCTTGCTTTGACTGAAGGAGACAGTTTTAACCTAAGCACCATGCTTAATTTAAAACAGCCTATGAATGTGTGAATTCATAACATTCAAACCAGAGCATACGAATCAAAGATAAAGGAAGCATGAAAGCATGATCAAGCTATTATCAAAAGGAACATAAGCATGAGCATAAGACGGTGAACCTCAGGCAACCTCCCGGAAGGGCTTTGTTTAACGTCAAAAGCAGGACTTACCTAGCTATTCGAGCAAGATGCAAGAGCTAACATCATCTCCAAACCAGGATAAGATTTGTCATAAGAGGAACTTTACTTGGGGTGCTCACATACCTCCCCCACACTTGGAGTTTGCATTGCTAAGCAACGAAACTCAAGTGTGTGGAGATCAAGCTTCCCTTGTAAATGTTCCCTTACCAAAATCTTACCACAGTGTTGTAGTTGATGTAGCTCACATGTTCTTAGGCGTCATGTCCACCGTTCTTTTTAATCTTCACCTGAAAGGTTAGTGACCAAAAATACCCGAAGGACAACTTATGCCAAAAACATGTTCTTGCTTTTATTCGAAGGGGAAACAAAACCTATGCTAATCCAGGCTATCTCCTGGTAGTGCTTTGTTTATCACGGTCATAAGCTCGACCATGGGAGATTTCTCTTGCAGCCACGTTGGTGGTGTCCTTCCCATCTCACCACTAATCATCGATGAATCAGTGAAGCTCTAGCTGCAAGGTTAGTGCCATATACGAACACAAGTCCAAAAGATAGCAAAGCTTAAAAGCAGACATGATCATTCCAGGGGGGCTAAGACAGCTCCTGGGGCGATCACGGGACTCGAGAAGCTATAGCACCAAGGTGACCCTCAGAGACGGAAGGTTGAGCACTGAGGCTAGCGCTCTCGCAACTGATCTCCGACTGAACTCAGCTCAGGAAAATACTCGGTCTCCAAAAGAGGATAGAGTAGAAACTCGAGCGGCCGACGTACGTTCAGGAGCTCGAGTTCGAGTGAAGGGTGAGATTAAGCTCATCCTTCCTTAGGTAGGTGGACCGATGTTCTCATCAAAATGATGAGCCATCCCAGGTCTAGCCTAAGCTTCCAACAGGAGGTTATGGATAAGCTGGAAAGTGCAACTCCCATTGGGCATCGATCAAGTCAAGCATAAAGTATGAAGTTTAAGCTTCTCCTGACTGATCGGCATCGACCGATGGGTTTAAGATATGAAGTAAATGTACTCCATTCGATCGGTAAATGGCCGTGCTCCTTCAGTCTGATAAATGAATCCACTGGATTATAAAGCAGAGACCGATGTCTTGGTTTATACGAAACTTCAGTGCAAGGCACTTCAGCTCAAACCTCAATGTAGGAACATGATAGGCCTATCGTACTCCCCATAGGAGATCATAACTAGGACCGAACAAGTCATCCCAGCCAAGAATGATTCGTCCTTTCCTAATTACTCTCTCCATCCTCCCACGAGACAAGGCCTCGGGGAGAAGGTCTAAGAAGAGGTACGAGAGGGGAACCCAAGGGCAGACTCTGCGCTAAGCAATCTTTCCCTTAGATTCCTGCTATTCAGGAATGGTATCTTCAGCTAGAGCTTAAAGCCTCAGCTCGGCTGACGATGAGTCTAGGTGGCTCAACATTCCCTCTGACGGGCACCTCATCGACCAGGATGCAAAGGGAGATGAAATCCCGGAGACATTCCACGATCTCTTTTCCCTCAACAGCGTCCAAGTGCACAGAGAGCCTTCAGAGAGAGCATTAAGTCGCATGGCATCGTCCTTCCGTAACCCATACCAGAAGCGCTGAAGCAGCTTCCAATCAGGAACGTGGAGGACTGGGCAATCTTCCGCCAAAAGGCGAAGTGATCCCATACCATTCCTAGCGATTCCTCCTCACCTTGCTCGAGACTGAGAATCCTTATCCTCAACGAGACGACACATCGTAAATAACGGTGCCAATCCCGTGCTTCCCCAGAGAGGGATAGCGGGAAAAATTCCTTTTTCCGAGCATCCGATGATTCTTCGATTTAACTCGGAGTTTCAATCAGACACTCGTAGTCTCTCACATGATCGAAGGGGGTTCTCATGAATTGACCCCGAGAAGGAAAGATCCTGAATTAGCTTCATGAGAGAGGGGTGAATCTGACAGCCAGATGAAAGAATGAGTTCTGAAAGGGTGGCTCTGAGGGTTCACTCCTCGAAGGTGGAAGGTGTTTACAAGGATAACCTTCCAAGGGTAGCGGGGATAAAGGTAGAAGAAAACGAAAATGGAAAAGATACATACGAGGACCAGTAGGTTCGAAGATAGATACAACAACCGTTCCCCGGCAACGGCGCCAGAAATGCTTGTTGGTATTTCTTAACCTCACCACTAGTTGCGCACCTAGCGTGGGCGTAAGATCCACCTGGGTATACCGACGGGTACGAAAGAATCTGCAAGCGCACGGAAATATCGTTGTAGCACTTCACCTCAGGAGTATTCCAAAGGGTATCGAATCCAAGGAACGGTGTGTACTACCTTCTATCCTAGAAGAACGGTCCAAAGACACCAAGCCCCTGCTTGGGTAGAGAGATGATAGGGTGCTCGATTCTTGGGGAGTAAAGCTATAGGATCTCGCTTCGGACACCGGACCCTCCTGGCTATAACAGTCGGTAAACGGCAAAGGGTTGCCTACACCTGTATCCGAACGTGGGGGATTCCATAAGGGTCCAACGGCTGTCACCACCTCGGCCTACCCCAAGACAAACCGTGGGATACAAGGCAATCGAAGGATAACCCGTCGTCTAGACACCACGTCTACACCACCGGCTACTACTATAGCACGGCTACGTTTGTCGACCCGTAGCAACACTATAGCACTCTGTATAAACACGGAGCGACGAACCCGCAAGTACGGCTATACCTTGCCCATCATTGACCCGAGGTGGCGCGAGGTCAAACGACTAAGCGCCAATTAATGTATTCCAATAAGATCTAACGAGATAACTCACACAAACGGAATGCAGAATTATTCATCTAGTCACCAAGATCAAAGGATCGTGTCACGAAGAACACGAGCCTCTAAATGATGAACAGATGAAGAACTCAAGAACATATCACCCATGCATGAATATCACTTTAGTCTAAAAGGAAAATACAGAAATACTCACTTTGCTCTAAATGAAGAACAATTGGGAGTCTCACCCACACCACCACCTACATAGCACCTACACCTATCTACTCATGGAGAGGTGAGAACTCACCTCTCCAAGTGAGAAATGAGAGAGGGGAGAGTTTGGGATGTGTCTCTATTCCTACCCCCTCTCCTCCTATTTATAGGCCCGGGTCACCACGCGAGAACACCCCAAGCACCACAGGAATGCAACCAGGAACCAACCAGAGACCACCACGTGGAAGGCCGAGATGAACCGACATAATGTCGGTTCGGCTGATCCCAGGGGTCGGCCGACCCCAGGGTGGCCCCACTCGCCCTGTGCTTTCTCCAGGTGGCTGGCAGGTGGGTCCCCATGACGGTTCCAGGTGTCCACGTGGTTTGGAGGCGATTTGCTCGGGTTGTGGGCCCTTGAATCCTTGTGCTGAACACGTGGCGGCGTCTGGTTCGTCGGGCCTCTTTCCCTTGGATTGGTGACATCAGCAATCCGTGACACTTTGCATGGCAGCCTCTCATTGGCTGGGATAAGGAGGCTTGGATCGATGAGGTGGATGGATAAGGTGTGCTTTTGCTCTATTTCTTGTGCTAAGTACCTGCATTCAGATATACATCGCCACTTGTGGAATTTGTCAGTATAAGCTCCTATTTTAGTGTTGATGATCACTTTCTGTTTATTCTATGCAGGAATTGACGGTGTAAAAGCAGTACTTAACAGCCGTCAACACTCCTCCGGGCCAACCCCGAGACGACAACCCTGGAGGAAAAGAAGCTCCGTCAGCACCTCCAGACGCTCCTTGACGCGGCCGCTGTCCAGCAAGCGGAAAGTTCGGCGTCTCGGCGGCGGAAGACGTGGGCTGCGGCCCCGGAACGCTCGGTTCACCACGGGTCCTCGCGCCCGGGGCAGCCGAGCCGCGCGGAGAGCGCTCACTCGCCCGCCAACCGCAAGGTCGAGCCCAACCGCGGAGCTCGGGGTGCATCCTCGGCACGCGGAAGGACGATGACCAGCGGCGGTTCCGGCGGCGAACGCCGGCCGCGAAGGGAGTACAACCGGAAGCGCGGGGGCCGCTACAACAGCAGCGAAGACCGAAGCCGGAGCCCGACCCCCGAGGTCCGTAGGCTTTCGGCGCCAATGTTCTCGCTGCAGCCCCACCAGCTCGATATCGTGCTCCGACCACGATCGCGAAGTACGATGGAGAGACCAACCCGAGTGTCTGGCTCAAGGATTACCGCCTCGCTTGCCACAACGGCGGGGCAAGCAACGGTCTGTTCATCATCAAGAGCATCCCTCTGTACCTTACCGACTCAGCACGTACCTGGCTTGAGCACCTTCCCCGGGGAAGGATCAACAGCTGGGCTCAGCTCTGAGACGCCTTCATAGGGCACTTCCAGGGCACCTACGCCCGGCCCGGCAATACCTGCGAGCTCTGCCATTGCCGGCAGAAGAAGGGCGAGAGTCTCCGCGACTACATACGTCGTTTCTCCAAGCGCTACGCCGAGCTCCCCGATACGGCCGACAACCAAGTCACCACAGCCTTCCAGGACGGCACCACGTGCGAGACCCTTGTCCACCGGATAGGGCAAGTCAAGCCGAAGACCATTCGGAAGCTCCTTGACTTGGCCACCGACCACGCCGACGGGGAGGAGGCCGTCACTTTCAGCAAAAGGAAGCCCGAGGAGGAACTGGGCGAGGCTCCGGTCTCCCAGCCGGAGAAGAAGAAGAAGAAAGAGCGGAACAACCTGGTAGCGGCAGCCGACATGCGGCCGCCCAAGCCAAAGACTGGTCCCCTGAGGGATCACTTTGAGAAGATGCTCAAAGCACCTTGCCCTTACCATGAGGGCCCGGTCAAGCACGCCCTGAAGGACTGCAACCTCATGAAGAGTTACCTCGGTGGGAAGAACAAGCCACAGGACACGACCAAAGCTGGCGTCGCCAAGAACGTCGAGCACGACGAATTCCCCAAGGAAGACGGTGCCGTCATGATGATCTTCAGTGGGACACCCGCTCGCCCTCCAAGGTGTAAGCACAAGTGCATCCTACAGGAAATCTACCACACCGAACCGGCCGTGCCTTCGTACCTCCGGTGCTCCGAGACGGCCGTCACGTATGACCGAGCGGATCACCCCGACCACATTCCACAACTGGAGGCTTACCTCCTCATGGTGGCACCATTATTCGGCACCAAGCGAGTCCACAAGGTGCTCATGGAGGGAGGCAGCAGCCTCAACATCGTCTACATGTCCACCCTCAACAGCATGGGGATCCAGCGATCCCAACTCCGCCCGTCGTCAACCCCGTTCCACGGGGTGGTACCTGGGATGGAGGTCGTCCCACTCAGGCAGATCAACCTACCGGTCACCTTCGGTGATGAGGGGAATTTCCGAAAGGAAACGCTCACCTTCGAGGTAGTCGGCTTCCCGGGGACGTATCACGCAATCCTCGGAAGGCCGGCGTACGCCAAGTTCATGGCAGTCCCCAACTACACCTACCTCAAGCTGAGGATGCCCGGGTGTCAGAGGTTTAGATCTAGACAGCCCACAGGGGGGTTAACCCCGGTGGTTTATTTGTTCGGTAGGGTGAAATCTAGGGCTAAGAACTCGAAGGTTGCGCACGAGCACACGGAACGCAGAGAACACGGCGAGTTTATACTGGTTTAGGCCTCCGGAGAGTAAAACCCTGCGTCCAGCTGTTGGTGTAGATTGTTTGAGGATTGCGTGATTGTACAAGGGGTTGCCCTGCCCGCCTTATATGGTCAGCGGACAAGGTCGGTTCCCAGACTCCTGGTCGGTTACGACCAGGACACCTAAGTCTAGCTGATTACAACTATTGCCATATATGTCGATCTGCCTTGTCGGAATCCACTGTCATCTTGTCTTGTACGCCAAGTCTCGAAGTCGTTATGGATAAGGTCATCTGGAATCTTCTGGAAGGTCTTTGGGAGGTCATGTGGGCCACCAACTAGGTCGGTTAGGCCCACTGTCAGGTCGGCGGGTCTCCTGGTAGGCCGGACCCACCTGTCGGGGACGGCCGTGAGCCTGGTCGGTGGGGACCCAGGGGTACCCATGTCTCACAAGCCCCCGAGCGATGTGTAGGCGCAGTGACCTTAGAAGGTCATGACGAAGTCATAGAGCTATCGACAGGTCGAATAGTGTGCACGTCGGTCCAAAAAAAGAAAACGTAGCCAGCTTAGCAGCCGACCTGTTTGTAGTCTTGCCGAACGAAGAGAGGTCGAGTGACAACCTATATGAAGCAGACTTCCAATAGATCGAGATGACAATGAAAAAATTAGAGGGCGTCAAGGACGCACTCATAGAGTAGTATCCGAGCATCGTGGCGGGCAGGATGGCCGGTATGATGATCCAAAAAAGAAAGAGAAAAAGTAGGTCGAGTAACGACGCAATGAGAAAGAGGTTTCCCAACAGGTCGATTACGACAAAGAAAACAAGAGGGTGTCGAAGATGCTCTCGTAGAGTAGTCCCCGAGCATTGAAGCAGGCAGCATGGCTGGTTTGACGCTCAAAAAAGAGAAGAAAAACTGAGTCATGGTCTTGATCGAACGAAGTGTAGAGACACCCAGATCTCCGAGCATAACTACAAGGAGTCTGGCAGGGCCGATCTCGAGGAGGCTTTGTAGGCGTGCCGACCTCAACGAGGCCTCAAATTAACAATGTCTAGTATGCGAGGATACCCAGCAGGATTTTGAAAGGTGCGTCGCATGAAGAGTCTTCTGTAGTGGTTGAAAGGGTCAACGATGAGGTCATAGGAAGACACTGATTTTGAGGCTAATGGAGTGTAGAGACACCCAGATATCCTGCATAGCTACAAAGAGTCTGGCAGAGCCACCCGAGGCATGCCGACCTCAGGGAGGTCTCAAATTAGAAGCGCCCAAGCACCCGGAGATGCTTGGCAGGGCCGTCAGGCGCGCACCCCACAGGGAGGCCTTCATTCCCGACGTAAAAATCCTGGGTGTCCAGAGCAGGCTGGTAGGGCTACAAGAGCACACCGACCTCAGGAAGGTCACGCATCTAGGGCACCCAACTAGGTTGGCAGAGCCGTTAGACATACCGAGGTATTGCGAGACCTAGGTATTAAGGCATGCCGACCTCAAGGAGGTCATTTTGGTGCCCAGACGACCAACATAGCTGCCAGCCATCTGGCAGAGCCATGGCACTAAGGTATTGACGACCTCAGCAATAGGCACACCGACCACGGGGGCCCGACGAAAATTGTAGACGTGAAGCTTCTGATCTCCAGGCGCCCAGACGGATCTGGCAGGGCAGCGAGGCACGCCTACCCCGGAAGGTCTTCAATCGAACCTACGACCATTCTGCTCGGGAAACAGAAATATAGGCTGATTGGAATAGGTCCGTTTACGTACAGAGCCATAGCGGGTGTACAAGGACGCAGAGCCTAGCGGGTGCAATTCATTGTCGTCGTGGTCTGTAGATGTAATAAGGCGCAGGGCCATCTGACGTGGAGTCAGTCTTATCTTTTCCACAGACTGCAGGGTCACGGGTCAACAGTGGTTGGAGATTCTCTTGCCACCCAAAAAACGACAAACTATCCACTGACCGAGAAGTACACTGTAGCCATGTGACGCCGCAGTGGCCTCGGGGAGCAATGATGCACAAGCGACAAAGGCGTCATAAAGCAAGGGAAGAGGACATCGCTTTAAGCCAGCCACATTCCTACAGGTCCTCTGGATCACATGGTAACAGTGTCACCACTTCACTGGCCACTCAAGGCCTGGCTCCGGCTATAAATAGCACTATGGGGCTGAAAGAGGCAAGCACCGAGCATTGTTGAGCTATGAAGCCGCAGGGTAGAAATTTGGCCATGCCAAGGGCATGTATCCGTCCACCAGAGCATAGAATGCAAAATTTGTAGAAGCTTGGAGCTAAAAGAATGCTTGCGAAGTATAGGTGTCTCCCCCACTCTTTGTGCCGTGCCTCAGTGAAGAGTCATGGAGAGTTTGGAGGTGATGCTGTAGAGGCCCGAGGTGACGCTGTAGGTTCTTGGTAAGCATGAGATGCTCGTCGAGGGCTTGCAGTCCGCGCCGAAGAGCAAGCTCATATCTGCATTCCATAGTCAGGCACAAAGTGTGACCTACTATGCGCAGCGTCGTGCAGGTGTTCACCGCAAGGCCACCATCGAGGATCTAAAGCTAGAACAATCCTTGCGATGTGCTCTGCTGCAGCAGAGAACATGGCAAAGACTGCTCTAGGTAGATCAGGTCTTCAAATATGTTTGTATCTTGTAGCGGGTTCTGGATCCAATGAGGTCGCAGGCGACTTGTGTACCTTCGAAGTTCCCATGTAATGTTCGCTCTCTTCTGTCATGTAGTGGTCGTTTTGACGAAATTATTCATCAAAGACCAAAAAATGTTATGATTTGTGGGCTAATCGACCTCATGGAGATCGGTTTTTCTATCAGGACAACCTGATGTCACTGTGTTGTCCACGACCTAAACTCAGGGCATAGGTCGCCGATCTGTCCGTTAGGCATATAGCCGTTGGCGTGAGATCCGTCGAGATCGTCTCGCGAAATTGGCGGCATATAGCTGTTGCAGTAGATCCGTTGCAGCGATAGATCCGCAACGGGTGTCCGTGGCGGGGCCCATATAAATAGAGCCACGGGGGATGGGCGTTGACCCTCCCTTTGCCACCGTCTTCCTCCTCTCGCCCTCCCCACCGGAACCCTTCTTGCCCTAGCCACCGTGCTCGCACATCCAGCCACCAACTTCGAAGCCTGAGCTTGCCGCTGCTGTCTCTAGCAGACCGCGCGCCGCCACCGCATCCCGCGCGCCGCGTCGCTCCACATGCGCATAAAAACCCTAGTCACATTTAGATCCAAATCCACTCATCTTGAAGAAATGGCGGCCGCGGCTCCCCGAATCCCGTCCCCGAAGACGGTTTGGGATCCCTCGGTGATGACCGAGGAGAAGATCCAGGTGCTGGTGGACCGCGGGCTGTTGAGGTCCAAGGCGGAGGTGGAGTGGAAGGCGCCCACCGGCGAGGCGTTCTCGACGGAGGACGACAAGAAGCAGGTCATCTTCACTTCCTTCTTCGAGCGCGGGTTCAATGTGCCCGCCGGCGACTTCTTCCGAGGTCTGCTATACTACTACAAGATGGAGCTAGTACACCTCGTCCCCAACTCCATTACTGTAGTCTCGTCCTTCATCCATCTGTGCGAGGCGTTTCTAGGAATAGCGCCCCATTTTGTGTTGTGGCGTTACTTCTTTAACGTCAAGACCACTGTCAAGCGGACCGGTGTAGTAGGATCGGTGATGTTCTGCTTAAGAGCAGGTCTTAAGGCAGAATGGATCGACATGGATCTGCCGGACAACACCACAGGGTGGAGGTCGGAGTGGTTTTACATCGCCGACCAGAAGCCGGAGCCCCCGAAGTGGACCGGGCACAAGCCCGAGAAGATACCGGAGTGGGACTTAGCTCTCACCTCCTGTGAGATGGAAGATGTCAAGGAATTGCTCCCCCTCCTCGCTGACCTCAAGAAGAAAGGTCTGACGGGAGGATCAGTGGCGATGCCATTCTGTCGTCGTCTGATCCAGCTGATCAAGGACCGGGTGCATCCGGTGTACGAGTATTGGGGTCAGTCAGACCCTACTCACGAAGTTAACTGCAAAGTCTCCCAGGAGGAGATGGTGGCCAGGGTCACGCAGCTGTACACCGGGCGGATTCGGAACAGGAAGTGCCCAAAGGCGCACTCCCTGACCCGACCAGCTGACCCAGTGAGTTTTTAACTATCTCGTCGATTTATTTTCTTTGTGCTTCAGAGGAAGACCTCTCAGACCTTGTTTCTTTGTCTTTTGCAGGTTCGGGGAATACAGTACTGGTGCCCTGCACCTTTGCCGACCGGCGAGGAGCCACGTCGGAACTTGAGGTCGCAGGACTTCGAGCCTCCAACAGCTGTGCTGCTGGAAAATTATCTATCAGATTCGTCAGTTGGGGATGATGAAGACAGCGACCCGGAGGTTGGCGACGACGTAGTGGACCAGCCTGAGGCTAGTAGCGCCACAAGGCCGGGCCGCAAGACGAGGGCAGCAACGGCGAAGCAGTCAAGCTCAAGAGCTGCTGCAACAGTCGTGGCAGCGAAGACTGCCAAGCTCGAAGCTAAGAAGAAGAAGAGGAAGAGGGAAACAATCCCCACCCTGACGTCGTGAGACGTCGAGGATGTCGATGAAGCTACTGATGACCCGCCAGTTATTGATGATCGGTCGGCGCCGAGGTCGCCAAGTCCCGTGACCAAGAGGCAGCGGGAACAAGAGAGGCAGGTGACGAAGGAGGACCTCCGCCGTATTAGAGAGGCACAGCTGGCTGCAGCCGGCGTTCATGCAAAGATGCCTACGAAGGTGCGGGCTCGGCAGCTGAGGCCAAAGCTACGCATACCAGTGGTCGTAAGGTAAGACCCTAGGACTTTATCTTGTTTGTTGATAATGGTTGTGAGGTCGTTGCTTATTGATGATTGAATGGCTGCACGTCGGACGCCAGGCCACAGAGTACCTCGGGTGCTCAAGGTTCTCCCGCAAGGACGACAACGTCCGAGCACGAGGTCGGAACACAGGGTTCCGTTGACGATGTAGGAACATTGGCTCCTCCGCCCATCACTGAGGTGGACCCGATCAACACGGTGCCAAGCACATCAGCTCAGGGCCCGGCTATGGACCAGGCTCAGATCGAGCCACCACAGTAGAACCCAGAAACAACCGGTGCACAGGCGCCGGATTCGACGTCGACGGTGTCGGGCGTGGGGAGGCAGAACATTGACTGGAACGGCACTCCCTGGGAGGGAGACATCTTCGAGGATGATGAGGACATGAAGGAGGTCCGCCGGGTGATTTTGACGCTCAACCAAGCCTTCATGGTAAGCAGCTTTCTTTGACTTTAGTGAACGGATTTTCTTGTGAATGTTGCTGACGACCTGTCTTGTTCTTGTGAAGCAGTCGCTGGCCAACTGTGCCCAGGGCAGGGCTAAACAGTGTAGGAATGCCACAGCCATGCAGCTGCGGGTGGTGGAGCTCGAGCAGGAGCTCAAGCGGGTTCGAGAGGAAGCCGTTGCTGATAAGAAGAAGCTCGAGGACGAGCTGAAGGAGGAACAGCGGAAAAATCGGGAAGCTGATGAGTTGTTGACGAACATCAGCGCTGGTAAGGCCAACTGCTTCACGACCTTGTACATCTTAGCTTGTGTGTCTGGATCTTGTAACTGATGACGTCTTCTTGTTGCAGATTTTCATAGAGAGAAGGACAACCTTAAGAACGACCTCAAGGCTGCCAAGGAGAGGGTCCGAAGCCTGGAGGTAGACCTGCGGGCTGCTGACGCATCGGGCGAGGAGCTGAAGCAGCTGATGAAGGCCGCTGTGGACAGTGAGTATGCCGTGAGCCAGAAGCTGGCTTACGAAGAACAAACACGAAAGGACCTCGAGGACAGTCTCGTGGTTGCATTGCAGTCATTGCGGAATGACCAGGTGACCATTGCAGGGCTTGAAGTGGAGGTGAATGACCTGAAGAACGCCACCGACCATGTGATGGACATGGTGGAGCCGCAGGTCGCTGGGGAGGAGTCCAAGCCTGCAAAAGATCGGCTTCTGGCTGCGCCCCAGAAGCTGGTCGATCTTTTGAGGGCCACAAGTTTGATGGTGGCTACGGAGTCGCTGGTGCGGGTGAAGTCGCATCACCCCGAGGTCGACATGGTTAAGGTTGGGGAAGGCCCGGACACCACGAAGGACCTCAAGGTCATGGAGGATGAGGTGCGGGAGGCCACCGAGAAGATAATGGACGCCATCAATTACGAGGGCGACGATGGTGAAGAGTAGTCGTAGTTGTAGAGCTGTACCCCCTCCTTCCTCCAGTCATGCAAATAATAATGATAATCTTCTTTTGGCCTTCATGGCGTGCTTAGTGTATGTTTGCGCGAGCTTGGTTGCCCTGAAGCAATGTGTCTTTCTTATACCCTGCTAACCACTACTCACGGAGAGGCTGGCTTACCGACCGCTACAGCTCAGCAGGGAGACTTACGTGCGACCGACGTGCAGGGAGGTGTATGGGACTCTGGTTTTGCAACCACACAACCAAGCAGGCTCGCAACAACATAGAGTAAGTAGTCATGAGGGGGGGATGTCCCCAGGTCGAGCGACCCATGTGTTGGCTTGTGCCAAGCCCCCGAGCATGTCGAGGGGGGGGGGGCAGTAGACTTTGGCCCTCGGGTCTTTCGACCCTTGTATTGGCTTTTGCCAAGCCCCTGAGCATGTCGAGGGGGAGGGCATATGACATGGAAGAGAAAAGGGGCAGAGCTCATGACACAGCGGATGATTGCTTTAATTAATATTTATTGAACTGAAAATACAAAGACGGAGAATACATAGCTGTAATGAAAACTATTCTACGGATAGAATCGACGAAGGTGCTCCACGTTCCATGGGTTAGGTACTCCTTGCCCGTCGCCCCACTGGAGGCGGTATGTAGACGAGCTGATAACTTCTGTGACGATGAAGGGTCCTTCCCAAGGGGCGGACAATTTATGCATGCCGTCGGTCTTCTGGATGCGTCTTAAGACTAGGTCGCCAACATTGAAGGAGCACTCCTTGATGTTGCGATGATGATACCGACGGAGTTGCTGGTCGTGGCGGGGCCTCATGATGGCTGCCACTCTTTGCTCCTCAAGGCTATCGAGGTCGACACGACGGGTTTTCTCGGCTTCACCTTCTTCGTAGAACTGTATACGTGGAGCTCCAAAGGTGACGTCGGTAGGTAGGATGGTCTCTGAGCCGTAGACCAGGAAGAAGGGCGAGAAACCCGTAGCAGAACTGACTTGGGTCCGCAGACCCCAGATGACGTGTGGTAGCTCGGCTAACCATCGGGAAGCGTAATTTGAAGCGTCGTCAAAGATACGATCTTTGAGAGCTTGTAGAACCATGCCATTGGCACGTTCGACCTGGCCGTTGCACCGAGGGTGGGCGACCGAAGAGTAGTAAACATCAATCATGCTGTCCTGCCAAAAATCCCAGAAGGCAGACCCTGTGAAGGCCGACCCGAGGTCGGTGATGATTCTGTTGGGCACACCGAAGCGATGTGTAATCTCCTGGATGAATTTTGCCGCTTCTTTCGACGTGACCTTAGCGACAGGTCGGACTTCAATCCACTTGGTGAATTTGTCAACGGCCACAAGGATGTGCTTGTAGCCGCCTGGAGCGGTTCTAAATGGTCCTATGGAGTCGAGGCCCCACATGGTGAAGGGCCATGATGCGGGAATTGTGCGCAGGATCTGGGCTGGCAGATGCTGCTGTTTGGCAAAGAATTGGCATCCTTTGCACCTCCTTACGAGGTCTTTGGCATCAGTCATGGCCGTGGACCAGTAGAAACCAGATCGATAGGCTTTGCCGACCAGGTTGGCCGACGCTGCGTGGCAGCCACACTCGCCACCGTGAATCTCAGCAAGGAGCTGAAGACCTTCTGATTGCAAGATGCATTTCATCAAGACGCCAGTAGAGGCAACTTTTCTGTAGAGGTCGTTTCTGATCACGACGTAGTTAGCACTACACCACATGATGCGTTCGCGTTCTGCTTTGTCTTCTGGAGCTCGCTGGTCGAGTAGAAAGGCTAAGAAAGGCTCGCGCCAATCATCCTCTTTTTCCGTCATCAGCGCGTCGCGGGGAGGTGCTGGGTCTAGATTGGACTGACCTTGGTCTGGATTGTCCGGATCCAGTATCTTGATCGACGGCTTGCGTAGGTCTTGGACGAACACACCTGCCGGGACTAGAGCTCTCTTGGAGCCTAGTTTAGACAGTACGTCGGTGGCCACATTGTTGTTGCGTGGCACATGCTGAAATTCGATTCCCTCGAAGTGGCCTTCGAGTTTACGGATTTCAGCGCAGTAAGCGTCCATTGTGTCTTTCACACAATCCCACTCCTTGTTGACTTGCTCAATGATGACCTTGGAATCGGCATATGCCAGTAGTCGCTTGATGCCAAGGGACACTACGATATGGAGCCCGTGAATTAGAGCCTCGTGCTCAGCTCCATTGTTGGAGGCTCTCCCTGAGGAGAGATAAGTAGCACTCCTGCTCCTACGCCTTCGAGGTTAAGGGCACCATCGAAGTACATCACCCAGTGTTCAGGCCGCTCTGTGGGAGGGGGCATCTGGATTTCTGTCCACTCTGACATGAAGTCAGCTAGGATCTGTGACTTGATCGCCTGCCGAGGGCAGAACTCGATGTCGAACTCTCCAAGCTCCACCGACCACTGGATGATGGGGCCATTGGTGTCGCGGTTGCAGATGATCTCCCCTAGCGGGAAGGAGGACGGTACCTTGATCTTGTGTGCATGGAAGTAGTGGCGAAGCTTTCTTGACGTGATCAGGAGTGCGTAGAGCAACTTCTGAGGTTGTGAATACCGTGTTTTAGCATCGGCCAGGACCTCGCTCACGTAGTACACAGGTCGTTGAACAGGGTAGACCTGCCCTTCTTCTTCTCGTTCGGCAACGAGAACCGTGCTGACCACATTAGTGGTGGTGGAGATGTAGAGGAGGAGCGTTTCCCCCGGTATGGGTGGTGTCATGATCGATGGTGTGATTAAGGACTCTTTGAGAGCCTCGAAAGCCTTCTGCGCTTCTTCGTCCCATACAAACTTATCCGCTTTCTTCAATAGTTTGAAGAAAGGTAGACCTTTTTCGCTGAGTTTGCTGATGAAACGACCTAAGGCCGCCATCATACCTGTAAGCTTCATGACGTCTTTCTTGCAAGATGGCCTGGCCATGTTGCGGATTGCGTCGACCTTGACGGGGTTAGCTTCGATGCCTCGGTGCCCGACCATGAAGCCCAGGAGCAACCCAGAGGGGACACCGAAGACGCACTTGCTGGGGTTGAGTTTCCATTGGTAGGTACGGAGATTGGAGAAAGTCTCGGCGAGGTCGGTGACGAGCTAATCTTGTACGGTGGTCTTGACGACCACGTCGTCAACGTAAGCTTCCATGTTCTTCCTGATCTGGGACTTCAGACACTTCTGTATCGCCTTCTGGTAGGTGGCGCCAGCGTTTTTGAGGCCAAAGGTCATGATCTTGTAGCAATAGATGTCGTTAGGCTTTATGAACGCCGTCTTGTTTTGATCGTCGGGGTTCAGGGCTATCTAGTGATATCCTGAGTAGCAGTCGAGGAAGCATAGAAGGACGCTACCAGCCGTGGAATCCATGACTTGGTCAATGCGAGGAAGAGGGAAGGAATCTTTCGGGCAATGCTTGTTGAGGTCGGTGTAGTCGATACACATCCTTAATCCACCAGTTTTCTTGGGTACAAGGACCGGGTTTGCGAGCCAAACCGGGTGTTTACACTCTCAAATGAATCCTGTAGCTAAGAGGTTACAGACTTCTACTTCTATGGCTTGCTTTCTATCTTTTGCAAATCGCCGGAGCTTTTGCTTGATAGGTCTTGCTGTCTTGCTTACTTCAAGGGTGTGCTCAGCCAGCTCCCTAGGGACACCGGGCATGTCAGACGGGCTCCATGAGAAGATGTTAGCGTTGTCCCGGAGAAAACTGGTGAGCGCGAGTTCCTATTTGGGATCGAGGTCGGCCCCAATAGTGACTTCCTTAGATGCGTCGGGTAGGCCGAGGCAAACCTTCTTCACCGCGGGACTTGCGTCCAATGCGGTGGTCGTACGTTTCTGCTCTGGCACCTCCAGAGTTGTTTGATCGATCTTGGCGGTCTGAGCAACCATGACGGTAGCTGCGGCTTTACATGCAGACACCTTGGTGAGGTCGACGGTGTCACTCTCGCATTTGTAGGAGACAAGGATGTCGCCGTAGACGGAGAGGATCTCGTTTGGTGCTGGCATCTTCATGATGAGGTAGGTGTGATGCGGGATGGCCATGAATTTGGCCATCATGGGTCGACCAAGGATGGCGTGATAGGAGGAGCGGAAGTCCGCGACCTTGAATGTGAGGTACTCCGTCCGGAAGTTGTCTTCTTTGCCAAATGTGACCGGCAGGCATACACGACCTATGGGGTATGCAGCCTTGCCGGGCACGACCCCATAGAAGGGTTCGTCGCAGGCAGTCATCTTGGAGAAGTCGAAGTCCATCTTCTTCAGTGTTTCGGTGAAGATGATGTTTAAGCTGCTGCCTCCGTCGACGAGTGTCCTAGGTAGGAAGGCGCCGTCCACTATGGGGTTTATGACCAGGGGGTAGGTCCCGGGGTCGGGTATGTGCACCCAGTGGTCTTTCCTGGAGAAGGTAATGGGGAACTCTGACCACCGCAAAGGTTGTGGAGTTTCGGTGTTGACTTGGCCGATCTCCCTTGTGTTCGATCGTTGCTGTTTGTTGCTCTTGACTGCTTGGCGGCCACCGATGATGAAGTTGATCTATCATTTGGCGTTCTGGAACACGCCGTTGGGGTTGCTTGGTTTAGGTGGGGGTGGAGGAGTTGGCTCCTTACGACGGTTGTCGTCGTTCTTGTGGTCGTCGTAGCGGTGACGATCGTCACGCCGGTCGTCGCGGCATTCATCACGGTGATCGTCACGCCGGTCATCGCGGCGATCGTCGCGGTGGTAGTCATCACGTCGATCATCACGTCAGTCATCACGGCGATAATCACGGGGATCTCTATCGTCACTGCGACGGTAAGATCATCGGACTCGGTAGTCGCGTCGATCAGGTCAACGGTTGCGGTTGTCGTAGCGGCGGCCGCTATTCTGGTCATCATTGTTGCCGCTCTTGGTCTTCTTTGGCTCCGGGGGTACGCCTAGGGCACGCTTTAGCTGCTCGCACTCCCTCATGGTATGCTTGGCGTCTCGATGGAATTGACATATGTCGTCTAGTGTACAATTGAAGTCACCTTCAAGGAAGGTGGAAGGTCGTGGAGGATCGGTTGCATAAACCTCGCCAGATCACTTGCGCGACCTGTCGCCGCCGTCGTGGTTGTCTCCCTTGAAGTCGTGCACCATCGCGTCTTGGGTATCGACGAGCTTGTCGACATAAGCTATGAGGTCGGCGATGGTGTCGGCGCCGGCTTCGTGGATCTTCTCAAAGAGCTTGAGGTTGGTTACCCCCTTCTTGTAGTAAGCTATGATGTCTTCATCCTTGACACCAGCGAGGGTGTTGCGGTTCTCGAAGAAGCGGTTGGTGTACTCTCAAAGGGTTTCGTCGTGCCTCATCCGTACCTTAGCGAGGTGGTGGGTGTTGCCGGGGCAGTTGTAGGTCGCTTGGTAGTTGGTCATGAAGAGACGTGATAGGGTAGCCCACGAAGTGATGCACTCCGCAGGGAGGTTATCGAGCCACAGGAGCGGCGCTTGACCCATCACGAGAGGAAAGTATCCAGCCATGTGGTCTTTGTTGCCCCCTGATGCGCGAGCAGCGATGCTGTACATCTTGAGCCAAATACTTGGGTCGGAGTGACCATCGTATTTTTCGATGGCTGGCTTGAAGTCTTTTGGGTATCTGATCGTCCTGAGACGTCTCAAGAATGCCGGAAAGTTGTTGATTGCTCCAGCGCTGGATCCTGCAGCGTAGATTGACGGGATGATGTAGAGGTCATCGGGAGGACCGTTGTCTTGGTTGTACTGGGCACGTCGTAGAAGTTCACGATCGTGCATCTCTCGGAGCTCTGTTGCTTGGATTGGGTTGTTGGCATTGAGGGGATCAGGGGCCCCATTGTCGCGGTCATAGTTGGCACGTCGCTCTAGCTCTGCTTCATCTCGTATGGGCTGGCGCTGATTGCTCCTGGCGCGCGTAGCTGGAGGAGGCTGAGCTCTGGCGTTCTGTAATGCATTACCAGCGGCGTTCTGCTGCTGGACGCCAGCATTATTGGCGACGTTGTTGGCAACGTTGCCAGCAGCATTAGCAGCGGTGTTGGCAGCGTTAGCTGGTGGGTTGGCTGCTGCGTTGGCAGCAGCGTTGGCCGGCTGCACCACTTCGTTCTCACCACCTCCCTCTTCAGCCACGGGCTGAAGGGGAGCATCGTCGTTACGGTGACGACGGCGGGGTCGCTCCGACCTACTCCTGGAGTAGGAACTTGAAGCCGATCTGCTGTATCCCGGACCTCTTTCTTCGACCTGAGCGGTGGCAATACGGATATGAGCTTGTAGACGTCGAGTCGCGGAGTATTTCCAAGATGGCCAAGCTCGGCAAGAGCCGCGCCTAGATTGGCTTGAGGCGAGTTGTAGACTTCGTGGCCATCTTGCTCAAAGTCCCTCAGGAGGTCTCTGGCACGTAGGCGATGATGACGAGGTTCATCTTGATTCTGCTGTTGCTGGGGAGCCGCAGGGGGAGGTCCTCCGTTGCCTGCGGGTTGGCCGTCGGCACCAGGTACGACGTTGCCCGCGGGCTGACCCGGGGCTTGGTGTTGGACAGCTGCTGCAGCTGCATCTACTTCCTGCTGACGGCGCACAGCTCATGCAGCGTTAGCGTTCTCACGTTGTTGGCGTTGCTCGTCCGTCTCGCCTGCTTGAGGTGGTACGTCGACGGAGACCACAAGCACTTCCCGATCCGGGATCTCGAAGATGTCACCCGGGTTGTTGGGGGAGATGGTCGTACGAGCGATCTGAAACGCGAGGCAGTCCGGGGATGGCTCGCTGTTGATCTGGCGGCGATGAGCCGCGACGAGGGGTCGTCGAAGCTTCTTAAGCACACGGCACTGGCGAGCCGTGTGTTTGGAGTCCTCGTGGACAGGGCAGGGGTCGTCAAGGTGACCTCTGCAGTTTCCATGATGTGGGATCTTGGGTCCAGATTCGATCTGGATCTTCCTCTTCATGTAGCGAGATGCTGCATGAGCTGCGTTCCGCAGGCCGAGGGGCATGCAGGGCGAAGGTGGAGCTGTCCTGCGAGAGCGCTTAGCGCGCTCACAGACCTTGATCATGTCGGAGAGCATGCCTTCGACGCGATCGAGCCCCGCGATCAGGTCGCAAGGAGTGGGTGGGTGGGTTTCTGCCAGCAGATCGGATTCGGCTTGCTGGTTGGAGGAGACCGCATTGCTCTCGATGACGAGGCAGGCGGCTGGAGCGGTGGATTCCGCCGGCATAGAGCCGAAGCAGATGTCGACGGGATTGGCGAGGATGTCCGCCATGCTCTCAGGGAAGATGACGCCGCTTGGAGAAGCCATCAAGTTGCACGAAGAACCCTGATTTCCCCCTACCTGGCGCGCCAACTGTCAGAGGTTTAGATCTCGACAGCCCACAGGGGGGTTAACCCCAGTGGTTTATTTGTTCGGCGAGGTGAAATCTAGGGCTAAGAACTCGAAGGTTGCGCACGAGCACATGGAACACAGAGAACACGACGAGTTTATACTGGTTCAGGCCTCCGGAGAGTAAAACCCTACGTCCAGTCGTTGGTGTAGATTGCTTGAGGATTGCATGATTGTACAAGGGGTCGCCCTGCCCACCTTATATGGTCAGCGGACAAGGTCGGTTCCCAGACTCCTGGTCGGTTACGACCAGGACACCTAAGTCTAGCTGATTACAACTATTGCCATATACGTCGATCTGCCTTGTCGAAATCCACTGTCATCTTGTCTTGTACGCCAAGTCTCGAAGTCGTTACGGATAAGGTCGTCTGGAATCTTCTGGAAGGTCTTTGGGAGGTCGTGTGGGCCACCAACTAGGTCGGTTGGGCCCACTGTCAGGTCGGCGGGTCTCCTGGTAGGCCGGACCCACCTGTCAGGGACGGCCGTGAGCCTGGTCAGTGGGGACCCAGGGGTACCCATGTCTCACACCGGGCCAAAGGGGGTGATCACGATCGACACCAAGTTCCAACACGCCTACGAGTGCGATGCTGAGTGCTTCCAGTTCGCAGAGGCGCTCATGCGCTCCGAGAAGATGGCCACGGGAACTCCGACTGCGAACCGCGACAGCGACGTCACGATGGTCGAATCGGCCTAGATCAGCTACGTTGTCTCTACCCTTGCAATAGTACCATGTACTGTCTTATGCTTATGATGAATAAAAGTGCCAGCGCTTTTTCTGTTTTTTCACATCATAAGTACAACTTTCCAGAAAAGTTCTTTCGGTGTGAGCGAACTTAAGCAACAAACCATTTTATGGTCCTCGACCTAAAATCCTCTGTTGCACGGGGGCTCCATCCAGGGGCACGATGCCCCTCCTTTTAAAACAAAAAGTTTTTCTTCCGAAAAAGCTTTTCGAGAAACGCTACACTAACTCAAGAGCAGAGAGGAAGGAACCAACAACCGTCTGTCTACGCTCGGCCAAGTACTGACGCCCCCGCGGCTATACGTACAAGGTTCCACGAGCTACGTCCGGATTGGTTAGGTCGACTTCCTTCCTCTGTTTCTAAAAGTTCAGTGGCAAGTGTTACCTCGACCTCTCTTTTCTTAAAAAAGTAGCTCGATGCCTGACCTATCTGAACTCTCTAAAGGAAGCTCGGGGGTTGCAAACCTAAGGGAACCCCCACGCGACTAAGCCCGGTCAACGCCCTCAAGCCCCTACGCTCCGGCAGCTATGGGACAGGGCAAGACCAGCGACGTCCTATGGGTAACCTTACCGGCCTAAGGACCCTAAGTTTCTCGACGAGGGGAAAGAAAGAGGGACCGAGCATCAAACATAAAAGAACAGCTCCATCACTTAAGGAAGAAACTTGTAGGTTATTTATAACAGCAAGCCACCAGTGCTACTAAACTGTTTTCTCCTGATCAGTGCTCGTCATTGAGCCATCCCAGGTCCTCCATAGCGGCATCAGCCACCCTCCCGACGAACTCGACACACCCCGCCAGGATTTGGGGGTAACGGTGGTCCTCGTACCCGGGAGCCCATCCCCCTCTGAGCACCTCGCGATCCATGTCGGGGTAATGCGAGAGGAACATGGCCATGGCTCGATGAACCAACTGCCGAGCCATAGCCACGCCCCGTTCGCGCACGACGCCACCGTCCATCTCGAGGCACTCAATCAGGGACGGCCCTTCGCCAACACTGATGCCCTCCAGAAGCTCCACGACGGCTTGGGTAAGGGCCCGGTGAGTCTCCTCCCTTTGCAGAAGAGTCATCCGGGTCGCGGCTGTTGTCGGCGATGACAACTGGAGCATCGCAGCCCTCTCTGCGGAGAAGGAAAGGGTGAGAAACACGTCGACAGGAGGCACCAACGGGATGAGGCATAACCGAAGCTCACCTGTCGAGCCGTCGGTAAGCAACGACACAAGCGCCACCAGCTCCTCCTGTTTGGCGATGGTCTCATTCATCCAGGAGGCGTCAGCTGCTTGCTGATCCTGCAACGTGTGAAGCTCCGAACACGCAGCTACGACAACAACAATCACAAGTAAGCTCGTCAGCCAACAAGCATAAGCGTGGAACCAGGAGTCTGCGCCGAAAGATCAGCTTACTGGTCAGCTCCCTGTCGCGATCACTGGCGACCACCAGCAGTTACCTCCGGACGATGTTAAGCTGGTCCCGTAAGGAGGCATTCTACTCCCGGGCAGCCTCCAGTTTACGGCCGGAGTCGGTCGCGGCTTCCGTCGGCTCAGCCACCCGCGTCTCCAGGGCAGCCTCCGAGTCACCTCCTGCGCAATGGCGCTGGAAGCGGCCCGCAAATCCTCTGCCTGCTGCAGGGCCTCGGCCAGCTTCGCCGCGATGGTCGCCTTCTCCCCTTCAACAGCCGCCAACAGCTCCGCCGACGATGAACGAAGGACCGCCAGCTTGGCATCCTTCCGCTCCACCTCCGCCTGGAGAGCACCAATCGCTTTCCAGTGCTCGGCCTGCTGACGGATGAACTAGGACCTGGCGCCACTGCGCACCACAAACCCCTGTCCAAGAAGCAGCTCAACAAAGAGCAACAATGAGAAAAGTCAAGCGGAATCAATCGAGAAGGACACAAGGCAAGGGACATACCATGGCAGCGGCGGCTACTTCCTCAGCCGAAGCCGCCTGGCAACGGATCACGCGTCCGAGCCGCTCGGCCGAGGTGCACTCCTCTTCATTATCAATGTCAAGCAGCACCTGGCTTGGGTCATCGCGGGCAGCAATTTGCGGCCTGTGACAACAGGTCCCGCCACCGGAAACAGGCACCAATGCCCCCCGGAGCTCATCTGGTGCACCAGCACCAGAGCCATGGCGAGAGGACGGCGCGACGACGGGAGAGGGGTCGGAGAGCGGCACGAACGCCACGTCCTCCACGTCCTCTCCTCCAGTCGCCATGTCGCCCTCCCCCTGGCGACGCGCTCTGGCGATGAGCCCCACTCTGGGTCTCGGAGGTCGGCAGGACTCCCGCGACTGGCGTGGCCATAACCGGGTCCTCCGGTGTGGAAGTCGTCGGGTCCATCCCGGCAACGGCCGCGCCCCTAGAAGAGCAAACAGGGGGGACACCAGACGCACCAACCCCTGAGGCGCCCCCGTTGGTGGCGGCGTCCCGGGCAACCTCCAGGGGATCAGGCTGTCACACCCAATTTTAAAGGCAAAACCAGATGCATAAATTACATGTGCGCCAGGATCAAAGTTACACACATGTAATGACGTAGTGAATACCACAACACAGTGCCAAAGCATAAAAGAGAGTATTACAACCATTACATGCCGATTGTCTCATAAACGAACCATCAGAGCGTATAACTAGCAGCGGATCTTCAAAAGGGAACTCCACAGGCAGTTGACCGGTGGCACGTACGCCTTGAACTCCTCAAAAACCTCCAAGTCTGAGCAGCAATCCGAATGGTGTAGATGCAATATAAATAAACAACAAGCGTGAGCACATGCCGTACTCAGCAAGGGGAAAAACATATATAACATGCAAGGCTTTATAAAGTGGAAGGTTGACAGGCTACAAGCAGTTAGCACTTTTAGTTGGTCAAGTTTTATTAAGCCACTACTTACTAGCAAATGTAAGTTTATACCATCCCACAATTAATATGGAGCAACAACAACATAAATAAGATAACAACAATTTATTCTCCATCTTCAAGTAATTTAATCATGTGAGGGTCCAGGTCGCTCTTGACCGTGAGCACGGCTAATCGATTGGTTTTACACTCTGCAGAGGTTGAACACTTTCACCACAAGTCGCGTAAAAGCTCCGAAGAACTTTAGACCTAACCACGCGATGCTGATCAGGCACCATACCACACTACCGAGGTGTGGCTGCATAGAGACACTACGAGGCCTTTACAAAGATTCCCTAATAAGTGGTAACCCACTAAGGTTTCCCCATAAGGGGATGAACCCTCCCCCAAGTGGCGTACCACTCGGCTGGACAAGCCATCGCACAACCTATGAGCCCCTTACCCTTTCGGTAAGATTACCCCAAACTAGAGTCTCTAATTAATTGGCCAAGTCAGAGCCATGTGGAATGTGGTTGTACTGTTTTCCTGGGTGGTTCTCCATGTTCCGATTAACAACTATGGTCTTGCAATTAATTCATCACATATCACATAGGAACATAGAGTAAAGGTAACCATGTTATCATTACCAACCCAGTTGAGCATGCTAAGCATCATCTACCATCAAGATTAATTAATCAACCCAGTTACAAGGCAAATGGTCAAAAGAAACTAGGCATAGTCCTTAATAGGAACCCGTCAAAATTAATGCGAGCAATAAAGTAAATACAGTGATTAAATGCATATTTATATAGGATAAAGCGGGTATGACCAAGGACACTTGCCTTCCTCACAATCCCGCTGCTGCTCAGAGTCTTCAATCTCTTGTTCGTCAGATTCTTCAAACACCATGTTCTCTACGCATCACACATTCACATGCAAGAGACAATACAATAAAATAAGAAAACAATTCACCAATCATTTCAAACAGAAACAAAAGTTGCACTAAACTAATCTACTCGTCGAGACGAACACATGGATATAAAGGACACTAAAAACGGAGCTAGAACGCAAAAGATACGAGCCAAACAAGGTTGAGGGGCTTAACTGCAGAGAAACTAGACTTCCAGGGGCCTAACTGCGAAAAATTGGACTAAAACCTAATTACTTTTAAACTGCAAGGGACCTCGGGTGTAAAAACAAAAGAGTTCAGGGTCTCCTTTGAAAAACGTGTATGGCTGACCGGTACTCACCGGTTTGACCTGGGGCTAGATCGAATCTGGGCCGTCGAATCCGGATCGGACGGCCGGCAGCACCTGGACGGCAGAGCGCGGCGGCGATAGGCGGCGCACGGCGGCAAGCGGCGGTGACTCACCGGAATTTGCTCGGAATCGAGCGTCAGGCCACCGTTTGAGACGCGGTTTGGCCCTATAGCAAGCTGAGGTGATGGCGAACTCAAGCAGGGGGTCCAAACGAGCGGAGAGGCGATGAAGACGACGCGCAAACAGACGAGGCGGAAGGCGGCGGACTCGCACGGTGCCGTCGAGCTCGTGCGCTCGAAGACGTGCACGGGAGCGATTGGGGACTCCACCAGCTGCTTCCTCACCTTCCCGCGGAGCTTCGGGCGGTCACCTCGATGTCAGAACGGCAGCCGCAAGGGAGATCGACGGCGGCGGCGCCGTGCTAGGGTTTGGAGACGGCGGCGGCTCGGGAGCTCGGGTTTGGGTGAAAAAGGATAGGGAAGGGGGGTGGCGGCGGGTCTTATAGGGAGGCAGGGACGTCCTGGAGCGCGGGCCCGAGGCCAAGACGGCGCGCGAGGCTGGGGACCGGCGCCTGGTCGCACACGGGTGCGGCTCGGGGTCCGGCCGGAGGTCGGGGATGACCGACGGGCCCCACTTGGCAGCGACTGGAGGCAGGGGAGGCGCAAACGGGCCGATGCTGGGCCGAAAGGACAAACTGGGCTGCAGAGCTGAGCTGCGCGCACGCATGCGATAGAGATTAGGGAGCGTCGCCGAACTTCGGAAGATGGGCCGCGCAAACAGAGGAAAGGAAAGGGGTGCGAGAAAGAGAAAAGTTTTTAACATTTTTTTGAAAAAGACTCAACAAAATGAATTCAAATATAAATTCGAATTCAAGCAACCAAAAACAATGCTCCAGCATGCATGCAACATTAAACTCCTATGGTTCATTAATTTAATTAAGAAAAAGAATTAAATGCCTAGAAAATTGAATAAAACCTTAAAAACCTTAAGCATGAGCATTGTTGCTAGCAAAATTTTAATAAAGGCATAATGTGAAATTTAGGGTGTTACACAGGCCCCCCGGCGGCGGCGGCAACGTCCGACACCCTCGCGCGGTAGCCCGCCTCCGCGCTCGAGAGCTGCTGCCGCAGCTTCGCCTCAAGCGCTGCTAGCGCCTCCGCCGACGGCGGAGCGCCAGACGTCGTGACGCCAAGCTGGCGGAAACCGTCACTGGAGCTATCACTCTTCCGCGACGTCTCCCCGGCACCCTGGCCGACGGAACCCTTCTCCTCCAGCGGCGCCATCGGAGGGACTTCGGGAGCCTCCTACAGCGCTGCTGCAGCCGACGCCGCCACGACAACTTTCCGCACGTCATGGCACTGAGACTTCTCCGGCGCTAGCACGAGCGTCCGGCCGCTGGGAAGCGTCCTGAAAAGACGGAGAACTCAACACCGGAGTCGCTGAGCAATCCTAAACCAGGGAAGAGACCAAGGCTCACCTCGCCGCGAGGACCCGAGCCTTCTTGGGCTCCGACAACGGCGGCCAGAACGAGGACCGCTTGCCGCACGACGTTGCGGGACGGTCGCTCCGAGGAGAAATCGCCTCCTCGTCCCGTCGCCGCTCAGATGCGACTCCCGTGGCCGCAAACGAAAGAGACGACGAGGAACGCGCCTCCTCAGCCAGCGACATCGGCGCAGGAGGCCGGTGCGTCAGGCGCTCTCGCGAGGATGACCGTGACGTGGGAGAGGCCGAGGCGCGACTCCTCTCCTCCCGGGACGGGTCGCCACGGCAGGCCGCCGCCCCACGGTCAGCACGATTAGGCCGCTCCGACGGCGACTCGCGGGCGTGGTCCCCGTGACGGTCGCATCGGGAGGAAATGTGTGGCGCCCTGTCACGAGCGTCGTCACCCCCCAGCGCACCTCAGGAGGTCCCTGAGTGGTGGAGGCAACAACGATCGGTCGATGCGGGACCCCCGAGGTCGACGACGAGCAACCCTCGGTCGGCTCCCCCGTCCAGGGCGTCGCGGCCGTAGTGACTTTCTCATCATCGTCATCCTCATCAGAGGAACCAGGGGGCGGCTCCCGATCTTCGTCGGAGGAAATGTCTTCATCCCCGGCTCGCCTCCGCTTCGCCCGGGCATCTCTCCGGCTGCGCTTGGCGACCTCCGCGACTTTCCATGCCTCATGGCGGTCTTTCCGTTTCTTGAGCTTGGCCGCGGCGATGCGGTTCCGCGCACTCTCCTCCAGTTGCGTGGCGCGAGCCTGTGTCACGGTCCAGTTCCCAGCCTGCAGAAACCGCACATCAGCTGCGGAGAAAGAAGGATGGGGGAGAACAAGACGGAGGAATCAGAGGCAGACTCACCAGAACCACCGTGCCCGCATCCAGAAGCATCGGAAGCAGGTCAGCTGGCGGCCACTCGGGGCCGCCGGGGACGGCCTGCCGGACCCACCTCCGGACCTCGCCCATCGAGGGAAAGGGGTCGGCGGTCACGGTCCCCGTGAACGGGGCCCAGTCGGCGGTCATCTCGAACAGGCGAAGGGGTCGTCGCCGCTATGGCACGATCCCCCTCGCGAGGTAGCCGCCAATCACGGCTGCAAGATCAACACCGTGCCCCTGTAGTGCCTTGAGCGCCTCAAGATACCCAGAAAGCAGCTTCTGGTGATCTTTCTTCAGAGGCCCGTCCGACCAGGCCTCCGGAGTCACGTCGTAGTAGCCACTGGTGTATGCCGGCAGCGAGCACTCAGGGTCGTTTCTGAGATAGAACCACTCCGAGTGCCACCCGTTGTTCGAGCTGGTCAGGGAGTCGGCCAGGTACTCCGACGACCTGTTCCGCTTCAGTCGGAGGGCGGCGCACCTGATCGTCGCCAGCCTCCCCTCATCCTTCAAGCAGACGAACCCGAAGAGATAGCGGAAGAGGTGCCAATGCGCCTCCACACCGAGATATCCCTCACACAGCGCCTCAAATGCCACCAGATGCTGGACGCTGTTGGGATTGAGGTGCTAGAGCTCGAGGCCATAGGTCCGCAAAACGGCACGGATGAACCATCCAGCCGGCACCGAAAATCCACGCTCGTGAAAGGTGACGAAAGAAACGACATACCCCAGCGGGGGCTATGGGAAATCTTCAAGCCTGGGCTTGATCCACTCCCGCACGTCGGTCAAGCGCGGAAGCAGCCCCACGTCGGCAAGTCCGGTCAGTTTCGCAAGGGAGACGGTGGAGCGCTGCCAGTTTGACATCACCGCACGCGGAGGAGACCAGAAACAAGCAGCGGAAGGCTTGGATCTACTAACCAGGCGGCGCACTAGGTCGGGAGGCGCGTGCGCAAGAAGGGAGAGACAAAAGAGAAGAATGGGATCGCAATCGACCCCCGCCACCACGACTTGAATGGGGAAACGCGGGCCGGTTGGGGCAATTCACTGCTCAGGCCCACTTGGAAGGAGCGAGGAAGTGCCCCGCCCCTGCTCTCTCTCTCTCGCTCTCTCTCTCTCTCTCTCTCTCTCTCGTACGTGAATCCTGCCAGACCTGACACCCCGGAAAAAGGGGGCTCCGCCCCAGACGGCGTTCGGCACGCCGACTGCCTGGCTTGGCTGACAAGACGTCACAGGGGATCACGTCAGAAAAGAAGATTCTCCCGACCTAACAAAGGGAACCCGACCTATCGTCATGGTGAAACGGTATAAAGATGACTCCGGCTCCAAGTCGAGGCGCGGCCGCACGGCCCGACCCCGACCTAGGTACGCGCTCAGGCTGGCTGACAAGACAGGCGGACCTGTACGATAAGACGTCGCCAGGAGAACTAGAGTGGCTCGGTGCAGCCACCCGTCGTCGCGCACACAAGCAAGTACACCGAAGATACAAAGGTATCATTCGAAAGGCCACTCGGGCTGAGTTTCATAACAACAGATAAAAAAAGAAGAGGATAAAAGGGGAAGGCACCAATCACGAAGGATTAGCGCCTGCCCCGAGGCACGTGCCTCACTCCGCCGGAGGGTCGGCCTAGCCGGGGGAGTCCGCCCCCTCGGAGGCACCCTCCGACTCGCTGGAGTCGTCCAGGAGGGCCGCCCCCCTCGCCGCAACAGGCCCCCGGTTCTCGAGGAGGGCGTCGATGTCCACCGACGGAAGGATGGCGTCGGCGCCGGTGTTGAAGTACAAAGCCGACAGCTGACGCCTCTGCGGCCTTGTTTCCCTGGGAACCCCACGAGGATCCAGCCGACCCACCGGTCCGGGCTCTGGAGGTTCACGGCGGCGAGGCCGAACGTCGCCCCCTGGTGCACCCCTGTGGTGACCACCGCACGGACACAGTCAGGGAGCGCGCGAAGGCGGTCATATCCCATCGTCGGCTCCAACCGTGTCGCCGCCACGGTGATGCTGGCGGCGTCGTGGAGGTGGCATTTGGCAAGGCGTAGCTCGTCGAGATCCCACCACGCCTGCTCCGCCTCCGCGGTGCGCTGGTTCACCACCTCCTCCTGACCTGCGCGACACCGAAAGGAAAAATCATCGACCGCAAGCAAGAATGCTACGAAAGAAGATAAAGGTGAGACCGAGCAACTCACCGGCAGCCTGGGCGAGCGCGTCCGCCTTGGCGTCCTCCGCCGCCATCAGCACTGACGGGACCCAATATTATGGGTACCTAATAACAGCGATTACGAGCGACTATCACGGCCACGATGGCCTCCGGGGTATTTTTGGTGGTTTTCTGGATTTATTTTCATGCAGGAAAACGGCCACAAAATCAAGTGGTATTCCAGGGTTTATTTCAGTGAAGGAAAACGTCCAGAAATCAAGACTATCTCCTCACGTACACACCTGCCAGGACACTTCCGGCTAGCTGGAAGCCTCCCCGAGTGGTTTTGGGCTCATGCATGCACCAAGAATCAGAGGCATTCATTGCCTGGGCCACTTGCCTGGCTCCTCACGCACACCTGTTGAGCATGCAAGAGCTCGCTCTCTCTCACCCTCTCTCTCCACTCATGTAACCTGCTCCCCTTGGCATATAAAAGGGAGAGCAGGGGTCCTTTCCAAGGGACAGGCTCTGACTTTTTACTTTTTCCTTCTCTCTTCTCCTCGGAGGGAAGGGCTCTCTCATTTTTTTCCTTCTTCTACCTTCAGCCATCCGTGGCTCAAAAGCTACAGAGACTTGGGAACGAACTCCCTCTCTCGCCCATTTCTAACCCCTACTACAAATCAGCGCAAATAACACAGCAGCACAAACTGGACGTAGGGTGTTACTCTCTGGAGGCCTGAACCAATATAGATCCTGTGTGCCCCCCTGTTTGCGCAACCGTCCGAGGCCCGGCACGCAATCCGAGAAATTATCTGTCGGCGGTTACAGAACCCCGACAGTTGGCGCGCCAGGTAGGGGTCTGTTGCGTGTCACGAGGTTTCTTCAGGTCTCGGGAGGCCAACTACGACTACAATCAGCAGCGACCCTGGCACCACCGACGACGACCGGGGCGAAAACCACTCGGAAGAACAATTACAAGCTACTCAAAGGATGCTGCACCAGGGCCCAAGCAACTCAACACGGCCTCTCCTCCGACCACCTCGAAGCGGCCCGGCGCAGCACGGCAGCGCGCCGCATCCCCCGCCTCGATTCGGCCCGACACGGTGCCTCGTCTCCTTCGCCTCGGCCCCGTCTCAGCGACATGACGACCCGACGCAGGATATCCTGCGGCGGCCTCTCAACTTTTCTTCACAAGAGTGAACCATCATCACCCGCTTCAGGAATCCGAGATTTGGTTTTCTTCTTTTATTTTCTCTCTCTCCTATTGATTCACGCAGGAAGAAAAAACCAAATCAGCCTCTTCCAGTCGCAAGAGCCAGCAGCGGCAGGCAGCAAGCAGCGAGCCGTAAAATCCTCACGCAGCACGCCACCACCCACCGTGGCCTGTGCCGCGCAGGCCCCGCCTCGTGGATGCCGTCGGCCTGGCTTGGCCGCGCCTGGAGAGCAGCGGAGCTCGACGAGGGGAGGAGCCAGTCAAGATCCCGCGCCGCCGATCGCTGCCTCTCCTCCGGATCTCCACTCCGCTGCTCTCCATCTCCCTGATTCAGCCCGTGGATCCCAGGGGCTGGTGGATTGACTCGTATGTTTGCGCGAGATGGCCGGCCGTGCAGCCCTCCGCCGTCTCCGCCACGCCGTGGCCGACGACGTGGCTCACCGGCGCCTCCCGCCGCCGCGGCCAGCGCGCGAGCTCGCTCCATCACCACCCTCGGTGCTACGGCCTCCCGGGACGGCCGCAGATGACCAGCGGGCCGCTGCGACCTCCTAGACGACTCCGTCGACGCGCCCTGCTCCGAGCCTGCACCAACGGCCAGCGGCCCTGCCCCAACGTGGCAGCACGACGTCCACTGACCCGACTACGACACTGTAACGCGGCTTGCGGCGTGTTTCTTTCCGACGACCGGCGACGCGCGCGCGGCCTCCGTGACCACCTCCACCTCGAGCGACGACGCAGCGCCGCAGGTCTGCGCTCCTCCTCCTCGGGACACGCCGCGGCTCGGTGCCCACGCCCCTCTTTCTCAAACAGCGAATCAACGCGGGCCCGCCAACGGTGACCCGGCGCTCGCAGCTCGCTCCTCCTCGGCGACTTGACACGGCCTCCGCGACGCGACCTCCTCCTCTCCGGCCGCGGCGGCGACCACGCAGCGACCTCCTGCTCCTCGGGGCGCAGCCCGGTGACCCGGCTGCTTCCTCCACAACTTCGAACCGCTACCAGACGCGGGTCCAGCCGACGGCGGCGGCGCGACGCTCGCGGCCGCCTCCTTCAACACCTCCCCGCGACTCCAGGCCGGGGACGGGAAGACCTGGCGGTGCGGTCGCAGCCCCGCGGCAGGACGTGCGGAGCGAGACTCCGGCGGCGGCATGAGCAGCGCGGACCCCGGCGGCCGGACGAACTCGCTTCCGCATCTCCCCTGCGGCGAGCTGTCCTCCCCTCGGGAGATGCGTTTCCTTTTTTCCTCTTTTTGCAGGATTAGTGCTCGAGCATCATGGCGAACTGCTCACAACTACTCGGAGAGCTCGGGGACCAATGACCACTCGTGCGAATCGGAAACCACTCGGGGTGGGCGGAAACAGGTCGTGCGAGCGGGCTACTCGGGAAAACTGTTCGGGGACAGACAAAACAAGTCGTGCAGACCAAGTCCGCTACCTGTGCGGGGACGGCTTGCGTGCATGCAGCAATCTAGTCGTGCATGCAAGCTACTCGAAGACTCCTACTAGCCAGGCGAATCAAGTACAGGCTCGCATGCATGCGGCATACAACAAAAGAAGGGGCTCGCATGCGGCATGCAGTGTACCACTGGGAACCACAACTACTCGTGCGAGTCGTGAACTACTCGGATGCGCTCTGACTTCCACGGCACGAAGACGCCCTCTACTCTGCCATGGTTCCCGGCGTCATCGGCCACGACGACAACGGTGGCCGCGGCACCGACGGCCGAGACGACGCCAACGGCAACCGCGACCCACCGGCGGCCACGGCCGCGACAACGCCAACGGCAACCGTGACTCTGCCGGCGACGACGGCGGCGGCAGTGACATCCTGGACAGCGGCAGCGGCCTGGCTTTCCCTGTTCTTCTGAAGAAACCGAGCAGCTGCAACTCGTCTCTCCTCCTCCAACCGGCAAATCCTGCTTCCCTTGATTTTCTTCCACCAAATACGATTCCCCATCGAGCAATGTACCGATGGCCACCAATCGAGTAGCAGCTCTACTCTTTTTCCTCCCTACGCAGCAGTCCGACCTGCACGACGACGGAATCCGAGCGGCGCGGGGCTCGACCCATCCGCCGGATGTAGCGTCACGCCGCGCCGTTGGGCCACGGCGCCGTGCCGGTCTGGTTCAAGGTGACGGAGGCAGCGGGCACGCGCCATCAGGTGACGAGGAGAGGATGACGGGCGCTGCGTCGCAAGGAGGAAATGGTGGGCGCCGACGTGAAGACGAGGAAGCAGTGGAGGGAGCCGCGTCGAGTAGCCTCGTTCCGAGGAGGAGGAGGTCGGGAGCTGGGCTGGGCGACCGCCTGCCGCGCCGTGGCGCCGCTCCACCCTTGACCTCCGCGTCGAGGTGAAGGACGGGGGCGTCGAGCTGCCGGCCGCGCCGAGGTGGAATGGGGTCGCCGCGCCGCTCCATCCTTCACCGCCGTAGCCCCTGCCCTGTGCGTTGCCTCGCACACCGTTGTGCTGCCGCGTGCTGCCGCCGTACGAGTCGGCGCTTCAGCCCTGCACAGATAGGAGATGGAAAAAAAGGAAACGTGACCGGCACGGCCGCGAGGGAGTGGCGTCGCGTCGTCGACCGCGGCGAAGTGGAGGAGGCAGAGCACCGCGTCGGGCCCCGGCGTCACATGGCGGGGGTCGAGCGCGCCGTGTTGCAGCGTGACGAGAAGGTTGATTCTGGAGCCGCGCCGGGCGAGAGTACTCGTGCAAGGCGGAAACTCCTCGGAAGGACTTCTCGGAGGAACTCCTCGGAGGGTGTTCTCGTGCGAGGCGGAGAGTACTCGTACAAGGCGGAAGGGACTCGTGCGAACGAGGCTACTCTGAGAAACTCTTCGGGGACGGAAAAACAAGTCGACAAAGCCGCTTCGAGCAATGTGATGGATGGCGGCAAGCCGAGACTGACCACTGCGTAGCCGCTCGTCGTCGTACCTCGTCCTTCCTCACAGGCGCCGCCATCAACAACAACGCCGTCCAATCGACCACCGTGAGCGACACGAAGCTCGGGGGCTGGTCAGGACGGGCCCGGGAATGACGCGCCGACTCCCCCGACGCGAACAGAAATCGAGCTAAGCGTACTTTTAGCACCACTGTTTCTCAGTTATAACACACCCTGGCATGCGTCGCCGGAACAATATCAACGCATATCTTTTTCCTCTCTGACACAAGTCGCTAAAAGTACTCGGGAAGCACACGCCTTAAATCGTGAAACCTCGACCCCACGCCTACACTTCCCACGCGTGCACGCGGCCTGCTCCCTGCGCTACGGATGCGGCTGTCGGGGGTCAGGTGCTTAAACGCAATAGGAACACTTCCCGAGGAAATTAAATAGACTTAAAAGAGTTGGACTTAGATTTCTTGTTGTAAACTGACAAATGCTCTTTCCTCAAAATTGGAATTTGTCGCACCATGTACTGTTGTCCCCCGATTTCCTTTTGCAGGAACACAACCGCAGACTCGGCCCTCGCACTCGGGGGCTGGGGGACGGCGACTACCACCTGGCCCTCACGCTCGGGGGCTAGACGACTACTACTGACGGTCGCGACGACAACAGCGCACTCTTCCGGTGGCCCCGGCGGCTCCTCGCGGCTCTGCGCCCGAAGGTCGGCGCCACGCACCGACGACAGGGAGTTCGAAGGCTGGCCCGTCTAAGGGTTCGACAGCCGCTCCCGAAAACCCGAGCGAGGGGCGGCGAGGGATGGGCCCCAGCGGCCGGAACCCGGACGCACGAGCGTCGCGGGCATCCTGAACTGCGTTCGAGTCTTGATGGAAAAAGAGGTCATGGTTTTTCCCCCCGACGGAAAGGCGACGAGCCGCCGAGCCTAACCGAACGGGCTCGGTAACTAGATGACTTCACCATCAGGAATCTGAGGTCGATCACCAGCTGATCCATTCGGAGCCCGGCGAATGGGGCTCCGAGGCTTCACTCGAACTCACCCGCATGCAGCTCACCGGGTACCGAGGCTCGGCCAACGAGGCAAGCTTCGAAGTCACCCAACCCCTCCTTCCTGACGAAAAGGAAGCGTGAGGGAGACGCAACGAAAAGGGACACCGACTCCCCGACTAGTGCCTCGCGCCGTGCGAGGTCACCAAAAATTCATCTTCCTCCCGCAAACTCAGGTGCAACTACACCCCTAACGAACGATGTTTGACTCTAAAATCGTTAACCCCGCGAGCGAATCTTCGACTCCCCCGCGGGCTCGGGGGCTACATCCGGCGGATGCGCTCGCGCGCGCCCACCGGGAAAATCAAGAACAACACTAACACCAAAACACTCTCGACTGAGCCTGGGAACGAGTCTACAACTCCCTCCCAGGCTCGGGGGCTACTGACGGGACCCAATATTATGGGTACCCAATAACAGCGATTATGAGCGACTATCACGGCCACGATGGCCTCCGGGGTATTTTTGGTGGTTTTTTGGATTTATTTTCATGCAGGAAAACGGCCACAAAATCAAGTGGTATTCCAGGGTTTATTTCAGTGAAGGAAAACGTCCAGAAATCAAGACTATCTCCTCACGTACACACCTGCCAGGACACTTCCGGCTAGCTGGAAGCCTCCCCGAGTGGTTTTGGGCTTATGCATGCACCAAGAATCAGAGGCATTCATTGCCTGGGCCACTTGCCTGGCTCCTCACGCACACCTGTTGAGCATGCAAGAGCTCACTCTCTCTCACCCTCTCTCTCCACTCATGTAACCTGCTCCCCTTGGCATATAAAAGGGAGAGCAGGGGTCCTTTCCAAGGGACAGGCTCTGACTTTTTACTTTTTCCTTCTCTCTTCTCCTCGGAGGGAAGGGCTCTCTCATTTTTTTCCTTCTTCTACCTTCAGCCATCCGTGGCTCAAAAGCTACAGAGACTTGGGAACGAACTCCCTCTCTCGCCTATTTGTAACCCCTACTACAAATCAGCGCAAATAACACAGCAGCACGAACTGGACGTAGGGTGTTACTCTCCGGAGGCCCGAACCAGTATAGATCCTGTGTGCCCCCCTGTTTGCGCAACCGTCCGAGGCCCGGCACGCAATCCGAGAAATTATCTGCCGACGGTTACAGAACCCCGACAAGCACCCTCTCGCCCCCTCGAAGGCGGCCTTGAAGGTGGTGGCGGCCTGCTGCGTAATGGCCAACTCCCCCTCAAGCAGCATGATGCGCCGCCACGCCCCGTCCAGCTCCACTTGGATGCAAGCAGCTGGGTTGGCCCAGAGGTGGGCATCATCGTCGGCAGCAGCCGGAGGCGCGGCGGGCACGGACGGACCCCGCGCCCGAACTCGGAGCCGGCGGGGACAGCGGAGCCACGGCACCAGCCGCGCCACGGGCTTCGAGCCAACGCGCCACTGGCGCACCGTCGCCCGCAGCCTCCTCCTGCACCGCCTGATGGCGCGGGGGCGGCGCCCTCGCCGATGAGTCGAGGGACCCTTCCGCTGGGCGTTTCTCGCTGGCCATCTAAAGAGCTCGGGGCTTGGGAAGACGAGGTCTCTGGCATGGGTGAGGAGCGAGGAGGCAAAGAGGCAGTGCGAGCGGAAGAAGGAAGGAGACGAGAGGTGCGTCCAATCTAAGCCTTCACCAGGGTTTTTATAGCCGCGCCGTGCCCCGTGCACCACGGTTACCCGAAGGTGAGGAGGCGTGCTCTCTCTCCGTTCTCTCTCTCTCCCCCTCTCTCTGCTCATCCGTTTCCCCACTAAACCGCCAGCCTCGGGGCACGACGCCCACTATCCCTGAGGAAGACCAAGAGTCCCCCCCCCGACTTAAAAGACGAAGGCGAACCGCCCAAAGAAATTTAAATCGGACGACAGCATCGACGGGACAAAGAGACGACTGCTTTGGCATTAAACCTTGAGTTCTAAGGTACAAGAGAGCGGCCCAACGGACCGTGAACAAGTATCATAATACAAAACACCACCGGCATGGCGGTGTTGCGTTTCCCGGCAGGTCAGAGTTGGAGGAGCACCTCACTGAGCGGTCGATGCCTCCACCGCGACTACCAACACCCAAGAAGAAGTCCAAGTTCCTGGGCCGCCCCCGAACAAGCTGCTGGTGAAGCATCGCCCCTCCGGGAGCAGCCTCATCGTTGAAGCTTGTTCAGGAGTAACTTGGTGTCCTGCTTCTCCGGCAGCACTCAGCGAAGCAACCCCAGGTGCTCCATGGCATGCAGCAGGAAGCAGCGGTGGCGACGCGGACGCGGAGCGGCGGCTCTCGTCGGCGCTCCCTCTCCTAGCACTCGACCCCCATGTCGCTGCGGGGGCTCGAGCCTTAGGGTAGGAGAGGGCTGCCAAGAGCATGCCTCCCCGATCGCTAAACTCCCATTAACATCAGAAGACTCAAAGGGTGGCACTACACTCAGGGGGACGAACCCCCCACGACGAGACAAGCAGCTTCTTTCTTTCCCTCTCCATATGCCAACCATGCAGTCTCACCAAGACAAAGTAGAGCTCCTTTTATAGGGCAGCGCCCGCCGGACCACGCGAGGGCTGCGGCCGGCCCGGTTTTAGCTTACAAAACAAGCTAGAACAGCCACCCACCCCGCCAGGTGGCGTGGCAGGAATTAAAGACCCGCTGAGACCCGCCATCACATCGGCAGAAGCCAGCCACAGTTCCCCGTGACGCCGGGTCAAATCCCCCGTCCGGCCACGTCAGCCTCAAAAGGTGAGCCGGTACTCGCAGCGGCTAAAATAAACACCCCGCAGCAGAGCCCTTGGCTCCACTGCGGGCTCGGGGGCTACACTCGGTGGGTGCGCTCGCGCGCCCCCACCGAAATCAAGAATAGAAGAAGAAGCTCAACGTCACTGATCCTAAGGGAGAAATTTACTCTTTCCCCCTTAAGCTTGGGGGCTACTGATGAGGGGATAAACTAGGGGTAATCATCTTAACCCCTAGGTCCCCGAAACCATGAAGGCTAATGATGGGCCGCATCCGTGAAGGCCCAACTTCAGCGACCAGCAAGCCAGGCCCAGCTCCACTTTCCCAAAGGCGGCGGCCTGACATCATCTACGAGGCCACCTCGGACCTAGGCGGTCGTCCTAGCTACCTCGACAGATGGCTCCGCCCCGCACGACCTAAGGTTCCTTCCGTCGCAGCCCACCGGCGGGGGGGTCCCAGGCGAGAGCTGCAACGTGGCGTAAGCGACCCCGCGCCGCCCGGGATGTGCAGGAGCAGCAGGGCGGACGGATCTGCGCTGTCAGACGGCCAGGCCATGATGAGATTTTCCCCGGCGTGGGAAGCGGACTACCCCGGCGTCCCATCACCTGGATAATGAACAGTGATGAAGGACAGGCGAATCCTTCGCCCTTAAGGCATCGAACCGCGAGACCCGACCCAGCGGGCATCAGAGGAAAGGTCGGGGCTTGCACAAGAAGCCTTGACCTAGCAAGACCTGCGCAGCTTTAAGTCGGGAGAAGCCACCTTGGAACGGGAGCCGCCGGTTACGCCACCCTACAGGGACTATCGCGGCTAGCACAGCACACGGCGCCAACCGGAGACAAAGGCCCACGGCGTGGCACTGTTCCGGCACTGTTACTGCACTGTAGAAGGACACCATTTTACCATCTTAACCCTTGTACACCAGCCCTCCTCGAACTATAAAAGGAGAGGCTGGCACCGTAAACAGCAGGAGCAACAGAACCGAAAAACACACCCAACAAGGAACCATCGATCACAACACGATCGAGGAGCCCACCACTACTCACACCGAGCACTCGCAGCTCACCACCACATCCAGAGACTTGGGACATCCTCCCTCTCTCGACCTAAGCTTGTACCCCCTACTACAAGCTCCTGTGGGCATATAGAACACTCCTTCGAACTGGACGTAGGGCACCCCCCGTGCCTGAACCAGTATAATCCCGGTGTCTCTAAGCCCAACCATCCGGATCAGACGCACGAACATACCAAAATTTACTTGTCGGCGGTATCAAACCCTGACAATATTTTTCTACAAACTTATCAAAATTAGAGAAGTTTGGCTTATGACAAAACTAAAACACCTTATATTTTAAAGTGAAGAAATTATTTACCAATTGAGAATTTTTAGAGTGTTTGAAAAAAAATAAGAGACGTCCATCCAGCAGAATTGAACAGTGGAAACAATGGAAGTACCTACAGAGAAGTTCCTAGAAGTAACAATTTGGTGGGACCAAGTACCAAAATAGTGAGATAGGTGAATCTATTTAGTTCATTTGTAGTATCTGCAAGTACCACTATTACTTTAAAAGCACCGTAACAAATCTCTTATCAATTAACTATAAATTATGGGAATGCTAGTTGGTGGTTGACCACTACTTATGGGAGGAAACACAATCTACAACACAGGCTGTTTCTGGGAGCACGGGCCGAAGCCGTCCTCCGGCAAGACGACGACCCCTCCCTGTCTGCAGCACGTGAAGGGGCTATTTGCAAATATTTTGGAATATAGACGGGTCAATAAATGGCGTTATACGTGCCCTTAAGAGCCTCCTACTTCCAGGCTTCTTTTCCCACAGCCTATTTCCACCTGATCAATTACGGCCTTAGAGCATTTTTTATATGCTAATAAAGAAGTAGAAGCTCATTACCACATCAGAGTGGAAAGCAGCCCATAGAAGCCCATTCAAGTACTTCCTCTTTTTGCCACCTTCATCAAATTTGTACTACAGCGACGGTACCTCGTGCGTTGTAGAATATTCAGTTGTGGCCCCAGTAATATATACGGTTGTTAGCACAACAGCCCACGGCCATCATGCATCATATTCATGGCGTTCTTTCCTTGAATTGTAATTCATCTCTTTTTCATAATTTCTATCATCCATCATTATGCCCAGGGGCGTAGCCAGGATTTGAGCATAGAGCGGGTCGAGAAACCAAACAGAAAATGATCTTGTAAAAAAAAATTAAGGACTCCAAGATGTATGGATGACAACGTAATTTTACAAATGAGATTCCCAAACCATATATTGAATAATACATGTACTATTATGCAAAAAAAATTTAAGAGTGATTAATTAGGTTATATGATCTGAATATATATAGATTTTATTACACATTGATGCTAATATTGTGATCATTGTGAGCACTTGTAAAAGAATCTCGAATAATAGAGAATAAAGATGAGTTTGTTGACAAAAAATTGCATGAGTAATTTTTCGCATATGAAAAACTAAAATATAAAATATAAGAAGAAAGCTATGTGTCCATTATATTATTTTTCTCCGACTATCTAGATGCTGGAATGATAGAACAGAATCATTATTATGGCCTCATAGGCTGGTGTGCTGATGATGATTTGGACTAATTGTATGTCTTGTTGCTTATTAGCGATTTAGGGACTCTAATCTATATTATAAAAAAATAATTAACAAAACCATTTAGAAGATCATGTGGGGTGTACTGAGTACACGGCAGCATCAGGGGGGCTAGGCCCCTGCGCCCCCTGTGGCTTCGCCCCTGATTATGCCTCATATAATTTGATTTTAAAAACTTCTATTTATTGTTGCAAGCTGTCTGTTTACATTGATGAATGATCAATGTTCAATGTATACTAATTTGTTTGAAATAATGTCAAATTAATTTTCAGTTTATAGACTAAATTATTCGTGTGAAAGATTAAATTGTTTGCGGTGTGGACTCATTTGTTCTCCATGTAGAACAATTTGGTCATCTATGAAGCTGTCATGTTCACTTTATAGGCTAATTAATTTCTTCATAATTTTAAATTATTCATTCATGTTGTATTCGTGTTGTAGAATAAAGGAAAAATTCCAAATTACTACCCTCAAGTATAGCGAAAGTTCGGATAATTCCCTAAATTATGTTTTGGTTCAATTTACCCCCTAAAGTTAGCTACTTGGTTCAACTTACCTCACCATGCAATTTGTCATTTTTTTTCTCCATACATAAGTTGAATTTTAATTTGAGATTTTGCAATATGGTAGTGGACATCATAATCTATATTAGAAAAATATTTTATGATTTTTTAATCATTAGTTTTTATATAATTTTGTATCTCAATGATAAATTTTATTCTTAAATATTCTACCTATCAAAATAGTGACAAAAATTCATGATATTTTTTTTAACATTCCTTATTATGTTGTCTGCTATCACCTTGCAACATTTGAACTTAAAAGTCCACTTGTGAATGGAGAAATTAAAAAGATAAATTGTGTTAAGGAGTAAATTGAACCAGATGGTATAGTTTAGGGGGTGAAATGAACCAAGAAATACTTTAGGGGTTAGCTAGTGTTATGGTCAGTTGGGCGGGTACTGTAGCGTGAACAGTACCTGCGAGTTAGAGATAGGGTTAGTTGGTTTGTTAGGATAAGGATAGAGATAAGATTAGATGGTTATTTCTTAAGAGTCAAGTCGGGGATCTCTATATAAAGAGACCCTATTGTATCAGTTGAGTCAAGCAAGAAGAACCCTAAAAGTAGTCAGAGCCTCCTAGGGAGGGCGACGAATAGGTTCTTCGGGCTTATCCCTAGCAATTCCATAACACTAAACTTTGGTTATACTTGAGGGTAGTAATTTGGACCTTTTCCTAGAATTAAATTATTAGGTGGTACGGACCCATTTGTTCCTAATGCTCAACTTTTTGTTTATAATATGCATTTGTTTGGTAAAAGAAATGTTCACGTCTTGTGGAAAGAATACAATGCTTGCAAAAGGATGGCGTTGACTTTACAAATCTTACAAAAATGTTGCATCAACCATGCACCCTACAGGCTACTGGGAGACACTGACACTAATTTAAGTCTTCATAATCAAGTTGATGGCCAAATAGTATAATATACCAAGATAACATATATGCGGAATCTCAATGACAAGCAGTACCATCTACTAGCTAATCCGTTTTTCCTTTATCCATGTATGTATCCAGCTTCTAGCTGTTTCTGCAACCTATTATAGTGGTTTTGTGGCTCAATCTGTGGGCGCAACATACACACAACTGCTTGCTGGCAATGTGTATATATTAGTGAATAATTAATTAGCGGAACCGAACCATATATATGTACAAGTTTGTTTTCTTCTATTTGCATTGGCTCAATAATGTGCTAGATAGCTAGAGACTAAATATTTAGACAGTTCTATTTGCACCCAGCCAAAATGAAAACATGTCGAGGCATATATGCGCTATGACATGCATCGTCTAAATCTGCACCATTATTGCATTTGCATAAATAGAAACATGGTAGACTCACTTTTTCTTTCATAAGATGGGAATATTACATTTTCAATATAGGAAAATGCATGGATGGCACAACTTAAGCTATAGTTTTGGTACTTTTTGATAATTTTTTTTAAAAAGGAGTTGAATGGTAAAGGATTGGGTATGCTGAAAGAAGGAACCCCCCCCCCCCCACACACACACATTAAACAAATATTAATCAGGAATTAAATGGAATACTTGTTTAACTTTATCGCCAACAACACTGAACAATTGGCAGTTATTCAACTAAGTACAAAGCAATATGGCCTTGTTGAGGGATTAAGAACAGCATAAGTCAGTTTTGAGTACGGCATGCATTAATTAGCTGGGTGGCCTCAATTATAGGAGAGCGAAGTCAACTCAGAGCATATCTATGTAACCATGTCATTTAGCATCATATAAATATACTATCCAACTACAACTTTTGTGTTTAATCTATAAGAAGCCACAGGTTCATTCCTTCCATTCCATCTATGGTATGAGCACCACAAGATCGATAACAAAAAAGTTTCTAGTTTCATCCTTCATTTTTGTTTCATGAAACCACCTTCTCTTCATTACATTCTCTTCTTATTAAGCATGTGCGTGCGTGATATCGAGGTTTTCATATGGTTTGTTAATTGAAGTCATCTTATCCTCTCATATGGATACTTTGGACATTGAGTCACTGACACTTCTTATATATGTTGCCATCTAGATTTGCGCTTAATCCCAATTGAAGTACATACAGAGATGAACTCCTCACTCGATTATCAATGGCTGGAGGAACTGGTAAACTTTCCGTACCCCTACCCCAGATGATCTCTTCTTCAAATTAAAGGAGCCTTTTGTTTAATTCGCACTGACAAAATTCATGCATGCTCCTTCCTTTTTTTGGCAATGTTTGCAACTGATGAAGAATTGAAGATCACAATGCTGCTTGTTCACTGCTGTGTGCAGGAAAACGAGGATCTCCGGGAGCTCGACTTCATTGACCCACTCAGCGTGCAGCAGCTTGCCAAATCCATGGCCGATGAGCTCTGCTGGGAGCAGCCTGCTCAAGAACAGCAAGCACAATTGGATCAACGGCAGCAACACTTGTACCCTACAGGCTTCTCTCTTCTCGGGGACATCAGCGCCGGCGGCCACGACAGCATGTTCTCCTTCGTCGACGGCAACTCAAAGCAGCTGAGCTTCTCTGCGCGAGAGCCCAAGCAGGAAGGCAACAACGCCGGTGCAGCTGCCGGGAGATTCGCCGCACCATCGCCGACGGCGATGGCGACGAAAGGCGGCGGGCGGAGAGCGACCTCGAGCGCGCCCGAGCACGTCATTTCGGAGAGGAAGCGGCGGGAGAAGATGCACCACCAGTTCGCGACGCTCGCGTCCATCATCCCCGACGTCACTAAGGTGAGCCAGCCAACTAGCTACATAGCACGCCGTCAGCGAATACCATCAGAGACGACGCCGCAGGGCAAATTAAACCGTCAGGGATTTGCTGTTCATTTCCCAGACGGACAAGATTTCCCTCCTGGGGAGCACCATCGACTACGTGGACCACCTCCAGGGAAGGCTCAAGGCTTTGCAGGAGGAGGAGCACAACCGGAGCAGTGGTAGCACGGCCGATTCGCCACCGCTGGATGCCCGGTACTGCATCGGTTCCGGGGATGGTGACGGTGAGGCGAGCCCCAAGATCAAGGCCGACGTCCGGGGGAGGACGGTTCTTCTGAGGGTGGTGTGCCGGGAGAAGAAGGGCGTGCTGATCATGGTGCTCAAGGAGCTGGAGAAGCATGGTCTGTCCATCATCAACACCAACGTCTTGCCACTCGCCGAGTCGTCATCGCTGAACATCACCATCACCGCGCAGGTGAACCATGCTATACCAATGCGATATACTTCCTCTGTTTCAAATTGTAGACCATTTTAGGTTTTTAAGATGTATAAATGTTATTATATATCTAGGCATATACTATATATCGAAGTGCATTGTAAAACATATGCACCTAGAAAGAACAATTAAAATTTTGAACGGAAGGAGTACATTTTAGCAATTAGTACAATTAAATACAATCATTCTCCTCAGTGGAAGTCCTACATGCAACAACGACTTAGGAGGCTTTGCAAAATATCATGGATGTTGAGTCAATGATGCGTTTCTTGTTGTAACCATGCAGATGGAGGAGGACGGATCTTCTACCGCAGTTGACCTTGTGAATAATCTAAATTATGCTCTCAAAGCTTTTTAGGTATGAGAGCATAATAAATAAATAAATAAAGCTTTGAGAGCATAATTTAGGTACAAATTAAATAGTTTGGTGGACAGTGTGCTAAAAAAAATAGTTTGGTGGACAAACTATATATTGTTATCTGTATATACAAAAAAAATGGAGATCGAAGTGGCAGCAAGCTGCTTTGTAGGTGATTAATAATTACCCTTCTTTTCCCTGTTATACTTGTTTAAGGGAATTTACCTTACGTGTCTAATTGTTCTCTGGCAACATAATTGGATGCAGCTTTATTGTATTTGGGTCCATTAATTGGTAGTAGTAGCTGTAACATCCCTCAATTTTATAGAGGAATGTTAAATAGTAAAAATGAGGATTTAAAATTTTCGAAGAATTGTTTGAGTGATTATCAAATTAATTAAGGATGTCTTCCTTTTCTCTCCTTTAATTCCTAGATTTAATTTTTGAATTAAATAAAATTCCTAGGAAATATAAAATGCTAGTGTGAGAAACTTGGAGTTCATTTGGTTTTATTTGGAGTTTATTTGTGTGGGTTTCAAATTTGAATTTATATTCAAATTTGAAACTAAAATAGAAAGGGGATTAGGAGAATTAGAAAAGGGGAAAGGAATAGCACAGCTGGGCTCCGGGCCCGAAACCTAGAAGTCCGCCCGACCTCCTCCTTCTTTTTCTTTACACACCCCACGCCCTCTCCTTTCCTTCACAGCAGCCCATCGCGGCCCACGCGCGCGCGGCCCGCTTACCACCTAACCCCGCCGCACCGAGCCGCTGACGACCGGGTCCCCATCTGCGTCATGCTCGCATCAGCGTGACGTCGCCTTCGTCATCCCCCTCTTTTCCCCTTTCGCTGGCGTCGCCGCGCGCCAAAGCGCTAAAGCGCTGGAGCGCCGGCCGATGCTGCCGCGCGCCCTCCTTCGCATCGGAGCCATCCACGTGCCCCCGCACTGCTCCCCGCTATAAGTAGGCCGCGCCACAGCCCCGGGGAACTCCCAACCCTAGCCGCCGGGGAGTTCTCCCCTTCCACCACTCGCCACTGCTTGCCGGAGAAGGAGAAGGTGGGGGAGAGGAGAAGAAGCCGGAGGCCGTCCGCGGGAGATACGCCGACGCCGCCGCGAGGACCGGAGGCCGTCCGTGGAGCCGCTGGACGCCGAGAAGCCGTGAACACCGACGACGCCTTCTTCCCCTCCTTCCTCTGCTCCGCGCCGCCGTCTCCCTCCTCGCCGATGAGCCCGCTCCGCTCCTCTCCATCGACGCCTGCACGTCGGCCAGTGGCCACCGAGGTGAGGCCGAGCTTCCTCGCCCATCTGTGGATGCCCCGGCCTTCGAGCCGAGGCGGAACGCGTGCTCGCCGACGCTGCCGCCGCCGCGCACGCCGCATGGTGAAGCCGGCCTTCGAGCCGTGCTGGGATTTTCTTGCAGGTGCCGCTGCCTTCGCCTGGTGCACGCGCACGCCTCCGCCGCCTCCCTTGACTCGCGTAGTCGCGCACACCGCCGGAACGCCGTCGCCATGCTCGCCGCGCCGCCATGGCCGTCGCCATGGAGGTTTTGCTCTATGCACGCGGTAGCAGGGGGAAAGGCGCCGCCCTTGTGGCTGATCCGTGCTCGCCTCGCCGGCGGCATTCGCGCGCCCCCACACGCGCCCGTGCCCGGCCGCGGGAGCCCTGAGCTCCGTCGCCGCATGCGCCGGCCCGAGCTCCGCCATGGCCGGCCACGCCGTGCACGTCTGGGCAAAGGGCAAAAGCCCCAGTTTTTGGGTCGTTCCGTTTCGCTAGATGCTCACGCACGTGCGTCTGGCGTTTTGGCGCACCCCAGTGCCCTCGCCGGCGATCCCCGCACTGCGCTGCCGAGCCTCACACCGCGCCGTCGCCGATAAGGTCGCCGCCGGTCCCTAGGTGTCCCCCTTGTGGTCTTGACCGACGCGCAATCACCACCTGAGCCGAGCCACGTTGCTTGTTGACCAGCCCCGGCCGCACCTCGCCGCCAGCGACCCTCTTCCCGCGCCGCCGCCCCTCTGCGGCATTTGGCTGAACACGTGCCGGCGCCGCTGCAAAACCCCAGGGGTTTTGGCGACGCACGCACACACACGCGACTCCTCGCAGAGGATACGTCGGGATCTCGTGCGCCGGCCCACTCACGGGCGCGCCACACACACGCATGCACGCCGCCGCGCCGCAGCGGATCTCCCCGGATCCCGCGCACGCAGCCACGCGCGCAGCCACGTGGGCGGGCGCCAGCCTATAGCCACCCATGTGGCGGCCGCGTCAGCGCAGGAGCCGGCCAGCAGCTAGCTATAGGACCCCTTAGAGCTAGCAAGAGTTAGTTTTAAGCCGGCCTAAAGTATGTGATATTGTAATTACGTATTTTAATTTCAGAAATGTATTTTACCTTTGGAAAATCATAATAAATCCGTTTTAGCTCCGAAAAATATGAACCTTCTTCTGAAAATCTTCTAAAAATCCAAACTCCATGCTAGACTAGAGTTTGCCTCTTTTTGGATCTTATTGGCTCTTCATCTTGGATTTATTGCTGTTAGTAGCCGAGTTTATTTACTTAAATACGCTTCTAGGAGCTGTCGGAGCCGGAGAGCTGAACCAGGACTACGACGACGACCTCGGCTACGACGACTACTCGTACCCAGGTTCACGCCCGACCATTCTTTGGATGCACATTAGGCATGGCTATTAGAATTGCTAGTGCTTTACTTACTGCATAGTGATGGATATGATGAACCCGTGCATAGCCTCTTTTACATACTTGTCCTTGATTGACCTACTACTACAGTTTACTTAAGCTAGATGATGTGTTGAGCTTGCTATGCATGTGTTGGGATTATTGTGGTAGTTTCTTGGCGTGTGTTGGGAAAACCGGCAGGAGAAGGTGTTTTGGGATACTTTGGCGGGGGTGAGCTCGAGACAACCCGGTCTGGGATCGGGGGCCAGGGATCGTCTTCTCGGACGTTACCCAATGTGGTGCCTATGGCGGGTACATTATTTTAGGAGCACAGGTGATGGGGATTTTGTGATGACTTGGAGGATATGAGCTCGCCCCGGTCTGAAACCGAGTGGGTCGCCTGTTACACGGGACTTTCGTACACACCACCTCGCCGAGAGTGGGGATAGGGCCGCCCGACCCTAGCAAGTGCGATGCCATACCTGCCAGTAGGATAGAGGGTATCAGTGAGAGGGTTAGGGTGAAGTCCCTTCCCTTTGGGCGCTCCCCGTGTGGCCACACGGGGGCATTTTCACAGTTCTGGGGTGGACCTTTGCGAAGGACCGCATCGAGACCCGGATGCAGGATGGAATCGTAACTCCTAGGTGTTCGTTCGGTAGGGTAGGCTCGGTCGGTCGTACACCGTCCAGGTACTATTCCGAGTTGGGTACTGGTGTACACGCTCTGCAGAGTTTAGATCTATACGTATAGCCGCGTCCTCGGTTATGGACATGCTCGTTGTTTCTCCGACTCTTACGATTTGGGATTTCTACCTCCCCCCTTATAGGATGAGTGTGATTGGTGAGCCGTGGTTGTATTCGGGGAGAGGAGAGTTGCTCCCTCTGCCTCGCGGATCCGGGTGCAACCATTGAGGTGCGAGGAGTGGGAGTTCTCGCACCGACCCTAGATGGAGATAGGTGATGGTGACGGTGATCTGGGTGACCAGATGTATCCGTTTGCGGATGAGAGATATGGGTCATGGTGGAATTATGGAGATATTACTCTATTTATTGCTGCTGCTGCATAGGAAACCCTGCTACTACCTTGATATACTCTTTTCCCCTTAGAAGTAGGCCACTTAAAGCTTGCATACGGTTGGTGACGTGGACCTATCCCGATCCTTGGGGATAGCCCCTGAGCTTGCAGGGTACGAGTCCGACTACGACAACAACGCCGACGGATGGTACGACTGAGGGGGCACGACGCTTCGCTCAAGGATGCCTGTGGGAGATGCCTGAAGATGGAGACACCTTTTGGGAGATAGCTACCGCTGCGTAGGCTCTTATTTCTGTTATTCCGCCAAGAGGCGGGTATTGATGTACTCCGAATAAACAGGACATGTAATAATCAGATAATTATTCGTACTCTGATGTTTTATTTCGATGTATGACTGTGTTATTTATCTGTGATGAATGCATGTGCGTGATAGCGTCTGATCCAGGGACTATCACGAGACAGAATGTTGGGTTTTTCTGATTTTGAAAACCCAGGGCGTTACAGATGGTATCAGAGCCATACTTGACCGTAGCACGTGCCCTTAGAAATGGTCGTTAGAAATTGGGACTCTGAATTAAACTCTTTTACTATATACCATTCTTGACTTATTTTACAAAACTTATCCTTCTCTTGAAAAGTTCTATCTCACCTGCGCTAACTAGAAATTTCTTCCGTGTCACAGGAGATGGCTCGTCAGGAGGTGGGGTTGCTCCCGGAGCACATGGAGGGACTCGCCCGTTGGGTTGACAAGGTCGTCCTCGGGCTGGGGATTCCCCCTACGCACATCACCTACCGCGCTGAGGACGTCCGCACGCTGTCGGGACCACTAGTGCTTTGCACGGTGGCCGTCCTACCCCACCCGGCGCTTCCAGGCTTCCCCGGGATGCTCGAGCACAGCACAGGACTCAACGTCAGGAACGCTGTGGACACCGCCTGCAGCCACGTACTTCGCCACCTACTGGCTAGGTACCGCGACGTCTACAGGACTGGAGACCTGAGGCTGATCCCCCAGGACTACTACAGAGTGGCTCCGATCGTGAACGGACTGCCAGACCCTTCAGCACTCTACGAGGAGGAGGTTGTTCAGGGACCTCTACGTGAGGCCGACGACACGCTCGTCACCACTGGGAGCTACCTCGTCGACCTCGACACTCACGCTCGCCGACTGAGCGAGCAGACGAGTGGACTCTTCAGCAGACTAGAGTACACCACTCTGGAGCTGAAGGAGCTTCAGCCCCGCACCCAGAGCCTGCTCGTGGAGAACCTCACCCTTCGCCAGCGAGTTGAGCAGCTCGAGCGAGGACTTCGCCACGCCAACTCTTTGGCAGTTCAGGCTGAGGCTGAGAGGGTGACCGCTCGAGAGGAGAAGATCTACGCTCAGGAGGATCTACGCAAGCAGGAGGCTAGGTTCACCCGTCTCTTCGCCAAGCTGGATCAGAAGGATGCTCAGTTTGCCTCCCAGGGACGCAACATGGTCCGTGAGAAGGCCAGAGTGACCGAGCTGGTGGAGGACCACTACAACAACACCGCCAACATCGCCGCACTCACCAGGACTTCCGTGTTCCTACTGGATAAGTGCAAGAGGATGCTGAAGACTTGGGAGGACGCGGACTCACTTCGTGTGGATGAGCTTCAGGAGCTTAACAGTCTGCTACACCCCGAGCGTCAGCGGGCGATCCGCAAGGAGACCTTCAGGCTCCACCCGTCCGCCCTCAAGCTTCACATGTGTCCCCTGGCCGACATGGCCACTCCGGTTGAGACCGACGAGGTGAGGGCCGCTCACTCCAGGCTGTCCCGGATGTTCCCCAGGGACTTCCCCGAGGAGGACCGTTTCCCAGTGAGGTACAAGAAGGCCCGCTTCGAATAGCGTGCCAGAGCATGACCATGCTAATAAGAGTAGAGTTGTAAGATAGGTAGTCTCCATGATGTGTTCCATGCAGCCGAGAGCTTGTTCCGGTGCATGTTGAGTTATGAGTCTTTTCACACCTAGATGTGCACACCCTTTTGAGATCATGTAACGCTATATTAGATCGTTGTTGTGTGTGACCTCCAAGGCTTGAGTCAGCCTCGAGGAAACTTATGTACTCATAATGGATCCTGATTGTTTGGTCTTAATGGAGTTGCTTGTTCTTATTGCTTCTTCTCATTGAGTGTAGGATTTATATTAGTAGAAATATTTTCATGATTGTATATCAGACTCAATTTGTTGGTGAGTGACGTATCTGAGGCTTTCCTATATCCTTGGTCGTGTTTTCAGCAAGATGTCGATCAGGAGGTCCGGTCGTCTGTTGGGACGTTTTGAGGTTGCCGCGGAAGAGCAAGCCCCGCCAGCCCCGCCTGTCCGTGGCTGTGGACGTGGCCGCGCTCCCGTACGTGGACGTGGACGCGCTCGTGGTCATGGACACGCGCCAGTCCTAGGATGTGGCCGAGGCGATATGGTGCCACCACCACCGCCTCCGCCCATCGGACAAGGCGCTGAGGAGGAGGAAGCCGAAGAAGAGCCTGCGCCACACCCGGCTCCCCAGGGTCGTGGGCGTGGTCGTGGCCGTGGAGGAGCACCGCCACCGCCACCGCCTAACCTAGCTGAGGTGATGGCCCTGCAGACTCAGCTGATGCAGAGGATGGCTGACGCCGTCGAGAACCGAGTCGGTGGGAACCGCAACGCCCCGGTGGAGGAGGACTTCGCCAAGAAGATCGAGAGGTTCATCCGTCTGAAGGCCCCTACCTTCAGCTACTCGGACGATCCCCTCGATGCCGATGACTGGCTCCACGTGATCGAGACGAAGCTTGACCTCACCGCCTACACCGACGAGGAGTGTGTCGCTCTCGCCGTCCACCAGCTCGAGGGTCCTGCCAAGTCTTGGTGGGATAACTACTCCGGGACTCACCCGAACCCAGCTTTTATCACCTGGCTCGAGTTCTGCGAGGTGTTCCGCGAGCAGTACCTGCCGAAGGAGCTCATGATCCAGAAGGCCCAGGAGTTCCGCACCATGACCCAGGGTGCGATGCGGGTGGAGGAGTACGAGAGGCACCTCATGAAGATGATGTGCTATGCCCCTGACGACACCACCACCGACGACAAGAAGCAGTTCTGGTTTCTGCGAGGCCTGCACCACGGTCTCTGCCAGGGCTTGAAGGACAGCGAGCACAAGTCCCTTCGCCACCTGGTGAACAGGGCTATCGCGCTCGAGGAAGAACGCAGGGGGCATGAGGAGCGCATGAAGGGCAAGAAGAGGTTCGGAGATCGGGACCATGGCGACCGATCTTTCCAGAAGCCGAGGAGTGGGCAGAGCAACCTGCTCCGCGGAAGCTACCGCCCGGGGAACAACCAACTCGGACGTGGTTTCGGAGGGAACCGTGCACCATACCCAGGAGGAAGGAGCAACTACCAGCAGCAGGGTGGTAGCTACAACCGCCCGCAGCAGAGCGCGTCGAGACCCAGTGCCGGAGGTTTCACCCCGACGTGCTACGCCTGTGGCAAGCAAGGCCACAAGTCGTACGAGTGCCCCAGCAAGAAGACCGCTGCTACACCTGCCAGGGCACCAGCTCCAGGAGGGAGGCCACCTCAGGCTGCTCCCCAGCCGGCCGCTGATCGCGGAAGGCTCAACCTCCTGACTGAGGAGGAGGCTGCCGACGCTCCTGACGTCGTGATCGATGAGTTTTTAGTTTGTGGCACTAAGGCTTTGATTCTATTTGATACTGGTGCAACTAGTTCGTATGTGTCCTCTAACTTTGTAAACAAATTATCTCTTCCCATGACACCCCGACCAAAGCCCATTATAACGAGCTCCCCGCTCGGAGATATCAGTTGCACCCTGCTTTGCAAAGGGGTGGAGATGTTCATCAAGGGTCACAAGTTCCTCGGAGATCTGACCGTGCTGAAGTCTAATGGAATTGATGTTATTCTGGGCATGGATTGGATCACCGCTCACAAAGGGGTAATCTCCTCGTCACCCCGACAAGTGACCCTGATACACCCGAAGGGAACGAAGATCACCTTCGAGCCGCTGAAGTCTCAGGAAGTACCAGTTGTGTACAACCTCTCTACCAAGACAGTGGCCGATGTTCCAGTGGTTTGTGAGTACCCCGATGCCTTTCCTGATGATCTGCCGGGGTTACCACCAGACCGCGACGTGGAGTTCGTGATCAACCTTGTGCCAGGTACAGCACCCGTGGCACAGAGTCCTTACAGAATGGGCAAGTTAGAGCTGGCAACCCTGAAGGAGGAGTTGGAAGCTCTCCGTGAGAAGGGGTACATCCGACCAAGTGCATCACCTTGGGCTTCACCGGTGATGTTTGTGCCGAAGAAGGATGGGACGCAACGGCTGTGCGTCGATTACCGCGCTCTTAATACGGTAACCATCAAGAACAAGTACCCGTTGCCACGCATTGATGACCTGCTTGATCAGTTGAAGAAGGCCAAGTACTTCAGCAAGATTGACCTTCGATTGGGCTACCATCAGATGAAGATTCGCCCGGAGGACATCTACAAGACAGCGTTTGTGACCCGGTACGGGCAGTATGAATTCACTGTCGTATCGTTCGGTCTTACAAACGCCCCTGCTTACTTCATGAACATGATGAACAAGGTGTTCATGGACGAGTTGGACAAGTTTGTCGTGGTTTTCATTGACGACATCTTGGTCTTCTCGGAAACTGCAGAAGAGCATGAAGAGCATCTGAGGATTGTGCTGGAGAAGCTGAGGCAGAATCAGTTGTATGCCAAGTTCAGCAAGTGTGAGTTCTGGCTAGAAGAAGTGGCTTTTCTTGGGCATGTGTTGTCAGGAGAGGGAGTTGCAGTTGATCCCTCAAAGATCGAAGTTGTGTCAAAGTGGCAGTCGCCCAAGACAGTGACAGAGATCAGGAGTTTTCTCAGAATGGCAGGATACTATCGCCATTTCATCGAGAACATCTCTAAGATTGCGAAGCCGATGACTGAGTTGCTGAAGAACAACACGCCATTCGTGTGGTCAGAGAAGTGTGAAGCAAGCTTCCAAGAGCTCAAGACCCGACTCACCACAACTCTTGTGTTGACGCTTCCCGATGACAACAAGGACTTTGTGGTGTACTGTGATGCTTCGAGGCAGGGTCTTGGTTGTGTACTGATGCAGGAAGGTAAGGTGATCGCTTATGCATTGAGGCAGCTTCGGAAGCATGAAGAGAACTACCCGACACATGACCTTGAGTTGACTGTTGTTGTTCATGCTTTGAAGATATGGAGGCACTACTTGATGGGCAACAAGTGTGATATCTACACGGATCACAAGAGTCTGAAGTATATTTTCACCCAGTCAGAGCTGAACCTGAGGCAGCGAAGATGGCTAGAGTTGATAAAGGACTACGACCTCGACATTCACTACCACCCTGGCAAGGCGAATGTCGTGGCCGATGCGTTGAGCCGAAGAAGTTACTGCAACAACCTGATGGTGCGGAAGGAACAGCCCGAGTTGTACCTAGAGATGGAGCGATTGCAGCTTGACATCGTCGAGAAAGGGCAGCTCAACGAGTTGAGGGTGAAGTACAACCTAGAGGACCAGATCAGGCAAGCCCAGAAGAAGTGTCCTGAGATTGAGGAAGTGAAACATCTTCTGACGAGAGGCAAGGCCCCTGACTACCGCATAGATGAGCAAGGCACGTTGTGGTTGAAAGATCGCATATGCGTGCCTAGTGGAGAGGATATCCGGAAGACGATCCTGAAGGAAGCACATGATTCTCGGTATTCCATTCACCCCGGTTGCACCAAGATGTACCAAGACCTGAAGTGTCGATTCTGGTGGGAGAATATGAAGAAGGACATAGCTGAGTTTGTTGCCCAATGTGACACCTGTCAGAGAGTGAAGGCGGAACATCAGAGACCCGCTGGACTGCTACAGCCGCTTGCGATACCTCAGTGGAAATGGGATGATATCAGCATGGACTTCGTGGTGGGTCTACCCCGCACTCAGAAGGGGAATGACTCGATTTGGGTGATTGTGGACCGTTTGACCAAGGTAGCACACTTTATTCCGGTAAGGAACAAGTACTCTGTGAGTCAGTTGGCCGATCTCTATGTTGAGCATATCCTGAGGTTACATGGAGCACCACGCACCATCGTGTCCGATCGTGGTGCTCAGTTCACAGCTCAGTTCTGGAAGAGTCTGCACGATTCAATGGGCACCCACTTGGACTACAGTACAGCTTTCCACCCTCAGACGGATGGACAGACTGAACGGGTGAATCAGGTCCTAGAAGATCTGCTGAGAGCTTGTGTGTTGACTTACAGCAATAATTGGGAGAAGAGTTTGCCCTACGCTGAGTTCTCGTACAACAACAGCTATCAGGCAAGTTTGCAAATGGCACCCTTTGAAGCTCTGTATGGCAGAAAGTGTAGAACCCTGTTGATGTGGTCTGAGGTGGGGGAGAGGATCTTTTTCGGTCCTGCTTCCATTCTTGAGGCTGAGGAGAATGTGGCCAAGGTTAGGGAGAACCTGAAGATAGCCCAGAGCAGACAGAAGAGCTATGCTGATCCTAAGCGAAGGGATGTCTCCTTCGAAGTTGGTGACTACGTCTTCCTGAGAGTGTCACCGCTTAGAGGCACGAAGAGGTTCCACGTGAAGGGGAAGCTAGCCCCCAGGTTCGTTGGACCCTACCAGATTGTGGCAAAGGTGGGGAAACTTGCTTATAGGTTGGAGTTACCGTCTGACCTTGCCGGAGTGCATCCTGTGTTCCACATATCGCAACTCCGGAGGTGCCTCGACCTGAAGCTTGACAAGCATGTCTCCACCGATGCTATTGACCTGCAAGATAACTTGGAGTACTTGGAGTACCCGGTGAAGATTCTGGATTGGGCCGAGAAGGCTACCAGGAGTACCACCATTCGCCTCTGCAAGGTGCTTTGGAGCAATCACACCGAGCGAGAGGTGACGTGGGAGAAAGAGTCAGTCTTGAGAGAGAAGTACCCGCACCGCTTCGAGACGGAGGTAAGTTCTTAAATCTCGAGGACGAGATTCTTTTGAGGGGGGGAGTTTGTAACATCCCTCAATTTTATAGAGGAATGTTAAATAGTAAAAATGAGGATTTAAAATTTTTGAAGAATTGTTTGAGTGATTATCAAATTAATTAAGGATGTCTTCCTTTTCTCTCCTTTAATTCCTAGATTTAATTTTTGAATTAAATAAAATTCCTAGGAAATATAAAATGCTAGTGTGAGAAACTTGGAGTTCATTTGGTTTTATTTGGAGTTTATTTGTGTGGGTTTCAAATTTGAATTTATATTCAAATTTGAAACTAAAATAGAAAGGGGGTTAGGAGAATTAGAAAAGGGGAAAGGAATAGCACAGCTGGGCTCCGGGCCCGAAACCTAGAAGTCCGCCCGACCTCCTACTTCTTTTTCTTTACACACCCCACGCCCTCTCCTTTCCTTCACAGCAGCCCATCGCGGCCCACGCGCGCACGGCCCGCTTACAACCTAACCCCGCCGCATCGAGCCGCTGACGACCGGGTCCCGCTCTGCGTCATGCTCGCGTCAGCGTGATGTCGCCGTCGTCATCCCCCTCTTTTCCCCTTTCCCTGGCGTCGCCGCACGCCAAAGTGCTAAAGCGCTGGAGCGCTGGCCATGGCGCCGACGTGATGCCGCCGCGCGCCCTCCTTCGCATCGGAGTTGTCCACGTGCCCCCGCACTGCTCCCCGCTATAAGTAGGCCGCGCCACAGCCCCGGGGAACTCCCAACCCAAGCCGCCGGGGAGTTCTCCCCTTCCACCGCTCGCCACTGCTTGCCGGAGAAGGAGAAGGTGGGGGAGAGGAGAAGAAGTCGGAGGCCGTTCGCGGGAGAGACGCCGACGCCGCCGCGAGGACCGGAGGCCGTCCGTGGAGCCGCTGGACGCCGAGAAGCTGTGAACACCGACGATGCCTTCTTCCCCTGCTTCTTCTGCTCCGCGCCGCCGTCTCCCTCCTCGCCGACGAGCCCGCTCCGCTCCTCTCCATCGACGCCTGCACGTCGGCTCGTGGCCACCGAGGTGAGGCTGAGCTTCCTCGCCCATCTGTGGACGCCCCGGCCTTCGAGCCGAGGCGGAACGCGTGCTCGCCGACGCTGCCGCCTCCGCGCACGCCGCATGGTGAAGCCGGCCTTCGAGCCGTGCTGCGATTTTCTTGCAGGTGCCGCTGCCTTCGCCTGGTGCACGCGCACGCCTCCGCCGCCTCCCTTGACTCGCGTAGTCGCGCACACCGCCGGAACGTCGTCGCCATGCTCGCTGCGCCGCCATGGCCGTCGCCATGGAGGTTTTGCTCTATGCACGCGGTAGCAGGGGGAAAGGCGCCGCCCTTGTGGCTGATCCGTGCTCGCCTCGCCGCCGGCATTCACGCGCCCCCACACACACCCGTGCCCGGCCGCGGGAGCCCTGAGCTCCACCGCCGCATGCGCCGGCCCGAGCTCCGCCATGGCCGGCCACGCCGTGCACGTCTGGGCAAAGGGCAAAAGCCCCAGTTTTTGGGTCGTTCCGTTTCGCTAGATGCTCACGCACGCACGTCTGGCGTTTTGGCGCACCCCAGTGCCCTCGCCGGCGATCCCTGCACTGCGCCGCCGAGCCTCACACCGCGCCGTCGCCGATAAGGTCGCCGCCGGTCCCTAGGTGTCCCCCTTGTGGTCTTGACCGACGCGCAATCACCACCTGAGTCGAGCCACGTTGCTTGTTGGCCATCCCCGGCCGCACCTCGCCGCCAGCGACCCTCTTCCCGCGCCGCCGCCCCTCTGCGGCATTTGGCCGAACACGTGCCGGCGCCGCTGCAAAACCCCAGGGGTTTTGGCGACGCACGCACACACACGCGACTCCTCGCAGAGGATCCGCCGGGATCCCGTGCGCCGGCCCACTCACGGGCGCGCCACACACACGCATGCACGCCGCCGCACCGCAGCGGATCTCCCCGGATCCCGCGCACGCAGCCACGTGGGCTGCCACGTGGGCGGGCGCCAGCCTATAGCCACTCATGTGGCAGCCGCGTCAGCGCAGGAGCCGGCCAGCAGCTAGCTATAGGACCCCTTAGAGCTAGCAAGAGTTAGTTTTAAGCCGGCCTAAAGTATGTGATATTGTAATTACGTATTTTAATTTTAGAAATGTATTTTACCTTTGGAAAATCATAATAAATCTGTTTTAGCTCCGAAAAATATGAACCTTCTTCTGAAAATCTTCTAAAAATCCAAACTCCGTGCTAGACTAGAGTTTGCCTCTTTTTGGATCTTATTGGCTCTTCATCTTGGATTTATTGCTGTTAGTAGCCGAGTTTATTTACTTAAATACGCTTCTAGGAGCTGCCGGAGCCGGAGAGCTGAACCAGGACTACGACGACGACCTCGGCTACGACGACTACTCGTACCCAGGTTCACGCCCGACCATTCTTTGGATGCCCATTAGGCATGGCTATTAGAATTGCTAGTGCTTTACTTACTGCATAGTGATGGATATGATGAACCCGTGCATAGCCTCTTTTACATACTTGTCCTTGATTGACCTACTACTACTGTTTACTTAAGCTAGATGATGTGTTGAGCTTGCTATGCATGTGTTGGGATTATTGTGGTAGTTTCTTGCCGTGTGTTGAGAAAACCGGTAGGAGAAGGTGTTTTGGGATACTTTGGCGGGGGTGAGCTCGAGACAACCCGGTCTGGGATCGGGGGCCAGGGATCGTCTTCTCGGACGTTGCCCAATGTGGTGTCTATGGCGGGTACATTGTTTTAGGAGCACAGGTGATGGGGATTTTGTGATGACTTGGAGGATATGAGCTCGCCCCGGTCTGAAACCGAGTGGGTCGCCTGTTACACGGGACTTTCGTACACACCACCTCGCCGAGAGTGGGGATAGGGCCGCCCGACCCTAGCAAGTGCGATGCCATACCTGCCAGTAGGATAGAGGGTATCAGTGAGAGAGTTAGAGTGAAGTCTCTTCCCTTTGGGCGCTCCCCGTGTGGCCACACGGGGGCATTTTCACAGTTCTGGGGTGGACCTTTGCGAAGGACCGCATCGAGACCCGGATGTAGGATGGAATCGTAACTCCTAGGTGTTCGTTCGGTAGGGTAGGCTCGGTCGGCCGTACACCGTCCGGGTACTATTCCGAGTTGGGTACTGGTGTACACGCTCTGCAGAGTTTAGATCTATACGTATAGCCGCGTCCTCGGTTATGGACATGCCTTTTGTTTCTCCGACTCTTACGATTTGGGATTTCTACCTCCCCCCTTATAGGATGAGTGTGATTGGTGAGCCGTGGTTGTATTCGGGGAGATGAGAGTTGCTCCCTCTGCCTCGCGGATCTGGGTGCAACCATTGAGGTGCGAGGAGTGGGAGTTCTCGCACCGACCCTAGATGGAGATAGGTGATGGTGACGGTGATCTGGGTGACCAGATGTATCCGTTTGCGGATGAGAGATATGGGTCATGGTGGAATTATGGAGATATTACTCTATTTATTGCTGCTGCTGCATAGGAAACCCTGCTACTACCTTGATATACTCTTTTCCCCTTAGAAGTTGGCCACTTAAAGCTTGCATACGGTTGGTGACGTGGACCTATCCCGATCCATGGGGATAGCCCCTGAGCTTGCAGGGTACGAGTCCGACTACGACAACAACGCCGACGAATGGTACGACTGAGGGGGCACGACGCTTCGCTCAAGGATGCCTGTGGGAGATGCCTGAAGATGGAGACACCTTTTGGGAGATAGCTACCGCTGCGTAGGCTCTTATTTCTGTTATTCCGCCAAGAGGCGGGTATTGATGTACTCCGAATAAACAGGACATGTAATAATCAGATAATTATTCGTACTCTGATGTTTATTTCGATGTATGACTGTGTTATTTATCTGTGATGAATGTCTGTGCGTGATAGCGTCTGATCCAGGGACTATCACGAGACAGAATGCTGGGTTTTTCTGATTTTGAAAACCCAGGGTGTTACAGTAGCCCTGAGTTTGAAATTACATTTTGGTTCGTTCGTTAGGACAAACCTCGCTCTTTGACCAATATAATAGTTACTCTATTACTAATCTTTTGTTATACTATCTAGATATTCCCTCCGCTCTTTAATATATGATGTTTAGGACAAACAAATTAGTTTATTTTTAAACTAACTTTTTTTTAACTAACTTGTCCTAAACGTCATATATTTAAGAACGGAGGTAGTATATAATAATCTGGAAATACATAAAAACTTTGAAGAAGCAATTAATAAGTTGTTGGCTCAATTTCAATATTAATTAATTTACTAATACTACACGTCAGAACCTCAACGGCACAACTATACACCATGCATTATGTGCAACCTTCTCATTCCGGGTAATCTAGTCTAGCTGGCCAGTAGAGCTAGCTAGCTGATGCTGGTTTTCTGTGCCTCAACCTTGGGCGCAATGCTACACACAAAAGACACAGATCAACTACCTAATATTGTATTGTGTGTGTATATACTGTATATACCAAAATGACCTCAAACTAAGGGTAGTTTGCATCAAACAATAGAAGTGTAGCGCTGAAACAAATAAAAGTAGAGCCTCAGGGCCTTGTTGCAGGATTGAAAACATGGTTAGCTATGATATATTATACACCGTTTCCACTTGCTGCTTAAATAATAATAAGATACATCAAAGGGAGGTCAAACTTAATTGTATTGGATCAGGACAAAATCCAACCTCTACTCGACGTGCCTGTTGCGGAAAAGTTGTTTGTGGGTTGAGGCTGCGTTCGGCTTGGTTATTGCTACAGTATTTTTCTCTCATAACAAATCTACCGATACAATCAGCAGACAATATTTTCCTCTCACAACAAATATACCTGCCAAATCTGCCAGTAGACCTGCCGAACGCTGCCCCTTAAATATAAGTTTTGCCGAATACTATTCCAACTAAAATTAGTTTTGGCAGACTACAGTTTCTTTGGTAAGCTTATCGATCCAGCGGTAATACTTTATTGTATTAAGCGTATCATCGAAGCAATTAACAAAACAGTGCCTGTAGCTCAGTGGATAGAGCGTCTGTTTCCTAAGCAGAAGGCCGTAGGTTCGACCCCTACCTGGCGCGGATTTTTTTTCCTCCGGTACGATCTCGCCCTCTTTCAAATTATTTACGACAATTGTTAAATCAAGTCTAAATGCTAGTACATTAACTAAACATTTTGAATATGATTCAATATATCCGTGGCCTTGATTTAACCTTTGAGCAGGCAGCAGGTTTTCTAGAAATTCTTCAACAGCGTACATTTATATATGGATCCCTTAGCCTCTATTCATTGTCTCTTTTTTTCGAATTACACAGTAAATCGGAGACACTCACAACGCACGCACACTCATCCTTATGAATACACGCACACAAACACTACCGTTAGGAGCATCTTCGAAGTCTGCGCCGGCAAATCCTCAAGATTGACGAAGTCACCACAGGCGTCTCGCTGTCGACGGAAACGTCGCCTACCACAAAGCACAAATGACGTTAAATCCTGATAAATTCGCTCCCACGGGGAGTCGAACCCAGGACCTGAGGTGCTACCGGGACTCTTGTAACCACTAGGCTACAGAGTCTTGACCACCTTGAATTCAATTCAGAAAATTGTGCTACAGGTTGTCACATGGACCGGGCATGATGGGTGGTGGCCCGAAGCAATGGGGTTTCCTAAGTGGCTTCCATATGCTGGATAATCAATATGATTAAAGTCCATCAGATCCAACGAAATGGACTCAACTAAATTCAACATTTCGAAAATTACATTCAACATTTTCTAAAAACTAATTCAACATTTCGAAATACATTATTCAACAATTCACATTTTTAACAACATTCAACATTTTTCAATATCTATTTCAACATTTGAACAAACAAGATTCAACATCGGAGCAAACAAGATCTAACATTTGTACACAAAAGATTCAACATCCAATTTTCATCGTCTTCTTACTCGAGACAGCCGGCCAACCCGAGGAGCGATGGCACGACAGATCCAACGAAATGGACTCAACTAAATTCAACATTTCGAAAATTACATTCAACATTTTCTAAAAACTAATTCAACATTTCGAAATACATTATTCAACAATTCACATTTTTAACAACATTCAACATTTTTCAATATCTATTTCAACATTTGAACAAACAAGATTCAACATCGGAGCAAACAAGATCTAACATTTGTACACAAAAGATTCAACATCCAATTTTCATCGTCTTCTTACTCGAGACAGCCGGCCAACCCGAGGAGCGACGGCACGACCGGCGGCGCACGGGGGCCGCGTAGTGGGCCGATGGCGGCTTGCACAGGGTTGGAGGCGATGGCGCGAGGTCGAAGGCAGCTGCGTGGTACCGGCGGCGGGTGTGCGGGGCCGTGACGACGAGTGAGACTGACGGTGGCGGCACAAGGGTTGGGGGAAGTAGGGGAGCGAATTAGGGTTCGGATGAAGATCCAACAGGTATTGTTATTTTACACGAATCTCAAATACCAAAAGCCACATGGGCTTTTGGAAGCCACATAGGACTTTCGAAACCATAGCCCTAACACGGCCGAGTCCAATGCAATTGTACCCGGGCTGGTTCTATGTACAGAGTGTGTAACGACCTGGCCTGGGATAACGGCTAAGACCCACTCTTCCTTGGAATGGGCCACACCTACCTGTTAACCTCTTGCGCTTTCGTCCTCGCTTCGCGCAAAAAGGTTCGAACCGGGTTAACAGGCTTCCCTGGCTCAGCTATTTAAGCTGGTCTGGATCTCCCTCGGTTACCGATACCCCAGTCCGTACGTCCAGTGCCGGCGTATGTGCCATACCGTGACCACCCAGGACCCACGCGTATGCACCATACCTGCACAACTGACCCGTAACGCGCCCGTGACACAGCGAAAGTCGGCTCTGATACCAACTGTAACGACCTGACTTGGGATAACGGCTAAGACTCACTCTTTCTTGGAATGGGCCACACCTACCTGTTAACCTCTTGCGCTTTCGTCCTCGCTTCGCGCAAAAAGGTTCGAACCGGGTTAACAGACTTCCCTGGCTCAGCTATTTAAGCGGGTCTGGATCTCCCTCGGGCACTATCCCGAACTGCTACAGTGTCCGTATCGCTACAGTTGTCGGTGCGCTACGGTAACCGTCATTGGACCCGACCCAATTCGCGCTACAGTACTCACGTCGCTACAGTACCGTGGCCCAAACACTATTCGGTTCGGCCCATCTAGGCAGGGATGTAACAGAGTGGTAGTGCCTGGGCCGCCCATATCAGCCAGTTGAGATTTGAAAAAGAGCCTGGTAGTGCTAGGGCAGTGTCAAGCAGGGTTCACATTACCGAAATTTTTTTTTATATTATTTTTTTCTCTATTTTGCAAAAATAAATGGTCCGCCAGAAATTTTGCAAAACTATACATCTGCCACCGTGGCCCACGGTGGTATGGGTCCTACCGCCGTGCGGCACGGTGGCAGGGGCCGTGGCCCACGGCCAGACGTGCGCCCGTAGCGTGCGACGGACATACCGCCGTAGCCCACGGCGGTAGGGACATACCGCCGTGGGCTGCGGCGGCAGGTCCTAGCGCCGTGGGCCACGGCGGCGGCAGGTCCTAGCGCCGTGGGCCACGGCGGCAGCAGGCCTGGTACCGCCGTGCCCCACGGCGCTAGGAACTAGCTACCTATATAAGGCCGAAATTCAGCCGAAAATGTCATAATAATTCAAAAAAAAGAAATAGAGGGGGAAGAGGAGAAGGGAGTGAGGAGGAGGTGGTGAAGTTGCGAAGCTCTGCCGGTTTTTCGTCTCGTTAGAGGTAATACTCTGGTACTTAATAGTTTGAACTGTGATAATAGTAAAAATATAGTTTTAGTGTAGATCTGCTTAGTAAAAATATAGTTTTAGTGTAGACCTGCATAGTAAAATTATAGTTTTAGTGTAGCTCTGAGTAGATATATTTTGTAGTTGCAGATCCACTTGTTAATAGCATTTTTTTTCATGCTGTCAGACATGTCGGATGCAGTCAGTGTCAAGTTGTATTTCGGTAATAGGCAGATTAGATATGGTGAACATGGAGTTGACTTGTCAGAATTTAATTCGGTTGACCATGTGATTAGAAGAGCAGCCGAAAGAACTTGGGGTCCATTACCAACTTTTTTTATAGGGCATTCCATGTAGATGCAGAGCAACATGACTTGTCCATTATGGCTCTAATCAACAGGAGTGAGTCAGTATATTGGGAGCTTATGCCACTTTAAGGCACTGAACATTGGAGGAGTTATTTCAAAACAACATGTGAAATTGGTTTGCCTGTGATGTTGTTTATCCAAGTTGTTCATAAGGCTGGGTCTAGTAGTCAAGTGCATGAGGAGGGTAGTGCTGCTCACCAGGGTGAGGCTGAACTACAAGCAGTAAATGGTCCTGCAACTGAGCCACAAGAAGGAGATGGTGCTGCCACTGAGGCAGAAGAAGGAGATGGTGACACACCCTTTGAGGCCCGTGATGAAATTGACGAGGGGGAAGTTAATGAAGAAGTACTCAGGCAGTACGAAATGGAGGCTGATGAGGATGAACGTGGGTTGGAAGAGGACTCCTCAGATGATGAGGATGACCCGCTAGTTCCAAGGGACTGGGACAGTTACAACTTCTCACAGCTATCTGTCAATCCTGGTGAGAATGTGTCCTGGGAGTATAGAGACAATCAGGTTTCTGTTGGCGCCATGTATAAGAGTGCAGTAAAGGTGAAGGATGCAGTGAAGAGGTGGGCCACCCTTACTCTGCAGAGAGAGTTCAGGGTAGTGAAGAGTTCTCCACACATATATGATGTACAATGTGTGAAGCCCAACTGTCCTTTTCGAGTGTATGCTTCCAAGGGCAAGTGGAAAAATTACTGGGAGATCAGATCTGTTGTGGATCACACTTGTGTACTTGAGCAGCTAGATGCAAGTCATCGTAATTTGTCGGCCGGTTTTGTGGCCAGCCAGATGTTTGCTAAGATTGTGGAAAATCCTGCTTATGAGCCCAAGTCCATTATCTTGGCAATTGAGGAGAAATTTAGGTACCTGATAAGTTATGGTAAGACATACATGGCGAAGAAGAATGTATTGGAGATGAGGTGGGGTACTTACGAAGCATCCTACGACAATCTGCCTCGATTGCTGAACACAATTACCACGCTAAATCCTGGTAGTTATTATGATATCAAGACTTATAATCTTGTATCAAGGCCAGGGAAGCAAGTCTTGCAGCGGGCATTCTTAGCATTGGGTCCCACTATTGCTGCATTCAAACAGTGTCGACCAGTCATTTGCATAGATGGCACATTCCTAACAGGAAAATACAAGGGCACAATCCTTACAGCTGTGGCTGCAGATGGCAACAATCAGTGTACCTAGTACTAGGGTGTGTTTCCTCCGAGTCACTGCCCGTTTTTCTTGCCCCGGATCGAATAGCCCACCGTCAAGTCTGCTTTATTACCTACATATATGTGAGCACTATTCTCCAGTGTCACTTCACAACACAACAAGCACCAATGAGTTCCTGGGCTGAGGATGATGATGACTCCCTCGGTCCAGCACTGTGGAGCCAGCAAGATCCAGAGTTCAACAGCAATTTTCCAGTCTTAGATAAGAGAGATTTCAAATCCATGCGTGATGTTAGAAAGTACGCACCAAATCAAACGGTGAACTGGCCAAGGTGTGCACACGGTGAGTTCTGTGTGATGCAGGTTTACCAGGGATGGAACAACTCTGGTCGACGCTTCTGGCATTGCTCACGAGCATGGGTAAGCAAAACTCCTTGACCTCTGTCCTTCATCATTTTATGATTTACTAATGTAATCACGGTTTCTGCAGTACTCCGACCAACCAGATAACTGCGGTTTCGTGCAATGGGTGGATCCCCCAGCTATTGACCCGTATCAACAGTACATCAACTACCTCGAGGATGTTGTCATCTTCAACCTGAGGCAAGAGCTCGCGTCGGCATTGGCTTCTCCAGATCCGACATCTTCCAACGACGACGACGGACCGGTGACCGGACCAATGGTGGTGAAGACGAACACCGGGTGTGAGGACGAGTTCTGCTGCTGTCCGTGCCACGAGAAGAAGGACAACACTCCACCAGCAACTCCACCCCCGCCACCGTCTGATCCAGCTCCACCCCCGTCGGGGTACTACATGCCCTCCCAGCACTCCGGCGGGTCTATGATGTCCGGGTTCTCCGGGTACTATTCGTACAACTAGACTACAAATGCTGTAATCGTTTATCTAAATTCCCTAAGGCACGTTAGGACTAGCAGCGGCACAAAGTTAGGGTACTTGTGTCGTACGTGCCATTGCTTGTTTCTGTAATTCGTCGTTAAGTATCAATGGTTCGTCGTTAAGTATCAATGCTTCAAATAATTGAAATTTACAAAAAAAAATCCTACCTCCGTAGGGCACGGCGGTAGGTCCATACATTACCGCCATGGCCTACGGCGCTACCTGGAGGCCACGCTGTCGCCTGGCGATAGGCTCCTACCGCTGTGCGGCACGACGGTAGGTCCCTAACGCCGTGGCCCACGGCGGTATGTGCCCTTGCCAGTGGGCCACGGCCCCTGCCGCCGTGCCGCACGGCGGTAGGACCCCTACCGCCGTGGGCCACGGCGGCAGATGTATAGTTTTGCAAAATTTCTGACGGACCATTTATTTTTGCAAAATAGGGGGAAAAATATATTTTAAAAATCCACATTACCGGTCCGAGACCGGCTACCGCCGCCCACCGGTAGCGGTTAACCAAACCGGTAGGCCGGTTACCGGTAAAAACAGGTCGAATTCAAATTTTCAAATGAAAATCTAGTTCAACCGGTTGTGAATGGTTAACTGGTCGGTAAGACCGGTTAGCCGGACCGGTTGCACCGGTTACCGACCGGTCGAATTCAAATTTTCAAACGAAAATGCTAGTTCAACCGGTTGCGAACAGTTACCGGTTACCGGCCGGTTGAGAATCAATGAAGAAATTGGCGTTTTTCAAATTTGAATTAAAAATTGAAAAATAAAAGAAAAAAATCCTAAAAATATTTCAAGGTGCATAGTCTAATGGTGTCAAAAATTTTCAAATATTAGTGCATTTAGTATGGTTTGAACTTCTAATGCCCGCAAAAAATACTAAATAAACTAATATTTGAAATTTTTTGACACCATTAGATTCTACAAATCTTAAAGTATTTTTAAGAATTTTTCTAGAATTTTTAATTTTTTAAATTTAAATTTGAATTTGACAGGTAGGAACCGGTACCACTACCGGTCTGGACCAGTATGACTGGTAACCGCGGTTTTCCGATCGGTTCCCACCGGTAATTAAAACCCTGGTGTCAAGCAGGGTTCGCCAAACCGAGCGAACCGGTCGGCTTGCCGTGGTTTTTAGCCTTACCGGGCCGGCCTGGTAGCTAAAACCGCCGGTAAGCCCCCGAAAACCGAACCTAAAACTTCCCAACCTCGCTAAACCGGCCGGTTTGACCGGTTTACCAGGCCGGTTTTCTCGGTTTCGAAAACCGGACGGTTCACGGTTCCGTGAACCCTGGTGTCAAGACGGTTGGCCATCTATAATTGCTGCGACAACACTGACCTGGACATCACAGGGCAACAACTTGATCGTCTACTAAGTGCGCACACAAGAGCTGTACAAATGTTACGATCAACAGCAAACGAAGCATGTACATGACAACGAGCATCCCATCACCTTCTCTAGAAGATAAATTACGGACTACCTAGAGTTCCCAACTGTTCGACCTAGCTGTTTCGGCGATTATCATAAACAGATGTTCGACCTACCGAGAGTTGCCACTACAGAAAGTTTAAACTACAGCTCCCACATAAACAGAATCATATGCCTGGGATCCCATGTCCTATTTGATCCAAGTAATAACGACAAAGGCAGGCGCCACCATCGCACCCAGCAGCTTGTGTGCAATTCTTCAACCACATTAGCTCTGCAAGAACCACCCGCATGCTCCGCCAAAAACCTGACACTGAAATTGAGAAACAGACGTAGGAGTGAGTAGCAGCAAGTACTAAAAGTGCATCCAGTCGCAATAGTGTCATGATACAAATTCGGAGTTCCCTGCCCCCAATATGAAAATGCCAGCTCAGCAAGACGAAGCATGTCTTGTCAGCAAACAGAATGCTGTAATAGCAATGATTCAATGCAGTCCTGACCAGGTGCTGTTACTAAGAAATTTTAAAATCAGGGGCAGCAGGAGAGGGGCGCTGAAGGGTGCCTTAAGATCTCAAAGCTTAAAAGTTACCAGACTAATCAAGAAAATAGTCCAAATGAGCGGCAAACTTTGGTTGCATTAATCGGGCCCCTTAAAGCTTGCATACACTAGAATGACTTGCTATCACCTTCTCAAGTGCTGTTCTTTCATATGCAAAAGACAGCAATGCTGGGATGGTTGCGTTATTCAGGGCCCCTGAAACCTTGCATACACTAGAACGACTTGCTATCAACTTCTCAACTCTCAAGTGCTATTTCTTTCGTATGCAAAAGACAACAAAACTGACATGGATTTGCAAGCAAATGAGATCCAGTTTTCTGTACAATAATCATTCTACATGACATTGCAGACTTCAAATGATACATATTTCAGATGTCAAATGAGAACATAAAAGAAACTTGCATATTTCAAGCAAATGGGAGCCAGGTCATATTCTGGAAAAAAATGTAGGGTCAAAATCCCATAGTAGGGAAGGCAAGAGATAAGAAAATTTGGGGAAAATTTAGGATCAAAATTCCAAAGTAGGACAAAAGGATAAAAATATTTACCTGCTACTGTACACACTCGGGGTTGGAAAGTTACTTCGGTCTACAAAATAGCTTCGCAGGTTGCCTTATTGTGGCCTGCTTGCTTGCACCTGCTGCAGAGTCGTATAACTGTAGGGACCTTGTTGGGGTTAAACCGCTTCCTTCTCGGTTTATCTGATGAACGAGGCTTGGGAGGTGGAATTAAATTTGCCCCAGCACTAAAATCAACTGTATCCATGTCAGGTATTGGGAAGATTGTTCCTGAATATGTCAAATTATAGCTTTCTAATCTGAAAAACTTTGAGCAGTAGTCATAGTAAGTTCGCCCAATCCTATTGAAGACAGCAACAGCATGCACACACGGGAGTCCAGAAAGTTGCCACCTCCGGCACGTGCATTCCCAGTTTGCAAGATTGACAACAAAAATTGCATTGCCCCGCACTTCAAACACAGTTTCAGAGGAGCACAGCACAGTCATCTTACTAGCCTTCATCATCTCCTCCTTTGCTTTGTATTCCATGGAAGGCGTCAATGGCCCTGACCACGCCTTGCAAGCTTCACGCCTTGATTCTATTATCTCCATAATTTTTGTTCTCAAGGAGTCAATCATCAGCACTATTGAACCCTCCTTCTTGGTTGGTATCCAGTTATTGAAGGCATCAACAATGTTTGAGGAGAAATGATCATATCGACATCCTCTGAAAATGGCATCTGACCAATGCTCAGGCTTGCTTGCAATGATCCAGTCAGCAGCTTCAGTGGATATATTTCTTATGCTCTCAATAGATGCATTAAAATCCTCGATGCTGCATGCTTGAGCTGCACGGGTGAAATCCTCAATCATGCCCTCTCTTATTTGTTGTGACCATGGCCCTTTCCTCAGCTCTCCTTTGAATTCCTCCATGATATGATGCAAACAGAAGGCATGGTGGCTATCTTCAAAAGCTTGAGAAACAGCAGCATCCAGACCCTTTTGTCCACTGGACAAGAATGTCATGGCATTGTAAGGGTAGTTGTGATTTGAGAGAGCGTATTTCAGCTGCATTAAGAACCAGATCCAGCTATCGTAGTTTTCATCTTCAACCACGCTAAATGCCACTGGAAAGACAGCATCATCTGCATCAACGGCAGCCGCCACCAGCAATTTGTAATCATTTGTTGCTTTCAGTGGAACCTTGTCAAGAAATAAGAGAGGCCTGCACCCACTTGCAAAGCCATGTAAAGAAGCATGGAATGCAACAAAAAAGCGACGGAATTTCGTATCCACCATTGGAGACAGCAAAGCTATACTTCCTGGGTTGGACTCGATAAGTCTATCAGAATACCAGGGCAAATGGCTGTAGGTCTCCCTGATAGCATGATACAGTTCCTTCTGCGCTACTTCTTTACCTCGCCAAACCTGCGAATAAGTTAGCGTGACTCCATATTGTTCATATATTTCTTTGACAAGCTCTTTTGGCTTCAACATTGGATTATCATGCAGCTTCTCCTTAATGATGGTAGTCAGCCACTGCCTTGTTGCTCGACGCTGACCTTCTCCATTACCTCCTCCACATGTATGCTCATCTTTCATTTTCTTGATAACAAACTTCTTGTTACGAGATGACTCAGATGCATGCAATCGCCATGAGCAGCCCTCTGCAACACATTTTACCGTGACCCGAGTTGTTTCATTTTTTATGAATCTATATGCAAATCCTTTCCCAATGGCATATTTGCACAACTGAGCACGGAAATCCTTCACATTATCAAACTCTTGGCCAACACCTTTGATAATGTCATCCCAAAATACAATAGGGCTGTCAAGTCCATGCTGAGGTTCTGCAGTAATCTCAGAACCAACATAAGGGTCGCCAGAATCATCAAAAAGCCCCATTGTGTCCCTGCAAAAGCCATGCATAGTTGCAACGTCTGTAAAACTTGTCCTTTTTGTATAACATATTGGAGTGGAAAACATGGGATGACAAAATTACCTAGGCGTGGCATCAACAAGAGCAAGATTTTGCTGATCCAGAATTCCTTGTGCAATTGAAGAACCTCCAGGTGGGGTGGCAAATGCAATATCACTTCCAAATTCCAGTTGGAAAACCCTGGTTTCAGAAATTTGATAATAGCAACTGAGAATTGATAACATACCGGAACAAAACAGAAATACTAACTAATCAAAGAAGTAATGGTTCTTATTTTATAACACTTCAGATGATAAAATGGCATGTACTTAAAAGACTGGAAATTCAAGATGAACTAGAACAGAAGTTCACTTAGCACTATTTGGTAAAACTTCGCACTCCACAAAATTGAGACTATGACTACTTGAAATGATGAAGAGATAATGTTAATAGAAGCAACTAGAAAATGTATACAGCAGTCAATACAAGTATAATTTGCACAAAATCTGAAACTGAATACATTGCATCATCTGTAAATTAGCAAGGTTCCAAAAAAGTTTGGCGCTAGGCCTAGGAAGACTAAGCGTAGATCAATCGTGATTAAATGCTACATGTATATAGTAGTAAATTAATAACAAAAGAATATTTGGGCATTTTTGTACCAATGTCAGCCCGTTATACAGTGAAAGGCCAATAGGCCAACTAACCTTGCACTGCATGGGCTGAGATTATTGGCCCATCCAGCACATCCCCACCTCATATTGCCCTAGCACTCCTCGAACACACCACAGACAGCCGCCACCGGTTTTTTCCTCCCAAATCTCATCTCCTTCCTCTGCGGGCTGTCTCTCTCCGGCACTGGCCACATCCCAGCAGTTGTGCGCACTGCAGCCCGCCTTCGCTGGAGCACCAGCGCTCCCCCTCCACGGCGCATCGCCCCTGCTCCACTCCATGGAGCACCACCCACGGGCAACCCAGTGGCAAAATCAAGCTGAGGATGGGCAAAATCGAGCGACACGAGCATCATGAAGTAAGCATAGATGGAATCACACCTCAACAAAACCATTTTGCGATCCTAATCTCATCTCTGCTCTTATTTTCTTCACCATCCAGGGCTTCAACGGGTGACTCCACATTTAATTGGACGTTTATGGCCTAGGTGATGCACTACGCCTCTGCTTTGCACTTAAGCACGTCTAGGAGTAGGTTTAATTATGTTTTCTCGAACATTGAAAATGGGGGGAGGGGGGGCATCCTTGTGTCCAAGGTACTGTGTTGCTTGGCAGTTACAAGTTCCAACAATAACAACAATAAAAGGGAAATACGTTGTAAATATGCCTACACTGTTAGTCAATAACCATCTTATGTGGACCGTGATCAGATGGCAGTGCTGGCAGAAACAAGAGTTTCAGCAAATAAGGTATGCAGGAAATGTAGGCTAACAAGAATGCTAATCTCCAAAATAGGCATTTTTTATGTTAACCAGCAAATAAGGTACACTTAAAGAGGCTACTCTTAAAATTGTCTGTGTGTGTGTGTGTGTGCGGGGGAGGAGGGGGGTGTAAAATAGCTGTTTGCCATTTTGCTAGCCATAAAGTAGATAGGTAAAATGACAATACATTTCTCAATGGCAACATGAAAAATATTTTATTGAAAATAATACTATTTCAGACCAAAAGGTTTCTATTCACTCATATGTTATGTCAAATAACAAAAAATACTATATAAATCAACGTATGGAAGAATTTTGAGATCACAAATTATGAAGTCAGCTTAATAATGTATTTGTCGTGATTCATGAAGTGGCAGTGCTGGCAGAAACAAGAGCTTCAGCAAATAAGGTATGCAGGAAATATAGGCTAACCAGAATGCTAATCTCCAAAATAGGCATTTTATAGATTAACCAGAAATAAGGTACACTTAAAGAGGCTACTCTTGAAATTAGGGGGGCTAAAATAGCTGTTAGCATGTTTTCTAGGCAGGAAGTAGATAGGTAAAATGGCAACACATTTCTGAATGGCAACATAAAAATACCTTATTGTAAATAATACTATCTCAGACCAAAAGGTTTATATGAGGTCGCTTTCCAAACGAAGGACCAAATTGCAGTTGTCCACTACCCCAGGGGAGGAGCCAGACAATCCCCCACCCGTCAGAATTTGTGCTTATTTGGTTTTCTAACTAGCACTTAACTATATAATTTTTTGAGCTAGGATGGGCCTCAAAGTTTGTCTTTAAAGCAATTTGTGCATAAACATTGTTTCCCTCCACTTTATGAAAGAAGAACTCCTGCCATTTCTTCAAAATATAAAACATCCAAGAGCAAAGAAGACATGAAAAGATGTAGCAGTTATACGAAGAATGATTTTGTACCTGTTGTCATTGTTTTCAGTAACAACTGGTCTTGGCTGCATCACAGTATTTGCGCTAGCTTGAGCTGCAGTTCCTGGAACATTGGGAGTCGGAGTCTTCTTGTTATTTTTGGAAACCCTACAAAGAGAGAACATTTCATGTAGAGCATAAGATTATGGGTTGACAACAAAGGGAAAATTGGAGCCGTGCAACCTACTTGTTTTTGGAAGGTGGCCTTTTCTTTTTGTTGCCAGGTGCAGTAGTCCCAGGTTTAATTGCAGATGCTCCAGAGTAAGGTACAATACTCCTGGTTATCCAACACAAGAAAAGCATTCATCACAGACGCATATGAGCAAGGCAGATTCTTCAACATGAATTATAAAATGATAGGTGCAACAAAACATACCTGTTTTCCACTCTACTAATCAAGAAAACTTCCACTTGTGAAGCACTAGTAGTAAAATCAACCATCCGTTGCAAATCTCGATCACACGATATTGTGATGAGAGTTCTGTTATTATTCGGAAGGAAGTACTTGAATGACATGTCAGTGACATCAACATTGAACACCTTGGACAACTCATCCTTGAAGCTCTCAAGTGACATATCACGAGCGACATCGACAGCATGCGCTTCTCCTCCTTTGTATATCAAGTTACCATTGGGGCCAGAAGTGAACTCTCCACCATATTGGCAAATGGCTACCAAAATGCCCCCGTCCGCCATGCTTCCTGAGTTGTTCAGCGCTCACTATAATTACAACATACATAATAAGAAAAGAAAAGCAAATTACTTTCAACCAAATTTCTAAGATGTAACCTACACAATCACACTGCACTGAAAATACGCTCAGACAGTTCAAAATGGGCAGAGTGCAAACATCATATCAAAGGGAGGAGAGCTGTTTGTGAGCATTTTTAAAGCCTGAAACTTGCGGTTATTCTATGCAAAAGTGCCTAAAATTTAAGTTTAATAAGTACACGGTTAAATTCGGTAGTGACAGCACATGATTGGTAAGCATTAATTGGTCAGGATACTCAGGATTGTCCATGTGCGCATAACGAAACAGATAAGCTCTCTAATATGCAGAAACTTGAAGTTAACAAGGTCATGTCCAAGATCTGATCAAGTTTTTAGATTGTTATATTACTCGCACTACAGTAGTTAAGAAGATAATTGAAATTTCATATTATCAAACATACAGGCACACCATACAATGATTTTGAACCCCGTGAATTCACAGCAGGGGCGGACCCAGCATAGGACATGGGTGTACACATGTACACCCAATAACTGTTGCAAAAAGATGGAATTAGTAAAATCATGATCAGATCCGAATATAAATACCAGGTTTGGGTGTTCGATTTCGCGCAGCAGGATGGGAAGGGAGGGGAATAGGAAGGCATACCCCTGTCGGATCTTCGTCACCGGCAAAGCGCCCGTCGCTGGACGAAGGGTTTCAAAGGTGTCGCCAGGCGTCAAGGCGCTAGAACAATCCTGGTCGCCTAGCTAAAAAGCAGCAAGAGTGAGTGAGGGAGGGGAAGAATGGAGGGGAAATAGACCCACCGCTCCGCCGCCGCCGCGCTCCTCCCTGCTCCACCACCCACAGGCCGCAGCCCCACGTCCTCCTCCGGCCCCAGCGCAGGGCTCCCGGCACCACCGCCGCCGCGCTATCAACGGGCACAGAGAGAGGGAGGAAGGGGAGACTGAGGGAGAGAGACGAACGGAAGCAAGCGACGGAGGCAGGTGCGGCGCGCGGGGAGGCGGGTGCGGGACTGCGGGAGATGGAGGCGACCGAGCGACCCTCCTGCTTCTACTAGCCCTGCCGAACGGCGGCTCGTCTGGAGCAGGAAGAAGAAGGGCGTGAGAGAGATGGGTCGTTGTGGCCGTTGTTGGGTTATAGGATATCCCCTGACTTCGTAGGTTGGGCTGACTAGTGGGCTGGGGCAGCCGAGTTTTTTTTCTTCTTCTTCTTCTTTTCTTTTTCGTTTTATTTATTTCTTTCACTTCCTTTGCTACGGCGTCGCTTCGTCTATGCATATGGAAAGTATCGCCTTGCCTCGTCTTATTGCTTTTAATGAGGGAAGCACAACTCGCCATCTTAAAAAAGTAAAGGAAGTCGTGGGAAAGACTTGAGCTGCAACTGGGTAAGGGAGTGTGGAGAGCAGCGCACGAGCCGACCGCGTGGAAAGCGACGCGCGTTGAAGTCGCGGGGAGAAAGAAGGTGGTGGGTTGCGGGAAGGAAAGGGGAGGGACAGTAGAAGACATAAGGTGGGTTGTATGCTCGTCAGGTTGAGGATGAAAAGGGCAGCTGCTGGGGTGTATCGATCAATCTATGTATCAACATTCATTTTTTTAATTTCAATTTGAATATTAGATACATATTGAGTGCTTATTGGATACGGGATACAACACCTGCTCGACATATAAGTTTAATGTAGCATGAAAGGATGGAAAAGGCTCCGTATTTTATAAATTAGTCTAAAAATATAAGGAAATTAATATTCTAATCTAACAAATTTCATAACTTTAAGCAGTCATACTGACATTTAAAAATACAATCAACATCATTTTTAGTAACACACTCAATACTTTCTTTTAACTTCATATGAATAAAACAAATTCAACTTTTTTAAAACAAAGAGTAACATTTTTGAAATGATAGGTTTTTTTTATTTCTTCTTCTTCTCCAAAGGTGTTGTGGTAAGCACAAGTAGCACGTTGTGGCGATAAATGACATCGATGTGCACTCGCAATGAGCACGAGCAGCCGTGACGGGACGATGTGCACGAGGCACTGCAAACAAGCACGGGCGGTGCATGACAGAGATGGAACCAATGGATGGAAACAAGAGCAGGGCGTGCAACAAGCACTAGTAGTTTGAATTTATATGAATATTTGGTCTTATTTTTTTAATGTATTACCTAATTTTATCTTAAAAACATTTTTACTTTGTGAAGCATACTTTTAAAGTACGATTGAAGATATATACATCTTTCAAAATAATATAAAACAATGCAAAGATTTTTCTTTTTAATAGTAGTTCTAGATAAAAGATTTTTTAACAAAAATATCAATGTTGCATAAAAAAAGTGAACATTTTTTAATAAGATATTGTAAAAGAATTGATTATGTTTCTTATTTGGCTAGTGTAACTACTTGTGATCTACAAAATTTTTGACAAAAATAAACAACCAATAATTTCTTCTCACTAAAGTTTGAAAGTTACCATGGCAACACTCAAAATATATGGTGATGCATGTAACATTTATCTTAGTCGAAAAGTTAAAATATATTTAAAGAAACACAACTTACATAACATAAAAAAGATTATGTTTATATATGTGTGCGATAGAGAGAAAGAGAGAGATTGTTAGTTTGAAAAAGTTAAAATCATGTAATATGATAATATATAGTTAGAAACAACATTAAGAATGTATGTACACCCATTTTTGTAAACCTACGTCCACCACTGATTCACAGCACCAAGTTTCTTAACCTCTAGGCTTCAAGTTACGGAAGCAAGTGTGGATGTTTCCAATAAAAACAGTGGCTGAACCTGAACTAAACTTCCTGTTGAGGAGAGAAACATGGGGCGAAGTGACATTCGTTGCTAATTGTAGGGCCGCGATGATAATAACTAACAAAATCCTAGGTACCTTTAGGAAGAGCCTTGGGGAAAGGGTGTAAAAGAGAGAAAGAGGAGCATTTTGCCCAAGAATCCCCTGCAATTCGGACAAATCACAACGAGACTGCGAACATCAACCACAGGAAACAGCGGCAAAAGACAAAATCCCAGAGGATGCGACGTGAATTCACAAGCCAGCCCAGCCCAGAGAAACTGGAGTGGGGGATCCAAATAAAAATTGCTCATATGAACTTAAATTTAACAAAAAAAGGACTGTGGTTTCTTCTCGCTGAAACGCAGAATTCTAACATCAACCCATGGGGGGCTGGACGGAAGAGATTCAGTTCAGTCCAACCCCGTGGAAAGTGGAAATCTGAGCAACGAAAATAGATTTACTTACAGACAGGTGCAAGAGGAGAAATCAGCCCCCCAAGTTCGGACCCACACCTTCCCCGGCCAGCAGAGTGGGGCGGAGGGAAGCACGAATACCAAAAGCAAAGGAGCCGCTTCGAGGCGGGAGGTGGTGGGTGTGCCCGGCGGCGGCCACGGGTGAAGGGAAGAGGAACGAGATGGGGAGGGAGGGGATGGGGAAGAAGAAGGGGGCCGATTTGCTAGGGCTGCGGACGACAGGGGTATTCCTGATATTTTCCACACCACACGGAAAACTTGCCTGGTTCTTTTCACAATTTTGCTACTCGTTTTCTTTTTTATGTGGAAAACATTTTTACATTCATGTGGCTCCGAATACTCTGTTGTCATCGTCACCCTCGCGCTTTTTATTTCGGCGGTGCGAGTCGACCTACACCTTTCTCGATGGCTTCCAAAATGTTTAGTTCCAAAATAATCATTTTACTTATTCTATGATTTCTTAAAATTTTCACTAAATTTAAAAAAGATGTTCATATCTATAATATCAATATTTGTGTCAAATTGTAAGTTGGTTTAGGTTTGGAGCCAAGTCAAACAATTTTAAATTTAACAAAATATTTACAAATATACATAAATATATGCACAATCATAGTATTTTTCACTAGATAAGTAATGAAATATATGTGAATAGTAGCTTTATTTATACTATAGACGTCCGTGTGTACATTTTAGAATTTTGAATAAAATTAAAGGAGTTTGGTTCAGATTTTAGAAAAAAGCTGTACTCAAATGTATTATATAATGTTGTGTCTATTGATATAACTTTTTAACAAATTTGATGAAAACTACAAAGTTTTAACTTAAGAAAAAATCAAAACAACATGTAATTTCAAATAAAGGGGGTACAACAAATCCATGAAAATATTTTTTCAAAAAAATGCATTCAAATACAAGCATTTAGGGAATAATAATTGATAAGTACTGTTGGATTCATCACAAATTTATCTCATGATTTTTGTGATAAACCCTATTGATATTTATCCCGATCATGTACTTTTTTAAGATGAGATGCATGGATTACCAAGTAGATTTATCTATTTGTGTAAATATTTGTAGAAAAAATGACAAACGAATGAAAAGGATAAATGGTGTCATAAATTTAAGAACGGAGGTATAACTCTCAAATAATGCAATTTAATTTGTAGATAGTCCTAACTAGTTTTAGTGTTTTTGTTAGGTATAGTATGGATGTTCAAATATACTCATACATGTAATTGGATGGAGTATCAAATATGACAAGTAATTCTAGCCCTTCCGAAAATTTGTGCATTCTTTAAAAAAAAAGTAACACATCAAGACATATATGATATATCAGAACTATTGCTACATTTCTTTTAGGAAATCTAAGAGCATAAAAAGAATCATTAATAAAGTTCAATGATGATGGACAACATTATTTCTATCATGTGTTTTTCTTTATTATGTAATGTTATTTTAATAGTGAACATAAAACTTACAGCATTTTTAATGGTTGTCCACAACCTAGATGATCGGAGATAATTTTTTAATGAAAATATCTTTGGGATATCAAATCATTTACGTCTATATTCTCTCTATTACAAAATATGAGTTTATTTTCTTCTCTACAACAACACAACAACATTACCAAGACAATGTGTATAACCACTCTTAACAAGAGCAAACAAATGCATACAACAAAATTTCTAAAGATGTCCACATAAATAATATACATGTTCTAGCTTACTCCAACTATTTAACTACTTGGAATAATCACACACAAAAATATGCAAACTACTTTGAAAATGATATTTCTAGACACTTCCTAAATTTTTTACATGCGGCTCATATATACAGTCACCCATCCAAGAAGTTGCCAAGAAGGCTCCACAAGCCACTTTTGGAAATTATGAGTGAACCAACTTTGGAAACCATCTCATTTTCAACGGTGCATCACATAACGAACCACATGTAGAAATGTGAGTTACACAATTGGTTCCTTACGTGAACCACCTCTAAGAATTATTTCCAACCGTGTTCAAAATGATCGTCATAATTCCATCAGTAACAACTCTATGGTGGAATGAAGGAATCGTGCTAGGCGAGAGGTTCTAGCTTTGAGTCATAGAAACTACACACGCACATATTTTGCATGAAATCATATGAACCAATCATCAATTTCCTTTAATTGATCTCTTTAGCATTTATATAGAAGCAACAATTTTCACTTGCGACTTTCAATTTTCAAACATACATTGTTGGATAACTTGCTGCCTCAAATCTATCCAATCAACAAAATGCAAGCTTAGTAAAATTTGATCAAGACTTTACATAGAAAAAAATGAAGACTAGCTAGTCAAGAGCCTCCAAGCCATAAGGAGTACCACCAACCTAGATCAATCACTAACCCTAGCTAGTGACGAATCTAAAAACTTGTCACTTTTGACATTATTAATAGTTTCATGATTCAAGAAAATGAAATATGGAACCATCTATGTCCATAACAATTGGCAGGCCATAAATCATGAAGCTTTAAATCATGAGCTAGCTAGCTAAAAGTTCTCAAATATGCAAACATATATAGTCGAAGATGATAAAAGGTAGACCTAGAAACGCCATCATGTCATGGGAACATGGAGGCAATATTGTCCATGTGCCTCGTAGAAAACTATCACAAGTAGTACCATGCCACAGTTTCTTGCCCTACAGACCCATGCAAAAACTTTGTGACTATGGTTCTAACTCGGGAAAATAGGTGGGGCGGGGTGGGGTGGGCAGGTTATTATTGGATGTTGGGAGACACTCGAGGTAGAAGATGCAACACAATAATAACCACGAATCAAATATGTGTATGGCATGGTTGGACGCCGAGCCAGCTCGGCTCGGCTTGGCTTGGCTTGGTCCAGCTCGTTAGTCTAACGAGCTAGCTTGGCTTGACTTGTTAACAAAACGAGCAAAAAAGATAGCTCAGCTTGCCTCATTAGTAGCTCAAGCTAGCTTGTTAGGCTCACAAGCTGAATGTTCATTTTGAATTAACATATCAATATATATACTTTTTAAATTAGTAATTATAAACTTTTAATGTTAAATTTTACAGTGTACTCCCTCCGTCCCAAAATATTTGCACCTTTTGACTTTTACAGATCACGTTTGACCATTCGTCTTATTCAAAAAATTTATGAAAATGTAAAAATAATTATGATATACTTAAAATATATATGATGATAAAACATGTCATAGCAAAATAAATAATATTTTCACATTTTTTTTGAATAAGACGAATGGTCAAACGTGAAGCGCAGAAGTCAACAAGTGCAAATATTTTGGGACGGAGGGAGTATGGAGCATCTCTATGTGCACCATGCAAATTTATTATGTTGGATCTTTTGCTTTCTAGCTCGTTTGGCTCGCGAGCAGCTTGCGAGTTGGCTCGAGCCAGCTCATTAACAAAACGAGCAAAAATAATTGATTGGCTCGTTATAAATTTGACCGAGCCGAGCTTAATTGAGTCGAGCTACAAGCGAGCTGAGCCAGCTCACGAGTTTCTGGCTCGTGGTCCAGCCATTGGCATCCCTAACAAAATCTTGGTGGGTAGAAGATGCAACACACATCCCATGAAACAAGAATTAACAGCAGAGTCATTCTATACATGTATTTTGTAGAATAACACATTCTAGATTTTGGTTCACAGCGACCCATTGAGGATTTGGTAATTTTGTGGATGTCGAAGGAAAAGGGTAATCAGTAAAGGCATCTCTATGCATGGTGGTGGGAATGTTACACGACCCACACGAGGGTTCAATTCATGGTGTCCATATTCCGCCACACGGATACTTTGACATGTGCCCAAGCTAGGACCTGATTTTTCACTATTTGGTGTGATAATGAGCGCACTTGCATGTAATGGTGTTTATATGTTTGTCATCTTTGTAATCTTGAACATAGAAATTAAGGTTAAAGGAGTGTCTATTTATTTGTAGACAGATTTCTATGGCTCGGTAAAATTTGTCAAATTTTATGATGTTGCACATGTTATTCTACGATGTTGTAGATGTTATTCTCCTATGTTGCATAAGATTGAAAAATGAAGTACTATGCAACATGTGTGAACAATACATTAAAACATAGTAAATAATATATGTAAAAATAGGAGAATCTACGACATTTCCTCCCCTAAAGTCATGAAATATTTTGAAACATCAAAAAAATAATTTTTGCAACATTAAATGTGATATTTGCAGCAACAAAAAATTGAAAAAATTTTGTCAACAGATAAATAGCAAAACTCTATTAAGGCCCCATTTGGATAATGAAGGAATTGTAATTTACTTAGTAAAGTAGCCTATTTGTCTTTGGAATGTGATACATTCCACAACTTTTTAAAATTTAGATATAAATCCAGGGGCGAAGCTATATAGAGCTTAGACTAACTCCAACAGTAAGAGGCATTTTTGATAGGCAAATTCAGAATTGCATGACATACAGTAGGAAAGAAGATGCACATGTTTGGTGGTGACTCCAACAGCAGAGGCATATCCACTTTTCAAATGCATTCAAGGAGAGAGGGTGTGTATTTTTGCATCTCCTCTCTCATGAGAAGGAAAACTGCCTCCTCTTATGCCTATTCTGTTGGAGATGATTTGGTGATGCATAATACCAATTGAAGATGCATATCCTATTTGCATATGCTTATGCTTATTCTGTTGGGATCAGTCTTAGTGGGTGCTAATGCACCCCCTCAAAATGAAAAAAAACAGTGATTATATCAAAAATTTCACCATATTTGCACACACACCCCCCCAAAAAAATTATCTATGCACCCACGAAGGTAATTGCCCCCCCCCCCTCCCCCCAATTTAGCTATAAAGCTATCTTAGGTATCTCTTCCATATGGTCAACAATAATATACAAATATATTACACATACAACTATAGTAACTAAACTAATTTGTTGTCTAGATTATGATTATTAGAATGGGGTTCAATTCCAAGGATCCAAACGAGGCCTAAGGTTAATCTAATCTAATAAACATATATAGGGAACATGGTATGGCATGCAAGAGAGATCAAATAACACTACTGACATCTACCCTTTACAACTTGGTTGGTCGTGCCTAGGGATGCAAGTTCTAAATGTATGGGTTTTTGAGTCAACCCAAAAATTGATAAAATGAACTAGGATGTCATTCCATGTAATTAATTTTGAGGAGAAAATAAACTAGAGTGGCATACTATCGTAATCAATCAACTAACCCAAAAAAACGCCATTAGGTACCCATTTGCATCCCTAGTCATGCCTCTAATCCTTTGCTTTAATAATTAATTAACATGACGTGGCACGTATGCACAATTGTATACATGTACTAGTTCACCAAAAGGATGGAAAAGGGTGATCTGAGAATTGCTCCTGCATACATATATAGAACGACCATCGATCCAGTAGAATGCATGTATAACAAGCCCAGCAACAACATCAATTTCAGCAATCTCCTCATAGCAAATATCTATCATCGCTTGCTCCCCTCTTCCATGGATCTCCCTCTCTTTTACCCAATCGATATGATCTAGTATGTACAGTACATATATTAATATATATGTATACTGTGTGTACATATAAGTAGTGTTGTTGTAACTTGTAAGTGTAGACGATCATGGCCTGCGAGGTGGTCGGCCGGCGGCGGTGGCGGCAGAGGAGTCGGTGCTGTAGTCCGTGGTGTAGTCGTCGTTCTCGCCGCTGTCGAAGGCGAGCTGCCGGAGCCGGGAGATGTTCTCGGATCCGCCGGCGGAGAAGAGAATGCTCTGCCCCGGCTTGACGCCGTCCTGGTGCAGGTCGTCGAGCGACGCGTCGCCCTCGAGCGCGCGCACGATCTGGCTCATCTTGGGCCGGCGCTTGGCCGAGTGGCGCGTGCTCGCCGCGGCGCACGCCGCCATGCGCTCCACCTCCACCGCCGAGTACTCGCCGCCGAGCCGCGCGTCGACGAGCTCCTCGAACCCGGCCTCCCCCACCAGCGCGGCGGCCAGCAGCGGCCTCGCCCAGTCCACGAGGCTGTCCTCCATGTAGTTGGTGGTGTCGATGGGCCGGCGCCCCGTGAGGAGCTCCAGCAGCATGACGCCGAAGGAGAAGACGTCGGACCGGTCCGTGAGCTTGCCGCTGGACGCGTACTCCGGCGCGAGGTAGCCGAAGGTGCCCATGACGCGCGTGGACACGTGCGTGTTGGTGTCCGTGGTGAGCTTGGCGAGCCCGAAGTCGGCGACCATGGCCTCGAAGTTGGCGTCGAGGAGGATGTTGGAGGCCTTGATGTCGCGGTGGATGATGCGGGGGTGGCAGTCCTCGTGGAGGTAAGCGAGGCCCTTGGCGGAGCCCAGCGCGATCTTCATGCGGGTCGGCCAGTCCATGACGGGGCCCTGCTTGCTGTGCAGGTGGTGCTCCAGGGTGTTGTTGGGCACGAACTCGTAGACGAGCATGCGCTGGTGGCCGGCGATGCAGTAGCCGACAAGGGAGACGAGGTGGCGGTGGTGGACGCGGCTGATGATCTCCACCTCCGCCTGGAACTCGCGCTCGCCCTGCCCGCTGCCGGACTTGAGCTGCTTCACCGCCACCTCCTTCCCGCTGCCGGGGAGCACGCCCTTGTGCACGTACCCGAACCCACCCTGGCCCAGCATGTTCACCGGCGAGAAGCCCGACGTCGCCGCCGCCAGCTCCTCGTACGTGAAGGAGCTCTTGGAGAAGCCCAGCGCCACGTTGGGCGAGGGCGGCGGGAGGGCAGGGCCGTGGGGGCCCGACGAGTAGATCTCACCGCTCAGGGGCGCCGCCATCGAGCCCGGCGACTGGGACAGCGCGTTCCCGACGCCGTGCTGGTGGTGCCACCCTGGCGGAGGAGGGATGCTGCCGTTGCTGCCATACTGCTGCCACATCGGCGGCAGACCAGGGTTCGGGTAGTACACATTGCCTGCACACGCGTCAATAATTAACTGTTTTAGCATAATATAAGCAAAGAAGAAGTATTAATTATGCCATGATCGATCGATTAATTGTTCGTCAGTCGTCACCTTTCTCGTCGGTGTAGAAGGGCATGTTCATTGGGGGTGGACGACGTTTCTTCTTCTTCCTCGAGCAGCGCAGGCATGCCACGATGCCCATCAACAGGGCGAAACCCACCACTCCAAGCACCACGCCGGTGATCACAGCGCCCGTATGATCGGTCGCCGGCGACGATGACGACTTCTTCTTTCCATCTTTGGAGCTGCTAGTCTCCCCACCGCTTTTTCTAGGTGGTGGTGGCGGGGGTGACAACTTGGCCGCCGGAGATGAGGATGATTCGCCCTTTGGTGGCGGTGAGATTGACGCTTGTGAGGGCGGTGGCGGCGAGGGCGGCGGTGGTGATGGGGAGGGCGGTGGCGACGAGTTACTAGAGGGCGGCGGCGACTGCTTTGAGTTGCCAGACGACGGCGGTGACTGTGGGGCGGAGGCCATCTATTGATTTCTTCTCACAAACCGAGGATGGAGCTCTATCCTGCAAATGGAGAGAACTCCACCCCCTTGATCCTAAGGGGGATATATATATTTATGTATATATATTATAGTTGATAGCTAAGAGTTTTAGCTCTTAGTTGTGTTCCGACACCCTGCGAGGCGAAATTGAGATAAAAATGTCACAAATCGATGGCCGGCACAAGGTGTAAGGTTGTTGCTTATTGCAAATTTGCATCCCGATTTTGTTGCGGGTTAAAGAATAAAAAGGAACCACCACAACATTATAAGAGAAATGGTTGCACTTTTGATATCGATTGTACATGGCTGTCAACATATAACCTAGATGACGATTTCTAGTGGATATATTTGAAAAGATGAACATATGTGAGAGTAAACGTCACAAATATACATCCACAAAAAAAAACAATCATAAATATACAAAGTAGAACATGTTAGCATATGAACAATAAAAGATACATGGAAATTCATAGGCTAGTTATTGATGTTAGATGAAGGACTCCAATTGAATCGCAAAACAAGACGCAACAGAGAAACAAATCGAATCGTGAATTTATATGAACACAATAATGGATCTGCAGGATTGTGTACCTTTTCCTTTCCCATGCAGGGAATTAGGGAGGAGGGAGAAGGAGAAAGGGGTCGTAGGCGAATCGGGGGCAACAGAGGATGAGGGAAGAAGGCATCAGGCGCACCTTCCGTGGTACCATCCAACCATCACCCCCACCTCTTTGCTGAAATATCCCATTTTTAGCTACCACTCCAAATAAAACCCAAGCATCTTTGCATGTAGAGAGGAAAGAGAGAGAGATCAGCTAGCTATAGAAGATTTCTTTTAAAAAATAGGGAGAACTTATATTACTTCAAACAACATAGCATTACAATCATGTTCTAAAGCTGTCGACGCGCACGTCGAAACACCTTTGGAAATAAAATCAGAAGACAAATCTCTCCTACCTATCTAGCCCAACACATGTGCCACCTCATTAGCGCTATGATGGCAAAAGGAAACTCTAGAATCCTAGAACATACTCAAGATTCTTTTAGCTTCTTCAATGACAAAACAGCTAGAAGAAAAATTTGGCTTCGAGTGCATTGACTGTTCCTAGGCAGTCTGTTTCCAAACACATCGGGCCTTGGAAGACATAAAGAGTACAACACATTCCTATCAAGGAAGATAAACATTCGGCTTCTTTAGCAGAATTGCATAACCGATCGCTGGACCAACCAGAGAAAATAACTTGACCCAAATGATCTCTAGCAACGAAACCAAGTCCAGCGTGTTTGGTGGTGGGATCAAAACCAGCATCCACATTAAGTTTAATCCAACTAGGAGGAGGAGCCACCCAAGGAGGCATTTTCTTAGGCTTGTCCAAGCCATCAAGGTGGATCTTATTCTTATATGGGTCAACAAATCTAAAAGATTTTCCTTTAGCCGAAGGTGTGGTATTATCAATCATACCTGGATTTAGAGATGTCAGATAGAATTCCAGGAAGTTCACAGATGCAGAGATAGAGCAATCCCCTTTCCAAAAAACAATGTCATTCCTGTGATGCCAGACCCTCCAAAAGAGCAGCATCAATTTTACCCTTAGCTCTTTTCTAGCATTATTTAGAAGGATTAGGATCCAATTAGGTCATGTGTTATCAAAATTAGAATCACCAAGGATCCCAAGATTTTTGCAGGGCGTGTCTTAAGGCCACAGCTTTTGTGCATCGGGTCATGTGTGCGTGTTCAGTTTCCATGCCACAAATTGTGCAAGTTGCATATGTAATCAGGTGGTGTCTCTGCCTGTTAGATTGTACAACAAGATCATTGAGAGCAAGTCTCCACATAAAAACTTTTATCTTTTAAGGCACCGGAATTGTCCAAATTGCATAAGAAATTTTCCTATCTCTAGAGATACCGATCCCACAATTTCATATGATCTCAACTCTTCTGCAAGCTTGTATGCACTTCTGACTGAAAACATCCCATTTTTCTCAAAATGCCATGCAAAGATATCATCTCCTTCAGTGTTTGGTATCCTAATGCTAAGGATTTCTTCAGCTTCATGATGCAGGAAGGTTTGTCTTATGAGGGGTTCATTCCATCTTTTTGGATTTTGTATTTTTGTAGCATTAGGTCCGCCACTTTTCAAAGCCTAGATCGTTTTGCCTTGCTTGAGATTTTCAGGGAATCTGATCAAGGGATCCAATTATCCCTCCAAATCTTAATTTCGTGCCTATTATTAACTCTCTAGATGACACCTTTTTTAAAAGCTCAAGAGTCAAGACCATGTTCTATCCCTTTCCAGACAGCCAAAGAATTTTTTGGGAAGCTAGTGTCCAGAAGGTTTCCAAAAGGAAAATGTTTCGCTTTTAGCACTTTTGCACATAGACTGTTTGGGTAGGACTCGAGTCTCTAGGCTTGCCTAGCAAGCAGAGCTTGATTAAATAACTCGAGGCCTCTTAAACCCATGTCCAGAAGGTTTCCAAAAGGAAAATATTTCGCTCTTAGCACTTTTGCACATAGACTGTTTGGGTAGGACTAGAGTCTCCAGGCTTGCCTAGCAAGCAGAGCTTGATTAAATAACTAGAGGTCTCTTAAACCTATGCCACCTCAGTTTTGATCTAGATAATTTGTCCCAAGAAAGCCAATGAACTTTTCTTCTTTCATATTCATCACCCCACCAGAAATTTCTCACCAATTTCTCAAGACAAGATCATCACAGAGTCCTGCAGAGAATTTGAAAACACTTATAGCATAAGTGGGGAGGCTCTAAAGAACTGATTTAACCAAAGCCTCTTTTACCCCCACATGAAAGGTATTTCTCTGTAGAAGAATAAATGCAAATAATACAATGAGATTAGACAAGGCGATTCAGCTCAAAGGATTCAACCCCTGCACATAAAGAATAGATGAAAATTTACTTCCATTTAGTACAATTACGCACATCAATGGTTTCTCTTTCATCAGACAATAAGAATCAATGGTTTCTCCAAATACACATACACAATGCCGCATCAAACCATCAGATTTCCAAATTGAGAAGACATGAGAAGGGTCTCCTACAAGCTACAACTAGGCTACAGAATGTGTTGCCTCACCATACAGTACAACAAGCACTGAAGCTCGAGTGCCACCGATGGCTACATTCAATCCAATCTACGAACCAGAACAGTAGCATAACATTATTAGAACATGCTCTTGGATGGACCCAGATCGAACCAAATCATAGTCACCCCTGGCCTTGCCTTGCTCAGTTTTGCCTTCTTTTTACTGCTCAACCACCTCCCCTGCAGGAGTGCTGACAGAGGAAGCCCCGGCCTGTGCAACGCCTGCCACATAGGTGAAACTTGCAGGCAGCTCATACAGCGGCTCACTCCCCTGTGATTCGCCCAGGAAGGCTTGCCCCAGACAGTAGCCCAGTGCCCGGGCAACAGGGACAGCCACTGCGTTGCCAACTTGAATGTACCTATTACAATCAAAGCACACATTCAGAATTAAGGATATTGACTGAGTCCTGTAACAGGTTGAACAAATGGCTTATTGCACGCTATTTTCAAGAGCAAATTGCTTAGGTACAAACTGTTAAAAAATACTTACTTTTCCTTGATCGGGCCGAACAATCGGTAGTAATCAGGGAAGCCCTGCAATCTTGCATTCTCCCGGATTGTAAGAACTCTTGCCTGAGTCGGATGCAATATAGTCTGTGGACAGCATGTTCAATCAGGGTTAGTTGCAGACAACAATAACAGTAAACAGAACAGTTGCAAAGATTCACATGGGTAGTTTTGAGTAAGCTGACCTGGTTATGAGGTTCTGCTCTGGTGACAACAGTAGGAACTGTCTCATCCCACCACAGGCGCCCAAATGGCCTACAAAATCATTTGTAAGGACTACTAGTTTCTTTTTTTATGTAAAAAAAGAAAACAGGGTCAATTCACCACTTACTTAAGTGACCTTCCCTTGATGAATGACATTGCATAATCCGGAACCTATCCACAAGAATTTATAACAGTTCATTATACATAAGACAATTTGCATTATGCGTTAAACTTCTAAAGATGGCTGCGCAAAAGAACATATACCAGTGGTTTCCCAGACGACAGGTACACACGTTCAACATCTGGATCCCACTCAACAATGTTGTTTGCTCCAACCTTTACACCCTTGAGGTCTCGGAAATTGGCTCCCTGTTCCAGAAAGTAGGTATAATGATTAATGAATGTGAAAGAAGGAACATAAAAAAATAGCAATGTTCAGAAACAAACCTTCTTAAAAGGAATCTGCTTAACACGCTCATAATCATCATTATTCAGCCGTAAGGGCTGGTGATCCAAGAGTTTGCCTTCATCTGGACCAGTCTCCTCCCCAAAGGACCAATCCAACATGTCTGGAACATTAAACAAAGTAAAAGCTAAACATCCGCACTGAATACATTTTTAGTTTTTGCAATTGAGCTACTTGCACGAGATTCTTCACAAAAAGTAAACAATTCATCGCATAGTCCATTAGTCCACAAGGTCAACCAGTAGAGTACATTGGACCGTACCTTTACGACCAAGTCGAATATAGTGCTGGAAATCTGTCTTAGGGGAAGAAGTATATTCCATTACATCGTTTGGCTGATGATTCTCAACCTGCAGAAACAAAATAAGATTGCATGCACAGATTGCACAATGTATGAACTTGCAGAGGGACTTGCCAGTGGTAAGTCTGACATAGCATCACCAAGAAGCAAGGCCTTTTTCAAAACGGGCCTTTGAGTTTCATCATAGGCAACAATGCTTTGCTGCAAACAAAATCAAATCAGGCACTAACTCACACGGATTCTATGACATATCTGTGACTGTACTTACAGAAAAAGCATTAGGAGCCCCTCCACGCACAACAACATCATGCGTAGGAAGAGGGTACTTTGGGAGAACCTGCATTGACAAACACAGCTGAGTATTCATGAAACCTTAAGAACTCTAATAAACATGTAAAACAGCAAGCAACAGAACAGACCATGGAAGAAAGAGCACCCCAAAGGAACACGCGCATGCGGAATTGTGGCAGGCCATAACAGCCAGCCACCATCATTCCAAGCCGTGCTTGGTAGTTCATTGCAACCAGGCAGCTCAAAGCATATCTTCCTAGGTAGCCATCAGCAAATTTTAGTATGTCCACAACATTTTCCATAAGAACATACTTGGGCTTCAAGTATGCCACAATATCCATGAAAGTCACCAGTTGTTTGTTTTTCTCATCTTTAAGGGGCTCATTACGATTCCTGAATCGGTTAAACCCACTTATTCCTTGGCATGGTGGACCTCCACAAATGACATCAACATCACCCTTTCAAAACATTAGAGAAGGTAGATTGTAATCACAAAACATAAGTGTGGAGCTAAATATTAAGAAAATCAAGACCAAATAAATACTCACAGGCAATGGCAAAACTTTTCTCTTGTACCCTTCTTGTACAAATTCTTTAATTTTGAGTGGGCAGTCACTGGTTTATGAAACAAGGATTAGGACTGGCAAATAAATACTAGGTGACAAAGCAGATGATAAGATGATATTATCATATACTAACCTGAGGTTTTCAATGGGCTCCCATGTATCCTCTTCAGGACCATATCCTGCCCATTGCACCTGCAAAAACTCAGTATTACAGAAAATACATAAAAATATCTCTCTTTTTTGGAATGCTGGACTTTTTCCATGTTATGAAACTTTTTTTCTCCTCTTAAAAATTGCATGCATGCAAACAGAGGTTTTTTTTAGAAATCAAAAGCAAACAGCATGAAGAAAATAAAAAAACACAGACCTTAAAATAGATGCCATCTTTCCTGCCACTGCCACCATAACATATCCCAATAAGCTTCTCTACAACAAACTCGTCCTTATCAAGAGGGCTGCCATCATCCTCTTGATCCTCCGAGCCTGCTGAATCCGAACCCACATCTTTGTGGACATATTTGTCACAAAGAACTGCCCATTCCTTAAGGAGAGCAAGAAACTCATCGGCTTTCTCATTCCGAACCTACATTCAGAGACCCAAAGACACATTGTAGCAGCAGCTGCACATAACAAATGGAAACCAAATTTCAGTTTACTGCCTATACCTCAGTTTTTGGGTGATTGTACTTCAAACTCTCGCATGCATAGCTGTTAAGGTCAACAGCCCAACGCTGCAATGGTAGCCAGAAGAATAGAATTAGTTCTTAGGTAATGGACCTATTCAATCCCATAAGCTGACAAGGTAGAAAATTACTGTTTCAAGTTTCAGGCCTGCAAGTGCTGCACCCAAGCAAAGTCCTGTGGACATGCCCCCACAGCCAGAATATAGATCAAGTAGGGTTGCTGTTCTCCCTGGAGCACCAGATGATGTCTCCAAATCCATATCATCGGAAGAAATACCAGATGCTGTTTCACTGCCTGAGGCCCCATTTTCTAGTTGAGAAACAAAGAAAGGGTTTGAGCAAAACATTACATAAGCTTTTGATATATTTGTCATTGTAGATTGTTTAAATCAGTTTCACAGAAATAGATACATCTACACATTCGATAAAAATTCGTATTCAGCAAGTATTATTGCAGCACTAAGTAAGCAAAAAAAAAGTAATTTTCACACATGCAAAAGAGAAGGATGTGGAGCAATTACCTGATGGGATATTAGCAAATGTAGAATATGCTACAGAGTAAGACATGTCATAATACAAATCACAATGCTCTATCAACTTGGCCTTGGCTTTCAGATCCATCTAAGGCAAAGAAACCATGTTAGTGAGAAACATTAGGGCATAACAAGATAAAAGAGCTCTGGACAAAAAAGCTTACATTTGGATCAACATGGACTATCTTGACCTTTGATATGATGCAATCAAGCACATTATCATTCTTTTCCTCGGAAAGAAAAACACGTTTGGGGTCATGCATCTTCCCATCAACATCTATGCACACCAAGGAATCAATAACCTGCAAAAAGATAGGACTCAGTTATATCATGCCTTGTGATACACAGAAAAAAACGAAGCACAATACGAACCGTGTCCTCAGGACGGAAGAACCAACGGCAAGTAAAATATTGACAGCGGTCAGTCCCCTCAAAAAATTCAGTAATGCGACCAATATAATCAGCCTTGTTTTCTTCAGCCTGTGGTTGGAGAAAGGATAAAAATGCAAAGCCAGCAACAAATTAGGGAACACGACATAAGAGGAATGTGATAGCAAACTATCCAGTTATAGTCAATGCATAAGCAATGTACAGAAAACTTTATTTCCAGAAATTCTTGGTCAATGTATAAGCAATATCAACATTCAGTTAAACTCGTAGCACTTTTATCAAGCTAGAAATCAAGCAATAAACCACACTTATGCATCATACACAGCCAAATAAGAAAGGGATAACTCCCTGTTAGACACAGGATGTTATTTTCTGTTTTTTTTTTGAATCAAGGCACACCCCATTTACATAGTTCTTACAAGACAACTGTATGTTATTTTTTGTTATTTAACAAAAACATCATTCAAAGGGTTCAGCTTATATTAAAAGAATTAGTGCCACTAAAAATGCTGAATAGTTAATCTTAAAAGTCAAAAGCATACAGCTTTCATCAACAACCTATACACCACACCTAATAATTATCACAAGATTGAAGATTCCAGGCTAGCATTTATTCATTGCGCCTGAAGCAAATATTGCACGCAATGGAAAACTTCCAAATGAATCAACCATATGCATTTAGTTACATTATCATGATTTTTTGCTATATAAAAATAAAGCTTTGCATGCTTGAAGCTTAGAATGGATTGACATATCAAGTTGCACACACCAACCAGCTCAACAAAAGGCCTAAGCTGGTGCGGAAAGATGGGCAGTTCACTTATGCTTCAAAACTCCCCTTCACATGGTTCCAGTAGGACACAAACCTTAAATTGAAGTCATCTACAATTATTTTTATCTAAATGGCCTCACAAGGATTCAAATCCAATGCTCTAACATTGATACCATATTGAGTTGCATGCACCAGCTAGTTCAACCCAAAAGCCTAGGCTAATTGGTAACAAAACAAAACAAACAAAGACTACTACTTCATGAAAGTTGCACAAGCCAATCAACAAGGAATGTGTTTTCAAATCGAATATTAGCAAATTGCTCACTTCTCACCATCAGCTTAAGCTTTTGGGTTGCAAAGGTTGTTGCATGCAACTCAATAGAAAGCACAAACCCGACGATTTTGTATAGATAAGTAGCCATTTGATGTACCAATAGCATATACTGCATGCTAAACCAGTAAGAACAATTTTTTTATTAAAAATAACCACATGCCTCAATACGAACCATGTCCAGAGCCAAAAGTGAAGACCATAACTTTGAAAACCAACCAATATTTTACTCCGTCACAAAGGCACAAGCGCAGCAAAAACAAAAGAAAAACAAAAACAAAAACAAGCAACATTTACAGTTTAAAAGAAACATGTGGAGCATTCAGTTTACATAGGAACAGCTTGTACATTTCCTGGTTGATTGGCTTGCAGCCAGTTAAAATGCCACCCTGAATGTGCTCATCAAGCGGTACATAGGACCAAATGTATTAGTTTGGAAAGTCAAAATTTTGTTCAAGGGGCTAACCAACAAAGTGAATTGTTCAGGTAGTAAAACAGACCATTTTCCAACAAACCAATAGCACCATACGGTTGAAATTCTGAATAGGATGCTAGGAATTACTATTCTTTGCTACATTGGTCAAATATATCTTCTACCTCTCCTAGTACCACCAAATGTTCCCCATGAATTCCTCCTATGTAAAAAAAAGGGAAGACTGAACTGCAAGCTAATTAATCTAAAACCAGGAACAACACCAACTAAAACTGCAAGCTAACCGGTAGCAAAGCAGAGGATCGTGTGCATACATACATACCATGCACTGCTTGCTAAAGCCACACCATCACATAGCACCAATGGGAATCGACAACAGAAATTAAATAACCCTTGCTTCCATCACGAGCACACAAACCAAGCAGCAATAGCAGCAGGGCGAGAAAAGAAGGCAATGGAAAGCTGTGAGCAATGACCTTGACATAAACATCTTCACCAAGGGTGTAGACGATGTTGTCCACCTTGGCACTCCGGTAGTGACACCTGGCCTTGACCTCCTCGTCGTCCTCCGGACTGCATGGGCGACGAATCAACAAAAGACGGGCAAAACAGTTCAGCGCACAAGAGGAAGCAAACATCTGGGACCGAACCAAAAAGCAGAGGAAAGCGGAGTAGGGAGTGAGATGTACCCCCTGGCGGCGGCGCTGCGGTCGTAGCGCTTGGGCCAGTTGGCGCGCGCCTCGGCGGCGGGGACGGGCTCGCCGACGAACTCCGGCTCGTGGTCCCCGGCGGAGACGGCGCCCCTTTTCCTCGGCTGCGTCACCCTCTTCTTCCCCGGCGACCCCGCGGCCGCCGCCGTGGCCGCCTCCTGCTCCTCGGCCTCGGCCTCCGCCTCCTCCTCGCCCATGGCCATCTCCTCCTCATCCGGCTCCTCGGCGCACACGTCGTCCTCCACGGGATCCGCGCTCTCCGCCTCCGCCTTCTTCTTCCTCCCCGCCTTGGCCTGCTTGGGCGGCGGCTTGGGCTTCTTCCCGGAGGAGGACGCCCCGCGGCGGCGCTTGGAGTTGGACACCGCCGCGACCTCCTCCGCCTCCTCCTCCTCCTGGTTCCGGCGGATCTCCTCGGCCTTGGCGGCGCGCTTCCGCCCGGAGGCGCGCGTGGGCGCGGCGGACGTCGGGGAGCTCGGCGCCATGGCGAGATCCGCTCGGCAGATGCAGATGCTACTGCTCCTCTCTCGCTAGGCACCACTAGGGTTTGGGAGCGAATGGACTTGGGGAAAGCGTGAGAGAGCTCCGGGGGGGTTTTGAAATCGAATCAGATGGGCGAGATGTGAAAACAGGGGAGGTGGGAAAACGAAACCCAAAAAATTGGGGGCAGGCGGGCAGCGGGAGCGCCCGATTTCGGACGGCGCGTGGGGGCCAGCTGCCAGGAGGATGCGTTTGCGAGAGAGGCTGCCGGGTGGGTAAGTCGCCGACGGGTGGGCCTACAGGCGATAGGGGCCCGCCTGCAGTCGAACAGGTGGGAAATCGAGCGGTGAGGTCCGCATGGCGCGGGCAGGCGGGAATGCGGGATGATTCGAATTTTTAGTTTTGAGTTTTCCACCCCGGCGGTGGGAAGACGGATGACGCGCGCGCGCTGCGGGGGTTTTGAACCGTTGGGGTGCGGGTGGGCCATACGATCCGAGAAGCAATTTTCACCGCGTCTGCTAAGTGCCGTTTAGTTCGCGAACTGAAAAAAATTTTGGGTCCCTCTCAAGATCTATTAGGAGTATTAAACGTAGATTATTTATAAAAATAATTACATGAATGAACTGGAAATTGCGAGACGAATCCATTAAGTCTAATTAATCCATCATTAGAGATTGTTTACTGTAGCACGATATTGTCTAATCATGACATAATTAGACTCGTTAGATTCGTCTCGAAAATTAAGGTAGGGGTCGTGGAATGGATTTTGTCATTAATCTACATTTAATACTCCGAATTAGTGAAAAGAAGATTGATGTGACGGGTTGTTGGTGAAATTTTTGGGAAGTAAACTGAGCCTAACCCCGTGGGACAGGGGGGCATGGGAAAGGGAAGGTGTACTGTGTGCCACCTGCAATATTTCTTCCCATATTTTGTAGACTTTACTATACAGATTTTGCAATTCAAATAATATGGATTCTGGAATCTCAGAAGCTTAGCAAACCTAATTTCGTATTGATTTTAGGTAACAATTGATTATATTGCCCTTACCTTTCTTGCATCCCCTGATGATCTATCCACGATCAGCAATGGTATTGTGGGCATTTTGTAGTATAAAATAATAATTCATATCTCTACCTAATATTAAAGCAAGGATTGTTTCTGCACTACTTTTTCGTACGTCGCCACGTCGCGGTGAAAAAATCGTGGAAACCGAGACCTTCCCGCGTGAAACATCCGGAGTCTAGACGGTCTACAACAAAAACCAGAGTTGGGGCGAGAAAAACCAGAGTCCTGGCCACGGTCTATCGCGGGACTTGTGCAAATCGGAGACGAAAAAGCGGAGTCCGGGCGGCGGTCTTTTTTTTACACGCGGGCGGCGGTTGTTACCTACCTATTTTTCTCTCTCCAACATCTCTTGCTTAAATAACAAAGGTAAAGATATAATGAGTATTTGACAGAAAGAAATAATTAAATCAAAATTATTTCAGCAAATGTGTTGACATTCAATAAGTGAAAAATCCATGAGATTAAATAGCACAAGTGATCCTGACGGTAACAATGCATGAGCATTTTGCTAGCCTAATATTAAGGTGTTTCTTCCAACTGTTTTCATTATTTTAAAAATAACCCCCCAGCTTTTTAAAAAATAAACCCTCATGTCATTGATAGGTGGGTCCGTAAAGCACGAGAATGATGGTGTAGTGGGGGCAAAAACTGGTGAGGCTAGGAGGCGCAGAAGACGACGAGTGAGGTCGAGGTGTGACGCCTAAGTGATGGGAATGTCAACGCGGCCAAAAAAGGCGAGCTTGGGCAGACGGTGGTGAGGTTTAGGAGGCATGGCATGGCGCGATGGGGACGATGGTAAGGTCGAGAAGGTACGACGAGGGTGGTGGGTTGACAACGCGGTTGCGGGGATGACAAAAGAGATTGTTGTGTGGCGCAAGCATGATAATGAGCTCGGGGAGGCATGGATGATGGGAGCCTCAGACGACAGCTAGCGAGGTCAAGGTGGTGCGTTCGTGATGGCAACGAACAAGCGGTCGAGGAAGACAAGGTCGGGCATACAACAGTGAGAGGCCATGGATGAAGACGACGGTGAGGTTCGAAAGGCGCAGATGATGGCAGGCGAGGTCAGGGTGGCGCGAGCACGACAGGGGCGGCGGCAAGGGTGGAGGGCTTTCTCCGTTGCAACGCACGGGCATAGGTGCTAGTATCTAATAATCTATGGATCTATCAAAACTTCTACAGTACAATCTTGATTTAAAAATCTAGCTTTTACAATCCAGATTCTACGATCTGCAAGGATCTAAACACATGTTCTAATCATTGGTAGTTGGTGGGGTGATTGACATAATTTATTTAAAACATATTTCTTTCCTCGAAATCTAGCTGAATTAGAATTAGGTCATTTTTGTTCGAGCTTTTGTTTTTTTTGGAGCTTTTGGCCGGAAAACTAGCTTTCTAGCTTTTAGTTTTTGGGTTGTTGATCTTTACCAATGTTGCAAATCGCGGGCTATAGAATTTAGCGGAGTCCTTCCGAAAAAGCTATAAGAGCTATAGCGCAGCTATAACGGAAGCTATAACCTTTAGCGGTATGCAAAAAAGTAGTAAAATTTAGACCTAAACATTATTAATTTTATAAATTTCAGCTCATATTTCATATATATGTGTAGGCATTAGTGAAAACATAAGTAAATCAGTCATGATTCAGAAGACAAGTGATAAATCATAACTCATAGTTCATAAATGTCAAGTATATAAGTTCGTAGTTGAACCATAGCGGTGTTAGCGGTGCTAGGCTATTGAATTTAGCGGAGCTATTTCATGATATAGCGAAGTTAGCGGCATTAGCGGTAAAATATGCAATATCGTAGCGGCACCTGTCTCAAAAAGCTATAGCGGAGCTATATCGAAGCTATAGCGGGCTATTTGCATCAGTGATCTTTACCTATTGCCTTTCGTAATAAACTTTTATCTTATCAGCACAACAAAAAGTCGGAAAAAGCTCTTCTCATCCAGCTTTCCAGCTTCCAGTTCATTTTCTCATAAGCTAGTTTTTTCAAAAGCCAGCCCAACTATTGGACTGTTTGTTTTAGCTTTCTAGCTTCTAGCCGCCAAGCTGGCCCGAGATCCTGAAATAAATAGTCTTAGTTTCTTGTGGTTCGTTTGGGAAAACTGACTTTTTATGACCCGAATTGCTAGCATGCAATACATTCACCTAAAAATGGGAAATCAGGTATTTTCCTTTTTTTTCTTGTTGAATAATGTCAAATCAAATCAATTTTGTCCACCTCGTCTCCCCTTGTGACTCGCCTCCATCCCCAAGCGTCATGCAGCTACTGTAATAATCAATCATGTTACTATTGAAACCACATGTGATTGGCATCATGTGACAAAGTAGCCGACAAACCACATGTAATTGGCATCATGTGACAAAGTAGCTACCGCGGGAGAGGCCGAAGTCGAGCTACATGTCATAATACTTGCTACCGCCTGCCACGTCCTTCGGCTCCTCTCTCGTCGCTTGGAGCTCAATCACCATGAAATTAGAAAAGCAAAAACTGCAAGCTTGGTGATGACAAAGACAAGGAGTGATGTGCATCCTTGCTGCTTCTCGGAGCGACTGATGAAGAACGAACAACTGATTTAATTGCTCCAAGATCTAGTCAGTGTAGTACCAGATCCGACGAAGGAGTATATGGATTTCATTGAATTTGGAAGAATAGGTAAGCAGTAATGAAAGGGGCAAGCGACGACACATAATGTGAGGGAGGGACCGAGCATGCCTTAAAATACCCCAACCATTCGAGTTGTTCACTTCTTTGAGCGGCTAGGGTTGCGAGTGTCTAGTTACAATTGTTGCTCGTTGGCTGATGCAACTAAACCTACACCTGATCATGGCCCACCTAACCCAAAGAACATCACTCATGCGGATGCAATCCTATTAAGTGTCTTACCCCCTCCCCCCCCCCAAATCGTCAGACGGTCACTAGATGTCGCAATCCTTACATGGCTACATGGAGTCCCCCTATGGTCACAAACGGATGGGCAATGGCTAAATCCATCGAGAAATAGGCACATCCGACGATCTTCGCATGCATGAGCCCATGCGGTGGGTGGTGGAACTCGCGCTATGGTGGATTTGTGGCTCGTAAATCTCACTCGCCAACAGACATGTCACATAAGGCAAGGTCATGCGATAGTGGCTTCATAAAGAGCAAATACGGCGGTACAGAGCAGAGTGGGTAGTCAATTTGTGATGCGCGCTGACATGGACCAAAGGAGGGCGGTTGACTAAGTTGGTGCAAACTATGGAGGAGAGGAAGACGGTGTAGCCAATGCAGGGGAGGCATATGCAATACTCATTCTCATGTGTAGCATGCATTTTGGGATGGTGAGGTCGTTGAATCGTGCAATGAGAGGCCACGCCCCATGATTTCCAGCCTAATGCTTGAGCATGTCAAACACACGCCCCTAATAAAACATAACCTACCTTTTTGGTTTGACCTTAACTGTCGAACCGACGTACTATCAGATCTGCCTACAACATGGCCGCAACCATATCTACTCAACAGGGTTATTGTACGCAGAGCTATAACAAAGGCCAAGTGCACATGACCCAATACAGATGGTTGCGACCATGTTGCAATAAGACCTAATCGTAGATCGGTTCGATGGTACTTGTTCACAATATTGACATCCAAATGCAGCAATCCAGCCCCTTCATGATCTAGTTTTTAACGATCCACAATTCTGATAGACTCAAACCTATTTTCACCTTTAAGAATTTAGACATCGAGTTTTTTTTTGTTAGACTTGTGCCTTTTTTTTCTGTTAATCTAGACTGCAATTATATTTGGCTAGGTGATTTATGCCCTCTTTTGAGCTTTCATAGATTCTAAAAATTTGCATTGTGGGTTATGGATTATAAAAGCCTGTAATTGTTCGGCTACTTGGATTGTGGCTTGTAGCCTCCTTTTGTCTTCTATGTACATGTGGATCATATCGTCTTCTTTCTCTTATTCTTCTCTTTGTCTCCATATATAGTCTTTTTTTATTTGAAAGAAAACTGTAGGGAAGTACCCCACAACACAATTTTTTTTAAAAAAATGGCATCGCGCCCAGGTTTTGAAACCTGGGTGGGAGCCCCTCAGCTAGTGGTCTTTACCACTTCAACTGTGAGCCTCTTGACCTCCACATATAGTCTAGGTCTCCACATACAAAGAAAGTAATCCCCATACACTAGCTGGTCGCCACCACACCATTTGGCCACTCTCATTCCCCACCCCACCCCACCTTTCCTCTATGGATCTATGGATTTGGGGCGCCCTTACCCTCCCCGTCGCCCAGTGGCGCCATGTCCTATTAGTGGTTGTAGCTGCATGAGATATGTGGTATTAGTGGGATGGGGTAGTAGGGATCAAGCCCACAAGATGCGCACGAATCACAAGATGGTTCCGTTTTGGGTTGGGACGCCTCACCCCCCTGCCCGCTTGCTACTCTATACCCGGCCGGCCTCGCTCATGGTGAATGCCCTACATTTCAACCCCCCCCCCTCGAGTCACCTAGACTTGGAAGATGGACAGGAGGTCGACAGCCCCCCACAAGAGGAGGGCCATACGCTAGCCGCCTCACACTCGTCATCTTGCCTTGCTGACCTTCTCGGTGCAATGACAACATTGAGAAAACTTGTTGCCTCATCGCGAGCTGCTATCAAACTGCTACCAAACGAGGATGCACCATGCTGCGGGTGTTCCAACTCTGGATCTATGGGCACGAGCTCCACCTTCTATAAGAGCTAGCTCGGACGCTCGCCAACTTTGGAAAGTCCAGGCACATGGAACATGCCATTTTTTTTGTTGGTTGGTGCTCGACCTCCTCTAGGATGGGCTTTCTGGAAGCTCGGGATGCTCATCAACTTTGGAAAGTCTAGGCATGTGGAACATGTCATTTTTTTTGGTTTTCCATGACGGTTGGGCCAGTGCCGAAATAGGGGTGCCCATGGAGATGGTCGCGGTGGGAGGGAGGGGCAGGAGGCATCGCTGGCGCGAGTGGGCTAGGATTGGAACAAGTTCATTTTGGCCATCGAACTAACTATAACCGAAGTTTGGTTTTGACCATCAAACTCAAAAATCAGAAATTTTTGGGCATCAAACTCTTAAAACCGTTCACAATTGACCATCAAGAGTGGTTTTGCTGATGTGAATGCCACGTGGCGGTGGGGCACACATGTCAGCCACATCTCTCTCTCTTCTCTTCTCTTCTCTTCTCTTCTCTCCTCTCCCTCTCTTCTCTCTCCGCCGCCTACAACTCCTCCACACGGGCGGCGGCGTTCCGGCGGCGGGGAAGCGACGAGAACAGGCGATGGAACGTGCAGTCGGGCCTCGCAGAGCTCGTGGGGGCATCGGGTTGCGCCGATGTTGTCCTGGTCCGGCGAATTGGCGCAGTCGGATTTTGGGTGGTGATAGCATGCAGTAGTGGAGCTCAGCAGTCGCGTGGCTGGCGGGGCTCCGTCTCCGGCACTCAGTGGTGGTCGGCATGTGATCATCTTCGGAGGTGAAGGAAGGTGAGGTGGGGCGCGTGGCTGCTTGGGCGAGCTGGTGCTCCGCCGGTCGGAGCTCAAGCTCCGCCATGGGCCGCGCGACCGTCCGGGCTGGCATGGCCGGCGAGGGTGAGATCCGCATGGGCCGCAGCCATGGCCGGCGGGCCGACCTCTGCCCGGGTCGTAGCCATGGAAGATGGGGTCAAGCTCCGCCCATGGCGCAGTCAGTCGGCGGGGGCGAGCTCCACGCGGCCGCGTGGAGCTCCAACAGCGTCGGCGGCCCTCGGCGGCGGCGAGCACAGGCTGCCCAGCACTAGCACCAAAACAGAGGAAGGAAGAGAGAGAGGAGGGAGAAGGGCTGACATGTGGGCCCCGCCGCCACGTGGCAGCCACGTCAGCAAAACCACTCTAAAACCGCCCGATGGCCAATTGTAAACAGTTTTGCCAGAGCTCCTTGCCAGCAGCTCAAGTTGTCCCTCTTTCTATGCTCTTTTTAACCCCGGCTGGCCCTGGCATATGTCTTCTCGTCCCTGCCCAAGGTCAGGGACTCAGGGCAAGATGGTCTCATGCCTTCCGCGTCGCGAGTGCTAGTCAAACCACATTGACTTGCTGCTACCATAATCATATAGAACGTCATTTAAAAACAAAGAAATGCTAACCCATACACTCAGCAACACCATCCAGTGAAAACATGATATTAACCAACTCTTGTGTCAAAACTGCAGAATCTATACCACTCGCTATCTTTCCAGTTTTTCATACACACAATTGGGAAAGAAAAAAAGAAGCAAATCCAAAGAGGGGGGAAAGGAAATAAATATTCGAGGGCAACACAGTAAAAACCTCGAGCTACTTTATTCTGTTTTCTCGGGGAATACAAATCCACTCGCCATGTATCGCTGTATTGAATACCTGCTCACTTCTTTCTCTGGTCTAGTTGAGCTGAAACAACGCTCCCTTATTACACCCGGAGAAAAGGTTATACTCCTTGATGTTCGTCTCCTCCCTTGAGCATGGCTGGGCTTGAGCAATCGGCAGCGGCGATCTTGACGGTGCCAATGCTTCCCCACCCTGCTCTTCTTTAGACGCTGCCGGCGCGGGAGGGGTGATCGGCAGGTTGAACTGGAACAAGGAGAACGGCGTGCTGCCATCATCTTTATGTTTTTGCTTGGTGGTTTTGTCTTCTGCACAGCCATTCTCAGCCACAGGCACTGCCTGGTTTAATTTGGGAAGGAGAGGATGGCTCTGCTGCCTCTCTGGATTCATCACCATCGGCACTCCGCTTCTACATAGCGGGGGCGGTGGTGGCACTGGCACAGCATGGAAGCTCACAGGAGTCTTGTGAACTGGCGCCGTAGGCAGAAAACCAAACTCAGGGCCCGGGTAAGGATGAATGTTATTGCTGTACTGCATTGGGAAGTCCACACATTGGTTCCCAGCAACTCCATATCCAACAGGGGGCACAGGACCAGGGTAGAAGTGACCAGGCTGAGGATACAAGTACCCATTTGTTGGAACTGGCAGAGGTTGATTGTGAAACCCCATAAATGGTGCTGAGTAAGATGCATGGACCTTCTGGTGGTGCAACATCTGGTCCTGAATAGGGCCGACCCTGAACCCAAACTGGTTGCTGTCAGGAGGATGCAGGCCTTTAGGTTGGTACTCCCTGAAACCATTTCCTGCACACATCTCAAGTAATGAACGGGAAGCACTCTTTGCTGGTGGATCACCTGGGCTGCTATTGTTCCTGTCTGAAGACTCTTCTGAATCAGATGTAGATGAAGATTCCGCATTTTGAGCACTGAGTGAGGTCATGCTACTCATGCTGCTATCCCTATCTCCTTCACTTAGACATGAGGAGCTGTCCGAACTGGTTAGGTTTGCTGTCCTACCAGTATCCTTTGTCAGGCAGCTATCTGGCTTATCCACGACATGAGGTCCGTCATTACATGCAGACTGGCTCTTCTCACCTTCTATGCATGGCTGATCTGTGTCTGACTTGCAAGCTTCCTCAGATCTCTCAGAACAAACCACGAGTGGTTCACACACTTTCTCCAGCTTTTCACACTCACTAATATCCTTTGAGCATTCCACTTGATCTGACCGATCAGCATCATCAGCAACTCCAGCAGCATTGTTTCCATTCCCCAAGCTGGCCTTCTTTCTTGCATCCATTGGCTCCCATACTTGCTTTGGGCCAGCATTCTTGGTTGGTGTACCACCAACACGGCCTCCTTTAGGCACTACGAAGCTATCCAATGGATAGCACCTACGGTACTGCAACCTGGGCTTCTCAACTGTTTTCCTGGCCATCTTCATATCCCTGCTCGGTCTAGCTGTATTGGGAAAGTATCTGTACTCTTCCTGATGACCGCAACTGCAGGGATTGTATCTATCCCTTGTTCTATTATTTGCACTAAATGCAGTGTTATAGCCTCTAGCGTGATTCCTCATCCTTTCCCTAGAATGCTGCAGAATATCTCCAGAGTCATCTTGGCAATCTTCATACCAGTAACTTGCATCTTGCTCTTGAGGGAAGTCTCTCCTGTATCTCAGGTTTCTTCTTGATGATATAGACTCCTCACATGAGAATGAACCATCACAATCTGCTGTTGTATGGCATTCATGCTCATTGCTCCTTTCATCACTACCCCTGCTTGAAGATTGCTCAACAGAAGAATCAGGAGAGGACTGCTCCCTGACCACAACATTATCTTCTTCTTCACTATCTGAATATCTCGAGTCAAGGGTATCTTCTGTTTCGTTAGTTGAAGCTGCTTGGTTACACTGAGATGATGGTGAAGTATCATCTGAAACTTTTGACTGAACCGGTATTTTTTCCTTATCTCTGTCCTTCCCTTTCAGCCTTTCTTTCCTTCTGTTCTTCTTTTCCCTCTCTTTCGTCCTCCTCCTCTCCCTGCGTTCTTCTTCGTCACGCTTTTCTTTCTCCTCTTCCTCAAGAAGTTTGGTCTGCAAGAGTAAGTCAATGTTAGTGTCCATCATGAAAGGCAAAGCAAATAATCCACATCAATGTTGCATCTTCTGCAACTAGGTTGATTTGTGTATATGCCATTTTATATGTGTCTGCCTTGCTCACTTGTCATCACATACTTCTTATTTGTGTGTTTAACACTGGAATTTGTGTGTGCGCCCACACAAATTTAAATGGTTTCTACACAAATTAGACTTGCACACAACAAAGAACAGCTTTGGGATGGCCAGCACAAGTCAAAAAGGAAACTACCAGTGGCATAAACATAAAAAGCACAGTATCAAATAAATACCTGTTTCTCCAAAGTAATTATTTCCTTGCAAGCAACATGAACTCGTTCTTCCAACAGTTTCAGTGCAAGGGATACAAAAACACTATGTGCATTTTGACGTGCTGTGCCTTCTCTGAAAGCCTTCTCGACCTGCAAAACAAACGAAACATTGGCAAGGGATTAGTGCAATGGACTAGTTGGCCTTATCTCAAAGTACTACCAATCGGTTAACATAATCGTTCTGACCATATAATCTTTGGTACAATTAATAAGCCTCAAGTGTGCTGATAAGTGGCAACAGACCCACACAGAATAGTTTTACTGCTTACTATTCTAAGTTGTAAAGCTATAAATAGTACTTACAGAATGAATAGCATCAACAAGAGACATTTGTGCGCTATGCAAAGAATTCCTTATTTCAAGAGGTTGGATATAAAAAGAAGGCATTTAAGATAATACTGTGACATTTAGAAAGCGTACAATCGCAATTTTTTACTCACTTCTAAATACTTAAAGTATGTATATATTTTTCTCTTCATACAGCCAATAACATGAAAGTAGCTTTTCTCTACTCATCACTGGTTCATTACTATGCATCCAGTGCCATACACTACCTGTTCTTTGAAGATCACTGCAGCAGCATCCAAAAGAAATTCTCTTGCAAGTTCAGGGCTCTTAGCATGCTTCTGTGGATGAGCGACATCACCATCAGGGTCATTGCTGTCTCTATCCATTGCATCATCTTCCTGTTCATGCATACATCATCGGATTAAACCATATGAATTCCAAGAACAATGCACGTTCAAGTTCTGAATAACAAATATTCTCATGTTTGATGTATATGATTTAAAATAGGAGGTACTTACATCCTCTTCCTCTGCTTCTTCAGCATACTCAAAGAAACTTCTAATGCTTTCACCTTTGGTAATTGTCACAAACCCATCCCCAACAATAAGCCTGCGGTGAACACATGATTGGCCCTTCAAGGCATGAGCCTTCACACAGAACTCTGTACAGTGACCATCAGGTCTACACGCTCTCAGTGTAACAAAATAGTCTTCAAACTGATCAAGATCAAGGCCTTTTCTGTGGACTTGCTCATTCATCCCCACATTTTCAAAGTTTAGAATATCAGATTTGCCTTCATCTGTTCCAATAGCCCACTCAAAATGGTGGTAATCTCCATCTTGCTCCAATATGGATTGGTGCCAATCAACAAGAACAGCATCCTCGAACACCTGCGAATATGCAAAGGAAAATTTTAAGATGGCAACTAGGCAAGCTTTGTCACCTTACACAGTTGTTATGGCGAGTGGACCGGCTTTAGGCCTGGGCCCACGAGCACTGTAGCTCGTGAATAGTATCACGGGATAGATTAGTTTGTTTGGATAGAGATAAGTTAGATTGGTTTGTTAGGATAATTGCTTAGGGGTCAAGTCATTAGTCTCTATAAAAGGAGACACCCTTGTATCAATTAGGTCAAGCAGAAAGATAATCCTAAAGAGTTCAGAGCCTCCAAGGGAGGGCGAACCTAGGTGTTATCGATCTGCTATCGTGTTCCTAGTCCACCAAATAATCCATAACATCTTGGTATTCAGAGTCAGCTTTCTTGGATCGCATCTACTTCCGCCGCCGCCACCACAAATCCCACCCAAAGCCCGCCCCTAATCCAATTCAGCTACAATCAGATCGCATCTGTTCATCCATCCCCTCTCCTGATCATGGGAGATGACGCCTGGTTCCAGCGGCTCCTTGCCAAGATCGACGCTGTCGGCATGTGTCCTTCAGTTCCATCACCACCAGCGGCGTCGACATCTACATCGCCACCGTCCGCCGCGGTAGCAGCAACAGCGCCGCGGGCTGCATCTCCGTCGCCGCCGGTCCACAGGTTACGCTTCCCCAAGTACGACGGCGTCAACAATCCCCTGGTCTGGCTCCACAAGTGTGAGCAGTTTTTCTGCTCCCAGGGCACTCCTGCGTCCACGCAGGTCTGGACGACCGCCTTCTACCTTGAGGGTGCCGCTACCCAGTGGTACTTTCGCCTGGAGAAGGACCATGGCGAGCCGTCCTGGTCGGAATTTGTGGACGGCATCACCAAACGCTTCGCGACGGCCGCTCTCTCGCCATCTGTGGCGTCCGTCCCTATGACACCTTCCACGGCGCCTTCTGCGGCAACCGCACCAATGATCGCCGCAGCATGTCTCTTCCGCGCGCCGTCCCTGCATCTTCATCAGCCCCTCCGGCATATGCATCACAGCCGGCGGCACCTGCTGCAGTTGTGTCCGCCAGGAAAGGAACAGCAACACACAAGACTCCATCTTCATCTGCTCCAATAACTGCACCCCCTTCTTCACCAGCAAAGGAGGGCGACGACACTCACCACGCGCGGCGCAGACGTTCGTTCCCGCGCCGAACTCGACGTCCACTGCCGCGCCATGGGCAGCCCCTCCCTCGGCGGCGACCTTTCCCGCACCACCTCCCTCGCCTGCGCCGTACGGGGCCCCGACTAGGCCTCCGGTGGCGCCGTACGCGGCACAGACGCCGACATCGTCACCAGCAATCTCTCCATCAGTGTACATCTCCAGTGCCTTCCGTTCCTCTGCTCCGATCCACAATTCGGGCGGCGGGACCTCGGATTCCCGAGGTGGAGGGCGCAACGGCAAGGGCCGACCACCTGCTGCAGGCGGCAGCGGTGGTACTGGCGGCCACAACCTCCCTGGAGGCACCGGCGGCACAGCCACGAGTGCTGGCCCTGGCCAGGCTACCACGGGCCGAAGGCCACCTGTCTATCAGCTTTGGCCTCCCACGATGCCCCATCAATTCCCTCAAGCCCACTACGCCGCGGCCCAGCAGCAACATGCCCTCGGGATGGATCCGATTTCTTCTTCCCTGATGACCACCGCACCTTCAGGCTTCCGTCGCTGCCGTTCTGCCGAACCGGGCACCCCTGCCGCGCGCCTGCCGGACCAGATCAGCAGCACTTCGCCACCAACAGCGGCGCAGTTTCCAGATCTCCGTGCGCCAAGCACGCCAGGCCCCCTCTGTCCTCGCCCGCACTGCCATGTGCGGCCCTCGGTGCTCCGTCCGTCTTGTCCGTGGCGCACAGGCCTGCGCCGCGGGCCCCCCAGGCTTCAGCGCGGCCAATGCGGCCGTCTGCCGTGCTGCACCGGAGCTTCGCCTTGTCTCCATGTGCTGCTCCGACGGTCCTCGCCGCCACTCGCCGGTGCGCACGCCGGGGCTCGCGCTTGTCCCTGGAGTCTTTCCGGGCGGCTCTCCAAACGCCCCTGCTGTGGTGGCCTGTGCTGCTGGCATTCCTGCTCCAGGCGCCCCGTGCACATAGGGAGAAGTTGCCGCCGGCGGTACTCTCGTGGATGTCGTCGCCCAGAATACCATCTCCGGGGCACATGGCGTCCCCAGGCGGCAACATCCTCTCCACAATCGGCTTCATCTGCAACTGCAACGGCATCTGCAGCGGTAGTATACTCGGCCTCAATCCATTCTTTTGCTGCTACGGCGGATGCTATTCCTAGAGCAAAGCAGATTCTGGCTCCTATTCCCGGAGGAGCAACATGTGCTTATAGTCACAGCCAATGTCACAAAGGACTTCGTGATGCAATTGCTGTCGGTATTGCCTTATGGACTGGATCCCCTGCAAATGCAGATGACATTTTCATTACTGACGGAGACGGAGCCAGTCTTGGGGTGCACAGGATGATGCAATTACTGATAAGGACTGAGAAAGGCATTGATGTTAGGGCCTTGGTGGTTATCAATCCAAGAAATTCAACTGGGCAGGTTCTCTTTGAGGGCAACCAGTGTGACATAGTGAAAGTCTGCAACCATGAGGGCCTCATTCTTCTAGCTGATGAGTTTGTTTCTCAAGGATATTTTGGAGAATGTAGTAACAGAGGAGGTTCCATGGAGATTACTGGCTTCAGTGCACCAGTACGAGAGCAGATCTACAAGGTAGCTTCAGTGAACTTATGCTCCAATATCATTGGTCACATCATGGCCAACTTCGCTGTGCATCCACCAAGGGCCGGGGTTGAATCATATGCCTCCATATCACGTGTCAAAGCTGAAGGAGCCATGTACCTTCTCCATCAGATTCATCGACCACAGAAGGTAATTGAGGTTGCTAACGCTGCTCAGAAAGCACCTGATGCATGGCCGCCATCTCCAGCAGCAACATGGGTAGTACCAACTGCCGAGTCAGCGGCGTCTGGGTTCATCGCATCCACGACAGCCAGAGCTAGGCAAGGCGACTCTGGTGTGGCAAGGTTTTACTCTGCACTAGGGCCCTTCAAGATGAGTTTCAGCCGGCTGCAGACAACTTTGCACTTCGCCATGCTTGGGCACGACTCGACTGGGCTAGCACCAATCCAGCTGGGGGTCATCTACCTCAATGTCCGCTACGTGCATTCTACTTCGTCACCAGATTTTGTCCAGGATGTTGGTCTGCCTCCTTAAGCATTACCCCAGCTCGAGGACGAGCTGTCTTCGAGGGGTGGTGAAGTGTTATGGCGAGTGGACCGGCTTTAGGCCTGGGCCCACGAGCACTGTAGCTCGTGAATAGTATCACGGGACAGATTAGTTTGTTTGGATAGAGATAAGTTAGATTGGTTTGTTAGGATAATTGCTTAGGGGTCAAGTCATTAGTCTCTATAAAAGGAGACACCCTTGTATCAATTAGGTCAAGCAGAAAGATAATCCTAAAGAGTTCAGAGCCTCCAAGGGAGGGCGAACCTAGGTGTTATCGATCTGCTATCGTGTTCCTAGTCCACCAAATAATCCATAACAACAGTGACATCGTGAATGCAGATCACCTGGACCCGGATTTGCTATATGATTTTTCTCTGTAAATAGTTTTACCAACACATGATGCATGCCCAAAGAAGAAAAGGATTGATAAAAAACAACAGTCAAATTGCAGATAGGAAGGATGATAAAGAATGCTATTCTGACCTCACACTTAAATGCCGTATCTGCAACACAAAACCAACTAGTGCAGCGAGGTTCTTTCCGCATGCGCTTTAGCTCCTTGAGCTCTTTGAATTCGCGAATAACATTCCTTCTGCAGTCTCTGCAAAATCTCTTGCTGTCGAACCTGCAGACAAATTTCATCCAAAAAGTTAGTAAACTTTTATATACTGACTACAAGCACACACACATTCATAATTCAGAACATTCAATCAAAAGGTTGCATTGGATAATAAAGATTGTTGACATCTAAGTACAAGGCACAATGTTGCAAAGCATTAAAACATTGGAATGAGTACAAGCTTTAACAAGCAATTGAAAGCTTCACAGCATAGCTTTAGGTTGCCTGTTCCATCTGTGCAACATTATAACAATTATATTATAATAAATAAAAAGCAGGACCAGTGCTAAAAGCAGACCAATTCATAATTAGCATTTACGCAGATATGTGGCACAAAAGAACATAGAATTTCCTAGTTCAGTGACATATTGATATCATTACTTCATTAGGCCCACTGACAATGTAGAATTATTATCAAATTTAGTTTTTTATACTGTTAGAAACAACCAGTAAAAGCTTGATGGAATTTCATACAACTCTGGAAAAAAATTCAATCAGTATCAAGAAGTATAATCAACTCATCGTACAAAACAACAAATTAGTAAGTAATGTCAATAATAATCCAAATTTAAAACTTATTCCTATCAACATCGAGAAGCAAATAACTTCAAATTACAAAAATATATTCTTACCCAATTCTTGTTCATAATGATACCACATCCCTTTACTAACATCACAGTATTTTAGTTCAAAGGAGTTTATAACAAAAGCACCTTTTATACTCACCTATGCATAAGTCTTTCAATGAAGTCCTCTTCCTTCATCCTTAAAAGAGACGATCTAGTTTCTTCACCCAGTGCTGACCAAAAATCCACCAGAGTATCACAAGAAAGGCGTGCAGTGTGCAAGGCACATGTGTCTCGTGTTCCATGCCCCCTGCCATAATTAGGTATCACTGGGCTAATCCATCCTCTGCCACCACCACCACATGCATCAGGGTAAAGCATTTCACGTTCACGTTCCCTTGCACGTGCATTGTCAAATACCTGGTCAAAACAATGTCGAGTGCATCAGAATTAGAACTCTAGAAGGGTGTCAATGAGCAAAATCAGAGAATGAATGCCACCAGGCGATCGGAGAACAAATACAAATATCATAGACCAGAAAATGATAGCAAAGGCTACTGTTTCAGGCTTACATTCTGGATCACATGAAGAGATTTTGCATTTATGAAGCAATCAAGAAGAGTTAGTATCCCATCCTTTGTTGTTGAAAGGCCTCCCCAAGGATGAACTGAAGGGTCCTGAACTTCTTCTGCTTCCACTTCCTGAATCCTTGGTTCACACGAACCTTCTTGATGCAGCGACTTACCATACACAACTATTTGTGTGAAACTTTCCAAAAGCAGCCCATTGCACCTTGAACAGTACAGGTTCTTGCGAGCATGCTCGATGAGGGTCTGTTTATCAAGTCTGAGCAGCTCATGTTGTGAGCGAGGTGATAAGGCACTCCAAAACTGGAACAAGTTGAATCCACAGGAATAAAAGATCAGTTACATTATTCAACTTGAAAACTGACGTAGCTTTTACTCACATTAAAAAAGGAACATTAATGCACATCTCAAGGCTGAAGAAAGAATAGTGCATTCAACAGGTCAATTGCAAGTTGCAACTAGTGAGCCCTTCAATGTACATGTACCATACCAACCACTAGCTCAGTTGGAGATAATGCAAAAGTGTATTGAACCCCAAGTTAACAGAACTTTACAGAGCAATGCTTTGCATTAACAGCACCACCAAATCTTTATAACCCATTTACCAACTCAGGGCCACTAGAACCTTTCTAAATCAGGAATCCACATTGCATGGATACTCAACCTTCCATTACTACTCAGACCCGTTGATGCTAAAATCTGGTAGTGTCAATGCATACTAGGAATGACGTCATTTCACAAATTTGATTCCACCTGAAACAAAATGATTACAGGCTAACCTAACAGTACATATATTTAGAAGAGGAACATGCATAAAACGCCAGGATAGAGTCAAATAGTAAGACAGCTACAGACAAGCGTAACGGGTAAGATTGTAGGTTGCAATGATTCCTTTGTCCATATTGCCTGACCCAATCACCAACTATGTAGTAGCTCTTAAGAATCCAGATTGTTGGCATCACAACTATGGTCAGTTAGCGCAGCAGCAACGTTACTAGTAAAGCAGGTACGGAATGAATGCATTCCTCATCCATGTGGCCAGATCTAACAAGCCAATCGGATACTTAAGCCAAGCAGTTGGTTGCACCAGCCAGGATGCAGTGATCACTCTCCAAAGTTTGGTTTGTCGTCATCGCCGCTCGTCGGTTAGCAGCAGCAACACAATTACTAACGGCTTCAATCCAGCGCACCCATCATACCTTCTTTTTGTCTGGAAGCACGGCAAGCCAATAGGATCCATCAGCCAAGCAGTTAGCTTCTCCAGACAATCCCAAGATTGTTCTTCAAAATTCAGGTTGTTCCCAATCCGGACAGTTAGCACAGCAGCAACGGCGTCGGAAACAGCTCCAACAACTCAATCCGACACATCGGGCAACCCGAATGCGACAAACCAATCAGATTCTTCAGTCAAGCGCTTGTCTGCTCCAGCAGCCATGCAGCACCCAGCAGCACCACGGGGGAGTCCATGCCAGCTGAGAAGCCGGAGCAATCCAATCTAGTAAAATCCTCCCACAGGTGAGCAACAAAGTCAAATCAAAACCTACAGACGTAACCAGCGGTCACAGGAAGCGCCACCCGGTCAGCGCCCGTGCATCGTCAGAGCACGGCCCGGGCGTGCTTGAGCCTGACAGGGCGCGGGGGAAGCGCCCAGCCAGGGGAGCAGGCGAGCGCCCCAGCCTCAGATCCGCCGAGTCAGCTCGGGCCAGGGTCAGCGGGCGGGCGGGCGGGCAGATCCGATCGGGGCGAGCCCGGGAGGGGCGGTACCTTGTGCAGGCGGTCGAAGGTGATCTCGTCGCGGCGGCGCGACCAGATCGCCGACGACGAGGACGGCGCCGCCTCCGCGACCATGACGTGGGTGCTCTGGCGGTCGTCGGAGGTGGCCGTCGAGGTCGCTCAGCGGCGGGCGGCGGCTGGGTCCGATCCGGCGGCCATCGGGCAGGGTTGAGCTGGGGAGGGGGGAGGGATCTGAGATGGGGGAGGAGGGTTTGATGGGAAAAATTGGCGACGGAGGGGGAGGATTTCTCTGGTGAGGTGGAGGCGATGATGAGATGAGGTCAGGCGAGGCGAGCGAGGGTATGGTGTGGCCTCTGCCGCGACCCGGGTAAAAAACAAAATACGCGAACAAACTCCGAATTTTTTTCTCTGAATAAATCGGAAAAGGAGGGAAAAGAAAAAGGGGGCAGAGAGACGACGACAATGGTGAGAGGGAAAGATGGATTTTAATCCTTTTTTTCGACGTGTAAAAAGGCGTCCGGGGTTTTGCAAGCTCATCCCACTGTTTTATACTTATTTCTTAGATAGAAGAGAGGAGAAAAAAAAAGTAATATAAGAAATACACTCCTCCAAACAATATTGTTGATTCAAGTCGTGCTACTTGATGGCAAAAAACAAAAAATATATTTTATTACCCCCATCAATTTTTTGTGGATTTCATCTACATGAGATTTATCCCTTTTTTTTTTGCTCCAGTTGTATGTTGAGTTTAAGTTTGGATTTTGTGATGTGATTTATAAGATGATGCGCTATATTGCAAAAAATATATTTGGATTTTTCATATTATTTTGCATGTTGTTTTGTATCTCTAAGATTAATTTTGTATTGAATGTTTCAAACCTTTAAGTATAATTACCAAAATTCTTAATATTCTTTATCAACTCATAAGGTTTCAATTTATAATTCAACTTGTATATGGAGAAATAAAAAAGGATAAATCTTATTTGGAGTAGAGTGGACCAACTAAAATAGTTGTAAAAAAATTGGAGGTGAGATAGTAAAATTGATTTTTTCCACAAAGGAATGATGTTAAAAAGAGGACACACTTAGATCAGCACTTGTCATATGTACAACTATATCATAGACCACCTTGTAAATGTCGAATTCGGATACTACTACATGACCAAGAAGAAAGAAAGAATATGTTTTGGTTTGGAGGGACAAGTAGGAGGAGGAGCTAAGAGTAAATGTTCCCTTAGTGTATGTTTGTTTGAGCTTTTAACACACACTTCTTGTACAACTTCTCGAGAACTGGAAGTCTGGAAAAATCGATTTTTATATGGATTTCCATTGCGTTTTGAACTTAGAGTGTTTGGGAGCACTCCACCTAAAAATAACTTCACTCCACCAACTACATACTTTTGGTGTTCCACTTGTGGATACAGTGGCGGACCTAGAGATTTTGTGGAGCCTGGGCGAACATCATCGCGACGGATAACAAGTTTGCGCTACATATCAATCACTAACATAAGCATAGGTGATAATTGCGACAATTTTGGAACTAAAATCACCGTTCGAGACACCATAAAATATGAAAATGGAAATACGATGGAAATTGTCTCATTAGAACACTAATGATAAAACTATTCACTAACAATCTAACAACAAAAGTTCTAATAGTATCTCTCCAAAGGAGATACACACTATGCAAGCTAGTGTGCTCGCTTAGTGTCCAACACCCTCACACAGGCCGCAAGCACAAGGTCAGGATCTCTGCTGCAGACTTGCAGTCTTGCTCGAACTAGAATTCAGAATGTTGTTAGATTTTTTTTTAGCAAAACGTTTTTTGAATTGGGAGTTCAGTCTTGAGTTTTACATACTAAGCTAATTGGCTAAGTATTCGAGCTGGGTTGTAAGCCGCTGCCTATATTTATTTTTGCTTGCGCTAAACTACTAAGGTCCACTAAACACCTGCCTAAAAAAAGTCAACTGCACACACCCAAACCGGCCAGCAAGGAGCCCGGGCAGCTGCCCAGGCTGGCCGGGCCTTGGGTCCGCCACTGTGTGGATATACCCCTTGGGTATCATAGGAAGGTAGAAGGTGGAGCCCAACCGGGATTCTATACTGTTGTAATCTAGATAAATCTTTTGTATTGTAATTGATTGAGGCTTTCCATATAACCCAACAACACCGAAATATATAAGGAGAGATAGAGGTCCCTAAATTGGTAAAACTGCATCAGGCATATAGTTTAGAATGAAGATTACAAGCCTAGACCCTCAACGTACATGAGCGTGGGATGCAATAAAATCCACCCAACAGGACATAAGGTATTACATCGATTTGATGATCTGAACCTGTATAAATCTTTGTGTCCTTTTGTGTTCCTATGTTACCATCTTGCTCTTGATCTGGCTATCCCTCCACACAATCTACCACCATTGTCTACCCCATAGTAGACTGTCGATTCTATTCCCTGACCATCAACTTTAGAAAAATATGAAGTTGATGTACGTGTTTAGCTTATTGCAGTGCTCCAGTTTCACGAACATGAGATTTTGAGGTGAAAAGTCCATTTTAGCCATTGTTAATGAACCTACATGCCATGCTCTTCTTTTCTACACTTGACATTCTTCTTTTCTTTTTATGTCCAAAATGAAAACGAGCCAAGCAAGAGACTCCATTAGCTAGCCAAATCCTCCCCACTCACTCCACCAAAACCAAATCACCGCCACCTGAGTCTTCCTCACACCCTGAGCTCTACTCCAACCCCTCCATCGATGACCTCGGGTGCCAATGGGGGCCTAGGGTTTGAGTTTCCCAAGCCGTCATAGCCGCAAGTGGTGTGGAATTTCACACATGGATCTAAACCCAACCCGACCCGACCCGTATTGAGATGGCTTGGGTGTGGGTGACAAATTTCAGCCACAACTGCCCAATGAGACCCATCATAACAAGGTTTTCATAGTTTACCTTATGACACATGACCCTTTATACCATAAATTTGGTCCAACCTAACTGAAACCCTAGACTACACCGTCCCTCACTTCCCTCGTTCACTCACTAGTCACTGTGTGTGGTATCATTGTCCCATCATTTGCCTATAGAACTATATATAGCTGGAGCTTGATGTTGTTACTTGATGGTTTTATATTTGTTGAATGGGCAATGTGCTAGTCTTGTGGTGTCATTTAATTCTAATTTATGTGCTTATCAATATTGAGATGTTGAATTTTCACAAACTTCTGATAGGATGATTAGTATGTGATGTACAACACTTGAAGATGAAAGTTTGGCTTGCTGGACTATTCTTTGATTTATATGTTTATAGTATTTATTGTGTTGTTACTTGTTAACGCACCTGCGGACAACCCGAAACTCGTGGCCAACCTGTGGGTGCAGTTGCAGGTGCGACATTTCACCCACAGGTCTATTCGAGGGCGGGCGTGATCAAGTGTTGCGTGTCTAGTTGAGGGTAGGTTTTTACTCCACCCGCACCTCACCCACCCATTGCCATCCCTAACGGTTGCCCACCTGCCGTGACATGGATGTGACGGGAGCTCTCCGTGTGACTGGTGCTCCCTTTGCTGTGGATGGGGCGGTGCATCTCCTTCCCTGCCGCGACCCGCTAGGGACTCGACACGGCGGTCCAGCGAGGGTGGTCACGAGGGCAATCGCGGGGGCACGAGTGACGTGTGTGTGGTGTTACCGTGGGGGTAGGGGTGACATGCGTGTGGTGCTACTCGGTAGCACAATGAGGCCCAACGATGCCGAAGTGGCATGACGGCGTGACCCCAAATTTCTTCGCGTGTCATGGGAGATCAGACGACCACAACCTCTACACACTGCCGAAAGCATGCGTCGATGCTGTCAAATCCTCGCTAGTGTTGTCGTGGGGAAGTGGCAATGGGATGAGGGGAGGGGGCGACAGGGAAGGGTGTTTTTTTTCTTTTCGTGAATTGTTACATTCTATAACTAGTGGTGGTGGTGGGTAAATTAACCTTGAGCTCCACTAGGAGTTTTCAAACTGATGTTTTTGGAGCACCTCTTGAGGTACTTCGAGAAAAGCATGGATGTGCCCCCCTGTTCTCTACCTTTTTCCTAAAGCTAGAGTTGATGGAGCTGGACACATTTGGTTGGAAGATTTCTGGAGTTGGTGGAATGGAGTAGTTTTTGGTGGAGTGGAGTGCTACCAAACACCCCTTAGAAAACAAATCCCTTCTTTTAAAAGCTAGTGTTGGCTTTTAAGAAAAAAAGCATCCAATTAAGTGTTTCCTACATGAAAGCCATTTTATGTGCTCAAGAAAATTATATATTTTATTAGAATGGGTGTTTCGAAGAACAAGAAATGGTCAAATTCCTTAATTTGATGGGTGTTTTGCCTACAAAAGAGTAAGCTCATACTTGCATGGTATATTCCTTAGTTTCTTTGCTAACAATAGGAATGAAACTGATGGGAAATGATCATCAGCAACAGAATGCCAAATCACATATTCACTTTCAGTTTTCTTCGCAGAAATAAACATGATATGATATTGTGAAAACGAGTACAACTTTGGTATCTCGAATATCAAATGATCAAAAGCACAAGGCTCATTTGGATCCCTCTTGGTAAAGATTACCATCTCATATTTTAGTAAAGTTTACCACAAAATATTCCAAACATAGGTGGTAAAAAGTGATAAAAGTGGTGGTCGAACACTTTACCAAGTTGCAAACCATTACCACCTATTCTGGCTCACCCCCAACTATTCTGGTGATAATTTGTGGTAAAAGTGGCTCATCCCCAACTATTTTGAGCCCCACCCCTCTCTTTGCACATTAATTAGGGGCACAAGGGTTATTTGCACATCAAAGTGGAAAACTTTACCACATGCACCCAAACACTCTCACTTGGTAAACTTTGTCACTTCATAGAGGGTGGTAAAGTTTACTATAGTGGTAAATTTTACCACTCTAAATCCAAATAGGACCTAATAATACTAAAAGTGTCAACATAGAATTTCAACAATGATAATCATGCCAAAGTGTTAAATCTAACATTAACTATCTAAGTTATAACTTAACAAAGCACACATCAAGTCGTCACACACATAATGATCCTTTTCATGATGATACTGGAATGAATTGATACATTACAATTGTAGAAGATTTTAGAAAAAACCAATGCATCTCAAGTCAACGAGAGAATTCTTGGATGTCGGATGTGGATTTAATTAGAAAAAATAAATCAAAAGATAAAGAGTATCTTGGCTTTGGGCCTGATTTCATGGCTAGTTGGGCTGTTGACAAGTTAGTAGGCTAAGGCTAGTTGGGTTGTTGGTGGGCTAGTAGGCTAAGGGAACAAAAATTTTTTGGTCTAGCTTCAGCCAGTTAGCAGGCCCAATATGATATTATACATGGTTACAAACCAGTTAAAGACACCAGTTAAAGACAATAATTTTCAAAAAATAATGCAAAGTGGTTAGAATTGTTCCTCTTTATATTATTTCACTAATCATTATCTAAAAAACAAACTCTAAAAGTAAAAATTAATATCTCCATTTTATCTCACAAAACGTGGAACTTTGAAGAAATATATATAGCTTAGTGAAAGACCTTTTTTTATACGAGTCCTATGGTTGAATTGAACACAACTAGAGCATGTACAACAATATTGTTCACACATTGTCAAGTATGTATGTACAAAATACCCATTGTATGTTTCTTTTACTGATATGCACATATATAATTGTCCATGATTCAAGTGAGGAAGGTTGGATAGTTCAAGAACAATAGAATTAGTAGTTTAGTTGCTTTCTACAATGAACTATACTAATACTTTATATGCTTTTCATAATAAATTGATAATATCAATGTATCTACTTAATACTTATGTGCTCCAAACATGAGTAAAATTGGTACATTCCACTTGTGATAAAAGTTCATGCAACAGTGCCTTGTACACTTATGAATTGCAAAATAATGCTCCTCAATGTATGGGGACTGACATCTCCATGTAGAGCTTTAGTTTGGGGTATGGAAAAAATATTTTTGCTCAGTGTTATAATTAAATTAGAAGCAAATCTTAATCAATAAACTTGAAGATACCTTCTATCGTGGACCTGTTATTTTTGTGAACATTATATGCCTATATAGGGTACCTTCTATATATATCTTTCTTATGTCGAAACTAGCTAGTGAACCTGTTGCAAATTAAAGCAAATTTCAAGCACATATTGTTGCGACTTAAAGAAGCTCAATAATCCTTGTTGTACGGTTAGTGATTAGTAAATGATGTTTAATTCTTATATAATTATATAATTGCAAGATATTTAGAAGCCTCATACAAAATTATTCGTTGGTTTTCAACTTTTCATCAACAAAAATATGTTATTTTATCTCTGATCTTGAAGGCCATCCAGAGTAAATGAAAAGAAATGCAGTGTATCATTTTCATGAGGTATTTGAAAAGGCACATGAAGAAATTTCTTTGCTTGTGAAAAAACTTGAGGATATGAAAATTCTTTTCGTGGCACCGAAATACTGTAGTTTGGAAATTGGGACAAGCGGAACTATGGTTTGGTTAGATAAGTCTACCTTTGTATGTAATCTATAGACTATAAATATACGCATTATAGTTTTTTTCTATTCTTTATTTCCTCAACAAAATTCTGCTAAAAATAGAATAAGTTGTGCACACTATACCACTTAAAGGATCACACTATCATAACATCTACAATACCGTAACTTCTATACATTGGTCAATTCTCTTAATGAAACAAGAGCATCGGACATGGCACATTCTAAAAAATAATATATTATAGTTTGGCTTAGAAAAAAATCCACCTGGCACCATGAAAATCTATCTAGGAGTTGTGACAGATATGGTCATGTCATTGATGCTACACGACTTAGTAGTAGTGGATGTTTCTTCATTTCCTACCCGTACATTAAAATACGCTGGTTGCTTCGGCTCAGCCAAAATTTTAGTCTTGCTGCTTAGCATTGCAACAACATCTAACATGGTTGGTCGATCAGCTGCATTCTCTTGCACACACAGCAACCCAATGTTCATGCACCTCCTCATTTCAGCTGAGTGACTCATGGTTACCAATGAAGAATCAACGAGTTCACTCCATCTTTCCTCTTCATATAGTTGCCATGCCTGTTTTGCAATTTCATTATACATCAATTAATGTAGGTATGACAACAAATTTAAGAAAATGATTTTTACATGCTTCATGTGTAACAATAAACTTACATATCCAAGGATGTTGATGAAATCTCCGCATTCATGGCTACCGGAATTCCTTTTTCCACTAAGGATCTCAAGAACGAGAACACCAAAGCTAAATACATCGGATTTGATAGAGAAGAGGCCCTCGGAGGCATATTCAGGAGCCATGTAGCCGCTAAAATGATACACAAATGTCAAATTGTTGTATACTATTGATTTATTTTAGATATCTATAAATGTATCAATACAAATGATACTTACTATGTACCAACAACTCTCCTTGTAGTACTTTCTTCAGTGTTATTTGAGCTAAATATTTTTGCTAGCCCAAAATCTGAAATTTTAGGATTCAGTTCGCTGTCTAAGAGAATGTTGCTTGGTTTAAGATCTCGATGTATGACACGCAAACGAGAGTGCTTATGTAGATAGAGAAGTCCTTCTGCTATTCCTTCAATTATCGCTAGCCGTTTGTTCCAATCCAGTAAAGATTTTCTATTTTCATCTGTGCATCAATTAAATGTCAGGAAATTAACACCTTGAGAAACATTTAGGATTTGGAAATGATATACTGAGAAACACCGAGGAGTGAACTATATATACTCAGATGGCTGCTAGAAACAATCAAAGCTACTAAAAATGAAAACACTTACCAAAGATAAAGAAGTCCAAGCTTTTGTTTGGTAAATATTCATAGACCAAAATTTTCTCCTCCTCTTGGGAGCAACATCCCAAGAGCCTAACCAAATTTGTGTGTTGTAGTTTTGCTATGAGTTGCACCTCATTTTTGAACTCCATGAAACCTTGTCCTGAATGTGAAGCAAGTCTCTTAACAGCTATTTCAATTCCCTCAGGAAACTGACCCTGTGAAGAGAAAATATCCAAAGTTCTTCAATGCTATTTTGCCACAGTTGCTTCATATGCAATATAATCAATTCACAGTTCTCAGGTGAAAGCAATTTCCATGTTAGAACAATGGCTGCAACAGTTTACATTTTCTAAAAAAGTATATACTATCTTGGTATGCTGGCATCATTAGTTGTATAAGATTGTACAGTCATATTTGATCTTATAACTAGGACATGGGCGTATTTGTTGCATATATTTACCTTGTATACGGGGCCAAATCCACCTTCACCAAGTTTGTTTTCTTCCGAAAAGTTATCTGTAGCCTCCAGTATCTGATGAAAGTCGAAAACTGAAAACTCTGAGAGCTCTGCTTCCATCTCCCAATCTAGTTCATCTCCTCCTTGCAACTTGTTAGCATGCTTTCGTCGTCGTAACCTCAAATTACCTGCATGATTAAGTACGTTAGCGGATTAAGTAACTTTTAATTACAAGACGGCATTTCAGTAATTAATTAATCAACCCACCTTTTCTGCCCCTTCTTCTTTTCCACCGGCAGTAAAATATGAAACAGAATGCAAGGAGAGCTAGGGGAGGTGCTACAAGCAAGGGAATCACCCAGGGCCTGATCCCAGATCCTAAATAATCATCAGCAGTTAGGAATCTTCTGATAGTATCGTTTGGAAAGCAGAGGAAACACGCACTCATTGAAAATTTGAAATAGAGATGAACTTTATGAAACGTAATAGAAATGAACTTGGCCCTACATACTCTTATCTGTCGTTGGAGCCGGGACGGGCGGCGCCGGAGGGCCCGATGACGCCGCCGGGATCCGCTTCATGGTCGGGCCATCGTAGAACATGTTCGACTCGAACCTGAGGTTGCAGCGGAGCACGAGGATCCGGCCCCCGTTGCGGACGGACGAGGTGTCGTTGACCTTGCCGATGAGCCACCGGAGGCACGAGAGGCAGTCGGCGGCGGAGAGGTCCGGCGTGCACTGCGCCGTGGAGTAGAGCGTCTGGGTGATGCTGGCGGAGGAGTCCATGAGCGCGGTGGCGAACCGCGCCGGCGCCGTGTCGTTGCTGTTGTTGGCGGCCAGCTGGGCAGTCTGCTCCAGCAGGTAGCGGACGCCGGCGCTCACCACGGAGGCGTTGCCGGTGAGGCTCCCGTCCGGGTTATAGTAATCGAAGAGCGTGCTGGCATCTTGCGTGACGCTGTTATTGGTCGGGACGAGGAGGTTGCGGTCGTTGGAGAAGCCGACGAAGCAGGCGTCGTCGTAGGCGCTGGCGGCCCTGTCGTTGGGGCACATCCGCTGCGCGTACCGGAACGAGCCGGCGACGCAGTCGCTGCAACCGGTGAGGTTGTTGGTCATGTCGCCGCGGCAGAGCGCGAGGGCGTAGACCGCGTCGGCGGCGCCTGGCTGGCCGGCGGTGGCGGTGGCGAAGAGCTGCTGCGAGGAGGAGGCGTTGCTCGGGAGGGCGGCGACGAGGGAGGCGAGGTTGGACTGGTAGGTGCCGTTGGCCGTGTAGTTGCCGGCGTTGCCGCAGGCCTTCCCTATCGCCGTTGCCGACGGCAGCACGAGGAGGAAGGCGAGGACGGTGGTGAGCAGCAGGACGCCCGCCATGGCGCGAGGCTAACGGTCGACGAGGGGCACGCCGGCAGCTACAGATGCTTTGCTCTTTTCATGGTCACCATCACGTACGTTGGAATAGCAGGGGAAGAAACGCGTTCGTTCGTGCACCAGAGTAGTTGTTGGTCTGTTGCTTTCAGCAGTATGAGATTAGTCAATACCATATAATTTGAAACCATCAAGCACGGCATTTCTTGAATATATAATGAATTGTTTACGAGGTCTTCGACAGGTCCCGGCCGTCAAGATCATAGAATAGCTAGCTCGTACTATGTTCCAAGTTTCTGGAAATTTTGTAGGAAAGACAAGTTCCAAGTCACCATCCGCGTGATGCTTTCGAAACGAAGTCAGTCAACACCTTACATCCAAAACATCAATCACACGGCCACGGCATCGGAATTTGTCTTGGTATTATGCTGGTCTGGCCGGCAACATATATAGAATAGCTCTTCCGATTAGGTAATTATTAAAAAGGTCACTCACTTCCATCTTTGGTTATTATTAAGTTGAGAAATTCTTCGATGAGTTCTCGTTGCAACACTCAGTTGAACATATATACTACGTACCCCAATATCTCGCTACCTCGACGCGGTAAACACTCAGTTGCCACAACGCGGTAAACACTTAGTATTGACCGGGCATCACCGGAGAAATTTAGTTAGCTTACTGCTGAATTATCTGAATATATAGTTAACTTACGTAACTTGCTTTGAGACCCTCAACCATGCCATCACCGGAATTGAATAGTCCCCCACTCACCGAGTATTGACCAGGGCATCAACAGAGAAATTTAGTCGGCTTACTCCTGAATAAGTAATAACTTACGTAACTTACTTTGAGACCCTCAACTAGGGCTGACACCGAGTCCGCTCGACTCGGCTCGGTTCAACTTGGTCTGGCTCGTTTAATTTAACGAGCCAGCTCAGCTCGGCTCGTTAACAAAATGTGCAAAAACGTTGGCTCGGCTCAGCTCGTTAATAGCTCGAGCCAGCTCTTTAGGCTCCCGAGTTAGATGTAAATTTGAAATGACATTAGCACCTACATATGAACTACAAAATAATATAGTAATCATAAATTTTTAAGTCTTCGAAATGCATCATGCATTGATAGTGCAAATAAAGCGCACAAGCCACAACTAATCAATAGTAACCTGATTACATATATGATATATTTAAAGACAACTAAAGTCTAGCCGCGTAACGTCCCTTTCTATCAATTATCATATCGAACGAACTTAATTTAAATAAAGTAGACGAGCAGACGGGAATTAATTAGGAATTTGAGGGAGTGATCTAGTGGATTTAAGCCCGCTTCCTTATTAACTTCCTGTATTTGACTTTACGTGTTTAGGTTGATTGGTTCACGAGAAGATTGCGAGCTGGCTCGAGCTAGTTCGTTAGTGAAACGAGCAAAAACAGCTGCTTGGAGTCGAGCGAAGCCGAGCTATGATCAAGTTGAGGCAGCTCACGAGTTTTTGGCTTGGCGTCCAGCCCTATCCTCAACCATGACATCACCGGAATTGAATAGTTCGCTGATACATTGTATACTTTTATATTGTGTTTTTCATTTAGCCAGCTGACACATCATGTTTCACAGAAAGTCTAAGAGAATCAAAACCTAGTTTCGTAGGAAAACGCCCTTCATCACGCATTCACGCTAAACATACTCCATTTATGTTACAGTAAAAGTAACATATTACTAGACGCACAAAACTAAAGCTAGGTATTAATTTGCAAAAAAGATAAAGCTAGATAAAATAGCTAAATTTACACTCCAACTAGGACACCTCTTCCACACTCTCAGAAGTAAATAACTGAAACACCACTTGCCACATGAAAAAGAAACAAATGCATTATACAGTAGTTACTGTCGTAACTACTACGTACACCACAGGGGCAGTAAAAACCACATGGCACAAGGGGGGAAAACAATCTAGGATTGGTGGCAGAGATGGTCACACCATTGATACAGCATATGACTCGGTGGTGGTGGCTGTCTCTTCATTATTTCCCACCCTGACATTGTAATATGCTGGCTGCTTAGGGTCGCCTAGGATGGTAGTCTCACTGCTTAGCATCGAAACAACATCTGCCATGGTTGGTCGATCGGCGGCATTTTCTTGAACACACAACAATGCAATGTTGACGCACCGCATCATTTCTGCGGAATGACTCTTGGGAACCAAAGATGCATCAATGAGATCAATCCACTTTTCCTCTTCCCATAATTGCCATGCCTGTATGCAATTTTGGTTATACATTGTAAGTTTGGTAGCAAATAAACAAAAACAATCACCAAAATTGTGTCTGCAAACTCACATATCCAATGAGATTGATGAAATCGCCGCATTGATCGCTACCGGAATTCCGTTTTCCGCTAAGGATCTCAAGAACAAGAACCCCAAAGCTGAATACATCAGACTTGATAGAGAAAATGCCCTCCGAAGCATACTCAGGGGCCATGTAGCCACTGCAATGATAAAAAAACATGCCAATATTACTGAATGTGGTTGACTTGCAGTATAAAGATTGACAAGTGGATTTAATTATTTCTACGGGACTTACTATGTCCCAACCACTCTTCTTGTAGTGTTTGCTTGAATGTTATTTGAGCTGAATATTTTTGCTAGCCCAAAATCTGAAATTTTTGGATTCATCTCGCTGTCCAGGAGAATGTTGCTCGGTTTAAGATCTCGATGTATGACCCGCAACCGAGAGTGTTTATGTAGGTAAAGAAGCCCATGTGCTATTCCCTCAACTATTGCTAGAAGTTTGGACCAATCCAGCAATGCTCTTTTATTTTCATCTGCACATAAACTACATATTACTAGAAACACCTAGAAAATAATAAAAAGTTGTATACCTAAATTACATAGGAATGAAACTATATTCATGGAGCTAATGGAAAAAGAACATGAGTAATCTTTTGTCATTCGAGTGTGTTGACAAACAGTAGCTACACTAAATTAAGGACCGCAAGCACATACCAAAGATGAAGAAATCCAAGCTTTTGTTGGGCAAGTATTCATAGACCAATATTTTCTCATCTTCTTCGGAGCAACATCCCAAGAGCCTAACCAAATTCCTGTGTTGGAGTTTGGCTATGAGCTGGACTTCATTTTTGAACTCAGTGAAACCTTGCCCTGAATGTGAAGCGAGTCTCTTGACTGCTACCTCTAATCCATCAGCAAACTGACCCTGAAAAAACAGAATGTTTTTTTTTGAAGCAATGAGAAAACAGAATGTTCAGAATTACAGTGATTCTGTTTCTTGTGTTAGTGGTATCACGTTTAGTCAGTTTAATAATTCCCAATAATAGAAGTAAATAATAGTCTGATATACGGTATTGTCTAATTGGTTTACCTTGTAGACGGCGCCAAATCCACCTTGTCCAAGTTTGTTTTCTTCTGAAAAATGATTTGTGGCTTCCAGCACCTGTTCGAAGTCGAACACCGAGAACTCTGAGTTCTTCCCATCCCAAACCACTTCTTCATCTCCCTGCAATTCCTGGGTACGCCTTGATCCTGCTTGTAAGTTGTAACCTCTCCTTTAAATTAAATGAACATATATACTACTAATTTGGACAACATAATTGAACCAAGGGGAGTAACTAATCCGCATACCTTTCCTGTACCTTCTGAACCAAGGGGAGCAGAAGAAGAAGCAGAGAAACGCTGCTGCCGCTACAGGAACTACAACTATCGGAATCACCCAGAGTTTGTTCATACCGCCTGATCTCAACATGACAACATGCCGATTAATTAACAAGCTTTGGATGGTAATAAGTTACTCTTGTATAGCAAAAGCATGGGAACGTGTACTTACTCTTGTGCTTCACCGCTGTAGTAGGAGTCGGAGCTGGTGCCGGCGGCGATGACGACGGAAGGCGCAGCATGGGTTGGCTGTCGTAGAACATTTCCGCCTCGTACCTGAAATAACAGCGTATGACATGGATCTGCGCTCCCATACGCGGGGCCATGGTGGAGTTGATCATGTCGAGGAGGCGCTGGAGGCACACCATGCAGTCGCCGGCGGACAGGTCCGGCGTGCACTGCGCCAGGGAGTACACCGGCGGGAACGTCGTGCCGCTGTCGGCGACGCCCGTGGCGAACCGCCGCGGCGCCGCGCGGGCGGCCTCTTGCGCTGTCTTGAGAAGCAGCTCCTGTTTGAGGGCGACGACGAGCCGGACGTCGTCGGCGTCGCCGGTGAAGTTCTTGATGTTCCACCTCTCGAAGGGCGTCTCGTCGGAGGCGTTGGACGGCGCAAGGATGTTGTCGACGGAGTAGACGAGCCTGCAGGGGTTGCCGTAGTAGTAGACAGCCTGGTAGCACGGCTGCCCCTCCGGAAGCTGCCAGCTGGATATCGTGGCGAAGGTGTTGGCGACGCACTCGCCGCAGGCGGTGTCGTTGAGGATGTCGCCGCGGCAGAGCGCGAGCGCGTAGACGATGTCGGGGGCTTGGCCGAAGGTGCTGGTGGCGAAGTGCAAGGGGGAGGAGGACGTGTTCTTGGGGAGAGCGGCGGCGACCTGTTTAACGTTGTCGCAGACATCGGCGGCGGCCGGCGACGGGGTGAGGCCGCCGAGAACAAGAAGGAACAGGACGCCGGCAACGGCGTTCATGGTGGCTAGTCTAACCTCACGTGCAGCTAGCGTGTTTCTTTTCATTTTCCCATCAGCCCAGATGATCATGCCCAGAGTTTTATGTATCGCCAGTTGCTTTCGGTAGTTTCATGTTTGAAACCATCAATCACGCAAGCTTAATTAAATTTCAATATCTTGAATCATTGACTAGTAGGTCTTTAGCAGTTCCGGCCAGAAGGAATGATTAGGTAGTCTGCTTTTATTTCTCTAAGACGAAAAAATTGATGCTAATAATCGCGGTTCTTATATATCCTTAAATGAATACATCCTTTTGACAGCTGAGCTAATGTTCGTTAACTAGTCAACCACGACGACTCCAGCACTCGTGATTATAAAGAAAGGTATGTGAAGTAGCCCATCATCTACTCATCAACTGCTTGTCTGTAGCACCCCTGCCGGCCGGCCGGCCGGGACAAGAAATTGGTCACCGTCAACCACGACGACTGACTAGCAGTAGACTGATGGTTGATTCCACAAGCCTCTCCTTTGAGAAAGTGTAATTTTAAGACCAACACACTTGCAGAAAGTGTCTCCAGATGTGCAAGTAGTTCATTGCCACTACAGCACAATCAGGATTCAAAGGTGTTTTCACTTTTGAATAACAGCTTCGGCGCTTATCCGAAAACATCGCAAATGAATAGGGAACTTAGGTGTTTTCTCTAGAACACCTCAAAAGGGCCTGCAACCGGAGGCGTTTTCCGGTGGCGCAGTAATATAAACCTTGTAGCACGGGTGGTATGAAAAAAGCACAACCCACTTGAGAAGCATTCATTCCATCGAAAACACCACCAACTTTAAGCGTTCCGCTAAAAAGGCCCAAAAAACCGTCTTAACATATGCGGCATGGTCCTCGTATTATTTGTTATTTCTCATACACTCTTCCACCTAAAAACGTCAGAAATGACATTTCCCTTCCTTGATTCTCTTAGCGTTTTTAAAAACGCCTTGGAATACCTTTCTAAGTATTTCTCGGGTCTTTGGATCCATTTTAAAATGCCACCAAATGAGGTGCTCCCTCCAGTTTGGTAAATGAAGTCGTTTAGTACAGCGACACAGTCTCCAAAGTACAACTTTGACTTCTTATTTTTATAAAATATTTATTAGAAACTAACATATGTATACTTTTATGAAAGTATTTTGCAAGACAAATCTATTCATGTAGTTTTCACATTTCCAAACTCAATGACTTAAAAATTATTCATGATTTATATTCCTAATGTTTGACTCAAATCTTGTCCAAAACGACTTCATTTATCAAACCGGAGGTACTACCTGCTGTAGTAACTGAAAATGGTAAAAATCCCAACGATGACGTCAAGTGGTTCACTTTTATAGTACAACCATCAATTGTGATGATTGAAATCTCCAGGTAGCAGAATCAAGTCTTCAGGTAGCATAATCAAGTGCTCAATAGACCATAGTCGAAGTGTTAAACAAGTGCAAAACTGCTTCTATTGAGAAAAGTGTTTGGCATAGCTTCTGTTGGATCCAACTTAGAAGCTGCTCTGAGAGCTCTGACAAACATGCACTTATGAGTTATGAGCCTCCAATTCTCCGCTGCCTTCTATTTTTTTTGTTTTTTAGTTATGAGCTGCAACCAAGATCCAAGAGATATGACATGTAAAGTTAGTCCGGACAGGAAAAATCCTATAACATGCAAAATTACGTCTACATAAAGCAAAACATGTATTAAAAATATTTCATAAGATGAACCACATTGTAGGTACCATGAATTCAACATAAAGGTAAGTTAGTGAGAATAGAGTTAAATAAACGATTAGTGCACAAACTTACAAAAGGGTGCTTAGGTGCATCACCTCTCAAATTGCACATAGTTGCACATGATCTATTGTTGATTATTTCTTTTTCATAAGTTTTCTCATACCCAATCTTCATAGATCAAAATCACCATGTTTCAGAGAAAGTTTGACATATTCAAAACCTTTACTTAGGAAAACCACCTCACGGTGTGGTTCTTATTTCCTATACCTATATAGAGGCACCACACTCTAGGATTTCTCTCAAACCACAACAAGCCTCATCAACATCGCCAGATCAAGAGCCTCCTTCTTCTTTACCAGCGAGCCACATCAAGGAGACCAAGAGTCTCTTCGACGGTTCGACCTCTTCTTTACTAAGAACCAACCAATAGCATTGATAGCATTAATAAATCTTTACCGGTGAGCCACATTAGGCATATCAATATTCTCCCCGTCCTCTTCTTTACTTTTTTTTGAGCACACCGTCCTCTTCTTTACTAAGCACCACCTAATTGCACTAAGGCCAGTCTCAATGGGAGAGTTATAAACATTAAATAGGGTGTCACATATGTAAAAGAGATGACATGACATGATATTTAATAGGAGAGAGAGGAAATTAGGGTCATCCTCATGACCCCGGGTCAGCGCGGTCGGAATGACACTTCCATGACCCTCCCACTGAGACAAGTTGACACAATTTTTATAGCACAATTGACCAACCAACATGCAACAAGTAAATATTTACTGGAACCTATGAAACTATGCTATGACCCTGTGCATTGAGAGAGGGTGCCACATCCCGCAAACCAATATAGTAAAGATGATGTGTCACTCCTGAAAACTCCCCCATGACCCCTTCCACTGAGACTGGCCTAATAGCTTCGTTCTGCAGATAGTGCAGAGAAGCAGACGAAGTCATCCGCTATGTGGAGACGGCCGGAGATCTTGTGGAGCAAGTCCGGAAGGAGTTTCCTCGTTGTCCAGTCCAACGTCCAGGTGTGCATCGGCGCACTCCATTGTTCCCGGGGGACCGGTTGCCTCCTCACCGTACAATCAAGCTTCCAGGTGCGTCAATTGTTTGTTTTCGCTCGCTTCGCTGTTCATTCGATTCCTTGCTGACTATTGTTTGTTTTGTGAAAATTTCATCAATTATTGTCGTATATGTTCAGTGGTGGATGCAGTGAGCTTTTAGATTTCAGTTTTCCATCCTGTAATTTTGTCAACCTACAACACACACATAATATAATGTGACTTTTATTTTGATGCACTCAAGATGTATTGCCTCTTGTAAACCCTGAAATGAACCATTCTGATTTTTCTCTGCATATGTGCAGGTTCATATTTCGCCACTACAAATAGCAAGAGTATTGACCTCCTGGAGTCATTCAAGTAAGCTAACAAACTGTGCTCCAACTTTATTAGCATTTTAAGTGTGTAATTGTCCTCATTCTACTAGTTTTATCGATTAATTGTTGCGTGAACATCCTTTCTTTGGGAAATCTATCAGTTTTCCTTTATTTTGTTACTTCCATTTGTACATGATCTTGGTATCCCATGTTTGCAATCGTAAGAAAAAGTATAATGGATCTTGGGACTTTCAATTTCATCTTAACATTTTGTTTGAGAAGATCCGCAACAATGCGTGGAGTATCACCTAGTTTTCTATGCACATATGCTCTTCATGCGAAATGTATTCCAATTATTTTTTCGAACAATAATGTATTCCAATTATGTTACAGTAAAAGTAACAGATTACTAGATACATAATTAAAGCTAGGTATTAATTTGCAATAAAAAGTTAAAAGCTAGGTAAAGCAACCAAATGTACACTTCAACTAGGAAGCCTCTTCCATGCTCTAAAGAGTGCATAACTGAAACACCACTTGCCAGAAGGATAAGAACCAATGCATTTAGTTATTGTATATTTTACCAGTACACTAGGGTAGTAAAAACCATATGCCAAAAAGGGAAAAAAGCTCATAAACATAAAAGCACGGTAAATTTTGTGCAAAGATTGGGCTAGGTATTTTTAGAATTTTTTTATGTTCACCAAAACAACTCACTTTTCTTTCAATGGATAACACAGTGAGTGTATTTGGTATTTGGATATTATCTGTATCAATGACTTGGTGAATCCTCTTACTCTTAATTAATCATTATACAAAACTACTAAACTAGAAAGATTGATATCAAGATAAAACTTGCACATTTACTGATTAACTAAGAAAATTAGTGGTCTTCCTCTTCTGAATAGAATTTGACTATTTCTACACAGGAAAAATAGTCTACAATGCGATTGGGCTTGTAGTCCAATGATAGGACGGTCTAGTGGGACGCTACCCACCAGGGTTCAAATCCTGGTGCTCGCACCTTTTTTCTGGATTTTTCAGGATTTACCGGCGTTATGCGCTAAGTGGTAAGCGACGTTCCCGTCGACGACGAGGCGCAATTGGTGACTTCGGGAATCTCCAGATCTGCCGATGCTCAGTCCTTCGGAGGTGCTCATAGGGGTAGGGTTTGCGTACATGTATTCATAGGGGTGAGTGTGCGTGCATATTGTGAGGGTCTGCGTTGTACTATTTATAAAATAGTCTACAATGAATAGTGCAAGCACGATTGGAAGGAGGGATTTTTTTAACAAGGAAGAATTATATATTCCATCTGGCTAGTTCCAGCTTCCAGGTTTGAGTCACGAGTAACACATATGCAAAACACAAAAGAACAAATTGGGGTCCATGTTGGCCCCGATTGTCGCCGTTTTGGACGGGTCTTCAAGGCCCAGCGACACCTTCTTCATCTCCCGCTTCTTAGGCTGGATCGCCTCTGTAGCCTTAGAAAGTAAATTGCTTTGTGTATTGCGTTAGATTTGAGATTCTTCTCTTACCTTGACCGCTCAAGATCTAGTTACTGATTTGTACACAAGTTAATCTATGAGCCATGCTTAAAAAGAAAATTGCTTTGTTGACCGATTCTCAAAAATGGTACATTTCGTCATAAAAGTGATGATGCTTCTAACATACCCTCTTTGTTTTTCAGAGAAATTGTAAAGTTGCACGGGATGCATTAAGTTTTGACATGCAAATCAGATCTACTCACTTCATTTCCAAATTTTTTGGATTTGGTAAATGAAGTTATACGGAAATCAGATCGTTGGGACTGACTTGGTTGACATTGGTATCTAGACTTTGTATTGACACCCGGTAGTTACATTTATCTCCCATTCTAGAAATGTAAATTGGTCATGATAATGAATGAAATGAAATTAAGCCGAGACTGTATACTTTTAAAACGATCTATACTTAAATGGGACCGAGTCCCCGATGACGACGGGAGCCGTTCCGAGGGGGCGCTCTACATCTTCGAAAAAGCAGACTTTCACGATACACCTTAGAAACCAAGAAGGGAGGGAGTAGCTCAGTAAGGAAAAGGATGAACTGAACCGGTCAACATGCTAAGACCCTGAATGATTCAAGATAACAAAGTTTGATTAAGCTTGCGTGATTGATGGTTTCAAACGTCTAAACTCCTGAAAGCAACTGGCCATTTCGATAGTGAGGACCTGGTGAATTGGTGATAGATAAGAAGACTGAGCATCAGGGCTGCTGAGTATAGTCATCTGGGCGGAAGGGGGAAAAAACAAGAAGCGCAAGGTACACACACGTACGTGAGGTTAGCCTAGCTATATCATGAACGTCGTTGCCGGCCTCCTGCTCCTCTTGCTCGGCGGCCTCACCCCGTCGCCGGGCGCCGCCGATGTCTGCGACAACGTTAAACAAGTCGCCGCCGCTCTCCCCAAGAACACGTCCTCGTCCCCCTTGCACTTCGCCACCAGCACCTTCGGCCAAGCCCCCGACGTCGTCTACGCACTCGCGCTCTGCCGCGGCGACGTCCTCAACGACACCGCCTGCGGCGAGTGCGTCGCCAACAGCTTCGCCACGATATCCAGCTGGCAGCTTCCGGAGGGGCAGCAGTGCTACCAGGCTGCCGCCTACTACGGCAACCCCTGCAGGGTCGTCTACTCCGTCGCCGACATCCTCGGGCCGTCCAACGCCTCCGACGAGACGCCTTTCGAGATGTGGAACATCAAGAACTTCACCGGCGACGCCGCCGACGTCCGGCTCGTCGTCGCCCTCAAACAGGAGCTGCTTCTCAAGACAGCGCAAGAGGCCGCCCGCGCGGCGCCGAGGCGGTTCGCCACGGGCGTCGCGGACAGCGGCACGACGTTCCCGCCGGTGTACTCCCTGGCGCAGTGCACGCCGGACCTGTCCACCGGCGACTGCATGGCGTGCCTCCAGCGCCTCCTCGACATGATCAACTCCACCATGGCCCCGCGGATGGGAGCGCAGATCCATGTCATACGCTGTTATTTCAGGTACGAGACGGAAATGTTCTACGACAGCCAACCCATGCTGGGCCTTCCGTCGTCATCGCCGCCGGCGCCAGCTCCGACTCCTACTACAGCGGTGAAGCACAAGAGTAAGTACAAGTTCCCATGCTTTTGCTATACAAGAGTAACTTATTACCATCCAAAGCTTGTTAATTAATCGGCATGTTGTCATGTTGAGATCAGGCGGTATGAACAAACTCTGGGCAATTCCGATAGTTGTAGTTCCTGTAGCGGCAGCAGCGTTTCTCTGCTTCTTCTTCTTCTGCTCCCCTTGGTTCAGAAGGTACAGGAAAGGTATGTGTATTTCTGACACGGTTTCAATCATGTCGTTGAAATGAGTTCCAGTTAGTAGTATATGTTCATTTAAAGGAGATTACAACTTACAAGCAGGATCAAGGCGTACCCAGGACTTGCAGGGAGATGAAGAACTAGTTTGGGATGGGAAGAACTCAGAGTTCTCGGTGTTCGACTTCGAACAGGTGCTGGAGGCCACAAATCATTTTTCAGAAGAAAACAAACTTGGGCAAGGTGGATTTGGCGCTGTCTACAAGGTAAACCAATTCGACAATGCTATTAGTTACTGCTGTTATTGGGAATTACTGAGCTAACTAAACGTGATAACTCTACCACAACAAATAGAGTCACTATAATTGTGAACATTCTGATTTCTCATTGCTTCAATTTTTTTTTGTTTTCTCAGGGCCAGTTCGCTGACGGATTGGAGGTAGCAGTCAAGAGACTCGCTTCACATTCGGGGCAAGGTTACACAGAGTTCAAAAATGAAGTCCAGCTCATAGCCAAACTCCAACACAGGAATTTGGTTAGGCTCTTGGGATGTTGCTCCCAAGAAGAGGAGAAAATATTGGTCTATGAATACTTGCCAAACAAAAGCTTGGATTTCTTCATCTTTGGTATGCATTTGCATTTCTTAGTTTAGTTTAGCTATTGTTTGTCAAAGCATACGAATGACGAAAGCTTACTCAAGTTCTTTTTTATATAAGCCCAACGAATATAGTTTCATTCCTAAGTATTGAGGTATATATACGACCTTTGATTATTTTCCAGGTGTTTCCTGTAATATGTAATTTATGTGCAGATGAAAATAGAAGAACTTTACTGGATTGGTCCAAACTTCTAGCCATAATCGTGGGAATAGCACATGGTCTTCTTTACCTACATAAGCACTCCCGGTTGCGTGTCATACATCGGGATCTTAAACCAAGCAACATTCTCCTCGACAGCGAGATGAATCCGAAAATTTCAGATTTCGGGCTAGCAAGAATATTCAGCTTAAATAACACTCAGCAAAACACTACAAGAAGGGTGGTCGGTACATAGTAAGTTCCATAGAGATAAATCCACTTTTCAATATTTATTTTTCAAGTCAATCACATGCAGTAATATTGACATGTTTCGAATACCATTGTAGTGGCTACATGGCCCCTGAGTATGCTTCGGAAGGCATTTTCTCTATCAAGTCCGATGTATTCAGCTTTGGTGTTCTTGTTCTTGAGATCCTTAGCGGAAAACGGAATTCTGGTAGCGATCAATGCGGTGATTTCATCAATCTCATTGGATATGTGAGTTTATTATAGGCACTAATTTACTGATTGTTTTGTTTATTTTCTACCGAACTTACAATGTTTAACGAAATTGCATACAGGCATGGCAATTATGGGAGGAGGAAAAGTGGATTAACCTTATTGATGCATCTTTGGTTGCCGAGAGTCACTCGGCAGAAATGATGCGGTGCATTAACATTGCGTTGTTGTGTGTTCAAGAAAACGCAGCTGATCGACCGACTATGGCAGATGTTGTTTCAATGCTAGGCAGTGAGACTACGGTCCTGGGTGAGCCAAAGCAGCCAGCATATTACAATGTCAGGGTTGGAAACCAAGAGACATCCATTGTAACTGAGTCATACAGTATCAACGATGTTACCTTATCTGTGACCAGTCCTAGATAGTATTTTCTTCCCCTTTGCATTGGGCATCATGTTGTTCTAACTGTCCCAGTGGTGTAGTAGTAGAGAAAGTAGCTATTGTAATATAACACAAAGTTTTACTTTTTTATCATGCACGTGACAAGTGGTGTTTCAATTTGCATGCTGTTTCACCTACGTATAACTTTGTTTCAAATTAATATCTAGCTTCAATTCTGTGTAACTAGTAAAATGTTACTTTTCTGTGACATGAATGGAATACATTTTGCATGATTCACATTTAGAAAGTTGGTTGAAATATTTGCAAATTTAACTGCTGGAGTTCCTGTAGCATACTGTAGCACATTTCGTTTGTTTGTGGTAAATATTATCCTACCATGGCCTAACTAGGCTCAAAAGATTCGTGTCGCAAAGGACATCCAAACTGTGTAATTAGTTATTTTTTACCTATATTTAATACTCTGAACATATGTCTTTTGATGTATTTAATGTGATGTGATGGAGAGAGAGTAGAAAAAAAGTTAGAAACTTTAGCCATCTAAATCAGGTCTAGAGAACTACGTTACCTCACGTGTACTAGCTAGTGCTCATCAGTCTTATGTACTAGCTAATCAACGGTTGCTTTCAGTAGTCAAGGCCTTTGAATGTTCGAAACTATCAATCACGCAGGCTTGATGTCTTCATTCAATTTTAATACTTGAATCATTCACACTTGGCTTAGCAGATCCGGGCATCCGGCCAAAAGGAATAAGAATAATGTAGTTTATCAATCATCCTATAATATAGGAGTACATTCGTAACCAATTAAAATAATTAAATATTTTATCAAATGCTAGGGCCTTGTCGTTTTAGACATCGTCAGTCTCAGCTGCCTAACATTTGTTGTTCGATCCTCATCAATTTCCATTTCTGTTGGAAGAAGACATTGTAATAATCGGATGTCAATTTCAGTGTCCAACAAAATGTATCAAAAAATTAAAATTTCAAAAGCCGTCTTGACTCCGGCACTCATGATTATAAAGAAAAGTATGTGAAGTACCCCTGCAGGCCGGCCGGCCGGCCGGCCGGAACTGTTCTGCTGTTCAGTCAACCACGACTGACTAACAGTGGACTAATGGTTGATTCCACAAGCTCAATTGTGATTTCAAGACAAAGTTTTGCACAAAATCTGTGTGAGGGATTAGATTCTGTTTTTTTTCCATCCGAGTGAAAAATACTACTCTGAAAATTGGATTGAAAATTGTATCTTTCAGTGAATATATCAAAATTCCGACGAACAACAGTAAATTTAATTCAAACAAAATGATCAAAGTTTCACAAAATTTGCAAATTTTGTGCAAATGTGCAAATGATACTCCAAAATCCGTGTGTCCAACTGTGCAAAGAGCAAGCTCACTTTTGTAGTTCCTTGAAATGATACTCCATCCATTTTTAAGAGTAAAGTATTCGTGATGAAAGTAGGAAGGGAAAATTTCCATACTAACCTGTTGATAGCCAAAATTGGCATGTATAGACTAGGAAAATCCAGGTCAAAACCGGTCTGACTGGTTTCGGAAACCGGTCAGACCGGTTTCCTTCTGTAATCCGACTAAGACTTTTATTTTGGGTTAATTACAAGTTGTAAAACTTATTCCTCGCGGAAAAAGTCCTACCCTCTCTATAAATATAAAGGATTTGGCCGATTGAGATAATCAAAATCGAATCTATCAATTACACTTTTATCTTTTTATCTTTCTTTCCCTTTACTTTACTTTTCTAACCTATCATGCTATTCTTCTCTCGTCTCCATGACGTTTGAGGATGTTCTAAGTGGCCTGCCGAGCCTAGGACAACCCATGGTGCGCCTACCCCGACGGGGCGTGGAGGCTGTGTCGCTTGAACGACAGATACACTATCCATCACGTCGGTCACACTACAAGAAAAACGCCGACTAGCGACGCAAAAAAAAAGGCCGTTTCTCGTCATAAACCGCGATTAATGACGTCGGTTGTTACGAAAACGCTCAGTCATTAATCGAGCGTCACAAACCGCGATTAATGACGAGACCTTATTTCCCGGCGTCATGAGTTTAATGACGCGTGGAAATTCGTCTATACAATGCGTCATAACTTCGTTCCTGCAGCTTTGCCACGCTGGACAGAATCTGATGTGGCATCCGATGTGGCAGGCCAACTGTGACAAATCGTATGCGTCATAAAACGAATTTAGCCCGTTTGTAGCTGGGTTGAGCCCAAAACTGTTCCTGTAGGCTGGCGTTGTTCATATAGCCCAAAAAAGATTTTGTTGGGCCCAATTGTAGCTTTTTCAGATGAAATTTGATTAGAGTGGGCCCGTTTTGGTTGGGTCGAGGCCAACAAATGCGCACATTGTTGCGGCCTTCTGTGTCATGTTAATTTGACAAAAAATAACTTTTGGCCAATTAAAAGTGGGCTAAGCCCACTGAAGGACAATATAAAATTAACTAATCATGCATCAGTATTAATGGATTTAATTTCAATTCTGATCCTTTTATTGAATAATCCCGATCTGGTTGGCAAAATAGTAATCAACACATATTTGTTTATACAATAAAGCAAACTATTATTTATTATCAAGCACGACCATATTGTTCATCACATATCACAAACTATTACAAGATAACAGTATCACAAGGAATATTGATTAACAAAGCTAAATCCAGTTCATAATCACAAGAGAAAGTAGAGATTTGATCTAATGATCTTAACCTCTTCATCTTTTACTGCTAAGCAGTAGACGAAGGAGGTCCTCACTGTCTTCGGTTGGCTTCTGCAACCTCTTAATCTCAGCAGACTGCATTTTCAGAGTTGATTCTGATTCTTCGGTCTTCTTCTTCAAGCAACATAACTCTTTCTGGTGAGCAACAAACCATTGTCGAAGTTGTACCCCATCCTGATTGGGAGCATCAACTCGCTCTTCATCAACACTATTACATAAGGATTTGGTACTCATTCTTGAGTACTCGGCTGCCTCTGTTTTAATTTGTTCGGGAAGAAGCATAATTGACTTGGTAGTTTCCATCTAGCAACAGTGGATCCCAAGTCAGATTAGGACCCTGTAATTGATTCGAACTAAGAAAACAAAGGTGTTAAGTTTGTTACCTTGGAGCAGATCTGAACAGGAGCGACTTCAGATGTTGACCCTTTGGCCCACTGAAACAAGAACAAGAGGTAAGGGTTGAGATCATTCGCAATCGGAAACAAAGGTGTTAAGTTTGTTACCTTGGAGCAGGTCTGAACAGGAGCGACTTCAGACGTTGACCCTTTTGCCCGCTGAAACAAGTACATGAACAAGAGGTTAGGGTTGAGATCATTCGCAATCGGAAACAAAAAAGGTGTTGAGTTTGTTACCTTGGAGCAGATCTGAACAGGAGCGACTACAGATGTTGACCCTTTGGCCCGCTGAAACAAGTACAAGAACAAGAGATAAAGGTTGAGATCATTACCAATCAGAAGCAATTTCATTTACTAAGTTCAATGCGGTACATGAACGATCACACCCAATCCATCATCACCCAAGCATGCAACAAAAATATGGAAAGCCAAAGAACATGAGTAAGCAATATAATAATTTCATCCTTTAATTTCTACAAACCTCAAATAAGTTGACTTGGAACAATCTCTTGCAATAGGGAACATAAGATCCACAATCACCCAAGCATGCAATAACAATATTCAAAGGCAAAGAGCATGGGGAAGCAGTCCAATAATTTCATCTACAAATTTCTACAAATCTCAAATAAAATGACTTCGAACAAATTCTTGCGATATGGTACAGTAGATACACAATCACCCAAGCATGCAACAACAATATTCAAAGGTAAAGAGCATGGGGAAGCAGTCCAACAATTTCATCTACAAATTTCTACAAACCTCAAATAAAATTACTTCTAACAAACTCTTGCGATAGGGTACAGTAGATCCACAATCACCCAAACATGAAAGAATATTATAGAAATCCAAAGAGCATGGAGAAGCAATCTAATTCAATCGATCAATACAGGGAGGAGACCGCAGACCTAACGAATAGGACGGGAAGAAGGTGTCGAATGCCATCTCGATTTAGCGCCCGACCTTGCGCCTTCAGCACGATGTTCTGCGCAACTGTTGCAGATCTGCGGCCGCCAGGGTGAGCCTCGGGGGAGTCGACGGAGCAACGAGTTTGAACCATCTTGCAGCTTCAAGGACGTTGCCGAGGAAGATCGCCGCTCGTAGAAGAGGAAAGCCGCCGCTCGTAGTAGAGGAAGCCGTCGTCGGTAGCTAGGCCTCCGTTGCTGCTTCCGCCGCAGATCTAGGTCTCTTCGGCGGTCGAGGAGAAGATCCCCTGATTTTGGAAAATTATCAGGAGGGAATTGGGAGATCTGGTTTCCCTCTTTGTTTTATATATAAACGAGGAGGACCAGAAGGAGGAGCGTGAAATTCAAAATTTCAAGTTCCGCCTTTGTGGTCCAGAGCGGGAAACGAAAGACTTTGGATCATGAACCCAAACGTCAGTGACCCAAATGAAAGACCGCTTGGGTGTCGGACCCAAACGTCAGTGACCTTACGCAGAGAGGCAAGTTGTTAACTGGGTTGTCCGTGCCACCATGGATCATGGAATGGACAAACACACACAGGACTATACTCTACTTCATATTCACGTTAGACGGATGATCCGATATTCGCATTACAAATGTACTCACTGCAACAAAATAACATACCGTTTCAACTGTTTATTACATGACAACAAACACTTAAATACAATATTAAAACTACAGGGGACCCTGGTACAACCCTTCAGGTAATCTTCTATGGAGATTGTGCATAAATTCGGGATGATCAGTGCATACAACCGCCCAATCATATGTGAGTATTCCGTGAGGAAAGATTCGCTCTAAGAGAGACATGCATTTGTCCTGCAATTGTGTGCAGTTAGCCTGAATTGCCCATCGTAGAAATGAAGTCACAGTTTCCTCGCTTGCCATGTCCCACATCTTTAACGCACAGTGCAGCTTCAACCTTTCGACTTGGTACATGTCGGCGACCGAGAGTAAATAAGGCCAGGCATTGGCAGGAGTGTCCCATAAATCAGCCTCCTCCGGGAGTGATCCTTCACTAGCATATTTGATCAGAACTGAGAAGCCATCAGGGTGTGTGTCAATAATTGTAATAGTTTCAGAGCTAGACTCCACTCCTGGGCCGTAGAGCATTACCTCCATCACACAAGATACTTTCGCCACATCGGCACGTATCGCTCGTATCACCCGGCATTCCGCACCTACGTGGAACACAACTTCCACAGGGCCTTGGGCTGCAACGGTTTGGCATATGCTTCTTTGCACTGATGGAGGAGGAACTTCAATGCAGTCGTCCTCCAGTACTGAAACAACACATGATATGTGTATGCGATCTTCACTGGATGTCACGCGCTCAATGTCATGATGCTCCACCAGACATTCAAATCCTCTTGCTTGTTGATCCCGATTCATGAACCAAACTTCTTTTGTAGCTTGAACTCGAAACGTATCATCTTCATCGTTTGGGTCTCCAGCCATCGCACGAAACAATACTCGCACCTACGTGGAAGCAGTCACAGGTTTGACAAACAATAACATCCATCCTCATGTGTAATCAATGCGTATGCATGCATTTGTGTCGTTTGTATTTGGATTGTGTTGTTTCTAATAAAAATGGTATTGTGTGTGTACTCCCTCGGTATAAATTCATTGTATACGGAAACTCCGTCCCATTGATTTCTTAAATACCGGAAGAACACAGACGAAAGTCCGGTTTGTAGTTTTCAGTCGGACCGGATTAAACTGTCACTGCTACGCAATGAGAAAACCAACATCTTACAAGGAAAAACCAGTAGTAGTATTCAATCAGACCAGATGAACAGAAGTCGAATCTTCGTTCTGCTTCTTCTACTCCTACTTCTACTAGTAGCAGTTACCACTAATCCACTAATCAAGGCGCCGCTTCTTTGTCGATGGTGCACCCGGTGCCTTATTGCAGCTGCTCACGGATGAGGATGTCGCTCTGTTGCCGCCGCCCGTGCAGGATGGTGGCGGACCTCCCAGGGTGCCGCCCGCGGATGAGGCCGTCCCTCCAATGCCGCCGCCAGAGGATGATGTCGCCGCTCCATGGCGGCTGATCGAGCACGACCTTGGCGCCGCTCCATGGCGGATGATGATGGCCGGTCGATGATGGCCTCTGCTCGGCGAGGATGGCAGAGATCGACTGCCGCCGACCGATGAGTTTGAGAGAGGATGACGATGCTTGGAGATGAAAGTTCCCCGACGAGTGGCGGTGCTTCCGCGCCCCTGACCCCTGGCACCTCTTGCTGACTTGCGAGGGGTGCGATGTTTCAGAGGCACATGATCTTGGATTTCATTTTGTTCCACAAACTCCGAATCATCAGAGGATGTGTCAACCACCACCCGAATGGGCCTCCGCTCTGCCTCCTCTTCATCAGACCACTGGAGATCCTCCCTTTCATCAGAAGAGGAGGAGGATGTGGCTTGCGCCGCACCTCTAGGAGACAATGGCTCCATCGGGAGAGGAAGATAGTGTTGTGCGAGGATGGGGTTTTTTTGTTGGTTGCAAGAGTTGGGAGAGGAAGAGGGCGCTGTGCGAGAATGGGGTTTTTTGTTGGTTGCAAGAGTGGGGAGCGGAAGAGGGCGCTGGGAGGAAGGGGGATATTTATTGCCAGAGAAACCCATTCAACCATTATTGAAAAAACTGCTCCCGAAAAGATTAGAGTAGTTGTGGGATCCGTTCAGTTCAAACTAATTCAATTTTGACCAAATTTACACTTATATCTACTTATCAGGAAGTGAGAATTGCATTCTTTTGTGGATGGAGGGAGGACGTTCTGAGGAAGGGGGAAAGACCGTTCAACGGAATGTTAACGGACCAGAAGAAATAATTGTAGTCCGGAAGGTCCTTTTAGCAATACATCAGTATACCGGACCTTCTGGACTACCTTTTCCACTCATTTGTCTTTGTTGGAGCTGTAACTCCTCCATTGTTCTCTCACAACCTTGTTCTTTGGCTATCCTGTCAATGATGCCTCGTCCCTGGGCAAATCTTATTTCTGACATTGTTGTGAGTGTCGCGAATAAGATCAGTAATGCAAGAGATTTCATCATGTTCAAAGCTGTCTGCAAGGGTTGGAACTGCGCTCGTTCAGGTGAGACACGCCCGTTTGACCCTTGGATTCTGAAATCTGAATTTATCGGTGAATCTGGAGCAATGACATTCGCATCCATCACTGGTATGCGGCTTTTTGAGGTCTCCTTTCCTGCATTGGCTGGGAAAAGGACTAGATTGATTGGTTGCGGCGGATCTGGAAGCCTAGTCGCCTTAGATTGCAGAGATTGGTGCAACGCGCTCATGCTGAATCCTTTGTCTCCTCGGAAGCACAATCGCCTTCCTCAACTTCCAAAATGGAGCCAAATGGCTACTCTTCAAGCTTGTATCTTGTGCCTTGAAACAACAGCTGGTGCAGAGTCATTTGTCGTGATTACTTTCTTTTGGCCAGAGAAATCTTTTGCAGCGCTTGGGTCATTGCCCGTTTCCATTTGGCATTTGGGTAGCCAATCCGACTAGACTACACTACCTTCGAAAGATTTCTGGTGCAGTTCTTCTGAACACATGCAGATTTACTTGGGGCAAGATCTTTCAGCACCTCCCCATCCTGTTGGACATCGGTTGTCATGGGTCATTGGCATGGGCAACTCTTCTCTACTCGAAGGTGAAGACCGATTGTTCTTTGTTGTTCTGGAGGAGAAAGAAGCTGAGGTGGTAGAATTAACTTTGCATTCATTCGTCGTGGACATTTGGCAGCCTATTCCCTAGGAGAGAGCTCCTGAGTTCCGGAATAAGATCATCTTGTTTGGTCCTGGCAAGTGCATTGTTACAGAAGAGCATGTCATTTCTAGTTTGGCTGACCTGAAGGTAAATCACATGTACTTCCTACGAACTTATCATCACGATGAAAAGAATGAGTACTGGATCTACCAACAGGGAATAGGTATTGATCCAGTCGTCAACACTACTCCGGCGATCCGCATTAAGCAGGTTTGTGGGGACTGGATTTGGTCGCGAGGAATATGACTGTTGCCTAGCTATCCGTAATGAGGAACTTCGATTGTGTACCACCTGTAACACAATTCAATGTACAAATATCTATATTATCACCCTTCGTCAATTATTCCGCGCATATGTATGAGTTTCTACCACAATCACCGTAGGGAACAAGTAGTTACGCATTCGATAATCAGGAAGGTCCTTCCCGCAAAACATCAACAGAGTGGACAAGTATCAAACATCATAAGATGACATCTCACAGCTACTCATCACCACAAAGTTCACACCACCAACAAGTAGCAAATACCAAAATACAAGCATGATTAGCACCTCTAAACCGTCTACCTAGCAATAACACCACGAATCACATTATTACTCATTGTTGTCCTTGCTGAGCGACCTCTTATATGAGGCCTGTCTCAGCAATTCCCTCACTTTCTTCACCACAAGTGTTGCAGAATCCAGGAGCTGCTTGACCGTCTGCAGCTCAGCGGCAGTCCCTTGAATCTCCCTCTTAGCCTTTGCACATTCTTCCTTCCACATCCTTGCCTCCCTTTCAGCTTTTAGGTACCTGTTGGCTTCACCCTTTTCTGTAGGAGACAACAGAGCATCATTTCTCATTTTCTTTCTCGTCTCAAACAGGTTATGAGTTACCTCCCCGTAGTATCACGTTATCGTCTGCAGCTCAACTGCTTTGACATTGGCCTCCTCCTTAGCAGTTGTACATGCTTCTTTCCACAACCTTGCTTCCTCTTCTGCTTTTCCCTTCATTTCCATCAGTTTCTTTAGAACTTTTAGAGTCCTAATATCCCATTCAGGATCTATCTACCTAAACGACACGCACTTCATGCCATCAGTCTGCAGTCACCGATTTCGTTCATATAATTAGCGATTGACCACACTAACATCAAACGCAGAAGCAACATTTATTAGAAGTGATACAGGTTATCGTTTACCTCACAGCAGCATACATATCGACGCCCAGGGTTGGCGCCTGTCCAGTCATACTTCAGATGGACAGGCAACCCGTCCTTGCACTCATTTTCATTAGGATCTATAACGATGACTTGACGAGGACCAGGCGTCGGTGATCTGGAGCTTTCGGAGTCTACTCCAAACACCTTTAAAATACATGAATATAGTCTGTTAACCCAGATCCCCAAATCCAGAATTACCCTTAACTAGTATGACAGATCAAAGTAGCATGGCTAAACAGAGGACTGACCTGACCGGAGCGAGTCCTGCTTCTCCGTTCGCCGCTAGGGTCACTACGATTCGCCATTCCCGCCACGGGCAACAGCAGATCTAAGCACCGACGCTAGCTCTAGTTTTTACCACAAGGAAAAGGAGCGTGGTGCCGGCGAGTCTCTTGCAGAGTTGCAGTAGTGTACGCCGCGTCATCGAGAGAAATGAGATATATACACTTGTCTGCGGGAAAACTTTTTTTTGGCTGTCGCGTGCACTTTTCTCCCGCCAACTTACCAGAACCGCTCCGTGCTATTGTTGGGGCAGTTACACAATTGTTTCTCAGGAAGGTCCTTCCTGCAAACCATCAAAAGGACGGACGATCCGATTCTGGATCAATCCAAACAAACAACATCTTAGCTTTTCCTCCCTTTTTACCACTAGGAAGGTCCTCCTTGCGAAACATCAACAGGCCGGAGTTTCCTCAATCAAAACTTCTCCCTTCTCTATCTATTACCACCATACCTCCATTGTTCTTCCTCTACCTCCATTGCAATGCGTATGAATTCTGAATGGTGAGTATGCTCGAAACGAATGAGTTTGGATCTTCTATGGAGATTGTGCATAAATTCGGGATGATCAGGGCATACAACCGCCCAATCATATGTGAGTATTTCGTGAGGAAAGATTCGCTCTAAGAGAGACATGCACTTGTTCTGCAATTGTGTGCAGTTAGTCTGAATTGCCCATCGTAGAAATGAAGTCACAGTTTCCTCGCTTGCCATGTCCCACATCTTTGACGCACAGTGCAGCTTCAACCTTTCGACTTGGTACATGTCGGCGACCGAGAGTAAATAAGGCCAGACATTGCGATTCACAATGATCGACACGTCCGTTAAGAAGGGGTGTGCACACAAGTTCGTCGGTTAACGCCCGGTGCCAGTCGTTAACTGCAATTCTCAATGACCTCCATTGCAATGCGTATGAATTCCGAATGGTGAGTATGCTCGAATCAATTTGGAATACATTAAACCAAATCGGCATAATAATATGACATCTCATAGCAACTCATCACCACAAAGTTCACACCACCAGTCCACCAACAAGTAGCAAACATCATACGATGATCCGGTAGCCAACACCAAAACACAATCATGATACAAGTTTCACAATAATCATCACTACTCATTCATAATCATAACTCCATCTCATGTTTGGCCTCCTACAGCTGTTCCTTCACCTTCTGCACCTCCTACCGTGAATTTTGTGACCTTGCGGGACTCTCTTGCATTTCTTAATGTTCTTTCAGAAGATCTGGATGTCTCATCTCAGAGCGAGGACTCTATAGGATCTCGAAAGAGATCGAAAATATAATAGAACAATTAGCAGAAAAAGAGAAAGAGCTTCAGTACACACCTAAGGACAAGACAACTGAGGGCGGAGATCATTCTTCTTACCATATACATTGGAATAAAAACGTCAATGAATGGGTAGGATATTGTGTTTGTTTGGTCAGTCTTTCCTTTTAAATTTTCAAGAAGTTCGTTGTCTGTTGGACTGAAACGGGTACTAATAGGCAAGGGTACCCGTTTCAGTTCAACTGACAACGAACTTCTTGAACATCTAAAAGAAAAGACGGACCAAACAAACTCAATGTCCTACCCATTTATTGACGCTTTTATTCCAATGTCTATGGTAAGAAGAATAATCTCCGCCCTCAGTTTTCTTGTTCTTAGGTGTGTACTGAATCTGTTTCTCTCTTTCAGCTAGTTGTTCTATCATGTTTTGGATCTCTTTGGAGATCCTAATAGCGTTCTCCCCCGAGATGAGGTATCCAGATCTTCTAAAATAACATTAAGATGTTCTTGTAGAACTAAACTAATCCTTGGAGAAAACTCATCTCGATCTGAAAAATAAACTCATCTCAGTCTATAAAAAAACCTGAATCCCTTGAACCCAATTGTATGAGTACAGTAAAACAACCACCACACGCCACAAAACCTGGTTGTTTGCTACCTACATAAACTCAGTTGTGCACCTCCACAAAAATCCATAAAACGAGTAGCTTGAAGCACATCTTGAAGCTACTAAAATACAAAAGCTACTGTAAGACGATGCAAATTGAAAACTAACTGAATCTAACATGAATTGTCTATAGCCTATCAACTTCTAACACCTATCGAAGTGCAAATCTAAAGGTACGATAATGCAATCTAAATCTACCAAATATGCTCATCAATCCTCCAGATCCCCAAATCTAGATATCCCTAACCCTAGTAAGATAGGGGAAAATATAGCGGCTCAAACCAGAAGACCAACCTCGTCTTGCTGTCTCATCCTCTTGTTGCTGGGATGTGGCGGCGCAACCATCTTCCCCTCACCGCTAGGATCCGCCATTCCTACCACGAACTATTGCAGATCTGCTAGCGGAAGTCAAAAGTCTTTGCGAAGTCTGAGTGAAGTGTCTCGCCAGCCATTCGATACGTAATTATAGACTCAACTGAAACTTACATGTGGGACCTGGTCACAGTAAAGAATTTGCATGAACTATTAGTAGAGTTTCCCATAAACGTATCACAACCAACAAGTGGTGCAGTGGTAAACAGCACACCCTTGTTCCTTCAGGTCCTTGGTTCGAACCCATGTCATGGCAAATTATTTTTGCAACATTTCGTGACCTATGCTTACACGGGAGACCCTGAAATATTATTTTCGCAACATTTCGTGACCTATGCTTACACGTGGGACCCTAGAATTATTTATGACGACTTGGAGCACTCTATTTTCGAAAAAAATGCTTACATGTGGGACCCAACTGAATTTTATGATGACTTGGAACACTCTATTTTAAAATAATGCTTACATGTGGGACCAAAGTTGGTTTATGACGCCGCTGACATGGCTAAAATGCTTACATGTGGAACCGTGGAAAATTTTATGACGACTTGGAACACTCTATTTTCGAAAAAAATGCTTACATGTGGGACTCTACTGAATTTTATGACGACTTGGAACACTCTGTTTTTAAAATAATACTTACATGTGGGACCGATGTTGGTTTATGACGTTTTTTTCAGAGCTTATGGCGTCACAAAACAATATGGAACAGGGACCCGGCTACAGTACCAACCGTAATGACGATTTTTTTCACTAAATTTGCTCGGAAGTGAAATATTATGATGAGATCAGTCAGGAACATCATAAATCAATGACGCTAAAATGTGGTTGCGTCACTAGTCAACGATTTTCTTGTAGTGTTAGTGCGGAAGACTCCTGCATGGTTGTGGGCCTTGCTGCCCCTTTGCATGCGCTGCTGCCGGAAATCCTATATGTCTTCCCGAAGTTTTTTCTCCACCACCTTCCAATGTTTGAGATTAGTGCAACCAGTCACAACCCTTGGATCACATGAACCCTAACCCACCCTTCTTCCCTCTCACGGCCTCACCCTGCCTGCCGCCGCCGCCCACGGCTTCCCTGCACGGTCGGGTGGGAGGTGGGGGGAGCGGCCGGCGGCGAGGTCGCCGCCGGCGGGGGTGGTGGTCGAGGCGGTGGTGGGTTAGGTTAGGGTTCGGGTTTGCCGGGTGGGGGCTCCAATGGCGAGAGAAGGCGAGCGGGCGGACGGTGGGGGGAGTGGCCGGCGGCGAGGTCGCCGCCGGCTGGGGTGGTGGTGGAGGTGGCGGACCTTAGGGTTAGGGTTTCGGGGTTCGGGGCCTCCATGGCTGGCGGACCTAGAAGGAGGGAGGTAGGGGAGCCGGAGGACCGGCGGCGGCGGCGGCGACTCGACCGGCGACGAGGCGAGGCGGTGCGGTAGCGCCGCCGGCCGGGCGGGGTCGGACCGGCAGTGGGCCGGTGACCGGCGGCGGGGGCGTCGAGGCGCACCGGGTTAGGAAGGGCGGGGTCGCCGGCAGCGGTGGATCGCGGGCGGGCGGCGGGGGTGTTGGTCGGCATGAAGAAGAAGGAGGCGGCGGGGTGATAGGGAAGAAGAAGGTGGGAGGAAGAAGAAGGAGTTTAGTGGGCCGGTGGTGGGCCGGAAGTTCGCATGCTTATGCATCTTCCGAAAGCCATATAGGACCCCTCGCCTGCCTATAGCTGGCTGGGTCATGGGCCCCACATGCATGTTGTCCCTTGCATGGCGGCTTATATAGGTCTGCCGCTGCCTAAACTAGAATTCTAGATTGTTTTTAAATTCTTTTTCTTCATTATATTTTCTTTCCTTTCTGTTTACTAGCAGGACTCACGTGCGTTATCAAATAATCCAATAATTGAGAAATTTTCTAATAAAAATTAAGAAGTTATTTGAAGTAGACGACATGCCATCATCTTGCCCGACCATTCACTCCAATAATATCAAACTTTGACAAAGTCTAATGTTCGGCAACCAAGTGCTAGCTCTACCAAACACTAAAAATTCGCAAATACATTGAGTCATGTTTTAAACCACATTGTCATCACATGAAAATCGATCCCACTGCCGAATCAATTCTGTGTGTCAACAACAAGCAACGCTCACCAGAAAATTTTTAGACCCTACCAAATTCTTGTACCTCAAAAACATTAAACTTCACAATGTTACTCAGACTCAGTTTTTTCTTAAAAAAATCACAGCACCAATTAGTGGAATAAGTCATAATGTGACTGAAGATAATAGAAAATTTGGAATTAGCCGGACAAGAGCTAGCAGGAACTTGGAAGGTATTGTTTTGTGCTTGACTGGTGCTCATGGTAGTTGTGGCTCATATGCATGCATGAGGCAGGAAGAAGCATTAGGCATCCTCGCTTCCCTTTGGTCAAGTGCATCTTTCCTCCCTCTAGATTAACATAATCAAATAGGAAAGTAGGCAGATCTTTGTGCTGGAGGAGGCGGTGGTTTCAGAACAAAGCGAGGGTGCTACGTTGGATTTGGTAGGACCATTGTCACAAAGTTTCCGGTACAATGGGGTCGAGCAACAAGTAAGTGGGATGTGGATCGATACTTTCAAAGTTCTCGGTTCGAGAGGTATACTTCTTCGAAATGATGGTTCAAGATTTGAGAACGTGAACCAACTATTTCCGGGATGTTAGTTTACAACGATCCCTCCGAATGAGGTAAATAATTTTACTCAGTTGGTATATCATAATTTTCTCTTAAAATCTACTATTTATTTTTTGTATACACATTTTTATTCGTGATACTTAACTTGGCTGCTTTTCCCTTCGGTCAGGGGAGGTGGCCGCCCACCATGTCATCTGATGCTTGCACGTTTTTTTGGGAAGGATCAGATGAAACGCACGGGGAAAAGGTTAGAGAACCACGGAACCAGAGAAGAGACAACACGATTCGATGCGTACGCACATAGGAGCTGCCATCTCTCCAACCAGTCACGCATCAACGACCAACGGGGAAGGAAAGGTCCCTGTATCCAAATACACGTAGGAGTACGTACACAAGCCAATGGACGGGCCAGCGGGTCTTTCTTTCTCCGTGACTGCAGGATCGGTTTTATAATCCGGATCCGCGTTCGATATGTCGTAGGTACCCCGGACGCGCGTTGCGTGTGATACTGGGCAGGACGTGGGTACAAACGTGGTTAAGGAGGGTCGTGGGTGACAAAAACATTACAATTTTGGTAGAAACGCTCTCCAAATTGCGATTCTATGGGTTTTCCACCCTATCCACTTCTCCGACGGGTGGGTTCGACGTGAAGGGTACGACGAACCTGAACCGGTGAGAAAGATATTTCAAATTATTCGATCTTTATTTATAGTATGGATAGATTGCATTTCATAGTACTTTTCCGGTTTTATCCTTTCATTTCTTTATTACTTTTTTGAATCCATAGTATGTCAGGCCGGCCGCGAGGAACATGGGCTGCAAAACACGAGTGGGCCGCGGAGAGAGGACGGAAACATTTCCGTCTGTATGTAAGTATTCTTTCTTTTTTCTTTTCTTTTTTCATTTTCTCTTTCTACTATTTTATTTTTATTTTATTTTTCTGTTTTTTATAGTTTCCTTTCCTCCCCTCTCCAATTTTAATACTGAGTTTTCTATTTTCCTTTTCTTTCTTTTTCAATTTTTATTTCCTTTGTTTCCATTTTTTCTTTCCTCTCATTGTTTTTGTTTATTTTTCTTTCTCTATTCTTTATTTTTATTACTTTTTGTCTTCTCTTCATTGATTTATTCATTTTAATCCTACTACTTTTTTCTTGTCATGTTTTCCCTCTCTTTCTTTTCTTTTCTTCATGCTTACACCCTTTGTTCTCATTCTTTTTTAGCTTATATATTTTCTTGATGTTCATATTCTTCTACATTATCTTACGCAATCAATTTTTTAATCACTATTTTTCTTGATTTGCATCATGCAGTCTTTGGGATATTTAGTATTTCATTTACTACTTGTAATGATTTGTTCATCTTGATATTTTTTAACTAGATAATTATTTTTCTAGTTATTCAATTATTTGTTACTATAATAAAGTTCATACTTCGTATTTAATAAATATTTTCCTCAATATTTATTTTTTTCTTGTTTCTCTTTTATTTTTTCTATTTCTATTCTCTATTTTATTTTTCCTGTTTCTATTTCCATCTTTTTTATATATTTTTTCCTTTTTAATATTTTTTTCTCTCCATTAATATTTGTTTGTTCGAGATGAGATATAAATTTGTTCTGGTTATAATAATAAGTTGTTTTGGCTATAATAATAATATCTTGTTCGGGCTATACTAATAACTTGTTCTGTATATAATAATAACAACTTGTTCTGACCCTTGTTCTAATTTGTTCTGAGAATAAATTTGTTTTTGTTCGAGATAACATACAAACTTGTTCTGGCTATAATAGGATCTTGTTCTGACAATTGTTCTCATTTGTTCTGACACTTTAATTTGTTTGTTCGAGATGACATACAAACTTGTTCTGGCTATAATAATAAGTTGTTCTATAGTAATATCTTATTCTGTCTATAATAATAACTTGTTTTAATCCTTGTTCTCATTTGTTTTGACACTACATGTTTTTGTTTCAGATGACATACAAATTTGTTCTGACAGCTGTTCTCGTTTGTTCTGACAGTTCATTTGTTTTGTTTTGGCTATAATAGAATATATAATCTTAATTAAAAAATATGAATAATAAAAGTTTGTCAAAATATAGTCAAGTGAGATATTATTTTGAAGTTTTAATTGTCAGAAACACAATGGTGCAATCGGAATTCAATTTTGATACTCGGTTTAACATTTATAGATTTTTTAAATTTCAAAAAAGGGTTAGGTGAGGATGACATCTGATTTTTCTTTTTCTTTGGTGCATGCGCTGGAGGGATAAGAAGAAATAGAAACACCCTAACTAATCTATCTATACGCGCTGCCACCCACCCGCACCTGTTGCCGGGCGTTATTTCCTGGTGGCGGCGTGACACTTTGTCTTTTTGTTGCCGTTGCGACATATAGACGTACCCCCCGACGGGGTCACTCCCAGGCGGGCGTTTATTGGTTTACCGCCGGGATCACCGGCGACCGGTCCGACCGATCACCCGCACCGGTTTGATTGGTGCCTGCGGGGAGGTGCTGCAAGGAGCTCCTCCGCGCGCTTGCTGGCTTCGAAAAGGCGTCAACACAACCGACACCGTGTAAACCAATCAAATTTCTCACTTTGGGAAAGAATAAAAAAAAGGAAAATATCCACAGAAATCTCAGCGAATTCAGGATCAAAATCAGAGAGTTTTTCCTTGACCGAATAGTTGGATCCGATATCCCTGTATTCTATTTCGGAAATTTCCCATTTTCCAAGGTGATACCTCGGCAGCTCAGCTCAAACTGGGCCGCTCAAACTAGGTTTTTTTTTATACTCATTGCAATCATAAACAATTTACAAGAATGGGAGTGAAGACGTCCCATCGGAGGTGCTCAAGTACTTGCTGTACTGGGCAGGATTCACGGTGTTGTGAATTTAGACAAGTAATAAAATTATAAGAGGTAGAAGAAGCTCGCCATGCTAACTTTGCTAAATTATGTGCCGTCTTGTTTGATTGTCTGGGTATCTTGATGCATTTGTACTCCTTGTCGATGTTGTTTTGTATGAATTGAGCAATGGAAGGTCTAATCCTCCAATCCGCTGCCTGCATTATAGGGTCTCGGGAGTTGACATTGGTGGCCAAAATCTGGGAGTCTGTGTGGTAACATACTTGCTGGCTTTGAAAGGCATGAGCCAGCTTTGAGGAGAGCTCAAGAGCTAAAGCTTCAGCATGCAATGGATCAAGTGCTTGTTGATGGGCGACTTGGACTAAGACTTCAGATTGTATGCCTTGAATGTGACCTTGGATATGAACGCCCAGCCCTGCCTTCCTGCTGTAGTATCGTTGGGGAACCTGCCAAAATCTTGAATGTGGCCGCTCAAACTAGTTGTAGTGACAAGCATGCCTTCAGTCCAATTTATAGCTCACGTGGATAATGCATGACTCAGTAGGTGTGTGTGCCTCCCTACCCTCACATTGAAGTATGCTGGTTGCTTAGGCTCAATCATGATTTAACAGTCATGTTCCCGGAACACTAAGAATAAGAACATGAAACGACCCTATGAAAGATTTTTACACTAAATTATTTCCATTTCGGTCTCGGAATGACAACGTTTCTAGAACGAGGAACACTACCACGTTCCATGTTTCTGGCTGCTAAGGTCATGATAGTAGTCTCACTGCTTAGCATTGCAACAACACATTTAGTTGCGTTCTCTTGCACACACAACAACACAATTTTAGTTACACCCCATCATTTCTGTCGAGTGATTCGTGGGGGTCAAATATGCATCAACGAGATCGTTCCACCTTCCCTCTTCTATAATTGCCATGCCTTTGTGCAATTTTGTCGGACATTGCAAGTTTTTTCTTTCAAATAAATAAATCAATTGCTAAATTATATATACAAACTCGAGTATCTAATGAGACTGATGAAATCGCCAAATTGATGACTACAGGAGTTTCTCTTTCCGCTAAGGATGTCAAGGACAAGAACACCAAAGCTAATTAAATATATCGGACTTGATAGAGAAATGCCCTGGAAGCATACTGAGGGGCCTGTAGTCACTATATTGTATGCAAAATGTGTCAAAATTACTTTATGTTGTTTCCTTGCAAAATAATTATTGATAAGTGGATTATTTAACTGGAACTTACATTGTACCAACTACTCTTCTCGTGGTTTGCTTGAGTGTTAGTTAGGCTGAATATTTTTGCTAGGCCGAGCCAAAATCTGAAATTTTATGATTCATATTGCTATCCAAGCAAATGAAAGTAGGGTTCCAAGTACTTCCACAAATCAGTCATCTCTAGTATATACAGTTCTTAGCTGATGATGAAAATACCCCTACAGCTACAACTAAGATAACCGCCCAGGCAGCGGAGATAAGTAATTTAGAATTGGAGATGATGATGGACAATAGAGTTTATATAGGCATGTCCTAGTTCACATGTGGCAGGTACCTATAGTTATTTTTTGATATCACATGGTAAAATTACTAAAATTATCTATTTTACTCCCTTCATCTATTTACTTTGTCCGCTTAGCTCTTGAACAAAATTTAGGCTCACTTTACTCCTCTGTATTTTCATTTGGTTCAACTTATTAATTACCCCTAATTTGATTTTTATTTTTATTTTTTTACGTACAAGTTGAATTTTAATTTCAGATGACTTATAACGTAATACTCCACGTTAGAAAATATATTAGATGTTTCTTTTGCTACTTTTCTACAATGTTATATACCCATGATCAGTTTCATATTAAATATTTCTAACTTATGAAAATAATCATGTAAAATCTTAGTATACATTTTTAACATAAAAACCATGTGTTTTGTACCTGTTCACAAATTTTGAACTAAAATTCAACTCATACACAAAGAAAAAAAAAGAGAAATCTAATTAGGGGTACTCTGGACCAAGTGAAATAGTTTGTGTGTGTGGGGGGGGGGGGGGGTTAAAGTGAGCTAAAATTTTGTTCAGAGGGTTAAGCAGACAAAGTGCATTTTTTCCCCCAAATTGGACAAAGTAGATTGGTAAGGGAAGTAAAATGAACTTTAGAAATATGTTAGTTTTTAATTTTTATACTATTAATGTGCTGAAAAAACTTTTAATTTTCAGTCTTTGTTATATGAAACAGCAGTTTTCTACCATCTTTAAAGGTGCAAACTCCAATATAAGCTGCAGTTTAGCCGCATTACATTTTCTGATTTTCATTTCCCCCTTTTTTTTCACTAAAAGGTGCAAATTCCAATATAAACGTCTCGTTTGGCTTAACAAAGCTGGGAAAGTAGCACAGGGCGTCGTCTGCCTCTCTGTTCGGTGCTTGCGCACCGCAGCAGGTTTGCTCCTCTTCCTTCCACCTCTTCTTCGATTCGCTCCGATTGCTACCATCTCTATCCAAGAATCCCTACTAGACTGCTGTTTCCTTGCGCGATCTCCATGGTCGATCTGATTTGCGGATCCATGCCTTTTTAACTCGCCATTTCTCAACGCTGCAGCTCGTCCGAACACCACCTGTTCGACGGAATGTCCCTGTGAACCGACCCCATGGCGAAGGCTTCCGGCGACGCGCGGGTGGTCCCGGAGGGCGTTGCCGGCGCGCCGTGCAGGATTAACGACCTCCCAAACGACGTCCTCATCCGCGCCATCTCCTTCCTGGACGCGCGCGAGCTGGTGCAGACGTGCGTGCTGTCGACGCGGTGGCGCGACCTCTGGCGCTCCGTGCCTCGCATCAACGCCTCGCGCGATGAGTTCGACGGCACGGCTGGCACTGAGGAGGCGTGCGACGTGCTGTTCAAGAAGTTTATCAACCGCTTCTTGATGCTCCGAAACCCGGTTGCCCTGGACGAGTTCCGGCTTCAGTACAACATACCTGAAGAGTCCGATGACCCTGATGCCGACTCAGAAGATGCTAACCTATGGATCTGCCATGCTTTACAGAGCAATGCTATGTCTGTTGAAGTTTTTGGTGGGTTCTTGGACTTGCCGCTCGATCCTGCGGTGTTTGCTTCGAAGTGCTGCCTCGTGAGAAGCATTCAGCTTTCCGTTGCTATTCTGGACCCATCTTTCTTTAGGAATATCCAAACAGGCTGCCCAGTATTGGAACATCTCACCTTAATTGGCTGCGTCATTCATGACTGTGAGATTTCCTCCCACACACTTAAGGTTTTGTCCATTGATAATCGATGTGAGTTCACATGTGAAGGACAGGCCTCTATTTCTATTCCAAGCCTCGTTGATCTTCACTTCTTTGCTGCCGCAAGACTACCTCTACTGGAAAATATGGAATCACTAGTGACAGCATCGGTTTCAGTTGGTACTTATGATACTCAGGTTGAGGATATCTGTCAGTTTCTCAGGAGTCTTTCTGGTGTAACGGAGTTGGAATTTAAGTACAGAGGAACAATGGTACACTTCTTGATTTTACATTTGATATCCATGTAGATAACCTTAAGTTCAGATATGAATATCTGATAATCTAGTATGGCGCCAAGATGTATCTGGGGGATGAGCAACCCTTTCCTGTGCTAACATAACACAGTCTAATTACTAAACTAAATTATTTGTGCATAACAATTGACTGAACATTGCCTTGATGGTTTCTTCACAGGAACAGAATTGATTTTTTCATTTATTAACATCTATGTGTTCTATCGTGGATAAGATACATAGATGGAAACAGCTGAAAATACAATAGTCTATAGCAGGGCAATTGTTTAGTTTTGGTCTCAACACCTACAAACAGCAAGTGCATTCCAATACTTACAACCAGATCACTATAGTCCAGCAAATAGATCCCCTAGACCCTAGTCCTGTTGTTTTTTCACCAGTATATACACTATTTTACTTGCATGGAATTATTCCTCGATGATTACCAACTACATGTGTTCTAGAATATTGACTCAGTCTTTAAAGTTTAGGCCGTGCTGTAGTACGGACTATTTCTGTCACACATTATTTACTTTTATGTTGGGGTTTCACCAGACACTGTGTCCTGAAATTGTTGTTCTTACTCGATAGTACAGGCCACATGATTTTAGCTTGCTCTTAGTTCATTTCGCAACACTGGCTAAGTTTTGGGATATATCCTCCTTTTATTTTGGTGAACTTCCTTGTGCAGCTGGAGATGGAACAGAATTTACAATGGTGCCCAAAATTCAACAATCTTACGACCCTGACACTTAATGAGTGGTGTCTGTATGAAGACTTCTATCCATTGATAGTCTTCCTTCAGAACTCACCAAATCTGGAGCAGCTTACTCTGAAACTCGATCCAGGATTCAGAAAGGTACATGCATGCTTCTGTTTGGATGTTTATTGTTCCTTTTAGCAAAGTTGATGCATGCGCCGTCAGGGTAAAGCTCATGTTTTTAGTTTCACCCAAACATAAGATTCATCGGCGACCTAGAAGAAAGATCATTTACTTGTGAGCAGCTTGTGAGGGTTGATATTGTTTTTGAAAAGGGTTCAAAGGATCATCCTGTGCTAAACAACCTGGTGGAACTTTTGCGTGGCAATGGTATAACCAGTGATCGGATTGTCATCTAGGACAAAATCTTTCCTTCAATTCGGGATCAGATTTTCATTAATTGATAAAATCTTTCCTTCAACTGTGGATGTTGTACCATGATGCGTGTTCTGCTAGAAAATGTTACCAAGACATGTTTTGCTAGACCAACTATGTTAGAGGTGTGAAGAACCAGTTATTTGTATTTGGTGAAGTTGTTCTGTTGACTAATGCTCCTATATCCAAGCTATGGCAAACGTCTATGCATATAATGTGTCAATTTCTAGATTAAATAATTCAAAATTTCTGTTGTCCTGCAAATCGTTAGACTGTAAATTTCTACGACATTGCTTGAAAATAAGGCATAATTGTGCCTGACTATTGTCCATGTCAGACAGTAACACGTGCAATGCATGCAGATGATTACTAACTCACTCCGTTCCAAATTGTAGGTCATTTTGGTATTTCTAGATTTATAGGTTTTGCTATGCACCTAGATATATACTATGTTGAGATACATATTAATAGTTATGATTATAGAAGAAAGATCATTTACTTGTGAGCAGCTTGTGAGGGTTGATATTGTTTTTGAAAAGGGTTCAGAGGATCATCCTGTGCTAAACAGCCTGGTGGAACTTTTGCATGATAATGGCATATAAATCGGATTGTCATCAAGGACGAAATCTTTTATTAAATTCTGGATCAGATTTTCATGAATTGAAAAAAATCTTTCCTTAAACTGTGGATGTTGTAACATGATGGGTGTTCTGGTAAAAAATGTTACCAAGACATGTTTGTTAGACCAACTATGTTAGAGGTTTGAAGAACCTTGTATTTGTATTTGGTGAAGTTGTTCTGTTGACTTGAGTTCCTATAACCAAACTATGGCAAACATCTATGGATATATCATATGCGAATTTACTAGAGTAATTAATTCAAAATTTCTGCTGTCCTGCAAATTGTTAAACTGTAAATTTCTGACACTGCTTGAAAAAAGTCATCTCTGTGCCTGACTATTGTCCATGACAGACAGTAACACGCATGCTGATTACTTATTGATTGGGAGATGTAATACATGTACTTTGATTCAATTCCATCAGATTGCCCACTTTCTTATCAATTGAAATAATTTTAGCTCTTTTATATCATTTCGATGGCAGCGGCAGCGGTAAAGCTGTTGGGTGTTGCCTTGTGAGTGTGAGGTCACGGGTTCTATTTATGGTATCAGTCTCTTGCAGAAATGCAGGGAAAGGCTGCGTACAAAAGGACTCAAGTGGTCGGATCTTCCCCGAACCCTGCGCATGCGGGAGCTACGTGCATCGGGTTGCCATTTTTCAATCTAGAAGAATGATTGTTTGCTTATGAGCCCCTTAAGGTTGTTGAAATGTTTGTTGGGAGGTTCTGGGGAATGCATGGTCCCGTGCTTAAGATCATGGAGGGGACTAGCACTAAAACTAGGCCCGGTGGGGTAAAACCGCCTCACGGGTTTTCATTAAGAAGAAGAAACCTTCTCCGGACTTAGAAACCCCCGAACCCTGACTTCACCGGTGATGAGATTTTTTATAACCAGCTCCATAATCTGGGTCTCCTGGTTACGACCATACCTCAGCTCCTCTAACCAAACAAACTAGAGGAGCTTTGGTGCGGGGACTAGCACTAATCTTTAGTTCCAGTTAGTCCCAATTAGGAAACTCCTTTAACACTGGTTTCCCAACTGGGACTACCAGATTGAGACTAAAGATCCCCCTACATTTAGTTGGAACTAAAGGAGCTGCCATATAGCCGCATGCATGTGGCCTCTTTACTAAAGATATTTTTTTCTTTTATTTCTCAATTTTTTTCGTTAAGTGTCCATTATAATCGAGACTAAAGGAGGCTATTTTGTCCAGGTTAGTATGGCCATTGGATCCGGGTCCATTTTCGTTCAAGATTTTTATCGCTGGATGGAAGACATGTTCTCCAGTAGTGTCAGATTGATTGTTCCTTGCTTCTTTTTAATTGATACAATTCTTGTCATTATATAGAGAAGCTAACTTACCATTATGCAAAAGATCTAATACATTACTCTTATGTGTAATTTTTTTTAGAATTACATAGTACAATGCAGATGCTCATGCACGCACACTGACCCTACCCCTATGAGCATCTCTGAAGGACTAATCACCCGACAGATTGGAGATTCCCGAAGTCACCAATGACGCCTCATTGTCGACTGGAACGCCGGTAAATCCTGAGAAAATCCCAGAAAAAAGGTGTGAGCGTCAGGATTTGAACCCTGGTGGCCGTGGTGGGTAGCGTCCTACCATTAAACTACAAGCCAATTCACGTAATCTAACCCAGTACCCACCCTAGTCAAGCATGTTATGGGCTGAGACCTTTGGGTTAGATTGGCCCACTACATTACCATTACTCTTATGTGTAATCTCACCCTAGTCAAGCATGTTATGGGCTGGGACCTTTGGGTTAGATCGGCCCACTCACTACATTACATTGCGGTTTAGCTTGGATGTCGACATTGGAGACCTTGACATTGAATTAGTCTCAGTACCAAATCCATCATGGTATTGCATTGGACCACAATTCAAACTATGTCGTTTAAATGACTTTGCATTGCCTTTTAGAATCCTAGGAATCGGTCCAATCCAGTTTTCTGTTTCTCGATGTGCAAAAGGATGAAATCGAATTTTGGTCATCTACCCCGTCTCCGTCCATTGCCAGGGTCTATGATGTCCACCCTAGACCCGGATCCCATGGAGTAAGAAGCAATCGTGGAGAACCACTGGCCATGGAGATGAAGAGAGGAGAGGAGGGTCGTAGGTCAGCAGAGGGAGGCGTGGTGGTGGGCTTGCCGAGGGATGGAGCCTGGGACGGGCAGCACGCTAGCCGATGGACTGAGGTGTGACAGAACCGGTCAAGATAATTCCGTATTATTAGCTAAACTAATCCTTTTGGCCATTAAGCGATAATACGGAGGTATCCTGTCGTCTCTGCCGGGTCAAGCCCGGTGAATTATGAGTAACCCGGATCGCAACATTCATACATCAAAACTCACATGAAGGCGAGTCCAGAGATTACATCATCACAAATTATATTACATCAAATTCCTTAAGGGTTCTTTTATCACAAACCGAGTTCATTGCATAAAAGTAAATGGTTCAGAGTTTAATACACACAACGGAAATAAAATACTAAACATCATAAGTGACATCCAAGGAGGCCATCCAAAATGTCACTAAGCATTATCCTCCTCCCACTCGATTTCCCAATCGGGTGGGAACGATCCAGGGTACGGAAACCCATCGTTCACATCACCTGTAAACATCAACAACAGCAAGGCTGAGTATACTAATACTCAGCAAGACTTATCCGACGGCGATATACTTCACCAACACTATAGACATGAAAGGCTTTTGACTAGTGGATTCATTTAGCTGAAAAAGCAATAAAGAATACATTCTTACTTTCAAATTTTAGCTCAAGTTCTAGTTGTTTACCCATTACTAGGTTGGCAGCTACTGCAAGCAAAGTTGTACGATACAATTAAGCAATATTCATATTAATACTCAATTCCATAATAAAGGGACATGGGCTGCATAGTTAAGTAGTCTCGGATAACGTTGAGAGGCCGATGATCGATCGATTATTAACCTTGCAAGGTGGATCTACACACGCAGAAGATGCACACCCCCAAAATTACAACTAAAACCAAGGGGGTGCAGCATGCATCAACCAGGCGGTTCCCGACATTCCTCGGTTCAGGATCAAAGTACACAGTCTTGGTACAAGGCTGGAAGGTCATGGTCTACGCTGCCTAACCGCACACATGTACCACATGGCCTAGAACATAGGGGCCCTCCCCAAGATTAGTGGTGGAGAGTTCCCTTGCCGATTCCAGAAGGCACTAGGCTTACCGAACCCATTCCAGGCAAATGTTTAGTACGTTCAAAAGCTTAACCATCGACACCCACTGACCGGAGCCGATCTCATGCTCTTACCACGTGAGCAAATTAGTTTAACCAATCTTATGATTCCAACATAAGAGACCTATAGCTCGCGAGTGAAATTCATCATACTAGTATTTTAACATAGGAGCCTAGGATCATGCAACTAGGGTTTCAATTCAACTCTTGAAACGTAAATTCGCAAACATAACATATATATAGTTGCATAAGTTAGAAACTGGGAATTATGCTCCGGTGCTTGCCTTCACTAGCACAGTCAGTGGTGAACTCCTCTGAACTTTGGTCCGGGCCTTGTTGCACTTCCACTGCGTTCACTCCTGCGTCAGCGAGGTCCTCGTCAGCTTCCGGCACTAGTTTGTAGTTTCCGTCCGGTAGTTCTACAGGATATCATATGCATAAATTTAATGTGTTCATAATTAAGGATGAATTTAAGTTCTGAAATTGAGGATAACCACGAGGTGTTTTGGTTGATCGCAACAATCATAATTGGGTTAATATATTCAACATACTCTTCCGGAAAATAACGATGTGTTGATGCTTATTAAATACTTCTCCTTGATAGTGATTGTGTACACATCTACTATCATTAAATTAAATTTTACTTTACCAAGAAAGGGTGTTGTCCTGAATTAATTTGGTGAAATTCTATTTATTTAAAAATTGAGTTGAATTAAAGGTGTTCTTTGGTTCCTTTTAATGCCTTTAGTAAGCTTGATTTGCTTCCAAATTTTATTCTGAAAGATATACACATAAGCTGACCCTGAGATCGAACATATAAGCACAAGATATACCAACTAAGCTACTACATGAATTTCAATTCATTTCACCCATAACAGCTGACATGAAGATTAACTTATAACTATCACTAGCTATGCACAAATAATTTGTACAAAAAGTTTTTGACGTGCAATGGTCCTGAAAACTTGCATATATCAAAATAACAACACTTCTAGCACACACACACGAGAACTCACCCCCAAAGCATGACTTTAACTAGCCACATGAAAAAGTACCCTAATGACCATGGTAGATCATATGACTAGCCTAAACACATCAAAAGCACGTCTACTATTTAACAGGGGTTCACCATAATGACACAGAGCCATGGAAAAAAGATTGACATGGTTTGAATATCATATTAATTTAAATAAATCAGGAACAATGGCAATAGCCAAAATAGAAATAAAATCATAACTATGGATCTACAACACAAATAAGTGCCATCTTTCTAGCCGAGATCACTCATAACCATGCCATCAACATATCCAAAATCTGGCAATAAATTACTTCTAGAATTTGAATTATTTCAAATCTAGCCAAACTGATCAATTTGAAATAGTTTAAAAACTATTCAGAAATTTGAAAACTTCCTTTGCAGAAAGGTTTCATCTATTCATGCTGAGAACAGGAAAATTGAGTTTGCATTTTTTAGCATTTTTCTGCTATTTATGGTGAACTTTACAATATCTCAGGATTTCCAAATAGATCTACAGAATCTTTTTTGCATATTAACCCCTAGAATCTTAACAGCCAGGCCCTTCTAAAGATTTCAATCTTCACAAATCTAACCCTGGCGGCACAGGGGAGCTTGCCGGCGGCCGGACTCAGTCGTGTGACTAGCTAGGGTGGAGTGCACGCTCACCAACGACCGATTGGCGGTGTCGTGTTCGACGGGGATCAAGCCGGTGATCGCCGGCGGCGAAGGGGGTGGTGTTGCGGCCGCGACGGCTCTGTCTCCAGTGAAAACACAGCACGGGAGAGCAATGTAGATCTCAGGGAAACTTCTACGGGATCTAGGGAATGTGCTAGGGTGGTTAGCCGGCTGCGGCGAAGCTCAGGAGAGGGAGCTCCATGGCGGCGGCACAATGGCGGACGACGGAAAAGGGGAAGAGCTGCGTGGGTGCTCCAGCGTCGCCTTTTATAGCCGCTGCGGCTTGGAGGAGGGGCCAAGGCATGCGTCGAGGCGGATAAGCTCGCCAGCTAGTGGCTCGCTGGCCATGGCGCATGGCGGAGCAGCGCGTGGCAGCTAGGCACCTCTGGCGGTAGGGCACTCGATGGCCTAGAGCTAGAGGTGACGCGACACGACTAGATGACGACGGCGGTGATGAGACAGCTCGACGGCGCCGCTGACCTCTCTCTCCCGGCGTGCGTTGCACAGGGCGTCGCGGCGGTGACGGCTGACATGTGTCGACGTGCTTCGTGGAGGGAGAGGAGAGAGGAGGGAGAAACTGTGGGCGGCACAACGGTTTTGCTGCCTACGTGACAAAGGGGTTGACGGCGTGAGGTGGGCCCCACTGTGGAGGTGACAGCCGGGCACGGACGCCAGGGCGCGGCGTCGCGCGCGAGAGTGCGTGTCACACCCTGAAATTCCCGAATTTCAGGATGTGAATAGGAAGAAAATTTAAACAACGATTTTCCTATAAGTTTAAATTTTTCCCAACATTTAATTCTTTACAGGGAATTTAGAACAGGAAAAAAAAACAATAAAAACATTATTTGTTTTTCAAAATTAAATAAATGGCTTGATGATTGTTGCATACATGCTGGTGCATTACTTTCGATTGGTTGAATTCAAATTTGTATTTGAATTCATATGTTTGATCTCTTTCAAAAAAAATGTTAAAAAAAAGGGTTTGCCCTTTCTCTCCCTTCCTTCCTTCTTTTCTGGCCCATCCTACTCGAAGCACGAAAGAGCCCAGAAGCTTGCTGCAGAAATCGCAGCCCAGCTCCTCAAGGTGGCCCTAACGACGAAGTCCAGCGAAGGTCCCCGTACTCTTCCGCTCCGCATGCGCATCGCCTCTCTCTTTCGCGGCCCATCTGGCTTCGGCCCAACAGCGGCCCAGCGTAGGCCCGCGATCCGCCTCCTGTGCCCACGGTTGACGACAGGCGGGCCCCGGTCGTCATCTCCTACCTCGGGTCGCACTGAGTCGGACCCAAGGTCCGAGCCGCGCCGCACCTTGCGCCTGCGCCCTCTCCCTTGGGCCCCCACGCCTAGGTGCGCCCCCTTGCCTATAAAGGCCGCCACCTCGCGTGTCGCGTCGCTTTCTCCTAACCCTAGCCGCAAGCACCAGCGCCGCCGCCGCCGAAAAACCCTAGCTCGGCCGCCGTGATCGATCTCCCGTTCCGCCGCCCTTCCGCCGACGAGAAGCACCCCTGGAGCACCGCAAGGAGGTGAGGAGCCCGTCAGTGTCGCTCGTAGACGTCCTCGCGCTTTGCATCGATCGTGCGCGCTCGCCGAAGCCGCAGCGCCGCCGTCCGCTTCGCGGAGCCGCGCGTCATCGTCGCCGCCCAAGAGCTCATCCCGGTGCCCTAGATCGATCTCGCGCGCCGCCCGCTTCGCCCCAGTGCCATCCGCGCACGAAACGGAGCCCCCTAGCTTGAATTCGAGCGAGCTCGCCGGCGATTTCCGCGCGTCGCCGCTCGCCGGTGTGGCCGCCGCCGCGGGATCCGCCGCAAGCTCCCTCAGCCGTCCGATCTCAAGCCGGCGGCCCAGATCTGATCTGACCTTGGCTCAAACCGGCGTGTACCGGTCAACCCCAGAGCCGCACCGCGTCGTTTTGCAAAAAGGTCCCTATGTTTCTTAGAATCACAGATATGCCCTTCCGTAGTGTAAAGATCCTCACGTATAGGTCCTTCCCTTTACGTTTTTAACCCTGAGTTTTTATGTTTTAGCACCCGAGGTCCAGCCTTTACCTTTTTGCACCGCAGCCCTTAGATTTTTTATGTAATTAGGTTTTAACCCTCGGTTTCTTGCAGTTTAGCCCCTGGAAGTCCAGTTTTCACGCAGTTTAGTCCCTATACCTTGTTTTAGCCGTAGAATACACGTTTTAGCTCCGTTTTTAGCGTTCTTTATATCCACGCGATCGTATCGAAGAGTAGAACAGTTTTATGCCCCTGTTTTGTTATGTTAGTACTGTTTGGTGATTGTTTCTTATTTTATTCCATTGAATGCTTGTATGTGAATGATGTGGTGCGTAGAAGACGGTCCGTACGTGGAATACGCTGAAGTTGAAGAATTTCAAGACTTTGAGCAGCAGCAAGCGTTGGTGGAAGGCAAGTCCTTGCTGCATTCCCGGTTATCCTATTACAACATGCATTTTAATTACACCGTTATTTATTTATTGCTTGCATTAAATTGAAGGGTCCTACTATTTAAGGTTCGACTAGCTTTGTTTATCCCTATGTCTTGATCAACCTGGGTTTATGTTTATGTTGGGTAGACCTTGTGTAGTTGCTCAACTTGGGATCATGGTGGTTCTAATGAACAACAATGTTAATCTTGCTTTACTTAGGTTATACCTTCATTAAACAAGATCACCTTTGTTAATCGGAACATGGAGAACCACCCAGGAAAACAGTACTATCACAAGACATATGGCTCTGTCTTGGCCAATTAATTAGAAACTTTAGTATGTGGTATGCTTTACCTGAAAGGGGTTGGGGGCTGACGGTAGATGGTGTATAGCCCGGCCCTCAGACTGATCTGCTCTATGGTAGCTTCGCAGCTGAGAGAGGTTTATGCGCTGCACTGATCAGGTAACCTAGCGAGCAGCCCGTGCTAGGGAATCTTTGTAAAGGCCTCGTAGCGTCCCTATGCAATCACACCTCGGTAGTGTGGTATGATGCTTGGCCGGCATCGCACGGTTGGGTTTAAAGTTCCTAGAACTTTTACGCGACTTGTGGGTAAAGATATACAACCTCTGCAGAGTGTAAAACTAACTAGTTAGCCGTGCTCACGGTCAAGGGCGGCCTGGACCCTCACATGAGTAAACTATGGAAGATGGATTAAACTTGTTGCATTTACTTTCGTTTATGATGATGATGCTTATGTTAATCTCTGGGTTGGTATAAACTTACATTTGCTAGTAATTCAGCTTGCTTAATAAAATTTTACCAACTAAAACGCTGACCTGCTATGCAACCACAAGCTTCCACCATAAAGCCTTTGCATGTTGTTATAGAGTTTTCCCTTGTTGAGTACGACATGTGCTCATGCTTGTTGTTCTTTTATAATGCATCTACACAACCCGGTTGCTGCTCAGACGGACGCTTTGAAGACTTTCCTGGAGAGTTCGACGGTTTCTAGGCGAGCGTGCCACCAGTCAGCTGCCTGTGGAGACATCCTTTTCCGCTGCTAGTACTCGTCTTTGTTACGATTATGAGACATTCGGTCATGTAAAAAGTTATAATACTTCCTTTACGCTTTTGACACTGTTTTTGGTATTCACTGAGTCGATGCATGTGTGTAACTTGATCCTGGCGCACATGTATTCTATGCATTCGGGTTTGCCTTTAAATCCGGGTGTGACAAAGTGGTATCAGAGCCAGGTTGACTGTAGGACGTTAGCCTAGTTAGAAAATGGTCGAACTTAAGGATTATATTATTTTAGAAGTCATTCTCACTTCATGCTATGCTTTAATTCCATCTTGAATATACTTATCCTTGCTTTTACCCCCATCCTTGATATTCTACTTGTTCTCTACCTTACATTGGCTATCCTTTTCACTCTATGCTTCCTTGTTCTTGCTTTAAGGAAACCTTTAGCACCTGTTCTATGCTCTCTAATCTTTTCCTATCTTTACCCTACTCGTGTTCATAATTGTTTTTGGTTATCTTATGACCCTATCAAGTTCAACTTGAAGATCTTCCTTAGGATCTAGGTTCTTTAGGCTTTATGCTTATATAATCGTTAGTCACGATCGTCGTTAGGTGTGCTTAGTTTAGTGGTGTGTTTGAATGCTTGGATCTTGTGTTAATGCTTGATTTGGATCTTTGCTTGAGTGCAATGTGTTGTGGATTGATAAGCACAATGACATTGGTTTAGTATAAGTTTGATTAGTTGGGTTTAAACTCTGTCTCAACCATCCTTTTTATCTTGCACCTTCTTAATCATTTAATAAATCTTTACTTATCTATCTTGGAATCTATCTTGCTGCAAATCTACTCTCGTCAACCTTCGACACAGCAGTAGTGTTTTGATAATATCTCGAGCTACAGAGCTCCGATTGATGCAAAACTAGTTGGGTTAGTTCATAAATTTCATAACTGATTTTCTGTAAAAAATTCAGCCCCATCCAATAAATATCCTGGGAGTTATGCACGAAATATTGGAGCTATCAGAATCTGTAAAACTCTACCGACACAGTTGACTTCATTAATTTATATCTCGGACTATAGACCTCCGTTTGAGGCAAATCCAGTTGGAGAAGTTCAGAAATTTTATGGGTGTTTTTCTGTCCAAAATTCAGAAATTTTGATTACATAGTCAGAGAGTTATGCCCGAAACTTGGAGCTACTTGAATCTGTTAGCACTGCTGATATACCTGACTTGTTTATTTTATATCTGGAGTTATAGAGCTCTGATCGAGGTGATTCCAGTTGGACTAGTTCCGTAATTTCATTACCTTTTACTGGTCAAAAGCTCATAATTTTTGGTTAGCCACGTTGAGAGTTATACCTGAATATCTGGAGTCAACAGAATCTGTCTAAAGCTGAATATCTTCATTATTGTACCTTCTGAGTTTCACTTCTGACTCAATCATCTAAAGTAATGTTCCTAACACTCAGATGGTGAACACCAGGTCAGGATCCGGAGTTGATCAACCAGTAGTGAACCGCCAAGGACTAGGCAACAGCTCAGGCAGTGCACCACAGCCAGGACAAATGGATCCGGCCATGCAGCAGTTTTTCCAGACTCAGACTCAGCTTCTCGAGAACTTGACCAACACTGTGGCCAACCTGCAGGCTCAAGTCAACAATCCACCTCAGCAGCAACAGCAGCAGGCGCCCATGAACAAGCACAGGGAGTTCATGAGCCACCGTCCGCCAGTGTTCACACATGCTGCAGATCCGTTGGAGGCTGATGACTGGCTGAAGACTGTGGAGAAGATGCTCACTATCGTACAGTGTGATGACAGAGAGAAGGTCCTGTATGCTTCAGGACGACTTCAGGGTACAGCAGGAGCTTGGTGGGATGCCTATGTTGCCGCTCATGCTACACCAGACACCATCACTTGGCAGGAGTTCACCACCAGCTTCAGGAGCCATCACATTCCTGCAGGCCTGATGAAGCTAAAGAAGAAGGAGTTCCTTTCTCTCAAGCAGGGGGGAATGTCCGTGGCTGAATTTAGGGACAAGTTCATAGAGTTATCTCGTTATGCGCCTGAGGATGTTGCTGATCATGGGAAGAAACAGGAGCTATTCATGGAGGGATTAGCTGGACCACTTAAGTACCAGCTTATGTCTCACACTTTTGCGTCGTTTCAGCAGTTGATGGACAAGGCTATCTGCTTAGAGTCAAAGCGCAGAGAGTTGGGAGATCTGAAGAGGAAGGCCACTACCTCTGTGCAGTTTGGGAGCAGCACTCACCCTCGTTTCATTCCACAGCAGAGGACAACACCCCATGTTGGAGGTTCGGGTGGTAACTCTGGGTAGAATCAGTTTCAGCGTAACAATCAACCGTTCAAGCACCCCATTCAAGAGTTGCAGCAGTCCCCTCCACAGACCCCACTCCCCAATGACCAGCAGTCTAGTCAGAACACCCCAGCGGGAACCTCGGTGAGACCTAGTGCGCCCAGCACTCCCGTTGGTAATACTTGTTTTAAGTGTGGAGAGACTGGTCACTATACCAGTAATTGCCCCCAGAGGAGCGCGCAGAATACCCCAGTACAGAGTCAGCAGATGAGGAATGGAAACAAGACTCCGCAAAGCTCTAAGAGACAACAGAACTCCGCACGTGGTAGATTGAACCACGTAAATGCAACGACCGTGTTTGGTATGTTCTCTATCAACATTGCGCCCACATCAGTTCTACCCTATCATTCTCAAAATCTTTTTTAGTTCTTCCGAATCTCGAGGACGAGATTTCTTTTAAGGGGGGTAGATTTGTCACACCCTGAAATTCCCGAATTTCAAGATGTGAATAGGAAGAAAATTTAAACAACGATTTTCCTATAAGTTTAAAATTTTTCCCAACATTTAATTCTTTACAGGGAATTTAGTACAGAAAAAAAAACAACAAAAACATTATTTGTTTTTCAAAATTAAATAAATGGCTTGATGATTGTTGCATACATGCTGGTGCATTACTTTCGATTGGTTGAATTCAAATTTGTATTTGAATTCATATGTTTGATCTCTTTCAAAAAAAATGTTAAAAAAAGGGTTTGCCCTTTCTCTCCCTTCCTTCCTTCTTTTCTGGCCCATCCTACTCGAAGCACGAAAGAGCCCAGAAGCTTGCTGCAGAAATCGCAGCCCAGCTCCTCAAGGTGGCCCTAATGACGAAGTCCAGCGAAGGTCCCCGTACTCTTCCGCTCCGCATGCGCATCGCCCCTCTCTTTCGCGGCCCATCTGGCTTCGGCCCAACAGCGGCCCAGCGCAGGCCCGCGATCCGCCTCCTGTGCCCACGGTCGCCGACAGGCGGGCCCCGGTCGTCATCTCCTACCTCGGGTCGCACTGAGTCGGACCCAAGGTCCGAGCCGCGCCACACCTTGCGCCTGCGCCCTCTCCCTTGGGTCCCCACGCCTAGGTGCACCCCCTTGCCTATAAAGGCCGCCACCTCGCGTGCCGCGTCGCTTTCTCCTAACCCTAGCCGCAAGCACCAGCGCCGCCGCCGCCGAAAAACCCTAGCTCGGCCGCCGTGATCGATCTCCCGTTCCGCCGCCCTTCCACCGACGAGAAGCACCCCTGGAGCACCGCAAGGAGGTGAGGAGCCCGTCAGTGTCGCTCGTAGATGTCCTCGCGCTTTGTATCGACCGTGCACGCTCGCCGAAGCCGCAGCGCTGCCGTCCGCTTCGCGGAGCCGCGCGTCGTCGTCGCCGCCCAAGAGCTCATCCTGGTGCCCTAGATCGATCTCGCGCACCGCCCGCTTCGCCCCAGTGCCATCCGCGCACGAAACGGAGCCCCCTAGCTTGAATTCGAGCGAGCTCGCCGGCGATTTCCGCGCGCCGCCGCTCGCCGGTGTGGCCGCCGCCGCGGGATCCGCCGCAAGCTCCCTCAGCTGTCCGATCTCAAGCCGGCGGCCCAGATCTGATCTGACCTTGGGTCAAACCGGTGTGTACCGGTCAACCCCATAGCCGCACCGCGTCGTTTTGCAAAAAGGTCCCTATGTTTCTTAGAATCACAGATATGCCCTTCCGTAGTGTAAAGATCCTCACGTATAGGTCCTTCCCTTTACGTTTTTAACCCTGAGTTTTTATGTTTTAGCACCCGAGGTCCAGCCTTTACCTTTTTGCACCGCAGCCCTTAGATTTTTTATGTAATTAGGTTTTAACCCTCGGTTTCTTGCAGTTTAGCCCCTGGAAGTCCAGTTTTCACGCAGTTTAGTCCCTATGCCTTGTTTTAGCCGTAGAATACACGTTTTAGCTCCGTTTTTAGCGTTCTTTATATCCACGCGATCGTATCGAAGAGTAGAACAGTTTTATGCCCCTGTTTTGTTATGTTAGTACTGTTTGGTGATTGTTTCTTATTTTATTCTATTGAATGCTTGTATGTGAATGATGTGGTGCGTAGAAGACGGTCCGTACGTGGAATACGCTGAAGTTGAAGAATTTCAAGACTTTGAGCAGCAGCAAGCATTGGTGGAAGGCAAGTCCTTGCTGCATTCCCGGTTATCCTATTACAACATGCATTTTAATTACACCGTTATTTATTTATTGCTTGCATTAAATTGAAGGGTCCTACTATTTAAGGTTCGACTAGCTTTGTTTATCCCTATGTCTTGATCAACCTGGGTTTATGTTTATGTTGGGTAGACCTTGTGTAGTTGCTCAACTTGGGATCATGGTGGTTCTAATGAACAACAATGTTAATCTTGCTTTACTTATGTTATACCTTCATTAAACAAGATCACCTTTGTTAATCGGAACATGGAGAACCACCCAGGAAAACAGTACTATCACAAGACATATGGCTCTGTCTTGGCCAATTAATTAGAAACTTTAGTATGTGGTATGCTTTACCTGAAAGGGGTTGGGGGCTGACGGTAGATGGTGTATAGCCCGGCCCTCAGACTGATCTGCTCTATGGTAGCTTCGCAGCTGAGAGAGGTTTATGCGCTGCACTGATCAGGTAACCTAGCGAGCAGCCCGTGCTAGGGAATCTTTGTAAAGGCCTCGTAGCGTCCCTATGCAATCACACCTCGGTAGTGTGGTATGATGCTTGGCCGGCATCGCACGGTTGGGTTTAAAGTTCCTAGAACTTTTACGCGACTTGTGGGTAAAGATGTACAACCTCTGCAGAGTGTAAAACTAACTAGTTAGCCGTGCCCACGGTCAAGGGCGGCCTGGACCCTCACATGAGTAAACTATGGAAGATGGATTAAACTTGTTGCATTTACTTTTGTTTATGATGATGATGCTTATGTTAATCTCTGGGTTGGTATAAACTTACATTTGCTAGTAATTCAGCTTGCTTAATAAAATTTTACCAACTAAAACGCTGACCTGCTATGCAACCACAAGCTTCCACCATAAAGCCTTTGCATGTTGTTATAGAGTTTTCCCTTGTTGAGTACGACATGTGCTCATGCTTGTTGTTCTTTTATAATGCATCTACACAACCCGGTTGCTGCTCAGACGGACGCTTTGAAGACTTTCCTGTAGAGTTCGACGGTTTCTAGGCGAGCGTGCCACCAGTCAGCTGCCTGTGGAGACATCCTTTTCCGCTGCTAGTACTCGCCTTTGTTACGATTATGAGACATTCGGTCATGTAATAAAGTTATAATACTTCCTTTACGCTTTTGACACTGTTTTTGGTATTCACTGAGTCGATGCATGTGTGTAACTTGATCCTGGCGCACATGTATTCTATGTGTACGTGTAGATTTACCGAACGGTACATACACGCTGACCCAGGAGGGTGAAGGGGCAGTTGATGGTGAAGTGAACCAGCTTAGTGTGCAGCAAGACCTAGACCAAAGTCCAGAAGAGCCCAAGGCTAGTGCTAACATAGAAGAAAGCAAGCCCCGGATACATCTAACCCTTTTTCTAAACTCATACCTTTACTTTTCGTATTTATGTTATGATTTATGCATTTAAGTTTCAGGAATTGATTTGAAACCTAGATGCATGATCCTTAGGACTCCTATGCTCTTTTACTAGTATGTTAGGAACGCTAGTGCCATGCTTTAAGGACACGGTACAAGTCGAGTAATGACTCATTGCTCGCGAGATATAGGATGTTTATGTTGGAATCATAAGTTGGATAAATTGACTCGCTCATGTGGTAAGAGCAATGGGTTCGGTCTCGACCGAGTAGCATGGTGCTGATCTAAGCTATTGAACGTACCAAGTGCTTGTCGGGAATAGGACCGGTAAGCCTAGTACCTAATGAACCAGTGTGGGAATTTTATTGCTACTAATCTTGAGATGCGTCTCCCGGTTCGCTACCGGTAGTGCAAGTGTGATTCTGGACGTGCCATGTTTGGGCGTACCAGTAAACTTATACTTAGGACTGTATCATCTTTTCCTAATCTGGGGAATGACGGGAACCGCCTGGTTGGGGTAGACACTGCACTTGGTCTACCTTCTTCCATGTATCTTGGGTTTACCTTGCAAGGATATAAATCGATCGATCGTCGGTCACTCGCTGTTATCTGAGTCGGCTTGACCACTGGCTACCCCATGTTTATTTATGGAACATTTCGGATTAATATTGTTGGGTGATTAATCTTGTTTGTACAACCATGCTTGCTTAGCTAGGTGCTTACCTAGAATGGTTAACATACTAGAACTTGAGCTAAAATTTGAAAGTAAGGATCAACTCTTAGTTGCTTTTGGCAAAACAAACCCACCAGCCAAAAAACCTTGCATGTCTAGCTGTGTCTCTTATTTCGACGGGTCAGTCTTGCTGAGTATTAGTATACTCAGCCTTGCTTTTGTTGTTGTTTTCAGGTAATCCCATCTGGCCTGGTTCTATTCCAGATGGTTGGGAGCTTGAATGGGAGAACGATGATGAGGAATGATATGCATGGATGGCCTCCTGTGTGTATCATGCGTTTAGTTTAATTTTCGCTATTTAAACTCTGAACCATGTTTACTTTTATGTACTGAAAAACCTGGATTGTAATATTAAGTACTTATGGACCTTTTATGTAATGTAATGTTGTACTCTGGTCCCGCCTTCGTGTGGGCTTAGCGCATAACTCGATCCTGTATAAGTGATTTACCGGGCATGACCCGGCAGAGGCGACAAAATACTTCTTTATTATTGCTTAATGGCCATGTGGACCGGCTTAGGTGATAATACGGAATTATTTTGGGTGGTTCTGTCACATCAACTATGTCAATAACCATGTTTAGTTCCACTAATGATGATGATTACTATTGCCCAAACATCCAGGATGTTACAGGAGGTGTGGAGTGGGCGGCGCGCGCACTGGCAGATGAAGGCCTAGAGGGGTGGTGCTCGCTGGGTGATGAGGAAGGTGTTGCGGGAGAGAGGGAGAGAGAGGGGAAGGGGAGGAGCGTGGTTCAAGCCGATACAGAGGGTGAGGCTAAGACCATCTCCAGCAACACACCTATCCCAACCCCTTCGCACAAAATGAAGAAGAAATCAGGACTGTAGCCCTAGCCCCTCCTGCGGTTACCGCATCCCTTTGCTCATTTTGCGCATCGTGGCCTTCGTACCCCCAAATTCGGAGATTTTCTCTCCTTGTCGCAACTGTGTTTCCCTCTCCTCCTGCTTGGGTCAGTCACTTTCCTCTCTCCCTTCCTCCCCATCCGGCCACCTCGCCTGCCGTCGTCGACGAGAATGGCGTGCGCCCTAGCGCGGTGGCCGCCTTCGTCCTTGCCGCCGAGGCCGAGCGGTGCAAGGCAAGGCGGGGCGTGAAGGAGTAGGGTCCCCGTCCCCGATGGTGAGGAAGTCGGGCCCTACTGCTCTGTTGCAGAGCTCCCGACGCCGGTAGCTGCGGTTGTCCCTCTCCCAACCTCCGGCGCAGCCAACCCCCGACCGATCGAGCGGAGAGATGAGCAGATCGAGGCATTGAGCTTCCTTCGCTGTTGAGCTGTGGCCGGCACAGAGCAAGGGCCGCATGGGTGGTTGACCCGTGGTGGCCGGTGGCGCTCGTCTGGTAGGGGAGAGGGCGGGGCCGGCCGGCAGGGGCACGCCGGACGGGACTTCGGGGCGGCCTAGAGCAAGGGCCGCATGACAATGCCCCTCGGATGCGCAACGGCATTGCGCGTGCTGCTGGAAGCCCCCTTGCGGTGCTAAAATGCTCTCTCTCTCTCTCTCTCTCCCTCTCCTTTGCTCATATAAGGGTGTTTGCGCATGGAGATCGAAAACATTACTGGAGACGGTCTAAGTCCAACAACGCAAGGCATTTGCAGTTTTGCCTCTGGAACGGCATTGTGCATGCTCAGGAAGGCCTCCAACAGAGGAGGCAAAACCGGAGGCAAATTGCCTATGGAGAAGAGAGGAGATGCAGAATTGCATCGCCTCTCTCCTCGAAGGCATCTGCTGCAGGGGAGGGAGAGGGCTTCCCGCGCGGGGGAGAAGGAGGAGGAGGAGGCGGCGGCGTGCGCGGGAGAAGGAGGAGGAGATGGCGGCTTCCCTGGAGAAGAAGGCAGGCAGCCTGTCGAGCGCGACCGAGAGCCACCGAATCGTGCTCCGCCACCACCTAATCGACAGCATCGCCGGAGGAGAGCGCCGGCGGTCGGAGGAGAGTGCTGAGGCCGCCTTCTCCCGCCGCGAAGCTGCCCCGCGCCGCCATGTCCATGGCCGGCGGGCACGGGCACGAAGCAGTGGGCTAGCGCGACCTCGCCCCTCTTGCTTCGCCTTCCTTCTCCCCCTCCCCTGCGCCCTCCACCGGTGCACACGAGGAGCAGAGACGGCGTCACGTCGATCTGGGGCTGGGGACAGGCAGAGCTTCGGTGGCAGCAACGAATCAACGACGACGGGTGCCAGTGGGCCGCTCCCCGCGGCCAAATCGTGCCGCGGCGGTGTCAATTGGAGCTCCGCCGCCTCCCTTTCGAGCTCCACCGCTGCCGCTGAGTCGAGCTTCGCAGCCGTGAGGTGAGCGGACAAGGCGCCGGCAGTGGGAGGGGAGTGTGCCAGGAATGCCGATTGGTATTGAGCTTCATTTTCAATTCCAAATTCCAAAATCATCCGAACAGGTGGCATTCATAACCATCAATGCCAATTCTCAATTCTAAGCCTCAATACATACATCCAAACACAACCTTAGAGATTTTATTTGAACCAACAACAGAACCTTTGATGGATCATTTCGCTCATTTGTGGATGTTAGGATGGTTCGATGGTCTGGCATCAAGTTCAATTACCACAACGGTTCATTCTAAAAAAAACCACAACGATCCCAAGAGTCATGAACTGAAAACTTGTGTGTCAATTCGTCTCCTTTGCACCAACTTGGCTGATAACATATTCTATTTCGAAAATCATGAAATAAAAACTGCAGAGAGGAGTATTATGTCAAAGTTTGCTAGTTACACTGGCATATCAACATATTCTATTCCAAACAGGATACTGGAATCACTTGTTGTGGTGTTTTAGCAGCCTGAAGGTTATACTTCCAGTAACCCAGATGGCATTCAGTTCACTACCGGAGGCATGTGGAGGGACTTTTTCTCTTCACCTACAACAACAAAGCCTTTTATTCCCAAGCAAAATGGGGTAGGCTAAAAAAGGTTTGTTGAAATCACTTTCAGGCATTGAGAGCTTCTGGGTTGTGGCCAAAGGAGTTGGCGACGGCTTGCATCTAGACATTCCTGCTGGAGTAGGCTAAAAAAACTAGCAGCAACCCAAGCAAAATGGGGTAGGCTACACCTATTGGCTAGCAGCATTGATAGTTTAGGGATTGGTCGTCTCTTGTTTTAAAACTAGTGCGTATGTAACCTTAAAAACCTAGGTTTGGGTGGTGTGTGTATGTTTGCTATGTAAGCCTTTTTCTCTCCTATCTTAATGCAATGATATGCAGCTTGTATTTCAGGAAAAATAAAAAAGTTTGTTTTGCAATAGCTCGTACCAATAACGTAACTGTTTACAATAGCCTGTACTAAGAAATACTTAACGTATATCCCACTGATTAACAATCGAGCCACCACGTAGAGCCCTTGCACCTCCAGGTTGTATAGACATCTAAGGATAACCCTATGCCACCTTACTGTTTTGCAGCTTAATATAGTACATAGGGATAAAGAAAAACCCCGCCATGACGCGGAACTGTATGAACAAAATTTCGGGGACAACATCACAGGCAGCATATACAAATAAGACAATGGCTGCCTAAATGTCCCAGAATCCTTGGCCAATACAGAAACCGATGTCACTCTGCAGATTTGCACTAGAACTTCTGCTGTGAGTTTTGAGAGTCCAACAAACTAGGTGACTCCAGACAAACTGATAGCATCAAGATCCACAAATTGGCTATGCAGTTAGCTTTAGGGGTCCAAGGTGCAGCAATTCGCTTGTCAGGGTCAGGGTGAAGGTATAGCATATACAGGGGCGGAGGGGATTAGGATTAAGTAAAACAGAAATTACTCCAAACTAGACCATAAGGGCATGTACAACAGTTTAGACGACCGCCGTCTATTTGGCATACATAAACAGCTAAATAGACAGCTTGTACAATGATTTGTCTATTTATCTGTCTGTAAACAATTTAATTCATCTTTGGGCATATGAATCAAGGTGATCAAATGAAAGATTGGTCTTTGTAGTCTTGCTTGTGCTTACACAATAGGATACATAATATATTCATATATAAGATGCTAAAAATTTGACAAAGAAAGAAAAGTGCAATATGTGCACTGTACGCCAGTATCACGCGGGCAACGACCATGAAGCCATTTGGTACATGAACGTACTATAGTTTAGTCATGCTGAGCCTTATCCTATTTCTTATCCTGTCACTTTCAGCCTCTCATCGAACTCCAACTCTCCAGCAGCTTCTCTCCGGCCTCTCTCTCTCATCTCTCATCAGTGCAATGGTAGATCTGTCTCGGAGCCCAGGGCAAGCAGAGGCACGCGGCTCTGGATGTAGGCGGGGCAGATGCACAGGACTGCTCACCGGATGTAGCGACCGGGGGGGGGGGGGGGGGGGGGCGAGCACAATACAATCCGTCAAGATCGTCGTCCAGGAGAGGCAAGTTCTTCTCTGTTCTTCCGACTCTCTTCTCGGCAGCGGATAGGAGATTTACGGAGGGGAGGAAGCCGCGTGAGCTGCTTACCACCAAAGCAAAATTCATGCGGCTTCGATCCCCGCGGCCGTCGGCCAGGTCGGGGGCGATGCTGTTCTCCTGCTCCGCGTCGACGGGGCCACCGGCGTGCCGCTTGCCTCTTCGACCCCTTTGCAGAGCACGTCGGGGACGGAGACGAATCAGGGAAAAAGCAAGGACGCGGGAAGAGGAGGTGGAGATGGATTTGGCGCGCAAAAATCCCCCACGCGCCAGACTGGTGTCCGCGTGCGGGATCCAAGCGTGCGGCAGTCGACCGTACAATGGTGCCGCGACGTCTCTTCCCGCCTCGGAGCACGGGCCGCGGCCGTCCTCTCGCGAGGCGACCGTCGCCTGGTTGAGAGCAGGTGGTTTTTGCAAAAACGCCGGCTCGCAGACGGCTCATAGACAGCCGTTGTACGTGCCCTAGTAGGGAACAGATGCTACTAGTGTGCAGTGCGGCATTGAATAACACCTTCCCAATTCTTTATATATTGTACAATCATTAGATGATAGATGTTTCATCTTCTCAGTTAGTGTGGGCACTGAGCCAAGAAAACAATTCATTTAAAACCAATTGAGAAAAATCATAATTGATATGTAGTTTTTTTTCTATTTTTCCATATCTTGTATTTCATTATATTTTGAAGTAAACTTGACCCAAATACAATTTTATTTGTGCCACCGAACCTATATCTATGCTCTGTTGTTCAATATATCTTTTTTACTAGTATTTGATGAATAATAAAAACTAGTGGTGATCTTTATATATTTGGGTTATACAACATAACTACTAGCGCATAACAAAATGTAAGACTTGGTCCATACGCTACTGATATATGGTCCAATAAGTTTGTTTCACAACAATAACACGCTGCTAATGTCTGTATAATATTGGAATTCTAAAAAAATTCTAATAACATTGTTTTCTACTCAGTGTTTCGCCCTCCCCCAAAAGTTAAATCCTGGGTACGCCCCTGAGCATATAATAGTATCAAGAAAAATGAGTATTCGATCCAAAAACGGGGGTAAATTGCAGGAATCACTGCAGATGAATAATTGACGAAAGAAATACAGGCAACGTGCAGACAATTGCGGAACCAAAATTACCTCTGATAACCGGGAGAAGCAGCCGGCAACAACACCCGGAACAAAATCGCTTGGACCTTGGAGTAGCGAGGCGCCGCGGTGGCCATTCGCCGCCACCGCCAAGTTTCCGTAGCCCCGCTCCAGGCCAGCTTCTCCTCCACCTTCCCCCACGCGTCGCACTCTGCTCTACCCCGGCCAACATTGGCGCCCCCAACCACATGCCCACATATAGCAAAAACATCAGCGAGAAGACAAGAACCTCACCGCACCGCCCGCCGGCGACTTGCACACGCTTCGACCTGGTTTCGATGGGAGGAGGCAGGGGCGACCGGGAATGGGCGGTTTCCAGATTGGCATTGGAACAGGAGCTACCGAGCTACTCCCTCCGTCCCGCAAAGAGTGTCCACTTTGACTTTTCTCAGTCAAACTGTTTAAAGTTTGACTAAATTTATAATGAAGAGTATCAATATTTATAGCACTAAATAGATATGTAATGAAAATATATTTCATAATGAATCTAATGGAACTTGTTAGACATCGAAAATGTTTATATATTTTTATATAAACTTAGTCAAACATAAGATGGTTTGACTTAGGACAAACCAAAGGGACGCTCTTTGCGGGACAGAGGGAGTATGCACCAGAGCGGGGAAGATTAGGAAGTTACTTCCACCATCCACAAATTCATTTATTACTTTCGATTTTTGTCCCATAAAATTGTCATTTAGCTTCTTGTAAACTTAATTTATTAAAGTAACACTGAAAAAATGCATCGAGAAATATGTATAGTAAATGACATGATCAATTGATGTTTTTCTCTGATTCCAATGCACATGTTTTTTTTCATAATTCATAAAACTAAGCAAACTGCAAAGCTTTCAACCTCACCTAATATGAGTAATTATGAGTAATATCATCAATTGTCACCAAACATGCCCTTAGACTATTAGGGCGTCCAAAACTTTTGAACAAACACTCTTTGTCAGATGAAAGGAGTAGGACATCGGATTTGAGCTGGCGGGAAATCCGAATTGATAATTATTAATAGAAATTGTAATGTATTTATAATTAACGTGAGTCATTAATCTGATGAAATCTAACGATGGTAATATTAGGTAAAATCAAGAAAGTATTAATAAAGTAGTATCATTTTGGTGAGTTTGATAACTAATTTATTATTTATTTTCTATTAAATTAACTGATAAAAAATCTTAAAATAAAGTACTACCTAGTATCTTCCCCACATACCGTAACAAAGCTCAATAATTTAAGGACCGATTTCAGCATGTGAGCCCATAAAGAGCGTCCAATGCTTCTTGAGGTATCAGACGTTTTCAGCGAAGCATTTCGTTTTGAAAAGGAACAACTTTATTATTGTAAGATCGAGGGTGGCAGCGGAGATAAGAGATTTACAATTGAGGATGACGATCCACAGTAGAGTTTTTTTTTACAACAAACATATATATTAATATGAAACAGTCATTTTACATAAAGGTCCTCAAAGAAGATCAGAATTACAAAACACAGCAGGAACACCGATGCGTTCAACGATGGAGAGCTTGCCGGCGAGGGTCACAAGGGCTTTGAGGGCGCTTGCACCAGGGTGGAGGACCGCGCGATGCGCCGATTGAAGGAGGAGCGACAGGGCCAGTAGAACCACTCCAATCGACCGACCAAGAAGGACCACCAAGACGCATCCAAGGTGGAGGTGAGATCTTCGGAACAACCACCAGAAATCTGCTGCAGGGATGATGTGGATCTGCTGAATAGAAACCGACTGCTTCACGATGCGGGTGGAGGCGATGGGGAAGGCGGAGGCCGAGACGGGGGAACATCGGTGCGTTCAACAACGGCATCACCGTCGGAACAACCACTAGTGTCCAGGAAATGGTCCCAGAGATCAGATCCACCCAAGGGTAGGCTCGATCTATAGGCGGGACGCACGAATCGAACCCGACTCCGGCCAGATCTGGATCAATGGCGGGGAAGCTCCAACAACGAAGAGAGGAAGAGGGCGGAGGGGAGGTTGCTGGAGGGGAGAGCGGAAAGGCTACTTTATTTAGTCATACCTCAAAGAAGTCGACGTCGACGACGAGGTAGCCGAGGAAAACCCCAGCGACGACGGTGAGGGCGGCAACAGACTCCGAGCCAAAAGCCATACGGCCAAACTACTACTAAGAGCTTTACTACAGGGATCTATCTACAGACTACTAGTAGACCAGGGGGTCCCCTCCTTCCCGCTGCGGCGAGGCGAGCTAGCCGGAGCAGGGAGGGAGGGGTCGGGAGGAGGCGGGGGAGGGAGCTCTCGAGAAGGGGAAGAAGACTTCGAGACGAAGCTCCCTTCAGCCGGTCCGTTCCTTTGGTTTCAAGCTACGCTGTGCTGCTGCTTGCTATCTTGACAAGCCTCCACAGTAGAGTTATGGAGGGATGTTCTAGTTCAGATGTTGCACATATCTATAGTCATTATTTGACATCACTTGGTAAAATTACTAAAAATATCCATTTTACTTTCTCTTATCTACTTACTTTGTCTGCTTAACCCTTGAACAAAATTTAGGCTCACTTTACTCTTCGAATTTTCATTTGGTTTGATTAATTACCACATAATAATTAGATTTATTCTTTTTAATTTTTTCACGTACAAGTTGAGTTTTAATTTCAGATTTTGCTTAGATGTTTTTCATGATACTTTTCGTACAATTTTATACATCCAAGATAAATTTCATATTTAATATTTCTAACCTTTGAAAATATCATGAAAAAAATCTTAGTATATATTTTTTACATAAAGCACCATGTTTTGTGTCTGTTTACAAAATTTGAACTCAAAATTTAACAAACACATGAAACCAAAAAAAATAGAAAAAAATCTAATTAGAGGTAGACATGATCAAATGAAATAGCTCATGGGAGTAAGATGAGTTAAAATTTTGTTCAAAGGATTTATTGGTGAGGGGAGTAAAATGAACTTTAGATATTGTTAGTTTTTAATTTTTATATGAATGTGCTGAAAAAACTTTTAATTTTTAGTCTGTGTTATTAATTAATCATAGGAAAAAGTCTATATCACTCCCACAATGGGGGTTGGACTACATAACCCCCAACCTATGAAATGGTTTATATCACCTCTGAACTTTCCAAAACTGATCAGATTACCCTCCTAAAATAGTTTTGAAAAATCATAGTAATTAAAAAAAAATCATAAAATGGAAAATTCAATCGTGTTGGACTCCAAATGAGTAGATCTACACAATGAACATATAATATGGTCTGCTTTAGTATATTTTTTAGCAGCTATGAGGAAAAACATAGATCTAAAGCTATAGAAAAAATTACTAAAAGCATACCATATTATATGTTCACTGTATAGATCTATTCATTTTGAATCCAACACGATTGGATTTTCATTTAATGAATTTTTTGTGATTTAATATGCTTTTCCAAAATTGCTTTAGGAGGTAATTTGACTGATTTTGAAAAGTTCAGAAGATAATAATGACTGTTTCATAGATGGTTGGAGGGTTATGTAGTCCACTTCTTTCTTATATATAGGTGAGGGGTAACCATACCCGGCTTCTTTGAGAACACTCCGTAGCTAAAACAGGTGTCGTTTTTTTTGCCTTAACAAAGCATGTAAAGTAAAACACGGCGCCGTCTGCCTCTGTTCGGCGCATGCACCGGCACCGCAGCTCCTGTTCCTTCCACCTCGTTTTCGATTTCTTCCAAGAATCTATACCAGACTGTTGTTTCCTTCCGCGATCTTCATGCTCGATCTGATCTGCGGATCCATGCCTCTTTAACTCGCCATTTCTCAACGCTGCAGCTCGTCCGAACACCACCTGTTCGACGGAATGTCCCTGTGAACCGACCCCATGGCGAAGGCTTCCGGCGACGCGCGGCTGGACCCGGAGGGCGTTGCCGGCGTGCCGTGCAGGATTAACGCCCTCCCCAACGACGTCCTCATCCGCGCCATCTCCTTCCTGGACGCGCGCCAGCTCGTGCAGACGTGCGTGCTGTCGACGCGGTGGCGCGACCTCTGGCGCTCCGTGCCTCGCATCAGCGCCTCGCGCGATGAGTTCGACGACACGGCTGACACAGAGGGGGCGTGCGACGTGCTGTTCAAGAAGTTTATCAACCGCTTGTTGATGCTCCGAAACCCGGTTGCCCTGGAAGAGTTCCGGCTTCGGTACAACATACCTGACGGGTCACATGACCCTTATGCCGACTCAGAAGATGCTAACCTATGGATCTACCATGCTTTACAGAGCAATGCTCTGTCTGTCGATGTCTTTGGTGGGTTCTTCTTGGACTTGCGTCTAGATCCTGCAGTGTTTGCTTCAAAGTGCTGCCGCGTGACAAGCATTCAGCTCTCCGTTGCTCTTCTGGAACCGCCTTTCTTTAGGAATCTCCAAACAGGCTGCCCAGTATTGGAACATCTCATCTTACGATGCTGTACCATTGATGACCCTGAGATTTCCTCCCACACACTGAAGGTTCTGACCATGAATCATGAATGTGAATGCATATTTGAAGGACAGGCCTCTATTTCTATTCCAAGCCTTGTTGATCTTCACTTCTTTCCTTACGACAGAAGAATACCTCTGCTGAAAAATATGGAATCACTAGTGACAGCATCGGTTTCAGTTGGTACTTATGATACTCACGTTGATGATATCTGTCAGTTTCTCGGGAACCTTTCTGGTGTGACGGAGTTGGAATTCAACTACACAGGAAGAACGGTACACTTCTTTATTTTACATTTGATATCCATGTAGATAGCTTTAAGTTCAGATCTGAATATCTGATAATCTATTCTGACGCCAAGATGTATCTGGGGGATGAGCAATCCTTTCCCGTGCTAACATAACACAGTCTAGTTCCTAAACCAAAATATTTGTGAATAACAATTGACTGAACATTGCCTTGATGGTTTTTTCACAGGAACAGAATTGTTCTTTTTCATTTATTAACATCTTTGTGTTCTATCGTGGATATGATATATAGACGGAAACAGCTGAAAATACACTAGTCTATAGGAGGGCAATTGTTTAGTTTTGGTCTCAACACTTACAAACAGCAAGTGCATTCCAATACTTACAACCAGATCGCTATAGTCCAGCAGATTGATTCCCTTAGGCCTGTTGTTTTTTCACCGGTATGCACTATTTGACTTGCATGGAAATTATTCATTGATGATTACCAACTACATGTGCTATAGAATATTGACTGAGTTTTTAGAGTTGAGGCAGTGCTGTAATATGAACCATTTCTGTTACACATTATTTCCTGTTATGTTGGGGTTTCACCAGATACTGTGTCCTGAAAATGTAGTTCTTACTTTTTTTTTGAACCGAATGTAGTTCATACAATAGTACAGGCCACATGATTTTAGTTTCCTCTTAGTTAATGTGGCAACATTGGCTAAGTTTTGGGATGAATTCTATATTCTCCCTTTAATTTTGCGAACCTCCTTGTGCAGCTGGAGATGGAACAGAATTTACAATGGTGCCCAAAATTCAACAATCTTACAACCCTGACACTTGATGAGTGGTGTCTGTATGAAGACTTCTATCCATTGATAGTCTTCCTTCAGAACTCACCAAATCTGGAGCAGCTTACTCTGAAACTCGAGCCAGGATTCAGAAAGGTACATGCATGCTTCTGTTCGGATGTTTATTGTTCCTTTTAGCAAAGTTGATGCATGTGCCGTCAGGGTAAAACTCATATGTTTTTCATGTTGTAGTTTCACCCAAACATAAGATTCATCGGCGACCTAGAAGAAAGATCATTTACTTGTGAGCAGCTTGTGAGGGTTGATATTGTTTTTGAAAAGGGTTCAAAGGATCATCCTGTGCTAAACAACCTGGTGGAACTTTTGCGTGGCAATGGTATAACCAGTGATCGGATTGTCATCTAGGACAAAATCTTTCCTTCAATTCGGGATCAGATTTTTCATCAATTGATAAAATCTTTCCTTCAACTGTGGATGTTGTACCATGATGCGTGTTCTGCTAGAAAATGTTACCAAGACATGTTTGCTAGACCAACTATGTTAGAGGTTTGAAGAACCATTTTTTTGTATTTGGTGAAGTTGTTCTGTTGACTAATGCTCCTATATCCAAGCTATGGCAAACGTCTATGCATATAATGTGTCAATTTCTAGAGTAAATAATTCAAAATTTCTGTTGTCGTGCAAATCGTTAAACTGTAAATTTCTATGACATTGCTTGAAAAAAAGACATATTGTGCCTGACTGTTGTCCATGTCAGACAGTAACACGTGCAATGCATGCAGATGATTACTAACTTACTCCGTTCCAAATTGTATAGGTCATTTTGGCATTTTTAGATTTATAGGTTTTGCTATGCACCTAGATATATACTATGTTGAGATACATATTAATAGTTATGATTATAGATTTGTCAAAACAACCTACAATTTGGGATGGATGGAGCATTGACTAGGAGATATGATACATTGATTCAAATCGATCAGACTGCCCTGATTAAAATAATTTTAGCTCTTTTATGTTACTGATTACTCTTATCTGAGTTACCACATCCCGTGTCATGCCAATGGCAGTTCTGTCATGAAACTCTTGTGGATTCGTTGTGCGAATCAAAGATTCACTGTGAGCCTAGAAGAAGGATTGTTCACTTGTGAGAACCTTTTTTTTTTACAACAAGCTTTCATTAATTAGCAGCACGAGGCTGCTAGAACCCTTGAAGAATCAAGGGGTACAGAGGACAGTGCAGCCATGAGAGGGCACTGTTGATCAAGATGCTCATAAGAGCAGGAGGGTACATAATTGGGGTACTGCAGATCAGGAGAAGAGAGAGCTAAACTAGCTAGAGAGTCTGCAATACAGTTAAAGGATCTATCAATTTTCAGAACTGGAGAGTCCCTATCCCTAGTGTAATCTTGGAACATCTGGATGAGGGGAGACATTCTCCAATCTGGTAGTTCAAGGGGATTCCTAGAGTTGAGGAGCGTCACGAGCTGCAAAGAATCATAATGGAAGTCCACATGATTGAGTCCCAGTCTGTGTAGGATCACCGCCGCCAAAGCCAAGGCAGCGCCTCAGCAAAGATGACACTATGTGTCTCTTGAACTGTAGCCCTGATGTATATGAAGTTTGTTGGATGAACCTGCATATTGACAACATAAATACCCAGACCAGCCCTTCTGATGAGAGAGGCCATAATCTGGTTGAGTAGAAGCATCAACAAAGCAAAGAGTTCTTGACGATTCAGGCAATATGCCTTGCCAATTGAAGGAGTCATCCATTGTCCTGCAAAAGAATTGAGACATTGCAGTGGTAGGATCAGGTTGTTGATGTTGAGTCCAAGGGCCTCGATACTGGTGGGTATGCTGAGTTGAGTAGCTGTGGGCGATGGTAGAGGCATTTTGGTTGTTGGGAGGATGAAACAAAGTGGAGCTAAAGGGTTGGTAGTGATTGTGGTTTTGATTGTCAGCAGTAGAAATGTAGATATTCATGTGAGATTGAGCAGCATGTAAAACTTGTTGAGGGGACCATTTTTTCCTTTGAAATCTGAAGTCACTGCGAGCCCTCCAGATGTACCAGGAAATAAAGAGGAAGTGAAGAAGGTCATGTTCCTGAAGTGGGGGGTTAGGAGAATGGAGAGAGCAGCTTGAACACCATCCTCAGCTGGGTCTAGCAGGTGAAGAGGGAAGTTGAAGGAGGAATCATTCCATACTTCCCTGGACAAGTCACAAAGAAAAAGAAGATGGGTATTAGTTTCGATAATCCCACAAACAGAGCAACTGTTTTCTATGTGAGTTGAGTATCTAGCAGCCCTTTCAGCAGAAGCAAGGGCTCTTCTAATGATCCTCCAAGCAAAAGTTTTAAGAAAGGGGGGAATGAGTTTAGCTTTCCAGACCTTCTGCAGGATAGTGTTAGCTTGGGGAGAAAGGTTCCTATTACCTTGAAGGGGCAAGCTGTGTTGATGCTGACTTGCCAGGTAGGAATAAGCAGCTTTAGTTGTGCACTTGCCATTGATTGTCGGCAGCCATCTAAGAGTATCATCCTGCATTGAATGGTGTACTGGGGTTGTGGTGATGGACTGGAGCAGTGGAGGTTCAAAAATAGATGAAAGTAGTTGCTGGTCCCATTGCCTTGAATCCTACATCCATAGATGTGAAACAGTAGAGAGAAGAGGAGGGTTAGCAACAGGTAAAATAAGATGATCATGAATTTGTTGCCAATTTTCAGTCCATGGGGAGGCTCATATTGAGGAGTTTCCATTATTAAGTTGCAACCTGCAATTAGTGAGAAGGTGATGTTGAACCTGCAGGATGGATGACCAATAAACAGATTTGAAAGTAGTATTAGAAGCAATCCAAAAGGAGTTGTTTGGATAATATTTGGCTTTAATAATAGCTGACAAGAAAGGATTTTTGTTAGTAGCTATGTTCCAAGCAGAATTTATAATAAGGCTTTGATTAATAAGTCTCATATCTCTAATACCGAGACCTCCTTGATCATAAGGCTTGCAGATATCTTCCCAGGAACGAAAATGAATAGGATTAGTATTATTTTCCTCTTGGATACCTGCCCACCAAAATTTCCTGATAATAGTATTAATCTTAGCAATGAAATTATTAGAGAAAAGAATAGTAGACATGTAGTAAATAGGGATGGAAGATAGGACATATTTAATATACTGAAGTCTACCTGCATGATTAAGACTATTGGCTTTAAGAGTGCTGAATTTTGCAATGAATTTGTTGTGAATGAACTGATAAGCTTTGTTTTTATCTTCGTGGGAGAAACTTAAAGGATGACCTAATTGCATAGTATTAGGTTGCAGAGGGGAAACAGGAAATATACCTTGAATCTGATTTCTAGTGGAAGTGGGAACATTCCTGCTAAAAAGAATAGCAGATTTTTGGAGGTTAGAGGTCTGACCAGAATGGTGGCAAAAAGTGTAAAGGATATCCTTAAGTTTATTGAAATCCTTTGCTGTGGGTGGTCAAGAGCCAGGAGAAAAGCTTTTGCTTGACTATGGAGTAACCTCTGCCCAGTTTAACAACGTAGAGTAGGTATAGCTCATATATTTTATTTGAACCAGTACTGGAACAGGTCATAGATTATTATTTCGCTCATTTGTGGATGTTAGGATGGTTCAATGGTGTGGCACAGCGGGTGACCTGTCTGCAGCAGAAATGTCCACGGTTACCAGCAGATGTGTTGTAGCAGTTTGGAAGCTCCAAGAACTTTTTATCTAGATATTGTGAACTTTGCCCTCTTTTTCATATAACAATTCCTTCGGAAAAACTGCAATGAAGGTAACACCATCGGCGACGCTGGACAAGATCAACATCTCTATATATGGGAGGAGGCCAGCGAACTGGAGACTTCGCCTCAAAGCCTCCCCTAGGTCTCCCCTGATCTCCTTCCCTCGGCCCCCTCCCTCCCGGCTCCGGTGACCTCGCTCCGGCGAGCTCGCCGCAGCGGGTAGGGAGGAGGGCCCCCCGGCCTCTCGTAGTAGTAGGTTTTTAGTTTTCCTCCTGTGCCGTATGATTTTTTTCCCTTTGTGGTAGTCGCCGCCTGGAAGTTGCCGTCGTCGTTGTAGTCGCTGGAGCTCTCTCCGGTCTCTACGCTGCCGTCGCGACCCCTTCTCAAGTGAGTCGTAGTACAATAAAGTCGCCATCTCCAGCTTCTTCCCCTCCGCCTCCCTCACCTTGTTGCTGGAGTTCCCCCGCTGCCACTCATGCTATGGTTGGGTTTGAGGTTTCTCCTCGCCTCTGTCTGGCAGGCGTGGAGCCGATTTGGGTACAGCCACCTTTGGATCCAGCCCCCCTTTTGATGGATTTGGTCCTGGTGGCTCTCAATCGGTGGTTGTTCCAACGAGTTCTGTCGTTGAACGCATCGATTTTGCCCCGTGTTCAGCTCCGCCGCTGCCACTTCCTCATCGACGGTTGTTCCGGCGTTCTTGGCCTCTGCTTCAGAGTCCACAACGTTGTCGAACGTGTCGATCCCCTTCAGCCTTAGCCACCACGCCCCCCGCCACCAATCCAGATCTGGCTGGAGCCGGGTTCGTTTCGTGCATCCCGCCTACAGATCGGGCCTACCCTTGGGTGGATCTGATCTTTGGGATCGTCTCCTGCACTTTGGTGGTTGTTCCGACGGTGATGTCATTGTTGAACGCACCGTTGTTCCCCCGTCTCCGCCTCCACCTCTGCCATCGCCTCCACCTGTGTCGTCAAGCAGTCTGTTTCTCCTCAGCAGATCCACATCACCCCTGCAGCAGATTTCTGGTGGTTGTTACGAAGATCTCGCCTCCACCTTGGTTGCGACTTGGTGGCCCTTCTTGTATCTCCAGCGACGATAATATTTACATCCTTCGGTCGTTTGGAGTGGTTCTACTGGCCCTGTCGCTCCTCCTTCAACCGGCGCATCGCGCGGTCCTCCACCCTGGTGCAAGCGCCCTCGAAGCCCTTGCGACCCCCGCCGACGAGCTCTCCATCGTTGAACGCATCGGTGTTCTTGCTTTTGTCCTTAGGTCTGTGGACCTTGTTGTAATTCCGGCCTTCTTTGAGAACCTTTATGTAAAATGACTGCTTCATATTAATATATATGTTTGTTGTCAAAAAAAAAATCTCTATATATGGTGTAGAAAATGCACTGGAAGACCTGTGGCCAGAAGTGGTATGTAGTTGTCGTCCAGACTGCAGGCTGAGATGGAGTTGGTGCAACCAAAGACAGTGGGGTACACCTCAACTGCATCAGGGCAATGGCGTGTACCACCTGCGCCATGACCCAAAGATGACCAGGAAGGACATGACAACAGCAACCAGCGCTGATAGTGCCTCAATGCGGATCGCCTGCATCCGCCTCTCCAACTCACTGTTAAAATGGTGAAAAAACTCACTAATAGAAAATCACACATATATCCCAGGTCTGTTTTTTGATTTGTACCCAATATTTTTGGCCCCGGTACAAATAATTACATTTGTACCGGTTGGAGGCATCAACCGGTACAAATGCCCTCTCACAGGGGCGCGTTAGGGTCTCCTCCTCCCCACCCGGTACAAATGTGAGGCATTTGTTCCGGGTGAGAAGGAGACCCGGTACAAATGTAATTCCTGTTAGCGTGATGTATAGATGGCCCTATGGGCCCTGGGTTTATCTGCCACCAGCCCCCTGTTGGGCTGTGCGCCTGCCCTTAGGGGCTTGTATAGATCGATGTGGATAGGCAAGGATCACCGTAGGATTATTGTAGTCTAGGTCATCCTTGCCTATATATGTACACGAGCCTCTGGCTCTCTAATCATCAATCTATTATTTCCCAGCTATATTGCTTTCATGGTATCAAGAGTTAGGGTTCCGATCTCTCTCTCGCTTCCGCAACCCTAGCGCGCCTTCCGGCTGCGCGGTGCGCCGCTCCGAGGCCGCCGCCGCTCATGGCCGGGTCCCCGACCCCCTCCGAATCCGCCGCCGCCACCCTCAAGAAGGGCAAGCAACTGACGGCGGAGGAGCTCCAAGCCAGGCGTGATTCCGCCCTCGCCCAGGCCAAGTAGGCTGAAGACGAGGCCGCCGCCGCAGACCGTGACGCCGCCGCCAATCGAGCCCGCGACGCCCTCAAGCGTGCAGCCGCGGCGCGCGCCGAGGCCATCCTCGGCGACCCGGATGCTGACGCCTTGAAGGATGATGCGCCTGACGACCTGAAGGACGACGCGCCCGACGCGTCCAATCGGGGGCACCCTGACCACGACCTCCACCAGGCCATGCTACTTCATGAGGCCACCGCCGTCGTCAACCTGCATCACCATGCCGCCGGCGTCCAGAACATTCGCAACCTGGTGCACGTCATCCTCGATCTCACTGACGACAACTACAAGCGCTGGCGTGACCAGCTACTTCTCGTCGTCGGCAAGTATTCCCTGGAGGATCATATCCTCCAGGACACTGCGGCGCCCAACTTCCCGGACTGGCGCCGCATGGACTGCGTCGTCAAATCGTGGATTTCCGGCACCATCTCCACCGACCTGCAGGAGTCTGTCATGTCCCGTGACGCTACCGCCCGAACTGTCTGGCTCGCCCTCGAGGACCAGTTCCTCGGCAACCAGGAGACTCGCGCCCTCCACCTCGACGCCAAGTTCCGGCACTTCAGCCAGGGCGACCTGTCCATCACGGAGTACTGCCGCCGCTTCAAGAACATGGCGGACGCACTGGGCGATCTTGGCGAGCCCATCTCCGACCGCACGCTGGTCCTCACCGTCATTCGCGGTCTCGCAGATCGTTTTGACGGCGTAGGGCGCCATCTTCGCCTCGCTCGGGACTTCCCCACGTTCCTCGAAACCCGCTCTGCCCTGATTCTGGAGGAAATCACCATGGCTGAGCGTCCCTCCTCAACCTCCACCGCCCTCCTTGCTTACGGTGGCAAGCCCTCTGGCGGTGGGAACCCGCCCTCTGACCGCCCACCTGCCAAGCATCAGGCCAGTGGCGCCTGCGCCAACAACAAGGGCTCCAACTCCAAGAACTCCTCGCACCGCTCGTCCTCCGATCGTCGCAGCAAGCGTGCCGGTAAAGGCAGCCAGTAGTCCACCGGCAGCACTTTCCCTAGCGCCCCATCTTCCACCACTAGCCCAGGCGGGGCTGGTGGCCCGTGGCCCTCTCCGCAGTACCCCTGGACCGGCGCCATCCACATGTGGTCGGGCCAAAGGGGCCCGTCGTTGACGCCACAGCAGCAGCAGGCCCTCGTCGCTCACCAGCAGGCCCTCTTGGTTCAACAGGCGCAGCAACAGGCTGCATATGCTAACCCTGCTACCATTGCCCAGCACCAGGCGCTCATGGCTCATCAGCAGGCATTGCAGGCCAACATGATGCAGGCACCGGGCGGCACCCCCGGCCAGTACACTCCGGTACACGGTTGGGATCAGCAGAGTCTCGCCTCCGCCTTCAGTACGGTGTCCCTGAACCAACCTCAGAACTCCGACTGGTACTTCGACTCAGGTGCGACCTATCATATGACCTCCGATGCCGGTACCCTTTCTTCCACATCCACTCCTTGTTTTTCAGCTCCTTCATCCATTGTTGTCGGTAATGGTTCCTATCTGCCTGTCACGGCCACTGGCCCTACTGCTTTGACTCCGTCTTTACGTCTTAATAATGTTCTTATTTCACCACAACTTATTAAGAATCTCATCTCAGTTCGCCAATTTACCATTGACAACAATTGTTCTGTCGAGTTTGACCCATCTGGTTGCTCTGTGAAGGATCTGCTGACACGGACTGAGATCGCAAGGTGTAATAGTTCCGGGCCCTTGTACCCCCTGCATCTCCCTGCTGCCGCCCACTCCCTAGTCGCCGGTACTGGATATAAGTATTACTTAGTCATTCTTGATGATTACTCCCATTTTCTATGGACGTTTCCCCTAAAGCTGAAATCTGACACCTTTTCGACTTTGTCTCACTTTTTCGCCTATGCACGTACTCAGTTCGGCACCTCCATCAAGGCTATTCAGTGCGACAACGGTCGTGAGTTTGATAACTCCAGTGCTCGCACTTTCTTCCTCACCCATGGCGCCCAACTCCGTATGTCTTGCCCCTACACCTCCGCCCAAAATGGTAAAGCAGAGCGCATCATCCGTTCCACCAACAATATGATCCGCTCTCTTCTTTTCCAGGCTCATGTTCCGGCAGCTTACTGGGCCGAGGCCCTCCACACGGCGACACATCTTCTCAACATGCTCCCAACCAAGACCCTACAATTTTCTACACCGCACTTTGCCCTCTTTGGCATTGCGCCTGTGTACGATCATCTCCGAGTCTTTGGTTGCACATGCTATCCAAACCTGTCTGCCACAGCCCCCCATAAACTTGCTCCCCGGTCTGCCTTGTGTGTCTTCCTTGGATACTCCACTCACCACAAAGGGTACCCGTGTCTTGATCTATCTAGCAATCGGATAATCATCTCTCGTCATGTCACATTCGACGAGTCCACTTTTCCCTTCGCTCAGACATCTCTGGCTGTCGCGGACCTTGATTTTTTGGATACTGACACTAGTAGTGAGCTGCCACCCATTGGCGCCCCACTACCTCTCTCTGCAGGTCTTGTCCCTGGCACCCACCCGACGTTGCCGTCTCCCTCGGCACCTCGCGTGGCCACGGTGTCGTCACCACTTGCTGCGCCACACGCGGCATCGGCCACCTCGCCATTCTACGCGCCACGCGCGGCACTGGTCACCTCGCCGCTCTCCGCGCCACACGCGGTACCGGCACCTCACTGCCCTCCGCGCCACGCGCGGCCCCGGCGACATCGCCGCCCTCCACGCCACGCGCGGCCCCGGTGACATCACCGCCCTCCGCGCCACGCGTGGCTCCGGTCACCTCGCCGTCCTCCGCGCCACGCGCGGCTCTGTCAGCCTCGTCGCCCCCCGCGCCAAGCGCGGCCCCGACTCATCCGCCCGGGTTTCCTCTACGCTCGGCCAACGCTTTTGGGCGTGTGTTCAGCCGCCGGGTTCCGCTCCCTGCGACCCCGTCGGCTCCTTCAGCGCCCTCTCCTTCGGCACCCGCAGTCCCACTACCCCGCAGTGCTGTCCGGATCGCCCCAGTAGTCAATCACCACACCATGACTACTCGGGCCAAGCAAGGTCTTCGGTTTCCGGCAGTATATGTTGCTGCCCCGCTCTCACCGATCCCGAAGAGCTATCGTGCTGCCCTTGCTGACCCAAATTGGCATGCTGCCATGGAGGAGGAGTACGGTGCCCTGATCGCCAACAACACTTGGGACCTTGTTGCTCGGTCGCCAGGGACTAATGTCGTTTCTGGCAAATGGATCTTCAAGCACAAGTTCAATGCCGACGGTACCCTGGAGCGTTACAAGGCCCGTTGGGTTGTTCGTGGATTCACTCAGCGACCGGGCATTGATTTTGATGAGACCTTCAGCCCTGTGGTGAAGCCTGCCACGGTTCGCACAGTGCTCTCCCTCGCCTTGTCCCGCCAGTGGCCTGTTCATCAGCTCGATGTGAAGAACGCCTTCCTCCATGGAATTCTGACCGAGACCGTCTACTGCTCCCAGCCTACTGGGTTCGAGGATTCTACTCACCCCGGCTTCGTTTGTCGTCTCAACAAGTCCCTGTATGGCTTGAAGCAGGCCCCTCGTGCATGGTACAGCCGGTTCGCCACATTCCTCCTGACTCTTGGATTTGTGGAGTCCAAGGCCGACACCAGCCTGTTCGTCCTTCGTCGTGGATCTGACACAGCATATCTGCTCCTCTATGTGGATGATATCATCCTCACTGCCTCTTCTGTGAGCCTCCGGCAGCACATCATTGGGTCATTGCAGCGGGAGTTCTCCATGAAGGATCTTGGACAGCTTCACCACTTCCTGGGAATGCATGTTCAGCGCTAGTCAGATGGATTTCTTCTCTCACAGCGACAGTATATGATTGACATCTTGGATCGGGCTGGCATGGCTGCCTGTAAGCCCTGTTCCACCCCTGTTGACGTCAACCCAAAGCTGTCTGCTATTGATGGCGAACTGCTCCCAGCCGCTGATGCCACTGACTTTCGTCGATTGGCAGGTGCTCTGCAGTACCTCACCTTCACTCGGCCGGATATTGCTTATGCTGTTCAGCAGGTCTGCCTCTACATGCACGCTCCACGGGCTTCTCACTTGGCTGCTCTGAAGCGGATTCTTCGCTACATCCAGGGCACTTTACATCTTGGCCTTCACCTGCGACCGTCCAGTGTTGAGGACTTGGTTGTCTACTCGGATGCTGACTGGGCCGGCTGCCCCGACACCCGCAGATCTACATCTGGCTACGCTGTGTTTCTCGGTGCGAACCTCATCTCCTGGTCATCCAAGCGCCAGGTGACAGTCTCCCGCTCCAGTGCTGAGGCTGAATACCGTGCCGTCGCAAATGCAGTCACTGAGGTCTCCTGGCTTCGCCAGCTCCTTCTCGAGCTTCACGCACCTCTCCGTCGGGCTACTGTGGTTTTCTGTGACAATGTCAGCGTCATATACATGTCCAGCAATCCGGTTCAGCACCAACGCACAAAGCACATTGAGATTGATCTTCACTTTGTGCGCGATCAGGTTGCTCTTGGTCATATCAAGGTCCTGCATGTCCCCACCACCTCACAATACGCCGACATCTTCACCAAAGGACTTCCGTCCACGGTCTTCAAGGAGTTTCGGTCCAGCCTGAACGTCGATGGCAACGACGATCAGACTGCCGGGGGGGTGTTAGCGTGATGTATAGATGGCCCTATGGGCCATGGGTTTATCTGCCACTAGCCCCCTGTTGGGCTGTGCGCCTGCCCTTAGGGGCTTGTATAGATCGATGTGGATAGGCAAGGATCACCGTAGGATTATTGTAGTCTAGGTCATCCTTGCCTATATATGTACACGAGCCTCTGGCTCTCTAATCATCAATCTATTATTTCCCAGCTATATTGCTTTCAATTCCATCTATTACGCGGGGACTTAGAAAATTTTCTGCACCTCTAGCTCTCCACCCATGGCCCTCCTTTAATTCTCCATCATCACTCTCCATCCTTATCTCTTTCTCATTCTTTCTCTCTTTCTTTCTTCTTCTCTACTGATGCTTTCTTGGATCGTCCCACACGCAGGAAGCGGAGGCAAGCGTGGCCGGGGCGGGACGGGACGGCGCGGGGCCAGGCCGGGCCGCCGCGGGGCCAGGTCGGGGGCCTCCCGGCGCACGCGGCCGAGCGTGGGAGCAGGGCAGCCGGCGGGCGCAGGGCGGCTGGGCGCCAGCCGAGCGCGGGCGCAGGGCGGCGTCGCGGGGCCAGGCCAGGGGCCTCGCGGGGCGACCGATCGCGGGACCAGGGCGGCCGGGCGCCGGCCGAGCGCGGGAGCGGGCACATGGCGGTGCCGGCGGCGCTGCCAGGCCCAGGCGCGGCGCAGCCAGGGGCCAGGAGAGACTCTGATCCGGTGAGGGTTTTTTTAGATGCATTTGTGTATGATTTTTGTTCCTTCTGTGGTCTTGTGAGATTGATTGTGAGATGTATGAGATTGAACTTGTAAGATATGTGATGTATTATTGTGAGATGCATAGAGATTGTGATTGAAGACTTATTGTGAATCTTGTGAATTGCTGTAAATTTTGGATGAGAATTGATGTAAATTTTGTTACTTTGAATCTGAATTGGATTGGATTGGATTGGATGAGATGTGATGAGAATGAAATGAGAAAAAGAAAAGAAATAAAGAAAAAAGAAAAGGGAAGGGAAAGAGGCTGACGATGGCAAAAACACATTTGTACCGGGCCGAGGCTCCACCCGGTACAAATGTGAGGCATTTGTACCGGGTATCTCGCCCGGTACAAATGCTTAACCACATTTGTACCGGATGCTTTGTACCGGTTCAATACCCGGTACAAATGAGGGTTATGAACCGGTACAAATGCCCATTTTTTCCAGTAGTGCCTCCCCCACACGACCCATCTTTATTACCGCGAAAGGGCATGTAGTCTAGTGGTTACAAGAGCCTCGGTAGCACCTCAGGTCCTGGGTTCAACTCCCCGTGGGTGCTTTCAGTGGTAGGCGACGTTCCCGTTGACAGCGAGACGCCTCGGTACAAATTAAAAAAAATCCATAAATCATAAATTGAGTATCAATATTAAATTCCGATTGCACCATTGAATTTCAGACAATAAAAACTTCAAAACAAGATCTCACTTGACTATATTTTGACAAACTTTTTTATTTATATTTTTAATTAAGATTATATATTTTTAATTAAGATTATATATTTACATAATTGTAGAACAAAATTTACAAACTACCAGAACAAAATATTTGTACGTACCGAACAAGTTATATGAACTGCCGGAACAAATATGTATACGTGCCGAACAAAAATGCTGATGTCACATTTGCATGCAAGTTATTTGAAATTTAAAAAATCTATAAATCATAAACCGAGTATCAAAATTAAATTCCGATTGCACAATTGAATTTCTGAAGCGACGTATAGTATTCCCGAATCTCATCACCACCCCTGTGTTCTTCATGGTTAGAAGTGGCTCTGACCACCGGTTTGGTGACGATGGGCTGCGGCCAGGGTTTTTTTTGTATCATGACGTGTGTGCGCGCTCACAAATACAGTAAGAACACAGATTTGACGTGGGAATGTAGTATGAAATCACTACACAAATCTATCTTTACATCACCTGAACTGGCATCTGGTACGTCAAGTCGATCGTTGCATATGCTTGGCCAGCTGATGCAAACAAGGCTTCGCGCCATCCGACACCTTGGAAGCCTATTTGAGCCTCCAAATGCGCGCCAGCTCCACCGCCAGAAGGAGGACTGCTTCCATCCTTGGGCTACCAACAAACACAATACAAGTCTAGTCGAAAGTAAGCATTAGATTAAAATCTTACATCCCCAAAGATTAATCCCCCGTCCGTAACTAACACATATACATACAAAGAATAAAGAACGCATTGCTTACCTCTCGTTTTGGTGAACGAGAGAGCATAAGAGAAGCCCAATCGCCGAGAAAAGGTTAAGGGCCATGACGTTCAAAGTGCAGCGACAAGGCGGCTGCCAGCTCGACATCTCTAGGGATCTCGGGGGCAGCCGGAACGCCCACGCCTCCGGATCAACGGCTTGGAGGTTGAAGGATATGACTAGGGCTGGACTGTGAGCCAAAAACTCGTGAGCTGGCTCGACTCGTTCATAGCTCGGCTCGACTCGACTCGGCTCGATCAATTCTTTAACGAGCCGAACTACTGTTTTTGCTCGTTTTGTTAACAAGCTGGCTCGAGCCAGCTCGCAAGCTGCTCACGAGGCAAACGAGTTAGAAAGTTCTAATTTCAACATAGAAAATCGAGCTATCAAAGTTGAGATGAGCCATTGAAGCTATGCTAAACCTTCATAAGTGCTCCACGTGTGACTAATTTTATCATTTACAACTTTATAATTATTATTTTTAAAAAGTTTACATATGCTCAAATATTAATTTCAAATTTACATATAGCTCGCAAGCCTAACGAGCTGGCTCGAGCTACTAACAAGCCAAGCCGAGCCAGTCTTTTTGCTCGTTTTATTAATAAGCCAAACCGAGCTGGCTCATTACCTTAACGAGCCAGACCAAGCTGAGCCGAGTTGGCTCGGCGTCCACCCCTAGATATGACCATATGTACATGTATATTGAGTGATACTAGTTGTGCGGAACAAACACCGATTCAGGTGTGATAGCTGCTCACCTCGCAGCAGCACACAATGTCTTGTCTGGCCTTGTATTCCTTTTTGTTGGTGACTCTACGACCCAATTGTATGCCGAATCCGATCTGCCATGAGTATAGTTGTAGAATTCTTTGGCTTCTTCACAACTGTTGAATGTTGTACTTTTGTATGGGACGAACACTGGCTGGCTGGGACGATTCACTGCTAGACGCACTGCCTTCAATACTGCGCTCTCTTCTGCCAGTGCAACCCGCACATCTGAACCTTCTCGTGCTTGCTTCCTGCATCAGCATACTATTGGGTGTTGCATTAGCATACACAGCGCTACGTCGAGCTGCGTTACTAACTTAATAATAAGCTTGCATTGGGAGTACTACAAACTTAGCACAGGTATGGTAGTTAAGGCCTGCCACCAAAGGTCCTCTAGCCTACTTGGTTAGCGGGGGCTGAGGTATAGTCCCGTCCAGGAGATCCGGATTCGATTCCTCGTTAGAGCTAATTTATGGGACTAGTTTAAAAAAATTTCCTCTTTAATAAAGACGTGGTTTGAAGGTTTTCTAAGCCTAGTATGTAGTAAGGCCTGCCGAATGCAGGAAAAAAAGTCTGTGCTTTTTTTAACAGCCATGCCTTGAAGTGGTTATTAAAATAATTACTACCGGCGTACATTCGGCTCCTCATTGTACTCAGCGTAGCTGCTTCGTTTGGCTATATTTGAGAACTCGAATGTTCGGTGCCGGACTGGGGCGGCGTAGCGGATGCATCCATTGATTTCGTTGCACAAGCCGCGAACAGCCGTCCCAGATTTCAACGAAGTCGATCCACAGATTCACATCATATGCGTTGCTCTTCGTTCTTCCAAGACTGCGGGGGTTTGCTGCTGCTCGTCCATCACACCCACTCGAGATCTCGATTGAAGCGGGGATGTTGCCGAGGCTCCAATTGCGGGTGGTGGGGCGGATGCATTGTGATGTCATTGGACACACCGCCAGCCGCCGCCCCAGATACCAACGAACTTGATCCGCAGATTCGCATCGTTTTTTTTTTTGACAACAAACAGATTCGCATCGTTGTTCTCTAGTCCTCCAAGCCTGCGTGGGTTCGTGGCTGCTCTCCCATTTCACCCACTGACCCAGGCACCCACCCCAGCACTCCATTCTAGCGTGGAGGATGCAGAGGCTGCAATTATGCAACACCGAATGTTCTCGAATGTTCCTATAGCATTTGTCGTGGACTCGCGAAGTATCTTTTTAGGGGGGTGTCCCTCCGCGACGTGACGGTCCAGATGCTGCATGTCGGAGCTTTGAGATTGTTGCTAATGAAGAGCGGGCCGTGATGTGGAGCGTACTTTACAGCTTGGACAAGGGTTGTTCCAGTTGAAGCTAATATAGCGTTGACAAGTTCGTGTCGCGTTCAGACTGATAGGGTATCTGGAACGGCCCTGGCCCGGCCCTTTTTTGGCGAAGCGTTGTTGGTCAACAACGTCGGTTATTTATTCTAGGTCGGTTTTGGCGGTGGTGTTTTAATCCTTTGTTAGATTGGAGATCTGCCTACGCCATGCATTTCTTGCACTCGGCGCGGCCGTGCGTCGAGCAGGAGGCGTGCGTGGGGTCATCAGACACGTACCCGGCCCTGCCGTCTACCCCTTGGCCCTCCTCGACCCCAGCGTCTCCTCCCGCCGGTGGCGACGAGCCCCCGGACCCGCCCCCGAGCGAGGACGCGATGCAGCTCATGCTGTCGCTCTTCTTCATCGCGGCCGGTGCCGGTGCCGGTGCGTGTGTTGTGGCTGTTATTTGCTCTGCTTCGGCTAACCGTAATTCGCCCTCTATTAAATCGAAGTATGGCAGTTCCGGATAAGGTGAGTGGGAGCAACGTCGTAGGGGATGGAATCCACCAAAATGTAGATCCGCACAAAGGTGATTGTGTGGAGATGTCGGGTTCATCCGTGGATTCAGATGCCTGTCCTGTTGGGTCTGTAGATGTGCAAAGTCCATTGAGGAATGAGGCTGGGTAAGCTGCATATTTTCGGTCGTACTCGTACATACTGTTTGATATTTTTGCATCATTTATGTGATTTAATCTAACACAGGATGAAAGGTAGGACTGGCCTGATTTTACTGTAGGATCAGATGAGAGTGCTATCACCAAAGCAATCAGGACTGTTGTTCATCTGGAGGGGTGACCTATTTTCTCGCCGTATGAAGGGATGACTTTCAACAGTAGGGAGGAAGCAAAAGAGTTTTACAATTTGTATTCATGAGAAATAGGTTTTGGTGGTCGTTATGGTCGTGATTGGAAAAATGATGGAATGTATAAGACGAGGCAGGGCTTGCTCTGTTCTTGCGAGGTGCTATGTAAGGTGTTGAAAAGTTCTTGCGTGACTTTTGTCAACTGACATATTGGTCTTCAGATCGAGACATATTAGTTTCTTGCTTTTGCTTTTTATTTTAGATGTGTTCTTATATGTAATTAATGGCTGACATGGTCGTGATTTTTTTATTTGTTTCAGTGTACCTTGGACGAGTTGCGTGAAGGTCGAATGGATCACTTGGGAAGTAATCTTCATGATGATGATTGGGAGCTGCTCATGTGTGTCAGATCGTCTTTACCAAGTGCTGGTTATGTTGTAGGATGAAATTGCTTGCTACTGTACCTTTTGTTATCATGGCTTGTAATGAACTAGCGCGTTGTGTGTTTCACGTTTGTCGAAATATGAACTATGTGTGATCATGGTCGTGCAACTACTTTGTTTTTTGTCTCCATTTTCTGTAATGCTTTCGGTGTTTGTCTTGTGGTCAACCATGTTTTAATTTGTTAATATTTTCCTAGCATACTTATGTTTGGTTCTACATTTATATTTTCCTTCCTGTCTTATTCCTTAGTTGTTTTTTCTTCCTACAATGCTTTCTTTGCTAGTATAGTGCTTGAGAGCAGTAGAGATATCTGTTATCGTCAAAGGGAGTTCGTGCCTGCAGCAGGTAAACAGGAAAAACAGTGCCTCGTGTATTTACCAGAGCAAAATATGATGCCTGCAACTATCGAAATGTTGAAGGATGCTTCATCTTATCGGATAGTTTACATGGGTAGGCTTGTAGTTAACCAAATGCAGGTTCATATGGTATGCAGCATATTATTACTTCAACAAATCTCATTTCAAGGATTCAGTTCATTATGTTACAATTAGGGTGTTTATGCTTTCTTTAACTGTTTGTGGGAAATAGTTTAATAAGGCTCTGTCATCCATATAACCCAGGTTGCCTCTTACAAGATTGTTCTATGTTGGATGCTGGAAAAAGCCGACAATGCCAATCCTTTCGTCGACTTCACTATTTTTGACATGACAACATCCTTACAGTGATCATGTACAAATAGCTTGTTTTATCGTCTTGGTAGCATGACAACATCCTTACAGTCCCACAAAGAATATCCTTCGTCAGCAGCGGCTTGTTTAATTAGTTACTTTAATTCGGACCCCAATTCATTATTTATCTGTCACATCTCCATCACATATATATCAGATTCGCATCTTCTTTCATAGCACGTATCTCAACACGTACTTTTTTCACAACTTTTCACCTTAATTTTTTAAGATGTGCATAGCACGTTTTTCATTAAGAATGAGAGAAGTTTGTACATGAATTTCAAGAAGCACTGCCTGGTTAAAAACACAAGCAACCAAGAAAAAACAACCAAAAACAAAACACTACGGTGGTACAACAGGACGGCGAACCGCCAAAAACACAGCAATCGACGTGAAGCCCGCCTGAGCCCAAAGCCGCGCCTCCTCCAGGATGGTGGTAGCGAGCGCCATCGGCTGCAAGGCAGTGTAACGACCTGCCTCCCCGAGGTCGGGCTCGCCTACGCCTGGCAGCTCTCGCCTGAGCCCAAAGCCGCGCCTCCTCCAAGATGGTGGTAGCGAGCGCCATCGGCTGCAAGGCAGTGTAACGACCCGCCTCCCCGAGGTCGGGCTCGCCTACGCCTGGCAGCTCTCGCCTGAGCCCAAAGCCGCGCCTCCTCCAAGATGGTGGTAGCGAGCGCCATCGGCTGCAAGGCAGTGTAACGACCCGCCTCCCCGAGGTCGGGCTCGCCTACGCCTGGCAGCTCTCTAGGACCCCAAGAATATCCTCACAGACCAACACATGTCTTTTCTGCGTACTTTGTCCTCACTCATGCACACCCGGGAAGGACTTCCCGGTCGGTCACCCATCGCTCCAAGCCAAGCACGCTTAACTTTGGAGTTTTTCGAGATGGGCTCCCGGAAAAGAAGTTGCAACTTGTTGGTATGAGTATCCTTATCAATCCTATTAAGCCTTGGGTCAGGATGTCACATACACCCTCCCTTAGAAGATCGACGTCCTCGTCGATCAACCCCAAGCCAGGAACGTCCTCTCTTGGCCACGTCCGTGGGTCTAGTGCCAGCGCATGTGCCATGCTGTGTGACCACTCAGGACCCACACCAGCTATGCACACCATGCCTGCGCAACTGCGACCACACGCGCCCGTGAAACCGCGAGAGTCGGCTTTGATACCATTTGTAACGACCCGCCTCCCCGAGGCCGGGCTCGCCTACGCCTGGCAGCTCTCTAGGACCCCAAGAATATCCTCACAGACCAACACATATCTTTTCTGCGCACTTTGTCCTCACTCATGCACACCCGGGAAGGACTTCCCGGTCGGTCACCCATCGCTCCAAGCCAAGCACGCTTAACTTTGGAGTTTTTCGAAATGGGCTTCCGGAAAAGAAGTTGCAACTTGTTGGTATGAGTATCCTTATCGATCATATTAAGCCTTGGGCCAGGATGTCACAGGCAGCCCGCTCATGAACTCGACGGTTACGCTCCTTCCAGGTCAACCAGGCGACCAACCATACCAAGGTGTCAAACCCCTTGCGCGAAGGCTTCGCGACCGCCTTCCGCGACTGCAGCCACCAGACCGCGACAAGATCCTCCTGTAAAGGAGCAAGAGCCCCAGACCGAAGAATCGAAGCACACGGAACCAAGTTTCTCGACTATGGACATAACCAACGAGCAGGTGATCCAACATCTCGACCACTTGAGCACAAAGAGCGCAGTCATCCCTGTCGCTCAGACCATGTCGTCAGAGACTGTTGGAGGTCCAACAACGATCATGCAAGACAAGTCATTCAAAGAAACACACCATTCCTAGCACTTGTGTCTTCCAAAACTGCGAGGCTCTCAAAAGAGGCAACCTACCGATAAAAAGTGCTCGATAAGTGGAGGCCGAGGGAGGCCGAGGAGAATTCTCCTGAGGCCATCCAGTTACGGGTTGTCGACGAGTGTGAAATTAAGCAGGAGGTCCCAAACCCTGATATAGGAGGCCCCATGCATATATTGGTGTGGGGCCACCAATATATCGTTTAGGCTAATTATTCTCCTTTTTGCCTCTGTAAATGCATGATTAACTAATAACCGTGGTCGTAAACCCTTGGCGAACAAGGTAATTTGTTTGAACAGCATTACAACAAGTAGAAGTATATAGTACTAGTCATGAAGATAATACATAGAATTTACGGCGGACCGGGTAAGGTGAGTTGAGTTCATCTCGTTGGAGTCGTTCTGGTGCTTCTCGAATACACACTAAGGTTGCTTTGCGCCGTACGTTCGTAGCGGGGCTGATCAGATTGAGTTTCCTGCGAGCAGGCGCGGTGGCGCCGCTGCCACGTCGACGACGCGCTTGTCGTCGTTCACGGTGGTGGGCAGCTCGCTGACCTTGGCCACCTCGCTCGCCAGCGTCTTCTCGTGGCCCTTGCCCCAGAGCACGGTGTAGAGCCCCGCGACGATGAGCACCGCTCCCAGCGCGGTGCCGAGGTGCATCCTCTCCCCCAGCAGCAGCGAGCTGAGCACGGCCACCACCAGCAGCATGAGCGGGTTGAAGACGGACACGAACAGCGGGCCGCGCCGCTTGACGCACCACGACATCACGACGAGCATGACCCCCGACGCCATGACGCCGGCGTACGCGACGGCGAGGAGGCGGATGTCGAAGCGGAGGCGCCACTGCGCGGCGTCCCTGTCGAAGTAGAGCGCGAACGCCGAGGACTGCAGCGTGGTCATGACGCACATGAGCGCGGTGCTGGTGTAGTGGAACGGGTACTCCATGCTGAGCTTGGACTGGATGACGAGCCAGAGCGCGTAGAAGAAGCAGCTGGCGATGCAGAGCAGGGAGCCCATGGCGTAGTTGGTGGCGGCGGCGGCCGGGTGGTGGTGCGAGTGCGACGACGACGTGGCGGCGATGAGGTCGACGCTGCTGTGCCAGGGCGTGACGTCAACGCCCTTGTAGAAGGTGAGCAGCATGGCGCCTCCAATGCCGAGCAATGTGCCGGCGACCTTGGCCTGGCCCGAGAAGGTGCGGATCGCCAGCCTCTCCTGGCGGAAGGCGAGGGCGAGGAGGAAGGTGACGGCCGGGAGGAGGTTGGTTGTCGCGGTGGCGAAGGTGGCCGTCGTCACCTTCATGCCGGCGATGTACAGGTTCTGCGCCACCGAGCCCCTGCATTATGCGTGTTCCATTCGTGTCAACTAGCTCATGACCATGCCATGTCGCTGCATCACCGGGCAAGGCAAATATTGGTCGAACAAGCAACTGTGCATGGACGACCAAGCAAAGCAGTGCATGGAATGCAAGGTACCATGCCACCATGCTGAATCGGTCTGCTCGATCGCTCTGAGCTACGACAAATGTGGAGTTAGCGACACAACTAGCTCAGCTCCAAGTGGTGTGCACAAAAGTGGATCCATCATATCGATGACGAAGTCTCGCGCCGTCAGTTATGAGGTGCATGAATGCAATGCGCACGGGTGTATCTTGCTGACACCGATGGAGCTGCTGGTGGTGGTTGCATTGCAGTTTGTATTGTAGCAGCCAACAAGAAAGCGAGCCTTTTCCCGGAGAAAGGTCAGGGCAAGATGCAGCCAAAAGCAATTTTGCGTGCACCGATCCGGCAAGCAGCTAGGTGATGTGTGCGTGCATGCCATGCATTAGGGTTTAGACTAACGAGAGAGATGTGGTGATTGATTAATTATACAAGGTGATACACTCCGCAGCGTCAGTTGAATTAAACCAAATTTAAAGGTGGAATTCAAAACTAAAAACGCTAAGATGGATGATTGAATGACAATATTCTTTTGTAAATGATATTATACATGAAAAAGATGTTAATTACGTGAAGAGACAACATCTTTTAAATGATTGATCATCCATGTATTTAGTCACGAAAAATCGGTGAAAGATTTAAATACACGACCTTAATGGATGATGACGTAGATATATAGAGCTTGCAGCTAAGAGAAATAGAATGTAACTCTTAGTGGGGTGCATCTATATAGGTTATATAGGTATCCATAGTAAGTAAATCAAAGGATGATGCTCGGAAGGGAGGACATCAGTTGAATTAAACTCACCCGGTGAGGCCGCACACAAAAGACAGCCCCAGCACTCTCCACGTCACCTTTGTTCGGCTCTTCCTGAAAATATGATTCGTAAATTATAGTTACAAAAAATTGAAGAAGCATCAAGACAGTGCATGGGCAGGACGAGCTCATCAGTCTTGTATCATTGTGTGCACATAACTAGGCCGGTGGGGGTGAGTACCTACTGGTTTTCATTAAGAAGAAGGAACCGACACCCGGTCTAGAAAATTCCCGAACCCCGGAATACCGGTGAGGGGATTTTTTGGTGAGAAACCAGGGCCGAAGAGGATTCGAACCTGGCCGCTGGGGTGCACAACCGCACCCCGACCAATCGAGCTAAGCGCTCGTCTCTATCATTGTGTGCACATGTGCAGTTATTAGTGTGTGTAGAAACTATACAGGAGGAGATTAAGACGCATCAGCGGAGCCAGGACCGAAATCTACCCATGACGAAGTTATTACTACTAATTATAGATATAGTCATCAAATATACATAAATATACTAGAGATTATCATGCGAAACACAATTGTATGAAAATTTCAAATATTGATAAGCGGATACTTGGGTGAAGATACTATAGAAGCACTAATAAGTGCCGTAAGATGTTCGAGGAAAAGTTCAAAGTGCTTCATGAATATATTATTATCATATATATGCAGGCGCGGCATGTGCGACAGCCGCCCTGGCTTGCCATAGCGGTGGCTCCGCCACGGAGATGCATAGAACAAGGGAGGTGATCTGGAGGGCCAAAAGTAAGTTAGCTAGCTAGCCCAAAATAGCGCTACAGTTCAACAGATGCTAATCGTCCTACACATGTACTACGCTGCTTCATGCAAATCATAACTAACAGCTCGTATTAACCGGAAGAGACAGAGATCACCGAGAGATCCACACCTCTCGAGGAAGAACGCGAGCGGCGCTAGGAAGGCGGAGGCGAACAAGTAGCGGTAGGCGACCAGCACCCTCAAATCCATGCCGTCGGACACGGCCAGCTTGTAGAAGATGTTGAGGCCGGCGAACACCACTTGGAACGACACCATCCCCAGCACCGGCTTCACAAAATCGCCGGAGCCGGCGGAGTTGGCCATTGCGTACGTACCCCGGCCGGCGAACGTTGTTGGATCAGAGAGAGGGAGGGATCGTCGGAGGGGTTCTGTAGCCTCTGGCGAGACGCTGGATCGCGATTAGTTGGACGCAGGAATTATTGGAGAGGGAATGGGAGGGGTTTAGCACCAAGTGGTGAAGAAGAATATATAGGGCGGGGGGACAGCCGGGAGACACGAGGGAAGACTTCGTGTTGGCGTAGTGTGCATGCAAATGGAATGAAACGGATCGGAATGTAATAAACTATATAATACTACCCGGGCCCTTACGAGATTATATTACTACGGGAAAAAAAAGTAAAATTATACCATTCTATATTTTTGTTCTCATAAGAATTATTATATATAAAAATGTGCTTCACAAACTTCCGTGAAATTAATACAACCAAATGTGTATCAATGTGTGTAATCTTATTGAACCTTTAAAATTATTTTTGGTGTCTATCTGATCATGTATAGGATCATTATGAACATTACTATCAATTATAGAACCATGATCAAGTGTCATTATCAGATAATACTTGTCATTCTTCTATAATAATAAACCTATGTGTAGGCGGTAGCCCTTTTCTTGACATTGTATAAATGCACGAAGTCGTAGTCGAGGGCAGTGACACTTTGGATGTTTCAAAAGGGCACCAACAATATGGAAAAAAGTTTAGACCAATAAGCTAGATATTATGAGTTTTAGTTGATCCATCATGCCAGGTTTTCAAAAAGATCTCATAATTTTCCTTAAATCAAGCAACTGATGCCCTCAAATCTCTAGTTCACTCAATAAATTAAACAAAATTTGAAGAAAATGTGTTCGAATAATATTTTGTTAATAAGTTTGTCCATAAAAATTTACGCACAAATGTTGCATATATATGAGTAAAGTGCACGACCGGTCCCTAAACTATCAGAGGTGTGTCATCCCGGTCCCTAAACTCTCAAATTGACCATTCGGGTCCTCAAACTTATTGGGTTGTGTCATTCCGGTCCCTAAACTTGCAGATCACATGTTTAGATCCTCAAATTTGTTTTATTGTGTCATCTTGATCCCCAAACTTAATTTTGAATCTCATCTAGGTCAAATCAAGGCGATCTAAAAAATTTATATAACAAACAATTCATATTTTTTTCATACAAACTCGAATGAAGACTAACTTTATATCAAAATTGTAGCCCTTGAAGCGATCTACAACTTTGTAATTGATTTTTTGAAATAAAACAGTTTAAGATCCAAAAATTTAATTTTAAGTTTCAAATTTCAAAATATATAAAGCATACAACAATATTTTGAGACCCTAAACAGTTTTAGTTAAAAAAACTTTTCACCTACAAAGTTGTATACCACATTGAGGGCTACAATTTTGATATAAAGTTTGTCTACATTTGGGTTCGTATGAAAAAAGTATCAATTACTTTTTGATATACAATTTATAGATTGCTATGTGTTGGCCTAGATGAGACTCAAAATCAAGTTTGGGGACGGAGGTGATACAACTGAACAAGTTTGAGGACCTAAATGGGTGACTTGCAAGTTAAGGGACCGGGATGACACAACTCAACAAATTTGAGGACCTAAACGGTCAATTTGAGAGTTTAGGGACCGGGATGACACACCCGTGATAGTTTAGGGACCAGCCATGCACTTTACTCCATATATATAATAAGTTTTAACTTTTGAAAGTGAGAAGTTGTGGAAAAGAAACTTCAGAAAAGAAAAAAAAGTGGCTATAGTGATGGTTTATGATATATGATCATATTTTCTCAATCCAAGTGAGTCCACATGTTCGATCAGCGCTTCTCAATCACACCGGTGGCATGCAGATGGAGAGCTTTTAGGTGTGGCTGTCTGACCTGTTCGTTTGCCTGGTGGCTGGTTGCTGATTTGTTCTGAGAGAAAATTACTACTGGCTGGTTGCTGGTGGCTAATTTATTCTGATAGAAAAGTACTGTTGGCTAGTGGCTGATAAGCCAAACGAACGAGCTATGTGTTTGCCGCATAGCCTGGGGCATTGTCATGCGGGTGGTGGAAGCTGCTCCTGTGCAGGTCGTCGAATCGCGGTGGTGACCGGCCAGCGTGACAGTGATAGTGACACACCTCTCTTACTTAGAGACAGGTAATCCTCGCATGGTGGTGTTTCTTAGCACGTCGATTTGTCAATAGAGGTAATTTTGCTTCTGAAGCCTTATTTAGTTTCACAAATTTGCACGAATGGATAATACTGGAATAGTGCATTGATGTGAAACATTGTACAAAAATGTGCAGTACAGCACATGCTGTGAGAGAAAATGTGACTCGATATAATGGAAAAATATAACAGGTGAATAGTGAATTGAGTTGTAAATTTACGGAACTAAACAATATCTGTTTGGCCATCATCTGTTGGAGGCATTTTGTTAGTTAACTTGCCTGTATGCTGAAGTTGATGTGCCTCTCTGAAGCATTTTTTTTTCTGAAACACGTAATTCCTGGCTAGCAATTTGCCGTATCATGAAAAGTTGTTGGTATGCATACGTGAGGTTGTCACCCATGTTTGTTTGATTCATGGCCACACACTGAAGATCTATCGTCACTTGAATTTCTTTTATTCACCTACGCACACCAATTTTGGACAGTATAAAAAAACCCTATCTATATACTACAACAAGTCCTCCACCATTGAGGAAACCATTGAGTAAATTATCTTTGACTGTCTGGCAAGTATTAAGTGTTTTTTTTGAAAGAAGAACAAGTGGTTCTTTTTAAGTGGCTTATTGCTACATCCAAGTCAACAGTCAACGTTTCAGGAACTGATGTGAAATGAGTGGCTCTGGCTTACCTTGTAAGCGTGTGGGTCCCTTGCTTGCAAGTTCGTCCCCCTTTCTATCCGGTTACTACTCTGGTCGCTTTCCGTGACACCGTGTTTTTGTTCTCTCCTTTTATATGATCCTCCTCTTTGTAACTCCATTTCCTAGTGAAGGAAGATCTGCAGAGCTCACTGAACTTCCCCAACAGTGTGTCCAGCGAAAGCTTGGGTCTTGTTGGAGCTAGCTTGATTCCACGGACTTGGAACCACATAAAAGGTAGGTATCAAGGCGTGCTTGTATTCTTCTTATTTATTCGTCGTGGGCATAGTTTAATTTCTGCAATCTTTAGTTTCTTCAGAGATCTGGACCTTATGCATCAACGCCATGGCATCAACAAGCAATTGTTCTGACAACTAACAAACTGTACTTTCTACTCCTGATTCTATAGCTGCACAATCAGCTTTCCGCGGACCTCCCTCTCTGAGATCTGAGCTGATTGTCCAAATACCTTCAAAGTGAAGAAGAACAGCATGGAAGGGATCATGGTTAGCGTTGCCACAGGGGTGATGAACTCCCTACTTGACAAGCTTACCGCTTTGCTGGGCAAGGAATTCAGGCTTCACAGTGGGGTGAAGCGTGACATTGCCTTCTTGAAGGATGAGCTTAGCTGCATCAATGCTCTGTTGGAGAAACTGGCCAACATGGAGGTTCTTGACCTGCAGACGAAGGAATGGAGAAATCAAGTGAGGGAGATGGCCTACGACATAGAAGATTGCATTGACAATTACATGCACCAGTCTTGCCAACAGAGAACTAGTCGAATAGTCAGATTCTTCCATGTGTATGTTCAGAAAGTAAAGGAGCTGGCAGGTCACCATGGTGTTGCTAAGCAGATAAATGAGCTCAAGGATCGAATTGTTGAGGCAAAGCACAGAAGAAAGAGGTACAAACTTGACGATGAGGTGGATTCTGGAACCAACAATGTGTTGTCTGTTGATCCTCGATTACCTGCACTCTATGTAGAGTCATCTAATCTAGTTGGTATTGATATTCCAAGGCATCACCTCATTAACATGTTAGGTGATGGAGAACAGACATTGAAGGTGATTTCAATTGTGGGACTTGGAGGATTAGGCAAAACTACTCTTGCGAATGAAGCTTACAAAAAAATTAGCTGGCAATTCGATTGTAAGGCTTTTGTGGCAGTGTCCCAGAAACCTGATGTGAAGAAGATCCTACGGGTCATACTTTCTCAAGTCAAGAATCAAGACCTTGCTAATACAGAAACAGGGGATGAGAATCAGCTCATAAATGCACTTAGAGATTTCCTCAAGGATAAAAGGTGTGCTCTCTTTTCGTGTTACGAATCATTCTAGTTTATAAACATTGTCTTTGTTTCAGCCTCCAGGTCACTCTACATATCAGACAAACTCTAAAAATTCATATATTACGTACCATTTAAATAGCTATAACTGCAGCTACAACAATAATGGACCTCTCCTGCATTGTGACTGCTGGTCATTTCATTTTTACTCCAAATTGCCATACAGTTAAGTACGTTTCCTTAAAACATAAATAAACTGAATATCTCTGACAAAAATGTTTTGAGTTTAGGCATTTATGATGATGAGATTGTTAAGTATATATCTTGGCCCATGTATTAAATCTCTACGCAAACATGAAACTTCCAAGGATGATAAACAGATAAAGATTACACATCCCTATAGGCATATGTATGCATGCAGTAGCTCAAATATTGTAACATTACTTTTAGCATCAGCCATGCATGTTATTTAGAGCCTATTTGTAACAGAGGAATTTGAATGAAGTAGTTCAATTTCTGCAATGGATGCTCCTATATTTAGTCAGTATGATTCAACTGACCCGTAGTATTTCTCATTTGCAAGGTACTTTATCATAATTGATGACATATGGAATACCCAAGCATGGAAAACTATTAAATGCGCATTGCTTGATAATTCTTGTGGTAGTAGGATAGTAGTGACTACAAGAATTTCTACTGTTGGAAAAACATGTTGCTCTCCTCGACATGACACTGTTTATGAGTTAAGGCCACTGAGTGAAGCTGATTCCATGAGTTTATTTTATAAAAGGATTTTTGGCTCAGAAGAATTGTGCCCAATAAACCTTAAAGATGTTGCAATGGACATCATTAAAAGGTGTGGTGGTCTGCCATTGGCAATAATTACTATGGCTAGTCTACTGGCTACTAAATCAGACAGAAGAGAAGAATGGCTGGGTGTCTGTAGTTCGATTGGTCTGGGGATTCAAAATTATAAAATGGAAGAAATGGAAAGGATTTTATCCCTTAGTTACAATGATCTTCCCTACCATTTGAAGACATGCTTATTGTATCTAAGCATGTATCCAGAAGATTATGAGATTGACATGTTTCAGCTTGTAAGGCGATGGATAGCAGAAGGATTTGTCAAGGTCAAACGTGGGAGAAATTTAGTAGGCGAAGGGAAAGGCTATTTTAATGAACTTATCAACAGAAGTTTGATCCAACCAGTGAATATTGAAGTTGATGGTCAAGCAACATCATGTCGTGTGCATGATATGATTCTTGATCTCATTGTGTCCAAGGCAGTCGGAGAAAATTTTATCACTCCCATTGCTGACCCAACGCAAACATTGATCTCACGAGAAAAAGTTCGCCGACTCTCAATTGACTACCGTGCTCCAGATGCAGTGATTTCAGAGTCATCCTTGATCTTTTCACATGCTCGATCTCTTAGCATATTTGGATATGCTGAAAATATGCTTTCTTTCTCAAACTTTCAGGTTCTGAGAGTTTTGGATCTAGAGAGTAGTGTGAAATTGCAAAACTACCATCTTCAGAACATAGGCAATCTATTTCAGCTAAGGTACCTACGGATTGCAGCAAGTAGCATCACACGCCTTCCAGAAGAAATAGGAGAGCTACAATTTTTGGAAACATTGGATCTGCGTCGTACATGGATAAGAAAATTACCTGCAAGCATTGTTAACTTGCGCAGATTGATGTTTCTATGGGTCAACGGTTCAGAATTACTGGATGGAGTCGGGAACATGCAGTTTTTGGAAGAACTTTCAGGTGTATCTATATATAATGAATGCTCAAAAAAATCTCTGCAGGAGTTGGGCAGTTTGACCAACCTGAGAACTCTTCGGGTAACATGGCACATTAGCGACTCACGCAGTGACAGAGCAGTGTACACAGATATCTTCACGTCATCACTCGGCAAACTTGTCAGTTCCAGCCTTCGATTTTTGCGCATTATAAGGGGCCCTGGTTCTGCTGGCATCGGTCTTGATTCTTGGTCGTCGCCACCTCATCTCCTGCAGGAATTACACATCCCTAGATGCTGCTTTCAAAGGATCCCAGAGTGGATGACCTCAATGGCCATCCTCTACAAGCTGTGCATCAGGGTCGAGCAAGTGACACAGGATATCCTCGATATTCTTGGGGGCTTACCTTCGCTGCTAGACCTGGAGTTACGGTCAGATGCTGCAGATGAACCCATGGAAATACTGAGTATTTGCAACAGTAAATTTCAATGTCTGAAGATCTTTCGCTTGTATGGCCCCATCAAGGGTCTGATGTTTCAGGCTGGAGCTGTTCCGAGGCTCGAAGCAGTCTCAGTTGAAATCAGGGCATGCCAGACACGATCTGCGTTTGTTGGTACCCCTGATCTGGGTATCCACCACCTCGCGTCTCTCAGGGATCTCAATGTTTGGATTAATTGCGGAGGAGCAAAGGCTGAAGAGGTGGAGGCGTTAGAGGCTGCCATTACAGATGCAACCAATCTGCTTCCCAACCGTCCAACGCCTCGTTTCTATAGAGACCATGAAGAGGGGATGGTGAAAGATGCTGCACTTGTGAAGGGAGGACTATGATGGATGTGTACGCCGAAGACATCTAGCAACAGGAAAGAGATATAGAAACGATCTTCTTTCTTCTTGCTCCATACATGGCGTTGCCGTGCAAGTGCAATGGATGATGATGTATATGGATGTCTGAAAATCCTAATTTTCCGTATGCTTATATGGATATCCGTATTCATATTAATTTTTAATATGGATGTCAAACTGATGTATCCGAATTCGATTTCAGTATGTTTCTCTATCCAATTTCTTGTATTCGACAAAAATGTGAGGTATCCAACACTATGTGTAAGCGTGTAGAATACAATATTGATTTTACTATCTAAAACTTATATTTATGACTCAATACTATTAAAAAAATAATGTTAGTTTTAATATTGTACAAAATAATGCTAATTTTAATTTTATTACCCAAAATGATGTACATAATCTAAACTATTAAAAATATCTATATGAAAAATGAATAATTATTAGTCTAATATTACTAGCGATATACAATAATAAAAATTAATTAATTTTATGATTATGGATATCTGTATTCGTATTCATTTTAATATGGATGTCAAATTGATGTATCCGAATTCGATTTCAGTATTTTTTTCTCTATCCATATTATTGTATTCGACAAAAATGTGAAGTATCCAACACTATCTCTAAGCGTGTAGAATAAAGTATATTGATGTAACTATCTAAAACTTATATTTATGACTCATTACTATTAACAAAATAAGGTTGACAAATGAATAATGCTAATTTTAATTTTATTACCTAAAATGATGTACACAATATAAACTATTAAAAAAATCTATATGACAAATGAATAATTATCAATATAATATTATTAGTAATATACAATAATAAAATTTGATTAATTTTGTGATTATTCATGTTAATTTTAAATATATTTATTTTTATGAATAAGTTATATTTATATGTTTTTTGACCGAAGTCGACAAGAGAAACCCTCACCTATTTTTGCAATATTTTTATCCTAATAACCCTATTTAATAGGTGCTAGAGACCCTTTCACTATATTTATATGTTTAGTAACACTAAATTTTAACCTGGGTACGGAAAGAGCTACGGTCCAGCGCCTCCTGCGTCAGGTTTTTTGGTTTTCTCCAATTAACTCATATATATATTTATTTACAACAAATATCTATTCTTATATATTAGTTTGATTTTGATATATATAGGCAAAATAGCCATTTTTGCCCCTTAACTTCTCACGAAGGATCAACTTCGTCTCTCTACTTTCATATTGGTCAATTTAGTCTCTCAACTTTCATTTTTGGGTCAAACTCATTTTTGTGATAATATGTTGCTCCATATTGGTACGGAACTAGCACATAATATAATGTTCATATTACCCTCGGCTCTTTTCTCCCTTCAGTTTTCACCTTTAGAATCACAACAATGTATGATCCAAAATAAATATGAGAGTACATGTATTTGCCAAGGGAGTACAAATATATACATGAAAAATGAATAATGTACTGTGAGTATGTGAGCACACGTTGATTTTATAACATACCTACACACATTGAGTTTGTATGTATACTAAAAGAATATCTTATTCTTCATTTCAACTTTCTATAAGCACATAAATGACTTAAACTAGTAGGGATCGCTTAGATACACTTATTTTGTGTTAGTTTAGAAAATATATTGTTACGTGTATGTATTAAGATAGTACGAGAACATCATGTTTGAACTAGATCCAAGGGTAAAATGAACGTTTTGCATTAGTCTTATACTAACATAGTGTACAATATCAACAGAATGATGAGTTTGACAAAAAATGAAAGTTGAGGACTAAATTGGTCATTTTGAAATTGTGGGATGAAGTTGCCCCTTTGCACATAGTTCAGGGACCAAAGTGTCTATTTTGCCATATATAGTTACTTAAATTATTTTTTAAAAGAAAATGTAGGGAAGTACCCCACAACGTAAGTTTCAAAGAAATGATGTCGCACCTAGGATTTGAACTTTGGGCGCAGGAGCCCTCCAGCCAGTGACCTTTAACACTCTAACTGTGAACCCCTTGACAATTACTTCAATTGTTATTAATTAATATGAAATTTCAATAACCATTCTTATTCATATTTACTCCCTGATACTCGTAACAATTTTTTTACCAACTATAAAACCATCGACAAAGCAAATTGATACTGCTATGTTTCAAGTCAGTAAATATTCAGACGCGCATACGAATTCAAATTATTTTGTTTTTATTCATATTCGATAATATTTGTATCTGAATTCTAATTCAAATTAAATTATGGTAATAGTATTAGAATCCCAATCCAAATCTGTGTATCTGAATCGAATCCATTCCTACCAGTCCCACATGGTGAGGCTAATGTAGCGAACATGGCCCCATGTGCCATATGTTCGAGTTGATTTTGGTGATTCATGCTAACACAAGTAATGAGACTAACCACATTGTCTAGCATGTCTTTGTAGACATTCTTAGGTCCCATGGATATTACCACAAGTTAACATACCATGCTCAAGTTAACATGTCACACCACAAGTTAACATACCATGCACATGTTAACTTGTTCATAGCAAAAATGAGGACTTGGTATATATTTTGAGGCTAAGTGATGGCATGTTAAGTATGTTAAGATATGGCATGTTAAGTAATGGCAAGATGAAGAAGTAAAGAAACAAGTCAAAGGCGCAAGGAAAAAGAAAAGATACCGTCGGATGAACTGACGGTACCGTAGAGGCGAGCGTCGGAGCACTTGGTACACTGCGCAGAGGTTGGAATCAACAGGCACCGTCGGATGAACCGACAGTCCATTTTGTAGATGCGCCGGATGAATTGCAGAGGAGAAGCAGCGAAGTCAGTAGCGTCGGATGAACCGACGGTCCATTGGAAGGGTACCATCGGTCTATCCGATGACCAAGTTTAAACAAGACAGAGACACGTAAAGACTGGAGCAGTAGCACCGGATGAACCGACGGATGGGTAGCGGTTCATCTGACGGTCTTGAAGAAGCTAACAGAGAGGTTTTGGTCGTGGGGTCTTCAGCACCGGATGAACCGACGGTGCGTCGGATGAAGCGTCGGATGAATTGTGTCAACGGTCATGTGCAGTGGAGGGCAACGGCTAGTAGCACCGGATGAACCGACGTCCGGAAAAACATAGCGTCGGATCATCCGATGGTACTACTTTCTGCAGCTTTTAGCCAACGGCTCTTTGGACGCCTTGGGCTATTTATACCCCGTCCACTCACCCATTTGAGGTTGCTGGATTGTGTGGAAGTGCAGAGGAGTGCAATACACCTAGAAGATCATATTCAATCCATCCAAGTGCTAAATTGCTCATCCATAGACTTGCACATGCTTTGTGTGTGTGCTTAGTGCTAGGCTTAGCTTAGAGCTGAGTGAGTGCAAGGTGTGCCAACCTTGTGAGGTGATTCTTGAGTGAATCAAGTTGTACAAGGTGCGCCGGAAGCCTTGGGCCTAAGTGGCTCACTGGCAATCGTCTTCGACCCTCCGGCTTGGTGTAGAGTGGTGAGGACACTTTGTGCGGGGGATGTGGAGACCCCCTTCCTAAGTGGAGAAGCTCCTTAGTGGAGGCGGCATCAAGGTGACCAAGGGAGCTTAGCGAGTGCCTAAGTGGCGAGCCTTTGTGGCAAGTCAAGTGGTGCTCTTGGGAGAGACTTGGTGACCAGGAAGCAATACTCTTGTGTGAGTGCTTCAATAACGTGGACTAGGGGTGGCTTAGTGCCTACCGATACCACAGGATAAATCGCGTGTCAAGAGTTTGCTTCCTCTCATCCCTCTTTACGTTTCCGCATTACTCTCTTGCAATCCTTATTTGCCTTTACTTTCCTAGAGTAGCATCATGCTAGGATTGGCTATAGGTTGCAAAACTTGTTTTGGGATGAGGGTTTCACACTAGATCAACCTTATATTGCACATCTAGATAGATTTGATCTAGTTTACTTTATGCTAAAGTAGTGAAGCCATAGGTTAAGGTTTTAAGTTGCCTAGTTCACCCCCTCACTGTGACAACCCGCCCAGAAAATACCGTACTATCACCTAAACCAATCCACTTTGGTCATTAAGCAATAATAAAGTATCATCCCGTCGTTAGTTGCCGGGTCAAGCCCGGTAAAATCACTTACATAGCAACAAAGGATCGACAATATGCATTAAAACTCACACGAAGGCGAGTCCAGAGTACAACACATAGTTTTAAACCAAATCTGCCCCGAAGGGTTCAATTATTACAAACCGAAGTACTTGACATGATAAATAAGGTTCAGAGTTCGAAAACAGCGGAAATTAACTAAGCGGTGCGATGAGCATCACAGGAGGCCTGCCATGATGCCTTCACTCGTCGTCTTCCACCCACTCCAGCTCCCAGCCGGGTGGTATCTCTCCAGGCCACACATCACTAAAAGCATTACCTGAAATCAACAAAATTATAGCAAGGCTGAGTATACTAATACTCAGCAAGTCTTACCCATCGGGTGACAACTACATCACCAAACTCTAGACATGAGAGGCTTTTTGGCCAGTGGGGTTCTTTTGCTGAAAAGCAACAAAGAGTATGTCCTTACTTTCAATATTTTAGCTCAGATTCTAGTTGATTACTCTTTTCTAAATGAGCAAGCTATTGCAAGCATAAGTTGTGCAAAACAATTAATCAAACATCAATATTGATAAATATTCCATCATAAGGGATATCATGGCCAGTTGGATAATTAGTCTCAGATAACGGTGAGAGGCCGACAACCGATTGATTTATAACCTTGCAAGGTGGACCTAAACACACGGAAGAGTGACCTCACAAAGAGTTCACCAACCAGGCGGTTCCTAAAAATCCTCGGTTCAGGATAAAAGATCACAATCTTTGGTACAAGGCTATCTGGTACGCCTCACACTAATGTCCAGCCTCACACATGCACCACCGGTAGCTAGCCGTGGGACGCATCCCAAGATTAGTGACGGTAAAATCCCTTACCACCTCATTAAGGTACTAGGCTTACCGGTCCCATTCCCGACAAGTGATTAGTACTTTCAAACACTTACCCCACGAAAGCCATTGGACCGGAGCCCAAATCCCATGCTCTTACCACATGAGCAATCCATTTATAAAGATCTTATGATTCCAACATAAGAACTTATTCTCGCGAGTGACGAGCATCACTCGACTTGTACCGGTCCTATAGCATAGCAGCTATCGACCTAGCATACTAGTAAAGGACAAAGGTACCTAGGGATCATGCATCTAGGGTTCCATTTTAACTCCTGAACGTAAATGCACAAACATTCATAGATAGTTGCATAATTTCCAAAAATACTTAGGTTAATGCTCCGGTGCTTGCCTTTGTCAGCAGCGCTAGCCTGGGGCTCCTCGGTGTCCTGGTTCACCTCCACATACTGCAGCTCCGCGTCAATTCCTCCTTCCTCAGCTTCCGGCACGAGTGAGTAGTTACCGTCGGGAAGTTCTACATGGGATGCATATACAAGATTATTGGGTGAAGTGAGAGACTAACTATCACATCCAACTCTTGTTGGCCACATTCATCCACACACAACTTTACACTTTCATAAAGGAAAGGGGTGGTGTTGGTGGTGGTCAACTTCGATTGACTTTGATGGTGACTATGTACACATTTAAGCAAATAAAACAATTTAATTTCACAAAACAGCAAGGGTTGATTTTCAACTCCTAACATGCTCCTCAACATATTAATAAAGTCATTAAGTGAGCAAGGGTGATTTTTCCCAATTAAACCTATTATGAAGCTCATTATGATTGCAAAGCTTTTAACCACAAAATAATTTATAAAAACAGTGGGTGGTGCAATTTAGGCTCTATTTACCTAAACAATGCCACTGATCAAGGATTCTCATATAAATGAGCCATAAAATAATTATACCAAAAATGACATTTCCTAGCTACCAAAAATATGAGAAATGCACATAAAAATAAATAAAGCATTTCTGGAGGCCAACTCACTCCCACATCATCTATGACTCAAAACAAGCCTAGGAATCTAACAAACACATCAAGAGCTATTTTAAAATTTGAACTAGGCATTTAAATGTAAATCTAAGCATAAAACAAGAATAACTACTTCTGATAGAGATAAAATTATGATAAATACAGGAGAGGTGAATCTAGTTATTCCATGATCATAGACAGAAGTTGAGTACAAAAATCTATTTATATTTTGCTACAAAAATCATTAAGGTAGATATAGCATAGATGCAAAATAAATCATAATAAAAGATCTGCTCAATAAATTTGTGCAAATTTTGGTCCAGAGTCTATAAATGACATTTTTAGCAACATATCCAAAATTCAGCTCCATAGCTTATACAGATTTTGAACTACAGCAAATGTGTGTCAAACTGAGTTTGAATTTTAATTCAAAATCTAGCAGTCAAAAGTATAGTCATGCTTTGTAGAAGTAGCAGACCTAATCACAATGAAACCAACAAAATTGGTTTTACATTTTTCTGATTTCTCTATGAGTTTCTATGATTTTTCTAAGGTGCTGGACCTAGTTGCAAAGAAACTAAGATAAAGATCATTACAATCTAGTCCCTGATTCACAGATATGCCCTCGGGATTTCACACCCGTGCCCTCGGCGGCGGGGGAAGCTCGCCGGCGGCGAACGGCGGCCGGGGCTGGCAAACAAATGGCACCGGGCTCCGATTGGACTCACCACGTCTCGATTGGTGGTGGCGGCGTGGCCGGAGGTGGCTCCGGCGAGCGGCGGCGGCGAGGTCGCGGCGGCGCGCCCGCGGCCACCCGAATTCCGGCGAGGAGAGGCTCGGCTCAGGTCAACAAGCGGCTCGGGAGGCGCAGGGGGATCCTAAGGAAGAGCTTGGAGGGGTCGGCCGGCGACGGGAGCTAGTGGAAGGGCATGCTCACCGCGGCGGCGGCAATGGCGGTCGGGCGGATGCGTGCACGCGCGCGGGAGGAGAAGGGAGCGGCTTTTATAGGCGCGGACGAGTTCGTGGGGACGTGTGTGCTTCGCCTTGAAGGAAGGAAGGAAAGGGGAGAGAGAGCAGGCGCGGCAAGAGCCTGCATCGCGGGTTACCGGCGGGCGGCGCGGCGGGGGCCCGGCCAGGGCACTGGCGAGCTTGCCACGCGCGGAGGAGCGTGTCCCCAGGAGGATTTGCTCGGGCGGCGCGCGTGGGGTGATGATGGCGTGCCTCGGGAGGCCGCGGCTCGGCAGGGGGGGGGTCCGGACGCCGAGGCCCGGCGGGGCGTACACCGGCTGTCGCGTGGCGTGCGCGTGCGCGGCGCGCGGCGCGGTCCAGAGCGCCGGCTCAGTTCAACATTTCATTTGCCCGACTTTGACTAGTTCAAACTCCATTTTTTGAATGCAACTTTAAAATCGCCAAAAAGCAAAGTTGTAGAGGGGCTATAGGAGAGTAATTTTTGTACAGGCCGACCTATGTTTTGAGCAATAGTTTGAGCATGAACTGCAGGCAAAGTTGCTGTCTTTCATGGCGCCAGTGAATAGTAAAACTGAGTTTGACTTGGATTTTTGAGCCATTTCCTTTCCAAATTTGAAATGCCACTCTGAAGATGAAATGTGTCCCATGAAATTTTGCACAACTTTTATATTGGCTGATTTTTGAGTGTGTAAATAAAATTTGGAGAACGTGGCAAAAGTTCCCGGACAAGGTGTGGACACTAAGGGGTTTGACTCTGTTGACTAGGGTTCTGACCATGCCAAGGTGTGTTGACTTGCTTAAGATGGTCATGGGTGATTGTTGGCTAGGTTTTCGAGGTGATGATCCAGGTTGACCAAGGTTTGACCAAAGTCAACACGTTTGACTAAGTCATTAGCACTAATACCGCTAGTAAATAGCATAAATTTAAAGTACATTAGTTTGGAAAACAATTAAAGGCTCACATTTTTGTTAAAATATAAATACTCTAATAAAGGTGGGATGTTACACCAGCAAGGATAGTAGATATGGTGACCGGTGAGTGGAAGAAGACCAAATAGCTTAGTTATAAACTCTAATTTGCCAGCCCTGCCAAACTTTGTAATTGGGTTTTAAAAAACCATTGGAGGCACCATTAAGAATGACATAATAATGTCTTAGAGATACCAGTTGAGTCAACTGTGGAGACGGAGTACACAGTTGAATTTGGTCTTGAAATTTGTAGGTATGTACCCGAAATATTTTAATATGTACATCCTGTCTTGAAATCTGCCGGCCCATTGGGTAGGCAGCGTACCATTTTCACACCAATGTGAAATGCACCGGTGTAAGAGTACCAGCAATAAGGATTAATGATGTACGACCTCTATAGTCACAGATAAGTGACGTTTTAGTCATCAATTCGTAAAGTCACATACATACTTGATTAGTAGTTTTTGCTACTGTTGACACCTTTCAAGGTCAACAAGCAAGAGCACTAGAGCGTGCGGGTCGCGAACGGAACGAAAAGCAAAGATACCGCCGGCACCGGTCAGACCGGTCAGGCGCACCGGTCAGACCGGTGTCCTAGGGTTTGCCTAATTCGAGTGTTCAGGAGGGTAGCTACCACGCTTACGTGATGGAGGACGGCTAGGTTTACGAGCAAACCAGCAAAGAGATAACCAACGCACTTACGTGGCGAAAAACGACTAGTTTACGAGCAAACTAGCAAAGACCGTCGAAGCTCTCGCCCGGGAGGGACCCCGTCAAGGTGTGTACGTCGCCGGCGTGCCCTAGGTCGACCAGCAGGCCCTAGGACGTCATCTATGACCGTGGAGATCAAGAGACAAGAAGCATGGAGGTTGGAAAAAGGTGTTGAGAGGATAAAAAGTAGAAGGTAATGATAGATTCGATTGTGTTCCTCTCAATCGGCCGTACCCCTTTATATTTATAGGGTGGGGAGGTCTTGCCCCGCAAGGAATCCTTTTACAACTCGAAATTCGCTCGGACTCCTCAATTCTACTCGGACTCGGGGTCCACCGGTCAGACCGGTCAAGCCCACCGGTCAGACCGGTGTGGCCGTTGCCGGATCGGCTACAGGACGCCCGACCGGTCAGACCGTCGAGGGACACCGGTCTGACCGGTACCGTCAGCCTGATCGGCTCTGTGCCAATTTTGGGTGCGAACAGCTACATAATTAATAGCTAAAAAATATTGCAAATACTAATATATGTAATATGACAAATATACTCTTCTCATTTTCAAAATATCCAAACTCAAAACATAAAATTGATAGAAGATAAAAAAAATGAGATAGTTGGCTTAATACAACCCCAAAATGTCACTCGTATAACAATTTTGGTATAACAAAAGAAGTGCTAGTCCTACATGCATACTTCCTCTGTCCCCCGCAAAGAGTGTCCACTTCATTAAGTTTCATCTTAGTCAAACTGTTTTAGTTTAACCAAGCTTACAATCAAGAGTATCAATATCTATAATACTAAATAGGTTATTATTAAAATGTATTTCATAATGAATCTAATGAAACTTGTAAGACATCAAAAGCATTGATATAATTTTATATAAAGTTGGTCAAATATAAAATGATATGACCTATGATAAAACCAATGGGATACTCTTTACCAGATGGAGGGAGTAACAGGAACTGCTCTTTTACACGTCTCAAGTACCGTTGGAGTATGTTGAGAAGTTTTGCTGGTATATTTTTTAGAAAATGGAAAATATTCCTACCTTTGCGAGTGCACACAACCAAATTTTTACACATTCTCATCTTATAAGCTGATCAAAACTAAAAGGTAGAAGAGTATGCAAACAATAGGAAGGAATCAAAAGAAAAGTATACTATTATTGATTTTCCATCCATTCTTGGCACCTTACTTGCCAAACGAACAAACTCTCTTCTATCCTCACGCTATATTAGGAGCAAAAAGTGAAACCAGTATGCTCCTCTGAAAACAGACTGCATAAAAGAGGTAAATTCATTTTTCCAAAAACCACTTAGTTACAAGTACACTAAATTGCCACATAAAAGCTGCAGCTCCAGCAAAAATCAAGTTTTTATCATGCTTTGCTATGCATGTTAACAAATATCCAAGCATATGCCTTACTGATTTTGGTGGGGTTAAACCCAGTAGCTTAAGGTTATATGCCAAGCATTATTATTTATCTCCAACTAAACCTCTTCTAAAAGAGATATTCCGTGGCGTTTGACTCATAATATTTGCCACAACATTGTGAGGATAGTTGACTATCTTTCAGTGATTTCGAGCCAACCCAAGTGTCCTCCTAAAATATGGTTTCTGAGCCATCTTTAATCTCGAGAGTCCCACAACCAATAAAATTTTCCTTCACCTTTAAGAAACCTTTCCAAAACTGATAATATAACTAAAGATCAATGGAATAGACAATAATGAAGTAATCTGTAAATGTTTTACTCGAAATGATGGAAAAAACTCAAGAGCATTATTAGGCTATATTTATTTAGTTTCGCGAACTTTTATAATGAAGAAATGCTGAGCTCCAATGCAGTATATATATCTTATGGTATAAGTTGTGTGGGTACAATAGAGTGGATTGCATCGTTTTCCTTACTAGCTTCGACTTTTGCTTGATCTGGCGTTGTATAGGCCATGAAACTCTATAATGTTACTGGAAAGCAATATCTTGTGGTCCCAACAATTGAAATGAACAATAATGCCTCATCCATGCATGCAGCATGTGTATAAGTGGGAGAAATAATAAGATTTCGTCCCTGACCAAATCTCACAAGTACAAGTTGAATAATCTGGTTCCGTAGAATGTACACTATAGGAATGTACTCCCCCGTCCCAAAAATTATGTACGTACGTCCCCCGTCCCCCCAAAAAAGTACAAGTTCAAAATTATACATACGTTGTTTTGGCATTTTGGATTCCGAACCTTTACTGCATGTATTTGAATATCTAAGTGCATGGGAAAAATTATGAAAACTGAAATGACAAAACGACGTGTAATTTTGAATGGATGGAGTATATTTTATTATTTTTGAAAGTTAAACAAAATGACCAATGATTATGCAATAACATATAGACGACAAAGTATATGCCTATATATATGGACACACGCTGTTCACATGCCGAGCGCCTGAGCCCCGCACCAGTGCACACAATATGATGAGCTTCACTACACGCCGGAGCAAGCCCGAGCTTGTGGCGCCATCACGATCGACGCCCCACGAGACGAAGCTCCTGTCTGACCTGGACAATCTCCGCAACCATCATGAGTACACCGCAATCGCCGGCTTCTTCCGTAACGCCGGTCGCATGCCTAAGGGCACGGCGAAGGCCATCAGGGCGGCGCTCGCCGAGGCCCTGGTGTACTACTACCCGGTGGCTGGCCGCCTCCGGGAGCTTCCCGGCGGCAAGCTGGCTGTGGAGTGCACGCAGGAAGGCGTGGTGTTCGTCTCGGCGGAGGCCGACGTGGAGCTCCAGGCGCTCAAGCCACTCGTGCTGCCGTTCCCACGCGACGGTGAGCTCGTCTGCGATAACGTGGGCGATCTTGGCGTCGTCCTTGGCAAGCCCTTGTTCTTCATGCAGGCACGATTTCTTTTGTTTCTATAATTTAATTTCCTTTAATTACTTCTATACGTCTTACGCAACGTGCATGTGTATCGATTTCGTAAACAGATTTTGATACACAAAACAGCAAGATCAATCTAATAAGATACATACATAGTATATGTTTGTAGGTGACACAATTCAAATGCGGTGGATTCGCTCTTGGTCTGCACATCATGCACTGCATCGCCGACGCCTTCGGTTGGATCCAGTTCATGAAAGCCGTCGCCGATCTTGCCCGCGGCGAGCCGGCGCCGCTCGTCCTGCCAGTGTGGCAGCGGGAACTCCTGACGGCGCGAAGCCCTCCGAGCATCGCCGACGCCTACCAGCTGGCGTTCAAGCCGCTAGTGGAAGGCACAGGCGTCCACGACGCGCTCCAGTCCACACCGGTCGACACCATGGCGTGCCGCTGCTTCATCTTCGGCCGCCGGGAGATCGCCGCCCTGCGGAGCCACGTCGTCCCGGAGAACCTCCGGCAGCGTTGCACGGACTTCGACGTGCTAGCCGCCGTGACGTGGCTGTGCCGCACGGCGGTGCTGGGCTACGAGCCGAGCCAGAAGGTGTACCTCTACTTCCCTTCCAGCGCGCACGGCGGCCGGAGGAAGGAATTCCTCCGCGTACCGAGAGGGTACTACGGCAACGCCCTGCTCTACAGGATCGTGGGGGTCGCCGCCGGCGAGCTACGCGCTGGAGGGCTCCGGCGCGCGGCCGAGATCGTGTGCGAGGGCAGGGGTGGCATCACGCCGGAGTACGCGAGGTCCACGGTGGATCTGGTGGCGTCGCTGCGTGGCAGACCGCTGACGTTCAACGGAGTGTTCGTCGTGTCGGATGTCACGGAGATCGTTGGAGACGGGCTGGATTTTGGGTTCGGTGAGTGGGTTGGCGGTGGGGTGGTCGGGCCCAAGCTTGCTAGTTTCCACACGAGGTGCAAGGACGCTGACGGCGAGGAGTCTGTCGTGGTATCCATGGTGTTGCCGGAACTGGCCATGGATAAGTTTCAGGAGGAGCTGGCTGTGTGGCTCAATGGAGATGGGGGGAACGAAACAAGGTTTCCACGCTCAGCCTTGTAGACTATAGTCTCAGGGAGATAATAAATTAATAATGATCTACTGTATGGATGCGGTCTTATTGTAGAATTGTATTTTCTTTCTAAACAATTATAATTGTGCTGTAATAAATTGTAACCGTGTGTAATTAAAACAGTTACTGTACTGTTGTTGTGTTGTACTGATACTTTTTTTTGAACGGATGTTTTCATTCCATTAAACCAAAGACTCGGTGACATCACTGGTCACAAGGTCCTCGAGGCCAGGAGGCGTTCCGTCCCAACGAAGGACAGAATTTTGAGGACACTTAGAGCATCTCCAGCAGTTTGCCAAAACAAGTTGTCATCTTTGATTTTTAGTAAAAATATTAAAAATACTCCAACAGATTGACAAAAGACTTGATAATTTTTGGCTACTTGAGAAAAATCAGCCTCCAGTGCGTAAATATACACGCGTGACACGTGCTTGACATCGTCGTTTGTAGACAGGTGAGAGGGTGAAAAAAGAAATAGATAATAGAGAAGAGTTCCTGATATAAGTTTTCAAGAGGTGGAAGGCGATAAACATAATTTTGTTTCTCTCTCAGGTTCCTGATATAAGTTAGATCTGGGTTTGCCAAGTGAATTATGATAAACTGTTGGAGATGAGCTCTTTTTTTACTTGGAATATCTTTTTAGAAGTTGACAAAATATAAGATTTGCTAAGTAAAATTTGACAAATTCTTGGAGATGCTCTTACACCCTTGCGCCACAAGCGCGTGCGCTACACGATTACAGACTCTTGGACAAAATGAAATAGTAGGAAAAGAAAACATCAGGTTCATGAGGTTTTTGATCTCAAATTAAAAGTCATTCCTCCCGTTGGAGCTAATTCATAGCTGTTGTTGTGTGTACTTATACTAAGAAAGACTGAAACGAAGAACCAGGATCTGTTCACCTTAGACAGTTGGTATTTTGCAAAATTGTTTTCGGAGCTAACTCATAGCTTGATGGAGGTCATTTTCAGAGCAACGTGCTGAATAAGGAAGTCCCTTCTGTCTAAAGAAGAGGAGAGAAACATTCTGAAGGAAGGATGCAAAAGTTTGAAGATCACAAGTTTGGAAATTGGCAGCAAGGCGGGATGGAATGTGTTGAGGCGTCTCCAGTTCTAGTTTTTTATTGCTTTGTCTGTCTGCTTTGGTTAGACCCTTAGGGGTGTTGTTCTTGCCTGTTGCATCAGGCATCTTTGCTTTTCCTGAGCTTGGTGCGGTTAGCGGTTGCAGCGTGAGTTGTTGTGGGGTACTTGATTTTCATCGGTTGTAAGCTATCAAACTTTGGTTGCTGAGACCAGAATTAATCTATTTTCTAAAGAATTGTTTGATGGAATATAAGCAATCCAGTCAACCTAATTGTAGGTCCATTTGTTTTTTTCAGTGCATAATTTCTAATATGCATTTAGATACAGATATGTCTAGATATACTATAATATCTATGAATCTAGAAAAACTAAAACGTACTTATTGTTTGATTCATTGATATCCACTTTTTTTTTAAAAAAAACAGAGAAAATAGCTTACATAACCGGATTCCCCTACTTTGCATCAAACAATGTGGGTTTTACTGACGTGTGTATTGAACGAACTTGCGACGACTAGGGATAGCTATAATAGGTTTTATATAAGGTAAAGCTATAATAGGTCTTTATATATGTATATAGTTAAGGTCCATGGTAGGAACAATGAAATTACCACTTGACCTTGCTACTTGAGGATGAAGAAATTGATTTAGAAAAGACTGAGATATATATATGATCACATCCACAAGTTTTGCTTTATTTGACTGGCAGATAAATAAAGCCTTCCCATGTTTAATTTGTTTTCTTCTAAAAAAAAACTAATATGTGTCCGCCTCTTGCTTCAGCAAAAGCGCTAATAACTCCTTTTGGAACCTCTCCATGACTCCCTCCGGCAATAGCATCGACGCAACGACCAACTCGCCACCATCCGAGTTCCGGCACGTCCCGTTGAAGCTCACGTTCGACGACGGCATGGTGACACCGCCGCCGATCCGCCCGGCCCATCCGAAGTCGACCTCGTCTTCGCCGAGCCGCGTCCAGTCCGACACCATGTACGCCGCCTCGTCGTACACCACCGGCGGCTGATCATCCCCGCCGCCTCCGCGCCCGTACTGCCCACGCATCGACGCCATGAAATCTGCAGTGGACCTCACGTGCTCGTCGCTCGTGTCCTTCTTGGCGTCGCGGATGAGCGCCACCGCGTGGCTGAGCGGCCTGCGGCGCAGCTCGCCGGCGGCGGCGTCCACGACGTGGCAGACGAGGGCGTTGCCGTAGTACCCTCGCGGGATGTGCTTCCACCTCCGCCGCACGTTCGCGGTGAAGGCGAGGACGGCGCGGTGGTCGTCGTCGAAGCCCCACGCCGACGCCCGGCACCGCCAGATCGCCGCCGTTAGGAGCTCGAATCGGGTGCACGACGCTCCGAGATCCCCTGGGACGTGGCTTCGAAGAGCTGACACCTCCGCCGGGCCGAAGGAGAAGTACCGGCAAACCATGCTCGGCGGCGTCTCACCAACAGTAGGGTTCTTGAGAAGCGACATCAATTTTCGTTGCACGTAGGCGGTGTTGGGCGGCTCACGGGCCATCAGCAGATGCCTTTCCCACACGGGCAGCGCCGTTGGGGCGCTCTGGCCGCGTGCCATGTCAGCTATGGCCTTGAGGAACTGGATCATGCCGAAGCCATCGGCGATGCAGTGGCTAATCCGGAGACCAATGGCAAATCCTCCACCTAAGAATCGTGTCACCTGCCATGGCATGCATGTGCAAATTCCGGAGAGTTTGTAGACAATTTCAAATTATAACAACTTTTAATTAAGCAGCTGTAGCCTGTAGGTAATTAAGGTAATAAGGTACCTGGATGGCAACGATCGGTTTGCCCACGACGACCTGAATGTCGCCGGCGTCGGGCAGCAGCTCCTCAAAGCACGGGTACGGCGGCAGGAGCGGTGTGCCAAGATCCTCCAGCCGCACGGCAGCGTCGGCCTCCACAAACGACACCCCCTCCCCGGTGCAGTCCACCACCAGCTTACCATTCGCCGTCTCCCTCATCCGGCCGGCGACGGGGTAGTAGTACACCAGGGCCTTCGCCAGCGCAGCCTTGACGGCCACCGCTGGGTCCTCCTCTGGCTGCCCATGGCCATCTGTTGGGTGGCACCGGAAGAACTCAACAAAGGGGATGTAGACACGGTGACCATAGTGGTCGTCCATGTCCGACAGGGTCTTCGTCTCGCTTGGTGTCAGCCGTGCCGGCTTCACCAGCTCAGGATCGCTCCGATGTGCAGTGAAGGTCGCCATGGCTTGTATGTATTAGATGCGATGATGTAAGATTTGGACGATGGTGTTGCTCCCTGCTTAGTAGGAGCAATGAATGGAGCACATACATATAGAGAATGGAAAACATGCAAAATAAAACATTGCCCTCGACTAGTTTTTTATTCTTGGAACAAGTCCATTTTTTACCATCGAATTATTCGCAAAGTTTGGTTTTACCATCGAACTTCAAAACGGGGTATCTTCGACCATCCAAGTATCAAAACCGACCACTTTTGGCCATCCGGCGGTTTTGCAGGGTGGTTTTGCAGATGCGGACGCCATGTCACCGTGCTGAGTCAGATGGGGCCCACATGTCACGGTCACGATTTTATCTCTTCTCTCTCCTTTTTCTTTTTTCTCTCTTCTTCGCCGTGTCGACGATGTCGCTGGCGCCAGCTCCGCAGAAGAAGCCCGATGGCCATGTGGAACTCGCGAGACAGGGAGGAGGCGCCCCGCAGCGGCCACAGACCTGGGAAGGAGCCAACGGCGGCGACCCCCATGGGGCTGGATGATGGCGGCGGCTCGGCACGGCCGACCAAGCACAGCTGCTCCCCCGCTCAAATCTGTCAGCCCGAGCCGCCTCCGCCCAATCCTCTCTCAACTACAACTCCACCTCCCAAGCTTGCTCCCCGACCACTTCAAGCCAATCACCAGTAGCCCCGTCACTGGGAATCGTGGGTTTGCCACCCGCCATGGCCGCCACCGCCCTGAGCTCATGCGTCAGCCAAATCCATCGAGCTCCGCCCACAGCCCACCTCCCTCCAATTCCTTGTGCATGAACCTCCACCATCCCCTCCTCTACCCATGGAAGCTCACCTTATCGTCGGCAAAGGCCACCACGGTCGGAGATTGAAGATCCCCGAGCCGCCTCTGCAGCTCCTCCTCCTCAGCCTCCACGGCCGGAGATTGAAGATCCCCGGAGTTTGCGTCGGCCACACGCCAATTGACCAAGGGAGGGGCACCCCAGCCGCCTCCTTCACACACCAGCCGGCCCAGGGAGGGGTGTCCCAGCCTCCACACGCGATGCATCATGCGCACGAGCAGGGGCCACCGCCCCTACCTCGAACGGACACCCCGCATCTCTGAGCTAGCGTCGGAGCCGTGTCTCCCCACGCTGGGGCCACCCCGTCCGCCGGGGTCGCGCCCTCTGCGTGTCACCGCCATGGAGGGGCCTCCCCTCAAGTTTCCGCCGCACGCCGGCGTGCCGCTGCCATGAACAGGTCTGGAAGAATTAAAGGAAGGCCTGACCCTGACATGTGGGTCCATCTGACTTAGCACGGTGACATGGTGTCCACGTCAGCAAAACCGCCCTGCAAAACCCCTGGATGGCCAAAAGTAAATGGTTTCGATAGTTAGATGGTCGAAAATACCCGGTTTTAAAACCAAACTTTGTCAATAGTTTGATGGTCAAAAATGGACTTGTTCCTTTATTCTTTATATATGCAGCTTTTCCAAAATAATATTTATATCTTGAGTAAATTACGTCCACCATACAATAATTTGTCAAGTGAGTGCAGATTGGTCCCACAACTTGTAGTATGTTCATTCTACTGCAATAACTTATCAGGTGGGTGCAGATTGGTCCAACAAGTTGTAAAGTGCTCAATTTATTACAAATTTATTACCAATTCGCACCCACCTAACAAGTTATTGTACTAGATTGAGCATATCACAAGTTATTAGACTAATCTGCACCCACCTGACAAGTTGTTGTATGATGAGCGCAATTCACTCTTATATCTTTTGGTTATAGATAGATACATTTTTCTGTCGGAAACAACAAAGTACAAAATTTACTAGAACTTTGTTGAAGACTTTTTTTTTATCATATTAGATTTTGCAGCGGAACACAACCAGAATAGCAAGAAAAAGTTGCCCCGTGATCAGTATTCATACTATATATGTATGTAAAAACCGAAAATGAGATGATAAATTGATTTATATTATTCATCCCCGACTTGCCGGATAGATATACACACACAGTGACACAACTAGTAGCATTATTCCCAACAATGTACTCCCTCCGTTCCAAAGTATAAGTCGTTTCGATCTTTTATATATATATATACATTTTAATATGTATCTAGATATAATGTATCTAGTCTATATATCTAGGTGCGTCACAAAAAATCATATATACCAAGAGAAGTCAATATGGCCTACAATTTGAAACAAAGGGAGATGCGAGCATCCTTGCAAAACCATTCATTAGATTTCTTTAGCTTTGAAAAACTGATCTAGTACATTTTGGTGGAAGAAAAAAGTTGTGTTTTTCAACAAAGACCAGTACATTGCTGTACAAAGAGGACATATACATTTTGCACGCAAAACTTGTCGTTGTTCACGTGGCCTGGGCATGCAAATGTGATTGCTTTTTCTCAATAAGGGATATTAATTCCTCATTCCGTATGACGGAATGTTTTTGCTCTAGACCTCATATATAGGTTCTTATGAATTCTTCTTGAAAATAAAGTGTATATATATGATTATTTTGGTACTTGGATAGTACCGAAAGGTACTGGGTAGGACTGGTATTAATGTTTTTCCATCAGCTAATTTAACAACTAAACCGGTACTTCCACCGTTAGATTTTATCAGAAGGATGACTCACATCAATTATTACAAGCATATATCTTAAAATTTCCTAATAATAATAACACATATTTGTATGTACACATCTTTGAATTGTTTTTGCCAGTATGTTAAGTAGGAAGTTATTGCATTTCGTACAACAATCGGTAGATCCAAAATGTTGTGGTTATATACAATATGTGAGGGATTAAACAACAACTTTGCGTCTATTCAAATATGTCGTGATTACAGGTATACTGAATATGAAATACGTAAAAATTAATTTATATCGTTCCTTCTTATATAATAGCCCATGCAGTATTGTGTTGTTAGAATATAAAAAAATAGAGAGAACAAAGACACACTATGTGCCTCGTATTTATACATGAAGGAGCATGAGTTGACCAACAAATTAAAATGAATTGTAGTAACCTTGTTTCCTCCAAATCTTAATATAACCCTATAGCAGCTTAAAAATACAAATATTTTTCTTGGTTGGACATTTGCATGTTTTTACTTCAGTGCTTTGAGAAAACATTTCTGAAAATAAACATGCCTCGGCCCCTAAAACATCTTTTTTTGTTATTTTCAGTGCCATACAGAACATCACACACCTAAACAAACTTATAAGACTAAAGTTAACTTTTTTTTATTATATGGTTTTCACATTTGCATGCTTATTATTCCCAGTGCCTCCAAAATATTTTTATCAGGTCATACAACCACACCGATACGTTGGAATTTATATGGCTAAGAGTTCCATTTCACTTGTTACAATCCCACCACCATATAACCTTTTGGTTTTTCTTAGGGTAAATATTCAGGGGAGCTATATGAACTCATGATAACATGCACTACCTGTACATGATGCTATGATAAAAGTTCTGATTTGTCTAAATAACTAATACATTTAGTTGAATGAATCCATGTTTCAATGGGAAAGTTAGATTAAGCTGAACTAATAAAGGATGCACACGGCAAATACTTTGCCGTGTACCACACAACGAAAGTTCGCACGACATCCTGGTGCACGACATCATCTTTGGTTAGAATAGCATTTTGATGCACCAGGCACATAATAATTTTAATTTTCAGTGGTATTTTGATTACCCGGATCTTTATAGAATTCTCAATGTCATTACTGCATAGATGAGAATACATGAATTTGATAGAGAATGACTTTCTATTATTTTTCCAGCGCGCCACCGAGGTCTGTCTTTCTCAGTCAACAGAGGGCACTGAGTTAGTAAATAATCCCTCATATGTCGTAGCTGATTTTGGGCTCTTTCATTTAACCATCTTCTAAGGTTAAGCCTCCACCTTCTGGTGGCCATCCTCTCTACACACTCTCTTTATATACACACACCACTGCATCATCCCCGATACACCACGATCTTATTGTCCACAGCGTGAGCATTTTCCTATAAAAAAAAAACAGCGTGAGAATGGAGACCTTCGAGACACGCCGGAGCAAGCCCGAGCTCGTTACGCCATCACGTTCGACGCCCCACGAGACCAAGCACCTCTCCGACCTGGACGACCTCCGCAACCACCACGAGTACACCCCCGTCGTTAGCTTCTTCCGTAGCGCCGGCCTCATGCCGGAGGACACGGCGAAGGCTACTCGGGCGGCGCTCGCCGAGGCCCTCGTGCACTACTACCCGTTGGCCGGACGGCTGCGGGAGATTCCCGGCGGCAAGCTGGTGGTGGAGTGCACGGAGGAAGGGGTGGTGTTCGTGGAAGCGGAGGCGGATGTGCGTCTGGCAGACCTCGGCGAGCCTCTCGTGCCACCGTTCCCATGTGTCGGTGAGCTCCTCTGCAGCAACGTTGGAGATCCTAGAGTTGTTCTGGGCAAGCCACTGTTCTTTATGCAGGTAACAAAATTTTCCTTTTTCGGTCTTTCTTTTTTTTTGCCGTTTTAAGGTCAATTTTATGGATGACAGTTGACAGTAGTGACAGTATTAAGGTTCCAATCTGGGTACATTCATAAATTTTACTAATTTGAGTTGCTGTGACTTGAACTTATGTGCAGGTGACACGGTTCGGATGTGGAGGTTTTGCTATCGGCCTCCACATGACCCGTTGCATTGCCGACGGCTTTGGCTGGAACCAATTCATCGGAGCCATCGCTGATCTCGCGCGCGGTGAGACAGTCCCGCGCACTCTCCCCGTGTGGCGACGTGAGCTCCTGACGGCACGTGTCCCGGCAAACATCGCCTGTGCCAGGCCGGCCTTGAAGCCGCTTGTGGAGGGATCAGGCATTGACGACGTCCTGTACTCGACGCCGTTCGAAACCTTGGTCCACCGCTTCTTCCACTTCGGGCCGGGAGAGATCGCCAGGCTGCGGAGCCACGTCCCCGCGCAGCTCCGCCGTAGCTGCACGGACTTCGAGGTGCTCACCGCCGTCACCTGGCGGTGCCGCACCGCGGCGCTGGGCTACGAGCCAAGTCGGAACGTGTACGTCTGCTTCCCTAGCAACGCCCGCGGCGGCAGCGGCGGCAGCGACCTCCTGCACGTCCCGGAAGGCTACTACGGCAACGCCGACCTCTACTGCGTTCTGGAGGTGCCCGTCGGCACGTTATGCGGCGGCAAGCTCGGGGGAACAATCGAGCTCGTGTGTGGGGGCAAGAGGAGCCTTCTCACGCTGGAGTACGCGAGGTCAATGGTGGATTTGGTGGCGTCGGTGCGCGGGCGCCGGCTGGTGTTCAATGGGGTGTACGTCGTGTCCGATGTGATCCACCTTGGCGGGGATGGGTTGGACTTCGGGTGGGGTGAGTGGGTCGGCGGCGGCGTGGTGGCGCCGACGGTGGCTACTTTCCACATGAGGTGCAAGAATGCTGATGGTGAGGAAGGCGTCACTGTGTCGATGGTTTTGCCGGGTGCGATGATGGAGAGGTTCCAAGAGGAGCTCGCCGTGTGGTTGAAGAGAGATGAGGAGGAGGTTCCCCACCCTCAGTCTTGACTCTTGAGCAGTGTGGATTTTAATTTATTGCCAGGAATAAGTCACAGGTCACAGGCTTGTTATGTGTGTCTAAACTCCAGAGTCCTACCCCTTAGTCTGTCATGAACTCATGATCTTATTGTACTCCAATATAAGCATATACGGAGTATGAGACAATTCCCGATTGCATATTGTACGTATACGTACAATGGCACTAAATTTGTGGCTTAACTAGGAAATGCTTCCACACCAACTATTGCCCATTATGTTTGTACCATGTGCTACGGGGTTGTAATTAAAGTAGGGGAAAAGGATGCAAAATAATACAACGACAATGATGCACTGGTGAGAATATATGGCAAACATATGATTCCATCATGAAGTGGGAGAATTGTCAACTTTGAAATACTAAAACAATCTTATCACACTACTAAAAACGGTTTCTAGGGGTGGTGAAAACAGCATTTGCAAAGGCGGATACCTCACCGACTTCTACCTTTCGCGGCTACAAATAGCTATTTTGCAGGAGCGGGTAAGGCGCTCGTCCTTGCAAACTATCTCCAGAGACAAGAATGTTGGGGTGGTTTGAAACTGGAAACCCCGTTTGCAGGTGTGGGTGACCCACTCCCGCAAATGGCATTTGCAAAGTAGTTGCAAGAGCGGGCCACCCTATAACCTGCACCTAGCGATGGGACCATACCACCATTGTCGCCGCGTTGCGCTGCCAGACCCCGCGCTCTCGCAGGTCATAGGCATGTAGGCGTCGAGCGTCGCGAGCACCACCATGCACTGCCCGAGGGGGAGGGCGCGTTGTGCCGCCCGCCCCATGCCACGTCAAGCCGGTGCCCCTCCTGACCACTGGGCTCCCGCACCACTAGACCGTTGGGGGCCGCCACGCTGGAGTTCCCTGTCAACGCCAGGGTCATGGACGAGGGGGGCGCGCGGTGTCAGCCTCATCGCGTCGTGCCGCTCGCCGCAAGGGCTGGGGAAGAGGGCCTGCTCTCCACCAAGCATGTTCACTAGGGCCAAAGGGGCACTCCGGCCGGCCTACACCCTAGAGAGAGATGAGGGGGTTGAGTTGTCGGGCATACACCCCGGGTATCCATACATGGAAGGATGAAGACACACTCCTACTAGAATTCCCCTGTAATCCTAGCTACTAGGGCTCGTACCGTGTAATCCTATCCGAACTACTATCTTGTAACCGACTAGGCACCCGCCCCTAGACTATATAAAGGAGGGCCGGGTACCTAAGAGGAAATCAACCAACAACCCAACACTCAAGCGTAGGGCGCCACATATGATACTCCAAACAGGACGTAGGGTCCGCTACTCTGGCGGTTCGATCCTGTATAAATCTATGTCTCGTGTCCTGCCTTTACCTTCGAGTTCCAAGTCTGGCAATCCCCACCACAATCATCTACCTCGGGTACCCCTTGGTAGGTTTGCCGGTCTAAAACACCGACATGAGTGAATAAGGATGTGAGCCCCACTAGTTGGATGTTTGTTGAAAAATAGTTGGTTGGGTACGGTTGAAGTCTTTGCCATAAAAAAGACAATAATACGACCGAAGGCGATGAGAGAACTTCTGCCATATGGCCATTGTAGTGGGGTTAGGCTTTGGCAAAGTTGATTGACTTTTCTAGGTACATAACTTTTATTACGCACTTAGATACATATTATGTCTACATACATTTCAAAAATTATATATGCATCTAGACAAATCGAAATGAATAGTGATTTAGGATGGAGGGAGTGGGAGTGAATTGTGGTGAAGTTAGTGTGATGGATTACATGAGAAATGGAGTTGAACCACAGTGGAATTGTGGCAAATGCTGGTGGAGAAATGGGGTTTTCTCGTGATGTTGGAAGGTAGATGCAATTAATCTTTGATAGATTCAAACTTTGCTAGATGAGGACATGCATGATGGGTGATGGTGGGGATTTAAAGGTCCCTTTGTTGGGTATACATCTCGGGTACTTGCAAGGAAGGAAGAATGCGGATTCCTACTAGAGTTCCCTTGTATTCCTATTATGACTCATACCATGTAATCCTAATACTAGGACTCCTACCTTATAACCGACTAGGAACCCGCCCCCTAGACTATAAAGGAGGGCCGGGTCACCTAGATCGGCAAACACAATCCCTCCATGGACAACACCCAAGCGCAGGGCGCAATATACACACTCCAAACATGACATAGGGTATTAGGCTACTCTGGCGGTCCAAACTTGTATAAATATGTGTCTCGTGTCCTCGCTTTAACCTTAGGGTTCCAGGTGTCATGATCCCCCACCGCACAAATCACTAACTCGGGTACCCTCTTGGTAGGCTGCCGAACATAAAAAGCCGACATCTAGCGCGCTAGGTAGGAGATGATCGTCGAGATCATCAAGCAAATTCGAAGGACCTACTCGTCAAGATCAATCTACTGAATGCGTCAACATTGGTGTTCAATTCCACCTATCGGTGACATGGCAGGCAATCCAAGGCAAGTTCAAATTTGTTCTCGCCGAGTTTCAATTGAAGGATGAAGCGGATAAAGACTCCTGCAGTTGACATCACTGAAAAAGCCCCACAGATGATCGTCGCTGCTGCATCAGTTCCCCGGAACAAAAAGATATCTTTTTCCGTCTCCATCTTCTACTCGAAGTCACTTGACCACAAAGAAATTACTCCCTATCCCCCTAAGTGTCCGAATCCTATATGGAAGCAAGGGAAGGTTAATTAAAAGGATGTGTCTATACGTCAAATGTTTGAGATTAAGGTTTCTCTCAATCACTTTTTTTCCACCTTTGATCCTAGATCCAAGGGTGCCCTGTGTTTTCAGAAAAAAAGTGATTGAAAATCTTTTCAATGTCAACCACTTTTTGGCAATATAGTACAAATCGGTCTGTTTTGGAATTGTCTCCAGCCCGTTAAGAGAAAAAGCCCGTTAATGTTTTTTAGGCCCTCAGTTGGTTTGCTGGGCCAAATCAAACGCATAGCTTAAAAAAAGCCAAACAGGTGACGAAAATTTCAGCAGGAACAACAGCCCGCCAGAAAATGGATCGGCTAGCCCTATATATGCCCCCAAGTCGACGAAAGTGAAAAAAGAAAAAAAAGGAAGGGTTCAGTTGGTGTGCAAGTGATTCACCAGGTAAAATAGTGTGCTCCATCCTGTCACCATCCCCTTCCAATTTTCCCTCCAAAACCATCGTGGAGTCTCTGTGTGCCCCCATTCTTCCAGAGGGGGATTGTTCCAGTTGTATGGTTTGTTTTTGCTTGATGAGAAAAAGAAATACATAGTATGGTGGTCACTGTTTGATTCAACAAAAAAACATTTGTGACATGTATGGAACATGTAGTAGGATGGGGAAAAGGGGTCATGACCTGGGTAAAACCATAAAAGAAATATGTAACATACCTGTGTAGGATTTTTCATTTCTTGGAGTGTTTTTTTTGAGCGAAAACCGTGGGGCAAAGCCCCCCGACAACAAGCATATATTAAAAAAGGAAAGTTTTTACAACAGAAAAAAGAGAGGCCCAACCAGAAGTTGGGAAAGAAACCTGCCTAAAGAAAAACTAAAAGGGGCTAAAAGGAGCCGACTAAACTACAGCGAATCAAGCCAGATGTTGATAGAATGATGAAGTTCACTCCTGATTCTAATGAAATGATCTCTAACTTCAGTCTTGAAGGAAGCCTTCCACCGAGCAAAGCTAGTGGGATTGTGCTTGAAGATGTAGCCGTTTCTTTCATTCCAGATAGTCCAGGCACCAATCATAAAGGTTTTCATGAAGAAAGGTTGGCTGAACCTCTGCTTGGCCATGTAAATTTTGTGATGAATATTAGCGTCCTCATCCCAAAGGATTCCAATGGCAAACCACCGACTAACCGAAGAAGGACAATCAAAGAACAAATGCTCCATGGTTTCCTCAACTCCATTCTAGCAAAGCACACAAGTGTAGCCCTCCTCTAGGAACTTATTCCTTCTTCTAAGCATGTTCCTAGTGTTTAGCTTATCATTTGAAAGCAGCCAAGCAAATAATTTGATTTTCAGGACACAACTGGACTTCCAAATCGAAATAATGGATTTCTCTGGATGGAGCTCTCTGAAACTGAACTGATAATACTTGCTAGAGGAGTAAAGGCAACTCCCCCAAATGAAAGACCAAGTATCAATATCCTCCTGATGAGGAGTAGGAAGTTCAGCAAAATTGTTTTGCAGAAGGATGAATTCATTATAGGCTGCTCTTGACATGGGAATTCTGAAGTTCTCAAGGAGACTGCCAGATTGCCTCATTTTCCAAAAAGAGATGTTAGGCTCTTTAGCAAACTCAAACAAGTTTGGAAACATAGAGGAAAGAATTTCACCACTTATCAGATCACCCCAGAAACTGATTGTGTCCCCTTTAGCAGGACAACAGAAAGCAATACCCCTGTAAATAATGTTAAGCCTGAGAATGTCCTTCCACTAAAAAGAGCCTTTTCTTTTGCCAGATGAGGAACAATGTTACTATAATACTTCCTCCAGATTAATTTGACCCACTGAACATCAGCTTTTTTATAGAATTTATCTAAGTGTTTCAATAACAGGGCATCATTTTGCACACTTAAATTTATTACCCCCAAACCACCTTTGTCCTTCAGTATTCTGACCAGATCCCAGGCAGCAAGGTTGTAACCTTTACTTCTGAATTCTTTTCCTCTCCATAAGCAATTCTTTCTATGCTTATCAATTATCTCAAGGACAGTAACAGGCAGCTTTAGAGTACACATGAAATAGGTAGGCAGAGAGGAGATAACCGAGTTAACCAACTGCAGCCTACCAGCATGAGAAAGAAATAAAGATGAGGCAGAAAGTCTTCTCTCAATTCTATAGATCAATGGAGCATAATCTTTGACAAGTGGTTTAGTGAGACCCAGGGGGAGACCTAGGTAAGTAAAGGGAAAAGTCCCTACAGAACATCCAAAAGAAGAGGCAAGAGAGCAAGCTTGTTCTTGAGAGATGTTGATGGGCACCAAACATGACTTATGATAATTAACTTTGAGCCCACTAGAAAGGGTAACTTTGTGAAGGATCTCTTTGAGAAGGATGAGCTGCTCTTCATTGGCTTGCATAACCAGAATGGTGTCATCGGCATATTGAACTACGGGGAAAGGAGAATTAAGGTCCTGAGGGAAAGGAGGCTGCAGGCTTCCCGAAACATATTAATGATTTATCACACATTGGATCAAATCAGCAGCAACAGCAAACAACAAAGGGGAAAGGGGATCTCCTTGCCTAACTCCTCTTTTGCACTTAAATTCCTTACCAGCAGTACCATTCAGCAAAACAAAGGAGGTAGCAGAGCCAAAAAGATCAGTGATCCAGAGCAGCCACTTTTCAGGAAACCCTTTAGCCCTCAACATATCCAGCAGCAAAGAGTGTTCAATCAAATCAAAAGCCTTCTCAAAATCTAGCTTTAGAACAACAATCTCTCTTTTGGAGTGGTGACATTGGTGCAGGTATTCAAAAGCCAATCCAAGGCAGTCCTGGATTGTTTTCCCTTTTATAAATCCATATTGATTCTCATGGACAATCTCTAAGATAACATTCTGCAGTCTATTGGCCAGGAGTTTACAGATCAGCTTTGGAGCAGAGTTAACTAAAGAGATAGGCTTGAAATCATTGACAATCTCAGGATTGTCTTTCTTAGGGACAAGGGTAATGAAGGAGTAGTTGATACTCTTGAGATCAGCCTGGTGGTGGTAGAAATCCTCACAAAGCTTGTATATGTCATCTCTGATGATGTGCCAAGCTTTTTTGAAGAAGGTGTTATTGAAGCCATCAGGACCAGGGGCTTTGTCATTGGGGAGATTCAGCACAGTGCTGTCAATTTCTTCTTTGCTGAAGGGAAGACAAAGGTGATCTAGGCTGGGATGGGGTACAATGAGAGCCTGAAGATCAAACTGTAAACTAGTATCCACTGTTGTGCCAAGTCTTTTTTTTTGAACTCTTGGAAAATAGAGCACTTTTTTCTTCATGGTCTGTAACCATTCTACCAGAATCATCCTGAATTTGACTAATAACATTTTTCCTGTACCTTTCAGTAGCCATTGCATGAAAAAATTTAGTGTTTTCATCCCAAAATTGAATAACTCTCTGAGTAAATCTTTGCCTCCAATATTCCCTCTGCATAGCCAACATATTTCTGATATGATCTTTCACTATGGATCTGAATTTAAATTCCTGGGGAAAAAGGCCTCTAATCTCCTCCAACTTATCAAAGAAAGCAATGGTCATATTACAGTTGGCAATGAACTTGGCTAGGTTGGACAGACTCTTGGCCCAAAGCTTCAAAATTCTTCTAAGGAGCTTAAATTTAGCACTAATTATATGAACACACTTGCTAACAGGCACAGGGGCAAGCCAAGCATTGGAGATCTGTTCCATGCAGCTAGGGTGACAAAACCAAAAATTTTCAAATCTAAAAATATTGGCTCTAGCGATATTAGTACCAATTTGGATCTTGCAAGGAAGATGGTCTGAAGTGGTTTTGGCCAAAGGCAAAACCATGGTCATGGGAAACTGAGATGTCCAAGCCACAGAAGAGAAAAACCAGTCAATTTGTTCCAGGAGAGGGGAATCTTGCATATTACTCCAGGTGTAGCTTCTCCCCTTAATGGGCAGTTCAATAAGACCCAGATGACTGATGATATTATTGAAGATCAGACAATCATTGAAATTACCACCAGGTTTATTTCTATTCTCAGCAAACCTGTAGAAATTAAAATCTCCCACAAGCAACCAGAGCTCATCATCATCAATTTCCAAATTATGAAGCCAATTGACAAAAAGATCCCTAGCAGGCTGTCTACATGGACCATACACCACCACTAAGGTCCAGGACAGAAGATTGTGAACAGAGGTGATGGGCAACTTAATGGCAAAGGGTTGTTTCTCAAGAGTGATAGCAGAAAAATAATTGGAAGCCCAACAGACCAAAATTCCACCAGAAGCACCAGAGGAGGGGCAATAGTCAAATTTATCAAATGTTTTTGGGGCAAATTTTCTAATAAAAGCAAGATCAAAGCTTTCTTGGAGTGTTACTGCCTTGGCTACTCTTTGCAGAAAATGCTAGCTAGAAGAAAATTGACATTTATATAGCAGTAAGAAATAATGATACAAATTAGGAAAACATCGCACTGATTTAGAAAATAATGAAGTAGCACAACATCGATTCCTAAAAGGCAAATCTCTCATATTTAGTTTAGTTTAGGCCTAGCCCTCTAGAGGAACAAACAGAAAACCGTTGTGAACCTCTCGCCTTTGTAGCCAATAGGTGCATCGACTTTATGTGAAGGAATCAGAATCTGGAAGACACTAGTTCCAGGCTAACAAAGATACCTGTTTTCACTAGCAGAGTCACTAGAGTCTTCATCGTCAAGCACCTTGTTTTGGAATATTCTGCTCATGAGATTTGTTGGCCACATTATGAATCTCTTGCTCCTTGGAACTTTACCGCACCTTAACCATCCACCAGAATTGAGGCATCAAAAACCTATAAACAACACAGGTTGTAGGTCAATTTTTATAAAGAATTGAAAAATTACAGAAAGCAAAAAAGCTTAATGGTATAAATTCTTTCTAAACTTTAAATACAGTAAAGTGAATGCTCTGTGTCGTACATGCACAAGCAGACAGCATACACAATTAAACTAAATTGAATGCTTGATTTCATATTAAAAATGGAGGCTGAGAAGTCTTACTACATTGTAGCCAAATGACTAATTTATCGCAAAAAATGACTAATTTATCTTTAAAAACAAGGGAATCTAAAGCATCCGAGCTCAATGTTGGAAGAACCTTTAACTAGAAAAACCCTCAAGAACACAAAATCATATTTTGTAACAGTAACTTTGAAATCAAACAAATAAGAACATATGGGTCCTATCAACCAAAAGTACAAAGGTCCTTGCCGTGTAGTATTTATATACAGTAACATATTACCTAAGCTTCCATCATAATGTGCAGGCCAATTATGAAAAAAAATTGAGAACAAAACAATTAAGCAATTATATGAAACAGGCAAACCTAGAAGGAAAACTAGGTTAAAGATCAGATTAATTTGAAAAGCAGCAACATAGAAGTCATGCACATTTTTCCAGGGCAGGAAATGGAAAATAACAAAATTGAATGTTCGTCAACAAAAAAGGTACATTAAATTGACCTATCACCAGCAAATTCTCAATTTTCAATTTCAAGACATACAGAAAAAAAGTCTCAACAACGAAGGGCAAAGTTACAAAGTCATGCCCGAGAAGATTAAAAAAGGTCAAAAGAAAATTAGTTGGTCTTGTTTTCATTTAACTTGCTATGAAAATTACAGGTGGAAAAGATTATGAAGTGAGCATAATTGCTTAGTTGCAACTACTGAGGTTTTTGTCATATTATGCCAAGTGTAATGTGACATCACAAATTCACAATATCACAAAAAAACACTATGAGAATGTACCCCAAGACTCAAAAGGAGCAAATCACATATAGACTCCATGGAAAAACTACAATCAAAGACTTATTTTGCAAAACTAGGAATAATTGTCTAAAACATCACCTTATTGACATACACAATAGTATTTATTCATTAAAGCACCCATATGGTATCACTTTAAAAAATAAGGAATACACAATAGCTGAATGCATATTAACACTTAAACATGTGGAGAGATCCTCCAAAAAATATATATATACTAGCTCATTTATAGTAATGCAAATGCAAAAAAAGTAAAAAAGAATTGTTACCAAACTCTAGCTAGTTACATAAAAAAGTAAACTTAGCTATTGGTCTTAATAAAATTTTGTTGCAAAACTTTTAACTAAAAGATATTAGTTGGTGACAAACAACAGGGAAAATGTGTCATTAGAAACTAGTTAGTTGCAATTAATTGCAAATTGTTATTTATAGATGTCTATAAAAGTATAGTTTATAACATATAAAAATAAAAATTAAGATATTCCCACTATAGGGTGCACCAATAATCAAATGCATCCTATAATCACTAACGGATGATAATGATCAGATAGGAGAAGGGCTAAGGTACTGGTCTAATAAATTTGGCATATACAAATTAAAAAATGCAGTGAAAGAGATGTTCTTCACCTGATGATTCAGAGAGCAGGTTTTCTCTTGCCATTCCTCAACAACTCCTTGGCTGCAACTCAAAAAAAAAAGAACACAATTATGAGGCAAATTAAGATAATTGTGCCATACATTTGTCCCACTTGATAAGATTATCACATTGAGAAAAGAGTACTCAAAAAAAGATCTGCAACTAATGACAAATACTGTATACTAGAATGTTGCATGTTTTCATATAAAGTACATATAAGTTTTTTCAACTAGCAGAAAGGGCAGGTTGTTCCTAGATGAAATTTTTTAAAAGAGTTTCCCATACTTCTCTTATTGTATGAATGTGGATCACGAGAGTCTCCTATGTAATCTCACTGAAAGAAATGAGCACAGATTAATAAGAAAGAATGTAATGTAACAATGGGAGAAAGAAAACTCAAGTTGAACTATTTAGTGCCAAAGCTATACAAATTGCTTGGTCCTAGATTTTGCCAAAAATATTGATATATGATCAACAAACTTAACATGAAAATGTTCAGTTGCAGGTACCATGAAAAGAATGAGTGATAGATAATGGATAGCTGTAAAAGGTGCCACAAAAAATTAATCCAGAACTAGATGACCTGGGGTAATATGGGGAATTAAGTGTTACATCAATATTATTTGGGTTAAGAATTTTGTGTTTCACTATTTCATCCCATCCTTAAAAGGTTTTCATTCTGATGGGCCTAGTAACAGTTGAATTGTCAGCAGAAATCAACATTGCTTTAGAAATTTCAGTATCCTTCAGAGGATGCTAAAAAACCTACCAGCATGTTATGGATAAACTCCATTATACCTAGTCAAACTTACAAATAGGAGAAAGGACAAACAAATTAAAACAAACTTGCATGGTGCAGAATCTGAAAATAAGGATACATAGGCATGCTTGGCGCCTGTGGACATTAACAGGAGTAGCAGGGCCCTCTGCATCATATATATAAGATGGAATTGCAGACTTGTGCGGAAAAGACACTTATAAAAGACCTTGCTTTTTGATACGAGAATGAGTAGAGATTAAAAGCTCTACCATTGTAGGTAATAGACAACTAAAATGATGTAACACAATCACCATTACTATAAATGGCATGCTAGTCAGGTTAAAAGAAAAGAGTATGGCACCGAAACAAATAGGAAAAAAGAAGTTAGTGCTAGAAAATCAGAAAAAATCTGCAGGAAAAAATAATGTAGTGCAGTGTTCATGCACAACATTTCTAAAATTGTAGTGGGCTTTCAGGCAGGTACGAGATCACCACTAGCACAAAAAAAAGGACACTAGTAGACTATGAATCCTCAAACTGAACCTAAACAGACTACAAATCGAATCCAACTAACCCACTGATGATCCCAAATCACAAAAATTGAGTGCATATGACATAAATCGGCTGGGAGACGTTCCCGTGGACACACGTGCACCTATAGAACATATATAGAAAAATAGAGCTACTACTTTCAGAGGAAACATCTTGAGTAGCTAACATTTAGAAATTATCAAGGTAGTTGTACTCTACTATTTACGTGCTAATTTTGACAATGGATGGTTACTAGATACACATGTTTAGACAAAAGATGCACCACTATAAATGCCCTTAAGTTGCCTAGAATAAAGTGATATGGAAACTTATAGAAAAAATAACGAAATTCAGAACAACCAGATTCTGATAAATCTTTTCTTAGAAAATTTGAATTTCAGACACGAGTTTTCAGTATTTTGGTTAACTAAAAAATGATCTATGGTTTTCAGACATGAAAACAATTCTGAATTAATCCTACACATTTTCACTATGATCAGAATCCAAAGACTCTTTGACAAAATAAACACCCCCTGATCTTGAAGTTTTAGCTAGAGCAAAAGCACCTCATGACAACGTACTAAAAAGACAGAAACAAAAAAATAATAAATTTCTACAGGTATCAGCTCATCATAAAAAAGTTTGACTGTTACACATTATTCTAAAAAACTTACACCGATGCATGAAGAAAATGCAGTGGGCTTTTCATGTGATTGATCTCCACTATGTATATTTAATGGAATTTTAACTAATTAATGCTTTGTGGAAAAAAACTTAGATGTTCCAGTTTGAAATAAAACATGCAGATAACAAGCTTCATAGCTATAATGCATTGTTAAAATACAGTACTCGACACGAAGGATAAAAATGTTGAAATAACATAGAAATAATTGATGATGCAATTTTAAGAAATGGGGCTATGATAGTTAGACTTGTGTGGCAGGTACTATATATGGTAAAGCAAAGAAATCCAATTTCCTTCCCATCATCCCCAACTAACACACATGAAAAAAATCTCTAGTCATTAAGACCATTGCACTCTTGTACAAACAAAAAAAATGCCAACATGATGCGCCATAGCAAGCAACCACAATGCTCCAAAGTTGCCCAGATCCGAGTATACAACCAAAAAAAAGACTTATTCAAACAAGATATTGTAACAAATAAAGTCTGAACGAGCATAATCAAATATAGAACACTCATTATGTTTGATGGATTAAATATCCTCACAAGAGTCCAAAACGGAGCACATCACACATAACGACACCCATTCTACATGAACAATTTGCTATAAACACAAGCTTAACCACCACAACATTGAATAATTCATCAAAAAGCATCCATAAAAGCATGGCATCCATTATCTAAAGAAATAGTATGATCTAGCATGATTCCCTAAAAAGCATTCATCAATAACAAAAGAAAATTCATCAATTGCTAGAGCAACTAATCTTTTGTATTCCTAAATCATCCATCCTTTAACTTAAGAAATAAAAAAGGCATTCATCCATCTTGCAGCCGCCACAGGCACAGAGAAGTGAATCGCTAAAAACAAAAATACTGGCGCGAGCTGCGAGTGGAAAAACACCTATTGGGTAGCCTAAACAATAGCATCGGGAATGGAAAAAAATCAAAATGGAAAAGAACAACACCCTACTCGATGCAGCAAAAAAAATTCAAAGGAGGCTAGAGTGGGCACTAAAAAAATGATGTGGTGATAGTGATATAGACTCCATTCATCGAAACCCCAACTAAACCCTATATGCGATTCAAATCGGTTTGATTAAGAAAAAAAGTTGGGGAGATTACCTTCAAGAGCCCGTGATTGTGAATCTTGGTGAAGAGACGATTAGGCCGCTGGAGAAGCTGATTTGTCAACAAATGGTTGTCATACCCGCCGGAGGAGGCAGGTCGCAGATAGATGGTCGTGGCAGCTATCAGAGAAGCTCGATTCTCCCGCTCGCTCCGCCGCTCCTGCTTCGCTTGCCGAATCGCATCCTCACACCACCACCCCGATCCGCGACCGCAGTCGCTGGGAGGAGGTCCTACGGCCGCCCTTGCTCCTCCGCCGCTGCTTCAATGGCCGAATCGCCTCCGCGCCGCCCCCAAACGCGGTGAACAAGAGGTGTCAAGGTGGGGAATGGGAAATGAAAAGAAAAGGAAAAGACCTGATAAAGAGATAACGGTTCAGGTGTGTGGTGCTTTTTTTCTGGGGTTTGAAAGGAGCTCCGGTAAAGAGAAAAGAATACCCGATGAATCCATTCGTCCGTCGGAGATCTGATGCTTCATATGAAAGTGATTGAGAGGAATACAAAAATCAAGCATTTGAGCTCTAGCAAATCTGTAATTAAAAATTCCTCTACTATTGCCTCACGGACTGAAGCGAGCAAGCATCCAGCTCCGTCGCACACGAGGGCTACCAGGAAGCTCCAAAATTCATGGCTCAACGCACACAACAGTTGTACTCAGGTACAACTACTTCGACGCTTGACAACGTCAACTCACCATTCAACTACATGGTTTTTCGACCGCATCAGCTCTACTTCGACTACGCTGAGCGCCACGACTATTTGTCTTTCGGCCGCATCGGCTCTACTTCGACTATATTGTGCGCTACGACTACTCATTTTCTGGCCGCATCGGCTCTACTTCAACTACCCATCTCGACTAGTTTTGACTAGAAAACTAGTCAAGAGCGGCTACCACGCCATCAACAACTAGTAGGATCCACATCCGACTAGTCAACTGCAAACAACAACTGTCACGGTTCCATCGCTGACCACCATGGCTTCGACACTCGTCCATGAATCAATCTAAGTCCATTATTTCAATGATTATTTTTTTCTTTGGCTTGTTTTCCGCATGCAAGACAACACGTCGAAGACTACTTACTTGGGTACTCCTCTCAACGACTACTCACCAGTAGAGCTACACTTCGTCAACTATTCCTTGGGCATGATGACCGACTGCCACAGGCCTGATGCACCAAATTAGGCTGCTCTTGCCATGATGTTTCATGTACCGAGTACTGGAGGCACACAACGACTACATCCTAATGAGGCACAACGCACAACACACGCTTTCTTCTCTCCGCCGCGTGGAACAGTCTAAATGACTACTCATTTGTGTACACTTCTCGATGGGTCCTTACCATTAGAGCTACACTATGTCGACTATTATTAGGGTATATCGACCAAACTACCATGAACTTACTACATCGAATTGCGGGGGCTCCGGCCACGAATTTGTCCTATTAAGTTTTGAAGGCCCCACCACAAGTTCGGTACACTACATCACGGGGCTCCAGCCACGAGTTTTGGTGTACTGAGCTTCGGAAGTTTCACCACAGATTGGATACATCAAATTATAGCAGCAACAACCAAATGATTATGTACCGAATACTGGAGGTTTACAATGGCTATATCCCACGGAGGCAAATCCCATTGCTAAAAGAAAGGAGGTAAATCCCAAGTCCACTCTGGCAGCACAAGCCAACTCCGATCGCACCTTCGCCCCCTCTGGTGGCACAAGTTCGCTCCGGCAGCACAAGCCGACTCCGATCGTACCTTCACCCGCTCCAGCGGCACAAGCCGACTCTGGTCACACCTTTGCCCGCTTCGGCAGCACAAGCCGACTCCAGTTGCACCTTCACACGCTCTTGCGGCACAAGCTGACTTTGACCACACCTTTGCCCCCTCCGACGGCCCAAGTCGGCTCTGATCGCATCTAAGCCTGCTCCGGCGGCACAAGTCGACTCCGGTCGCACCAAAGTCTACTCCGATGGTACAAGTCGACTCTGGTCACACGGGTTCCATACTTTTGACCCGAGTACTATTCATTTTTCTGACTTTTCATTCGTTTTTGGTTTCCAAAAGTGCTTTTCATTTTTTGCTTCCAGTTTTGTACTACGGGTGCCATACTTGGCCCTACGTATTAGTCATCACAGGGTTTCATACTTGGCCCTGAGTACTCAAGTCGACTTGTTCAATCGCATTCTAAAAGTCCGCTCCGACGACACAAAGTCAACTTCTGCAGTCGCATTCTAAAGTCCGCTCCAAAGGCACAAAGTCAATTTCTGCAGTCGTGAAGGACCGATTAGGCGACCAGAGAGGGGATGAGTGAATGGGAGCTGATAAAAATTTCTCGAAGAAAAACCGGCTAAGTCCCAAAATCACAACCAAAGGTTCCCACACGAACTTGCCAAGGTAGCGTAGTCACAACAGACCTACCAACCCTAGAAACAAGCACAAACTCGAAGCAACACGGAAGCACAACTTAAAGACCTCGACACTGGGGCAAATATGCATGCCCGAGACGGACTGTCCGTATGGGGGTCATAGACTATCCTTCGGCTACTGGCGGACCGTTCGTGGAGCAGGGATGGACCGTCCGTATTTGCAGACAGAACCTCAAGAGACGCACCATCTCCTCACGGACCGTCCGTCCAGCCAAGACGGACTGTTCGTCCAACACGGACTATCCGACACTCAAGTTTGGACCATCCGAAAAACCTACAAGAAACTCTGCACAACGAACCAAGTCTCACGGACCATTCGTCCATTTGCCACGGACTGTCCGTCAAACACGATACACAACGAAAACAAATTTCCGACAGATCAAAACATGAGCACCCAAAAACACGAGATGAACACGACTAACTGCGTTAGGGACGGACTGTCCGTATGGCACAGATGGACTGTCTGTCTCCTTCGCAGAACTCGAAACAAGGACGAACCGCAAGGTCAACCTCAACTCCTCTACAACGGATCTCCCAAACCGCTGAATGGATTGAGACAAAATTTTAGGTAGATGCGAAGCGTCTCTAGGAGATTCTATGCCTAAAAACTTGGAACCTCAAACCACTCCAATCAACCGGAATCACAAATCTCGTGCACACAAGGCACCACCTCGAGCTCTACCAAAAACTCACGAATCAAAGGCGATTCCTGGCATTCGAGGGGTCAAGATCATCCATGATCCCCTTAAAGAAATCCGAAGAAAAACACCCTCAAATCGACGAACTAGCGATGAACGAAAAATCCCCCAAAATAACCCCAAAAATGATACGAAATCACAAAGAGCTAGGAGAGGGAAATCATCACAACGCCAAATTCTTCCATGCATCCAGAGGTCAGATTCTATGCAAAAGCATGGAAAATCTAGCCTATGGAGCAAAGGAACTGAGAAGCAGTCCAGACGGATAAGTTGCCATCCAACCCTAGAGCTATATATATGAAGTCTCTCCAGTAGAGGCAAATGACCACGCTACCCCTACAACTTAAAGGAAGAGATACACAACCCTCAGGGGTAATATGGTCAATACTTGGATATTCTCATTGGGCGGCCACGCCTTTGCCGCAGTCTCGCGTCCTCCCGACGCAAGCCATGCGATACCGCCGCGTGTCCCCCGCCTCGAAGCTTCCCGGCGCGCCTGGATCCTCCGCCCGCCGAGCCTTCGGTCTTGGCTTTGTGGAGCAACCAAGGAACCCGATGGTTTTGTGGTGAACCGCCGCAAACCCCGCGAACTCGATGTAGCCTCCACGCCAAGCTCCTCTTGACTTGACCACCACGTCATGTCGGCTCGGTGTTGGTTTTGTGGAGTAAACCAACCAAACCCCGCGTGCAGACTCGGATAGTGAGCTGCTACCCTGCACCAGCTCATTGTTCACGACTTCGTCTTGCTTTTCTTGCTACCATGTGGCCCGCACTTGATCCCGTTCGTCCACCGGGTCCCTCGAACCAAGCCTACTTGTATCTCCACTCCTCGGAGACCCCGCAAGGCTATGACCTTTCGTGCCTGTTCTTCACCTGCACCAACGCAAATCAAGCCGCAACCTGCAACTGTAATACTCGGCCAAGAGTCAGTCCACACCACATTGTCAATCACTCATCACTAAGGAGTGACCATCCACCGGTCCTTGGATGCTCCGGTCCTCAAGTCGCATTCTAAAGTCCACTTCGGCGGCACAAAGTCGACTGCTGCAGTCGCATTCTAAAGTCCGCTCCAGCGGCACAAGTCGAATTCATCAGTTGCATCTAAAGTCCACTCTGATGGCAAACGTCAACTTCTTCAGTCGCGTCTAAAGTCCACTCTGTAGGGCAAAAGTCAACTCTGGTTGCATCTAAAGTTCATTCTGATGGCAAAAAGTGCGTCTAAAGTTCGTTCTGACAGCACGACTAGTTCTCAAATTCAATACCCAATTACTACTCGAAGACGACTCGAGTAGTCTATGCTACTTCTCAAGTTCGGTGGCTCAATGTCAAATTACTACTCGGAGACAACTTTAGAAGGCTCCGCTCGCTCTCAAGCTCGGGGGTTGCTCAAATCACTACTCGACATGGCTCATATGGCTCACCTGGCGCACAATGCTCGGGGGCCGAACGCTGCAAGAGTACTCAAATGATGACTTTCGTGGACACTAGAGACCCTTGGATCAATTCTTCAATCATTCGAAGGCTCGAGGGCTACTATACTACACCCATCAACTGTTTTTTTCAAGAGGGGAAGATGCATATCCAAGATTGACCCTCAGCCTGATTCTTTGATTCAACCTAAGGCTCGGGGGGGCTACATTCCATATGTCACGCTTTCATATGTCTTCTCTATGTGAGGATCTCGACTAAAAGACTGATGAGCTGGAGCACATTCCATCCTCGTGGTGATTCAAGTACTATTGAAGACTTCAACAAGCAGGACTCGGGGATGTTTGAAAACTACTCGGAGAAGCTTCAAGACTACTCGAACCCGCTACTCTCGACTACAAAGTGCTTGGGGGCTTGTCAGGTATACACCCCGCGTAGACGCAAGGAAGGAAGAAGGTGGACTCCTACTAGAATCCCACCTATTCCTATTTTGACTGATAACATGTAATCCTACTAGGACTCCTACCTTGTAACCGGCTAGGAATTTGCCCCCTGTACTATAAAGGAGGGCCGAGGCACCTCGATTGGTAGACACAATCCCTCCGGGGACAACACCCAAGCGCAGGGCGCAATATACTATACACACTCCAAACATGATGTAGGGTATTATGCTACTATGATGGCTCAAACCTGTATAAATGTGTCTCGCTCGTGTCCTCGCTTTAACCTTTGGGTTCCAGGTCTCACAATCTCCCACCAGATATAAAAAGCCGACACCCTTGTAGGATAGTCCTCTTCCAATTGTCTGATGACCTAAAGGCCACAAAAATGATTAGGTGGTCGTATTAAGACATGTCACAAATTGACCATTAATGGCGTATTGCAACTATACCTATCAATTATTTGCATTGGCTCACCTAGCTATATATATCATTTTTCCATCACACTAAATGACTCTGCATTTCACCAACTCTATATTTATCCGAGTAGGACTCATTTAAAGTTTTTCTTATTGCAACGGCCGCCATATAATCTGTTTTTTTATGGTAACTAGTAAAGTGCATGTGCGACACGCACGTGTTGTCTAAAAAATTTAGAGGCTATTGAATCCATCAACTTATCATTCTTCCATTTAAAATATAAAAAATATTTCAGAACTTTAAACTATATATTGTAGTTATTTTAATTTTCATCGATACTCTCCGTAGACATATCATAATATGTATAAGTGGCATAGACGTATGGATTACTTGTAAACCCCCATTATCCAAATCAAATAAGTAAAAACAATCAAAACTTGATTTGTACTATGCATTAAAAAACTTCTGTATTATCCAAATGGCATTGGCAATCAACAATTCTTATTTTATCACTTCTGGTGCTATCATGCAACTACAGATCTTGGTTTGTCATCCTCAAAGAGGAAAGGAGCCATAGGCACCTCTTCATTTTTTTTTTGAAATAATATAGGTCCCTCTTCATTCAGATTTATAATCTTCATACAACCACATGTCCGCCCATTTGCCAGCCCAATTTCAGCATGTCAAGGGATGAGATGGCTGACAAAGGATACTAGGTAGTTGCTTCGTGACATGCATGTACTCAGCAGACATGCTTGACCACATGGAATCTTAGCTTTAGAGATAGCACACAGAACTCATAGATGAAACCAACCAAAGGGCAATGCATATTTCCTTAAACAACCTCTCTTTTCTAGGACACAATTTCTATGCACAAGAACTGAACAAAACCAGACAGCTGCCCAGCTTAGCATGTGCATCATGTTTACTTCGATGGAGTATTATGTTCTTTGTTTCAACGTTGTAGCTATCTATTTTTTGTTTCATCGTTGTACCTAGTTCTGCAACTATTTGCTGTGAAACTTTGTCTATCTAGCCGTATTATCTATCGTATCAGTCTCTGCTCCCTCACGACACCAGCTTTTGCATCCTTGATCTTGAAGGCTTGCAAGCCGTGGTACGGCACAAGCGCCTCTGCTTCTACCGCTGCCGCCAGAGAGATAAGCTCCATAGGACATCACTGTGGCACTGCTCTGCACCGGCACCTCCCGCAGCCGGAGAGAGAGCTCGTGACCACCACCACGGTGGGCCCAGGTCGAGCAATGTACGACGGCGCCCGCGCGCTACCCGCATGTCACCGATGCCATTGCTCATGGGTGGTGGCGACGACCCCGACACCGATGCGCAGCGCTACTCAGGACGACAAGAGTGGTCGCTCCCCAACAGCGATATCTACATGGGTCATTGGGCAAGTACCTCTAGGCGAACGGGTGCACGTACGAGGGCGAGTGGCGGCGCGGGAAGGCACCAGCCACGGTAGGTTTTCTGGCCGTCCGGCGGCACCTACAACTCCACGAGGGTGAGTTCCTCGACAGCTTCATGCACGACCCCGACACCTATGTCGACGCAGCGGGCGAGACCTACCGCGGCACCTGGGCCAAGAATCTCGAGCACGGCACCGACAAGAAGCACTGCACAAACTGCGACAGATACGACGGTCGCGGACACTACGCTTGGCACGATGACACCGAGTACGCCGGCGGCTGGCACGCGGGGCTCATCCGATGCCGCGACGCGCTTGTCTAGGTCAATGGAAACAGCTACGATGGTGGCTCGAAAGGCTACTGCCCGCACGGGCAGGGCAAGTTCCGCTGGGCTGACGGCAGCCTCTGGCGTGAGGTGGTGGCGAGCTCCTTCGCCTGCGCCCGCTGGCCTCACCACACCACCCAGGCAGCAGTGAGCTCCCTCGATGGCCTCGCCACATGCACACTCCACGACTGCGGCAAGGTCCCCCGCTGGCCTCGCCACCCGTGCTCTCCTCGACGACGGCCGACGGCGGGCTCATCCACCTGCCTGACTCACCACCCCCTGTGGCAGTGAGGTCCTCTGCTCGAGATTGCGTCCTCGCCTGGGCTCACCACACCATCCGCGCGGCATTGATCTCCCTCGATGGCCTTGCCACCCACACACTCCACAACGGCGGCGAGGTCCCCTGCCGGCCTCGCCACCCGTGCGCTCCTCGACGACGGCCGACGGCGAGCTCCCCCACCTACCCGACTCGCCACCCACGCGCTCGCCTGTGGCGCCGAGGTCCTCTGCCTGGGATTGCGTGTCGTGGCCGCAGCAACCTCCCATGTCCGCGCTCATCGGCACACACGTCGTCGGCCGAGATCTCCCCATGGCCATGGCGTTACGGCCGATCCCTGGTTTGGCTGCTGCCGTCCTGGCTGATGCCATGGGCGGAGGCAGCTGGATTCCTGGGTATTCCCAGGAATACCCAACTTTTTTGCAAGAGAACAAATATATACATCAAGTAATACATATATACATACTATATGGAGTCATAATTTCCATTCTTGAGCTCAAATGTAGCCCACATAATGATCCTAATGATTATCTCATGTACAGAGATCAATCACCTTCCATATGCAATTAAACTCTTTCTGTTATGCTTGTTAAAACAAGTACTCCTATGTACATCAGACATGTAGTTGTTTACAAGCTTCTCAAATTGAGAAATAAGATGAGGCGAGATCAAATCTGAATTATTGCTGGGTCACATTCATTAATCGATCAGTTCGTTTTGCTAGTCAACGATTGTGATAATCAATGGCTTCCAAGCCATGAAGGAACTCGAAATTTCTTCCAAGCCACAAAGGAACATAAACATAAAGTTAGAGTTAATTTGTAGTTTTATTTATGTACTAGCAACTATATCCGTGCGTTGCAATGGGAAAAACCATTTGCTCGCCTCACCGTCATCCACCCTGGCCACGTTGTCACCCCGCAACTCCCCGACCTTGTAATAGTTCCTATCGTGCCAGCGTCTCCCAAACCTTGCCATCGTCTGCCCCAGTCTCACCATCGTCTGCCCTACATCACCGTCCCAATCGCATCATCGTTCCCATCACGCATGCGTCATCCCGACCTTGCCCGTCATCGGGCAATGCCTCACAACTTTGGTGTCATCCGCCCCGTGCCATCATCCCTGTCTTCCTAGCATCGCCTTTGTCCGTGCCAACCTGACCTTGTCCGCCGTCGTCCGTACGTCCTGACCGCCGTAAACCTGCCACCTAGATGGGAATACCCTACTCTAAAATCCTGGCTCCGCCACTGGCTGATGCCCGTCCTCCCCAGCACCCGCAACGGCTGACACGTCAGCTACCGTGCCGCGCCGCACCCTGCTCCCGGGTGGTGGCCTGGTCACGCCGCCGGCTTCCACTTCCAGCCGACGGAATCTGCCGTTCCAACCTTGCCTGCAAGGACGGGCAAGCAGGGCAGCCAACGGAAGTTGGTCGCCGTGGAACAGCGAGGCTGTTAGAAATAAACGCGTCGTGCGTGTGTTGCACGGTGCAGGTGTGTGCGTCGTCCAGGGTCTGTACGTGCGTGTGTGTCACGTACGTACGTGTCTAGGTTGGTTGAGTCGTCGAGGATCATGTGTGCGTGCGTGTTGCAGGTAGGATCATGGTTGTTTAGGGCTATTGATCGTGTTGGAGTCTAGCTAGGTGCAGAACGTGCACATGTTTGTGCCGGCTGCCGTGTGGATAGAGTCCTAAGCAGTTAGGAGTTGTGTGCTGATCCGTGAGAAGGAGGCCGCGTCGTTAGGCGAGCGTGGGTGGATATGGGTCCCAATTGACGTGGGGCGGCGTGCTATCTGCTGATGTAGACACGGGTGGGTCCACAAGTGGGTATGGAGGTGGGTAGGGGTCATCAAGGTGAGAAAAATAATTCGTTTTTGACAGAAACGCTCTCCAAATTGTGATTCTATGGGTCTACCACCCTATCCACTCCCTCAATTAGATGAGGGGTGGGTCCGGCGTGAGGGATAAGGCGGGCCCGAATTAGGTGAGAAAGGTTTTTCAAATTATTCGATCTTTATAGTATAGATGACTTCTTTACAAGTAAAACAGAACTAAGTTCCACTTTAATTTTTTGCAACTTTTTTTTGTGAGGTCCCCTTGCTTCTTTAAGTTCATCATGAGGGGAGTTACGTTCATCTTGGATTTATCGAACAAGGTAGTGGCCGCTCTCACAAATATAGTTCAACAAAAAGAAAAATCAAGGACATGACATGACTCCTGTACAATTTGAAGATAACCAGGATCATTGATCTGCTATTCCTCTCCTTGCCTCCCAGAGTGAAATAATCAATGTTGGACAATCATGAGAGAAGTACACATATCACACTTGATGAGGAGCCAAAAGCTCTTATTTTCTGAACAAGTATATATATATATATATATATATATAAACTGCACACGTACGTAGTTTCTTGATCCTCGATTAACTTGAGTTGACCCTTCTGCAGTTCCTCCTGACTTCCCCTTGGGATGGATCCGTCACCGGCCTTATGTTCCCCATGTTGATCATGGACTGCGCAAAGCTCGCAAAGAAGGCATCCTGGCTGCTCGCGAACTGATCGACAAGCGGCGCGGTGGTGCCCTGCGCTTGCGGTGAGGACTTGAGCTCCTGATCGGAGATGAGGAACCCGCGGTTCACTTCGATGTTGGTGTAGTAGTGGTTGTCGAAGGTGTCCGGCGTTGTCGGATCGAGGTCGTTCAAGACCGTACCGTCGCCGTTCAAGGGGCACCTCTGCGACAGGAAAGCTCGGTAGGCCGAATCTAGGGTTGGGTCCGGCATGTTGGTGCCGCTGAAGTTGTAGAGCCGGTCGGCTGGTGGGGCGGCCACGTTCACACACTGTACCCTGCCGAACGTGTGAGCCCCTGTTCGATCCATGCGGCGTTGGTCAGAACACCGTAATGATATTGATAGTCCCTACTGTTGCATATGCTAGTAGCTCTGGTGGTGCACGTGCCTGAGAGAGCGACGAGGTCGACATCGTTGAGGCCGACGGCTTTGAACTTGTCCTGGAGCGTGGTGAGATTCTCGAAGGGAGCTGGCAGGTTCCCGGAGCCAGCGAAGTCTGATGTTTTCCCGTCCAGCCTTCCCAGCAGCACACCCCAGCTGGGTCCTCCCGACTGCAACAAGTTATGGATGAGCATTAGCTTCCAAATCAATATTTTTTACCAATTCATCTGCATCGACCTCTAAGAGCAACTCCAACAGTCTAGCTATAATCCTAGCTAAATTTAAAGTTTTTAAAGATTTGTAAAATATAGAAATCTCAATAATCATAGGGTAAACCAATAGCATACTCAAATCTTTTAGCTAAATCACCACTCCACCTACACTGACATGTAGGACCCACTTGTCATCACTTCTCAGCCACATTATCCTCTCCCTCTTCTCCATTCTTCTCCAAGCTCCCGTCAGCCTCAACCACTCTCCCTCTCCTCCTGCTCGGCTGCTCCCCCACACCCACAGCCTCCCCCCACCAGTGCCGGTCGTTCTCTGCGCAACCCCTCCTCACCGGCCGTCTCTCCCCAAGCGACCCTTCCTCGCTGAGCAGCTCCCCTCGCGTGGCCCCCTTTTCCCATCCCTCCTCTACTAGTCGGATCCGGGCAGCACCTCTCCTTCCGGCGATGGAGGTGGTGGCACCACCGCCCACACTGCCGTCATTGTCGTCCTCTCCCCCTCCCGGAAGCTCTTGGTCGACCGCCCTCCGCGGCTCGCCTGGCTCGCCTGCCTCTTGGCGGCACCCCCTCCCGCTCTGCCTTCGTGTGTGTTTGTGGTGACCGCGTCCCACTCCTGCTCGCCCATGCTCTCCATGGCGGCAGCAGCACCAGCGCCTCCTCCCGCCACCACCGCCACCTCCTTCGATTCGCCGCCACACAGTCAATTCGTTGCCGTCACCGCTGATTCCGCCCCCGCCACAGCCTCCAGCGTCGCCTCTGCCGTCAATTCCGCCCCCGCCGCTGCGACGCTTGCTTCCTGCTCACGGCGGCAGCGCCTGGTTCCTCTGTTTCGCGCGAACAGGAGGGGGTGGGCCGGAGGACGCGGGCGTGCGAGGCTGGGAGTTTCACGAGCGGACTCCGCTCGTCATCTTTGACGAGCGAGCAACCTGATATTGCGAGCCGGGATAGCGATGTGGTAAGCTCCGAGTTTGTTGGATCGGTGTTTTTGAGATTTTTCAAAAAATTTAGCTAGTCAGGTTGTCTTAGAGAGGCTCTTGGAGTTGCTTTGAAACCTGCCATCCAAACACGCCAGCTGGTGGTGACACCCATCTCCATCTGACTGCAGATGGGGTGTCTTTTTTAATAAATTTGCAAAACATGCATGCATGCACCGACGTTTCCATGGAATAGTAGAGGTTCCCGAAATTAAATGGCGTCAGTGCAGTTATAGCAGTTGTTAAGGGTCAAATCGAGATGCATGCCCCTCGAAAGCTACGGTGCACTTGCCGCTACGTCGTCACCGAGACTACGATCATATATTTCACAATGCTACTGCACAGTACGTCGTGATCGAAGAGGTTGCATGTTACGCGAGGGATGCGCGACGACAACTCGCCGACAACTCCGCGACGAGGTCAAGCCACGTACAGTTCGGCAACCACCAGCTCGTGCTGTGCATAGCAGGTGTGTGCGTGCGTACCAGCTCGACGGAGATCTCAGAGGCGATGGCGAGGATGTCGGCGCAGGAGACGACGCCGGGGCAGGCGTCCTCCAGCGCGCACTTGACGGCGTCCACCACCTCGTACCCGCGCGCCGAGCCGTTGTTGGGCAGCGACTCCTTCTCCGACTGCATCCCCGGGACGGTGTCCAGCAGCAGCGACGCGTCGCAGCCCTAGTACAGCAACAAGCAATGAACGGTGGTCATCACCAGCAGTCCGTCGTGAATGCTAGCTCGATCTTCTCTTCCCACGACGAACGGGTGCAAGTGAAAGGATGGTAGTTACCTGGACGAAGCAGTCGTGGAAGTGGAGGCGGATGAGGCTGGCGTAGATGCGGACGTCCGACTTGTGGGCGTCGATGAGCACCTGCTTCACGATGTCGTAGGCGTCAGGGCACGTGTCGGCGTAGTAGTCCTCGCACAGCGGTTGCGCCGCCGCGCCGTGGAGGCGCAGCGCCGCCACAACAACCAGCACGGCCACGACGGCGGTGGCCGAACGAGGAGAAGCGGATGAGGAAACCATCATCTCTAGGCAGCTAGCAATGACCTGCGACGATGAAGTCGAGCTATCGACTAATATCAGGCACTAATGATAGCATGCTGTGGCAGTCACGCGACCCCCGATTTATAGCCTGATAACTACGTACTGTGTAGTAGCTCGAATGATTGAGGTTTTGTTAGTTAACAAGTCAACTTTATTGGTGGAAATGGAATGAATGATGATGTCAAATAGAAAAGGGGCAAATCGTAATAAGTTGCCTTTTGCATAATAGGATGGATAAAAATGCATGTGTTACAACTATTCTAAAAATTCTTGGTCAAATGGACAATCATGGATGCTGATTGCCGATCAAAATTTTCAATTAAACTTGGTTCCCCCAAACCTGTAAACTGACACCGTGAGTTGAGGTTGTTTGTTAGCAAGTCACATAATTAAAGTCCCAACAAGAAAATAAAGGGGGCATCATCATCCTATTGTCTTTTGCATAGTATGATGTATAAAGAGTAAAATACATGGACAATGCGTAAACTTATCTCCTGAGGCGGTGTCATGTAGGTCCCTTAACTCTAAAAATGCTTTTCAGGTCCATGAAATTATCTCAACTTGCCATCCAAGTCCCTAAACTCTTAAAGACACATTTTCAGATCCAACTTGTCTCAGAGTGTCATCTGAATCCAAACTCGATCTCAAAGTGTATTTTAATTAAGATCATCAATCAAGTGCCAGGCAACATATGTTAGAATAAATGGGCCTAGAGCCATTTATTATAATAATGAAAGAATTAAAGCCCATTTGTTTAATGCTACGGAAAAGAGAGAAATACCGTATGGGTATTTGAGGAGTCTCCCATCCAACTTATGAGGTAGCCTTTCGGTACACCTCTTGTGAAGTTGAATAAAGGAGATAGGCGTGCCATGCGCGCGCGCGCTCGCTCGCCTCGCCGAGACGAGCGGGCGGTGGGACGGACGGACGTACGTGATGTGTTGCGGGGCGGGAGCACCTTTTTGCTGTTGGCTGTTGGAGAGGAATGATGGCGCCTTAAAACCGCGACATTACTAGACCTTAACGATGAGCCTTAACCCCGCGACAATTACAGAGCCGTTACTGAGCCTTAACCGCGACCGTTACTACCTGAGGCACATTAACCGTGACGTCCAGGTTCATCCCCCTGTGCCTGCTGCTCGCCTATATAAGGCGCCCTTCCCCTCCTGCTCAAGTTGCCAATTCACACTAAGGTATTCCTGTTCAGGAGACCTCTCCCTCTCTCCCTCCGTTTTGCTGCTTTCTCTTAGCATCTCCATCGCCTGCACCGCGCGCACGGTACCGGCGAGAGCAGAGCCTTCGGAACCTCGTCCTGCTGCTGAGATCCTGCTCGGGATAGACGGGCGATAAGTTTTTTGGGGAGCGTCTTCACGCGACTGCTCGCTCCCGTACAACTACTTCCTCTACGTCGACTACGAACGAGCGAACGACTACTTCCTCTACGTCAGCGGGTCTGCACTGCGATCATCTGCCTGCATCGACTGTGTACAGCTACACCGATTGAGGTCACTCACAATGAGTGATATCGGAAAGTCGGGTGACGCCGTCACCCAACCTTCCACAGGGTACTCTCTCAAAACAATGTTCATGTTTATTAGTTGTATAATCATGAATATTGTTATGTTTAATTGTTGTTTAAACATACACACATGCACATGGATTGTTTCACTCACCGCAATATTGAAATGTCTATTTAAATATGGAATTAAAATATACCAAAACATTGCCTGTCATCTAACAATCCAAAAACCTTATTATGTTGATAGGACTATGTTTGGTGTGACTAGCTTTGCAAATGCAATTAAACCAAAGCCTTTTGATGGTTCCAACTTTAAGAGATGGTGTGAGTTGGCCACCCTGTGGCTCACCGCCATGAACGTGATGTATGTCACCACCGGAAAAGCTCCCGAGGGTGTCTCGGAAGAAAAATTCAATGCGGATGATAATCTGTTCCGGGGTGTCATCATTAGCGTCCTGGTTGATAACTTGGTGGATACCTATCTTCAGAGGAAGATGGGGAAGGATATTTGGGAGGCTCTTGAGGCTCAGTACAGAGCTTCTGACACCGGCGGTGAGCTGTATGTAATGGAACAGTTCCTAGACTACAGGATGGTTGAAGACCGTTCTGTGGTGGAACAGGCCCATGAAGTACAGGCGCTGGCTAAAGAGCTTGAGAACTATAGCAAAGAGGTCCCATGTGTGTTGCCCAACAAGTTTGTGGCAGGAGCAATTATCACAAAGCTGCCACATTCTTGGAGGGACTTTGCTACCTCTCTAAAACATAAGAGAAAGGAATTCACTTTTGATGACCTTATTGCGACTCTTGATGTTGAAGAGAAGGCGAGAGCAAAGGACACACGTGGAAAGACAATAGCCGGCTCCTCAAGCGCAAACTTTGTGCAGAGGGGCAATCCCAAGTTCCAGAATAACCAAAACAAGAGGAAGAAGCCTTCACAAAACCCGCCCAAGGCTAATGAAGTCGACAGGCCTAATAAGAAGAAGAGAAAGCCGGGGGGTGCTTGCTATACTTGTGGCAGTCCGGATCACTTTGCTGCAAAGTGCCCGGATCGTAAAGATCGCAAAGCTCCAAAGACAGCGAACATGGTTGTTAGCGAGGGTGGAGGAACAGCGGGGTATGGTAATTTCTTACCTACAGTTCTTTCAGTGTGTTCTTCACCAGAGTGGTGGATAGACACCCGTGCTAATATTCATGTATGTGCTGATATTTCTATGTTTTCTTCTTACCAGATCGGGGGGACTACCACCTTGTTGATGGGAAACGGTGCCCATGCGCGTGTTCTTGGTGCTGGTACAGTCACTCTGAAGTTCACTTCGGGGAAGACCATACAATTGAAGAATGTGCAGCATGTACCTACCATCAAGAAGAATCTAGTCAGCGGGTCTCTACTGTGTAGAGATGGTTTTAAATTAATCTTTGAGTCGAATAAATGTATCATTTCGAAGTTTGGTACTTTTGTTGGAAAAGGCTATGATAGCGGAGGCTTGTTCCGCTTTTCTTTATTGTTCGATAATAATGTTGTGAACCATGTGATGAATGATGAATCAAATGTTTGGCATTCGAGGCTTTGTCATGTTAATTTTGGTTGTATGATGCGCTTACTAGTTTGAGTTTAATTCCAAAGTTTACCTCTGTCAAAAATTCTAAGTGTCACGTATGTGTTGAATCGAAACAAACTCGCAAGCCACATAAGACTGCTGAGGCGAGAAACTTGGCACCTCTAGAATTAGTTCATTCCGATCTGAGCGAAATGAACGGTGTGTTGACAAAGGGTGGTAAAAGATATTTCATGACTTTGATAGACGATAGCACTAGATTTTGTTACATCTACTTGTTAAAATCAAAAGATGAAGCGTTACATTACTTTAAGATCTATAAAGCTGAAGTAGAAAATCAACTTGAGAAAAAGATTAAACACCTAAGGTCGGATCGAGGTGGCGAATACTTCTCTAATACTTTTGACACATTCTGTGAGGAACACGGTATCGTTCATGAGAGGACACCGCCTTATTCACCCCAATCCAATGGGATTGCCGAAAGAAAGAACCGCACGCTGACTGACTTGGTGAATACCATGTTAGAAACCGCGAGACTATCTAAGGAATGATGGGGTGAGGCGATATTGACGGCCTGTCATGCCCTGAACCGTGTGCCTATGAAGAATAAGGAAGTAACACCATTCGATGAATGGGAGAAGAAGAGGCTAACTCTTTCATATTTACGCACTTGGGGTTGCTTGGCCAAAGTCAGTGTGCCAATCACCAAGAAACGTAAGCTTGGACCAAAAACGGTGGACTGTGTTTTTCTGGGGTATGCTTTTCACAGCGTCGGATATAGATTCTTGGTAGTAAGATCTGGAGTGCCTGACTTGCTTGTCGGCACAATTATGGAGTCCAGAGACACTACATTCTTTGAGAATATTTTTCCAATGAGAGATGAAACAAGTTCATCTAGGCAAGAGTCTGTCGAGAAGGACGACTCCACCAAGCCGATGGAACTCAATGAGCCTACATTTATTGAGCATCCTGAGGAGGACAATGATGAGGCTCCTAGAAGGAGCAAGAGACAAAGGACAGAGAAATCCTTTGGAGATGATTTCATCATATACCTCGTAGATGACACTCCCAAGACCATTGCAGAGGCCTACTCTTCACCTGATGCTGACTATTGGAAGGAAGCAGTGAGGAGTGAAATGGACTCTATCATGTCAAATGGAACTTGGGAGGTTGTTGAACGTCCTTACGGGTGCAAACCCGTGGGATGCAAATGGGTGCTCAAAAAGAAGCTTAGGCCTAATGGTACTATTGATAAGTACAAGGCTAGACTTGTGGCCAAGGGTTACACCCAAAAGGAAGGAGAAGACTTCTTTGATACTTACTCACCAGTCGCTCGATTGACCACCATAAGAGTACTACTTTCTTTGGCAGCCTCTCATGGTCTTCTCGTTCATCAGATGGACGTTAAGATAGCTTTCCTAAATGGAGAGTTGGAAGAGGAGATCTATATGGATCAGCCGGAAGGATTTGTTGTAAAGGGTCGAGAAGGAATGGTGTGTAAGCTAGTGAAGTCTCTCTATGGCCTCAAGCAAGCACTTAAGCAATGGCATGATAAGTTCGACAGAACTTTGACATTTGTTGGCTTTGTTACAAACGAAGCTGACAAATGTGTGTACTATCGCTATGGTGGGGGCGAAGGAGTGATTTTGTGTCTGTATGTAGATGACATACTTATCTTTGGCACGAACCTTGAAGTGATCAAGGAGGTCAAAGACTTTTTATCTCAAAAGTTTGAGATGAAGGATTTGGGAGAGGCTGATGTTATCCTTAACATAAAGCTGATAAAGGAAGAAAATGGTGGGGTGACTCTGTCACAGACTCACTATGTTGAGAAGATGCTAAGTCGGTTTGGCTACAGCAACTCTAAACCTGCACCAACTCCTTACGATGCCAGCTTGGTTCTAAGGAAGAACCCGAGGATAATGGTAGATCAGCTGAGATACTCCAAGATCATTGGTTCACTGATGTATCTGGCTAGCGCCACGAGACCTGACATTACATATGCAGTTAGTAAACTGAGCCGGTTTGTTTCAAACCCGGGCAGTGAACACTGGCGTGCTCTCGAGCGGGTAATGCGCTATCTAGTGGGCACAATGAACTATGGCATTCACTGTTCCGGAGACCCCAAAGTCTTGGAGGGATATAGTGATGCAAACTGGATTTCTGATGCTGATGAGTTAAAGGCCACAAGTGGATATGTGTTCACACTTGGAGGTGGCGCTATTTCCTGGAAGTCTTGCAAGCAGACCATTCTAACCAGGTCAACAATGGAAGCAGAACTCGCAGCATTGGATACTGCCACTGTAGAGGCCGAGTGGCTTCGTGAACTCCTAATGGACTTGCCGATAGTTGAAAAACTGGTACCGGCAATTCTAATGAACTGTGATAATCAAACTGTGACTATCAAGGTGAACAGTTCAAATGACAACATGAAGTCATCCAGGCATGTCAAGAGGCGGTTGAAGTCTGTCAGGAAATTGAGAAACACCGGTGTCATAGCTTTGGATTACATCCATACGTCTAAAAACCTGGCAGATCAATTTACAAAGGGTTTATCATGTGTTGTGATAGATCATGCATCTATGGAACTGGGCTTGAGACCCACGTGAGTTTTTCCATAGTGGAAACATGTCTTATGTGATCGGACATCCCGTGAATTAAGATGGTGAAACAAGCTATAGTTTGACTGAGAGAAGAGAACCTTTGAGAAGGCTCAGTTCATGAAAAGATGTATTTCTCTTCAAAACTGTATGGCAGGCTGGTATTTATACCTTAATGTGCTCCAAGTGGCTTTCATGAAACAATGTAGTTGTTTCTCTGAAGCAAAGACATAGTCCTACAGTATGTCTTAAAGGAACACACCTATATGAGTATCGACTACTGGTCACAGTCTATGAGATTTGGGTGATCTCTAGAAAACTCATGAAGAGGCACGGAGTGTGACCCATAAGCTCCAACCCGCGGGGATGCTATGTGCAACCAAGTATCAGTAAAGGGCTCTAGCCAAACTTAGATGCACAAAATTGACAATTCAAGGCATAGTCCATTGTTCAGTTGCAAATAAGTGTAACTTGAGTTCCTGGTGGATGTTCAACTTAACAGTCTTCATCGTAGTACTGGTATATCAAAAACAAAGGGGAAGATGATAGCATTTCCAATGTGGCTTGAAATTCTTGGTGGGGATTGTTAGAATAAATGGGCCTAGAGCCATTTATTATAATAATGAAAGAATTAAAGCCCATTTGTTTAATGCTATGGAAAAGAGAGAAATACCGTATGGGTATTTGAGGAGTCTCCCATCCAACTTATGAGGTAGCCTTTCGGTACACCTCTTGTGAAGTTGAATAAAGGAGATAGGCGTGCCATGCGCGCGCGCGCTCGCTCGCCTCGCCGAGACGAGACGAGCGGGCGGTGGGACGGACGGACGTACGTGATGTGTTGCGGGGCGGGAGCACCTTTTTGCTGTTGGCTGTTGGAGAGGAATGATGGCGCCTTAAAACCGCGACATTACTAGACCTTAACGATGAGCCTTAACCCCACGACAATTACAGAGCCGTTACTGAGCCTTAACCGCGACCGTTACTACCTGAGGCACATTAACCGTGACGTCCAGGTTCATCCCCCCTGCGCCTGCTGCTCGCCTATATAAGGCGCCCTTCCCCTCCTGCTCAGGTTGCCAATTCACACTAAGGTATTCCTGTTCAGGAGACCTCTCCCTCTCTCCCTCCGTTTTGCTGCTTTCTCTTAGCATCTCCATCGCCTGCACCGCGCGCACGGTACCGGCGAGAGCAGAGCCTTCGGAACCTCGTCCTGCTGCTGAGATCCTGCTCGGGATAGGCGGGTGATAAGGTTTTTGGGGAGCGTCTTCACGCGACTGCTCGCTCCCGTACAACTACTTCCTCTACGTCGACTACGAACGAGCGAACGACTACTTCCTCTACGTCAGCGGGTCTGCACTGCGATCATCTGCCTGCATCGACTGTGTACGGCTACACCGATTGAGGTCACTCACAATGAGTGATATCGGAAAGTCGGGTGACGCCGTCACCCAACCTTCCACAGGGTACTCTCTCAAAACAATGTTCATGTTTATTAGTTGTATAATCATGAATATTATTATGTTTAATTGTTGTTTAAACATACACGCGTGCACATGGATTGTTTCACTCACCGCAATATTAAAATGTCTATTTAAATATGGAATTAAAATATACCAAAACATTGCCTGTCATCTAACAACATATATATACATCATCACTAGCATAAGGTGGTTGTGAAGACATCAAGGGAGGAGGAAGTATTGCCATCAGCCACCTGTGACAAATTTTAAGAGATTTGAAAGTTTATTTTGAGAGTTTAGGTAGTCGGACTCGGACCAATATCACGGTTTAAAAAATATGTGAGGTATTTTCACCATAGTTGTTCTGGTGGTGCGTACCTAATACCAATTCATACGTGTTTTAATTTCCTATATACATTGTAGAAAATGAAATAGTGCACAACCTAATGATGCATGTATAGCACGAATTCATTATATATTGGTGTCCAGATCATTCGATCACTATCGTTATTCACTACTGACCTAAACGGTTATCAACATTGATTGAGATAGACAAACAGATACACAATGTAGCCATGCATGTAGGCACGATCGTCAAGAACTGTAGGCTTTCCTGCATGGCTTGTGGGGGGATGCAAGATGCAACCCCTGGTACCATTGGGATGGACCTGACTGTCCTCTAAAAGGGTAGCACGGCTTATTCAGATGGCCTTCAGAAATACGTGTGAATCAAGATGACACACGTATTTAGAGATATGGTTATTTAAATGGGAGCGTATCCTGTGCAAACCATCCAGTCTGTGGAAACTATAGAAACTCGAATCTGTACTTTTGGATGGGCATCCAATGGATGGGGTGGAGTTGGGGCAAATTTACACATAACCGCCCGCAACTATCCCACTTAATCGTATATTATGCAAATAACCCCCCATCCCAAGCGCCGCGCCCTGCCCCGTCCTGGGACCTGCCGCTGTTTCGGATCGACACCGCCGGCCAGTGAAACACCGACGCCGCCGCACGCCGCAGAGTGACTCGCTGGGACGCCGGCCAGTGAAACACCGACGCCGCCGCACGCCGCAGAGTGACTCGTTGGGACGCCGCCTAGTGAAACGCCGCCGCTGCCGCAGGGTGACTCGCTGGGTACGTCGCAGGGTGAAATGCCGCCGCGCCGTCGCTGCCGCAGGGTGACTCGCCAGCGCCACGCCCACGGAGTCCGGCGACGGTGATTCCGGCACGCACGTATTCGAGGAGGAGGACGGCGAGGGTCACCACGGGATCAACCTGGGACTACCTGCTGTTCGTGCTCCTCCGTCGTCTGCTAAAATGATTATTAGCAGAGCTAGGCCCTGTTTAGATTTCCTCTAAAATTTTTTCGGAGAAAGGAATCTTGTATGTATGAAGTACTAAATGAAATTTATTTGCAAAACCTTTTCACATATGAGTGCAACTTTGCATGATGAATCTAATAGTATAATCTATAACTCCTATATAGAAGCTCCCCACTAGGGACTTTTTGGGAGTTCTCAAGGCTGTGATTGGTCCACGTCACTGATAACTGCAACCTAGAAGTGTGGGTGAATTCGTAGTTTCCGCATTTCTTCCCCGCACGCGCCTGGCTCTCCTCCTTCTCCGTCCGTTTCTCGCAGCTCATTCATCTCTTCCGTTCCCCATCCCTTAGGTTTCCCCGGATTGGCGTACGTGCCGCCGTTCCCGTATCTATAACTCCTATATAAAAGCTCTCCACTAGGGACTTTTTGGGAGTTCTCAAGGCTGTGATTGGTCCACGTCACTGATAACTGCAACCTAGAAGTGTGGGTGAATTCGTAGTTTCCGCATTTCTTCCCCGCACGCGCCTGGCTCTCCTCCTTCTCCGTCCGTTTCTCGCAGCTCATTCATCTCTTCCGTTCCCTGTCCCTTAGGTTTCCCCGGATTGGCGTACGTGCCGCCGTTCCCGTACGCGCGCAAGCCCTTGAGGCGTTGTCTCCCTCGCCGTTCCCCTTCCACGTGGAACCCCCCTGACGTCGTGACCCTCATCTCGCCTCCCGTCGCGTGCGCCCTCACGTCACTGGCTGAATTTGATCCGGTGAGCCGTCGGATGGAGATTTCCTCGCCTACCTCTGGAAGCCGGTCGGATGCAGCAATAATCACTCCATTGCATTTATAAGGCTATCCCATCCGCCGCTGGAGATAGAACCCGAAGTGGGAGGGGAGAGAGAGCCTCGTCGCCGGCCGCGCGCGCATCCCGTGCTGGGTCAACTGCCTCGCCAAGATCGGGGTCGTTTTCACCTGCGTCATCCCGGGCAATGGCCGCACCGTCGTGCGACGCAGCCCATCCTCCGCCGCCGACATCGGGAAGGGCGGCGTCCGGAGCCGGTCCGCGCGCTAGGAGGCCTCGCCCGCGCTGCCAAGTGCCAAGGCCGAGGACGTTCTTCCGGTCACTCTCCGTGGGTCGGGCGGGCGCGCGGCAGGAACCGGGCGGCGGCGGCGCGACCGTGCGAGTCGTGGGTCGGGCGGCTGCGCGTCAGGAACCGGGCGGCGGCGGCGCGACCGTGCGTGTCGTGCACCGCCGAGCATGCTGCGCTGCGCCACGCCCGCCGCATCCAAGATGCATACCGGACGCGTCCAGAGGTAGGCGAGTCGTGCGATGCAGCTACATCCGAGGATGGCCCAGCACAACGTATCGATGATGAGGATGAGGCTGCCGCTGCTCTTCAAATCTACATCCGCGGACGCGTCCGCCGCCGCTACATCCGAGGATGAGGCTGCTGCTGCGCCGGAGCTGGAGGCACGAGGAGTAGGCGGCGCTGCAGGCGCGGGCGAGTGTGCCGCGGTCTCGGGGAGCGGCGGGTGCGGGCGACTTCGTTGCGGAGCAGCAGCACGGCGGGTCGCTGAGCGCGTTCGAGCGCTCCTCCGACGCGAGCGTGGCCGCTGCGTGTAGGCCGCCAGCGTGCGTGGCCCCGTGCGTGGTGGAGGCTGCCGGGCTTCCGGCGTGCATCGGCAGGGTGTTGGAGGACTGCTCTGATCCTGTGCGTGGACCACCATTGTACAGAAATTTGCTTGCATAGATTCCATGGCAGCCCGGTATGCATCTTGGACCTTTGTAAATTGTAATCGTCTGTTTCAAACAATGCTTTCTCCCAAATCTAGCTGAACCCTTTCATTTGATACATTTTTGTTCATTTTATGGAAGGATATTTATCTAAGATGCATTGTATATTCCTCTGAATACCCCGAAAACAGGGTAATCTTCAAGTTTTTAAATTCGGATTATTGCATACATTTTTTTCCTTTGGCTCGATTTTTGTAATTATTGGACCACTGTGCTCCTATGGGTATAAAATATACTTAGAACTATGAGAACCATAGGATTGGAGGTCTTGGAACCTGTGGCCCTATGGGGTACATAAAAATACTTTCTTTTATCGCTCATGGTCTTTGCTCGAACACATTATACCCTTTTATTATTCCTTTTACCTGATTTTAGCTGCCACATTATTTGGAATAGATGAGCTATTTCAAAGATATTTACTTTGACTTCCCGCAGCAACGCGCGGGGAGATTCTCCTAGTTAATTTAATGATTGCTACAGTAATACTACAGTAACCATTCTCTAATCGTGTGGTCAAAGCCCTCATTAGATTGCTCTCAGAAATTTACATTGAGGTGTGAAAGTAGTTTTATAAACTGCTTTATTTAATACCTTTAATTAGTGGTCAAAAGGGGTTGAAAAAAATTTCAACTCCTATCTAAACACGACCTACGTGCTCCTCCTTCGTCTGCTGTTTTCCAGCTATGTGCTAGTGTGCCTAATTTTCAGTGTGCACGTACCAGGATGGAGCAGCCCGGGAGAGCCCTGGCGGAGTTGGCGAACAGCGGCTCCTAGGGCGCGAAGCAGTCCTAGGGCCGCCCACCATCCTCCTTCAGGCGGCGATTTGGATCGAGTGACGGAGCCAGCTCGCGGGCGGCGAACAGCGGCCCAGTGAGGGAGACCGGCTCGCGGGCAGCGGTGAATTTCGGACTGAGGGAGATCAGCTCGCGCGTGGCTATTTGGATCGTGCGATGAAAACCGGCGTGGCGAGGGAGACCGACTCGGAGGGAGACGAGGAGGACGACGGGACGGCCGGGCGGAGGACTGGAGGGGGCACGCACAAAACGGACCGCGGGGGTTCTTTGCAAATCAGATGGGAGGGGTGGCGGGCGGTTATGTGTAAATTTGTCATACCTCCACCTCCATCCATCGGATACCCATCCAAAGGTTCAGATTCGAGTTTCTATAGTTTCCACAAGGTAGTTGGTTTGCATATGATATGCTGCCAATTTAAATACGTAATAAAGAGCTAACTTAGCTTAGTAGATTTTATTTTAATCGCATACGGATGAGATCGAATCAAGATCTGTAACCCTATAAATGCCAAGTATATAAGGACGGCAGAGCCTCTCTCAAAACCAAGCCTGTTCGATATGCTATACTATGAAAATACATAAGGACGGCAGAGCCTCTCTCAAAACCAAGCCTGTTCGACATGCTATACTATGAAAATACAACCCCAAGCATAGGATGTAGGATATTACACCAAATCTGATGATCTAAACCTTGTAAAATCCTCGGTGTCCTTGTGTTCATTCATGTAGCTCTAGGTACGGTGATCCCTCCACATAATCTACCACTCCTTTGGTCTGCCAGATCACCCCCCACAACTTGTATATTGTGTACTACTCCCTCCGTTTCATAATACTTGTCGCTTTGGTTTTTCTAGATATAATTCTTTTGCTATGCATCTAGATATATACAATATACTTATGTCTAGATACATAGCAAAAGGATTGTATTTAGAAAAAACCAAAACGACAAGTATTATGAAACGGAGGGAGTACTAACTAGCTGCACCTGGATGTGCACAAAACAAGTAGGTAGCGTTCTTATAATTATATATTAGGCGGTGTGACGTAGTATGAAACTATTAGTTCTTATTGTGGGGCAAAAATTCATCTGATGTGTAATATCTGGTAGACTTTAAACTTATTTTCTACAAAACGGATGTATGATCTCATCATAGCATTTGGCAGTGTCTACATACAACACAAGAAATTTAATTAACATCGTGATATATTTGCAAGATACTATAATTAACTTGTGTCACATCAGCTACTAGCATGCGTTCATCTCCGTACTCATAATATGTCAACAAATCGAAGTATGACACAACGGTTAGATATAACGCAAAATCTAAACGAAGAGGCCTCTCCATTTAGGCTTAAATGGAGAGCCATCTGAGGTTACTTCCTGCGACATAGAAGTTACTTCCCGCGACATAAAGTTACTTCCTGCGACACAGAGTTAGTTCTCGCGACACAAAGTTACTTCCTCCTGTGTGTTTCTTTTTTGTTGAGAGAAGTAACTTTGTACCGCAAGGAAGTAACCTGGGGAGGGCTCTCCATGTATGACTAAAAGTTACTTCCTCCTATATGTTTTTTTCTGTTGAGAGAAGTAACTTTTGTGTCGCAGGAAGTAATCTCGGAGTGCTTTCCATTTAAGACTAAATGGAGAGTCCTCTCTGTTTAGTCGCCTCCTAGATATAATCAGTAGGGACCTCCGTTCCTTTTTCACTTTGTTAATTTACACTAGAAGCATTGGGCTTTTTCTTGGCAGTGACCAATGTCTTGTGATGTAAGGTAGTGATCCAATATTCATATCACCATGCATGTACTGTAAACAAGACCATATTTTTCCACATGGTCCTAACTCTTGTAGATCAAGGCACCGACATAATAGTGAGGACTTCCACGTATATGCATATATATATAAATCGACATAAGAAAGAAAATAAGATTCAAAAGCGACACAAGTGCAAAGGATCGATTGTGATATCTATCTGTCAAAATTAAGTGCATATTGTTAGAGGACTATGCACCTATTGTTGTTTCCAACCAATATCATGGATATTGATTGCTGGTCATAACTTGTCAAACGTGCCTAGCTAGCTTTGCGTTTTGTCCCTGTGGCACCGGCACATGGCTAGCTCTTTGGAGATGACAACACGTCACTGCGATGGAGATGGTAGTATGGTACATGAAAATCATTAGCTTTTTCTGTATATGGCTTGGACCCACTTGCCAACCCTTTCATTCCCTCCTTATTCTCTTCTTTGCATGTTCCCTTTCTAGCAATTACTTAAAAATAACTACCTAGGTGTTAGGATCCTGATAGGTGGGCCTTCATACCGGCTTCGCTTGTGGGCCTGCGTGCCATTTCTATTGGGCTCAACCTATGTACCAGGCTTCTTCTACATATAGCTAGAGAGAGGGACACGGGAGGAGAGGAATTATGTAACAGACAACTTCATAGCTAGAAGAATCAGAGCAAGGAATGGGAATAACAGCAGGGGAACGATCCTTACACTAGGACACAAAATCAATACAAAAGTCAATGAAAAAACTAGGTGATCTCTATTCCTGGTCTGGATTATTGACATTGCATTTCATAAGTAAGATTTTGGGAGGACAAATACATACTAGCTTGAGTGAGCAATATACCCAAATTTGTTTAACCTGGAATTTCTGAAACTTGGCATCGTGCAAAAGGTTATAGACTCCACTTAATATCTCCTTTTAGAAGGGCCATGAGATGGAAAGGTCTAAGAGAATGACTTTAATTGGTGACCAATATAGTTGACGTGCAACTTGTGGATCAACAAAAACAGGTGAATCTAGTACTTACAAACACTACGTGAAAACCTCAAATAGGTCACGCAGCATTTGTAACGGGCCCTTAACGCTCGTTACATCCACCCACATCTGTAACGGTTGTTGTTTGGCGCCCATTACCCATAAGCGCGCCAGGCCGACCCGGGGTTGGCCTCCACAACGCCCGTTACCAATGTGGACTTCTGGTAACGGGCTTCTTAAACGCCCGTTACATGAATTCTTTGTAACGGACGTTAAATGAAGCCCGTTACAAATGTTAAACCTATCGGTAACGGGCTTGTAAAGTCCGTTACCGATCAATGGCCTATCAGTAACGGGCTGTTTAAGTCCGTTACTGATCACTGCCGTATTGGTAACGGGCTATAAAGTCCGTTACCGATAATTTCGTACTGGAGACGCATGCTTGTTAGGATGCGTCTCCTTTGCTGGCGACCCAATTGGATACACTCATGTCTTATGACTCGTCTCCTTTGATTGCCACCCAGGGTCGTCTTTTTTCTCAAATCAGAGACGCACGTTGTTATTGCTCGTCTCTGTCTTCTCCTTCCGACACCACTCGCTCTCTCTCCGCAGAAGGTCACTCCCGTTCCGACAACAACACTCGCTCTCTCTCCTCAGAAGGTCACTCGCTCGATCTGTGTGCTCAGATGTCCCCGCCGGCCTGTCCCGTTAGCCGCCGCCAGCTGCGCGCGCTCTGAGGATCGCGCTTAATTTCTCTCCTCAGAAAGCCGGCGCTGCAGCAAGCCGGCCGGCCGCGTGCGCGACGGCGAAAGGGGCCAGCGGACGTCGACCGCGCCGTCCTCCGCGCTGTCGCCGCGGCCGCGACGCCGCCTCCGATCCTCCTCCTCGGCCGCGCTCGCCTCGTAGAAAGTCCTCGTCAAGGTGGAAATTAATTACCCCCTTTTATTGAAATTCTTCAGCTGTCCTAATCCGCTTGTGTTATCGGTTTTTTGTGTGATGAATTATGCTCATTTGGTGTATGGAATGCAGATGGCGTCTGCTGCTCGGGCTTGGATGTACAGACAGCCCCAAGAAGATTGGGAGAATTTCTTAAGCGGGGTCAATGGTTTTCTAAATCAAGTAGAGGCGGATATGAGAAACCGTGGTATTCAGGCAATGCTTTGCCCCTGTATAGATTGTCTCAACCAAAAGAAATTCGCACAACGGGAAATCATTTTTCATCATTTGGTCACACGTGGTTTCACAAAAAAATACACGTGTTGGAATAAACATGGTGAGGAAGGCCTTAATGAACTCGAAGCAGGCTGCCTAAATGAAGGTGAAGTGCGACACCATGCTACCGACCATGATGAAAACCTTGATGACAGTGGAGTTTTTGAGGAAAATGAACCATTATTCCCACCAAATGTGTTGAGGCCTGAGGATATCACTGATCAAGAAGTTAGGGGCTTCGATGATGGTGAGGTGTTGCAACGTGTGCACAATGTTGATCAAATGTTGCGGGATGTTGAGTTTCAATGAGTGTACACACCTTCTGAATTAGCGAGGCTGAAGCAGTTCATTGAAGATTCAAAGAAACCCCTCTATCCTGATTGCCAGAAGTACTCTCGCCTTTCTGGTGATCTAAAACTTCTGCAGCTTAAGGCAGATCATGGTTGGAGCAACAAAAGTTTCAAACATCTATTGGATGTGCTTAGAGACATGCTACCTGAAGGAAACCAAATAGCAGAGTCTGTCTATGAGGCGAAGAAGATAATCTGTCCTCTGGGAATAGAGGTTGAAAAAATCCATGCATGCGAGAACAGTTGTGTATTGTTCCGTGGAGATTATGCAGACCTTGACAAGTGCCCCAAGTGTGGCTATGATCGGTACAAGAGGAAAAAGGATGGTGGAGATGATAATAATGCTGATGACGAGAACGAGCCCGACGAGATCAGAGGCAAGAAGAAGAAGAAGGCTAACAGAGGGGCTCCTGTGAGGGTGGCATGGTATTTTTGCATCATTCCTCGACTGAGAAGATGGTTCGCAACACGAAAAGAGGCCCAACTCTTGCGTTGGCATGACGAAGGCCGAAAGGAGCTTAAGAAAGATGGCAAGTTTAGGCACCCCGCAGATGCAGCACAATGGGGTAACATTAATAACCACTTTCCATGGTTTGACAAAGATGCAAGGAGCATACGGTTTGCTATAAGCACAGATGGCGTGAACCCATTCGGTAACCAGAGCTCAACACATAGCACCTGGCCTGTCGTGCTGTCGTCGTACAACCTTCCACCCTGGCTATGCAAGAAACAGAAATATATGATGCTAACAATATTGGTCTCCGGGCCAAAGCAACCTGGCGACCGTATTGATGTCTACTTGAGGCCACTAGTTGATGACTTGAAGATATTGTGGAAGCCTGGTGTGCCGGAGGTTTGGGATGAGTACAAGCGTGAGGAGTTCACAATGCATGCCATGTTGTTCACCACCATCAACGACAACCCGGCTCATCGCAACCTCTCTGGCCAGAATAAAAGGAAAGGTGCAGCTTGCCCACACTACTTGGAAGATACTTGCGCAGTATGGCTAAGACATTCAAAGAAATATGTATTTATGGGGCATCATCGTTTCCTCGGCAAGAAACATCCATACCGGGCCATGGATTGTCAGTTTAATGGGGAAAAGGAGAATCGAGAGGCGCCGTTGCATGTGACTGGAGATCTGGTCTACTTGAAAGTCAAGGACATCAAAACTATCGAGGAGTTACCCAAACTGACTGAAAAAACCCTAGGCAAAAGAAAGAAACGAGATGGTGAAGAAGAAGAAGAAGAAATGTGGAACAAGAAATCAATTCTATGGGAGCTAGAGTATTGGCCGATGTTGGATGTGCGTCATTCGATTGACAACATGCACGTCAAGAAGAATGCGTGTGAAGCTACTTGTGGAACATTGCTACAACAGAAGTCCAAAGGAAAAGATCATAAAAATGCAAGGGAGGATCTTAAAGAACTGGGCATTAGGCCGGAGCTCTATGCAGAGGAAACAGAGACGGGGATGAACCTTCCCGTTGCTGCAACCACCTTGTCAAAGGCAGAGAGAAAAGAATTCTGTCAGTTTTGCATGATTCGAAAGTATCTTCAGGCTACTCATCAAACTTCAAGAGGCTAGTGTCGGTGAAGGACATGAAAATGAATTTTAACTAGATGAAATCTCATGATTGCTATGTGTTGATGACAGCTCTTCTTCCTGTTTTACTTAGAGGTATCAAGACAGAACTGGTTCGCGACGCGGTCACGAGCTTGTGTTTATTCTTCAATGCAATAGAACAGAAGGTGATTGATGAGGAAAAACTATTGGACTTAGAGAGGAAGCATTTCGAGACCCTATGCCTGCTTGAAGCTACCTTCCCACCATCATTCTTTGATCTCATGCTGCATCTAACAGCACACCTCGCGAGGGAAATCTGGTTCCTTGGCCCATCTTACCTTCATCAGATGTTTCCATATGAGAGGTTCTATAGATTCCTGAAATCATTGGTACATAACCGGTTATTTCCGGAGGGAGTCATTGTTCGTGGCTACGAGACCATCGAAGCAGTGGAGTGGGCCATGGGTTATACGGACCCACAAAACCCCATTAGTGTGCCTCGCTCACGGCATGAAGGTAGGCTTTCAGGTGTTGGGACCCTGGGGAAAAAGTCAGTCACTCCGGAACCAGATGCCTTCCAAAAGGCTCATTTCACCGTGATACAACAGCTGTACCTAATTACACCGTTTGCCAATGAGCACAAACGACATCTACGTAAAGACAACCCTGACCGTGGTAGGGCTTTGCTTGCAAAGATGCACATGCAAGGTTTCAGCAGGTGATTCCGAGATTATGTCGAGACATGCAGCAATAATGCTGTAATTACCGACGAGATAAGGAATCTAGCAGCGGGGCCATTGTTCACTGTTACAAGATACCAAGCAATGGATATCAATGGATACACGTTCTACACCATGGCCCAGGATAAAAAGAGTGTCTATCAAAATAGTGGTGTGCGTGTACGGGCCGTCGTCGACGACAGTCATGATGATGATGACACAGAGACAGACACATATTATGGTCAAATAGAGGAGATATGGGAGCTTGATTATGTAGGATTGAAGTTAGCCTTGTTTCGGTGTAGATGGGTCACCAATGGGAAGAGAGCTGTGAGCAAGGACAAGTATGGTTATGTTAGTGTTGATCTCCGGATCTTTGGTTACAAAAACGAACCGTTTGTCTTCGCCAACGATGTTGAGCAAGTGTTATATGTACCTGACCTTGCAAAGAAGAACTAGTCTGTCGTTATGCCCGGAAAAAAAGGATTGTTGGGGTTGAAAATGTTGTTGAGGAGGAGGAATAGAACCAGTTTGACGAAATTCCATCCTTAGACACTTCATACAAGCCCCGACTCTTGGAAACTAACAAAATACCGTACTTGCGAAGCGACCATAGTGAAAAAATCCATATACAGAAATCAAGGAAGAAAAAGTAAGCCTGATTTCTGCTGAATCCTTTTTGTAATGCCGGAGGATGTGTCTATTGGTGGAAATGGAATCCGTTTTGTAATATAAAGGATGCGATGTATTGGTGGAATTTCAATCCTTTTTGTAATATATGGGATGTGGTGGAATTTGAATCCTGCTTGTAATATATTCTGCCTAAGATACTATATATATTCTGTTTATATTTTGCTTCAGTTCAGTAAGTATGTTGCAGGCTGCTTCAGTTCAGTAACGGGCGTTAATATCAAAGAGACGAGGATTAGCCAACCCGCGTCGCCTTTGTTACGGGCAAGAGACGAGGATTAACGAACCCGCGTCGCCTTTGTTACGGGCAAGAGACGAGGATTAACGAACCCGCGTCGCCTTTGTTATGGGCAAGATATGCGAAATCACACACAGATTACATCAAAAGAGACACGGATTAGCCAGCCCCCGTTGGCTTGTTCTTCTTCATGCTTGCAAGTGAGTAGGTAAATCATACAAAAAATTGTACTGCACACAGATAATCACACAAGCATGTCTCTTGAGATGCAAAATCACACACACACAGATTACAGTCATCATTGATACATCAGAAGGTTACAAAGCGGCCATCTATGTTCATCATCACTAGGCACTACAGATCGATCTTGTTCGCTGGTCGATCTTGCTCGCATGTCGATCTTGCTCGCCTTCGGCTTGTTCTTCATGACGAGATATGCTCCAGATTCTGGCTTCTTCTTCATGCTTACAAGTGAGCACAAGCAAAAGATACAGAGAGGGTGGAAACATATCCCTTCAAAAATCCTCCTCCTGGAGGAGGGAAAGCAAAAGGAAGCCCAAGCGTGACGGAAAAGCTGCAGCAGGCTGTTTAATTTCTGGCTTTCCGTCGGCTTGTTCTTCCTGATGCCAGGAGGTTCTGGGCTACCTTCCCCCGACACAGCTAATATATCACAATGATTTTTCTAGCAGCTGTGCTAGAGGGATGAGCAACCCAATCACCCATATCACAAGAATTCTTCTAGCAACTGAGAGATCGAGGAGGAGGAAGAAGAGAGAAAAGTAAAAGCTTGCGCCCTACAAGATCTATTCTTTGTGCCATAGCTAGATCTAGATCTAGAGAAGAAGGAAGCAAGTGACTCAATTTATTGTATCACAAGAAGGAACCATAGCTAGATCTAGATCTAGAGAAGAAGGAAGCAACTTGAAGTGAGGAGGACCGATACGCGTCGGTGCCTTTTTATAGCAAAAACAAGGAAGGGATAACATCGGTTGTAAAAAAAAGAGAGGAAGGGATAAGATCAAGAGCACAGGAAACGGGAAGGTTCCCAAGATCCGGTCAATGGGGAAACTGTTGCCCAGTCAATGGCTGAGAGCAGAGGTAGTTATTCCAATGTATAATTAAATGATACGCGGATTAATGAAACATCATCTCCAATGTACTCACATCCCGAGGAGTCAAACTATATGAAAAAACTACTAACAATTACAAAATAAAACATGCAATTCTCACATCTGGAGGAGTATATTTTTTATAAAAAAGTTATTTTTCAAGACATAAATGCTAATATTTTTTTGCTATAAACTTGGTCAAAGTTGTAATAGTTTGACTGGTACGTTTCCCATAACTGCATGTTTTTTGGGACGGAGGGAGTAGAATTAAAGCATACGCGGATTAACCAAACGTCGTCTGCAATGGAGAATTAAGGATACGCGGATTAGCCAAATGTCGTCTCCATTGCTTACTTAAACCGTGTTTGGAAACAAATCTGCTGTATCTTCTCCTTCCAAAATAATTTAGATCCCCTGCCCCTTCATCTACCCGCGAAAAACAGCAACTGCCTACTCCTCATCGTCACCATTCCCGGCCGGAGATGAATAGCATGCCGAGAAGAAGCAGGCGGCACCAGCCGTCGTCGTCGTCGTTGCTGGACCTCCCTCAAGACCTCTGCATTGAGATTGCGGCACGCGTCGGTGCGACCTCGGAGCGGCCCTTGGCTGACCTCCGCAGCCTACGCGGTACTTGCTCGACCATGCACCGCGTGTGCAGCCACGGCGACGTCGGCCGGCGTTTGTCGATAGAGGGGATACGAGATGAGATTTCTTGGGTGTGGGACCCCACCGCTTACAAAGCATTCCTTGCTATGCTGACCGATCTCGGGAATCCGGAGGCTTGCTTCTTCTCCGGGATCAAAGCCGTCTTCATGGAAAACAGGGGATGCAATGATCTCCGGTGCGCCGCCGAGGGTGGGCACGATGCGGCGGCCTATCTATACGCCATCTTGCTCTACAGAGACAATGGCGGTGCCGCCGCCGACGACACCGCGAAGCGGTACATGAGGCGGGTCGCGGGCGGCGGCAGTACGACGTCGAGATGGCTGAGCAACGAGGGGTGTCTGCCTTTGCGCGAGAAGGCCGCGCGTGCGATCCACTCCTCGACTTGGCGCATTTGGGGTGAACCGCTGCCGCCTCCGGCACAGGTGCGCGGCGATCAGCCGTGCACAGGCAACGGCGGCTGCTGCGGCGTGGATAAAGGATGGCTTCGAATTTCTCTGTTTTGCAGCGAAGACTGTAGGCTCCGCTGCGAAATGGTGAAGTTCGAACGGAGTATTGGAATAGGAAATCAATAGTAGATTAGCTTTTGTATGTTGCTCGAATTATCTGTGTAAAATTTTGGAAGAGCAGCAAAGCCGACGCGGGTTACAGCCCCGCGTCGCTAATGACTGTGGGGCCCAGTTCTATTCAAATGAAGAACAATTCCCATTTCTCCTTTTAATCTGCAATCAAATGGTGTAACAAGTATTTCTTCATCGTAATTAGTCCAAATTTGATATTTTTTTCTAAATTTTTCTAAAATCACCATCTTTTCATTAATTTTATTATTTAGTGTATATTCCGTTTGTTGAATAATGTTTATATGCCTTATTTTGTTCTTTGTAAGTACAACATACAAATAATATTTGTTTTACACAACCATTAGTGATGAAACTTTGCATTTCGTAAGCTTAAGGTGAACACAAGGTTTTGTTAAGTTTTCAAATGCATATGAGTTCGAACATGTTGCAAAGTGTGGAAAACTTCAATGTTCAAGCAACATTCTAGGAAACTATGTGAGAGATGTAGACATTTGTACACAAGTATATTATTCCTTCATCGATACCATTTGAAATTTTGAAGACAAGTTTAGGTACCCAAATTATGTTGCCAAGTCAATTTGTAGATTTTTTAGAGCAAATTTGATATTATTAGAATTATTATATAATTACCATGGGGTGTAAAAACGAAATATATGAATTTTGGGCACACAAGTGTGACTGTTGATATTTTATTCAAATACTAAATGTCCAAATACGAATTGTTCGTATTTTTATGATTTTTTAGGTGTTGTTTTATGGGCTCTAATATTTTAGGGAAGTAAGTTTCATTCCAAAAAAAATAGTGACGGACCCACGCGTCAGCGTCAGCAGCCAATATAAAAAAGATAACCGTTGCCTGCGGGTTCACTAACCATCGTCGCCAATGACACTGGCCCACGCGTCAGCGTCAGCGTCAGCAGGCTAACCCGCGTCGGCAATGACTATCCATTGTCTCCATTTCATCTCAACAGATCTCCATTTCATCACAACAGAACACATATCATAAGAGATGTGGATGGATCAAACAACCAAACTAATTAACTAAGCAAACAAAATCAAACAACCAAACTAATTAACTTAGCAGTTCATGATCTAGAAACAAACTAAGCAGTTCAACAACCTGACGAACACAAACACACACATACATCCTAAGCAGTTCGACCAAGTAGGAGTCTATCATTTAGTCGGTCGCCGCCGTCGGAGTCCCGCCGTCGTCGCCGCCGTGGCTGCCGTCGGAGCCGCCGTGGCTGCCGTCGGAGCCATCGTCGCCGCCGTGGCTGCCGTCGTCGCCGTCGGAGCCGCCGTCGTCGAAGACGAAGTGGCGGCGGGCAGCCCGCTTGACCACGGGGAGGTTCTCGAGCTTCTCAGCCAACCCGTGGATCCTGAAGGCGAGACCCTTCACGCTCGGGTCCTTGTACACATCATGATGCGCCTTGATGTCGAAGGCCGCGCCAACATCTTCAAGCTTTCTGAAGGCGCTCCTGAGTTGGTCGACGGCGAACTTAGTGTCATCGAAGAACGGTTCCTCGTTGGCGTCCTTGGTCGCCGGCTCCTTCCCCTTCTCCAACTTCTTCCGACGGCGGCTTTCGTTGTCGCCGTCCTCCCTTCGTCCCCGCTTCGACGGCGGCGGGCTCCTCGACGCCATCTCCTCCTCTCAGTGACCGAAGATTTGTAGTGGTGGATCGCGAGGAGGAAGAAGAAGCGAAAGAGATGATAAGCTTATGGAAGAAGCAGGGGAAAGCAGGGGAAGGCGAGGGAGTTATATTGACAAGACGCGGAACCGTCAGGCGCCTCTGCCCCACCCACTACTCCATTACTGCCAGTACGTGCCACTCGATTGCGCATCGGGCTCCGTTTCGGGCGCAAAACCGTCCAAAACCACGTGTCGCCTTTCAATTACGCGGGAAGGAGAAGGGGCAGGGGCCATGGTGTCGGGCCCACTCGTCAACGGCAGCAGCCAAACTGCGGCGCCTTTTCAATTTCCATTTATTGTTTTACATGGCCGAGGCGCCTTCTCCAACTTCAACCCTCGTCGCCAACTTCAACCCTCGTCGCCTTCAACTTCAACCCTCGTCGCCTTTCAATTTCCAAACCCCGTCGCTTTTCTATTTCCTCCCCTTCTCCTTGATGGCCGCGGTGTGCTTGATGCAGCTATTGCCAGATGATCTTGTCACCCAGATCATCATCCACTCCATCAAGGATGAGCCCGTCTTCCATTTTCTGAACCTTCGCAATAAAATCTGCGGCACCTTCCGGCGCATCTGCGACTCCGATGAGGTACTACTACACGTGTCGCTGCGTGATCTTCGTCGGGTGATCAAGAATCGCTACGTCAGGTCGTGCTTTGAGCGGCGCTTCCGCGAGGCCAATCATCCGGAGGCATTATGGTTCGAGGGGATGGAGAGGTTGATTAGGCAGCGGAACCCCGATAAGGGTCTGAAGCTCATCGGAGATGATGCTGCTGAAGACTCCGGTGCCAAGTACTTCTTAGCGATGCTGAAGTACCGTTGCAACCCGACAGACCCCGACCCGTCGCCCCCTGACGGGCGGTGGAAGAACCACAACCTGCGGCGGCTGCGCTACCTCGTCAACCAGGATCTCGACAACATTGCGTGGTGGTACTGGCTTGATGACGGCGACGACGACATTCCGTTGCTGCCCGTCCAGAATCCCCACATCTGCATTTGGGCAGCGGGATGTAGGCGCTACAGGCCGGATACCAAAGAGATCATCCACTACTGCAGTGCCGAGTGTCGCATCCGTCATGAGTTCGACCTCTGGACGCGTAGCTTCCGCCCCGCCGTGGAGTACGCCATCAGCAGGATGAACATCGGGATGTAGGCGCAAGCATAAATGAACATTATCTATCTTGAATGTAAATTATTAGATATTACTAAACGCGGATTTGATTTTATCGGGATGTCAGTTTTTAATCGGTTTTTGATAGATAATATTTGATTTGTCATGTTTGTGAGTCAAATCGAAGGTTGCAGTGGTCTCATTTGCCGCTGACGAGGCCTGGGATACCCTCTTGGGTGTCAAAGCCACCGAAGCAGGCACGGCAGGGTCGGCGGCAGGCGGCGGTGCCCTCTGCTTCCTCCTTTGTTCTATTGGAGAATGAAGAACAGTTTATCCGTCCCGCGTCGCCGACGACATTTCTCTTTTTAATCCGCAATCAAATTTTGTAACATGTATTTCTCCGTCGTAATTAGTCCAAATTTGATTTTTTTTCTACAGTTTTCTTAAATCACCTTGTTTTCATTATTTTCATTTTTTAGTGTATATTCTGTTTCTTGAACAATGTTTATATGCCTTATCTTGTTCTATGTAAGTACAACATATAAATAATATTTGTTTTCCACACCTCCTGTAATGAAACTTTGCATTTTCGTAATCTTAAGGTGAACCACAAGGTTTTGTTAAGTGTTCAAATGCATATGAGTTCGAACATGTTGCAAAGTGTGGAAAACTTCAATGTTCAAGGAACATTCTAGGAAACTATATGAGAGATGTAGATATTTGTACACAAGTATATTATTCCTTCATCGAAACCATTTGAAATTTTGAAGACAAGTCTAGGTACCCAAATTATGTTGGCAAGTCAATTTGTAGATTTTTTAGAGCACACTAGATGTTAGTAGAATTATTACATCATTAACATGGGATGTAAAAACGAATTCTAAGAACCTTGGGCACACAAGTGTGACTGTTGATATTTTATTCAAATACTAAATGTCCAAATATGAATTGTTCGTATTTTTATGATTTTTAGGTGCTGTTTTATGGGCTCTAATATTTTAGGGAAGCACGTTTCATTCGAAAAAAAATAGTGGCTGGCCCACGCGTCAGCATCAGCAGCCAAAATAAAAAGATAACCGCTGTCCGCCCACCGGACCCAACTGCCAACAAAGGCGATGCGGGTTCACTAACCATCGTCGCCTATGACACTGGCCCATGCGTTAGCGTCAGCAGGCAAACCATGCACGGGCTGCTCAAAATTTCCCACCTATATTGACTATAATGCCCATAGAATTCCAATTGCAGCACAGAGCCGTCAAGGGCACACCACTAATTTCCTTAAACACAGTTACGCGCGCCGTTCATATTCGGCTCCTCGCTAGACAGATCCACAACGCCCGCACTCTCCCCACCGCCGCCGCCACTCTCCCCGCTCGCCTTCGCCGCTCTCTCCCCGCTCGCCTTCGTTGCTCTCTCCCCGCCGCAGCCCTGCTCTTCTCCAGCCCCACCGCTCCCTGCGTGACGACGGTGACAAGGACGCGGTTACTGGCGTGCGGATGTCTTCCCGGCCAACCTAAAGACGGTTGATGCGGATCCGTCGACGTCATCCCCAGCCACGACGACGAGCTGGCCGCCTCAGGCCACGAGCCGACGTGGATCCGGCCCCTCCGACCATCACGAGAACAACTACTTCATTCGCGACAGAGGTTAGTCCTGCTTGAACCCCCAACGCCCTCTCTCTCCTCGGCCACCAAATCTGCTATATATTCATGTCAATGTGGATTAGGGAGACATGCCTTGATAGATCATCTTTAATTGATTGACTGTGGATTTGATGGATGCATTTTGTTACCCCAAGTCTGTTTGAATAAATTGTTGCTAACAGATGAAGTTATATGAACTGTTGAAATTCATTTTTATGTTCCTAGTGCTACAATTTTTGCACTGTAAATTCATGAAAAGCATAAAGGATGTTAGCATACTTTAATTCTGCTATGCTTTGAATGTACTAGATCGACAGTTATGCTTTGGACCAGTTAGCATACTTTAATTCTGCTATGCTTTGAATGTACCAGATCGACAGTTATGCTTTGGACCTGTTAGCATATTTTAATTCTGATGGCCACATAATGTCAGTGGGAATTGCATCGCAGTGGTTTATAATATAGTCCACCCAATCTGTTATGTATTCATGTCAAGGTGGATTAGGGAGACATGCCTTAATAGTTCATCTTCAATTGATTGACTGTGGATTTGATGGATGGATTTTGTTGCTCCAAGTCTGTTTGAATAAATTGTTGCTAACAGATGAAGTTATATGAACTGTTGAAATTCATTTTCATATTCCTGGTGCTACAATTTTTGCACTGTAAATTCATGAAAAGCATAAAGGATGTTAGCAGACTTTAATTCTGCTACGCTTTGAATGTACCAGATCGACAGTTATGCTTTGGACCTGTTAGCATACTTTAATTGTGCTATGCTTTGAATGTACCAGATTGACAGTTATGCTTTGGACCTGTTAGCATATTTTAATTCTGATGGCCACATAATGTTAGTGGGAATTGCATCGCAGTGGTTTATAATGTAGTCTACCCAATCTGCTATATATTCATGTCAAGGTGGATTAGGGAGACATTCCTTAATAGTTCATCTTCAATTGATTGACTATGGATTTGATGGATGGATTTTGTTGCTCCAAGTCTGTTTGAATAAATTGTTGCTAACAGATGAAGTTATATGAACTGTTGAAATTCATTTTCATGTTCCTGGTGCTACAATTTTTGCACTGTAAATTCATGAAAAGCATAAAGGATGTTAGCATACTTTAATTCTGCTATGCTTTGAATGTACCAGATCGACAGTTATGCTTTGGACCTGTTAGCATACTTTAATTCTGATAGCCACATAATGTCAGTGGGAATTGCATCGCAGTGGTTTATAATGTAGTGATAACTAGACTGTCTTATGCTTTGTTATGAGTGTTAATTGTTTCACTACTGTCATATATATTGTTATTGTTGGTGTCATGATGTGTTGTGAGTGTTGTTTCACTACTGTCATATATAATGTCATGACCATTGCTTTATCCTCTTGTTGCATGTACACATGGAACACACAATCCATCGCTGCTGAAGTTGGACAAGGAAGCAGTTGAAGGAATTTATTCTCTGCTTTGATATATAAGCATATTATTATGTCCCTGTCAAAATGGTTAGCACCTATCCATGTATGCTAATTAAGTAAAATATGAACTGTGTATGTCTATGCTGATTTTATTTACGACTTGTAATGATTTCTAGTGTAATATCAGCTATTTTGCCTGTCAGAGAAAACGAATTTATCTAATAAGAATTTTATTTAGATTTTCAGTCTTGCTTATTTGCTCTACTGACAACCTGACTTATCATCTATGCAGTCTCCCACAACAACAAACTCCTCTACCTCCAGTGCATCATCACAGCCCATCGTCGGTGAACCTTCTTCACAGGGTCACTCAGCACAGGCTGCTGCGAGTAGTACTCGATCCCGCGGGTCAAGAACACAAACCAAATGGCCAGAAGACAAGTTGACTGCAACTGGACTTGATGCCAATTTTTGGCCTACCCCAGACGCTGCGAGGGATAGATTTGTATTGATTTGTGGTCTCATTGCTCGAGAGAGGGTGTCAATCAACAAGGCGGTTGATGATCTCTCACCAATTGAGAAGGACCATCTGTTCACAGTTTTAGAGGAAAAGCTAGATTACCCAGCCAATCTGGAAGAATCTGTTCGCAAGAAGGCAGTTAAGGCAGCTATATCAGAGATTGGAACCTTGCAACGGCGGTTCAAGGCCCATTTAAGAAAAAAATATGTGAGCGAAGAGGAGACTCCCTTTGTGAAGCATGCCTTTTTGCAGCAACAAGACTGGGACATGTTTGTGCAGGAAACCAATTCTCCTTCATTTCAGCAATTGAGCCAGGAGATGAAACAAAAGAGAGCATTGCATAATAAGCCACACAAGACGGGCAGAAAAGGTTATCGTGGTAAAAGGAAAGAGTGGGAGGAGGAGGATGCAAAGCTAGCTGCAGAAGGAAAACAGAACCCTTGGGACTAATTTCCTGGACGTTCGAGACCTTATCTGCAGGCAAGGGTAGGGAAGAAGAGGAAGAATACTAGTGAAGGAAGCGGGGGCATAACATTCAGTAACCCTGAGGTGGTGGGGGTAGCAGATAGGGTGAAAACACTTGCAGCTCAGGGTAGCGATGGTTCTTTCTCTGGGGTTAGGGAGGATGATATCCTCACCGCAGCACTTGAGACTCCAGAGCATTGAGGTCGGGTCCGAGGTGTGTCTAGTTCACTTGGCTAGGGTAAAGGGTTTGGTGAAGAGTTCGCTGGAATGTACAGGAAGAAGAGGAACAAGAGGTCTGATGCTCATGATATGATGGACATAACATTTAAATCAATTGTCCATGCTCTAAGACTATCAGGCATCGAAATACCGAAAAATGTACTTCTTCCTTCCTAATTACCAGCGCCTGTCAGTAGCAGCAAGGAAGAAGATGTGCATGGCAGTAAGGAAGAAGATGCGCATGACCGCGAGAAAGAACATGCGCATGACAACGAGGAAGATGCGTGTGGCAGAGAGCAAGATCATTGGAATGCCAACGGTGACGAAGCGAATCAAGTGCACAGTGATAGTCGATCACCTATGCTGGACACAATAGATAAGCTGACAGAGCTAACCGCGTGCAGCCTTTTGGATGGCACCGGGATTAATGTGGAGCTCGCACTAGCGAAAGTCTTTCCATTTCAAAAGGCTTGCCATTCAGTACCGGTGCAGGATGGGTATGTTGTGGTGCAACCTACTTATGTGTGGGCCAATGCAGGTCACTACCCTCTGCCTGTACCAATTGATCGGGGTGACATAGCAACCCTAGCTGAGGCTCTCGTTCAAAGGATCCAATGGCCAAAGGACAGGTTCCTTATACCACCCATGACGAGACATCCCAACCCTGAAGCCGCAACAGGTAGCAGGGGTACAACATCAGATGGAGGTACTGCAGCTCAGTGTCAGCAAGAGAAGGCTCAACAGCAGCAGCAGCAGATCAGCAAAACTACGCAGCAGGAGCGTCGACAACAGCCGGAGGAGCCCAAGCAAACTCCGCCTAAGCAGCAGCTACAACATAAGGATAAGCAACAGACGAAATAGCAGCCTCTCCAGCAGCAGGAGCGTCGACAACAGTCGGAGGAGCCCAGGCAAACTACGCCTAAGCAGCAGCTGCAACATGAGGATAAGCAACAGACGAAACAGCAGCCTCTGTAACAGGAGGAGGAGCCCAGGCAATCTCCCCCTAAGCAGCAGATGCAACATGCACAGCAGCCTCTGCAACAGGAGGAGAAACCCAGGCAATCTCCACTGCAGAAGGGGAACCAGGCCAGGAAACCTCTGTCTAAAGATGAGATTCTTAACTGTATTATTGGGACATAACAGGAACGACCAAAATATAAGCCTGGTGCACCTATGTTGTCAGAAGTAAACTTAGAGGCTGCTGGACCAAATTGTGCCAGGTTGCATGCTTACATCATGGAACACAGTAAGGATAAACTTGCCTTCCCAGCAAAGGTGGATCAAGACTACTTTAAAGGTGGTGGTGGTGCTTTAATGTTAAATATTGCATTCAGTAGCGTGTATAACGTTATAACCCTGACTTCTCTGGATGTTACCTTCTTGAGGTTGTGGACATTGTAAGTCCCTTAAAACCTAAAAAGATATTTCTGTAATTTTGACCACAAAGTTCAAGCATGCTAACAATTTGATTTTTTGTAGGAAAATGATGGACAAGGCAGCGGAGATGCAGATCAGTGTTGGGTTTTTAGATCCAGATTTGTTTACTTCCACAAATATTTCTCAGCATTCTCGCCTTGTCGCTAAAGCAATCTCAAATGCAATGAACAACGACTACATGGTGGGTGCCTACTGCACTAGCCACTGGGTAATAGTGATCATCTGTATGAAGTTCAAAGAGGTTTGGTATCTAGATTCTGCTAAACAACATCCCACGCTAAAGTTCTCAGACCTCAAACCTGTTGTGGACTGGTCAGTATCTTGTAGGTTTTGTTCACAAAAATTCAATCTCTTAGTGTTTCTAATTGGTATTGCTGACCATGCAGGGCCTTTGGTACAGTATTTGTAGGTTTTGTTCACAAAAATTCAATCTCTTAGTTTTTCTAATCGGTATTGCTGATCATGCAGGGTCTTTGGTGAACATGCACAGGACGGAGTGACGAAAGGAAAGAAAAAAAAGCCAAAAGCCATACTCAAGCACAAAACAAATCTCGCTGTAAGGCCGAGGTTTTTTTATGGTCCCTTCTTACCTATTTGTAACTTGTCATTTTGGTACCTCGATGCAGTGTGCTCAGCAGCCATGTGGGTCCTCTTTGTGTGGATTCCATGTGGTATTCCATATGTTAAGACTACTCGATGACATACCTGACATCAAGAAGGCTGCTGTAAGTAGATAATAATGCTCAACCTTGTCTCTGCTCATATTATCCATCTGATTTTAGAAACTGATTTCTACTTGTATTCTCATAAATGATTGTATTTTGCAGGATTTCAAATCTGTTGTAGATGTTTCCACAGAAGATCTAAAGCGTGTCCGGGAGATGCTGTGCGAGTACATTCTTAAGGAGACCATCGACCGAAAGGGCAACTTCTACAATGGTGCACCGTGAGTTCATTGTAGCCAGAAACTTGAAACTCATTCAGTCTTCTTTAGTCAGGTGTTGTTGCTTGAGAAACCTGCTTGGCTTGCTTGGTTGGGGTCACATGCTGCCTGGTTCAGGCAGTTTTCTCATGACTCCATCCAAACAAGCCCTGATGAGAGTAACTTGAAACTTGATGTGATCGATCCTAGCTTGTCTATAAATGTGATCTTTTTGCTTGTCTATAAATGTGATCTTGCTTGCCTATATCTGTGATATGAGAATGTGTTTGTGATGTCTGCTTGTTGTGGTGGCTGCCATATCCTGGCTGGTTCCAGGATGGCAGGATGCAGCCCCTGATGGCTGCCAAATCCTGGCTGGTTCCAGGAAGCAGCCGACAAGCGGGCAGGTTACTGTAGGGGTGGCCTATGTATCTGTAACGGGCGTTAATTAAAGCTCGTTACAAACACTGATCAGTGAGTAACGGGCTTCATTCGAAATGCCCGTTACAAATATGCCAACAATGTAACGGGCAGTGTAAAAGCCCGTTACCAGTCCTGACCGGTGGGCCCCAGGACATGGCCTGTTCATCGAGATATATGAGACGCAGGTTGAAAGCACGCATCTCCTTTAATCGAGAGGAAGCAGACGCGCGTGGAAACAGATGCGTCTCATTTCGTCGAGACAGAGGAGACGCGGGTTCACGGCACGCGTCTCTGATGTTGATTTCACAGTAACAGGCTCTGTTTTCATGCCCGTTACCAAAGTTCCCTGTGGGCCCAGAGAAACAACCATTTCACGTGACCGGTGACTAGTTGTGGTAACGGTTGTTGTTTGATACCCGTTACGAATCCTAGATGTGCTGAGACGCGCGTGAACTAGACGCGTCTCATTTCGTCAAGATAGAGGAGACGCAGGTACACAGAAGGCGTCTCCGATATTAAGCTACTGTAATGGGATGTGTTTTGGTGCCCGTTACAAAAGTTCCCTGTGGGCCCAGAGAAACAGCCATTTCACGTGATCGGTGGCTAGTTTTGGTAACGGTCGTTGTTTTATGCCCGTTACGAATATGTCTTATCAGTAACGGGCATCTTTCTTGGCTCATTTGTAACACTTGATCGGTAACGGACGCTTTGCCCGTTACTAAAGGCCATCTATGCCCGTTACCAAAATGAGTTTTTCACGTAGTGAAAAAAGTGGAAAATTCCCAATGTAATCAATGTATACAGATCTTATAGATTACGAAAGCAATTTTACCAACATATAAGCTCATGCTATAGGGTGTGTTTGGTTGCTCGGCTTAGTCCAAACCTGGCTAGAAGTTAGCCTGGCCGACTTAGTACTCTTGATTTGCGCGTATCTCAGCCTGGCTAGGAGTCATCATTTGCATTATACATTTATACTGGCATGTCTAAGCTCTTTATGCAGGTAACCAAACATGTAGAACCTGCATTAGATTGGACTAGCTAGGGATTTAGTCGGACAACCAAACACAACCATAGCGACTGGGAACGGTGGTAGAAGAGAAGGCAGATAGAGAAAGATGATAAGCAGGGCTATATATAGGGGAGTTAAACTAGAGGGGCCATGCGGGGCCCAACACCCAGCGCTCCACCTTTACGTCAGTGTGTCAGCTCCTAATAGGTGGCTGAACGACTTTGGGGTGCAAAGAAAAACTACCATATTGCATTGGGAGAATATGAACTATCCCTCTATTTGGGGAGCGGGTGGGGAGGGTAAATATTGGGATATGATCCAATAAGTATTGGGGGTAAGAGCAACTCTAGCAGATGGATTAAATTTTATCTCCTATATACAGTTATTGGGGGCGGAGTAAAAATATTTTCATCCCTAAAACACAATTTGCTCCAGCAGTTTCCCTATTCTCCTTCCCAACTCGTGGGTCACACCATGCCACGTCATCTTCTCCTCCCCCACCCCCAAATCTTTCATCTTTCTCCGGCCGCCGCCCGCCGCTCCCGTACGCGCCCGACGTCAAGAACTGTGCCTTCACGCCGCCACCAGCGCCAACCATGGCCGCAGAGAGCAACGCCGCCGGACTGGAGGAGGAAGAAGACGGCGAGACCGACGACGAGCCCCGACACGACCAGCGCCAGCGTCGGCGCCGGCATCGCCACGCCGAAGTTCTGCACGGCGAGCAACGCACTCTCATGTTAGTTGGTATTCATGCTCTGCGCCGAACTACACGGCTGTGCAGAACTGCGAAGTAAGTACTCTGTAGATGGCAGCGTACGTACCTGGAGGAAGCCTTTGCCAGTGGAGACCTCGACGGCGATGGCCGAGGCGAAGCCGACCATGGCGGCGCGGCCCAGCCACACGTCGAGCCCGCCGCCCTGCTGCTTCTTCGCACTCTGCTCGCACCTGATGGACAGCGACCTGGCCGCCATGGAGGAGACGCGCCTCTTGCTGCTGGTAGAGGTGACGCGCACTGAAGAAGATGCTGCAGCAATTACGAACAGAACAGTCACAATGGTAGCAGTAGCACCGAGTCACCAAAATTCAGTGGCCATTTTCAGACAATCCAAGTAACGTTTTGTTTCTAAGAATCATAACCAGGAATCAAAATCCTACACTTCACTTAATTCCCCTCATAATCCACAATTAACAGTCTCTAGCATGACTAGCAAGCTGGAAATCGAAAGCAGAGATATACAGAGAGAGGAGGAGCCGTACCACGGCCGGACGTGTAGCTGAAGGACGGCGCCACGGCAGCGGCGGGCACCGGAGATGCACGGAGGACGGCGAAGAGCGCCATGGGACGTACAAGAGCCGCTTGCTAGATCTGTTCTTCTTGTTCCTCCTCTGCTCTTGAATGAATCCTTGCTCTCCGCTCGAGCTGTGTGCAAAGCCTCGTGCTCGCGTTTTGTCTGCAGGGTGGATGCGGAAGCTGCGAGCACCGAGGGGCGGCGGGGAGAAGGTGGGTGTGCTGTCCTTCGAGGTCGCCCCGCTCATGTCGCGGGCCGCCGGCCTGTGGCGCGCGCTCGGGGACGCCGAGCTCGTGTGCCTCCGCTCCGAGGCCATACGCCTCGCTCCTGGCCCTCGCGCTCGCCGAGATGGCCGCCGCGTGCCGGGACCTCTCCCGTGCCGTTGCGCGGCTCTCGACGCGCTGCGCCGACCCGCTGCTCCGCCGCTTTGGCGCCCTCTTCGCGGCCCTCGTCAAGGGCGGCGGACACGCCTCCGACCCACACGGGCTACGGTACGCCACGGAGACGAAGATGGACCGGAAGGCGCGCAAGATGTAGCGCCCGGTGGCGTTCACCGCGAACCTCTGCCACGAGCTCGACGTGCTGGCCGAGATCGAGCAGGCCCCGCGCCACTCGGTCCTCGCCCGCTCCGCCTCCGCCTTCTCCGGCCAGCTCGCCGAACTCTGCAGGGGAGGAGTGAACGGTTCAGCCAGGGAACAAAGCGGATGGGCACTGTGGGAGGCAAAGAGAGAGGCAGCAACAGCGATGCAGAATACTGGCGCGGTGCGACAATGGTTTTAGATACTGTGTGTTGTGCGTGCGGGATGGTGCAGCGCGGGACGTGAGCGCCAGCGTGAGCGGTGCGGCTGGGGTGCGAAGCGCAACGCACGCGAGTTGGGTGGCCACGGGGCAGAGGCCTGGCGAGCAAGCCTAGGATGGCCGGTGGAGAAAAACGGATTGACAATCTCGGAGTTGTGAAGCTGGGTCAGGTGAGGCTGAAGAAAAAGAAAGGCCTTGGCGGGCTTATAGAAAAAAAAGACATAAAAGGATTTTGATTTTTGACGTATTTTGCAAACACACTGAAAGAAAAACAAACTGCAACTAAAAATAACACTGATAGAAACGTTTTATTTATTTTAGAAAAGCAACCAATCGTTTTTCCTATACTAAGTTCCGTGTAAAGAAAATAAATATTGAGAAAATTTTAAAATTACGAGAAATCGTTGTTTTGTTATTTCTCCTATTAACATCCTGAAATCAGAAAATTTCAGGGTGTTACAAAAATAGTCGTGCATATTTGGTTCTTGAAAACGACAATTTGTTCGTTTTTCTCTAATTTCTTCTATCCAAGCACCGACATAAAAAAACTAGAATATGCAAGTTGATTGTTCCTATAGCAACTCCAATATAAATCGTTTTGCATCACTGCTAAAAGAAAATACTGTTGTTTTCCCTTTCCAACAGCCTCGCTATCGCTGCCGCCTTGCAATCTCACTCAACATCGTGTCAGCTCCGCTCGGCAAGAATGGCTAGCGATTCCGCTCGCCAACTTCATCCGTGTGTGCTTTTTCCCACAGCTCCCGCTTCCTCGGGTGTTGTCACGCGCCATCACCATGCGGGGTCACAACCGCATCGCAACCGCTGCTGTGGGGGAGCCAGCGTGGGCGGGGTGATGGCCGGCGGGGAGATGCCCCCACTACTCCTTGACCTCCTCCGCAGGCCGGCCGGCGTGGAGGGACTATCGGCGGGGAGGAGTTCTGATTCGCGTTACAAAGCTGTCGGAGGATGGGTTGGCCATGAAAATATCTAATTCGCAGCTTTAAGGGGGGGATGGGAATTGAAGTGAACCCCACTGTGAGTCAATAATTGGAGTTTGTTGGTTTACCCACTACTTATGAAGTTTATTTTTTTTTGACCAAACAGTAGGGGAGGCCCCTACCTTTCTTTTATATATATATATATATATATATATATATATATATATATATATATAAAAGAAGAAAAACACATATGTACAGGTTACAAGGCCTCAGGCCCAAATAAGAAGAAAGATCAGGACTATAAGAGACTACTCATAAAACGTTCAAGTTTCAACTTTAACTGTGGTTTGACTCTCAAAGTAACCGCCTTTAAATCCTGTAGGAAAGCATGGCGCCAAGCAGCAAAAGAAAGCGAAGAACCATCAAAAATGATGTCATTACGATGACACCATAAATTCCAAGAAGCAATTATCACCACCTCTCTGAAATAAACTGAGTTGAAGTCCTCTCTTGCCTTGAGAAACATTAGCTGATGATCCAAGGTGATGTCCCAAACAATCCCCAAGAATGTCCAACAGGCTTGACTGAAAGGGCAGTTGAAGAAGAGATGGAGAATGTCCTCCTCCACATGCTCAACACATGACACACAGTGATAAGAGTCCAGATGCATATTCTTTCTGTGGAGCATAAATCTGGTGTTTAACCTATCCTTGAGCAGCAGCCAAAAGAAGAATAAATGCTTCGGTTGAGCCCTGGACTGCCACATCCACTTAAAAAGAATGGAAGCTGGATGAGAACCAGACAGACTGTTGTAGGCCTTTTTGCAATTATAAGCTGATGATCCCCAAATATAGGTCCAAACATCCTTAGCTGAAGAAGACAATGCTAGAAGCTGAATATCCAACAAAACTACCTCAAGTTGCTCATGAGCTTGCTGAGACAAAGGCAGAAAGAAAGATCTGCCGGGGTCCCAATTCTGAAATTGGTGAACTGAAAGAGACTTCTTTCTGGAGAACGAAAAAAGCTGTGGGCATTTCCACTTTAGAACACCTAGATCCCAAGAGTCCTTCCAAAATGCTACTGTATCTCCTTTCTGCACTAGGCAGGAAGCAATCATGAAATAATTGGTGGAAAGAGACATAATGTCTCTCCACCAAAAAGATCCCACACCTGATCTCTCATGAGGAGGAGAACCATTTCTGTAGAGACAAGACCAAGTAAGAGACACCCAGGGCAAATCCAGCTTATTATAAAATTTATGCAAAAATTTGAGAAGCAAAGCAGTGTTTTGAGTCCTCAAATTGATTATTCCCAAGCCACCATCCTCCTTACTCCTGTAGGCATGTTTCCAAGCCACAAGATAACCCCCTTTCTTAGTCAAATCACCTCCATGCCAAAGGACGTGTTTTCTGTATTTATCAATTTGAGATAAGATTTCTGAAGGTAGTTTCAAGGTGCAGAGGTAGAAGGTTGGCATAGCTGAATAAACCGAATTCACCAGGACAAGTCTTCCAGCAAAAGACAGAAATCTTGAAATACCCATTAGGTGCTTTTCCAATCTTGTTAAAATAGGCATGAAATCCTGCACATCAGGCCTAGTGGTACCAAGGGGAAGACCCAGATAGGTGAAGGGCATGTAGCCCCAGTTGACAGCCCAGAGCAGCAGTGAGTGAAGACCATCTTGACTCATCCACATTGATAGGCACCAGAAAGGATTTGGCAAAGTTTACCTTCAGGCCAGTGGAGATGGCAAATGTGGTGAGTACATCTTTTAGATGAGTTAATTGGACAGGATCTGCTGGCATAACAATAAGCGTGTCATCTGCATATTGCACAATGGGAAAATCACCTCCAAAATCATCTCCCAAAGGGTGAGAAATATTACCAAGCAGGGCTTCAGCATTGATTACTGACTGAAGAAGGTCTGCCCCTAGAACAAAGAGCAGAGGAGAAAGAGGATCTCCTTGTCTTACACCCCTTTTACACTTGAAAGGTTTACCAGGGATTCCATTCAGAAGGACAGAAGAGGAGCCTGACGACAGAATGGCTCTGATCCAATTAATCCACTTAGCAGAAAACCCTTTGTGATGCAAAACCTGCAGAATAACTTCATGCTCTAACTTGTCGAAGGCCTTCTCAAAATCTAACTTAAGAAGCACAATCTCTTTCTCAGACTTGTGACATATATAAAGAAATTGGAAAGCCCAGGCCAAGCAGTCTTGAATAGTCCTCCCCTTAATGAACCCATACTGATTCTCATGAACCACTTCAGAATTACTAGTTGCAGTCTATTGGCAAGCAGTTTTGTGAGGAATATCAAAGAGTAGTTGAGGAGGGAAATGGGCCTGTAGTCATTCACTGTCTCTGGATTATCCTTCTTTGGTATAAGTGTTATCAAACCATTATTGATACTGTCTAGACTGAGATTACCCTGAGCAAAGTCAGCACAAAGTCCGATAATATCATCCTTTATAATATTCCAGCATTTTTTGAAAAAAGCACCATTGAAGCCATCAGGTCCTGGAGCATGATCAGACGGCATATCTTTCAAGACAGCATGAATTTCCTCCAAGGAGAAAGGGTCATCCAACACAGGCAGATCCACAACCTGAATTAGTTTAGATAAGTCATAAAGAATGTCTGAAAATTCTGAAACACCCAATTTGTCTTTGTAAGAAAGCCAGAGAGCAGCAGTTTTTTGATCATGATCAAAAATAGTAGTTCCATTCTCCAGAGTAAGAGAGGTGATGTACTTTTTCCTGAAGGAATAAGTGGCCATAGCTTGGAACAGACTGGTATTTTCATCACCAAAAACAACCCATCTGGAAGTGTTCCTTTGTTTCCAATAAATTCTCTTAGCTTCAAGCAGAGATGCCAGATGAAGTTTTACAATGCGTCTGAAGGCACTTTCAGGCCTACTGAGAGGTCTCTGATCTTCAAGCCCATCAAGAAGAGCAAGCACAAAATTACAATTATTAATTAACTTACTGATCTTAGATAAATCCTTACTCCAGGCCCTCAAACCAGCCCTCACTTGCTTGAATTTGGCATTGACAGTCTGAGCAGCATTAGCAAAATAAGGTGAAGTATTCCAGTGAAGATCCACCACAGAAAGGAAATCACTGAATTGCAACCAATAATTCTCAAACCGAAAAACATTAGACTTTGGGATATGAGTGTCAATCTTCACTAAAAAGGGACAGTGATCCGATATTGGCCTCCCCAAAACTTGAACAGAGGTGTCAGGATATGAGAGAGCCCAAGAAGAGGAGGTGAAGACCCAGTCTAATTTCTCTAACAGGGGATCTTGCTGCATATTGCTCCAGGAAAACCTTCTGCCATGAAAATTAATTTCTGCCAAATCCAGGTGCTGAATTAGATCATTAAACAAAGCATATCAGCAACATTGCCCCCACCTCTGTTTTTGTCATTTGGAGATCTGATCAAATTGAAGTCACTAGCAAGAATCCAGTCAGAAAAACCAGAGGTGTCAAAATTATAAAGCCAATTAATGAAAGCTGCCTTTTCATCAGACGTGCTAGGACCATAAATATTAGTTAAGCAAAAGGATGACCCAGAAAGCTGGCAGGTTAGCTTGACAGAGATGGCATAACTGTTGGACTGCAAGACAACACCATCAAAAAGGGTTCCATTCCAGACTATGAGAAGACCCCCAGAAGCACCAACAGAGGGTTGAAAAGCAAATTTATCAAGTTGCCTTGGACAAAACTTACGAAGGTAAGAAGGATCAAAGAGTTCCCGCTTAGTTTCCTGCAGGCAGACCACTGAGGCAGCACTTTCAGTGATCTTGTCTCGAAGAGCATCCCATTTACCTTAGGAATTAATTCCACGAACATTCCACACCAGAATATTAAAAGATCTTTGTCGACTCATGATGCAACAGGAGGGGACAACACAAGAGCTTGAGAGCACAGCTCGGAAGCAACGAATACCAGGAGTAGGCATACCAAACATTCATTAAGATGGAAAGGTTAACCACTGGCAACCAGCCAAGAGTAGCAGAACGACCATGATAGTTTGAACATGTGACGCATGAAACATAAGAGAGTGCAACAAAAGAGGCCAACACAGTGGCACCAGCTACTACCAGAACTAAACTGAACCTATTACATGGAAGAGACATCATCATCAACGTCTAGGTCCATGTCACACCTGATTTCCGAAGAGAAACAAAATGCATCTCATATGTGCACCAGGATCAAGTTACACACACATGATAGATAAATAAGTGTAATATCCTAAACAGTATTCAAAACGTAACATAGAGTTTAACATCTTATTACACTCAGACGGGAGACACGAAGGTCTCTAACATCAGAAAACGATTACTGCACGAAGAGTCTTCGTCTTCTGCTTCCACATGCACTTGACTGGGGGATCGCATGCCTCAGAACTCCTCAAAGTCGTCGTAGTACTCCTCACCATTGTTCTCTTCTGAACAGTGGTAAGCAAGGATGAGTACACTTATGGTTGGTACTCAGCAAGTGGGGGAAAATGCAAGGCTACCAAGGATAGGCTAAGGTTTTGCAGCGGTGAGCATTTTAATGTTGGTCAAGTTTTAATTAAAGAACGCCTAGTTACTAGATGTAAGTTTATACCAACCCACTTAAGAAATTTATAAACAACTCATCTCAAAACCCATCGAACCACAATTTAATTCCATCTTTAAGTTTATTAATCATGTGAGGGTCCAAGCCGCTCATAACCGTGAGCACGGCTGATTGATCAGTTTTACACTCTGCAGAGGTTTGCACACTTTACCCACAGCTCGCGTAAAAGCTCCGAAGAACTTTAAACCCAACCATGCGATGCTGGCCAAGCACCATACCACACTTCTGAGGTGTGATTGCATAGGGACGCTACGAAGCCTTTACAAAGGCATGCAAAAGACTAACGACCCGCATAGTTACGGATCAGGGCGGACCATAACCCTCCCTAGTGGTTAGCACCTTAGCAAAGGTTGCTACCCCAAGAGGACCGGGCTATACCCCTGCAACCCGGATCCCCTCTGCTCCTTTCGGAAAAAGGGCCATCAGTTCGATCGCACACCTAATTAATTAGCTAAGGTCAGAGTCATATGACACTGTGGTTGCACATGTTTTCTTGGGTGGTTCTCCATGTTCCGATTAAATCAAGTATTCTTGTATTAACCCAAAGCCATGATCATTAAGCATAAAGCCTTTTTCAGGAAAACCATTTTATCCAACCCAGGTTGAGCCACTAGCATATTCTACCCAAAAACATTTATTAAACTGGGTTGATCCAAGGGTTGAGGGTAAAAATCTAGGTATGTCCTTAAAAAGGGTGTTCCCATCAATTTAATGCAATATCATAATAAATGTAAACTTAGTAATCATGCAATTATATAGGATAAATAGAATCATACAGGGGGAGAAGACCACTTGCCTTCCTCAACTACAACCAAATCTTCTTCTTCTTCAAACAGCTGCTCCTGATCGAATCCAAGGGGCTGCTCAGTCGAAATAGGCACGATATCTATGAGCACACAAATAAAGCATACAATAAATAAAACAATTCACCAAACAAGTCTAAAGGCTATAAACACACTACTAAAGCAACGGGCTCGATGAGACGATCGCATAGACACCTAAAACGCTAAAAACGGAGCTAAAACGACAAAGATATGCTAAAAACAGGGTTCAGGGGCTAAACTGCGAAGAAACTAAGTTTCCAGGGACCTATCTGCAAGAAACTGAGGACCTATAACTAATTATGCGTAAAAACAGAAGGTCTAAAGCATAAAAGAACCTATACAGGACCTCGGGCGCTAAATCTAACAAAGACAGGGGCTAAAGCATAAAAGAAAGGACCTGAATGCAAGGATTAATATAGGTGGAAGGACCGGCTTGTGAAAAAGAATAAGCCGAGGGGCTCTTTAGCAAAACCGCCTCTGTTGACCGGTATGAAGCCGGTTTGACTCGAGGGCCGGGCGAATCTGGGCCGTCCGCGCCAGATCTGACGGCGGACGACGCACGCGAGTGCCCAGGCGGTGGCGGACGCGCCGGAGGCGACGGCGCATGGCGGCGCGCGGCGGCGGGATCGCCGGCGAGGCACGGAAATGGGCTCCCGGCCACGAAATCGTGCGCGGTTTGAACCTATGTGCAGCTAAGACGATGGCGAAGCTAACCAAAAGCACGTGGAGGTGATTCGGGCGACGGCTAGGGCACCACGTCCATGGGGGCGGACGGCGCACGGCCGGCGAGCGGCGGGGAGCGCTGCAGCTCGGGATACAAAGGGAAAAAGGTGGGGGAAAGTTTGCTCACCACACGGAAGTGAATTGGTGAAGGATTGGGCGACGGGGATGCAGTGATGGAGGAGATCGACGCCGGCGGCCGGAACTTCAAGACGACGGCGGCGGCGCTCGATTGAAGGGGAAAGAGAACCTGTGACACGAATTGGAGCTCAATTAAGCGACAAGCGCGAAGAAGAAGAAAGAAAGGAGGGGCAGGGACACTTCACCGACGGCGGGAGAGCTCGGGCGGTCGGCAATGGCGCGGCGGCCGGAATTCCCAACAGTGAAAGCGCGCGCACGAGTGTGAGAGGGTGTGGGTGCTCGACTGGTGGAAAGGGGGTGTGGCAGGGGCTCTGGTCATGCTTAAATAGAACCAGGAGGGGAGGGGGAGCGGCGCCCGGCGGGCTACGGCCATCAATGGCCATGGCCTTGGTTGCAATCAAAGGGGGCCGATTGAATAGGAGGAAACGGATGGGATTGAAGGCGGGGAGTGAGGACCGAGCTTCATTGCGGTTTGATTGAGGGGTTTTGAAGGTGGGGGGCGCGGTTGACGCGGGTGTAACGGTCGGCGGCCATCAAAGGGGGGCGGTTCTGCCGCCGCAGGGAAGAAGAAAGGCCTGATGGTCGGGCCCCACCTGACAGCCGGCGGAGAGAAAAGAAAAAGGGGGGAAAAGGTTAGCTGGGCCGCGCGGGCTGCCTGCCTGGGCCGCGCATGTGGGAGAAAGGAAGGGGAGAAGGCCGGCGGCCTGCTTGGCCGAGCGGGCTGAGAAGAAAAAGAACGGGCCGGCTGGATTGGGTTGGAAAGGGGAGGAAGAAAAAGATTGGGGTGGGTTTTAGAACTTATGATTTTTTTCTTTTGAAATCCACACACATCAAACAAAAACCATGCAACCGAATATGATGCACAAACACTTGTTGCCTCTAAAATTATTCCAATGATATTTAAATATTTTAAAGCCAAATTTATTTGATAATTTATTTAAGTCCTTAGAAAATTAAATATAATTACCATGTTGCCTATATTAATTTAGTGATGGAATTTTAGAGTGTTACAGTCCAGAAGAGCAGCTGCAGAGACAGCACTAGGCTGAATCTGAAGAAAGCCGGTCGCCATCCCCTGAATGCTGGCAACAGGAAAATAGGGAGCAGCAACAGAAGCATCCTGGGCTTCAGAGGAGTAGAAGGGTGGATTCTCGGCAGCAGCTAGAGCATCTTCCTTGGTACGGAAGCCGGCTTTGTCCTGGTTCAGCCTGGAGCTGTGACGAAGGAACTTGGAGTGGAGGGGTTTCTTGAGCTTGCGAGCATGACGCTTCTTTGGAGTGGCAGAGGAAATGGGGCCTTCAATTACCACCACCTCATCATCATCAGAGTCACTGTCGGAGTAAGGCACCAAAGGTAGACCTCCAGCAGGAAGCTGAGGGCCAAACACTTGAGGTGCATCATCCTAATCAAAAAGGATGGATGCCAAGTGAGAAAGAAGATCATTATCAACAATGTAAGATGGAACGAGGGTGTCTGGGTCACAAGCTAGAAGATTCAGATGGCGATAAAAAAATGCTGAATCGGTGGGGGCTCCCCCTAGGTGCAGGAGCAGAGGCACCAGCAAGAGCAGCATCAGAAAGAACTGCCAAACCCGCTTGAACTTCTGGAACAACATCATTTTGAGCAGACTCCACCACAGGGTCAACAGCCAACTGAACAGGCTCCACCACATGCTCCAGCACAGGGTCGACAGCCAACTGATTAGGCAGGACTACATTCAACACAGGGTTCTGAACATCAATCAGGTTAGCGTCCAGATCAGCACCCAAAGCACCATCAGCAGAGTGGCCATCAGCAGCATGCAGATCACCAACCATGTGTTCAGCTTGCTGTTCTGGTGGAGCTTGCATTACTGATGAAGGTTCAACCAGGTTGGGCCCCATGCAGCGCGGAGGCCTCACTAGCAGAGGGTGCAGAAGGCCCATCTCAGGGAGTTCATCCTCGTCTTGCAGCAATGTAGCATTCTTCCTCTTGAGAGCAAACATAGGAGAGGTCCAGGATCTCATAGTCGGCGGCAAACCAACAGTGACAGTGACGTCATGGGGGATCTGTGCATCTTCCTTCAACAAGACTTTCACCACTATGCGAGCCTTGTAATTCGTGTCGTGCCAATACCTAAGCAGACTGAACCCCACTACTGCCTTTGCCACACAAGCGTTGTTCTTAGCATCTAGAGGATAGTTGAGGAGCATAACCCAAGCCTCCCTTGAAGCATCATAAGCGCGAGCATTAACAGCTTCATCATGTTTAACAAAGTGCATCTGATACTCAGGCGTAATCTGATAGATCCCATCCAAAAAACGCTCACGCTCCACAGCATTACTAAAACAGATGTAAGCATCTCCCATAGCACAAGGTTGTACCTCCATCAGGCGAACACGATGGGTGTGGATGAAGTAGTCTTTGATCACAGCTGCCATCAGGTTGAAGTCCTCCTTGGCCACCGCCGGAACAAGAAGGGCGATGGCGACGTCCTCGTTGAAGGCGTCCATGTACCCACCGAGATACACGACGAGACGGTGAGGCGGCTCCGCGGGATCATGCGGGGTGACCTCAAAGCCCCTTGGAGCATGGGGGCGAGGATCAACAGCGTAGTTCGCCATTGGGGGGAAACCTTCGGGTGGCGGTGGGAGAGGCGAATCCTCCGAGGAGGGTGGGGTTTTCTTGGCTCGCTCCTGTAGATTGGGGGAAGAAGATGAATCGGCAGGCTGCGGCGAGCTAAAAGGAGAGCGTTGAGCATTTAAGGGAACCGATCCCGACCCTGGCGGATTTTGTGGCCCCTGCTGCTTCGGCCGAAAAGCGAAAGGGGAGGGTTTCCTGGATAGACACGTGCGCGATACGTGCCCATACTTGTAGCACGATTTGCACCGGACTTGTTGTGTGCAAGCCTTGACCAAATGGCCCGGGGCTAGACAACGGAAACAACAGAGATTGCGCCCCAAACTCTGAGGGGTCGATTTAAAATTTGAAGCATGCTTAGAAGGCTGGTTAGGAGGTGCCCTAAATCCTCGGTGCTGTTCAGGGGCCACAGAATGCGCTGCGCTCCTCGCACGAGCCGGAGCAAGGTTTGGATCAGGAACTGCAGAGAAATCCAGCCTTGAGAAAACAGAAGGCTTACTATGATCAATCAAGCGATTTTTAACAGCATCAGCATAAGAAAGATTGCGAGATTTGGAGCCAACATAGGTCCAAGAGGCCTCTGATTCCTCCAACCAACGATGATGCTCACGGATCCAATTAGGGCCACCATCTCCCCAAAGATCAAAGAAAGCCGCGAACTTAGAACATTTGTAAAATTTCAGCTTATGCACCAGGAAACCAACAGATTTAGAGAAAACCGAAAACCGGAAACACATTCCAGAAAGATGTGCAACCTTGAAATCCTTAGCCACACCACCCAAGCACGATTGCAGGATCAAAGAAACTGAATCTTCATTGAGACGGATGGCTGAACGACCGAAGGTGACCACCAGGAAGAATTCCCGAGAAGAGGAGGGATGGAAACTAACCGGAGAGGAGAAGCGCTCAGCAACCACACGCTGAATCTCCAGACCAGGCGCAAAGTCCAGATCAGAGAGACCCGCCATGGCAGCAGACGTGGAAGAGGAGGCTTACGCAGAATCGACATGGCGACGCCACCACGCGAGAGGGGAGAGAGACGCCATTTGCGCTAATGCATAATATTATTTCCCCTTATGAAGTTTATTATTTCTTAATGTTCTTTAAAAACTAAATTTAGTTAAATTATACATAAGCTATTGGAGTTGCTCTTACCATTACTGTTGTAGTGAAAATTTATTCTAGATTTACATTTTTGTCTAATTGTTTCTGTAGGCGCTGTAGTTTTCTAGTGTACACAACACATTTTTACTTAGACCAAAGGAAGTAGTACTTTTTTCCTAAAATGTACTTGGTTTATTCTTTGCTGCTGCTGCTGGATCAGTATTGGTTGTGAAAGTTGTAGGCTTTAGAATAAGGGTACAATTATTGAAATGTTGAGTTCTAGCACCTGCTTCAATGCATTAATTTGTAAAATTTACATGTGAGTGTCTATTGATCATTTTACAACATTTTTACGTGGTGACATCATATTATTATTCCAAAAAATCAGTAGACAATACTGCTATAAATTGTATGCTTAACTCAGTGTTTCATTTCTTTTGCATAATATTCATTGCGCACAATGGTCACGAGTTTTTATTATCATTGTTGTAATTGCAAATGTCTTAGGGATCACACGGCAGTGCCATCTGACGAGGACGTACAAGCCGCAGGACATCAGCGACGAAGGCCACAAGTTGCCAACTTTTCATGACATGATCTCTCACAACATATATATTGCATCACGATACATTTTTTATTTATCTCAAAATTCCGTACATACTGCAACTCAACAAAATTTTGAGCATACACAACCTCTCTCATGTCGAATACGACAATGTAGGTATATACACCATTTGATTACCTTCCATGGCACTTTGGATTGCAGACGGGGCAGTGGGCCCGGCATTCAGGCATCGTTGAGAAACAAGGCTGCTTTGGAGAATTTTGACAGCAATAGCACTTGTGGGGGTCTGTGATGGAACCGTTGGGAGGATAACAAAATGCTGATTGGCAAAAACTCACGTATATCTTGCTCTCATCTAGTGACGTGGAGTTGTTGCTACTGGTACTAGTAGCAATCTTGGCATTACCTCCGGCCTTGAGTAGCTCACGGCCTATACATATATCACACAAACAATTGTATTTAATTGTCAGCATGTGTTAATTATGCATTTTTCTTCGGTGCTTGCGGTTTGTAAAAAAATAAGGCAATTCAGAGAAAAATAAATGGGTAGTAACATCATGATCTATCACATCAAAGAGTTACATTATTTTTTTTATCAGCATGCACCGTAGACAGTTGAAGATCCAACCGAAAATTATATGAAATTATATATCAGACAGAAAAATGCACTCTATTTCGAACTGTAAGGGTTATTGTTATGTGTGGGCACAAGAACTAATAAGGGGAGATACTCCATATATTAAACCAATTAAGATCGAGAAAGACAGGGCAGAAAAAACCGAACCTCCTCCTCTACTTACAAATAGATCTTGTAAATAAAGATGTAAATGATCTTAAGTTTTAATAAAGCTCCTCTTGTCGAAAGAAATTACAAGTAGCAACACCAAGACATTAAATCTACTTGCTGCCACTACTCGTAATCTGCTAATGAGACTCTATGATGGACACGACCAAATAGGAGATTTAATTAGATTCGGGCTGAGAACTATACGACTGCAAATGAGTAGTAACAACTTACTGTGTGCAGGAATCGCCACGCCTCCAAACACCACAAGAAGGAATGCAAATGTGAAGAACTGCAGGCCGCCAGCGCCCCTCATTTCGTAGAGCGTATATAGTGGGGATTGGATGTGTACTAAAATGACAATTGCTTCCTCACCCCGGTCTCCACTTATATAGACGGTGAAGCGCTGATGAGGATATTTATAGCAGTCATCAAAAGGCTTAATTTCAGGAGACAGTATTTGGTAACCCTTCAAGTCAATGGAAATTGGCCTTGAACACGAGATTAACCTCCGGGGACAGCGTTTCCGGTCTATGGAAACTGATGTGATTACTTTCCAAAGAGACGGAACATTTACAAAAAAAAATCTTGAGTTGAATGAAAATAGGGAGGCCCAAGCACACAAATCACCCACAAAGAAAACATTTCTGCCATTGCTGCGCAAGGTCAGGTGGAATAGGAGCTGGAGTGAAAAAATGTCATTTTGTTGCGACACAGAAAAATCATATTGAGCTTTCAAGAGTGGAAAGAATGATACCCCACGCGTTGTTGCGAAAATGTTTAAACAAAGTTGTAAGATAAAATTTTGAAAGTATAAACTAAGATGATTGCTACGTTGATTGGCTGATTGCTATGTAAAGTTCTTTTACAAACAACATTATATATGAAAATATGTGGATTTTTTTTAGAGAAAATGGTTGTTAAAAGATTGATCTTTCACGTATTTCTAGCATGGATTCTATCATGCATGTATCATCGTTCCCAAATGAGAAGCTATTAACAGCAACAATAATGCATTGTCAAAGTATACATATGTCAACATGTGATAGAAGGTAATAAGGATAAGTTTGATTGTAATTTATGTTTTTCTGTTTTATATATGAACAACAATTTTACAACTTTTAGAATATGTACATCAATTTTTTAGTATATGATAAAGGAGATAAAAATACTAATATTAGATATTTAATTCTTGAATAAGAATGTCACCAGTACAAGTAAAAATGGCAAAACAAAAGTGTCCCATACATGCAGCCATCCATCCATCAGATGTAAGTGCTCGGCAGCCCAAATCTTTGGAGCGGTGAGGGGACGCAATAGAGTTGTTCGACAGCCACACGAACAACAATTTGAGGATTCAATCATTCAATTAATTATGTTAATTTCTACTTCGTAGCCTCCTTACCCTCGTTCCTTGATTGTCGTGGTAGCCGGCCAAATGTGCGCAGAATTGTAGGACTGACAAACTGTGTGAGAAACCTTTCACTACTATAGAAAAGATTTATAGAAGCGGTCAGATTCGCATTTTCAGGTGCGGGCGTAAAACCCGCTCTTAGCTGTCGCTTTTACAAATAGAAGTTTCCAGGAGCAGGTAACAACTCGCACCTGGAAATCCATTTGCAGGTGCGGCTACCCGCACCTGGCCCGCACCTGCTAATCGATTAAAAAACAAAAAACGTGGCTGCGCTAAAAAAAGCACAAAATAAATAGCAAAAAAAGTTTTTTTGGGAGGATCCCGCTAGGCAACCACTCGCACATCAAGTCGCAAGTTGCATCATTTTCCGCATAAAGTCAAGTTGCTAAGCAGTCCGTGTAGTTCGAATCCGCAACCTCCCCCCTCACATGTACCCTCTCTTACCATTGCACTACACTCTCACATGCGTCCATATCCCGTTTTCATCCTCCTCATGTTATACTACGCCGAGTGTAAATTACTTCTTTGAAGCCCTAAATGGCTTCAAATTAAAAAGTGGCATCACCCGCACCTGGAAACCCTTCTCTAGGCGCGGATCAAGTTTTTTTGCGAATTATATAGTACATCGGAGACACTGACAACACACGCACACTCATCCCTATGAACACACGCGCGCAAACCCTACCCCGAGCATCTTCGAAAACTGGGCTGACAAATCCTCAAGATTGACGAAGTCACCACAGGCGCCTCGCTGTTGACGGGAATGTTGCCTACCACTGAAAGCACAAACGTCGTTAAATCCTGAGAAATTCACTCTCACGGGGAGCCGAACCCAGGACCTGAGGTGCTACCGGGACTCTTGTAACCACTAGGCAACATGCCCTTTCATTGTGGGTCAAGTTGCTACAGTGCCATGTCTTTTTGTTAGATTGGGCGGCAAATTCGCCCACTCCAGGAAAAAAGGACGCACCTACAAATCGTTTCTGTAGTAGTGTTTTCCATGTACTAGCTGTTGGGCCTGTCTCTGCCATGGCCGGCCCGTGGCTGCCGCCTCGGCTGCATGACGCTAGAGCAGCCCTGCTTACTGTTATTGCAATGACCATTTGCAATTATGGACGATAGCATCAAGAAACAAATTCAGAGGCGTGGAGTATTAGGCAAACACGCAATGGTTATACGAACTGTTCATATGCAATGATATCCTCAAGCATAAAATCGCTAAGGTTATCCATGAATAGCCTCAGCATAAATTTGGCAAACACGCAATGGTTATATATATGCAACTGTTCCTATGCGATGATGGCAAACACGCAATGTTGCCTCAAGCATAAATTCGCTATGGTTATCCATCGAGTGAAAAAACAAATATTTCGACTGCATTGTTCATTGGTTAGAATCCATTGTCAGATTTCTAATTTTTTCCCTTTTCTTTTTGTGATGTATTTTTCTACTATGCAATTGTTCTTTTCAATATATCTGTGTGTGTGTGTGTGGACTGTTTGAGAAAGGGATGGCACTGCATAGACAGCATGGCTCGTGGAGGCATAATGACACATGTATTATGTATATAGGCACAAGGAATTGACAATTAACTAGGTGATACCCCGCGCGTTGCTGCGGAAATTTTTAAAAAAAAATTTATGGTGTAATGTGAAAGTAGGAACACTAAAGTGATTGCATGACAACATTCTTTTGTAAACAACATTATACATGGAAGCATGCTAATTTTGTTGAGAGAACCAATCTGAATTATTGATCCTCAATTTTTCTGCTACGAGAATTTTGTGACATGCTACTCATAAAGACATGATATTATCCCAATCTGTTTCACGGCCAGCTCATATATATGACCAATATTATTGGAATCACCATTTTGCAAAGTTTCTAGTTTATTTCAACGCATTATAAATTTCTAGTTTAATTTTGAGACGGGATGAATTAGAGCACATTACATTACATCGGTTGAACATAAGGAATTTAACACATATAAACTGCACACTTGACGAATCGGAGCCGATCGAGAGCCCTTATTTTCCAATGACATACTACTCATGAACAAGCGAGAGTGACTATTGTTCTCCTCCATGCATGCATGTGATTAGCTTCCGTTGACTCTTCTGCAGTTGGTACGGACCTCTCCTACGGATGGATCGGTGACCGGCCTAATGTTCCCCATGTTGATCATGGACTGCGCAAAGCTCGCGAAGAAGGCGTCCTGGCTGCCGGCAAACTGGTCGACGATGGGCGCCGTGGTGCCCTGCGCCAGCGGCGACGACTTGAGCTCCTGGTCGGAGTTGAGGATGCCCCGGTTCACCTCGATGTTGGTGTAGTAGTTGCCGTCGAAGGTGTCCGGCGTCGTCGGGTCGAGGTCAGCCAAGGCCGAACCGTTGCCGTTCCTCGGGCACCTCTGCGTGAGGAACGCCCGGTAGGTCGAGTCTAGGGTTGGGTCCGGCATGTTTGTCCCGCTGAAGTTGTAGAGCCGGTCCGTGATGAACTGGCATTGTACCCGGCCGAACGTGTGCCCCCCTGCAGTAGTTTATCAGCTGAGGGTTAAGGTAATTAACAAGATTAACAATATTGATGCATGCAGTAATTAAATGACATGGGAGATAGTAGATGGTAAACGTATATATATGCTGCAGATCGAGGCGAAGTAGTATTTGTACCAGAGAGGGCGACAAGGTCGACGTCGTTGAGGCTGAGGTTGCTGAACTTCTGCTGAAGTACGGTGAGGTTGTCGGTGGGAGCCGGAAGATCCAGGGACCCGTTGAAGTCGGAGGTCTTGCCGTCCAGCCTTCCGAGAAGGACACCCCAGCTGGGTCCTCCCGACTGCATGTGATGGCATGGGCGTGTGTGCATTATTATGCTAGCAAAGTAGTATACCAACCGATCGATCCGTGTTCTTTCATCGTCGTTTTGCGATCATGCATGTGAATCATTAGTCGATCATATGTGCACTCGCTGTTACGTTGTAGATTATATTGATTCATTATTGCCCGAATTTTTCACGTTCTAATTAGTTTATTATCAGAATATATACTAGCACCTAGCATGATATAACTACAAATTAAATAAGAAAAAATTGTACTTAATAAACATATGCATGCACCGACACGTATCCATCAAATCAATCGTTCCTTGGAAACTAGACGATAGATGTCTATCGACGAAGCTATTATGGCATGCACATGTTATTGTTGTCGTTGACACATGAATCACATGATCATGCATCGACGACGATAGAAATGCATATGCCCCCGTACGTTCAAAGCGACATTGCACCTACCGCCCTACATATCTTGATCACCACAACACACTGTGTAGCACACACGTCACCAAGAAAACAAGACTGCAGCAGTGACAACGTACCAGCTCGACGGAGATCTCGGCGGCGATGGCGAGGATGTCGGCGCAGGAGACGACGCCGGGGCAGACGGCCTCCAGCGCCGCCTTGGCGGCGTCCACCACCTCGAACCCGCGCGCCGAGCCGTTGTTGGGCGCCGACTCCTTCTCCGACTGCATCCCCGGGACGGTGTCCAGCAGCAGCGACCCGTCGCAGCCCTAATTGAATGAACAACAATATATATAAACGGTCGTCGTCACCACACGTACTCATCACCATAGAAACAATGCACGATAGGTCACGCTAGGATCACACACGGGCACAAGGCGGTTAATTACCTGGACGAAGCAGTCGTGGAAGTGGAGGCGGATGAGGCTGGCGAAGATGCGGGTGTCCGAGTCGTGCGCGTCGATGAGCACCTGCTTCACGGTGTCGTAGGCGTCGGGGCACGTGTCATCGTAGTACTCCTCGCACAGCTGCGCCGCCGTGCCGTGGAGGAGCGCCGCCACCAACACTGCTAGCACGCCGGCGACGGCGGCTGCACGAGGAGCAGATGAAGAAGGAGCCATCTCTAGTGAAAACTAACTAACTCTCCACGTCCGAAATGTTGTCTACCGAGATGGAGAGACACGGGCACGGTGAGGACAGCCAACGCTTCCCTGATTTATAGTAAGAAGAAGGCCGGTAACTGATTACTAGTGCACTATAGACTACTGCTGTACTGAACGAATGATTGGGGTTGTTCGTTCATAAGTCAACATGATTTGCATGCATGATTCCGAATCACAATTTTCCTAAGATTTCACAGAAAGAAAAACCGCAAGTTGCCTCTGCAAACCTGCTGCTGGTTATAAACAAGGGTAGCTGTGTTGACAGATGTGCTTCAACCAAAGGTCCAAAATACTTGACCTTCCGAATCATACACTGATAATGATTACCGGTCAAGAGGTTTCAAAATTGGCTCCTCCAGCGCCTTCTCTATCTCAGAGACAGTATCAAGTACAGTACTAACCACAAGTCATCTCTATAGTTGGGCAAACTTCACATGCACAGATACTAACAACTTAGCTTATGCATAGGTGTGTGATGAGTAACAATAATGGGATCGAGCGACATGTGGCATGTGTAACAGATTGATTCTGGTTCCGATGTTTTTTTTTGGAAAAAGGAAATGTTTTTAGACTCTGCTACCACATAGCCAAGTTTTACAGCATTATCAGCTCAAAAGATCATGAAAAAAAACAGTTGTACGCATATAAAAGGAATAAATCAAAAGGAGTGTCTATTGTTACCTCTTCATCCATCTCTGGCAAATATATCCAAAGCGACAATCTCTAATGTGAAATTATGTTCTGACGTACTACTATGTACATTGTGAAACTATTCTCTCAAAAAAAAAAGTTCACTGTGAAACTGCAATAATATTACAAGCTAGTCATTATGGTCATCCACTACTAGAGAACGTTTGATTACCACCGATCTGAAACCCTCATCACCGCCTGTTTTCAAAACTACTGCCTGCCTATCGATGACGAGGGGTAGTCATCACACCCCTGGTTCCAAACCGGCAGTGAAGTCGTATTTAAAAATAAATTAAAAAATGGCTCACAACCCCGTATTCCACCAGCCATGCGCCCATGCCCAGTCGTCATGCCACCGCACCTCGTCGGCGCCGGCTGATCCTCCCTGTCGTTGAAGTCCGGAGTGGAGGAGCAGCGGCTGATCGGGAAGACCGCGCGGTCGGCGGGTCGTAGGGGAGGGCAGTCGGCGCCGACGACCGGGCGCGGTCGACGGGATGCGGTAGCTCCAGAGACAGAGAGGATGCGGCCACCTCGCCAGATCCCGCAGCATTGACCCCACTAGTGGTAGTCGCCACTACATTCCCCGCCGTTGCTCCCCACCACTAGAGATCTGGTCCTGTGAGGGGCGAGCAGAAGTGTCAGAGCTGTGGTGCAACCAGAAAGGAGGGAGGGAGGAGGACGGCGGGAGGGAGGAGAGGCCGAAGGGGAGGGAGGCGCGGGACAGAGGAGGAGGGGAGGAGACTGACGGAGAGGGTGAGTGCGGGAAAGATAGGAGGAATGAATTGGAATCAATAATTTTTTCGGGTCTGAGACCCCTCATCACCACATGTTCCTATTATGAGCCGGCGGTGACAAGTTTTCATCACCGCAGGTTTTAGTTTCACCGCCGATGTGTGTAAAAAACCGACGGTGATGACCTATCACCACCGGATTTGAAAAAAAACTGTTGGTGATGAGGCGTTGCCGATAGTTGATTCTGTAATAGTGATCCTTGGTGGTATATGATCACTTCTCTCTTCTCAGTCGCCTGTCTCAATTAACAACAGGCCTAACAATTGTCTTGCAGTGCATTGATATGATAGAGACCGATAAACAGAGAGTAGATACAGATATATACAAATAGGTATATATAGAAAGAAGTATATAAATGGATTTGAAGGATGGCCGAAGATGCCTGATCAATCACGTACCAATGATGGTCATGATTTAAAACTTCGGCCGGCGGCTCTACTATCTGCTGTCAGTATATATAATATAAGTACTGCATTTTTCTTGTGTACTAGCTGCACATGGATGTATTCACAAGTACGTAGGGCTCTTGTTGGGTTGTGTACCTAATGCTGGTTGCATTTTGTTGTTTGTGAAAATGGCTACTGTGGTACTTTTTTTTTTCTGGGGAAGTGCTTGTGACCTAATATGCCTAGCATTGATAAGCTTATCTTGTAGACATTGATCAATAGCTTTAATTTGGAGTGACGTTGTGATATAGTTCCGTGATACGACATCAATGACATCAGCTATCCAGCATACATCTTCATACTGAGATTATGTTCACTGGTAGATAGGGTGAGGGGTTTTAGTCTCGGTTGGTAGAGATATTAGGTCCCTCAAGTCCAACCGAGACTAACCCCCCCCCCCCCGCGCGCGCTTGCGCTTTAGTCCCGCGTGAACAAACCGGGACCAAAGGGAGGGCACGCCAGCGCTACGCCACCCCCTTTAGTCACGGTTGGTAATACCGACAGTGACTAAAGGGTCTCGATTCTTTTTTATATTTTCAATTTGAATTATTGTGTTATACATGTCTATTCTAATTATTGTATCACGTATAATCTATGTATATGTATATGCACTAAGTATGTATATATCTATACATGTCTACTATACGTACTTATTAGACTTATATATCTATGTATATATATTTATAAATTAATATATACTGACACACAATATTATACATCAAAATAAATAGTATATATACATCAAAATATCGTTCACTTCAAAATTTTTAGTCTCTACTCCTAGTGGAGGTGCATCAAATAATTTTTTAGTTCCATCATAATAATGTTTTCATGCTGGATAAACCACCTCGTCCAAGAGGAATCCAATGAGACTTTCTTGAATCGCCAAAATACGATCCTTCTGAATGACCTTGTCTTTAACCATATCCATCTGTAATGTGCAAATATGTTAATATATTACACCCAACAATTAAATATAGAAGCGATTAGGAAATGATGTATTATTAATAGGTTTATTTAATTAAATTACATTATAATTTCCGGAGTTTGTACTTGACAAATAGCGTATGTGCTCACAGACATAGTATCCACATAACACTACAAGAAAAACGCCGACTAGTGACGCAAAAAAAAAGGCCGTTTCTCGTCATAAACCGTGATTAATGACCCCGGTTGTTACGAAAACACGCCGTCATTAATGGAGCGTCACAAACCGCGATTAATGACGATACCTTATTTCCCGGCGTCATGAGTTTAATGACGCGTGGAAATTCGTCTATACAATGCGTCATAACTTCGTTCCTGCAGCTTTGCCATGCTGGACAGAATCTGATGTGGCATCCGATGTGGCAGGCCAATTGTGACAAATCGTATGCGTCATAAAACGAATTTGGCCTGTTTGTAGCTGGGTTAAGCCCAAAACTGTTCCTGTAGGTTGGTGTTGTTCATATAGCCCAAAAAAGATTTTGTTAGGCCCAATTGTAGCTTTTTCAGATGAAATTTGATTAGGGTGGGCCTGTTTTGGTTGGGTCGAGTCCAACAAGTGCGCACAATGTTGCGGCCTTCTGTGTCATGTTAATTTGACAAAAAATGACTTTTGGCCCAATTAAAAGTGGGCTAAGCCCACTAAAGGACAATATAAAATTAACTAATCATGCATCAGTATTAATGGATTTAATTTCAGTTTTGATCCTTTTTTTGAATAATTCCGATCTGGTTGGCAAAATAGTAATTAGCACATATTTCTTTATACAATAAAGCAAACTATTGTTTATTATCAAGCACGACCATATTGTTCATCACATATCACAAACTATTACAAGATAACAGTATCACAAGGAACATTGATTAACAAAGCTAAATCCAGTTCATAATCATAAGAGAAAGTGGAGATTTGATCTAATGATCTTAACCTCTTCATCTTTTACTGCTAAGCAGTAGACGAAGGAGGTCCTCACTGTCTTCGGCTAGCTTCTGCAACCTCTTAATCTCAGCAGACTGCATTTTCAGAGTTGATTCTGATTCTTCAGTCTTCTTCTTCAAGCAACATAACTCTTTCTGGTGAGCAACAAACCGTTGTCGAAGTTGTACCCCATCCTGATTGGGAGCGTCAACTCGCTCTTCATCAACACTACTACATAAGGATTTGGTACCCATTCTTGAGTACTCGGTTGCCTCTGTTTTAATTTGTTCGGGAAGAAGCATCATTGACTTGGTAGCTTCCATCTAGCAACAGTGGATCCCAAGTCAGATTAGGACCTTGTAATTGATTCGAACTAAGGAAACAAAGATGTTAAGTTTGTTACCTTGGAGCAGATCTAAATAGGAGCGACTTCAGATGTTGACCCTTTGGCCAGCTGAAATAAGTAAAAGAACAAGAGGTAAGGGTTGAGATCATTCGCAATCGGAAACAAAGGTGTTAAGTTTGTTACCTTGGAGCAGGTCTGAATAGGAGCGACTTCAGATGTTGACCCTTTTGCCCGCTGAAACAAGTACATGAACAAGAGGTTAGGGTTGAGATCATTCGCAATCGGAAACAAAGAAGGTGTTGAGTTTGTTACCTTGGAGCAGGTCTGAACAGGAGCGACTACAGATGTTGACCCTTTGGCCCGCTGAAACAAGTACAAGAACAAGAGATAAGGGTTGAGATCATTAGCAATCAGAAGTAATTTCATTTATTAAGTTCAATGCGGTACATGAACGATCACACCCAATCCATCATCACCCAAGCATGCAACAAAAATATGGAAAGCCAAAGAACATGGGTAAGCAATATAATAATTTCATCCTTTAATTTCTACAAACCTCAAGTAAGTTGATTTGGAACAATCTCTTGCAATAGGGAACAGAAGATCCACAATCACCCAAGCATGCAACAACAATATTCAAAGGCAAAGAGCATGGGGAAGCAGTCCAATAATTTCATCTACAAATTTCTACAAACCTCAAATAAAATGACTTCGAACAAATTCTTGCGATAGGGTACAGTAGATACACAATCACCCAAGCATGCAACAACAATATTCAAAGGCAAAGAGCATGGGGAAGCAGTCCAACAATTTCATCTACAAATTTCTACAAACCTCAAATAAAATGACTTCTAACAAACTCTTGCGATAGGGTACAGTAGATCCACAATCACCCAAACATGAAAGAATATTATAGAAAGCCAAAGAGCATGCGGAAGCAGTCCAATAATTTCATCTACAAATTTCTACAAACCTCAAATAAAATGACTTCGAACAAATTCTTGCGATAGGGTACAGTAGATACACAATCACCCAAGCATGCAACAACAATATTCAAAGGCAAAGAGCATGGGGAAGCAGTCCAACAATTTTATCTACTAATTTCTACAAACCTCAAATAAAATGACTTCTAACAAACTCTTGCGATAGGGTAGTAGATCCACAATCACCCAAACAAGAAAGAATATTATAGAAAGCCAAAGAGCATGGGGAAGCAATCTAATTCAATCGATCAATACAGGGAGGAGACCGCAGACCTGACGAATACGACGAGAAGAAGGTGCTGAATGCCATCTCGATTTAGCAGCCCGACCTTGCGCCTTCAGCACGATGTTCTGCGCAACTGTTGCAGATCTGCGGCCGCCAGGGTGAGCCTCGGGGGAGCCGACGGAGCAACGAGTTTGAACCATCTTGCAGCTTCAAGGACGTTGCCGAGGAAGGTCGCCGCTCGTAGAAGAGGAAGGTCGCCGCTCGTAGAAGAGGAAGGCCGCCGCTCGTAGCTGAGGAAGCTGTCGTCGGTAGCTAGGCCTCCGTTGCTGCTTCCGCCGCAGATCTAGGTCTCTTCGGCGGTCGAGGAGAAGATCCCCAAATTTTGAAAAATTACCAGGAGGGAATTGGGAGATCTGGTTTCCCTCTTTTTTTATATATAAACGAGGAGGACCAGAAGGAGGAGCGGGGAATTCAAATTTTCAAGTCCCGCCTTTGTGGTCCAGAGCGGGAAACAAAAGACTTTCGATCATGCACCCAAACGTCAGTGACCCAAACAAAAGACCGCTTGGGTGTCGGACCCAAACGTCAGTGACCTTACGCAGAGAGGCAAGTTGTTGACTGGGTTGTCCGTGCCACCATGGATCATGGAATGGATAAACACACACAGGACTATACTCTACTTCATATTCACGTAAGACAGATGATCTGATATTCGCATTACAAATGTACTCACTGCAACAAAATAACGTACCATTTCAACTGTTTATTACATGACTACAAACACTTAAATAAAACATTAAAACTATAGGGGACCCTGGTACAACCCTTCAGGTAATCTTCTACAGAGATTGTGCATAAATTCGGGATGATCAGTGCATACAACCGCCCAATCATATGTGAGTATTCCGTGAGGAAAGATTCGCTCTAAGATAGACATGCACTTGTCCTACAATTGTGTGCAGTTAGCCTGAATTGCCCATCGTAGAAATGAAGTCACAGTTTCCTCGCTTGCCATGTCCCACATCTTTGATGCACAGTGCAGCTTCAACCTTTCGACTTGGTACATGTCGGCGACCGAGAGTGAATAAGGCCAGGCATTGGCAGGAGCGTCCCATAAATCAGCCTCCTCCGGGAGTGATCCTTCACTAGCATATTTGATCAGGACCGAGAAGCCATCAGGGTGTATGTCAAGAATTGTAACAGTTTCAGAGCTAGACTCCACTCCTGGGCCGTAGAGCATTGCCTCCATCACACAAGATACTTTCACCACATCGGCACGTATCGCTCGTATCACCCGGCATTCCGCACCTACGTGGAACACAACTTCCACAGGCTTGGGCTGCAATGGTGTGGCATATGCTTCTTTCCACTGATGGAGGAGGAACTTCAATGCAGTCGTCCTCCAGTACTGAAACAACACATGATATGTGTATGCGATCTTCACTGGATGTCACGCGCTCAATGTCATGATGCTCCACTAGACATTCAAATCCTCTTGCTTCTAGATCCCGATTCATGAACCAAACTTCTTTTGTAGCTTGAACTCGAAACGTATCATCTTCATCGTTTGGGTCTCCAGCCATCGCACGCAACAATACTCGCACCTACGTGGAAGCAGTCACAGGTTTGACAAACAATAACATAATGCGACCGTATCGCCATGTGTGAGTGTGTGTCTTCATAGCAGCAACGAGACACGTACCATTTGGGATTTGTGCAGAGGAACGAGGACGACGGCAATGCCGTCTGGAACATCCATCCACTGATGATCATTCATACCTGTAGGATAGCAACGTAGTTTCCATTGATGGCCTCCCACCATGAACGTACCGGATTCCTTGAAGTTGCCCGCGGTTCCGTCGGCTTTCGCTTCCTGGCTTGAGACTGAGAAGTCGACTTGCATGGAAGGAATCATTTTAGCGTCTAAAGCCATTAACACAAATGGCATACATTGATCGTCTCGTGCCTAAAGTGTCTCTTATTATAGTGGGCCGGGAGTGAATGTGTCGTTCCGAAACGTTCGTTCGTGGACATCAGTTACCACTCGGAATGGACGCGTCCCTTCAGAGCGGGTGTGGCCACGTTCGGGTCATGAACTTCCTGGTTCTAGTCCTTAAGTGCGATTCACAATGATCTACACGTCCGTTCAGAGGGGGTGTGCTGCGTGTGCACACAAGTTCGTCGGTTAACTCCCGGTGCCAGTGCTTAATTGCAATTCTCAATGATCGACACGTGGATCAACTTGTGAGAGCGTGTCATTCCCAAACGCCCATTCGAGATGCCCTTTTGTGCTTATATGCATGTTAATATTACACACACACACAAAAAGATATATTGCTATTCCAATTCCAGCTTATTCCGTTTTGGTCTTGTCACGTCAACAAGTTCATCACGTTTCTCGGTCTCCAAGGCCAACGGGAATCATCAAGTGTGAATCCTGACCATTCGTAGACCTTTACAGTCACGACTCATGCAGCGTACCTGATCGAGGAGGACTTGTCACGTCATCCCGCACACTACATGTTGCAACGCAAGGACCATCCGGTCCCTCTGATTACAACGCCCAATCTTGTTCTCCAGATGCAATTGACACCTAAACCATTACATAAATAAACGGTAGAGAGTTGTCTTGTTGTTGATGTGGCATGAGCTAACGCAGTGAGACAGCCATTAGATGCAGCTCATGCAGCGTGATTTCTCCGCAGGACTTTCTTGTGCTCTACAGAGAGGAAAGTCCGGAAGTAAACACATACCTAGACACGTCGGGCTCATCCCATGATACCCATCGTCCACACATGTAATCGATGCACGTCACTGAAGATTCTGACCTAGATAGATTCCTATCACGCGTAGGCCTGACTATATTCCGAGCATCTCACGTTTTCCTTAGTAACTTTAGCAATGCTACACCAAGCTCACGTGACCACTGTAGTCCTCGATAAATAGGCAAGTGCAGCAGAGCGTTCTTGAAAGGAAAGGCCAACACTTATCGGTTCCCCGTCTTGCATTTCTCTACTTCAGTGGGATACAAGGGTGAGATCATTTTGTCAGCTAATCTTGTTTACTTTATGTATGCATGGTATCGAGACGGTCACATTGTTAGCTTATGTAGGGTTTGTTCTTCGTTTGTGTATGTAGTACGTGGGGAATGGCCGGGCAAGGAAGGGACGGAGCATGGAACTTGGAGGAGTCGGGGAAGGGGGAGCTGTCGGGCGCAATAGCACCTCACCGCCACCTGGTTCAGCCGCTGCCATCGGCATCGCAACAGCACCCGGCCCCAATGGCACCTCCACTTCCGCTGGTATCGGCACCTCAGCAGCACCCGGCCCCAATGGCACCTCTACTTCCGCTGGCATCGGCACCTCAGCAACACCCGGGGGTGATGCCACCTCCAGTTCAGCTGCTGGCAACGGCAGCTCAGGATCAGCTGAACCTCATGGCACCACCTTTTCACCCACGGCCCAGGCCGCCAGCTCTGCTGTTGCCCGTTGAAATGCCACCCCCGTGGCCAGTGCTCATTGAACAAGATGAATCGCATGACCTGAAATGGTCTGTGTTGCTTTGGCTTCAGCAGGGTAGGCCCGCCCGTGTTTATCACGAAGGAATGTGGGTGTGCCCTTTTTGCCACAGGGGTCACAGGCAATGGACCATTCGTGACCTGCTGTTACACGCGCATAACATCATCATTTCGCCTGCCTAGATTTGGGATGCAAGGGCGAGGCATCGCGCTTTGGAGGAGTATCTGATCCAGGAGACACGTTTTGCTGCACTCCGTGCAGCGGCTGGATTTCCATGAGCCCGTGATGGTAGTAGTATGAGCCGTGATGGTAGATGCTAGTAGTATGTGGTGATGGTAGTAGTATGGGCAGTGATGGTAGATGCTAGTAGTAAGTGGTGATGGTAGTAGTATATGAGTCGTGATGGTAGATGCTAGTAGTATGTGGTGATGGTAGTAGTATGAGCCGTGATGGTAGATGCTAGTAGTATGTCGTTCAGAGTATGTCGCTGTAGTTCGAACTATGGTGGATCCATCCATCCTCATGTGTAATCAATGCTTATGCATGCATTTGTGTCATTTGTATTTGGATTGTGTTGTTTCTAATAAAAATGGTATTGTGTGTGTACTCCCTCGGTATAAATTCGTTGTACACGGAAACTCCGTTCCATTGATTTCTTAAATACCGGAAGAACACAAACGAAAGTTCGGTTTGTAGTTTTCAGTCGGACCGGATTAAACTGTCACTGCTACGCAATAAGAAAACCAACATCTTACAAGGAAAAAATAGTAGTAGTAATATTCAATCAGACCAGATGAACAGAAGGCGAATCTTCGTTCTGCTTCTTCTACTCCTACTTCTACTAGTAGCAGTTACCACTAATCCACTAATCAAGGCGCCGCTTCTTTGTCGATGGTGCACCCGGCGCCTTGTTGCAGCTGCTCACGGATGAGGATGTCACTCTGTTGCCGCCGCCCGTGGAAGATGGTGGCGGACCTCCCAGGGCGCGGCCCGCGGATGAGGCCATCCCTCCAATGCTGCCGCCAGAGGATGATGTCGCCGCTCCATGGCGGCCGGTAGAGCACGACCTTGGTGCCGCTCCATGGCGGATGATGACGGCCGGTCGATGATGGCCTCTGCTCGGCGAGGATGGCAGAGATCGACTGCCGCCGACCGATGAGGATGAGAGAGGATGACGGCGCTTGGAGACGACAGTTCCCCGGCGAGTGGCGGTGCTTCCGCGCCCCTGACCCCTGGCACCTCTTGCTGACTTGCGTGGGGTGCGATGTTTCAGAGGCACATGATCTTGGATTTCATTTTGTTCCACAAACTCCGAATCATCAGAGGATGTGTCAACCACCACCCCAATGGGCCTCCGCTCTGCCTCCTCTTCATTAGACCACTGGAGATCCTCCCTTTCATTAGAAGAGGAGGAGGATGTGGTTTGCGCCGCACCTCTAGGAGATAATGGCTCCATGGGGAGAGGAAGAGAGCATTGTGTGAGGATGGGGTTTTTTTGTTGGTTGCAAGAGTTGGGAGAGGAAGAGGGTGCTGTGCGAGAATGGGGTTTTTTGTTGGTTGCAAGAGTGGGGAGGGGAAGAGGGCGCTGGGAGAAAGGGGGGTATTTATGGCCAGAGGAACCCATTCAGCCATTACTGAAAAAACTGCTCCCGAAAAGATTAGAGTAGTTGTGGGATCCGTTCAGTTCAAACTAATTCAATTTTGACCAAATTTACACTTATATCTACTTATCGGGAAGTGAGAATTGCATTGTTTGTGGATGGAGGGAGGGCATTCTGAGGAAGGGGGAAAGACCGTTCAGCGGAATGTTAACGGACCGGAAAAAATAATTGTAGTCCAGAAGGTCCTTTTAGCAATACATCAGTATACCGAACCTTCTGGACTACCTTTTCCACTCATTTGTCTTTGTTGGAGCTGTAACTCCTCCATTGTTCTCCCACAACCTTGTTCTTTGGCTATCCTGTCAATGATGCCTCGTCCCTGGGCAAATCTTATTCCTGACATTGTTGTGAGCGTTGCGAATAAGATCAGTGACGCAAGAGATTTCATCATGTTCAAAGCTGTCTGCAAGGGTTGGAACTGCGCTCGTTCAGGTGAGGCACGCCCATTTGACCCTTGGATTCTGAAATCTAAATTTATTGGTGAATCTAGAGCAGTGACATTCGCATCTGTCGTTGATATGCGGCTTTTTGAGGTCTCCTTTCCTGCATTGGTTGGGAAAAGGACTAGATTGATTGGTTGCGGCGGATCAGCAAGCCTAGTCGCCTTAGATTACAGAGATTGGTGCAACACGCTCATGCTGAATCCTTTATCTCCTCGGAAGCACATTCGCCTTCCTCAACTTCCAAAATGGAGCCAAATGGCTACTCTCCAAGCTTGTATCTTGTGCCTTGAAACAACAGCTGGTGTAGAGTCATTTGTCGTGATTACTTTCTTTTGGCCAGAGAAATCTTTTGCAGCGTTTGGGTCATTGCCCATTTCCATTTGGCATTTGGGTAGCCAATCCGACTGGACTACACTACCTTCGGAAGATTTCTGGTGCAGTTCTTCTGAACACATGCGGGTCTACTTGGGGCAAGATCTTTCAGCACCTCCCCATCTTGTTGGACTTCGGTTGTCATGGGTCATTGGCATGGGCAACTCTTCTCTACTCGAAGGTGAAGACCGATTGTTCTTTGTTGTTCTGGAGAAGAAAGAAGCTGAGGTGGTAGAATTAACTTTTCATTCATTCGTCGGGGACATTTGGCAGCCTATTCCCTGGGAGAGAGCTCCTGAGTTTCGGAATAAGATCATCTTGTTTGGTCCTGGCAAGTGCATTGTGACAGAAGAGCATGCCATTTCTGGTTTGGCTGACCTGAGGGCAAATCACATGTACTTCCTACGAACTTTTCATCACGATGAAAAGAATGAGTACTGGATCTACCAGCAGGGAATAGGTATTGATCCAGTCGTCAACACTACTCCAGCGATCCGCATTAAGCAAGTTCATGGGGACTGGATTTGGTCGCGAGAAACATGGCTGTTGCCTAGCTATCCGTAATGAGGAACTTCGATTGTGTACCACCTGTAACGCAATTCAATGTACAAATATCTATATTATCACCCTTCGTCAATTATTCCGTGCATATGTATGAGTTTCTACCACAATCACCGTAGGGAACAAGCAGTTACGCATTACGTAATCAGGAAGGTTCTTCCCGCAAAACATCAACAGAGCGGACAAGTATCAAACATCATAAGATGGCATCTCACAGCTACTCATCACCACAAAGTTCACACCACCAACAAGTAGCAAATACCAAAATGCAAGCATGATTAGCACCTCTAAACCATCTACCTAGCAATAACACTACGAATCGCATTATTCCTCATTGTTGTCCTTGCTGAGCGACCTCTTATATGAGGCCTGTCTCAGCAATTCCCTCACCTTCTTCACCACAAGTGTTCCAGAATCCAGGAGCTGCTTGACCGTCTGCAGCTCAGCGGCAGTCTCTTGAATCTCCCTCTTAGCCTTTGCACATTCTTCCTTCCATATCCTTGCCTCCCTTTCAGCTTTTAGGTACCTGTTGGCTTCACCCTTTTCTGTAGGAGACAACAGAGCATCATTTCTCATTTTCTTTCTCATCTCAAACAGGTTATGAGTTACCTCCCCGTAGTATCGCGTTATCATCTGCAGCTCAACTGCTTTGACATTGGCCTCCTCCTTAGTAGTTGTACATGCTTCTTTCCATGACCTTGCTTCCTCTTCTGCTTTTCCCTTCATTTCCATCAGTTTCTCTAGAACTTTTAGAGTCCTAATATCCCATTCAGGATCTATCCACCTAAACGACGCGCACTTCATGCCATTAGTCTGCAGTCACCGATCTCGTTCATATAATTAGCGATTGACCACACTAACATCAAACACAGAAGCAACATTTATTAGAAGTGATAAAGGTTATCGTTTACCTCACAGCAGCATACATATCGACGCCCAGGGTTGGCGCCTGTCCAGTCATACTTCAGATGGACAGGTAACCCGTCATTGCACTCTTTTTCATTATAGAATCTATAACAATGACTTCACGAGGACCAGGCGTCGGCGATCTGGAGCTTTCGGAGTCTACTCCAAACACCTTTAAAATACATGAATATAGTCTGTTAACCCAGATCCCCAAATCTAGAATTCCCCTTAACTAGTATGACAGATCAAAGTAGCATGGCTAAACAGAGGACTGACCTGACCGGAGCGAGTCCTGCTTCTCCGTTCGCCGCTAGGGTCACTACGATTCGCCATTCCCGCCATGGGCAACAGCAGATATAAGCACCGACGCTAGCTCTAGTCTTTACCACAAGGAAAAGGAGCGTGGTGCCGGCGAGTCTCTTGCAGAGTTACAGTAGTGTACGCCGCGTCATCGAGAGAAATGAGATATATACACTTGTCTGCGGGAAAACTTTTTTTTGGCTGTCGCGCGCGCTTTTCTCCCGCCAACTTACCAGAACCGCTCTGTGCTATTGTTGGGGTAGTTACACAATTGTTTCTCAGGAAGGTCCTTCCTGCAAACCGTCAAAAGGACGGACGATCCGATTCTGGATCATCCAAACAAACAGCATCTTAGCTTTTCCTCCCTTTTTACCATTAGGAAGGTCCTCCTTGCGAAACATCAACAGGCCGGAGTTTCCTCAATCAAAACTTCCCCCTTCTCTATCTATTACCACCATACCTCCATTGTTCTTCCGCTACCTCCATTACAACGCGTATGAATTCTGAATGGTGAGAATGCTCGAAACGAATGAGTTTGGATCTTCTACGGAGATTGTGCATAAATTCGGGATGATCAGTGCATACAACCGCCCAATCATATGTGAGTATTCTGTGAAGAAAGATTCGCTCTAAGAGAGATATGCACTTGTCCTGCAATTGTGTGCAGTTAGCCTGAATTGCCCATCGTAGAAATGAAGTCACAGTTTCCTCGCTTGCCATGTCCCACATCTTTGACGCATAGTGCAGCTTCAACGTTTCGACTTGGTACATGTCGGTGACCGAGAGTAAATAAGGCCAGGCATTGCGATTCACAATGATCGACACGTCCGTTCAGAGGGGGTGTGCACACAAGTTCGTCGGTTAACGCCCGGTGCCAGTCGTTAACTACAATTCTCAATGACCTCCATTGCAATGCGTATGAATTCCGAATGGTGAGTATGCTCGAATCAATTTGGAATAGATTAAACCAAATCAGCATAATAAGATGACATCTCATAGCAACTCATCACCACAAAGTTCACACCACCAGTCCACCAACAAGTAGCAAACATCATACGATGATCCGGTAGCCAACACCAAAACACAATCATGATACAAGTTTCACAATAATCATCACTACTCATTCAGGTTCATAACTCCATCTCATGTTTGGCCTCCTGCAGCTATTCCTTCACCTTCTACGCCTCCTACCGTGAATTTTGTGGCCTTGCGGGACTCTCTTGCATTTCTTAATGTTCTTTCAGAAGATCTGGATGTCTCATCTCAGGGTGAGGACTCTATAGGATCTCGAAAGAGATCGAAAACATCATAGAACAATTAGCAGAAAAAGAGAAAGAGATTCAGTACACACCTAAGGACAAGACAACTGAGGGTGGAGATCATTCTTCTTACCATATACATTGGAATAAAAGCGTCAATGAATGGGTAGGATATTGAGTTTTTTTGGTCAGTCTCTTCTTTTAAATTTTCAAGAAGTTCGTTGTCTGTTGGACTGAAACGGGTACTAATAGGCAAGGGTACCCGTTTCAGTCCAACTGATAACGAACTTCTTGAACATCTAAAAGAAAAGACGGACCAAACAAACTCAATGTCCTACCCATTTATTGACGCTTTTATTCCAATGTCTATGGTAAGAAGAATAATCTCCGCCCTCAGTTTTCTTGTTCTTAGGTGTGTACTGAAGTTGTTTCTCTCTTTCAGCTAGTTGTTCTATCATGTTTTGGATCTCTTTGGAGATCCTAATAGAGTTCTCCCCCGAGATGAGGCATCCAGATCTTCTAAAATAACATTAAGATGTTCTTGTAGAACTAAACTAATCCTTGGAGAAATCTCATCTCGATCTGAAAAATAAACTCATCTCAGTCTATAAAAAACCTGAATCCCTTGAACCCATTTGTATGAGTACAGTAAACCAACCACCACACGCCACAAAACCTGGTTGTTTGCTACCTACATAAACTCAGTTGTGCACCTCCACCAAAATCCATAAAACGAGTGGCTTGAAGCACATCTAGAAGCTACTAAAATACAAAACCTACTGTAAGACGATGCAAATTGAAAACTAACTGAATCTAACATGAATTGTCTATAGCCTATTAACTTATAACACCTATCGAAGTGCAAATCTAAAGGTACAATAATGCAATCTAAATCTACCAAATATGCTCATCAATCCTCCAGATCCCCAAATCTAGATATCTCCAACCCTAGTAAGATAGGGGAAAATATAGCGGCTCAAACCAGAGGACCAACCTCGTCTTGCTATCTCATCCTCTTGTTGCTGGGATGTGGCGGCGCAACCATCTTCCCCTCACCACTAGGATCCGCCATTCCTACCACGAACTATCGCAGATCTACGTAGCGGAAGTCAAAAGTCTTTGCGAAGTCTGAGTGAAGTGTCTCACCAGCCATTCAATAAGTAATTATAGACTCAACTGAAACTTACATGTGGGACCTGGTCACAGTAAAGAATTCGCATGAACTATTAGTAGAGTTTCCCATGTTCTTATCACAACCAACGACTGGTGCAGTGGTAAACAGCACAACCTTGTTCCTTCAGGTCCCTGGTTCGAACCCATGCCATGGCAAATTATTTTTGCAACATTTTGTGACCTATGCTTATACGTGGGACCCTAGAACTATTTATGACGACTTGGAACACTCTATTTTAAAATAATGCTTACATGTGCGACCAAAGTTGGTTTATGACACCGCTGACATGGCAAAAATGCTTACATGTGGGACCCTGGAAAATTTTATGACGACTTGGAACACTCTATTTTCGAAAAAATGCTTACATGTGGGACCCTGCTGAATTTTATGACGACTTGGAACAATCTGTTTTTAAAATAATGCTTACATGTGGGACCGATGTTGGTTTATGACGTTTTTTCAGAGCTTATGACGTCACAAAACAGCATGGAACAGGGAACAGCCGGCTACAGTGTCAACCGTAATGACGAAAAAAATTTTTGTCACTAAATTTGCTCGGAAGTGAAATATTATGACGAGATCAGCCAGGAACATCATAAATCAATGACGCTAAAATGTGGTTGCGTCACTAGTCAACGATTTTCTTGTAGTGTAAATTATTTCCTTGTTCCTATTGAGGACCGGAGCGTCCGAGGACTGGTGGATGATAGCTCCTTGGTGTGATGAGTGATTGACAATGTGGTGTGGACTGACTCTTGGCCGAGTATTGCAGGTGTAGGTTGCGATTTGATTTGCGTTGGTACAGGTCAAGAGCGGGTGCAAAAGGTCTTAGCCTTGCGGGGCCTCCGAGGAGTGGAGAGACAAGTAGGCTCGGCTCGATGGACCTGGTGGCCGAACGGGATCAAGTGCGGACCGCACAGTGGCAAGAAAAGCAAGACGAAGTCGTGGACAGGAGCCGGTGCAGGGTAGCGGCTCACGACCGGAGTCTACATGCGGGGTTTCCAGTGGTTCACCACAAAACCTCGGGTTACTTGGTTGAGCCACAAAACCAAGACCGGAGGCTCGGCGGGCGGAGACGGGATCCAGGCACGTCGAGAAGCTTCGATGCCGGGGGACACGCGGCGGGATCGCGGGGCTTGCGTCGGGAGGATGCGACCTGCGGCGAAGGCGTGCCCGCCCGATGAAGAATGATCGCTACTTGACCATCTTGCCCTTGAGGGGTGTGTATCTTCCTTTATGTTCTAGGGGTAGCTTGGTCATTTGCCCAACCCGGAGAGACTTCATATATATAGCTCTAGGGTTCCAGGGCAACTCATCCATCCGGACTGCTTCTCATTTTCCCTGCTCTTTAGGCTAGATTTTCTTCATGATTGTGTAGAGAATCTGACCTCTGGTTGTATGGAAGCGTTCATGGTTGCGTCGATTTTCTTCTCTTGGCTCGAGTGATGTTCGTGTCTTTTTCGAGTCTTTTTGTGGGATTTTCGTGAGTAGCTCAATTCGCGGATTTGGAGGAGAATCTGTTCGGTTTTCTTTGAGGGGATCATGGATAGATGTCTTGTGTATCTTTGTGCTTGATCTTGATCCCTCAAACGCCGGATTTGGCCTCTGTTTTGTGGATTTCGTGGATTCCTCTCGTCTAGACCTGAGCATTCCACGGGTAGGGCCGGGTTCGGGCCGGGCCGAAAAAAACCCGGGTTTTTCGGGCCGAGAAAATCCTGCCTATGACCGTCCCATGGGACGAGTCGGGCCTCAGTTTTCGGGCCGGGCTCGGGCCGGGCCCGGGCTTGGGCGGGCCGCCCGCGCATTTTATAGTGTAAAGTAACTAAAAACAGCATTTCGGGCCGGGCTCGGGCCAAAAAAAATTTTCGCGGGCTTCAAGATCTCTGCCCACGCCCGTCCAGTAAGGTCCGTGGGCGGGCCTGGCGTGGGCCGGGCCAGCGGGCCGGGTCGGGCCGGGCCAAAATTGCTCAGGTATACTCTCGTCTTAGTGGATTTGAGGCTCCAAATTCGTAGGCATAGCATCTCCTAGAGGCGCTTCACCTTCTCCTATGATTTGGTAGCTTTTCATTGGTTGTTTCGGGAGATCGGGCAAAGGGAAGGAGGAGTTGACCTTCAAAGGGTCGAGCTCGGGCTGCTGTCTGCGCACCTGGCGGACGGTCCGCGAGGTAGCCAGCCAGCTGTTCGTCGTGTTCTTCGTGAGTTCTTGAGCGTCTTTCATTCGATCCGTTTTGTCGGTTGGTTTTGGTCAACGAAATTTGCGGACGGTCCGTACTAGAGTGCCGGACGGTCCGTGACGAGGCGGACGGTCCGCGGGTCCATCACGGACGGTCCGTTATTCTCAGTGCACTTCTGGAGGTTCGGGTAGTAATTTTGGACAGTCCGCCCGCGGACGGTCCGCGCCGCGCGGACGGTCCGCCCGGACACTATGGACAGTCCACCTAGTGCTTTCCAGATTGCCTAAGTCCCTCGCTTGTTGAGTTGTGCTTCCGTTTTGGATTGAGTTAGGACTTGTTGCTAGGGTTGGTAGGTCCGTTGTGACTACATGACCTTGGCAAGTTCGTGTGGGAATTCGTGCTTGTGATTTTGGGGCATAGTCGAGTTCATCTCTTCGGAGAAGAATTTTTATCAGCTCCCATTCACTCCCCCCTCCCCCCCCCTCTCTGGTCATCTAATCGGTCCTTCACCTGTCTCAAACACTAAAGTGGATAGGAGAAAATGTTATGAAATATAAGTGTTATACAATTTAAATTTTCTCAATCTGAAGTTGTTATATGGATTACGTTCCGGATAATCAGTATAGAATGTAATTATGGTTTAAATTGTCCTTCTTTCTCTGCAATGATTTTTTCCCAAGCTCTGAGGAAAATTAATGAAAGATAGTGTGTTAGTAAAAGCAATCTATATATATTGCATTAAAGAGATTGTCTTAGATAGAATTATTACTCTTGAAACAGATCTTGAAGGTCTTGGTATAACCTGCGGGGTTTTTTCTCAATGAATCTCACACCATGACACTACTATTGTCAACTTGAATTATCATAAGAATCTAGTGGAAACTGTATATACATGGTCATAATACTCATATAGATTAGAACTAAATAGAATTAGCAAGGACAATTATATGGCAATTGCACATACTTGTAGCTGTAAGGTACTAGTGTGAGATCCTTGTCATGAAACTTAGACAAGGTCCTATATAGATTGTCGCGATTGTTGTGTCTGGTTGATTCTTGACCTCGGACTGGTTAACTTTTGTTGGGTCCATGAAACCAATTCTGTCAGCATTACTCTTTTTTTGCATCTCTTGTTGTTGCAGGCTACCAAAAATGAAATACAAAGTTAATTAGTAGATCCACATACGTAATAAATTTATTAATAAACATAAGAAAATATGCCACTTACAGACATCAGGCGACGATAAGATCGGTATTCAGGGCGTTTAAAAGGTAAACTTCATAAATATCTTTGAATTCCCACCAGACCATCCTCTCGCCTTCAGGGGCGGTTCTAGATGTTGACCAGTGCCATCATACATGCATGACCCTTCTACGTACATTTCTATTGTAATGCAGTGGCGGAGGCAGGATTCTCAAGCTGGGTATTCCCATCTCTCAGAAAAAAAGGGCAACTTAAACAGTAAAAAAATTGAAATGACCCACAAAGTTTTCGAATCAATGCATTTATTCTCCATTTTGCAAATTTTTATGATCTACACTTAGGGCCTGTTTAGTTGCCAAAAAATTTTGGCAGTCCCTTCGAAGGTCTATTAGAGGTAAAAAAATGTAGACTAATTACAAAACTAATTACACGAATGGACGGGAAATCACGAGACGAATCCATTAAGCCTAATTAATCCATCATTAGAGATTGTTTACTGTAGCACAACGTTGTCTAATCATGACATAATTAGGCTCGTTAGATTCGTATCGAAAAATTAGGTAGGAGTTATGGAATGAGTTTTGTCATTAATTCACATTTAATACTCCTAATCAGTGTCCGAAGATTGATGTGATGGGTAGTTGGGAAAACTTTTGGGAACTAAACAGGCTCTTAGACATGCACACTAATTAACTAAATAGTACTCCCTCCATATCATTTTACATGCCGTCCTTAGTATAAATGAGAATGACTCAAAATATATGTCGCTGCTAGTATGCAGCAGATGCACTTCTCCTCTTTACCCCTGGTTTAGCACCAGATCTCCTCAGCCACATCTGTTGCCGTGAGAGATGGATTATTAGACGAAGGGCAAAGAGGTAATTGCACTGTTTTCTTATTTTTGCCAAAGCTGTCGGAAACGTCAGGTATTTTAATATGGAGGGAGTACATCAATAATCAGTTGTGCAACAAAATTGAAAATTGCATAGCTCTGCTCAGTATTCAGTATTCTCAATGGACGGTAGTATAGTCGGTGAAGGGCGCATGCCCCCGCGTTAGCATTCGTCTGTCCTGGCTCCGGCCGGGCTGGCCATCGGCTGATCCGTGATTAGGTTCCGGCCATTGAATTTTAAGAAGGTGAACAGGATGGGGATGAATCGAGAGAAGACAAGGCAACACGAAGTGATTACTGGGACGATGAGACGCTGAGCGCATGGCCGAGCAGGGCAAGGAATGATGCCGTGGAGCTGTGAACTATGGAGCAGTTGTTTGTGCTAATAAATTTTAACTCAGCAAACAAAATTGTAGCCCACTATCACATGTATATGTATAAATACTTAATGTATACTTGCATTTGTGCACAAGATGTTGGGTATTCCTGGGAATACCCAGGAATCCAGCTGGCTCCGCCACTGTTGTAATGGTGTGGTCTTGACGTAGCATGCTTCTACTCATCTTCCTGTTTCATTTGAAGATGTGTCCATAAAAGTTAGTGTGGTCCATTCGGCATTTTTTGTTTTCTTATCTTATGCTTCACTTAATATATGTATCCTAGCCGCCACTACCATGTGCACATGCATGATTGTACATGGAGGAAGTTTGGAATTAAATGTTTATATGAACTTCCACAAGAAAATGTATTATATAATAACCAACAAATATTGACGATGAACATATTTGGAAATTCTATTTTATTTGATGAAATATCGATCTTACAAGGAGTCATCGTATCAGTACAATGAGTCATACTCCCTCCGGTTTGGTAAAAGAAGTCGTTTTGGACAAGGTTTGGGTCAAACATTAGGATTATAAATGATGAATAACTTTTAAGTCGTTGAGTTTGGAAATGTGAAAACTATATAAATAGATTTGTCTTGCAAAATACATTCATAAAAGTATACATATGTTAGTTTTTAATAAATATTTTTATAAAAAGGAGAAGTCAAAGTTGTGTTTTAGAGACTGTGTCGTTGTCCTAAACGACTTCTTTTACCAAACTAGAGGGAGTAGATATGTTTGCGTCAACAGACACCCGGTACCGAAAAGAACATGCATAGGTTGGGCATGTGTGGTTTGGCCATCGCTTTCATCACGTTCATACATACTTCCAGCTGCATGCATGAACATGTGGGCCCTCTATGGTACAGCTGTGTCTTTGCAGCAGCCTGCTGTTGCCTCTGTCTGAATAGAAACTTTTGGGATGGTCTGTTACATTATTTGTATCTTCAATATCTACATGATGGAGGTAATATCTTGCCTCTAAAACAATCAACCAGGCGATTAGGGGAAGGCTGCATGCTTGTCTGAAAGATTATGTAAGAAATATACCCCATTTAATGGGCCATGACATCAAGGCCGGTGATAGATCGACTAGACAGGGAGTGGTGAAACTTTTTGGCGAATCGCCAAAATGATACTTGCTGTCAGTGAGCTTATTCTTGGTGAAGCTAATATAATCAACTAAAGGAATTCCCCGCGCGTTGCTGCGGGTACTTATACAATAATTGAATTTATATTATTGATGAGGATTGCTGTTAGTATTAATCTAGTTGTCAGAGTGTAACTTATGCAATGAAATATATAAGGAATAGCTATTTAGTATAAAAATGGATATATTTCATGATGTCAAATGAAAAAATATCCGATCGTTATGTTTCTGCTAGGACTATCTACGCTGCTATTCCTTTATATTCCTCAATTCCCTGCGTGTTGCCGCGAGTATGTAGGAGAAGTCTATGAGTTAGAATATTACTATCACCCTCCTATTCTTTTTCTTTCTTCTTTTTCCTTTTCCTTTTCCTTTTTTTCATTCTTTTTTTTATTTTTCACTTTACTCTATACCAACTACCATCGATGGGGCCTATTTGTCATTTTATCAAAATATATTCATATGAGATCTTGTTTTGAAGGATTTATTAAAAGGAATCCAATGGTGTAATCAGAATTTAATTTGGTTTTTTGATTTTTGAGTTATAATATTTTTTAGCTAGTTCAAACAATAAGGCCCACCACTGGATATCATGGTATTAATGGGGCTGTTGAGGTGACATGCTTGCATTTTGAGAGAACTCCCTAGTGGGGAGCTCCTATATAGGAGTTATAGATATGCCGAGTTTGTATCCTCTGTAACCCACCACTCTTTGGAGAATATAGAATTTATGCACCATTTATTTTTGGTTAAAAAATAATTTGATGCGATGGGTTTAAACTGAATTAAGCAAACTTTCTGAATACTTTTAAGGGCAATCTGAAAATGATGTGACATAAACAACTGATGCATGCAATCAATCATCATCAGATGATGATTACCAACAGTCCAACATCTTTGTGTTTACATCACTATTTTTCTACTTCCGCAACCTTTTTCTGGTTAACACTATTCACCTTCTTTCTCCTTCAAGCATGTCACGGTCAAGAAATAGACCTGAAATAAAAAAAAGGTAAACGTTGCATTCACTACTACAGAATGCAACCTCACTGCCACCTCATCACCACCATTTTGGCTGAGGCAGCCGTGATGGGGCATATCAAGTACACGTACTGTTCAACCGACGCCCGTGATGCAAAAGATCAGCACTGTTCAACTGATTGCCATAAGCTTGTCGGGATTATATGCTAGGCCCACTAGTGACCCAACAAGGATTCTTTGGAACGAGAAGAAAACGAAGCCATATCCAACTATATGCAAACATTGTGAATGTTCACGTTATGTAGTTGTGACGTGTGACTTTGTGAGAGAGAGAAGATATTTTGAAGCACTAGAGCAGTGCTACTTTTTCACAATGTTTTAAATAGCCGGCTATAGCTACTGCTATCTTCCGATATAGCTTCTTTTTAGAGCTACCACTATGAGAAAGAGCCCCATTAGCCCGCTATATCCGGCTATACCTTCTGCTATCAGCAGTTTGGGATGCTTGCCCCTAAATGTCTTAGCACGCTATTTAAAACATTGCTTTTTCAAGAAAATAATTGATAGAATTTCATATGTTTCACTTAATTTTACTGAAACCTGAATTTAAATTTGCCACTGAAAATGTTCTTATATATTCCTTCCATGCCATATATTAGTACTTGGAATATATTTCCCCTTGTCTCTATCTGCAACACTAGCTGTCCCAGGAGGAGCATCAAGCATATATATAGTTGTCAGCTAACAAGAGAAATTCTTTCCTCTTTATTTCACATTTACGAGCAGTTATAAAACTGACGAACAAGAACAAATGCTGATCGAGCTGCACATTACAGGAGATTTGTACTACATTGAAATGACTAATTGAGCACATCGCCACATCCATGTTTCTAGCTGTCGTTAACCTTCCTGCAGTTGCAACGGACTTCTCCAACGGAGGGGTCAGTGACGGGCTTAATGTTGCCCATGTTGATCATGGACCGTGCGAAACTCTTGAAGAAGGCATCCTGGCTCCTCGCAAACTGGTCGACGATCGGTGCCGTCGTGCCCCTCGCTTGGGGTGAGGACTTGAGCTCCTGGTCGGAAATCAGGAACCCCCGGTTCACTTCAAGATTCGTGTAGTAGTTCTTGTCGAAGATGTCCGGTGTCGTCGGATCGAGATCGTTGAGAACCGAGCCGTTGCCGTTTCTTGGGCACCTCTGGGTTAGAAATGCTCGGTAAGCTGAGTTCAGGGTCGGGTCGGGTCGGTTCGTCCCGCTGAAGTTGTAGAGCCGGTCGGTTGGGGCGTCGGCGATGTTTGTGCATTGGACCCTGCCGAATGTGTGGGCACCTGCGACCACAGTATATTCGATAGAAACATGAGTTAGTTGGAACATTAATAATCTGGTAATATATTCACATAAAAGTATGTATTAATTATTAAGTTCCGTATATTCAACATGTATATATATATATACCTGATATATACGTCAACGAAAACACAACAGAGAGAGATGAGCAGGGAGGGACTAGTGTACCTGAGAGAGCGACGAGGTCGACGTCGTTAAGGCCGACGTCCTTGAACTTCCCCTGGAGCACGGTGAGGTTTTCGAAAGGCGCCGGCAGGTTGGATGCGCCGCTGAAATTGGCCGTCTTGCCGTCCAGCCTCCCCAGCAGAACGCCCCACTTTGGGCCGCCGGACTGCATGCGCACGCACGTACACGGAGATTAGTGGAGTGGAACGAAAAGTTACTACTACTAATTACAGCCAGCAGTACGTGTAGGTGTATTATTGTTTGGTGGACACAAGTGCAATATATGTTCATGTTTTGTTTTTTTGCAAGTGTTTTAATTATATTGAACAAGTTGTTGCATTATCTCGATGCATTGGATCCTTCTCTGTTTTGCAGCAGGAGGACGATTCTTTTTCTTCTGTTTGTGCATGATTGCAGCATGCGCCTCATAGTGATAAGGCCACCGTACAGCACGCAGTTTACCTGCTCGACGGAGATTTCCGCGGCGAGGGCGAGGATGTCGGCGCAGGAGACGACGCCGGGGCATGCCGCCTCCAGCGCCGCCTTGGCTTTGTCCACCACCTCGTAGCCCCGCGCCGAGCCGTTGTTGGGCGGCGCGCCCTTCTCCGAGTTGATCACCCCCGTCACGCCGTCCAGCAACAGCGACCCGTCGCAGCCCTACACACATCAGCAGCTTGGTTAGTGCTAGTCCATGCGTGGCCAAGGCGGCCGGTGACGGTGGGTCGGTGGCATGCAGCAGGTACCTGGACGAAGCAGTCGTGGAAATGGAGGCGGATGAGACTAGCGTAGATTCGCACGTCGGACCTGTGGGCGTCGATGAGCACGCGCTTCACGATGCTGTAGGCGTCGGGGCACGTGTCGTCGTAGTACTCCTCGCACAGCTGCGCCGCCGCGCCGTGGAGGCACAGCGCCGCCGCCGCCACCGCTAGCGCTAGCATGCCGGCCAGGGCGGCGGCCGCGCGAGGAGCAGAGGACGAAGGCATGTCTCTATTTTTACGAGTCCTGTCTTCGAACTGTCAAAGTGTGATAGATGAGCGAGGCAGGCACGCGCCCGCAATATTTTATATATAGGCATTAGGCAAGCATGATTCTCAGTTAATCTCTCAAATCAAGTTGCCTTTGCATGCTCATTGAGGTCGATGGATGGATAAAAAGGGTACATGGATGGGTGAAGGGAGAGATGCAGATAGGATAGGCTCGCATGTCAAGTACGGTCCAAAAAGCTTGACCAATCAATCATCTGTTGCGCAGCGCAACGCTGGTGGTCAAGACTTGTCAAACTTCGCTCTGCGCCACTTGTGACATGTGACCGCTTGCCTTGTATTAGGCTTTGTTTGTTCCGGGGTTAAAAGTTTAATCTCATCCGCTTTGTATTTTTTAAGAACAGGCCCCTGTTACAACTGAAATCTTAATATAAAGTAAAGTTACATTGAAGTATGTCACATCCTAATAACATTAATCCTCATCCGCCTTGTATATTAGGCCTTAATAGATTCATCAACAAATTAACCTGAGATTATGGAATGAATTTATCAATAAAAATCCAATATGACGGGACTATTAAACTTTAACCCTGCTAACCAAACTCTCCGTAATATGGAACTGCGCACATGCATCGATCTATACAAAGATGAAAACAGCCATAATAGTGCAACCGATGTCTATATGGTTCATGCCACTGGGTGGTGTACCTAACGTTGGTTATACTTTTGTTGCTATATATCCAAGTATCCAAGATCGTGATATAACTCTACAGGACACACTGCTAGCGTTCAAGTCAATAAGAGCGATACAAACCGTGCGAGTACTACAGTAGAATTTTTTTTGTACCCTTTCTACTCTAATAACAATTACTGCTTCAATTCCGAATCCTCCTCAGAGTATAGAATGTATGCACCATATCTTTTTGTCCAGTACTGAAATAATTTGATGTTCCAATATATTCTTTCAACAAGAGAAACTTTATTAACGTTTTCAAATCCGAGCATTATTCTATCAAAGCCTATACTAGAAAAAAAAACTCTCTAAAAAAACGCCTTCAATAAGGAAAGGAAACCACACTGGATCAGTATCGCAGTGCTCGTCAATCATTTCATCCCCTACAATATCGATAAGTCCATAAGCTTTGGCTTCGTCTGCTGACATAAAAACATCCATTTCCATGTCTTCGGGTACAACCCAAAAAGGCTTGCCTGTTCTTAGTGCATAAACCCTTGTGATCATTTCGTGAACTTTGTGTAACTCTTCCACTTCTAGTAAAAATTCTGGTGTCCTTGCCCGATAATAAGCAGCACTAGCGGGTTGGTGAAGCATAATCCTAGCGTGAGGGAATGCTAAACGCTTGGTGGGTTCTCCAAGCAGAATGAAGGAGGCCATGGACGCGGCGCAAGGGCACACCACGTTGTCATAGTCTAAACAGTAAAAGTCAAATCATTGATTTTTACCCACGAGAGCAATTCATCAAACCACAAAAAATTCCTTCAACAAGACCATTGTCAAGCACAATTAGCTAAGGTTATACCTGAGGATATATTTCTCTCCGAAGTCGTCGAATCTTAAACAACTTTTTCAATCGTCCTTAAATCTATCACCATCTCACAATAATCTTATCATGAAGTGCCTTTTAGGCACACGTGCAGAGATTGTAGGATCCTAGCTAGTTAGAGTAGGCGATGCCGTGGATCGAAGCTAAGGTGACTCCGGTCTCTTGGTGGTACGGATGAAACTGAGTCTGTAGAAATTGTTGTGAGAAGTAGATGCACTAAAATGGATCAAGTAGATCCAACCCTACAACCGCGTCGCCAAACGACCGGGCCAGATCAAACAAATCGTGCACGTTCTACAGTAGAAGCATTTTTGTTTTCTTTTCTAGTCCTCCAAAATAGAATTTATGCACCATTATTTTTGTGTTCAGTACTGAAATAATTTGATGTTGCAATTTGTGCGAACTGAACTCAGCAAACCTACTGAATACTGTTAATAGAAATCTGAAAATGATGCGACAAAAACAACTGATGCTGCAATCAATCATTGTATTACATCACTTTTTTTTTCTCATGCGACATTTTTTATGGACTAATCACCTTCTTTCTCCTTGAAGCATGTCCTGGTCAAGAGAAATTGACCTGAAATAGAAAAAAGGTGAACGTCGAATTCATGACGACCGATATGACCCATGATTCAAAAAAGATCAACACTGTTCCACTGATTCGTTCGCTTGTTTGAATTGTATGCTATGCCCAATAGTGATGAGATGAGCTGGGGCCTATCCTCCTCCTTATCTTGAGAGAATAGACCCAACAAGGCTTCTTTCTTTAAAACAAAAAAAAGTAAGACACATCCAAAAGTATCCAACAATGCACAAATAGCATTGAGGATGTTCAAAGTTTTGGAGTTTGCCAAATTTTACTTGGCAAATCTTGTGTTTTGGCAACTTCTAAAAAGATATGCCAAGTAAAAAAAGAGTTCATCTCCAACGGTTTGGCATAATTTACTTGCCAAATCCAGATCTAACTTACATCAGGAACCCTGAGAGAGAAACAAAATTATGTTTCTACCCTTCCACCTCTTGAAAACTTAAATCAGGAATCCTAAGAAAAATCAAAATTATTTTTATACCCTTCCACCTCTTCTAATCCGGAAGGATGCGCCGCGTATCGCTGCGCGCATATATACACGCGCGGAGTCAGTTTTTCCCAACTTGGGATAAATGGCAACCTAAGATGGGAAACTGTTGGAGAAGCTTTTTTCTGTTTTTGCCAAAAAAAAAGTAACAATGGCAACTTTGGATGGGGAACTGTTGGAGTTACTCTAACGTTTGACAGAATTTCTTATGCGCAACTGAAACCTGAATTGTCCACTGAAAAATGTTCTTATGTATCGGTTCCATGCCATGCATTACTTGGAATTTCCGCTCACTACGGGAAACCCGGCTTTTGCCGTGCGTTTCGGGCGCACGGCAAAGGGCAAGAAACGCACGGCAAAGGCTTTGCCGTGCGTTTTTCCCGAAAACGCACAGCAAAGGCCGCACGGCAGAATTTTGCACGGTAAAGGGACTTTGCCGTGCGTTTTTTAACACACGCACGGCAAAGGTCCTTTGCCGTGCGTCAAAGACGGCGCACGTCAAAGAAATTCGTAAACCAGAAAAACTAAATTTCTTTCTTTGTCGTGCGTCTTCTACAGCGCACGGCAAACATTTCTGAAAAAGATTAAAAAAAACACAAGGTCCCCGCCGCCACCACTGCCCGCCACCACCACGCCACCGCAGCTGCAACCGCCGGATCCCGTCGTCGCAGAGGAGTGGCCGCGACTGCCACCGCCGCCACCACCACCCACCGCCGCCGCCACTGCCGCCGCCACACCACCACCACCACCACACCACCCCACCATCACCACCACCACCACCCACCGCTGCCACCACCTGGAGACCGAAATAGTGAGTGAGTGAGAGAGAGAGAGGACTTATGTAACATCCCGGAATTTTGAATGTTTTCTCAAGTATGATTTTCCATGAAAATTTAAAACTTTTTGTTTGAACTTGAGTGCTACCAAATTTTATCCTAAATTGCTAGCTCTCACCTCAAATTCCATATAAAATAAAACCATATAAAAATTATTTTCAAATTATGGTATAAATATGATTTGGGTTTTCTTGGATTTTATTTGGAGTTTAAATTGTGTGGTAATTGAATTTGAAAATGATTCAAATTCAAACTAGTAATCAAACTATATTCAAAACTAATTGCAAAAGCTAACATCTAACTTGGGCTGCATCTTTCCCAGCCAGGTCCATCCAAGGCCCCTCTTCTTTTCGCTAGGTCCAGGAACCACCTCAGCTGTACCCGGCCAGCCCAGCTTCTCGGCCCAATCGGCCCATCACCGCACCCCACCTCTTCTGTCTCTATGACAGGTGGGGCCGGATCGTCATCCCCCTCCTCTTCACCTCTTTTCCCCCTGCGTTGCGACCTCGTGCGCACCCGTCGCGCCGGCGCGCCCGATGGGACGGGTCTGCTGCGCTGGCCCGGACGCCGGGGCCCGCACGCACTCCCATGCGCGACCTCGTGATCTCCGCCCTGGAGAAATTCCTCCTATGCCCCTACTTCACGCCTTCGCCGCGCCCATCAGAGCTCCGCAGTGAGCCGGCCACGCCACCTCCCGTTGCCGCCAAGGCAAGGGCAAGCTCGGGATCTCGCACCGCCGGTTTGATCGCCGACATAGGAGAGACCCAAAACCTGGTGCCGTGTCCTAGCCGCCGAACCTTCTGGAGCCTTCCTCCTTTCTTGCTTTCCAATCCAAGCCGCCGTGCTGTGCTTTCCTCTCCCCTGTTTTTCTTTCTCCTTCGCGCAGCCCGCACGCCACGCCATGCGCCCTGCTGAACCCTACCCATGCGCTATAAAGATCAAGAGCCACACCCCCTACCTATTTTCCCTTGCGCCGCCGCATCTGGGCCTAGCCGAAGCCACCCAGGGAGAAATCCCCACCTCGCCTTGCACTACCTCCAGAGAAGAGCCAAGAGATGGAAGAGGAGAGGGAGAGACGTGGAGAAGGAGCCGAGCTCGGGGTGCTGCTGCTGCTGCCGTGTACGAGTCGTCCAGCCATCATCGATGAGGAGCAGGAGCTGCGGAGCCACGTCAACGACAACGCCGCCACCGCGCCGGAAGAGCCGCTACGCCTTCCGCGAAGCCGAGCACCACTACGCCGTTCGTGAGCCAAGTGTCAAGGACAACGACGGCCATCGCGTGCTTGAGTACAACCACAACGCCGCCGTCATGGTCTTGCGGAACAGAGCCCACGGCACCGACGACGGCCGTGGGGGGGAAGAAGCACCGTGACATCGACGCCAAGCCGGAGGCCACACGCGCCGAGGACGCGGTTGCTGTCGTCCTGAAGCTTCACCAAGACGCCGCGTACGACAACGTCGACGGCCGCCAAGCGCTGGAGGACGTCCACGACATCGGCGACGTCGCTGCGGCATCCTCGACCCCGGAACGACGACACCACTCCCAAGCCAAACAACGACACCCAGCCTGCCTGCACTGCACCAAGCCGCCACGGCCCCGAGATCGCCCTGCCTCGCCATGACCTCAATCGAGCCCAACGGTGAGCCAGCCGACCACGCCACCACCTTGCCCTCAACCTATTCGATGTTTTGCCAGCGCGTTCTGTTGAGCACTAGGAGATCGAGATCTCTCTACTTGCTTGCCTGTGATGTCGGCCTTCGCGCCGCCATGTCCACCGCCGTTCGGATCTCATGCCGCCCTACCGTACAGGCGCTGCGCTACCACGCCGCTCTACGCCTCTGCTTTGCCACGACGCGCACTCCGCTTGGTGCTGCAGTCGCGCTTCGCTTGCAGCTTCGCTCCATGCCGCGCCTCCTCACCTCGCGCGCACCGCCTTGCTGCTTCGAAACGCGTCGCGCGCGCCTTCTCTGCTGCATCTAGCCGCGCGTGCCATAGCCCGCCGGACAGCTCGGCAGGCCCGCGCCGCTTCACCTCCGCACATCTCATCACGCGTCGCGCTACCCTAATACTCTGCTTCCCTCCGCGCTGCCGCCTTGCTGTGCCGCTGCCGCTCGCCGAGCACCGCGGCAGACCGCGCCGGCAATGTGTTACCACGTCAAGGAGCGCCAAGGAACACCAGCAAAGTCCGGGGGGCAAAACCAGACCTCTGCGAAGTAAACACCTAGATGGGCTTAGCTGGGTTCTGGCCTATCAGAGCCATTTAAGCCCATCTGAATGGATAGCTAGGCCGGGCCGAGAGCGAGTGAGAAAGAGAGAGAGTTGAGGGAGGATAGCTGGACTATGGAGAGGGCCGGCCCAATGGGCTAATAACACTTTGGGCCCAACATCGGCCCACTAACCCAATGGTCGCTGATGTCATGCTGACGTCATCATTATTTTAATAAAACTATTTTCTGTTTTAATAAAAGGATTTAATAAATGATTTATAAATCCTTTTTCCTTTAAAAATTCATAACTAATTATCTGGAGCTCCGAAAATTATGAAACCACTTGCGTTGGTTTCATAATTCCGAGACGCTCCCTGCTACCCTATCCTCTTCTGCTCTTGACCTTGAACCAAGCCCCTTTTTGGCCCGCATTCTTGGTGTAGGATTTGTGGCTGCTGCCCGCCACTACGCTATTGTGGGTCTGGGACGCCGGAGCCCCGCAACTAGCCACTGGCCTGCTGCGGACATAAATAACCTCCCCAAAATGCGTTCGCACTGCTTTCCTTGCTTGCACCGCTTCCACCGTTTTGTGTCGCAAACCCGCTCTCTCTCTGTTTTGCTTTGAGCCGTGTAGCACGCGTCGTACCAAGTGTTAGTACCCAGAACGCCGCGCGTGATGGACGGCCGTGCCGAGAGCAGAGGCCTCTGCTTCATGCACGGCAACTCCGCGTTGCAACCTGGCTACTATGCCGTGGTTATTGACGCGTTGCTAGCACTTGCCCCACCGTGCTCACGAGCACATCTTACCGCGTCACCATCCTTTTATCGCCCTCAATCCGATCCTTTCCTTCTCTTTGTGCTGCTGCAGCACACTTTGTCCTGATGAACTCTTGCCCAGCTCGCGCTGCCTTGTTTCTCTCTCTCTACATCTTCTGAGCTTCCGCTTTGATACACCTATTAGTCTCGCTCATGCTTTGCCAGCGCGATCACCAAACCTTTAGCCTTCGTTCGGCAACCCAACCTTAAACTAACCTGTCTCCCTAACTTATTTGTTAAGAATATAAAGCTAGCAGCTTAAAACTATTTTAATATAAAACTAATTCCTTTGATTTCCTTAAATTATACTAGTGCTGCTTGTAGCTAGTTCGGATTTACTTGGATCTTTTAAATTGATGTTATTTGGAGTTAATGCCTAGATGATTGTCGTTATTTATTTCCGCATCGCATCTCGTGTAGGCTTGTGATCATGTTTGAAGACCCGAGCTGCGACGACGACCCGAGCTGTGACGATAGGGAAGACCTTCGACCCGAAGGAAGGGCCCAACCTCTACTACTCTACGACGACTACCGCGCAGGTGTCATGTCACTCCCGACCATATAGATCCCATGCATGCTATTTAGTTGCTAGTGCTTTATTTATTAAACTTTGGATGATTGAAATGCATAGACAATCTTTTAGCCATGCCTTGATTTGTTATATCCTATACCTTGAACATCCTACCTTTGGAACTAGCTACAGACCCCAAGCTAGTTCCCGATATTTACTATCCATATATGTTACCTGTTTTATGATATGGATGGATCTCTGGTTCGGACTGAGATTGGGATATCTCGGTATTCTAGCCTGTGTTTTGGGTGAGTGTGTATCCTTGACGTGTTACCGCGGGAGCGAGCCGCTTTGGTTCTTGTGAACGCCTGTCTAGGGGAGATGCGACCTGGCCTCCCGCCCTAGCAGCGTGTTGGACGGGTGGAGTTGGTGGAGTGCTCGCTCCTTGCAATTAAGGACCGATTGACTGTGTGACCTTGATCTTTGGGCTATTTTCGTACAAACCGTTCGCCTTGTTATGGGCGGGGTTCGGTCCGAGAACTAGTTGGTGGATGGCGCTCAGCTTGTAGGCGGACCGGTGTGGTCGTGTGAGGGGGACGGGTTATACCCCCGAGTAGACGTCGCCCCGGCTCCTCCGGGGATGGTTTCACAGCTCCGAGGCCCTGCTGGCAAGTTTCGCGCCCCAGTTCAGGACGAGTCGGGCTCGGAGAGGCAGGAGAGTGCCACCCACTGCTAGGTCTCCGGCCGTTAGGTAGGGATGTGGAACGGCTGATCCCCGTTTCTGCCCTATCCGGCGGGTCCAGTTGTACAACCTCTGCAAAGTGTTAAACCTATAGCTATAGTCCGTGTCCACTGGTATGGACAGCCCTTTCGATCTCTCACCTGGCTAGTATTTTCTTGTGCTGCTTCTCTCCCCCGAGTGTGTGAGCCCAGCTTCGTGCCGTTGAGATGTGGGGATAGGAGTTGGTGACCCCACATCGCAGATGAGAGTGGGATGCTGTGACTCGGTTGAGGTCCAGTGTTTTGGTGTACTTTCCTTGGATGGGGTGTTGACCCTGGAGGCATTGGCCTCGGAGGTGTGGATCTCCTCGGAGATGGTGACCTCTCTGTAATACCGCTTACCTTGATGTTGCTACCGCTGCTTGCATAAACTTACTACAGCCAGATATAGGTTTATCCATGCATATTAGAATTCATCCACCGCTTTTGCTCTTTGTTGGGAAGCTGGCATGACCTACCCGCTTATCGGGTAGATGGCAATGCTTTCAGACTTGGTGATCGACTACGACAACGACGAGGAAGGATGGGAAGACTAGAGCTGGTCCTACACTCAAGTTGCCTGTGGAGCTGGAGACGCTTCGCTTCGATAGATCCGCTGCGTAGATGATTTACCTTTCTTGTTTAGTCCAGTTGGACTTGTACCCGGCTTATGCCGAAACGTTGTACTCTGATGTATTAATAAGATTATGTAATTTCCCCTTTTTCCTGTGTTGTATGGATTTGTACCACTTGAGACAGGGTTTGCACGTGATAGCCACTTCCTGGGACTATCACAGATGTGCAGAGGATCGGGTTTCCAGTTTTGGAAATCTGGTTCGTTTCAGGTGGTATCAGAGCCGTACTTGACCGTAGGACGAGCCCTAGCAATGGCCGATAGTTAGGACAGCCTGAACATCCTTGATTGAGTATATACTCCTTGACTCTTATATAAACCCCTTGAATTCTACTATTACATTCTTGACTTCTCACTAACTAACTAACTTACTAACAACGCTTCTTCGAGTTTGCTGACCTTGGAGAACAACGATTGTTGCTTGATCAAGACCGAGACATACTCGGAAGGATGCCCCGTACAAGACAAAGGCAACACCTGTAAAGGCAGTGATGGATATTGGGTACAGGAAAAAGATGAAGATGACTCTACAGGACTTAACTGGACTATCCCCTGTTGAACCCTCAATACCAGATTACACCATTACAGTTGCCCTACATTGGAATTCAGACTACCGAAGATGGAATAGACTGCCCCTCCTTAATGCCGCAGGAAGACTGCATACCAGAGAAGCAATAGGAACAATATGCACCCTTACAACCCCCATCTCCGCTCAGGACAAAGCGTGGATGACACCACCTTGAAGATAATGATGAGTTAAGATTCTAATTCCACGTACGCCCACAGAAGGAACTGGTTATCTGCTATATGGATGTGGCACACGTAAGCTTGGATGCAGGAGTCAGAAACTCGTGGGATGCCCGTGGCTCAGCATTTGGATAAAGACCTATCGACGAAAAGCTACACGAATAACTGAGTCGCCAAGGATTAAGATACTACAACAAGCTGCAGCTACCGAAGGCAAATAATGGATTGAACAGTTAAGTACAGAGAAAACATCACATATATGGAGCGAAGAGTTGCTAAACCATTATATGGAATACCTTAAACGAGAAGTGTGAAATATGGATGCCTGGATTTGAATCTCCCTGACCGACCAGAATCGACGCGGGATTAGAATGAACAAATGAGAAACACAGGGCACAGATGTAATGATAAACATAGAGCACCCCCTTTGGGAGGACAATGCCACCAGAACTATGGACGAAGAAGAGTAGTCCAACTAAGAAGGAGTATCTGAATTGGAAGCATTGGACTAAGATCAAGAAGATTTTAGCTTTCTCCCACGGAACCCCATGATCCTCATAGGCTACGTATCGAACCTCCTCAGTCAGAAGGATAATTTCGTTAATTGGACCCTATCCCGGAGGATCGTGAAGGAAGCAATAGCTACCAGATACAACATCAGTACTGTGCGAGTCAAATGGATAACAATAAGACTTGTGACTCGAAGAGAAATATGGAACACAATTTACCGGTTCTCAATCAAACCAGCACGAAGAAGAATTTCATCAGCTTGCTTCAGGAAGTTCAACACCGAGACCTCAGATGGAACGTATCCTTCCAAGTGGTGTAACACTAACATTAGAGAAATCCTTCAAGTGTCCACGATACACTAGTAAGCTTTTCCCTGGTGTAATCTCGAAGGTATTAGGAGTCAGCCTCGAGATACACATTTGTTTGGTGCATTGCTTGAGTGATTGGATCTTTATGGTCTTATGGTTGTTATGCCTCTTCTTGCTTGTGTGAAATTGTATTGTGTGCTCATGCGTGCTAGATCCTGTAGATGACTCCTTTAGAAGCCCTAGCTTCCCATACAGCAAGACCAAGAGCTTGAAGAATGAAGACCAAAGAATCAAGCTTATTATCAAGACCAAACCTTAGAAGAAGTGAAGAATTTCTTGCAACCTCGACAACTCAGTCCAAGACATTAGATGAGTTACCTGAAGACCATTGGAATCAAGCTCGGAAACTAGGAAGTGAATACCTCAAGAATTCGCAGCCTCTGAAAGCTCAGAAGTGCATGTACCTCTATGGAAGCATATGTTGGATAAGAGAAGTTGGGTACCCTAAGATGTCAGCAATGCATTTTGGATAAGTTCAGTCGATCCCACTTTTGGAATAGGCCATCAATAAAGAAGCTCTACTCGACACCAAATGTTGAACTAGCGGGGAGAAGAACTACTTCAGCAACTACTGGACACAGATTACCTGTTCAACCTCGCAGTTGGAATCTACCTATTGGAAAATAAGTCAGAAGAGTTTGCTAAGCATACAAGAGTAAGGTAGATGTGACTTCCACGTGAAGACCCATCCCAAGAAATTGGAAACAGATTGACTAGTGTGAGATTTCAGATGAGAAGAGTCACTCACACAGTCGAGGGTGCTGCAGATGACCCCTCATAACATGGACTACCAGGAAAGGGAAGTAACCATTCATAGTGCGTACGACCATGAGCTAATTGGATACGTCGGATGTTGCTAGCCCTCTGGCAAGAATCGTTGGAGACGAGTTGAACCAACAGATGGATTACTACAAGAATGGCACCCAAAGAGTGGTAGAGATTACTGGACACTCAGAGAAGTTCCGGAAGATGAGAAATCACCCTAGAATATGAGGAACATTGATTAACCACACAAGACCCTATGATGGAATAAAAGTACTGCAACAGGGTCAACTATTTGGATGAGCTTATATAAGAAGCAGAGGCATTTCCTAAGACTCGAGATGACTGTGGAAGTAATAAGGAAGTTATGATCACCCAAGTGTAGCTAGTTGCTGAGAGTGCACGCCACAAGACGTGCGACTGCACTGATGTTTTGGAAAGACTAGCATATCTACTTATGGATGAAGAGATAATATTTTATATCTTTAACATATCCGAGATGGATATGGTTTCAAGAAGATTTCTTGGATAAACTAAGGAAACCTAGAGAATGTATGAAAATATGGATGAAGAAAAGATATTTACGAGACTCAACTTCTGTTCAGCGTACCCGCTTTGGATAAGCAAACAAATTTGGATAAAGATCATAATATATTTAAGGGTACACTAAGAATATGAGCGTTGGTACAAGGCAACGATTTGGATAAGAGCTTGCTTAATGCATACCGACTATTTACCTACTGCAAGTTAGGCTCAGAGCTATCACCGGTGTTGTAGACCTCCGCTAGGCATAAAGTAAACGACTCCCTCATATGAAAAGAAGTGGGAGACTCGTGCCTAATTGGAATAAAAGTACTTAATGGACGCCATGAGAATATGGCCGAGTTCATACAGAATAAATTTTGGAATAAACTTAATTGTTAAGAAGGATGTGACCTCGAGTGAGAGGGTTGGAATAAGATAAGACTATCATGCCTCAAACTGCCCTAAGTTTATCGAGCTTGTGTAACACGACTAGAAGAGATGGGTTAAAGCTAAAGGGAGCTCTAACCTATGACTGGAACTTCTCACGGCTTGAACAAGGGTAAAGTCCCTGAAGGTATATGGACTAATCTTAAAGTGCTTAAGGATGCTAACGTAAGAGGACACACGATAGCACTGGGCTTCGGAAAGCCTCACATGGAAATGATATACAAAGAGATTAAACACAAGTGGAACCATATGAAAGAGTGAGACATTGTCAGCAAAGCTCTACAACGTCAAGGTCATCAACATCTTGAAGACATACTGAAGTGAAGACCCTCACCACACCCGGTACGAGCTTAATCTCGGGGACGAGATTCTTGTGAGGGGGGAGGAATGTAACATCCCGGAATTTTCAATATTTTCTCAAGTATGATTTTCCACGAAAATTTAAAACTTTTTGTTTGAACATGAGTAATACCAAATTTTATCCTAAATTGCTAGCTCTCACCTCAAATTCCATATAAAATAAAACCATATAAAAATTATTTTCAAATTATGGTATAAATATGATTTGGGTTTTCTTGGATTTTATTTGGAGTTTAAATTGTGTGGTAATTGAATTTGAAAATGATTCAAATTCAAACTAGTAATCAAACTATATTCAAAACTAATTGCAAAAGCTAACATCTAACTTGGGCTGCATCTTTCCCAGCCAGGTCCATCCAAGGCCCCTCTTCTTTTCGCTAGGTCCAGGAACCACCTCAGCTGTACCCGGCCAGCCCAGCTTCTCGGCCCAATCGGCCCATCACCGCACCCCACCTCTTCTGTCTCTATGACAGGTGGGGCCGGATCGTCATCCCCCTCCTCTTCACCTCTTTTCCCCCTGCGTTGCGACCTCGTGCGCACCCGTCGCGCCGGCACGCCCGATGTGATGGGTCTGCTGCGCTGGCCCGGATGCTGGGGCCCGCACGCACTCCCAGGCGCGACCTCGTGATCTCCGCCCAAGGGAAATTCCTCCTATGCCCCTACTTCACGCCTTCGCCGCGCCCATCAGAGCTCCGCAGTGAGCCGGCCACGCCACCTCCCGTTGCCGCCAAGGCAAGGGCAAGCTCGGGATCTCGCACCGCCCGGTTTGACCGCCGGCATAGGAGAGACCCAAAACCTGGTGCCGTGTCCTAGCCGCCGAACCTTCTGGAGCCTTCCCCCTTTCTTGCTTTCCAATCCAAGCCGCCGCGCTCTGCTTTCCTCTCCCTTGTTTTTCTTTCTCCTTCGCGCAGCCCGCACGCCACGCCATGCACCCTGCTGAACCCTACCCATGCGCTATAAAGATCAAGAGCCACACCCCTACCTGTTTTCCCTTGCGCCGCCGCATCTGGGCCTAGCCGAAGCCACCCAGGGAGAAATCCCCACCTCACCTTGCACTACCTCCAGAGAAGAGCCAAGAGATGGAAGAGGAGAGGGAGGAGAGACGTGGAGAAGGAGCCGAGCTTGGGGTGCTGCTGCTGCTGCCGTGTACGAGCCATCCAGCCATCATCGATGAGGAGCAGGAGCTGCGGAGCCACGTCAACGACGACGCCGCCACCGCGCCGGAAGAGCCGCTACGCCTTCCGCGAAGCCGAGCACCACTACGCCGTTGGTGAGCCAAGTGTCAAGGACAACGACGGCCATCGTGTGCTTGAGTACAACCACAATGCCGCTGTCATGGTCTTGCGGAACAGAGCCCACGGCACCGACGACGGCCGTGGGGGGGAAGAAGCACCGCGACATCGACGCCAAGCCGGAGGCCACACGCGCCGAGGACACCGTTGCTGTCGTCCTGAAGCTTCACCAAGACGCCACGTACGACAAAGTCGACGGCCGCCAAGCGCTGGAGGACGTCCACGACATCGGCGACGTCGCTGCGGCATCCACGACCCCGGAACGACGACACCGCTCCCAAGCCGAACAACGACACCCGGCCTGCCTGCACTGCGCCAAGCTGCCACAGCCCCGAGATCGCCCTGCCTCGCCATGACCTCAATCGAGCCCAACGGTGAGCCAGCCGACCACACCACCACCTTGCCCTCAACCTATTCGATGTTTTGCCAGCGCGTTCTGTTGAGCACTAGGAGATCGAGATCTCTCTGCTTGCTTGCCTGTGATGTCGGCCTTCGCGCCGCCATGTCCACCGCCGTTCGGATTTCATGCCGCCCTACTGTACAGGCGCTACGCTACCACGCCACTCTACGCCTCTGCTTTGCCACGACGCGCACTCCGCTTGGTGCTGCAGTCGCGCTTCGCTTGCAGCTTCGCTCCATGCCGCGCCTCTTCACCTCGCGCGCACTGCCTTGCTGCTTCGAAACGCGTCGCGCGCGCCTTCTCTGCTGCATCTAGCCGCGCGCGCGATAGCCCGCCGAACAGCTCGGCAGGCCCGCGCTGCTTCACCTCCGCACATCTCATCGTGCGTCGCGCTGCCCTAATACTCTGCTTCCCTCCGCGCTGCCGCCTTGCTGCGCCGCTGCCGCTCGCCATGCCCTGCTGCTCGCCGAGCACCGCGCCAGACCGCGCCGGTGACGTGTTACCGCGTCAAGGAGCGCCAAGGAACCCCAACAAAGTCCGGGGGGCAAAACCAGACCTCTGCGAAGTAAACACCTAGATGGGCTTAGCTGGGTTCTGGCCTATCAGAGCCATTTAAGCCCATCTGAATGGATAGCTAGGCCGGGCCGAGAGCGAGTGAGAAAGAGAGAGAGTTGAGGGAGGATAGCTGGACTATGGAGACCTTGGGCCGGCCCAAGCCGGCACAATGGGCTAATAACACTTTGGGCCCAACATCGGCCCACTAACCCAATGGTCGCTGACGTCATGCTGACGTCAGCATTATTTTAATAAAACTATTTTCTGTTTTAATAAAAGGATTTAATAAATGATTTATAAATCATTTTTCCTTTAAAAATTCACAACTAATTATCTGGAGCTCCGAAAATTATGAAACCACTTGCGTTGGTTTCATAATTCCGAGACGCTCGCTGCTACCCTATCCTCTTCTGCTCTTGACCTTGAACCAAGCCCCTTTTTGGCCCGCATTCTTGGTGTAGGATTTGTGGCTGCTGTCCGCCACTACGCTATTGTGGGTCTGGGACGCCGGAGCCCCGCAACTAGCCACTGGCCTACCGCGGACATAAATAACCTCCCCAAAATGCGTTCGCACTGCTTTCCTTGCTTGCACCGCTTCCACCGTTTTGTGTCGCAAACCCGCTCTCTCTCTGTTTTGCTTTGAGCCGTGTAGCACGCGTCGTACCAAGTGTTAGTACCCAGAACGCCGCGCGTGATGGACGGCCGTCCCAAGAGCAGAGGCCTCTGCTTCATGCACGGCAACTCCGCGTTGCAACCTGGCTACTATGCCGTGGTTATTGACGCGTTGCTAGCACTTGCCCCACCGTGCTCCCGAGCACATCTTTCCGCGTCACCATCCTTTTATCGCCCTCAATCCGATCCTTTCCTTCTCTTTGTGCTGCTGCCGCACACTTTGTCCTGATGAACTCTTGCCCAGCTCACGCTGCCTTGTTTCTCTCTCTCTACATCTTCTGAGCTTCCGCTTTGATACACCTATTAGTCGCGCTCATGCTTTGCCAGCGCGATCACCAAACCTTTAGCCTTCGTTCGGCAACCTAACCTTGAACTAACCTGTCTCCCTAACTTATTTGTTAAGAATATAAAGCTAGCAGCTTAAAACTATTTTAATATAAAACTAATTCCTTTGATTTCCTTAAATTATACTAGTGCTGCTTGTAGCTAGTTCGGATTTACTTGGATCTTTTAAATTGATGTTATTTGGAGTTAATGCCTAGATGATTGTCGTTATTTATTTCCGCATCGCATCTCGTGTAGGCTTGTGATCATGTTTGAAGACTCGAGCTGCGATTACGACCCGAGCTGCGATGACGACCCGAGCTGTGACGATAGGGAAGACCTTCGACCCGAAGGAAGGGCCCAACCTCTACTACTCTACGACGACTACCGCGCAGGTGTCATGTCACTCCCGACCATATAGATCCCATGCATGCTATTTAGTTGCTAGTGCTTTATTTATTAAACTTTGGATGATTGAAATGCATAGACAATCTTTTAGCCATGCCTTGATTTGTTATATCCTGTACCTTGAACTTCCTACCTTTGGAACTAGCTACAAACCCCAAGCTAGTTCCCGATATTTACTATCCATAAATGTTACCTGTTTTATGATATGGATGGATCTCTAGTTCGGACTGAGATTGGGATATCTCGGTATTCTAGCGTGTGTTTTGGGTGAGTGTGTATCCTTGACGTGTTACCGCGGGAGCGAGCCGCTTTGGTTCTTGTGAACGCCTGTCTAAGGGAGATGCGACCTGGCCTCCCGCCCTAGCAGCGTGTCGGACGGGTGGAGTTGGTGGAGTGCTCGCTCCTTGCAATTAAGGACCGATCGACTGTGTGACCTTGATCTTTGGGCTATTTTCGTACAAACCGTTCGCCTTGTTATGGGCGGGGTTCGGTCTGAGAACTAGTTGGTGGATGGCGCTCAGCTTGTAGGCGGACCGGTGTGGTCGTGTGAGGGGGACGGGTTATACCCCCCGAGTAGACGTCGCCCCGGCTCCTCCGGGGATGGTTTCACAGCTCCGAGGCCCTGCTGGCAAGTTTCGCGCCCCAGTTCAGGACGAGTCAGGCTCGGAGAGGCAGGAGAGTGCCACCCACTGCTAGGTCTCCGGCCGTTAGGTAGGGATGTGGAACGGCTGATCCCCGTTTCTGCCCTATCCGGCGGGTCCAGTTGTACAACCTCTGCAGAGTGTTAAACCTATAGCTATAGTCCGTGTCCACTGGTATGGACAGCCCTTTCGATCTCTCACCTGGCTAGTATTTTCTTGTGCTGCTTCTCTCCCCCGAGTGTGTGAGCCCGGCTTCGTGCCGTTGAGATGTGGGGATAGGAGTTGGTGACCCCACATCGCAGATGAGAGTGGGATGCTATGACTCGGTTGAGGTCCAGTGTTTTGGTTTACTTTCCTTGGATGGGGTGTTGACCCCGGAGGCGTTGGCCTCGGAGGTGTGGATCTCCTCGGAGATGGTGACCTCTCTGTAATACCGCTTACCTTGATGTTGCTACCGCTGCTTGCATAAACTTACTACAGTCAGATATAGGTTTATCCATGCATATTAGAATTCATCCACCGCTTTTGCTCTTTGTTGGGAAGCTGACATGACCTACCCGCTTATCGGGTAGATGGCAATGCTTTCAGACTTGGTGATCGACTACGACAACGACGAGGAAGGATGAGAAGACTAGAGCTGGTCCTACACTCAAGTTGCCTGTGGAGCTGGAGACGCTTCGCTTCGATAGATCCGCTGCGTAGATGATTTACCTTTCTTGTTTAGTCCAGTTGGACTTGTACCCGGCTTATGCCGAAACGTTGTACTCTGATTTATTAATAAGATTATGTAATTTCCCCTTTTTCCTGTGTTGTATGGATTTGTACCACTTGAGACAGGGTTTGCACGTGATAGCCACTTCCTGGGACTATCACAGATGTGCAGAGGATCGGGTTTCCAGTTTTGGAAATCTGGTTCGTTTCAACTTACATGGCCGCTGGATCCGGCAAGGCCGGCGAGCATGGTGGCCGACGCGGAGGTCCGGGGCGCTGGATCTGTGTCTTCCGCCGCAATCGCCGAGGCTCCCCGGCGCCGCCGCCGAACCCGCCGTTGTGCCGTCGAAGAGGAGCCACCAGAGAGAGATGGAGACGGGAGGGGCCGATCTGGCGGCGGAGGAGATGCCGTGGAGGCGGGTGGTGGGCGCGCCGTCCGTCGGTGCTGGGCGCGCCGCTCGTGGGGGCCGACCGCGCGCCGCCCGTGGGGGCCGCCGCGATGCCCGTGGGGGCTGGCCGTGCGCCGCCCGTGGGGGCCGGCCGCGCCGCGCGTGGGGGCCGGCCGTGCCGCCCGTGGGGGCCGGGCGCGACGCCCGTGGGGGCCGGCCGCGCCGCTGGATCTCGCCCTCGCGGCGGTGGATCTCGCCCCCACGGCGGTGGAGAGAGGGAGGAGTGTCGGGACCGTCGGATCCCGTGCTCGCGTCGCCGGATCCCGGCCGCCATGGAGAGGGAGGACCGCTGGGAGAGGTGGAGGAGCGCTGGGAGCGGTCCGGTGAGGAGGGGGCGCCGACCGGTGAGAGGGAGAAGAGAGGAGAGGGCCGAGAGGCGTGCGGCGCTGAGGTTGGGGGGCGGTAGGGTTTGGGAGGCTGGGGGCCGCTTTTGTATAGATGGCGGGGTGATTTTGGGCCGTCCGATCTGACGATCGACGTCCCCTATTCGTCGTAGGTGCGGGGGGCCGGGGGTGCGCGGGAGTGGCTGGCAGGTGGGGCCGTGGGTGCGGGTGGACGTGTGTGCGTGCCGGCCTGGCTGTGTGTGAGTCGTTGGGAGGTGGGGCCGGGTGTGTTTGCCGTGCGTTGACTATCACGCACGGCAAAGTGGTTTTCTTTGCCGTGCGTTTGAGCAAAGACGCACAGCAAAGATCTCTTTGCCGTGCGTTTTTTAATAGGGCGCACGGCAAACAATTTTTTCAAAAATTTTATAAAATTCATAAAAATTATCCAATAAATTTGAAAAAATTAGAAAATTAACACAAATTAAGTTATGTTGTCATATTGCTTATAGAAACAAGTTTTGAAGTTAAAACGCAATTTGAAGGTCGCGTCGCTTACAAATCTAACCATATCTTTCGTAACTCTATGAAACTTGATCGGAGATGTCTCGATTTCTAACCATCGTACATGACAAAATGTTCAAATCTCATTCATATTTTTACTACAGCCTTCGCATATGATATCATGAGATATGTACAAATCTCTTAATTTTTAAATTTTATTTGTATTTTTTTAGAATTTTCAAATCTTTTGGACACACGATCATGGTCGTGTTTCCTAGTCAAGATGTTCAAAATTTCTTTTGATTTCATGAAAATGGTCTTAAATTGGGCTAAATAACATGAATATCATTTTTTTCACTCAATTTATTTTATTATTTGCATCACTTGTAGTTCAAATTTGACTTCTTTCGAAAAAATTACTTGAAATGCAATTAATTATTTAAATATAACAAATGACTACAAGAATCTACCAAATTTTAACATGATGTATCACATGTTGTATGCGTAGAGTTGAAAAATATTTAAAGGTGAGGAGAGTTTTTTTTCGGAGCAATTGGATTTGGGACCTAGGGAAAATACTTCAAGGTAAAAAAAAATATTTTGCCGTGCCCATAAAAGAAAGCGCACGGCAAACACATGGGTTTGTCGTGTGCCGAAGAAAAGCGCACGGCAAACACATGAGTTTGCCGTGCGTCAGAATTAAAGCGCATGGCAAAGTATTTTTAAAAGAATGACATTTGGTTTATTTGGAGTGGGTAAGGGGAGAAAAATACTTTGCCGTGCGCTATAAAAAAACGCACGGCAAACACATGAGTTTGTCGTGCGTCAGAATTAAAGCGCACGGCAAAGTATTTTTAAAAGAATGACATTAAATACTTTGCCGTGCGCTATAAAAAAACGCACGGCAAACAAGATCTTTGCCGTGCGTTTTTTGTCAGGCGCACGGCAAAGAGCTTGTTTGCCGTGCGTTTTTTCTTTGCCGTGCGCCCTATAAAAAACGCACGGCAAATAAGCTCTTTGCCGTGCGCCCGAAATAAAACGCACGGCAAAGATTTTGACGCACGGCAAACACGGGTTTTCCCGTAGTGGCTAGCTTTCTTGTCTATGTCCAAATGAAGTGTCCCAAGAGGAGGATCAAGCATACTTCTTGTAAGCTAACAGGAGAAACTGTTTCATTCCACTTTATTGCACTTTTAAGAACAATTATAAAACAGAAGACAACAAGTAAGATATGCTGATCTGCACACTTATTTCAGGAGCTAATAAGGTGCTTGATCTGCTGTACAATTGAAACTAACGGAGCACACATCCACGATCCACCAGAAATAATTTTTACTCATCTTTTTAGCTGTCGTCGTTAACCACCCTGCAGTTGCAACGGACTTCTCCCAAGGAGGGGTCAGTAATGGGCGCGATGTTCCCCATGTTGATCATGGACTGCGCAAAGCTCTTGAAGAAGGCGTCCTGGCTCCTCGCGAACTGGTCGACGATGGGCGCCGTGGTGCCCCGCGCTAGGGCCGACGACTTGAGCACCTGGTCGGAGGCGAGGATCCCCCGGTTCACCTCGAGGTTGGTGTAGTAGTTCTTGTCGAAGCGGTCCGGCGTCGTCGGGTCGAGGTCGTTCAGAACCGAGCTGTTGCCGTCTTTCGTCGGGCACCTCCGGATCAGGAACGCTCGGTACGCCGCGTCCAGCGTCGGGTCCGGCCTGTTCGTCCCGCTGAAGTTGTAGAGCCGGTCGTTCGGGGCGTCGGCGATGTTCAGGCACTGCACCCTGCCGAACGTGTGAGCCCCTGACAGGGCGACGAGGTCGACGTCGGTCTTAAGGCCGACGTCGCTGAACTTCTGCCGAAGCACGGTGATGTTCTCGAAGGGCGCCGGCAGGTTGTTTGCGCCGCTGATGCTGGACCTCCTGCCGTCCAGCCTACCCAGCAGAACGCCCCACTTTGGGCCTCCGGACTGTGAGGGAGAGAGCGTCAGTGAAAAATTACAGCAACCCGGCAGACAATTTGCAAGACCATTGAAATTAAACTGCGTATAAGAACATCGATTTTGATCACGAGAACGTCGCCATCGCTGCATGTTTAGGAGGACCACCGTGTGTTTACGGTTTACGTACCAGCTCGACGGAGATCTCAGCAGCGAGAGCGAGGATGTCGGCGCAGGAGACGACGCCGGGGCAGGCGTCCTCCAGCGCCGCCTTGGCTGCGTCCACCACCTCGTAGCCCCGCGCCGAGCCCCTGTTGGGCACGGCCTCCTTCTCCGTCTGCATCCCCGTCATGTTGTCCAGCAGAATCGACCCGTCGCAGCCCTGTCACGAACAAATAAAAATGGTCGGCGTCAGCAAAGGATATGGGCACGGCCATGGCGTCGTCGTCCGAGCAGACAGATCAGAGCAAAGAATTGATCAGAGGGTACCAGGACGAAGCAGTCGTGGAAGTGGAGGCGGATGAGGCTGGCGTAGATGCGGACGTCCGACCTGTGGGCGTCGATGAGCACCTGCTTCACGATGTCGTAGGCGTCGGGGCACGTGTCGTCGTAGTAGTCCTCGCACAGCTGCGCCGCCGCGCCGTGGAAGCACAGCGCCGCCACCACCGCCGCCGCTAGCACGCCGGCGACGGCCGCACGAGGAGGAGCAGAGGAAGGCATGTCGTCGAGATCGTCTCTGCTACGTGCTGTCTGTGTGTGTGTCGTGTGTTAAGTGCATCAAGTGAAAGATGATGAGGCAGGCACGCGTCCCGGCCGTAATTTATAGGCTGTGTGGCCTGTAGCTACACATATGATTGTCTGTTAATCTCAAATCAACTTGCGCCTCACTGAGGTCCATGGATAAAAAGGATGCAAGGATGGACAGGTACGGGTCAAGTATGGTCCAAAAGATCTTGACTAATCATCTTCATGGGCACAACGCGGGTCGTCAGAATTGTCAAACTTGGCTCCCTCCAGAGCTTGTTGGCTCTGTATATATGTGCCGCTTGTGACGACGTGACCGCTTGCCTTGTATTACTGTGGAAGTGTACATCCATATATATATATATATATATATATATATATATGCAAGAGCCAACAAAGATTACTTCCCTAAAGTTTCACCAACTACCCATCACATCAATCTTCAGACATTAATTAGGAGTATTAAATGTGAATTAATGACAAAACTTATTTCATAACTCCTACCTTAATTTTCGAGACAAATCTAACGAGTCCAATTATGTCATGATTAGATAATATTGTGCTACAATAAACAATCTCTAATGACAAATTAATTAGACTTAATGGATTCATATCGGGATTTCCCATCCATTTATGTAATTAGTTTTGTAACTAGCCTACGTTTATTACCTCTAATACACCTTGAAAGACACCCCCAAAATTTCTTTCCCGAACTAAACACGCCTTGGGGTTTTACTTGTTTCATGCTACTGGGTGGTGTACCTAGCGTTAGTTATACTTTGTTCCTATACCCATGTTCGTCATGAAATTGCACTATATGTACTGCTACCATGCTAGTGTACAAATTAATAAATCTAGTTGCAAAATAGCAAATACTGTTGCTAATAGGCATTAGCACCATTAATCGTATTTGAGATTATCACCGACCTTAACTACCTGTATGATCTCTTACCAATAGAAATATCCTCTGCAGGACATGGGGCCCGCGGACTCACATCAAGATGTCCATTGGATCGCCAAGAATGCAGGCACCATCTTATATTCTTATCCTATGAATAAAGAACACGGAGGAGCAAACAATCTTCAGTTGGACGGATCTCTACCGTAGCTTTCATTCTTCGATGTATATATGTGTATCGTACACACATGCATCACATCAGATAAGCTACATGGTGAAGGAAAGGTCAATGCAACGTCCAACTACATTGACGAAGTGAGACACTAGAAAATGATTTTTATGTATATCTAGGGTTCAGAAATGGTTTTTTATGTAGCAAGCTGGCATGTATATGACCATTATTTCCTTCGTTGCCATGCATGTTGGCCGTCTAGGCCGGCCCAACAACAGAGCTACCGGTGTCGTTTCTATGTAAGCTAGCTAGCTGCGGCAATGAATGCATGCGTGCATTATTGGAGCCTGCTGTTCGTGCATGTGGATAGGAGTGTAGGTTTATGTCATCGTAAGATATATTCATAAAAAAATGTGGCAATTTTGCGGCAATTTTGTTCGTGCATCTGGATGTTATTATTATGTCATCATAAGGTAAATTCATATAAAAAATCAACTTTTAGCTATATGAATGAAATATATACTTCTAAAAATTAAAGTGTGTTATACGGTATTTAATCATCGTATGCATATACATCGTATATCTTCATATATATGACATTCTAGTGATGCTGACCAGCACTATTGGTACACGAAACATTAAATTGTGATGTTGAGCAGTAACTTTGTTGGGATGCTGCTGGGTGATATGGACATACTATGCTTCTGCTTAGTTTCCTCATTTCTTGATGTTTCCATAAAGTTAGTGTGGTCCATGCATCTCATCTCAATTGTATATATACAATAATTCATAATACGTATTCCTAGTCGCCGCTACCATAACGGCAAAAAAGAAATGACAAGTGCAAATAAAGAGTAACATAACTCGCATATCCATTTTTGCTGCCATGCACGGTTTGGCCGTCACTTTCATGGGGCCAACATGCAAGGACATGTTGCCTGTATGCATATGCATGCAAGTGCATGTGGTGTGGTGTAGGTGTAGTACAGGACAACAAGCTAGTGATTTTAATCAGCATGTCACTCTCAATTTTCTGCCACATCAGCATATGGAATCTTTCATGAGTGCAAGAATTTGATTGATGTCTCTCCGACAGCCGGCGAGACAGCTACAGCTACACGGCCCATCACGCGGGCCCAACGAGGCTCACGGAAGGGGGACGAGGCCCCTTCTCCTCTCGTCGCCTCCACGATTCCCCCGCCGGCCCACTCTTCCGGCCGGTAATCGCTTCGGGAAGCCCATACATTACTTCTAGTGTTTGAGATTCATGTAAATAATAGGGCAAATTGCATAATTGCCCTCATTCTGAGCTCCAACTGCACGTTTGCCCCTCTTTTTTTTACTTTGCATATTTGCCCCCATTTTTTGAATCTGAGTTGTCCGTCTGCCCTCATTTCTTAACACCGTGAGAAACTACCGAATAAACACAGAAGAAAAATGATCAGAAAAAGAAATATGGCAGGAAATGACTCTATTGCCCCTGCCTTATCCTAAACACCCTGCCCTCCCCTCCAACCATCTCGTGACATATCTAATCCCCCCTCCCCTGTCACAGGTGCCGGTGGCAGGAGAACGAACGGCGGCCGACGAGAGGGGCACATGCGGAGTTGAGCTGCGCGGGGCTGTGGCTCGCCTCGCGGGCGGCGGGTGATGCAAGGCACAGAGCCGCAGCTCTCCTTGCGAGCAGCTGACGGCGCGGGCTTCGGCGACCGAAGCGGCCAAGCGGCGCACAGATCCGACTCCCGAGGCTCGCCTTGTGGGTGACCGGCGGGTGGCGGCGTAGAGCCTTGCGGTGGCCGGCACGCGCCGTAGGAGCAGGGCAGCGGCTCGCCTCGCGGGTGGTCGGCGCGGGGCTGCAGCTCGCCTTGTAGGCGACGGGCCGCACGAGCGCCTGGGACTTCGGCGGCCTCAGCTTGCGGCGCAGGCAAGATGGGGTCGTGGACTTGTGGGGCTGGCTCGTAGCACCGGCGTGCGGGCCTGAGGTCGGAGATGCTCAGACGAGCGCATTCGTGCGGCACTGCAGCCACCCTCGGCATGGAGAGCTGCGCCCACAGAATGCAAAGTGCATACGGGCAATGGAACTGATTGATGTGTGCTTGCAAAAGTACATTTTACTTATTTATTACTTGAAATATTTGCTGCTGTTTGATCGGCATATCTCCAAAACAGGTCCATATATGCAAATTCCTACTGATTATGGTGTCATTCATGTTAAGGGTATAAGTGACTTTTCAATGTTCAGTTAACACCGTTACCTTCACATAGCAGAATAGGGGCAAATGGATGGCTCGATTTCAAAAAATAGGGGTAAACATGCAAAGTCTAAAAAAGAAGGACAAACGTGCAGTTAAAGATAAAAACGAGAGCAGTTTTGCAATTGACCCATAATAATAATAGGATATACTACCTTTTGGATCCTATCTCTCGATCCTAATTTCCTCCCTACTCCAACCCTATCCTCATCCCCTACGGCGCCGCCGCCCGAGTGCCGGCCAGCGCCCAATCAAGCTCGCGCCTTCGTGCATCGATGTCGTGCCAGTCGAGCCCTCGCGTTGTCGAGCTCGCACCTCTGTGCGCCGTCGAGGCCGCACGTCGTCGAGGCTACGGCTCCAAGCGCTATTGAGGCCGTGCATCGTCATGGCGCGCGGCCGCCGCCGTGGGCTCGTGGCGCGCCACCGGTCACATCGCCGGCCGTCTGAGGAAGAAGCGAGATGTTGAATTTTCCCCTAAATGTTGAATCTTGTTCGGTCAAATGTTGAATGTTGTTTGTTCAAATGATGAAACAGATATTGAAAATGTTGAATGTTGTAAAAAGTTGTAGAATGTTGAATAATGTATTTCAAACTGTTGATTTATTTATTAAAAAATGTTGAATATATTTTCTAAAATGTTGAATTTAGTTGGGCATAGTAGTTGGGCTTTAATGGACTTCGAAACCATATTGCTTATCCAGTACATGGAAGCTATATAAGAGTCCCCTTTCGGCTACTCCATCTCTTATGCTCTTCCCGCGCCGCCCTCCTCCTCCATCTCCGGCGGCTCCCGCCACCGGATCCAGTGGCCGGTCACCCCCTACGCGCAAATCAACCACCTTCCTCTCACGTGCTCACCCCTGCACCGCCCTCCTTCCCATGTCTTCGGCGGCCGCTCCCCCGCGTACTAATCCGGTGGTCCCTCACTAGAGAGCTCGCGCTAGCTCCACCCCCACCCGGTTCATGGCCCACCGGTTGTCAAGCCGTTGGCTGCCCCTCCCACGCAACCCACCTCCACCGTCGAGCTTCCCTCCGCCCCCACCCCCCATTTCTAAGGTCGCCGGAAAATGGACCTCGCCGGAGCTCGGCAACCCCAACCTGAAACCCTAACCCCGCAACTCCAACCCGAAACCGTAACCCTGGCGGCTGAGGAGCGGAGCAGTAGCCGCGACGATGACGTCAGCAGCGGCGGAGGAGGGGAGCGGTGGCGCGAGGCTGCTTGGGATCCACACCGACGTGATGGTCGCTTCAGTGATGCATAGTCAGCTCCGACAGTAGTATTAACTAGTGTGATTTGAGTGGGATCTATACGCGCCTCTCGTAGCTTCTACATCCGTGTCTGCTCACGAGATTTAACAGTGAAATTAATACACAGTGTCGTCCTTGTCCTTGATCGTCACCTGAATGCCTTGCAGATACTAGGACACAATGCAAATCGCTACACACGCGTCTGCACTTGATGGCCATTAGTTTCATGTACGGTTCAACCATGTTCACAGGACATGAGTACTGGTTTTGAATTCCGGCATTTGATTAAGAACAACGTACTGTATATTCGTCCTTCCGTTTATACCATCAATGTTCGTAAATCGGGACACATAATTTATGCTGGAACAGTACGTAGGAGAACCATCCCAGAACCTACTGGAACTGTAGCTAGCGTCGGTTTTGGGACCAAATCCCTTCCCACGATGTGACCAAACAACCTCAAGAAATTAATGGTTACTTACTCCCTCCGTCCCGTTAAGATCGTCGCTGAAAAAATCCATCGTAAACAATGGAGAAATGACCCTGTCACCCCTATATTCCCTCCGTCCCGCACATGGGTGGGCCTCACCATCATTTTGCTTCTCCTTGCTCTCCTCGCCATCTCTCCACACCATTTTTCTTCCCCAGATCCACCGAGGGAGTCTAGATGCCGCTGCCGGAGAATCCGCCGCGCCTGGAGGGGGTCGGGACGACACGCACGGAGCCGCATCGCCGGGGAAGCCACCACGTCGGGAGGCCGAGGCCGGGTCGCCGCACCTGGAGGTTCGGGACGGCGCGCGCGGACAAGTGCCTGGACCACGCCGCCGGCGACGAGTCCCACACGGCGTCCTGATCCGCGCCGCGCCTCGGAGAGGAGACTTGGCGGCGCGCCCCGCTGCGAAGCTGGCGCGAGTGCGGCTGCCACGGAGCTGGCTGCCGTCGCCGTGGTCGGGGGAGTGAAGGTCGCGCACGTCGTCCACGACGATGGTGGCAGCGTGAAGCCTCCCCGATGATGGTGGCGAACGACGGGCGCCGCGAGGAACGTGGACGGTCGCCAGGGACGCCGCGGCCGTGGCGGCGGGCGACTTGGATCCGTCGTCGCCGTCCGTGGCGCCGGGGGCGGAGGAGGAGGAGGCGGCGGCGGCCCCGACCGTGTCGCCGGTGCCGAGGTAGTTGTTGAGCTTCTAGTAGGAGCAGGCGAGGATGAGGAGCGCCAGCGTGATGAGGGCCAGCATGGCGGCGAGCCCGCCGAAGAGGTACGGCACCGCGAGTGCCACGGCGAGGACGGCAGAGCCGACGACGGTGGTGTCGCCGTCGTCGGCGTGGGCCTGCTGCTCGTTGGCGGTGGCCTCATGGCTTCTTGAAGCTAGCTAGTGCTCGATTTCTGGCTGGCTAGCAAAGCTAGCTGCTGCCTCGCCCTCGCTCTTTGTCGTGTGCGTGATGATGAGGAGCTGGCATGCAACAATTGTTGGCAGGCGGAGATGAGATGAGAGGTGGCTTGGCAGCGTGAAGCCTCCTCGACGAGACGATGGTGGCCTCCCCGGATCTGTCGGCGCGGCCGCCTCCCGCCGGCGCCCTTCTCCCCCACCTCGGCACCCGCTCCCGCCGCGCGGCGACCCGGCAACCTCCTCCCCCGCCGTGCTCCTCTGCTCCTGGTGCGTAGGGGATTGGACGGAGGATGGGCTGGCGTGAGGTTGGGGATAACTGGAGAGGATGAGTCTCGAATTTTTTCTGTGCATACTGTGTGGTGAGTGGAGCTCGTGTGGGGGAAAGCGAAAGGAGATGCATTTTTTTATTTGAGACGGGATGCGATTGCAGTCTGTGTGTGCTGGGGAAGCTAGCCAGAGGGTACAGCTGGCCTATGGCCCTACGGCAACGACGATGATTTTGGGACAACGGCCTGTAGCTAGAACGACAGTCATAGCGGGACGGAGGGAGTACACTAGCTTCTTGCAGACATAAAGTTTTTTTTTTGGGTCAACATTGCAGACATAAAGTTATGCGTTCTGGAAAGGAAACTACTGTAATGTTTCTATTAATTACGGTGCATTTGTCCGACACAAACCCAACTCTCAAGGGCTACATGCCTTGTTTAGTCGCCTGCATTGATGAGCATGCAAAGGTAGTTTTCGGGAATCTCTCACCGTCACTGCCGTCTGGGAAGGCCAACATCAGGAACTTGAACATTTCCAGAGGTTCAGTGGTAGTAGGTTCAGTGGTAGTATCACGTACAGGTTTTTAATATCTGATTTCTGAGATGGAGAAGAACAAGTTAATAGACTGTACATTATAGTAAAAGCAAGTCAACCTGGATTGCTCGCTGCCATAGTTTTAGCTCTCATCTAGGGATCAATGGCCGCTTGCTGTGTGGAGTTGGGTTTAATTTGGTAGTCTTGTGGCGAAAGCCTTGCATGGTATTGGCCGTTGCTGATAACGGCTACGTCCTTTAAAGTAGTTTACCTTGTTGGGGGTGTTGTCGTGGCCACCAAACTCATTTGGTTTCACCAGGTGAAGACTTGGACTGCTACTTCGTGGACAATTGGACGATGGCAGTGTCGGCGTCACGTTCTTCTTGGAAGCATAGTCTTGCATGGCCCTCTGGCTTTGTCCCCTTTGACTCCGGGTTGGTAGAAAATAGATGACGTGTGGGTGTTCTTAGTGTCCTTTTTCTGTCATAGGGTTTCAGGCATCTTTGGTCATGTCGTCTGTAGCTGATGTTGGTGCTTCGGTGTCTGGCTGGTTAGCTACTTGTTGTTTGGGCCTTGTTTAGTTAGTTAAAATTTCTAACCTTTTCTCCACTCTCTCCATCACATCACATTAAATACGTCAAAAGACATATGTTCGGAGTATTAAATATAGGTAAAAAATAATTAATTACACAGTTTGGATGTCCTTTGCGACATGAATCTTTTGAGCCTAGTTAGGCCATTGTAGTATAATATTTACCACAAACAAACGAAACGTGCTACAGTGTGCTAGAGGAGTTCCAGAAGTTAAAAAAGCAAAAATTTTCAACCAACTAAACAAGGCCTAGTCAAGTTAGTTGTTGCTTTTGGTCAATGTAGCTGGCGTTTCTTTTGTAACTCCACGCTTTGAGAGTTTTCCTAATATTGCTTAGATATAATTTTCTTTTTTTAATGAAATACGCTATGCACGTTCTATAAAAAAAGTAAAAACATGCTGTACATGCCCACGTGACACCTGTGTGTGTCCTCAGTTGTTACCTCTGTGAAACAACTGGACATATTTACAAAGCAGCAACCATTAGTCAGTATGCAAAGGTTGCTATGCTAAGTGTCGCGCAAGTACAGTCTATGGTTTCCTGATATGTTCTTATAAGTTGCGGTCAAAGAGTCGGAGGTGAGGTGTAAGGAATCGAATGCTCATAGTTTAAGAGGAGGAGGGGGTGAATTAGGCAATTTAAAACCTTAACCTATGGCTTCACTACTCTGCATAAAGTAAACTAGATCATTTCTATCTAGATGTGCAATCTAAGGTTGATCTGGTGTGAAACACTCATTCCAAAACAAGTTTTGCAACCTATAGCCAATCCTAGCATGATACTACTCTAGGAAAGTAAAGGCAAGGAAGGATTGCAAGAGAGTAATGTGGAAACGTAAAGAGGGATGAGAGAAAGCAAACTCTTGACACACGATATATCCCGTGGTATCGGTAGGCACTTAGCCACCCCTAGTCTACGTTGTTGAAGCACTCACACAAGAGTATTGCTTCCCGGTCACCAAGTCTCTCCCAAGAGCACCACTTAACTCACCACAAAGGCTCGCTACTAAGGCACTCGCCAAGCTCCCTTGGTCACCTTGATGCCGCCTCCACTAAGGACCTTCTCCACTAAGGAAGGGGGTCTCCACGTCCCGCGCACAAAGTGTCCTCGCCACTCCACACCAAGCCGGAGGGTCGAAGACGATTGCCGGCGAGCCACTTAGGCCCCAACGCTTCCGGCGCACCTTGTACAACTTGATTCACTCAAGAATCACCTCACAAGGCAGGCACACCTTGCACTCACTCAGTTCTAAACTAAGCCTAGCACTAAGCACACACACAAAGCATGTGCAAGTCTATGGATGAGCAATTTAGCACTTGTATGACTTGGATATGATCTTGTGTGTGTCTCACACTCCTCTGCACTTCCACACAATCCAGCAACCTCAAATGGCGGGGTGGAAGGGGCATAAATAGCCCAAGACATCAAACTAGCTGTTGGCTAAAAACTGCTGAAAGTAGTACCATCAGATGATCCAACGCTATGCTTTTTCCGGGCGTCGGTTCATCCGGTGCTACTAGCCGTTGCCTTCCACCTCACTTGACCGTTGACACAAATCATTCAACGCATTGACCGATGCACCGTCAGTTCATCCGATGCTGAAGGGATCCTCGCAAAAACCTTACTGTTAGCTGTCTTCACACCGTCGGATGAACTGCTGCTGACCCATCGGTTCATCTGGTGCTACTACTCTTCCAATCCGCTACTCTCTGTCTTGATTTCTCTGATCATCGGATAGATCGACGGACTTAGACCGTCGGTTCATCTGGTGCTACTGTCTTCTGCTGCTTCGTTTCTTCCATTCATCCGACGCATGTAGAAAATGGACCATCGGTTCATCCGACGGTGCCAGTTGACTCAATCCTCTGCGCAATGTACCAAGTCCTTCGACGCTTGCACTGACGCTCATTTCTAGGTATCGTCGGTTCATCCGACGGTGTCTTTTCCATTCTTTTCTTTGTGTCTTCAACTTGTCATTACTTGAACTTAACATACCATCACTTAACATACCATCACTTAACATGCCATCACTTAACATACCACCACTTAACATGCCATCACTTATAGCCTCATTTTTGCTATGCACATGTTAACTTGCGCATGGTATGTTAACTTGCGCATGGTATGTTAACTTGGGCATGATATGTTAACTTGTGGTAATATCCATGAGACCTAGGAATGCCTACAAAGACATACTCAATAATTTGGTTAGTCTCATTGATCATGTTGTCATTAATCACCAAAATCAAACTCGAACAAATGGCTTATGAGGCCATGTTCGCTACAGGAGGTCTTTCATGGTCCACAATACTACACAAAGGTGGTATGATAGTATAACTGGTTTTTTTTTTGCTATGGGTAAAATGGTAATCTTTCGAAATATAAAATGGTAATTTGCTCAAAATATATTAACCAGTGTGAGATGAGGTTACATAAAGATTTCATATGTTTGATTTTATATATTACAACAATACTATTTTACATAGTTCCAGTCATACCCTATACTATCCATACTACCGCTAAAAAAACTGGTAATATAGAAATAATTTTAACCGTCGGATCCTTCAAAATAGGTCTTTTTTCATTACATACAAGTCATTTTCAAACGGTAGTATAAAGTAGTATTGTGTACAGTAAAAGATCTCTAAGAGGGAGTTGACCCTAGGACTCAGGAATGTATACTGCTTCCAGTAGGCCGTGATGACTGCTCTGCAGACTGCTCCATTCTGAAGACGGTCATTAAAGTATTGGAAGGGCCTCTCTTCCTCTGCTTTCTGCCCTCTAAAAGGTTTCAGTCGAATTTTACAATTGTAGTTAAATTGATGTCACGTGTTTTCTCCTCATTATGACTGAATTTTTTTAAGTATTGCTACTCAAAGAAAGATATGAACTTCCTGACTAATGGATTTAAAATAATTGAAATTAATTCAATAAAATAATTTAAGTGTGAAATTGTAAAAAGGAAAATTTATCAGTGCCACCTTGACGGCATTTAGACTTTGGAAAATTTTGTTGGAGTTTTGGACCTCATGTTACTAAATCTATATATTAAAAAAGCAGAAAAATCTTTTCGAAAGAGTCAAGTACTAATGGTTTTGGGCTATAACAGACTTGCTACGTACGTAGGTAGCTTCTTACTTATACACTGCTTACAACATAATATTCAGTTATATATGGTTTTCGTATCCTTTGTTAGATTTCCCCTGCTAAAAGGTTCAAGTCAAATTTCAACTCAAAATTTTTACGAAGAAAATATAGGTAAAGCTTTTGAACTAAATATTATAATAGAAATTAGTATGGTTTCTTACATAGGCGTCCGAACTTGATTATCCATGGAGTTTGAAGGATCCGGGCACTCTTTCGCACATTTGGTAAGGATGTGTTTCAATGATAAATAACAACTAATTACTTGTGATTAGCCCGTTTGTTTTGAAGCGGATTTGGGCATTAGGTCATGAGGAATATGAAATTTGGCCTTTTAATTTGAATTTAAGCGGACTTTTGGCTAATACAACAAGACTAAGGATCCTTCTAGTACCAAGTGTCGCAAGGAGATGAATGACACTTGGTGTCGTATAGGGTTTGCTATTTTGTAGCACATGGACCATACTATTAAGAAGGATTTCAATTATAGTAAGATTAGCCATGAAAGTGATGCACACTCAGTGATCTCGGGCACTTTATAGCTCAGAGTACTCATAGAACATCTTGAGAAGCAAATGAATCAAAGAAACACTCAAAAGAAGACGATCGAATTGGATGAGTTGAAATGAAAATGGCACCATCTGATAAACTCATGCTCCGAATTCTAGTTGTGCCAGATTAATTCCCACTGAGTAGTTTCTGAAGTTGGTACCACAAGATCAACATACGGTAGCATCAGATCAATTTATGGCTACCGTCGATCTAAGAGCAACTCCAAGAGACTCACTAAATTAGACTAGCTAAATTCACATTTAGCTAATCATTTAGCTAGTATTCTTCCTCTATATTTCCTCTTCTTCCAACAGACTAGCTAAAATGACTAGCCATCCCACAACTAGGCCCACGTTTCAGCCGTGCGAGGGAGGTGGGAGCAAGAGGGGACCGCACGGGAGGTGGTGGGGCCGCGTAGGATAGCTAGCAGAGGGTGCACAAGTTTAGCTAGCGAGGATAGCTAGCGGGGTGTTTGGCTAGTCTGTTGGAATGTTGTTTTTGTTGATTTTTCCATTTTTTAGCTAGTCAAGCCAAGATAGCTAGTCTCTTGGAGTTGCTCTAAGCATATATAATGACAATTCGATCCTCTAGAAGGTTTTTGGGTTTTGACCCTTCAGCGTTGGATCAACAACTGGTTGTCGGTGCAATTGCCAAGTGAAGTGTCGGTGCAAGAATAATTACAATAAATCCTCGCAGAGAGTTTTAGAGTTGTTGGAGTCCACCGCCGGATGAACCCCTAGTGAAGTGGTCTAAGTGTCATGCAACTTTTTGCAGTAGCCTTTTCAACGACTAGTTTCTTGCTCCTTGAGAGTCCGAATGAACCGATGCTTCCAGGGAGGACCATTGGTTGATCCGATGGTATGCTTTTTTCAACATAAATTTTCTAATGGCTAGCTAAGGTTGTCTAGCCCATATCTACCTCCTTCTCAGGTCATTTGAGCTACTATTGACAACGTGAAGGCTTCAAGTAGCCATTGTGAAGTGAGAAAGTGCTAGATCCAAATTGGGATTCATCCATTACAAGATTAAGGACTTCTCTTAGTGTTTGTGAGTGACAAGTGTGCATCCAAGTCATGGCTTAGCTGAGTGCTAGTAAAGTGAGGAAATTGAAGCTTGTTGCTCTTGGAGATTGACCTCTCCTAGCCGGTCTTGGTGATTGTGGAGTTCGTGCAATGGTGAGCTCTTGTAGATTGTGGGAGCCACAAAAGATATTTTTGTGCACAGTTTGAAATCCGACTTTCCAGAGATGGAGATTGGATAGTCTTAGTGCACACTCAAGTCTTTGTGGCTTAAGGGGAATGTACACCCTTAGGGGGGGGGTGCTCCAACTTGAATTAGGAAGGAGTGTCAACTCCTCGATACCACGGGAAAAAAATATGGTTGTCTCATTATCCTTACCATTACATTCGAACACTTTCCTTGAGAGTTTAATTTTAGCAATTCTGTTTCCTTGCTCTAGTTGTTTGTGTGCTCCAGCTTGATTTATATCTTCCCTAGGGGTGATATTCTCTTGATAGTGCTGGTTGTTAAGGTCTTTACTTTTTTTGTGTGCTTAGTTCATTCATAGCCATAAACCTTGTAGATAGGCAACACTAGCTTTCTAGGTTAATGTTTGATTTGATTGTTCTAGAAATTTGAAGAAGGCCCATATTCAACACCTTCTTCTACTGGCTATCGGTCCTTAGAGTTTCACTATTTGACCTATATCAAAGATTAGGTGATCATATATAGAAACATATTTTATTGAACACTACTAATATGAAAAATATACTGTTGCCAATAGATATGTTATTATTAGGCCATCATATTTTTAAATTGGTAGTAGTGTCCAAATTCGTCTGGTCCTTTCTTTGGCAATAATATCAAAAGGGAAAGACTGTCGAAATTTTGAGCTCACATAGCATGTAAAAGAAATCTTATACAAAAGCAACAATCCATAAGCACTCCTGAGTTCTGACTCATTGTGGCAGAAGAATCTTAAGTAGCTAGTTTGCGCTTGTACCTCGTGGCACAATACGCAAATACAAGCACATTCAGTAGCTGCAATCCTGCCATCATCCAAAAGAATTGGTCAAGACGACCTTCATTGAGGTTCTCCGGGATCCAGCCATGGCTCCCGGTTCCCCTTGTCACCGAATTGATCAATTTTAACATGACAGAGACAAGGTAGCTTCCAAGCGTGATCATGACGAGCGAGCAAGCCTGACACAAGCTCCTCATTGCATCAGGAGACTGCTCATACGCAAATTCGATGAAACCGACCACAGCGAATACTTTGGCTACACCTATGAAGAAGTACTGTGGTGCCTGCCACAGAATGTTCATCGGGGCTGCAGAGTTATAGTGAATCAATAGACCTCTCTTCGCGATCTCGAGGCGCGCCGTCTCAACCAGTGCTGCTGAAACCATCGAAAGCGTGGCGAATACCATACCAACCCCAATGCGTTGAAGTTCAGAGAGCCCTCTCTTGATGCCGGTGATCCTACTTAGAACTGGCACGAGAACCTTGTTGTAAGAAGGGGCCAGGATCAGGATGCAGAGACAGTTAAAGGTGGTTAAAGCGGCTGGAGGAATGGGAAAACCATAGATGTGATTGTCCATGACTTGTCCTTGTTCAATAAACAGAGGGAAGAAAGCTTCAGCAGTGTTGAAAATTATGCCAGCGAGTAGGACTGGCAACATTCTTGCCAAGATCTTCAGCTCCTCCACTTGAGTCACCGTGCAAAGCTTCCATGGATTATGCACATTCCCACATGTTTCGTCAGAGTCAGTGATGGTGGCAGCTCGATCAAAGAACCTAAATGGGACAATTCATTATTCATTAGAGATAAGTGAATTTATAAACATTTTAAACTTACAACTATTTTTATGAAAAATAATAAACTTATAACTCAAAGTGGATAAAAGATTGACTGAAAATTTATATAAATATTAAACTAAAAATTGAACTCATAGTATAAAATAATATTCAGTGAATGGTGTGGAGATTGCGCTTCAGAAACTCTGAAAGACATACCTTAGTCCAACAGTATGCACTAGCTTTCTGCTCCCTACGATTGCTGACTCTTTGCCAGGGATTTCATACAGAAGAGAGCTGTCATCTGGAGCATCCACACTGATCTTTCGAGTGGCTGCAACAACAACCTGGCAAATCCTAGTGAGGGCGCTTCCTCCCGGTTTCTGGTACCTGTAAAGCTTCACACATGCAAGAAAGCCAGCAATTCCGACAGCTGAGAACAGCGTAGGGATCCCAAAGCCCCATCCCCATCCGCAGTTGTCCTGAATCCACACAATGAGTGTGCTTGCAAGGAAGAAACCACCATTGACTGCGAAGTAGTACCAGTTGTAATAGAGCTCCTTCTGCGCCTTCTCTGTTTCATCTGTGTCGTCGAATTGGTCAGCTCCAAATGTTGGAACACATGGCCAAATGCCACCTAGGCCTAGAGCAGTCAGGAAGAGTCCCAGAGAAGGCAAAAATTCCTGAGGAGAGATCACACTTGTGTTCATGCTTGCTGGAACCAATGCTGAAAGTGTAAGCAGAACCATTCCCTGCAAGTAGAAGTTCAGACATATACGGCCGGGCTCGTAATGGTACACTTGAACTGAGAAACAAATTTAGTTGGAAAATGTGGCTCAGAAAAATGATATGATATTTCTGATAGATGCGTATAGTATACGCTTACAATGCTAAAGATCGTCAGGGAAATCACAATAGTTCGGTGTCTACCCCAATATGAATCTGCCAAGAATGCTCCAAGAAGAGGAGTGAGGTAGCAGGTGCCCTGCCATGAAGCTATATTGCTCGCTGCAGCCACATTGCTTTGCTTCTGTACCTTGGTCAGGTAACTCACCAAGTTCGTCCCAACTCCATAGTACGCTATAGCACCGCAAAATTCGCCACCTGACAAGGAGCAAGGATTGGCAATTGTAAGGAAGTCAGTGAAATGGTTCATGGCCGGAATGCATTTGAGTAGATTGAAACAGCATGGATAAAAAGTACTCGCACGTAATTACCTAGGATTGAGTAGCAGGCTCTCCATTTTCCAGTACGTTTCTTAGAGGCTGGATTGCCTCTGATATTAACAGAGCCATCGCAGGTATATCCTTCATGTTCCTGCACGCATTCCATTTTTTTTAATGAAAGATTCAGATTGAAGTTTGTCTGCACATTCAAGCTAAAATGGCTCATTGCAAAGCTTGAAGTAGCTTTGGTTTGTTTTTCAATAAGATGATATTTATAAGGTGCTCTGCTCTGTGATAAGAGCCACCACTACTTTGGAACGAAACAAGTAACAGCCGTGAACTTGTGACGCCAAACCGAACATGGACGTCCAGGAGCACAGTCGCCAAAGCAAAAACTAAAAACGGAGTTCGAACAAAAATTACCGTCCTGCTACCGGAGACAACCATGGAGTGGACGGAGGTCTCCGCCGTGGTGCCGTCTTTGCAGATCGCTGGCGACGAGCACTCTGCCATTGTAGCTCTGTCTCTCACCTCCACGGCGAAGCTGTACTTGCAGCAGGTGGTGAAGGTCGACGCCATCTATCTCGTCGCTGTCGCCTGGGCCGCTGGGCGCCAAGAAAGCAGGGGACCCGGCTTACGACGCCTCCACCGTTCCTCGTGGGCAATGGCACCGACCCTGCCGCGCCTTCCGTGCGGCGGCGAGGTTTACGACGGGGAACGTCGCGCTAGAGGGAGCAAAGGCTGGGGATCTCGATACAATGGACTCGACAGCAAAGACTCGCACACCCTGCCATGCTCCGAACCTGCCGCATGCATCGCACGTCGGCAAAAGTGCACGTGCAGCGCATAGCCAAAGGATGGGGAACCCTTGCCTTCGTATGGGTCGAATAAATAAAGAAGCGAAAGGATCCATGCTCCTGCCGCATGCTGCCAGCCAATTGCAGCTCTCAACTGTCCGTGGCACCGTTGTGCCACTCTGTGTGTGCCGCAGTTTTTCTCCAATGTCCGCCTGTGTCCGCGTCTTTCCCTAAATGCCCTATGCACGACACTGTAAGCGAATATGGCCTGGTTGTGGTTGAGGCCATAGTTTGTGATTTTGAGATTGAATGACAACATAGTTATTGGAATTATTGGTTTGCTAAACATGTGTTTTGTAGCTTTTGTAGTTTCCAATAATGCAAACCAAAACGTGGTAAAGTCTAAGACCTGATATTTAAGTATCTGATCTACGGTATCTTTTACAGTCAAGTCATGGTATTCAAGAAATCAAGCTATGATATTCAAAGGATTCAAGCCATGATATGTAGGATTACCCCCTGGTATTGAAGCATCTAAATGATGGTATGATCAAAACAAATAAAATAAGCACCGACGCATTACGAAGGGCCCACCAGATCAATCGGTGCCATGAGTAGCGGCCTGGTGACTTTGGTCACCGACTCATATGGTGGAAACCAAAAATGAACCACCGGATCAGTCGGTGCACAAGAAGGTGTCAAGAAAACCAAGTCAAGACCATCGGATGAACTGATGGTGCTTTTTCTAGTTGCATCCTTGGATTGCGAGGCAGACAAAATGTTGGTGCAATTGGAAGCAGTCAAAGCAAACAAGACTGGAGGCGCCAGAAGATCTCATGCTATGCATCGGTGACTGTCGGTCGAAGCATAATTACATCATAAACTTCGCTGAGTCGTTTTTGCGCGGGAGAAAAGGCACCGAATGAACCGATGGATGCATAGGTGCAACCATCAGAGCAATGACAACAACAATGTTCATAATAGCTAAGTGACGTGGAGGGAGCAGTGGATGGGCCGATGGCCAGAAACAAGGTATCATAACATCCAGTGGTACGGTTTTCTGCCAGCCGTTAGCCAACAACTATATTGCCCTCTTGGGCTACTTATACCCCTCCACTCGCCTATTTGAGTGTGCTGGAGTGTGCAGAAGACCACTGGAGTGCAAAACACGTTGAGAACACATCCAAGCTAACAAATGCTTAAGTGATTGATTCAGAACTGTCGTACGGACATCTCAGAGCCCACTACCCAGGAGGGTACTGGTTCCAACTACTACATGGGCCCTCGGGACTACCCGACTTGTGGGCCATGGTGCAAGACGGCGTGGGGCGCAAGGCAATAGAGGACTAATACTCGGTTAGGAAGGCTAGGCATGTCCGAACCCATGTAGAGTACCCCTACCCGTGTATGACTAGAACTCTTTACCTAAACCGACTTGTAACCCTGCCTCCCGGAGAATATAAGGCGAGGTAGGGACCTCCTCTATCTATCCGCATCATCTTGTAAACAACACCCCATCAATCAAGAGCTACGAAGCATACAGGGCGTAGGGTATTATGCACATTGCGGCCCGAACCTATCTAAATTGTGTGCCACGTGTCTCTCCTTCGAGTTTCCGATCTCGGCGAGGCCACAATCATCAACCTCGGGTAACCCCCTTGGTAGGTTGTCGGTCTAAAACACCGACAGAAACCTTAAGACAAGCTTAGAGAGTGATTAGTACTAGGTTAATCCTAGAGATAGGTTGATAGCAATGTGTGTCTGCCTTATGATTGGTTCTAGAGTGAACCCCGAAGCGGAGGGCAGCAGAGAAAATTTTGGAGCACATTCAATGTAATCTTGCCGGCAACTCGACCTCTTGAGTCTTTACATTTATGTAATGTTGTTTCTAATATTAAGCAAATAGGAGTCTGTTTTGGTGCTGATGATTTGCAAAGGGCTAGCCCTATTAGACCGCTTATTGATGTAGGTAGTGATTATAAGCAATGGGAAATGGGTGCCGAATTATTTAGTGTTTTTCCCCAAGTCAGCAGGAGTGAAGACGAGAGCTTATAGCAGTTAGAAAGGTAGCTGATAAGCAGCTATGTGGAGAGTTAGTAGAAGAGGTTTATGGTGATGACACTAAAACTATAATAGCATAGCAAGCATAGTAATAAGTCACTAAAAACAAAGACTTGCACAATGATCTTGGCCGAAAAGATTAACGTGTTGTACAAATGTAAGAATTATTCTGGAATATCAAAGGTCTTAGTAACTTGGCTAAAACATAATTTTTTATGCATACAATTAAAGAACAGACCTTAGACTTTGTGGCTTTACTGAAAACGGGCAAAGAGGATTTCACCAAACGCAACGCTTGCTAAATTTGTGTGTGTGGGGGGGGGGGGGGGGTGCAGAATTTTCTATGGCATTGGAGGAAACAACCACATGGGAGAGCAGGAGGTATCCTATTAGGGGTAAATCTAGAAGATCTGGACATCGGAAGTATAGATAAGGGGATATGTACGTGAAATTTCATCTTAGAAATAAATCTGATGGATTTTAGTGGGTTTTGGTGGCTGTTTATGGGGCAGCACAATGGGAATATAACTTTGACTCGTTTTTATAGTTTACATAGTTTTGTAATACCTCTGCTTACTGCCATATTTATGTTAATGCACTTTCCAATGATACGTAAGCAAGGTATTTCATGTCCTTTATAGGGAAAGCATATCATAGAGAATTCTAATTCTCATATATCATCTATGGTAGGTTTTGGTATTTCATTGCTACAAACATATCTTATTTTACAATAAGACATGTCATTTGGACACTTCTCTTCAACTAAGGAAATTTTCTCACAGAGTTGGTTCATGCGTGTAGTAAAGAAAATCTGCCCATTCTTTTTGAATGCTATCATCAGTGGGTTAAATTTGAGGGAGATTGAAATGTCGGGGCAAAAATAAACGTAGGCTAACGCTAGGGATGTACCAACATATGAGAAGCTTGATAGAGTGCTAGCATGCACGGAGTGGAAACAAATATGTCCTTTGAGCACTATGGTGGCACTAAGCATGGAAATTTTGAACCATACACCGTTATTGTTAGATAAAGGGGAAGGGAACCATCAACAGAAGCAACATATGTTCAAATTTGAACTTAGGTGGCTATTTAAAGATGGTTTTTATCTAGTGGAGGGGGCTATAGAATGGTGAGAGGAAGGGGTCCACACCTATTCAAAGGTGGCAAAATAAGATTAGAAGACTAAGGCAATTTTTGAGACAATATGCTTATAATATGAACGGGGCGTGTCAGCTTATAATATGAACGGGGCGTGTCAAAAAAAGAAAAGAAAAAACAAGAACTTGTTAAAAAGCCAAGTGAATTAGATAAGAGGGTCGAGTCTTCACAGCTAACACAGTAGGAGATGGAATTGAAGCAAAACATTAAAGATAGATTGGCCCAGTTGAGAGAAGAGGAAATCAAGTGGTTGCAAAGGGCAAAAACCAGAAGATGATAGAAATACAAAATATTTTCAGATGGTGGCAAGTGTCGAAAAAACTAGGATTTTTCTGCTAGAACAAGAAGATGAGTTAATTACAGGGGATGAGAACATTAAGAAGTACATTACAAATTGCTACAAAGGTCTATTTGCCCCCCCCCTCGAAAGCGGAATAAATTTTCCATGGATGAATCTACGATAGAGGATATTCCTCAAGTGTCTAAGTTGGACAACAAGATATTAACAAGTAATCGTAGTTTTACAGAAAATAGAGGATATTCCGGTGGGGTAATGACCGCCCCCACGGTATTACATTAAGAAGAGCTCAACCAAAGCCTGACCGAGAAAAGTCACGAAAGCTAGCCCATACATGGGGATGTTGCCCCCTATGATTCGGGCCTTGACCCAAGCTTTGATGCCCAACCCACGACCAACCCCTTACACGAGGGCCCGTCCACCATATGTCTGTTCACCCATGCCGACCAAGGGAACCAGCTAGTGACTTTTTTTAACCCCAACCTGAAATCCACTCCCATAGGGAGTCGAACCCAGGACCTAGGGAGTTGCCACTCAGCCCCCTAACCAAGTCAGCTAGAGGACCTTACATTTCTCTCTTTAATGTCATCTTTTGGGATCTTAACTTGGTGAGATAAGGTAAAGGAGGTCTAGATGGTGCATCACTATAGGCCTATATGCATGCAAAATGTTAGTTTCAAACTTTTTACCAAAGTGGTTGCCAACAGGTTTATGATGGTGGCAAATACAGTAATTAAACCTACGCAGGTAGCCTTCTTACCCAGGAGAAACATAATGGAAGGGGTGGTGGTTTTGCATGAAACTATACACGAGTTGCATAGAAAAAAAAAGCTGGATCATTCTTAAGTTGGGTTTTGAAAAGGCATATATATGATAAGGTCAATTAGTCCTTCTTGTAATAGACTTTGAGAATGAAAGTATTTCACATTTATGGTGAAAATGGATTGAAAGCATTGTTAGTGGAGGGAGTGTAGCTGTCAAGGTGAATGATGATGTGAGTCACTATTTTCATTATATAAAAAAGGTTTAAGGCAGGGATACCCTTTGTCACCTATTCTCTTTAACTTAGTAGCAGATATGCTAGCAGCACTAATTAAAAGGTCCACAGAGAGTGACCAATTCAAGGTACTAGTGCCCCATCTGGTAGATGGGGTTTATTAATCCTCTAGTATGCAGATGATACATTTCTCTTTATGGAATATGATATAGAACATGTTAAAAACTTTAAATTAGTACTAAGTGCTTTTGAAAAATTATCTGGCATGAAAACATTTTTTTTTCAAAAGAGTGAGTTGTTATATTTTGGAGAAGCGAGAGTCAAAGTAGGGGAATATATGGATCTTTTTGAGTGAAAGGAAGGGTCCTTCCCCTTCGAGTATCTCGACATGCCCATGAACAATAGAATATTAAACAAAGATTGTTGTTTAATTGAGAAAAGGTTTCATAAAAAGTTAAGCAGTTGGAAAAGTAAGTTGCTGATCCTACAGGGTCAAGGCTAGTTTTAATTAACTCGGTCCTCTCCAGTTTACCAATATTTATGATGTCTTTTTTTTAAAAACACCTAAATGTGTATTTAAAAAATTAGACTATCATAGATCAAGATTTTTTTTAGCAATGTGATGAACATAAGAAAAGTATAGGTTGAGAGATTGGAGTATTTTGTGTAAACCGAAGAGGTGATCAAGGAGACGACATCATGGTGACCAAGAGACTTGGTGTGAGCCTTTGTGTCCGAGCTTAAGTGGCAAGTCAAAGGTGCCTTTGGGAGAGACTTGGTGACCAGGAAGCATACTCTTGTGTGAGTGCTTCAAAATGTGGACTATGGGTGACTTAGTGCCCGTCGTTACCACGGATAAACTTTGTGTCAAGAGTTTGCTTCCTCATCATCCTCTCTTTACATTTTTACATTTCATACTTGCAATCTTTGCGTGTCCTTACTTTCATGGAGTAGTATCTTGATAGGATTGACTATAAGTTGCAAAACTATCTGTGATGAGGATTTTCACACTAGATCAAGAATAGTTGCACATCTAGATTATATTTTAAGTGCAAGCTATAGGGTTTAAATTTTAAGTTTGTCTAATTCATCTCCTCCCCCTCTTAGGCTGCGAGCATCGATTCTTTTTAGATACACAAGCAAAAAGACTAGCACATGTACCCTAGCTGGTAATGGCTAACCATTGGATCTTTCATGAATGAAAACATAGCAATGGTTGGTCCAGCGGTGGATATCTTCCTTTTGTTTTCAGTAAAGGTCAGAAAGAAAAAAATTCTATTAGCTTTTAAAAAGCCAAACTTTTGGATTTGCCATGGCTTTTTTCTGTATCCATATAGGGATGAAAACGGATTGGATACGATCGGATATTTGCAGATACAAATATATATAGTTTTTTTTCTTAGATCGAATTTAGATACGAATAGTGTCATGAAGTGGCGAATATTGATATTATTTCTATGTGGATGTTAGAAATCTAACTTTGAGTATCAAGTGATGGAATTTGATACAGATAAGTACGAATATTGAATATACTTGGATTCAGATATGAACTATCCATTGGAGTGTGGGACCCCCTTTGGGTGGACAAATGAATGGATTGCATCTGTACTACTTTCATCCTATCCGTACCGATCAGCAATGTCTACTTGCACAGAGAGAACACAATTACACAAGTGACATTTCTCAAATGAGCATCTCCAACGGTTTGCGAAATCGAGTTGTCATCTTTGATTTTTGGCAAAAATGTTAAAAATACTCCTCCAACAATTTGGCAAAAGACTTGGCAATTTTTGGCAACTTGGGAAAAACTAGCCTCCAACGCGTAAGTATATGCGCGCGGATGGTTGACATCGTTTTTTCTAGACAGGTGGGAGGGTGAAAAAAGAAATAAATAACAGAGAAGGGTTCCTGATGCAAGTTTTTAAGAGGTGGAAGAACATAAACATAATTTTGTTTCTCTCTCAGTGTTCCTGATGTAAGTTAGATCTCAGTTTGACAAGTGAATTATGCCAAACGCTTAGAGATTAACTCTTTTTTTACTTAGCATATCTTTTTAGAAGTTGGCAGAACACAAGATTTGCCAAGTAAAATTTGGCAAACTGTTGGAGATGTTGTCTTTTTATTTCCTTTAAAGTGGCACTCCATCCTTCAAAAAACATGATATTCTAAAAGTTATAACAAACGAGGGAGAAAGGAAGGTAAATAATTTTTATTATTTCCATGACTCTAATTTTAAAATGAAATTTAATGTTTATGCCTCCAAAATCATTAGACCGGTTTATTGAGATATACTGGGAACTGACCTTCGAAGGTGTGCCATGGAGAAGAGGAAGAAGATACAGCTTCTCCTGCTTCCCTGATAGAGCCTTTCATGACTTACACCTGTCACACAAGCCTTCACAGATCATGGAGTTCCTCACAGGATGAACTTCATATGCTATATGGAAAGGCAATACTATTGGCAAGAGGCCAAGAACAAGCAGAAGTACCTATAAGAAGATGAACGATTTGGCCTTTGGTTGTAACTATGCGGCTGTACTTCTGATCTTGGAGCCTATCTCGCAACACTGCACTCTGGTTAAGGGATGCAAATATGCAATGCAGCTGTACGTTTTTTAAGGTGAGGTTGGCAAGAGGAGAAAACAGAGCAAGTACCTGATCTGAAAATTAAGAATTCAACATTGCACCAGTAACTGTCAGACTGTTCTCGAACAGGGAAAGCATGTCTCAATATACAAGTGGATAAAGCAAATGGTGTGCAAGATGGCTAAACCTATAGCTCATTGTTTATTAAGCAATGAGCACCAATCTTGTTTATTAAGCACCTTTCGGTTGGTAAAGATCACATCGATATATCATATATTCACGCATCAAATAAGGGTCATTTACTTAGTTTTTAATAGATCATTTTATTTGCAGTTGTGATTCGAGATCTGAAGGACGCGTTACACGGGATATTTAGGATAATAAATGTTTAAGATGGTTCCTTGATTGTCGTTGTACAAGTAGTTAGGGAAATCTTTTTGGGCTGTACCAGTTAAGGCTCGATCACAATGCAAGCTAATAGCTAACTGAATCAAATAGTTGAAAAGTTTCTAAAATATCAGAAACTAATTTTTTAAATATGGAAGTCGTCATGCCAACCCATAGGATTTCCACACTGGGAAATATTGAAACAGAGATGTTTGGATCACGGGAACTGTTACCGGGAAAACTCCATTTATCAGTACGTCCATGTCAACTTTGTTTCGTGCTGCCAACTTCTGCCTCGAGTCCCTGATAATTGATATGTGTCCTTTTGTTCTAGAACTGAATCTACATTTCAAGCAACTTTGTTCATAACAACATTGAATAGTTTTTTGTTAATTACTCAAAAACTTTTAAATATACTCCCACCACCCCAAAAGAATGACTTTCTGGGATTTTTTAGACAGATTAGCAGTTAATGAAAAAGACACATGCTGTACCCTTCATTAGTTAAGCTTTTATATAGAAAATGGAAAAATATATTTCCATTTTCATAGACAAATTATGCACAAATAAGATTTAAATCCTAGAATATTATTCTTTTGGAATAAAATTTGAATGTCAAAACATCATTCTTTTTTTGGATGGCTAGAGTATATGTGAAAATTGCCGAATGATTGTATTCCTTTTTTTAATGGAAACCATATATATGAAACTATAAATGAGATGTAGTGCATCTGATGTATAAACAATATGCCCTTTACTTGGCTACCAGTAAAAGTGTGAATCATTAATCAACAAAAAGATTACTTAAATGACAATCTGACATAATTGAATAAAATGCTCACTCGTGTCCTGATTGTAGTGTACTACTGCACAAAAAATGTGCAAAATGTTACATGGGAAAAATATTCAGTGCAAACTCTTACTAGGAAGAATCGTGAAAACCCTGTGAAAAGAACTCTGCGTATTCATACTATGCACTTTTTGTTTGCTATGTTTTCTGCTCGGCATTGGGAAAGGAACTCACTTATCTTATGGAGCAGCACGTAATTAGTATTTGTGTCCTCTGAAATTTTGATTTCATCGAATGAAGCTCCTGATGCAGGAGTATATTTTTTAAACCAATTCCACTACTCTCTTATGTATTTAAAACTAGTCTTTTCTTCCCATAGCATTATTATAGAGGATTTTTACAGTGGTTGGAAAAAGAGTGATTGCAACAAAGCTGGTGCTTATATATCAAGTAGCACAAATCTTGCAACATAACATAGATAGTACTTCAGCAACCTGCTTAAGCGCTCGCATACCCAAACTAGCACAAGAAACTCATGTAGCAAGTTTGCGCTTGTACATCATGGCACAATACGCAAATGCAAGAAGGTTCAGCAGCTGCAATCCTGCCATCAACCAAAATAAGTAATCAAGACGCCCTTCATTCAGGTTCACTGGGATCCAACCATAGCTCCCTCTACCCTCTGTTATTGAATTGATAAACATTAACATAACAGAAACAAGGTAGCTCCCAAGCGTGACCATTATGAGAGAGCAAGCCTGGCACAAGCTTCTCATGGCATCTGGTGACTGCTCATACGCAAATTCGATAAAACCGACCACGCTGAACACCTTTGCGACACCTACTAACAAGTATTGTGGTGCCTGCCACAGGATACTCATCGGAACCGCAGCACTCCGGTGCACTAGGCCTGTCTTGATTGCAATGTCCAGGCGCACCATCTCAACCATTGCAGCTGATACCATTGATAGCATTGCGAAAAACATACCGACACCGATGCGTTGCAGGTCCGACAGTCCTCGCTTGGTACCAGTGATCTTGCTCACCATAGGCATGAGAACCTTGTTGTACGCTGGTGCCAAGATGAGGATGCAGAGGCAGTTGAAGGTTGTCAGAGAGGCTGGGGGAATGGAGAAATTGTCTATCTGGTTGTCCATGACCTCTCCTTGTTCAATGAACAGCGGGAAGAATGCTTCGGCGGTGTTGAAGATTATGCCAGCAAGAAAGACAGGCATCATTCTTGCCAAGATCTTCATCTCTTCCACTTGGGTCACAGTGCAAAGCTTCCATGGATCTGGCGCGTCAAGAAACCTTTCATCGGAGGAAGTGATGGTGGCAGCTCGATCAAAGAACCTAAACACCGCAACCATTCGAGTATTAGAGTCCAGGAGAAAATGTATATGATTTTCAAGTTTAGTAGATATATGCAAAGAAGATTGTCCGAATACTGTGTCGAGCAAACCTTAGTCCATCAGTGTGCATCAGCTTCCTGCTCCCCACAATTGCTGATTCCTTCCCCGGCATTTCATACAGAAACGAGCTATCATTGGGCACATCAACATTGATCTTGCGAGTGGCTGCAACCAGAACCTGACAAATCCTAGCAAGCGCGCTTCCTCCAGGTTTCTGGTACCTGTACAGTTTCATACTAGAAAGGAATCCGGCAATTCCAATCACTGAAAACAACGTAGGGACCCCGAAACCCAATCCCCATCCCCAGTTGTCCTGAATCCACACTAGGACCGTGCTGGCGATGAAGAAACCTCCATTGACAGCAAAGTAATACCAGTTGTAGTATATCTCCTTTTGTGCCTTCTCTGCCCTATCGGTATCGTCGAATTGATCGGCTCCAAATGTGGGTACACATGGCCAGATGCCACCTAGGCCCAGAGCAGTCAGGAATAGGCCTAGGAAAGGCAAGGTATGCTGAAGGGGTGTCACCACTGTGTTGGTGCTTGTTGGAACAATTGCAGAAACTGTGAGTAAAATCATTCCCTGCGTTTGCAAAAATAGGAAATCATGAGTCCAGTTTAAAATGGAATTCACAAGAACACATATAGGGTAACCGGAAAAAAATAAGACACACCAAATTGATCATCTTAGCTGACGAAAAAGTTCAAACAAGACCTAACTAATGATAATGCTCATGTTTTAGAGGGAAAAGGACGGACTTAAGTTTTGCAAAGATTATTTGGAGATGCCAACGCTTACAATTGTAAATGTCGTCAGTGAAATCACGATTGTTCGGTGTCTTCCCCAATATGAATCTGCCAAGAATGCTCCAAGAAGGGGAGTAAGATAGCTGGTGCCTTGCCAGGAAGCAATACAGCTAGCTGCAACAACGTTGCTTTGCTGCTGCACCTTGGTCAGGTAGCTCACAAGGTTTGTCCCAACTCCGTAGTACGCCATGGCACCACAAAATTCACCACCTGTGAAGAAAAAACCCTACTAATTTATAATTCTGACGATAACACCAGAATATAAAGTCGAAAGCACATCGCATTGGGGATGCCAATAACATGATAGTAATTTCTGATTACCTAGAATTGAGTAGCAGGCTCTCCATTTTCCTGTATATATTTTAGATGCTGGATTGCCTCTGATATCAACAGATCCATCACATGTATATGATTCATAGTCCTGCAATGCATGATTAGAGAAATGCATTCCATTAGCGCGTTGCCGTCTTGCTTCGATCAATTCACCCGTTTGGTACCAAATATTTGTAGATTCGTACTACTTTCAAGCTTTGAACATATCATTGGTAATCCTGATTGTTCCTTTATGCAGACATATCAAAGCTAAGTTTTCGGTTCTTGATCAAGTAAAATAGTAGTTGTCCATCGATCAACTTCCATATATATACCATGATGCCATGTCACTCTCCAAGATCTACTATGGAGATGATATGGAAGTATAATTTGCATCCAGCTAGTGTGAACATTGATGGTCCACTAAATATAGCTTGGAAAAAAATACTTTTGTTGTAATACATTTACAGAACATATCAAAGTTATACATTTGTTACTGTTTCTACAAGCATACCCAGTGGTGTAAATTTGCAACCCAACTAGGAATGATCGAGTGCACCCACCCAGTCTGGAAAAGTTATGGATGTTGCTTTTTATTTTGTTATTGACTTACTTTATCATCAAAGATAGTTCAACAATGACGCATTTCTTGTGCTTATAATAACAATTTTTTAATAGGATGAATATATCGACATGGAGGAGTATTTCGTTTTATGCAACAAATTAAAGATAAACATATTGTCGGGATCCACTGGCACTGTGCTACAAAATCTAAATATGGCGAAGTTATTACTACTAATTATAGATATAGTTATCAAATATGCATAAATATACTATAGATCATCATGTGAATCGCGGTTGTATGAAAAATTCAAACATTGATAAGTGAATAGTTGGGTGAACATACTATAGAAGCACTAAGTGTGGCAAGATGTTTGAGGAAGATTCATTCTTCCATGTTTTGAGGCTTCAAAGAGCTTCATGAATATATTATCATCAAGTATATGTAAGCGGCCAGGTGTGGCAGCCGCCATGGCTTTTCATACTGGTGCCTCCACCACTACTAGCACAAGGAAGGCAAAAGCTATACTCCAAGAATTCATTTGTAATAACCGTACTAAAACTTATACCTTGTAATCCTAATATGACACCTATATGCAATCGATTAGTAGGATTACTACATCTACTGACTAGTAATCCCGCCCATGGGATATACAGAGGGGGACAGGATCCCCCTATATTGGCATAGCATTATTAGTAAACCAAACAACACTGAAGCTTAGGGCACCGGGTGTGTCTAGTTGTCGCTCTACGCAACCCATCACGTCGGCCCAACCAGGCCCACGGGAGGGGAGGCTTCTTCTTCCTCGCCTCGCCAGTCGCCTCCACGATTCTGCCGCTGCCACTCCACTCTTCCAACAACTCTTTCTCTTGTGCTCTCCCCCGCGCCACACCCTCCTCCCCCGTCTCCAGCGACTCCCGCCGCCAGTTCCCGCGGCCGCTCCCCCCCCCCCCCCCCACGCGCTAATCAGCCACCTTCCTCTCCCATGCTCTCCCTCACACCTAGCTACCTCTAATGTGCTCGGCCCCACGCTGCCCTCCTTCCTCATCTCCGGTGGCCGCTCCCCCTCGCGTGCTAATCCGGTGGTCCCTCACCGGAGAGCTCGCGCTAGCTCCAACACCGGGCGGTCCCTAGCCCTCCGACTGTCAAGCCGCTGGCCCCCGACCAGCGGCGTCCCCGCCGCCGACTGCCTCGCTCCGCAACCCACCTCCACAATCAGGCTTCCCTCCGGCCCCCAACCCTCTTTGTAAGGTCGTCGGCAAATGGACTTCCCAGCCCCGGACCCCGGCAACCCCAACCCAAAACCACTAACCCTGGCAGCCCCAACCCAAAACCCTAACCCCAGTGGTGGCAGGAGCAGTGGCGACGGAGAAGCAGAGCAGTTGCGGTGATGACGATGACATCAGGGGAGGAGGATGAGGGGAGCGGTGGCGCAGGGCTGCTCGAGGACACCAGACGTGAGAAGATGAAGCCGGCATGTGGGGTCCATCCACCTGTCACTAACAAGTCGGACCCACACCGGCTTGATGGTTGGTAAATTTGTGGCTTCAGCGATGCATAGTCGCCAGCCAAGGCACCTCTAGGTGGACTGACGGACTAGAAATCTGATACAACTGAAAACTAAAAAGGCCATAGCTAGAATCGGCATTAGAAACTGTCAGTTTAGTTTTCATGTCTAAATCATAATCATAAAGCCCAGAGCTTTCGTAGTCGGTGTCATGCTAATATAGCCTACTAATGATGTCAATTGTTTGTTTGAACATTGCAATCGTGAGCCATCAGGGACTAGTACCAAATAAAAAAAATATCAAACAATTTTATGCTCAGATCCTTATTATTCTCATTTTAACATATTTTATTTTCTATTGCGTTCATTGGTGGCGTTCTACTATTTCTTGCTTGTACTTTGTATTTAGAATGATATCAACATGTCTCATCGAGGTGTAGCATAGATGCAAGTAGCACAAGTAGTTGTTTCAATATGTATTCTGGCCACCTGTATGGCTGATTCGAGAAGATTGTAAAATCTGAAAAGTACAAACTCGTTCTTATTAATAGCAGATCATGGAAGTGATGCTAATCTGGATTTCTTCATTCAATCATTCCGATTCCAACGTTGACGATGAGGAACATGGTTTTTTGATCATGCAAAATAAGTTGTGGTAAGCATCTTGAGCAACATACATCTTGGGAAATTGTTTGTGATAAAATTAAATTATTTATGCATCTAAACTTAATTTCGAATGCAAGAAGATGAAAGAAGCAAGTTGGATTAATCTTGTTATGTCTTGCATTATTCATATAGGTTGTTGTCACATGCAGTAGTTGTGTACTCCCTCTGTCTCAAAATACTTATCGTTTTACCTTTTCTAGATGCATTCCTGTTATGCACCTAGACAAAGTATTTTGGAATGGAGGAAGTACTGCGTCTGCGTGGTGTAATGGCTCGATCAAAAGTTCGTAATTAAATCCCTATCAGGATGCGAGCGTGACTATGCAAGTTCTAGCCGATCATATTGTCCGTTGAAACATCATGATTTTGCTAGATGGTCCATTTCTATGAGTACCACATATATTACTCCTTCCGTCCTAATAAATATAGTTCATTTTAACTTTTCTAGGTAACTAGTTTTTGCATTCCCAAAAAAAGGTACTAGTTTTTGCTGTATATATGTACCTAAATGTGGTGTACGTTTGCATAGTACAAATTATAAATCTATAAAAAACTAAATGACCTATAGTTTAAAATGGAGGGAGTATATGATTTCTACCTCGTCCATTAGTCATATTTCTGTTCATAGAATGATAAACCGTTCAGCAGCGGGGCCTTGTATTCAAGGTGTCACCCTGTCTTGCTTTCTTGTTTGCTCAATTAATTGAACCGACGTGCAAATGCTCAGCTGGAAGAGAAAGTGACCTTGGGACAGTCAATCAACGATTACTGGGGCGAAACCAAAACCGACAGCAATCAAGTTTTGAGCTGCCAACATGTAAGTCATGATGTGTTCCAAAAGTTCGGAAAGTGCCAATGCGGCGGGGCCAGGGCTAAAAAGTTGCTTAGTCTGATAATATTTACTGCGTACTAACTAAAAGTTACTAGATCAATCTTCAGCCTTTTCTCTATGCAAAATGTAGAGACACCCATTATTAGAGAATCAACTTTCTATTTCAAGCATATTGGCACCAACCATCAAAAGGCCCGATCTTAAGGCAAGAATGCACAGGGCCTAACTGTGATTGTCTCCTAATAGAGCATTGATACCAGTTGGTGTTCCTTCAGGTCTAGGCAAGGTACTGCCCATTTTCTCACTTTCGTTTTTGAATTTTTCACTTATTCAATCGTTCTAAAGGTTAGAAACTTCATCATGTACTCTTCATCGTTAGGATCTCTCTCTCTCTTTTTGCTTTAGAGATAGAGAAACTATGAGTTCTTTTAAAAAAAATCTAGAGAAGGAAGGATTCTTTTTATTTATATATCTATCTGCTTCCAAACTTACTACCCACCACTACGTAGTATAAGTTAGATGAGGTTACTCATCAGTGTTTACTCTACGCGAAATCTAGACACAACCGGTTGCTCAAGATGAGCCGACAAAACTGCGTACAGATCTATGAATCGTAACAAACATAAGAATGCTCATGGTTTTGCCAATTATACAGCAAGTTCCAACAAAATTTTAAAAAAAATCACGAGTAGCAGCCATGCTTGAGAATGAAGATAAGAGGGTTAAGCAATGACCTGAGGAGTTGGTGTGGCATCATGAAGGGGAAGAAGGGGTTGCCTCTCCTCCTGTTGTGCGTCGCTGATGGAGTCTCCTCTCATTGTGTTTGCTTCTCTCTCCACTAATAACAAGCGCTAGCCCTGCACTGCACAAAACTGATGACCTGCTTTTTTTTATAATGCACAAGGTGTAACTGATTTGATGCTAATGGACTGGATCCTTGGGGTCGGTTACTGTCAGTTCGCCTAAGACGGAGAAAAGCTAGAGCTTTCCAAGTCAGTGTCACGCTGGCAACGAGGCTGAAAACCCCCTCTAGCTTCTTCAATTGATCCTTAGCTAGCACATCTCGCTACAGCAGGTGGTGGTTGGTTATGTATTATATATTACCATATATTTTGTTTTGCAGCTAGCCCTATTAAAATTTCTGTTGTCATGACTGGCATATATATTGTCTCTAGATCATCAATAGTTGCCAAAATGTTATGTACGTACAAGGTATACTGCCATACTGATACCGGCGGCAGTATAGTACCAGCATGTCTGCAAGTTTTCTACAGTAAAAATGCAAGATGCTGCACAGCGAGCAGATGAAAGTGTATTTATCTCTTGACCTTTTCATTCCAGTATACAAATCCATATTGGTGGGCTTAAAATAGATTTTGCATGTGATACAGTGACATTAACTGATCGGAGAAGGTACTGCATACACATTAGTATAATAAGTTAACTAATCAGAAAACTGTACGATGTTGTTGGGAAGTTGTCAAAACCGTAGTGAAAGCTAGTACTTTTGGCCATTGGAAAAAAATACTAATAAATGGGTACTTACACTGAGGGCATTTGCAGATAACTATTGGAAAATATGTAAAGTCGTCGCAGTTGGTCATCTCGTGGGAAGGGCATGCACTGTCCCCGCACAACTCTTTTTTTTTTTAATTACACATTACAACGCAGATGCTCACAACATGCACGCACACTCACCCCTATAAACACACGTACGCAAACCCTACCCCTATGAGCACCTTCGAAGGATTGAGCACCGACAGATCTGGAGATTCCTGAAGTCACCACTGGCGCCTCGTCGTCGACGGGAACGTCACTTACCACTTAATGCATAACTCCAGAAAATCCCGGAATAAATCCAGGAAAAGGTGCGAGCACCAGGATTTGAACCCTGGTGGGTAGCGTCCCACTGAACCGTCCTACCATTGGACTACAAGCCCATTCTCTTAACCCACGCAACTCTAGAAAGGGAGAGACGCCTCTCCCCGAGACCCTCGCGTCATCTCCGAGACGCAGCACAAGGGGCGACGCGCCACCACACCCAGCCCTCTCCAGCACTCCCTTGCGGCCGCTGCTGCCTTGCACGACAGGTGATGGCTGCGGCGGTGACGACAACCCCAAAAGGTGGTCGTCGTGTTCATCACCTCCTTCCCTCCTTTCTCCACCTCTCTAAGCCCTTCCTCCCCTCCTCCCCATCCCGGCGGCGGGCGCTCGCCCCTTGATGCAGATCCGGACCTCCCCGGTATGGATCAAGCGAGGGTGGCATGGGTGGTGGCAGTTTCGTCACGGTGCGGGCCGTTGACCCGGTAGTGCTGCTCTCTGGCCGACGGCCTGTCACACCCGTTTTTCCGAAGAAAACCGAATGCATCTCATATGTGTGTCAGGATTAGAATTTCACACACATGATAGACAAATGAGTGTAATATCACAAGACATTGCTCAAAACGTATAGAAAAGATTTATTAACTTTATTACACTCACGAGGGTAGACACGAAGGTCTTTACACGAACAACGATAACTATGACGATGCGACTCCATCTTCATCTTCCACAGGCATCTGACTGGTGGATCGTATGCCTCATAACTCCTCGTAGTCTCCGAAGTACTCCGCTCCAGGGTTCTCCTCTGAACAGCGTAAGCAAGGATGAGTACACTTATGGTTGGTACTCAGCAAGGCCACAGAAATAACCCGAAAGCAAATTAAATCCATCTTTAAGTTCATTAATCATGTGAGGGTCCAGACTACTCTTGACTGTGAGCACGGTTGATCGATCAGTTTTACACTCTGCAGAGGTTGCACACTTTCACCACAGTTCGCGTAAACGTTCCGAAGAACTTTGAACCCAACCATGCCTGTGCTGATCAGGCACAATACCACACTTCCGAGGTGTGATTGCATAGGGACGCTACGAAGCCTTTACAAAGATATGCAAAAGCACTAACAACCCACGACAGTTACAGCTCAGGGCGGACCATAACCCTCCCTAGTGGTCAGCACCTTAGGAAAGGCTGCTACCCCAAAAGAACCGGGCTATACCCCTGCAACCCAGAGCCCCCTGTGTTCCTTTCGGATAAGGTCATCAGTACAATCGCACACCTAATTAATTGGCTAAGCCAGAGCCATGTGGACTGTGGTTGCACTGTTTTTCTGGGTGGTTCTCCATGTTCCAATTAATTTATAGTATTCTTGTATTAAAGCATAGGTAGAAGGGTGGTTAGGGTCACTTGCCTTTCTCCAACCAAAAGGTACTTTCCTTTTCTTCAAACTTCTGCACTTGTTCTTCCTCGAACGGCGCGTTATCTACGATCACACATAAAAACATACAATAAATAAAACAGTGCACCAAACATTACCAAAAGACTAAAACAAGCTTCTAAAACTAACGTGCTTGTTGAGACGATCGCGTGGACACCAAGAACGCTTAAAATGGAGCTAGGACGGAAAAAATATGGCTTAAACAAGGTTTAGGGGCTTGATTGTGAAGAAAACTAACTTCCAGGGGCTTATCTGCAAGAAACCAGGGACCTAAACCTAATTACACATAAAAATAGGAGGTCTAACATGTGAAAGATCAAGGGTGGACTGTAGATCATAAAAACTAAGGAGTTCAGGGGTTTAAACAGAAAAGGCAGGACTTATATGTAAGGGTTCTTTTTAGGTGGAAGGGCACTGTTGTTATATTTAAAACTGCAAGGTTCTTTTTGCAAGATGGCGGCGGAGACCTAGGGTTGACCGGTATGTGCCTGTTTGACCCACGGGCCGGGCGGATCTGAGCCGTTCGCTCGCAGATGGACGGCTGTCGGCGGCTGCTGGCGGATGGGCGGCTGTGGGACGGCGGCGCATGGCCGTAGGCGACGGCGGGCTCGCCGGAAGTTCGCCGGCGAACTCGAAAATTGAGTTCCCGAGCCCGGTTTGAAGCGCAGATTGCACCTATGTGAAGCTAAGGAGACGACGAACGCGACTAGGGGGTTTGGGGGGTAGCTAGGGCGGCAGAGCGGGCACCACGGCCGGCGAGGCGGACGGCGGCGGCGGCCTCAAGACCGGCGAGCTCGCGCGGGCAAAGGAGAGCGTGAGGACTCGAAAGAAAAGCATGGGCGGATTCCTCACCTTAATTAGAAGCTTCGGGTAGCTACCTTGGAGGCGGAGAGGCGGAGAGGAGGGAGATCGACTCCGGCGGGGATCCGGCGAAGCTCCGGGCTTCGACGGCGTCTGCGCGCGAGGAGGGGGCGGAGAGGAGGTGCGGGTTGGAGGGGAGCTCGGGCTCCTCCTTTTATAGGGCCGAGAGGGGGTAGGGGAGGGGGCGCTAAGGCGGTGGGGGCGAGCTCCGGTGGGCGGCGGCCATGAATGCTTGGAGGCTGTGGAGCTTGGGCGTTACGGGTGGGAGAGGATGCGAGGCGGCGCGGTGAGTGCGCCGGTGTGCATTTAATGCCGCGCCCGTGGAGGGGAGAGGGAAGGGCGAGGGGCGCCGGTGCGGCTGGGGAGGAGCGGCGCGGTGCGGCCATGGCCGAAGAAGGGGGGCGGCGGGAGGTTGGGGATGCACCTGACAGGTGGGTCCCACCTGTCGGCGACCGGGTGAGAGAGGGAAGAGAGGTTTGGGCCGGCGGGATCCAGCTGGGCCGGAGAAGAAGGATGGGCCAGCGGGGAGAAAGAAGAAAAAAGAAAAAGAGGGAGGAAGGAGAGGTGGGCCGAGCTGGGCTACGCGGGGGTTTGGGCCGCAAGAATAAGAAAAAGAAAGGGAGAGGACAGGCTGGGCTTGAAAGAAAATAGGGCCGGTTTTGGGGAAGGGAAAAGAGAGAAAGAGAGAGGTTTGAGGTGGTTTTACAGACTTGAACTTTTGAACTTTTGTTTTGTTTTTTTTTAAACTACACAACAACGAACAAAACCAATGTAAAGGCATGTATGCATTCAAACACTTGGTGAATTCTAAATTTAATATTGTTTAATTTAATTAAAGGCAAATTTATTTAGTCAAATTATTAAATCCTTAGAAAATAAAAACTAAACCATGTTTCTAACATTATTTTATTATGATGGAATTTTTGGGTGTTACAAATCCTACCCCCTTAAAGAGAATCTCGTCCCGAGATTCGGAGGGATTGGAAAACAACTGAGGAGATTCTAGTACATGCTGATCTTGAAAGGTGTTGGGGTACGCGCACACAACTTGAATATCGTCAACGGATCTTGATTTACTTTTCCTTCTTCTTTGGGCTGGCAGTAGCAACATACTCAATCATGTCTCCTTGCGGGCTGGTTAAGAGCACTGACTTCTTGGAACATAGAATAATTCCATTATGTTTGCCTAACTAATCCATTCCAAGGATCACATCTATTCCACTAGATGTTAGAATTACTAACTCAGCTTGAAAATCTATCTCTCCGATTTTAAGATTGACTTGTGGGCATACATGGGTGGATTTCATTTCACCGTTTGGGGAAGCAATTAGCAAATGCGTCTTCATGGAACTCATGGGTACATCATGCTTTGCCACGAATTGTTCAGTAATAAATGAATGTGATGCCCCGGAATCAAATAAAACTGTTGCAGGTACAGAGTTGATAAGGAACGTACCAAGCACAACATCCTTGTCCCCTTGAGCTTCTTCAGCTGTCACATGGTTCACCCTACCATGCATGTAGTTCTGTTGGCCTCTGTTACCTTGAGAATTTGGATTCCCAGTGTGTACTTGAGACGATGGCTATCCGGGACTCTGACCATTACCTTTCTAAGGTGTCTGCATATTGCGCTGGGGGCAAATACTGGCATAGTGTCCCAATTCTCCGCAATTGAAACATCCACTTGGGTGAACTGGAGTATTATTCCTTACTGGTGCACCTGAGCGATTCTGATGAGGATTTGGAGCACGTGGTGTCATTGGGTTGAATTCTTCGGGTTGCTCAAACGAACGATAAAGCTGTTGATTCTGTCCATAGTTTCTGCCTTGTCCGCTAGAATGAAACTGAGAGTCTTGTGATGAGTTGTAATGTGGGCGAGTGTTGCTGCTAGATTGTCCCTGAGATTGAAACTTGCGCTTCTGCTCACCAAGTTCTTTGCGTTTGTTTTCCAAGCCTATGGCCTTATTCAGTAACATCTGGAAGTTAGGAAATGTGTGACTCTGCAAATGATAGTTAAGTGGCCATATCAAACCATCCAAAAAGCGTTCTTGTCTCTTTGCATCTGTGTTGACTTCATCTGGTGTATAGCGGGACAACCGAGTAAACTCGTCCAGATACTCACTAACTATCATGTTGCCCTGCTTTAGAGAGAGAAACTCCTTCTGCTTGAGCTTTTTCACGCCAGCTGGGATGTGATGTGTATGGAAACTCTCCTGGAATTCCTGCCAGGTAATGGTGTTAGGAGCAGCATGTGCGGTTGTGTAAGCATCCCACCAATCAGATGCTGCACCCTCTAGGCGGCCCGAGGCATACAAGACCTTCTCACGATCATTACATTGTGTGATATTCAACATCTTGTTGATGGTCTTGAGCCAATCATCAGCATCGAGGGGATCCACTGAATGGGAGTAAGTGGGTGGGTGGTGGCTCATAAACTCTTTATGCTTATTTGGAGGTGGCGGGGGTGCATGAGGTGGCGGTTGGTTTTGCTGAGCTTGCATATTCTGGACGGTCGCAGTGAGGTTTTGCAAGAGTTGCATCTGAGCTGCAAAGAACTGTTGCATCGCCGGATCCATTGTTGGTCCTGGTGGTGGAGGAGGTACTTGATTAGCGATGTGATCACGTATTATCGGCGAAACGTTCTGTCCACCTGCTGACCTGGTGTTTACCATCTGATTGTTAGGGAAAAGTGTTTCCGATAAGAAGTTGAATTGATAAAGATGAAAAGAGAAAAAGGAGGTTAAGATTTAAATTTTAACTTAATTATTTTATTGATGCATTTGTGGCCATCACTCCACAAAAGCATTCCAATCATGTCAAAAATCCAAATCATGCATGTTCATAACCAACAAGCATTTACATTGCACGTCCTCACAAGAACGGCTCTATCGAAATAAAACTGATAGAAGGGGTAGGCAACCTAAGAAACTATCTTAGAAAACACGCGTGGTAGATCTTGGTGGAAGAACAAGAACCAAACTCAGTGTAGAATAAAAACAAATAGACATAATTTTGATAAAGAATAAAATATATTTTTAAATGTAAATAAGATATTTTGAAAGTTGGAAAGGCTTTCTAGAAAGAGAGTCCTTAATCTCGACCATTTCTACCTGAGGTTGCGTCCTACAGTCAGCATTGCTCTGATACCACTCTGTCACACCCGTTTTTCCGAAGAAAACCGAATGCATCTCATATGTGTGCCAGGATCAGAATTTCACATATATGATAGACAAATGAGTGTAATATCACAAGACATTGCTCAAAACATATAGAAAAGATTTATTAACTTTATTACACTCACGAGGGTAGACACGAAGGTCTTTACACGAACAACGATAACTATGACGATGCGACTCCATCTTCATCTTCCACAGGCATCTGACTGGTGGATCGCATGCCTCATAACTCCTCGTAGTCTCTGAAGTACTCCGCTCCAGGGTTCTCCTCTGAGCAGCGTAAGCAAGGATGAGTACACTTATGGTTGGTACTCAGCAAGGCCACAGAAATAACCGAAAAGCAAATTAAATCCATCTTTAAGTTCATTAATCATGTGAGGGTCTAGGCCGCTCTTGACCGTGAGCACGGTTGATCGATCAGTTTTACACTCTGCAGAGGTTGCACACTTTCACCACAGTTCGCGTAAAAGTTCCGAAGAACTTTGAACCCAACCATGCCTGTGCTGATCAGGCACAATACCACACTTCCGAGGTGTGATTGCATAGGGACGCTACGAAGCCTTTACAAAGATATGCAAAAGCACCAACAACCCACGACAGTTACAGCTCAAGGCGGACCATAACCCTCCCTAGTGGTCAGCACCTTAGCAAAGGCTGCTACCCAAAAAGAATCGGGCTATACCCCTGCAACCCAGAGCCCCCTGTGTTCCTTTCGGATAAGGTCATCAGTATAATCGCACACCTAATTAATTGGCTAAGCCAGAGCCATGTGGACTGTGGTTGCACTGTTTTCCTGGATGGTTCTCCATGTTCCAATTAATTTATAGTATTCTTGTATTAAAGCATAGGTAGAAGGGTGGTTAGGGTCACTTGCCTTTCTCCAACCAAAAGGTACTTTCCTTTTCTTCAAACTTCTGCACTTGTTCTTCCTCAAACGGCGCGTTATCTACGATCACACATAAAAACATACAATAAATAAAACAGTGCATCAAACATTACCAAAAGACTAAAACAAGTTTCTAAAACTAATGTGCTTATTGAGACGATCGCGTGGACACCAAGAACGCTTAAAACGGAGCTAGGACGGAAAATATATGGCTTAAACAAGGTTTAGGGGCTTAATTGTGAAGAAAACTAACTTTCAGGGGCTTATCTGCAAGAAACCAGGGACCTAAACCTAATTACACATAAAAACAGGAGATCTAACATGTAAAAGATCAAGGGTGGACTGTAGATCATAAAAACTAAGGAGTTCAGGGGTTTAAACAGAAAAGGCAGGACTTATATGTAAGGGTTCTTTTTAGGTGGAAGGGCATTGTTGTTATATTTAAAACTGCAGGGTTCTTTTTGCAAGATGGCGGCGGAGACCTAGGGTTGACCGGTATGTGCCTGTTTGACCCCGGGGCCGGGCGGATCTGAGCCGTTCGCTCGCAGATGGACGGCTGTCGGCGGCTGCTGGCGGATGGGCGGCTGTGGGACGGCGGCGCACGGCCGTAGGCGGCGGCAGGCTCGCCGGAAGTTTGTCGGCGAACTCGAAAATCGAGTTCCCGAGCTCGGTTTGAAGCGCGGATTGCACCTATGTGAAGCTAAGGAGACGAAGAACGCGACTAGGGGTTTTGGGGGGCAGCTAGGGCGGCGGAGCGGGCACCACGGCCGGTGAGGCGGACGGCGGTAGCGGCCTCAAGACCGGCGAGCTCGCGCGGGCAAAGGAGAGCGTGAGGACTCGAAAGAAAAGCATGGGAGGATTCCTCACCTTGATTAGAAGCTCCGGGTAGCTACCTTGGCGGCGGAGAGGCGGAGAGGAGGGAGATCGACTCCGGCAGGGATCCGGCGGAGCTCCGGGCTTCGGTGGCGTCTGCGCGCGAGGAGGGGGCGGAGAGGAGGTGCGGGTTGGAGGGGAGCTCGGGCTCCTCCTTTTATAGGGCCGAGAGGGCGTAGGGGAGGGGCGCTAAGGCGGTGGGGCGAGCTCCGGTGGGCGGCGGCCATGAATGCTTGGTGGCGGTGGAGCTTGGGCGTTACGGGTGGGAGAGGATGCGAGGCGGATCGGTGAGTGCGCCGGTGTGCATTTAATGTCGCGCCCGTGGAGGGAAGAGGGAAGGGCGAGGGTCGCCGGTGTGGCTGAGGAGGAGCGGCGCGGTGCGGCCATGGCCGAAGAAGGGGGGGCGGCGGGAGGTTGGGACGCACCTGACAGGTGGGTCCCACCTGTCGGCGACCGGGTGAGAGAGGGAAGAGAGGTTGGGCCGGCGGGATCCAGCTGGGCCGGAGGAGAAGGATGGGCCAGCGGGGAGAAAGAAGAAAAAAGAAAAGGAAAGAGGGAGGAAGGAGAGGTGGCCGAGCTGGGCTACGCGGGGGTTTGGGCCGCGTGTTAAAGAAAAAGAAAGGGAGAGGACTGGCTGGGCTTGAAAGAAAAGAGGGCCGGTTTTGGGGAAGGGAAAAGAGAGAAAGAGAGAGAGGTTTGAGGTGGTTTTAGAGACTTGAACTTTTGAACTTTTGTTTTGTTTTTTTTAAAACCACACAACAACAAACAAAACCAATGCAAAGGCATGTATGCATTCAAACACTTGGTGAATTCTAAATTTAATATTGTTTAATTTAATTAAAGGCAAATTTATTTAGCCAAATTATTAAATCCTTAGAAAATAAAAACTAAACCATGTTTCTAATATTATTTTATTATGATGAAATTTTCGGGTGTTACACGGCCCTGTCCCCTCCTCCACTCTCTCTCCACTTGCAGATCCGGTGGGGGCGGCCCTCGTCTCCACAGCTCCGCCCCACCCCGTGCCCGATGGTGGCCTTGGTGTGCGTTGCGGCGACCATGGTGCTATGCTGTTGCGGATGGCTTGCCGGTTCGTTTGTAGGGCCACTGCCCTATACCGTGGTGCCGGGCACCGGTGCCTCCCGCCGCAGCCTCCGACGACACGCGGGCCTACTGGGGATTTCCGACCGAGAGCCCTAAAAAGGATCTTCTTTCCTAGTGTGCCGTTGGTGACGGTCTTGAGGTTGCCGTCGGTGGTTCCTTGGGGCTGTCTCTCACCTTGGTGTGCCCGTCTCCGCCCCGGACCCCCAGTCCCTAGGCGGGCCTGCATCCGCCACTGACCTTGCTGGGGTGCCGCCAGTGACGTCGGCAGTCATTAGGATGCTGAGCCGACGGGACTGATGCCATGTCTTGAGGTCGTTGTCGCCGTCCTTCTGATCTGTTCTCTTACTATCATGGTCGCTTTCTTCTTCCCCTCTTCTTGCTCCATTTTCACTCCCCCACGCACACATCGTGCTCCGGTTGCTAACTTCTTGCTATGTGCCTCCTTACCTTCTGTTGTGAGTTGCTCACACTTGTGGCTCGCTCTTCCATGGTTGGTTGTTGCTCATGGGGCCCCGCATCCTTCAGACATCTTCGCTGGTAGGGTTGGGAGGATGGGTCTACGTCCTCCTCTTGATGCTTCGTTCGCCTCCTCCTTGTCGGTGCGTTGGAGTGTGGGACGACCTCGACATGGGTATCGGTCGCTTGGTCACTTCATGGTAGTTTGGTCGCTGTGGTTGTTCTCCTTTGCCTGCAGCCGGTCTTGTTTCATTGTCGATGTGGACTCCTTGTTGCAATTCCATCGGGTTGTTTATCTTCCAGATCTCAATGTTCTTAGGTGCATAGTTGGTAGTTTTGGTAGCATTCGGTGAAAGTAAGGCCCAGCCTACGTCGGGGCTGACGACGGTTGCGTCCGTGGATGTAACTCACCCTTATGAGGGTGTTGTTCTGGCCATCAAATCCAGTGCTTCTGCCAGGTGAAAACTTGGTCTGTCACCTCGGAGATAGACGGACGACGGCGGCATTGTCGTTGCTTCCTTCCTGACGGCGTCGTTCTGCAGGACTCACTCGCTCTTCTTCTGCTGCTGTCTTTCGGTTGTTATTCAGTCGGTGACATGTTTGTGTTCGCAGCGTCTTTCTTTTGCAGGTTTAAGTGACCTTAAATTGTGCCTTGTGCGGTGGTGGTGGTGAGATGGTCTCCCATTATGTTATCTTCTTGTTCATGTTGGTCGTGTTCATGTATTTGTGCCGTCGTTTCTCTTGTTTTTCTACTCTTCAACGTTCTCATGTAGCTGTCTTTCTTTTGTTCATGTTATTCTTTGTAACTTTGCACCTTGGAGGCTCTCCTAAAATTGCTTAACTATAACTCTTTTCTTCTTCATGAAAAATATGTTGTGCACTTCTTATAAAAAAAGGGCATGCACTGCTGTCAATGGTGATTATTGGGGTAGCCTTCAAAGCAGAAGCACGTTGGGGGGGGGGGGGGGGGGGGGGGGCAAAAGGCGTAGGTGACAATGTGAGCAGGATGGGCTGCTCACGACTATAGATATAGCACGCGTCGTAGAATTGCCACTGTCACGTGAAGGGCTAACCATGACACCAATTATGCACCTCCTCGTTGTGGTAGGGTTCAGGATCGGGGTTGCCTGAGATGGCTGTCAGGGGAGGGTACGCGGCAGTGGTGTGGTAGGGTGTGGGTGGGGCGGCGAGGCAGCGTGGCTGGCGCGCCATCCGTGGGTGTTGGGAGATATCTGCGGAGGAGGCAGGGGCGTGATAACAAACTCCCCAAGGAAGAGGGTTAGCGCAGTGGTGAATCCGGGAGATGGGTAGGGTAGACACAGATGAACATCGTTGGTGTGTAGCAGCGTAGGTGAGAGGTCTCGAGCAGGAAGATAAATTCTTCGTGGCTGTCTCATTGCTGGGTCGCGTTCTACTGCAGGTACCCAGTATCACGCGAGTGATGTGTAATTGAGGTCTCCAATCTCTACTCCTAAAAAGCCCGTAAGGGCAACGTCGCCTCACGAATGGTTCTGCCCCTACGATGTTCTGCCGGCAGAACCAACCATTCCCCGCGTTGCCCCGCGCGCCGACAGGTGGTCCCCCACCCTTTCCTCTCTCCCTTCGCGCTCCCTCCTCCTCCTTCTTCACCTGGTGCGCAGCCGTTGGCACTGCATCGCGCCCACGCCGGCCACCAGGAGGGAGCCGAGCTCGCGGCGGCGGTAGCTCGGCCTTCCCGCGCCGCCGCCACAAGATCCGCCTCTGAGCGGCCTGTTCACCGTCGGGACTCACCGCGCCCAGAAGAGGAGGAAGGAAGGGGTGCACCGCGCCCAGAAGAGGAGGAAGGTCGCCGCACCTCCGGGAGGACCACGCGTGCCTCCGCGGCTGAGGCAGCTGCGGCTGCGCCGACCCCGTTCTCCTCCCCGCAGTCCGTTGCCCCAGACCCCGCGTCTCCGTTCCCGACGCCGGGGGCAGGGGCGGGCGGTGCTGGAGACAGGAGGCTGCGCCTTGGACCAGGGGCGAAGAGAGAATAGAGAGCACCACGTTCGCCGGATCTGGCAGTGGCAGCTTGGCACGTCGGCCAACGCCATGGCCACTGGATCATGATGCGGTCGCTGGCTTTCCGGGGTGCACAGACTTCGACGTGCTAGCCCGACGGCCTCGCAGCTAGGGCCGGCAGTAGCGGTGGAGCAAAGCCGAGGCCGTGGCTGGGTATCACGGCGGCGTGCAGAGCTTAGCTGTTTGCTGGCCGAATGGATAAGGATGATGACGACGCTTCTGGATACAACGGAGTTCAGGAGTTTTTTTAGCAAAACGGAGACGAGAGTAGGAGATGGTTGGCGAGCTTTAATGAGCCTCGCGCTATGGGCCTCCATCTCCTTTAACAGCCGGAAGATAATTTCTTATTGCAATTACAAGTTCAAACGCGATTGGATTTGTAGTCCAATGGTAGGACGGTCTAGTGGGATGTTACCCACCAGGGTTCAAATTCTGGTGCTCGTACCTTTTCCTGGACTAGTAAGGTGCACGTGCGACACGCACGTGTTTTCAAAAAATATTATTAAGTACTTGTTATTTTTCATAGAACATGTTTAGTAGTACCAATTTCTTTTATTCAATTAAAACTTATTAAGTACATTTGTAACCAAAAGATTTGATGATGTATTAAAAACAAAGTCTCACATATTGAGTTCTCTTGGTGCAATATATAGTACATTCATGTAACAATGCCCAGATGACACGCGCAGGTAACTTGTTTACATGATGATATTTAAAATTTTGATATAATGAAACAATCTTTTTCACACTCAAGATACAAAATCAATAATAACCCGATCCAAAAACAAGCATAGGTTCAATCTTATGAGTAAACACAAGATAAAATCCCAATTTCTGTTCTCATTACTAATAATAATTTCAAGTAATCAATGCAGGTAAAATCCCAATTTCTGTTCTCATTACTAATAATAATTTCAAGTAATCAATGCAGGTACACAACAGTGATAGACAGCTAGTCACAGGCTTGTATCAGTCTTGATCACTAATGCAGTACAAAGCATACACCATCAAGCATAATAGTGCATCTTCGCATGCACCTAATTAATTGGAACTCAACTTATGATCATTTCATTCATATTGGCAGATTGTTAATGTGGGGTGGTTTATACTTCATCTACAATACAAATTATGTATGTACAACACTATACAATTCAAGTAATTAAATGTGATTAGCAAGTAAAAATAATCAGTTGTAGAAATTAATGGAAAGTACTGTAATTATTATGGCTAATATTAAGAGGTTGTGTTCAAAAGGAGAGACATTTGCAGCTCAAATTTGTGAAAGCAATGTTTTACCAAAAAAAACCCTTTCCAGTTGACAACTTTTCAAAATACGGTAAAAGGAACATCACACAAAACTTTTAGAAACATTAAGTTGGCACAATTAGAATGAATGTAATACAATTTTCTTGTACTGCACAAGGAGTTAAATGAGATGCTGAAGTGCAAATTACCAATCCATAATCTGTTATGAGTACTGAAACATAATCACAAGGGGTGATGCCATACTTGCAGGTGCATCAATTAATTTTGTTACACACAAATTAAGAAAGGGTCATGAACTACAAAATTGCACCAAAAAATGAAAAAAAAGAGACATACTTAAGGTTCAGAATATGAAGATTTTCATTCTCAACTCAGTTTTTGAGATGAGTAAAACTTACACCCAAGGGAACTCTTGAAATCGCATCTAGATCACCTGAGTAGATAGTATATCATGTCAGCCTTACCAGTTACGTGTAGACCAATCAAAACAACTTTTAGTAAATACAACAATAATTGTGCAGGAAATCCCGCTGCATCCTCCTACTCTCTCCCTCCCTCCTCCCTCCCTCGTTTCCTCCGCCGGCCTCCCTCTCTCCTCCACGCCGCCCTCCCTCCCTCTCAACCTCCGGCAGTAGAGCACCTCTCTCCCTCCTCGCTCCCTCTGGCAGCGGACGACAAGTGCGACGGCAGCAACAATCGAGCTCCTCCCTCTGGCGGCCTGCTCCTCCACTTCTATGTTCTCTCCCTCCCCTCCGGCGACGGGGAGCAGCTGCAGGTGAGCGGTGGAGAGTACGACGACGGCACCAGCCGTCCCTCCTCCCTCTCCCTCCGCCTCAGCAACGCGGCGACGCTCGATTCATGGGGCTAGGACCCTAACGGTGACGCGACCTTCCTCCCTGGCCCTCGCCCTCCCCAGAGAACCTGTATGGCGGCGGCAACCGCGGAGGACCTCCACGTGGCGCCTCTCCTCCCTTCCCGCGGCGCGGTTCCACCTCGTGTGCTGCCAGCTATGTTACACGAGTACGGGTACGAGTATCCATTACAATATGTATCGGATACGCGGATATGCATTTTGTCAAAAGAAAACCCACTAAAATGTTGTATTCGAGTATTCGTATCCGCATATCCGACGATAAGCTAGGCGTGTAACATAGGCTGCCAGCGGCGGCGAGGCCAGGCTGTGCTGAAAAGTGCATGCATGTACGTGATGGAATCAACACGTTGTTTTTTTCCTTTGCTAGATGGATTGGTTTTCTGCAAATTGGTTTCGTGTGAGAATCGGCAACCTGGTGGACTTCCAATAAGAGTCCATAGGCATTGGACGTGTGTCATGGGAAGGAAAAATCCTTACGTAACAAGAAGGAAAGGCAACGGCAGGAGGAGTCCATCCGTGCGCTACTGAGTCGGCCGTTCAATCTCGGTATAATACGGTGGGTGGATCCGACGCGGCACAGGGCTGGTGGTGGGCCCGGCGGGTATGGAGGGTGGGTAGACACGGGGTGGGTGATAAAATAATTATGTTTTTGGCAGAAACGCTCCCCAAATTGCGATTTCTACGGTCGTTCCACCTTTTTGGCCATCATGCAACCTGACGGGTGGGTCCGGCGTGAGGGGTAAGGCGGGTTCAAATTGGGTGAGAAAAGTTTTCAATTGTCTTCGCTCCTTATAGTATAGATTTTTCAGGATTTACTGGCGTTATGCGTTAAGTGGTAAGCGACGTTCCCGTCAACGACGAGGCGCCATTGGTGACTTCGGGAATCTCTAGATCTGCCGGTGCTCAGTCCTTCGGAGGTGCTCATAGGGGTAGGGTTTCCGTACGTGTATTCATAGGGGTGAGTGTGCGCAGTGGCGGACCCAGGGAAAAGATTTAGGTAGGGCAGACAACGTAACACAAGGTTAAACCAGCAAAGTTATATACTGTATAAACCCACACATAGAAGCAATATAGAATTTTTACAAAGTGAGTACGTATAGAATATGCATATGTCATAAAGTTGGTGAACATGGTAAAAAGACAAGAAAAGGAAACATACAATACAACCACTAAATATGACTAGGAAGATATGTACAAGTATTATGTCTCAGTTTGATCCTTGATATTTGAGCGGTCAACAGTTGAGAAATTTTGATCATGCATCTCTTTTTTTCTACTTGTTATCTAATACAAAATCACCTATATTATTGTACTGCCTCTTTGTAGAACCCGACGTGCTTATGCTGCTTGTGCTCGCCGGTGGTGTCGCTCCTGCCGCCTCCTCCGTAGATGGAGCGGAAGTGGCTGCTCCTGCCCGACTTGCCGCCTCCATAGATGGAGCAGAAGTGCGTGCTCCTGCTTGGCGGCTCGCAGCTTGTCTTCGGCGTCGCGGGCTCACAACTGCTCCCGGCGCCGACCCCCAATGCTGCTAGCGCTACAGTTCGCCGTTTCTTTGTAGAGGCGCTAGCTCGACAGGAGCGGTCGAGCGGGGATGGCGGAGCTGGGACGGCAGGATGCGCACCAACTTGGGGGCATCGATTGCAGCAAGAAGGGCTATGGCCTATGGGCATCGATTGCAGCAGGAAGGGCTAATGGGCCATCGAATTGTCAAAGTTGGGCCGATTGCCTAGCCTATCTAAAAATCTAAAGGTACCCGTTCGCTTCTAATTGCCTGCCTGGCCTTAGTCTTCCTCCAGACAGACGGCATCGCTGCACAAAACAAAAAACAAGGACGCGGGATCTTCGATTTTTGAGAAAAAAAGGAGGGGTATTAGGGGTTTGCTGTCAGGGTTAGGTAGGGCGGCCGCCCTACCTCGCCCTATTGCTAGATCCGCCACTGAGTGTGCGTGCGTGTTGTGAGCGTCTGCGTTGTACTGTGTAATTCTCAAAAAAAAAAAATTACAAGTTCAAACAATAATTACTATAGAAAAAATATGTATAAAAAGATGACTTGGCATCAATTTTATTGCACTGCCAATTACCATCATCAAGCCAAAAATACAACGGCATCTTCACATAATCTAATTTACTTAATTAGAACCGATGAGGAGAGATGAGTTTGCATTATACTTGAAAAAAAACTTGTGACGCCCCGCAGCATGAGCCGTGGACGGAACGGAACACACACCAGCTACTTGGTCGCTGACTGACCTGCAACTACGGTCTACGAGTCAGTCGTGCTCGGGAACTCATGGTGGGTGCTAGCTAAGGGACCAAGGCGATTGAGGTCTACGCGAGTTGTTTTTAGGGAATTTGGTGATTCTGCCCCTACTCTACAGCTCAGTGGTGATTTTGCCTCTTATTTTCTAACTTTGCGGTTTTACCCTCACTTTTCTAATATGAAGGAGCCGTTTACCCTTGGATTGGAGATCCGTCAGATGAAGCCTGGTTAAATGAATTAAAAAAAAAGAAAATATGCTTCCAAGGACCTAACTACCCCAACCTTAATAATCTGATCCTGCCTAGCTCTGTTCCTTGCCCTGCGCGCTCGGTATGCTCGGTCGCCGATGTGGTGAGGCGCGGGCACAACACAGCTATGCGTGGAGGTCGAGGCAGCAGAGTAGGGGTCAGGAGGTGACGGCAACCGGACGGCGTAGGTGGCCGAAGGTGCATCAATGGGGAACATGATGGCGGTGGTGGTGGAACAAATGAGGAGGTCGCGACGATGGTGTGACGTGCGGCACAGGTGGTCGGCCGCACATCGATGGAGAGGAGGCCGGTGGCGGTGGCGGAGTGGAAGAGGAGGTCGACGGCTCGCTCAGAAGCGGCGTGACGCGCATCTGCCGCCGTGGAGTGGGGTTGAGACTGCCTGGACGTGGGACAGCGACTGCGAGGCCATGCCCTCCTCTGCATGCTCCGACGACTGCGATCTTTGGCGGGCCGGACGGAGGCGCCCCGACTGCCTCGCCATCTAATTCACAAGGACCTCTGCCGCGGCCAGGGTAGCAGGTGCGCATGGCCTCGGCGGTCCGTCCTTCTTCTCTCGTGCCAGCGGCCCAGAGGGAGGCACCCCGACTACCTCGTCATCTAATTCGTGACGACCTCAGACGCGTCGAGGGTAGCAGGTGCGCGCGGCCATCGGCTTGTTCTTCTTCTCCCGCGCCGGCAGCCCGGAGGGAGGCGCCCCGGCTGCTTTGCCATCTTCTCGCGCACGGCCTCGTCGCATGCCCTTCTTCCCCCACATCGGCGGCTCGGACGGAGGTGCTGCGCCGCACCAAGGCCGAGCTTCACTGCCCGACGCGCAAAAGCCGAGCCTCACAGGAGGGCGGTGGCCACCCGAGGTCCCGAGATGCCTGCCTGATCGCCGTTTCCCGGAAATCACCTGCCGCGGCGGCCCTGCGCCCGCTCTCGCCGGCTGCGCCTCTCCCGACCGCGCTCTCGCCGGCCACACCACACCATTCTCGTCGGCCTCTGCCCCGCACTTGTATGCCACGTACGTGAGGAAGGAGAGGGAGCACGTGTCTGCCTAGCTAATTCGTATGGGTAAAGTTGTCATTTCATAGCCCAGACTAACACCGTTATATCCTTCTAACAGAATAGGGGCAAAGTCAATCTTTAGTTTGGAAAAACATGGGTAAGATCGCAAAGTGAAAAAATAGGGGTAAAATCACCATTTGCTGCCAAAGTAGGGGTAGAAACACCCAAACCCCTTGTGTTTTATTGTTACTTATTATATATATGAATTTGTTGAAGAATTTAATTCGGTGCTTATTCGATTGCAAAGCATAGGTAATTCATAGTAGAAATTAGAAACATCATGCTAGAACTTAGATGTGTGATTTATCTTCATTGGAACACATTGGAAACTTTCACTAGATATTTGTTGAGTCAGATCTCAATTTCATATTGATGTCTGTTTTGCACTTTAGAAGACCACTCTTCTAGAATTTCTATTGTTATCAACTAAATTTAACTGAACTGCTAAATTTACAATCCTAAATAAATATATTTGTATTTTATTAATTTTTAAGCCCGTAGCAACGCACGGTCATAAACCTAGTAGGAAGGTAAAATCCTCATGGCCATTATCGCGGCTGGATGAGGTGGAGCATGGACTGAAAATTAAAGTTGTGTACACTGGTAGAGAGCGAGACTTTGGTACGGGCTTTTAGTCCCGGTTCAACTTTGGAACCGGGACTAAAGGCCTTTCGTCGACGTGGCCCGAAATGTTGGCTGGAGGCACCCCCGTTAGTCCCGGTTGGTATAACCAACCGTGACAAAAGGGCTGACTCCCAACGTCTCTTTCCCGCAATGATTGACGCGGGGAACCCTTTAGTCTCGGTTGGTAACTCCACCCAGTGCTAATGCTTTAGTCCCGGGTGGAGTTACCAACCGAGACTAAAGGGAACCCTTTAGTCTCGGTTGGTAATTTCACCCAGGACTAAAAGTCCGCGCCCTATAAATCCAGCTTCTCCTTCCTCTTTCTCTTGCCCGAGCCATTCTTCACCAAGAGCTCAAGCTTCTCCTCCATGACGCCTCAACCTTAGAGAGGTGTTGCTGAATTTTTTCTTCATCTATTTGTGAAGATTTCTCTCCTCTAAAGTGTTGTCAAGGTTTGATTCTTCGTCCTCCCATCATTTGTTGTGATTAATTTTTTTTTATATTTTAGGGATGGAGAAAATAGAAATCTTAAATCCTAGGTGGGAGGAGCTAATAAGAGATGAGGTTATTTATATACTTTAGATTTAGAAAAAAGTGGTCGGCTAAACACTAGCATTCTCTTGTTATGTTTTAAATTGATATAGAAAAAATTGAATTTTACTTTTTGATATAATGATACATAGAACTAATTATTATTTTACATTTAGCTAATTTTTTAGAAGTTAGTTTATAAAAAATATGGTCATTAATAATGGAGATAAAAAATAGCCATCAGGTGACCTCTGTATGTCATTGTATCACAAGAAATGGCCAGATGTATGTAGTTCACATAGGATGCAATGATTGTCGCGGTTGTGGTACAATGACATACATACAGATGAGGTCACTTGATGGCTATTACAAGGCACGACATCAATAGCAATGAGTACAAGTCCCAAGCTAAAACTAGTCAGCTTCTAGCTTTTTTGAACCTCTGCTTCAAACACATTTATGAATTCACGTATTGTGTTGAGATGATCAACATGTTCAGGAAGAATGTAGGTAGGCCTCCAGTTCTCATCATCTAGTTCATAACGGAATACATCATCAAACTCACCCTTCTTCATCTTTGTCTTTGTTATTCTGATTTAAAGGAAATAATTTTTGAACTTAATATGATGCAGATGAACCGGCAATGGATGAACGCCGATAGACGATCCCCGGAGTACATTGCTGGCATGCATGCTTTTCTCGAAGTGGCCAAAGCCAACAAGAACCCAAAGGGATTCATGTGTTGTCCATTCTTTGTGTGCAGAAACGACAAAGACTACTCTGACTGGGAGACTCTTCACCTCCACTTGATTAAAAACGGATTCATGGCGAACTATGTGTTTTGGACCAGGCACGGTGAAAGAGGGGTTGTGATGGAAGACAACGAAGAAGAGGAGGATGATAATAACATTCCTGACTGGGCCGCGTGGCAAGCTTTTGCGGATACTTTAATGGAAGATGCTGACGAAGAAGAGATACCGGAAGACGGCCATGTTGATGATCTTGGTCAAGTTCTAAAAGATGCACAAAGGGACTGCGAAAATGATAATGAAAAGGCAAAGTTGCAGCGTATGATAGAAGATCACAGAAAACTATTATACCCAAATTGCAAACAGGGTCACAAAAAGCTTGGTACTACACTTGAAATGTTGCAATGGAAGGTGACGAGGGCCCGGATTAGGACCCCCTTAAACGGCGAGATAATCACTCTCGGGATGGAGTCATCTGACACCATTGACAATGTGAAAGTCAAGATCCAGCGTAAGGAGGACTGCAGATCCCTGTCAAGACGTTCACTGGCAAGACGCCTTGACTCCGACCAGTGGGAGGCTTCCCCGACAAGTCTCCGTCTGGGGGGTGGCTTCTCCGACAAGTTTCCGCCTCACACGACAAATCTCCGCCTCGCACGAGGAGTCTCCGCCTCGCCTCCGACAACCTACTCGTTCACACGAGTAGTTTCCGTCTCTGACCAAGACGAGGCTCGCACACGGAGGTCGGAGCGGGGGGAACGCGGCCCACACGAACGTGGCGCCACCCTGACGCACGGGCTCCCCCGCAACGACGCGTGGGGCGCCAGTCCCCCACGTCATGCAAGTGCACCAGCTGGCGGCACGCGCGGGTGGCCGGCTCTGACAAGGGGCGTAATGCGGCACTGTTCGGCCGCGCGGCCCCCGACGAGCCGTCCCGTCCAACCCTGCGGCACGCCAACTCCGTCAGAAGCACTCGAGTACCCTCTATAACAAGCGTCTGCCTACATTTAGGTCCTATCGTGGCGGACTAAACTCACACTCAGGTGGGTTGAGTCATCACGAAAGAACTCGGAGGAAGCGCCAGGTGTCCGGAATGAACAGCATCACCTGGCCACGCGGCGGCCTCGAACACCAACACAGCTCAGCCCCCCTTCAATGCTCCCTGACAGAAGGCGACGTGCGAGAAGACCTCCCGGCTGTGTAGGACTGTAGCATATTTTTGTTTTCATCTTTTGCCCTTCACCCTTGAGACTATAAAAGGGAGAGGAGGGCAACCGTCGCAGGGGCTGACGAACCGAACACTCACACCCGAGGGACTTGGGCTCGATACCCTCTCCCGACAAGTTTGTAACCCCTACTACAAACATCTCTAGCACAAGAACACAACAGCTTGATACTGGACGTAGGGTGTTACTCCTCGGAGGCCTGAACCAGTCTAAATCCCGGTGTCTCTCGCGCTAACCATCTGGGTCGGACACACGATCCGATACAAATTTACTGCTCAGCGGTAGAGAACCCTGACAGTTGGCGCTCCAGGTAGGGGCACATCGTGTGTCTCGCCGAACTTCACCAACGATCCGGATGGAGGGACGCGGTGTTTCGCTAACTCCCGAGGCCACCATGCTTTTCAGCTCCCTCGGCTTCGTCTACACCCGGCCGGCGGAGTCCGTCGTCGGGCGTACCTTCGCCCGACCTGCTCACCCCAACGCCTCGACAACGGCGGCGGGGCGTGCAGCGTTCGTCCGAGGCTTCTCGGGTGAGATGATCATGGCCATGTTGGGGCCGACCCCAACACAGGAGCGTTTTAGGCTCGCCGCCTACTACCTCACCGACCTTGCCCTCCAGGCCAGCGGGGCCGAGCCGCTGGCCTGGGGCGAGTTCATGGAGCGGTACACCACCATGTACCCCCGTGGACAGCAAGGCCTCCCGGACGACCCGGTGATGGCCTACGTGGACGCGCTGCGAGCGTCCTACACCGCCCCGGGCTCCGCGACAGCCCGACGGGCACCACCAGCGCCCGCGCACGATTTCATGCGCGAGTGCTTCGTCTGCGTGGCGTCGAGCTCAACCAGCTCCACGAACGCGGAACCAGCACCGCGCCGCCGCGCCACAGACGCCTAGCGCCGGGCGCGCCTCGACGAGCTCGCCGAGGCCAGACGTCAGCTCGATGAGGAGCTGGCCAACCTTCACCAGGAACTCGGGGAGGACCGCGGGCCGCGCAACCCGCAACCAGCCCCGCAGCCAGTCCCGGTGCGGGAACAACACCGTGAAGGAGACGGCGAGCGGCAGGAGCGCCGCCCAGCCGCCGAGCAGTCCAGAGCCTGCGCCCCGACACCGCCGGCTCATGGACACGCGTGCGACAACAACCGACGCGTCAACGAGGACGCCAACATCGACGGCGACGCCCCACCACTCTTTAGGCGAGCGTCGCAGAACTTGGCAGCTGCTGCCATGCTGCTAAGTGGCTGCCCAGAGGCGGCCACCCCCGTGGAGAGGAGGGTGCGATAGCAGCTCAAAGCCCTTCTCGAGACGGCGGCGGCGCAGCAGGCGGAAAGTTATGCGTCATGCCAGCGGTCGGCGCGCGACGGGAGAGCAGCACCCTCTGCGCACCGCCAGAACCCATCCCTCTCGCGGCATCGGAGCCACGGAGAGGGAGCCGGAGGGTCAGCGGTCACGCAACGCCTCGGACCCAATCGCGACGCCCGAGACACCATCGAGGTTCGCCGCCGAGCTGCCAGCGTCGACAACTACGGCTACGGCGACGATCGCAACCACCGCGACGAGCGCCGCCCGCGCCGGCAGGACGACCGGAGGTGTGGAGGGCGCTACGATAGCGACGACGATCGCGATCGCAGCTGGTCACCAGACCAGAGGGGCCCGCGCACCTTCGGACAGAAGGTGCGGGACGCGAAATTCTCCTCGCGCTTCTGGGCTCCGACAAACATCCCCAGGTACGACGGGGAGACCAACCCGAGTGTGTGGTTGGAGGACTACCAGCTCCCATGTCACGTGGGTGGAGCGACGGACGAACTCTTCATCATCAAGAACCTGCCGCTCTACCTCGGTGACTCCGCGCGAACATGGCTCGAGCACCTGCCCCGCGGCAGGATCAACGACTGGACGGAGTTGCGCCGAACGTTCGTCGGCAACTTCCAGGGCACGTACGCCCGCCCCGACAAGCAGTGGGAGCTGCACAACTGCAAGCAGCAGCCGGGGGAAAGTTTGTGCGACTACATCCGGCGCTTCTCCAAGCGTTGCACTGAGCTCCCCGGCGCGACGGACAACAACACCATCTCGGCGTTCCAAAACGGCATGACCTGCACCACCCTCATCCATCGACTAGGGCGCCGGACTCCCCGAACTACTCGGGAACTCCTCGACATCGCGACCAACCACGCGGACGGCGAGGAGGCAGTCGCGGTGACTCTCAACACCCCCCAGGGCAAGGGGAAATAGGTCGTGGACCACAGCGAGGGGTCGTCCTCGCACTTCAAAAAGAGGAAGAGTGACAAGCGTCGCCGTGACGACAACCTAGTCGCGGCGGTCGAGCGCAAGGCCACGCATCCCAAGAGCAACCCATCCAAGGCTGGTCCCACGAAAGACCACTTCGAGAAACTCCTGGAGGCGCCGTGCACCCACCACGAGGTGCCTGTCAAGCATGCACTCAAGGACTGCTGCTTAATGAAGAACTATGTCAACGGCACGCTCAAGCCAAAGGCGGCAGATCCACAGAAGAAGGCCGCGCCGCTCCCCGACAACGACGACGATGACGCGGGAGCTCAGTACCCGGGCGAGGACGGGGCGGTCCACATGATCTTCGGCGGGTCCCCGGCGTGACCCTCGAGGCGCCAAGAAAAGCTCATACGGCGTGGGGTCTACAACTCCGAATCCGCGACGCCGTCGTACCTCAAGTGGTCGGAGGTTCCGATCACCTTCAACCGCAAGGACCACCCCGACCGCGTGCCGCATCCGGGATGCTACCCACTAGTGGTAGCTCCCTTGTTCAGGACCAAGCTGATCCACAAGGTCTTGATGGACGGAGGGAGCGGCATCAACGTGCTCTACGCGTCGACGCTCGACGACATGGGCATCCCACGGTCCCAGCTGCGGCCATCAACCACGCCATTCCACGGGGTCATCCCTCGGATGGAGGCACTCCCAATCGGGCAGATCGATCTGCCCGTCACGTTTGGAATGTTGCAGAACTTCCGCACAGAAACCCTCACCTTCGAAGTGGTAGGGTTCCTAGGGATGTACCACGCCATCCTCGGGAGGCCAGCCTACGCGAAATTTATGGCTGTGCCCAACTATACGTACCTCAAACTGAAGGTTCCCGCTCTGAAGGGGATCATCACGGTGGGGACTACGTTTCAGCATGCATTCGAATGCGATGCTGAGTGCTTTCAGTTCACTGAAGCGCTCATCCGGTTCGAGAGGCTCCACGCCGCGCCTCCTTCTGAGGACCAAGACATCCCCGAGTCGTCCAAGCGAGCGGCCTGCTCTTTCGAGCCCGCTAAGGACGTCAAGGATGCGGCTGTCTCCGATGACGGCCGCATGCTCTGTATCGGGACGGTGCTCGATCCTAAATAGGAAAGCGCGCTCGTCGACTTCCTCAAAGCGAACCTCGATGTGTTCGCATGGAAACCATCCGACATGAAGGGGATCCCGAGAGAGGTTGCCGAGCACAAACTGAACATCAAGCCGGGATCGAAACCGGTGAAACAACGCCTCTACCACTTCAACGACGAGAAGTGCAAGGCGATTGGCGAGGAGATCAAGAAGCTCCTTAGTTCAGGGTTCATCCGAGAAGTATTCCACCCCGAGTGGCTTGCTAACCCTATACTTGTAAAGAAGAAGAATAAGAAATGGAGGTTGTGTGTTGACTATACAGGCCTTAACAAGGCATGTCCCAAGGATCCGTTTCCTTTGCCTCGCATAGACCAGGTAGTCGATTCGACAGCTGGGTGTGAAACCCTCTATTTTATCGATGCGTACTCCGGGTACCAGCAGATAGCGATGTGCATAGCGGACCAACTAGTGACCTCATTCATCACTCCGTTCGGCGCTTACTGTTACAAGACGATGCCCTTCGGGCTCAAAAACGTGGGCACCACATTCCAAAGATGCATGCGACGTGTCTTTGAAGATCTCATAGGAAGAATCATCGAGGCGTACGTTGATGATATCGTGGTCAAGTCGAAAAAGACCGGCGATTTGGTCCCAGACCTCACGGAGGTGTTCGCAAAGCGAGAACACGGGGTGAAGCTTAACCCTGAGAAATGCGTTTTCAGGGTCCCGAGGGGTATGCTCCTCGGCTTTGTCGTGTCAAAACGCAGCATTGAAGCTAATCCTGAGAAGATCTCGGCCATCACGGACATGGGACCGATCCAAAATCTAAAGGGCGTACAGCGCGTCACAGGCTGCCTCGCGGCTCTCAGCCACTTCATCGCTCGACTCAGAGAACGTAGCCTACCGCTGTATTGGCTAATGAAGAAGTCTGACCACTTCGCGTGGACCCCTGAGGCTCAGGAAGCACTTGATTCCCTCAAGAATCTCCTGAAAAGCCCACCGATACTCACGGCCCCGGCACCGGAAGAGCCAATGCTTCTGTACATTGCTGCGACGACCCAGGTGGTTAGTGCTGCATTGGTGGTGGAGCGAGAAGAGCCCGGAAGGTCACTCAAGGTGCAGTGGCCAGTCTATTTTGTGAGCGAGGTACTTTCCGATTCGAAAACCCGCTATTCACAAATGCAAAAGCTCGTGTATGTTATCTTTATCACCAAGCGCAAGCTTCGCCACTACTTCAACGTGCATCCTATCACGGTCGTATCCAAGTACCCGTTCGGAGAGGTGCTCCAGAACCCCGAGGCCGAAGGCAGGATAGCCAAGTGGGCGCTCGAGCTGATGGGGCAAAACATTTCATATGCACCACGCAGTGCCATCAAGTCGCAGGTGTTGGCGGACTTTGTTGCCGAGTGGACGGAAATTCAGACCTCGCCAGCACCCATCGAGCACGAGACCTGGATAATGTACTTCGACGGCTCTGTCATGAAGGAGGGAGCGGGAGTAGGCCTTGTCTTCATCTCGCCTCTGGGCATGCGTATGCAGTACATGGTTCGACTACACTTCCCCGCCTCCAACAACGTCGCCGAGTACGAAGCACTCATCAACGGCCTTCGGATCACGGTTGAGCTCAGAATCCGCTGTCTTGAGATCAAAGGAGACTCAGAGCTTGTCGTGGATCAAGTCATGAAAGAGAAAAATTGTGTAGGTCCGAAGATGGCGGCATATTGTCGGGCCGTGCGTGAGTTGGAAGACAAGTTTCACGGTCTTGAGCTTCATCATGTGCTACGCGACTACAATAAGGCCGCGGCCGTCCTCGCCAAGACCGCATCAAGCCGCAAGCCGGTGCCACATGGCATGTTCGCGAGCGACCAGCACGCGCCATCCGTGCGGGTCGAAGGGGAACACCCACAAGAGCAAGAGGGGCCGGAAGTCATGGAGATCGACCAGCCGCCCGAGCAGAACCTTGAAGATCCAGATTGGCGCTTCCCCATCCTCGAGTGGCTTGTCGAAGGGAAGCTACCTTCCGACCAGACGGAGGCGCGTCGTATCGCATGGCGGGCCAAGGCTTTTGTCCTCATCGAGGGCGAGCTCTACAAGCGAGGCGTGGCAGGCGTACTCATGCGCTGCATCTTGAGAGATCAAGGGAGGGAACTACTTCAGGAAATTCACGCCGGAACATGCGGACATCACGCTGGTCCGAGAACACTTGTCAGGAAGGCTTTCTGACAAGGGTTTTACTGGCCCACAGCGCTGGCGGACTCTAAAGATATCGTGCGGCGCTGCGAGGGATGCCAGTTCTACGCTCGACAAACTCACCTCCCGGCGCAGGCGCTTCAGACCATACCCATCACATGGCCTTTTGCTGTGTGAAACCTCGACATGGTGGGGCCGCCCCGACAAGTGCCTGGGGGCTTCACGCATCTGCTTGTGGCTGTCGACAAGTTCTCCAAGTGGATCGAGGTTCGACCCATCGTGAAGGTCCGCTCCGAGGAGGCCGTAGCGTTCTTCACCAACATCATTTATCGCTTCGGCATACCAAATACGATCATCACCGACAATGGCACCCAGTTCACGAGGAAGAAATTCCTTAACTTCTGCGACGACAACAATATTCACGTGGACTGGTCCGCCGTGGCGCACCTAAGGACGAACGGGCAAGTCGAGAGGGCCAACGGCATGCTCCTACAAGGATTAAAGCCTCGCATCTTCAAGCGCCTCGAGAAGTTCTGAGCGAGATGGGTAGCTGAGCTGCCCTCTGTTCTCTGGAGCCTGCGCACCATGCCTAGTCGAGCTACCGGCTTCACGCCGTTCTTCATGGTGCACGGGTCGGAAGCTGTCCTCCCCACGGACATCGACTACAGCAGCCCAAGGGTACGAGCATATACTGAAGAGGGCAACCAAGTCACGCTTGAGGACGCCATCGACCAGCTCGACGAGGCGTGCGACGTGGCACTGCTACACTCAGCAAGATACTAGCAAGCCTTGCGACGCTACCACGAGCGCAACGTGCGTAGCCGCGAGTTCCAAGTCGGCGACCTGGTTCTCCGATGAGTCCAAGGCAGCAAAGATCAACACAAGCTCGCACCCCCATGGGAGGGGCCATTCATCATCGATCAAGTGCTCCGACTGGGAACTTTCAAGATCTGATACAAGGACGGCCGGATCGTCTCCAACGCTTGGAACATAGAACACCTGCGGCCGTTTTACCCTTGAGTAATGTTTCCCGCTCATATCTTATGAATCAATGAATAAATGTCGCATGCTTTGTTCATACATCTATGAGTTCATAAGCTCCTGTGTTGCCATGTTTTTATGTGTTGCAACGTTTCCAAAGGCTGAGCGGCGAGCATTCCTGCACTTGTGCAGAAACGCTCACCGCTCGGGGGCTACCCAGGGCACGATGCCCTCCTTTTGTTTTTCCGTTTTCAAAATAAAAATCGACAACTATGTCGCAACTGATCGCACACGCGAGAAGTTTTTTGGCGGAACGCTCAGGCTGGCGAAAGGTGAAGATGGCAATTTGCGCGGGGCTTGGCGCTGCTGCTCGTTCAAAGCTCCTAGCACCTACGCCTCCGCGGCTACGGTGCGAAGACTTGCGAGCAAGGTCCAGGTCCACAGGCTTCCATCCGACCTCTTTCAAAAAGCGCTCGGGTAACCGCTCGGGCCCCGGCCTAAAATGATTTTAATGAAAAACACGCGAGTTACTTTTCAAATTTTCCCAAGTACTCAGGGGCTGCGAACACGGGGCACCTTTTAGTGACTTGGGTTGGCCGGGCTTTCCGACTCCTATGCCCCCGCGGCTCCAGAGTGAAGCTCGGCCAGCTTGGGTTCCTCAGTGCTCGAGAACATTTGAGCTGTATCGAATCTGGGCAAGTTTTCAGCGAAATAAAACTGTTCAAGGTGTTATACATACGAATTGTTCTTAATTGCCTACAAAATAGCATGATACATCTAATTCGAGGGCCTGGAGTCGTCTTGGACCTCTGGCGTGTCTTGTGGAATCAGGTCCAGGTCCTTCATTGCGACATCGGCCATGGCGCGGGCGAAGGCAGCGCAGTCCTCTTCAAGCTGGTCGCAGTGGTCGTCGGAGCTGCCGGGAGCCCAGCCGCCGCACAGCGCTGTGCGGTCCAGCCCTTGATAGTGCGAGTCGAACATGGCGAGCACCCGGTGCACCACCTTCCGAGTGGTTGACAGTTCCCGCTCTTTGACCACTTCCTGGAGGCGCTCAACTTGCTTCGCGAGCGTACCAGGAAGCATCAGTCCAAGGGGAACGCTGAGCTCTGACAAGACTTGGCCGACAAGCCATCCGAACTTGGCGTGTTCCAGGACGTTCTGCTGGTGTGATGCCTCTGATTCACGCAGGGCGTTCTTGACCCCCTCGAGCTCAGTCCTGACCTGCTCCTAAGCCTTTCGGTACTGCTCAAGCTCAGTCTTGACCTCTGGAGAAGAACGAGAAGTTATAATAATAGATACAGCGCAGCCAAGCAAGGAGAAAAGCAAGGCAGGGTCAAGGGGACTTACTCTCAAGCTGCTCTGACAACCGCTTGATTGACCCGTCCTTTTCAATGATCCTGAGCTCGGCGGTGTTCACCTCCTTCGACTTCTCCGTGAGCTTCACGGTCATCGCGGTGTGAGCCAAACGCAGCCTTACGTCCGCGAAAAGACGTGTCAACACCGACGAAAACCGATGAAAAGAAAGAGACCAACGGCAACCAGGGGTGTTCGAGGTCTACTCATCGTCGGCATCCTGCTCCAACTTGGTGTTGGCGTCCCACAGCTGGGTCACCTCATCGGTGATGTCCTGAAGCTTGGTGGTCAGCTCGGACTGCTTGTTGTCCGTCCTGAGGTCCGCACCGGTAGCCACCAAGTCTTGCTCCAGCTCCGCCACCTTCGACTCGAGCGACGTCTTCTCTCGGGCGGTGGCCTGGGCAGCGGTCTGGGCGGTGGCCTCAGTGGTAGCGGCGGCAGTTGTGGCCTTCTCGGCAGCCTTGTTGGCGGTCGTCACGGCAGCTCGCAGCTCCACGGCCGTCGCCTCTGCTTGGGCCAACTTTGCCTCAAGAGACTCCCGCTCCGCCGCGGCAATGGTTGCGGCGGCCTGTGCGGCCGTGGCGTGGTCCTCCGCGAACTTCACGGTGGCCTCGAGCGCGGCCCTCGACGACGCCTCGTTCGCCACCGCCCTAGCGGCAGCCAGACGAGCAACTGCCAGCTGTACCTCCAGCTGGAATCGCTCCGCCCGGAGCTCCTCGATGGTGCGTGCCTTCTTCACGCCGCACTCTACGAACGTCTGTTCCGGGCACGGAGTCATCAACTGCAACACTTACGAGAACGGGGAAAACAAGGTCCGGATCGAGATTCAAAGGGACTCACCGTTGTCGCGGGGAGGATGAGCTCGTCGAACGCGCGCTGCGTCCACCCGAGGCCTCGCTCGAGGTGGTGGCGGGCCGCGACCTCCTCGTCCCCGTCCTTGAGCGTGTCCGCCTCGTGGGCTGCGACCCACGTGGAGAGCACGAGATCGATAATCCGCACTTCTCCTTTCACCGGCCCCAACGACAGCCCTGCGCCCGAGGAGAGGCGACCGCCCGAGCCTTCCTCGACCTCTTGGATCTCTGGGGAGGCGCCACCCATTGCGCCCACGGGGGCATCGTGTTCTTGTGGGTATGGGCGGGGCGAGCTTGCAGTGGGCGCTGCTTCGACGACAGGGACGGCGAGCTGAGGTGACGGCAGCTCTGGCGCGCTCGCGACGGGCACCTCCACGGCCGCGGTAGGGGACGAGAACGCGGCGGTGGCCAGCTCTGCCTCGACCGCACCGACCGCGGATTCCTCGGGGTTGGCCTCGGCTGCCTCAACCGCGGCTGAGTTTTCGAGGGCCCCGGCTATTCCGGCCAAGATCGGCCCCGGCCGCTCCGCCTCGGCACCTTCAAGCACGAGCTCCTTGTCACCGGGCTCGGCCGCTCCGACCATGGTCGCAGCCGCGAGCGCGGCCGTTCCGGATGCCTCGGCCCCTGACTCCTCCGGGTCCGCCAGGAACCACTCCAGCTCGGCCTCAAAGCTGGTCTGGTCGCCGCCCGAGAAGTTAGGGGCCGGGCAGACACATCGGCAGCCGCCGGCGCCTCCATCGCACCTCCACCCGCCTGCGATGCCGCGGGCATGGTAGCCTCAACTATCGTTGGCGTATTGGCCCCGCACCCGCCAGCCGACGGTGCCGGGGGCACGTTCTTCTCGGGAGTCGTCACCGGGGTGTCCCCGCCTTCCACGATGGCCTCGACCGGGGGCTCGATCGCCGCCAGGGAATCGTTCGCCCCGGAGGTTGTCTGCCCCCCGGCCAAGCCACTGGTTTCCAACACCGGCAGAGGCGCCGCCGTCTCGACAGCTTCATCCGCAGTGGTGGGCCCGCTTTCGGCCTGCACCACCGACAATGCGACAGGAGGAGATGTCGGGCAGGGCCCGAGCTGAAGATCACGCGCACCCAGCGCTGCGCGTTTCTGCGGCACAAGGCTGAGCACGCCGGTGTCAGCGTGGCTGAGACGAGAATAGAAATGAGAAGTGAGCAAAGACGAAGAACAGTAAAGTGATAAAGAATAGCATGCGAACGCTTACCTGGTAGACCTGATGCGGGCCCGCTTGACAGGCCTGTCTGACAGGCCCAACTCGGGGGCTGGCCTTTTGGCCCCCGCCGGCTCGGAAATAGGTTCCCGACGCCCCGCCGGCTCGGGAGTCTGCTTCTCGTCCCCCGACGGCTTGGAGCGGTGCTCCGATCCCCCGACAGCTCGGGGGCTGCCTTCTCGTCCTCCGCCGCGTCGGAGGCCGGCCTACGGCTTCCGCCAGCGGAGAGAGGAACCTGCACGGCCGGGGCTCCACCGCCCCAGATGACCAAAGATTGGAGACGCCGTGAGGGAGTACTCGTACTTCCCCCCTGTGGTGCGTACGGTGTGGACGACGGCAGGGTTGACCTCGCCTTGGGCGACGACCGCCTCATCGAGGAGTCTGGGTCCCGTCGCGGGGCATCATCGGAGGAGTGGCGGGAGGAAGAGTCTCGGCCCGCCGACCGTTTGGGTGGATCATCCAGACGCGGAGGCTCCCTCCGCCCCTCGGAGGCGTGGGAACCACCAGGGGCCGCCTGGGAGCGGGTTACCCTTTGATCCTCTCGGGCGGGGCGGACCTCCGGATGAGAGCCGGAACTCGCACCCTTCTCGCGGGCGACCGGCTTCGACCGCCGCTTCGAACTAACCTCCACGGCCTGGCGCGGTGAAGATATGGGCGACCTGGACATGCCGCTCCAATCGACGTCTGTGCTCAGCTCGTCTCCACTCCACGGCGGCGACGGTGATGGATCTTCATTGGAGGAGACGGCGGCCTCCCCCGTTTTGCGACGCTTGATGCGGCGGTCATTCCGCTCGCGCTTCACAATCTCCTTCTTGTGCTGGGCCTTGCGCATGGCCCTCCGCCTCTCCGCAGCCGCCCTATTGCGGTTGAGAATCACGTCCTGCGGGAGAGGGGGCTTCGCGGGGACGAGGTGGGAGCACTTTAGCTAAAAATAAAGGAGGCGAAAGAAATTAGCAACAATCGAAAGTCTCCGAGGAGATCCGAATCAAATGAAGACCTCGAACTAGTCGGAAAATTTGCCGGAAGAAGAAAACACTCACAAATTTTTTAGTCCCCTTGTTGGGGAGCATGGGCAAGAGCTGTGACGGCGGCCACGAATACGACGCCTTCCCAATGGCCAATGCCACACAGCACTGGACCTCGTCCCATGAAGGCGGCTCGGGTGCTGTCACCGTCCCCGCGAAAGGGGCCCTGCTGGCCGTCATCTCGCAGATGCGAAGAGGCCATCTCCGGAGCGGGACGATTCCCCGGGTATGGTATTTGCCGATGACGGCCGCCAGGTCAACCCCGGCCTTGCGGAGCCGAGTCAGCACCGCCCAGTGCTCCTTGAGCAGTTTCTCTTGTTCCGCCTTTGGAGGCCCGTCGCTCCAGCTTCTCGCCGCCTTGACGATGGAGACTCCGGTGAACTCCGGCAGCGCGTGGTCGGGGTCATTCCTAAGGTAGAACCAACCTTTGTGCCACCCGCTGTTGGAGCTTGTCAACGAGAAGGGGATGTACGAGTCACCCCTGTCCTGCTTCATTCGGAGGTTGGCGCAACCGATGGTCACCGGAAGGGAGCCGTCCTTCAAGCAGGCGAACATGAAGAAGTACTTGAAGAGGTGCCAGTGGGCACCAACCCCCAAGTACCCCTCGCACAACGCCTCGAACGCCGCCACCTGCTGGACGCTGTTCGGATTGAGGTGCTGGAGCTGCAGCCCGTACTCGAAAAGCATAGCACGGATGAACCGCCCGACGGGGATGGAGAAGCCGCGCTCGTGGAACGCCACGAACGAGACGACATATCCCTTCGGTGGGTGCGGCACGGATTCGTCCTTGGACACCCTCCACTCTTCGGCGTCGGTGAGCGCGGGAAGCTGCCCGGTGGCAACGAGGCGGTGAAGCATCGAGCGGGACACGTTGAAGCGCGACCAGTTTAACATGGCGACGGCAAGCTCTCGCACACAGCACGGGTGAAAGGGGCGGCGGCGCTGTGGGCGTGAAGCGCAAAGGGAGCGAGCGGCGATGGCAATGGTGAAGGCTGGGAAGCGAAAAGATTCGAGCCCTAAGCCAGCACGCGGTTAATAAGGAGAGGGCGTGGCCGCCAGCCTTAAATGCTGGTCCCACCATGCCGGAAAGACGCCTGCAAGAGCACGCGCGCCCCGGGGTAACTGACACCCAGCAGCGCGACGTTTCGACGCCCGGTGGGCCCGAGAATCTGAAGCAGCTGCACGCTATCTTTTCCAACCGTCACATCCGCCACGTCGGCCACGACCTCCACGACGGACACGACCGCCACGACCGCCATGACCGTCTCGACCAAGGATCCCGGAACGATGACAATGTCTCTGAAGATTAAAACCCCACAAGCGAGTCTACAACTCACTCGTGGGCTCGGGGGCTACATCCGGCAGATGCGCTCGCGCGCACCCACCGGGAAAACCAAGAGTAAAGGTCATCACGACGCCTCTCATCTGAGCCTGTGGGCGTGTCCTTGACTCCCACCCAGGCTCGGGGGCTACTGACGAGGGCCCGAATTAGGGCCCCCTTAAACAGCGAGATAATCACTCTCAGGATGGAGTCATCTGACACCATTGACAATGTGAAGGCCAAGATCCAGCTTAAGGAGGATTGCAGATCCCTGTCAAGACCCTCTGTTGACGGTGAATTTTGGTGCTCCAAACATATTCGTTAGACTTTGGTTTGAGCTTGATTACACAACTAACCCGCCACTAGGCACACTAATGATATAACAAGTTCATCTTCGTATGTGCATTTGGAAGTGTTGTGTTTTTGCAAGAAAACATGGACAAAAGGGACGGAGTCACAACAAGTTCAAAGGAGCAAATGAGGAGTTCCGTTCGTGTTCGAGTGCAAGGCGAAATCACTTCCAAAGGTGGCAAGGACCAAGGTGCTATGACGGATCATCCCCGGGGACTAAGACGTAAAGTTCGGACTTCATGCGAGAAGACCCCCTATCTTGATCGCGGGGATGACGACCTCAAAATGACACAAATGAAGGGGGCCAAGTGCAAAATGTCAAGATGAGCCGCGGGGAGGAAGATGGGCCCGAACCGGGCCGAAAACACCCTGGGCCGACTGGCCTGGTCGGATCGGCCCAGGCCCTTTTTGCCTCGATTCGCAGTCCCCTTTGACCTAGCCCCTCCTCGGTCTATTAATAGCTCCCTCCTCCGACGGCCGCCACATCCAATCATTCTACCGACGCCATTCACCAGAAAACCGCCGCCGCAAGATGAGGGAGAGAGTTGGATGAGCTCATCGCAAGGATCAACGCTGGCGGAGGGAAGGAAGCAAGAGGAGGACTCCAAGCCGCTGGCCTAGGGGTGTTCCCAAGCTTCATCACCGCCATCTTCATCGACGACGTTCTCCAGAGTCTCCATCACCCCTATGTGCTTCAATCCATGTAAGATGATGGGGTAATGCCTCCGTTCGTCCCTAGGGTTAGATGGATGCATGATATGTAATCTATACATGAATCTTATGCATATCGATGCTTTATGGTCTATGTCTTCGCGAATGCTTTATTTACATATGTTTGCGCAACATGTGGTCTTAGTAGGGTTTGTGGTAATCGTGGTGATTAGCTTAACCCTATGGATGCTTAGGTATAGATGCGGTTATACGTGAAAATGTTTGATTACCTTGCGTAGTGACAGTACGGTGGAGGGAAAAGGCTTAGCGGCCGCATAACCGCCATGAAGCTAGTGAAGGCAACACCCTTTTCATGTAGTTGATGCATGTTCATGAGATCCTAAACCCTAGGGAGGGAACGCTTATCTACCTTAATCTCTCTCTTGTACCAACCCTCACCATCTAGTTTAACCTTAGTCTTAGATTAACATAGGTTAGATTGCTTTTACTTTAAGATTAATCCTCTTTCAAAGGCTTTCCAATCAACTAGATTAGTACTTGGTTAAGCGCTAGCAATCCCCTTGCTCCGCGGATTGACAAGAACCTTGGGGGTCACCTCGTGGTGAAAAAGGTGTAGGTCCGTACACTTGCGGATCGAAGGTTGTTACGTGTTTCAACCATCAACACCTTCACTGGCAAGATGCCTTGACTCCGACCAGTGGGAGGCTTCCCCAACAAGTCTCCGTCTGGGGGGTTAATTCTCCGACAAGTCTCCGCCTCGCACGACAAGTCTCCGCCTTGCACGAGGAGTCTCCGCCTCGCCTCCGACAACCTACTCGTTCGCACGAGTAGTTTCCGTCTCCGACCAAGACGAGGCCCGCACACGGAGGTCGGAGCGGGGGGAACGCGGCCCACACGAACGTGGCGCCACCCTGACGCATGGGCTCCCCCGCAACGACGCGTGGGGCGCCAGTCCCCCACGCCATGCAAGCGCACCAGCTGGCGGCACGCGCGGGTGGCCGGCTCTGACAAGGGCCGTAATGTGGCACTGTTCGGCCGCGCGGCCCCCGACGAGCATCCCGTCCAACCCTGCGGCACGCCAACTCCGTCAGAAGCACTCGAGTACCCTCGATAACAAGTGCCTGCCTACATTTAGGTCCTAACGTGGTGGACTCAACTCACACTCAGGCGGGTTGAGTCATCACGAAAGAACTCGGAGGAAGCGCCAGGTGCCCGGAATGAACAGCGCCACCTGGCCACGCGGCGGCCTCGAACACCAACACAGCTCAGCCCCCCTTCAATGCTCCCTGACAGACGGCGACGTGCGAGAAAACCTCCCGGCTGCGTAGGACTATAGCATATTTTCATTTTCATCTTTTGCCCTTCACCCTTGAGACTATAAAAGGGAGAGGAGGGCAACCGTCACAGGGGCTGACGAACCGAACACTCACACCCCAGGGACTTGGGCTCGATACCCTCTCCCGACAAGTTTGTAACCCCTACTACAAACATCCCTAGCGCAAGAACACGGCAGCTCGATACTGGACATAAGGTGTTACTCCTCGGAGGCCTGAACTAGTCTAAATCCTGGTGTCTCTCACGCTAACCATCCGGGTCGGACACACAATCCGATACAAATTTACTGCTTGGTGGTAGAGAACCCTGACAGAAGGCAAAATATGGTGTGTCTGATAAAGCATTTGAGGGGATGCTAAAAATTGTGAAGGACAAACTTCCCGAGAACAATGAATTACCATCGACAACATATGAAGCGAAACAGACTGTGTGCCCTCTGGGGTTGGAGGTTCAGAAGATCCATGCCTACCCTAATGATTGCATCCTATATCGAGGCGAACACGAGAATTTGGAAGCTTGTCCTGTGTGCAAAGCGCTACGTTATAAGATCCAGAGAGATGATGATCCTGGTGCTCTCGAGGGGACACCTCCCAAGATGACGAAAGTACCGGCGAAGGTTATGTGGTATTTTCCTATAATACCATGTTTGAAGTGTTTGTTTAGGAACAAAGAACATGCTAAGTTGATGACATGGCACAAAAGGGATCGTAAGCAAGACCACATGCTGAGACATCCGGCAGATGGGTCTCAATGGAGAAAGATTGATAGAAAATACAAAGATTTTGCTGGGAAAGCAAGAAACATAAGATTTGGTTTAAGCACAGATGGTTTCAATCCATTTGGTGAGTTTAGCAGTGGTCATAGCACTTGGCCTGTGACCCTATGCATGTTCAACCTTCCTGGTTGGATGTGCATGAAGTAAAAGTTCATTATGATGCAGGTGCTAATCCAAGGTCCAAAACAACCTGGCAACGACATTGATGTGTATCTAAGACCATTGGTTGATGAACTATTACTGCTATGGAAGAAAGAAGGTGTACGTGTGTGGGATGAGAATAAGCAAGAGAACTTCAACCTACGAGCATTGTTATTCATTACCATCAACGATTGGCCTGCTTTAAGTAACCTATCAGGGCACTCAAACAAGGGATATCAGGCCTACACCCACTGTTTACATAAAATAGACGGTATTCATCTGAAAAATTGTAAGAAGGTTGTGTATATGGGTCACCGTCGCTTTCTTCCTGAGAAGCATCCCTTAAGGAAGAAAGGTATGCATTGGAAAGGAAAGGCTGATCATCGTACAAAGCCCCCCCCCCCATTTTAAAGGAGAGGAGATATTTGAGATGGTAAAGGATCTAAGGGTAGTCTTTGGAAAGGGTGACGGTAGTGAACCTGTTGCACATGATGCTAACGGGCGTGCACCAATGTGGAAGAAGAAATCTATATTTTGGGAGTTACCTTATTGGGAAATTCTTGAGGTCCGGAATGCAATTGACGTGATGCACTTGACGAAAAATCTTTGTTTGAATGTGCTAGGCTTCTTGGGTTGTTACGGTAACTCTAAGGATACATTGGAAGCACGACGGGACCTGAAACATATCCATAGGAATGAAACACCTCCGATAGAGGTTGATGAAGAAGCATATCCTGAAGAGGTTGAGGAGGAACAAGATTACTTAGGTCCTGCTAGTTACACCCTGAGCAAGGAAGAGAAGGACATCATGTTTGATTGCCTAAACAGTATGAAGGTTCCATCTGGCTACTCGTCGAATATAAAAGGGATCATAAATATGAAAGATAAGAAGTTCACAAATCTAAAGGCCCACGACTGCGACATGTTGATGACACAGTTACTTCCAGTTGCATTGAGGGGTGTTCTACCAGAGAAAGTACGATTAGCGCTCGTAAAGCTTTGTGCATTTCTCAATGCAATTTCACAGAAGGCAATCGATCCAAGGAACCTAGTGAAGCTACAGAATGATGTTGTGCAATGTCTTGTCAGCTTTGAGTTGGCATTTCCACCTTCATTCTTCAATATTATGACTCACCTCCTGGTGCACCTTGTGAAAGAGATTACTATTCTTGGTCCAGTATTCCTACACAACATGTGGCCTTTTGAGAGGTTCATGTCAGTCCTCAAGAAATATGTTCTTAACCGCGCACGTCCGGAAGGAAGCATCGCCAGAGGATATGTAACTGAGGAGGTCATTGAGTTTTGTGTTGACTTTGTCGACTCAATTGACTCGATTGGGGTTCCAGTATCACGACACGAGGGGAGGCTACTAGGAAAGGGCACCATTGGAAGGAAAGCATGTTTGAGCAATGATACTGATTTGTTCAATAAAGCACACCTAGCTGTTCTGCAACAATCAACCTTGGTGACTCCGTATATAGAGGAACACAAGCAGATTATTTCTTCACAAAATCCAACCAAAACCGAAGCATGGGTTATATGCCATCACTTGGAAAATTTTCCCTCATGGTTGAGTGAACAAGTTATTGGTGATTCCACGATTCACCCACAACTCGCTTTGTTAGCTAGGGGACCTTCTAGCACAATTGTGAAATTCCAAGCTTACGATATAAATGGTTATACTTTTTACACAAGAGACCAAGATCGGAAAACCACACACCAAAATAGTGGTGTCCGTATAGACGCCATGGACAGCAACAATAACAAGAACTCCTATTATGGTGTCATAGAAGAGATATGGGAGCTTGAGTATGGGCCACTTAACATCCCTCTGTTTCTTTGCCAATGGGTAAAACTAACTGGAGGTGGCATAAGGAAAGATCAATATGGAATGACAATAGTGGACCTGACCAAGATTGGTTTCAAAGATGAACCATTCGTCCTTGCCAAAAATGTGCATCAAGTTTTCTATGTCAAGGATATGACTAGCAAACCGAAGAATACAAATCCCCAAGAAGGACCACAAGAGTCAAAGCGACACATTGTTCTTCCAGGTAAAAGAGTAATCGTGGGAGTCGAGGACAGAACAGACAAATCGGATGACTATGATTAGTTAGATGGCATGCCTCCATTCGCTGGCGAAGTTGACCCAAGCATATCGCTTAGAAATGAAGAGACACCGTACTTACGTCACGACCATGACCAAGGAACTTTCGTCAAGAAAAGGAACTTCAATACTGTACTGTAATGATTAATGTTCAAATCATTTGTGTAATGTTGTATGAGTGTATTCCTTTATGTATTTGAACTAAAACTTGTTAAAGCCTTTTAGATGCCCTGTGAGAAGTAACCACAAAGTTTGAGATTTTTCTGAATTATTTTAGCATTTTTTCAGTTTAATTGAATTTTGACCACTAAAAAGATATGGAATGGTGCCAAATTTTGCCACATGGTCTCTTATGTCTTAGGAGACAAATATTATCGACTCCGATGTATAATTATTGTTTTTAAAATTTATATGAAATCAAATTAGCATTTTTATCATTAAAAATTGGGATAAGGTAGATTTAAATGGAAAAGAAGAAGTAATTATTTCAACTATTAAATTATTTTTTATATAGGAAAGTGAAGGTTGTTAATACTTAATGAAATATAATTTTGCATGGTTCAAATATTAAACTTACCATTTTTAAAAAATGTTGCAAAGAGAAAGAATGAGAAAATGAGGAGGAAAAATGGGAAAAAAATCAAAGTCCCGCGCAAAATAGCCTTTTAGTCCCGGGTGGTGTTACGACCCGAGACAAAAGGGGGGCCTTTTGTCTCGCGTGGTAACACCACCCGAGACTAAAGAGGGAAATTTTCCCTTTTGGGGGCTCCCGCGCCAAATCACCCCTTTGGTCCCGGGTCGTGTAACCAACCGTGACAAAAGGCTCCCCTTTTGTCACGGTTGGTTACACGATCCGGGACTAAAGGGGGGGTGTATATATATAACAGCGACCCTCCCCATCCAGCACTTGGCCACTTTTTTCGTCCCCGATCCGCCGCCATCGTCGTCGTTGTGTCCTCCTCCTCCGCCGCCGTCATCCTCCCCGACCGCCGCATTCCGCGTCGCCCCCCGTCCTCGGCCCCCCGGAATTCACCGCCGCCGTCAGCCTCTCGGAATCCGCCGTCCACCGACCCGCCGACGCCGTCGGCCCCCGGAACGTGGCGGCTTCCTCCCCGACCACCCCGGCCTACCCCGGCCTCCGGGGCTCCTCCGCGCGTCGGCCTCCTCCCCATCCTCCTCCGCGCCGTCCTCCCCGGCCTCCGGGGCTCCGCCGCCGCCGCGCGCCTTGCCGCCCGGCCGGCCGGCGCGTCGTCGCCTCCGCCCACGCATCAACATCGTCTGTCCCACTCCTCCGTCGCCTCGTCCTGCTGCGCTCTGCCTTCAGCCTCACGGTCGTCATCCCCAACGCCAGTAGGGGCGCGCCCTTCCCCCCTCGGCCGCCGGCGTACACCGGCCTGCCCCCAAATTTTGGGAGTTTTGGGACTTGCTGATGCAAACAAATGAATTGTTTGTGTCAGCAATTTTTTTGATTTGATTTGAAGATTAAATTTAAGTATAGAATTGTACTAAATATGTGTATAATAATTCTAATTAAATATGTCTCTCACCAGCATCGCCGACCGCCATCTCTCCCTGGCTCCCCGCTGCCTCCCTCGACGCACCCAGGATCCCGCCGCAGTCTCGCCTCGGCTCCTCGCCGACTCCGGTAGGCGACACTACCGATAAAATCGTTGTTATTTTAGAAATTGATAGAAATTAATATGAATTATTGTAGAAAATTAGTGTATATTCTTGTTGATTCTAGAAATAGATAGAAATTATTGTATATTCTCATAAATTCGTGTCGATTCATAAAAAATTACTGTTTATTCTAGATGAATACTAGAAATAGATAGAAATTATTGTATATTCTTATAAATTCATGTCGATTCATAGAAAATTAGTGTTTATTCTTGTTTATTGTAGAAATAGATAGAAATTATTGTATATTCTAATAAATTTGTGTCGATTCATAGAAAATTAGTGTTTATTCTTGTTTATTCTAGAAATAGATAGAAATTATTGTATATTCTCATAAATTCGTGTCGATTCATAGAAAATTACTGGTTATTCTAGATGGATAACAGTGACAACGATGAAAGGATTATGGAGGACATTATTGCTCGCGGTGCAAATACCGTTGCAACCTACACGGACGAGGAGTGTAGCCAGGCAGACAGGTTCCTCAACATAAATATGATCGATGAAGAAGGCATCGCCGCCGATGACTTTGCAAATAACGAGGAAGACATAGCCGCCGACTCAGAAAATAATGAGGACCTTGAGGATGCTAATGCAGAAGGTTCCAACGAGGTATACATATCATGCATTAAGTTCATTAGTATTAATTCGATAACCCCATTTCTTACATAAATAAATAACGAATATGCATGGTACTTGTAGGCTTCTGGATCGATGATGAAAAAGTCTAAGAGAGGTCGTACACAACTAATCGTCGGCAATGTGATGTATCATATCACGGAGGTGTCAGAGCTTGGCCAGCCTTGTGCGGGGCCATTGTAAGGGACAACGTGCCCATCAAGTATAGAGAATGGAAGGGAAAACCAAGTAATCCATATGTGGTTCCGGACTCAGTAAAAGACCAGCTGTGGAATGATGTGCTAAAACACTTCACACTTCCTGAAGGCGTCGACGCAAACCTTGTTAAGGGTTGGACTCTAGCGAAGATGGCAACTCAATTTCAGAATTTCAAGAAGAAGTTGACTAGAGATTTTATCAAGAACAACCGAACTCCAAATTGGGATGAATATCCGAAGATAAAAGATCACTGGAAGTCCTTTGTTGAATACAAGAAAACTGAAATTTTTGCCCAAAAAAGTGCACAAGGGAAGAAAAGTGCCAGTAAGAAAGGGGAGTACAACCATCGTCTTGGTCGAGGTGGTTACGCGGTAGCAATTCCCAAGTGGCAGAAGATGGAACAAGACCTTATCGCCAAAGGTATCATATCAGCGGTCTTTCACTGGCCCGATCGATCGAAGAATTGGTATTATGTGCATGGAGGCAGATTGAACCCGGATGATGGTACCCTTGAATTCCCGCCCACGTTACGAGAGAAGGCACTTGAGATAATGAAAAAAATAGAAGATGTCAAAGCTGGTAGATTGAAGGTTGACAGAGAAATGGATGAGCTCACTATGGCACTCGGGAATCCAGAACACCCAGGACGTTGCAGGGGCTACGGGGTGGTGCCGTGGAAGTATGCTTTCAAGGGAAACCTCGATAGCTATAAAAGTCGCAAAAGAAGAAGAGAGCGCGAAGAGGAGCATTGGCGCCAAATGATGGAGCAAAGACTTAAACAACAAGAAGAAAAGATGCAGGCAGAGATTGAATGGCGAGTGGCCGTAACGATATCTCAGATAGCCCAATCTGGAGCACTGCCCGAAGTACCGCTGGATCCCGTCATTAGCCCTTCCGCTCGCAAAAGCAGTTGTGCTTCTACTGAGGTTGCAGCAGGTGCTTGCATAGAGGTCGCACCAGGTGCTTGCATAGAGGTCACACCAGGTGCTTGCACAGAGGCCCCTGAAGAGCCGAGGGCAATCGAAGAAGTTCCAGTGGATGGCAACCAACAATACCCTGTGGATTTTCTCTGTCGGTGCACCCCATGTGAGCTGCACAAGCCATTCGGCAACATCACAATGCAGGTATATATAAATATAATTATTACATGCAATTAGCTCAACTTTTGATGCATCACTTAGAAAATGTAATAAATTCCTTATTTCTTTACATATATAGGTGGCGTACGGAAGTGCTTTTGTGCATTTTCCTGGACAGACTAGCCACGACATGCTGATTCCACCTGGCTACGCCTCGGTTGGTGTGGAGGAGATTTGTCAGCCACAATTTGAAGATCTAGAGCTAGACATCCCAGGAGGTGATGGTGAAAGGACACTCAAGGATGTGGTTCATGGTATCATATTGTGGCCCAAACGTTACATTGTAATCCCCCAGACGGAGGGATCAATCCCTCCTACAGATCCCCCGCAGCCGCGACCATCGTCATCTCCGAGGCCGTCCTCACGACCTTCAATATCACCTCACTCACCATCTACATGAGAACCATTATTCAATTCCGGAGGTGCGAGCTCCAGCCACGATATTGACATCAATCCCAAATCACCTCCAAAAAAGTAGAAAAAACCAATGACGGCAAAGCAAGTGCCATCAAAAGCAGAAAAAAATACCAAAGCACCGCAGAAAAAACCGCCCAGCCACCAAAGCACATCAGAAAAAACCACGAAACCACCGCAGAAAAAACCACCTAGCCACGAAAGCACAACTGAAAAAACCGCCAGAGCACAGTCTTCCAACCCAGTGCAACCACCAAAGCAGAAAAAACCACCAACGATAAAGAAAATGGTTGAGCCCATCAGCAAAAGGAAGCTAGCATGGGAGACGACAGAAGAAGAAGAAGGAAAAACGACGATCGGTGCCCAACATGTGCATGAATTTTTCAACAATCTGAATACAAAACAGCAACGGAGGGAGCTCGAGACGACCAAAAAAGTAGATCCAGGCAAACTTGGGTTTTTCAAACTAATGAGTGAAAACAGCAAGAAACTGATGCCCATAATGGCGTCGACGTCGTCTAAAGAAGGTACTCGTGCAAAGAACCTGGAGCAGAAAATAGATGCGTCGATGAGCAAACAGACTTACGTTGCCTTCAGCCTCAATGCACATGAATGAGCTCTAGCAGAAATGCTTACACAACAAGTAGTGCAGGTCCTTGATTTCATGGAACAAACAGGGATGCCTATAAGTGTTGCACTCGGCCATGAAGAACCACCCCGGGATCCAAGTTTCGAGTATAGATGGCCCTTTCAGCTAGGAAAACCTCTTATCCGGCCAGAACTGGTACTTAAGCTCTCACCTAAGATGTACAAATTTCATGAGTGGTACATGCGGCAATCAGCGAAAAGCGTAGATACCATAGGTATACTTGCTAGACTGGAAGATTTTGCCACTGAAGGTAACAAGGTGGTCTGGCTGGAATTCAAAGATATTTATGAAGTTTACCATCTAGATGCCCTGAATACCGATCTTATCGTTGCTTGGTATCTGTAAGTGGCATATTTTTTTATGTTTATTAATAAATTTATTACGTATGTGGATCTACTAATTAACTTTGTATTTCATTTTTGGTAGCCTGCAAAAACAAGAGATGCAAAAAAAGAATATTGCCAACAGAATTGGTTTCATGGACCCATCAAAAGTCAACGAGTTTGAGGTCAAGCATCAACCAGACACAACAATCGCGACAATCTATAGGACCTTGTCTAAGTTTCATGACAAGGATCTCATACTACTACCTTACAGCTGCAAGTATGTGCGATTGCCATCTAATTGTCCTTGCTAATTCTATTTAGTTCTAATTTGTATGAGTATTATGACCATGTATATACAGTTTCCACTAGATTCTTATGATCATTCAAGTCGACAATAGCAGTGTCATGGTGTGGGATTCATTGAGAAAGAACCCCGCAAGTTACCAAGACCTTCAAAATATGTTTCAAGAGTAATAATTCTATCTAAGACGTTCTTTTTAATGCAATATATATATATATATTTCTTTTACTAACTGCACATTATCTTTAATTAATTTTCCTCAGAGCTTGAAAAAAATTCATTGCGGAGAAAGAAAGTGAATTTAACCCAACAATTACATTCTATACTGATTATCTGGTACGTAATCCAAATAACAACTTCAGATTGAGAAAATTCAAATTTTATCACACTTATATTTCATAACATTTTCTCCTATCCACTTTAGTGTTTGAGACAGGAACAAGGAAATAATTTATGTGGATACTATGTCTGTGAGCACATACGATGTTTGGCAAGTGCAAACTCCGGAAATTATAATGTAAGTTAATTAAATAAACCTATTAATAATACATCATTTCCTAACTGCTTCTATATTTAATTATTGGGTGTAATATATTAACATTTTTGCACATTACAGATGGATATGGTTAAGGACGAGGTCATTCAGAAGGATCGTCTTTCGGCGATTCAAGAAAGTCTCTCGGGATTCCTCTCGGAGGAGGTGGTTAATCCAGCAAGAAAACATCATTGTGATGGATCTAAAAAATCCAATAGAGACTAGAAATTTGAAGTGAACGATATTTTGATGTATAAATACTATCTATTTTGATGTGTATATTTCTAAGTTTATTTATGTGGATATATAAGTTTATATATAAGTCTAAGTGCGTATATGGTATATATATAGACAGGTATACATAGATGTTAAGTGCAAATACGTATACGGACATCACTATACCACAGCCCCAATATACCAACTACAATATAGTCGGTATAAGCCTGTATGCTGACGCACCATCCGTCGGTATATAGACTATCAGTCACTATAACTAGCGTCGGTATAGAGTTATAGCGACGGACATTGTTATACCGACGGATCGTTAGATGGTAGCAGGAGATATACCGACTGACACAAAAATAGCGACGAACTGTTGGTTACAGGTTTGTACCGACCAACAATTCGACGATATAAATTTCTATACCGACTAAGAATCCAATGCTAATAATTCATATGAACCTACAAAATTATATATATAATAACCTTATTAACAAGCTGGTATCAATATTCGAAACATTACATATGAAACACAAAGCTGAAAATAGCTCATAGCTTTGGAAGCCCATAGACATCAAACACACAAGTGATCGAACATAGATAACTTAGTTTTCATTGAAGACAACAGCATTGTTCTAGCCACTTAGATAAGTCAATCTAACTAGATCATATGTTTGGCTTGTCACAGCTCACACTTCAAGCAGACAGCCACATTTACAAAATATATAGGAGGCAGCCAACATACACCAAACCAGTCTACACAGCCATAAGTTTGGGTTGTCACAACACACATGTGATGTTTGGGATACACAAACTCATCACATGACACATACAAAATGTCCAAAATCTGTCCAAAACAAAATAAGCTTGCTGCTGACACAATAAAGCATCACGCTACCCGTAGGACCTCCCACCTGAAAAAAGTGAAAAGTGTAATTTGTTAAAAAAATGCATTGATCACCTGATCCAACCATCCAACAATAGTACTTGATCAAATCTCCCTCCATCATCATTCTAGTTGTTAACTCACTATACAGGGCATTTTACTATGCTTTACTAGGAGGCAGAATAATAACTCATGGAGCCAGTTCTTGGCATTTTCTACAAAAGTAGCTGCTGGCTGAGATAATATAGAGAGAAAGAAAGGGGAAAGACAGCTTTCATCCAGCATGTTGCTTGCCCATTGAATGGTTCAGAGATGGACCTACTGCTTAAGTTGCAGTAGAGGTTACGACTACACTTGATCTAGGTAACACGCAAGCAGCCCAACCCAAGCCTAAAAAGTTCAGAAAATTGGCACCATGTGTGCAGTTCATACAACTAAAGGTTACTAACAGAACCATCACTACAAGAAAGACAACCAGCTCAAATTGATATTGTATGCCCAAATTGAACCCTGCCATAAGCACTAGCCATCTCACTGTTTTGTCAATAGAGTTATTAGTCCTCACAAAATTAATCCACAACTGCCTATTTAAATCACCAAGTGGTTCACAGCTAACATGGTCAATACAATACAGCTACCCTAAAATTAATCCATAACAGAGGTATTTCAGTTAGCAAAAACAGTAACTAGTACCCCAATGACTTTACTAATACCAGCTCAATGACTTGCTAAAAAACATGTATTAGACATATTTGGAGATAACAAAAAAAATTAGAAGAAGACTTAGCTATTTGCTCAAAGTAAAATTCAGAACATACCTTGAGAAGATTGTGATGCCTTGGTAACCTTCAGCTGTCAGAAATATAAATAATTAGCAAGAATGCTACAAGGATTAGTTGAAATAATAGTCCCCATAGCCACAGGAGATGCTCAGGTCTCAACATGGCATATAATATCACATCTATGTTTGTTCTAATAGTAAGGACAATCCCATTCACAATATCCACTGTCACATTTCCATTTAAATCCGGAACATGCATTCACTCTGGTTGTACAAAGTTATAAAAAAAATGAGTTGTACAGCATTGTAGTTGTTCTACAATTTACATATGTCATGGTTGACTGAAGATGTCTGGGCTGCTCACCCATTTCCATTTTTATCATGTCATTCATGTATCAATGCACCACAAAGCCAGAGGTTTCACAAGAAACAGTAGAGGAAACCTATAATTACGAATATTTCTAAATAACTGAAGCATGCACCATATCAGAGAGAGATAGAGATAGAGAGAGGAAGCAAGGTCACAGCTATTTCAGAAGTGCTAGATATCCTTTTAACGCAGATAGCACTTTTAGAATTTGTAAATTAATTGTTATGTACCTAGCATCATCATCGATCCACGTTTTATCCATCAACCTTTAGATGGGTGACCAATCAGCTATTTTAATCCACAATTCAAATGTTAAACTCCATACACATACTGATTCTAACTTAACATAAATTACCATCTTAGCAGATAGAGACAGGACCATACCGATTCACAATTTCACAAGACAAGCTACTGCCAATATTCTTCAAGTGCCTACTAGGTATGCACGTGGGCTCCCAGCCAAGGTACAAGGGCCTTTCTACCTTCAGGTTGATCAGCTGTAGTGATGATATGCATAAATGGGTTCAGATTTGCATGTAATGAAATATGAGCTATGTTCAGATCGAATATAAGAAATGGTTAATTTGATAAGGTAAAACTAGACATTTCTATTTTATAATCATCTCACCAACTTACAGTTCACAAATTAAACAGTCAATGCTTATTGCATGACTGAAGACACTTGACTTCTTAACTCTGCAGCTACTGCTAGCAAAAAAAAAAAACTAATCCTAAGAATTCTGCAAGAAACATTCCAAACTGCTACAAATCGTATCACTAACTTTTACAATGATGCTGCCTAGTTCACTAACTACAAACATGAGCAGAGTTTCCGAATTTCACTGTAACATCTAGTAGCTAGGCAACATCCACCTCAGTTCTTGACAGATCTCAGCCAAAAAATTCTAAACACCATGAAGCTGAACAACATCAACCCACCATATAAATAGACAAATGTTCCATGTACATTCCAACGCTCAAATGTTCACATCCTTACACAGAAACATTAAAGAAACAGCAAGATGTGATAAGTGTAGGACGCACGTACCAAGAGCACGGTACTATTACCTATCCTTACACAGAATTCAGTATATATACAAATGCATTCAGATTTGCCTGTACTATTACCTATGCTTAGATATAAATAACATAAAATTTTTGATTATTAATATGAAGTAACCCAGCATTTACTATATAAGATGAATGATTATATCTATAAGCCATATCATTATAGGGTCTAAAATATCTCAACAGCTCACAGATTAAACAGCCACTGCTTACTACATGAATGAAGGCACTTCACTTTTAGATGCATCCTACACAGCAATAGAGATAGAAAATGAAAAAGCATCATTTAATTTTATTTGGCAGTACATTCTAGTCTTCAAAAAACAAGGACCACATATAGTACCTTCTGTCACACAAAGAAATAGTATTTCTCTCAACTTTATAAGTGCCGTCTCTTCTCAATCAGATGAGATAATATAAGAATGTAGTAGCAGATCAGAGATTTCCCTAGAAAGTAATCACATAAATAAATATTGAACACATCTAGGAAGTCAAAACATGACTACATGAGACCTGCTTACAAAGAGCAGGATGCATTGCAACAACCAACAGATTCACAGCTAACTGAATGCATAGCATGGATTTGGTAACAGGGTAAATCACTAGGGTTACTCACCCAGATGGAGAAGGAAATCCAAGCCGGAGAAATCAACCCTGGACTTCGAATCCCTGGTAGCAACAGAGTCGGGGCAGGGAAGGCGGCTGGCACCGAACTAGGTCTTGTGCTCCTCGGCGCTGCTGTGTGCCCCTCACGGCGGCCAACAGGGGCGAGAGGGTTTGGGGGAGCACCGGCGGTGGCACTAGGATTTCGCAAGGGTGCGAGGTGCGCGCCGGCGTTTGGAGGGGGAGAAGGCGCAGTGCGCAATGATTTTGGGGGAGGGGGAGCAGGCGTGGTGCGCGATTTTGGGGGAGGGGGAGAAGGCACGGCGGTGGGAGCGCGCGTGCTGCCCGACGCGGTTTTGGGGGAGGGGGAGAAGGCGCGCCGCGCGGTGATTTTTGGGAGGCGCGCGGTGGTGCCGTGGTGGGAGCGCCGCGGTGGGATGCAGGCAGGGGGCGGCGGCGGGATTTGGGAGCTAGGGTTGTTTTGCCTCTGACTGGTGGACCATCTAGCAACAGTAGCACGTAAGATTGGGCCAGCTGAGCGCGAAAAGGCCTACTAGTGCGCACAAAAATGGCCCGCTTCATATACCGATGGATGGTCCAACTCAACAATTGAGATATAACGACGGACGATCCGACGAGAAGTGTAAAATTTTATAACGACAGATGTGTTGATGTTACAATGTGAAATAGCGACGGTCAATTCGACGCAGAGTTATAACGACGGACCGATCGACGGTAATTTCATACTTATAACGACGCACATCCGTCGTTAATGTGGGGTTGTGGTATAGTGCATATACGGGTAGGACAACAATTAGAATATACGCTCAAATCGAAAACAGCAAAAAAAAAAGAGCCGAGACCCTTTAGTCACGGTTGGTATTACCAATCGAGACTAAAGGGGGTGGGCGCAGGTGCTGGCGTGCCCCCCCTTTAGTCTCGGTTTGTAATACGAACCGGGACTAAAGGACCCCTTTAGTCCAGGTTGGTTCACCCGGGACTAAAGGGGGGCTCTTTTGTCTCTCATCATTAGTTCCGGTTGGACTTGAGAGACCTATACCCCTTACCAACCGAGACTAAAGCCCCTCTCTCTACCAGTGGTATGGATGAAGAGAAGTTCAAAGGATGCATTGCCTCAAGATAGAGTGCCTTTCACTCCGTACTATATGGAACACCTCATCAGTGTCAGTTCATGACCACTATCCCTGCCAATTATTGAACCCCAACTAATTATCAATTTGCATCAATAGTCCGAGCTATATTTCGCGTGAATGGGCATATATATATCACCGATTCCATCATTAACACAATAAAAGATTCCCATGTTCATCATGCATGTGCCTTGTTCCGTCCTCTGCATTATAGCTAACAACCTCACGATCTAGCGCAACTGGATTTTTCTCTATGATTCTAGCAAATTATGCCTAGACAATGTGTGTGTATGCCCTTCCACATGAATCCAAAATAGAAGCCAAACTACACTTAAGATTCCCGAACATACACCTTCAAGACGGCCCCCCGAGCTGGAACCCTTCAATATGTAAATCGTGCTTTATATTTTGAGATTGAGAGAATAGTATAGAAAATTAGTAAATGCTCCTTGGCTTATGAAAGACTACTTGTTTGCTTCAAAGCCACTTCAACTTCCCAATCATGATTAATTTTCAACATTATGGAAGACCACATCTCTTCAACGTTTCAGACACATAGTTGTAACTCGTCTCATCAACATCCCATGTGTCATCTTCCGATAGTACGGTGCTCACATCTTTTCAACATCCCATACACACATCTACCATAGGCACACGCTTTCCACATGTGGACACGTCTGACACAATAGCTCTCACTTTATGGGGACACACAACGTACTATCACGAGAGAAACATGCATACTAGTAACTTAATTAAATGCCCATACATAACTGATTATATATAATAGATATGATTATTCATTGAAGTAATGTTGGCTGATCATCGTCATCGATTTGAATCAAGTTCACCACCACTCATTCATCTTTTGAGTTTAATTTTTGCACTCCGTAGAATAATGCCCAGAATCTTGGCAATTGTAACATCGCATCTTTGTCCTGTCAAATTTTCTATTGTGTTTGTGTTTTGTTACCGTCCTCGCCTTCCACTTAGCCCACACCAAGACCTTCATCTTCATAGGCCAAATTGAATACTCCCTCCGTCCCAAAAAAAAAACATGTCCTTTTAGGATTGTAGTAAGTCAAACCTTTTAAAATTTGATCAAGATTATAGAAAAAACTACATACACTTATGGTATGACATAAGTACCATTATATTTATCATGAGATCTATTTTTATAACATATCTATGTAAGGTCATAACTATTGATATTTTTCTCTATAAATTTGGTCAAAGTTGAGAAAGTTTGACTTAGGACAAACCTAAAACGACGTGCTTTTTGGGACGAAGGGAGTAGTTGTTCTTCGCACCATTGGATAGTGGAGGGGCACACCACTGCCCCCTTTTGCTCGAGCCTTGTCCAAGGATCAAACTATAAGGAATCAGTACTTGTAGTCTAAAAGAGGGAAGGAGTGAATACGATAATCTTAAAATCCTTAGTCCATGGCTTCCACTACTTACATAAAAACATAGACATATGGTACGCATATGTGCATCTATGGTTAATCTAGTGAAACATCGCACCCACCATGAATTATGCAAACCTAGAGCCTATTCTATCAAGGTACTATCTAGAAAGTAAAGGAAATCGAGTAAGAAATGTGACAACGTAAAAGAGTGGCTTAGGAAGGATACAAACTTAGGTATGACAATTTATCTTGTGGTATCGGCAGGCACATGACACCCCTAGTCCGCGATGGAGCTCCACCAAAGAGATGCTCTCAGACCCCAAGTCTCTCCTGGTGAAGGTCTTGGTCTTTCCACAAAGGCTCTTATACCAAACCAGATAAGAAGTTCACCACAAAGAAATCCTCACAACACCCATTACAGAGCTTCTCCACAAAGGAAGGGGTCTCCTCATCCCCACACATGATCGTCATCGCCATTCCACACAAGTTGAACCAGAGGGTTGAATACTTGTCGGCGATCCACCAAAACCCAAAGTGCCACCACACCAAAATTACAATGGTGGTTCACTCCTTGAAGCAATCATAAGGTAGAATCACCCTCCAATCACCCTTTTTAACTTGTACCAAGCCTTTGATTATCACTTTACAATAGTAAAGAAAGGATCTTCAATCTCGCACAAAAATCTCAGATCAATTTTGTACCCTAGGTATAAATTATCTTTAATTCAATTCTAAATTTCATAGTTCCTGGAGACCCCTTTAGTCTGAGTAGGTGTTACAAACAAAGACTAAAGCTTCTCATGCGTTTGAAACACAAACCGTGACTAAAGGGGTCTCCACATATTATGACAAAAGGATAGCATCCTCCACTCAATCACATGTGTTGTGTAGGTGAGATGGTAAGGAAGGATCGCTTGAGACTTGAGGTCGTGGGTTCAAATCTGATGCACCACACACACACAATTTCTAATATTTTCTTGTGCAAAACACTTTAGTCCTGGTTCATCATCGGGGACTAAAGGTTGAGACCTTTAGTTCTCTACCAGTGTTAGCACTTTCGATGGCATAGATTGTTCTTGATGATTCTTGATCTTTAATACAGGTCCAAAAACTCTAGCAACCCTCAATGGGCAAGGTGGGGGTGGGGGTTTATAATTAGCCAAACACCTCAAATCTGAATGGGCAAGGTGGGGGTTATAATTATCCAAATAGCTCACCAATGGATGAAACGATGGTCACTTTAGATAGACATCAGATCATTCGGTGCCTCCTACTGATGCAAATAGTCTGTTGGGATTCGGAATCGGTTTGGAAACCATCCCCAATGGTTCGCCGAATCAAGCAATCTTTCTCGAGTTTCCAGGAGACGAAAGGGTTTCATTGGGCTGCCTTCAAGAGTCCTATTATTTTAGCCTCAGGGGACGGGGTTTCGAGGGAGCGAAAGGCTTTTCCCTCCTGCTTTCTATGATCTAATCTTTTTGGTTCAAACACTGGCTAATGAATCTTTTTCCCAGGTGTTTGTAATCTTTTTGTGTAGGAACGAAGGCGAGGGCCATGTACCAGTCCAAGCGAGTCTTGAACTTGATGAGCCATAGTTTTGGCTGGGCAATCATTTTGGTCAAGTCAAAGGCGACAATTGGATTGAAGGCCAACATAAAGCGAAATTTTTATTTTTTCCTCAAGCTAGGTAAAGGAGATGGCAACGCGTTTTTTCTTCGAGAAAGGCAGTGCGATCCACGGCGTGATTTCTGGAAGAGTGATGGCTTTCATAGCATGATTTCTTCCAGGATAATTCTACCATGTAGTACAACATATTCTTGGACAATGGCAATTTGGGAATGTAAGTCTGTCGGGCACCCTATAAAAGGAGTGCCTCCCACACCTGTAGGGGGTTCACAATTTTTTGGAAGGAGACTAGAGTGAGATTTGGTTTTCTCCCTTCGTTTGTGTCCCAATATTAATGTTTGTAATTGAGTCGTTGGACCCCTCCACCCAAAATTGCTCCGGCAGTTCATTCGATGCCCCATCGGATCTTCCAAACTCTGTGGACGATTTCAAAGTAAATATGCTTAGTCGGTGGTCGCCTTATTACCAAAGGTATTGGATCATCATCCGGAGGTATAGGTTTTATGGCCATTTTTGCACGGGAGCATATCTAGTAAAATCCAGCTAAATTTTGGTATCTTGAAAGGTTGAAGTAGTAAAAACCAGCTACATTTCACAACAAAAAAAAAACACTGACTAGTGATGCAAGAAAAATTGGTTTTTCATCATAAACCGCGATTTATGACGCTGGGTGTTACGAAAATTCTCTGTCATTAATCAAGCTTAATAAACCATGTTTCTTATTTCGATGTGTCACTAATATAATGACGCATGAAAATTCGTAACACTCGGTGTTATAAACCTATTTCGACGGCTGTACCACATCGGACCGATATCCAACATGGCTCCGACGTGGTAGGGGGTATGACGATGTCGGTTTGTCACAAAATGAAGCACGGTTCGTGTAAGAGCCTTTATGAGCCCAATTTTATTGGGCCATTTTTAGCCCGTTTGTACTCTCGTGTGGTATTTTTAGGATCGGTAAATGTGTGTTGCATGCTATATTGGGCTGGTTTATTGCCCAAGCCCATCTAATGAAGAGACATTATTGCATGCATTTCACAGTACCTTGTTGGGCCATTTTTCCCAGGGGCCTTAGCTCATTATTGCATTTTGCGGGCCATATATAATATTTTGGATGTTGAGCACCATCGCGCAATTAGACATAAAAATAGTTCATTTTTCACTTCCATATAATTCACACTACAATCATCGAATAGTTCAGCTAGTACAATTGTGCAACATATATCAAGTTACCATCAATAATGCAACATACAATGAAAGTCATCAGCAACACAAGTTCACCAAGAACACACTTTAGTTGAGGGAAGGATTCGCCTGGCTGAATTTAATCAGGCTTTGGATAGGAGTGTGCATGTCATTTGTTCTCTTCTTCAAAGCTTCAAGCTCTTCCATTTGAAACTTCAATATTGTATTTTGAGCTTCAGCTTTCAATCTCAGTTCGCACATCTCGAACTCTTGTTCAACAATATTTTGTCGTAGTTGTGCCCCCCTTGCTTCTCATTGTCAAGTACAACTTGTATAGTTGTATTTCCTAAACCTGAAGTGCAGTATCAACCCTAGTCCACTTCTTATAGGGCAGAGGAATGCCAGCAACCACGACCACTACTTCAGCTATAGTCTTTGCTGGTTGCTCGCATTGAGGTTCGGTCACTATTTTCTCTATATGAGCCTAAAAGAAATGAAAGGTATCAAAAATATATTCACAAATGTTTGTAGTGTTGTTGTTGCAAACAAGAATGCAAAGTAAATAAGTATTTATAATGGCTACCTGGAGTAGTGAAGCCATTGTTGATGCAGTGAAAGGACTTGAAATAATCAAGTGGAGTTAGCTCTTCTCCTTGAGCATTTTTCTGCTCATATGTTGGGAAAATAGACATAATTAAACTGCTAGCATTGAATGAAATAAACTACAGAGCAAAAACATGACTTGTTTAGCTGCTTAATACAAGATTAGCTTGTACAATGTAGCTTCAAGATCTTGTGCGCTGATGATACTTGACCTTTCCTCGATTACCGGTGTTTGTAGTACACCTCGCTTTTACAATAATAAAAACTCATGTAAGAAACATGAATAAGAGGAATAGATCAGTAAATGGAAATGTGGTAGTGGCAAATTGAAGTTCTATCGTACCCTGTGCTCATAGGTACTCCACATGTTAACCAATGCCTTCCATTAGGCGTCATTCACATGGTTTATAGGAGATTTGGTTGGGACTGTATTTACTGGAACATCATTGAAGTACTTGTGCTTCAGCCGATACCGCGCCAGTCTCTGCATCGACTTCAGCATGTCGGTGCATGACGCTATGACAGGTTCACTGGTGGTGTCATTGTCAAATTGCCCCTATCACAACACAAGAGAGTAGTCAGAAAAATGGATGACAAGAATGGATGCAAAGAAGTATGGTAGTAGATGAGTGGATATATGCATACCGCTAGTTTGCTCATGTAGTCCTTGATATAGTCTCCAGTCTTTTCACCATATTTTTGGGTCTTCTTCTTGTTGTAGTCCTTCCAGCGAATAAGGATTGGTATGTGCCCACACACTATGATCTCACCTTCTGATGCAAATTTTGCATCTTGCATTGCTGCCTCTGGATATTTGAGACCATCTTGAATGTGTATTGGAATATTGCCATTTAAACCTCGGCTAATCTGGTCTAGATCTCTGCCCAATCTTCTTAAATATTGCGATCGTTGTGCTCTAGAAGGGCGACCTAATAAGTTTGCTACTGTCATATAAGTTAATAATTATTCGGTTGGTAATTAGGATATTCCAAAATGAGATCAAATGACAAGAGATTGACTTCATTTAAAGCATTAAAGATAGATTGCCCCGACTGCTGAGAGAAGAAGAAATTATATAGGTGGTTTTAGTGAGCCAAGACCACTAAAATTTTGCAAGGTGATAGCAATACAAAATATTTTCAGTTAGTAGCATATGGAAAGTGTCGAAAAACTAAAATATTTCGACTGGAGCAAGAGGAAGAGATATAATTGAGGGGGAAGAGTCGAAGAGAACATTAGAAAGTACATTACAAACTATTATAAAGATTTATTTGGACCCCACAAACAAAACAACTTCTCCATGGATGAGTTCAGTACAGAGGATATTCCCCATGTGTTTGAATTGGAGAATGATTTGTTAACAAGAATTTTTACAGAAACAAAGGTCGGAGAGGCCATTTTTCAAATGAAACATAATAAGGCTCCCAGGCCAAATGGGTTCCCATCTGAGTTCTATTAAGTTTTCTGGAGTCTGATAAAAGATGACCTAATGGCCAATTTTCAAGTTTTCCACAAAGGTAATCTTCTTTTGTACCATCTAACTATTGTGTCAATTTGGTTTTGACCATGAACCGCAACACCATGAATCTTTGGCCAAGCAACTTTTAAAAACGTTCATATTCGGCCACCAAGCGGTTTTGGTGGTGCTTTTGCTTAGGGATGAAAGTGGTAAGGATATTATCCGTATACCGTCCGTCCGAAAGGGTCAATCACTCAAATTGTAAAGTTCGTATCCGAATCTGAGCATTCAATATCCGTAATTATCCGTACCGTATTAGTATCCGGATATTCAAAGTTGGATTTCTAAGATCCAAAGATGATGAATATCACTATTGGACACATCATCTACTGTTCGTATCCGAATCCGATCCGAGAATTCAATCCGAGAAAGAAAAACTATATGTATTTGTATCCGCAATATCCGTTCGTATCCGATCTGTTTTCATCGCTACTTTTGCTGATGTAGACACCACATTATGGTGGGACCCACCTGTCAGCCCTCCTTTGTCTTCTCTCCTCTCTCCACCACCGACAACCGCCGGCCGCCCTTGTGCCTTCTGCCTCCGTGCCTTCCTTGCTCTAGTCGTTGCGTCCATACTCTTGGCCACGCACCGGCACCTGTAGGCGTGAACCCCAACCCCCCCCCCCCCCGCAACAAGGGGCACCTCAATTTCATGGAACACCTACGATGGCGGTGAGCGTGTAGGTCATCGATGTCGGTGCAAGCGGTGACGACGGCGTAGGACTTGATGGTAGCGTAGGTGTTGACGGCCCCCTCACGATGCCGCTGTTAGTTGCAGTCTCAGGTGCGGTGGTGGTGGCGCTGCTCTTGCTTCCACTAGCCGTCGTGCGCTGGGAGGGGCACAGATAGGAGGGGCCATGGGGCGGCGGTTGGCACAGGGGAGGTGCGGGCCCGGAGGCATGGGGGATGGCCGGCGGTTGTCGACGCAGGAGAGAGGAGAGGGAAAGGGAGTAGAGAAAGTAAGTGGGAGAGAGAAGGCTGACAGATGGCCCCACTGTCACATGGGTCATCGAAACCACTTAACCATCCATCAAAACAGCTCGATATCCAAATATGCACGGTTTTAAGAGTTGGGTGGCAAAAGATTTCTGCTTTTGAAATTGGATGGTCAAAACAAAACCGAGGCGGAAGTTCAATTATCAAAATATAATTTTCCCTCTTCTTTGTAGTCTAAATTTTGGGATTATAACTTTAATATCAAAAGGCAGTATAGCAGTACATAGACATATATGCATGCTAAATGTGAGCTTCAAACTTTTTACCAAAGTGACAGCTAATAGGTATATGCCGGTAGCAAATAAACATAATGGAATGGGTGATGGTGTTGCACGAAACAATACATGGATTACATCGGAAAAAAACAGATAGGTTTGCCATGGGCTCAAACAGAGATCCACACTCTTTGATTTGTCATTGGTCTACGTTATAACAGTGCATATGAATTAATTATATTAGCATTAGAGAGTCCGTATTAAGATATACGATGCAGATTTTTCTTGTCCTGGTTTTATTGATTGATTACGCAGGAATGTCATGAAGCTGTATTGTTGTTGCCTCTGTATCTCATGGAGCAGTGCACGAAGTGCAGCAGGTTCACCACGCCAAGAGCAGCCATCAACCAGAAGAAATAGTCCAGGTGCCCCTCGTTCAGGTCGTCCGGGATCCACCCGGGCTTCCCGCCGCGCGACGTGATGGCAGAGACGGCGGCGAGCACGGTTGAGTTGAGGTAGTTGCCGGCCGCGACGGTGAGCTGCGCTAGGGCCGTTCCGAGGCTCTTCATGCCGTCCGGCGACTCGTCGTAGAAGAACTCGAGGATGCCGACGGCCGCGAACACCTCCCCCGCGCCGAGCACGGCGAACGCCGGCGCCTGCCACATGATGCTCATCCCCGTGCCGGACCGCGCGAGGGCCAGCCTCCGTGCCTCGACCAGCGCCGCGTACACCATGCCGGCCACGGACAGAGCAAGCCCGACGCCGAGGCGTTGGAGCTGTGACAAGCCGCGCTCCTTGCCGGTGGCGCGGCGGGCGAGCGGCACCAGCACGGCGTCGTAGATGGGTATGCAGACCATGACGCTGATGATGTCGAAGGTGGAGAGCGACGCCGGCGGCACCGTGAACGGGCCGACGCGGTTGTCCATGGCCGCGCCCTGCTCGATGAACGTGGATGACATCTGCGCCGTGACCGCGAAGAAGAGAACCATCGATGCCCACACAGGGAACATCCGGAGCAGCATCTTGAGCTCCTCAACCTGAGAAACTGTGCAGAGCTTCCACGGGCTCATCGGGCCTTTGTTGCCGGAGAATGGTGCAACAATGGCAGCTTTGTCAAAGAACCTGGACAGGAATAGGAAAATGTCTGTTCTTGCCCAGTTCTATAGTTTAAAGTGCCATAGTAAAAAATGTTGCATTAGGAACAGGAGGACAAATGTTGAAGAAGAGCACCATAAATGTTGCTCAGGAGGCCAGGAATAGGAAAATGTTGAAGTGCAAATGTGCAGGTGTAATCTGATTCAGTTAGTTCATACAGGAACTGGAGGACAAGTGACTACATGTTTACCTGACCAACTATGTAACCATTTTGAGATGAAACCTCAAAAACATTTGCATTCAGAAGAAATATTACCTGAATTGACTTGTATGCTGAATCTTGCGATTTCCTTCAGTTGGGGTAGGCACCTCATGCAGATCAGAGCAATCTTCAGGCAACACCAAATTGTATTTCCTCACAGCAGCAACAACTACCTGGGAGACTCTTGTCAGAGGACTCCCTCCCACTTTCTGATACCTGTAAAGCTTCCTGCCGCTGACGAACACGGAGAGCCCACACACCATGAACACCGTAGGCATCGCCAACCCAACTCCCCACCCAATGTTGTCCTGCACCCAGACGAGAACGGTAGCTGACAGCAGGGAGCCAATGTTCACAGACCAGTAGTACCAGTTGAAGAATGATCCCTTTGTCACCCGCTCCACCGGGTCGGTCGCATCAAACTGATCAGCGCCGAGGGCTGCAACGCATGGTTTGATGCCACCGTTACCCAGGGCGACAAGGTAGAGCCCCAGGTACGCGGTGAGACGAAGCGTGCTGCGGTCGTAGGAGGAGCCCATGAGCACTGGGAGAAACGCTGAAAGTGTCAGGACAGACATCCCCTGAAAAAAATTGAGCGATTCAGATTTCAGAATTCCAAATGGGTCATACATACAACGGAAACATTGACTAAAAATTCAGATTTCAGAATTCCAAATTGACTATTGTAACTCACAGTCACGTAAACGGAGAGGAAGACCACTACTATACCTGAGCATTTTGAGCCCGGCCCGGCCCGCTAGCCCGGCCCGGGCCCGGCCCACGCCAGGCCCGCCCACGAACCTTACTGGACGGGCGTGGGCAGAGATCTTGAAGCCCGCGAAAATTTTTTTGGCCTGAGCCCGGCCCGAAATGCTGTTTTTAGTTGTTTTACACTATAAAATGCGCGGACAGCCCGCCCAAGCCCGAGCCCGGCCCGAAAATTAAGGCCCGACACGTCCAGTGGGATGGTCATGGACAGGATTTTTTCGGCCCGAAATAACAGAAATTTTTTTCGGCCCGACCCGAACCCGACCCGGCCCGAAAAATGCTCAGGTCTAACCACTACTGTCCTGTATCTTGCCCAGAATGTGTCAGCCAAGAAAGCTCCGATGAGCGGCGTGAAGAACGAAGTGCCAATCCAGGTGGAAACAGTTGTTGCAGCATCGACATTGCTCTCTTGTAGCACACCCGTGAGGTAAGTGACCAAGTTCTTTGCGATTGCAAAGAAGGCCACACATTCAGTGAACTCAACACCTAAATAAGGATTTGTTAAGAGTTCAGACTTCATAGATTAACTATATTGGTCAATCTAAATAATTCTTTTTGTGCTTTACCTAAAATAAAGAAGCACGCTGTCCAATTTCCGGTGCTCCTCTTTAGAGCAGGTTGATTGCTAATGTCAACCGTTCCATCCCTAGTAAATTCTGAACTTTCACCCTGAAAGGTAAATCCAGAAGAAAATCTGTCATGCTTAAATTATCATTCTAGGTTTGCATAATAAACTTCTGTTGCATTGAAAACCTATTATCCCTGCTGTACTCAAAAAGAGAATATATATGGTAAGGTGCTAGAAGATGCATCACCTGTGGGGGTAGGTGATGAATCAATGGCCTCTCCTCATCTTGTGCATCCATGGGAGCTTCTAGGCTCCAGCAGTGGCGTCAAAAGAATCCAATTAACGACACCAATTTTCGTTCCTACTTGTCAAGTACCTGCACTATATGGTGCCAAGACAGAGACATAAGAACAACCAACAAAGCGGATGAAAAGATCGTTCCCCTACTTCTTCTCCCAATTTCCCTCTCAAAATCGAATTACATCATACTATCGGTATCATACTCTGTTGCTTCTATCTACCTGAATTTATAAGTTGAGCCAAGGAAGTGTGGCATTCAAAACCAAAGCGAATTGGCATAGGGAAATACGAGGACACAGCTCAGAAACGCATAGGGGAGAAAGTGTGGGACTTAGAGACGGACCTGACCAGGGTGCTGAGTCCTGACTCCTGAGAGGGAGGACATGAGCTGAGCTATGGAGAGGGCGCGTGGGGAGTAGAGACCCCCCGTCCAGCACTAGCATGGACTAGTGGTAGTAGAGTACCCCACCCCCTACCTTTTGAGGAGAGCTTCCAACGGGGGAGTGGCGGAGCTCAAGGGCAGAGCATCACATTGGAAAAGCATAGTATACTTCATTTTTCGAGAGAAATTGCAAAATACCCCTTACAAGTTTAGGACTTCTCAAAACACCCCTTGACCAGTTTCCTTCCCAAGTTCCCATTGGACTCCCCGTTCTCAAAATCATCTAGGGCCTCTTTGGGAACCAAAAATCTCAGAGGGATCCTCGAGTTTTCCCTGGGCTGCTCCCCCACCCGATTTCCGGCCCCGGGCCACTAATTCCTATCGTTTGGGAGCCCAATAACCGGGGGGACGTCCGACCCTATCCTCGAGTTTTCCCTGGGCGAGCCCTCCCGACCTCTCGACTCGTGCCGCCGCGACCCCGTGTCTCATCTCCGTCGCGCTCCCGAGGCAAGAAGAACGGCGACCTCCTCCCCGTCCGCTCCACCACGCCGCCGCTCCTCCACCATCCACGCCGCTCCAGGTCAAGGAACCACCACCGTCGTCCCTGGTCCGCCGCCGCCGCCGCCGTGTCCCCGGACCCCGTGCCTCCTCGTCTGCCTCCTCTCCGGATCTACAACACCACCATCTTGGCTGCGTCCTCTGCATTCCGGATCCACCACGGGTCTCTACCTTCTTGGATTTGTGAGTTCTCCCCTTTCCTCATCTCATACTCTTGGCTAGGGTTTGTAGATTAATCTGTACCACGATACTCTGTTTCTTTTGTCTAAATATATTAATGCTTAGGCGTGCACAATATATAAATGCAGACTTTCAGTTGCAGATTATCCTGTTTGTAAGCTGGAGCTGGAACCAGTGAAAAACTTCAAGGAAATACACATACAGGTTTGCTGATCCTCTACTTCGTATCTGGAATCTTCTCTCTCTTTTTTGTGTGTTCATAGCCCATGAAAATGAGTCTTGATAGAGTGACTAGTTATTTGAGAGTAAAAATAGAAACAATTCTCGAGTCACAAGATTCATGAATAGTTGCTCATTTTCGCGTTTGGTCTGAAATGTTCATACTGTTGAGCTTCCGAGGAAATCTTGTGCTTTCTGAGAGGACAGCCTTGCTGGCTTGCCGATGACCTTGCCTCGCCCTCGCATTAGTGTGGGGTGTTGAGCTGAACTGCTGAATGGTATTGATTCGATGGCAGCCCCACCATGTGATGGCTTCATGACGAAGGGGCCGCCGGTTAACTTGTTCCTGGATGCATTATAGTTTTCAAGCATTATGCACTCACGCTGGTTGATATCACTTGCCTTTAAGAAGGGAAAAGGGGCATTGATCCTCCTCCTACCGAAAGGTTTTTTTTTGCGAATCCTGTATATTCGTTGCACACGGTTCTTGTGGCCTCTTCTGCAGTATTGAGACTTCAATTATTGTTGCATTATGATAGGCTGGATGTTCTTATTCTATTCTTCTACTTGTGTATTAGAGACTAGAGTAAAGTGAAATGCTATTTCTTGGCTGTAGGGTACCTCGTTCATGGTTCCATCAACTCTGATTAAGAAAAACAGTCTTAATAAAACTAAAACTAATTTAAATAACCTGATATCTTAATAAAACTGATTTCTTAATCATTCTTTGGTCCCAAATGCCAAGATCCCTGTGGCTATATGATAAAATTGGAATCTATCTATATGGTGCACCTGTAACCTGCATGTCCTGAGCTAATGAATTCTGTTATGTGTATATAATATAGGTCAGAGCTCAGGACAAACTTATGTTCAGAACCCTTAAGAAGTCAATTATCTATCTCATTTATGGGTGATGATGTCGAAATATGATTTTGTGATTCACCATCCATTAAAAAAAGGATTCAGGATGGCCAAACTTGGTAGATAATCAACTTCGTGAACAAAACAGATCTGATTAATTGTGTTGAATCATCAATGTCGAAATATGATTTGCTTTGTTCATTTCCTGAGTTTCCTGTTACCTATGCTGCCTGTAATCAAATGCATTGAGTATGTGAGGCCAATTGTTAACATGCACTCTTTACATAAGGCAAGATTTTCTTTCAGTCTACATAATGCTTGTTTAATTGACAGTTGCAGATGTGATTTTGACAACAGCGAGTGGATTCTTGACGAAATACTGCACGAGTGGTTTTGACATTGTCTTTTGGATATATATATGTGATGGTGATATAATCAATGTGAGATTCAATCCGTTGTTGGTGTTCGGCTGGATGTTCTAAGTGCTAGGCTTTAAAGCTGCGAAAAGTGATCTGAAATTTATGGTGTGTAATTTATCTCATATTTATCTCAAAATTGTGGATTGTAATCTAAATATTGGTGTTATTGTATCAGAATTGTGGACTGTTATCTAAATATTTTGTGGTATTATCTCATAATAATTATGGACTTTAATATAATTATTGGTGAAAAGTTTAGCTATATATCTCATAATTTTAGTTTGCAGTACGTAATATAAATAATAATTAACATCGTTCATGGGGTATGCAAATCCCTGAGTCCCAAATAGCCACCGCGGGAGGGGGGGGGCTTTCCTTCCTCCGTTGGGGAGGGATCCGTATGTCCCAGGGATTTCCTTGTGGGATGTGCTGCACCACTGGCGGAGCCAGCTGGAGTCCTGGGTATTCCCAGGAATACCCAACTTTTTTGCCAAAAGTTCAAATATATGTCAAGTATACATAGTAGATGTATATATATTGGATCAAGATCTCTTGTTTTTATCTTGGAACTCAGCCCAATATAGATGCAGTTCACTGCCAAGTCGGTCCAAATTTTGCTTCACACGCATGGAAGGAGGACCAACCCAGTCGATGCTTTCGTTCCGCGGCCGCCCCAATCCCCCATCGCCAATCTGCCCTGAGCCCTCCCCAATCCTGGCGATGTGCAGGCGGCTGTGCGCTCAGCGGCTAGGTGCCTCGCGATTGCCGGACGCCCATAGCCAATCAGCCCTTGGCACCCCCTAATCCTGATGGCGCAAATCAATGGAGGGCGCCAAGGAGCCATAGGGAGCAGGCCGCATCATGCACCACCAAACCTAAGGCAGTGACGCACCTTTGTGGCAGCATCACACCAAGGTGACAACATGATGAGGAGCCCAGCTCGTCGCTGCTTGCAGCTGTGTAGCGAACTGCGGCAAGACCAGTAGTGGGGCAATGTCGAACACCAAACCGCTCTTTCGGTTTTGGTCTTTCCAGGAGCAGAGGGAGCAGGGCAAAGGGCATGGACCAGCACAACACTAGCCCCTAGCAGTTTGAATTGAATTAATTAAGCACCATCCCAATTTTTATTTTCTTACACAATTCTTATAAATATTTAATTTTAAGGTGTGTATTATGTTTCTTTAACGTGGAGCTTTGAAAAAAAAATCATGAATCAGTGATTTGAAATCTTTGTGGAGCTAGCAGCATTGGTGCACAAATCAGGATTAGAAACATTGTAATTTCACTTTATTGCAGGGAGCATCTTTAATTTGAGCGTTTTGTAGCATTGTGGCCATTTAGCATTTTTGTGTTGGACAATTTTTAACATGGGAATACCCAACTTCTAAATCCTGCCAACGCCACTGTGCTCCGCCACTGTGCTGCACGGGGCTTGGCCCCCTTTGCTGCCAAACGAAGCCCTAAAGAAAAATTACCATATATAACCGTACCCGTCCTAGGCTTGCAGGCCCCATCCACCACTGGGTACGAACATACAGTTTTATGGTGAAACTTAAACTCCAATTTTTTTATAGAATATCTCTTCTTAATATAAGCTCATTTTTCTTTTGGGCTTCTGCAAAAATCACCCAACACACCAAACAGCGCTCGAGAGCTAGAGAAAGAAGAAACGTCAAACGCAGAAACAATAGCTAGTGAGCAAGACCTGGCCTACTTGTGATTAGATTTGACAACCAGGGACAGCCGTACGCACAGCCACACAGGGGGCGGTGTGCTGTGGAGGGGCATTGATTGATAATTGATGATGATTAGGAAGCTGCCGACAAATGGGAGGATGGTGTGTCATTTCTTCAAGGAACGTACTCCACAGCAGGGAGATTGCGACCTCCACTTCAAATCCCAAACCTCCCGTGAATTCTTGATTATGAAGAGGTACCCTATTTGGATGTTTTGTGATTTTTGACGTCTGTAAACAACTCCCGGTGTAATTGTTAGTGCACAAGAATACCGCTGAATTTTCTTACCCCTGTAAAATGATGTTTGGGTAAATGCCCAAAAAACTTCGCTGCTGCATTGCGGCCACTCTGACATCCCGTCGTCCTCTTAGTGTCGTTCATTACCATCACCATCATCTCCATTGGTGTGCTATTAGATACGAGGGCCTCCACGGAGCGTTCGTCGCTCAACGGAGACTCGACGGAGCTTTCGTCGCCAAGCTGCACGGGGTACTCCATTTGGACGAATTTTGTGGCCGCAAGCCACTCTCACCACGCAGGCATCATCCATGCGCTGGGCGGGCGCACCACCACCTCCCAGCCGGGCTCGTCGCTGGTTAAGACTATCTCCAGCAAAGATGTGCATCGGCATCTGCATATGACCCTTCTGCAGCAGGGAGAGAGAAGAAATCTGACGCCCAAAGCAGTGACCTCTCCAGCAGTTCGCGCAACCCTTCGCGCATCCTCCAGCGGCCGTTGGCTCCCGCCAGGAGGGAGAGGACCGCGGGCGTGCGGCGGAGCTCCTGCTCGCCGGGGAAGAAGGCGGCCGCCGAAGGTAGAGGAGACGCGGCACACACCACATCAGCAGGGGGCCGCCATCCCAACATCCAAGCGCGCTGAGAGGGAGAGAAGTGAGGAGCAGCCCCGCCGACAACCACAGGAGGGCGGCGAAGACGGAGTAGGGGAGGGGCTGTCGCGTCGCCAACATCCACCTTGCCGCGGCAATCTCCTTCCACCTCACGCCGTCACCAACATCCACCTTGCCGCCGCAGTCCGAGGCCGCCTCCGCCGGGAGCAGGGCGGGCCCAGTGGTGGAGGAGGAGTCCTCGCCGCGCGGTCGCATCCCTAATCGGGGGCGCCACGGCGCCAAGGAGCCCGAGCAGCCCGGCACGTCGAGCCGCGACGTCAAGGGTGACATCTCCGAGCTCACCGAGACCCTTGCCCGCCACCTCTGGAGCGTCGCGCCGCTCCCGACTCCGCCGGAGGCCTCAACCCTGCGCGCCGGCGCCGCGACTCCAGCGGACGGGGAGGGGATGATGAGGCTGGGGACGGGGAGGAGGCCGCGGCGCTGTCCCCGCGGATCGCCAGGATCCGGAGCGACCTGGCGGAGATCGGCGGGAGGGTGAGGAGCGGCTTCTTGATGCTGCAGATGTGATGTGATGTGCGGTGCCTCCACTCCCCTCACCGTGCTGCTCGCCGTCGGGGGAAGGGACCGTCTTCCCCTCCGGCCCTCCCTTCGCCGCGGTGCTCGCCGCAGAGAAGCAGCGTGGGGATGGAGGCGCTCGCCGGGGACGAAGGAACAGCGGACGCTGCTGCGAACTCCAGCTCCGGCAGCTCGCCAGGTGCTTTGTCGAATGTGCGCATCGAGGCTGGGGCGCGTCGCGGTGAGGGGAGCCACCTCCAGTGCCGGCGAGATCCGCCCCCGAGGAAGGTGGGGAAGAAGGCGGCGCGGCCAGGGAAGGCCGGCCCTGCTCACCGGGGAAGAAGGCGGCGCGGCCAGGCCCCTGCACGAGGCGGAGGAGAGGGAGAGCGGAGGCCGTGCGAGGCGGAGGAGAGCGAGTGGCGGGTAGGAGTGACCGACGGTTGGCGGAGAGAACGATGCAGCGAAGAGAGAGATATCCCAGAAATGCACATCGAGGAGTGACCAACCGCATTTTGCAGCAGGTGATCCAGCATCTGCTAGAGGCTCCACAGTAGCCCGTCATTCTTCATTTTGGAGATGCAGCATGGGCTGCAGCACCTGCTGGAGATAGTCTAAGGGAGGCATAGAGACTAGGGAGATCCAGAAACGCAGAGTAGAGGACAAGCTGAGACCCCGACTTCTTCTGTCGTATAATTAGTGTGGCTCCGGACATGATTTTTCATTTTCGGTCTGTAATGGCCAGATACAGGAGTAATTTTATTAGCATAAGAGCATCTCCAAGAGCTTTTGTTTTTATGAGTAGCAAAAATCCTAATTTAACTATTATGTAAAATGAAATAGCTAGCAAAAAGATGATGAAATCCAACAGCTTTTCTAAATGGAAAACATGATATCTAGTGGGAGAGATCTTCTTTTTTTACTAGCGAGGGGGAATAGAAAATAGGATAGCTAGCTGAGTAAAATACAGATTCTGTTGGATCTGAGTTTTGATAAACTTTTTCTTTTTTTAGCTATCTCATCGCATATACAAGAGCTCTTGGAGATGCTCTTGCAACTCATGTATCCAAGCAGCATTACTGAGCCGCATCTGTAAAAAATTTCAAGCTTGTAATTTAAACATAAAACGGGCTTTCCAAACAGGGTGACACATGGTTGCTTAGACAAGAGCTAAGAAAGATCGGTCCCTATAAAGCACAGTACAATCCAAAAGGAAATTGAGTATATATTATTGTATGATTTATGGTGACCCGTCATCATCAAATTATAAGATCATACTATTGTATTTCATACTCCTTTGTTTCATACCACTTGTCGTTTCACTTTTCTACATGCATTTCTTTTGTTATGCATCTAGATATATATTTATGTCTAGATACATAACAAAAGGAGTGTATCTACAAAACTCAAAACGACAAGTAATATGAAATGAAGGAGGTATATCCAGGTTGCATTGACGCTCACGGTAATCCAGGACCATGAGTGGTGACGTTAAGAAATATCAACACCTAGGATCTATTTTGGGCATGTGGCATTGTAACTGTACATTTATTTTGCTTATAATATAAAAAGTCAGTAGAAGCCTCCCTGCTGTGTTGGTAAAAAACAAGAGCATCTCCCTCACATTTTCTCAAATCTGCAACAATCTAACTAAACATACACTGATACGGATGGAGTGATGAGCAACCTTCAATTTCGGCTCACTTCATGAAAATCCACCACATATGAGCTCTAAATGAAGCAAAATTCTTGCCAATTTTAAAAAATTAGCCAAAGAAACAAGCTAATAATTTGAAACAATGCTAGTTATTACCAAGGAGTTTTATTGAGCATTTGGAAGAAAAATGGCCCCATCAATAGAGGAAGGAGAGGAAGGTGTCGGGTGGAATGAGGAGGAGGAAGAGGGTTTTCTACAATAGCATATAATCACCACCTACCCTTGTTACGAGCCGGCGGTGATGCTTTCTTCACCACTGGGCTTTTTAAAAAACCGGCGCCGGTACGTCACCGCTGGTTCTAACTACGAGTCAATGGTTAAGACCGACTCCAACAGGTGCTGCATATGCACCCACAACCTCAAAATGAAGAGAAAGATGCTACTGTAGCTCCTTTAGGAGTTTCTGCATCTGCATCTGCATCTTCATTTTCGATTCTACCCCTTCCATACCTCATTCTCAGGGGGATAGCATCTTCCTCCGCCTCACGCAAGCACGACAGTAGCATCTTCCTCCCGCAGCCTCCCCCAATTCCTCCCTCCCCCGTCCCTAACCTAGATCGAACCGAAGAGGGAGGAGGCAGCAGCTACCACCGCACGCCACTGCTGCGCTACAAGCTTCCGGAAGCATCGCCCCGTGAGAAGGATGCCTGAGCACGGGGCAGATCCGGCGGCAGGCTTGAGAGGGAGGCTCGGGGGCGGAGCTCGCCGGCTGTTGACGCTCGATTTTGGTACACCTAGCTATGAGTTTACCGTCAACATTGAACAGATTTGATATCCTTACTAATGGTACTACTTGATATAACAAGTTCGCACTCGCATGTGGTTTTTGGAGTATGTTGTTTACGCAGGATTTAAGAGCTTAAAGGAGCACTTCCGGGTAAAGTTCATCAAGCACTTTATGAGAAGATAATGAAGCCCGGCACAAGTCAATACTCAAAGTGAACATGACTCCAAATGGCCTGAGGTCGCCTTGAGATTTGGAGATTTACCCATGAGATCAACTCAACCCGAGATTATTCGCTCAGCCCAGAACATCATGATCTTCCAATGCAGATTCTAGGACTTAAACGGCCTCTAATAGCAAAATGTTGACTACCAAAGTTGTGGACCTTATTGAGAGCTTCGATTTGGACATATGGAAAGCCCCATTCGGATCAAGGAGCTAGGAGATATGACCCCCTAAATACCTGCTGCGCAGACAAGTTCGAAATCAGATAGATTATCTTCCGAGGCCGTTTTGCGGATCTTATCTTCGTTTCCAAAGAAACCAATGAATACCAAAATTGAAGACAATTTCCTGGCACACAATTTAGACACCAAATTTGCATTATTTGGAGTCAGGACGTGGGAGATATGACGTTAGCAAGGAAGGGCTGCGAAACAGGAAATCTGGGCGAGGCTGATTTTATGGAAACCAAGTTTGATTCTCTCTCAAGGAAGATCTCGTGCAAGGCAAGGTAGAACACGCCCCAAGGCTCCCAAAGAAAATAAATACAACCCCTTGGGTGCCCAAGGAAGGAGGAGGGATCCATCCATTCATCACAACTCGACGAAACCTAAAAGCATGCACCGGAGAGAGACGACGGCCGCCGCGAGTCCTCGAAGTTGTCTAGGAGATGGCCTAGGCCTACCCTAGCCACCATGGCCTCCTTGCATGGTTGTTCCATGGTGGAGTTCCGGAGCTACGCGTTCATCATCTTAGGTATGATCTCGGTGGGGATGGTGTAATGCATACTTTCATGTGAGTAATGATAATCTTGTCATCCGATCTTTTAAGCGATTCCATGTCTCCGTTCATGCTTTCTACCTATCGTGAATATGTTTGTTCCTTAGTCTAATGCTAGGTTAGACTACATAGCATGTTTTATGTAATCATGGTGATTAGATCTAGTATGTGGATCCTTTATGGTTTGAGACACATTCACTTGGAGGTGCCGCCCCTAGACTCCCCACATGAATAGGGGGCGCGTCGTGATAGGACGAAGGTTTCGAAAGGCAGATGTTTTCGGGAGGAAGGCCAGAGGTAGGAATTTAAGGATGCTATTAGATGAGATGCTTGATTTGTTAGTCTTTAGCTGGAACTACAACTAGAAGGTGATAGGCCTAGTTACCCCTTTGGTTGCGCTTTACCTAGCCTATGTTTGTGGATGTGATCAACCTATATGCTATCACTCATATCTATTAGGTTTACCTCTCATATGCAATCAACACCTCATGTAGGGTTAGATTGGTTAGATTAGATGGAAAACCCTAGGTAGTTTGCTTCCGATCCACAGTTCGATATCTTGGGTCATCCCGAGTGAAGAAGGGCAACACGTGATCCGTACGCTTGCGGATCGAAACGCGACACGTGTTTTAAATGTCAACACCGGCGTCGTCGGTCGCAGCCCCCTCTTTCTCTCCCTCCGTGCCGCGCGGATCTTCTCACGCCGCATCGCCTTGCCTGCGGCCAGATCGAGGCCGGGGTGGACTCCCGAGCTGCAGACCAACCGTTGGTGGAGGGGCTCCTGCTCACTGCGAGAGGTGGTGCTCCACCCTCCCTCTCCCTCGAGCAGCCGCAGCCGGTCTTGATCCAGCGCGGAGGTCGCCGATGCGGATCCGGGCTTGAATCCCGCCGCGTCCTTGTGGAAGAACAAGTGTAGCAGAAAACTCAACTTCTATTCACTGCCCATCACAGATACATATACAGGAGGCTCAAGCCGAACATGTGCTAACTGAGATCCTAAGGCTGACCGCAATAGTGTCCCCTAAAAATCACCCTGTAAAAGAGAATTTGGAGGGTCCTTTACAAAATCTTACCCCCTAAATCACATTTTGCTGCAGTGGTACCATCCATTTGCACTCTCTATTCATTGGGTCCCACCTTATCCATCTCATCTCATCCCATCCACCACACTTCCACAGCACCTCCTCTCCCCGCGCCACCTTCTCCCGGCCTGCCCCTCCCCCTCAGCGTCGTGCTGCTGCTGTCACCGTCGCCGCCGTGCTCTGGATCTACAAGAGCAGACGCTCGTGCCGCCGCCGCCGGTCGGGTCCGGCTTGGACGCCGCCACGGGCGTTGACTCTAGGGACGTCAACCTAGGCAGCGACTCCTGCTGCGTATGCCTCTACCTGGCCCCACAGGCGCAGTCCGCGGCCGCGGCCGCCGACGGCGAGACGAAGAAGTTGCCCGGGCGCACTACGGCAGCGGTTTCGAAGACTCGAGCCTGTCCGGCTCCAACCAAAATCCCGACGACCGCGCTCCCGACCCACCCCGCCGCTGCGGCCCTCCTCCCCGGAGCACAAGTCGATGACGGAGGCACAACCGCACAATCCTCTGGCAATGTTGGGGAGCACGGTGTCGCAAAGGAAGGCCTCGACGCGGAGCTCCAGGTTCTTATCGGAGACGACGACGTCGAGGCCGGCACCGCAGCCCCCCAGCCGATCATGAACGCTAGCCTTGCCCCCCAGCCGATCGTGGACGCTGGCCTTGCCCCCCAGCCGATCGTGGATTGAGACCCGTTGATTGCTGAATTCACGGTGATCTCCAGCTGCAGGTCTTCTGTCGTCGAAGCAAACTCTCTTAGATGAGCTGCTGTTGTTGAAGCCCCATTGCATTCTGGCCAAGTCTCTGCTGTTGGTAGCTTGATCCCTTCTTCCCAGCAATACTTGAAGAACGGACATCTCCAATGTCCTTCGTTGCGCCGTGCCCACTCTTCTCTTCTTTTTGCTTTCTCCTGCCGATGCCGGAATTTGTTGATCAGCATTTGGGACGTGACAGGTCGGCGTGGCTTCAAGTCTCCTTCTTCAAGTAGCAACCCTTCTCCTTTGACATCGGCAGCGGTTGCTTGTACCTTGGGATCGACAGCTCCATTATTTTGAGCCGAATCAGACGTCAGCAGCTTAACACGTGATGTGTCTTTGCTAGACACTTCAACTGTGTTAGTTGGGACGGGATGCTGATCAATCTTCATCGGCTTTTCAGCTTTGGTAGGGGTTTCAAACTTAAGCCTCCCTTGTTCAATAGCTGATTGGATCTGTTGTCTGAAGATCTTGCAATCATTGGTGTCATGCGATGTTGCATTGTGCCATTTGCAATACTTCATCCTCTTCAGCTCCTCTGCAGATGGTATGGTATGGAACTGGGAGAGTTTAATCTGCCCTTGCTGAAGCAACAAATCAAATATCTTATCGGCCTTAGTGATATCAAAGCCGAATTTTTCTGGTTCTTTCTTGCCAAAGGGACAGGACACTGTTTTCTTGCCTTTGACCCACTCTGCAAGTCCTATCATATTGTCTTCATCTTCTGAGTCAGAATAATCCACATAAGACACCTTCTTCTGAAAGTTTCTTCTAGACTCATAGGACTTTGCAGTTTCCTGACTCATCTGACTGACCAGCTGACCGAGACTCTCGAAGTCATGTGATGCATATTTCTCCCTCAAAGTTGGCAAGAGACCTTGGAATGCCAACTCAGCCAATTACTTATCTCCCAGGTTCAGACTATAACATTTGTTTCTGACCTCTCTGAACCTCTGAATGAATCCAGCAACTGTTTCCTCATTCTTTTGCTTGAGTCTGGTCAGATCAGTGATCTTCATCTCATGGATGCCAGAGAAGAAATAATTGTGGAACTGTTGCTCTAGATCAGACCACTTGATGATGGAATTAGCTGGTAATGAAGTAAACCATGAGAATGCTGGTCCTGATAGAGATGAAGAGAATAACTGTATCCTTAGCGCGTTGACGTTCCCTGCTTCTCCACATTGTATGATGAATCGAGTGATATGCTCCATTGTGGATGTATCATCTTACCCAGAGAATTTGGTGAAGTCTGGCACCTTGAATCTCGGAGGGAACGGTATCTGATCGTAACCAGATGGATACGGTGTCCTGTACATGCAAGATAGCTGCTTAGGTTTCATCCCATATTGCTTCTGCAGCATCTCTGAGAAGTGATCCATCAACTCTTGCTTCACATGAGACTTCAATTCAGCAGACACTTGTTCAATTGCTTGCATCTCAGCTGATGGAGTCTCTGGAGACTGTTCTTCTGAGGTTCTTGGCTGTGGATTTGGTGCCATTGATGTTCCTGCTCCAGAAGAACCTTGCGCATTTGGATGACTTGTAACAGGTGGAGTTTGTCCGATCGGCTGACTAGCCGATGGGGCTGGTTGATGCAAGTTCAACTGGCTTGAGATAGCCAATTGATTTAGAAGCGTTTGTAGCACTTGTGCAGGATCCACCTGTGGAATTACTAGCTATCCTGTCACCCCTTGGTTGATCGGCTGCTGAGGCGATGATCTTGTATGAGCCACCGTATTAGCCGGGGTTAAGACAGGCTGCATTGGCGATGACTGTTGTAGTGGGGCAGTCTGCACGGGCATCCCTAGCGTCGGCTGCTGAGCCGATTTCTGAGGTTGAACAGGAGCTTTTCTTTCGGTCGGTATGACCATATGAGCATGAGCTGGACTGATCTTGACTCTTTCAAAAGCCTTGCTCCCGTAATTGAAGTAGACAAATTCTACTCCCTCCTTGTTCATATGCACAGTCCCTGGAGTACCCCCAAACATGGCTTGATAAGACTGTGGGTACTTCACCTCTGGAACTTCCTCAGGCTGGGGTTCGAAGAAATTTGAGATGTTAGTCTCAAAATGATCACGAGGCAAATCCCATCCTGGTTTCTCATGGTAGGATACTTTTGATTCTGCGCTGAGAATGTCTGATCTTGGGTGTTGGACTGTACTGAATGTGTTTGGATCACAGGCATTGTAACAGCAGGATCTTTGGCCTTATCTCCAATACTTTGATTCTGAATCGGCTGGGAATCCGATGAAGAACCAGGAGCAACCTGTGGAGACAGTGAAATCCCTACTGTCGGGTCATCAATCGGCGGGAAAGCCGATTGGTTATGTTGGAACACTGGAGGAGTTCGATTTGGTTGAAAATATGCCGGTCCCAGGTATCCTCCTTCTGCTCCTTTCTTGAGTGCTTCAATCAGACTATTCTGAACGGTATTGGCGAAAACCTTAGCTTGATCAATCATCGTTTGATGCATTGCCTTAGTCATCATGTCTTGAAGCGCTTCAGGATCGGCTGAAAAGGTGACTTGCTTAGGTGTTGGCAAAGGATTCTTCTTGAAAACCCCACCTTTAGACTGACCATATGATGCCAGGCAAAGCTCTTCATAATGCTTCATGTGAGCTTCGAACTCAGCTTTGTCTGTATCTTTCAGCTGATCCCTAGTGACTGCTTGGACGTTGTCCGGATCAATTTCAGAAGTACCACTCTTCGTGTTCTTCGTCATTGTTGACTTTTTCGGGTCCCACCAGGCGTGTCAAAAGTGTGTTGACGCGAAAATAGGACGTCACCTCCGCGCGCGACACACGTGACTCCCCGGTTTGTAGCGAGGCGTGCCAGCCAATCTGACCTGTTGATTGACAATGGAAAATATTAGGGATCGGCTAGAGAACCGATGGCCTTTTAGCGACGTGTGTACCAGCCAATCAGCCGATACGAGTAAAGTGGGATCGGCCGACTCGAAAGCGACCAAAACGCAGGTGAGTGAATAGATAGATCGGCTGGAATCGGCCGATCGTGACGTCAGCACTCGAACAGGTCGGAATCAGCTGTAATGTTAGAAGCCGATAGGATCTAGATCGAGTAGGGTAATTGGTGATAATAGCTAAAAACCACAAGAATTGGTACGAAAACTTGCAGATCTAGCTAATATCAGTAAGGGGTGAATAAAGAACTAGATGAAACCTCAGCGATGCGTCCGGAGGTTAAAGCTTAGGGTTATTCGGTAAAACGGTACTTACAAGCTTGCCGGAGATCAGTTGATGCAGCCCGACGAGCTTGAAGAACGGTGTTGTAGAAAAGAGGAAAAACGCGATGGCGAAGTTGCCGAAAAGTAGATGCTGTAAAAGTAGATGTTGTAAAGTAAATGCTGTAAAGTAAAGGGTTTGCCCGGAGGCGGTTTGTTTGATATTGGTGTGTACACTCTTTTCACCACGCAGGGTAACTATTTATGTCCTGAGGACAACCCGACTCCTAGCCGATCACGGCACTATTTACTTGCATTTAAAGAAAGACAAAACTACTAAAAATAGAAAAGGACTCTCGCAGGAGTCAAAAACCTTCTAAAAACTGACTCTTGACCCTCTGCCAATCGTGGATTGACCCGCCTCCGCCGTACTTTCCTTTTGGCGTATCCTCTCGATTGCCGCCTTCTTCTCCATCGGCCGACCCACTGCTTGACCATCGGCCGATCGGTTTGACCCGCTGGCCCGTCGACAGATCTGAGTCCCCTTGACCATTGGCGAGTCCTGTTGACCATCCTTCTCTCTTCTTCAATCGGCCGATTGCACCCTGTTTTTCATCGGCTGCTTCTCCTTATCCCTTTTGACCTGTTTTTCCAAAAAACGGTGTCAACAGGCTCTCCATCCTCGTCTGTGTCCAGCGCTGTAGTCGTACTCATCGGTGTCGACAGGGGCTTCGAGTCGTCCATCTTGAACTTCTTGAGGATGTCCTTCGTGTACTTGACTTGATGCACAAAGGTTTCTTCCTTCGCCTGCTTGATCTGAAGCCCGAGAAAGAACTACAATTCTCCCATCATGGACATCTCGAATTCTTTGCTCATGTCCTCTACAAACCTCGCAACCAAAGAGTGAGACGAGCCACCAAAGACAATATCATCCACGTACACCTAAACAATTAGGATATCATCGCCCTGCCTGAGGAGAAAAAGAGTCTTATCAACCTTGCCCATCTCAAACCCCTTGCTGAACAAGAACCCCCTCAAACGGCCATACCAAGCACGGGGAGCTTGTTTCAGCCCATACAACGCTTCCTCAGCCTATACACCCTATGGGGAAATTCAGCACTCTCAAAGCCCGGTGGTTGCTTCACATAGACTTTCTCCTCCAAAAACCCATTTAAGAAGGCACTCTTCACATCCATTTGGTACAATTTGAACCCTTTAGCCACAGAAAAGGCTAGAAGGATCCCAATCGCCTCCTAACAGGCTACAGGAGCAAATGTCTCCTCATAGTCTATCCCCTCCTTCTGACTATAGCCCTGAGCAACCAACCTCGATTTGTTTCTCACCACCTCACCATTCTCACCCTCTTTGTTCTTCCACACCCATTTTGTCCCGATAGGTTTGCAATGTGGAGGTGGCTCTACCAACTCCCAAACTTAGTTTCTCTTAAAGTTCTCTAACTCCTCATGCATTGCGTTCACCCAATTAGGATCAGAAAGGGCGTGTCTAATGTCTTTCGGCTCAAAGGTAGCAACAAAAGCCGAATGAGCAAAGTGAGAAACATTCCTGGACCTTGACCGTGTCGTACGTTCATTGATGTCGCTGATGATTCTTGAGGGAGGATGATCAACTTGAACGCGCCTCGGTGCCTCTCGCCTGGAGACAACCTCCCCCTCAGCTGCAGCTTCCACTTGATCTTGCTAGATCGTAGTCGGTGTAGAGGCTGGGCCATCCTGCACCGTAGTCGTCGTAGTGGAAGTAGAGGGTACATGCGCCTCTGGAGCTTCTCCATCATCACCATCATCCTCTCCAGCCTCACCCTCCTCGTCCTCAAAGATCTTCTTCCCAACTTCGTCGTCACCTGCTCACTCAAAGATAGACGAACTGCATGGATGTGTCTCATCGAAGGTAACCTCGCAAGTTTCCATGACTAGGTTAGTATCAAGGTTGAGCACACGGAATGCTCGAGAATGACTAGCATAACCCAAGAAAATCCCATCGGAGGACCTCGACTCAAACTTATCAAGCCTACCCTTCTTGAGAATAAAGCACTGACAACCAAAAGCCTTGAAATGGCTCACTCTAGGTGCTCGCCCGTGCATGAGCTCATAGCACGTCTTGTTCAAGAAGGCCCGAAGAAAAATCCGGTTCCCAACATGGCACGTGGTATTCACCGCCTCAGCCCAATATCTCCTCGGAGTCCTATGCTCGTCGAGCATCGTCCGAGCCATCTCACAAAGGGACCGATTTTTCCTCTCAACTACACCATTCTGACAAGCCACATAGGGAGAAGAGAATTGATGTTCGAGACCCAAATCACGACAAAAGGTTTCGAAACGAGAGTTTTTAAATTCAGAGCCATTGTCGCTACGGATAGCTCGAATAGCATCTCCATTCCTCTCATTCTTCAACCTCAAGATTAGATCCCGCACAAAACCAAACGTCTCCCCCTTATCAGCCAAAAAGAAGACCCAAGCATAGCGAGAATAGTCATCCACTACCACCAGGACATACCATTTCCCACCCGCCGAGCACACACAAGCTGGACCAACCAAGTCCATATGGAACAGCTCGCATGGCCTCTCTGTCATAACGGATGTCAGAGGCGGGTGAGAGGCGGCGACCATCTTACCATGCCTACATGGAGCACATACCAAGTCCTTTTGGTATTTCAACTTAGGCAATCCTCGGACCAAACCTAGCCCACTCAAGCATGACAACAAGTCAAAACTCAAGTGGCCTAGTCTCCTATGCCATTTTCAAAGCTCCGCTGAAACACCAGCAATCAAACAACGAGAAGAGCCGACACACTGAGAAAAATCAGCTCTGAAAATCTGACCCTCGGGGATGATCGTGCACACAAGATCACCTCGAGAATCCAAAACACGCGAAGCGCCCGTTTTGAAATGGACCTCAAAACCCTCATCAAGAAGCTGGGAAACCGAAAGAAGATTGTATCCCAAAGACTTGACAAGAGCAACACGTCGAAGAGTCACAGACTCACTCACCTTCACAGTGCCCACTGAAAGCACTCTACCTTTCCCATTGTCCCCAAAAGTGATGTACTCTTTGGTCATCACCGGGGTGAGGCTGGAGAACCACCATCGATCTCCGGTCATGTGTCGAGAGCAACCGGAGTCGATCAACCAAAAGCCCTCCAAGCCTCCCACCTGCAAATCAAAAACGAGAGCGAGAGTGAGCAAACGACTCAGCACTAGGGTTAGTACAAAATGAATCAAACCAGTGCCGTGCCATTTTTTCAAAAGTGGGGTTAGCAAAGTCCATCCTATCTCTCCTAGGTGGAACACCCACACGTCCCCTTGGAGGACTACGCATACCACGAGGTGGAGACCGTGGCCCGTAGCTCCTCTGGGACCTAAAACTGTGATCGTTCTCCCCATACTCGTATTGGCCACGAGCGAAGGAACGTCCAGCAAACTCACCACGCCCAAACCCAACACGCCTACCACCTTCTCTATGTGGTGGCTCATCTCGAGACACAAACTCACGCCTCTCCCGAGGGTAAATGGTACGCACCATACCTTCACCCCTCGGCACCAACCTAGGCTCAGGCACACCACGAGAAGGGCGGTACCTGTCCTTGTTGGCCATCTCCCTAGCCAACATCTCCTCACGCTTCCGCCGGAAGCAAAACTCAGCAAGATGCCCATCCCTCCCACAATGCTCACAATGGAAGGGTTTTGGCTTTGGCTTTGGTTTTGGACTCTCTTTGGGCTGTGGTTTCTCCTCCCTCGGTTTCTCTCCCTTCTTCCCAAAGAACTCATTCCCCAAGTCACTCTTGAACTTGATGGGTTTCTGGAAGTTGTTGGTTTGTGGAGGAAACACGGGTGGAGCTGGGGTTGTGTCTAGTCAGTTCCTAAGTGGGTTTGGCTTAGGAGCATAGGCATTTTTGTGGTAGGTTTTTGGTGGTTCTGGGATATCTCCGATCTTTCCCTCATTCTCACCACTTCCCTCACCAACCTTGTCCGACCCAAGCCCTTGCCCATCATAGCGCTTGTATGCCTCAATCATCATCTTGAGCTGAGGCTCATGACCAGACAACCAACCCATCATTTTTCTCAACTCATCGTTCTCATCCTGCAAGCGATCAACATAGTGTGCAAGCTCCATATTCTTCACAGCATGTAATTCACAAGTAGAGCATGACGTAGGAATAGGAGCTTTCAAAGCAGCTTCTAGAGATCTAGCATAAGCAACAGACTCATCTAGTTTCTCATGCAGAACAGGACAAGAAGTGCAAGCACCAAGCAAGGAGGGCCTAGATTTCATCTCATCTAGCTCAACCCTAAGCACGTCTAGTTCCTCAACCTTGGAGGCATACTTTTCCTTAAGCACAGTCAAATCACCAAGAAAAGTGGAACAATCAGTGCATTCAGGTTCATCGGTCACAATAGGAGCAGACTTAAGATAATCTATTTGAGCCCTAGCATCAACAAGCAAAGATTCTAGCTCAACCACCTTCTCCTTAGCCTCTCCAAGCAAAGACCTATACTCCCTCTTCTCCTTGTTGGTCTTTCTAAGCACATCATCACGGTTGTCAAGCAAGTCATTCAACCTAGCATTCTCCGCTACCAAGAAGGCAGGATCATTATTTACCTCATCCTCGAAGTCGGAGTCCGAGTCATCCTTGTTGCTCTTCTTGCTCGCGGAGCTGTGTGCCATGCCGCAAAAGCCTTGGGCGGCAAAGCACAGGCCGTTGATGTTCTTGCTCGACCGCTTGCCCTTGTTCCGGTTCTCTTCTCCATCACTTGCGCTCCATGAAGAGTAGCAGAAGCTCGAGTCGATGTCGCTCGCTTCGACAACCATCACCCGCTCCTTCTTCTTGTGACCACCACTCCTCCTCGGCCTCCGCTCGGACTTGTTCTTGCCCTTGTGGTCGTCCCTCGAGCGGTGCTTGTGGTCGGTCCTCGGACGGTGCTTGTGCTCGGGCTTGACTTCCATGGCCTCCGGGCACTCAGCGATAAAGTGCCTGTGATTGCCGCACCGGTAGCACATGCCCGAGCTCCTCCGAGCATTCTTCCGGTTTGTGTACATGCGCTCGAACCGCCTGCTCAGCAACGCGAGATCCTCCTCGCTCAGCACCTCAAACTCCTCATCTGGCATGGACACAAGACAAGACAAAGAGAGTTGTCTCGAAGACATGTTAGCATTAGCCCTTGGTCCAGAAACGAGAGCCAGACTATGAGGGTCAGTCGGGTTCTCGATCTTAGCTCGCACCCCACGGTCCACCTCGGACGACTTGAGCTTGGAGAACAGCTCGTCCACCGTGAGGGTCTCATACTTCTCTGACTCAAGAATGGCTTCGACCTTCTCACTCCACACGGTACGATCCAGAGAGTGCAGGAGCTTGATAGCCCTGTCATGATCATCGTACGGGAGCACGACCACATTAGCCCTCATGTTGTTCACAATCACAGTGAACCGCTGAAACATGGCATCTATGGACTAACCGGGGAGATGAGTGAAATTCTCATACTCTCTCCGGTAGGTCGCAAATAGCCGAGCCTGAACCTGAGCGTTCCCAGCATGAGCATTCTTCAGCTGCTCCCAAATCCTGCACGCCAAGTCCTCTGTCTGAACCCGATCGAATTCGGATTGACACAGAGCACGGTACAGGTAGTCGACCGCCTTGTTGTTGGCGTCGAACATGTCCCTTGATCCTGGAGCAAGGAAATTCACAGGATGAACATAAGCTGTGTTCACCGTGACATCCCAAAGGATCTGACCCTTGCCGCGGAGGAAAGCAGCCATTCGCTTCTGCCACATCTGGTAGTTCTTACCATCAAAGTGTGGAGGACCCGAACCCCATTCCTGGTACGCCATCTTTGGATCTTAGACTGGTTAGAATCACGAAGATCCGTAACCGGCTCTGATACCAATTGAAGGACCGATTAGGCGACCAGAGAGGGGGGAGTGAATGGGAGCCGATAAAAATTCTTCCCGAAGGATGAACTCAGCCTATGCCCCAAATTCACAACCGAGGATTCCCACACGAGTTTGCCAAGGTCGCGTAGTCACAACAGACCTACCAACTCTAGGAACAAACTCCAACCCAAAGCAACACGGAAGCGCAACTCAAGAAGCAAAGGACTTAGGCAATCTGCAGTGCCTGGGGCGGACGGTCCGCGGTGGCCGGGCGAACGGTCCGCGAGGACTAGGCGGACGGTCCGCGGGACCACGGCGGACGGTCCGCAAAAACTGCCCGAGCAACTAGTACTGCACCTTGAAATACGGACGGTCCGTACCCTACCCTCGGACGGTCCGTGGGTAACTCGTACCTCGCGGACAGTCCGGGACACCCGGGCGGACGATCCGCAAACCTCTCCCAACCAAAAGCACTTGTCTCAACGGATCGAACCACGAACGCACACGAACAAGTGACGAACTGGACGAACTCTGGTCCACACGGACTGTCCGCGCCTACCAGGCGGACTGTCCGCTAGGTGCGAACAGATCGCTAGGTGCGAACAGATGCGGGAGCAGCAGGCCGAGAGCAAGAACGCGAACGCACTTCCACCTATCCGTCCATGGATCTCCCAAACGGCTTAAGCTCTTGAGACAAGATTTTGGGGGAGATGTAAAGCGTCCCTAGGGGATGCTATACCCCAAAACTTGAGACCTCAAAAGAACTAAATCGCCGGGAATCGAATCGCAACCGAGCTCTACCAAAAAGCTAGGGTTCCAACCGAAATCCTTCAATCGGAGGCCAAATCCGGAGATTGGGGGGTCAAGATCAAGCACAAAAATGCACAAGACATCTATCCATAATCCCCATAAACAAATCCGAACCCAAACACCTCAGAATCGAAGAAACAAGGCGCGCACAAAAATCCAACGAAAATAGCTCGAAAAAGACACGAAAATCACACGAGCTACAAGAAGGAAATCAATGCAACCATGAATGCTTCCATACACTCGGAGGACAGATTCTCTACAAAACGGTGAAGAAAATCTACGCCTATGGAACAAGGAAATGAGAAGCAGTCCGGATTGATAGTTTGCCCAGAAACCCTAGAGCTAATATATATGAGTTCCTCTGGGTTGGGCGAATGACCAAGCTACCCCTAGCACTTAAGTTGAGATACAAACCCCTCAGGGGCAAATAGGTCAAGTAGCACTCCTCTTCATCGCACGGCCACGCTGTTGCCGCAGTCCGCGTCCTCCCGACGCAAGCCCCGCGATCCCGCCACGTGTCCGCCGGCATCGAAGCTTCTCGGCGCGCCCGGATCCCGTCTCCGCCTGCCGAGCCTCCGGTCTTGGTTTTGTGGCTCAACCAAGTAACCCGACGGTTTTGTGGTGAACCGCTGCAAACCCCGCGTGCAGACTTCGGTTGTGAGGCGCTACCCTGCACCGGCTCAAATCGACGACTTCGTCTTGCTTTTCTTGCCACCATGCGGCCCGCACTTGACCCCGCTGGCCACCGGGTCCCTCGAGCCGAGCCTACTTGTCTCTCCACTCCTCGGAGGCCCCGCAAGGCATAGACCTTTCGCGCCCACTCTTCACCTGCACCAACGCAAATCAAGCCGCAACCTGCACCTGCAATACTCGGCTAAGAGTCAGTCCACACCACATTGTCAATCACTCATCACACTGAGGAGCGACCATCCACCGGTCCTCGGACGCTCCGGTCCTCAGCCGTAGAGGAAACGTCCATGCAAAGTGAGAACAATCATCAAGTATAACAAGATAAAACTGAAATCCAGAGTTGCTTGGTATAGGTGAGGTCCACACATCACAATGTAACAATTGGAAGGGAAAAGAACTAACATTCATGGATTCAGAGAAAGGCAAACGCACGTGCTTGCCTAGGCGACAGGCATGGCAAGAGTGCTTGTCGGATTTGCTACAGGAATAACCAAAGGAATGTAAAATTTGCCGAAGAGATGCATCGCCAGGATGACCAAGCCGCGAATGCCAGAGCTCGATGTCATGGGAGGCATGGAGATTATTGTGGAGCTTCTAATGCCGAGGAGCCGGTGGATGAAGTGGGTAGAGGTTGTCGGACGAATCACAGCGGAGCAGAACCGTTTTCGTTCGAAGATCCTTTATAGAAAATCAAAAAGGGTCAAATTCGACGGAAACAGAATTGTCCCGAGTGAGGGCTCGAACAGAAATCAAATTCTTGATTAAATCAGGAGAAATAAGCACATTGTTCAATTGAAGTTGTGAAGAAGAAGTAGGGAGTGAGACGTGACCTGTGTGGCGAACTGGGAGCGGCGCCCCATTGCCAACGATGATGTGTGAGAGAGAGGAGGGGGAGGAATGTGTGGAGAGTATACCGGGATTGGCGGCCATATGGGAGGTCGCGCCGGTGTCCAAGAACTAGTCGCCGCCGCCGTACTGAGCTGGGGCCGGTGCACCCTGGAGAGCGTGAAGGAGGGCGACCAGCGGCTGAGGTGAAGAGGTGAGGAAGGGGTTGGTGTTGTGGGCGCCGGCGCTCGGCGCAGAGTACGCCGTCATGGCTTGAACAACACCCATCCAGGGATTGTAGGACTAGGCCCACTGAGGCGCGGCGGCGGGCGGCTGGCAGGGAGCGTCGTTGGCGCCGGAACGCCCGCGGCCGTCATTCTTCTTGTCTTTCTCCTTTTTGCGGCGGTCGCCACCACCGGTGCCGGTGGAGGGAGGGTTGGCGGTGTTGACGGGCTTAGAAGAGGTGGATCCGGCAGCGAGGAGGGCTGTCGCAGCCTCTCTTGCGTGTGTGGCGCTTGCGGCTCTCCTCCTGGATCAGGTAGGAGCACGTGTAGAGGAACGACGGGGTGGGAGTAATGAGGTAGGTGTAGGGATGGATTCGGATGTCTGGAAATCCGAATTATCCGTATTCGTATCCGCTAAAAACGCTAATATGGATATCCGTATTCATATTCATTTTTAATATGGATGTCACATGGATGTATTCGAATCCGATTTTCATTATTATCCGTATTCGACATTATCCGAATTATCCGACAAAAATCCGACATATCCGACATTATTCGTCTCCGAAAAAAATAAATAAAGTACCCATAGAAACCATCTAAAATTTATTTATATTACTAAATACTAATTACAAATGATGTTAATTTTAATATTGCTAGTAAAATAATTATTTACACTATTTTAACTATTAAAAATTATATATATATGACAACTAACTAATTATGCTAACCTAATATTACTAAATTATATAATGATATTTTTTAATTAATTTTGATGTGTCTAATCATAGTAATTTTAAATACATTATATTATTTGGTAAATAAATAAATTATATTTAAATGTATTTATGTACTTATTTTTACTAATAAAAGATGTTTATATATTTACAAAAATACTTATTTTATATTTACTGTGATATATTAATTAATTAGTTAATTATTTAATATGTTATTTGCAATAAGATATCTATTATGTATAAATATCATAATTTACTTTCTACTTGTAACATGATTTGATCAATTATGAAACCATCGACAAATGAAATTGATACTCATTATGACTCTATGTTGTAAATCGAGTAAGTATTTGAATGCGAATCCAAATTCGAAATATCCGTTTTGTATTCGTATTCGTATCCGAATTCGAAATAAAATGTGGTAATTAGTGACATCCGAATTCGTATCTGTGCGTATTCGATCCGAATCCATCCCTAGGTAGGTGATGGCCGAACTGAAATCGGAGTTGAGACCGCGAAGAACGTGTGCTAACTGAGATCCTAAACTCTAGGAGAGCATCACCGTGTGCCGTTCGTGAGCTGTGAGCACCAAGTCCTGGATTTCTACAGTCCTGTTGGTCAACGCCGCTGCCCTCCCCAGGCTGGATCCGGAAGCTATAAAAAAGGGACCGGCCCCCAGGTAGGGATGGCAACAGGGACCTCATCCCCGATTCCTCGCGGGGAATTCATCCATTAGGGGACGGGGATGGTAAGAATTTAGTCCCCGTGAGGAATTAAATGGGAGAAATCTCATCCCCGTCGGAGATGGCGGGGGCGGGGATGGTTAGTTGTTCCCCGTCCCCGTTCCCCGCAGCCCCGCCGAGTGTGTGCTGCATGGAGTGTCTCCGGCCCATGTAAAGGCCCAATATCAATCGCTGGAGTATATAAGCATCAGAAACCCTAGCACTTGTCTGGTATCTCCCTCTCCTGACTCCTCACTTCTCCCAAACCGCGCCGCCACTTGCGAGGTCGCGAGCCAGCTCGCTACTCGTTCAGTCTCCCACCGTCGCCGCTCGTCTGCTGCAATCGTTGCCGCTGCCGCTCATCTGCTGCCCGGGAGGTCGCGCAGCAGGAGCTCAGGAGCCCGCCGACCTCGTCTTGCACAGCCGCGCAGGAAGGCTAGAAATTTCCAATCGAGATTCGGGAACAAGTACCACCTCCAGGCTTGCAACATCACGTGGTTCTGAGTCAGAATGAGACCAATCAAGATTCACTTCCCAATGTCAGCTGTACGCAAGATCTGTGTACCGTATTCTTTCTTTTCTGGCTGTATGCAAGCTGTGTTCAACACCTTGCTGCTCCCTTTTTCCATGTCGATTTGATGATCTTGTATTCTATGGTGATGATTTGTGGATGGTGACTAATCGGGGATAAGACCCCCCGACGGGGATTATTCCCCGCGCGGGGACGAAGACGGGAAAAAATAGTCCCCGCGAGGAATGACGGGGACGGGGACGGGGACGGGGACGGGGAATTTTCCTCCCCGCGGCGACGGGGATGGAAAGGCGTTCCCCGACGGGGAATTCCCCGTTGTCATCCCTACCCCCAGGCCCCAAGTAGACCTGATCATTTCACGGGCCGGGCCGGGTCGAAAAAAAATCCGGGTTTTTCGGGCTGAGAAAATCCTGCCCATGACCGTCCCATGGGACTTGTCGGGCCTCAGTTTTCGGGCTGGGCTCGGGCCGGGCTCGGGCTTGGGCGGGCTGCCCGCGCTTTTTATAGTATAAAACAGCTAAAAACAGTATTTCGGGCCGGGTTCGGGTCTAGATTTTTTTTCGCGGGCTTCAAAATCTCTGCCCACGCCCGTCCAGTAAGGTCTGTGGGCGGGCCTGGCGCGGGCCGGGTCGGGCCGGGCTCAAAATGCTCAGGTCTAACCCCAAGCCCCAACCCGAACTCGCACCCAATCCAGATTCCAGAGGGGCCATAGCCACCATCCTCCCTTTCCGGCCGGCCGGCGGGCGACCACGGCCTTCCGAAATCGATGGCTTCCGGGAGGCCTCCTGGCCGCTATCGCCGGCTTCGGAAGGCTTTCGATCTTCCTATCATCAGCGCCGCCTTCCCACTCTCCAAACGGGTGCACCTCCGTCACTCTCCAGTTCTTCGAATTATAGATCTTTTTCGCGATGTATTCGAAGAATTTTTCAAGATTTATCAGATCATACATCCATTTAAGTATTTTTTTTTGCAAGCAATTATCCACAATCTGTTAATTTCCGTGTTTTCCCCTTTTTATTTCTGGATTTCCTGTCCCAACAAACTGTGATTTAGCTAAGCTTACAATAATGTAAAGTGGCTCGTTAGCTGTTCAATGCTTATGTGTTTTATTTTACATTCGCTGACTGCAATTCCATGTTTGTTATCAAAACAAATCTAGATGCGTACGGGCAAGGAATTAGCCAGTTATGAGGACAGGATCAGCACCTTACCAGAGGAGATACTACTCACCATCCTTAGCAAGCTAGACACGCGTACAACAATAACAACCATCATCCTGTCGAAGCGATGGCGTGATCTTCCTCGACGTCTGCCTACATCGTACGACCTTGCTGTTGATGACCTCCTCCCACCACGCTACCACCGCCTAAAGCACCTTAACAAGGAGGCAAAGGCGGCGTATGAGGCAGAGAAGAATTTGCACAAGCTTAACGACATATATGCCATCAAGGCTCGGCATGAGCGTTGGATGGCCAAGATCGGGCCGCTCACGGCCATCCTGGAACGCTACGAGCGCTGGGCCATGCGGCGCTATGTCAGGCAGGTGAATTCATTTCTTCTGGCTCCAAAGGATGTGCGCCAACGCCGGCCTGTCCAGAAGCTGAGGCTCCAAATGCTGGGCCAGTGGCATCAAGACATTGATGGATGGGTCACTGCAGCCATTGGCAAGTGGGGTGTTGAGGATTTTGAGCTTGTTGTTGATGGACGTTGCCTGAGCTATAACCTCAAGCAGCTGGATGGATACCGCAACTTGCCGCTGAAGCAGCTTGCACTATCCAACTGCCAACCTGTTTGTTCATGGAACTGCCTGACAGTACAGAGGCTCACCAAACTCTCATTGACTGAAGGTTCATATATGGGAATGCTCAGTATTATTCTTTTAAACTGCGTACAGCTACGGGATTTCAAGATCACATCCTGTAGCTATTTCCAAAATCCTCTTCGTTTCAATGTGCCAACCTCAAAGATAAGTAGTCTGCAAGTGGATAGGTGCAGTTTTGTGAAAATCTATCTGGTGTCTCTGCCTTGTCTTGAAACATTTGTTTGCCGTGGTCGCCCAACCAAGTTATCGTATGGTGAGGTGCCTCAGCTCAAGCATGTGAGCTTGGACTACTTACAAACTGAGGATAACGACATAGATGATGAATCTGGTACCAAGAGGACATATCCACCGAGCAAATTTTTCAAAAGGATCCCACAACTAGATCACCTTGTTCTGCAGTTCAAAGGGACCCAGGTGAGTAATCATCTCTTATACAGTACAAAATCGTGTATCAACATTGCATTGCCATGTAAAAAAACCTTTATATATTTGTGTATGCAGATGTGGATTGAACCATTTGTTGTTCTTAGCGAGTTCAGTCAGCTCAAGAAGCTGTTCATCGCAAATGTCCCGGCCAATTGGGATGTACTATGGATTCTCCTACTGCTCGATGCAACACCAGCCTTGGAGTCATTACATGTTCATGTATGTTATTTCCTGGCCACTTAACTTACTGATGAAAACACATGTGCGCTTAAGTGTTGTGAAATAATTGCAAAACCAACTGTTCTGAATCTGAATGCAGATTGACAACAGCTCAGAAGAGAGAAGTGCAGGTGATCTCTGTGCCAGTATGGACGCTGGTGCGCGGCAGGATCGGTACCGTCGCCTGAAGGAGCTTGTCGTGGCCGGCTACGAAGGACTCGGATGGCAAACTGGCTTTGTCAGGCTGATCATGAAGAGATCACCACTGCTGAGGTGTGTTCACTTGCTCGACGGGCATGTCAGGGACGACGAGCGGGAGCTTGGGGCGCTGCAGATCGTCTCACACCGCCGGGAGTGGCACGAGTGCGAGCGGGCTGATGTGCTCGATGACCTCAGGGCTGGGTTTCGCTGGCCGCCTCAAATAATTCTGGAATGAGTTGTAGATTTCTTTTTTGTTCCAAAAAAATCACACGAAACATTGTTAAATTGATTTAAATTAAGTAGAACATATAATGTATGTGTGCCTTGTGACTTTGCTTGACTATGCAACTAAATGGCTAAGCAAGGCAAAAGCACATTTCACAAATTTTTTTTTGGTATAAAACTTGAATCCATGTGTTCGGTCTTCATTACAGAAAGTTAGAAACTACAACTACATGCATTTGACAGGAAAAGATAAACTGAAGATGGACTACGGCAGCTCCACCATCGTAGAAACAACTCAGTACTATCACAAGAAGGAAAGCTTTCAGTCCCTGACTCCAGCTGCTCTCTGTTTCCCTCTTTCTGCAGAACAGACCATTATTGGTCTAGCCATACCCAAGCTGAAATATAAGAGCAATATGATCATCAGACAACTGATGCTGAACACAAGCATGATTATATATGTGCCTTCCCCTGCGTGATAGAACCATCAAGAATGATTGCAGATGGATGGGATGTGCTGGCAGTGATAACTCTTTTCTGTACAAGTGTTTCCAACTTATGCTAGTGGAGAAACTTGTCGAAAATTTCTGTGCGGTAGGGTAGTCGGTAGATAGGAACTTTTAAATACATGGACACGTGTTTTCTATTTCCCCATGGGGATGTGTACTGCATCTTAGGTCTCTACTCGAAGGACAAATGATACATGATTGAAATTAGTAGAAAGCAAGCATCCAGAACGTAAATTAAGTGGTCAGATTTTTTTAGCAAAGCCAAATTCATATCTCCATGTTTATTTTTGTAAGTGGAGTGGCCGGCGTTAACCAGTGAGAGGGTTAATAAAAAACCGTATCACTGCACATTAGGTACAGAGGCAAAACATGCCGCAGCTGTCACATTCTTCAGTTATTATATTTTTGTAAACATTTGGTACAATATCACGAGAAGGGGAGAAACATGCAGCAGCTGTCACGTTCGGTGGAGATACTTTTTCCAGTGACGTGATGCACATGATGCCTACAAATGATCCTTATCACGTCAAAGAGACGGTTAACATCCAGTGAAGATATTTCCTATAATAAGTGTTAACCATCAGTGGTCGCTCGTCATGGCTGGGTCTCTGTATATGGAAGTGCTATCATTTTGACCCTAGTTCCGTGCGAGTAGCACGTGGAGGCACTGGAGTACTGAGTCACTCTCGAAACCTTTTTTCTTTATAATAAGGAGGGGACTTGTTTCCATTAAACTGCTAAGCCTATTTACAACTAATACCTCAACATAAAATAAAATTATATTGAAGCATATCACTAAGTTGGTGTACTTCATTTTCCTCCTGTCCGGCGGTGTACACACCAAGCTCTAAGGAAAGACATCAGATATGAACCCAAGAACCTTTCTACCAACAGAAGACTCCACGAACGTTAAGGATCGCAAAAGAGGTGTAGTAAGCTCAACCACTGTGCGGAGGAAAGAGTGCCGAAAGCACATCAGACATATCTTTTCAAAATTGAACCGAACATTAGATCTAAAGCTACTAACATTACCACTAGCGACCACAAGGGCAAATCTAAGGCCGCCAGGGTATCGCCAGCGATCGGAAAGACGATCCTATAGAAGGGGGAGAATAGATCTGTTCTCTCCTTGAGGACTATGCTAACATATGTCGATCTCTTCAAGAAGAGCATGTCATCATCGAAGATAAAGATGCATCCACCAAAGATCTGATATGAACCAGGAAGCTGAATTGAAAATTAAACATCGAAAAGACCAACCATAATCTAACCCAAATTATTATGTTAGAAAAGAAAAATAAAAGAAAAGTCATCTAAAAAATAGTAGATCTGTTAAGAGGATGGACACGGCTCCTCTGCACCGCCACAAACTGAGGCTGGAGGCAAGGGGAATATGAGACCGAAGGCGGTGATGGAGGCAGGGTCGCCCCTGCGGGAGGTTGGTAGACGGGGCGGCCAAAGCGCTACCTTCTTGGTGGCTTTGTGGAACCTGCTGGCTTTGCTTCGAATATGCAAACCTTGGTTCTGCGAAACTATAAAGTTAATTACGTCACGCGCCTCTGTCAGTCGTCTCATCTCTTGATGCAACAGAAGGTTTTTTAAAGACGTGTATAGCACATTTTTCATTAAGAGAAGAGAGTTTTACATGAACCAACTTTAGGAGAACCTCTAAAGTGCAGAGTTATAAGATTGACAACCGGAACAAGAAATAAAGATGATAACAACATAAATAAAGGGAAGATCACCACACCATTGCCACGGTAGAAACAACTGAAAAACGCCTCAAGACAAAACACCATGGATACACGCACATCAACGCAAGTCAAAAACTCCGGAAGTGGCGGAGACAGTGTAGAGGTCCTACAGGACCACACGCTCAAGAAGGAAGCGATAACAACGCCGCCATCGTCCGCCCACCCACGAAGGACCAGGCCAAGTCTTCACTTGGAAAACCAAAGGATTGGGAGGCCGAAAAACACCCCCAGCGGGGTAAGTTACGGAAGATAGCGCAACCATTGTTGCCACTAGTGTGCGCTAGGCAAAGCTTTCGCCAAAGGCCTCCAAAACCCAATCTACATAGCCGACCGCCGCAAGCAAGATGAGAGCCAAAGCGATGGAATTTGTAGCGAGAATCCTTGGTGACAATAATGAAGGACATATGCAGGCACAGTCAAGAAGAGGGAAGAAGGTAGGCCCAATAGTGATGTAGAGACGTCCTATGGGTGATCACGACTACCGGGATCAGATGGAGACCCGTCGAGAGAGGGAGCAAGCCATCAGGCCATGCTTCGGGGGAAGAGGGCCGAGCGAAGCATGCCCACGACTCGTCGGCGAGTCGGAGATACATCGACGACGCCAAGGGCAAGAAGGAGAGGGTCGCCGGTGCCGCACCCCAATGGCGGAGCAGCACCGTTGGTGGTGCAGGAAGAGGGGGAGAGGGTGCTCGCAACTGTTGGCCTCATTGTCGCAGACGAGGACCCCCCTGTCACCGCGTTGAGCCCACCATGGCCCACCAACACGAGCGGGGGGAGGGGTGCTACTGCGGTGGGGCCAGCTTTCGACGCCTGCTGCGTCACGCCTACCGCAGACGAGGCCCGAAGCACTGGTCCCGATGGAGCCGGGCGAATAGGAGGAGGCGGTCGCGTCGGGACCTGCGGTCCCACCCCAGGTGCCATAGGTGGCACCACCAGGGTAGAAAAAGGGAGACGGAGGTAGAAGGAGATGCGGTAATGACAGTGGTGGCCGCAACAGACGACGACGCTGGGCGAGGAGAGGTGGTCGTGCCAAGACCCTCAACCCTGACCCAAGTGTCGGAGTAGGGGTAGAGACAACGCCTCAGGGACCGCGCCCGCGACAGCTGACGACGCGAAGGCGGCGATGAGCATGTGGAGGGGCAGTGCAACCGCCAGGTCGCGGTGGTGGGGTGCATCCGGCGCGGCGCGGCGGTCGAGGCGGTCGGGAGGAGGAGGTCGCGAGCTCGGGAAGCCACCAGCGAGGAGGAGGAGGCCACAAGTTCAGCGTGGAGGAGGGCCGCGGATGCCTCCAAGAGGGGGGAGCCGCGGTCGCCAGCAGGAGGGAGGGTGCCGCGGCTGCCAACAGGAGGGAGGGGGCCTCGGCTGCCGGCGAGCAGCTGCGGCCGCCGCCGGGAGGCAGCCGCGACATCTGGTGCAGAGGGGGCCGAGGTAGAGCCCCTTCCCCGCTGTGACGCCACGTGGAGCACCACGTCGCCAAGAAGACGCGCCCGACCGCTGCCAGTAGGACAACCACGGGGTAGATGGAAGGCCCCCGCACGGGACGGACGCCAACCCGTCGAAGAGGCAGCCAAGATCCGGCAGTCGATGCAGTCGTAATCTAGATGTAGGGTTGAAGAGAGGGGAGGCGAGACGAGGAGAAGGGTGAAGCGTAGGGTGAGGTAGGTCGGGGGAGGACGGCAGCGCCAGGTGTGCGCCGACGCAGGCCGGGGAGGAGGATCGGAAGGGGCAGGCGGCCAAGGTGGCCACTGGCGACCAAGAAGAAAACCTCGTGGTGGCATGGTGAGGGAAGGAGAGGGAGAAGGAGGGGGAGGAGGAGAGTGAGGGAGGGAGGGCGAGCTGGCCGCCGCCGACGAAGGCGGTGGCGGCGACCTCCGGGAGCTGCGGCGGTACGGTCGGGGGCCCTCATGTCACCCCCGGAGGAGAGCGACGCGAGGGTTTTTTTGGGCCCATACAATTCTTGAGATTGCTCCGGGATCAACTGCCTGCTGCCTGCAGCAGAAGGTGGTGACCGACAATGGAATCTGAATTTGAATGAGAGGCCACGTGGAGAAAACTCTTGTTAATACAAATCGAGGAATAGAACAGACACTGCTGTAATTTACAGTTGTTAAGTTTCTTAGCATATCTTTGCCATTGTATATCTTGTACCTTCACTACTTTGTGTGGCAATGTGGCATTGCTGGTGCTGCCATCCGGCCGGTTCCGTCCAGAATAAATGAATGGATTGGTGTGTTTAGTTGGTTGTATCATTCAAGTTATCAGTTAATCCTGCAGTGTCCTGCTAGGAGGTGAAAAACAAACAGCAAAATTAAGAGCAGAATTACACATTCCATTGATCCATGCATACTACCACTGATTAGCCGCCACCTAATGATGCCTACTGATCTACTCTGTCGTGATGGTTTGGTACAGTTGCTCCATGAACCCTCTGAACCGTTTGATGTCTAGGATGACGTGCTGGCCGTTGATGAAGATGTTCCACACCTTGTCAAACCCCTGGCGGTGTACGGAGGCCGGGTCCGTGAACACGGCGTGGTCCCTGGGGAAGGTCTCGTTCAGCGTCGTCTCGTCCGCCGTCACCTCGTACTCGAGGTACCGGAGGCCCATGGGCGCCACCGGGTCGCCGTACGTGTGCCGGCACGGCCATTTGAGCTCGCCCCACGGGATGATCTGCACCACCGTGGCGTTGTCTGGCAGGAACAGCATGTTGGCCAGCCCGGCTCCGTGCACGCCCATGAGCACGTCGCAGGAGTTGGCCAGACCGGAGAACTCCTCCAGGTCGCTGACCTCGTCGGGCCCCGCGGCGACCACCTCGAAGCCCTGCTCGCTCGCGGTGGCAATGGCGTCGGCTTCGTTCTTCAGCTGCCTGGAGCCGCGGCGCAGGATCAGGACGAGCCGGGGCTTCCGTCCGGAGCTCCTGCTCACCGGCGCCACCCGTCGCCGCGGCAGGGAGTAGGCGGATCGGACGAAGTCCCGGAAGGTCGCCATGGTGTAGCCGTTCCGGGAAAGACCGGGGACGATGCCGAGCTCCTTGTTGCTCTCCAGCCCGACACGAGCCGACCGGAAGCACCGCACGGTGTCGTCGGAGTCCATGTCTACGACAGGGTACGCGGATAGCGCGGCGAGGATGGCCTTGTACTTGGCGATCCACTTGGGTTCGTAGTCGGTGGCGAGCAGCTGCACGCGGCCGTCGTACTCACCGGCGGTGAGGTAGAGTGGGATGATCACGTCGGCCATGACATGGAAGAAGTTCCGGTTGTAGCCGCCGGTGGAGAAGACCACCGCGGGCACATCGTGCCGGACCGAGCACTCCGGTTGGAGGACGTCGGCGGCGGCGGCGGCGTCAGGAGGGCTGGAGCGTATGGTGACCTCCCGGACCAGCTGCATGACCTGATCCTCCCACTTTCGGGCGTAAGGCCGGAGCTTGATCGTCGAGTTCTCCGGCCGGTAGGGGGACACCGACACGACGTAGACGGTGGCGGATTTGCCGTGGATGCGCAAGTCACCTTCCATGGTGCAGGTGTTGGATAGGCGATTGCTGAAGTTGCAGCTTATGCTGCCTAGTATTGGTGCTGCCACATCTGCATATACATAATGACAGAATAGTTATTAGTAGGAAATACTTTGGACATGTTCATTCCACCGGTCAGCATGTACTACACAAAATAAAAAGTTCATCTAAATTTGGGTAAATTTGCGTGCATGAATAGCGCCTACATTAGCAAAAGGGAGGCAAAAGTGGCACTATTCATCCATCACATCCATCACAACTTCTCTCGCATAAAGCACAACCTGTTCGTTTGGCTGGTGGCTGGTGGCTGGTGTTGATTTGTTCTGAGAGAAAAATATTATTGTGACTGGTTGCTGGTGGCTGGTTTGTTCTGAGAGAAAAGTACTGCTGACTGGTGACTGACTAAACGACAGCCTCTCATCCGCGCTATCACATTGGATGCATCGGAGACATCACATTTCTGTTCTAGTCCCAGCGATTAGCTGGCTCCAATAATCTTTTAATCGCCTATAGTTGAAGAGGTACGTTTCCTTCTAATAAATCAAGCACTACTTGCATCCATTGAACCACCGTTACTTGGTCAGTACTTGGTCACTCTCGAATATGCAAACCTTGGTTCTGCGAAACTATATAGTTAAGTACCTTTCGTCGCGTCGCCGCTGCCAGGCGTCTCGTCTCTTGATGCAGCAGACGGTGGTGAGCCGACAACGGAATCTGAATTTGAATGAGAGGCCACATGGAGAAAAACTCTTGTTAATGGAAATCGAGGAACAGAACTGAAGCTTCACTCATGTAATTAACTTAATTACAGTTGTTAAGTTTCTTGGCAGATCTTTTGCATAATACATTGACCTTGTACCCTCACTACGTTGTGTGGCATTGCTGCCGTGCATCCGGCCTGTTCCGTCCACAACATGAATGTGGGTTGGTCAAACTTTAATTTTGACAAAATGTGGATTACAAAAAGGGTTAGTAAACTAAGCTCATCGAGGGTGAAACCTTGTGACCATTTTAGATATTATTTTGGTTAATTAATCTGGTTCCCTATAGCTTAAAAAGCAGACGGTCTAGTCATACCTGTATGTGTATTTTCATGGAAGTGATATTTGGAAAATTAAAGTTCTCCCGTGTCCATGCTGATCGTAACTGGAAATTCATGTTCATTATCTACCAAGGGTTTGTTCATATTAGTATTTAAAATCTATTTATTTTAAGAGAAATTATTGAACTGTTCATGGGAATTTTCCAGGTAAAATAATCTTTAGGGCTTGTTGGGTAGAAGAGTATTGGAGTGGAATAGGAGATTGGAGGGGAAATTAGTTCATTATCAACTCAATCCTTTTCATTCCACTCCAGTACTCTTATACCCAAATAAGCCCTTAGAAATACGGTGTTGCCTAATAAAGTTTGCAAAAACAATGATGATCGACACTCCACATATACAAAAAGCAAAATGTCAAAAGGGAAAATGATGGCTCGATCTTATTATTACTATTAAACGAGGAAGCAAAAACTGATGAAGAAAGAAGCAATCTTATTTGTGCCTTCTATAAAAAGAAAATTGAAGCAATATTTCTTCTCCAACATCATGAAAAGCTAAGCGACTTACAGCGTCCAACCTGCGGGAGGAGAACAGTCTTGAACACGATCAATACGAGAAGAGGCAGCAGGAGACACAGCGCCACGGTGCCGCTGCCATGCTTCTTGCTCTTGTGCTTTCCCTTCATCATATCTCCTCAAGCTCGAACCAGACCTCTCAGATCCTCTCAAGAACCCTAGCCTGCAGTAAGCACAGCTCGCAGCCAAGCTGCTACGCAGCTAGTTAGCAGCTACTGTGTCTGTGGTGTGTGTCAGTGATCTATTTGAACGAACTTCTTGCTGCCCAGTGCCCACCATCTTCTATCACGCTTGCGCTTCGATTTGCAAACAAGTCCTTGGGTTGACAAAGCACGCAGCATTAAATCCATGCACGTGCAGGCTATGGAATCAGAGTTCAGAAGGAAGAGCCGATCATTATAAAATTTCTGCCACATTGTTTATTTTCAACACATATCGATAAGACGTGTGTTGATTTGAAGTACCCCTTCGTTCCAAACTGTAGGTCGTTTTGATTTTTTTGTTTACATATATTATTATGCATCTAGACACAATGTATGTCTACATGCATAATAATATATATGAATGGAAAAAAGTCAAAACGACTTACAATTTGAAATGGGCCGGGGAGAATATATTGTATTTCATAACCCGAGAACTTTTTTGCCAATGCGTTTGTACATGCATACCAAATTGATAGGATTACCATGCACCATTCGAATTCAATTCAATCAATATGTGTTACCCTGCACCTGCAAAGGGTTTCTCCTTATTTCTTTTATATGACATAGCAATGTTTCAACATATTTGTATATATTACCCAAAAAACATATTTGTATATATTACCCAAAAAACATATTTGTATATATCAACTTGGTGATATCTGTATCAACTTGGTGTAACTGTAAAGTTTAGGAAGCGTTGAACTCCTTAGGAAGCTGCATGTAGAGATATAGGGAGCCTACGCTAGTGCAAATCAAAATTTTCTAACTACTACTATTATAGATCACGGGATTACCACCAAACGCGTTGGTGCCACTACCGGAATCTGAGCTTTCGCCGAGAGTAAAAATCTTTGGCGAGAGCCTCCCATCGGGCTCTCGGCGAAGAGCTCTTTGCCGAGAGTAAAAAAAAACTCTCGGCAAAGAATTCTTCGCCGAGAGCCATTTCCTCGACCCTCGGCAAAGAAATTAAAAAAAATCACTTTTTCACCTTCAGACTTTTTCTATCTTCAACATGCACTTATACAAAGGATATGTTCAAATTTGATGCAATTTTATCTCTGTTTGCTATATTTAAATTTTTTACTTCATTCTAGGTAATTTTTTCGAAGACGTCCGATATGAACTGCAAGTGCATGAAATCATAGAGTAAAGTTGTTGGAAAAATGAGATTCATGTTCATGAGCCATCTCTAAGACCATGTACACGAAATGAAACTAGATTTCAAACATTTTGTTTTCTGATCATGATGAAGATCGTGTCATAGAAAGGTTTTAAAATTGTATAAAATTCAAATGAAGTTTGAAAATCATGAATTTTGTCGAGCGCTCATTATATCATATGTCGAGGTTGTGGTAAAAAGTTGAGAACGTTTTGAGCACTTTGACACGTACGCTGTTTAGAAACCGGAACATCTCACGAGAAGTTTCAGAGAATTTGAACTAATGTCACTAGGTTTGGTACATTAGAGAATTTTAAATTTGAGTTTGACTACAACAATTTTTTTATAAGCAATACACAACATATCTAGTGTCATGTTAAGTGTTGGAAAAATTTCACATATTTTTGCTATTTTTAAATTAAATTTGATGAAAATATTCTTTGCCGTGAATATTCCTCTCGGCGAAGACCTCAAGACGGGCTCGAAGCCCACAAACTAACGAACAGGCCGCCGTTTCGACCCGAGCGTCTCTCCCACATGGGCCGAATGCGAGCCCAACATCTCCGCCGGGCGCCTGGAGTCGTCGATCTCCGGATCGACGGCCAGCCGTCGATTTCGCTCGAAATAAAACCGCCTCCAACCCGCAAACCCTGGCCCGGCCTCCCAGCTCCCGGCCTCCCGGCGCCGCCCCTTCACCCTCAGATCCACCGCCCCCCTTCCTCCTCCCTCCCGGCGGCCGCGCCACCGTCCCCCCTCGTCTCTAGCGGCCGCGCCACCGTCCCCCACCTCTGCCTCCCCTCCCCTCCCCTCATCTCTAGCGGCCGCGCCACCGTCTCCCACCTCTGCCTCCCCTCCCCTCCCCCCTCCGCTCACCCCTCACCAGCTGTGAGGAGCAGCGGCGGGGTGAGGTGCGGCGGCAGCGCAACTCGAGGGCGACGGCGGTCCGGCGAGCCATGCAGCGACGGCGGCGGCGCTACACGGGAGGTGGCCTGGCGTCGGTGGCTCCGGATCTCTGGGCCCAAGCTCCATGGGGCGGTGGCGGGCACCCTCCCTGCAGATGCGGATGAGGTAGTGGTGGATCCGGTTCTCTCTCTCTCTCTCTCTCTCATTGTCTCTCACTCGTTCTCTATCTGGTGTGGCAGAGGCAGCGGAGGGCCACGATGGTGGTGGCGGCGGTCTCCGGCGGTGTTGGTGGCGGCCTCCGGTGGTGGTTGTGGCGGCCTCCGGCGGCGGTGGTGGCGGCCTCCGGTCTCCCTGGTGGTGGGCCGGTCGGTGCCACCTCTCTCCGGTGCTGGTGGTGGCGGCCACGGAGGTGGTGGTGGCGTGCGTGATGGCGTCGGCGGACGGCGGTGGTGGTGGTGGTGGCAGCGGCGTTGGGGGCTAGGGCGGTGGGGGCAGCCAGCCGACCTGGGATTTGTTTTTTTTTTGTTTTATGAAAATGGCTTCGCCGAGAGCTAGGTGGGCCTCTCGGCACATGTCCACCGAGAGGGGTCCCGCCTGCTCTCGGTGAAGACGCCTTCGCCGATAGAATTGCGCCGAGAGGCCTTCGCCGAGAGCTTCCTCTCGGTGAAGCCTTCACCGAGAGGAATACGCCCTTCGCCGAGAGGATGCGCGCTCTTGGCGAAGGCTCGGAATCCGGTAGTGTGCAGCGGAACTTTCTCGACGCATGAAGCATGTCATGGTTGCAATGTCATGCAGTTGCTCACGTCCTTCTCGTGTGGCTCGTCCTTGTGCTCCAGATGCACCACCTCCAAGGTATTCACAGTACGGAGAGGAAGTGTCACATGCTCTAGGTCTACGAGTGAGAGAGAGAGAGAGAGCATGGGAGGCACGGAGGCTATTGGGCGAATGGGTGCTCAACCCGAGCCCCCCCCCCACCCCCACCACACACACACACACCACACCTCATTATAAGGAAAGCATTTCGACAAATTCCATTTACCGATTACAGGGTGAGGACTGAGGAGGTAATTGGTTTGGTTTAGTCTTCCTGGTTTCAGCTGTGCTTCCTGTAAGTGAAAAATGTTCATGTACCTACTCCAACGATTAGCTGGCACATCATGTTTTCCTTTTGATATTAGATTTATTATTAAATTTGCTTCTTGCCAACCTGTGCTTTTGATTGACCGGTATGACATCTGGATTATTGTTTTGATAGATGTCATTTATCTGTGCATTTGATTTGACAAAGTCTTGCCTCCTATGTTACAACATCGGAAAGATCTCTAGTATTGGCAGCAATGTGAATGTCCTCAATAAGAAATTGTCTTTTATGTACCTATCTAGGCATTGTAATTCCTTTTTCATGGGAAACCATGTTCCCAAATTAACTTAGTAAAAAAAGAAGTGCATCTATTTTTCATGCTAATTAGTGATTACCAATATAATGTTTTGGTTCATGTGCCCATTTTATTTAACACTAACCATTGGAGCCTTTTTCTCGCACCACATGTAATGCGTGCCTAAGAGTGAAGTTTTGTGTAACTTGTTTTAATTTACCATTGCTAGGAATTGGGAGTGTCCCATTTTCTATGATTAAAGTTATTTATCTAGCCACTTAAGGATTAATGGTTCAACTTTCAGAATTATATATCCATTGAACAAGCTAGAAAAAGTTAAATCAAATATGAGCCTCAAAAGGGGTTTTGAAAATTTAGAGAGCTCATATACCTAAAATCATGTTTCTATGATTAATGGCATTATTTACTGAATTTATGATCTCCAAGGGTTTTCTATTTTTAATTTGGCAATTCTTGTGATTTGTCAACTCCAAAGATTTTCCAAGCTAAAAAAATGGATCTTCAAGAGTTTACTATTTTTAACTTGCCAAATCTAGTTAGCATTTTTTTTATTTTTTGGCAAAAACGCTGAAAACACTCCTCTAGCAAATTGGCAAAGGACCTGACAATTTTTGGCAACTTGGGAAAAAGCTGCCTTCAGAGGTAAAAAAAAGAGCTCATCTCCAACAGTTTGGCATAATTCACTTGCCAAATCCAGATCTAACTAGCATCAAGAACCATGTGAGAGAAACAAAATTATGTTTATGCCCTTCCACCTTTTGAAAATTTATATCAAGAACCCTTCTCTATTCTTTATTTCTTTTTTCACCTTCCCACTTGGCTTGGCACGTGGGAGGAACAACGATGCCAACCTGAATCCACGTGCGTATATTTCCGTGTGGGGAGGTGAGTTTTGTATGTTTCTATTTTTGCCAAGTTGGTTTGCCAAACTGTTGGAGGCTAATTTTTCTTGTTTTGCCAAAATTAGATAGATGCCAAGTTAGTTTGACAAACTGTTGGCATCGGCGTTTCTCACGGTGGGAGGTCAGGTGGGAGGGTCAAAAAAGAAATCAAGAATAGAGAATGGTTCCTAGCGCGTATAAGAGAAAAAGAAATATTTGGCAAGTTAGAAATAGCAAACTCTTGGAGATGCATTTTTTTTAGCTTGGTAAATCTTTTAGGACTTCAAATCATAAGATTTGCCAAGTTAAAAATAGCAAACTCTCGAAGATGCTATACATTTGTAAGAGTTTCCCTTCTCTATTCTTTATTTTTTTCCACCTCCCACCTAGCTAGAAACACCAATGACAAGCCAAATATGCGTGAGTATATTTGCACGCTGGAGGCAGATTTTTCCCAAGTTGTCAAAAATTGTCAAGTCCTTTGCCAAATTGTTGTAGGGGTGTTTTCAAATTTTTTGCCAAAAATCAAAAATGTCAACCCGATTTGGTAAAATGTTGGAGATGCTCAATATGCTACTTCAAGTTTGCATTTGATGGACAATACAAGTTGCACATAAATAGCCATTATCGTATTCCTGAATCTGATCAATACAAGTATAGCACTGATGCCACAAAGATATGCTAACTAGAAGCCTCTCCAAATGCCAAGCCAGACATCACGCTGTCAAGAGCTATTATTTATTGCTCATGCAAGACGAAGGGTGATGAGGTACTAGGGCCTTGTTGAGTTGGCTAAAATCTCTAACCTTTTCTCCACTCTCTCTGCATCACATCACATTAAATACGCTAAAAGACATATGTTCGGAGTATTAAATATAGGTAAAAAAATAACTAATTACACAGTTTGGATGTCCTTTGCGACACGAATCTTTTGAGCCTAGTTAGGCCATGGTAGGCTAATATTTACCACAAACAAACAAAACGTGCTACAGTGTGCTACAGGAGTTCCAGCAGTTAAAAAGGCAAAATTTTCAACCAACCAAACAAGGCCTAGAAGAAATTTTGTTTGCACAGGTAGAACATAATTTATTGATCATGTGTAATTGGCACTTACTGCATATCAAAGAAATCTTGACAACACATAAATGTTAAATATGTATGTGCCGCACGCCCGCACGTGCATTTTACTAGTTACGAACAAAAACTACAGAGGTACTCTTTCTAATACTCGTTGGGTTGGGCTTCCATGAATGCAGATGTCTTTTGCCGTGGTTTCTTAGTCACGAAGCTGTGTTGTGGTTGCCTCTGTATCTCAAGGAGCAATGCAAGAAGTGCAGCAGATTCACCACGCCCAGAACAGCCATCAACCAGAAGAAATAGTCCAGGTGGCCCCCGTTCAGGTCGTCCGGGATCCACCCGGGCTTCCCGCCACGCGCCGTAACAGCTGCGACGGCGCCGAGAACGGCCGTGTTGAGGTAGCTCCCGGCCGCGACGGCGAGCTGCGCGAGCGCGTTACCGAGGCTCTTCATGCCGTCCGGCGACTCGTCGTAGAAGAACTCGATGATGCCGATGGAGCCGAACACCTCCCCCGCGCCAAGCACGGCGAACCCTGGCGCCTGCCACATGATGCTCATCGCCGGCTTGCCGGCCCGCGCGAGGGCCAGCCTCCGTGCCTCGACCAGCGCCGCGTACGCCATGGCGACCGCGGATAGTGTGAGGCCGACGCCGATCCGCTGCAGTTGCGACAGGCCGCGGTCCTTTCCCGTGGCGCGGCGGGCCAGCGGCACCAGCACGATGTCGTAGAGGGGGATGCAGACCATGACGCTGATGACGTCGAAGGTCGCCAGGGACGCCGGCGGCACGGTGAAGGAGCCGACGCGGTTGTCCATGGCCGCGCCCTGCTCGATGAACGTCGACGACATCTGCGCGGTGGCGGCGAAGAAGAGCACCATGGATGCCCATACAGGGAACATCCGTAGTAGCATCTTCAGCTCCTCAACCTGGGAGGCAGTACAGAGCCTCCAAGGGTTCTTCGACACTGCTGCGCCTTTCTCGTCAGACGATGCCTTGTCAGAGAATCTGGGGTGCAGGTGGAGATGCGATGAAATGTGAGGTGATTTCCAATCTTTTCAATGTTTCAGATGACATGTAGTCTTATAATCACTTCAGAGGATGATATTTATATGAAGGAAATTCAGCTTGCGACTTTATATTTATGTTCAGCCTTGTGAAAACAATATGAAGGTACCATGTGTGAATTGTGCAGGTGACGTCAGTTAACTTGTATTGAGGTCCACCAAAGCACCAACCGCTTGCTACCTAGGACACAACTGTCAACTGTGTATATCTATGAAAGCATTTTACTCAGCAAGATGTCTTTTTTAACCAGGTTCAAGCATTGGCGAGCAGAAGGAAAAACTAGGCAACTTACAACTGTGTTATAAACGCATTCACAATTAGGAAATTAACTTTGGTTGTGTTCAGTTCGGTTGGTGAAAAACTTTGCGGTGTCACATCGAGTGTTTCATGAAATGTCAGAAGGTGTGTTTGAATACTAATAAAATTTAATTTCAAAACTCACCTGAAAATCACTGAAACGAATTTTTTAAGCCTAATTAATTCATCATTAGCACATGTTACTGTAGCACAATATTGTCAAATCATGAACTAATTAGGCTAAATAAATTCATCTCGAGATTTAACCCCGAGGTTATGAAATGTGTTTTGTCATCAATCTATATTTGATACTCCTAATTATTATCAAGACATCTGATGTGATGGGTGAATAATATTTTTAAGAGCCTTACACATGAGATTCAATCATTGGTATACAGTTTGTAGATGAACAAGATGATTCAATTAAAAAATCATGCACAGCTAGTCTTAACTCATAGAAGGTGAACAGTTCTAGGTGCCAAATTCTGATAGTGATTAGGCATACTTGGATGTAGCTGAAGTACCTGGATTGAGAGGTATGCTGAATCCTGCAATTTGGCTTAGATGGGGAAGGCACCTCATGCAGAGCAGAGCAGTCTTCAGGCAACCCCAAATTGCAGTTCCTTGCAGCTGCAGCAATCACCTGGGAGACACTTTTCAGAGGACTCCCTTCTAATTTCTTGTACCTGTACACCCTCCTCCCGGCGATGAAAGTGGTGAGGCCAAACACCATGAGCACCGTCGGGATCAAGAACCCGACTCCCCAACCAACGTTGTCCTGCACCCAGACAAGTACTGTACCGGACAGCAGGGAGCCAATGTTGATGGTGAAGTAGTACCAGTTGAAGAAGGACGCCATGGTTACCCTCTCCACCGAGTCGGCGCCGTCAAACTGATCGGCACCAAGGGCAGAGGTGCAGGGCCTGATGCCACCACCTCCAAGAGCAACAAGGTAGAGCCCCAGGGACACCACAACATGTCGAATGCTACTGTTGTGTGGCGAGTCCATGAGCAGGGGTAGCGATGCTGAGGCTGTCATTGTTAGCATACCCTGACACAAAGCCGTTCATTCAGGGTTACAGATTGAAGATATCAACATATTACAGATTCTATAATTTCTATATAATTTGGCTATTTCAACTTACAACAATGTAGATTGAGAGGAAGATTACTATTGTCCAGTATCTACCCCAGTATGTATCGGCCAAGAAAGCCCCGATTACTGGTGTGACGAAGCAAGTGCCGATCCAAGTAGAGACATTCTTTGCAGCATCGACATTGCTCTCATGGAGTTCACCAGTGAGATAGGTGACCAGGTTCTTTGCAACTCCGAAGAAGACAAAGCACTCAATGAATTCGGTACCTAGCACATTTTCAAGTGCCAGTAAGATGGTAAGTTCTCTTTCAGTTATGCAGCTGGAAGAACTTATCCGCTGAAAAGATGATACCTAAGATCAAGAAACATGCTCTCCAGTTCCCTGTGGTCCGTTTCAGAGCAGGCTGATTGTTACTATCAACCGTTCCTTCGCTAGCATACAGAGAATATTCATCCTGAAAGATCAAAAGTACCGAAACTATAGCTGATTGGCTTAAGTCTTTGTATCTTCTTGTAGAAAGAATTGTTGCTGAAGGTGCTAAATTCATTCTGACAGACTGTAGTTCATCTGTGCTACGTGAACAACAAATACTTTTATTCTTCCTAACAGGAGGCAACATGGTTAGGTGTTAGATCATCACCTGTGAGTGGAGATGAGGAATCAGTGGCGTCTCCTCATCTGCTGCTGCTTCCATTGTATCCAGCTGTGAGCTTTCAGCAAAGGGTTCTCTTCGTTCTTTTAATGGAAAGCTTCAGCAATGGTGTTGAGTGGGTTTGGAAATAAGCAACCACTTTGCACTCCTACTCTTCAGAAGCACTTCCTATATATGGGCCCTCTGTTGCCTGCTGGACAGCGACATGCCAACGAATGGCAATAGGATTACTAGGCCATATTCAAGGATGACATAAAGTAAGTACATTACAATCATCAGCAGTCAATACATTTCCAATTATAGTCAATCAATCATCAGCAAATGATCGTTCGTTAAAGCGTTCTCCATTTTCTAATTTACCATTCAAGCAATAGGCAGCAATTAAGTTGGCTTGTGAAAGGCATATGACAGTAGACTTGGGACCCGCGTGGCAGCCACTTCGGCCGACTGCAGAGGATCCCCATCCATGACAGTATCGCCAACTTGGAAAAATAAACTCTGTTTTCTTGCAAGCAACGCCCTTCTCGCTGCTGGCATGGCAACCTAAGAGCTAAAATGACCACTATTCCTATATTGAATTAGGCAATCTAACGAATTTCTGACACCCATTCTTGAACCAAATTCATAAACAAAAGAATACTCTTTTTCCCCCCGGGGTCGGGAGGGAGAGAGAGCCTGACCTGGTGGTGGCTGGCGGGGACGAAGCGAGGATGGCTAGGGATCGGGGGTGGCGCATGGTGGAGGATCAGAGAAGGAAGCCTTCTTCTTCTGCCGTCCTGCTCCTGCAGGAAGAAGACTCCAGAGTGAAGTGAAGTGTGGGAGCTGAAGCTGCCGATGGAGGCAGTCCGGCAGAAAGCTACAGGATATATAATTAAAAAATGCAATCATGGACTGTTGCTGTAGCAGGGGAATCACAGCTCATACAATGTTTTCTTTTTTGTACGGTGCACACGTGTCGATAAAGATATTCATATTATCTTATTCAATCCTTCTGCAAGATTGTTTGAGATTTATTGAAACATCAAAGTCAAAATCAAAACCGATGGACAAACTTAGTTCAAGTTTCCAAATTTGAGCTGCTCGTGTGGTCCGTGATATTAAACATTTTACACAAATATACTCCCTTAGTCTATCTTTATAATACATATGCGTATATCAATATTCAAACATCACTATGTTTGACAAATAAATTAACTAATGCGGTTGGGTTTGTAATTATATATGATCACCAATGATTATTAAGTTTAAAATAACAAATAATATAAGAAAAGATAGCTTAATTATTAAAAGTAAATTTGTAAAATCGTGCCAAATCATATCACGTTTTATAAGGGGTACATAGCATTATAAATTCTAAGGTTATTGATGCATAAATTCGAATGGAGAAAATGATTTAAGAGTGAAGTGTAAGGTTGGTCCCTAAACTATTACAAGTGCGTCATCCTGGTCCATAAACTTCAAAAGCTATAAACATACAATAATATTTGGGAACCCTAAACAATTTTAATTCAAAAACTTTTCAACTACAAATTTGTAGATCACTTCGAGGGCTACAATTTTGATATAAGCTTTGTCTTCATTCAAGTTTATGAAAAAATAATTTAGTTTTTGATACATAATTGTTAGATTGTCTTGATTTTGAACCAGATGAGATTCAAAACTAACTTTGAGGATCACGACGGCACAACGAAAAAAGTTTGAGGACCTAAATGTGTGATTTGCAAGTTAAAATACCGGGATGTAAAAATTTTGATATAAAAATTGTCTTCATTCGAGTTCGTATGAAAAATATTATGAATTATTTTTGATATAAAGTTTTTAGATCGCCCTGTTTTGGCCCAGATGAGACTCAAAATCAAGTTTGAGGATCGGGATGATATAACTGAACAAGTTTGAGGACCTAAACGGATGATTTGTAAGTTTAGGGACTGGGATGACACAACCGAACAAGATTGAGGACTTAAATGGCCAATTTTTGAGTTTATGGACTGGCCGTACACTTTACTCATGATTTAATCATAGCTTTCATTTATCGACCTCCAAAGGGGGTTAGAATTAATCCATACCCATCAAGTTGTAGCAAATATGGCTTCATTAGACTATAATCTGTGATTTGAGTGATTGCGTGATAACATAATCATTGCGACTAATGGATTGTGTAGCATGTATCTTGTAGATTTTCTAGGACTAAAGATCGATATCTTCCTCTTATCATAATAGAGGAAAATGGCCATGTTTCTGTTTGATGCAGAACAGCTGCTCCAAATCTTGTATCAAAACATTGTTTTTCCTCTGTACCTCACTGAGAAATGCGCGAACTGAGCCAAATTCATCAAGCAAAGAGCAGCCATCATCCAGAAGAAGTAGTCCAGGTGGCCCTTGTTCAGGTCCTCCGGAATCCACCCGGGCTCCCCGCCGCGCGCCGTGGTCATCGCCACGGCGCCGAGCACGGCCGAGTTGAGGTAGCTCCCGGCCGCGATGGCGAGCTGCGCGAACGCGTTGCCGAGGCTCTTCATGCCGTCCGGCGACTCGTCGTAGAAGAACTCGAGGATGCCGATGGAGGCGAACACCTCCCCCGCGCCCAGCACGGCGAACGCTGGCGCCTGCCACATGATGCTCATCGCCGGCACGCCGGCGGCCCGCGCGAGCGCCAGTCTCCGCGCCTCCACCAGCGCCGCGTACGCCATGCCAACGGCGGACAGCGCGAGGCCGACGCCGATCCGCTGCAGCTGCGACAGTCCCCTGTCCCTGCCGGTTGCGCGGCGGGCCAGCGGCACCAGCACGGCGTCGTAGATTGGGATGCAGACAATGACGCTGAGGACGTCGAAGGTCGCCATGGCCGCCGGAGGGACGGTGAACGGGCCGACGCGGTTGTCCATGGCGGCGCCCTGCTCGATGAGCGTCGACGACATCTGCATGGTGGCGGCGAAGAAGAGCACCATCGATGCCCAGACGGGCAACATTCGGAGCAGCATCTTCAGCTCCTCCACCTGGGACGCCGTGCAGAGCCTCCATGGGCTCGTCGATGCTACTGTACCCTTCTCGCCGGTCCTGGGCACTACAATGGCAGCCTTGTCGAAGAACCTGGACAGGAGATCTCGCCTGATGTCAGTTCATTGGAAATTTTACATTGTTCAGGTGACATGCTTCTATGCCAGTAGTATTTGAAGTATCCAAACAAAAATCTCAAGGTGAAAAATTTGCACAGAGATGCTAGCAGTTTTTGAGGTGTAAAATTCAGCTGGTAACTTGAGCTCAATTTAAATATCTTTTCAGAGAAATCTAGAGGTAAGTTCACATCGTGCAGATTTAGTCAAAATCTAAAAAGTGCTGAACATTATTGAAAAAATTAGGCATACGCATACCTGAATTGTCTGGAATGCTCATTGCCTGAGCTATCCTCAGGCAACGCCAGACGGTAGTTCCTCACAGCTGCAACAACCACCTGGGCAACACTTGTCAAGGGACTCCCTCCCAGTTTCTTGTACCTATACACCTTCGTGCCGGCGACGAACACGGCGAGCCCCAACACCATGAGCAGCATCGGCACCGCGAACCCGACCCCCCACCCGATGTCTTCCTGCACCCAGACGAGCACGGTTCCCGACAGCAGAGAGCCGATGTTGACGGAGAAGTAGTACCAGTTGAAGAAGGACCCTTTGGCCGCCCGCTCCACCGGGTCGGTGGCGTCGAATTGGTCGGCGCCGAGGGCCGAGGCGCATGGCTTGACACCACCTGTGCCAAGGGCAACAAGGTAGAGCCCCAGGTACACGGCGACCCGGCGGAATTCGCTGTTGGATAGTGGCGCAGCCATGATCAAGGGGAGCGATGCTGAAACGGTCAGAATGAGCATTCCCTGACACAAGACAGAACGAACCATTCATTCAGAGTTGCAAATGAAACATGGTCACTGCATGTTCAGAAATCAGAATGATCGAACATTTCCCCTGTCGAAACTTACAATGGTGTAGACCAAGAGGAAGATCACAATTGTCTTGTATCTTCCCCAATAGGTGTCGGCAAGGAACGCGCCGATAACCGGTGTGAGGAAGCAAGTGCCAACCCAGGTGGACACATTCTTGGCGGCATCCAGATTGGTCTCATGAAGTTCACTCGTGAGAAACCTGACCAGGTTCTTCCCGATTGCGAAGAAGGCCATGCACTCGGTGAATTCGGCACCTAGCACACATTTTTAAGGCTCTAGAGGTTAATTCTGCAGGGAAATGAAGTAACTCCTGTTATGCTGTGGAAAGAAGAAGAAAGTATCTTTCTCTGCAGAACCTACCTACAATCATGGAGCATGCTCTCCAGTTCCCCGTTGTCTGCTTCGGAGCAGGCTGATTGTTAATATCAACCGTTCCGTCACTAGTATATTTTGAAGCTCCATCATCCTAAGTCATCAATCAATAGAACACAATGCAAAACTGGTCATGCTGAAGTTAACTGCAACTCTTGTTGCATATATAGAAAGTTTCGCTAAAAATTAAAGTTCAGGTGTGCTTCATGGCAAAGCAAAGATGCATTTTTGTAGACGAAATGTATCATGGAGAGGTTCTTAGAAAGACAGAAGGGAATGTCACCTCTGCAGGCAGGTGATGAATCAGTGGCCTCTCCTCATCTGCTACTTCCATGGTGGCACCCTGCTATACGAATTTCAGCAAATGTTGTCCAAAACGGCCGGGGTTGGAACTTAAAGCAACTTGTACCCCGCCTACTTCACAGAAGCACTTCCTATAAATGGCGAGGATCATTCATGGTAATGATACCATAAGCACGTTGTTGCAAAATAAACTACTCCATACTCCCCTCTGACGGAATAAGATCCTCTAACATTGGCCCCTCTACCATTGAGTGGCTGCCATGTGGGCCCAAGGGCAGTGGGTCCCGCATGGCGGTGACTCAAAGGTAGAAGGTGAACGTCAGAGGATCTACTTCCAACCAAACAAAACTACGTTATCATCTCCAGTAGTAGTGCTCTTTCCTTCTTAAAAGAAGTCAGTGCCTTTCAGTTGCAGGTCGACAGTTTCTATATGTTTCTATTGGAAAAGTCAACAATAATGGACGAATTCTATATGTTTCTTATGGAAAAAGTCCAAATTACTCCAAACTAAAGTTTGGATAACCCCTAAAGTACTTCTTGATTTTTTTTGAGAATAAGTACTTCTTGATTCAGTTTATCCCCATAAACTATGTCATTTGGTTCAATTTACTCCTTAACACTTTTTTTTTATTTCTCCATGCCCGAGTGCATTTTTAAGTTCAAATTTTGTCGGATGATAGGAGACAACATATGACATGTTAAAAAATATATATCATGATTTTTTCATCTTTATTTTGATAGGGTAGGATATTTAGAAATAAAATTTATCGCTGAGATACGAAATTATATAAAAAAATAATGTTGAAAAATTCAGAAAATATTTTTAATAGATTATGATGCCCACTACCATCACGAAAAGTCTCATATTAAACTTGTGTATGGAGAAACAAAATGAACAAATTATATTATGGAGTACGTTGAACCAAATAGCATAATTTAGGAGAAATTTCAAAAAAAAAAAGACACCGAATAGGAGCGTCTCACGCCATTTGACACCGAATTCGCGAGCCTTTCAAAAACTGACACTGAAGACACAAATTCCTTCAAAATTAGGGACTCTCCCCAGTCTTCAGCCACTTGTGAAATGACCAGCATACCCCTTCTTCTACCTCCGTCTCTTCTTCCTCCCTTTCTTCTTCACCATCGACGGGCGCCGGAGGTCGGGCTCAAGGCGCCACTGAGGCCGCGGCCTGTCCCCGCAGTGCCACCGCACCGGGTGGGCGAGCTCCGCGGCGGGCCGGCCAGGGCGCGGCGCGGCGACCTCTGCGACAGGCCGGCGCGGCACGCGGCGAGCTCCGCTGCTCCCCCTGGTGTCGCCGGCCTCCTCCACTGCTGCCCCTCCCATGCTCGTACATTGCACATGCGGCCGCGGCCGCCTCGCCTCCTCCATGAAGCTGCTCGCAGGGGAGCTCGCGAGGACGGTGGTGGCTCGCGAACAACAACCCTGCCAGGGGCGGCGACGGAGATGGCCGGCGGCGCGCCACTGGCCGGCAGCCCGCCGATGGTGAAGAAGAAAGGAAAGAAGAAGAGATGGAGGTAGAAGAAGGCGGTATGTTAGTCGTTTCATCAATGGCTGAAGGTGAAATAGAATAGAGTCCCTCATTTTGAAGCTATTCGTGTCTCCGGTGTCAATTTTTGAAAGGCTCGCGAATTCGATGTCAAATGGCGTGAGGCGCTCCTATTCGGTGTCATTTTTTTGAAATTTCTCCATAATTTAGGGGGTTATATAAACTTTTGCTATACTTGAAGGGAGTAAATTGGACTTTTTTTTCTTTTCTTATTAGCTTTCTTTCATTGATATCATTGTCAAAACCAATGCCATCCTGCAATGTAAAGTCGTGGAAGGCATTATAATCCACGGTCCAAGAGGCAAAATCCGTTTTCTTGCAAGCGATGTCAATCAATCTTATTTTACGTGGACAAGCGATATCTCTTTACGTTTTTCGTGTACGGTGATTACGTGGACTTTTAATTTGGACTTTCGTTGGAGGAGATAGGGTACGTCTTCTTGGAATACTTCGATTTTTAGCTCGATTTTATATGCATCCCACTACACAAACTGGTCCTAGTAATACACGTGCTTGTCCAAAATTTGTTGGGCGGTCCTGCAAGAATCCGAACGAAAATCAACAAGAACAACGTGACGTCAAAGACGACGACAACAGTAATCTAGTATAAAATATTTTTGTTGGACAAGAATCAATTAACAACTCCAACCGTACACACATTTAGTTACATCCCACGTCTGCGTATCATCATTAATTGATTGTCCACTTCAACAAGCAAGAGTACCGACTACCGAGTATCCAAGCAACCGTCCAAGAGAGACGACGACAGCGAAATTTTATGCCAATTATTTCTGATTCCATCCGTTTAAAAAATATTTATTTCATTAAATAATATAAAGATGCGCGTAGCTTAAATATTCAGCATCGTCTTGATGAGTGAGATCACAAACGAATAACAAACAATAACATTAATAGGCGTCTCACAAACATTACCTATCCTCAACAAAAAAAAAACAGCCTGTTACTGACAAATAAATCTTTATTCTATTGTACTCTCTCCATAGTCAAACGACATACAGTTTGAAATAGAGAAAGTACTTTAGTATACTGATACACCAATATAAAAAATTCAAGCTACCATACTTTTAGTCCAGGTTTTGCTCATCCATCAAAATCAATCCCCATTCACAACTTTGATATCGTCAAGAAAGAGAACTCTGTTTCCTTCGTAGCAGCGCCTTCTTGCCAGTAAAGTAGTCAAATTTAAGCTAGTCATTCTTCAAGACTTTTTATCAATAAAGCAAACCACAATAAAAGATGTGATATTTTGCATAATTTTTTGAACAAGACAAATGATCAGACTTGTCAGATGGTGAGATCTGGACAGCCCACGGGGGTGTTAATCCTTGTGGTTTAGTTGTTCGGCGAGGGAGATCGGGAGCTAAGAACGCGATGTTTATGCTAGCGTAGCACACAGAAATCACGGCGAGACACAAGGGACAGGGCAATTTTATACTGGTTCGGACCTCCGGAGAGTAAAACCCTACGTCCAGTTCTTGATTGTATTGATTTGATCGTGGTAGAGGTGGAGGTCGTGGTCGAGATTACAGGTGCCGATGTCCCTGGGGGGACGCCCTTGCCCGCCTTATATTGGGCAAGGGACAAGGTCGGTGGACCGGATTCCTGGTCGGTTACGACCAGGAGACCTAAGTCTAATTGATTACATCGCTTGTCATATCCGTCGATCTACTTTGGTCGAAATCCACCAATATCTTGTCTTGTACGCCAAGTCTTGAGGTCGTTCTGGATAAGGTCGTCTGGAATCTTCTGGAAGGTCTTCAGGAGGTCGTGTGGGCCACCAACTAGGTCGGTTGGGCCCACTGACAGGTCGGCGGGTCTTCTGGTAGGCCGGACCCACTTGTCGGGGACGGCCGTGAGCCTGGTCGGTGGGGACCCAGGGGTACCCATGTCTCACAAGCCCCCGAGCGAGGTGTAGGCGCAGCGACCTTAGAAAGGTCATGACGTAGTCGTAGAGCTTTCGACAGGTCGAATAGCATGCACGTCGGTCAAAAAGAAAAGAACAAATCGACTTAGCAGCCGACCTGTTTGAAATCTTGCCGAACAAAGAGAGGTCGAGTGACGACCTATAGGAAGCTGGCTTCCAATAGATCGGAATGACGACGAAAAAAATTCAGAGGGCATCCGGAATGCACTCGTAGAGTAGTATCCGAGCATCGTGGCGGGCTGGATGGCCGGTATGATGATCCAAAAAAGAAGAAGAGAAGAAAAAGTAGGTCGAGTAACGTCGTGATGAGAAACAGATTTTCCAACAGGTCGGTACGACGAAGAAATTAAGAGGGCGTCAAAGACGTTCTCGTAGAGTAGTCCCCGAGCATTGAAGCAGGCAGCATGGCTGGTTTGATGCTCAAAAAAGAGAAGAAAACAGAGTCATGGTCTTGGATCGAAACGAAGTGTAGAGACACCCAGATCTCCCAGCATGGCTGCAAGGAGTCTGGCAGAGCCGACCTCAAGGAGGCCTTGTAGGCGTGCCGACCTCAAAGATGCCTCAAATAAATTTTGTCCAGTATCCGAGGATACCCAGCAAGGTCTTGAAGCGCGCGTCGCATGAAGAGGTCTTCTATAGTGGTCGAAACGGATGACGATGAAGCCGGAGGAAGGTCTAGCGACCTGACTAAGGCGACGATGGAGCCAGAGGAAAGTCTAACGACCTGACGAGAACGACGGCGAAAACACCGGGAAATCCACCGAAGATGACGCCGGAGATGCACAGAGGTCTAGGAGCTGTACCTCCCCTTTCTCAGCCATGTAAAAACAATACTTGATGAACTTTCTTTTGATGCCGGCATGAGGTACTTGCTTTTGTGCCTGCGCGAACTTGGTAGTCTTTGAAGTAATGTCGTCTTGTTTGCTGCCTCGCTAACCACTACTCACGGAGAGGCTGGCTTACCGACCTCCACAGCTCAGCAGGGAGGCTTACGTGAGATCGGCGCGCGAGAGGAGGGGAGTCTAGGACTCAGGTCTGGCGACCTACGTGTTGGCAAGGCCAAGCCCCCGAGCATGTCGAGGGGGGATCGGAAGAGCGGAAAAAACAGGTCGGGGAAGGTCACGGAAACACGAGGAATTCGAGACGATCGACGAAAATATACGGAAGCCGTAAAATATGTAATTGCAAATAATGCTTAGCTTGCGTGTAGCCGAGAAGATTGTCGTGGCCGAGGTCGGCGCGTTGTGGTCGGCGCCGAGCTCAAGCGGGAGTCGTGCCGATCGATCAGCGACGAGATAGTTGGCGAAGCGACCTGGCATCGTGAGTCATGACGACCTCAGAACGGAGTAGCCGACGACGCGACCAGGGGTCGGGCCGACCAAGTCGAGACGCTCGCCACCGGGTACATTGCGTGCAGAACAGGGGCGTGTCGCGTGCATGATCCACTCGTGCAAAGAAGTAGCAAAGCAATAAAGGAAAGTAAACTTCAGTTGCTTGCGTAATCAATGAAACAAATATAAATAGAATATATTAAACAATAGATGGAAGGGAGAATCGTTCCCTGTTTTACGCGTCAGCTTCCATATATTGACCTTCTGGCCGCATGCGGACACGCGTGGACTTCGGAGACCGCCGGTTGTTGTACATCGGCTATTTTTTTAGCATACGTGACGGACACGGAGTCAGTACAAGCAGACGGCAGATGAATCCTCCTGGAGCACCGCCGACTCGACGTATTCAGCTCGTAAACCGACCAGGCCGGATACGGCGACGTGGTCTCCTACTGTGACGACGCAGGACATCGAACTTGATAACCGCCATGAAGCTCGCCGGGTGGGTGGGTGGACAAAAAATTTTGGCGCGCCGTCTGTATAACGAAGACGCCGACCTTACGATTAGATCGGAGGGTGGCAGCGAGCAGGTCGCTACGGAGATATCCTTCGTGTCGTCGCGGAAGAGGTCGCCGGAACGAGCTGCCATCGCGCTACACGAAGAGCTCCCAATCACCCCTACCTGGCGCGCCAACTGTCAGATGGTGAGATCTGGACAGCCCACGGGGGTGTTAATCCCTGTGGTTTAGTTGTTCGGCGAGGGAGATCGGGAGCTAAGAACGCGATGGTTATGCTAGCGTAGCACACGGAAATCACGGCGAGACACAAGGGACAGGGTAATTTTATACCAGTTCGGACCTCCGGAGAGTAAAACCCTACGTCCAGTTCTTGATTGTATTGATTTGATCGTGGTAGAGGTGGAGGTCGTGGTCGAGATTACAGGTGCCGATGTCCCTAGGGGACGCCCTTGCCCGCCTTATATTGGGCGACGGACAAGGTCGGTGGACCGGATTCCTGGTCGGTTACAACCAGGAGACCTAAGTCTAATTGATTACATCGCTTGTCATATCCGTCGATCTGCTTTGGTCGAAATCCACTAATATCTTGTCTTGTACGCCAAGTCTTGAGGTCGTTTTGGATAAGGTCGTCTGAAATCTTCTGGAATGTCTTCAGGAGGTCGTGTGGGCCACCAACTAGGTCGGTTGGGCCCACTGACAGGTTGGCGGGTCTTCTGGTAGGCCAAACCCACTTGTCGGGAACGGCCGTGAGCCTGGTCGGTGGGGACCCAGAGGTACCCATGTCTCACAGACTTGAAGTTAAAACGAATTATATTAGGAAAGGAGGGAGTACGGATTATAAACGAATAAAAAAGAAGCTCACGGGGTGAAGGAAGTCAAACTAGGTTAACCTACTTTTGAATCCCTATTTTGATAATATGTTTTCATGATGACTAATCTAAGAACAAGATACTCCTACGTGGTGGTGCGACGTGACTCTTCAACTACCAAGAGCTATTCTATCTATATGTGATTTTTAGATAATTTATTTCACTATTTCCGTGTCATATAATACCTCATAATTTCCCACGTTTATTTGCAAAGGTTTGAAGTGTGTAATGAAGAGATTTGATATATAAAGGGTAAGGTTTTCAAAGTTTTTTAAAACGTAGGTTCTGATGGCATCTATAGTACTATAAAATTTGGCCTAAAAATCATCTTGCATTAAACAGGGAATAAAATGCTTGTTGGTTGCCCTATTTCAGCAAGTACAAAGATATTTTTCGCCAAAGAAGAAGAACAAGAAGAATGCATATGGAGATCAGGGGTAGGACCTTAAAGTGCACTTTAAATAAAGAGTAAAGTGCATGACCGTTCCTTAAACTTGTCCAGTTATATCACTTAGGTTCTCATACTCCCAAAATGCATTTCTGACTCCTTAAACTTGGGCTCAGGTGTCATTTAGGTCCTATACTCTCAGAGTGCAAATATGACTATGTAAACTTGACTTCGGGTGTCATATAGGTAGGGGTGAAAACAGTTACGGAAATTCCCGATTGACCGAGCTTCGTTTCCGAAAAATATGAGAAACAGTGAAATGGAAATGGTAGGAGCTGGAAATGGTATGGAAATAGGAAAAAGTTGGTGAAAATGAAAATGGAAATGATAGTGACTTTGTTCCGCTGAATACATGTATCGACCGTTTTTGCTTGGAAAATTCCGTCGGAATTCCGGATTGTCAACGAATGGCCCATAAGCCTAGGTAACACCGAGGCCCAACATGGCCCAATAACACAACCCTACGTATATAACTTCAGTGTACACTCGCAGTCCCTAGCTCGCAGACACGACCGTCGCCAGCAGGCTAGCCGGCAGGTTGGCTGCTGTGACAGAAACTTGTTGGCTACAGAATTTAGTAATTGTGAGTCACAGGTGGTTATAGTATGGGCATATATGGTGTAGTAATATTCATGTTGGATTGTTGGTCACTCATTTGGTTGTAAACATGTTGCATATATGTCCATTCATGGTTTCGGTGTTTTCGATTTGAGATACCGTTATCGATCTATATCGACATATTTTCGATCTGATGGTCTCTGATGTATCGATTTTTCGTTATCGGTATCGTTTTCGAGCGTATCATTTCCGTATCGTTTCCGAGTAAAAAATATATGATAGGAAATGATAATGCATATTTTCGATCGTTTCCGACCGATTTCATCCATACATATAGGTCCCTAAACTTGAAATGCATTGTCATCCCACTAATATAATTCATATAATAAAATCAAAATTTATGTTTTAAAGCAAGCCATCGTTTTCATTGACATATTTTCTTATTGTTTTATTGACTCTTCAGCTTCACCGCTTATTCGTCTAGTAGTTTGTAACACCCTAATTTTCAAAAATTTGGATTTTAATAAAGTTTGCTAGCAACCTTTAATTTTTGTTCTTAAGGACTATAGAGTTGTCTTTAAATTCTCTTAGGCATTTAATTATTTTCAAAATTAAAATAAATTAATCACAGGAGTTTATTGTTGCATTCATGCTGATGCATTACTTTTGTGTGTTTGAATTCAAGTTTGAATTCGAATTCATTTGTTTGAAGTTTTTTTTAAAAAAATAGCTAAACCCTTTTTCCTTTTATTCATTTCCCCCTTTCTCCCTTCTGGCCCGTTTTTGCTTCGAAGCCCAGCTCCCGGCAGTCCGGCGGACGCCCCTCATCTCTCCTCCTATGCTCTCGAGTGCGCTGTCTCTCAGCCCAGCTTTCGAAGTCTTCTGCGCTCCCTGATCTCTTTCGCTTTTCTTTCTCGCTTAGCTCTCGCCTCAGCCGCAGGCCGCAGCCCAGCCGGCCTTGTTACCCAACGCAGCCCGCGGTGCCGTTCTCCACCCGCGGCCACTGACGGGCGGGACCCGCCCGTCATCCCTTCCGCCGCGCCGCACCGAGCCGGACTCGAGCTCGAAGTCCGACCGCACCCCGATCGCGTGCCGCTCTGCTCCCCGGCTTGGCCCGCACGCCAAGAAGGAGTTCTCCGGCCTATATAAGGGACACCGCCGCCACGCGCCAGCTCTTTTCCCCCGAAACCCTAGCCTCTGTGCTCCCGCGCCGCCGCCGCTAACCCTAGCTCGACCGCCGCCGCCGTCACCACTTCCCCGCCGACAAGGAGACCGCCCGGAGCACCACAAGGAGGTGAGGAGACCGTACGTGCCTCTTGTTCATGTCCTTGTGCCCTGTTTCGCTCGCACGCGCTCGCCGGAGCTCCGCAACGCCGCCGACCGCCTCGCCGAGCCGCGCGTCGTCGTCGTCGCCCAGACGCCCGTCACGTTGACCTAGATCGAACCCTCGCATCTACCGCGTCACCCTGGTGTAAACCTCGTCGCAAACCGTGCCTCCTAGCCTTAGATCGAGCTAGCTCGCCGGAGTTGCCGTGCGCCGCCGCTCGCCGGCGTTGCCGCCGCCGCCCCGTTCCGCCGCATGCGCCTTCTGCCGTTCGATCTCAAGCCGGCGGCCCAGATCGATCTAACCCTGGTCAACGCGGTCAGATACCAGTCAACTCAGCCTTGCACCGCGTATTTTTGCAAAAGAGACCTTAGGTTTTGCCTGTTTCTCAGATAGATCTACTGTAGTTCAAAAGTAATTAGAATTTGGTCCTTTTCTTTATGTTTTAAACCCTAGACTCTATAGTTTTTCCACCTGAGGTCCAGATCTTTAGTTTTCCACCGTAGCCCTTCTGTTTATTCGTGTAATTACGTTTAGGCCCTCGGTTTCTTGCTGTTAGGTCCCTGTAGCCTTAGTTTGCCTGTAGATAGGTCCCTATATCTTGTTTTAGCCGTAGAATACACGTTTTAGCTCCGTTTTTAGTGTTCTTTATATCCATGCGTTCGTCTCGACGAGTAGATTAGTTTTCTGTTGTTTTTGTTTCTGTTTTCTATGATTGGTGTACTATTTCTTAATTAATTGTATTGTATGCTTGTATGTGAATGTGTGGAGCGTAGTGAACGATCCGTTCGTGGAGTACACTGCCGTTGAAGATCAAGAAGACTTTGAGCAGCAGCAAGCTTGGGTAGAAGGCAAGTCCTTGCTGCATCCCCGTTTATCCTATTACAACATGCATTTTAATTACATCGTTATTTACTTATTATTGCTTGCATTAATATGATGGGACCCATGCTTTAAGGTTTACTAGTGTTGTTTACCCTATGCCTTGATCAATCGGGTTTACTTTATGTTGGGTAGCTTTGCTAGAGCATACTTTGGGTGGTAAAATTGAACGATCATTAATTTGGTTTTATTTTCTGCTATTCATTCATGTAATGCAAGAACACCATGCTTGTTAATCGGAACATGGAGAACCACCCAGGAAACCCGTACAACCACAAGACATATGGCTCTGTCTTGGCCGAATAACTAGAAACTTTGATGTTGTAGCAACCTTACCTGAAAGGGGCCAATGGGGAGGCGTTGTTGGGGTATAGACCTGCTCTAGCGGGGAGTTGAGTTTGTTCATTCATGGTGGGGTATTGACCCGCTAGGGAGCTTTATGCCCTGTTTCGACCTGAAACCTAGTGGGTTGCTATATGTTGGGGAATCTTTGTAAAGGCCTCGTAGCGTCCCTATGCAGCCACACCTCGGTAGTAGGGTGATGTGCCTACTTTTGCACAACGTGGTTGGGTCCAAAACTCTTTGAGTTTTTACGCGACTTGTGGTGAAAGTGTACAACCTCTGCAAAGTGTAAAACTAATCGATTAGTCGTGCCCACGGTCAAGGGCGGTCTGGACCCTCACATGAGTAACTCTATGGAAGATGGAACTATAAACTTGTGCATTGCATTCTATGGTTCTAATGCATTTATTAATTAGGTTTTGGTATATACTTACACTTGCTAGTAATTGCTGCTTAATAAAATTTAACCAACTAAAATGTTGATCTGCTATGTAACCACAAGCCATCCACCATAAAGTCTTTGCATGTTGTTATAGTGTTTTCCCTTGTTGAGTACGACATGTGCTCATGCTTGTTGTTTTATATTGTATCTACACAACCCGGCTGCTGCTCAGATAGACGTTTTGAGGATTTTCCTGGTGAATTCGACGAGTTCTAGGCGTTCGCTCATTCAGTCAGCTGTCTGTGGTGGACGTCCGTGTTTATAGTTTAAAGACATTCGGTCATGTAATAAAGTTAATACTCTTCTTTCGTTATGCACTGTCTTTTGGTTATCACTATGTCGATGCATGTGTGTAAACTTGATCCTGGCACACATGTATTTCAACGCATTCACCCGGATTTAAAGGCAATTCCGAATGCATTGAATACATGTGCGCTAGGATCAAGTTTACACACATGCATCGACATAGTGATAACCAAAAGACAGTGCATAACAAAAATAGAGTATTAACTTTATTACATGACCGAATATCTTTAAACTAACACATGTTCGAGTAGCTAACAGCGGAAAGATAAACACGGATGTCCACCACAGGCAGCTGACTGAGGGAGCGAACGCCTAGAACTCGTCGAATTCTCCAGGGAAATCCTCAAAGCGTCCGTCTGAGCAGCAACCGGGTTGTGTAGATGCAATATAAAATAACAAGCATGAGCACATATCGTACTCAACAAGGGAAAACACTGTAACAACATGCAAAGGCTTTATGGTGGAGAGCTTGTAGTTGCATAGCAGGTCAACATTTTAGTTGGTCAAGTTTTATTTAGCAGATATTACTAGCAAGTATAAGTGTATACCAAAACCCAATTAATAAATGCAACAGAACCATAGAATGCAATGCACGAGTTTAAAAGTTCCATCTTCCATAAAGTTACTCATGTGAGGGTCCAGGCCGCCCTTGACTGTGGGCACGGCTAACTAGTCAGTTTCACACTCTGCAGAGGTTGTACACTTTACCCACAAGTCGCGTAAAAACTTCGAAGAGTTGTAGACCCAACCACGTTGTGCAAAAGTAGGCACAATACCACACTACCGAGGTGTGATTGCATAGGGACGCTACGTGGCCTTTACAAAGATCCCCTAGTGCAGGCTGCTCGCTAGGTTACTTGACAGCGCAATGCATAAACCTCTCTCAAGACTGCGAAGCTACCATAGAGCAGATCAGCCTGAGGGCCGGGCTATACACCAACTACCGGCAACCCCAACCCCTTTCAGGTAAAACATACCTAACACAAGTTTTCTAATTATTCAGCTAAGACAGAGCCATATGTTTTGTGGTTGTACTATTTTCCTGGGTGGCTCTCCATGTTCCGATTAACAGATAAAGTGTTCTTGTATTACATGAAGGTATAACAAAAGTAAAATAAGTCTAACATTGTTGTTCATTAGAACCACCATGATCCCAAGTTGAGCAACTAAGCAAGGTCTACCCAGCATAAACATAAACCCAAGTTGATCAAGGCACAGGATAAACAACACTAGTCAAACCTTAAATAATCGGACCCATCATATTAATGCAAAGCGATAAATAAATAGCGATGTAATTAAAATGCATGTTGTAATAGGATAAACGGGGGTGCAGCAAGGACTTGCCTTCCACAAGTTCCGGAAACTGCTCAGAGTCTTGAAAGTCTTCAACAGCAGCGTACTCCTCGAATGGCTCGTACTCTACACTCCACACATTCACATACAAGCATACAATGGAATAAAATAAGAAACAAGCACCAAACAGTATTAACAGAACAAAACAGGGGCATAAAACTGTTCTACTCTTCGATACGATCACGACTATATCTTAAAAATTCGTGATTTTAGTTTAGTATTGTGCAACCACGAGTTATTCAAATTTATTCAATCTTCCAAAAATAATTGCGCATGCTTCTCATGTGCACATAGAAATATATGATATTGCTTCCAAAGTAAAATATCAATCTATTTGGATTCCCCGTATCAACGCATACACGGTGAGTTGAAACTATTTTATTTTACCATAGTTAAATTATATATGTCTAAAATTAAGTTTCTTATCAATTTAATTAAGATAGCAAAGCCTTTAGAAAGTACATATACCAAGATGACACCCCAAGCCATGTTTAGAGGGATAAATGTGCACTCTGAGAGTATATGGATCTAAATGACACCTGAGTTTAAGTTTAGAGAGCTAGAAATGCATTTTTAGAGTATGAGGACCTCAGTGACGGAGCTAGATAAGTTTAAGGACCACCAATGTATTTTACTCTTAAATAAAATGTATTGCTGCTATATGATAATGTTAGCACGCACTCAGCAAGCTAAGGGCATAGTTTTTTGACTTTTATTTTATTGGAAACTGAACTTCTTCAAAACATATGAATTTCAAAATTTTCTGAAAAAACCTATTCTTTATTGATTTACAAATTTTTAAACTCGTAATGCATTATACAGAGCCGGCAAAAGCTTGTACATATATTCTTTTGGGTTCTGATAGTAAAAAAATCCACTAGCAGACACAAATGTAGGTTGCTTTAATTTTTTTATCAATTCTCGAAGAGTGAACAAAACTAAGTATTACTTATGTGTATTACATGGACTAAGAACTATACCCCCCATAAAAAGTGCAATCCTAATTTTTGAAAAAAAATCACACAAAAAATGCAATTCTAGAAAATAGATCTAATTATCTTCCTAATTAAGTAGTTAGATCTGATTTGCATGGCAAAACTTATTGTATTTGCCAAATAAATGAGGGTATTAGAGTCTTTTCATTCCTCCACTAATCTGTCCTAACAAAACTAAAATTGTACTTTTTTTTGGAGGGAGTACACTGTAAGGTCATCAGTATCCGGTCCATTCTTGTACATCAATCCATTCACGTCTAGACACAACTTAAATCCATCTTATATCTTGGCCCCCCCTTTTTTTTGACACGTATATCTTGGCCCCTAAGTTCAAGTACTCCGTACCTATTGTTTGTTGGATAAGTAGTGAATTTCACGTTGGGCTTCCGTGCTGTTGTTCCATTAGATGGCCCTACCGGCCCACCACAAGCACTTACGGCCGCCTGCCCGCCTCACCGCCGCAGAAATTGCTTGGCGTAGCGTGTACTGTAGCCAGCCATAGCAGCGCAGCGGCGGCCGCCATTTTCCTCGATGCTTTGCCGCGGGGGAAGTCCGTTCCACAACGAACCGCGGCCAATGCAGGGGCCGGGGGGTTGCCAGCTCGTTCCGCTGTCGCCTACACCAGCTGTCGTCGCATGGGGCCGCGTCTCCGCAGGCCATCTGCCGCCATTTGTGCTATCCCTGTGGAACGCCCGCAAGCTGTTCGGCGAATTGCCGTCGCACGGGGTTGAGATTCAGGCAGGCGGTGGTATTATTGGCAGGTGATGTTAAGGTAACTGCCTGCGCAACTCTGTATCGCAGCAAAATACTATCGCCACTGTTATCTTTCCTGTTCTTTTTTTTAGGATAAATTATCTTTCCATTGTTAGTGGTAGTTCTCAATGAGTCAATGTCATTACAATTTCTGCTAATACATTTAAATTCAGTCCAAAAGTGAACTTTCCATGCGAAAGTTTGCAAGTAGGTAGAAGTAGATAATGCTCCTGTACTTTATATTCTGGTTTCGTCAGGTTTTCAAGGCAATTCTCTGGTTTACTAGATTTTATAGGCTGACATAAGTGCACCAAGCATAGGAGCAATTTACACAACGAATTCATGTTTCTATTGGTTACCAACTACTGAGTCTCGTAAATGATGTAAAAACTAAAAATAGGATGGTTTGAAGACGGAACTGACTAAATATTAGGAGGAAGCCTTTTGCACTTACAGAAGATTAGAAAATTAGAAAAAAAACTATATACTGTATACTAAGATTCGAAGATTAATCTTTCCCCTTAGTAGATGAAACACACCATTTACTATCTGGTCCGTATCTCATGTCAGTCTATGTAGATCACAGACATCAACTTTGGCTGCACGCCTTGAGCCTACATAGGTTATTGATCTTGATGAGTAAGAGTAACCGACAAACAGAGCCAAATTTAGCAAGCTAAGAGCGGCCATCATCCAGAAGAAATAGTCGAGATGGCCTTCATTCAGGTTATCTGGAATCCACCCGGGTTTGCCGCCGTGTGTTGTGGCCACTGCAACAATGCTGAGCACGAGTGAGCTGAAGTAAGACCCGGCAGCACTTGCAAGCAGCCCAAGCGCTGCACACAGGCTCCTCATGGTCACTGGGGCTTCGTCATAAAAGAACTCAGTTAAGCCAATGCCACCAAAGACTGCGGCTGCACCATGCACCATGTAAAGTGGCACCTGCCACAAGATGCTGATTGGCACGGGCCTATCCTGATGTTTCAGGCCGTTGGCTTCCGCGATCGCCAGCCTCCTTGTCTCCAACAATGCAGCAAGTACCATGGTTAGCGTGGACAGAGCTTGGCCAATTCCAAGGCGCTGCGACTGGGAGATGCCTTTCTCTTTGCCAGTGAAGCGACGTGCCAATGGTATTAAGATGGTTTCATATATGGGAATCCAGATGAGGAAGCTGCACACACTAATAGTGGGCATGGATGCAGGTGGGATGGCAAATGAGCCAATATGGTTATCCATGAACATGCCTTGCTCAACCAATGTCGATTGCATCTGAGCGGAGACTGAATAAAATATCACGAATGAGCCCCATGTAGGAGACATCGAAAGCAGCATCTTTAGCTCCTCAACTTGTGACACTGTGCAGAGTCTCCATGAACTCATCTGCCCCACTGATTCATTGTCCGATGGGGCAATGGCAGCCTTGTCAAAGAACCTGAAGACAATTATTCATAGGAGGTAAATTTGCTGTCAACCTTTTATTTTTCAAGTGATGTTTTTCAAAGAGGTATTTCAACCACACGCTCTTTCAGCAATTGCCACGATCATCATTCTAATTGTAAAAATATAATATTCATAATTCATAGCTCAAAGCAATACTTAATATCAAACACCATAGTTTTTTTAGCATGTATCAGAAACCATAGTCTGTGAAGTTTTCTGCAAACATTTTTTTATGTCAATTGGACTGCACATTGACTTGCACTGTGCAAAAATTGAAATACCTGAATTGATTGGAATGCTTGTTCTTTTGGCTTGCTTCAGCTGCAGAAGGCGAACGCTCATACAGAAGCGAGCTGTCATCCGGCAATTGCAAATGCCACTTCCTGACAGCAGCAACGACCACTTGAAAAATGCTTGTAAGGGGGCTTGCTTTCGTTGCCCTAAATCTATATATCCTCGAGCCAGCGACAAATACCACGAAAAAGATGAGCATGAGCACTGCTGGGATGATGTAACCGACTGCCCACCCAACGTTGTCCTCCAGCCAAACAATCACTGTGCCAGAGAGAAGGGAGCTGGTGCTGGTCAAGAAAAAATACCAGTTGAAGAAGGAGCCCTTCTGGGCCAGCTCCACCCGGTCATTGATGTCAAACTGATCAGCCCCGAAGGTTGAAATGCAGGGCTTGAGACCACCATTCGAAATGGCAAGAAGGTAGAGTCCAGAGTAAACCACTGCACTTCGAACATCATGGTAGGAGGACGCTGAGAATACTGGGAGTGATGCTGAAGCTATCAGAATGAGCATTGCCTGACAAAATGGATATATTCAGAGTTGTAGGTTACGTTCATTGCAGAGCGGATTTCATTACTAGCTCTGAACTTACGATGATGTAGACCGGGACGGATGCAACAATCGTCCAGTATCTTCCCCAGTAAGTGTCTGCAAAGAAAGCTCCAAGAAGTGGTGAGATGGAGCATGCTCCGAGCCAGGCGGAGACATTTCTTGCTGCATCAACCTTTGTTTCATGGAGCACAGTGGTGAGAAAGGTCACTAAATTCGTTGCGATTGCACCAAACGCCATGGTTTCGCAGAATTCGATACCTGGTATGTGATGAAGAGGTGAGCTGGTTATTCTAAAAGGTGAGGGGGAAAAAAGCGACGATCAATTTTGGATGCATGAGTTGCTGCTCGCTGCTGGTGTACCTAAGATGAGATAGCATGCCCTCCATTTCCCTGTGCTGCGCTTGAGAGCAGGTTGTTTGTTGATATCAACTGATCCATCACTTGCATACTCCGACGCTACAACCTGCATCGTAAAACCAAGAGCTTCATCAGAATCCAGTTCTGAGCCGATATAACTTGTCATCAAGTGCCTAGTGTGATGACTCTTAAGTGGTAATCTGAAAGCACAGAAACTTACAGGCCAGAAAGAGTACCTGAGGAGGAGGTTGGAGATGAGCAACCAGCGGGATCTCCTCGTCTGCTGTTTCCATAGCAGCCTCCTGTGCTGTTCCAGAAAGCTAACCCTATCAGTTACTATGTGAGATGCAGAGAAAGGAGGCTTCGGCAGAATTTCCCGGAACAGTACTTTGCAAGAAGACGAAAGCAACATACGTCGTGAGCATTAACGTAGTGATGACATGAAGAAAAATAACTTAGAAATTAAAAAAACAGTTTCAAGGACAATATATGGGTAGAACAAGATCTGAACTGGAGCTTAATTAATACGGTTGTCTTTCAACAAAGGTACAGTACTGAAAAAGTGAAAACAGCAGCCTAGAAGATATTCCTCTGGATACCATCGTTCCTAAATCAAAGTTGAAGGAATCTAACATGGATCGTTGACATGAAGAGATTCAGCAAATTACCGGTTACCAGGATGCTCGACACTTGTTAGTGGTGGTCATCATCTCTTTATCCTCAACGCTTTGCGCCTAAAAAGCCAGGGCGTCCATGGCCATTTAACAGTTAGTGTTGGTAAAACTTCCACATCGATGGGGGAAGGACGCACGCATCCCTTGACAGGTCCTTTTCTTAGAAAGGATGCAGCGCCCGCTTGTCATCGTGTGGTGCCTCTTGGCGCAGTCTCCTGTACGCATATGGGTAGCCAACAATTAGCAAGTCACTGCTGGCGTCCACTAGTTCATATCGGTCATCATTTAAAAAACGATAGATTGACATACATCTGAATTACAAACATAAATTTTATTATTCCCATGAGATTCATATTAAAAATGCTAGCTAGTTACCGAGTTTTTGTAATAAGTATTGATATCATATCATAGGACAAATTATGGTCAGATACTGATAGAAAAACACTGGCAAAAGGTTACAAGGATTTTGAACGCAGGGGGTGTAACAGTAAAGCAATTTTGTTCTCATCTCATTGAAGTATAAGGAAAGAACAGCTAGATAAACCAGCTCCATGAAGTATAGAAAACAGAGCAACTCAACTCTCAGTTTAACTCTAAGCAAGCCCCAGGACAACTCAACAAAAAGATTACGAAACATGGGAGTTTCCAGAGATCCGAGCGAAGTGAAGTTACAGCTCTAGGCGACATAGACGACCAAACCGCACACAGACAACAAATTTTCAGTTCCTTTTCCAGTGGTCTCCATAACTTCACGAAGGCCAACATCCTGTGGACCACAGCCTCTAGAACTTGATCAGCTTGTCGTTAGATCCTCGTATTCGGGTCATTTGCGACTGTAGTACAATTGAAGAAAGACCCCTTCTTTGCAAGTTTCATGGGGTCATTGGTGTCAAACTGGTCAGCCCCAAAGGTTGATGTTCAGGGTTTGATTCCACCGCTCCCAATGGCAGACATATAGAGTCCAAAGTAAACCACTGCACGATGAATACTTCCGTGGTTTTGGTGGATGCTGCTAACACCAGGAGCGATGCGGATGCTACGTACCAGAACAACAATTCCTTGACCAAGTGAAAGAAGTTTCTTGAGAATTGCGGCCAATGGTATACTTTTAAGGATTAGAGTTCTTAATTAGTTACCTGGAACTTACAACGGCATAAACTGGGAGGGACACAACAACCGTCCAGTATCTTCCCCAGTAGGTGTCTGCCATGAAAGCCCCAAGAAGCGGTGTGAGGTAGCAAGCTCCAGACCAGGCGGAGGCATTCCTCGCGGCAGAGATTTTGCTTTCGTGGAGCACGGTTGTGAGATAGGTCACCAAATTCTTTGAGATGCCGAAGAAGGTCATGCAGTCGCAGAATTCGATGCCTGGTTCGTGGATGTCGAAGAGGTGAACAAGTTGCATTGGTGTTATTAGGAGAGAAAAGCTGGAGGAAATCTGGAATGTGACTTGTGCTGCATGTTTTAGTTGCTTCGGGCGTTGCGGCCGGGGGTACCTATAAGATGGGCCGGGGTAGCATGCCCTCAAGCTCCCAGTCGTGCGCTTGAGCGCCGGCCTGATCTTCATTAGTGCTACCCACTCGTCAGTGCAGATAGATGAAAAGAGAGATATTAAGAGAAGACAGATGAGGACGTCTCTGGCAATTTGCGCGACAATGAAGGTGTCCATGTCGACTTGCAAGCTATCGGTATGCAGTGCTCATACTGTTGGTTGGAAACATGATTGATTATTATGAAAGTGATGGCTGTCTCTTAATTTACTATTGGAGTCGTACTACCTTCCTAGAGTGTATTCGGCATGCAGTTAAGCAACGATAATATTCAGATTAATTAGCTCAGCCATTCCAGTATTGTAGTGCTTAATTACGAAAATGTCAAGCAAATAATTAAAACCAAGACGAGAGAACATATTATTTACTATTGAAGCATATCTGGCACAGAAGCACAAAAGCCTTTGAAATGATTGTTTCACAAAAAAATAACAGCGGGGCTGGGCCAGACAGAAGAGGATGAGATGAAACGGTGTATCGTGTATCTGATGGGCCGCAGCCCACGCGTGTGGATGCAGAATTGGGATTATACAATAGAACGCTTGCAGCTCCTCTTGTCAAATCTTTAACTCGTTCACATCAATTCCTGTTACTGTTTACTTGAAATCATGGGAGCATACACTTCTGCTGCCAACTGTTGAAACATCCAACATTTGCTTGCAAGATTTTACACCATGTGATGCCTGCTGTTGCTGCTGCCGTAACTGTACTCAGTCTGTTTTGCATGGAACGGGCACGAGGCTGGTATACCAAACCCATCGAAGTGTGAGACGGTTACATGTTTACTACAGTCCTGTACTGTACTGTACTAAACGCGATGTTAGGACAGGATAATTAGAGCAAACTGATCGTAATTTAGTTGATAGGATTCTTTTTTTGTGTTTTTTTTGAAACGATTCTTTTTTGTGTTTAGGACATGCATAGCATGCTTTTTCGTTATGAAGGGGAAAATAATATCCATACATATGGGAGAGAGACTGCAGAAGACAGCAGCCAGGCTTCAATTCAAAGCAAAAGAAAACCACCAACAAGCTTACATCACAACACAAAGACCACATAGAGGGAAAAAAATGCCACTCGACCCCGATCCGCGTCGCCTTGGCGTGAGAAGGTGGCTGACGGAAGTGAAGCCCGCCCGCGCCCATAACCTGGCGTCCTCTAGGATGGTGGGAGCAAGCGCGACCAGCTGATCGAAGGGCAGCCCGCTCGTGCACCCGACGATTTCTCTCTTTCCAAAGCGACTAAGCGACCCGCCAGACCAAGGTATCAAAGCCTTTACAAAGAGCCTTAGCTACCGCCTTCCTGGCTTGGAGCCACCAGACGCCTAAGGCAACTCCTCCGTAGGTGAGAGTCTAAGGCTAAAGAAGCGAAGCACGCAGAACCACGCTTCCCGACTATAGACGCACCCGGTGAGGAGATGGTCCAGCGTCTCCACCTACTCAGCACAAAGAGCGCACTCATCTTTGTCACTCAATCCATGACGTCGAAGACGGTTGGATGTCCAACAATGACCGTGCGGTACCAGCCAATGCAACCAAAGAAGCGAACCCGCCCCGACGCCTGTACCTTCCAAAGGTGAGATGCACGCCAAACAGCGAGGAACGACCGAGGAAGAGGGCTCGATATGCCGATTCTTAGGAGAATTCGCCCGAGGCAGTCCATTTCCAAATGAATTTATCTAGGACCTCAGAAAGGGTAAACTCTACCTGGAGATCCCAAATCTTGATGTATTGCAGGATAACTTGCACCATCCTAGCCCCAGAAACATCACACACCCATGTCCATCAAGAAGGCCATCCCTAACCGTACGAGAGCACCTGACCCGAGGAGCGACCGCCTCCCACAGATTAGGCACCAGCGATCGAATGGAGCAACCGTCAAGCCAATTATCCGACCAAAACAAAGCTTTCCTGCCATCGCCCACCACAACTAAGATGGAGGCAGAAAAAAACTCTCCGCCTTGGCCCCGTTGGTGAACTTGAAACTGCACCAAGTGTGTTGCGGTCGGTTCTCGCAAACCATAGCCAGTGCATACGAAGTGCCATGCCATTTAAGTGTAGGTTGGGGATATCGAGGCCACACAGTTCTTTAGGACAGCAAGTGTTGACCCAGGCTACCACACATTTCCCACTCGAGGCGACCTCCGTCCCGCACCAAAGGAAGCCTCGAATGAGTTTTTTGATGGCATTCACCGCCCAAGGAGGAAGCTTCAAGGACATCGAGATGTGTGCTGGAATGGCACAGAGGGTGGATTCTACCAAAATTAAGCGACCGGACCTGTTGAGTAGCCTCCCTTTTCAAGCCGGGAGGCGGTTCGCGATCTTGTCGACCAACTGCTGCATCGCCGTCCTAGGAAGCCTGCCTGGGGCTAAAGGAACACAGGTGTTCTATGATTCCTTTTTGTGAAACCTATCCACTTGATTTTGAGTCAAACTTGGCACAAGTGTTCTATTTTTTCGAATTTGTTAATTATGGGAATTAAGCAACACTAATTTTTTTTCAGTGGTACGTAACATGTTCGAAGACAGTGAGGCACCAGTAATAATTTCATTAGTCTTGAGATCTACCAGCTTATTCTCTTTAAGATGCTCATAGGGGTATTTCTACCGTGTTTGCGGGGGAAAATACAAATATAGTCTATTGTCATGTCTAGAACTTGAAGCTAATAATCTATTAATCATGTTTCTCAAGTTATTTCATGTTAGTAGCTGCCAAAGCAAACCCACTGCACGCTCAGTTCCGTCAAGCTCTGTCGCGGCAGGAGATGCTGTGCAGTCGAGCTCATGACGACTGACCTTTTAAGAATCGTGATCTCTGGAAAAAAAGCTTTTAAGAATCGTAAAACGATTCATACAACATAAATTATTGTTATAATTAGAGTTGTTCCATGCACAAGGAAAAATATTGACCATCCGATTTATATCTATACTATGTTGCAACCAACTAACATAATCCATCCATTGGAAGATCTGCAAGTACTATTTCGATGATATTACAAGAAATGCACGATTAACTTTTATGTGTACACATAATTTAAAAATATATTTACTAGAAATAATTCACACCTGATCCAGACACATGGACCCTCATTTATTTACTTCGTACATGATGCAAAACACATATAGAGCTCACAAAAATGTACTGCGAGCCACAACACTACTGCTGATCAAGTGCATTTCTTGCTTTAGGACAGACTCGTCATCAACGCGTCATGTCTTGCATTGGTACAGGAGCCATGGACACCTTCTGTGAATGAGCTTCCCATCCTTGAAAGATGAAACATTAAAGGAAAAATGATTAATTATTAGCACAATACATACTCCATGTACGTATATATAGTTCATTATGACATTATTATTTCAGAATGTATATAGTTCAGTATATCTATAACTTCGACAATAAGTATGTAGATCATTGACAGTGTTATATTACCGGGGGCAATGTTACCGTCAGTTTGCAGAATATTTTGTACCAAAACGGGCTGAGGTAGTAGGTGTTGGTCTTGTAATGTCGTCTCTCTAGAAATAGATAGAACAAAGATGGCACTAGTTTTGGCATATTCTGGTTCTAGTGACTTAGTATATCACAATATAATCAACGAAACTAACATGTTTTCTTACAATGTATTAGTATGTCTCATGGATAAAAAAATGAGCCACAAAGCCAGGACTAGGATTGGACTTAATTTGACAAGTTGTATGAAGTTAATTAATACTGCATAGGAGTAGCTGGCACAATAATTTTTTCTAGTAGATGAGACCCAACTAGCAAACACCACATGGTTGAGAGACAACCACTGATCACCAATTAGCACCACCACCAAACAACATACTCATCGGTTAACGTCATGGCCATTGCAGAAGCAGATCCTCTAACTTTCAACCTCTTCCATTGATTGACAGACATGTGAGACCCACTGCACTTGCACTACGGGAAAATGGCTTTTTGCCATGCGCCCGGATGTTTGCCGTGCGCTTTATTTCGGATGCACGGCAAAGAGCTTGTTTGCCGTGCGTTTTCTATAGGGCGGACGGCAAAGAAAAAACACACGGCAAAGGGCTCGTTTGCCGTGCGTCCGGAAAAAACGCACGGCAAACACATGACTTTGTCGTGCATTTTTTCGTCCGCGCACGGCAAAGTCTAGCTTTCTCCCTCCCTTTCACACCCCAAACAAAATGGAGTATCATTATTTAAAACAACTTTGTCATGCGCTTTCTTTCTAACGCACGGCAAACTCATGTGATACATCATGTTAAAATTTGGTAGATTCTTGTGGTCATTTGCTATATTTAACTAATTAATTGAATTTCAAGTAATTTTTTGAAAGAAGTCAAATTTGAACTACTAGTGATTCAAATAATGGAATAAAATGAGTGGAAAAAATGATATTCATGTTATTTGGCTCAATTTAAGAACTTTTACATGAGATCAAAAGAAATTTTGAACATCTTGACTAGGAAACACGACCATGATCGTGTGTCCAAATGAGTTAAAAATTCTTAAAAAATCAAATAAAGTTTGAAATTTATGAGATTTGTCAATATCTCATGATATCATATGTGAAGGTTATAGTAAAAATTTGAATGAGTTTTGAACATTTTTTCATGTATGATCATTGTTTCTCGAAACATCTCGATGAAGTTTCATAGAGTTACGAAAGATATGGTTAGATTTGTAGGTGACGCGACATTCAAATTGAGTTTTGACTTCAAAACTTGTTTCTATAAGTAATAGACAACATAACTTAATTTGTGTTAATTTTATGATTTTTTTCAAATTTATTTGATAATTTTTACGAATTTTGTAAAATTATAGAAAATAGTTTGCCGTGTGCTCAACTTATAGAAAAAACGGTTTCCCCGTAGTGTTGGGTCCACATGGTGGTGACTCAAAGTTAGATGATGTCATCCCAACTATTGCACCCTGCACCAACTCATTGTTGCCCTCCATCCGAAGGACCACCAACGGAATTGGGGACTAACGGTAGCGTAGGGCGCACAAGCCACAGCTAACCGAATACGACGACCTCCCTTAAAGCTGATGACACCTCCTCCAGGCTTTGTTCTGACTGCTCTACTGTTTGTAAGGTAGTTTGTACCAGGGGCGGATACACGCCTAGGGCCACTAGGGCCACGGCCCTAGGCGTGGCCAAAAAACCCTTTATATTATCTTCAATTTTCCTGACATAACTATATTTTATATGAATTGGTCCTAGTCCTCAGCCCAAGTACGCTCGGCTCAGCAGCCAGCGTCATCTCTCTCCCACCCTACAGTCCTCACGTCCTTGGCCCATGCGCATCTCTCCCTCGCTCTTTCCCTGCCTCGAGCCGCCCGCCAGCCCCGACTCCGTGAGCTCTCACCCGTCCGCCGCCTAACCCTAGCGACGCCGCCGCACCAGCGCGGCTGCGCGCCTGTGCCGCTGCTCGCCGGGTGCCCCACCGCACCTACTGGTCTGCTGCCTTACTGCGCTGCGCCCCTACGCCGCCGGCCGGCCGCACCTGCGCCGCGGTCACCGGATCCCGAAAGGAGAAGGACCATAAGAGCCTGAAGAGGCGAAGTCCAAAGAGCCGAAGAGTGGAAGAGGTGCAGTAAAGCAAAGGACAGAGGACCCGATGAAGGGTCAGAGCAAGAAGAGATGCCTAAATAATTACAAGGGTCAGAGATGCAGGACGCTGACATCTTTCTTTTCTCAGGTGCCTACTCCGGTAATTTCATCAGGCTCATCTTTTGTGCAACAACCTGAACCGGAAGCAGGGCCGGCTCTAGGGGGGGGCAGGCAGGGCGACGGCCGTGGGCCCATGAAGCTGGGGGGCCCAAGTGCTAATTAAGAGGCTTAGTAATTAACAAATCATTTATCAGTTAGCCAGCCGTCCAGGTCCAGCCCAAGAGGCCGAAACGTTCTGACTTCTATTCAGCCACGCGTACTCCACGACGTTTCTGCCAATCAGCCGCGCCGCACGCCTGACCTGACGCCCCGACATTCCTCGTGATTCGCTGTGAGCCGGACGCCACGCGACGCGCCGACGCTGCCCTGCGCTGTGCCCCTGCCCACCGCACCATCGGCATCGTCGACCGTCTAGCGACTAGCGGCCGGGGGGCCGGCCACCGGCGACTCGGCGAGTAGGAGCAGCGCGATTCAATTTTCTCCTCAGTCCTGGTAAGGATCAACGACACCAGTACACCACTTCTTAGGTTTTAATTTTTCCCAAAATAATTACAAGGGTTATAAATTTTGAATTCTTTTTATTTGAATATGATAGATGTTACCTAAGAAGCATAAGTCGGGTGCTCAGAAAAGAAAAGAAAGAAAAGAAAAAGAACAGGCTGCTGAATCGCAGAGGGGTGCTCTACATAAGTTTTTTTCAGTGTCCAGTAATGCTGCGGTCAGTCAAGATCAGGGGCAGGAACATGTTGCAGAAGTCGTTGCCAATGAAGAGGAAGTCATTGCCAATGATTTGCAAAATTTAGTAGTCGAAAATGATGTCAATGATCATACTCAGGCTCCGGGAGATGATACTGAAACTGCACACATTCATGAACAAGAAGATTCAATGTCGACTATTTTTGATCCTAGAACATGGGACTCTCTTGACAATAGCAAAAGAGACATCTTAATTGAGAAAGGGGTTGTGAGAGAAATGAATCTACAATTCCCTTGTGATCCTAGTGGCAGACATTTTTCTTATGTTTACTACTCAAGGAAATTATCTAATGGTGAGGTTGTTGACAGAAAGTGGTTGGTTTATTCCAAACATGTGGACAAGGTATATTGTTTTTGTTGTAAGTTATTCAAATCAAATCAGAACAAGGCAAATTTAGCATCAGATGGAGTAAGAGATTGGAAGCATCTCAGTGAGAAACTCAAAGCACATGAAAACAGTGTGGAGCATTTGACAAACATGAGTACATGGAATGAGGTTCGGCTTAGATTAAGCAAAAATAAAACAATTGATGATGAGATGCAACGGGAAATTGCAAAGGAAAAGGAGCGTTGGAGACAGGTCCTGGTAAGAATAATTGCTATTGTGAAGTTTCTTGCTAAACAAAATCTAGCCTTTCGAGGATCAAATGAGAAAATTTATCAATGTAACAATGGTAATTTTCTAGCCACAGTTGAAATGATTGCTGAATTTGATCCTGTGATGCAAGAGCATATTAGGCGCATTCAAAGTAATGAAATTCATCATCATTACCTTGGTCATAATATTCAGAATGAATTAATTGGTGTTCTTGCTGATGCTGTGAAAAATCATATCTTAAAGATTATTAAAGATGCCAAGTATTTCTCTATTATCTTGGATTGTACCCCAGATGTGAGCCATGAAGAACAAATGACACTGATTATACGTTGTGTTAATATGTCAAGAAACATTCCAAGAGTAGAGGAATTTTTTCTAGAGTTCTTAAAGGTTGATGACACCTCCGGATTGGGGCTTTTTAATGTTTTGTTGGATGCACTGAAGTCTCTTGATTTGAACATTGATGATGTGAGAGGTCAAGGTTATGAAAATGGTTCCAATATGAAAGGGAAACATCAAGGTGTGCAGACCCGTGTGCAGGAAATTAATCCAAGAGCATTATATATGCCGTGTGCAGCTCATAGTCTGAATCTCACTCTTTCTGACATGGCAAATTCTTGCAAGACAGCTGTTTCATTCTTTGGTGTTATACAGCGGATATATTGCCTATTTGCACGCTCTACTAAAAGGTGGAAAATTTTGACTGATAATGTTGAGAGGTTTACTGTGAAACCCTTGTCTGATACTCGTTGGGAGAGTCGAATAAAGAGTGTGCAACCTATTAGGTACCAAACCCCGCAGATAATATCAGCTTTGAAGGAATTGGAAAGATCTGCGACTGATGACCATGACTCTAAAACAGTAAGTGATGCTCAATCATTGGTTCTTGCACTTGAGAAATTTGAATTTATAGTTGGTATGGTTATATGGGATGATATTTTATCTACTATCAACATGGTGAGCAAAAAGTTACAATCTAAGATTGTGTGCTTAGATACTACTCTCAAACAAATTGAAGGGGTAATCACATATTTCCAGAAGTACAGAGAAGATGGCTTTGATGCTAGTATTGTGACTGCAAAATCCATTGCATCTAGTATGGGCATAGAGCCAAGATTTCCTACAAAACGGCAAAGTAAAAGAAAGAAGTATTTTGATGAACAAAATGATGAAATTGAAGAATTACAACATTCAGCTATAGAATCCTTGAAATATGAGTACTTCAATGTTATTGTTGATCATGCAATTGCTTCATTGACTAGTCGGTTTGAGAAGCTAAAGGAATTTGAGAAAATATTTGGATTCTTATTCAACTCAGAAAATCTGAAATCATTGGATGATAATGATCTACGAAAGTGTTGCACTACTTTTGTAGAAACTTTTTCTCATGACAACAATTCTGATGTAGAGTTGGATGATTTTTTCTCTGAACTGAAAGTGTTGCGAAGTTCTTTGCCAGAAGAATTGATGTCAGCAGTTGAGATTCTTCATTTTGTTAAGGCTGCAGATTGTTATCCAAATGTCTCCATTGCATATCGAGTTCTCTTAACCATTCCAGTGACAGTAGCATCAGCTGAAAGAAGTTTCTCCAAATTGAAACTTTTGAGAAATTATTTGAGGTCAACTATATCACAGGAAAGATTGAATGGCTTAGCTACGTGCACCATTGAGAAGGACATTTTGGATTACATTGATCTTGATACTGTTATTGAAGATTTTGCGTCAAGAAATGCCCATCGGCGTATTTTTACAAGGCATTAAAGCACTACATATTATTTGAGATAATTGTAATGGTTGGTATTTTGTAGTTTTATGACACTATTGCTATATTTCATGAACTAGACTGCTATGTGTGAGCTGCAAAAGTTATTTTTTTACTCGTATTATATATTATGCTACTTCAACGGGCCCTTTCTTCTCGCTTGCCCAAGGGTCCTTGAAATTGTAGAGCCGGCCCTGACCGGAAGTAGGTGGAACATCATGATTTTAGTTGTCTTTGTGCGCTATCGTACCGTATTACCGTTATATTGTCATGCGTGAGGGTTTTGGTAGTCTAGTCGCTTTGGCAAGTGGCCCTAGACGTTAAAATGATTTCCGCCCGCCACTGGTTTGTACCAAAATCATCACCAGCTAGTCCGACATATGTGGTTTAATGATATTTAGGTGGGGACTTTTTGTCCCCACCAGTGGCCTCTCAAAAATATTATAATATAGTAGTTCTTGTAATTTTGTTCAAAATGTAATGAAGATGTGTATAAGGAAGCTAGTGCAGAGGCTGTCTTGTTTTGCAGAGGCGAGTCATAGATTTGTTAAAGCAAGCCACACGGCAGAGGTCTAAGCCATGGCCGTAAGTGGCCGTAAATTTGAGGCTTTTGAATGCGACTTCACTTAGGCGTTGACGTTTTTGGCGAGAGAATATATCTCAGTGGAGGTCGTTGCGCTCGTGATTGGAACATAAAGCAAGACGAGAGTATGTTGCGCCGTCCGCGCACGTCCCCGCCACCATTTCCTGCCTCCTATAGTGCTTCTTGCCTCTTGTCTCACATGCTACTTTACTGCCCAAAGTGCTGATACATCGTAATCGAAAAGAAGAACGTGTGTCTCACATGTTACAAGTAAAGCATTATATTCCTCGCATGATAACTTAATAAGGTTGTCGATCGTTGACGACAACTCATTTGTTAACTAGTATACTGTCACGTTGCTACATATATGTTGAGGATACGTATATTTCTCGTACGCAGCGGTGGGGCTGGGCCCTGTATCCCTTCATACTGTCAGCTGTCTCCGTTGAAGCCCCACCTTGTCTTAATTGGTTCCAGAACTTCCTCTTATATGTATACGTCGTAGGTGTCACTTAAGCTCTCACATTATTCGGTAATACACGCGCAATAAGGCATGTATGAGACTAATCTCCGAGTAGTCGTTCTAGAAACAAAAGTATGGCGTTGTGTCAAACTCAAGCATTATATTGCTATTCTTTGTCACATCCTCAATTTAAAATAATGATAAGTTATTTTAGTTTTTTTAAAAGTCAAATTTTTAGCCATGATCAAGTTTATTTAAAAATATATAAATGTCTATCACGTTACCACTAAGCAGAGTCCTTCCACAATCATGTTCTTCGAATTCTTCTTTGAAAACTCATTTTGCAATCATATCACATTTGTCTTCCGTTGAAACGACCATTCGCAATCATGTATGCTATATAAAGGGAGTCTTAACTTGCTGATCCAGTGAACAGCTAACGTTCTACTTTGGATCTAAATGTTACATCATGACCGGAAAACTCAACACACGGCGATACATGTTCGTCTGTTTGGATCCCATTACTAATGGGTGAAAGTGCTAAAGTTTAGCATTTTTTCCGTAAGTGTATACTCTGTACAAACAGCAGTGCTATGGGAGGGCTAAACTTTGACCTACCCAAAAAAGGTGCAAAAGTAATAGCCAGTGGGGAAAATCTAATGGCTTGTGAAATGATAAGAGGAGGTGAGGAGATGAGGTGCGGCACAAGCGACATTTCATAGACTCTAGCTCTATTATTCATTAGCCATGTCCTGATGTCCATTAATCCACTACTAGAGAATCACACATATATCCCAGGCTCGATTTTTCATTTGTACCGGGTATTTTGCCCACCGGTACAAATGACTGCATTTGTACCAGTTGGTGCTCACAGAGGCTCGTCGGGGTCTGATCCAACCCAACCGGTACAAATGCCTCACATTTGTACCGGTTGGTGGCTCTGCCCGGTACAAATGTGATGTCCTCACATTTGTACCGGGTCAAGACACCACCCGGTATAAATGTGATGACATTTATACCGGGGCTGCATTTAGCCCGGTACAAAAACACCTCCCACCCACACGGCGTCTCTCCTCCTCCACACTTAGAAAAATTCTGGCCTCCTCATCTCTTCCCCCTCTCTCTCTTATCCTCTCATATTCTTATCTCTCTTGATCTCATCCTCTGATATCTCACCTCTCTCCTCTCTTCTCTTCTCTGTACAGGGATCCAGGCCGGCGGCACGCGGCCAGGCTGGCGGGGCGCGGAGGCCAGCCCGGCGCGGGACCAGCCCGGCGCGGCGCGGAGGCCAGCCCGGCGCGGGGCCATGCCGCCGGCGCGGGGCCAGGCTGGCGGGGCGCGGAGGCCAGCCCGGCGCGGGGCCATGCCGCCGGCGGGCGCGGGGTGGATGCCGCGGCGGCGCCTGTGGCCGGCGGGTGGAGGCCGGTGGCTTTCCTGTGATGCGGCGTTGTGCCCTGGTGAGATAGAGAATCGATTTTTGTTGTACATGTTTGTGTTGTTGTTCTTGTGAGAGAGATGAGAATCGATTTTTGAAACTGTTAATTGTGAAATTTTGTGTTGTGAATCTTGTGAACTTTGTGCATGTAAATCTTGAGTTGTGAATTTTGTGATGTGAATGAGATGAGACGAATGTTGTGTTGTGAGATGAGATGATGAATCTTGTGTTTATTTGAGATGAGATGAGAGATGGAATAGAAAAGAAAAGAGAAGAACAAAAAAGAAAAGAAAGAACAGAAAAGAAAAAGAGGAAGGGAATGGCGTCAGACGGAGCTGACGGGAATCACATTTGTACCGGGGCGTAACACCCCCGGTACAAATATTCACATGATCCCACATTTGTACCGGATGATTACAAATGAGGGTTACCACCCGGTACAAATGCCTGTTTTTTAGTAGTGATCATATCTCTTCCAAATTAAACATAAACTTTAGATAGACTAAACTTTACCACTCGCTAAAACTTTAGCAATGGTCCATCCAACAGGCCTAAACTGTAAGACGGGTAAACATCGACCAACTGCATATATATATATTTTTTCCTTAGCATATCGAAGTTATGATATATCCCAGAATTGTATGCCTTTGTTTCTGGATTTGGGATCCCAGTAAGTTTCAGCTTCAGCATAGCCGCACCCGCACGCAGCCATATCGTTCAATCATAGCTTTATTAATCTTTAACTAATGTCGTAGCATATGATTACGTACGTACGTGTGATGTGAGATCGAATTCGTTCTGTGCCGTTCATAGTTAGAGTAGGCTTATAATGTTTGAGCGAGCAAGCACGGGAGGCCAATAATCTTTTGTTGATAGTAAAAATACTTGTGATTTGCGAACTGCACGCAAGCAGATAATAATTAATTAACATGTGATGGACGGATGAAGGAAAAAGAACGCGTCGGTCGCTTACCATCTGCCGGGTCGGCGCCTCTGTTCTTGAGCTCCCGATACATCTGGGCGAGCGCGCATGGCTCGCAGAAGCAGTGGACGCAGCCGTCGCCGCATGGCTCCGCCGGTAGGCCGTACGCCGCGCGGAGCTTCCGGCGGTAGGAGCAGGAGTAGAGGCATTGGAGCAGGCCCCCCGCGTGCAACAGCACGCAGTAGATCGCGCCGGCCATACCACACGCTGCACATGCATATTGGAAAGAAGTAGTTTGTAGTTGAGATTTGGTTGAGCACTTGAGCAAAAGCGCAGGGAGAGAATTCTATGTAATAACGTAAACTTACATGTGACGCCCTTGTCTAAGGTCTCCGCTACCTGGCCGAACGCGACGCACGGGCAGAAGAACGCCAGGCAGCCTGTACAAACGTCCTTTGTGAGAAGTAAAATTAAGCCAATTTTGGACAATGGACATGGTCAAGCAGGTGTGTTTTAAATTCATACGTGTCCTTCATGTGCAACTTAACGAACTTTGACTGAAAAATCATTCAAGTTGTTTTGAAGGACTTAGTTAGGGGCGTGACTCACAGCTTTTGCAGTCACTGCAGCAGTCGCAGAGGCCGCTACTCCAGGCCCCCGGCGGCGGCGGTGGATGGCCGCTCATTTTCCAGCCGATCTGAAGTGTGTGAGGACTAAGGAGCTTGAGCCTGGCAAGAGTGGCAACTAGGCATATTTATATAAGCGTCTCGAGAAGCCGAGGGGCTGTTCTGCCAATCAAATGAAAGGAAGAATTATCAACAATGAAAAGGAGCTATTATTATGTGCTATTATTGAGGCATTCAGGATATTTGTTGTCCTTCTAAAAGTATTCATAAAACAAGTTTAGTATTTCTAGACTAATAATCCTAAGAAGGATTTCTAAATTCATTCTAGAATTTCTAAACTAATCCTAAAAGTATTTCTAAAATAAAACTAGTATTTCTAAACTAACCTAGCTTAAAGGGATTTCTAAACTAATTGTAGAATTTCTAAGCTAATCCTAAAAAGATTTCTAAAATAAAACTAGTATTTGAAAAATAAATCCAAAAAGTATTTCTATAAGGATTTCTCAAAGTACTCCTAAAATGCATCTAGTATTTCTAAACTAATCCTAAAACAATTTCTAAGCTAATCCTAAAAGGATTTCTAAAATAAATCTAAACTAATCCTAAAAGGATTTCTAAGCTAAATCTAGCTAGTCTACGTTTCTCGTCTCGTGATTTTCCGTCCATCCATGTAATTAGTCTACATTTATATATATCACCTCTTATATTATAGGCTTTGAAACGGGTTCCAAAATTTATCCCGAACTAAATAGGCCAAAATATAATGTGGGTCACCGCTCAGTTTTTTTTTGTCCTCATTTTTATGAATACTACTCAGTTAGTAGGCCCAAAATCAGCAGACAGGAGACAGGGTGCGGCTCAGCCCAGTGAAAATTATGATGTGGGTCACCGGTCACAGTTGGCGGCCCAGTTTTCAGATAAACAAATAAACAATGTTTTCAGCAAAACTTTCTTATCTCTCCATCCGGCAATTGAATAAACATCGCATTTCCTTCTCAGGTTGGTTTGGACTTCATCGACAATGAAAAATGAGAAATTGACGGTTGCCGGATGGAGTTTTCATCATGCATGGATTGCATTATATTGCGCCGGCTAAGTTCGAAAAGTGGTAATCCAAATAGAGTTCTTCGGGAGCTCGTTGCAAAAAAAAAAAAACCAAATAAATTGGGTGATTTCAAAATTTCTAATAATTTGATAGAAAACAAATTCCATCCACATAAGGATCATGTTTTCCTTTTTATTTTATACCACACTAGTCAAACATATTTCTTCTAGTGACTTAGAACACTCCATTTTTAAACAAATGCTTACATGTTGGAACACTACTTTTATAAGAATGCTTACCTGTGGGATCTATGTTGGTTTATGACGTTTTTGCGGAGCTTATGTTGTCACAAAACCGCCATGCAACAGGCTGACGATTTCTTTTCGGCTACAATAGCAATCTTTATGACGTTATTTAACTTTGACACTAAATTTGTTCGGAACTAAAATTTTATGACGATATCAGTAAGGAATGTCATAAACCAATTATGATAAATTTTCTACCATCAAGATTGCATTACTAATCAATGTTTTTCTTGTAGTGGTAGAGAGAATCAGATACTCAAATACATGAGTAAGATAAATAATAATGATAGGATAGTGTGACACACAATTGATTCATCTCTAGGAACTAAGGTCTAGGGAGTTAGACATCTACGAGTTAGCTCTAGGTTCTAATGTACTAACTATATACTTCACAAATCATACAAGAAAGGTACACATGCACATTGTATTTGTATAGACTATCGATCTGGCACCCAATTACAAACAGGGTGGTTGCTCCCTCGCCGCTTCCCCACGACAACGATAGCTAGTATTTAGACTCCTACAACATACCTGAATGTAAAGAAATACAAAAGGTCCAACAGCTGTTACTACTGCGTCCTAACTCAAACTATACCTGATCATGGGCTGCCCGACCCGATAAACCCGACCCGACCCACCCGAAAAAAACCCGACCCGACCTGACCGTTTGACGTGTCGGGCACGGGCCGAAATTTTCACCCGAACTCAAAAAATAACCCGACCCAACCCGACTCAACCCGAAAATTATAACTGAAAACCCGAAACCCGACCCGACCCACACATGTGACGGGTCGGGTGCGGGCCATGATTTTCGACCCGACAACCCGACATGACCCGACCCGAACCCGACACGACCCGACCCATGATCAGGTATACCTCAAACTATCCGTGGGGCATGCTCATATCCAAGTCCAATGCAGCTATGGAGCCCAAGCACCATATTTGCATTGTTAACTAGACCCTAGTCGGCCGGGGCTTTTGTGACCCAAACTAGAGCCACCAAATAACGGGCCACTCGAACTGAGTACCGTAGCATGAACACTAACGATATAAGACATATATGTACACAAACTACCAAACTAAAGCTAGACATATAAACAGATACGAGACCATATGAACTTATACCACAAGATCAAAGGGTTGTATTCGTCAAGAACACAAGCCTCTAAATCAAGAGCAGGCGAAGAACACATAATCACATCACACATATATGAACAAAGCACAACATTATATAAGCTAGATGTATACCTGATGTAGATCACAGTATCCTAAGAATAAAAGATACAAAACTCATACCTAGACTCCAAGGAGATCTGGAACCTGAAGTAGAGCTACTCTAACCTACTCCAGTAGCCTAGAAACCAAAGGAAAAGGAAGAGAAGTGAATGAAAAGTTGTGTGTCTTCTAAATGGGTCGTGCAACACTCCACCGCCTTCTAGGACCAACAACTCGCGGGTAGGCGGTGACTTGAGCGCGACGACAGTGACAAACATGGACGGAAAACTAAGAGGCGAGAAAGCGTCGGGAAAACTAAGAGGCCTGGCTACATGCGCTGGTGGCTGGGGATTACGGGGAGGGGTGATTTGTAAAATGACGTGATTACTGTTGTGGCTAATGGCGGGCGTTTTTTTTTTAAATTAGCCCACCTCTCTTCCTAGGCATCAGATGGGTATCCAGTGGTCTTGATTGAGAGTTTGCAAGTTTGCACAACTCCTGGTATGCTCCCTTATATTTATACCTCGAAGGAAGTTAAAGTCCTAGTTAATTAGGGCATGAGCTATAACCACCCCTCCTCCATCCCTCTTGGATGAGCATCTTGCGGTCGTGATCGAAAAGTTTGAACAGGGTGTTTGATTTGCACTGCACGTGATATGTTCCTTATAATTATTATTCAGAAACTACCTAAGATAACTTTCTCTCAGCATTTCCATATTTGGTGGAGACACCGTGTCCGCGCATGATGATCTTTCCATTGTTGACCCTGGCAGATGCGCCTAATAACTTGTTTGAAGAATTTCTTTTGTCGCTTATTAAAAAATCAAGGAAAAGAACAAACCCCATCGGCAGAGATGTCGTGCAAGCTTGCGCATCCATATAGGAGTATTTTGTACGCATATATGTCGTCCGCGCATGCATATCTCCCTGCTGTTTCTGACGTGCTGCGTGCCTCGACCATCCGCGCGCCGCTCTTCTATCGCTGTTACACAATCCACCGCAGTAATGGCTGTCTCCATCTTGTGCGGGTCAAAGGAACGCTGCCATTCCCGCGGCCATGCCGGTGGCGGCGCTGAGCTCGGGCAAGCCGATGCCGCGCCTGGGCTTCGGCACGGCGTCGCCAACTCTCGGCCAGGCCGAGGGCCGCGCCGGCGTGACGGCGGCCGTCCTCCACGCGCTGGACGCCGGGTACCGCCACTTCGACACCGCCTCGTCGTACAACGCTGAGGGCGCGCTGGGGGACGCCGTCGTCGAGGCCGTGCGCGCGGGCACGGTCGCGTCCCGTGACGACCTCTACATCACCACCAAGCTCTGGATCGCCGACGCGCACCCCGGCCGTGTTCTTCCAGCGCTCCAGAAGTCACTTCGGTAAAACCTAAAACATATATGTCATTCTGTAAAACAAGAAAGATTGAAACAGAAATGAAGGTTTCTGCATGATGGTTCGTCGATCATCAGGAACCTGCAGATGGAGTACGTGGACTTGTACTTGATTCACTTCCCGGTGAGCATGCGGCCGCCACCGGTGGAGGGAGACATCATGGTGGTGAAGGAAGACCTGGTGGAGATGGACATGAAGGGGGTGTGGGAGGAGATGGAGGAGTGCCACCGGCGAGGGCTGGCGAGGGCCATTGGCGTCAGCAACTTCACCTGCAAGAAGCTTGAGAACCTGCTATCCTTTGCAAAGATTCCACCGGCAGCAAACCAGGTGATTGGTTGAAGTCTCTGAATCAAACAATTGGATTGATTTGAGGCGCCTTTGCCTGATTTTTTTCTCCCTTTTGCACACGTTCTCATTGCGTTGAGAAAGAACAGGTAGAGGTGCACCCATACTGCCGGCAGAACAAGCTAAGGGCGTTCTGCAGGGAGAAAGGAATCCAGCTCTGCGCCTACTCTCCACTGGGTGGCAAGGGAGCTCCATGGGCCAACAATTCTGTCATGGATAGCCCTGTTCTGAAGCAGATCGCCCGTGAGAAGGGCAAAACCGTCGCCCAGGTAAACCTTGCATTGGTAGTAGTATCAATTAATTAGCTCCCTTGCTAGTGCTCACATACAGCAAGTGCAGCACTTCTATATTATGAACTTTCTAAAATATGAAATGAAATACGCTTCCACTATTTATAGAAATATTCTAGTTTTGGCACTATTTTTAGAAACACTTTGGGTAACAAAACTAAGTAAACCTGGTTGGATGAGAAGACTGCGAGTGCAGTAAATTTACTTGCTGACGACCAGCTATTTACAACCTTCTTTTTTGTCGAGGTTCAGGTGTGCATAAGGTGGGTGTATGAGCAGGGAGATTGCGTGATCGCTAAAAGCTTCAATGAGCAGAGGATGCGAGAGAACCTCGACATCTTCGGCTGGGAGCTCACTGAGAACGACATACGCATGATCAGCGCCCTTCCAGAATCAAGGGGCACCTATAATTTCTTCGTCCATGAATCCGGGCCCTACAAAACTGCCGAAGAATTTTGGGACGGCGAGATTGTGGCTGGCCAGCCGACTTACCAAACTGCAGCTAGTTTGCTTTCAACCAACAGATGACGGTTGCTAGTCAAGAAACTCTACTTGATGCACTCTTCAATTTGTTGTTGCCTTGTCTTACAATGCACAAGGTGATCAATTGTCCTCTGTTAGTACATTGTTCAAATAGGACCAGTATGAAAATATCCGACGACGGTTAAGATTAATTGTATACTACTAACACCTTAACATGTATTATCTGTTGTATGTATGAGTAATACGGATTGTGCAGGGATATGATTGAAATATGTAGAATGACATTGTTGAGATATATCAAAACATTCTTGATTACACTATCTTCATTCTTCTTATTCTTTGTCTCTTCATTTCCGAATAATATATTTTGTGATAATTACAATTTTAGCCATACCAAAAACATCATATACTCTATACTACCATATTGTGCACCATAAAAGAGCTCAAACAGAAACTGAATCCACTGCCTGATTGCAGAAAGGTGCACGACCTACTCACACTCCACGTCTCTCTCTCCATCTCTACTTTTCTATTACCTCCTTCAGAATCAAAGCAATGGCTCACCAGCCTGTATGGCGGAGATGTTCATTTCTCTCCACTGCACATCCTACAACTGCAACCAATTTGTTTGTGATTTTGGTGATCATGTGAAAAACGGCCATTAGGAAGCAACCACAATCAAAATCAAGCAAAGAACCCAAGGAGATGCGCTGGTTTCACAGAAAACAACACCATAGAATGTCTTGACGGTCATCAGAAAAGCGTTAGAGCAACCAACATAGCAATTGGTACTGCGAAGAAGTCAACTCAAAGTTAGACCATTCAATATTTCGATGGCCCCAATCTAATAGCATCGGACGATTTCAGACGCCCCGTCTCTTCCGCTATGTTGCGAGCTTCAGGACACCCGTGTGCATGGTAGGGCCAGGTTATTTCGAGGTGGCCAGACACGAAATTGGCCCATGGGCCCAAGCTTGGTCTGTCGGTGCAACCCATGAGCCGATATGACACGACATGATGGGAAGTCATTCCAGGCCTAGCCTGGCACGATGTTTACCAGGCCATGTCAGGACCGAGCCAGGGTTGGGTCGGGCGGCCCGAATGAACATCTATAAATAGGCCCAAAAAATGCCTAGGTCAGTCAACCTGTGGAGCTCAAGTCGATTGGCCAATGGTCCCCAAGGCCTCATTAATTCATGCTCATCCTTAGCAAGCAATCTTTCCAGGAATACATCCCTAAGTTTCTAATGATAAGGCAAATTAATCTCAGGATCAAAGTGGATCAAGCAACAATTTGGAAGGGAACTGTTGATGTTTGTTACCTCTTTTAGCCGCCAATATTATCATGAATAAAGGTGCAATTGCATTTTTTACACGCATTGTAGTTAAAGAATAATGTAGTTCCACATGTCCTTGGACATTATGTGATTGTAGGAGAATACATACAAAAGGTGTGAGAATGCCAACTTCTATGGTCCATGTCATGCCACCTCAGCTGAGGAGTGGCTGCCACACAGGATCCCCTGTGTTCATTCCACGTCATCGATCCAAGGGAGGCAACTTCCGGCGAATTAGACGACGACACATGGATTCCGCATGGATATGAGGGCCCACGGGGACCCAAACCGACTCAACAACTTACATCCACCGAAAATACACCCAAGGGCCCACATGTCAAACCAGCTGGAAGAAGGAGGGAGCCAGCCGGGCCCACAGGGGTTCGGCCGAACCGACCTTGGGTCGGCTGATCCTGGCCTTCCACATGTAACTCAGTGATTGGTCCAGGAGGTGATTCCAGGAGTGCACATGGTGCTCTTCGGGCCAGAACCCTATGACACTCCCCCTATAAATAGAAGAGGAAGGGGCTCCTTCAGAGACACACCACTTTGCTCCTCCTCTCTCACTTTTAGTTTCCAAGGCTAGGGAGTAGGCTAGAGTAGTTCTACTTTAGGTTCCAAGTCTTCTTTGGGATCTAGGTATGAGTGTTCTTATTATTGTACTTTTATTTCATTATATGACTTTGCTCTACTTCAGTTATTTAGCTATTTCATATAAAGTAGTGCTTGTATGCGTAGGTGATATGTTCTTGAGTTCATCATCTGTTCGTCATTTAGAGGCTCGTGTTCATCATGAACACGACCCTTTGATCCATTTGATAGATGAATACCATGTGTTCTTTGTTTGTTCATAAAGTTAAAGGCTCGTGTTCTTCGTGAACACAACCCTTTAATCTTGTGGTATAAACGTAGAAAGTCTCGTATCCGTTTGTATGCATAGCCTCAGTTTGATCTTGTTACTTTACACATTCCTATTGTATGACGTTCATGTTTGAGCTACGATACTCGATCCAGAGTGACCAATTATCTGGTAGCGCTCTGACCTGGGTCATAATAGCTTGGGCCGGTCAGAGTCTAGTTGACAATGCAATCAAGGTGCTTGGGTTGGACAGCTACATTGGTTATGAGCATACCCCCCGTTTAGATAGATGTAGGCCATGGTAGTGACAACCATTGGACCCTTTGAACTCCTCCGCATTCGGGTAGTGTTGTAGGAGTTCTGAAAGTAACAACCGAGTTGTCATGTAAAAGCAACATGGGGGGCTATCTCCCGTTTGTACTTGGGTGCTGGACCGATGTTTCATGCAATGTTTGTGTATCTCTCTTGTATCTCTAACCTTTATGTGTATAGTACATTAGAACCTAGAACTAACTCGTATGTTGCTCCATATTGAGAGAAAGCATTGTGTATCACACTACCCCTTATCATATTATACTTACCCCTATATTTGAGTGTTGTATCTTTCTATATCCATGATCTATATTCATTTACAATAGTATAAGTCTTGTTATCCAACCTTGGTTTCCTTGGATTCGATACCCTTTGGAATACTCAGTTGGGAAAATGCCACAACGGTAGATCCGTGCACTTGCGGATTCTCTTGTGATCGTTAGGATTACCACTAGTCATTTCTGGCACCGTTGCTAGGATCACATAACTTAGCAGCAACGTTAAGAAATGCCAACAAGAACCATTCTTATCCCGAGCTTATTATCATGTTAGGTCGCTCATCATCATGTTAGGTCGACATGCAAAAAAAGAAGGCTCCAAAATATTAGAGAAGACTTGGGAATGAAAGGAGGCGCGAGGGGAAAAATGGAAGGGCGAGGCCAATTGACCTAGACTCACCTAGGTGGATCAACCTGGGCCATTCCTGACTCCCCTCGACTTCCCATTTCAACCACGATTCCTCTAGACTATAAATATCTTGATTCTCGATCGCCGGCGGGCATATCCAGTTCGACGTATTCAACACCAAGGAATAGAGAAGTAAAAGGAGCCTAAGGGACACCATTTTAGAGAGTTGAGGATCGTGTAGTTGTCTAGGGATTAGCATGGGAACCCTACAAGGAAGATCCACGTTAGAATTTTGAAGCTAGGATCAAAATCAAGGTAGGATATATCCTGGTAACAAATTGCTGATGTACAATCATTCATGGCGGAGTAGAAGTTGTGTTTAGTTCTTTATTGATGTAAGTGTTTCCTTCTATGATTTCATGCATTGTTGGTTTAGCTTCTTTTCCAGATTGCATATGATGTTCATGTTTTTTGAGGATATAGGATGTTCATGTTTTCGTGGTGGCTGTAACACGTCAAAATTTTCCCAAAACCCGAAGGCTACCAAAAGCACAAAAAAACAATATTTTGACATACTTTCACCTGTAAATTGGGCATCCAAAACATGTAAAACCACCGATAAATCATCTGAATTCCCTTCCCTATGATCAAATCAAGAGAAGAGACCAACCCCAAGACGTTTCACTACAAGAAATTATGTGATCTATGACGAAATCGTCATGACGAAATTAGAAATTGTCACGAATTAGTGAATAGCCCATTCAGGCTCAATCTGGGCCCGATTTCTGTGATGAAAATTTAGCGTCCGTCATAGATTGAAAAATGAATCCGATTTCTGTGACGAAAATTTGGTGTCCATCATAGATTGAAAAATGAAAACATCATGGAGTTGAAGCTGATAAAATAAATGTGTCACTTACTTGAAGTAACTAAGATGTGTTACTTTTTTAATTTTCTCACAAAACATGAGTGGGTCGGGAAAACAAAAAAAATAGTAATTAAATATGTATGTGTAGGCAAGAAAATAGTAACTAAGATGTGTTACTTTTTTTAAATTTTCAATTTTGAACTGTGTATGAGTCTAAACATGTTATATGGTATTCAAATCTTGAAATTTGAGTTGAGTTGTATAAAACAATGTGATGGAACTATCTAGTTTATGAACAATGCACACTTCAATTTTCACAAAATCTTATGAAAGTTTTTTGTCAAGCTTGTACATCCATAAAATGATTCTATGCAAATTTACATAATTTTTGGAGATGTTTTGGGTATTATTATCATTATTATATAATAAGATGGCTAGTAGAACTTTGAACATTTCCTATATTACCCTCAACCAACGATAAAGGAACCAATTTGACTAATTATAGTTCTAATAAAATGAATGGTGATTATTTAAGCATTGATAAAATTAAACGTGTGTGCTCTTGGATGGATGCTACTCCCACTTCCCATTCATGCTCGCGATCACTTGGCACCTAAAACCAAATAAACACAAGGGTGACAAAAAATACTCAGCAAGTATAATTGTATTAGAACTAGAAAGGACATACTTTGAGTCTGAAATATAGCAGATGTGTGAATAACCATCAAACAGTAGTTTCCGTCTGAAACGGACATCCTTTGCATTTACTAGTAAAGCCGAGCAAGTGGGGCTAACACTTAATCACAGGAACATGAATATAAGAACCAAATTGCACATTTGGATCGACCGAAACATGAATGGAATTTAAAAAAAAAGTAACTTGAAACTAGAATCATAAAATAGGGATAAAATCATGAACATGAATTTCATAGGCACATGATCAAAGAACAATAGCTCAAGAAACAGCCAGCAAGCAACACACAAGTTCGTCATGCACTTGTCTTAACCTTGACACAACCCTGCATCTCACGTTCGGCCCTGGAACTCCCACTTAGGAAAACTAGTTTATACTAGGACCAATAAGAGGATCGAAGGCGGAGCTAGGAGAAAGGGAAAGATGTGAGCGAGGGCAGCAGCGGAAGGATGCTCGATCCTAATAGATGTCGAACTGGGTAGGAAATTCAAATAAAGGAACCATAAGTAACATAGAACAGTCCAAACTTGTTGGGCTCACCATGGGCTTTCTAATATTCGAATGTGGCATGTGAGTAGTCAAACAGTCTTGTCTTGACAAACACAACGCAACTATGGTCTTTGATCGTCCATCTGAGGTACGGTTTAAGAGTCAACTTTTGGCTCGCTAAAGCTTGTCCTGTCAACACTTCATAGTTCATTTAATTTTGAGATGTTATAGTGGGACCTGACCTATTGATTGTCAGACTTTGGGATCTGAAAAGTTCTTTATGTTTGTGCCCTTCAATTGTCTGCACCAAAAGGTTATCTTCAGTGCATGGTAGGGATTTTAGGAGTGAGATTGGCGGCATTTTATTGAGAATCACATCTATCTTGCTTTGCTCTAGATTTATTACCTCTTCCTCATATCTATATATTTATGTATATGCTAGATTACATCTGATCTACTCATAGCATGAATCATATTGAAAGTGCTAGTTGATATAGTTTAAGGAATATATATAGGTTCCATAATTTTATAACCCATAGAGTAATACTCTGAAAGAAGAGCTACAACTAATTTGTGTCCTTGTGGTACGCAAACTAGTGCACTAACAAGCACCAACATAGTGGCATAGCAGTTGCTATGGATTTTTGCATTAAGGTCCTTACATTATCAAGAAATTACCCCGTGGATTCCAAATATATTAAGTATTTTGCATTAAGGTCCTCACATAATCAATACTCCCAATGTGACACAATAGCAATATTAGAAGTTACCATACTGCCCCTAATTATTCATATATGTTGTGTTTGGAAGCTATGTAGTCTGTCTTGTTTTCTCGTGTAGTAGAACCAGAGAAAACAAATCAATTGATGATGATTTAATTATTGGGTCCATGCCTTTCTCAATAAATGTTTTTGGGGTTTTCTTTAATTAGATCAGTCTCACTAGGAGCTACATGACTTTGTGGGACAAATTTTTGAAGGTTAAATGAACACTTATTTGGGACGGAGGGAGTAGATCATCATACGCTTCGAAATATATTACTAGAAATTTTACATTAAATTTTTTGCATTATCAGGAAATTGTACCACACTTCCAAATATATTACTACATAACAGCCATCCAATGGCTTGTAGCTTAGTAGTGCTCAAGCCATGTCCAGTTCGGATTTAGTCAACAGTCCAACATGGTTTCAGAGATATCTCCCTCATATTGCGTTGGAAAAAATGTATTTTGCTGTGCTCGAAAAAGGACAACGATGTTGTCATTTTGGTTCTAGTCCTAGATCTAGAAGGATTGTGGATCCTTCTATGTGACCATGACAAGGTGTCGGTCACCTGTTTGGGACAACTTGGCTGTGTATCGTGTCAGGCCTTAAGCCCATGTTGTGGGCTCCCCATTCCTAGCCGCCCCTAACCCTAGCTCACTCCTTTTGGCTATAAATTCAGTAGCCTCCTCTTCTTAGACTCGAGTTTTGTTTAGTTCTAGTTTTCAAAGTCGAAATTGAGATTGATTCATTGTAACAGTGATCTAGGGCCCATGTTCTTATTCTCCTCGATTGTGAAAATTAGTTCTTTTGAACTGAGTTCTTGAACACCATAATCATCTTTGCTTCAATTACATCTGCAATTTCAGGTTGCGTGTTTACCATTTTCTTGCTTATTGTGTTCTTGATTCACTTGCAGGAAAAGCCTTCGGTGAGTTCAATCAAGTTGTGTTTGGTTGATAATCAACAGAGTAGTGGTGTAGTGGCTGCAGGGTCAAATTGTGTCTGATTCGAAGCCAGATCATCAACGTCTAGTCTCCACCAACCGATTTATCCCATCTACCACTCGGAAGATCGAGCTAGTGCCTCATCACCTATTAGGAATACATGCGAATCATAGTAGGAGTCAAGCTTTCTCATTCAATGTGGGTATACTAGGGATCTATCCACAACATCATCAATCATCACCAAAGGTGTTGTCTATTGTCAGCTTCTTCTTATGATGATCATCTACTCCATATATTTTTTATAATGTTATTATCATTATGATGGCATCAGAGAAGATACATAATGGTGGTACTGATACAAGTTGAGGAGATGACAGTCTCTCACCTTGTCCTCCAACAGCATTTTCCATCATCATCATCACCTACATGATGAGGGACTGCTCCGAGCCCTTCATCACCACAAGCATGTAACATCCCGGAATTTCGAATGTTTTCTCAAGTGTGAATTTTCACAAAAATTTAAAACTTTTTGATTGAACTGGTGTGCTACCAAATTTAATCCCAATTTGCTAGCCTCTCATCTTAAATCCCTATAACATAAAACCATATAAAAATTAATTTCAAATTATGGTATAAATATGGTTTGGGTTTTCTTGGATTTTATTTGAAGTTCAATTGAGTGTTGTTTGAATTTGAAAGTAATTCAAATTCAAACTTATCTTCAAATTATATTTCAAAACCTAATAAATAGCTAAAAATCTAACTTGGGCTGCCACCCTTCAACCGAAGTCTGCTCGAACCCCTTCATCTCCTTAGCTCTGGATCAAGAGGCCCCCTGCACTTTTGACCCAACCCACGCGGGCCCGCAAGCCCAGCTTGGCCAGCTTCACAAGCCAGCCCAACCCATCGGTCCCCTCTTCTTCTTTTCCTCTCGCCGACAGCCGGGTCCCGCTTGTCAGCGCCCTTCCTGTTCTTCTCCTTCACACGCACGTCGTGCTGCTCTGCCTTTTTCCCCTTCCGTGCCGCCGCGCACGCGCGCGCGCACCAAGCCTCGATGGGACGCGCCACCCGGCCGGGCACGGACGCCAAGCCAGGTTCCGCGCCCAGTCAAAGTGGCTCGGGAGGATTCAAGGAGGAAAGTACCCTTTTGCCCCTGCGCCATGACGAGGCTGTGCGCCCGCCAGCCATTCCAGCACCGCCACGTCGACCTCCACACCGCAGCGGCCAATAGAAGCTACGCTGTGACCCTTTTGCCCTCCGCCTCGACGTGCGCGAGCTTTTAAACCCCCAGGCGAGACCCCTGTTGCAAGGCAACTCGCAATTGGGGTTTCTCCCCTTTGGTCCTCTGCTCTGCCGCCAGGTGAAAGAAGAAGGGGGAAGAGAGCGAGAGAAGGGGAAGAAGGAAGAAGAGAGGCGCGCCACCGCCGCGCCGTTCTGCCTAAGCCAGAGCAGTCGAAGCCAGAGCCGGACGAGCAAGAGAGGAGGCCGTCCGCGTCGAGCCATCTCCGGAGCAGAGCAAGGACCGCCGCCGAGGACATCACCGCCACCTCTTCACCGCCACGGTCTTCACTGCTATGTCTTCACCTTCGCCCCATCGTGAGCACCACGCCAGCCTGTCTCATCCCTTCTCCCTTGGTCCTTCCTGTGTTGATTGGGAGCGCGCCCCTGCGTCGCGCCGTCGGCCCTTGAGCCGAGCTCTGTTCGTGCGTCCACCGCCGTGGCGAACCCCAACGCCGCGTCGGTCGTCGCCGCCCTTCTCCTGCTATGCTATCGTGTATCCCTGTCCAGTCGTCGGGCCGTGAGCCTTTTCTGCAGGTGCTTCGCCGCGCCGCCACTTCGCCACCGCCACCGCGCCGGGCACCGCGTCGCCAGTTCGCTCTGAACACGCGCGCCGGCCGGCCGTGTCGCGGTCAGGGGATAGCCCTGAACGCGTGCACGATCCGCCAGGCCAAGTGCACCCAAGCACAGGGCCACAGTAGTGCACGCGCTCGCCTGCTTGTTCGGCCACGCTTGCATCGCCGCGTTCCGCCGCCGCACCGCGATTCGCCGCACCCGTCGCCGCGCGCTGAGCCGGCCGTAGGAATCCCCGTCGGGAACCCGACCGCGCTGAAACGCCGCTTTGCACGCGCCACCGCCACGGTAGCCAAACCGTGCCGCCTTGCCGCTTCAAGCCGTGCCGCGCCCCCGTGTCGGTGCTGCTCTGCTGCTGGTGCCTCTCGCCGTGCCACGCGGCTCCGCGTAGTTCCGCCGCACCGCACCTCCGCTACCCGTGTCGTGCGTCTTCGCCTCGCATGATGGCCATCGAGCCCTGTCCGCCTCGCTGAGCCGCTCTGCTGCCTCGCACGGCTCCGCTTGGCCTCGCGTCGCTCTGCGCATAGAAGCAAGCCGGCCACTCAAGAGCTCACCAGCGCCGTGCCTGCGCTTGCCGATGTACTGTGGACCGGCCTTCGCGCCGAGGTGTTCTCTGTGCAGGTGAACGCACTGCCACCGCAGCCAAACCTCACCGCCAGTGAGCTCTTGCCGCGCTGCTGCCCCTTTTGGGCATTGGACCGAACATCTTGTGCGCTTATCTTTTCCCTGAGCTGAGGGTGGAGCCACACGATCGGCCACACACACGCAGCCACACGAGGCCACAGACAATCTCGGATCTAGTGAATCGGATGAACCCCAGAAGAATTCAGGGTGCTCCCCTGGACTTCCTCGTGAAACCCTTGTATAGGCTTCAGCCCACGAAGCCTGCTAAGCCCAGATGTTAAACAGACCAGACCGGAAGATAGATCAGGGTGTTTTTCTAGACTACTAACATCTTGGGCCACCAACACTTTGGGCCCAACTTCGGCCCACTAAACCTACTGACTGCTGACGTCATGCTGACGTCAGCAATATTTTAATAAAATTATTTTCTGATTTAATAAAAGATTTAATAAATGTTTTATAAATCTCTTTTTCTTTCAAAATTCATAACTAATTATCTGGAGCTCCGAAAATTATGAAACCACTTGCGTTGGTTTCATAATTTCGAGATGCTCGCTGCTACCCTATCCTTATCCTGTCTTGCCCTTGAACCAAACCCTGTTTTGCCCCGCGTACTTGGAGTAGGATTCGTGGCCGCTACCGCCACTACGCTATTGTGGGTCTGGGACGTCGGAGCCCCGCAACTAGCCACTGGCCTGCTGCAGACATGAATAACTTCCCCAAGTTGCGTTCGCACCACTTTCCTTGCTTGCACCGCTACCACCACTTTGTGTTGCAAATCCGCTCTCTCTCTGCTTTGCTTTGAGCCGTGTAGCACGCGTCGTACCAAGTGTTAGTACCCAGAACGCCGTGCGTGATGGACGACTGTGCCGAGAGCAGAGGCCTCTGCTTCAAGCACGGCAACCTCGCGTTGCAACCTAGCTACTACACCGTGGTTATCGTCGTATTGCTAGCACTTGCTCCTCCGTGCTCCCGAGCACGCCTTACCGCATCACCACCCTTTTATCGACCACAAGTCGATCCTCTCCTTCTCTCTGTGCTGCCACCGCACACCTTGTTCTAATAATGCCTTGCCTAGCTCGTTTCGCCTTACTTCCCCCTCTTCATCCTCTGAGCTTCCGCTTTGATACACCTATCGATCGCGCCCATGCCTTGCCGGCGCAATCACCAAGGCCCTTAGCCTTTGATCGGCAACCCAACCTTGAACTAACCCTTCTCTCTAACTTGTTTCCTAGTATATAAAGCTAGTAGCTTAAAACTATTTTAATATAAAACTAATTACTTTGATTTCCCTAAATTAATTAGTGCTGCTTGTAGCTAGTTCGGATTTATTTTGATTCTTCTAAATTGATGTTATTTGGAGTTAATGCTTAGATGTTTGTCGTTGTTTATTTTCACGTCGCATCTCGTGTAGGCTTGTAATCATGTTTGAAGACCCGAGCTACGATGACGACCCGAGCTGTGACGTTTGGAAAGACCTTTGACCCGAAGGAAGGGCCCAACCTCTACTACTCTACGACGACTACCGCGCAGGTGTCATGTCACTCCCGACCATGTAGATCCCATGCATGCTATTTAGTTGCTAGTGCTTTATTTATGATTCTTTGGATGATTGAAATGCATAGACAACCTTTTAGCCATGCCTTGGATTAGATATACCCTGTTCCTTGAATTTCCTACCTTTGGGACTAGCTACAGACCCCTAGCTAGTCCCCTATATTTACTACCCATATATTTTACCTGCTTCGTGATATGGATGAATTTCTGTTTGGGACTGAGATTGGGATATCTCGGTGTTCTAGCGTGTGTTTTGGGTGAGTGTGTATCCTTGATGTGTTACCGCGGGAGCGAGCCGCTTTGGTTACTTGTGAACGCCTGTCTAGGGGAGATGCGACCTGGCCTCTCGCCCTAGCGGCGTGTCAGACGGATGGAGTTGGTGAGTGCTTGCTCCTGCAATTATGGACCGATCGTCTATGTGACCTTGATCTTTGGGCTATTTGCGTACAAACCGTTTGCCTTGTTATGGGCGGGGTTCGGTCCAACAACTAGTAGGTGGATGGCATCTAGCCTGTAGGCGGACCGGTGTGGTCGTGTGAGGGGGACGGGTTATACCCCCCGAGTAGACGTCGCCCCGGCTCCTCCGGGGATGGTTTCACAGCTCCGAGGCCCTGCTGGCAAGTTTCGCGCCCCAGTTCAGGACGAGTCAGGCTCGGAGAGGCAGGAGAGTGCCACCCACTGCTAGGTCTCCGGCCGTTAGGTAGGGATGTGGAACGGCGGCCACCGTTTCTGCCCTATCCGGCGGGTCCAGTTGTACAACCTCTGCAGAGTGTTAAACCTATAGCTATAGTCCGTGTCCACTGGTATGGACAGCCCTTGCGATCTCTCACCTGGCTAGTATTTTCTTTTGTGCTACTTTCTCTCCCCCGAGTGTGTGAGCCCGGCTTCGTGCCGTTGTGATGTGGGGATAGGAGTTGGTGACCCCACATCGCAGATGAGAGTGGGATGCTGTGACTCGGTTGAGGTCTAGTGTTTTGGTGTACTTTCCTTGGTTGGGGTGTTGACCCCGGAGGCGTTGGCCTCGGAGGTGTGGATCTCCTCGGAGATGGTGACCTCTCTGCAATACCGCTTACCTTGATGTTGCTACCGCTGCTTGCATAAACTTACTACAGACAGATATAGGTTTATCCATGCATATTAGAATTCATCCACCACTTTTGCTCTTTGTTGGGAAGCTGACATGACCTACCCGCTTATCGGGTAGATGGCAATGCTTTCAGACTTGGTGATCGACTACGACAACGAGGAGGAAGGATGGGAAGACTAGAGCTGGTCCTACACTTAAGTTTGCCTGTGGAGCTGGAGACGCTTCGCTTCGATAGATCCGCTGCGTAGATGATTTACCTTTCTTGTTTAGTCCAGTTGGACTTGTACCCGGCTTATGACGAAATGTTGTACTCCGATGTATTAATAAGATTATGTAATTTCCCCTTTTTCCTGTGTTGTATGGATTTGTACCACTTGAGACAGGGTTTGCACATGATAGCCACTTCCTGGGACTATCACAGATGTGCAGAGGATCGGGTTTCCAGTTTTGGAAATCTGGTTCATTTCAGGTAGTATCAGAGCCGTACTTGACCGTAGGACGAGCCCTAGCAATGGCCGATAGTTAGGACAGCCTAAACATCCTTGATTGAGTATATACTCCTTGACTTTTATATAAACCCCTTGAATTCTACTATTACATCCTTGATTTCTCACTAACTAACTAACTAACTGACTTACTAACAACCCTTCTACGTGTTTGCTGACATTTGGAGAACGACTGATGTTGCTTGATCAAGACCAGGCCATACTACGGAAGGATGCCCCGTACAAGACAAAGACAACTACTATAATGACAACTATGGAGATTGGGTACGGGGAAAAGATGAAGATGACTCTACAGGACTTACTTGGATTATCCCCTGATGAACCCTCAATACAAGTTTACACGATGATGCCACAAGAAGTCTGCGTACGAGAGGAGCAATAAGAACAATATGCACTCTTCCCTCCCTGCTCACGACGAAGTTGGGACAACGCCACTTTGAAGATAATGAGGAGTTGAGAATCTAATTCCAAGTGCGCCATCATAAGGAATTGGTGGTCTACTATATGGATTTGGCACACGTAAGCCTGGTTGTAGGAGTCGGAACCCCTGAGATGCTCGTGGCTCAGCATTTGGATAAAGACACCTCGCCTTGAAGCTACAAGAATAGCCAAGTCAGGTTGGATTAAGATACTACCACAAGCTGTAGCTACAAGAGGCAAATAAATGGATTGAACAGTGACGATTACTCTGGAAGCAAGTATCAAATACTTGGAACAAGGATTTGATAAGTTTATTTGGAATACTCTAAACTGGAAGTATGAAATTTGGATGCTTGAATTTGAATCTCCCTAACTGACCAGAGTTGACGATGGATTAAGATGAACATATGAGAAACAAGGGGCATGGATGAAACGATAAACATAGAACACCCCTCTGCAAGGACAACGCCACGAGAACCATGGACGAAGAAGAGTACTCCAGCTAAGAAGTATCTGAATTATTGGACAGGAAGCATTGAACTAAGATCAAGAAGGGTTTTAGCTTCCTCCCACAGGACCCCATGCACCTCATAGGCTATGTATGGGACCCCTTCAGTCAAAAGGATGATTTTGGTAATTGGACCCTAACCCGGAGGATTGCAAAGGTAGCAAATGCTACAGGGTACAGTATCAGTACTAATCGAGTCAAAGGGATAGCAGAAAGTCATGTGACTCGAAGAGAAATATGGAACACCATATACCAGCTTTCAATCCAGCCAGCGCGGAGAATAACTTCACCAGTCTGCTCCAGAAAGCTCAACTCCGAGACATCTGATGGAGATATCCTTTCAAGTGAGGCAACACTAACCTTAGAGAAATCCCTCAAGTGCCCACGACATACTAGAACGTTTTACCTGGTGTAATCTTAGAGGTCTTAGGAGTCAGCCTCGAGAAACACATTTGTTTGGTGCATTGCTTGAGTGATTGGGTCTTTATGGTCTTTTTGGTTGTTATGCCTCTTCATGTTGGTATGAAGTTGTATTGTGTGCTCATGCTTGCTATATGATTAGATGACTCCTTTAGAAGCCTTAGCTTCCCATACTGCAAGACCAAGAGCTTGAAGAATGAAGATCGACGTGCCAAGCATATTAAGAAGACCCTGCTTCAGAAGAAGAGAAGAACTTCTTGGAACATCGACAAACAAACCAAGACTTCAGATGAGTTACCCGATGATCATTGGAATCGAGTTCGCAAACTAGAAAATGATTGCCCGAGAATTTGAAACCTCGAAAGCTCAGCAGAGTATGAACCTCCATGGAAGCATATATTGGTTAAGAGCAGTTGAGTACCCTAAGATGTCAGCAATGCATATTGGATAAGTTCAGCCGGTACTCAGATGTCGGATAAAGATGAAGTACTCCATATGTAACAACAATCAGTACAAGAATTCCTAATTCGAGTACTTTAGCTTCCATAAGGCACCTTATGAATGTCTACCTCTGGGATATGGCAAGGGAAAGGTAGTGGATACCAATAAGGGCTATTTTACCACCATGGATTAAACCATGCCATCATTACGGATGTGCACCCATGCCTGACATTCGGAGGTAACGAATCTAGGGACACTGATACCGGTCTACGACATCACCATGACATGGAAGTGAAGAGATTACAGCTAAATGGACAATACTCCGACCTGAAGGTAGCGTTAAAGTTTTGGATTGGAATCAGATGACTAAACTCAAAGGATACAAGGTTTGCACTACACGAGTAGTCATCCTAGAGTCATTCTAAGGGATTAATCACACTTACACCTCCTAAGTAGTTCTTTTAGAACTATTGTGTAGGCAGTGTAACAGCTACGCACCACAAGGAGTGCTTTTGGAATATAATGCATGAAGGACATCTAAAGGAATTATGAGGTCGACATTTGGAATAAGACAGGAAGTTCAGTCGAGCCCACTTTTGGAATAAGTGATTAATAAAGAAGCTACACTGGACACCGTATATTGAACTAGTGGGGAGAAGAACTACTTCGACTACTACGGGACACAGGTTATCTGTTCGACCTCGCAGTTGGAACCAATCCCCCTGGAATTTGAGGAACTTTGAGTAACCGCATGAGACCCTATTATGGAGTACAAGTATGGAAATAGGGTAATTTGGATGTGCCATTACAAGAAGTTGAGATATTTCCTAAGCTACGGGATGGCTGAGTAAGTAAAAGGAAGTTATGTTCACCCGAGTACAGCTAGTAGTTGAGTGTGCACGCCAAAAGAGGTGCGACTGCACTAATATCTTGGAAAACCATTACATCTACTTATGGATCAAGAGATAATATTTTATATCTTCAACATATCCCAGATGGATACGGTTCTAAGAAGATTTCTTGGATAAACTAGGGAAACCTAGAATTTATGAATGGAAACATGGATGAGGAAAGGATATTCATGAGACTCAACCTCTATTCAATGTACCCGCTTTGGATAAGCAATCAAATTTGGGACGAAGATCATAATATATTTATGGGTACACTAAGAATATGAACTTTGGTATATGGCAACCAATTGGTTAAGAGCTTGCTTTATGTATACCGACTATTTACCTACTGCAAGTTAGGCTCAGAACTAGCGCCGGTGATTGTAGACCTCTGCTAGGCAGAAAGTATACGACTCCCTGATATGGAAAGAAGTGGGAGACTCGTGCCTAATTGGATTATAAGTACATAATGGACTCCATGAGAATATGGCCCAGTTCATATAGAATAGTTTTGGAATAAGCTTAATTGATAAGAAGGATGCAACCTCGAGCAAGAGGGTTGGAATAAAATGAGACCATCATGCTCTGAACTGCTCTAAGCTTACCAAGCTTAGGTAGCACGGTTTGAGGATATAGAGTAAGAAAAGGAGATATATAACTTATACTTGGAACTTGACACAAGCTGGAAGAAGAGTATGGATCCAGAGGTGCATGAGTCAGATGTCGTAAGTGCTTATGGATGCTAACACAAGAGAACGCGCAATAGCACTTGGCTTCGAGGGCCCTTATGGGAATAAGAAGTTGTGGAAGATAGGAAGCCTTGTCGACGAGCTCTACAACGTCGAGGACATCAACATCTTGAAGACTTGCCGAAGAGGAGACCCTCACCTCCCCCGGTACGAGCTTAATCTCGGGGACGAGATTCTTGTGAGGGGGGAGGAATGTAACATCCCGGAATTTCGAATGTTTTCTCAAGTGTGAATTTTCACAAAAATTTAAAACTTTTTGATTGAACTGGTGTGCTACCAAATTTAATCCCAATTTGCTAGCCTCTCATCTTAAATCCCTATAAAATAAAACCATATAAAAATTAATTTCAAATTATGGTATAAATATGGTTTGGGTTTTCTTGGATTTTATTTGAAGTTCAATTGAGTGTTGTTTGAATTTGAAAGTAATTCAAATTCAAACTTATCTTCAAATTATATTTCAAAACCTAATAAATAGCTAAAAATCTAACTTGGGCTGCCACCCTTCAACCGAAGTCTGCTCGAACCTCTTCATCTCCTTAGCTCTGGATCAAGAGGCCCCCTGCACTTTTGACCCAACCCACGCGGGCCCGCAAACCCAGCTTGGCCAGCTTCACAAGCCAGCCCAACCCATCGGTCCCCTCTTGTTCTTTTCCTCTCGCCGACAGCCGGGTCCCGCTTGTCAGCGCCCTTCCTATTCTTCTCCTTCACACGCACGCCGTGCTGCTCTGCCTTTTTCCCCTTCCGCGCAGCCGCGCACGTGCGCGCGGACCAGGCCTCGATGGGACGCGCCACCCGGCCGGGCACGGACGCCAAGCCAGGTTTCGCGCCCAGTCAAAGTGGCTCGGGAGCATTCAAGGGGGAAAGTACCCTTTTGCCCCTGCGCCATGACGAGGTTGTGCGCCCGCCAGCCATTCCAGCACCGCCACGTCGACCTCCACACCGCAGCGGCCAATAGAAGCTGCGCCGTGACCCTTTTGCCCTCCGCCTCGACATGCGCGAGCTTTTAAACCCCCAGGCGAGACCCCTGTTGCAAGGCAACTCGCAATTGGGGTTTCTCCCCTTTGGTCCTCTGCTCCGCCGCCGGGTGAAAGAAGAAGGGGGAAGAGAGGGAGAGAAGGGGAAGAAGGAAGAAGAGAGGCGCGCCACCGCCGCGCCGTTCTGCCTAAGCCAGAGCAGTCGAAGCCAGAGCCGGACGAGCAAGAGAGGAGGCCGTCCGCGTCGAGCCATCTCCGGAGCAGAGCAAGGACCGCCGCCGAGGACATCACCGCCACCTCTTCACCGCCGCGGTCTTAACTGCTACGTCTTCACCTTCACCCCATCGTGAGCACCGCGCCGGCCTGTCTCTTCCCTTCTCCCTTGGTCCTTCCTGTGTTGATCGGGAGCGCGCCCCTGCGTCGCGCCGCCGGCCCTTGAGCCGAGCTCTGTTCGTGCGTCCACCGCCGTGGCGAACCCCAATGCCCCGTCGGTCGTCACCACCCTTCTCCCGCTATGCTGTCGTGTATCCCTGTCCGGCCGTCGGGCCGTGAGCCTTTTCTGCAGGTGCTTCGCCGCGCCGCCGCTTTGCCACCGCAGCCGCGCCGGGTGCCACGTCGCTAGTTCGCTCTGAACACGCGCGCCGGCCGGCCGTGTCGCGGTCATGGGATAGCCCTGAACGCGCGTACGATCCGCCAGGCCAAGTGCACCCAAGCACAGGGCCGCAGTAGTGCACGCGCTCGCCTGCTTGTTCAGCCACGCTTGCGTCGCCGCGTTCCGCCGCCGCACCGCGCTTCGCCGCACCCGTCGCCGCGCACTGAGCCGGCCGTAGGAATCCCCGTCGGGAACCCGGCCGCGCTGAAACGCCGCTTTGCACGCGCCACCACCACGGTAGCCAAACCGTGCCGCCTTGCCGCTTCAAGCCGCGTCGCGCCCCCGTGTCGGTGCTGCTCTGCTGCTGCTACCTCTCGCCGTGCCGCGCGGCTCCGCGTAGTTCCGCCGCACCACACCTCCGCTACCCGTGTCGTGCGTCTTCGCCTCGCATGATGGCCATCGAGCCATGTCCGCCTCGCTGAGCCGCTCTGCTGCCTCGCACTGCTCCGCTTGGCCTCGCGTTGCTCTGCGCACAGAAGCAAGCCGGTCGCTCAAGAGCTCACCAGCGCCGTGCCTGTGCTTGCCGATGTACTGTGGACCGGCCTTCGCGCCGAGGTGTTCTCTGTGCAGGTGAATGCGCCGCCACCGCAGCCAAACATCACCGCCGACGAGCTCTTGCCGCGCTGCTGCCCCTTTTGGGCATTGGACCGAACATCTTGTGCGCTTATCTTTTCCCTGAGCTGAGGGTGGAGCCACACGATCGGCCACACACATGCAGCCACACGAGGCCACAAACAATCTCGGATCTAGGGAATCGGATGAACCCCAGAAGAATTCAGGGTGCTCCCCTGGACTTCCTCGTGAAACCCTTGTATAGGCTTCATCCCACAAAGCCTGCTAAGCCCAGATGTTAAACAGACCAGACCGAAAGACAGATCAGGGTGTTTTTCTAGACTACTGACATCTTGGGCCGAACTGGGCCAGCCCATTGGGCCACCAACACTTTGGGCCCAACTTCGGCCCACTAAACCTACTAACCGCTGACGTCATGCTGACGTCAGCAATATTTTAATAAAATTATTTTCTGATTTAATAAAAGATTTAATAAATGTTTTATAAATCCCTTTTTCTTTCAAAATTCATAACAAATTATCTGGAGCTCCGAAAATTATGAAACCACTTGTGTTGGTTTCATAATTTCGAGACGCTTGCTGCTACACTATCCTTATCCTCTCTTGCCCTTGAACCAAACCCTGTTTTGCCCGGCGTACTTGGAGTAGGATTCGTGGCCGCTACCGCCACTGCGCTATTGTGGGTCTGGGACACCGGAGCCCCGCAACTAGCCACTGGCCTGCTGCAGACATGAATAACTTCCCCAAGTTGCGTTCGCACCACTTTTCTTGCTTGCACCGCTACCACCGCTTTGTGTCACAAATCCGCTCTCTCTCTGCTTTGCTTTGAGCCGTGTAGCACGCGTCGTACCAAGTGTTAGTACCCAGAACGCCGCGCGTGATGGGCGGCCGTGCCGAGAGCAGAGGCCTCTGATTCAAGCACGGCAACCCCGCGTTGCAACCTAGCTACTACGGCGTGGTTATCGTCGTATTGCTAGCACTTGCTCCTCCATGCTCCCGAGCATGCCTTACCGCATCACCACCCTTTTATCGACCACAAGTTGATCCTCTCCTTCTCTCTGTGCTGCCACCGCACACCTTGTTCTAATAATGCCTTGCCTAGCTCGTTTCGCCTTACTTCCCCCTCTTCATCCTCTGAGCTTCTGCTTTGATACACCTATCGATCGCGCCCATGCCTTGCCGGCGCAATCACCAAGGCCCTTAGCCTTTGATCGGCAACCCAACCTTGAACTAACCCTTCTCTCTAACTTGTTTCCTAGTATATAAAGCTAGTAGCTTAAAACTATTTTAATATAAAACTAATTACTTTGATTTCCCTAAATTAATTAGTGCTGCTTGTAGCTAGTTCGGATTTATTTTGATTCTTCTAAATTGATGTTATTTGGAGTTAATGCTTAGATGTTTGTCATTGTTTATTTTCACGTCGCATCTCGTGTAGGCTTGTAATCATGTTTGAAGACCCGAGCTGCGACGACGACCCGAGCTGTGACGTTTGGAAAGACCTTTGACCCGAAGGAAGGGCCCAACCTCTACTACTCTACGACGACTACCGCGCAGGTGTCATGTCACTCCTGACCATGTAGATCCCATGCATGCTATTTAGTTGCTAGTGCTTTATTTATGATGCTTTGGATGATTGAAATGCATAGACAACCTTTTAGCCATGCCTTGGATTTGATATACCCTGTTCCTTGAATTTCCTACCTTTGGGACTAGCTACAGACCCCTAGCTAGTCCCCTATATTTACTACCCATATATTTTACCTGCTTCGTGATATGGATGAATTTCTGGTTGGGACTGAGATTGGGATATCTCGGTGTTCTAGCGTGTGTTTTGGGTGAGTGTGTATCCTTGATGTATTACCGCGGGAGCGAGCCGCTTTGGTTACTTGTGAACGCCTGTCTAGGGGAGATGCGACCTGGCCTCTCGCCCTAGCGGCGTGTCGGACGGATGGAGTTGGTGAGTGCTTGCTCCTGCAATTAAGGACCGATTGTCTGTGTGACCTTGATCTTTGGGCTATTTTCGTACAAACCGTTTGCCTTGTTATGGGCGGGGTTCGGTCCGAGAACTAGTAGGTGGATGGCATCCAGCCTGTAGGCGGACCGGTGTGGTCGTGTGAGGGGGACGGGCTATACCCCCTGAGTAGACGTCGCCCTGGCTCCTCCGGGGATGGTTTCACAGCTCCGAGGCCCTGCTGGCCAGTTTCACGCCCCAGTTCAGGACGAGTCATGCTCGGAGAGGCAGGAGAGTGCCACCCACTGCTAGGTCTCCGGCCGTTAGGTAGGGATGTGGAACGGCGGCCACCGTTTCTGCCCTATCCGGCGGGTCCAGTTGTACAACCTCTGCAGAGTGTTAAACCTACAGCTATAGTCCGTGTCCACTGGTATGGACAGCCCTTGCGATCTCTCACCTGGCTAGTATTTTCTTTTGTGCTGCTTTCTCTCCCCCGAGTGTGTGAGCCCGGCTTCGTGCCGTTGAGATGTGGGGATAGGAGTTGGTGACCCCACATCACAGATGAGAGTGGGATGCTGTGACTCGGTTGAGGTCCAGTGTTTTGGTGTACTTTCCTTGGTTGGGGTGTTGACCCCGGAGGCGTTGGCCTCGGAGGTGTGGATCTCCTCGGAGATGGTGACCTCTCTGCAATACCGCTTACCTTGATGTTGCTACCGCTGCTTGCATAAACTTACTACAGACAGATATAGGTTTATCCATGCATATTAGAATTCATCCACCGCTTTTGCTCTTTGTTGGGAAGCTGACTTGACCTACCCGCTTATCGGGTAGATGGCAATGCTTTCAGACTTGGTGATCGACGACGACAACAACGAGGAAGGATGGGAAGACTAGAGCTGGTCCTACACTTTAGTTTGCCTGTGAAGCTGGAGACGCTTCGCTTCGATAGATCCGCTGCGTAGATGATTTACCTTTCTTGTTTAGTCCAGTTGGACTTGTACCCGGCTTATGACGAAATGTTGTACTCCGATGTATTAACAAGATTATGTAATTTCCCCTTTTTCTTGTGTTGTATGGATTTGTACCACTTGAGACAGGGTTTGCACGTGATAGCCACTTCCTGAGACTATCACAGATGTGCAGAGGATCGGGTTTCCAGTTTTCGAAATCTGGTTCATTTCAAAGCATTTGCGCCACTAAGAAGATAATTTCAAGATCTTGCCCGATGACGATCATGGCTATGTCTTCTACATAAAGCTACCTAATCATGAGGAAATGGTCAGGTTCCATGGCCAGTTTTGGGCATGGTGGGACAAGTATCACTACAAGAAAAACGCCGACTAGTGACGCAAAAAAAGGCCGTTTCTCGTCATAAACCGCGATTAATGACGCCGGTTGTTACGAAAATGCTCCGTCATTAATCGAGCGTCACAAACCGCGATTAATGACGAGACCTTATTTCCCGGTGTCATGAGTTTAATGACGCGTATAAATTCGTAACACTAAGGCGCCATTAGCTACCTGCCACGTCGGACCGAGATCCATCGTGGCTCCGACGTGGCAGGGGGTTATGACGATTTCGGTTCGTCACAAATTGAGGCCCGGTCCATGTAAAAGCCTTTGTGTGCCTAATATTGTTGGGCCAATTTTAGCCCGTTTCAGGTTTTCGTGTTATTTTTTTGGCCATTCCCGAAATGTTTGTTGCACAGTATATTGGGCTATTTTATTTTGGGCCCTAGCAATCTAATGAACTTGGCCCATATTGCATTTCGCAGGGCACTATATACTTTTCTGGCTGCTGCTGCTGATCGCCAGCACATAATCAGACAACAAAACAAAACATTTCCCACTTCCATATAATTCACACCACATTCAGGGAATAGTTCAACCAGTACAATTGTGCAATATACATCAAGTTAGCATCGAATCGAATCAACATACAACAAGTCATCAGCAACACAAGTTCACCAGGACCACACTTCAGTTGAGAGGAGGATAAACCTGGCTGAAATTTATCAAGCCTTGGATCAGATTATGCATGTCAGTTGTGCTCTTCTTCAAAGCTTCAAGCGCTTCTGTTTGAGACTTCAATGTTGTCTCCTGTTCTTGAGCCTTCAATCTCAGTTCGCTCATCTCGGCCTCCTGTTCAACAATCTTCTGCCGCAGTTGTGCCCCCCCTTACTTCTCATTGTTAAGTCCAGCTCGTATTTCCTGAATCTGAAGTGCAGTAGTAACCCTAGTCTTTTTCATGGAGGGCGGGCGAATGCCAGCAACCTCCCGAAAAGTCCTAGATTGGACAACTTCCGCCACTGCTTCAGCAGCAGTCTTTCTAGGTTGGTCGCCTTGAGGTTCAGCGATAATTTGTTCCATGCGAGCCTAAAAAAGGAAATAAATGAAAGGTTTAAAATAAAATAGTCACACATGTTTCTAGTATTGTTGCAAAGAAAAATACAAAAGCAGACAAGTACTTACAATGGCTGCATATACTGGTGCGGTGAAGCAATTCTTGCTGAAGTGGAAGGACTTGAAATAATCAAGTGGACTTAGCCCTTCTCCTTCAGTAGTATACTTCTGCCTCTAAATATGTTTCGAAAACAGGCATAATTATCAAAGTGCTAGCATTGTAAAATGGTTCATGAAATGAACTACAGAGCAAAAACATGACTTGTTCATCTGCTTACCACAAGATTAGCTTCTACAATGTAGCTTCGAGATCCCATGCGCTGATGGTACTTGACCTTTCCTCGATTACCGGTGTTTGTACTACACCTAGCCTTTACAATAATAAGAACTCGTGTAAGAAATAAGATTAAGAACAATATATAACTACATGAAAATGTGGTAGTGGCAAGTTGAAGTTCTATCATACCCTGTGCTCAGGGGAAGACCACATGTTAACCAGTGCCTTCCATTGGGCGTCGGTCAGATTGGGCATAGGAGATTTAGTTGGGACTGCATTTGCTGGAACATCATTGAAGTACTTTTGCTTCAGGCGATACCTCGCCTGTCTCTGTATCGACTTCAGCATGTCAGTGCATGCCACCCTTACAGGCTCACTGGTGGTGTCAATATCGAATTGCCCCTAGCACAAGACAATTATCAGAAAAATGGATGACAAGAATGGATGCAAAGAACTATGGTAGTAGATGAGTGGACATATGCACACCGCTAGTTTGCCCATGTAGTTCTTGAGATGGTCTTCAGTCTTTTCACCATCTTGCTGGTTCTTCTTTGGCTTGTAGTCCTTCCAGCTAGGAAGGATCAGTATGTGCCCACGCACTATGATCCCACCTTCTGATGCAAACTTTGCAGCTTGCATTGGTGCCTCTGGGCGTTTGAGCCCTTCTTGAATGTGTATAGGGATCTTGCCATTTAAGCCTCGGCTAATTCGGTCTAGATCTCTGCCCAATCTTCTTGAATCCCGCGGCCCCTGTTGTGCTCTGGAAGGGCGTGCATCACCTAAAAAGTTTGTTACAGCCATACAACTTAATAATTATTCGGTTGGTAATTAGGACATTCGAATATGAGATCAAATGACTTGCCTTCTGCAGTCGTCATGTCGATGATGTTCTCATCGTGGGTTGCTGTTGCTTGGCCTTCAGTGGGCAATTCTTGTGTATCAAGAGTTGTCCCACTCCCATCAGCTAAAGCCAATTCCCTTGCCTTGGTCCTAGTCAGTCTAGGAGGCATTCTGGTAGGGTCATCCGGTGCCCGAATTCTCTTGGTCCCTCTTCCTCCACTGACAGGTATGCTATGAGTGACCTGATTACACAAAATTCAACAAAGAAAGAGAAGATCCGAAGCAATCCTGCATAACTAGTACATGAAATGAGTTCATGATAAGACTACCTCTTATTGACATGTCTCTGGGTCAGATTCATGTTCATCAGAAGGGTTGTACTCCGGATCCGAATCGTGTATTGTTGTATCGTTGGTACCCTTTCTGCTTGGTCGGTCAGCTGCTAAAAGTGCTTTCATTTTCTCGATGCCAAGACTAGAGAAGAAATTGTGATTCTTCAAAACATTCATGTCCCTCTGCCGCTCGTAATCGCCGCGCTCGTCTACTTCTGTTAGGAAAGCAGAGAAACTTCTGTAAGGTTGGCCTACCACTGTAAATAAAACTAGATCTAAACACTTCTATAAGAACCAGTAGGATGTTCCTAGCCGAAACAAGATCCTGAAAAAGATGTTCCTAGTTAAAACAAGATCCTGAGAAGAAGTAGTGTAGACATGGGATCTGTCAGATCTAAAAACTTCTATAAGAACCAGTAGGATGTTCCTAGCCGAACAAGATCCTGAAAGGATGTTCCTAGTCAAAACAAGATCCTAAAAAGAACTAGTGTAGACATGGGATCTACCTGATAAAAAAAACTAGTGCACACATGGGATCTGCCACATGGGAAAACACACAAGTACGAATCCACCGGGGAAGCTGAACCGAGGAGGAAAACATTGTACCTTGTTCCGGATATTTCCTTTGTACGACCTTCCCTCCTGGTGCCATTGTGTCGTCGCTGCTGCTACTACAGAGGCAGATGGGAAAGGGGCTGAAGCTATGAGCGGTAGATTTGAGATGATGGAGGAGAGGAGGTGAAGATTTGGGTTGCCGGCGAAGAGGGAAGGTGAAATGGGGGCGGAAAGATTTGAGATGGCAAGGAGAGGAGTAGAAGGGTGGGAAGGGACGGGGGCGGGGGTAATTTATCCATTTCGGCGGAGGGCCTTGTCAGATTACCAATATACCTTTTCATTATGGTGGTGACTGAAACGGGGTGCATTGGGAAGAGGGAAGCAAAAAGGACATTTAACATCTGCTTTGCCCGGGCGTCCGAAATTCCGAATATTTGAATCGCGCGCCGGTTTGTTCTGAGGGCTGGTCAGCACTATATACTGGCGGCAAAGGATGTTCCTCTAATCAAGATACTACTACATAGGATATTCCTTGACTAAGAACTACTCATTTTGTTTATGTACTGCTCCCCTTATATTGATCAACACATCCCTTCCTTCGTCGATTCGATTCGTCTAGTACTACATGATCATGAGCACGTCACGTTGCATACTCCTCGATCATGCCCACATTGGAGATCAACACATCTCTTCCTTCGTCGATTCGATTCTTAGTACTACAAGATTATGAGCACGTCACGTTGCATACTCCTCGATCATGCCCACATTGGAGATCAACACATCCCTTCCTTCGTCGATTCGATTGGCTTAGTACTACAAGATTATGAGCACGTAACGTTGCATACTCCTCGATCATACACACATTGGAGATCAACACAACCCTTCCTTCGTCGATTCCATTGGCTTAGTACTACAAGATTATGAGCACGTCACATTGCATACTCCTCGATCATGCCCACATTGGAGATCAACACAACCCGTCCTTCGTCGATTCGATTGGCTTAGTAATACAAGATTATGAGCACGTCACGTTGCAAACTCCTCGATCATGCCCACATTGGAGATCAACACAACCCTTCCTTCGTCGATTCGATTGGCTTAGTACTACACGATTATGAGCACGTCACATTGCAAACTCCTCGATCATGCCCACATTGGAGATCAACACAACCCGTCCTTCGTCGATTCGATTGGCTTAGTACTACAAGATTATGAGCACGTCACGTTGCAAACTCCTCGATCATGCCCACATTGGAGATCAATACATCCCTTCCTTCGTTGATTCGATTCTTTGTACTATAAGATTATGAGCACGTCACATTGCATACTCCTCGATCATGCCCACATTGGAGATCAATACAACCCTTCCTTCGTTGATTCAATTCTTAGTACTACAAGATTATGAGCACGTCACGTTGCTTACTCCTCGATCATAACCACATTGGAGATCAACACATCCCTTCCTTCGTCTATTCGATTCGCTTAGTACTACAAGATTGTGAGCACGTCACGTTGCATACTCCTCGATCATGCCCACATTGGAGATCAACACATCCCTTCCTCTCATCAAACATCAGTATTGTGACATGATTCAAGGATTACATCGAAAATTACAAACAAAAGCATGCGTAGGGAGTGTTGGGTTCGTTTTATGCATAGCATGACTCATGCATTGCGTAATGTCGAGGCCGTAGAACTCTCCGTTTTGGTTGTAGGAATCCCGCATTGATCCAAGCCATTAATCCAATCGGAGGATTCGATCGTATGGAAGTCACAGTCTTCAACGTCACGACACAAGTACGATGTTCTATTCTGGAAACGAAGTGCTGGTACCTGTATCTCATTCTGCAACCCGGTACAAGAGTATTGGGAGTCTTCTGACTTTGGTACAATTTCATCTTGGTCAGCAATTGTGAAGACCTGAGCACAAAGCCCAGGCAAACCGATTATTTATGGCTGGTTCGCACACGTGAAGAAAAATGTATTGTTCAACTCGAATACAACAATCAAATGGAATCAATGACAATAAAAGGAATGTTTAACATTCTACCTCTTTTTCATCGGTGTTCGAAGGAGCTGATGTAACAGGATTGTGAAGAGGGTCATCAGGAGTTGGAGCTGGAGCTGGCGCAGGAGAGCCTTCTTCGGTAGCAGGAGCAGGATCTGGAGCAGGAGAGCCTTCTGAGGTAGCAGGAGCTGGAGCAGGAGAGCCTTCTGAGGTAGCAGGAGCAGGAGAGCCTTCTGAGGGTGAAGTTGTACCTGTTTCTCCTTCCTGGGATCTGGCGCAGGAAACTCTGAAGGGCGGGGCGGGCGATGGCCCGCGGTTGACCCACCCCGTGTGCGGCAGGAAGGCGCCACGGTTGACCCACCCCATGTGTGGCAGGAAGGCGCCGAGCTTGACCCACCCAGTGTGCGGTAGGAAGGCACCGAGGTTGACCCACCCCGTGTGCGGCGTGTAGGGGCAGAGGAAGAATCCCGTGCCGCAGGCCTGCACCATAGCCTCGTCTGAGGACCAGACGTGCCTGCAGAAGTCAGCTGCAACTTTCGTTGTCGCTTCGCCGGAGGAGGATCAAGCGCCTTTCCATCTCTCTTGCCACCATCTCGGCCCATCTGCAATGAATTTCTTGAATTAGTACCATTCCAAGAATTCGGTGGCGGATTGCGGTATCCGCTGGAGCCTGGAGGCGGACGCATACCTCTGATTTCGGCGACGGATTGAGGTATGCACTGGAGGCTGCTGCAGGCGGCGGCGGCGGTGGCAGCGGCGGAACCCTACCAAGGGGTTGCGCCTCAAGTGAGGAGATAGTAAATGGGGGGATGACGGGTCAGCACGAGTAACACGCCGTTGGATAAAGCCATAAAGGTGTGTGTAGTGCACTGTTGGCACCCTGTGACCAGGAAATGGGAAGCGCCTTTCGTACCTGTAGTTTACAAGGAAGTTCCTCTGTTCTGATGTATACCAGACCGGACCATCCTCCGGACGTATGTCGATGAGTATGAAAGTCATAACAGGATGTTCCTGTCGTACATAATGCAAAGAACCGGACAATTCATTCGCATATTTAGTCGATCATGCCCACATTGGAGATCAACACATCTCTTCCTTCGTCGATTCGATTCGCCTAGTACTACATGATCATGAGCACGTCACGTTGCATACTACTCGATCATGCTCACATTGGAGATCAACACATCCCTTCCTTCATCGATTCGTTCGCCTAGTACTACATGATCATGAGCACGTCATGTTGCATACTACTTGATCATGCCCACATTGGAGATCAACACATCCCTTCCTTCGTCGATTCGTTCGCCTAGTACTACATGATCATGAGCACGTCACGTTCCATACTACTCGATCATGCCCACATTGGAGATCAACACATCCCTTCCTTCGTCGATTCGTTCGCCTAGTACTACATGATCATGAGCACGTCACGTTGCATACTACTCGATCATGCCCACATTGGAGATCAACACATCCCTTCCTTCGTCGATTCGTTCGCCTAGTACTACATGATTATGAGCACGTCACATTGCATACTACTCGATCATACCCACATTGGAGATCAACACATCCCTTCCTTCGTCGATTCAATTCACCTAGTACTACATGATCATGAGCACGTCATGTTGCATACTACTCGATCATGCCCACATTGGAGATCAACACATCCCATCCTTCGTCGATTCGTTCGCCTAGTACTACATGATCATGAGCACGTCACGTTGCATACTACTCGATCATGCCCACATTGGAGAGGATAAGAAATGGATATTTTCTAACCTACCATTCACGTAGCCCAACAGGATGTTCCGTTGTTTTATAATACAGCGTACCGGATAATCGACATCCTCATGCGCAATCGTATATTTTGTAAAGACGCAACAGGAAGTTCCGATGCTACATAATACAGTGAACCGGATAGTAGGCACCTACGGCATGTTTAATATTCAGGAAAGTGCACTTCAACTACATATAAATTACATATAAATCATAAGGTCCACATGATTTCAGTTCGGATGGACTTAAACATTTACTGATTTGATATCCTAGTCGTCGTCACTTTCATCGGCAACATTTTCATCTTCATCGACGTATTGCCATAGAGTGTCGTCGTCCTCATCTTCAGAATTGAATCCATCCACATCAGACAGCTCCTGCTGGCGAATTACATCAACTTCAGCGGCTGCAACCACAGTCTCCTCGCCAGTAATAGAGGAACCTCTGAACCATCACCGAGACCATCATCAAGTATAACATAATGCATGGTTTGGTCAATTTTATCATCTTGATATGCAAGTACCATGCCAGTGGGAGCTATGTCCTCCTCATTTTCATTATAGCTCCACAAATGCATGTGCTCAAATTTTTGCACCACTCTCCATGGGTGTTGTAGTAGGGTGTCTGGCAAGTAAAAGACCTTCGTTGCTTGTTCAGCAAGAATGTAGGGATCATCTTGGTACCAGTAATCTCCAGTATTGACACTTGTGAAGTAACCATCATTTCAAATCTTCGGTTCCTTCTTGGTCCCTTCCAGATCATACCAGTCAACCTGGAATAAAACAACAGTTCGATCTCTGTCAAGCCCCGAGTTGTACCGCGGCTCAATAATGTCTCTTAGTGAACCATAAAACTCAATTTCTGCAATATCTTTATGTGATCCTGTAGTCATGATTCCACTGTTCTGTGTCTTCCTATTTGTCTCTCGGGCCTTGGTGTGGTACCGGACACCGCCTACAATACATGCTATATAAGTTTTTGCTTGTCGGTCTGGTTCAGCTGATAATGCATATAGGTTGTCGTCGCTCATTGGATTGTTTGTAATCTGTACAGAAGAGCCATAGTTTTTTTAATATAGTCTTATGTAAAGGTCCTCACAAGGTAATATAAGCTAGCTACCAAACAAAAAAAATGAATACTAACATGCGATCTAAACCAATGTCGAAATTCTGTAGCAATTCGACGATCAATATCCTCGACCGACACACCTTTCGCTTTTAATTCATTCTTAAACACTCTGCAAAGCAGTACCATCTCAAAGTTAGAACGAAATAATTGTAGTTCTATCATTGCAATGGTGATTAACTTACTCGATATATGGCTTCACCTCTTCGCAATTGTTTAGCACATACCAAACCACCTTGTCGTACTTTGACCCAAGCCAACAAGTGGTCCCTGCTCCAAGTACTTGAACATTGTGATCGAAACAGGATGTTCCATCTACAGACAAATCAGCATTCTCTCTGTTCCTTCCAACCTGATTGAATCGTGTGGCCACATCATCAGCCGCGAAGTACCTAGAGCAAAATGTCAAGACCTCATTAGCAACATATGCTTCTGCAATGAATCCTTCAGGCCTAGCTTGGTTTCTCACTGAATGCTTCAATGTGCATAGCATTCTTTCGACGGGATACATCCATCCATATTGTACTGGACCTCTCAGGATTGCTTCCTCAGGCAAATGGACAGCCAAGTGGACCATAACATCAAAGAAGGCAGGAGGGAAAATTTTCTCAAGCTTGCACAGAATTATTGGGATATCTGTTTTCAGTTTTTGCAAGACATCCAACTTCAGAGTTTTGCAACATAGTTCCAAAAGAAGTTTCCTAATTCTGCAATAGCTGTGTATATCTCTTTGTCCACTAAACCGCGAAGACAAGCCGGCAAAACCCTTTGGAGTAGGATATGACAATCATGAGTTTTCAGTCTTTGTAGTTTGCATCCATCTGCAGCAATACACCTAGCTAAGTTTGAAGCATATCCATCTGGGAACTTCACCGAACTTATAAAATCACAAAACAACTTCTGTTTCGTTTTTGAAAGTACATACGGAGTTTCTGGCATTTTGCATGACTCACCATCCTCAGTTGCCACCATGTGTAGATTTGATCTTACGCCCATCTCTTCCAAATCAACCCTAGTATTGATGGTGTCCTTTGTCTTCCCAGCAATTTTAAGCAATGTTCCAATAAGGTTTTCGCATATGTTTTTCTCAATGTGCATCACATCAAGGTTATGTGCCAACTTCAGAGATGACCAGTACGGCAAGTCCCACAAACAAACCCTTCGGCTCCAGCACTGTCCGGATTCCCGCTTCCTTTTCTTTCCTTGAGGTAGAGGATGCTTTCCTGGTCTAACGTCTTTAACCTTCTCCAGTTGCTGCTTCAGCTCCTCATGGGTAAACTGCTCTGGCTTTTCTCGGTTTTCAACAGTACCATCAAAATCTGCTCTCTTTCTTCTCCATGGATGGTCAGTTGGAAGGAAACGACGATGCCCAATGTAACATATCTTGTTCTTCAATCTCCTTGAGCAAGGATCCTTGTCACAACGCACACAGGCAAAATAGCCTTTCGTGACTCGCCCAGACAACGTGCTCAATGCTGGATAATTATGTATGCACCAAAGGACCACAGCACGCAGTTTAAATCCTTTACCCTCAACAGCATCGATTGCCCACACACCCTTCCAAAGTTGATGCAGCTCTTCGACGAGAGGTTCCATGAAGATATCAAAATCCTTTGATGGAGAACTCGGCCCAGGGATCAATAATACCATCATGAAGTTTGATTCTTCCATGCATACCCATGGTGGCATGTTATACAGCACAACAAATACTGACCACATACTATATGAGTTGTTCATGTTGCCAAATGGTTTGAAACCATCGGTTGCAAGACCAAGTCTAAGGTTCCTAGCATCTTTTGCAAATTTTTTCCATCTTGTATTGAATTCTTTCCATGCCTCACCATCAGCTGGATGGCTAAGCTCATTGTTCACCGGTTTTCGCTTCGACTCGTGCCATCGTGCATCCTTTGCTGTTTTTGATGAAAAAAACATCCTCTTCAGCCTGTAAATCAGCGTAAAATGCCTCAATACCTTTTGAGGAACGCGCTTGTTGGTGTCTGCATCCTTCCATCTTGAATCCGCTTCACAACATACTGGGCACACATCAAGTTTGACATACTTCTCCTTGCGAAACAATATACAATTATTTTTGCAAACATAGATTTTTTCATAGCCGAGTCCCATGAAACGTATGTACTTCATTGCCGCATCGAAAGAGTCTGGAAGACATGCTTCTGGGAATCCTTTTTGTAACAAATTCATCATTGCATTGAATGCGACGTTGCTCATCCGACTGAAAGACTTTATATGAAGTAACTTCACAACAAATGTAAATTGTGCATATGAAGATGTCGGTGACACCTTACGGTTCAGATGTTCCTTTACAAATTCATATATTTTCTCACCGAGCACCTGACCCTTACCCAAGTCAGCAATCAATTCAGACATCCCATCGTCTCCAGGGCCTTCATCCTCCTCCATACCCGATATGTATTGTTTTTCCTGGACCGTTTCCTGATCACCACCATCCCGTGGAGCTGCATTATCCACATCCCCCTCTACATCCGTCAGAATTGCGTTATCCTGTACATTTTCATCATCGTCAACCATATCCTCCAAAGCTTCTCCATGATGGATCCACCTAGTGTAAGTGGTTGCCATCCCACTCACAAGTAAGTGAACTCTAATTCGCTCTATAGTCCCTGTAGAGTTATTGAGGCATCGACGACACGGGCATAGTATTTCTTCGTCCTCGGCGTATCTTGTCCGAAGAAATGCCAAGAAATCCTGAACCCCTTTCTCATGATCAGTGGTAAAACCAGTACAACCGGTTATCTAGCGTCTATCCATCTGGAAAGTTTTTGGCGAATGCAACTCAAAATTACTGACCACAGAACGAATCGAAAAGGAGAACATTTTGCGAAATGAAATTTTCCGGATTGAACACAAAATTACTTACCAGATTGACACGCCGCTGCAGCAAGTATCACCCAGGTTGCGCCTGTAGGAGTGAGCAGCCGTTGGAAGTCGCAAATCACCGCCGGAATGATCCGTTTTGGTAGCCTACTCGCCTCTCCGTTCTTCGTTTTCCCGTTTCGGGGCAGCGGGCTGCGGGAAAACTATTTTTTGCTACAGCGCAGGCTTTTCTCCCGCCAAGTTATCAGAACAACCGCTCTGTGCTGTGGTTGGGGTGGAAAGTGTTTCTCATTAAATTGACACAACCAAAAGGTGGTGCAGTAGTAGATAGTGTTGTCTCTTCTTAATACAATGATACGCAGCTCTCCTGCGTATTCCCGAAAAAAAAAGATAGTGTTGTCTCGTTCCTATAGGTCTCTAGTTCGAACCCTTGCTATGGCAAATTATTTTTGCAACATTTCGTGACCGACAGTAGGAAACAAGCAGTTTCGCGATCGTTACTCAGGAAGGTCCTTCCAGCAAAACATCAACAGAACGGACCAGCAAAACATCAGCAAAATTAATTCAGAATGGTGAGTATGCTCGACTCAATTTGAAACAGATTAAACCAAATCGGCATAATAAGATGGAATCTCATAGCACTCATCAGCACAAAGTTCACACCACCAGCAAGTAGCAAACACAAAAATACAAATAAATTCATCACCACAAAGTACACACCACCTATGAACCGTCTAGCTAGTAGTAACACCAGATATGTTTTATCGATTGTCTGCAGCTCAGTCAGAGTTCGATTGCTCTTTCTTTCAACAGGGCATTCTCCGCTAACAATTGCTGAATCTCTTTCAGCTGGTCATTCTCCTGCCGTAACAATTGATTAACATGGCCCCTCTCTTTGGTCAGCTCTTCCATCAGGGCAATGTTCTCCTGCTGTAACAATGCCATTTCATTCAACCGGGCATACTCCTGTTGCAGCAATTGGTAAGACTCTTCCATGTATTTCTTCATCTCTTTCAGTTTTTCATTCTGCTGCTGTAACGATTGCTCATACAGGTGCTTGTAATTTAGAGCCTTTTGCAGTGACTTGAGCTCGCTGACTTGTTGTTCTTACAGGTCTCTCTTCACCTTCTGCAGCTCAGCTTTAGTGGATTCAAGCACCTCCAGAAGCTAGAAAAATACAAGAACCTATCAATCCATCAAACTATGCAAACTGAAAACTAACTGAATCAACTTCTAACACCAATTGCAATTCAAATCTGAGTGTATGATGAAATCAGCTCTGCTTCAGTGGATTCAAGCACCTCCAAAAGCCAGAAAAATACAAGAACCTATCAATCCATCAAACGATGCAAACTGAAAACTAACTGAATCAACTTCCAACACCAATTGCAATTCAAATCTGAGTGTACGATGAAATATGAATCTATTGTATATGGTCATCCATCCTCTAGATCCCCAAATCTACAAATCCCCATCCCTAGGTCGATAGGGGAAAATATAGTTGCTCAAACCAGAGGACTGACCTTGTCGTCCTGTTTCATGAACTCGTAGCCGAGAGGTGGCGCATAAACCACCCTCTCATCACCGCCAGAATCCGCCATTCCTACCACGAGCCGTTGCAGATCTGCGCGTAGCAAAAGTCGAGAGTCTTTGTGAAGGCAGTGAAGCATTTCGCCTGCGAATTACTGATTTATATTAAAGATTCGAAAAAATGCTTACATGTGGGACCCAATTGAATTTTATGACGACTTGGAACACTCTATTTTAAATAATGCTTACATGTGGGACCACAGTTGGTTTATGACGCCGTTGACCTGACGAAAATGCTTACATGTGGGACCCTGCAAAATTTTATGACGAGTTGGCACACTCTATTTTCGAAAGAATACTTACATGTGGGACCATTCCGAATTTTATGACGACTTGGAACACTCTATTTTTAAAATAATGCTTACATGTGGGACCAAAATTGGTTTATGACGCTGTTGCGGAGCTTATGACGTCACAAAACTGGCTTGGAACAGGGAATGCTCGGCTACAGTACCAACCGTTATGACGAAAGTTTTTTTTGTCACTAAATTTGCTCGGAAGTGAAATATTATGACGAGATCAGCCAGGAACGTCATAAATCAATGACGCTAAAATGTGGTTACGTCACTAGTCAACGATTTTCTTGTAGTGTATGTGACATTTGTTCATGCCAATAAGCTTGCATCGGTGAGGCCCACTCTCAACTTCTTGACACTGGCCACGCGTGCTGCTTTAGTTAATCTGGTGTTAGTTTAAAGTTCATGTTGTGGGTGTGGAATAACTGAACAAGTACTAATATTTAGTGTTATTAAATTATTCGCATGAATTTAGTAAGTTCTCAAAAAAATTTAAATAACATTCTTACATGTCTAGAATCGAGCTGTTTCGAATAAGATCGTGTGCTTATTATCGCTGCCTCTCCTCCTTCGCTGCTTGTCATTCCTCTGCCTCTTCTCTGCTCATCGCTTCTCCTCTGGTCCTCCTTTCATATACATGTGCTGTGCACAAAACTTGAGGCCTAGACTGGTGGCTTTGCTAACTGCAGTGATGAGCCTTGCTAAGGCCATAACACGTGTGGCGGTTAGGAGCGGTCGTGAGGGAGATGGTCCTCCACTCCCTTGGAACATCCACCCTGACTGGATACACAACGGGGGTGCAGAGCCCCTTGATCGGGCTGCACAGGCACTAGATCCAGCAGCCCTGGATGTGTGTGTGAGAGAGAGAGTACCGACACATTGCATTGTTGCCGCCACATCCCATCGCAAAGCTCCTCGCCCCCTACTGCTCCTCATCCCACCCCAATGCGCTGCTGCCACTTGTCGTCCTACCATCACTCCTCACTGCTGCCGGTGAGGGTGCACACACGGGGGGTGAGTCATGAGGTAGAGGGAGAGAAGTGCTTAAGGCTTGGAGTAGGAGGAGAGGGACAGAATATATGAAGGAGAGGCAGCAGATTTTTGCGACTCTCAACTCAATTAAATAGAGTTTTCAGGTCCACACACACCTTGACCGACGAGTTGAAAAATGAAATGGTTGCATGGTTGGAACTGTCGATGATATCTATTCTCACCGCCAGTTCTAAGAGCATGATTCGTTGAGTTCTAATTAATAATTCTTGCCAAGCCAAAATCAGGGAATGCCAAAATCAAGGCCTGCCAAAAATCAGGGCCTGCCAATGTGAGGGCAAGAAATTTTTGTATCCATTTGGTTTGGTGCCAATGTATGACTACCAATACTTCACTCTTTTGAGTTTCAAGAGGTTTCTAATAATGACTTGCCTTAAGTTTGGCTATAAACATTGCCATGCCAATTCTTGATCATAAACCAATTGGTTGCCAAAAATTTAGACATGCCTTTATTTTGGTTGGGCAAGAATTTGAACCCAACCAATCAGGCCCTATATATCATATTATAGCCCCATCTGCTTTAAATTTGGCGGTGATGCTATATCATCATCGGTTCACCTAAAACTGACTGTGATGGTCCGGCGGTGATATCAGATCCTACTACTAGCAGTGGCAAAGCAATGCTGATTATATTCCTCGAACTGGATGCCCTGACGATGCTATACATATGTTAGAGTGGTTCAGTTGTCTCCAAATGAACAATGAGGGGGAGTGTAATGGTACGTGCAATACGCACCGGTAGAAAAACCACCTTAAGTACCAGTTGGTAAGATCCTAATATACCAAAAGCATCCGGTACTGAACATTTCGAGACTAAAGTGCACTCACTTTTGTTCCGGTTAATAACGGAGACTAAAAAGGAGTCTAAATAATTTGAAATTTCTGGGAAGGTTCCACGCACACGCGTTGGTAATACCAATGATGTTGATGTATCTACTGTGCGGAAGTTATAATTTGTGAGGTCACAAAGGTTCAACGAAGACAGCCTTATCAGCTTTGGATTCGAGGTTCACAGGAGATTGTGGTCCTTTTCTTTGTCTCCACGTGAAAGAAATCGTCCGGTGTGTACTAGTACTTATCTGAACTGTCCAATGAATATAATTGAGTGTCGACAAGGTAGCAGATATTGGAATGATACCAAAAATAGTTATATACTTGTATCCATTTATCGCCAGGTAAAAAACCAAAAATAGTATTTATTGTTTGTGTGTGGACCACGCACAGAAAAATAAGCTACAGAAACCGGATTGAAGAGGTACGCCAGTCGATTGAAAACAAACAAAATTGTCTGCATCACTTCAATTTGATAAGCAACCGGCAGCTCACATGCACGTAACATTTCTAATTTTCTATCGAATCATTTGCAGTACGGAGGCGAGCATATATAGTAAGCAGATAAGGGATCGTTTAGTTCAGCAAATTACGCATATGAATCATGCGTGGAGAACAGCGCCGCGGTGGCGCTTCCTTCATTTGTGACGGTGGCGGGCGGCGGGTGGTTTGGCTGTCGTTGGCCGGGCAAGCGGCTGACATTAGAGAGTGCCGCGTGCGGCGGCAGGGATGGCGGCGGCCGGTGTGCTTGCCGGCCCGGCACATTGGCAGGGCGTGGGGACGGCGGCAGTGAGACAGAGCTACGGCGGCAGGCGGTGTGGTGCTGCGACAATGACATTCCCTCGGCTGAAGTGGCTACAGTGGTGGTGCCAGCTGCCTGCGGCGAACGGTTGCAGTGGGGGCTCGTCGCTCTGGGCGAAAGCCCTCACCAGTTTCATTCTGGTGGAACGGTAGCGGCGCCTTTGAGCGTCGCTCTCCCTGTTGAGGGCGCCATCTTGGAGTGGCAATCCTGTCGCACGAAATCTCTGGGTGAAAATCCGATCCAGCTTCTGGACGAGCGACGGCGGCGCCTGTGGGCGTCGTAACCTCCTTGGAGGCGTCGTCTGTAGAGACACCGTTCGGTTTGTTCAACGACATGGCCGGCCTACTATTCGTGGTTGCTTCGGCCGGTGGGGACGAAGTTGTCGTTGGGCATGTGACAAGGGGGTTTGCCTACCCCACGCCACGACGTTTACTCTACTGTTGGTGGCCGGGGGTCTTCTCTCGGCTGTTGTTCGTCTGCTTGCAACGTCCTACGACGCCTGGTATTGCTTGGCAATCTCCAGTGTGGTGCGGGACAACGTTGATGGACGGCGCTTGCGGCAACAACAACCATTGAGGACTTGGCCTGCAGCGGATTGCGGCAGGGTTTTTCAGCATGGCTGGTGGCCGGGGGTCTTCTCTCGGCTGTTGTTCGTCTGCTTGCAACGTCCTACGGCGCCTGGTATTGCTTGGCAATCTCCAGTGTGGTGCGGGACAACGTTGATGGACGGCGCTTGCGGCAACAACAACCAGTGAGGACTTGGCCTGCACCAGATTGCGGCAGGGTTTTTCAGCATGGCTGAAACCTCCAGGTGCGGTACAACGTCGAAAGACGGCGCGGGTGACATCTTTGGTCTTCTAGCTCGATGGCGGCGTCTTGCGCGAGGGGGAAGCAACGTGATGACTTCGAACCACGTCGGTGGTCTGCGGCTTGATACGAGTCCTTGGGGGCGGGGCACCTCTTCGGGCTACCTCGACGGCAATTCTTGAGAAGAGTCTGGAGTGTGGAGCCGTGCCGCGGGTTTGGCGGTCCCCGAGCACGAGAGAGAGAGGCGTGATGAGTGGCGGGTTGGTGGTCCCCGCGCACGCGAGTTTAGTTTTGGACTCGGTGTTCTTCATGCCGTCGGATGGTCAGTTTGGGTGCAATAGTACTGCTTCGTTGGGTCCTGCATGGCGGTGCCCTTTCGGTGCGGTGTGCCTGCCCTTCTGCTCCTCCATCAGCGGTGGGCTTCACTCCAGTGTCTTCGATACTTGCATGTGTGCGGTCTATGGGTGGAGCTGGCACTTTGTTTCTCTCTCGTCGTTTGTGTGCAGTGTTTGACCGTGTTGATGTCCCAATCCAACCGGCCGGTGAGTATAATTGAGCGGCAACCCGTGTTGATGTCCGAATCCAACCGGGTGAGTTTATTTTTGTTGTTTTTCTTTTTCCTACCTATGATCTCCCATATCATAGTCTTTTTTTCTCTTCTATATCAATGAAACACGTATTATCTTGTGCGGTTTGTTAAAAAATATTAAATAACCCGTATCATCACCATATAATTAACCTGGAGGATTACACAAAAGTGCACAAATATCTAACTTAACAGCCAGGCTCTGAGCCATTCAAGCCTGAAGCTCGCCTGCTAGCTCCCACACCTTCGCTTGCTTGTTGCTATGGCTGCAACCAGTGATCACGCAGGGGTTGCCGTGCCGGTGGTGGCACTGAACTCCGGCAAGCCGGTGCCGCGGGTGGGCCTCGGCACGGCGTCGTTCCCGCTTGGGGAGGATGGGGACCGGCCACACGTACGCGACGCCGTGCTCCGCGCCATCGACGCCGGGTACCGCCACTTCGACACAGCCGCGGTGTACTGCACGGAGCGCGCCATCGGAGACGCCGCGGCGGACGCCGTGCGCGCTGGGACCCTCACCTCCCGGGACGAGCTCTACATCACGTCCAAGCTATGGGTCGCCGACGCGCATCCTGGTCGCGTCCTGCCGGCGCTCAGGAAAACCCTCCAGTGAGTGGCAAACTAAAGTCTGCATGCAGGATCGAACTACCATGCATGTCGTATCAAAATCATACATGCAGCCATTATTGTCTTGTGGTTAGACACTAATTAATGTTACTAGTAATTTATTTGGGGGGTTATCAGGAATCTGAAGGTGGAGTATGTGGACCTGTACCTCATCCACTTCCCGGTGAGCATGAAGGTGACGGATCAGGGACAAGATTGTTCGATGCTGGTGAAGGAAAACTTGATGGCGATGGACATGAAGGGAGTTTGGGAGGAGATGGAGGAGTGCCACAGGAAAGGCCTGGCCAAGGCCATCGGCGTCAGCAACTTCACCTGCAAGAAGCTAGAGCACTTGCTCTCCTTCGCAGAGACAATCCCAGCCGTGAACCAGGTACTGGTGGATTCGCCTCAGGTTTTTATTTACTCCCTCCTCTATCCCCTAATGTATTCCCTCCTCCCTCCGATCCATAATTATATAATCATTTCTTTCTCAAAAAAAATAATTATAGAATCTTTTGACTTTTTAATTCATAGATTTTGTTATTCATTTAGATATATATTGTAGCTAGATATGTAGCAAAAAAAATAAATCTATAAAAGTTAAAAGGATCTATATTTTAAAATGGAGGGAGTGGTTGGTCTTAGTAGTTAGGGGGGTGAGGAGGAGGTGTGGAGGATGGCAATAAGAGCATCTTCAAGTGCTCTTGTATATTTGATGAGTTAGCTAAGAAAAGAAAATTTTCATCAAAACTCAGATCCAACAGACTCTGTATTTTGCTCAGCTAGCTATCTTGCTTTCTATTTCCTCCCCCTCGCTAGCAAAAAAAAGAAGACTCTCCCGCTAGCTATCTTTCGCGGCCCACTCTGCCGCGCACCTCCTGCCCACGTGTCCATGTCCCACTCCCCTGTGCCATCGTCGAGCATCACCGCTAGCCTCGTCTTTTCGAGTCGCCCCGAAGCGCCGCCCCGCCGTACGTCCCGGGCCGCTGCTCCTCCCCTTCGGCGTGGCCCGCCACCGCGGCTCTCCCCTCTGGCGTGGTGCCCCTCCTTCGGCGTGGTGCCCCCGCGGCTCCTTCCCTGTCAGCGCGGCCGGTGGCCACTGCTCCTCTTTACTGGTGCAGAATGGGTTCCCCTCATGTCGAGGATGCTCACTGGCCTCTTCTCCGTTGCCGGCAGCGAGGAATCTGCCGGACAAACTGCGGCCGGCTGATTTTGACCCTAGCACTGGGAGGTAGAGGAGGAAGAAAGATGTGATCATGTTGGATTTAGAGAAGCTGTTGGATTACATCATTTTTTTTCTAGCTATTTCATTTTATATAAAAGCTAAATTAGGATTTTAGCTACTCAGATACAAGAGCTCTTGGAGATGCTCTAAAAAGCGTGATTTAATGCCTGAATTCAGCCAAACCCGTATGATGCAGCTTTGACGACATTTGTTACCTGGACTAGCTATTAGGCCTGCCTCCGGCTCGCAGGATGTAGATTTGTTCGCCCTTTTATGTACAGCATGGCTAGTGCTAGGGGCGGAGCTACATTAGTTGTTGTGGGTGCGGCCACACCCACGCCCAAAACGAGATTAAGTGATTGCTAACGATTTTTCACCCTTTACACATCCCCTCTGACTAATGTGATGCACCCACAGCTCAACAAAATCAACCTACAACCTAGATAGAGAAGCTTTTTAATGAAGTGTTGCACCCCCCACAATTTTACTCTAGCCCCACCCTTGGCTAGTGCACTACCTCCTCTGTCTCATGAAGAATGTAATTCTAGTTTTTTTTTTGGACAGGTTAGTGGTGGTGTGAAAAAAGTCAATAATGTTCTCATTGGAAACATGCAGTAAGTCTAGGCATGCAAGTCAGATCTGGCCACTTAATTAGATAAATAGTTAGATATATTTTCTAAGATTACACTCTTTTGTGAGATTTTTTTAAATGTTATAATTGTACTTTTTATGGGGCAACCGATCAATGCATCTATGGGTGCCATAGGGATGGATTCGGATTTGGATATCACAATTTACCACATTTTTATTCAAATTCATATAAAATACATATTTTATCGGATGTATAGGAAAATGAATCATATCAAATATGAATACGAATATAAATGAATAGACTTGTTTTATCGATGATTTTATAGTTGATAAGAATATGATACTAGTAGTGAGTAAACTATGAATAAGACCGCTTATTGAAATAAATCATTAACATCGATATGTAATTTAAAATTTAAAATAAATACATTAATACATATAAATATAATTTATTGATTATAAAATAATATAATAAAATTAAAATTAACATGAATAACCATATTAAAATTAATTAAATTCTATTTTGTATATCACTAGTAATATTAGACTAATATAATTATTCATTTAGATATTTTTAGTAGTTTATATGATGTACATCAGTTTTAGGTAACAATATTAAAATTAACATCATTTTGTAATTAATTATTAGTCATCAAAATAAGTTTTAGACGACGGTTTCATCACTACTTTATTCTACACATATATGGATAGTGTTGGATAGCCCACGTTTTTGTCGAATACGGGTCTAGAAATCGAATATGATGGATACATCCATTTAACATTCACATTACAAATACGAGTAATTAAGGATATCCATATTGATGTTTAATTTGGATAATTCAGATTTCTAGACATGCAAATCCATCCCTAGGTGCCATTGGTTACTTGTATCTCCCTTGGCTTGCTCAGATGATGCAGTTTCGAGTTGACTAGTTTACTGGACAACCGCTCGACTAGGATCTGGCCATGTAGCCAAAAAGGTCAAGCCAGGTTAGCTAGAATAGTAGGCAGGCGCGGGCACTGAAAGGCATCATATGTTTGCTCCAAAAAAAAGAAAGGCATCATATGAGGAAAACAAAGAAAAAATGTACATGCATATCCAAATGTGCATCCAACCAATCATGTTTCATTGTATGATCCAAATGTGCATCCAACTAATCACGTTTGCATTGTATGGAATGGGCAAGCTGGGGAGATCAAGCCATCCAATCACGCCCTGCCCACAACCAAACAAGGTGTCGTTGCATGCAGCCAGCCAGCTCTATTGGGGCTCATTTTATGTGAGCTAGGCTAGTGATTTTCCTAGCAATCCAATCAGACCCTAAAACCCTTGGGATCCAGCTAAAAAGCAGGAAAATAAAATAGAAACAAGAAAAACTCTAAATAGTAATATATGACAAAGGGGTGTCCAAAAACTTTTATTTGGTCTTGTTGAAGACTTCTAAGGGTGCCTCCAACAACAGGGTGCTGAGTTAGTTAAGTTAATATTTTAAGCAATGAATAGTGTACAAATATTCAAGCTAGCTTGTGGTTGAAGAGCTAAGCTCGCACATCTCCTGATACTCTCCCCTCTTACAACACAAGCCTTGAGTTGTATGTCCTCCTGCGATAATTCCATTTCCTTAACTTTGCCGTTGAGCTAGCAGCCACCTCAAACTATTGGAGATTTTCTATGTGAGATTGTTTTTTTAAAGCTAGGTGCACACACTCATCTGAATATAACCTGCAAAAAAAGTCAACAGCATCAATATAATAGAATATGGATTTGGGTAACTTTAGTCAATAATTGAGCCTCGTATGTGTCTTTTCTGTATGTCTGTCTACGAGTCCGAGCATATTTTATTTTAGTCAATACAAAATCTCCAATTTGTGGTTACTAAAACTTCTCATGGGCAGTTAGACAGGGCAGATTTCGTGTTCATAAAATTCCAGCAATCCTTATGTGTTACCAGATCGATACACATCAGAGACCCCCAGTTTTTTCCCCTTATCAATTTTGTCCCCTTGCATTTTTGTTCAGGAGTGACAGACAATAATAATCATAGTATAATTGTATTTTTCCTAACCACTTTGCCAAATTACTATCAAACTTGTTGTAGTTTTCTTTGTTCATAATTTGTGTTCTTTCTGTCTGTTTTGTTGTCATTTGTATTTAGGTGCAATAATGTGTAACTTTGTATCTCTGTAAAAAAAATTGTCCCCTTGTTTTGCACATGCCTGATTGAAAGAGCAGGTGGAGGTGCATCCGTACTGCCGTCAGATGAAGCTGAGGGCGTTCCGCAGCGAGAAAGGGATCCAGCTTTGCGCCTACTCTCCATTGGGTGGCATGGGAACACCGTGGGCCAACAATTATGTAATGGACAGCCCTGTTCTCAAGCAAATCGCCCGGGAGATGGGCAAAACCGTCGCACAGGTAACTCATGGAGCAAGTGCTGCTAGTAGTAACCATGCATGATACGGTTATATTGGTCATGTTGCCTATCACTAAATGAATAATAAAAAGTAGAAGCATGAGCATCTAACGAAGTTAGGTCAAGTTCCATCCTCAGTAATTGGTAGGCTTCGTGGTGCTCACCGCGCGCACAAGTAGAGTTTCAGAATATATTGTGATTGGAATAATTTTTTCTACCGTGGAAAGTAAGGCGGTTGAACTACTGATTGTAATGTAACATAAATATGTTTTGATAACTATGTAACTAATCTTTTCAGTATGAAAATTTTCTGTACACGGATGCTTCTCTATTTATAATATAATAAGCAATGCAAGGTGCACTTGCAGGTGTGCATTAGGTGGGTTTATGAGCAGGGCGATTGCGTAATCCCAAAGAGCTTCAATGAGAATCGGATGCGGGAGAACCTTGACATCTTTACCTGGGAGCTCACCGAGGACGCCCGCCACATGATCAACTCCCTCCCAGAATTCAGAGGCTCCTATGATTACTTCGTCCATGAATCTGGGCCCTTCAAAACTGCTGAAGAATTTTGGGATGGTGAGATTGCAGTTGGCCAGTCGAGCCAAACTGCAGCCTTATTAGGTCTAAATCCGACCAACTGATATGTGGACTTGGTTTACTATACGACACCTTTTGTCGCATGTTATTAAATGTTTGGAGAAATTGTACTATTATAAGTTCTATAATTGAATTTCACTGGAAGATAACTAGCTATAATCGTATTTTCAGCATTTACTTTCAAATCAAAATATAATGCTACTAAACAATTAGGAGGGTACTAGTCCATCAACTCGTTCTCTTGCACGGGCTAATAATATTAAGAGGCGTGTATTAGACAATTATTAAAAAATTAGATCCCTATCTAATAATAAAAAAATTTTATGTATGACTCTCTCGTTTATGTAATATTGCAACACAACACTCATATAGTTCACTTGCGATTAACTTTAAATTAGTAATTGATCCATACACCTTTTTGATCAACATTTATATTTTGAGAAATTTTGCAGTGCCTATATTTTTACACATTGCAATGCGGTGGCAGAGCAAAGGGGTCTTGCAGGGCCAATGCCCCCTAATGATCGATAAAATCAAGATTAGTACATATTAAATCATCAATTGTTGAGACTGATCGCTAATTATTCAGGACAATCTCTATCATTTAGCCTTCACACAATGTTTTTCTAGTAACATGATCTAATTCTTTAATTTTAACTGCCACCACTGCCGGATTATCCAAATAGACTTATTATTTCTCGTTTGATTTAGCTGGGCTAGCCCCCCTAGGTCTAACTCTTGTCTCCACCCCATGCATTGCACCTTCATATATTATGTTTAACAAAAAAAATCAGTATTTTTCATTGCTTCATCCACTATAGATGTTCTACACTATGACACTCATCATGGATGTATACCTTAATTTTTGGATTAAGATTTAGATGTTACATTTATTAAATATGTGGGTAATTTAGATAATTATTATAAGGACATTTTAAATTGGTTTTTACAATGACTTGTGTGAGCTAGTATTTTATTTATGAAGATTAGGTGGCTAATTTGAATTGATTTTTATAATGGCAGAAGTGGATAATTTAAAGGGTTCACTTTAGAATAACTTTTGTAATGATAGTGGTGGATAATTTCTGTAAACGTCATAATAGATCAACAACTATGATTATTAGAGTGTATAGGATGGATGTACAAATGACTTTGTTTTTTGAGAATTTTAGGATTTAATGTTTTTCATAAAGCATCTCGTGAGAGTTAATGTGGGCACATAGCTAAGAATCCAAATTGTTACCTTGAGCTCTATGTCATTTGTTAAATATTCTAGCACAACGTTTATATAGATGATTACTTAATATGTTCATTTTGTTATTACAGAGTTTGGTTAGTAATTACCCTATAGTTTTCCCCCAAAAAATTACCCTATAGTTTTCCTCAACATTTATTATCATTATTTTTTCACTTTGCAACCTAGCTATGCCCTTAGTTTTTTTTAATTGGACCCTAAGTTCTATATTTTAAACTAGGAAATATGTATTCTCATATATTCCTCTATATATTTATATAAATGGTGGCACACATCAATCCAGAAAAAGACATGTATCTTGTCTATGTATGTATATCATCACGTTCAATCCATGAAAAAGTAGTCAGTTCAAATAATCACTTTTTTTTAAAAAAATCCGCCTCTGCGACAGCACACATCCAAGTTCTCATAGCAAATTCAGCTTAAAAGTTGATCACTGAAGTGAAAATTAAAGTTCACTTATTTTTAATGAAAATAACATAATCAAAGTCTATTATTGCTTCTCCATCTGTTTTTGGCAAAAATATCCAAAGTGACGACTTCTATCGCTTTGCTTGCCATTCGAACTAATTCTCTTGTGTTTCTACACTGCAACAGGAACCAAAATCGTAGCCAATAAACTTCCCTGAATACAGCCTCTATAAAAGAGGTTTTTTCCTCAAAACTTATACCATTTTTAGTACACCAAATCGCCCACATGAGATTAGCAACCCCACAAAATTTAATGTATCCAGCATGTTGCATCAAATATATCTAATTATTCATGGGTCCATCACGGTAGGTGTTGACGGCTGTTAAGTGCTTACTTTAGCCGTCAATTTACTCATGAATAAAGCAGCAAGAGGCATTTCTTACACGCATTTTAGTTAAGAATAATGTAGTTCCACTTGTCCTTGGATATTATGTGATTGCAGGAAAATAAGCATAAAGAAGTGACAAACTCACCTTCTATGATTCATGCCACGTCACCTCAGCCAAGGAGTGGCTGCCACCTCAGGTGCCATGCATGCAAGCCATGTCACCAATCCAAGGGAGGCAAGCCCCGACGAATCAGAGCGTGACACGTGGACTTCACATGGATCCATGGGCCCACCAGAGCGTCTAAACCGCCTCAAGAGCACGTGTACACCGGGGACCGACCTAAGGGCCCACAGGACAGCCACCCCGAGGAAGCACATCCCGAGGGGGGCCCACCTGGGGTCGGCCGACCCTTGGATCGGCCGAACCGACCTTGGGTCGGCTGATCCAGGGCCTCCACATGGTGCTTGTCCATTGGTCCTAGAGGCCATCCCCAGGGTGTTTCACTCCTCTTTGCGCCGGTGCTCAGGTCTATAAATAGAAGGGGAGGGAGTTCATTTCTTACCAACACATCTTACTCCTCCTCTCTCAGTTTTGGTTTCTAAGGCTTGGATGTAGGCTAGAGTAGTTCTACTTCAGGTTCCAAGTCTACTTTGGGATCTAGGTATGAGTTCTCTTGTATCTTTATTTTATTGTATGACTTTGATCTACTTCAGTTACTCAGCTATTTCATATAAAGTTGTGCTTGTATACATGGGTGATTTGTTCATGTGTTCTTCGCTTGTTCATCATTTAGAGGCTCATGTTCTTGATGAACAAGACCTTTCGATCCAGTTGACGAGTGACTTATACATGTTTTCGGTGTTTGTTCATAAGTTAGAGGCTCGTTGTAACATACCGGAAATTTGATTGTTTTCCCATGTGTGAATTTTCGCAAAATTTTAAAACTTTTTGTTTGAAGTTGTGTGCTACCAAATTTTGGACCAAATCGCTAGCCTCTCACCTTTAATCCCTTATAAAATAAAACCATATAAAAGTATTTTCAAATTATAGTATAAATGTGGGTTGGATCTTTTTGAATTTTAAATTTGGAGTTTAGATGTGTGTTGTTTGAATTTGAATTATAATTCAAATTCAAACTATATTCAAACTCTATCCAAGACTATTTTGAAAAGAGCTAACATCTAAATTGGGCTGCGAGCCTGCTACCGAGGTCTATCGGAAGCCCCTCTTCTCTTTGGCATCAAACCGGAAACCACCTCGAACTTCACCATGCGGCCCAACTTGCAGCCCAACCAACTCCGCTGGCCCAGCTATCTGCTCCCTCTCACCGCCAGGCAGGGCCCGCTTGCCAGCCTCCCTGTAGGAGTTTCTTCCACCTCTGTCCGTACTGGGACGCCGCGCGGTGCGAGCGCGCATGATGGGACGGGCTCCCCGGCCGACTCTGCGCAGGCGTGTGCCCGTGAGCCCTCCAGAGGTTTCCTCCAGGGGAAAAACCCCATCCTACCCTCGCCCCACGCCTCCTAACCCTAGAGCCGCGCCCTTGGATGGCCGCCACGCCACCATCAGAGCTCGGGCGCCATGGATGGACGGTGGGTCGGGTTTTTGCCCCTGCAACGCCTCACCTCGCCCACAAATAGGAGGTCGCCCTGACTCCACCAACCCTAGCCGCCATCAGGGCTTCCATCCCCTTTTGTGCCGCCACAAATTCAGAGTTGAAGAGAGGGGGAAAAGCAGAGGAGGTGAAAGAAGGAGGGGAGGAGAGAAGAGGAAGGTGCCAGCCCGGGGGCAACCGCAATGCCGGAGGTGCGACGCCCCTGCATCCCCTGCCCCGCGCCTTGTCGCCACGCCGTGCTGCGCTCGGAAGGTGCCACGCCGCACCAGGAGCGTGTAACGCCCGCGTTTTTAGCTCCTAATAAATCACCTGCTAAATCACGTGTGTTCTCAAATTTTCCCGCTGAGCTCAATTCTAAACCCCGGTCACCATCTCCCTCTCCCACCCCCGGCACGCGTACCGCGAATCCCGCCGGCACCGCGCCGGGAATCCCGTGCACGCCGCGGTCCCGCCAGCCGGTCCGCCTCGCCATTACCGCCGTCCCGAAAATCACGCTGACACCCGAAGCCGAAAAACCCCGCAAAAATCCCTTTCCTCCTCCCTCCTAATTTTCTTAGGATTTCTCCTAATTTTCTAACCCCCTCTTCCTTTTCTTTCCTTTCCTTTTTCTTTTTCTTCCTTCCCTTTCCTTTTTCCTATTTTCTTTTTTTCCCTTTTTCCATTTTCTTTTCCCCTCCTCTTTTTCCTCCCTTCCTTTCCCTTCTCCTTTCTTCTTCTCTCGACCCCGCGCCTCTGCCCCGACCGCGCGCCCGGTGCAGCACGCCACCCCGGCCCCGCGCCCTGCTCTCGACCGCGCCCCACCTCCTCCTCCTCGCTGCTCGGAGCGGCGCCACACGGGCCCGCGACGAGACCTCTCCCTGCCGCCGCGACGGCCATCAATGCGCCTGCCCCGAACCGTCGCCTCCACCGAACAGCGCCGCCGCGGCCCGCCGTCAACGCCGCCTGCCACCACCTCGCCACCGCGTCGCTGATCGACGGGTCTCGTCCCACAGTGCCGCATTTACTCCCTGCCGCGAATCCCGGCCAAGAACCTCGCCGGCCGAGTCAACGGTGAGATTTTTCTTCGAACCGCCATTGTTGGCCGCACAAGCTCCTCGTGCCCGAATTCCGGCCCTTCCACCGCCTCCCCGTGCCTATAAATGGAGGCCGGCTGCTCGCCGCCTCACCTCGCACCGCCGCAAGCCATCTCCCCCTCCCTCCTTGCACTCCACCGCGCCGCCACCCGAGCCGCCCCGACCTGCAGTCCGCCGCCGCCCACCGATCCACCTTTGCAGCGCACCCCAGCCCAAGGTGAGAATGGGAGGAGAACCCCCTCGTCGCCCTCTTTCTTTTCCCCTCTCGTCGTCCGCGGCCGTGCCCGGAGGGCCGGCGGAGCGCCACCGCCCGCGGCTCCCCCCCTCTCTGCCTCTGTTCTGAATGCGAGCAAGAGAGGAAGAAGGGCATTTTGCCCTTGACCCCCTGCCCTTCCTCCTTTTTCCCACCGAGCCCCCCCTTTCTCTATTCTCTCTCTTCTTTCTCTTCCAATTAGACCCTAACCTTTAAGCCATACCACAAAACAACCCTGCCCTTTACAAATAGGCCCTTAGGCTATTATAGTTAAACCCTCACCCTATTTATATATTATAATTAGGCCCTTTTCCTTTAAACCTAATTACAACTAAAGTCCTTAATCCTTCTAAATCAATCCTAATGACGCCTTTAACGTATCATTTCATGTTCATACTTTCGCCCGACTAATCCCAGCTCTTGCCCCGGCCCTTCACTCTCCGTTCAGCCATACACCCCTAAATAATATTTTCTCCTTCGTAATCTAATTATTTTCCTCGAGCTCAGTCGAAAAAATTGTGTGTGCTTGTATTGATTGCATGCTTGCTTGTGTGCGCTATAGCCGACGGAGTGAACGAAGGAGGGTACCACGAGCCGGAGCTTGGAACAGAGTACTGCGAGCAGGAGCCCGAGATCCCGAACACCGAGCCGGAACTCCCCGAGGACTTCGAAGACGGCAAGTTCAATCTCATCCCTTTGATGCATGCTTTGGTCCCAGTTTTATAAATACAACCCTACGACCCGTTTTATAAATTGCATATTGTTTTACTGTTGAAACCCAGTAGGATAGCCACCCTTAATTGTTATGATTGATCTTTGATTGCCCTAAATGTTTCCTTTAAAATGAGTGAGTGCTTTAAAATGGGAATGGGATATTTTGGAAAATGAGTAAAGAACTGGGTAGACGGGATGGACGTGTGTCAGGAGTGTGGGTGAGCTCGTACCTTTGTGGTTGAGCGTGTTGGAGATGTCCATCTTGTCGTTAAGGACCGGGTTGCGTGACATCTCACCTGACCCAATTATCGTACTACCACTCGACCGTTGTATGTGGCAACGGCTTAGCATAAATCCCACTAGTTAATCTACTTGCCATCAGGAGTGCGGGTAAGCAGCGGGAGATCAAGGAGTAGGGGTACGATCTGTGTGAGGTACACCCTGGTTATGTGAGATAACCCCTTGGTTGCTCCCGTGGTGGCTAGTAGGGTTAGCTAAGGTGGGTAATGGCTTTGATAGGATCCGCGCCGACACTAAGGTGTTCGTGTGGCGGTACCCTACTTGTGGGTAAAGATGTACAACCTCTGCAGAGTGTAAAACCTATTCGAATAGCCGTGTCCACGGTATTGGACGAGTCACGGTGTGGTCACAAAACTAGTGTTTGGGTTTGGGACATTTTCATGGCGTGAGTTGTTTTCTGGAAAAGTGTGTGGCTGTGTGCCCGGGCTACTACGGACGGGGAGTCCGGTAGTCCCTAATTGGTTTTCTCAAAACAACTGAGTTACTTGGGTTATAAAAATTGTTTGCGAAAACCTTTTCGAAAATGAACCCCTACATGAGTAAATGTGTTTGCAAAATAAACCTTGACCTGATCCTTGACATATCCTGTGCATGATCTGCTTATAAGCCCCTCCGTGGGTGGGGTTGAACTTGTTGAGTACGTATGTACTCACCCTTGCTTGATTAACTGTTTTTCAGAGGAGGATCCCGACTTCGTTCCCGAAGACGTCGAGTAGGTCGCTGCCCTACACCCAACCGTGCCTGTGGATTCAGGGTCTCCACAGGGAGCTTCCATGATGTGGTACTCTGATGAGGCTTTAGAAGCCTTTGCTATCGTAGTCTGGTCACTAGCTCTTGTGTTGTTCCTCGTGGCAGTGGCGCTCCCGTGCCCACTACGCCACCGTGATGTAAAGGAATGAACCACCTGTTGTAATAAATGTGTTACCAGCCTCCTGGGACTGGTATTTGTATCACATTTAGTCACCTCTGATGAGGGGACGCTTCAGAGCGCCACGCTCTCGCCGCTGTGGACGCCGACCAGAAGCCGAAGGAGGAGGTCGACGCCGGTGCCGGAGCTGCTACGCGACGAGCCGTGAACGCCGTCGCTGCCGGAGGACTCGAGTACACCGCGACGTCACAAAGGGACTGAAGGCTATGGAGCTCGGGTCGCTGCTGTTCGGCATCTTCAACATCGGGAATGAAGTTGTTGCCGCCGTGAACGATGACGCCGAAGACCGCGAGCTCGACGAAGCCAAGACGGGAATCGACGCCGAGGACTGCGAGCTGAACCACGACAGTGGGCCTGCTCTGCACCAAGCCACTATGGCCACGACCTCTCCCTGCTTCGCCTTCCTGTCCACGAGCCCGTTGGTGAGCCGCCTGACCAAGCCGCCTCCTTTTCACCCTGCAGCTTGCCTGTGACGCCGGCCTTCGTGCTGTGCTGCTTGCTTCTGTTACTCCTCGAACGTCAGTGAGCTTGGATGGCTTGGCCATGGTAGGAACCACACACGCCCACAACCTGTTCGATGTTTTGTGTATGAGCCATAAGCCTCACGTACAGGCTTTCTTTTTCCCTCCCTTGCTCCGTCCATGGACGCTGCCTTGCTTACTTGTGTCACTGGCCTTCGAGCCGCCGAGCTGGAGCTTGCCGCTGTGTCCCAGAGCGCGTTGTCGCTCTTTTCCTTTTTGCCGTCAAACCAACCCGTGACCACCCCGTCTATGTTCGGTCTTCGCACCGCATAGGCGTCGACGTGTGCCCAGCCGTCGAGCCGCTTTGCAGGAGCCGTGCGCCGACGTGCTGAACCGCGCCACGCTGTCGCACTGCCAAAACTCGCTAGGTGAAAGTACATCTAAGCCCCTAAGTGGATTTTGGTGAATTGAATGACAAAGCGATTAAAAGGCTAATGTATTTGTCTAAGATTGTGAGCAGGATTATTTAGATATTCATGAGCAATTATTGAAGTATTTATTTATAGATGGATATTATATGGCTCACATCGGAAAAGACAAATATATGGATGATCCTAATGCATATGTGACAAATATCAAGCAATAAAGAAAGATAAATATTGGGACAATTTGAGAAGGTCAATTCATTGCTTCCCATACTAGACATGGCTTGATTAAAAGTACAAGGATCATAAAAGAAAAGATAATAATTCTCTAAGTCAAGTGCAAGGCTTCATGTGTTTATTGAAAGAGGACACAAGGATGAGTATACACATTATGGTTCTAATTTGGAAGCTTACACATTCGTTGTCAATCAAGATCAAGCATTTGAAGTGGGTTTTCAAATGAAGGTTAATTATGTATGAAGCAAAGTGGAACTCAAAAGTGGATTGGATAAGTGATGAAGAGATCAACCGAGATGTTTAGGGTGAGGGACTAAGCAATCTTTGAGGCCGTAGCTAAGCCGCCATTAGTGTTTTGCTAAGGTGAAGTTCTAGCATCTGTGGGGTCTCCAAGTATCATATCCAAACCTTAACCGAGGGAAGCAATGCAAGTCATCAACATGTTATGATTGGCAATATGGAGTGACTTATGGATCCAAGTGTGCATTCCTACGCTAGATGGAAAGATCCTAAGTCACTTGCTCAAGTATGAGCGTGCTCAAGTCAAAGGCTAAGTTGAAAGCCCTCAAGTGGATATTGCTCAATTATGGCAAGATTGAAGACATTCAAGCTCAAGAGATCAACAAGATGTTTTTATTTATTCTTGAGTATAGGTATGCCGTACTATCAAGAGGGATGCAACATTAGCAAGTTGACCAAGTCAAAGTGCTCATTAGTTGACCTAAGTGAGATCTAGCCTTGAGAGCCTTAGAGTGTGCTGACAAACCCTCCTAACCTAACCTGAGCCAATTCATCTCTTTGGTGAAGTGTTAGAATCATAGAAAGAGTTTTGGGGGTGACTCGGGCCTAACCGGTTTGACCGGTGCCGCTAGCCAACGGCTAGTTTTTCGAACACCGGTCTGACCGGTGCCGCCCGAGGACTAACGGCTAGTTTTCTCCTTTGAGGGGTATAAATGCCCCAAGTCTTCTTCAGTTGAAGGCTGCTGTTTCTAGTGCTTGTGCTGAGGTCCTAAGCCAATTCTTGCAAGCCCTAAGCCTTAGTGGCTCTCCCCAACCATCTCTTTGTGAGATTTGTGGATTCAAGCCACATCCTTTGTGTTGGGTTGAGAGAGTGAGCTCAAGAGCGTCTTTGTGAGATAACAAGAGCATTCCCATAGCTTGAGCACTTCGGTTTCGCGTCTACAAGCTTTGAAGCATTTGTTACTCTTGGAGGTTTCCCTCCTAGACGGCTAGGCGTCGCCGGCTAGCTCCCAAGGTTGTGGTGAGCAGTGGGAAGTTTGTGAGGGCTGTGATCTTGCCTCTTCGTGAAAAAGATCGTCTTAGTGGAAAGGAGGAAAGTGGTTGAAAGAGACCCGGCTTGTTGTGGGAATTGTCCCTTACAAGCTCCTCAACGGAGACGTAGCCGTTCCTTAGTGGGCGGTGAACTTCGGGAAATAAATTCTTGCTTCTTTGTGTGGTTTGCCTCTCTAAGTTGTTTTCTAGCATATTTGATTTGCTTCCGCTTTGATCTACTTGGGTGTGCTACTTGTGTGTGCAGGGCTCATTACCCTGCTTGTGATCATCTACAAAGGCCACTGACCAAGTTTGGTTTGTGCTAGAAGTCAAGAGGAGCTTGAAGCTGTTTTTGCAGGTGCTCTATGCTACACCGGTCTGACCAGTCACTACAAGATTTTTGGTCAAATGCAACACCGAAAAAGTGTTGCAAAAGACCCAAAAATGGTAGCAATAGTATTTTTGCTACCATTTTTTTGGTTAAATGTCGTTGCACTTGTGACTGTAGCAATAGGAGAATGCAACGGGTTACGTTTTAGTTGCGACACATAGCCCCTCTATTGCAACAGTTTTGACACTTTTGCAACACATGGTGAGTGTTGTAACAAAAGCAATTGCAACCACTATGGGTGTGGTAATAGTATCAATTGCAACAAACTAGGTGTTGCCAGCAATACGTATTGCGACACGCTGGTCGTGTAGCAACACAATGCAATCGCAACGCAACACAAGTGTTGCAATCATGGTTATTGCTACGCGGAGAAAGCATTGCAATGGAGCTTCTCTATTACCACGTCACCTAAATGGTTGCTATAGGTGGCTTAGGTTATTGCAACGTATCCGTAAGTTGGTTGCTACAGAGGGGTCCTCTATTGCCACGTTTGTGAATGGTTACTATATGCGGCATAGGCTATTGCCACATTACTTAGGTTGGTTGCTACAGATAGGGCATCTTTTGCCACGTTACTAACTAACCGGTTGCTACAGATAGGCTATTTCCATCATATATTGCAACAACAAATTAATATATTAATAATTCATGTTGCGACACTTTTTTTTTTGAGATTACACAGTACAACGCAGACGCTCACAACACGCACGCACACTCACCCCTATGAATACACGTACGCAAACCCTACCCCTATGAGCACTTCCGAAGGACTGAGTACCGGCAGATCTGGAGATTCTCGAAGTCACCACTGGTGCATAACGCCGGAAAATCCCGGAATAAATCCAGGAAAAGGTGCGAGCACCAGGATTTGAACCCTGGTGGGTAGCGTCCCACTGGACCGTCCTACCATTGGACTACAAGCCCATTCGCATTCATGTTGCGACACTTTGTTTGGTAGCTTACATCAATAATTGCAAAACGACAAATACATGATAAATGAAGCATCGACATCCATTAAAATAGCTAGCCTAAGTGTTTCTCTATCGGCCTCCCTTTCCTTGTTGAGCTGTTCAAGCTGTCGCCTATATTCAATGAGGGCCTCCTCCTGTTGGAGCTTGCGCTAGACCTCAGACAATAGCTTCTTTCTAGTTGGGTACCTTACAAGGTAACCATTAGCATGTATCTTGTTTGAATTGATTTTTCTCGTTCCCTTGTAAGTCCATTGGAAAATTTGGTTCTGCTCCAAAGATGACATTTGCGTCAGGCCTTGACTCCAGCTCCATAATTTTCCTGGTTGCATTGTCCTAACAAAGTAAAGACATTTAGTTAATTAATAATGTAGTTGTAAGCGAGCATAGTTGCATCACTTAATAAGGGTTGTAAAAACTGTTTAATACTCACATAGACTTCCCTAAATTCTTTGCTTGTCTATTGTCCATTTTTTTTGGGTCATCATAAAAAGCTCCATACCATTTGGCTCTTCACCGGTTAGTTGGTCCCCCTAATTGGAGACAAGAATGTAAACAAATTAGCTATATTTCATAATCTAGGGAAATCTTGAAGTTTTTATAAACAGTAAAGATCATGAAATCTTAGATGTCCACCATGAATTTAAAAACAAAAGCTGACAGAACAATGCACACAACTGAATGACTACTTCATCGAGAACCAGTTAAAGATTATACTACCTATGTGACTTACATGATGGCATGTTCTATACCTTGCTTTTTAAGCTTAATATGGAGATGATGATGGCAAGCAGCAACTAAGTTGAATGCCTAATAGAAATATTTCTTGCAGTTGAAAAACTAAAGGAATCCAAGTTCTTAGTTTTTGGCACACTTTAGTTTTAGTACTTTTCGGCTTTCTGTATACAAGCATGCAAAATATATTTTTTGTAGTGGGCAGTGGGCTAAACAACATTCATTATGCTTTATGCATGAGTTGCACTTATGAAACCTATCATATACATGTAGCTTGAAAGCAACAGCTAGTATCCCTCTTGAAAGGCATATATGTGCATTCCATAATAGAACTGAACACTTACAACCTACTTTGAGAACACGTGACTTGTGCTGACCAAAATCAACATGCAATCTTCTGCAAACTGCAACTATTAAGTTTCCTTGACCCTGTCCAAAACCATGGTAGTGTGAAATCCATAGCTTACAGACATGAAGGAAAACTGTAAATATTTGTTTGTATGATTGATAAATGTTGCATAAATAAATCACATAAGCTGGATGAACAATAATTTTGGACCATCATATAGTAAAAGGTTCATATCTGTTGTGATCTTTCAGGTTCTTGACAACAAAAGGAGGATCTCGTTTGAGCTATCTGATTTCCACCCTAAAACTATTCACATGGTACCTAATTCACACACATCTACTACACATACATAAAAGAAGGATGGCCCAGTTTCATCTTTTCTGTCCATACCTGAATTCTTGGCATCTCTCTTCAATCTGCAGGTAGTGAATTCCCAAGGCAAATAGGTGCTGCAAGATAATCAGTTAGCTACTCTCAGTATTGTGCTATGTATTTGTCCAACAAAATCTTTTCTAATCTAGATCGGACTTTTTTCAAAGGGTGATAGGCTAGGGTGATAGCAGAATTTAGTTATATATTGACCTACAAAAGAACATAGTTCAACAAGACAATTTAACAGATAAAGCGGGTGAATAACACCCTATTTAATATTTAATAGATAAAGTGGTTCATTAACAACCACATGTTTCTGAAGCATGAACTGATGAACGAGACGAAGGAAAACTTTAAAAAATGATAACTAAACTTTAAAATGATAAACATATCTGTACCCAGGCAATGCAATTTTCAGATACCCTATACTTAACATTCCGCTCCCCAAGAATACCCAAGATGCAATAAAATCCCCCGGCCAGCAACATTGTATGCATACCTCATTAAGACCAAAAACACTTGGGTCCTATTGGAATCGGGCGTAGCTATACCTCAGCAGCAGCTTCTCCTGCAAAATAAAAGATAAGGATTGATATTCCTTCTTAAAATAAAATATATGCCTTCCATGATGAATATACTAACAAGAATGACAGGAACTTAACTTGAATATATATTTAAGGAAGACACTCTAATTCTGTATGAATTTAAATTAGCCATCAACCTACCAATCAAAAATACAAGAATGACACTAAGCCACAACACTAAGGATTGATATTCCTTTTTAAAATAAAATATATGCCTTCCATCATGAATATACCAAACAAGAATGACAGGAACTTAATTTGAATATATATTTAAGGAAGACACTCTAATTCTGTATGAAATTAAATTAGCCATCAACCTACCAATCAGAAATACAATATACTGCTTTGCTTTCAAATATAGAGAACCAAAGGTAATAATAAGCATGTTGGTCTAACATTATATGGCTAAACAATTAATCCACAAATAATTATAAAGATTGGATCATCGCCAACAGAGTGTTATTTGAGTTCATATAATTGACTGTTACTGAGATTAGACTTGTTCTTGAATTCTGCAGGTGCATGACTAAATTTGTTTATACTTCCAAAGCAGTTTCTTGCGGTGTTTGTATTAAAACTATGACTGCAATCTTTGTTACTCCTGTCTGACACAGCATATATAATCTATAAAAAAACCTTTCAGTCATCATCAGTTTACATTAACAAAAAAAAAGAAAAGAAATTGCAACAGTGAGGTGATTAATTAAATAACCATGATCCATTCTCCACCTGTTTTTAGTGATTTGATTGGACATTTCATATCTCATACTTTATGTAAATTTGAATATTTGCTATGATTACTTGGAGATTAATAGCTCTATATGAATAACTCATAACTTTTTCCTACACATTGTATGTTTTCAGAATTTCTCTTAGAAGAATTAATTAGTGGTACTCTATGGATATTTGAATATTTTCTATGATTACTTGGAGATTAATAGCTCTACATGAATAACTCATAACTTTTTCTTACACAATGTATGTTTTCAGAATTTCTCTTAGAAGAATAAATCAATGGAATATGAATTTCTATTATATTTAAGCTTCATAGAAAAACAGATAGAGTAACTAGAAAGACCGGCGCGGTGTTACCGCGCCATGACATGTAGCCCAGTGATAGGTAGGAAGGTTGGATATGTTTTGCAGATTTTAGGTGGTGGATTAATTCCATAAGACTTTAAGTATTTCTTTGTTAAAAAGCATGGACTGTGAATTCATTGTGATATAGTTAGGAGACTTTCCGCAAAATTTTGAGTTGTGGGTAGATTTGCAGAAAGTTTAGAGTCTTTTTTTTCTGTAAAAGTCTTTGAACCATGTATTGTGGGAGATGTATGGATCATGTGTTGATTATTATAATAAAATTACATGAGAGGTGGCTCGATCAAGGTAGATGTCGTCAAATTGTCTGAGAGGTGGCTTATGTAAATGGTAGTTTTGTAAAGCTTGAGGGGGCTTCATTAAAATGTCTAAGCAGTGGTTGGGCTACTATTTATTTTTGATAAAGCTAGAAAGGGTTTTTATATAATTGGCAGCCCTCTTGACATTCATTCAAAGCTCGAGGGGGGTTTCGTAAAGCTGTCTGAGAAGCTGCTAGAATAAAATTATATTTTTGCAAAGTTTGAGGGGGTTCCATGAAATTATCTCTGTGGGTTGTACTACATATTAATTTCGATAAAATTTGAGAGAGCTTTTATAAAATTGTCTGCCCTCTCGACATTCCATAAAACCTAAGAGGTGGTTTGAGCAAATACTATTTCTGCAAAGTTCGAGAGGGTCTTTGTAAAATTATGTGAGTGAGGGTTGAACTACATATTAATTTCGACAACGTACGAGTGGTTTTTTTTTAAACCGCCGAGCCTCATGGATGATCCGAGCCATCCATGAGCGATCAGACGGCTCTCCTTTTCTTGATGGTGTGGCTCAATGGGGTGGCAAAAATCCCCTCTACTTTAGTTCTTTTAATGAAACCAAAGAGGTGTTTTGAGCAAATACTATTTTTGTAAAGTTCAAGGGAGTCTTTGTAAAATTACCTGAGTGATAACTGGACTGTAGGTCTTTTTCCGCTTACAGAATGAGGAAAACATAAATTTTTAATCATGAATCCCACCCAATAGAATTGTGGGTCCCACAAACTAATATGTGTGGGTCCCACCTGATGTGGGTCCCACACGAATATCATTTGAATCCACGTGGGCCCCACACGTGGGTCCCACCTAAATAGACTGGGTCCCACATGAATAGTATCTGTGGATGATCCAAGCCATCCACGTGCGATCCGACGGTTGTGGATTTCTTGATGACGTGGCGCAATGGTGAGGCAAAAATTCCCCCCATTTTAGGTCTTGTAAAGATAAGGATATATGAAGTATCCTGCATCAAACATACTAAGCTCATTGTGTACAATGCAGTTCTAGACAATCTTGCGTACGGGCTGGCAACCAATGGAGTGCAACAACAGAATTAATTATAACATAACATTGAGGACTTCCCAAGCAGGCAGCATGAAAAATACTCCTGGATGTTTATTACTTATATAAGAATAAGTGCCATTTGTTTTTTCAAGTACACAATATATATGCTAGATGCTTGGGTACAAGTCTATATCTTTTGTAGATGTGCACAATAGAATGGTTGTTTGCATCTGTAGGCTTGTGAACATTTGTTTTATTCAACTATGTATCATCAAGACCCTGTATCGAGTTTGTTACCTTGCAATTATTTGTATGAACTAAGAGCAGATATATTATTTATATTATTTTCTATTACAAGAGTGTTAACGCAAGCAAGAAATAACTTCGGTTCGGACTGCTGCTACTCTGTCAAATAGAACCATGTATATTGCAATTTTTATAATAAATGGGTAGAGGAAATCACTAAGAACGAATTTAGCTAACTGAAAAGCAAGCATATATGCAAAGCTTTATGTACTTGAATTAATTGATTAAGAACCATATAATTATTCTTATGCAATAGTACCATGAGACACGCCTTATATAGCTTCCTTCATCAAAATAATTTAGTCAGCTTTACATAAACAGACACGCAAGAGGGATGAACACGCACGCACAACAGTTTCGATGAATTTCGTGCTAGAATTTTTGAGCCATGTGATGTGCAGGAAGATAAATTGGTCCTGTAAAAAGGAAAATAAAGAAACCAACGAACCTGTGTATGTGGTGCGGATGTAGGGCCTAGGTATGCAACGTAGCCCATGCCCGTCATACACGCCGCACAGGGTCGTGACCACGAGAATTGTCGCGACGGAGTAGACGCCGATGCATAGGCGACGACGGGAGTAGATCGAGGGAGTCCTCCCTCGCGAACCAGTAGCAGGCTGCACAAACCCTAGATTAGGACCGAAAATGATATGGGAAATCAGATAGGGAGCAGCATCAATGGGAGGCCCTCTCGCTCCAGCAACCGCGCGTGGAGGACTCTGCCGGGAAGCTGTGCGCGAGGATGTCCACTTCCTTGGGTCCTCTTTCGTAGGGAGAGCGAGGATAGGAGGAGGGTGGGTGGCGGTAGCGCAGGGAGAGCGGGGAGAGGAGCAGGAGGACATGCGGCGGCGGCGCGGGGATAGCGAGGAATGGAGGAAGAGGACGGGCGGCTGCGGCGCACGGTGGGCGGATTTTGTCAGGCGTCGGGGGCGAGTCTTCGTGCAACGGTGGTGAGGCGGCGGCGGCGGGATGGTGAGCGGTGGTGGCGTAGGGTCGCAGGGAATCGAATGTGGAGGGAGGGATTCGCGGAAAAAAAGGAATCCGAAGGGAAGGGGTGTCGATCGCGTCAGGCAGAGCCGCGCTCGACAGAGCCGCGGGAGCGGATCATTTTTATGTACCAGGTTTTTTTTTCTGCACTTCATTTTTTTTAAGTAGAGAGATAGAGATATAGTATAGAGATAAATATAGAGATAAATATAGAAAGTTCTATGAAAAAATATTTTATGATTACGGAAAAGTTTCATAAAAATTCAAAATTTTGGAGGGACACATCCTTTTGGTGTATCAGTGTTGACAAAAAATTTCAATTGATTTTGTGAAAGTGGTGAACTGGTGATGCTAGTCCTGACAAAGTCATACATGGTGTCACACATGCCCCTATAGATGAGCGAGAGATGTTCATCCTTGTATTAGATGTTTAGTACCACTTTGACGAAATTGTTTAAAAATTTAATGGGATGTTTATGTAGCCAAACTATGATGTTGTGTGCATCTATGCAAATTTTTGATCAAGTTTACCTATTACAGTAATTATTTTATTATTTACTAAAGAATAAATATTAAAATATCCTAAGCTAAATAAAAAATTTGAAAAACTTGGAGGGACACCTCTTTTTGTTGTATAAATGTGGTCAAAAAAGTTTTAATTGATTTTGAGAAAGTGGTGATGCACATGCTCGACCGCTGCGTGGAGTGGGAGGATGAGGCCGGTCAGGGCCGTGGTGTGGGAGGCTAGAGGGCGGCTGTGGCCGGCCGGGGCTGTGGCGTAACCGGCCGTGGCTCGGCCGCGGCGTGGCACGACCGGCCGGGGCTCGACCGAGCGCGGCCGCAGTTGGCCGGTGGCAAAACCAACTACAAAAATGTTGAATGCAATGGAAAAAAACAAAATGTTATGTAGTGTAGTGGTAAAAGTGCTTTAGTTGAAGTAAGAGGTGCATAGTTCAAACCGTAATTCACACAATTTTTATTTTTTCGATTTTTTCTTGCCTACACATACATATTTCAATTACTATTTTTGAGGGGGGGCCGTTGGTAGGACCGCATCACCACGTCCTCAAGGTGGGTCCACATCGACACATCCTCAAGGTGAGGCTGGGTGACGTGGCAATCGTGGCCGGTGACAATTTAAAATTGTTGGTTTTCTACCATTGTGTTTATTGCAACTATTTTAGGCCTATTGCAACAGTTTTTCGGTGCTGCATTAGACAAAAAACAAAAATAATTTGGAACCATCTAGTGTTTCAAAAATTGATTTTTCTTTGTAAATTTTTGAAATTCAAATTTGAATTAGTCAAAATCGGTCAAATGCAAAAATGATCATAATACAAAGTGTAGATCTTGATGAGTTCTATAACTCTTATGTTTATGACTTTTCCATCTAAAAACATTTACTGCTTCAAATGTTGTTAAAGTGGGATCGCAGTGCCGCGTGGTCGAGGTGGGACCAGCTAGTGGGACTGTACCGAGTGTAACTAACTAATAGAATCATGTAAAGTAACTTTCTATTTTAATATCTATAAGGTTATTATAAGCTGACCACATAGAAACATGAAAAAGTCTTGAACGATGCTAGTTAACACTAACATTATAATGGTGTAGTGGTAAGTCATATACTAGTGTAGTATTGAGGTCCTTGATTCAATTCCATACCATGACGCTTTTTTATTTTTTTTTATTTTGTCTCTAATGACATATTGTTTCCCCAATTCAAACTTCTTTCTCAAGATTAATATTTAGAATAAAATCTAAATTCAAAATTAGCCAAGTTCTATTTTTACTATGAATTGTAATTTTTTCATAATATATCATATACAAGGCCCAATCCAAATCAGCCTCGGCTACTGGTTCTCGTTAAGTTGCAATAAGCATGTAACAGTTGCAACTCCCAAAAAGCGTTGCAATTGAGAATCACTTTTGCTTCGTCCCTAGAGTCCTTGTTGCAATTAAGTTGTAGCAGTTGCAACCTCAAAACAGTGTTGCAATTGCGAACCACTTTTGCTTCGCCTATTAAAGTTCTCGTTGCATTAAGCATCTACCGTTTGCAACGCTTGTGAAATTTTATGCAACACGAAACAAATGTAGCAATAGGCACAACCAAATGCAACTAACACAAACGTGGTTGCCGTACTACCACATAATTGCAACCAAAATCAATTCTACTGCAACCATTTTTCACCATTGCAATATCATCCACCAAATGCAACAAAGGTTCACAACGACTTAAAAACCGTTGTATTAAAGGCACGTATCGCTACCATTTTTTAGAATGGTTGCAATACAACCATCTCTAGCAACCAAATTTTAAGCGTTGCAATTCAGAAGCGTTGCATTTGTTACAAAACCTTGTAGTGGGTGCTAGGCAACGGTCTGACCGGTGCCTCCTGTGAAGCCTAGTGCGCGACCGGTCTGACCGGTCACCACCACCGGTCTGACCGGTGGACACTGACAGCTCAAGTTTTTGGGGAAGAAAAGTTTAAATTGGTCGTCTCGCCTATTCACCCCCTCTCTAGGCGACATCAAGGTCCTTTCAATTGGTATCAGAGCTTGGTGCTCCGATTCGAGCTTAACCGCTTGGAGTTCTTCGATGTCGACAACTTGTGAGGTACCGTTTGAGCCTCTAGCTCTAGATGGCTCAAACTACTCTTCTTGGCGCTCCAATGTTCTCATTGCACTTAAAGTTTTGGATCCCACCGCTGAGGGCATTATGGTTGCGAGTATCCTTCCAGAGGATGAGACTTGTGTCTCTCCAAAGGAATTGGAGAATAAGCGACTCAATGTCGTTATTACTAACCTTTTGTGTAGCTGTGTATGTAGAGAACTAAAGTATCTCATCCTAAAGAGCAAAGAAATTAGTGAAGATGTTCATCTCATTTGGGAATTGCTATTTGAGATAGTTCACACCAAATGGGATGAAGTTGAGAGTGATGAGGAAGATGAACCAGTGGAGATATGTTCCACAACCTCTACAACATCCACTGATCATCAAGCATCAACTCTCAAGCAAGGAGAAGATCAAAGAAGCGAAGACGCTGTCCCTCTGCAGGGACCGGTCAGACCGGTGACACATACCGGTCAGACCGGTGCCGGCAGAGGCACAACAACTTGCTTAATGGCCAAGAAGGAAAAGAAGAGCAAGAAGAAGAGGCAAGCCAAGGGAGCGAAGAGCCAGAAGATTGAAGCCTCAAGCTCTCCGACAAGAGAACTTGAACTTCTCAAATTCGAGCTCGCATCCTTGGTTTGTAAGTATGAGTCATTGGCTAACAAATATGATCATGATATCAAATCCTTTTCATATAGAGCTAAGGTAGAAGAAGAAGCTAATGATGCACTAGAAGCTCAACTAGCAAAACTCACTAGTGAACATATGGCTCTACAAGCCGATCACAAGGGACTTGAATGTTCCTATGAGAAGCTTGTCGATTCTTATGCAACACTAGAAATAGCCCATGAGGTTGTGCTTTCATCGGTAAAATTTATGCAACCTCTATCTCACACATGCACATGCTCACAAGTTCAAATTGATTTATCTTGCGCTAATGATTGTTTGTCTCAAGCAAGCCAATCTAGCATTGAGCATGTACTTGTAGAATCTTGTGATGACCTCATTGCTAAAGAAAATGATGAACTCAAGCAAGAGGTTGAAAAGATTCAAAAAGACTTGTATGTGTTGAAGGAGAAGAGCAAAGTGCGACCTTCTCAAGATAACTGTGAAGACATGGTGAATAAGCTTGAGAAGGGATCAACCGTCACTAGCTCAACCCCTCAACAACATACAAAGACCCACAAGCACAAGATTCAAGAAAAGAGCAAGGTTGGGCAAGTCAAGTCCCGATATCGCCCAACCAAGCACAAGGCACAAGAGTGAAACGAACCAGATTTCCAAAACTGAAAACCCGATCCTCTGCACATCTGTGATAGTCCCAGGAAGTGGCTATCATGTGCAAACCCTGTCTCAAGTGGTACAAATCCATACAACACAGGAAAAAGGGGAAATTACATAATCTTATTAATACATCAGAGTACAACATTGCGGCATAAGCCGGGTACAAGTCCAACTGGACTAAACAAGAAAGGTAAAACATCTACGCAGCGGATCTATCGAAGCGAAGCGTCTCCAGCTTCACAGGCAAACTTGAGTGTAGGACCAGCTCTAGTCTTCCCATCCTTCATCATCGTTGTCGTAGTCGATCACCAAGTCTGAAAGCATCGCCATCTACCCGATAAGCGGGTAGGTCATGTCAGCTTCCCAACAAAGAGCAAAAGCGGTGGATGAATTCTAATATGCATGGATAAACCTATATCTGGCTGTAGTAAGTTTATGCAAGCAGCGGTAGCAACATCAAGGTAAGCGGTATTGCAGAGAGGTCACCATCTCCGAGGAGATCCACACCTCCGAGGCCAACGCCTCCGGGGTCAACACCTCGACCAAGGAAAGTACACCAAAACACTGGACCTCAACCGAGTCACAGCATCCCACTCTCATCTGCGATGTGGGGTCACCAACTCCTATCCCCACATCTCAACGGCACGAAGCCGGGCTCACACACTCGGGGGAGAGAAGCAGCACAAGAAAATACTAGCCAGGTGAGAGATCGAAAGGGCTGTCCATACCAGTGGACACGGACTATAGCTATAGGTTTAACACTCTGCAGAGGTTGTACAACTGGACCCGCCGGATAGGGTAGAAACGGTGGCCGCCGTTCCACATCCCTACCTAACGGCCGGAGACCTAGCAGTGGATGGCACTCTCCTGCCTCTCCGAGCATGACTCGTCCTGACTGGGGCGTGAAACTTGACAGCAGGGCCTCGAAGCTGTGAAACCATCCCCAGAGGAGCCGGGGCGACGTCTACTCGGGGGGTATAACCCGTCCCCCTCACACGACCACACCGGTCCGCCTACAGGCTGGATGTCATCCACCTACTAGTTCTCGGACCGAACCCCGCCCATAACAAGGCGAATGGTTTGTACGAAAATAGCCCAAAGATCAAGGTCACACAGTCGATCGGTCCTTAATTTGCAAGGAGCGAGCACTCCACCAACTCCACCCGTCTGACACGCCGCTAGGGCGGGAGGCCAGGTCGCATCTCCCCTAGACAGGTGTTCACAAGTAACCAAAGCGGCTCGCTCCCGCGGTAACACGTCAAGGATACACACTCACCCAAAACACACGCTAGAATACCGAGATATCCCAATCTCAGTCCCAACCAGAGATCCATCCATATCACGAAACAGGTAAAATGTATGGATAGTAAATATCGGGGGCTAGCTAGGGGTCTGTAGCTAGTCCCAAAGGTAGGAAGTTCAAGGAACAGGGTATATCAAATCCAAGGCATGGCTAAAAGATTGTCTATGCATTTCAGTCATCCAAAGCATCATAAATAAAGCACTAGCAACTAAATAGCATGCATGGGATCTACATGGTCGGGAGTGACATGACACCTGCGCGGTAGTCGTCGTAGAGTAGTAGAGGTTGGGCCCTTCCTTCGGGTCAAAGGTCTTTCCAAACGTCACAGCTCGGGTCGTCGTCGCAGCTCGGGTCTTCAAACATGATTACAAGCCTACACGAGATGCGACGTGGAAATAAATAACGACAATCATCTAAGCAATAACTCCAAATAACATCAATTTAGAAGAACCAAAATAAATCCGATCTAGTTACAAGCAGCACGAATTAACTTTAGGAAATCAAAGTAATTAGTTTTATATCAAAATAGTTTTAAGCTACTAGCTTTATATACTAGGAAACAAGTTAGAGATAAGGGTTAGTTCAAGGTTGGGTTGCCGATCAAAGGCTAAGGGTTTGGTGATTGCGCCGGCAGAGCATTAGCGCAACAGATAGGTGCGGCAAGGCGGAAGCTCAGAGGATGATGAGAGATGAGAAAGGAGAAACGAGCTAGGCAAGGCATTATCAGAACAAGGTGTGCGGTAGTAGAGCAGGGATGAGGAAAGGGGTTGACTTACGGTCGGCCAAAAAGGGTGGCGACACGGTATAGCATGCTCAGGAGCACGGCGGAGCAAGTGCTAGCAATGCGACGATAACCACGGCGTAGTGGCTAGGTTGCAACGCGGGGTTGCCGTGCTTGTAGCAGTGGCCACTGCTCATGGCACGGCCGTCCATCACGCGCAGCCTCCTAGTTGCAAGCACCTGGTACTGCGCACGCTTCGCTGCACAAAACAAGGTAAAGCGAGAGCGGGTATGCGGGTTGCGGCACAAAGTGGTGGAAGGGGTGCAAGCAAGATAAGCGGTGTGAATATGACCTGGGGTAGTTATCCCTGTCCTCGGTACGCTAGTGGCTAGTTGCGGGGCTCCGGCGTCCCAGACCCACAATAGCGCAGTGGCGGTAGCGGCCACGAATCCTACTCCAAGTACGCGAGGCAAAACGGGGTTTGGTTCATGGGTAAGAGAGGATAAGGATAGGGTAGCCGCGAGCGTCTTGGAATTATGAATCCAACGCAAGTGGTTTCATAATTTTCAGAGCTCCGGATAATTAGTTAGGAATTTTTAAAGAAAAAGGGATTTATAAAATAATTTCCAAAATCATTTATAAAACAGAATAGGATTTTTAATTTGAAAATAGGTGATGACGTCAGCATGACGTCATCATGATGTCATCGTCACGGGTCAGCGGGCCTTAGTGGGCCGAAAGTGTCAGTGGGCCGGATTCGGCCCATTGGACTTAGCCCATTGGGCCATAACGACCAAGTCCAGCAGATCCCCTTGAACAAAATTTCAGAGTTCACAGGAAAAAGAAAAAGGGCCGACGCTGGGCTCAGGCAGGCCGGTTGGCCCATTTCCTCTGGGAGCCTGCATCGGAGTGGTCTGACGGGGGCCCCTGGAGTTTACAGGGGTGTAGGGCATACCCTTGCCCCACGTGCGCGCGTCGGCGCGCTCCCGACGCGAACCCAGCAGCGACGGCGAGCGGCATTCGACGGCGGCGATGCTCCCGAGGTGCGAGCAAGCGGTGCTCCAGGATCCCTTGGGGCACAAGGTTATCTCCGCGCCGCCTCAGCTCTGGGGAGTGCTCAGTGGCGTAGTGCGGAGCGCGACACGGCGGAGCTCTCGGCGCGAAGCAGAGACGACGGCGTGCGCGTTGGCATGCAGCGGCGGCGACACAACAAACCAGATCGCGGGTGGAAGTTAGCGGTTGCAGCGTGAGCATTTCAGCGTGCACATGGGCGTGCTCTCCAGGGCTCCGGCATGCGTTTAGGCCGAACCTGGCCGCGACGTGGCCGACCGAGGCGCGGATCCTTGGCGAGCCGAGTTCATGGCGCAGCGCTCACCACGGCGGCGGAACGATCATGCGGCGTGGCACCTATGCTCATGGGGGTGAGCTCTTGGGTGTGCACGCAGACACACACACGCACACAAGGGTGGCGTCAGGGCCGGTTCACGCACACGAGTGGGCACGCAGCGCGGCGGCGCTCTGGCGTGTCGCGGCGGAAGCGGTAGAGGTGGGTTAGTGGCCTACGGCCAGCCGGCTCGCGCTGGGGCACACGGCGGCGTCAAGGAGAAGGGAACTGAAAGGATCGAGGCAATATGGCCTAGAGGGGGGGTGAATAGGCCTGCACACAAATTTAAACTTTTTCTGCAGAAATACTGTCAGGGTCCGGAACTTCTGAGATTATCTCTGGAACCTCCGAACGAGGCAGCCTCCGAGAATAATCTCAGAACTTCCGAGAACTGTTAGAACAGAGCAAATATGAAATAAGCTGCGGAATACTAGATGAACAACTGATCTACCAAAATCTAGGAGATACTTAGGACCTAGCAAGAAGATTTCTAAGCGAAGTACCGGCTAGGAAGCTACGACAAAGTAGATCGGAGACAAACCCTAATAGATCTAGTCAAGAACAAGCATGAACAAGGACAAGCAAGAATATAAATCACAGCACACACGAGACAAGGATTTATCCCGTGGTTCAGCTCGCCACAAAGGCTTGCCTACGTCCACGTTGTTGAGGAAGCCACAAAGGCTAAGGACCACAAAGATCCACTCCTCTCTCTCACCTATCACTTTGGGTAATAGGTGGAGACTTTCCACTAGATTCACCAAGGGTAATACAAACAGCTTGGAGCTTCCACAATCGGGTTGGAGAGCTTCCAAGAACCTCTATCCGTCTAGGAGCAAGGCTCCAAGAGTAAAAGATCCACCAAGCTTGCTAGGACTTCTCCAAGTGCTCAAGAACAAGGAATGGAAGGTTTTGCTCACAATCTCACTTGAATCCCCACTCTCAATCAATGCTAGGCAAGGATTTGGAAGAGAGTAGGTTTAGAGTCAATGCAAGGTGAGAGAATGAAGCTTGAACGCGTCACTGTTCGGGAGAGAAGGGAGAGTGACTGTTGGGGGACCAAGGGGTATAAATACCCCCAGATCCAGAACTGTAACGGTCATATTTCAAAGTCCGGAACCTCCGAGAAAAATCTCAGAAGTTCCGAACCCTGAAACCTCTGCTGACTGAAGCCCGCACGGTCGGAACCTCCGAGAATAAACTCAGAACCTCCGAACTAGGAAACAACAGGGGCAAAACAGCAGCAGGTCTCTCTCCTCAATGAATGGGTTAGGATTAGGATAGATGTTCTATGAGCACTTGAATCCACCCTAACTCACCATTAGTATCCCTCTTGATAGTACGGATTGTCCTATACTCAAATTCAAAAGATAAAATAAATAAACTTCTCCAAAGAGCATAGGTATCCTTCTTCATGTAATTGAGGGGTCTCCTTTCTTTCTTTTGCACCTGTAAAACATTCTTGTACTGCACAATAAACTCAAAGGCTCATTAGCTCTTTAATTGTGTGGTCAACATCACCAAAACCCTCATAGGGCTTGATTGCACTTACAGGAACCTGCAGAAGATCGGCGGCTAGAAGGCCGGACAGGGGTTGAAGATGAGCACGGGGCTCTGCGCACGGCACGGCGGCCAGCACGACGTGGCGCAGGGGCACGCTCCCGAACAAGGTGAAGGGAAGAAGGGGAGATGGGCGGCTCACTAGCTCACCGAGAGGCGACGGTGTAGGCGAAGCCGTGGAGTCCGCGGTGGTGAAGTTCACGGCGGCAACGGTGTGGTGAAGGCGGCGACGCGGCGAGCTCCTCTGCTTCGGTCCCGTACTCCCGTGGACAGCCTTCCTCACGACCCGTCCGGCTTCGGCTTGGTGTGCTCCGTCTTCGGCAGGTCGGCGTGGTGGTGGTGCGCCTCCGTCTCCTCCCCTTCCCCCTCCTTCTCCTCCTCTTCCTCTCCTCCCTCACCCGGCGGTGGAACAGGAGATGGGGAAAAGAATCCCCAACTGGCGACGAAGCCAAATTGGAGCAGGGCACTGGGGCTTTAAGTGCGCGCGGGTCAAGGGAACCGCGGCGCAGTGTGGGCCAGGGCTTGTCCCCCTCCCATTCCTTAGCGGCGAAGGCGCGGCGGGGAAGCGCGGGAAAGCTTGGCGTGTGGGATTTGCCAGGGGCAAAGTTGTGGTTTCGCGGTGGCTTGAAAGCGCGTGACCCCCTCGGCGTGCGGGCCATCCCTCGGCGGGCGCGCCAGCATGCCAAGGCGGTGCGGTCTGGCACGTGCGCGGACGGTGGGGTGCGGCGGAGTGGCTCGGCGCTGCGCGGCACGGAAGAAGAAGAACAGGGGAGGGGTTCTGCTGCGATGCGAGGCCGAGCAAAGGTGGGCCGGTTGATGGGCCTAAAGAAGAAGGTGGCTTTTGGTTGACCACAGGCTGGGAGATGAGGGTGGTTTGCTGGACTCTGGGGCTAGTTAGCTGGCCCGAGTTAGATAACTAGGTTTTGAATTTAGTTTTGAATTTAGGGTTTAAACCATAGTTTGAATTTGAATATTTTCAAATTCAATACGCACTCAAATAAAATCCAAATAAAATCCATAAACTCCAAATCACATATTTTACCATAATTTGAAAAAATATATTTTTTATATTTTTGGTTTTATCTCTTTAGGAATAAGGGAAAGGGGCTAGAAAGGGTTTAAATATGGTGGCACACATGTTCAATCCAAAAGTTTTAAATTTTTGCGAAAATTTTACATATGGGAAAACATACAAATTTCTGGGATGTTACAAAGAGTCACTCTCCAAGAAGCCTAGAAGCTCAAACAAGTGGAGAGTGTGCTACAAGTGCAGAGAGAAGGGTCACTTTGCCGACGCTTGCCCAAGTGCAACGACGGGCGGTGGCACTGACCGTGACCAGTCAGACCGGTGCACGCCACCGGTCAAACCGGTGCCGGTCAGGGCAGCCCCACCTCAAGCAAATAAGGCAAAGAAGACACCTTCACCAAGAACTAGGCTCAAAAGAAAGCATGGACAAGAATTTATAAGGAATGGTGTGACCAACAAGAACAAAAGCCGCATTTGCTATGAATGCCGTCAAAAGGGTCACATGGGTAAAGATTGCCCAAATGGTAACATTCCTAAATCAAACCTAGTCCATTATGATTTCCGTAAGCTTAGGAACGATAAGAGTGGCACTTGCGCTATGAGGGAGATTAGTTCACCTCAAACTAGCATGAGAGCCATTTGGGTTCCTAAGCACCTTGTGGCTAACCGTGTAGGACCCAACAAGTGTTGGGTACCAAGAAATGCTTGCTGAGCTTGCATGTTGAAAGAGATGCATTGAACACATGGCTAGAAGAATTGGAAATCACTTTTGATCAATCGGCCATGTGAAGGGCAAATCTATATAAATCTTGAAATCAATGACACCTCGGTAACTAGTGCTCTTTGTTGAATCTTAGTCACTCTTGGTTCTTAGTGAACACTCATGTGACACTTATCTCGTACTAGTGAAACATGAGGTAGGGACTTTGACATTCATATGAAAATTTACTCTCTCATGCCATTCGATGCTTTTAATGGCTCTTTAGTAGAGCATTGCCTTGTCTCTGTTGCAGAACCTAAATTAGTGATATGTTCACACAATCAAGGGATAAGAAGAGCAAAATCACCAAAGAAGTGTGCACTGGCGATCACCGGTCTGACCGGTGACAGGCACCGGTCTGACCGGTGTCGGCCCAGTGAGGCAGGTGGGCAGGTTACCCGGCCCCTGTGCCCGGGTGACCCGGTACGCCTCTGTATGCTGTCGGGTGACCCGACCCCTACGGCCGGGTGACCCGGGAGTGAACCGCTTTTCATGAAAAAGGGTGATTTAGCGTCAAAGGTAATGAGAGACTTGACACATTTCAATTGACAAACTATTTATGTGTCTTGACCAAGTTTGGAATGAGCCTCACCATATTCTTAATTGAATAAAGTGCTTTGTTCGAGAAATTCAAATATCTCTAGCACTACTTAAGGGGGAGCTCATTGCAACACTTGTGTCACTTGTGGGACTAACAATTTCTTCTAGTGATCTTGTAGTCTTACTTATTTGTGCATCACTAATCAAGCTCTAAATAAGTAGCATTATCAAAGAACAAGTAAGAGCTAGCACTTTTCAAAATTTAATATATGCACAAATGAAATGGTCTTAAGGCAAAGGTATGTTTTCATGAACCTCATTGAATACCGTAATGCATCTAGACCATAATACCATGCTAGTGTGCCTTCCTAAGCATGTAATTGCTTCAAGTGAATTTTTTGTGTGCTTCTCTAGATATTTGGTTGATACCTTTGCGTTCACTCGACTTTGTGTCTTGTGGTTGAGGGTATGAGCTAAATGTACTTGAAAAGCTATTTGTTTGAAGTGGATGCATGCACTTTGTGACATATGATAGACTTTTCAAAAATCAACTAGCATGTGTAGGAAGTGTGCTCATTTTGAAAAATATTTGATTCTTGGTCTTTGTGACTCAATCAACTTAGTTGTGACTATAGTTCCCCTTGTTTGATTTATGGCTAGTCACAATTAAGAATATTTTCTCCAGTCCATAAAATCTTTCTCTCTCTCTCTCTTGGAAGAATCAAGAATTATCAATTAAATTGGTTTATCCTCCATTCTTTCAAGGCTTGATGAATTTTGGATCAATATCAACTCTTTATCTCCTATCCAAAACTTCTGAAAGAGTAAGGACCAAAATCTCTCTTTTTAGCTCAAAGTCATTTTCTCAGGGGAGCACCGGTCTGACCGGTGCCGACCACCGGTCGGACCGGTGGTACCCCTGAAGTCACATCTTCTTTCCTCTAAGACCTAAGTGGATGCAATATGTCTTATAAAATACTAGAAGAAGTTTTCAAAGGAGATTTCACAAAATGGGAAAGAACGATCGGAACTTCCGAGGCTAGGTCGGTTCTACCGATATAGATTCTCTGTTGAATTTATCAAAATCATCGGTACTACCGAGCACGGGTCGGAAAAACTGCTAAAGGCTCACTGGCTCGACCAAGTGCAGTCACCGGTCTGACCGGTGGCTCGCACCGGTCTGACCGGTGGTGCCCGGCTGCAACCCGTGGGCCAACAGTAAAAAGAATCTATCTTTTACCCTTCACCTTTCTCTCTCTTCTATCTTTCACTAGCATTCATCCCTATCCAAAACCGTGAAGGCCAACTCTCCTCCCTCCTTCCACCTCTCTCTTCTCCCATGGAGAAATAAGGTTTCAACCAAGGGAAAGCCTCAAGATTGGAAGCAAAAGGATCTCCCAAGGCTCCTCCTCAGTTTCCCCTTCAAGTTCTTTGGATTCCTCTCAAGTTCTTCTCTCCAAAGGTATTCAAATCTTCGTTTTGCCCGATCTCTTTACTCCGTGCAAAGATTTGAATTTCCTTTGGTATATCATCTCCTGAGAACCCCTAGAAGACATACCTATAGATCCATAAAGTTTTGTTGGACACATTGTGAGAACCCAATATTTGGGGTCGGACGGGCTTCACCGGTCTGACCGGTGGCCGTCACCGGTCTGACCGGTGGCTCATGTCCAGCTCCAAATTTTGTTTTCTTCATGTTTTTCAACATATATCTGCATAGGGTTGTCTCATGGATATCTAGATCAAATCTTAGATTCATAGCTGCTCAGATTGGATGTTGGAGCAATTGGCTCTGTTCTGGGTGGCACCGATCTGACCGGTGCCCCTCACCGGTCTGACCGGTGTGGCCCAGAGCAGACCAAATTGTTTTGAACTTTCAAGAATCGATTTCCGTTTCAATTCAATCTTGTTCCTAGAGTCTTATACACTCTTGTCATCCTTTTTGTGACTCAGGACAGCAGCTATGGTCAGGGAAAAGGAGGGTGCTAAGAAGAGAAGAGAAGAGGTGTATGCTCGCAGAGAGACTGCTCCCGGTGACTTTGGGGAAGGGGGCAGCACCATGAATGTCAGCGGGAAGAGATTGAGGCCTCGTTCATCTCGAGGGTGTGCAGAGGCACCTGACCTTGGAGGTGACACCGGTACCAGCAGTGATGATGATGTTGAGGATGAGACCTATCAGGGTCAGTTTGAGATGAGAAGGCACAAGAAGACTGGTTCTGATGATGATGGGTCCGAGGAGGCAGAGGATGAGGATGAGGATGAGGAGGAAGAGGATGTGGATGCCATGGATGAGGACGATGATGATCAGGGTAGGTTAAGGATCATGCCACCTACTTATATCTATCCTGACAGGCCAGTGAAGTACCATGGTTCGGGCATGACTAAAGCCCTAATGAAGTTGAGGGACAAGAACCCTTATGAGGAGGCAAGGACCGCATCTGATCCGAGGTTTTGGGCTAAGTTTCAGCAGGATTACTATGCTACGGTGATCATCAAAAAGCCCAAAATCACTCATAAGGCACAATATGTGGATTGGGGGCATATGGCTAGGAAGGATGACCCCATTTTCAATGAAGTCATTAGCAACTGTGAGAGGCAAAGGGTCAAGGTTATGGGTTTCCGACAAGATTGGAACAAGGAGATAATAGCTCAGTTTTTTGCCACAGTGCACTTTGGACATATTGGTGGTGAGAGGGGTATGATTTGGATGACCAATGCCCAGAGGTATTCCATCACTTTCCTTAGGTTCTTGAGGTTCTTTGGGATCATGGCGGGAGACAAGGACTTAAGGAAGCTCCATGATGAAGGGGAGCTCGACAAGGATGCCTTGCACCTTATGTACCCGAGAGGTGATCATGCTTTTTATGGGAAGGTGAAAAATCTCTATACCTACTATGCTGCACTTAATAGACTCCTTAGGGTGTCTATCACACCTAGAGATGGGAATCCCTCTGAGATCACAAAATTTCAAAAAAATTTGATGGTTGCTTTGAGGCCAGGAGCTCCGGAGTTTAGTGTTGGGGATTTCATTTGGCAAGAAATCAAACATCTATCCGAGGACCCCAAAAAGATTTGCAAGTATAGTCCTTATATCATGTATATGATTGAAAAGGTTGCAAAGACGGAATTTCCCAAAAATGTGACACACAAGCCACTGAAGCTCAATCCTAGCAAGAACCCAAGGTTTCCTTCTCCTAGAGCAGAGCAAGCACCTGGCCATGAGGAAGAAATACTTGAAGAGGGAGCTACTCGGCAGGATCAGCCATAGACAGACCCTCAGGCCGTCACCGGTCTGACCGGTGCTCAGCACCGGTCTGACTGGTGGGGTGGCTGGGAGCAGCACAGGCCCCGCAGATCCACTTCTCCATTGAGGAAGTTCCTCAATTTCATCTTTGGCATGTGTAGGAGTCAGCATGACATCCAGGTGGAGCAACAGAGGTCTAGGAGGGCAAACAAGAAAATGAGAGACACGATGAAGTTGATGCACAATGCTCAAGGGTTTCAACCACCTCGCTCTCCTCCATCTCCTGAGTCTCCACAGGTTGAGATACCCTCCTTTGAGGATAGGATGAGAGGATGGGCCAATTCCGACATGCTTAATCAATATGGGCCTATGTTCTTTGAGTCCGGGCAAGAGCAAGGATCTTCATCATCGGCTCCTCCTCCACCTCCACTGTTTGTACCCCCTCACCCGGATGTGCCTGGTTCTTCTCACTTCATGGAACAAGAACAAGCTCCTCCACCTCCTCCACCTCCCGAGCAAGGACAAGATTGGGGCGCCCGCTTCTCCGCAGAGATCTTTGGCTATAATCCATATTACTATGGTACGGACAGCGCTCCTATAGCTCATCCCTCTGAAATCACTATCTCTGAATCTATTTATCTAAACTCTCCTTTGCATTGGACATTTGATATTTCTCAAATAGGAGGGAGCTCTCACCCAGGAGACGGATCTCAGGGGCAGTGATCGACAGCTACTACTTCTCCAGGCCCTTCTTGGATGCTTGATGACAAAGGGGGAGAAGATTTGGATTAAAGACTTAAACTCAGTGTTGCTGTCTGTGTTGCACCGGTCTGACCGGTGCCCCGCACCGGTCTGACCGGTGCCTGTTGGCTGATGAGAGCAGCCTGTAATAAATCTAGAACTTTATCTTAGTGGACTTGAGAACATTTGTGTGAGTGCTACTGTGTGTTTGAACCTTTATTGTAATAATTAAGCGACTTTATTGCTAGACTGTGATGCATGTGTTGTTTGATGTATTGTTTGTGTTGGCTAAATGGAGCAAACTAATCTAAGCCAGCTTGCAACCCTGGCCTGATCAGTTTGGACCAAATAGCACACACACTTTTGCCTTGTGCTCTGTCTGGACCTGACCGGTCTGACCGGTCAGGGGCACCGGTCTGACCGGTGCCGCCCAGTGTGTGTAGTGGCTGGACCTGACCGGTCTGACCGGTCAGGGCCACCGGTCTGACCGGTTCTGCCTATTCAGTACACATGATCATTGCTTTGTGCATATCTTGTCATACGCATCACGGATTTTTATTTATTGCTTACACATGTTGCACTCTACTGATTCTAAGATATAGGGGGAGCTCTAGCTATATCTAAGAATCTAAATGCGCTTTAATGTTTTATTTGTAAGATTTAATCGAGTTGTCATCAATCACCAAAAAGGGGGAGATTGAAAGTGCATCTAGGCCCCTAAGTGGATTTTGGTGAATTGAATGATAAAGCGATTAAAAGGCTAATGTATTTGTCTAAGATTGTGAGCAGAATTATTTAGATATTCATGAGCAATTATTGAAGTATTTATTTATGGATGGATATTATATGGCTCACATCGGAAAAGACAAATATATGGATGATCCTAATGCATATGTGACAAATATCAAGCAATAAAGGAAGATAAATATTGGGACAATTTGAGAAGGTCAATTCATTGCTTCCCATACTAGACATGGCTTGATTAAAAGTACAAGGATCATAAAAGAAAAGATAATAATTCTCTAAGTCAAGTGCAAGGCTTCATGTGTTTATTGAAAGAGGACACAAGGATGAGTATACATATTATGGTTCTAATTTGGAAGCTTACACATTCGTTGTCAATCAAGATCAAGCATTTGAAGCGGGTTTTCAAATGAAGGTTAATTATGTATGAAGCAAAGTGGAACTCAAAAGTGGATTGGATAAGTGATGAAGAGATCAACCGAGATGTTTAGGGTGAGGGACTAAGCAATCTTTGGGGCCGTAGCTAAGCCGCCATTAGTGTTTTGCTAAGGTGAAGTTCTAGCATCCGTGGGGTCTCCAAGTATCATATCCAAACCTTAACCGAGGGAAGCAATGCAAGTCATCAACATGTTATGATTGGCAATATGGAGTGACTTATGGATCCAAGTGTGCATTCCTATGCTAGATGGAAAGATCCTAAGTCACTTGCTCAAGTATGGACGTGCTCAAGTCAAAGGCTAAGTTGAAAGCCCTCAAGTGGATATTGCTCAAGTATGGCAAGATTGAAGACATCCAAGCTCAAGAGATCAACAAGGTGTTTTTATTTATTCTTGAGTATAGGTATGCCATACTATCAAGAGGGATGCAACATTAGCAAGTTGATCAAGTCAAAGTGCTCATTAGTTGACCTAAGTGAGATCTAGCCTTGAGAGCCTTAGAGTGTGCTAGCAAACCCTCCTAACCTAACCTGAGCCACTTCATCTCTTTGGTGAAGTGTTAGAATCATAGAAAGGGTTTTGGGGGTGACTCGGGCCTGACCGGTCTGACCGGTCAGAGGCACCGGTCTGACCGGTGCCGCTAGCCAACAGCTAGTTTTTCGAACACCAGTCTGACCGGTGTGGGGCACCGGTCTGACCGGTGCCGCCCGAGGACTAACGGCTAGTTTTCTCCTTTGAGGGGTGTAAATGCCCCAAGTCTTTTTCAGTTGAAGGCTGCTATTTCTAGTGCTTGTGCTGAGGTCCTACGCCAATTCTTGCAAGCCCTAAGCCTTAGTGGCTCTCCCCAACCATCTCTTTGTGAGATTTGTGGATTCAATCCACATCCTTTGTGTTGGGTTGAGAGAGTGAGCTCAAGGGCGTCTTTGTGAGCTAACAAGAGCATTCCCATAGCTTGAGCACTTCGGTTTCGCGTCTACAAGCTTTGAAGCATTTTTTACTCTTGGAGGTTTCCCTCCTAGACGGCTAGGCGTCACCGGCTAGCTCCCAAGGTTGTGGTGAGCAGCGGGAAGTTTGTGAGGGCTGTGATCTTGCCTCTTCGTGAAATAGATCGCCTTAGTGGAAAGTAGAAAAGTGGTTGAAAGAGACCCGGCTTGTTGTGGGAATTGTCCCTTATAAGCTCCTCAACGGAGACGTAGCCGTTCCTTAGTGGGCAGTGAACTTCAGGAAACAAATTCTTGCTTCTTTGTGTGGTTTGCCTCTCTAAGTTATTTTCTAGCATATTTGATTTGCTTCCGCTTCGATCTACTTGGGTGTGCTACTTGTGTGTGCAGGACTCATTACCCTGCTTGTGATCATCTACAAAGGCCACTGACCAAGTTTGGTTCGTGCTAGAAGTCAAGAGGAGCTTGAAGCTGTTTTTGCAGGTGCTCCGTGCTACACCAGTCTGACCGGTGCTAGGCAACGGTCTGACCGGTGCCTCCTGTGAAGCCCAGTGCGCGACCGGTCTGACCGGTCACCACCACCGGTCTGACCGGTGGACACTGACAGCTCAAGTTTTCGGTGAAGAAAAGTTTAAATTGGTCGTCTCGCCTATTCACCCCCTCTCTAGGCGACATCAAGGTCCTTTCAATAGGCACATGCTCGTCGTTGTGCTGTGAACCGGCCTTCGTGTCGTGGTGTCCTTCCTGCAGGAGAACGCACCACCACCGCACTGCAGCCAAACCACACCGCCGGCGAGCCTTTGCCGCCCCGCCGTTCCTTCGGGGATTTCCATCGGCACCTTGTGTGCATCCTTTTTCCTGAGCCCTGAGTGGTGCCACACGTTGGACCACACAAGCGCAGCCACGCGGAACCACAAAAGATCCTGGAACCGGTGCTGGATGAGCTCCACGTGAGTTCGAGGAGCAGATCCAGACATCAACACAAAACCACCAGGCTCTCGTTTGGGCTTTGGCCCATCGGAGCCCATCTTGGTTCAAAGTCTTACCAGGCCGAAGCAAGCATAGTCCCAGGACCTTTTCTGGACTTTAGGAACCTTGGGCCAAACTGGGCCAGCCCATTGGGCCACTACCACTTTTGGCCCCTTAACGGCTCACTAATCGGCGACCTGGGCCCATCGCTGATGTCATGCTGACGTGAGCATGTTTTTAATAAAATCTCTTTTCTGTTTTAATAAATGTTTTATAAATCCTTTCTCTTTTAAAATTCATAACTAGTTATTGGGAGCTCCGAAAATTATGAAACCAATTGTGTTGGTTTCATGATTCCGAGACGCTCGCCGCTATCCTGTCCTTCTCAGCTCTTGCCCTTAAACCGAGCCCCTTTTTGCCCCACGATCTCGGTGCAGAATTCGTGGCCGCTGCCCGCCACTGCGCTATGTGGGTCTGGGACGCCGGAGGCCCGCATCTAGCCATTGGCGTGCTGCGGACAGGAATCCTTTTCCAAGTTCGCATCGCTTACCGTTCTGACGCCGCTGCCTCCACTTTGTGTTGCTTCACACATAACCCGCTCCCGCTCTACGTTGCTATGTGCTGTGAAGCATGTACCGGGCCATGTGGTTGAAACCAGGATGCCGCACGTGATGGACGGCCGTGTCCTGAGCAGAGGCCTCTGCTTCACGCACGGTAACCCCGAGCCGCGACCTAGCTGCCTCGCCATGGACGTTGCCACATCATGAGTACATGCCTCGTAGCGCTCTTAAGCATGCCTTTCTGCATCGTCACCCAATATCAGTTACAAGTTGATCCTTTCATTCCCTTTGAGCTGTCGCCGCATATCTTGCCATGGTAATGCCTTTTCGAGTTTATCTTTGTCTTGCTTCGCTATCACCATCCTTTGAGCTTCTGCTTTGACCCTCCGTGAGCTTAAACCTTGCAAGTGCTTGATCTCAGCCTTCCAAGCAGCACCTAATGCATGTGTTCCTGTAGGCCATGGACATACTAGCTTGCTCCCTGTCCCTCCAAATCCTTTCAGTTCAGAAAGCTAGCAACTGGGGCACTAATGATCTTCCTATCCTTAGCCAAGATCTGCCTGGTGAGCCCGAGTGTTGTGACCTTGAGCAGCTGATCCATCCCGCAAAACCCCTCTAATCTAACCAAAAGGGGCCTACGGACTTACCGCTGGATCCCACTTGTTAGTGGTCGCTAACTGTCCAACCTGGTCCCATCTGACCTACGGGTCCCACAGGATGACTTGTGGAGTCCGATTGACTTCTGGCCTTCCTTTGTGACTCGGTCAACAATGATCGTTGACTAGTCAACTTACCATGCAAAGCAACCCAAAACCTAGCTTATGGTTCTCTAACTTGCTGACTTATGTTTTCTGTGCTTTATCGCAGTTAATTAAATTCGTAAACTATTTTCTTTATTTGAAAATCTATAATAAAATCCTACCTTAGAAAAATATGAAATCAGTTTCTTTATTCTTCTAAAATAATGAAGCACCTGTTAGACTAGCATTCGGAGTTTATTTGGTTCTTTATTGCTTCTCTTTGGAGTTATTTGTATCTAGACACCGTATTTATTTATATTTGCGAATCTAGGATTTCCGGAGCCGAGGAGTCGAGCCAGAAGATCGAGAACAACTACAGAAACTACGACGACTACTTGCACACAGGTGTTCACGCCCGACTGATTCTGAAATTCCTATTAGGCATTGCTATGTAGTATGCTAGTGCTTTGCTTACTCGCATGATGATGAACCTTGCATAGCCTTCTTTATTTATCCTGTCCTTGATTGCCCTACTACTACTATGTTATATATAAGCGTGTATATACGCTGAGCTTCGTGATGCATGTGTTGGGATGGGTATAGTGGTTCTTGGCATGTGTGGGGTAAAAACTGGCAGGAGAAGGCATTTTGGGTACTTCGGCGGGGGTGAGCTCAAAACAACCGATCTGGGATCGGGGATGGGGGTGCACTCCTCAATGTATCCACACTTTTACGGTTTTTGGAGCACAGGTGTTGGGGTTTTACTTACGCTTGGAGGACATGAGCTCGCCCTGGTCTGAAAGCGAGTGGACAGACCTTTTCACGGGACCTTTCGTATACACCACCTCGCCGAGAGTGGGGTTAGGGCCAAGTTGAGCTCGGCAGGATAGCGGGGTATCAGTGGGGGAAAGGTGGGAGTGAGACCACCTTCTCTCAGTGCGACTCCTGTGTGGCCACACGGGAGCATTTCACAGTTTCGGTGCAATTCCCTCCGTGGAGGGGATCGCTTTGAGGGCCGGATGTAGGATGGGACCGTAACTACTGAGAGTTCGCATAGTAGGGTGGGTTCGGTCAGTTCGCTACCGACTGGGCTCCATTCCGAGTTGGGTACAAGTGTACACGCTCTGCAGAGTTGTTCGATCTATAGCTATAGCCGCGTCCTCGGTCACGGACATGTCCCTTGATAGCTTTATTCTCATGTTTTGGGATTTCTACCTCCCCCTGTAGTTGAGAGTGTGGTGAGTCGTGGTTGCAGTCGGGGAGAGGAGAGTTGCTCCCTCTACCTCGCAGATCCGATTGCAATCATTGAGGTGCGAGGAGAGGAAGTTCTCACATCAACCCTAGATGGAGATAGGTTATGGTGTCGGGTCCCTGGGGTACCAGGTGTTCCCGAGTTGTGATGGGAGTATGGTTTGGGACTTATATGGAGACGTTTTCTTTTTATCCTTCGTTGCTGCTGCATAGGAAACCTGAGCTTTTACCTTGCCACTTTTCTTATCCTTTAGAGTTAAACCACTTAAAGCTGCATACAGTCAGTGACGTGAACCTATCCCATTCCTTGGGGATAGTTTTGTGAGCGTGCAGGATTGAACTTGGAATGAGAGTCTGAGTTTGAGGAATTCATGAAGGAAGGGTTGCGTTGCTTCGCTCAAGGATGCTTGTGGTGAAGATCGAAGATGAAGACTTGAAGCCCTAGCTACCGCTACGCAGGATTTCTACTTGTCGCTTAGCCCAAGGGGCTTGTACTAAATTCGTATACCGAGTTGTTTCGGATGTGAATATTCTGTTTTGTACTCTGATTTCATTGTATGGAAATGATATTATACTGTAATGAGTTCTGATACAGGGAGTATCACAAGGGTACAGGGAGTCGGGTTTTCCTCACCGAAAACCCGGGTCGTTACACTCGTGTTCTTCACGAACGCGACCATTTGATCTTGTTGAATAGACATAGGAAAGCGCAAATCCGTTTGTGTACCTAGCCTAGTTTGATCTAGTTAGATCCCATGTTTGTGTTGTATGAAGTTCGTGCTCAAGCTACGGTGCTCGATGTAATTGGCCGATTTATCTGGCGCCTCTAACCTGGGTCACAATAGCCCGGGCCGGTCAGGGTCCTGCTAACAACGTAAGCGTGGTGCTTGGGTTGCGTAGCTATGTTGCTTATGAGTGTATCCCACGGTTTGTCTTGGGGTAGGCCGTGGTGGTGACAGTCGTTGGACCTTTCTGGAATCCCCCATGTTCGGATACACTGTAGGAGTCTAAAGTCTAACAACCGGAGTCGTGCGTAAGCGACGCGGGAGGTTAGCTCCCCGTTTGTACCTGGGTGCTTGAGCCAGCAGTCATGCAATGCTAGTGTGTTTCTAACTTGTCTGACTAACTTTGTGTGTTTAGTACCTTAGAACCTAGAACTAACTCGTATGTTGCCTCCTAAGCCTAGGACCTTTAGAGAGAGAGTGTTTGTGTGTTCACACTACTATCTTATCTATCATGCCTCACCCCTGTACTTGAGTGTCTAGTTTGTTTCCATCTAAGATTTATACTCATTGCAATAGTGTTGAACTCATTAATCCACCCAGCCTTCCTTAGATTCAATACCCTTTCGAATACTCCTTTGGGGAAATGCTACAATGGTACTTCTGTGCGCTTGCGGACTCTTGTAATCATTAGGATTACCATTTGGTCATTTCTGGCATCGTTGCTAGGAACTCATAACCTAGTGATGACGTTAAGAAATGCCAACAAGCATTTCTGGTGCCGCTGCCAGGGAAGGCTAAGGATAACATGTCAACGCTTTGCAAATGTTTATAATCATGATGGGAATGAAACAGTTCTCAATGTAGGCTAACTTTGATTGTCTTCTTTGTCTATTGATGATGAAGACAGGTAGTGCATGACTGGTTTCGACTTACCGCCGAATTTCACTGAAGATCCTGAGTCACTCGTGAGGAGAGCTAGAACTCATTTCGGTTCTCCCCAGCGTGTACGTACGGAAGTCGACCCAGCTTCCTTTGTGCCATCTACATCAACTCCTATGGCCAACCAAGAGAAGACTCTTCACGAGTACTCTGCTCCCTCTGCTGATCAGGTGCCCACTGGCCCCAAGATCAACACCGGGAACAGAAAGTTTGAGATCAAGACTGGCCTCATTACGATGGTACAAGCTAGCCCATTCTGTGGCAAGCCTAAAGAAGACGCGAGCGCCCACTTGCAACAGTTCCTAGAGCTGTGCAGTACCTTCACTATACGAGGAGTGGAGGAAGATGCCATCCATCTGCGGCTATTCCCATTCTCACTCCTGGAAAAGGCGAAGCAGTGGTTCTATGCGAACCGTGCAGATATTGACACCTGGGCAAAATGCTTGTTGGCACTTCTTACGTCGTTACTAGATTTGCAACAGCGCCAGAAAGCCTGTTGGTATACTATACAATCACAGATAGATCTGCAAGCGCACTGATACCGTTGTAGCTTTCACCCGGGAGTATTCCAAGGTATCGATTTCCATGGGGAATGAGAAGTGTTGTGAACCTGAACTAATTCATCCGGGGGATATGGTGACGAAGGATAGAAAGGCAAGGGTAGATTTTGGGTAGAGAGGGGATAGCTGATGAAGTTTGGACTCGTGAGAGTCACGGATAGAATCAAGGCAAGACTTGTCGCTCGTCGGGGCCAGAGGGAAAAGAGCCACAGAAAGGGATGAGAAGGGGGCTCTGATGTCGTAACTCCTACCTGCCAGAACTAACGTGGTGGACTACAAAGCCCGTCCGGAGCTGTCACCTCCTTAGGGTACCACAACTATTCTGTTGAACCGGGAAGCATTCCAAGGTACTGGAAAGCCTAGACACCACGTCTACACTAACCAAGCACTACTTTACTCGGATCCAAAGCAAAGAAATCACAACAAGTAGAAACTACTAATTGCAATCGAAGAACCTAAGAGCGAACGATGAAATGACTTGAGACTTAGTTACTCACAAATCCGAACTTACAAAACATCCTGGGTATGGACGACCGTAGTTGTACCGCACCTGCCGAGGTATGAAGAGAAGACCGACACTCCAGCTTCAACTCCAACACTCAACTCTCTCTCCCTACTCTCTGAATACTAACTTGTGTAGGGCTCCGCCACTTGCTTCTAATCACTTGTGTCCGTCTATGAGGTGCCAGGCTCTATATATAGCCCCAATAGGTCGGTGGCTGTAGGAGGGGGTACTTGTAGGCGAGAGGGAGCTGCAGTGCCGAGCAAGGAGGTGCGGCCGTATCTCCAGGTGCGGCCGGCCCTATGATCCACCGCCTATGGACTTGGACAACCCTGATCACTGCCCCTGAGGCGGGTGTAGGTCGGCTCCTTGGGTCGGTTTCGCCCAGCACGCCAGTTGATAAGTGTGACCGGCCCTATAGGTGCGGCCAGCCCTACCCAGTGGCCTTGTGATGCCCCGACCGTGTTGAGGGACGTCCAGGATCACTCCTTGATGGCGGTTGCGGCGGTTAAGTGTGGGTCCATCGATCCAAGTGCTTCCAACCTTAGCCTTTTGATCAAACCGACCATTCACCAGTGTATCTTATCCATCCAAGGTGTGTTTGTGGGATTGTTGGTGCCGTGGACCCGAGAGGAGGATTTTGTGTGGTGCGGCCGGACCTAGGAGGTGCGGCCGGACCAACTTTTGTGGTGTCTAGCCCATGGACTTGGTCCCCTTGGATATTATGCTAAGTGTACATGCATTTGGCAAAGTTTGGTCTTGATCGGAGGAGGTTGATAGGTCCGGCCGAACCTACTAGGTTCGGCCGCACCTACCCCCGACACGTCTCGTGTCACAATCTTCCGTGAGGCATAATTTCTGCATCCGGACTCCGAATTGGGTGAACCAAAACTCCATTTTGATCATCTCGACAAGAACTTCGCAATGGTGCTATCAAACTAAGCATTTGACATTGTTTGTCAAGATGCTTTATTTGTGCTATGATGTCTCATTATGACCTGCATCCAAATATTCACCAAAGCTCGTGGAATCCGTTAGTTTATAACCCCACAGCTATGATGCAAGCTTTGATGGAGTGAAATTTGTTCAAAGTTGAGGGTCGGAAATAGAGACTTAACGACCGTCAACACACCCCCACACTTGGCCCTTTGCTCGTCCTCGAGTAAAGGTTAAGGACCAAGGTGAAAACAAAAATTCCTATGGTATGAAGCGAGCATAAGAGATATTCCGAATCATACCTTGCACTTGTGAACTTTGAAGTGTCTATCATGCCATCTTGGGTAGTTGAGAAATGGAACGATCTTGAATCAAATCACTTCTACTCCTCATGTCAAGTAGCTTGGGATTTTTTTCAATAAGTTTTCAAAATAAACCTTGCTTGGCACCTCATTTGACTCTCTCAAATCGCTCAATGTGTATAGTCCTCACCAAGGCATTAGATTGCCTTTGTTCAACCTAGTTCTAATGATGGCTATATATGGAGCTCAAGGTAGGGTATAAAGATGAGGCATACTTGCATCACATGTATTACAAAGTCAAAAACCGGATCCAAGGAGAAATCAAATCATACAATCAGATCAAGATGTGCATGTGTAGGGATATGATGGATATGGTAAGGTGGATACTAGGCCCAGAATGGGTTCTAGATATTACCATATGTATACTGAACATTGTGATGATGGTAAGGTGTACACTAGGCCCGGAATGGGTGCTAGTTATTACAATCTGATTTGTTGTAACTCCATTTTGCATGATCCTCTCTCTCTATTTTGACTCTTTTGTGGACATGGCTATCTTTTTTTTTCTCTTTTTTTTCTTGGACCTTCATGTGCCCATATTTTTTTCTATAGCCATGTCTCTTTTGTAATATTAACTTGGAGAGAGAGAGAGATCAACACATAGTGTGGAGCTTTATTTTGTGGAATAGATAGATGGTACAATGCTAGCTCTCAACTGAGCATAGCAAGGAGGATGTTGGCGTGTACGTGTATCTTGATCATGAAAGCATGAAAAGAATTCTCACAAGGGTCACAACAATTTGACAAAGCTCAACGCAATGACAAGTAGCATATGTGTATGAGGTTTTCAAGATGTCTCATCATATGGCTCTGGTAGGACTTGGCATATCAAAGAGGAGCTTCGCAAAGGGTTTTCATAATTTTCAAATAAATTTCCCAAGCACTCAAACATTTGGAGCAAAGATCATTTCATCGGACCATATCTCAAACATCAGCTACTTAGATGGGCATGGTTTCCTAAAGATATGTTGTTCACAAGCATCAAGATAATAAGTATGGAATAAAACTTATGCAAGCCAACATATGAAACATGTCGAGCATTGGGTGCATGAGGATTCAATTGAGTTTGATTTATATGATCAGATTTAAAGCTCATTTAAACTCATGATTTCCAAAAGTAGAGAGGTAGGGGTGCACATACCATCACTCTTGGAGAAAGTGGGGAATGAAGTAGACAAATGGTGATTCGACCAAACCACAGGGGCGACTGACTTGCTCTAGTGCACTTACCTCATCCCTCGTCGATTAGCGTAGTCGGTGTTGTGCGGCACCATGGCGGGAGATCTCAATTTTGTGTTTCGACGAGCCTAAGAAATCTCCCCCACACTTGCTCTTGTACCTGGTGTTATTATTCAAAGAAAAAGATGGAAACAAAAAGGGAGGCTCTGCTAGCTGAAGAGTTAGGAAGCCTTTATTCAAATTCAAATATTTTTGTGTTTTTTTAAGAGAGCAAGATGCAAGAACCAACACCATCTTAAAACCAAAATAAGATTTAGTATGAGAGAAACTTACTTGGGATACTCACATATCTCCCCCACATAGGAGTTTGCATTGCTAGGCAACACAACTCAAGTGTGCGGAGTTCAAGCTTCCTTTGTAATACTTTCTCTCCCTGAATTACCTTGGTGTTGTAGTTGGTGTAGCTCTCATGTTTTTAGGCATTGCCTATCCATCGGTCCTTTCAATCTCCACCTGAAACGTTAGTGACCAAAAATACCCGAAGGACGACTAATCCTAAAGAGATGCTCTTGCTTTTATTTGAAAAGGAAATCTAAATGATTATTCGGGCTATCTCCCGATAGTGCTTTGTTTTGGGTCATAAGCTCGACCACTGGAGATCTTCATCTTGCAGCCAATCGAGATGATGAAACCATCATAGCTCTAGCTGCAAGGTTAGTACCAAAAAATGACCATGAAATTTGCAATGTTTATGGTAAACAAAAGCATCTACAACCTTCCTTTCAAAGTTAGCATGCACAAGGAAAATGAGGAGGTTGTAGGTTTCGTAAAGGTCATTGGTAATGGGGCTTGATAACTCTGGAAACTTTTGATGTGAGCATGGGATTTGTGATCCCTCTAGTGTAAAACCTTCATGCTCGAGTCTGTTTTGAGAATCCAGTGTCGACGCCTCAAGAATGTCTATAGACCACACATGTTCTTTCTTAACCTCAGGTCTATGACATTGGAGGTTTGTATCTCGAACCTCAAGATGATATGGCTGCTTTTCATGGTCGAGCACACTACTCGGTACCCCTTCAATGGGTCTTCCGATGAGAATGAAGGGTGGATCTCCTTTTGGGATGTCAAAGATATGATAATCTAGGAAGATCTCATACTCTCCTATCTTTGTTTAGACGACTCTAAGGATTCCCTCCGTCTCTATGGTTTGACCCGAAATCCATTGGAGACGCTTTTGAGAGAAAGAGAGGGGTTGGTCAGGAAAGGCCTCTAATACTAAGGATTTAGGAATGATATTGATATCGACCCTAGGGTCATAGAACACATCCTAGTAAGAGAGGTTTCCTACTTGGCATGAGTGTGACTTTAGCTCGGGATATAGCTGGATTACTTGATCCATGCCTTCTGCTTCTCTCAACCATTCCCGGCTACTGATTGCGGAGATGTATTCCAACTTTTCTCTCCGTCTTTTTACCTCTTCTGGGTTGGGTAAGTTGACTAATTCTCTCTTGTGTGTTGAGTCTCTTTCCCTTCTCAAGAAGGATTTCTCCGTCCAATATTTATCAAATAACTCATCATACTATTCATAGATGAAGTCACACGAGGGGTGATCGAACTCTCGATAAGGTTGGAATGGTTCCCCTGTGAACCAAGTTTTGGTAAGAGGAGGATGGGTGTCTGTGGATATCAATTTTTCTAGGATAGGCTCCTCCTCTATGAATTCTGATTCAGAGAGTGGATCAGAGTTTGTTGATTCCTCATCGAAGTCAAACAAGAAATCAGCTGGGTACACACGGGGATAGAGGAGTGGTTCTTCATGCCAAAAGGTGCTAGTGGTTTTTGGTTCTGAGAGAGTGTTTGGCATGTGCTCCTCCTCAGTGATCTCTTCCTCATCCGGGAATTCATCATAAACTCCCGTGTAAGGGGTATTTTGAAGGATTTTTGTTAGAATGTCCTTACACTCAGACAAGGTGAGATGAGTGAAAGATCCTCCGGAAGAAGAGTCTAAGAAAATTGCTGACTCTGGTCCAAGACCATCGCGAAAGTGTTGCAAAAGAGCGGGCTCTGCGATACCAAGGTCTGGACCAGAATCTACGATTTTTGTAAATCTTGCCCATGCTGCTCCTAGAGATTCGGTCTTCCGTTGCTCAAAACAGATGACCTCTCGTCGGAGTTTCACTACTTGGGGAGTCGGGAAGAATGTTAGGCAAAAAGCCTTTCGTAAACTTTCCCAGTCCCCCTCCATACTTCTCACACTGAGCGAATACCATTGTTTTGCTCTCCCCGTTAATGAAAATGGAAAGAGTTTCCATTTTAAAGTATCTTGACTCATTCCTGCGATCACAAGACATGAACAAAGTTGTTCGAACTTGCGCAGGTGGGAATAAGGACTTTCATCCTTATCTCCGGAGAAGCTTTGCTCTCGGACCATAGCTATGATGCCGGGACGTAGCTCATAGCTAGATGTTTCAATGGAATGTGATGAAGGTGGAGGCTCCAAATGATCGCCCTTTGGAGTGGCAAAATCGAAAAGGGTTGGATTGAAATCCATGTGATAAATGGGGTGATACACGGACGAACTGGGTTCAGAATCAAAACAGCTACCGTTCCCCGGCAACGGCGCCAGAAAGCTTGTTGGCACTTCTTACGTCGTTACTAGATTTGCAACAGCGCCAGAAAGCCTGTTGGTATACTATACGATCACAGATAGATCCGCAAGTGCACGGATACCGTTGTAGCTTTCACCCGGGAGTATTCCAAGGTATCGATTTCCACGGGGAACAAGAAGTGTTGTGAACCTGAACTAATTCGTCTGGGGGATATGGTGACGAAGGATAGAAAGGCAAGGGTAGATTTCGGGTAGAGAGGGGATAGCTAATGAAGTTTGGGACTCGTGAGAGTCACGGATAGAATCAAGGCAAAACTTGTTACTCGTCGGGGCCAGAGGGAAAAGAGCCACAGAAAGGGATGAGAAGGGGGCTCTGATGTCGTAACTCCTACCTGCCGGAACTAACGTGGTGGACTACAAAGCCCGTCCGGAGCTGTCACCTCCCTAGGGTACCACAATTATTCCGTTGAACCGGGAAGCATTCCAAGGTACTGGAAAGCCTAGACACCACGTCTACACTAACCAAGTATTACTTTACTCGGATCCAAAGCAAAACAATCACAACAAGTAGAAACTACTAATTGCAATCGAAGAACCTAAGAGCGAACGATGAAATGACTTGAGACTTAGTTACTCACGAATTCGAACTTACAAAACATCCCGGGTGTGGACGACCGTAGTTGTACCGCACCCGCCGAGGTATGAAGAGAAGACCGACACTACGGCTTCTACTCCAACACTCAACTCTCTCTCCCTACTCTCTGAATACTAACTTGTGTAGGGCTCCGCCACTTGCTTCTAATCACTTGTGTCCTTCTACGAGGTGCCAGGCTCTATATATAGCCCCAATAGGTCAGTGGCTGCAGGAGGGGGTACTTGTAGGCGAGAGGGAGCTGCAATGCCGAGCAAGGAGGTGCGGTCGTATCTCCTGGTGCGGCCGGCCTTGTGATCCACCGCCTATGGACTTGGACGACCCTGATCACTACTTCTGAGACGGTTGTAGGTCGGCTCCTTAGGTCGGTTTTGCCCGGCAGGCCAGTTGATAAGTGCGGTCGGCCCTACCCACTGGCCTTGTGATGCACCGACCGTGTTGAGGGACATCCAGGATAACTCCTTGATGGCGGTTGCGGCGGTTAAGTGTGGGTCCATCAATCCAAGTGCTTCCAACCTTAGCCTTTTGATCAAACCGACCATTCATCAGTGTATCTTATCCATCCAAGGTGTGTTTGTGGGATTGTTGGTGTCGTGGACCCGAGAGGAGGATTTTGTGTGGTGCGGCCGGACCTAGTAGGTGCAGCCGGACCTCGTTGGTGCGGCCGGACCTAGGAGGTGCGGCCGAACCAACTTTTGTGGTGTCTGGCCCATGGACTTGGTCCCCTTGGATATTATTCTAAATGTAGAGGCATTTGGCGAAGTTTGGTCTTGATCGGAGGAGGTTGATAGGTGCGGCCGAACCTACTAGGTTTGGCCGCACCTACCCCCGACACGTCTCGTGTCACAATCTTCCGTGAGGCATAATTTTTGCATCCGGACACCGAATTGGGTGAACCAAAACTCCATTTCGATCATCTCGACAAGAACTTCACAATGGTGCTATCAAACTAAGTATTTGACATTGTGTGTCAAGATGCTTTATTTGTGCTATGATGTCTCATTATGACCTGCATCCAAATATTCACCAAAGCTCGTGGAATCCGTTAGTTTATAACCCCATAGCTATGATGCAAGCTTTGATGGAGTGAAATTTGTTCAAAGTTGAGGGTCGGAAATAGGGACTTAACGACCGTCAACAATGCTCAGCAGCGTTCCTCGCGAAGTTCTTTCCATTGGGCAGAACCAATGCCCTCCGGGGGAGAATTCCAAGCTTTCAGCAGGCAGCAAGTGAAACCATTCCAGAAGCTTGGGAGAGGCTTCAGAGGTACATCCTGGCTTGTCCCCATCATGGGATGGACAACTGGCTTATTCTTCAAAGTTTCTATAATGGGCTGACTCCGACAGCTCGAGGCCATATTGATGCTGCTGCTGGAGGGGCTTTCTTCTCTCTCACTATTGCTGAACCAACTAAATTTATTGAGAAGATGGTCTCCAACCAAGGGTGGAGTGATGATCGACTCCAGCCACGTTAGAGGGGTACACATACCGTCAAGGAAGCGGATATGCTGCATGCCAAGATGGACCTACTTATGAAGAGAATGGATGCTCTGACCAGTGAGAAGGATGCCATGGCCGTCACTACTCAAGCTATGGATGCTCGCAGGACTTGCGAAGTCTGTGGTGACACTGGGCATTCAGGGAATTACTGCCCTACTACCCAGGAGGACGTGATGTATATGAACGGCAACAACAATGGTTATCGTCCACAAGGAGGTCAAACATGGAATCAATCACGCCCTTATTATCAGGGAGGTAATCAAGGTAATTCTTTCAACCCAAACCAACCTTCCCTAAGAGATCTAGTTTTCGGGCAAGCTAAGATCAATGATGGCTTTAATAATAAAACAGCTGCCTATGATAAGGCTTTGGAAAGCCTTCACGTTAAAATTGATAGCCTTTCTTCTGCTCTTAAGGATCAAGTGAGCTTTAATAAAATGATAGAAACCCAGTTGGCTCAGTTAGCTGCTTTAGTTCCCTCCGCTGAAGACGGGAAAATTCAGGGGCAACCCGTGTCTTCTTGTGAGAATGTTTGTGCAATGTCCGCCAGATGGGGTAAGCCATCTGGGCGGGCACGAGCTGCTGACTATACAGGAGAGACCCTGATTATCCGGCTATCACTTGCACAATATACTACCAGAGAATTAGGAATGCTCTCTGTGATCTTGGCACGAGTGTCAACCTCATGTCCAAGGCTATGTTCGAAAGATTGGGATATCCTACTCTTACTCCAACCTCGAGGACAGTTCAACTTGCTGATGCATCGATCCGGTATCCGGAGGGGATTGTGGAGAATCTACTGGTATTTGTCCATGGATCTTAAATCTTCGTGGATTCTGTGGTTCTTGATATGCAAGGTGATGCAGAAATGCCACTCATTCTTGGGAGGCCATTCCTAAGTGACGCTAGGGCGAGGATCAATGTGGAAAATGGGACCATCTGTTTCCGCATTGGGAAGAAGAACTTGATGTTCTGATTTCGACCAACAGAAGAGTAATGCTATTCAGTGCAAGGAAACGATGAGCAAACTGGGGAATGGACGGAGCCACAACCCCAGCTCAAGCAACCTCTAACCGCACCAAGAAAATCAAGGAAAACACGGAAGGTGTGGCGGGAGGTATGGAAATCACACCCCTCTACTTCTCGGGAGTGGGGTGACGAGTGGAACTAATCACCGAGAAAAGTCTCGCTCTCGACTTAAAATGATGAGTCCTTTCGCCAAAAAGTAAAATTGGTAGTTATCTCATATTTCCCTTTCCAAAATTTTATTTGATTTTTCCCAATGCATATTTGAATTTTCCATTCTTTCATCTGCATGCTAGAATTTTTCTAGCCAATTTCCCTTTTCGAATAAAATTTCTGAAAATACAATTTTGAGTTGGAAAATCCTTAAAAATTCTTTTGAGCAAGTTTTCGGGTGAGTTTGGACCGGGACACCTAGGCAGGCCACCATATGACCGTTAGAGAGCCGTTGCAAAAGTTTGGAGGCGAGCGGACCCGAGGTGGGTTCTGCCGACCCAGCCTAACGGCTATCTCGGCCCTCCTTCCTCCAACGGCTCCTAGCCGTTGCACACGGCCCATGTCTCGGTGCCTGGCTCCATTGCCTATAAATACCAGGGGGTTTGAGGGGTGTCTTCACCCATGTTCATCACTCTCTCCCTCTCTTTCTTGCTCTTTGGTTTTCTTGGATTTCTTGCTCGAGATTGAGGTGCCAAGTATTCTCTCCAAGTGTTGCTGAAATTTTGATCAGTGGTGGAGCAACCTCAGTAAGGATTTCATTTGGTTTCACTAACCCATCACCGAGTTGCTCGTGTTGTCCGATTGTTGTGCAATATGAGTTGGGCCTCCGGCGCACTCCGGAAGTTGACTCGTTCACGTGACGGGGGGAGCTCGTCTCGTCATTCCGAAGCTGCACCAAGCCCAATGTCAACCAACCGTGAAGAAGAGGGAGAGGAAGAGCTACCCACGCCACAGGCCAAAGAAGTGTACGCCATCGATGCCGCCTTCATCAACTTGAGGAATGATCGCGAGAGACAAGCCTACGCTCTCATCAAGGACCGATCTTCGCCAACACCAAGGAGTTTGACCCGGACCTTCTCGGGAAAATAGGTATGGACTCCGAGTTTGATTCCATTTGGCAAGCTCTAGGATGGGAAGATTTTGTCCCAGTTCAGGAGGTTGGTTCTAGACCTACCACCATCCAGTTCATCTGCACTCTTCAAGAGGATGCGTCCGGTATTTCATTTCGATTTCATGGAGTTCCGTATCGAGTTTCATGGAAAGATCTTAGTTGCACCCATGGTTTTCATCGTCGCTGCGCTATTTCTCTTGAGCAAGCTTGCACCAGTTTTAATCGTGAAAGTTTTTGGGAGGAACTCTCTGGTCGGCCTATTCGCGGCAAGTTGTCACCTCGGTGCAACGATATCTTGCATCCCACTTTCTGACTGTGGCACAAGTGGCTCGCCGTCACTCTCTTTCCAAGGGATGACGTACGACCTGTGCGCACTTACGAGATGATGATCTTATATGCCGCGGTTAGACGGATCAAGATCTCCCCTGTGCAAGTTATGATTCGGCAGTGGTTGACAAATTTTAAGATGACGGGTTCTATTGAGTGTACGTCTTTGATTTCTCGCATCGTCACGAATCTTGGGATTACGCAAGGGCCCAATGTGCCCTCCATTGCTAATCCCCGAACTCAGATCGACGAAGCGTATTTGACTCAGGGGCATATTCTTAAGAAGGGTCCGGATGATTCTTTGGTTTTCTTTTACCCGGGCCATACAAATCAAATTCGGTTACCTAACCTGGATTTTAGATTGTATGGCCAAGGGCCACTGACCGTTCCTCTCGAGGAACCTCATCGTTCTAGTGTCTCTGGTGACAGGGTTACTATGAGTGCATCGAGGAGAGCAGCTAGAGCGCAACAATCGCCACCACAGCCTCAGCCTACCACACCCCCTCCGGTACATGGACCTCTACCGAGTACATGCCTGGGGTTTCTCCCGGATATGCTCCCGGTTGGGATCAGCCCATGTACCAGCAGGGTGCGAGTAGCTCGGTTTGGGCTAGTGCGGGCAGTGGTGACTGGGCCGTCCCTGCCGGTACTACCTACGGAGATGCGACGTCTTCATCGTCCGGGTTGCGCTCGTCATCTCGTGGGACCACCCTCACTCAGTAGATGAGCAAGCTCAACATCCGAGTCGACGACATGGAGGAGATCGTGCACCAGCATGTTGAGTCCACCCGGGACTGGCAGCGGATGTCTGGCGAGCGACTTCACGCCATCGAGCTGGCACAGCAGCAGCAGCTGGAGGAGCAGAGGGCCTACTACCGATGGATGGGATTTCCCCCTCCACAGTAGTGAGCTTGAAGCTAGCTTGGGGGAGGACCCCCATTCTGAGGTAACTTGTATCTTTATTTTCAGAATCTCATATGCTAAAACACATAAAAATCTGCAAAAATTAAAAAGACCAAAAACATTTATTTGGTTTCTTAAATTAGTTTGTTTTCCTATGCGCGGTAAGAATGCTTTTGTTCTCCATGGTTGAAATGATGAATAGTTGCTCTGATTATTCCTTTTGTATGCCTTGCTACAGCTTAGTACCCTATTTAAGTTTTGAGTTTGTTGGCTTGCATGATCAAACCTTAGTTTGAAACTTGTGGGTAGCAAAAAGCATGACCTTTGCCTAGGTTGTTGTGAGGTATGATATGATATAATAGGGTTGCTATGAGCTACTACTAAGTGATGTTTGATATCCGGAGTTTTCTTTTGAAAAATGATAAAATGATAAGTTCCTCAATGATGAGAAATTCCTATCTAAAGCCATATGTAGATCCTAGCTTTTGTTAGCCTCCACATATGCTACTTGTTTTCTTCATTGAGTCTTGTCGAATTGTTGTGACCCTCGGCGAGAAAATTGTCATGCTCCCACGATCAGATCACGTACACAGCCATCATATGCTAAACTTCTACACCAGAAGTTAGCACCCATCATTTCATCCATCCCCCATCCATTCCACAAATAAAACTCCGCACATTGTTCCATGATTACTCTCTCTCCAAAAATATTCAGCAAGAACTATGGGCTATGAAAGAAAAAAAAGCACATGCTCAAGAGCTTGAAAAAAGAAAAAAAAAGAGAGAAACACATGCTCAAGAGCATGAAAGAAAATGAAAGAATAAAGAAACATAGCCCAAGTCTCAAAAATCTCAAAAGGAGAAGAGAGAATCATATTCAAAAAGGAGTTCATCATCCATCCACCATATACACACACTTGCACATCTTGATCAGGTTGTATGACTTGTTGCTCCCAAGGATCCGGTTTTCGACTCGACAATACATGAGAAACAAGTATGCCACATGTTTTTCTGACCTACAGCTCCACATATCAGCTTATTAGGAGTAGGTGGTGAAAGAAGGCAACTTAATACCTTGGTGAGGAATCATACAGAATAAGCGATCCGAGAGTATCATTCGAGGAATTTTGATTTCTTTGTGAAAATTCGCAAAACCTCCGGATTGACAACTGATCAAGGCACTTGTAATTAGTAATTCCTATACAATCGTTCTATCTCTCAACCGCCCAAGGCAGGTGAAGCTACAAGCCCCCATATAAATCAAGCATAAGGTAAGATCAATGCCAACCCATTCAATCCTTGATAGAGTACCTAGCTGTATGCTTGTCATAAACTAGGAATACAACATCGTAGCAACTCCTGATCAACCAACCTAAGTCCTAAGTGTCTTGCTCGGGATGAGCAAGAGGCTAGCTTGGGGGAGTTGTTGACGGCTGTTAAGTGCTTACTTTAGCCATCAATTTACTCATGAATAAAGGAGCAAGAGGCATTTCTTACACGCATTTTAGTTAAGAAAAATGTAGTTCCACTTGTCCTTGAAGATTATGTGATTGCAGGAAAATAAGCATAAAGAAGTGGCAAACTCACCTTCTATGATTCATGCCACGTCACCTCAGCCAAGGAGTGGCTGCCACCTCAGGTGCCATGCATGCAAGCCATGTCACCAATCCAAGGGAGGCAAGCCCCGATGAATCAGAGTGTGACACGTGGACTTCACATGGATCCATGGGCCCACCAGAAAGCCTAAACCGCCTCAAGAGCACGTGTACACCGGGGACCGACCTAAGGGCCCACAGGACAGCCACCCCGAGGAAGCACACCCCGAGGGGGGCCCACCTGGGGTCGGCCGACCCTTGGATCGGCCGAACCGACCTTGGGTCGGCTGATCCAGGGCCTCCATGTGGTGCTTGTCCATTGGTCCTAGAGGCCATCCCCGGGGTGTTTCACTCCTCTTTCCGCCGGTGCTCAGGCCTATAAATAGAAGGGGAGGGGGTTCATTTCTTACCACACATCTTACTCCTCCTCTCTCACTTTTGGTTTCTAAGGCTAGGAGGTAGGCTAGAGTAGTTCTACTTCAGGTTCCAAGTCTACTTTGGGATCTAGGTATGAGGTCTCTTGTATCTTTATTTTATTGTATGACTTTGATCTACTTCAGTTATTCAGCTATTTCATATAAAGTTGTGCTTGTATACATGGGTGATTTGTTCATGTATTCTTCACTTATTCATCATTTAGAGGCTCATGTTCTTGATGAACAAGACCTTTCGATCCAGTTGACGAGTGACTTATACATGTTTTCGGTGTTTGTTCATAAGTTAGAGGCTCGTGTTCTTCACGAACGCGACCCTTTGATCTTGTTGAATAGACATAGGAAAGTGCAAATCCGTTTGTGTACCTATCCTAGTTTGATCTAGTTAGATCCCATGTTTGTCTTGTATGAAGTTCGTGCTCAAGCTACAGTGCTCGGTGTAATTGGCCGGTTTATCTAGCGGCTCTGACCTGGGTCACAATAGCCCGGGCCGGTCAGGGTCCTGCTAACAATGTAAGCGTGGTCCTTGGGTTGCGTAGCTACGTTGCTTATGAGTGTATCCCACGGTTTGTCTCGGGGTAGGCCGCGGTGGTGACAGCTGTTGGACCCTTCTGGAATCCCCCACGTTCGGATACGCTGTAGGAGTCTAAAGTCTAACAACCGGAGTCGTGCGTAAGCGACGCGGGAGGTTTGCTCCCCGTTTGTACCTGGGTGCTTGAGCCAGTAGTCATGCAATGCTAGTGTGTTTCTAACTTGTCTGACTAACTTCGTGTGTTTAGTACCTTATAACCTAGAACTAACTCGTATGTTGCCTCCTAAGCCTAGGACCTTTAGAGAGTGTGTGTTTGTGTGTTCACACTACTATCTTATCTATCATGCCTCACCTCTGTACTTGAGTGTCTGGTTTGTTTCCGTCTAAGATTTATACTCATTGCAATAGTGTTGAACTCGTTAATCCGCCCAGCCTTTCTTGGATTCGATACCCTTTGGAATACTCCTTTGGGGAAATGCTACAATGGTACTTCCGTGCGCTTGTGGACTCTTGTAATCGTTAGGATTACCATTTGGTCATTTCTGGCATGTTGCTAGGAACTCATAACCTAGTGATGACGTTAAGGAATGCCAACAGTAGGGTAGAAATAGATCAATTCCAAGATGTTTTAGGCCTATTTTTCTATTATCCAAAAAGTATATATTTAAATATGTATATTATGAAATTAGCTCTTACAAAGTAATATGTGATTAAAACCACTGAGATCAACAATCTAAAATAATTTTAGGAGTACCTTAGCAAAACATATTCATTTGTTTTAAGAAGCTGACGGGGCAGCATTAGTACTCCCTCTGTTCTTAAATATATGACACCGTTGACTTTTTACTCTAACTTTGACCGTCTATATCTATTAAATAAGTTAGTTAACTAAAGTAAAATGTGCATCTAGGGCTGGACGAAAAGCTCGAAGCTTGTTAGCTCGCTCGAACTCGCTCGTTAGTGGCTCGGCTCGGCTCGGCTCGTTAGTAAATTTGAACCGAGCCGAGCTCAGGTTTTAGCTCGCTATGATAACGAGCCGAGCTCGAGCTGGCTCGCGAGCCGCTCGCGAGCCCTAACGAGCCAGTGCAACAGCCAGCAAACGAGTTGATTGCTTGTTGACAAAGTAGTAAGAGTTGTAATTTTCTTAAGTACTAGATTGTTTGTTGGCTATGTGGTTTCATGGTTTGTTGGCTTGTGAACATATTGTATTTGTTGATTCCATACTTACTTGTTAGCTATGATTTTTTGAATTTTTAACTGCTAACGAGCTGGCTCACGAGCTTAACGAGCCAACTCGAGCTTCTTAACGAGCCGAGCCGAGCTGGGTTTCTAGCTCGCTAAGATAACGAGCCATAACGAGCCGAGCCATAACAAGCCGAGCCAGGCTCGATATCCAGCCACTTATGTCTATTGTCAAATGTACTTTAGATTTAACTTGTAGGTTTATCAATTTGCAACAATATTTGTAGAAAAGATGAATAGTCAAATAAATGAAAAAATCAATAGTGCCATATATTGAAGAACGGAGGTAGTATAGATGTATGCGGAGACATGCATATCAAATGTGGCTAGTGGTGACTTCCTGAGGCCTGGGGCAAACTCAAACCTTTGATATATCCAAATTCCAAAATGGAAAAACTGTGATTATATCCAAATCCCCACTCCCCCCCCCCCCCCAATGGGAAAACTGTGATTATATCCAAATTTTCACCAAATACACCCCACTCAATATTCAATTTACTCGAGCTTCGCCACTGTTTTGGGCTTTGCCTAACTACTTCACCAATCGCATTCATTCCCAGCAGGGATCATCGTCGTGAGAGAGCTCTGTTTCTCCATCACAATCCAAGCAGCCTCGTTAGGAAATAGAAGGGGCCGGGTGAACCCTACTGATATATTATTAGTGTTGAAAGGAAAGAAGCAGTACGTTCTTCATATAAGCTAATTACTAGAAAGAAGTAGCCCAGTGATAGGTAGGAAGGTTGGATATGTTTTGCAGATTTTAGGTGGTGGATTAATTCCATAAGACTTTAAGTATTTCTTTGTTAAAAAGCATGGACTGTGAATTCATTGTGATATAGTTAGGAGCCTTTCCGCAAAATTTTGAGTTGTGGGTAGATTTGCAGAAAGTTTAGAGTCTTTTTTTTTCTGTAAAAGTCTTTGAACCATGTATTGTGGGAGATGTATGAATCCTGTGTTGATTATTATAATAAAATTACATTAGAGGTGGCTCGATCAAGGTAGATGTCGTCAAATTGTCTGAGAGGTGGCTTATGTAAATGGTAGTTTTGTAAAGCTTGAGGGGGCTTCATTAAAATGTCTAAGCAGTGGTTGGGCTACTATTTATTTTTGATAAAGCTAGAAAGGGTTTTTATATAATTGGCAGCCCTCTTGACATTCATTCAAAGCTCGAGGGGGGTTTCGTAAAGCTGTTTGAGAAGCTGCTAGAATAAAATTATATTTTTGCAAAGTTTGAGGGGGTTCCATGAAATTATCTCTGTGGGTTGTACTACATATTAATTTCGATAAAATTTGAGAGAGCTTTTATAAAATTGTCTGCCCTCTCGACATTCCATAAAACCTAAGAGGTGGTTTGAGCAAATACTATTTCTGTAAAGTTCGAGAGGGTCTTTGTAAAATTATGTGAGTGAGGGTTGAACTACATATTAATTTCGACAACGTACGAGTGGTTTTTTTTAAACCGCTGAGCCTCATGGATGATCCGAGCCATCCATGAGCGATCAGACGGCTCTCCTTTTCTTGATGGTGTGGCTCAATGGGGTGGCAAAAATCCCCTCCACTTTAGTTCTTTTAATGAAACCAAAGAGGTGTTTTGAGCAAATACTATTTTTGTAAAGTTCAAGGGAGTCTTTGTAAAATTACCTGAGTGATAACTGGACTGTAGGTCTTTTTCCGCTTACAGAATGAGGAAAACATAAATTTTTAATCATGAATCCCACCCAATAGAATTGTGGGTCCCACAAACTAATATGTGTGGGTCCCACCTGATGTGGGTCCCACACGAATATCATTTGAATCCACGTGGGCCCCGCATGTGGGTCCCACCTAAATAGACTGGGTCCCACATGAATAGTATCTGTGGATGATCCAAGCCATCCACGTGCGATCCGACGGTTGTGGATTTCTTGATGACGTGGCGCAATGGTGAGGAAAAATTCCCCCATTTTAGGTCTTGTAAAGATAATCGACACTATCCCTTTTTGTCTGTGGTGCTGGCCGAGCATAAGAATTATGATATGATTGCGACGACATCGATCGTTTGGATTCTTGTTGAGGGCATCTCGATGGCGCTGCTTCTAGATCTTCATCTTTCGCTTATGTTCTGTCCATGCACGCGTATTGGATTCTTATACGTTCTCGGTGCTTCTCCCAAAAGAACACATACTCCCTCCATACTCATAAAACATTCCGTTTAGGACAGTAACATGATCTTTAAAGCATAATTTTGACTTTTTATTTTATAAAAATATATGTTAAAAATTAACATATGTATACTTTTATGAAAGTATTTTGCAAGACAAATCTATTCATGTAGTTTTCACATTTTCAAATTCAACAATTTAAAAATTATTCATAATTTATATTTCTAATGTTTGACGGAATCTTGTCCAAAACTACATGTTTTATGAGTATGTAGAGAGTATGTATGTAAGTGCAGGCGGCCTGCAGAACTTATAAGCAAATTGAGTCGTCGCATGCTACTTGCCAATTTCCCCTCCTCGAATGCTTCTCAAAACTATGCTGCGACAAACACGAGAGATTCCATGAAACCAATGCAGTGCTGCAATATCACCAAAAACAAGATAACAATTGACATGTTGATTTGACATGCTACACAATACAACGCGAACTGTGATTGGTTGGTGTGTACTCAAGGAAGAATTTAAAGAATAAAATCACTCAAAAGCAACAAGGATCCCTCATCTTTGTGGCATCTAGTGCGTGATTGTACCTAACTCCTGATGTACATATACAAGCAAATCACCCGCAGGATTAACAACATCTTCAGAACAAGTAACCACATATATACAAGCATAAGGTCCCAGAACCACCACAGTCGTAACCACGTACACCGGCACGATGTCGCCTCCACCGCACGCCCTCGTCATCCCCTACCCGGCGCAGGGCCACGTCATCCCGCTCCTGGAGCTCGCGCACGCGCTCGTCGACAGGGGCTTCACGGTCACCTTCGCCAACTCCGAGTTCAACCACCACCGCGTCCTTGCCGCCATGGCGGACGGAAGCGCCGCTGGCGGGCTGCTGGATCGTATAAGGCTGGTGGCGGTGCCGGACGGCATGGAGCCCGGAGAGGACAGGAACAATCTCGTCAGGCTGACCGTGGTCATGGCGGACCACATGGCCCCGGGAGTGGAGGACCTCATCCGTCGAAGCCACGGCGAGACGACCGACGCTGACGGCGGGCCGATCACGTGCATGGTGGCGGACTACAACCTCGGGACGTGGGCGCTCGACGTCGCGCGGAGGACCGGCATAAAGTCGGCGGCCATCTGGCCGGCCTCCGCCGCCGTGCTGGCGAGCCTTCTGAGCATCCACAGGCTGGTTCATGACAAAATCATCGACGCAAACGATGGTACACTACGTGATTGAGGTTACATTTTCGCTTCAGTAAATGAACACACAAAGATATGTTTAGCGTTACAGGTCCAAAGTTCAATTGCAGGGTCTGCACTGTCGCAAGGCACGTTCCAGCTTTCCCCAGACATGCCCGTCATGCGCACCGCCCACCTCGCGTGGAACTGCATCGGCAACCACGAGGGGCAGGAGGCTCTCTTCCGGTACCTCATCGGCGGCGTCCGCGCCGTCGAGGAGTGCGACTTCATCCTCTGCAACTCCTTCCACGGCGCCGAGCAGGGGACCTTCGCGCGGTTCCCCAAGGTCCTCCCCATCGGCCCGCTCCTCACCGGCGAGCGCAGCGGCAAGGCGGTGGGGCACTTCTGGCGGGCCGAGGACGACGCGTGCATGTCGTGGCTCGACGCGCAGCCGGCGAGGTCCGTCGTGTACGTCGCCTTCGGCAGCTTCACCACCTTCGACACGCGCCAGTTCCAGGAGCTCGCGCTGGGGCTGGAGCTCTGCGGCCGGCCGTTCCTCTGGGTGGTGCGCCCGGACATCGTCCACGGCGACGTCCACGACTACCCCGACGGGTTCCTCGGCCGCGCCGTCGGTGGCGGCGGCCGCGGAATGGTGGTGGCGTGGTCGCCGCAGCAGCGGGTGCTGGCGCATCCTGCGGTGGCGTGCTTCGTGTCGCACTGCGGATGGAACTCGACCATGGAAGGCGTCCGCAACGGGGTGCCGTTCCTGGCGTGGCCGTATTTCGCCGACCAGTTCGTCAACAAGGTGTACATCTGTGACGTCTGGAAGGTCGGGCTCCCGGCCGAGGCCGACGAATCGGGGGTGATCACCAAGGAGCACATCGCCGGCAGGGTGGAGGAGCTGATGACCGACGTGGGCATCAAGGAGAGGGTGGAAGCCATGAAGAAGGCTTCCCATGAGAGCATCAACGAGGGGGGCTCCTCGCACGACAACTTCGACATGTTTGTTGAGGCGATGAAGGCTTGAACGATATACTGTTCTGAAGAAACACCCACCGGTGGTGCAGCGATTCCACACGAGAAAGATCTTTCTATGATTTTTGAATACAATGCTTATTAAGCACTGAGTTTCTTTTTTTAGGGCATATTAAGCACTGAGTTTCATGCATGCTATAAGAGAAGTTGGGAAGAACCATGTGAAGAGTTGATTGAATGGAGCTGTGTTGCTATGTATTCAAAAGGCCTAATTTCCATTATGGACTGCGGATGCTGTTCCATTTATCATGTGTGCTTGAATAAATATATCAACCTTTTTTTGGCCAACGGGATAGATGAACTGTTCCACCCAACAGATTTTGCTTGACCCTGAAGTGAATATTGACTGGGTCAGTACTGAGCTCTCCGTTGATCAGCACACTCCAGGATAGATACCTCGCAAATAGTTTTAACTTACTTTGCGCACAAAAAGAGATTTCCTGCTGTGAATGTGCATACTCTGTTGCTGATCAGGTGATCCTTCAGCAGTTCAGCTCAAGCTATGATTGCAAAGCAAGCTCTGAAAGCAACTTACACTCATCAGCAAGGATATGCCCATACTAGCATCAGGTAGATTACACCATGTGTCCCTGTTGAAGGTCTCATTTCTGTTTTCCTCACAGAATACTAATCACTGATATGTTTCATAGTCACAGAAGTCAGTGATGTTGTGTTGTTATATCACTTATTATGTCATTGCCACATTAACAAAATTTACATTGATGGAAAAACAGAATACAAGTAACTCTGATTGTCATGCAAGCTAATTTTTTCACCCTTTTTTGGCAGGGTACCAGCATCAGAGGCAGCTATTGCTACCCATGTAGCTGTCCATGGGTGCTAGAAACTTCAAATAGATTTGGCTCTTAGTAGTGGTGATTACTTAATTACTTTACACTCAATGATACAACCAATTGGTTTTTTTTCCCATATGGGTCTGGGAGGCTAATGTTTTCATGTTTGCGAATTATTACCTCTTGTCATGTTTGTTTTTTTTGTCCCATCCCATTTGTTTTTATTAGCAGTCTACTCACACAATGTTTGCTCTCCATGAGATCTGGCTCGCTATGGATGTTGTTATACTGTGTAGTGAATTATTTCCTGCCTAACTAGTTCTGTTAGTGTGCATTGTTTGAACAGAATTTCTAGAGATAGTTCACCAATTTGTGGTTTCGAAATACAAATATCGAAACAGGGATGTTGAGATATAGTACGGTTATAGTAATCCTGGTGTTTCCTACAACTGAATTTTATAATCATCTTTTTAGATTATGTCAATTTAGGTTGTAAGAAAAGTTCGATTTGGCCGCGTAGGTTGTTTGTGTTGGCTTTTAGTTCATTCAAGGTTAATTGACATTCTTTTTGGAGCAGATGCTTATGCTCCTCTGTTACTATCTTCCTTTCAGTTTATTATCCTTCGGTGTGCAGATTGGGAACCTCTGGTTGTACTATGGTGATTTTAGTTCGTGGCGATGATATCTGCTGCAACCCTGTTGTATTGTTCTGTATTGCTATTATGTTTACCTCTTTGTTAAGATCTGTGGTTCAGCATATTCAAGTTAATGTCATAGTGACTTTTTTGGAAAACAAACTCACATTCCAAAACCAAATGACCTGAACTTTGATCATACCAATGAATATTCAGCATTAATATCTTCAACAAGCTTTCATTGTAACAATGCTGATGTGTCAACCCCGCCAAAAAAAGACACGGCTTGACCATAAGGTGAGACTTTTGAGAATTACGCTGCTACATCTAAATATTAATTCTACTTCTTTCATTGCATGATCATTTGTGTTTCCTTTTGCAGATGATCCCATGAAGAAAGAATCTGACCTTTGACAGTAGCAGCAATGGAGGAGAGGAAGCATCCATTCTTGGCAAAAGTGATGGGAATGAGAATGCAGCAGCAGAACAAAAATTATTTGTATGGCACAAGTTCACTATCTTGTCTTTGTGAATCATTTCAGCTTAATTTTTTTTCTTGCTAAGATTATGACGTATCGTTTTTGTGTTCCTTTTGGTTTAATTGTAGTGATCAACCAAGCAAAGAGGTCAGGCGTACCTGCTAAGGCTGCTGGAACTAGTGTTTCTGTTGTTAGCGCTGCACAGGACGGGTCAGTCCTATGTTCTAGCATTCTCACTCTTTTTTTGGAAGTAAAAGCATTCTCACTCAGATAATAATTGTTGTCACATATTCTGATTAGCGGGGACAGATCCGGCGGGGCCCCCCCCCCCCCCCCCTACCGCCATAAACTCCATTGAAAGATAAGGGAAGAAGAAGAAGAGGAAGGAAAACGAGTGGAGAGGAAGGGGGGCTAGAGGAAGAAGAAGGGGAACCAGCCCCTCCATTCCTGCCTCCGTCTCTGCTGATTAGTGTATCAAATTGTGCTTTACAACGATAGTGATAAGATTCATGAGGCTCCCAAAAATGGTGTCAAACAACGATCAGGTGTGTGTCGGAAAAAAAAACTGCATTTTAGGTGAGAAGTTTCAAGACACATGAATTTGCTCCATTGAATATTCTCTTCAATTTCCATGGTCTTACATGTTTTCTTTCTGTTGCATTCGCACAAGAGGAAGCTACCTGATGTCTGGCAGAAGCTGCAAACACGATGCCTTCTGCCGATGCATGTTCTGGACTCATTTTGTGAATGGATAGTTAAACCATGATTCCTAAGTCTGAAGTGTGCGTAATGGTTTTGAATTTACGGTGCATGTCTAACGGGGCTGACATGTGTTTTTGTAAAGAGAGAGGTGGAGAGAGTATGTTCGTGCCGTGAGATAGATTGAGCACCTCCTGGATGTACGTTCTTCAGACTCTTTTTGATAGGGATCATACTGAATTGACAATATATGCTTTTCAATTTTCGTAGGCTAGAAGGAATGTACACAGTTCTTATAAATCTTATGTGCAACTTAAATCATGCCAAGCACATCCAGAAAGATGTAAATAATGTCATGCCTGTTTAAAAGAGTAAAGTGATCATCCCCTCCATCTTGAGATAGCATCAACTGCAAGTACGTTCAAGCACGACTACACATCTATGAACAGTGGGAGGTGCGCTGTGGGGGATGGGAGTAGACGCAGCAGGAGATGAGAAAGGGAGGGCGAGGAAGTCAGGAGAACATCATGGGCCAACTGCTAGTGGTTATTAGCTCAAACTCCAGTTTTCTGTTCCTCTGCTCCCAAAGCCTCTCAGCTTCCTTAATTGTTCCCTCTAGGCAAATCGGAGGGGGGCTGTTTGCACGCGACCATGGTGTCCCCCTCTCTCTCCGGGGTACGGTGCTGCGATACCTTAGCACCATAACTGCTGAGGACAACGAATAGATTGCAAATGTTAATGCTCAATAGGCTGGATAGGCCTTGTTAACATGTGCAATTGAAATTAGCAGCTGGAATTCACTGTCAGTAACTAGTGATTAAATTTACATAACCATTCTGTCACTAATAGTGATTAAATTTACATTCTAGACTTTTTTCAACTCAACTATGAGTTAGCCTACTTCTGTACTAGCCACAATTAAGTATTGTGTGGGAACTTCCTTCTCCAAACCTTCAGTTCTTTGTTCGCAGTGGTCGTTGTCCAGTGTCTTCAGTCATAATTATGCCCTGAATTGATGTCATTGCCAAATAAATCAAGTTTCCTTACTAACAAACAAAAATATGTGTACTTGTTGTGTTGCCATTTTTTGAACAACGAAACTAAAAGTTAAACTAATGGACATGGTAAGTTTATCATCTTATGTCCTAACAGTTATGCCCGACTGGTGACTAGTTTATGTGAAGAAAAGGCAAAAGAATCACATTTGTAGATTGAAAAGTTCCCCCTTGTGGAACACTAAAAATGGACCAATCAACTACTCGTTTTGTCTAGCTCAATATGTGATATTGACATATTGTAGTGAGTGACCAAGAAATAACTGAGTTCCTTTTCGTCATAAAAAATTGAAGCAAACAGGTAAGGGCATTTTTAGATCAAGAGAATACCATATTAGCCCACAATTCTATATTTCTCGAGTGACAACCGAATTCATGTTTAAAGTTACAAGATAATTACAATCTACATCTTACAACAATAACGTTTTGGGACTAGACCTGCCATAAAGCAAAGATGATTTGTTTAACAAACCAACCACCCAAAAGAGTGCCAACAAGATCCCCCAGATTGGAATAATTGGATCCATACCATTGAAAGATCCAAAAGTTAGATATATACCATTGACCTCACATGTCATTAAGTTCTTGACAGCAAATTTCCTTGTACACTTCCAACATCTTAAAGTATTGTCAGTCGGTGCACACTAATATTGACCTACTAGTTAGCTCTCATGTGTTCGCAGTTTCAGAAAAAAAAAGATTAATAAATTAGAAAATTCAAACAGTGAGATTTTTATAAATTAAGTGACTGAACAAGACAGAACAAGACTATGGAGATAAGAGCTTCCAGCCTTCACATTCACAAGCACATTCCACTTTTTTTTGTTCACAAAGAGTGGTGGGGTCAAAGAACCAGACTGCTGACAACGGAAACCCTAGCACATCGAATAAACATGTCATCAGAGGCGATGAAAGTAACCTTCACCTGTTAGGGAGATGCTGCTGATTCTTCCGTACACAGAGCTCAGCAGCAAGCTGGTCGCACTTCGTTTTTGTTTCCTCCAGTTCATGCTCCAGGTTCTCAATCTACAAAGCAGCAGCATTCAGCTATGAACAAAAGAGAGATGTTCGTTAATGACTCAGAAAGATGCATACCGTCTGCTTCAACTGTGTATCTCGTTGTCGAAGCTCTTCACGCCTGTTAAAATTAATTTTCAATTTCAAAGACCAAAGATGAACTCTTGAATTGAACTAAATGTTACTTAGCAGAATAGTGATTGTGAGCACAATCATTTTCGTATATTATATAGCTGGAACAGTATCACAAGCCACTCAGGTATTCACTAAACCCAGGTTGCTGCACTTTCTTTGCAAAAATCAGGCAACTAATTTACCATCTCCAAATTTTGAACCATCAACTAACTAAAACAGAATGGAGGTACACAGTCCTTACAAGTGTGATTTTTGCATTGCTAAATAGTGTTCCAAAAACAAGTAAACAGCACTCCACTGGTTACACTGTCTTTTACAGAGGGCATGTTTAGTTACTCACTAACTTCGCTGCTACTTAGGTAAAGAGTGGCTTCCCACAAAAAGTGTGGAGGCAATCTTCCTAAAAAAACTGAATTATTATGTGTGGGATCGACCACAGTTGTAGCGGTAAAACAAACAGTAAGTTCGGAACCAGATACACCCAAATTATATATTGTAGCATGCCAATCATACAGGTACTATAAAACCAACTATTCTTTGTCCATGGCTGTTTATATAAAGCCTAATTGAGAATTTTGTAGGACCGTTATTTATAATAAACATGATGCACTGAGAAAATGGAAGGTGTTATATGCAAAATTGACGAGACAATGTTGTAATGCATTGATTATCACAATCACAATTAAAATTTAACTTTAACAAGATCGACAATTGCAAAATCCATGCAGAAACTCTACAATTACTGATGCGGTAACTAAAGACAATATCTTACTAAAATTCCCCTAGATACATGAAAGCAATGTATTAGAGCGAATTACCTTGAAAAGAGAGCAATGTTTTCTTCACTCAGCTTCTCAGTAAAATTGGGATCAAGTACACCAGAGGAGCCAATCTCTACCAGATCCTGAGTGCAGAAAAATAAAAGGTAGAAATTTTCAGGTGTCATAGAATTTTACTTGGATGAATGCAATGGATTAACAAAGATTATATTAAAGCAACCTATAATAGTCAAGGTTTTCAGAATCCTCTAGCTAACCCCCATGATCCAGGGCACAGGGATTTGTAATCATGCTAGAAGGTGGAGACAACAATAACAAATCGAGCAAGTTTTATGAATTACAAGTATGTCACACAGAATTATCAAAAAATAGTTCTTTGCACCTATCACAAAACCAAAATGGTTTGCACAATTCATCAGTAAGCTACAAATTTTGCACTCATTGACAAAAGTAAACTACAGTCAACCAATTGATGTTATTCAGTCCAGCAATGCAGAGATTGTCTGCCTTCAAGAAACAAAAGTTGCAGATATGAGCCAGCAGTTGTTCCTCTGTGTTTGGCTTCGCTTATGATAAGTTTGTGGCTCTGCCGACACAAGGAACCTGGGTTGGTGTTCTGATTGCTTGGAAGAGCAGCTTCTGTCAGGCAATTGCTGCTCGGGTGGACACATATTTGGTATCTGTGTTGTTTTCTGAACAGGAAGGCTGTAATTGGTGGTTCATTGGGGTGTATGGGCCACAAGAAGACTAGGAGAAAGTGTTGTTCATGCAGGAACTTCGAAATGTTCATAATCTCTGTAATGGATGTTGGCAGGTGATTTTAACCTAATCTATGAGGCGGCGGATTAAAAAACGCCAACCTGGACAGAGCCATGATAGGTCGATTCCGATGTTTCTTGGATGATGTGGATGTCAAAGAAATTTTTTTGTTAGGTTGCAAATCTTGGTCTAATGAACATCGGTCTCCCACGCTTGTCCGGCCTATTACATATTTACATCTATCAGCTCTAGCGCCCACTGCTTCAGATACCAGATTCATGAGTTGGTCGGGGAAGGCTTTTTGAGCTGTAACTAATGAACAGCGGAAGGATCTGAATTATCTGATTATCTTAGTCGCCTGAGAAATATGGAAGCATATGAACTCTTGTGTGTTTGAACATTCAAGACCAAGCATAACAGAGTTGCTCTGGAAAGTGGCTGATGAGTGTGTTTTGTGGGGCATGCTGGAGCTTTAAGCTTCAGGACTTGCTTGCCAGGTCGTTGTCCATAGCCAACTAGGCTGTGCTGCTAGGTCTTTTTGTGTCAGTTTTTACATAGCGCACAGGCTTGTAGCTCCCGTCTGTGTGTGAGTGTGCGCGTGGTGTGCGTTTTTGTACTAGGTCCGGCCTTATCTAGACTCTAGACCCCTTGTTCTTTTTTCCTACCTTGATGAAATGACATGTAGCTCTCCGTTGTTCCGAGAAAAAAAAGAGAATTTGGATTTCCCTTTTTTTAAGAGAGTAAAATTTGTACATGGACCACTTCTCCTTAATACAAAGATAAGCAGTTCTTCATGCACGTTTGAGGGAACAACAAAGGGTCGGTAATGTCCCTGCCCCGGCCAAATAGACGTTTAAATCCAGTCTGTTCAATTAAAATCATGAAAGGAAGTGATGGACATGCATGCAACCTTGTTATATGTGCTTGGAAAGGCTACTGAATAAACATTCTCACAATAGGTGTTATGGGGACCTAAAGAAATTGGAGGATAAAAACACGTACAGTAAATAGAAACCAAATTTAATTAAAAGCCTAAATAGAGCAGACCTCATCAAAAGCTTCTGAGTCCATATTGTTTTCTCGCACTTGACCAGACGACTGCAAATGAGAACCTGGCCAAAAGAGTACAAAGCAAGAGCATGAATAAGCTTGAATATATTTATATGTTATATGTATATCAGTGATTCCCATGTAAAACGATGCTTTAAACAAGGAAATCAGGACGTAAATCACCAGTCTGTAATAAATGAAACCTGACACTCAAAGTGCAAGAATTATAGTTAACAAAGAAAACTGAAACAAAACATATAATTATTATAAACAAAGAAAACAGTGGATGCCACTAAGAGTATCTCATGACACAGATGCACATAAGGCACAACACGTTCTCCATAAATGTTCTCTTGTTTCTAAAAGTTAATATGCGCACATTGCCAAAGTAAGATCCAGCAGAACTTTTCATGAGTTCTACATATTACTCAGAGGGAGAAAAATGCATGCACTTGACATTGTTTTGACACTTCTTAATACAATGAAGCGCAGTTCTCCTGCGTCTTTCGAGATAAAGACATTGTTTTGACAAGCTGACACAAGTAGATTTTTGTTTGCAAGCTTGCAGTGCATCATTATATTTATGTTTTTCAGTATTTCACTCGTTATTTAGGTAGACAATGAACTTCAATTGAAAAGGCAACAGAAGAGCCACAAGTAAACATCACAGATCAACAGTTCAACACAAGATTTGATCGCACACTCACTCAGCTACAAGCATTCAAGAAGGGTGCAAAGATAGTTGGAGATCTCTTGGCAGTTTATTTAGCACACAAAAGAACAGCTTCGGCAATATGGTAGGAAAACTAAATTTTACTTTTATAATAATTATAAACACAAATAAAATAGTAAAATACTAGTACAAACAAAAAAGTGGGTAGTATTGAGAACCATTATTCGGCAATCCAACAGCTGCAACGTCATCATATGTCTCTGGGAGCAAATTTGACGAAAACCCTCCAGTCCTCCGGGCACTGTAAGTTTTGTGGTGAACCTGGGATGCAGAACCACCTGAATCTTTTAGGGTGGCCTTATACTGGGACCTTAAATGTGGATCAGTTGGCTGGTAACCAATCTTGTGACAATTTTCTTTCCTGCAAATACACAAGTTCCACTCAAATTTGATTTGCAGAATGTGAGCAGAGATTTTTCCTTTCTGCAACATATTATACAAGAGTGCACAGAAAGCTTCAATAGAATTATTCAGTAATATGGAGTGATGCTGGAATAGTAACTTGGATGGTTACAAGGGTAATTCCTTTTACTGAGTAGTTGGTATACCAGTGATGATTAAATTAGTGGTGATCAATTGCTTTTTTCAGAGAAGATTGAGGTGCACAAGAAAAGCTCTGAACCAAATAGCATAAACCACTTACCAGAAATCAACAATAATTTGTCTAAGTTTTGTTTCTAGCCGTAAAAACAATGGAGTCCTCTCAAAATCTTGTTTGTCGTGTGCTGGTTCAATAAAATTTGCCTCAAGTACACCTGAATCGTGACATTTGTCATCATAAGTAGAAATAACATGATTAACAATAACTGCAGTACTGAACATATTAAACTCACCGACAACACTTCTCCCTCTGCTAGATCCTTCCTGAAGGACCTTCCAGAAGGGCTGTAAAGTGGGAATGTTAAAAGAAACTTAGTTCTAATATTTTAGCATTTGAATCTCTAGAATAGTGCACTCAAAACGATTGTCTCAGCTCAGAACCTTGATTTTAAGTAATAAACAACATCACCCAAACATTTATAAATGTCGACTAATGAGGAGAAATTAGACAATTCTCATTAAGTTAGCCAGCAACAGAAACTATTACAGAACCTATCAGATCTTTTATCTACAAAACTTGATATCCCTTACATTACAGGTATATATACCATTAAAAAAATAAAATTCTGGATGTTTCAGTACAACTGAGGAGGGAATAAGCAATTGAATGGTAATCAACTATATCTATCTAAATCACAGTATTAAAGGCCTTGATAATGGAGCTAAGTATTTCTACAGAGTTCTGACATCAACCAGCATGACACAAGCACATGCAAACTACAATTTTATTGCAAAAAGATAACTGAAAATAAGAATAAAAAATAGGCATCATGAGGCTTCTCTAGTTTTATTCCACAAATATAATAGTTGAACTCTCAGGAAGCTGCAGGAGTAGTTGGAAAGTAAAGCCAGCAAAAAGCCTTTAGTTCTAAAAAAACGTTATTATTGCCTATCGATAGCTTAAAATGACCCTCTTACAAGTATTATTTCTGGTACATGTATGTAGCGTATCGTTGGCTGGCATGCTTTCACAAAACCTTAAAGTAGCCCACCTACCATGACATTGCATTCGCTCTATTGGTCAATAGGAGAAAGGTTGGTCCAAAATGCTAATATATCTAAGCAGCATGGAGCATAATAAAAATAGCGACTGCCGCAAAGAAGTGGACAAACAACCAGATCTTTGTTGGTAGGTGAGGGTGAATGTTACCATTATAAGACGATTTTTGTGGTAGACATTCATCCCAAAAATGCCCAAAATAGGAGCCTCCTTTGCAAAGCCAACATCAACTCTCACTGAGACCTACAGTTACAATTGAAACATGGTAGTAAACAAACATAAACAAAAAATATCACAAGAAATTTAGTTGTAAAGAAGAACTGAGGTAACCATTTCATTACCAAAAAAAAGAAGGGAGTTCAAGAAGAAAGTCTAACACACTCATACAGCCAAAGATGAACCATTGACGAAACCATGAGCATAAATTACTATTGGAGAGAAATAATATAAACTAAGAAACACGATAACAAGGATGGAAATTGCACAAATTTACTTACCAATTGAGACTCATGTGTAACTTGAGGTTTGTAAGTAACAACTTTCTTAAACTTTAATTCATCACTGATGCATATATGTTCAACAGGTTTTCCCCTCAAAATAATTTGAAAATTATCAAACTTCTTGAGGTAAAGGATAGAGGTATAAGCCTGGGCAAGGAGAAACATGTTACCAATCAGATAAAGAAACTAGAAGGGAAAACATCCAGAACTAGAAAGAAAACATACTCGCAACGAAAATCTGAGTCTGTGGGATATATGTTGCTGAACAATTTCTTTCTGGCCCTTTGAGACTCCCCCACTTGCACTACCTTGATCTCTAAGCAATATGTCCTGAAAAAATGAGCATCAAAAGATAAGGATATGAATAACCCAGAACAAAACAAGCCGAGGGGTATAACAAAAGTGAATGTGGCAATGGATTGCAGGAACCAAAGTTTAAAAATCAATGTCAAGTTCTCAATTCTCGTGTGAATTTTTTTTAAGGGGAAATTGCACTAAGAGGCCCCTAAACTTGCATGATCATCTCACCTAGCCCTCTCAACTTTTGGTTACTTTCTTAGCCCCTTGAACCTGTGCAGTTGTCACACCTAACACTTGCCTTGAACTTGTATTCATTTAGTTGAGACAATAAAGAAAGTTTAGGGACCTAAGATGAGCAATTTTATTTTTCAAACACAAATATCCAGCTCTGCAACGAAATAAGGCCTTCTGTTTCCAAGAGTTCACAAGACAAACTAAACATGTATCTTTGCATTCAAATCCAGGTTCCTACACCAAGCATTACTTTCAGAGAGAACATAGCTCAGCAGGAAAATAAATTAACCCTAGAACAATTGTACTAACTTTTGATCGCCAGCTTCTAGTCTGGGCTCTGCTGGGTCATCTTATCCAGTGTGGAATCAAATGAATCCTTCCTCTATCTTAATTTGGAATGTGCGAGGCCTTAATAAAAAGTATCGGCACAATTCAGTTCGAGATGTATCCATCTTGTAATTGTTTGGGTCGGACTATGATAAGATTGTCGCTCTACCAGCTCAAGCTCAAGGAACTCTAGGTGGTATCCTAATTACTTGGAAGAGCAATATTTGTCGAGAAATTGCATCCCGGGTTGACACATACTCAGCTTCAGTTCTTTTTTCAGAACAGGAGGGTCAAAATGGTGGTTTCACAGGTGTCCATGAGCCTTAGGAGGATGAAGAGAAATTGTTGTTTCTGCAGGAGCCTTATAATATCCGTGCTCTATGTAATGGGCCATGGCTGCTAGGTGGTAGCTGGTGATTTCAACCTGATTTACCAGGCGGCAGACAAAAATAGTGCCAATCCGACAGAGCTATGATGGGTCAGTTCAGGCGTTTCTTGGATGATGCTGAGATTAAGGAAATACCCCTTTTGGGGCGCAAATATACTTGGTCGAATGAGAGATCTACTCTCGTCAGATTGGATAGGGCTTTCTCTTGTTTGGCTTGGGAAAGTATATTCCCTGATTCTGTTTCACAAAGGGCAACATTGGCAGTTTCGGACCATTACCCTCTCAACCTTGGGTTGAAGGTCCAAACAAAAGGAAAGAGACGCTTCCATTTTGAGAGTTTCTGGACCAAGGACCTGGTTTCCTTGAGGCTCAACAGAACTGGGATGCTCCTGTACAGTCTAACTGTGCAGTCGAGTGCCTGTTTCTTAAATTGCAGCGCCTCAATAGGGATTTACTTTAGTGGGGCCAAAGAAAGATTGGAAACAACTTCAGTTGGAAATGGCCAATGAGATTTTTGCATCAGCTGGAAATTGCAAGGGATTCTCGTGACCTCTCCGACAACAAAGAATGGCTGAGAAAGAAGCTAAAACTTCATTGTCTTGGCTTGGCTTCCCTGGAAAGAAGTATGACCCAGCTACACTCAAGAATTTATCTTCGTGAAGGAGATGCAAATACTTCCCTTTTCCATCAGCAGGCCAGATATAGAAAGAACATCATTGCGAAAATGGAAGTGGGGGATCAATTGGCTGTTTAAAAAGATAAATAAGCTGCTGTTTTTGAATCCTTTGAAAATGCCTTGGGAACTGCTGAGGGTCAGGATCATAACCTCTCAGAGTTTGAGGTGCTGAACATGATCTTTATTTTTCAGAAGTTCCGTTTACTGAGGCCCTGGATGAAGGCCAGGAGCCGGATGGTTGCACAGGCAGCTTCGTGTTGGAGTGTAATCAAAGGGGTGCTGCTGGCCATGGCAGCCATCCATCGGGGACATGTGTTCAAATTCAGATTACTCAACACAGCTTTCATCTCCCTGCTCCCCAAGAAATTGGATGACACCGGTCCATCAGTTTGATCCATAGCATTGCTAAACTGATAACAAAGATTTTGGCTAAGACTGCAAATAAATACAACCAAGAAAGAATACAATAACATGTATCGTGGTTCTTGCTGCCTTAAGGCATTTTCATCAGACAAAGAAAATCACTCCATAGAGTACACATACATTATAATACATTTCAGGCATTATGTGATAAAATTAACGGAACCAAACAAAATGGGAAATATGCAGAGCTATTGTATACTTGCAATGAAAATTATATTAACACTCACCTCATCATCATCTTCGAAGTCAAGTTCCAAAAGGCCATCATCATTCATCCACAAATTGTACACTGCCACTTTAGTTCCATGGCTACCAACATCCTGAAACTGAATGTATATGAACACTATCAATATACAGGTATACAGAAAAATCAGTTGCTTATCAGCATGAACATAACTAGTATAGACCTTTTTTATTAAATAGCTTCAGAAAAATAAGATAACCAGTTTAGCTTCTCATGACAGAATTGCAACCACATAAAGCATGCTTGCCTAGATACATAGGAAATAGCACTGATAGGAAAACTATGGGTGCCACTTTGGAAGACAACAGAAGAAATTATAAGGGCACAGAAAAACAACAAACATACCTATACCCACTTCTCCGTGTCATCAAATAAATTTATACTGTATTTTCAATGTCTATATGTTACATTGGTGCTGCACCTAGATGTATCATCCAGTAGAATGATTCATTGTAGGTTGTTTTGGTTCTAAAGTTGATATGTATATACTCTCTCAGTTACACAACAGGATGCTAGAGGATTGGGATGATCAATGGTGCTTATGACTACAATAAGCCTGGTTTATATCAGCAACTCCTAACCATTGACTAGAGAATGGACTAAAATACCTGGAATGAATGTGCCTCACCTGCTGAAGAAGTTCTTCCTTTGAACAAAAAGGGGACCAATCAAGTATTATCTTCAGGCTACTATCCCAATCACCTTGTGAACCATACACCAAAGGTACAGCCTCCCCATCTTGGATTTTAAAATCGAGCTGCAATAGTGATGGAAAAATGTAAGACCTAGACAGACAAGAATACCCTTCCTCAAACATATCCAGCTTGCAATTTTGACATACCATTGGGACAACTATGTCATCCTTCATTGTTCTCCTCAAAAAAGTGTAGGAGAGCAAACCTATACTCAATGTAACATTACTGCAGGAGAATGAACGATGTGAAAATCATTGCCAATTACAGAATGAGATACAGTAAGTGCCATGCTTTCAAAATAAATCAATTGTAAATTTGCTAGAGAACATTTACCTTCCACGGATTGCACGAGTAAAAACAATTGCATCTGCACCGAGTCTCATTGTGCTTGTCTTAAAGCCATTTCCATCTGTGCAGTAGAAAAAGGTAAGAAAGTAATGACAGATAGGAATCGAGAGTTTTTTGCACAGAACTATAGAGCAGCTAAGCGCTTAGCAAAAAGATTACACAAGTGGTTCGATGAAAAGAAAATTTTCAATAGGGACCTTCCCTGTTGTTCGCCTAAAAGAAGGCATAAGATTTATTTGAGATTTGAATTACGAAAAAGCATTGCAACTCAAATGGAAGATTTGAGTTCTCTAATACCAATGTTCTATAGGAGATACCAGTAAATAACTAAATATCAATATGTTTATGTGAGAAACGGAACTTATCAACTGCAGCACATCATATCATTTTAATCTCCAGAATCTAGTCAACACAAGCACATCCTAAATTTCTATGAATTTGTATCCAAAAGTCCAGATCCCCACTAACATCTATCCAGTTGTGGACTCTATTTGTAGCAGAGGTGACTGGGGAAGTCCAACTAGATCAGAAAAGAGGGGACCATGATGATTAGGTGAGACAGTTGGTTAGATCAAGGAAACTCCCAATTTTCAGTTGAGTATTAGAAAAACGACAGTGTCCAAATTAAGACCAAGGTCCTAGTTCTAGGAAGGTCCAAACATGTAATATTATATAAGAGTTATTTATGCAAACAAAGAAGCAAGAAAGAATTCTCTCCCATCTAAAACAAATAAGCTATCTCATCCCAAACTGTTTGACACTGTCCCCTGTGCTCCAGGGACACTGTCCCTTCTGCACTGTAACAATGTATCCAGATAGGACCTTGTAATTAAATAAAATTCAACTGTACCGAAAAATAACTCTTCGAGTGTGATTAAACATCAACTCAACAATATAAGCAACACAAATGAAGTGCACTAAATTGGTTTGACAAAACTGTTGAAGCCTATCATATTACATCATAACTGCATTACAGAAAACAATACAACAACCAAATAAACACAAAGAGACATTTTATGTTATGCCATAAATCAAGGAAAAAGCTAAGTAACGAGTAGTCGCTAGCACGCAACCTCCGAGTTCTACTGTAGCCCAACGTCAGGGAGGTGGGATGTCACAGCCCAATGATATTTTTGAGGTTTTATACTTCTATAAAAAATGTGAAAACTTCATTATGGATTGTCAAATTTAAATTCCATTTATGATGAGATCGACAAAGCTAGATCAATGATGCATATATTTTGGAGTAGTTTTTATAAACCGGCACGTGCAAACAAATGACTAGCAAGGTAATTAGTAAAAAGAAAATAATGAATGTCGAATAGTTATCATGTGCTACCCGTTCACGCAACACCTCACGCATTAACCTTGTCCATAACTCAACTATGTATAAACCCCCCCCCCCCCCTCTCATTTCTATCGTAGGAATATAACCCTCCGGAGAGTGCACAATCCTCACAACTAAATTGCCGGAGTTTAGTTTGTAAAAAAAACTTACACTGGCCAATAGTGGTTTTAGATTTCTTGGTTGAGAATCCTAAACTCATGCATTGACGAACACCTTCAGGATCCATACCTCCTCCATCATCTGTTGGAACTCCATGTTAGCACAAATTAATGTAGGAAAGGCTCTGAGCAGCCCCCAACCTGTTTAACTTATTATACTCTAACTTCAAGCATTAAAATGGATTTTGAAAAGAAAATTGGTACCTTGGAAAAGTAGCATTGGGCTATTATCTTTCAAATTGATGGTTTTATCCACTTTTATGAATGTGGCACCATTGCTTATCTGAAACAATATCAGAAGATAATTACTGATACTTGCAACATATACCTATAACAAACTGGTAAAGTTAAGCTAGTTTTGAGTGAAATGTGTCAGGTTTTCAGAAGATACTACAAACCTCATCCACCGCATTGTCAAGAAGTTCGGCTATAGCTGCAACAGAAAATAAGAAGAAACAAAATGTAATTGAATATTGACCATTCATGCAGCAATCATGAACATAAAAGATGAAGAATGTCAGCATGATTACTGAATCATCTAGTTTGTGTCCAATAAAACACCATTCAGGGATGAATCTGTTACTGGGAGATGCTAAATTGCCAGAACTCTTATATAAGTACAAAAGATGATTGAAGAAACTGGTATTAGTTAATCAACTATGCTCATCACAGAGAGAGAGAGAGAAGAAAATTAGAGCACAGTTAGCATCACATCTATCAGTTCGAGCACAACCAATACACATCACACTGAGAGTAAGTTCCATACTCAGGGGCAGTTGAACAAAAGCTTCTTCCATAATATAATCAGAAAAAATTATACTAACAGGAAACACTGCAGTGTTTGAGTAACTCATTCACATCAATCAAGACTACTCTTTCAATTACCTTGTAAGTTTTTTTTTCTCCTCGTCACTCCAACATAGGTTTTATATGTCATCTTACACAACAGGCTCAAACTATTAATAAGTATTGCAGTTAGATAATCCCCTAAACTTTTTTTCCATCACTTTCATCCAATATGACATGAAAAAAGCCCAACGACTTGGGGTACCACTTCAAGACCACAGCAGCAAAACACATAGAATCATGGAAGAGAGGAGAGAGAGAAACAGTGTTGAGGCATTAACCTCCAAAAGCCCACTTGTGGGAGGTCGCATTGGTGTGGAGGAACTTAGGGTGCACGCGAGCGCGGTCAAAGTCTCCCGTCTCCAGGGCATCTGAGGCTACAAAACAGCACCATCATGTCAGAATTCTAGATGTATACGACGGATGATTGGTGAAATTTGCATCAGGAAGAAGCAACACGAGAGGAGGCGAATTCGAGGAGGAGGAGAACCTTGCAAGTCGTGGGTTGGTGCGGCGGGGGCCTCGTATGCTCCAGCCTTCCAAAAGCTGCGGCAAGCAAGGACTCGGCCGCCTTCGCCGCTTGAGACGCCGGCCATCGCCATTGGCATTGGAACCACCTGCGAGCCTTTGCAGGTTTAGGGTTAGCGAGACTTCGCCAGAGGTATTATTCCAACAAGTTCACAGCGGGTAGTTGCTATCTTACTCAATGGCAGAAAACCCTATCCTTCATTAAATTGTTTGCATATGTGCTGGGAATCAATTTAGAGGCTCTAGTGCATATGTGCTGCCAAAACTATCACTCTATCCTCTCATAATTTTTCTCAACATGCACAAACGAATGCTAAGTTTTCTCCTGAAATTGCTAAGTTACGACGAGCATTCGGAGATGCTGAATGCAAGCCTGCAATTTAATTAGGCAATACCCTGCAACATGGCAGATTTTTTCCTAAGCAGCCACATGAACTAATCATCACTTACAAACGAAATCAGTGCAAAGAAGTCGCCAATATCTAAAAAGATTCGAATCAGGAAAAGGAGTGTAAAGCCCTAGGTCACAGGAGAGGAGGAGAACTCACGTCCTGAGGAAGACGCGCCGGCGCCACCACGGTGGATGGGGAGGTGGTGGCCGAGGCGGTGGCGTCGTCGCAGATTGGCGGGGGGAGTCTCGATGTGGAGGCAGAGAGGCGGCGCAAGGACAGGGAGAAGGACCAGCGGCGGCGTATCGACGGGAAGGTGAAGGGGGGCGGTGATGGGAGCCTGGGACGGAGGCAGGCAGGGGCGGCGGAGAAGACGAAGGAGAACTCGGGGAATATGTCATGGCCTCTCATGGGCTACTACTGTGTTAATCTCTTAGTGGGCCTGTGGCCGTCTGGGTATGGAAGCCCATGTATCCCTTGGCCCATGTTGGCCCGCGTCGGGTGTTTGGCTGTGTCGAGCCGCAAGAACAGGAGCCGGCCCGCGGAAAGGCAGGTTAGGAACTTAGGATTGACCCCTGCTGCTTGGCTTGCCAAAATATGGACATGTCAAAAAAAAGGCATCAAACCAATCAGCTCTTGGGCTGTCTATAGCCTAATAATTCCAGAATCCTATTTAAAATTATCATTTAGCTGTGAAATGGCTTGTAGTCCAATGGTAGGACGGTCTAGTGGGATACTACCCACCACGGTTCAAATCCTGGTACTCGCACATTTTCCTGTGATTTTTTCAAGATTTACCGGCGTGGAATCTCCCAATCTACCGAGTGCTCAGTCCTTCCAAGATGCTCATATAAGTAGGGTTTCGCATACGTGTGTTCATATCAAGCTAACTTTATCTTTATGAAATTCTAGTATTGTTTTACTAATTCTCAGGAAAAAGATCCCGGCAAGGACTTCTAATATACTATCTTAAAAATTAGTAATTTTCGATAATTTAAACATGAAAAGTATATTAAATTATGAAATAATTACTGTTACACCTCTTTTTTATTCTCGCATTTCTTTTCTATCCTGGAAAAATTAACTTTCTAATTATCAATATTTTTAATATGCAAAAATATATTAGATTATGGAATAATTATTTTTACATTCTTTTTTATTATCAGTTTGTTTGATGTTTTCTCCTATGTTCTAAATCTCCAGTGATTTGGGGTCTTCTCATATATATGTTATAAAGTAACTTTGTACTTCCAATATCCTAAAACAGCGGGCCAATAATCTTTTGTGATGGGTTCTCTTGGATTGCGTTTATTGGGCCGTGTTGGGCGCGCGCTCTGCAGGTGGGGGTGCTGGGTGAACGTGCCCTCACGCACGTCACCAACGCCGCCACGCCGGGGGAACGAGCGCTAGCTCGGACGGTGAAGTCTCCCGGTGGTGGAGCCATTCCCACTGGAACAGTGTTCCTTAAATATGCTCATGTTGCCTCCTACACGTGATGTCACAATGGTCAGTACGACGTGCCCGTCGTCTACGGAACCCAGAGTGGTTTCGTCGATCTCTACAAGGACGCGGTTCCTGCTGTGTGTAGTTGTAGGTCTGTAGGTGTGCATAGGGGTGTGTGTGGTGTGTGGTGTGCGTGAGGTGTGAGTTTGTACGCTGATCAGATGCTACAGCTGTACCCAGTAAGGAGGCACTTAAAAAAAAACGCCGCCACGCCGGTGACCTGCTCCAGCTCATGAATCATGGAGCACCAGTGGTGACCACAAGTCCACTGCCGCCGAGCGGGTCTCGTCAACCTACTTCTTGAGGAGACCCCTGTCACAGCAAAGCTCCATGGCGGCCACCACAGCGCGCACATGTTGGCACCACGCGACCAACATCCTCTTGGGGTTCGACGTTTTTGAAAATCGTCGGGGTCCAATATTTTGTTGTTGACGTTTTTTACGTCGGAGTCCGACACTTTCAAAAACCATTAGACATTGGCTTCGAAAACCCTTGGATCCGATGTTTTCTAAAACCACCGAGGTTTGATGTATTCGAAAAAGTCAGACTCAGGGCCCCTTTGGTTCAGCTAAAACCTGCTGTGACTTCCTAAAAAAGTTGAAAGATGAACCAAAGGGCATACTCCGTCCCAGCAACTTTCATCCAAAGCAGCTTTTTTGCAGTGTATTTCTCACAGCTGCTCGCACCCTGCTTTTTTCAGCTGTGAGGGCGGATGTTTCACGAAAATTACCCGCCTTGCACTGCTTATGAGCGTACCGGTTCATTCTTTCTCCCCGATGCATCCTCTCGCTCGCTCTCCGCCGCCGCGGCGAGACTGTTGTCCGCCCGACGACGCCTCCTGCCGGCTGCCGCACGCCGCAAGGGTTCCGCAACCGTCTTCCGGCGGCAGTCCGGCCCTGCTTTCCGGCGGCGGCGCCAGTTCTCCGCCTCTCTTCAAGCCGCCGGCAGCCCTCCACCCACGAAATCGATCCAGCGGCGCCCCTCCTGCTCCTTCCCTTGAGCCCGTGGCGGCCCCCCTCGAGCCGCCGCCGGCGCCCCTCACCGCGACTCCCCGACGGCCATTCCCGTGGATCCGCAGCAGACCCTCTCCACGCCTGCACCCTTGGTGGCGGCGTGGGCTCCTCGCGAGCGCGGTCAAACTCTCCAGCGGGCCTTCCCGTGGCTCTGTGGCGGAGACTCCTCTCCGTTCCTGCTTCCCCGACATTAGCGTCCGAGGACGAGTCATCTCAAATCTTCTCTATTTCCGATGGCAGCGGTCAGGAATTGGTAGGCTCTCTCTCGTATTGGTCAGGATTGGAGTTGGTGCTTTTGTCTCTCTTCGTGAGGAAAAAATGGTGAAGTTGGCAGGTGGATTTGATCAAGCCGTGAGGGTAAAAGCTACCTGCAGTGCCTCTTGCTGACAGAAGAAAAGGTCATAGGTCATTAGCATGTTTATTTCAAAATTTCAGATTAGAGTAACCATTGTTTTATCTATATATCCTAAAATTGTATTTATGTAGGCCATATGTTAATGGTAAATGTTTTTTAAAAAAAACAAAAGATCAAGTTTTAAAATAATAATTTGTATGTGAATGAGTGAACAAAAGAGTTGTTTTACAAACGATTTGAATATTTACATGCCCTCGAGGGTATTATGGACATTTATCAGCAAACAACAACTTTTTTCGCAGCTCACGGTTGTTCCAGCCAAACGGCTTTCAGCTTTCTCACAGCTCACAGTTCACAGCAGCTTTTTTCACAGTTCACAGCTCACAACAGCTTTTTTCACAGCTACAGCCCAACCAAACACACCCTCAAACATCATGAGGGTCTGACGTATGCAAAAAACGTTGAGGTGCATCATTTTTTGAAAATATTGTACTGACGGGTCCAACATGTTGTCGGTGATGTTGGGATCCGACATTTTAAAAAATTGTTGACATCGGTTTTCGAAAAACCTTGGGATCCAATGTTTTCTAAAACCACCTAGGTCTGATGTATTCGAAAACGTCGGACTTGAAATCATAGGGGTCTGACGTTTCAAAAAACTTCAGGTCCAGCATTTTCCAAAAATGTTGTATCGTCGGGGTTCAACATTTTCATTGACGTTTTCGACGTCGAGGTCCAACATTTTGAAAAACATTGACATCGATTTTCGAAAACCCTTGGGATCTGAAGTTTTCTAAAACCATCAAGGCTCGATGTATTCAAAAACGTTAGACTCAAAAATCATCGGGTTCTGATGTATTCCAAAAATGTTGGCGACAGTGGTTTAGCACCTCGAGCAGGGATCCAGAGGGACCCCTTCTTAGAAATCCGGCTCGGGGGAACGTTCGTGGTCTTAGTAAGGCGTTTATCAGTGGTTATGAACGGGTTTTGCAATAGACAAAGACACCAGAGGGTTTGGTCAGGTTTGGGCCGCCTGGAATTGTAATAACACCCTACGTCCTATGTGTGTTTTGTATTTCTCCCGATGCTAGTATCAGGAATGTTGTCGATGTCCTTAAGGGGAGGTTGTCCCCTTCCTTTTATATTACACCTATGGCAGCGGCGTATGTGGCTCCGCAAGGGAAAATGAGAACAGGAGGAAGAAGGAGCCCGCACGTCAGCGACAGTGAGAGGAGATGCAATGAAGTATATGTATTCATATATGCATGCAGTTAGACTCAAGTAGTCTCCATACATATTCTTGGCATTCTTATGGGAAACAAAAATTGTAACGACAAGTTTCAAAATAGCTGAATTGTAGTGGTGTTTCTCTAAAGTTGAAAATATCCCTTGAACTATTTTGCTAATAAAATTATAATCTAAATATTTCATTGATCTTTGCGAGCGCGACGACGAGGATGGTGAGGTCTGGGAGTTTTGGAGGGGGAGGGTGGAGTGACAGCACGACCAAAGCGAACGGCGATGAGATGAGCAATATTTTCTCTGATTGCAACGCACATTCATAATTATATGTAAGTTGGAATAGTTTTTGCCACTTTTATCCGACTGCAAATCATACCAGAACAGTCTTGGATCGGATTTGCTCTCCCATTTCCTGCTTTTTGCAGTCTACAATTCTACACACGCTATGACAAGAGTGCACCAACCAACAAGTGGTTATTAGTTTTTTAGAAGGAACATGTATTGATCTTAGCGTATTACACTGGTCTGTTTACAAACAGGATCCGAAAGAAAAGAAAAATTACAATGAAGTTCAAAACTCCTGTGCATCTTCCTCAAAGCCTTCAGCGATCCGTTCGTTGCCGCCGTCGAAGCCGCTTCCCAAACGTCACCGGGCACCAGAGCCAAACTCCACAAAGTGGAGGCCGCAGAGGAGGGCTTACTGCTAGGCGAATCAGCCGAGTACGATGCCTCCCAGACGCATCGGTGATCGGCCAACTCCAATACCCACGACGCATCCTTCGATTCCACCGCCGGCAACCCGAGCAATGCTCAGATTTCCTCTAAAGATCATCTTCCTTGAGATTAACAGGGTCAACAACATCATCACCTGGAAAAGACGACGATGCGCCGGCCCTCGACTCCAAGACAGGTCTCCCCAGCCTCTCCGTTGACGTCGGAGTAAATCACCATCGGAGAACGGAAGAAGCAGGGAGAAATTATTCCTCTGCAACGCCGTCGCTTCCGCATCGCCGATGCCGCCAGGAAAACCAAGCCGCAGAGGAGCCACGCTCCACCGGCAGAACCTAACTCCACCGCCGAGCATCGGCGGCGAGTAAACCCTAGACCTAAAAGAACTCGATTGAGGACTCGATCTACTAAAAGATGGACCCCCGCCCTCCTGCCACCGGCTAGAAGGCCGGAGACGAGGAGTAACGGGGGCCAGAAACCTGACAGCGGCGGCAGCGAGCAGGCACCCGGCGCGGGGCGTTCCGCCCGTGTCGCCTGGGAGGCGACGCGGGGGACACAAGTGGTTATTAGTTCAGGCTATAGCTTTGTGTTCCTCCACTGCAAAAGCTAACTCAGCTTCCTTGTTCCCTCTAGGCAAATCGAAGGGGGCCGTGTGTGCGCGCGCGACCATGGCGTCCCCCTCTCCTCCGGTGGACCGTGCCGCGCTCCTCAAGGCCTTCGACGAGTCCCGCACCGGCGTGCGCAGCCTCGTCGAGTCCGGCGTCTCCTCCGTCCCGGCCATCTTCCTCCACCCGGACCCCTACGCCTCCGTCCCACTAGCTCCCCCTTCGGTCTCTATCCCCATCGTCGACCTCTCCCTCCCTGCACCCGCCGCCGCCGCAACCGTGGCGGCCGCCGCACGCGTCTGGGGCTTCTTCCACCTCGTCAACTACCACCACGTCATCCACCCACCTCTCTTCTCCTCCGGATACCCCGCGCGCGCCCTCGCCGCCGTGCGTGCCTTCAACGAGCTCCCGGGCCCCGACCGCGCCAAGCACTACGGCCGCGCCCCGGTGACCGGCGGCGTCTCCTACTCGTCCAACGTGGACCTGTTCCGGTCGCCGTCGGCGAGCTGGCGCGACACCATGGAGATCGAGAACGCTGATCCTGCCTTTATCCCGGCAGCCTGCCGCGCCGAGCTCCTCGACTGGGACGCGCAGGCCACAGCCGTGGGGCGCGCCGTGCTGGCCCTCCTCTGCGAGGGCCTGGGCCTCCCGGCGGTGGCGCTGGAGGAGGCCTCCTGCCTCGAGGGCAAGGTGATGGTGTGCCACTACTACCCGGTGTGCCCGGAACCGGAGCGCACCCATAGTCACCGGGAACGCGGAACGACACAGGGTTCCTCGTTCCGCGGGACGTCGTTCCGGAACGCGGATCGGGGACGACGCGGAACGTTGCCTGGATCGTGCTTGGTACGCGATCCGATGAGTGCACCGGACACGCTCGATCTGACGCCGTGGTTCTGGGCTTTACGGCCGGCGGCCACAGCCAGAAGAGTTGCGCTGAGACACCGGGGCTTTTGGGCCTTTATTTGCTACCTTTGGGCTATTTATTTGCTGACGGTATGGGTTGTTCCACATGATTAGCTCATTTAACAGTTATTTATACACATGCAATACAACATCAGGGTTAAATTATCAATGGAAGGTGTGTATTAATTAGGCTATCGTTCCGCAGATCGTTCCGGATTTGTTGGGATCTCGTTCCCTGTCCAAAATAATCGTTACGAAGAGGTATACCTCTATCGTACCATATATTTTCAAAGTAGCGTCCCACGTCCCCTGTCCCATCGTTCCCATCGTTCCGGGAACCTGGTGACTATGAGCGCACCATGGGCATCGTACCCCACACAGACCCGGCGTGCTCGTCGTCCTGGCTCAGGACGGCGTAGGCGGCCTCCAGGTGAAGCACGCCGGCGAGGACGACGGGAGGAGCCAGTGGGTGGACGTGGAGCCCGTGCCCGGCGCGCTTGTGATCAACGTCGGCGACCTTCTGCAGATTATGTCTAACGATGAGTACAAGAGCGTGGAGCATCGGGTGGTCATGAACACGGGTGAGGAGCCCAGAGTTTCGATCGCCCTCTTCTTCAACCCTGGGAAGAGAGGGGACTCGGATTTTTCCGGGCCGTTGCCGGAGCTTGTCTCTGCGGGAAATCCAGCTAAGTATAGGAATTTCACCATTCCTGAGTTCTTGGAGACCTTCTTTAGCCGAGAACTTTCGAGCAAGCTTCTACTTGAGCACTTCAAAGTGTAAGATTGTTCAAAAGAAATTTTTATACCCAAATTAAAGGGATGTTCAGGTTCCGTAACTGTGAGATGCTGATGATAATGTAAGAGAAAATGTTCGACTACATAGCTGCATAATAAGCAATATAAATAATTCATCTTTTCGTTTGTATACATAATTTGGGCCACATGCATCAAACATATATGCCCATGGATATATTTCTTCATGACTAGACGGTCTTGTCATGACCATCATATATACAATTGATACGTGGACATAATAACCTGCATGCAGGACATAATTTTTTTTGTGTGGAAAATGCAGGACAGAAATTAGGGAAACAAAAATAGGCCAAAACATCTTGTTGTGTGCAAGTCAATTAATCTTTAGACATAAATGAAAATATCAACATCATCATCAATTCCGAAGCAAGTTGCAGCATCACGTCATTGTCAACATTCAAGACCAAACATATTTGCACCGGAAGTAGGCAAAAAAAAATAAATAAATCAGAATGTGATATAAAGAAAGAAAAGCAGATGGATCGGAGTATGTATCAATAGTGTATCAATATGTATTTGATCCCACATACTCACTCTATCCGTTCATGAATGAAGAAGATTAGGGATGAAAGTGGTACGGATATTATCCGTCCGACCGACCGAAAGGGTCAGACACTCAAATGGTAAGACTGTATTCGAATCCGGACATTTAATATCCGTAACTATCCGTACCGTATTAGTATCCGAAAATTCAAAGTTAAATTTCTATGATCCAAATATGATGAATATTACTATTCGACAAAAAATATACTGTCCGTATCCGTATTCGATCCGAGAATTCAGTCCGAGAAAGAAAAATTATCTGTATCTGTATCCGCAGTATCCGTCCGTATCCGATCCGTTTTCATCCCTAAAGAAGATAATTAATAAACTTAGTTGTTTCATATTTTGAACAGACTAGTTGGTTCTAAACGTCATATATTAATACACTGGAGGGAGCTAGTATAAGATTTTTCTGATATTGCGGATCAAAAGAACTACATATTTCTGAAGATATATCAAGTTTCATTTTGTGATGGGGGCAAGTCGAGTTGCAAATTCATGTACTAAAGTTTCGTTTAAAAAGAAGAACCTCAGCTTCGCCCTCATACAAGTTTGGTTTCGTCCGGGGACGGGTTTCTTGTGTCTGCCCCCTGCTTAATTTATCCTCAAGCTCCTCGCCAGTAGTTTAGTTAATCAAAGAGTAAATTGCGCCCAGCATATAACAACTTGTCAGGTGGGTGCGGATTAGTCTAACAAGTTGTAAAATGCTCAATTTACTACAATAACTTGTCAGGTGGGTGTGGATTAGTCTAACAAGTTGTAAAATGCTCAATTTAGAACAATAACTTGTCATGTTGGTGCATATTGGTCTAAAACCATGTAAAATAATCAAATTAGTACAACAATTTTATAGGTATGTGCATATTGATCCAAGAACTTGTGTAAAATATTCGGTTCAATGTAATAACTTGGCAAATTGGTGCACCTATAGTCCAAATTTACAAATGATAGTGTATTAGACAAATAAGGTAGCATTCAAATTTTATTCCAATTAATAGTTTTTTATCAATTAAAGTTGCTAATTTTGAATCAAATGTATATACATTACTTATTTTTTATTAGTTAAATTGAATCAAGTTTTTGAATTACGCCATTAGATTACCGAGAGAATAAAGTTTATAAGACACCATATGACCTTTTGTTTCTTCTGCACTTTTACTCGTGTATTCAACAACTTCAGAGAAGCATGCTCGTTTTCGTTATTTTAGTTCATTTTGTCTTTCAACTAGCACACGAGACTTTAAAATACTTATGTCAAACTTCTAAAAGGTATTAATTGTTAATGCAAGTTACCATATTCTATTACTAGCTGAATAAAAATAATCTAATCAAATTTGAAATTAATATTGAACATGAAATTAAAAATATTTCTAATCAAAATTTAATATTTATATAAAAATTGATAACAAAGACATAACACCGAAGGTTCTAGTCCTTACTAAATATTTTTACCATCACAACACGAATATCAATTATCAAATAATGCACAATAACTTGTTCTGACGCAAGTATACTCTAGTCTGGTATTAGAAAATATATTATTTGTGACAACATTTAGACTGTAGATACATCGAGTGTGCACTAAGTTAAGCATTTTACAAGTTCTTGGATCAGTTTGCACCCACCTATCAAGTTATTGTATGAGATTGATCATTTTATAAGTTGTTAGGCTAATCCACACCCACCTGACAAGTTACTGTACTAGATTGAGCATATTACAAGTTATTAAACTAATTTGCACCCACCTTACAAGTTGTTGTACGGTGAACGCAATTTACTCTTCATCAAACCCATGAGTTCATTTTGCTCCACATGCAGTTTGGGTCATTCCTCCATGGCAATATGTAGGTCGTTTTAATTTTTTGACCGGTGAAGAGTCCCAATCAGGTCGTTTGTCATCGTGTCGTTTTAGAGACTTTGTGGTCTAGCTAGTTTCAGTATGACGGAGGCCCGAACGTCCGCTTGAAAAAAAAAACGGAATGCCCGATTGCGGGCAGCCATCGAATTCAGACAACATAATACCCCACGTGTGCAGTCATTTCCCTTTTGGCTTCTGTCTCCACGGTGCTGCGTGCATCTTTAGAGCAACTCCAGTGGTCTTTAAATGAACTTCTACTATAAACTTTTAAGATTTGATGTAAAAACTCAACTTCAAAAGAACTTCTAAATGCGTCCGTATTTTACATACCCTTTCAAATTTTCCCTTCAAACCGTATGTCTCACCATTTTTATTTTCTTTTCTTTATTTTCCCCCTCTCCTCCTCCTTATCTCTCCCACTAACCGAATGGAACCAGTCCGAAAACCGCGGTTACCGGTCAAACCGGTCCGGACCGGCTCCGGTCGGTTCCCAACTGCCCAAATTCAAATTTTCAAATTTCAATTAAAAAAATGGAAAATTTCCAAAAAAAAATTACCAAACATACTTCAAGGTGTGTAGAATCTAATGGTGTCAAACTTTTTCAAATTTGTTCATTTAATATACCTTACGGACATTAGAAGTTCAACCAAAAAAGAAAAAGGAGAAAAAATTGGCCGGTTGAACTACTAATGCCCGCAAAAAATACTAAATGCACTAATATTTGGAAATTTTTGACACCATTAAATTTTACGCACCTTGTAATATTTTTAGAAATTTTTCTTTTATTTCCAATTTTTAAATTCAAAATTGAAAACATGTCAAATTCTTCATGATTCGTTTTTTTGTTCAACAACCGGTTGCATTGGTTTAGAATTTGAATTTCTTCGGTTTTTTCGTATCCGGTCAAACCGGATCGGTTAGGTCGGCGGTTTGGTTCTACCGGTTGGGGGGGAAAACCCTGCTCCCACCCGGCTCCCGCATCTCTCCCAGCAGCCAGAGCCGTGTCCCGCTCGCCGGCCTCCCCCTCACCCTCGCTCCGATTCCCAGCACCGGCGCTCGCAGGCGCGGGCGCAGCGGCAGTGCGGCGCAATGGCCTCCGCCCTCCTCGGCGATCTGACGGATGTCGTGCTAGTAGATCCTCATCCCCGACATTCCAACATTGCCCGGGCCTCATGGAGGCACTGGGCCCGGGGTCCGGCCGCCGCGTGCTCTGGCAGATCCCAGACGTCGTGGTCCTGCGCGAGCCCCCCGTCGTGCCGGACTTCCTCGCGGGGCTCGAGGCGGCCGGTTGGGTGGCCGTGCGGGCACCGGGGTACACCACCTCCGCGAGCTCGAACCCTCAGCCACAGAGGACACCCAACCAACCATAGAAGCCATCGCGCCCGGAGCTCACCTGCTCCACCGGCCTTGGAGGGTGTCATGCTCGTTGCTCGCCCCGCCCCGCCGGACATGAAGACAGCTGCGCTCGAAGCTCGCCTCGCCGGTCATTGAGGGAACCACGCCCAAATCTTGCCCTCGCGCCCGCCACCATGCCAGAAGCTCGCACCCAACCGGCCGACCATGGAGGCTCGCCGCGCCCAGAGCTCGCTCGTACGTGCCTCCCGGCGCGGCCCCAACATCCTCTGCGTCCTGTCCCGGAGCTCGCCGTACGCGCTCATGTCGACCGACATTGACGACATCAAGGTGTTCACGGCGATGAAGATGGACACCGCAGTATTACCTGTGGCGGGCAGAGGAGGCAGACGCCGAACCGGTCGAGTGCGCGTGCGGCAAGGCCGTCGGGCGAGGCGTTCGCTTCGACGGTGAATACGACAGGGGAGCCCCGAGCGGTGAGATGGTGACCGAGAAGTAATACTCTTGTGTCAGTGCTTCAACAACATGGACCAAGGGTGGCTTAGTGCATGCCTGCCAATACCATCACGATAAAACTTATGTTAAGAGTTCCCTTCATCCCCTTCTTTACATTTGCGCATTACATACTTGTAGCTTTATTTTTCCTTTATTACCCGCATCCCTCTTTATCCAACCTTTCCTCATCCTGACATTCCTCTCTCTCTCTCTCCCGATGCTGGTGGGTTCAGCTGCGGTGGGTTGTGGGTCGAGCGCCCGACGGTGAGGTCATAACCGGTCGGGGTGGTGATCAAGGTGGCGGTGGGGTTAGTAGGGTTTGGGGTTTGTAGGGGTGGGGTTTCCAATGTTCACCGGCCACATAAAGAGGAGGTGGTGGGCGCTGGAAGACCAACGGTGCTGGCAGTGCGGTAAGTGGTGGAGGCGCACCGCCGATCAGGCTGGGTCGGATAGCGGTTGGGCGAGTGACCGGCGGCGGTGGTGTGGCAACCGTTGGGATTAGAAAGGGCAGGTCGAGGGGGTGGAGGCACGGCAGCCGTGCCGACTGAGGTGGTGGAGGAGGGGTGCAAAAGAAGGAAAAGAGGATAGGATGGGGAAGAAGAATAAACAAAAATGATTTTTTTGCTTAAATAATGGCAAAAGGAGAAAGGTTTGTCCTCTAGGACTAAATCACATATGGCTGTGATTTACTCTTGTTCATAGTGTTTTTCCATGATTTCTTCTGTTTCCGCAACAATAAAATGATTTACTGGCTCCATAACAAGGGACACCTAACAAAACACTAGCACAATGTACAATATATTAGTTTCATATGTGTACGGACAGAATCCATTAGAATATCAAATATTCATCAGTCAGACGAAACAAGCGCCGTTTGATTACACTGGCCGGCAGTGATCTCGCCGTCCCAGAAGTCCTCCACTGTTTTGAATGGCCCGGATTCATGGACAAAGAAATTGTAATTCCCCCTCGACTCCGGGAGCTCACTAATCTTCCGGTGGTCGTCCTCTGTGAGCTCCCAGTCGAAGATGTCGAGGTTCTCTCGCATCCTACTCTCCTTGAAGGTCTTGGTGATCACGCAGTCGCCCTGCTCGTAAACCCACCTGATGCACACCTGCATCTCGCTGACAGTTTGTAAATTAAATAGCCAAGACGTACGGGAGCTAATTTTCTGATACTGCAAAAGTAACTAAATCGATTTTTCATCAGTGTGTGAATTTTGTCTTTGTTATTACATCGAATAAGACTTACCTGGGCGACGGTTTTGCCCGTGTCTTGGGCGATCTGCTTCAGGACAGGGGATTCCATGACGGTGTTGTTAGCCCACGGCGTGCCGTTCCCGCCCAACGCAGAGTAGCCGCAGAGCTGGATGCCTCTGGCCCTGCACAACTCCCTCAGCTTGTTCTGCCGGCAGCACGGGTTCACCTCCACCTGGTTAACTGCCGGGGGGATCTTGGCGAACGAGAGCAGGTGCTCGAGCTTCTTGCAGGCGAAGTTGCTGACGCCGATGGCCTTCGCGAGCCCTCGTCGGTGGCACTCCTCCATCTCCTCCCAGACCCCCTTCATGTCCATGGCGACCAGGTCCTTCTTCACCACCACCGGGCCTCCTTCAACCTCCGACGGCCGCATGCTGACCGGGTGGTGAACCAGGTACAGGTCCACGTACTCCATCCGCAGATTCCTGACAAGGACAACGATATGATGGTCCGTCGCTGCTATATATGGTTTCACGCTTTCGCCGGGAATGGGTCAGGATTTGTGTTCTACTCACCGTAGTGTCTTCTCGAGCGCCGGCAAGACGCGGCCGGGGTGGGCGTCGGCGATCCAGAGCTTGGAGGTGACGTAGACCTCGTCCCGGGAGGCGATCGTGCCCGCGCGCACGGCCTCGGCCACCGCGTCGCCGAGCGCGGCCTCGGCGTTGTACACCGCGGCGGTGTCCAGGTGGCGGAACCCCGCGGCGATGGCGCGGAGGACGGCATCCGTCACGGCGGCGGCGGCGTCGCCCTCGGCCTGGCCCATCGTTGGCGTCGCCGTGCCGAAGCCTACCCGCGGCATTGGCTTGCCGGAGCTCAGCGCCACCGCGGGCACTAAGACGATGCCCGCGGTTGTCCTCCCTTGTGGTCGGCCGGCGTCACCAACGGCGGCAGCCATGGCACGTGATTATTGGTGATGGAGCTCCTCCGCTCCGATCCGTGCGCGCCGGAACGAGTTTGCGTGGCTCGCCCTGCTTTGAACGCGCAACGTGTCGTGTGCAAGGACAGCCTAGACTTAAGGATTGGTCTGGTGGGACCCATGTATGAAGTTGATGTCCCTCCCTTTCTTTTTGGCGGTAGCGCAGCGCTTTCAATCCCGTATCCTCAAGGGGATCTGATTTGGCGGCTGTATATACTTGTTGGTATCCAAACAAGCTCCTCATTAGCAACTATCCAAATGGCCCCGCGCTGTCCCTCACAGGTTATATGCAATACAGATTTTGTGGTCTTTTGGACTATCCAGTCACGCAAATCTTGGCCGGCTAGGGAAAATCGCGTGATCCACCAATTTTTTTATGCACAGGAATAAAAGCCATCATCACCATATAAAATAAAAATAATTAAACTAACTTGTATACCAACATACGAAGTGGGCAAGATTTAAATACATCAATTGAAAAACCATATAGAGATCAAAGACAAATTTATAATTTGTAAACTCTTGCAATCCAATTTAAAGAAGAGTTAAATACACCAGCGACTCTTGAACTTGTTTCTATGTGTCACTTAGGTCTACGACCTCGCAAAATCGAAATCCGACATCTGAAACTTGTTAAGTTGTGTCACTTAAATCCATACATCTTCAAAATATGTTGTGGCATGCATGTAAATATGGCATCACATGTACAAACATATGCGCAAATTTTCTATTTTAGCTTGGCATCCATCTAATTTTGGTAAAACATGAAAAATTAGCCTCCAACAGTTTGGCAAAACAACTTAGCATCAATAGCAACTTGGCATCCCTCTCCTCAGCGCGCGCATATATATGCGCGCGTATCCGCGGCGCATCCGTACCGTAGCAGAAGAGGTGGAAGGACATAGAAATAATTTTGTTTCTATCTCGGGGTTCTTGATGTAAGTTTTCAAGAGGTGGAAAGGTATAACATAATTTTGTTTCTCTCTCAGGGTTCCTGATATAAGTTAGATCAGGATTTGACAAGTGAATTATGCCAAACTGTTGGAGATGAACTCTTTTTTTGCTTGGCATATCTTTTTACAAGTTGGCAAAACACAAGATTTGCCAAATAAAATTTGGCAAACTCTTGGAGATACTTAAAAAAGCTCATCCAAAAATTGTCAAGTTGTCGGGGTTCTCTACCGCCGGCAGTACATTTGTATCGGATTGCGTGCCGGGCCTCAGACGGTTGCGCAAATGGGGGTACACATGATTTATACTAGTTCGGGCCTCCAGAGAGTAACACCCTACGTCCAGTTCGTGCTGCTGTGTTATTTGCGCTGATTTGTAGTAAGGGGTACAAATGGACGAGAGTGGGAGCTCGGTCCCAAGTCTCTGTTGTTTTTGAGAGCCATGGATGGCTGGAGGTAGAAGAAAAGAGAGCTCCTATCGAGAGGAGAAGGAAGAGGTAAAAAGTAAAAAGCCAGCCTCCCCTTGGGAAAGGACCCCTGCTCTCCCTTTTATATGCCAAGAGGAGCAGGTTACATGAGTGGGGAGAGAGAGTGTGTGTGCATGTTCAACATGTGTACGGGAAGAAGCCTTTTCCTCATGCAGTGGGTCCCGCCGCCCTTGGTTCCTTCTGGCTGATGTTGCCATGTGTGATTGCCTGTCCTGGTGTCGCTCCTTCCCATGCAAGTGGCAGGAGTAATGAATGCCTCCGACACCTTGCACATGCATGGGAAATGAGGACCCAAAACTACTCGGGAGGGCTGCCAACTAGTCGGAAGTGGCCTGGCTGGTGTTGTACGTGAGGTGAGAGCCTTGGTTTTTGGCCGTTTTCCCTCACAGAAATAATTTCCAGAATACCAATTAATTTGGAGCCGTTTTCCTTCATGAAAATAAATCCGGAAAGCCACCAAAAAATATGCCGGGGGTCATCGTGGTTGTGATGGTCGCTCGTAATCGCTGTCTTTGGGTACCCATAATATTGGGTCCCGTCAGTAGCCCCCGAGCCCGCGAGGGAGTCGGAGACTTACTCGCGGGGTTAATGATTTTTGGAGCTGATCATCGTTTCGTCAGAGGTGTCGTCACACCCGAGCTTGCGAAAGGAAGATGAATTTTTGGTGACCTCGCACGAAGCGAGGCACTAGTCGAGGAGTCGGTTTCCCTTTTCGTTGCATCTCCCTCGCGCATCCTTTTCGTTAGGAAGGAGGGGCTGGGTGACGTCGAAGCTTGCCTCGCTGGCTGTGCCTCGGCATACCGTGAGCTACGTGCGGGTGAGCTCGAGTGAAGACTCGGAGTCCCATTCGTCGGGTTCCGAACGGATCAGCTGGTGATCGACCTCAGATTCCTGATGGCGAAGTCATCTAATTACCGAGCCCGTTCGGTTGGACTCGGCGGCTCGTCGCCTTTCCGTCGGGGAAAAACCATGACCTCATTTTCCATCAAGACTCGAACGCAGTTCAGGATGCCCATGGCGCTCGTGCGCCTGAGTTCCGGCCGCTGGGGCCCATCCCTCGCCGCCCCTCGCTCGGGTGTCCAGGAGCGGCTGTCGAACCCTTCGACGGGCCAGCCTTCGAACTCCAGGTCGTCGGTGTGTGGCGCCGGCCCTCGAGTGCAGAGCCGAGGGGAGCCGATAGGGCCATCGGAGGAATGTCGCGTGGTCGTTGTGACGGCCGATTAGTCGTCGCCGAGCCCCCGAGCGCGAAGGCCGAGTAGTCATCTAGCCCCCGAGCGTAAGGGTCGTGTAGTCGTCGTCTCCCAGCCCCCGAGTGCGAGGGCCGAGTCCACTGACCTGTTCCTGCAAGAGAAAATCCAAGGACAACGGTACGTGGTGCGACAAATACCAATTCTGAGGAAGAAACATTTGACAACTTACAGCAAGAATTCTAATTCCAGCTCTTTTAAGTCTATTTAATTTCCCCGGGGAGTTATCCTGTTACGTTTATGCATCTGACCCCCAACGGCCGCATCCGTAGCGCAGGGAGCTGGTCGCATGCACGCGTAGGAAGTGTAGGCATAGGGTCGAGGTTTCACAGTTTAAGGCGTGTGCTCCCCGAGTACTTTTAGTGACTTATGCGAGAGAGGAAAAAGAAAGCACGCCGACAAAGGTTAGGTGCACGCGCGCTGTGCCCGTCGGCCATGCCCCGACTGCTCGTGTAGCGCTCGGGCTGTATGTGCAGTCGGGGACACGCCAAGGGTAGTCGGCGGTGACCCGGCAACACATGCTAGGGTATGAAATAGCTGGAAAAACGGTGATGCTGGAATAATACTTAGCTCGGTTCGCATTCATGTCGGAGGGGTCGGCGTGTCGTCCCCGGGCCCATCCCGATAAGCCCCCGGGCTTCGTGCTGCCTGTGGCAGTCGAGCGGGCGGCTGCTCGTTGCGCGTGGGAGGCCTCACAGGCATTTGGCTCGGAAGCGGTGATCGCCGTCAATCTCGTGGTGGCGAGGGTCGCGATGGCGCGGGCATCCCTCGGGATGACTCGGGTGTGCTCGTGAGCGATGGTGGTGCGAGCTGGGCCGCCGCGGTGAGGTATGCGAAGGAGGATGAGGTACGACGACGAGCTGTGATGCAGCGGTCGGTCTCGGCTTGCCACCACACGTCACGTCACTCGAAACGGCCTCGTCCTGATTAGGGTAGCAAGTGGCTGACGTTGCTGTTCGTGGCCTGCACACAAGAACTAGGGCATTGACAAGAAAATTATGTTTTTGTCCAGAAAGGTGACGGTCCCAAGTGGGAACTCCATTCACTCGAGTTGTTTTTCCATCCCCGAGCAGTTTCTCGGGGTAGCCTCGTTCACACGACTTCCTTCCGCCTCGCACGAGAAGTTTCCGTCCGCCTCCGAGTAGTTTCTCCGAGGAGGTCCGTTCGTACGACCACTTTCCGCCTCGCACGAGAAGTTTCCGCCTCCGAGTAGTTTCTCCGAGGAGGTCCGTTCGCACGACCACTTTCCGCATCGCACGATTACTTTCTGCCTCTGACTTGTTTCTCCGAGAAGGTTCGCTCGCACGACCTCCTTGCGCCTCCGACTTGGCTCTCCGAGAAGGCTCCGATTCGCACGAGTACTTTCCGCCTCCGAGTAGGGGCGCCTCACTCGAGTAGATCCGTGTCCATCCCCGAGTAGGAGCGACTCGCACCAGAAGTCTCCGCCTCCGAGTAGTTTTCCCGGGTCGGTTCGCCATGATGCCCGGGCATTAGTCCTGCAAAAAGAAACAGAAGAAGAAGGAGAAGACTCTCCCGTGGGGAAGTCGACTCGTCGCAGTGGGATACAGGTGCGAGCTTGCTAGGTCGCCGAGACCCGTCGCCGCAGGCCTGCTCTGCGTGTCCTGCCGCCGGGACCCGTTCCTCTCCGGACTGGGTGCTCAGGGACGCGGAGTGGTGGCCTTCGGGGCACCGCGCATCGAGCGGGAGGCGGCGTGGGGCCACCGCGCGGTGAAGAGGAAGAGACGGCACTCGTTGGGCCGCTGCGCCGCGACGGGGAGAACGCGGCGGGTGCCGGGCCGCCGGCCGCACCGTGGTGGAGGAGGAGCGGCGAGGAGTAGGATGAGGCGGCGGGCCCCGGGCGTGAGGCTGGGAAGGCGACGGAGGGAGCCGCGTCAGGCGACCTCGTCCCAGGGAGAAGGCAGTCGACGAACCGGGCCGAGCGGCCGCGTTGGGTGGTGTAGCGGAGGTGGCGCAGGGCCGCGGCGCGTCGACGAAGAATGAGGCGGCGTGGGGCTCCGCCGCGCTGGGAAGAAGGAGCTAAAGCGGCGCGGGGCCGTCGCCTGGCGGAGAAGTCGAGACGTCACGGGGCCGCCGCCGGGTGGTCGAATCGAGGCGGCTCGGAGCCGCGTTTGGTGGTGAAGTCGAGGCGGCGCGCCGCGGGTGCCGCCGCGGGAGGAGAGCAGGAGGTCGCGCCGCGGGCACCGCCGCGACCGGAGAGGAAGAGGTCGCACCGCGGGCGCCGTGTCAAGTCGTCGAGGAGGAGGAGCAAGCTGCGGGCGCCGGGTCGCTGTTGGCGGGCCCCGCGTCGATTCACCGTTCGAGGAAGAGGAGCGTGGGCACCGCGCCACGGCGTGTCCCGAGGAGGATGAGCGCGGGCCTGCTGCACTGCGTCGCCGCTCGAGGTGGAGGTGGTCGCGGGAACCGCGCCGGTGCCCAGCCGGAGCGCGCTCGGGGAGATGAGGAGATGCGTTCGAGGCCACATGCCCATCCACGCGAACGTCGAGGAGGTCCAGCGGCGCGGGGCTGTCGGCGAGCCGCGCGGGCGCGGCCTGGACCGAACTCGTGCCGACGCCGACGCCGACGGTAGGCCAGCTGCAGTAGCAGGGTCCAGAGGCCGAAACGCCGGCTGGAGAGGATGCCGGTGCAGGCAGCTTCTCGCGGGCGGCGGCGGCGGCAACATCCGGGAGCGGCGGCGCGGTGACACCGGAATATGCTGCGGCCAGCCTGACCCGCGGCGTCGGTGGCGATGGCAGCAAGGAGGTTGGGCCCGCGGCACGCGTCGAGGAGACTGGACAGCTGCGTCGCCGGCCATGACAGGCGGAGGCGGCGGAGGGCCGCACGGCCGGCCACCTGCCGCAACCGTTCGAATCAACTCTACCGCCCTTGGGAGCCACAGGCTGAAAGAGAGAGATGCAGGACGGCGGCGGAAATCAGATCGTTGTGTCGCTGCTGCTTGCTCCTCAAGAGAAAGGAGGTCGTTGTCCACAAGCTCGTCTCCCGTCTGGCCTCCGGTGGGGGCAAAAAAGCTGTTGGGCGAGTCGCTGTCGCCACCCGCTGTTCTCGGGAATCGAACGCGCTGGTCGGCGTGGTGGTGCTAAGGAGGATGAAGAGCTCGACGCTACCACCGTGGGCCCCCCGCGGGAGACCGCTTCGCTTGTGGCCATGTCGACGGGCACCGACAACGCCGAGGTGTCGGGCGCTGCTGTACCGTCGGCGTTGTCGCGGCCGCCGGTGCCATCGTTGTTACGGTCGGCAGTGCTATGGGTGTTGCCGACGCCGCTGTGGCCGTAGATGTCACCGTTGTCGTAGCCGGCGGCATCGCTGTTGCCTTCGGCGTCGTCGCCGCGGCCACCGTTGTCATCGGCGGCGGAGTCGTGGTTGCGGTCGGCGTCGCAACCGTCGTTGTCGTCGCTCGATTCTTGACGTGGTTGGCCATCCGAGACCTGCAAAAATGTCGTGACACGCAAACGGCCCCTACCTGGCGCGCCAACTGTCGGGGTTCTCTACCGCCGGCAGTACATTTGTATCGGATTGCGTGCCGGGCCTCGGACAGTTGCGCAAATGGGGGGTACACATGATTTATACTGGTTCGGGCCTCCGGAGAGTAACACCCTACGTCCAGTTCGTGCGGCTGTGTTATTTGCGCTGATTTGTAGTAGGGGGTACAAATGGGCGAGAGAGGGAGCTCGGCCCCAAGTCTCTGTTGTTTTTGAGAGCCATGGATGGCTGGAGGTAGAAGAAAAGAGAGCTCCTCTCGAGAGGAGAAGGAAGAGGTAAAAAGTAAAAAGCCAGCCTCCCCTTAGGAAAGACCCTGCTCTCCCTTTTATATGCCAAGAGGAGCAGGTTACATGAGTGGAGAGAGAGAGTGTGTGCATGTTCAACATGTGTACGGGAAGAAGCTTTTTCCTCATGCAGCGGGTCCCGCCGCCCTTGGTTCCTTCTGGCTGATGTTGCCATGTGTGATTGCCTGTCCTGGTGTCGCCCCTTCCCATGCAAGTGGCAGGAGTAATGAATGCCTCCGACACCTGGCACATGCATGGGAAATGAGGACCCAAAACTACTCGGGAGGGCTTCCAACTAGTCGGAAGTGGCCTGGCTGGTGTTGTACGTGAGGTGAGAGCCTTGGTTTTTGACCGTTTTCCCTCACAGAAATAATTCCCTGAATACCAATTGGTTTGGAGCCATTTTCCTTCATGAAAATAAATCCGGAAAGCTACCAAAAAATATGCCGGGGGTCATCGTGGCTGTGATGGTCGCTCGTAATCGCTGTCTTTGGGTACCCATAATATTGGGTCCCGTCACAAGTCTTTTGCCAAACTGTTGAGTACTTTTAATGCTTTTGCTAAAAATCAAAGATCGTAACTCGATTTGGCAAACTGCTGGAGATGCTCAGTATCTCCAAGAATTTGCATTTTGAACTTGGAAAATCTTATGACTTGTCAAGTCTTAAAAGATTTGTCAAATTAAAAAGAATGCATCTCATAGAGTTTGTTACTTTTAATTGCTAATAACTTTTCTCTTACACATTTACATCAAGAACTCTTATCTATTCTTTATTTCTTTTTCACTGTCCCACTTGGCTTCCTGTTAGCAAGTATAGTTAGGATATGACCTATTCTTTAGCTGTTAGTTAGTGCTGACTGTTTCTTTGTTTTCGGTTTGGAACTGTGAGCGGTGATCCCCCTTTGTCGGACACCCTACAGTCTCCTCGATGTACAAATACCAGATGAGCAGATGAATGGAACTTGTCGATCATTCTCATCCTTTCTTTCATGGTATCAGCTTAACCTTCGATCCTACCTTTCCGCTGCTCTTCTTCTGCTTTCCATGGCGCACAGCCCCACTTCTTCTTCCTCCAGTGCCTCCGGCGCTACCTCTGCCGGGCACGATCTCAACCCTTTCCACGTTCCCCATCCAGTGCTGCCTGTCGCCGCCTCTGCTATTCCCTTTCTCAACATCCGTAACCACGTGCCTGAGACCCTAGACCTCCATGAATCCAACTATGCCTCCTGGAGCTCCTTGTTTGAACTCACGTTCCGCAAGCTCGGCCTCCTGGATCACGTTGATGGCACCGTCGACGCCCAAGCTCGTCTACTCGACACCGAGTGGACCCAGATCGACCATTGCATCGTGTCGTGGATCTACCTCATGGTTTCCAAAACCATCCGCGACATGGTGTTTACGCGCCGCGCCACCGCCTACTCCGCCTGGACTGTCGTGCGCGGCCTCTTCCTTAACAATGCAGCGCAGCGTGCCGTCTACGCGTTGCAGGACTTCCACAGCCTGCACCAAGGTGACCTTTCCGTCCACGACTACTGCTACCGCATCAAACGCTTGGCGGACACCCTCACCGACGTCGGCCACCCTCTCACCGACCAAGACCTCGTCGTCAACACCATGCACGGCCTCAGCTCCAAGTTCTCCAACGCGCTTGGTGTCATCAACGCCATGAATCCGTTGCCATCGTTTCTTTGGGTGCACTCATATCTCTTGCAGGAGGAAACCCGTCTCGATCGCTCACACAAGATAGAGGCGGCCAACACCCTCCTCGCTGCCGGAACTCCGGCCGGCTCTACGTCTAGCGCGGCGGCGGCCGCTCTCGTCGCCACCAACTCCTCTGGCGCTCCGCAGAAGCCGCCGGCCAACACGCAGGCATCTTTGCCCACCAAGGGCGGCGATCGGCGCAAGAAGCGGAAACAATCTGATGGCCGGCCCCGCTCCAACTCCGGATCGGCACCAACAAACCAGGCACCGCAGCAACAATCCTGGGGGGCACCGTACCCCTGGACCGGCATGGTCCAGGCCTGGCAGGTTCCCCCGGCGTAGTGGCGTGCACCATCTGGCGGTGCATTCCACAATCGTTCTCCTCAAGCCATGATCGCGCAGGTGCCAACCCAGCAGCAGTACTCCTTCGGCGCACCGCCAAACCTCTTCACCGCGCTCCACGGCCAACCTTCGTCCACCGTCTCCTACACCGACAGTGGGGATTGGTTCCTCGACACCGGCGCATCCTCCCACATGACCGGCAATTCTGGTATACCAAATCTCCTCCCTGTTCCCCCTGGATCAGCTCATGTTATCGTTGGTAACGGTGCTTCTCTCCGTGTGACTTACACTGGCGAGATCTCCGTTCCTACCACTGATTCTCCACTTCGATTGAACAATGTTCTTGTTTGCCCGTCCTTGATTAAAAACCTTGTTTTCGTTCGTGCATTAACTCATGATAATCCTGTCATTGTTGAATTTGATGCATTTGGATTCTCTATCAAGGATCTGCAAATGGGGACGGTGCTTCTCTGATGTGATTCCACCGGGGAACTCTATCCTCTCCGCCCCACCGCCAACGATCAACACCACAGCCTCGCCGTCACCACTTCATCCAAGCTGTGGCATGCTCGGCTCGGTCATCTCAGCGACAGCTCCCTCGCCAGACTGCTTCGCACTTTTCCCTTTACTTGTTCTCGGCTAGATGATCACTCTTGCCATGCTTGTCGTCTTGGTAAGCACGTGCGTCTGCCATTTTCCTCTTCAAATACGATAGCTAGTAGAGCTTTTGAATTACTTCATTGTGATTTGTGGACGTCGCCAGTAATTAGCAACTCTGGCTACAAGTATTATCTTGTGATTCTTGATGATCATACCCATTACGTATGGACTTTTCCATTGCGCAATAAGTCTGAAGTTTTGCCAACCATCATCTGTTTCCATGCCTACGTTCGTACTCAGTTCAATTCTTCCATTGCTAGTTTGCAAATAGATAATGGCTGGGAGTTCAATAATCACGCATTGCGTTCGTTCCTTTCCACTAATGGCATGATCTTACGTCTCACTTGTCCTTACACATCATAGCAAAACGGCCGGGCGGAGCGCGTTCTTCTCACTCTTAACGACAGCGTCCGTGCTCTCATGTTCCACGCTGCTGTTCCTGCTACTTTCTGGCCAGAAGCTCTAGCCACCGCTACCTACACTCTAAACCGACGTCCCTGTCGTCCACGCCACGACGACACGCCCTACAAGCTCCTCTACGGCCACCATCCTTCATATGATCACCTGCGCGTGTTCGGTTGCTTGTGCTATTGTAACACCCTGAAATTTTGCCATTTCGGGATGTTATTAGGAAGAATAACTAAAGAACGATTTTTGATGATTTTAAAATTTTGCCAATATTTATTTTCTTTACAGGGAACTTAGTATAGGAAAAATGATTGTTCTAAAATAAATAAAATGATTTTATGAGTGTCGTTTTCTTTTTGGTTTGCTTTTGTTTTGTTTGAGTAAGTGTTTTCAAAATCATAAAAATATCAAATCCAAATCTCACTCTCTCTCTCTCTCTCTCTATATATATATATATCTTTTTATGGTCCAACTAATCCCCTCTCTATCTCTCTTTTGAGCCCACTCTGACCGGTTCCTTCCCGGTCTTTCTATATCTTTCTATCGGCCCAAAGTGCTCGTGTGTGCCACCCCAGCAACTTAGGCCGTCGGCCTCCTTTCTAGTAGGACCATCCATCGACCTAGTTTCCCGCTCAGCCCAAGCTACCCGTCAGGTCCATCTTCCTCCTCCAGCACGCGTCTGTGTGCCATGCCTGACTGTCTGCACGACCCGTGCATGGACGCGTCGTCCTGCCGCTCATGACTTAACGCCGCAAGGTGCGCGCATGTCCGCCTCCCTGGCCGCACCCCCCTCACCGTCCGCGTGGCTGCGCCCCCGCCCGCACGCACTAGTGCGCTGTGCCCAACCTTATCTGCACACCGTTTTGGCGTGTACACCCACTCACCAACGTTCGCGCGCCGACCGCTCGTGCCCGAGCCGCTTGCCGTCCCCGCGGCCTTTCTTTGCATCGTGCCCCGCACACGCTTGTGCTCTTGCACGTGCCGCCGCCGCGTATCCCACCTCCCAACCTTGCGCCCGCGTGCCCGACGTCCGTTCGCGTCTCTGCCTGCCTGTACCGGCTTCACAGCCGAGCTACGTGCCTACGCAGCACACCGCCAGCCTGGGTCTCGCGCACGCAGCGTCCCTCTCTGTTTCCCTCCCCTTTCAGAAGTAACGCATTCCACCTCCATCGGCCAGTTAATACCCGAGCCTGCTCACCTCCCATGCATGCATGCGCCAGCATTGTCGCTCCGCTCGCCTGTTCACCTCACTCAGCTGAAACGGCCACCAGCCTTCATTTCCCTTCTGAAGCTGTCCCTCTCTTTACTCTCTTTCATCCCTAATAGCTGCCACCACCATGATCACCATCAAGGGTGCCGACTGCTGCCCATCAGAGCCATCGTCGTCGTTTCTCCTTCCACCAGTGCCGGCGTCCGTTTCCCCTCCCTCTCACCAGTGACGCCTCCACCGTTCCCCATCTTCAATCTGTCCATCAGTTGCCGCAGCTGCCCGTTCCTCTCCCTTGGCGTGAATGCGCTGCAAATCAGGGTGCCCTGCCCATGCCCATAAAGCGCAAGCGCCTGGCGCCCCGCGTGCCCTGCTGCTCCGCCTCCCATCACCTCACCACACGCCTTCTCTTCCTTGCGCAACATTCCCCGCCTTGCCAGACGCCCCAGAGTCGTATGCGTCGTCGACTTGCATGCTGCCGGTCGAGCCGAGCGTCGCCTCCTCCTTGTGCCGAACCAAGACACCACCGGAGCAACCTGAGGCCACCATGGGATTGGCAGCGCCGAACCGCACGCTCGCTGCCTGTCGCCGTCCACATCCCGTCGAGGAGGACCTTCACGCCGTCCGCCGAGTGCCAGTGACGTTCCGTCGCGCCCGGATGCCGCTGGACCAGGCCGACGCCACCAGGACCTCCGCGTCATTAAGTTGCACGTCCGCTGCTGCTCATCGTCGTCCGCTTGTCGCCGGAACATCACCGACCACGAGGACCTGAGCCGGCCGTGCACCGCCGCGTGAAGCACAGCACCTCCGGCCGGCCGTTCCGTCAGCCAGGAACTCTCCAAGGCAGAACCACCACGGGGATCACGACGCCGTTCGTCGCTCTCGTCGTATCCGGCCATCTCCCATCTTCCTCGCCGCTGAGCCTCAGATCAAGCTGACCGTAGTCCGTCGCCTGCCTTCAAGTCCGGCCACTTCCTTTCGGCTTTGTTGCTGATGGAACACGGGGCACCTCCAGGAGTTCGTCAGGGCAAGCAAGCACCCAAGGGATCAATGACGTCAAGGCGCAGATGTGCCACCAGTTCCGTCCCGTCGCCGTTTTTCTTGCCGGAGCAAGTATCCGAGCAACCATAGACGGACGCCGACGCACCGATCTGCTCACTGGAGCCTTCTCTGCCAATGAGGTACACACTAGTGAGATTCCCATCCCGTCCTCTTTCCGTTATTCTATCTCCCGTCGATTCCTGAATATCGTTGCACATTCTAGCACATCTTCTGTACTTCCGCCTACTGGTTCCGAGGGAAGAAAATGGCCCTGCAGTTCTGAGATTAAGTTTTTATTCATTCAATTTATGCAGCATCATACTGTCTCTCAACTGAAGGTGCCTGCCGTTCGTCCTGTCATTGTTGGAGTCTCATCGTTTCTGTACCAAACTAGTGCCGACGCTTCTTCCTCATCATCAGTTCCACGTTGTTCACCATCGATCGTTCAATTCATCATGTCAGAGGTGAGAAGCTCCAGGCTGGTTTAATTCCTTTCTAGGTTCGAGCGTGCTCCTTGGCTCACAAAAAGCTTGCTGTCTCTGATTCTCACGCCGACCATACATGCAATAGATTGTTGTCTCTGATTCTTGCTGACGTCTTAATGCTTATAGTTTTCCATATATACTTTGCCACACTTGTGATCACGAACTGAAGTCTGCCAATGTCTTTTGATCTGCTGTCCATCAACCGTCGACCATCACGCATTGATGAGACTAGCGCTGCCTGTTCTGTTTATATCATCGTGATCATTCTTTTCAAATCAATGTATGCATCATGTTTAAGGATGGTCAAAAGCTAGTTGCAAGCATGCACAGTAGCATGCAACTGATGACATGCATGTTTTCTCGTAGGCCAAATAGAACCAACAACTAGTGTTCTGTATCTTTTAATTTCTTGTCACGAACACTTCTTTTGCCTCAACAATGTTTTATCCATGCTTTCGTGCATGTGCTCTCTTTAGACAAAAGCATCAGAAGCTAATAAACTTGTACGTTCACTTATATACGTCCTGTTCATTCCTTGCATGATGTGAGCATGCCATCATGCTGATGTCATACACTCTTTTTCTTAAAGAATTTCCGTCCAACATGTTCTATGAAAATCTATCTAGTTAATAATCTAAGTTATGTCTCTATCTACTCTCTGCTTTGTAAATCTCCCTTCCAATCTACAGTTAATCCTTATCAAATCCCTAATCCTTGTTTAATCCATAGATCCCATGTTTTAACCCGTTTAACCTCGTTCTTGTTACGTTAGATCCGTCTCATCATAAACAATGCGCTAGACATGATGTTTACTATAAAAATGTGTTTTGATAATTTATTCTATATTAACTTGGCTAATGCCTATTAAACTTGTTTTCTAAATAAAATCTAATTAGAGTTGAACCTCGTGTTTTTCATAATAAAGTTAATTTGATTAATACTTAATCAAATAACCCTTTTAATTAAAAGCTAATTAGGGTTATACCTCGGCTTTCATAATATAAATGTTAAATTGGTTAATATTTATTTAATCTGCTTTCTAAATAAAAGCAACATAGGATATATCCGGAGTTTTCTTAATTAAATGTTAATTTGGTTAATATGAATATAAATGTGTTTTTGAATTATAATTTGTTTAGTTCAACACGAGATATAAAGTTGCACGCTTAGATGCTTTACATGCTTCTTTTGAATTCAAATGTTTAATTTGCATAAATCATACTTGAATAATTATAAATAAAATTGTCTTAAGTTCAGCATCATCCTTTTGTATACAAATATAACTTGCTTAATTCTAAATAGGGTATTTCTCTGAAATAACCTATGCACATTGCTTTATTCAATTAAAATATATCAAGCATATAGTCTTTGTGTGTTATAATCCAAATCTCTCGATAGATGTGCCTTTTCAACGATAGTTCCGTTCCTAGTGTTTCTTGCGTTCACGATCCTAGAACCAAACCCTATCCTCTTTTTAAGCCTTTTTCTTGATTGGTGTATTGTTCTTAGTTGTTCTTGTTTGTCTGCTTTGCATGTGTTGTGCCCGATGTTTGCTTCGAGTAGAAGATCAAGCTGTTGTTCGGAAGTCTTGAAGATCAAGAGTATCAAAGAGCAAGAGCGGAAGAACATAAGAGTAGTTTTTGTTGGAGAAAGGCAAGTGGTCTTCTTCCCCTGCATATTCTATTTTATCCTATATAATTGCATGACAACTAAGTTTATCTTTTATGATATTGCATAAAGTTGATGGGAAAACCTTTTTAAGGACATGACTAGATTTTATCCTTGATTCCTTGGAACAACCTGGTTTAAATAAATATTTTGGGTAGACAATGCTTAGTTGCTTTACCTTGGGATGGTTGCAAATAAATCTTTTATACAAATGAAAGTTATGCTTGTTAATGATGATGCTCATGGTTAATACAAGAACACCTTAATTTAATCGGAACATGGAGAACCACCCAAGAAAACAGTGCAACCACAGTCTATATGGCTCTGGCTTAGCCAATTAATTAGGCGTGTGGAACTATCTGATAGCCTTATCCGAAAGGAGCACAGGGGGCCGGAGTTGAAGGGGTATAGCCCGGTTCTTTTGGGGTAGCAGCCTTTGCTAAGGTGCTGACCACTAGGGAGGGTTATGGTCCGCTCCGCTGCTGTAACTGTCGCGGGTTGTTGGTTTTCTGCATACCTTTGTAAAGGCTTCGTAGTGGACCCCTAGCCACTCACCTCGGAAGTGTTTAAGGGCCTTGCAAACCCGGGCGACATGGGGAACACGAACTGTGGGTAAAGTGTACAACCTCTGCAGAGTGAAAACTGATCGATCAGCCGTGCTCACGGTCAAGAGCGGCTTGGACCCTCACATGATAATCAAACTTAAAGATGGACTTAAATCGTGGTTTTCATATGGTTTTTGAGATGAGATGTTTTCTAAATGTTTAAGTGGGTTGGTATGAACTTATATCTAGTAACTAGGTGTTTGTTAATTAAAACTTGACCAACATTAAAATGCTAACCGCTGCAAAACCTTAGCCTATCCTTGATAGCCTTGCATCTTCCCCCACTTGCTGAGCTCCAACCATAAGTGTGCTCACCCTTGCTAAATCGCTGTTCAGAAGAAGAAGGTGTATGAAGTCCAGAAGATGGTGCTAGGCGTACGCAACCCCCAGTCGATTGCCTGTGAAGTTTGGAGCCTTTGCTTCCCAGGATTCTGCTGTAAATCTCTGATAATCTCTCTTTCTTTACGTGATATTGTTTCTGTTATTCACTATGATGTCACTATATGTATGAAACTAGATCCTGGCATACATATAGGTAGCACTTGGTTTTCTTCGGAAAATCGGGTGTGACAGCTATCCAAACCTCACAGCCACAGCCGTGCACAAGCTCTCGCCGCGCTCTGTGGCGTGCACCTTCCTAGGGTACCCGCGGGACACCAAAGGCTATCGTTGTCTTGATCCAGAAACTAACCGCGTCATTGTTTCTCGCCATGTTTATTTCGACAAGGATGTATTTCCTTTTCAATCTAGGGATCAAGCTGCACCGCACCAGCCCAGACGTTGTCTGACGAGCTGCTCCCCATATCTCCCGCTCCACGGGTTGCCCCACGACTTGGTGCCGTTCCGAGGGCTACACCGCCATGCATCCCAATCGTGGACGTCCCACCGTCGTCCCCGGCCGCAGCCTCCCCACAGCTCACGGCCTCGTCACCAGCTGCCGCGACAACACCACCAGCGCCCCTGTCGTCCTCGACGCCCGTCGCCTCGGCGCCATCCACGCCCGCTCCCGCCGTGTTGACGCCGTCCTCGACGCCCGCCGTCCACCACGACGCCGCATCCTCCACGCCTCCGCACGACACCGCGCCTGCACCAACTCACTACGAGCAGGTATCCTCGACGCCCACCGCAGCCCGCGACGTCACGTCGCCGCCGACCTCGTCTCTAGTTCGTACACCTACACCGACTCCGGGACCATCATCGACTCCAAACCCCGCTGCTCCGGCCACTACGTCGTCTCTTGTTCCACCGCCTCCGCCGGTTCCACATCACCCGATGGTGACACGCGCGTGTGCCGGGGTTTTCAAACCCCACCCGCGTTACGCCGCCGTCGCCACTGTCGCTGCGCCGCCCGAGGTCCCATCCTCGATCAGTGCCGCGCTCCGCGACGATGGATGGCGCCAAGCTATGCAGGAGGAACACGACGCACTTCTACGCAACAAGACTTGGCGCCTTGTACCTCGCCCGCCAGGTGTTCGCGTCATCTCAGGGAAATGGGTGCTCAAGAACAAACTGCACCCCGACGGCTCCCTGGAACGACGCAAAGCTCGGTGGGTTCTCCGCGGTGATGTCCAACGGCCGGGTGTCGACTTCGACCAAACGTTCTCGCCCGTCGTCAAGCCGGTGACAATACGCACGGTGCTCACTCTCGCCGCGTCCAACAACTGGCCTGTTCATCAATTGGACATCAGCGTTGCACGGCGAGCTCAAGGAAACTGTCTAATGTCAGCAACCCACCGGGTTCATCGACACCGACCGTCCGGATCATGTCTGTCTCCTCGACAAGTCCTTGTACGGTCTCCGTCAAGCACCCAGGGCGTGGTACCAGCGTTTTGCAGCACACCTCCGGTCCCTCGGCTTCGTCACCACTGGCTCCGACACCTCCCTCTTCGTGCTCCGTCGTGGCCATGACACTGCATGGCTCCTGCTCTATGTTGACGACATCGTGCTCACGGCGTCGTCGACAGCCCTGCTCCAGCAAATCATCCATGACCTACGCAGTGCTTTCGCGATGAAGGATCTGGGGCCCTTGCATTACTTCCTCGGCATACAAGTCCGGCGCACAGAGGAGGGGTTCTTTCTTCATCAACAACAGTACACCGAAGACATCCTCGATCGGGCCGGCATGCTCAACTGCAAGCCGGCGTCCACGCTGGTGGACACCAAGGCCAAAGTCTCAGTTGCTGATGGCGTACCACTGCCGGACAAGACATTCTATCGTAGTATCGCCGGTGCTTTACAATACCTCACACTGACAAGACCGGAACTAGCCTACGCCGTGCAGCAGGCATGTTTATACATGCATGATCCCCACGACGCTCATTGGAACATCATCAAAAGAATTCTCCGGTATGTTCGAGGAACCACAAGCCATGGTGTTCTTCTTCGCGCTTCATCATCTACTGCTCTGACGGCATACACTGATGCTGATTGGGCGGGTTGCCCGGATACTCGGCATTCCACATCCGGCTTCTGTATTTTCCTCGGTGAAGCTCTGATTTCCTGGTCCTCCAAGCGCTAGGCAGTCGTCTCGCGTTCTTCAGCGGAGGCAGAATACCGTGGAGTAGCCAATGCTGCAGCCGAGTGTTGCTGGTTGAGAAATCTTCTCTGTGAGCTCCATCTCAACGTGAACAAGGCAAGCATCATTTTTTGTGATAACGTCAGTGCAGTCTATCTATCTGACAATCCGTTTCATCATAAAAGAACCAAGCACGTCGAACTAGACATTCATTTTGTCAGGGAGAAAACAGCTCTGGGTCATCTACGAGTACTTCACGTTCCTACTCGCCATCAGTTTGCGGACATCATGACCAAGGGATTGCCTACTTCACTCTTTGAAGAATTCAGGGAAAGTCTCTGCATTCGGCCATGCGACGCTGTCACTGAGGGGGGTGTTAGCAAGTATAGTTAGGATATGACCTATTCTTTAGCTGTTAGTTAGTGCTGACTGTTTCTTTGTTTTCCGTTTGGAACTGTGAGCGGTGATCCCCCTTTGTCGGACACCCTACAGTCTCCTCGATGTACAAATACCGGATGAGCAGATGAATGGAACTTGTCGATCATTCTCATCCTTTCTTTCACTTCCCACTGTGAGAAACACTGATGCAAGTCGAGTGCGCCGTACGTGCGCGTGTATTTACGCACTGAAGATAAGTTTTTCCCAAGTTGCCAAAAATTATCAAAGCCTTTTCCAAACTATTAGACGAGTGTTTTCAGTGTTTTTACCCAAAATTTAAAATGCCAACTGGATTTACAAACTATTTAGCAATTAACCTCACTTCAAAAATCAGTTCATCATCGAAACAGTACAGAACAGCAATGTACATAAGAAACATTCGAGTTCAACAGTACAACTCGATCGTCAACTCCTCTGGTGTGGCAAGTCCAAGTACAGCCATCATCATCAGTCGCGAGCAGGGGCCTGTGCTGGTTCATTAGAAGACGGCGGCGCATCGTCGAGCTCCCTTAGCATGGTGACCACCTGGAGCATGTTGGGGCGCTTGGACGGGAAGTCGTCGACGCACTGCAGCGCGAGCTCGAGGAACCTGGCCATCTCCCTCTCCTCCCCGTCCACGGCGGCGGCCACGAGCTCCGGGTCGACGACCTCCTTCCCGGCGCCCTCCCTGACCTTCATCTTGACCCACCCGACGAGGTTCGTGTCCCCGAAGTCCTCCTTGTCCGTGGGCCTCCTCCCGGTGAGCAGCTCCAGGAACACCACCCCCAGCGAGTAGACGTCGCCCTTGGCCGTGCACCGGAAGCTCTGGTAGTACTCCGGCGGCACGTAACCCGGCGTCCCCGCGAGCGTGCTCACGCTCAGGTGCGTGTCCAGCGCGCTGATCAGCCGCGCCATGCCGAAGTCGGCGACGCGCGCCTCCATGTCGGCGTCGAGGAGCACGTTGCTGGACTTCATGTCCCGGTGGATGATGTGCGGGATGCAGTTGTGGTGGAGGAAGCAGAGCCCCCTGGCGGCGCCGCGCGCCACCCGCCGCCGGCGATCCCACGGCAGCCGGAGAGCGCCACCGCCGCCGTGGAGCGCGTCCTCGAGGCTGCCGTGGGGCATGTACTCGTACACCAGCAGCCGCTCCTCGCCGATCTTGCAGTAGCCCAGCAGCGGCACCAGATTCCGGTGCTTGATCTTGCCCAGCGTCTCCATCTCCGCCGTGAACTCGCGGTCGCCCTGGTAGCTCAGGTGGATCAGCTTCTTGATGGCCACGCGGGACCCGTCCTTGAGCGTCGCCTTGAACACCTCGCCGAACCCGCCGGACCCCACCAGGCTGCCGGCGGAGAACCCATTCGTCGCCTCGATCAGCTGCGTGAAGGTCAGCCGCCGGAGCTGCCGCTGGAACGTGGCCACGTTGATGCTCAGCGCCTCCTTCTCCGCCTTGCCTAGCTTCCAGACCGTTGCCGTGCGCGTTCCGTCCTGGAGGCTGCTCAGCATCCGCGCCTCGCGGGCCTCCTTCCGCCGCGCGCGCGCCACCACGGCGCACGCCGCCGCCAGGCCGCACGCAGCAACGCCGACGACCAGCGCGGCGAGTATCGCGCCCCACGGGGCTCCGCGCCGGCCGCCATTTGGCTCCGCTAGGATGGAGGATGCCGTCGCTCTCGGTGGCGGGCCGCACGGCAGCAGCGGCATGCCGCAGAGGCCCGGGTTGCCGGCGTACTGGCTCGCGGGGAGCGTGCTCAGCTGCCCGCGCTGCGGGATCTCGCCGCTGAGGTTGTTCTCCGAGACGTCGATCTGGACGAGGAATGAGAGGTTGGAGAAGGAATCGGGGATGCCGCCGGAGAGCGCGTTGCGCGACACGTCGAACACGCCGAGGTTGGTCAGCCGCCCGATCGACGCCGGGATCCCGCCGGTGAGGTTGTTCCGCGCCAGGTCCAGCACCTGGAGCACCACCATGTCGCCGAACTCCTCGGGGATGCCGCCGGAGAGCGCGTTGTACGACAGGTCCAGGTACTCCAGCGTCTGGTACCTCGTCCATCCGCTCACCGCCGCGCCGGAGTAGAGCCGCGTGAAGTCGCAGCTCTTGAGGGTCGGCACCTGCAGCAGCCGCTCCGGCCGGATCCCGGCGAACTCCAGCAGCCCGCCGACGCCCTTGCACGAGTTCCCCACGTTGCGCACGAACGCCAGCGTGTTGCCGGACAGGATTCCGCTCAGCGGCGTCGACCCGAGCTGCCGGCCGAGCCGCCTCGGGATCTCGCCGGTGAGCCGGTTGCTGTTAAGGTCAAGCCACATGAGGCTACTGCAGTTGCCGAGCTCCTTGGGGATGACCCCCTCAAGGCTGTTGTTCGCCAGCTGCAGCACGGCGAGCCGGGTCAGCCGCCCGAACTCCGGCCGTATGGTGCCGGTGATCCGGTTGCTCGTCAGAGACACCCACTCGAGGCCCGTGCAGTTGAAAAGTTCGACGGGGATGTCGCCGCCGATGAAGTTGTTGTTGAGAATCAGCGTGCGGAGGCCCCGGCATTGTCCCAGCTCCGCCGGGATCCGTCCATCCAGTCCGTTGAACCACATCACCAGCTTCTCGAGGCCGCGGAGCTGGCCGAGCTCCGGCGGGATCGGGCCGCGCAGGTAGTTGATGCTGAAGTCGATCACCCTCAGCTGGGAGCAGTTGGCCAGCCCCGGAGGGATGCCGCCAGTGACCATGTTGTCTGGCATGCGGAGCTCCTCGAGCACCGCCACGCCGGGCGAGCAGAGCTCCGCCGGCAGCGCGCCGGAAATCTTGTTGCTGCTGAGATCGGCGACCCTGAGGTTGGTACAGGAGGCGATCGTGCCCGGGAGCGAGCCCGAGATGAAGTTGTTGCTGAGCAGGAGGCTCTCGAGCGACGTCAGGTTGCCGAGCACGGCGGCCGGGATGGCGCCGGTCAGCTTGTTGTTCGCGGCGTCGAGCAGCCGCAGCGCGTGGCACGACGACAGCGAGTCCGGGATCGGTCCCGAGATGTTGTTGCTCGACACCTTGAGAACCTCCAGTGACGCGCACGAGTTGCCGATGCTGTCGGGGATCGTGCCGGTGAGGTGGTTCGACGAGATGTCGAACACCTCGAGCGTGGCGATGCCGGCGACAGACTCCGGTAACGACCCGGTGAGGCCGTTGTACGAGATGTTGAGCGTCCTGAGGCCCGCGCAGCGCGACAGCGCCGGCGGGATCGCGCCGCCGAACCGGTTCTCGGACAGGTCGAGCAGCGCCAGCGTGTCGGCGAACGACATCTTGGAGATGTCACCGGACAGGTTGTTGCCCGACACGTCGAAGGACTGGATGATGCTCGGCGCGGCGGCGAGGAGCGACTCCGGGAACACGCCGGTGAGGTTGTTCCGCGCGAGGCGGACGTCGGTGAGGTTCGGGTAGCGCGCGAGCAGGTCCCCGGGAAGGACGCCGCCGAGGCCGGCGTAGGAGAAGTCGAGCGTCCGCAGCGCGCGGGGAAGGCTGAGCAGGTCGGCGGCGTCGGCGCGGAGCGCGCCGTTGCCGGACAGGTTGAGGTGCTGGAGCGTGTCGATCGCGGACAGCGCGGCGAGCGACGCGCGCCCGGCCACGAGGCCGCCGCCGGCGAGGTCTAGCCGCGTCACCCTCCCGTCGCCGACGCCGCCGTCGTCGTCGCACCCCACGCCGTGCCAGCTGCACGGGCCGTCACTGCCACTCTGCTGCTGCCAAGATGAGAGGGCACCTCCTGGGTCTTTCTGGATGGAGGCCTTGAACCGGAGGAGCGCCTCCGCGTCCGTCGCCGCCACCATCACTGCTGGCGCGAACACCGACGATGACACGTAGATTGAAGATAGGAGGAGCAAGACGTGGAGCATGTCCATTGTTGGCATGGCAGCTAGCAGGGTGAGAGGAGGTCAAACAGAGTTGGGTCTGTGCTCGAGCTCGGCACTATCAAAGGTACATGGTAGAAAGGAGTGATGGAAAGGAAGAGAGATGGCCTGTGAAAGCCACATGCAATTGTTTTGGTTTAGGATCAGTAGAATCACCAATCAGTGAAGGATGCTTTGATCGATCTGTGCTCTCTTTAGCTTGTGTTGGTGAGTTGGCGTTGGGACTCCTTTCACTTGGTCAAGGAAACATTCCTTCTCGTTGCCTTTTTCAGTTTCTTCATCCTTGCATTGCATATATAGTGCTGGCGCCTGTTCTTTGCCACACATGGAGCTAGCTATGGATATAGAGTGGCTGTAACATTAATCCAATAGCATCAACACTCATGTGTAGTGTAATGATACACAATGGCCTTGTATCAATAAAATCCATGGCCCAAAATTATGTCAAAAAGTTTTTTTCAAGAGAGGTTCAGGACAAATTTGCCTTTCTGGAATGCTGGAAAGTTAGCACTTGGGAACCCCGGCCGGGGCCAAAACCCGGTGATAACCAGCCGGTTACCCGTCATATCGGCCGGTAAGAAACATTTAGAGGTAGAACCGGTAAAAATACCTGTCGTCTTGGGCGAGATACCGGAAACTACTGATTTCGTCCAAGTTTGGTGTAAACAGTAATAATCTGGTAATGATCCTAGTTACTTACTGGTCTTACATGTCTGCACTGGTCAATATTCGTAAGCCGTCGTTCATGGATTCGTGGCTCTAGCTTGTGATCCTCGTACGTTACCTAGGAAATACCAATTAATACTAAAAGATCTGCTCTAAAAAAAATTAATACTAAAAGATCATTATAATTTCTGGCTTTGTACATCAGCACAGATGCTATTTTCGATTCGAATAACATGAAAATGATTTTCTATTGTGATATATACAAGAAAGAAGGAACTATTCTGAAGGCTTTGCAAATATTTTTTGTGATTACAGAAGCTGCTTTGCTTTGCATCGGGATCAACAACCACAGGGAGCAATCATGTGTGTGCATGAGGAAGGAAAAGGAGGGGCCTGTGCGCTCCATGCACTTGACAAAGTGAAAAAAAAAGCAGCAAAATTCAGTGGTCCTCACCACAGACACAAAGTGATAGTGCGTGCCCCCCCTCTGTGCTGTGCTGATCCTCTCATATGAATAAGGAATCACCTCCCGTTTTTCTTAGTTTATGGGTGCCTTTTGATTAAGCATAATGCATGTATTTTTATGCATTCGTGGTGGCATAATTTTATTTCATTACTAGTGCAGAAGTAGTGGACAATCCTCCGATTTGATTCACAAACTGTCAAAACGAATAATTTGTGCAGTAATGCATTTGCATACAGCATATATCAGACCATACATACTTAGGCCCCATTTATTATATAGTGCACAAGAATTTGCCTAGAAAAAAAATTGCATGCAGTGGTAGCAATATTTTATCAACGCCACGTCAGTTGTTATGAGTTCTGTGATTAATTGATTTACAAAGCTCTTTCTAATAATATTTGGTTAAGAATAATTTCCTTTTTTTGAAAAAAAAGTTTAGAATGAGCAGACGTGGTTAATGTTGTTGACACTCAGATGTTAGCCAATCAATAACAAAGCTAGGTGATCTGCAATAATCGAAACTTTGCCTGCAATAAGGCAACTAGAAAAAAGAACTGCAACAGCATCCCTAAATGATGTAAAAGTTGGAATTGTGGGTGTCAACATAATCCGTCTCCACTCCTTTGTCTAGCTACCTCGTTAGAAATTAATTCAATTAACTAATTTTATTACCCCCACAATGACAAAACCAATATATAGGCATGTCAACATCATTCGATATCACGGTCCTATGTAGTGCATATATCATTAATCAATGTGGGTAGTGATGCAGCTACATATGTGTTTTCATGGTGGAGTATGATGGTGGTGGCGCTTTTATATACGTAGGATGAAGATGCTACTACAATCTACAATAATCTTCATGGACGTGGATATGTCCAATATTGTACACTTGACATGCCCCTAATTGTGCCATATAATACATGCAGCTATAGGATTTGTGTCTCCTTGAGTGCTGAAGGTCATTTTCGCGCTTTTCCCGCGCCGCACGTGTAATCATAATTATCGCCACAAGCATTAGCGTTGGCAAATCTAATTTTCAATGTGGGGTTGCAAACTGTTGTGACCATTTGGATGTTGGGGCTGATCAATGATGTGGAAGAAAACACACGTACAATTGTCATGTTGATATTTGCCTCTCCTTTTAGAGAACGCTGGCACTGATGTAGTAGTTAAAGTATATATGCATATGGTCTTCCTTTTTCTTGATGGTACTTATTGCAACCTTACACAACAATCCCAAATTAATAAATAATGCTTGTGTCTTGTTGTATTTGTATGCAAACTATAATGCTGGTATCTTTTATGCTGCAATTGATCTGATGGTGCCCAGATCGACTGCTTTATTTACAGTCCATATTGCCCAGACTGATTTTTTAAAATAGAAATTTTAAGTTCTTGTTGGAACGCATAAATGTCATAAAAATAAGGTCGAGCTGATCGACTTTTAGATATTAATTGAAAAGAATAATATCTTGGATCTGTGCATCTGGGAACGCAATATATGAAAATGAAGTATGTTAATGATGGCTCCCTTCTCCGCATGCATGCGTGATGGGTTCACACTTCACACAACACAATTGCCTTTTGTGATCCTCTCTAGTGAAAAAACGCAAAGAAGATGCCCTTAACTTTTTATGAGCATGTATAGTTTACTGCTGCCACTCATGCTAATTACCTTTGCGATTAAATTGCTAAAGCACCTTTGAATTCAGCATCCATCCTGCCATGTGCAAGTTGATGCTTTCGCTCCCAATGCAGATCTCTCTGTTACTTTTTATGTATACAACTCTGTCTCCGAATGTCAAGGCCTTATTCCCTATAAGCTATATTAGTGTTTTCTTTGTTCGTCTTTTTAGCTAGCTAGCTTGGCATCTCAAAAAGTCTAATGTTAATCTGCCTTATTAATCGATAATACAGCCCTCGAGAAACAAAATTTACCTGTATCATTCCTAGTGTGTTGTAACTTGCAACAAATGATTGGATTATTGCTTATCTGGTTGATGGTGAGCTTAATTCGATGATGTAAAGTGCCTTGACATTTCATTCACACCCCTTAACTGTACAATGCAAATTCACTTGCAAGGACAACATACATATCATGATAGAATGTGTGACAGCATTCGTGACATTGATACAAGTTGAGATCACGTACACTCCCTTCGTTCTAAATTATAATTCGTTTGACATTTTTGACCCTAAGTTTGACCGTTTGTCTTATTCAAAAAAGTTATATAAATATAGTTAAATTTAAATCATTCTTGAAGAAATTTTATTGATAAATCATGCCATAACATAAGATGGGATATTTTGCTTCATTTTTTGAATGAGACGAATGGTCAAATTTGAGGTAAAAAAATCAAACAAATTATAATTTGGAACGGAAGTATATCTTTGCTAAACTGTGAAAAATAAATACTCATAAAAAAAATTGTACGCCCTTTTTCGATATCAACAGAGATCACTGGGGCTGGCTCATGCATGATCCAACGTGCTTCGTACATGCTTAATTTAGCCATCTGACAAGCTCGATCTGTTCCCTAAAGTGGTTGGAAGTTCACATGTGTGTTGTCTAGCTATATATGCATATTATTACACACAGTAAGGGGTTAACGGGACCGTATCATCCATCATAATTTGTGTCTAGAAAATCCATAGTTTATCTGAGATCAGTATGATTTGGATCTTGAAATCTTACGTTTGCAGAGGTTGCGCGCACAATGGTGGTTAGAATCACCCGAAAAAAAAATGGGGGCTAGAATCGTAATTAGTGACTAACTAAATCGCTCTTTATATGATCTTGATCCTGGTAGTTGGCATGTCAGGCTTTACATCACATTGCACACTCTAGTTAGTACTATGATTGTTTGGTATCTGAAGTCTAAACTCGTTTGTCGTATAGTCGTATCTCTATATCGATGTCCTGTTTCTATGCTCACAAGTTGTGATGAGAAAGCCAAATACTACCACCGGTCGTCCGAGAGAAAGCTCAAAAGACTTGCAGCAGCTTTAACTTCTTGCAGCAGTTCAAAAGACTTGCAGCTAGTTAGTAGAAACCTCCGGCCAAAAGCGTAATTTTTTTCGATTATTTCCAACTGAAAGGAGTAACTACTAGTAGTTGTCAGAATGTAAGCAAACAATCAAAATATCCAGGAAAAAGGGAGATGCTGCAAGATCTTTTACTCATTGGGAAAGGGATCTCCAGATTCCAAGGTTGGCACGACGGAGAAGCAGACCAAATTTGTCCTTGAACATGTTCTTTCATCTCCCCAAGGGAAAAGAAGAGCCATGTAGACCAACATGAAACCGTAGTAAGTTTCTCTGAAACATTCTTGAGCAAAAGTCATATTGCTTTAATCAGCATGTCACCGAGCATCAAAGATAAATCCCAATTTATATTTTAAAACCTCCAACACCATTGAAAATGATCAGGTGAAAAAGAGATGTACAAGGGTCTTATAATCCCTGCGTTGCAGAGAACACAACTGTAACAATCAAGCAACATACCACAGTCCAAGCAGCCAATTCATCAATAAAAGAACCTGCCCGGCTGCTTGGATTTGAATTGGCAATATGTAACTCAACTGGATCAAATCAACATATATGATATATAAGTATAACACGAAGTATCATGAATAAAAGAACCTGCCGGGCTGCTTGGATTTAAAATGGCAATATGTAACTCAACTGGATCAAATCAATATATATGATATATAAGTATAACACGAAGTAACATGATGCAGCATATATATATAGCATAAGGGAGGTCCACAGATACGTGTCAACCCAAGTTTACATAATTGCATCTCACTAACACACAATGTTGCTACATATATAGATTATTATCATCATCCAAGTAAACCTAAGACCATGCAGATATATATGTATATCGAACTAAAGCAAAGTAATAATAAGACCCTCTAATGGCTAAGGCCCATACAAGGCGACGTAGGAGCTCACCAAGCAGAAGACCAAGACAGCAAGGCCAACAATGGCGTCAAGCAGTGGCGAATCTACCAGGGGGGCTTTAGCCCCCCCCCCCCCCCCCTATCGTCAAAAACACAATTGAAATCAATGGGAAATATAAGAATAATAGAGAAAATGATGAAAAAAAGAGTGAAATAGAGTTGGAAGAAGAACTAAGCCCCCCTAACTTCCAATCCTGGCTCCGCCACTAGCGTCAAGGATGACCACCGCATACCTCCATGCTCCCGGGCAATAGAACCTTGCCACCCTGATAAAGACTACACTGTCTATGATCCATATGACGCAAAGCGACGTCATGATCAAGACGATGATGGACACAAACACCAGACGACGGCACCAGTGGCTACTCGCTTCCTCAAGCTCATTGATGTTCCTCTCGCTGCCGCGTATGAGAATGGCACCTGTCGCCAGGAAGGCCTGAAGAATCGCCGAGAGAGAGCAGCTACGAAGCACAGGAGGTACAACGCATTATAGTCGCTGACGCCGGCAACAAAATCGCTGGTACGGTCAACAACGGTGGACTGCTGAATGCAGGTTATGCCGATGCAGGACATGATGGCACTGATGTAGAATAAAGTGATCCAGAGGACACGCTCTGTCAGAGCCACGAAACTCCCTGAATCAGACATATCATAGTAAATCAAGTTAGCCACTGTCATGCAAAATCTATGCCCTAAATTACAGACATTGTTGGTGTATTGTGTAAATGGGAAAACACGTAGGACTATTGTGTAAAGTGGAGAAGATAAAGAGAAGAGAAGGGGCTGTGGGAAAGATGACCCAACCAGAAATTCCCCAACAACAACATGGTATCAAAGCTAGGGTTAGGGCGCGTGGAGCGATTTGGGCGATTCCGGCCGGTCACCTCCGCCGGAGCCCATAGGAGGCCGCGAGGCGGAGCGGGCACAGGAAGGCGCGCGGCGGTGCGGGCTCACAGGTGCTGCTGCGGCTTCAGGGGGCACGACCGGCTTCTCCAGTTGGTCTGCTGCTAGATGTGGTCTGGTGCTGAGAAGAAGAGGTGAAGCTGGGAGAAGTTCGAGGGGGTGCTGGGTACTGGTGTGGCTGCTAGTGTGCTGCTGCCAGCTTCCTCCCTTTTTTTATTGTAAAAAATGAGTCCGGAAGAAGCTGAGGTGAAGAGGAAGGCGGAAGAAGCTGAGGCGAAGAGGAAGGAGGAAGAGACTGAAAGTAGTGAGCTTATGCCAAATGATGTGAGGCTAAAGGGTAGCAAGAATTACTTGAGCTGGTCGAGGAGAGTGCATGTGCTTTTAGGAGGCAAGGGAGTGGAGCACTACTAGGAGGAGACCTGTGTTGAGCTGGCTGATAAGCTCAGCACTGAGTGGATATTTTAGCATGCAACAAACTCTGTGATAGTGGCATAGTTGTTGGCATCTATGTCTCCCACTGTTAGCAAGAGGGTGGAAGCCATGCGCACTGCATCAGTGATATGAGGACCTTGAGTAACTTATATTGTTAGAAGGGGAATGTGATGAAGATGATGATGGAGATTCAAGGCAAGGCAAATGCAGTGTAAAAAGGGAGAAGATCAATGGAGCAGTATGCTAGCGAGCTTCAGTACTTGTGGGAAGAGCTAGACTTTATCACTATGCTCCTCTCCAAATGGAGACTCCACGAGATGCCCAGGTTGTCCATAAGTGGGTGGAGGATAGAAGAGTGACTCACTTTCTGAAGAATCTGGATCATGAGTTTGAGAGTAGGAGAGCCGCCTTCTGTCACCAGCAGAGCCTTCCTACTATGGATGAGGGTGTTGCAGCCATGATTGATGAGGAGAGCAGGCTTCGAATGATGAGTAGTGGCAATCCTGTGAAGCCAACCTATGTTGCAATTGAAGACAGGGAGTGCTACAATTGTGGGGAAAGGGGCACTTGAGTTATGATTGTCCCAAGCTGAGAGGTAGTGGTGGTCAAGGTGGATCTCGTGGTGGTTGTGGAAGTACTCGTGGCGGCTATGGAGGAGGTCGTGGTAGTCGTGGTGGACCTAGAGCCAATATAGCCACCACTGAGGAGATTTCATCAGTTACTTTGACTAATGAACAGGCTAGGCTGTGGGAGCAGTGACTGAAGGGCAAGTCTTCTGAGAGCTCCACTTCACATGATGAGCACACCACCAACAACTTCGATAACTTTGCCAACTATGCCCACATGGGCGAAGGTACTTAGGCACAGGCACTTGCATCCTCATATAGGCATCGCGTAGATTGGGTCATAGATTTTGGAGCATCCAAGCATATCACAGGCATGTTTAGCCCTTTCAAAACATACATTCCATACACTTTGAATTCTGAGTCTGTTCAAATTGCTGATGGCACATCTCGGCAAATCCATGGTGTAGGGTCCATAGAGTGTACACCTCCTCTTAGCCTAAGATCGGTCTTGCATGTTCCATCATTTTAGTTAGCTCAATATATCATTGATCAATTCAAGTGCACAGTAATATTTGATGAAAATTCTTGTGTTTTTCAGTAGAAGGTAACTGGGAGAAGGATTGGGACTGGAGTCAGGCGTGATGGGTTGTGGTTCATCAGTCACGAGGAGTCAGCATTGATGGTAGCTGCTGAAGGAGATGTGAAGGCAATTCCTCTGCTTCACTGTCGGTTAGGACATGTATCTTTTGAAAGCTTAAGTAGATTGTACCCTGCTATGTTCAAGGGAGTGGACAAGAGTAGACTTGTGTGTGATGCATGTGAACTTGGCAAGCATACTAGATCCATTTATCCTAGTATTGGTCTTCTCAGTTGTGAACCATTTATTCTAATACACTCAGATGTTTGGGGTCCATGTTCAGTTACCTCTGTGAGTGGTGCTAAATGGTTTGTCATCTTTATTGATTATTATACTCGTATGACTTGGATATATATGCTTAGGCATAAGAGTGAGGTGTTTCAGTGCTTCCAAGACTTTCACAAATTGGTTGCAAATCAGTTTAATGCAAGGGTTTGAATTATTCAGACTGACAATGGAACAAAATATGTGAATAATGCATTTGGAGTATAAATTTCAGATCAAGGGATTGTTCATCAAACAACCTACCCTGGAACCCCACCTCAGAATGGTGTAGCTAAAAGGAAAAATTGTCATTTGTTGGAGGAGCGAGGTCTCTCATGTTTCAGATGAATGCACCTAAGTATTTATGGAGTGAGGCAGTGATGACAACCACATATCTTATCAACCGAATGCCATCAAGAATACTTGGTATGAAATCACTTGCTGAGCTCTTGTTGGGGAAGTGTGACTTTAAAGTTCCACCCAAGGTTTTTGGTTGTGTTTGCTTTGTAAAGGATCATCGACCTACAGTGGGCAAGTTGGATCCACAAGAAGTTAGGTGTATATTTGTGGGATATGCCTCCACTCAGAAAGGGTATAAGTGTTGGACTGTTGGGATCCTATTGGCGGGAGGTTGTTTGTGAGTATGGATGTAACATTTCATGAGGAGGAGCCACACTACACAAAGGAAAATGATATTGATCCATTCTTGAAGGAGTTCTCTTCAGTCATTGAGAGTGACTATAAAGATGGGGAGAATGCGAATGGTGATGAGCAACATGATGGCGCTGAGGTGCCTCGTGAAGAGGTGATTGTTGGGACAATCCCATGTCCCATGAATGAGTCTGTTGTTCAGAAGATGGTGGCAAGTGATGCTCAGGAGAATGAAGAGGTTATTAACATGAGGAGTGATGCTCAGGAGAACGAAGGAGTTAACATGAGGAGTGATGCTGAGGAGAATGAAGAGTTGATTGTGGGGACAATTCCATGCCCTACCAATGGAGGTGAGAAGCAGGGGCGAAGGTAAATGAGGAGCAAGGGACGAAGGTGAATGAGAAGCAGGGGGAGCAACCCATAGTGTAATTTCGTAGGAGGACTAAGAAAGCATGGGCAGCAACCACAACCAGAGCATGCTGAAACTTCAGTCCCATATCTCTCCTCAGACTCATCTCCATCAAGCTCGCCACCCCCAGCTGGTAACGTCTCTCCCATCTCTGAACATGTAGAGTTACCCCTTGCACAAGGTAGAGAACCTAGAGTCAATGCCGGTAAACCTCCTTCTCGTTATGGCTATGAACATGACATTGCTAAGTATGCATGGGTCATACTCTAATGTCTCTCCTGCATATGGAGCCTTTAATGCATCATTGCAAGCAGTGCCTATTTCGAAGGATTGGAAGTGTGCTAAACAGGACCCGAAGTGGAAGGATGCAATGAAAGAAGAGCTACTTACCCTTCAAAAGAACAATACATGAGAACTTGTTGACCTTGCAGCAGGGAAAAATATGGTGGGTTGTAAATGGGTCTTCACGGTAAAGCAGACCCCTGAAGGGGAGGTGGATAGGTACAAAGAAAGGTTGGTTGCGAAGGGATATAGTCAGACATATGGAATTGACTATGATGAAACCTTTGCACCTGTGGCAAAGATGGGTACGATGAGGACCTTGATCTCATGTGCAGCTAACTTTGGGTGGCCACTTCATCAACTAGATGTGAAAAATGCATTTCTTCATGGTGACCTGCAAGAAGAGGTATATATGGAAATTCCACGTGGGTTTGCAAATGAACAGAGCCTTGGGAAGGTGTGTAAACTCAATAAGTCACTTTATGTCCTAAAGCAATCACCACGTGCATGGTTTAATAGATTCAGGTGATCATTGTGTGATATAGGATACTCCCAATGCAATGGAGATCACACAGTTTTCTACAAACATCAGGGCTCTCGTATCACTATCTTGGTGGTTTATGTTGATGATATAGTGATCACTGGGGATGATGTAGAGGAGATCAAGAGATTAAAGGAAAGGCTAGGTAGAGCCTTTGAGGTAAAGGATCTTGGACCACTTCGATATTTTCTTGGGATCGAGATTGCTAGATCATCAAAGGGAATTATTTTGTCCCAAATGAAGTATGTCCTTGATCTATTGGCGGAGACGGGGATGTTGGGGTGTCGCCCATGTGGCTCACCCATTGATAGGAATCACCAAACATATGGTGAGTTTGGTGACCTAGTGGATAGGGAAAGATACCAGAGGTTGGTTGGTCGGCTGATATATCTCTGCCATACAAGACCTGACATTGCTTATGTAGTGAGTGTGGTGAGTAGGTATATGCATGATCCTAGAACTGGGCATATGGAGGTGGTCTACCAAATACTAAGATATTTGAAGGGGACCTGACAAGGGGTTGTGGTTCAAGGCGAACAAACATTTGAATGTGGAAGGCTATTGTGATGCTGATTGGGCAAGTTGTAGGGATGATCGAAGATCCACATCTGGATATTGTGTATTTGTGGGTGGTAATTTTGTTTCATGGAGAAGTAAGAAGCAAGTTGTGGTGTCACGGTCTACTGCAGAGGCTGAGCACAGGGCAATGGCTTTGGCCTTGTGTGAGATGATGTGACCGAAGGGTCTTCTGAAGAAGCTTCGAGTGTTGAAGAATGAGATCATGCTGCTCCATTGTGATAATGTAGCAGCTATCAACATAGCAAATAATCCAGTTCAATTTGATCGAATGAAGCATGTGGAGATTGACAAGTTCTTCATTAAGGAGAAGATGGACAGTGGGGCTTTAAGGTTGGAGTATGTAAGTCTCGGGATCAACTAACTGATTGTCTCATAAAAGGTTTAGGTCCTAAGGATAATGAGTTGTCATGTAACAAGATGGGCATGTTGAATATCTTTAGCCCATCTTGAGGGGGAGTGTTGGTGTATTGTGTAAATAGGAAAATATGTAAGGACTATTGTGTAAAGTTGAGAAGATAAAGAGAAGAGAAGGAGTTGTGGGAAAGATGACCCAGCCAGAAATTCCCCAACAACAACAGACATATCTAAAGTAGTTCCTATAGGATCTTTGTTCTTTTTCCAAGTTTAATTAAATTTTATTGTATAAAAATACATTTAACAAATTTGATTATATAGAAATAAAGGATACAGCAGTACAGAAGACAAATTCAGTCACGGTGCTACATACTGCAGCAGCTGCCAGAACTCTTCACGAATTCCTTTGCTGCTCTGCATACTGAATCAGAGGGGCAGGAAGACTGGAGATCGGAGAGATCAAAGGGAAGGGGAATGGTTGAGTCAGCGACATGATTTGGAGTACTGGGCGACGTGACCACTGAGAACGAACGCAGCTGCCGCCTGTCATTTCACCGTTCGATCTCTCGTCTAGGGCTTGCCTCTAGCGTATGGATTCCCTGCTGCCTGCTGTAATCCGATTGCCCTGTTCACGTCTTCTGCGAAGGATCATCTGAAGTCGCATGTGGCGCGATCCTAATGATTCTACACGCTTTGTCGCAATCCCACTCCGATTCTACCACAAAGTGTTCCTTGGTCAGATCCGTGTCGTCGTTCAGGCCAAGTAAGATTGTAGTATCGCACGATCCTACGACACAGATCGCGATCCTGAATGACAACCAAGGTTACTGTAGCACACTGACCCAGGGGAAGCACACTTCTAGCTGTGACATAGAAATTGAAGATGTGACACAGAAGTTGATGTCCTCTGAATGGACGTGCCCTTCAAGTCTTGAAGATCAGTTTATAGTATTGCTTGTTTAGATCTAGTGAAGTTATTGAAGTGACTGAACGCCAACACCAGAAACATCAAGATCCTTGTTTCTAACATTAATATCAGAAGGAGCAGAGCCATGAAAGAGGGTTACGATCTAGTTTTTTATCATTTGTATCTGTCTCCACCGCTTTGAAAAGGAAGCCAAGACTCAAGAACATACTACAACATACACACAGAAATCAGTTTCAACCCTTCTAATTAAATCACTTAGTTAAGATGACACAACAGTACAGGAATGCATCGTGGAATGCCACAAATGACAAGAAGAAAAAGGAGAAGGCCGCAAACACAGTGAAATCCATAGATCCAGGTCAGTCACGGTAGAGCTGTCCAGTTCCCCTTCTCTCGAATCAGACCTCCTGCTTCTATCTTGATTGCTGTGTTGTGCTATCAGGCTCAGCGTTTCTCCTTTTATTGCTGCAGTTGCCATCACATATAGCTGATCCTGGGATGGGATCATGCGATGGCCAACACGGGGTTCTTCTGCCTCTGATAACCACTGCTTGAAATGGGGACACCATTTCCAGGGGAGTAAGCTGGAGCAGTGGAGCGGTCTAGGCTTTTGTAGCACATCACCTGTTGAATGATGATCTAAATTATATGCACAAGATAAAGGCCAATTTCTGACGGAGTGAAGCGGAAGCCCGCGTAAAGCCGAAGGCCAGGGCTATACCCCGTTTGGCTAGGTCGCGACTGGGGGTGGGGGGGGGGGGGGCAACGCCCCCGCGGTACGGTACGGGTCATATAATCCTGTTAAGGTTTTCCATTGGAGGTCAATTCATTCTACTTCTTGTAAGCCGCCGCCGTTGGCGTTTGTAATCGGACTCCGATCATAGTGAAGTGCTTGCTGGCTGGCGCCTGTGGTTTTTCCTTCTCGTGTTGAGGGGGTTTTCCACGTTAAATTTCGTGTCTCCTTGCGGTTTGATTTCTTTACTTCTCGTTGTTTTGTGCCATCGTTTATAACATCACCCTGTTTTTGTAACTGCTGGGTTGTCCACCATTGGAAGTTACCAACTGAATCTGATACAGTGAGCTCATGGGTAAATTGCTACTTGCACAAAATATTGGATTAGCTTGTCTCAAAAAAAAATTGGATTTGCTCTTTGGTTCAACTGAGAGGTTTGCCTTTAATTTCACGCACAGTGGAGATTAATATCCTAGCCACCTAAAGTCGACCTAACGCTATTGGGATTATTTCAAAAATGCACTAGTGTTATCCCCAACAAAACACCTAAAACTTAGAACCAACAGATTGAGACCAAATTCAACTGAATTACACCAATACTAATTGGACTAGTCCAATCACAAAGTCACTTAAATGCTGGGCTTGCAGCTTTAACAAGGAGCAGAACAAATATAGGCAGACAACCTGTGCCCATCTTCAACACATTAGAAGAGAATCAATTGAAAAGGGAGGGGAGGAGGGTTCTCTTAGCTAATAAACAGAGATATGGACGACCTGTTATAACCATCTTATGATTCTATTTGTAGGTCTTAGAACATGCACTGTTCAGATGCACTTGAAATCAATAGCAGAAAGAGGATCTCTTCAGGGAAATGGGAATTTGCATTCAGATTATAAGAAACAAATCCAAGTGCAAGATAACATTATAAGGAAAAATCAGAAATAACTATTGATGAAGAATTGACGGTGAGACGTGCACGAATTTATAATTCGGACCATTAATTAGCTAGGGCATAAAGGAGGCCATCCGGTCATAGAACAAATTACGCTATGAGGACTATTTTCATACAGCATAAACTGGAATATCAGAAGACACACAAAAGATGGCAGCTACCGGAATTGCCAACCCAGAAGCATTTCCAGGTTGAGCATGAAGCAGAATGGCTTGTGGAGCTTCTGGCAACAAGGCATTTGGTGTCTTAGTGAAATGCTTCTCATCCACCTCCATTCCTGAACCCATGCTAATGTGCACAAACAGCACAATCAGCAGGTAAATGCTAGCAGACCCTACATATCAAAATGTACAATGATTTTGAAATGCCGAACTCAACATCAACAGTAACAAGACACAAGCGAGGACAAGTAAAATTGAACAGAAGGGAAGCAGGGGTCAGATGAATACGATTCAGCCTGGAGCTAGGGGTCAGATGAATACGATTCAGCCTGGAGCTAGCCATTAAAGATGAGCCTGATCGCTTAATCTGGTCTTCGACAGAAACAGCGTTCTATATGTATAGCAAATCTGCATTAGTCATGAGGAAACAGCATTCAAACACATATGTGAAGTCTGAAAATGTGAATGGTACACGCATGTTTCATTAATTGCTAGAATAGCATCGAAATGATCTTAATCAAAGAGAACTCCACTACACCCTTTTTAAGATATTTTTTAGTCTGTCTTACATGTGATCTCCATCCCAAGCCAGGTAAATACCAACCCAATTGATAGGGGGCAGACAAAAACTCAAAATCACAAGGACCACAAAACAAGAAGCTCGTAGAGCCAAACTAGATCAGTGTAAGGAATCGTATACTCGTAGCCTAAGACGGGGAGGGGTGAATTAGACAACTTAAAAACTTAACCTATGACTTTCACTACTTTGCATAAAGTAAACTAGATCATTTCTATCTAGATGTGCAATCTAAGGTTGATCTAGTTTGAAACCCTCATCCCAAAACAAGTTTTGCAACCTATAGCTAATCCTAGCATGATACTACTTTAGGAAAGTAAAGGCAAGCAAAGATTACAAGAGAGTAATGCGGAAATGTAAAGAGGGATGAGAGGAAGCAAACTCTTGACACGTGATTTATCCCATGGTATCAGTAGGCACTTAGTCACCTCTAGTCCACGTTGTTGAAGCACTCACACAAGAGTATTACTTCCCGGTCACTCAGTCTCTCCCAAGAGCACCACTTGACTCGCCACAAAGACTTGCCACTTAGACACTCGTCAAGCTCCCTTGGTCATCTTGATGCCGCCTCCACTAATGAGCTTCTCCACCAAGGAAGGGGTCTCCACGTCCGCCGCACAAAGTGTCCTCGCCACTCCACACCAAGTCAGAGGGTCGAAGACGATGGCCGGTGAGCCACTTAGGCCCCAAGGCTTTCAGCGCACCTTGTACAACTTGATACACTCAAGAATCACCTCACAAGGTAGGCACACCTTGCACTCACTCAGCTCTAAGCTAAGCCTAGCACTAAGCACACACACAAAGCATGTGCAAGGCTATGGATGAGCAATTTAGCACTTGTGTGGCTTGGATATGATCTTGTATGTGTCTCACTCCTCTGCACTTACACACAATCCAACTACCTCAAATGGCGGGGTGGAAGGGGTATAAATAGCACAATGCATCAAACTAGCCATTGGCTAAAAGCTACTGAAAGTAGTACCATCGGATGATCCGACGCTATGATTTTTCTGAGCGTCGGTTCATCCGGTGCTACTAGCCATTGCCTTCCACCTCACTTGACCATTAATACAAATCATCCAACGCATTGACCAACGCACCGTCGGTTCATCCAGTGCTGAAGGATCCTCGCAAAACCCTTACTGTTAGCTATTTTCACACCGTCGGATGAACCACTGCTAACACATCGGTTCATCCGGTGCTACTAGCCTTCCAACCCGCTGCTCTCTGTCTTGATTTCTCTGATCATCGGATAGACCGACGGTGCCCTTACTTAGACCGTCAGTTCATCCGGTGCTACTGTCTTCTGCTGCTTCGTTTCTTCCATTCATCCGACGCTTGTAGAAAATTGACCGTCGGTTCATCCGACGTTGCCAGTTGACTCAATCCTCTGTGCAGTGTACCAAGTCCTCTGACGCTTGCACCGATGCTCACTTCTAGGTACTGTCGGTTCATCTGACGGTGTCTTTTTCCATCTTTTTCTTTGCATCTTCAACTTGTCATTATTTGAACTTAACATACCATCACTAAGTCCTCATTTTTGCTATACACATGTTAACTTGCGCATGGTATGTTAACTTTGCTTAACTTGTGGTATGACATGTCAACTTGGGCATGGTATGTTAACTTGTGATAATATTCATGGGACCTAGGAATGACTACAAAGACATGCTCAATAATTTGGTTAGTCCCATTGATCATGTTGTTATTAATCACCAAAATCAAACTCAAACAAATGGATTATAAGGCCATGTTCGCTACAATCTGTCCGATGAATCCCCTTTGATGGAACCTATTTAGTTCCCCAAAATTTCACCAACTACCCGTCACATCAATCTCTAATTAGGAGTATTAAATATAGATTAATGACAAAACTCATTCCACAACCCTTACCTTAATTTTCGAGACGAATATAACGAGCCTAATTGTGCCATGATTAGACAACGTTGTGCTACATTAACCAATCTCTAATGACGGATTAATTAGACTTAATAGATTTGTCTCGTAATTTCCGGTCTATTCGTGTAATTATTTTTTATAATAGTCTACATTCAATACTCCTAATAGACCTTGAAAGAGAATCTAAAAATTTCACCACACGAACTAAACGGGGCCGAAGTTGAATTTTCAGAAACATGACAACAACTTGGAAAATTTGAAGAACCAAAAGCCTGATGCAGCCTTAGACTATCTCCAGCAATGATCTGCATCTTCATGCTGCAAAACGCTCTACGAAGAAAAGAGAGAGAAAAACTCTCTCTCAAAAAACAACAGCTTCCAGCGGCCGATGCGCATCCCTTCGCGCATCGGCCGTGGCCGTTGGCTCCCGCCGCCGGGTGGAGGGGAGGAGCGAGGTGGAATAGGTGGTTCTCCAGCTTCCTCTGTAGCTCCTCCTCCTTCTTCTGCATCGAATCAATGCTCGTCTGCTTCAACTCAAAAGTCACGGCACTGCTTTGCTTCTTTAACCATTCCAATGAAAATCAGTCACAAATGAATCCAAAACCTCAAAAGCAAACCAAGATCACACGACACCGAAGGATCAAGGGACATGTACCTCGTCCGGGGGAGTGCTGAGTCGGTCGAAGACCTTGGGTGTGCGGTGGTCGCCCGATGGCGGCTTGTCCGCCGACCTGGGGGACCTGTCGGCTGCGCGCGGTGCTTGCGGCGGGGTGCCATTTGCCGGCTTGGTGGAGAGGAGGGGAGGAGAAGGAGGAGGTGGTCGAGGCGCCGCCACCTCCAGAAGCAGAGGATCTGCGCCATCGCTGTGGAAGAGGGAGAGGGAGCCGCCTCTGCTCCGTCTCTCATAGCAGATCTGGCGGCCGGCGGGTCTCGATCTCTGCCGCCGGCCTCGATCTCTGTCGCGCGTCGTGTCGGATCTCCGTCGCCCCCCGCCGGCCTCGATCTTCGCCGCGCATCGGGAAGAGCACGGAAGGGGAGTAGCGACATGGAGCAGGTTGCCCTCGCTGGGCGGCCGCCACTTGCCGGATCCGAGCTTGGAGAGGGGAGAGGGCGGTCGCCGATTGCCAGATCTGCGCGAGCATGGTGCGGCCGTGCGGGTTCCGGCGGCGCGTGCGTGGAGCTCGGCGGGCACGACGGGGTTGAGGTTGATGGCTGGCAGGGGTGGAGGAGGGGGCGGGGTTGAAGGAGGTGGCTGGCGGGCGGGTGGAGGAGGGGGCGGGGTTGAGGGAGATGGCCGGCGAGCGGTGCGAAAGTGGAGGATGCAGGGGTGGGAGAGGTGTGCGAGAGGAGGAGGTGGGGTGGGAGAGGCGACGGTTGAGCGAGAGTGGGATGCATACACTCGAGAGAATCCCAGGAATGCGGTCTCCGCGGCTGGTGTCTTCATTTTGCAGCGACGGTTGAAGCATCTGCTGGAGCTCAAAACAGTGCCTTCCGATCTTCATTTGGAAGATGCAGATCGGGCTGCATAGTCTGCTGGAGACAGTCTTAGAGACATACCGGTGGTGCCGTGCTGGTGCAAGGCAAGAAGGTAAAGAGGGTCGGGGAGTCCACCTTTGCAACGCGCCAGCAGCGCGAGGTGCCCCGCCGCTTGGTCCGAGCTCGTGTGCCATGAGGAACGGGGACGCCGGTACGGGGGGCAGCGACTGGCGAGTGGACAGTGGCGTGCTCTCACAGTAGTTGGATTTGGGGAGTTCTCCTATTTCAGTATTTCTGAGACCCTGTATTCATGCTTCAACAGTTCTACTATAGCCCACAAAATTCGGCCCCTATTTACTTGTGACATGCAGGAGCCACGTGTCCGTGGAGCTCTGCCTTTCCTCGCTGTTAGAAATAAATCAGTGTGATCTCGAGCAGGGACGGATCTGGGATTAATTTTAGGATGGGCTTTTCTCTCCTTCTTCTGGCTCCTCATTCTTCATTCTTCTTCCTCAAATTTGTAGAGGAGGCTTAGGAGGGGCTCTTGTTAGATATTGTGTCGAATATTTGTACAGTCCGGTTACGATGGGACTTGAGTTGTATTTAGTAGTATAGGGTAGAGTCCGTGTCATACTCTGTAACCTGAGCCTCCTTATAAATATGAGAGGGGGGCTGCTGTTGTAACCATGATGACATAGCGACAGACTCGCAGGGGGAAGGCGGCGTATTGCCAGGATCCCGGAGCGCCCGGTGTTGCGGTTTGGGGAGGAGCGCCCGTAGTCATGCCCCGGGGATGTAGGCTTCGGCTGAACCTCATTAACAAAGATCGTGTCTCCGTTGTCGTCTGTGATCGTGCAAGTTCGTCTCGGTAGATCCAATCGTCGTTCCGCTGCGTGGAGATTAGCAGGCGGCTCGTCATCGCGAAGGGCTAATTTCTTACAATTGATATAAAGAGCTATGGTTGGATTGGATCTAGAGGCTGTGCAGATCATCTGGAGATTCAAAGGTTATGCATCTACAAGGTGTCGTGCAACGTATGGTCGGTGCGATGCGGATACGACGCAAGGTGGAGCATAGTCGTGGCTAAAGCTGCGGCGGGTCGATGCGAGCATCGACTGCAGCTAGGGGTTCTTGGCTGGATGGATGTTGTCGACGAGATGCGGTCTTGGCGTGCGAAGTTGCCGTAGGAACCGTGAGATGGTGGGACTCTGGTTAAAGATGGATTCGTTGTGTTCTGTGCGGCTCCGGAAGCAAGCGCAAATCGTGGTGTGTGCTTGGTAGGAGATGTATGCACGGAGGGATCGGTACGAATTCAAGGGAGTCCGACCGTGGATACGGTGGTGGTTGTGTCGGTGCAGTTGCAGGCTGTGGCGTACAGATCATGAGGGCACAATCGACGAGTCTGAGCAGGAGTCTGGTGGGTCATACGATGGTGCAGCCGGTTTTTCTTTTCTCAGGCCGGAATAGGATCGGAGAAAAAGGGGTGCTGCATGTGCTTGGCGTTGGGGCTCTTTGCATGGTATAGATGTGCATGCATGCATCGTGTGCGTGTGAAGCTGTGGAAGCACAGGCCAACGGGGCATTGGGACACACAAGATTTAGTGCTGGTTACAAGCATGGTTCGACCACAAAGGGTTCGGTGATGAACCGAATCAGATAGTCTGCGGTGAGGTGGACAGTCTGGTGATCGACAGGCCAAGTTGGTCAGATCAACTTATGGTGACGGGGTGTGTCGGGCGGAAGTGTAGCAGGGTTGTGCACACAACAAAGCTACAAGACACGACAGGATGTCACAAGAAGCTGATGGAAAATTGCAACAAGCGGCGAGGAGAGGTAGCGATTGGTGACCATACCTCAGGCTGGTGTTGCGGGCTCGTTCTGGCGACGAGCGGTGGCTATCGACAGTGTTCAGTTGTGGTGCACATGGCAACTGATAGGAGTTCGATGGCGGTTCAGTGGTGCTCAGGATCGACGGAGTCAGGTGGCAAGCTGATAGGGTCGACGTGTGGAGCAGCTCGCTGGTGGTCTACCTGTGATGGATAGACTGGGCCGAACAGTTCGCGGGGCACATAGCGGACAGTTCAGTATGGCTGGCGGACAGTTCACTTGGAGGGTGAACATACCGTGGTGCATGGCGGAGAGACTGGCGGCAACAGGCTGGTCAGACCGTGAGTCACAAGCAATGACAGGATCAACGATGACGACATAGGAGGATGACGGCTGATGGAGTTATTGTTCTCTGTGGCGTGGCGACACGTGGCGTGAGCTCAGGATGCAGGTTTGCATAGGAGAGTTTGCGTGCTTCCAAATCAGCAAAGGCGCAGATCGATTCGAGTTGCACGTGCAGGGTTCTGAAGCGTGGATCGATGAGCGCGGAGAAGCTTCAAAGGTTGAATTGGAAGGAAGTATAGACGGTGATGTCTGTACTTGCAACTGGAGTAATCTGGTTGGACATGGCTGCTGGAGACTACGGTGTGAGACGTCCGGCGTAGTATGGCAGCGGTAACGAAAGAGCAATGCTAAGGTGGCAATTCTGATATGCGACTCGGTGACGATTGTGAGGTTCTCGGTATCATGGATGCAGTCTGACGGAGCATGATGTTAGATTCAGTTGCTGTTTAGCTGGAGATGAATCTAATTCTGCTTAACGGAGATTGTGGTGATAGAAGAGAAGGGTGCAAGTTGCAGGTGGAGTCATGGAGTCAGAAATTGCAGGGATAGCAGTGTTTCTTCGGGCAGCTCTTGATAGAGCGGCAACGGTGACTCAAGTCTGGTGTACATGGAGGTTCGCGCAAGACAAATTCAAGGTGGCGGGATATTCGCCAAGGTGGAGTTTGTTAGATATTGTGTCGAATATTTGTACCGTCCGGTTACGATGGGACTTGAGTTGTATTTAGCAGTATAGGGTAGAGTCCGTGTCATACTTTGTAACCTGAGCCTCCTCATAAAAATGAGAGGGGGGCTGCTGTTGTAACCATGACGACATAGCGACAGGCTCGCAGGGGGAAGGCGGCGTATTGCCGGGATCCCGGAGCGCCCAGTGTTGCGGTTTGGGGAGGTGCGCCCGTAATCATGCCCCGGGGATGTAGGCTTCGGCTGAACCTCGTTAACAAAGATTGTGTCTCCGTTGTCGTCTGTGATCGTGCAAGTTCGTCTCGGTAGATTCAATCGTCGTTCCGCTGCGTGGAGATTAGCAGGCGGCTCGTCGCCGTGGAGGGCTAATTTCTTACAGCTCTATTAGATTTCCAACGGTAGGGGGCTCGAGCCCCGCCCGCCTCATCGCTGGATCCATCCCTAATCTCGAGATGGCTGTGCACATTAGGTGTCCATTTATGCCACACCTTTCTCCTGTTTATGTGTGCACACACTACCGGAATCCGCATCTTTGCTGAGAGCCTCTCCTAAAAAAAACTCTCGGCAATATATATATATATATATGTGTGTGCGCGCGCGCGCGCTAGAATATTTTGGATGCTATTATGTTTCATATGAGTCAAAGAAATAGATAATACGAGGTTAGACGAATAATTTCGTAGTTTAGTCCTTCATAAATATGAGCTTACTAAATTTGTTCATATTTTAGTTATTTGCAAATACGAGCAAGATAAATGTAGCACATAGAGATAATAATATGAAACGGAGATATGTAATTAGTTATTATTTTTACAACATGCTACAATGGTGGACTAAACAATGTCATGTTTGAGCTAAATAAATTGTGGAACATTCGCAAACATGAGCTAAATAATTTTGTGGTAAATAAAGATGGCTACTGCTGCTGGCGACGGGAGTGGTGATGGTTTTTTTAATATTTTAACCCTCTTTAATCTAAAATTTTAAAAATAACCCCTTCCAAACTTAATTTGGTCGCGTCAAGATCTGTGGCACGACTAATACTTGAGTCACGTCATACATGGTGGTGCGACTCATGTACACAGTGGCATTACAAAAAGTCAAATCTGACGTGGTGGACGGAGTCACGCCACACCGCGTGGCGTGACCCATTCACGAGTCTGGCTCCAGTCACGGTAGCCCCTGAGCTAGCTCCTCGCACTTCTCATTTAGTGAAAGGACCTTGTGATGCCTAGAGGGGGGTGTTGACGGTGAATTTTCGTCAACTGAGTCATGAGTTTACCTTCGGTGTTGGCATCAATTTAATATCTTATCCATTCACTACGTGAAAAACTCGCTTTGGTAACGGGTAAAGCGCCCGTTACCGATCAAGTGTTACAAATAAGCCAAGAAAGGTAACGGGCAGATGCCCGTTACTGATAAGACATATTCGTAATGGGCATCAAACAACTACCGTTACCACAACTAGCCACCGGTCACGTGAAATGACTGTTTCTCTGGGCCCACAGGGAACTTTGGTAACGGGCACCAAAGCACAGCCCGTTACAGTAGCTCAATATCGGAGACGCCTGATGTGCACCTGCGTCTCCTCTATCTTGACGAACTGAGACGTGTCTATTTCACGCGCGTCTCAGCACATATAGGATTCGTAACGGGCATCAAACAACGACCGTTACCACAACTAGTCACCGATCACGTGAAATGGCTGTTTCTCTGGGCCCACAGGGAACTTTGGTAACGGGCATGAAATGAGACGCATCTGTCTCGAAGAAATGAGACGCATCTGTTTCCACGCGCGTCTGCTTTCTCTCGATTAAAGGAGACGCGTGCTTTCAACCTGCGTCTCCTATATCTCGATGAATGGGCCAGGTCCTGGGGCCCACCGGTCAGGACTGGTAACGGGCTTTTATACTGCCTGTTACATTGTTGGCATGTTTGTAACGGGCTTTCCGAATGAAGCCCGTTACTCACTGATCAGTGTTTGTAACGAGCTTTAATTAACGCCCGTTACAGATACGTAGGCCACCCCTACAGTAACCTGCCCGCTTGCCGGCTGCATCCTGGAACCAGCTAGGATTTGGCAGCCATCAGGGGCTGCATCCTGGAACCAGCCAGGATATGGCAGCCACCAAAGCAAGGAGACATCTCAAACACATTCTCACATCACAGATATAGGCAAAGCAAGATCACATTTATAGACAAGCAAGATCACATTTGTAGACAAGCTAGGATCACATCAAGTTTCAAGTTACTCTCATCAGGGCTTGTTTGGATGGAGTCATGAGAAAACTGCCTGAACCAGGCAGTATCTGACCCCAACCAAGCAAGCCAAGCAGGTTTCTCAGGCAACAACACCTGACTAAAGAAGACTGAATGAGTTTCAAGTTTCTGGCTACAATAAACTCACGGTGCACCATTGTAGAAGTTGCCCTTTCGGTCGATGGTCTCCTTAAGAATGTACTCGCACAGCATCTCCCGGACACGCTTTAGATCTTCTGTGGAAACATCTACAGGAGATTTGAAATCCTGCAAAATACAATCATTTATGAGAATACAAGTAGAAATCAGTTGCTAAAATCAGATGGATAATATGAGCAGAGACAAGGTTGAGCATTATTATCTACTTACAGTAGCCTTCTTGATGTCAGGTATGTCATCGAGTAGTCTTAACATATGGAATGCCACATGGAATCCACACAAAAAGGACCCCCATGGTTGCTGAGCACACTGCATCGAGGTACCAAAATGACAAGTTAATGCAGTACCAAATAGGTAAGAAGGGACCATAAAAAAAACCTCGGTCTTACAGCGAGATTTGTTTTGTGCTTGAGTGTGGCTTTTGCCTTTTTTTTCTTTCCTTTCGTCACTCCGTCCTGTGCATGTTCACCAAAAGCCCTGCATGATCAGCAATACCAATTAGAAACACTAAAAGATTGAATTTTTGTGAACAAAACCTACAAATACTGTACCAAAGGCCCTGCATGGTCAGCAATACCAATTAGAAACACTAAGAGATTGAATTTTTGTGAACAAAACCTACAAGATACTGACTAGTCCACAACAGGTTTGAGGTCTGGGAACTTTAGCGGGTGATGTTGTTTAGCAGAATCTAGATACCAAACCTCTTTGAACTTCATACAGATGATCACTGTTACCCAGTGGCTAGTGCAGTAGGCACCCACCACGTAGTCGTTGTTCATTGCATTTGAGATTGCTTTGGCAACAAGGCGAGAATGCTGAGAAATATTTGTGGAAGTAAACAAATCTGGATCTAAAAACCCAACACTGATCTGCATCTCCGCTGCCTTGTCCATCATTTTCCTACAAAAAATCAAATTGTTAGCATGCATGAACTTTGTGGTCAAAATTAAAGAAATATCTTTTTAGGTTTTAAAGGACTTACAATGTCCACAACCTCATGAAGGTAACATCCAGAGAAGCCAGGGTTATAAGGTTATACACGCTACTGAATGCAATGTTTGACATTAAAGCACCACAACCACCTTTAAAGTAGTCTTGATCCACCTTTGCTGGAAAGACAAGTTTATCCTTACTGTGTTCCATGACGTAAGCATGCAACCTGGCACAATTTGGTCCAGCAGCCTCTAAGTTTGCTTCTGACAACATAGGTGCACCAGGCTTGTATTTTGGTCGTTCCTGTTCTGTCCCAATAATACAGTTAAGAATCTCATCTTTAGACAGAGGTTTCCTGGCCTGGTTCCCCTTCTGCAGTGGAGATTGCCTGGGCTCCTCCTCCTGTTGCAGAGGCTGCTGTACTTGTTGCATCTGCTGCTTAGGGGGAGATTGCCTGCGCTCCTCCTCCTGCTGCTGGAGAGGCTGCTGTTTCGTCTGTTGCTTATCCTCATATTGCAGCTGCTGCTTAGGTGTAGTTTGCCTGGGCTCCTCCTGCTGTTGTCAACGCTCCTGCTGCTGGAGAGGCTGCTGTTTCGTCTGTTGCTTATCCTCAAGTTGCAGCTGCTGCTTAGGCGGAGTTTGCCTGGGCTCCTCCTCCGGCTGTTGTCGACGCTCCTGCTGCGTAGTTTTGCTGATCTGCTGCTGCTGTTGAGCCTTCTCTTGCTGACACTGAGCTGCAGTACCTCCATCTGATGTTGTACCCCTGCTACCTGTTGCGGCTTCAGGGTTGGGATGTCTCGTCATGGGTGGTATAAGGATCCTGTCCTTTGGCCATTGGATCCTTTGAACGAGAGCCTCAGCTAGGGTTGCTATGTCACCCCCATCAATTGGTACATGCAGAGGGTAGTGACCCGCATTGGCCCACACATAAGTAGGTTGCACCACAACATACCCATCCTGCACTGGTACTGAATGGCAAGCCTTTTGAAATGAAAAGACTTTCGCTAGTGCGAGCTCCACATTAATCCCGGTGCCATCCAAAAGGCTGCACGCGGTTGGCTCTGTCAGCTTATCTATTGTGTCCAGCATAGGTGATCGACTATCACTGTGCACTTGATTCGCTTCGTCACCGTTGGAATTCCAATGATCTTACTCTCTGCCACACGCATCTTCTTCGCTGTCATGCGCATGTTCTTCCTCGCGGTCATGCTCATCTTCTTCCTCGCTGCCATGCACATCTTCTTCCTCGCTGCTACTGACAGGCGCTGGTAATTGGGAAGGAAGAAGTACATTTTTGGTATTTCGATGCCTGATAGTCTTAGAGCATGGACAATTGATTTAAATGTTATGTCCATCATATCATGAGCATTAGACCTCTTATTCCTCTTCTTCCTGTACATTCCAGCGAACTCTTCACCAAACCCTTTACCCCAGCCAAGTGAACTAGACACGCCTCGGACCCGACCTCGATGCTCTGGAGTCTCAAGTGTTGCAGTGAGGATATCATCCTCCCTAACCTCAGAGAAAGAACCATCACTTCCGTGAGCTGCAAGTGTTTTCACCCTATCTGCTACCCCCACCACCGCAGGGTTACTGAATGTTATGCCCCCGCTTCCTTCACTAGTATTCTTCCTCTTCTTCCCTACCCTTGCCCGCAGATAAGGTCTCGAACGTCCAGGAAATTGGTCCCAAGGGTTCTGTTTTCCTTCTGCAGCTAGCTTTGCATCCTCCTCCTCCCACTCTTTCCTTTTACCACGATAACCTTTTCTGCCCATCTTGTGTGGCTTATTATGCAATGCTCTCTTTTGTTTCATCTCCTGGCTCAATTGCTGAAATGAAGGAGAATTGGTTTCCTGTACAAACATGTCCCAGTCTTGTTGCTGCAAAAAGGCATGCTTCACAAAGGGAGTCTCCTCTTCACTCACATATTTTTTTTCTTAAATGGGCCTTGAACCGCCGTTGCAAGGTTCCAATCTCTGATATAGCTGCCTTAACTGCCTTCTTGCGAACAGATTCTTCCAGATTGGCTGGGTAATCTAGCTTTTCCTCTAAAACTGTGAACAGATGGTCCTTCTCAATTGGTGAGAGATCATCAACCGCTTTGTTGATTGACACCCTCTCCCGAGCAATGAGACCACAGACCAATACAAATCTATCCCTCGCAGCATCTGGGGTAGGCCAAAAATTGGCATCAAGTCCAGTTGCAGTCAACTTGTCTTCTGGCCATTTGGTTTGTGTCCTTGACCCGCGAGATCGAGTACTACTCGCAGCAGTCTGTGCTGAGTGACCCTGTGAAGAAGGTTCACCGACGATGGGCTGTGATGATGCACTAGAGGTAGAGGAGTTTGTTGTTGTGGGAGACTGCATAGATGATATGTCAGGTTGTCAGTAGAGCAACATAAGCAAGACTGAAAATCTAAACAAAATTCTTATTAGATAAATTCGTTTTCTCTGACAGACAAAATAGCTGATACAGTCGTAAATAAAATCAGCATAGACATATACAGTTCATATTTTAATTAATTAGCATACAGGGATAGGTGCTAACCATTTTGACAGGGACACAACAATATGCTTATATATCAAAGCAGAGAATAAATTCCTTCAACTGCTTCCTTGTCCAACTTCAGTAGCGATGGATTGTGTGTTCCATGTGTACATGCAACAAGAGGATAAAGCAATGGTCATGACATTATATATGATAGTAGTGAAACAACACTCACAACACATCATGACACCAACAATAATAATATATATGACAGTAGTGAAACAATTAACACTCACAATAAAGCATAAGACAGTCTAGTTATCACTACATTATAAACCACTGCGATGCAATTCCCACTGACATTATGTGGCCATCAGAATTAAAGTATGCTAACAGGTCCAAAGCATAACTGTCGATCTGGTACATTCAAAGCATAGCAGAATTAAAGTATGCTAACATCCTTTATGCTTTTCATGAATTTACAGTGCAAAAATTGTAGCACCAGGAACATGAAAATGAATTTCAACATTTCATATAACTTCATATGTTAGCAACAATTTATTCAAAACAGACTTGGAGCAACAAAATCCATCCATCAAATCCACAGTCAATCAATTGAAGATGAACTATTAAGGCATGTCTCCCTAATCCACCTTGACATGAATATATAGCAGATTGGGTGGACTACATTATAAACCACTGCGATGCAATTCCCACTGACATTATGTGGCCATCAGAATTAAAATATGCTAACAGGTCCAAAGCATAACTGTCGATCTGGTACATTTAAAGCATAGCAGAATTAAAGTATGCTAACAGGTCCAAAGCATAACTGTCGATCTGGTACATTCAAAGCATAGCAGAATTAAAGTATGCTAACATCCTCAATGCTTTTCATGAATTTACAGTGCAAAAATTGTAGCACCAGGAACATGAAAATGAATTTCAACAGTTCAAATAACTACATCTGTTAGCAACAATTTATTCAAACAGACTTGGGGCAACAAAATCCATCCATCAAATCCACAGTCAATCAATTAAAGATGAACTATCAAGGCATGTCTCCCTAATCCACATTGACATGAATATATAGCAGATTTGGTGGCCGAGGAGAGAGAGAGGGCGTTGGGGGTTCAAGCAGGACTAACCTCTGTCGCGAAGGAAGTAGTTGTTCTCGTGATGGTCGGAGGGGTCGGATCCACGTCGGCTCGTGGCCTGTGGTGGCCGGCTCGTCGTCGTGGCCGGGGATGACGTCGACGGATCCGCGTCAACCGTCTTTAGGTTGGCCGGGAAGACGTCCACACGCCAGTAACTGCGTCCTCGTCACCGTCGTCACGCAGGGAGCAGTGGGGCTGGAGAAGAGCAGGGCTGCGGCGGGGAGAGAGCGGCAAAGGCGAGCGGGGAGAGAGCGGCGAAGGCAAGCGGGGAGAGTGGCGGCGACGGTGGGGAGAGTGCGGGCGTTGTGGATCTGTCTAGCGAGGAGCCGAATATGAACGGCGCGCGTAACTGTGTGTAAGGAAACTACTGGCGTGCCCTTGATGGCTCTGTGCTGCAATTGGAATTCCATGGGCATTATAGTCAATATAGGTGATAAATTTTGAGCAGCCCGCGCACGGTTTGCCTGCTGACGCTGACGCGTGGGCTAGTGTAATAGGCGACGATGGTTAGTGAACCCGCATCGCCTTTGTTGGGAGTTGGGTCCGGCGGGCGGGCAGCGGTTATCTTTTTATTTTGGCTGCTGACGTTGACGCGTGGGCCAGCCACTATTTTTTTTTCGAATGAAACGTGCTTTCCTAAAATATTAGAGCCCATAAAACAACACCTAAAAAATCATAAAAATACGAACAATTCGTATTTGGACATTTAGTATTTGAATAAAATATCAACAGTCACACTTGTGTGCCCAAGATTCTTAGAATTCGTTTTTACATCGCATGTTAATGATGTAATAATTCTACTAACATCTAGTGTGCTCTAAAAAATCTACAAATTGACTTGCCAACATAATTTGGGTACCTAGACTTGTCTTCAAAATTTCAAATGGTTTCGATGAAGGAATAATATACTTGTGTACAAATATCTACATCTCTCACATAGTTTCCTAGAATGTTCCTTGAACATTGAAGTTTTCCACACTTTGCAACATGTTCGAACTCATATGCATTTGAACACTTAACAAAACCTTGTGGTTCACCTTAAGATTACGAAAATGCAAAGTTTCATTACAAGAGGTGTGGAAAATAAATATTATTTATATATTGTACTTACATAGAACAAGATAAGGCATATAAACTTTGTTCAAGAAACGGAATATACACTAAACAATGAAAATAATGAAAACACGGTGATTTTAGAAAATTGTAGAAAAAAAATAATCAAATTTGGAATAATTACGACGGAGAAATACATGTTACAAAATTTGATTGCGGATTAAAAAGAGAAATACCGTCGGCGACGCGGCGACGCGGGACGGATAAACTGTTCTTCATTCTCCAATAGAACAAAGGAGGAAGCAGAGGGCACCGCCGCCCACCGCCGCCCCCGCCGTGCCCGCTTCGGCGGTTTTGACACCCAAGAGGGCATCCCAGGCCTCGTCGGCGGCAAATGAGACCTCCGCAACCTTCGATTTGACTCACAAACGTGACAAATCAATTATTATCTATCAAAAACCGATTAAAAACCGACATCCCGATAAAATCAAATCCGCGTTTAGTAATATCTAATAATTTACATTCAAGATAGATAATGTTCATTAATGCTTGCGCCTACATCCCGATGTTCATCCTGCTGACGGCGTACTCCACGGCGGGGCGGAAGCTACGCGTCCAGAGGTCGAACTCATGACGGATGCGACACTTGGCGCTGCAGTAGTGGATGATCTCTTTGGTATCTGGCCCGTAGCGCCTACATCCCGCTACCCAAATGCAGATGTGGGGATTCTGGACGGGCAGCAACGGAATGACGTCATCGCCGTCATCAAGCCAGTACCACCACGCAATGTTGTCGAGATCCTGGTTGACGAGGTAGCGCAGCCGCCGCAGGTTGTGGTTCTTCCACCGGCCGTCAGGGGGCGACGGGCCGCCGCTGATTTCCTGGAGCAGTGCCATGGATTCGGGGTCCGCCGGGTTGCAACGGTACTTCAGCATCGCTAAGAAGTACTTGGCACCGAAGTCTTCAGCAGCGGCATCTCCGATGAGCTTCAGACCCTTATCGGGGTTCCGCCGCCTCATCAACCTCTCCATCCCCTCGAAGCATAATGCCTCCGGATGATTGGCCTCGCGGAAGCGCCGCTCAAAGCACGACCTGACGTAGCGATTCTTGCACACCCGACGAAGATCACGCAGCGACACGTGCAGTAGTACCTCATCGGAGTCGCAGATGCGCCGGAAGGTGCCGCAGATTTTATTGCGATGGTTCAGAAAATGGAAGACGGGCTTATCCTTGATGGAGTGGATGATGATTTGGGTGACAAGTTCATCTAGCAGCAGCTGCATCAAGCACACCGCGGGCATCAAGGAGAAGGGGAGGAAATAGAAAAGCGAAGGGGTTTGGAAATTGAAAGGCGACAAGGGTTGAAGTTGAAGCCGACGAGGGTTGAAGTTGAAGGTGACGAGGGTTGAAGTTGGCGACGAGGGATGAAGTTGGCAACGAGGATTGAAGTTGAAGGCGACGTGGGTTGAAGTTGAAGGCGACGAGGGATGAAGTTGACGACGAGGATTGAAGTTGAAGAAGGCGACGAGGGTTGAAGTTGAAGAAGGCGCCTCGGCCATGTAATAAAACAATAAATAGAAATTGATAAGGCGCCGCAGTTTGGCTGCTGCCGTTGACGAGTGGGCCCGACATCATTGCCTCTGCCCCTTCTTCCCGCGTAATTGAAAGGCGACGTGTGGTTTTGGACGGTTTTGCGCCCGAAACGGAGCCTGATGCGCAATCGAGTTGCACGTACTGGCAGCAGTGGAGTAGTGGGTGGGAGCAGAGGTGCCTGACGGTTCCGCGTTGTCAATATAACTCCCCTGCCTTCCCCTGCTTTCCCCTACTTCTTCCATAAGCTTATCATCTCTTTCGCTTCTTCTTCCTCCTCGCGATCCACCACTACAAATCTTCGGTCACCGAGAGAAGGAGGAGATGGCGTCGAGGAGCCCGCTGCCGTCGAAGCGGGGACGAAGGGAGGACGATGACGACGAAAGCTGCCGTCGGAAGAAGTTGGAGAAGGGGAAGGAGCCGGCGACCAAGGACGCCGACGAGGAACCGTTCTTCGACGACACTAAGTTCGCCGTCGACCTGCTCAGGAGCGCCTTCAGAAAGCTTGAAGATGTTGGCGCGGCCTTCGACATCAAGGCGCATCATGATGTGTACAAGGACCCGAGCGTGAAGGGTCTCGCCTTCAGGATCCACGGGTTGGCTGAGAAGCTCGAGAACCTCCCCGTGGTCAAGCGGGCTGCCCGCCGCCACTTCGTCTTCGATGACGGCGGCTCCGACGGCGACGACGGCAGCCACGGCAGCTCCGACGGCTCCGACGGCAGCCACGGCGGCGACGACGGCGGGACTCCGACGGCGGCGACCGACTAAATGATAGACTCCTGCTTGGTTGAACTGCTTAGGTTGTGTGTGTGTTTGTGTTCGTCAGGTTGTTGAACTGCTTAGTTTGTTTCTAGATCATGAACTGCTAAGTTAATTAGTTTGGTTGTTTGATTTTGTTTGCTTAGTTAATTAGTTTGGTTGTTTGATCCATCCACGTCTCCTATGATATGTGTTCTGTTGTGATGAACTGGAGATCTGTTGAGATGAATTAGATCTTAGAGACAATGGATAGTCATTGCCGACGCGGGTTAGCCTGCTGACGCTGACGCGTGGGCCAGTGTCATTGGCGACGATGGTTAGTGAACCCGCAGGCAACGGTTATCTTTTTTATATTGGCTGCTGACGCTGACGCGTGGGCCCGTCACTATTTTTTTTGGAATGAAACTTGCTTCCCTAAAATATTAGAGCCCATAAAACAGCACCTAAAGAATCATAAAAATATGAACAATTCGTATTTGGACATTTAGTATTTGAATAAAATATCAACAATCACACTTGTGTGCCCAAAATTTATATATTTCGTTTTTACACCCCAAGGTAATTATATAATAATTCTCATAACATCAAATTTGCTCTAAAAAATCTACAAATTGACTTGGCAACATAATTTGGGTACCTAAACTTGTCTTCAAATTTTCAAATGGTATCGATGAAGGAATAATATACTTGTGTACAAATGTCTACATCTCTCACATAGTTTCCTAGAATGTTGCTTGAACATTGAAGTTTTCCACACTTTGCAACATGTTCGAACTCATATGCATTTGAAAACTTAACAAAACCTTGTGTTCACCTTAAGCTTACGAAATGCAAAGTTTCATCACTAATGGTTGTGTAAAACAAATATTATTTGTATGTTGTACTTACAAAGAACAAAATAAGGCATATAAACATTATTCAACAAACGGAATATACGCTAAACAATAAAATTAATGAAAAGATGGTGATTTTAGAAAAAATTAGAAAAAAAAATCAAATTTGGACTAATTACGACGAAGAAATACTTGTTACAACATTTGATTGCAGATTAAAAGGAGAAATGGGAACTGTTCTTCATTTGAATAGAACTGGCCCCACAGTCATTAGCGACGCGGGGCTGATAACCCGCGTCGGCTTTGCTGCTCTTCCAAAATTTTACACAGATAATTCGAGCAACATACAAAAGCTAATCTACTACTGATTTCCTATTCCAATACTCCGTTCGAACTTCACCATTTCGCAGCGGAGCCTACAGTCTTCGCTGCAAAACAGAGAAATTCGAAGCCATCCTTTATCCACGCCGCAGCAGCCGCCGTTGCCTGCGCACGGCTGATCGCCGCGCACCTATGCCAGAGGCGGCAGCGGTTCACCCCAAATGCGCCAAGTCGAGGAGTGGATCGCACGCGCGGCCTTCTCGCGCAAAGGCAGACACCCCTCGTTGCTCAGCCATCTCGACGTCGTACTGCCGCCGCCCGCGACCCGCCTCATGTACCGCATCGCGGTGTCGTCGGCGGCGGCACCACCTTTTTCTCTGTAGAGCAAGATGGCGTATAGATAGGCCGCCGCATCGTGCCCACCCTCGGCGGCGCGCCGGAGATCATTGCATCCCCTGTTTTCCATGAAGACGGCTTTGATCCCGGAGAAGAAGCAAGCCTCCGGATTCCCGAGATCGGTCAGCATAGCAAGGAATGCTTTGTAAGCGGTGGGGTCCCACACCCAAGAAATCTCATCTCGTATCCCCTCTATCGACAAACGTCGGCCGACGTCGCCGTGGCCGCACACGCGGTGCATGGTCGAGCAAGTACCGCGTAGGCTACGGAGGTCAGCCAAGGGCTGCTCCGAGGTCACACCGACGCGCGCCGCAATCTCAATGCGGAGGTCTTGAGGGAGGCCCAGCAGCGACGACGGCTGGTGCCGCCTGCTTCTTCCCGGCATGCTATTCGTCTCCGGCCGGGAATGGTGACGATGAGGAGTAGGTAGTTGCTGTTTTTCGTGGGTAGATGAAGGGGCAGCGGATCTAAATTATTTTGGAAGGAGAAGATACAGGAGATTTGTTTCCAAACACGGTTTAAGTATGCAATGGAGACGACGTTTGGCTAATCCGCGTATCATTTAATTCTCCATTGCAGACGACGTTTGGCTAATCCATGTAGTATCCTTTAATTCTCCATAGGAGACGATGTTTGGTTAATCCGCGTATCATTTAATTCTACATTGGAGTCACTGCCTCTGCTCTCAGCCATTGACTGGATCTTGGGAACCTTCCCGTTTCCTGTGCAGTTATGGGAACGTGCCAGTCAAACTATTACAACTTTGACCAAGTTTATAGCAAAAAAATATTAGCATTTATGTCTTGAAATAACTTTTTTATAAAAGATATACTCCTCCAGATGTGAGAATTGCATGTTTTATTTTGTAATTATTAGTAGTTTTTTCATGTAGTTTGACTCCTCGGGATGTAAGTATATTGGAGACGATGCTTGGTTAATCCGCGTATCATTTAATTCTACATTGGAATCACTACCTCTGCTCTCAGCCATTGACTGGCAACAGTTTCCCCATTGACCGGATCTTGGGAACCTTCACATTTCCTGTGCTCTTGATCTTATCCCTTCCTCTCTTTTTTTTACAACCGATGTTATCCCTTCCTTGTTTTTGCTATAAAAAGGCACCGACGCCTATCGGTCCTCCTCACTTCAAGTTGCTTCCTTCTTCTCTAGATCTAGATCTAGCTATGGTTCCTTCTTCTGATACAATAAAGTGAGTCACTTGCTTCCTTCTTCTCTAGATCTAGATCTAGCTATGGCACAAAGAATAGATCTTGTAGGGCGCAAGCTTTTGCTTTTCTCTCTTCTTCCTCCTCCTCGATCTCTCAGTTGCTAGAAGAATTCTTGTGATATGGGTGATTGGGTTGCTCATCCCTCTAGCACAGCTGCTAGAAAAATCCTTGTGATATACTCCTTGTTCGCAGCTGTGTCGGGGGAAGGTAGCCCAGAACCTCCTGGCATCAGGAAGAACAAGCCGACGGAAAGCCTGCTGCAGCTTTTCCGTCACGCTTGGACTTCCTTTTGCTTTCCCTCCTCCAGGAGGAGGGATTTTTTAAGGGATATGTTTCCACCCTCTCTGTATCTTTCGCTTGTGCTCACTTGTAAGCATGAAGAAGAAGCCAAAATCTGGAGCATATCTCGTCATGAAGAACAAGCCGAAGGCGAGCAAGATCGACCTGCGAGCAAGATCGATCTGTGTGTGTGATTTTGCATATCTCGTCATGAAGATATGGCCGCATTGTAACCTTCTGATGTATCAATGATGACTGTAATCTGTGTGTGTGTGATTTTGCATCTCAAGAGACATGCTTGTGTGATTATCTCTGTGCAGTACAATTTTTTGTATGATTTACCTACTCACTTGCAATCATGAAGAAGAACAAGCCGACGGGGGCTGGCTAATCCGTGTCTCTTTTGATGTAATCTGTGTGTGATTTCGCATATCTTGCCCATAACAAAGGCGACGTGGGTTCGTTAATCCTCATCTCTTGCCCGTAACAAAGGCGACGCGGGTTCGTTAATCCTCGTCTCTTGCCCGTAACAAAGGCGACGCGGGTTGGCTAATCCTCATCTCTTTGATATTAACGCCCGTTACTGAACTGAAGCAGAATATAAATAGAATATATATAGTATCTTAGGCAGAATATATTACAAGCAGGATTCAAATTCCACCACATCCCATATATTACAAAAAGGATTGAAATTCCACCAATACATCGCATCCTTTATATTACAAAACGGATTCCATTTCCACCAATAGACACATCCTCCGGCATTACAAAAAGGATTCAGCAGAAATCAGGCTTGCTTTTTCTTCCTTGATTTCTGTATATGGATTTTTTCACTATGGTCGCTTCGCAAGTACGGTGTTTTGTTAGTTCCCAAGAGTCGGGGCTTGTATGAAGTGTCAAAGGATGAAATTTCGTCAAACTGGTTGTATTCCTCCTCCTCAACAACATTTTCAACCCCAACAATCCTTTTTTTTCTAGGCATAACCACAGACCAGTTCTTCTTTGCAAGGTCAGGTACATAGAACACTTGCTCAACATCGTTGGCGAAGACAAACGGTTCGTTTTTGTAACCAAAGACCCGGAGATCAACACTAACATAACCATATTTGTCCTTGCTCACAGCTCTCTTCCCATTGGTGACCCATCTACACCGAAACAAGGCTACCTTCAATCCTACATAATCAAGCTCCCATATCTCCTCTATTTGACCATAATATGTGTCTATCTCCGTGTCATCATCATCATGACTGTCGTCGATGACGGCCCGTACACGCACACCACTATTTTGATAGACGCTCTTTTTATCTTGGGCCATGGTGTAGAATGTGTATCCATTGATATCCATTGCTTGGTATCTTATAACAGTGAACAATGGCCCCGTTGCTAGATTCCTTATCTCATCGGTAATTACAACATTATTGCTGCATGTCTCGACAAAATCTCGGAGCCACCTGCTGAAACCTTGCATGTGCATCTTTGCAAGCCAAGCCCTACCACGGTCAGGGTTGTCTTCACGTAGTTGTCGTTTGTGCTCATTGGCAAATGGTGTAATTAGGTGGAGCTGTTGTATCACGGTGAAATAAGCCTTTTGGAAGGCATCTTGTTCCGGAGTGACTGACTTTTTCCTCATGGTCTCAACACCTGAAAGCCTACCTTCATGCCGTGAGCGAGGCACACCAATGGGGTTTTGTGGGTCCATATAACCCATGGCCCACTCCACTGCTTCGATGGTCTCGTAGCCACGAACAATGGCTCCCTCCGAAAATAACCGGTTATGTACCAATGATTTCAGGAATCCATAGAACCTCTCATATGGAAACATCTGATGAAGGTAAGATGGGCCAAGGAACCAGATTTCCCTCGCGAGGTGTGCTGTTAGATGCAGCATGAGATCAAAGAATGATGGTGGGAAGGTAGCTTCAAGCAGGCATAGGGTCTCGAAATGCCTCCTCTCTAAGTCCAATAGTTTTTCCTCATCAATCACCTTCTGTTCTATTGCATTGAAGAATAAACACAAGCTCGTGACCGCATCGCGAACCAGTTCTGTCTTGATACCTCTAAGTGCAACAGGAAGAAGAGCTGTCATCAACACACGGCAATCATGAGATTTCATCAAGTTGAAATTCATTTTCATGTCCTTCACCGACACTAGCCTCTTGAAGTTTGATGAGTAGCCTGAAGGTACTTTCAAATCATGAAAAACTGACAGAATTCTTTTCTCTCTGCCTTTGACAAGGTGGTTGCAGCAACGGGAAGGTTCGTCCCCGTCTCTGTTTCCTCTGCATAGAGCTCCGGCCTAATGCCCAGCTCTTTGAGATCCTCCCTTGCATTTTTATGATCTTTTCCTTTGGACTTCTGTTGTAGCAATGTTCCACAAGTAGCTTCACACACATTCTTCTTGACGTGCATGTTGTTAATCGAATGACGCACATCCAACATCGGCCAATACTCTAGCTCCCATAGAATTGATTTCTTGTTCCACATTCCTTCTTCTTCTTCTTCACCATCTCATTTCTTTCTTTTGCCAAGGGTTTTTTCAGTCAGTTTGGGTAACTCCTCGATATTGTCAGCATCATATATTTCTGTTTCTTGCATAGCCAGGGTGGAAGGTTGTACAACGACAGCACGACAGGCCACGTGCTATGTGTTGAGCTCTGGTTACCGAATGGGTTCATGCCATCTGTGCTCATAGCAAACCATATGCTCCTTGCGTCGTCAAACCATGGGAAGTGGTTATTAATGTTACCCCATTGTGCTGCATCTGCGGGGTGCCTAAACTTGCCATCTTTCTTAAGCTCCTTTCGGCCTTCGTCATGCCAACGCAAGAGTTGGGCCTCCTTTCATGTTGCGAACCATCTTCTCAGCCGAGGAATGATGCAAAAATACCATGCCACCCTCACAGGAGCCCCTCTGTTAACCTTCTTCTTCTTGCCTCTGATCTCGCCGGGCTCGTTCTCGTCATCAGCATTATTATCATCTCCACCATCCTTTTTCCTCTTGTACCGATCATAGCCACACTTGGGGCACTTGTCAAGGTCTGCATAATCTCCACGGAACAATACACAACTATTCTTGCACGCATGGATTTTTTCAACCTCTATTCCCAGAGGACAGATTATCTTCTTCGCCTCATAGACAGACTCTGCTATTTGGTTTCCTTCAGGTAGCATGCCTCTAAGCACATCCAATAGATGTTTGAAACTTTTGTTGCTCCAACCATGATCTGCCTTAAGCTGCAGAAGTTTTAGATCACCAGAAAGGCGAGAGTACTTCTGGCAATCAGGATAGAGGGGTTTCTTTGAATCTTCAATGAACTGCTTCAGCCTCGCTAATTCAGAAGGTGTGTACACTCGTTGAAACTTAACATCCCGCAACATATGATCAACATTGTGCACACGTTGCAACACCTCACCATCATCGAAGCCCCTAACTTCTTGATCAGTGATATCCTCAGGCCTCAACACATTTGGTGGGAATAATGGTTCATTTTCCTCAAAAAGTCCATTGCCATCAAGGTCTTCATCATGGTCGGTAGCATGGTGTCGCACTTCACCTTCATTTAGGCAGCCTGCTTCGAGTTCATTAAGGCCTTCCTCACCATGTTTATTCCAACACGTGTAATTTTTTGTGAAACCACGTGTGACCAAATGATGAAAAATGATTTCCCGTTGTGCGAATTTCTTTTGGTTGAGACAATGTATACAGGGGCAAAGCATTGCCTGAACACCACGGTTTCTCATATCCGCCTCTGCTTGATTTAGAAAACCATTGACCCCGCTTAAGAAATTCTCCCAATCTTCTTGGGGTTGTCTGTACATCCAAGCCCGAGCAGCAGACGCCATCTGCATTCCATACACCAAATGAGCATAATTCATCACACAAAAAAACCGATAACACACAAGAGGATTAGGACAGCTGAAGAATTTCAATAAAAGGGGGCAATTAATTTCCAACTTGACGAGGACTTTCTACGAGGCGAGCGCGGCCGAGGAGGAGGATCGGAGGCGGCGGCGTGGCCGCGGCGACAGCGCGGAGGATGGCACGGTCGACGTCCGCTGGCCCCTTTTGCCGTCGCGCACGCGGCCGGCCGGCCTGCTGCAGCGCCAGCTTTCTGAGGAGAGAAATTAAGCGCGATCCTCAGAGCGCGCGCAGCTGGCAGCGGCGAACGGGACAGATCGGCGGTGACATCTGAGCACACAGATCGAGCGAGTGACCTTCTGAGGAGAGAGAGCGAGTGTTGTTGTCGGAACAGGAGTGGCCTTCAGCAGAGAGAGAGCGAGTTGTGTCGGAAGGAGAAGACAGAGACGAGCAATAACAATGTGCATCTCCGATGTGAGAAAAAAGGCGACCCTGGGTGGTAATCAAAGGAGACGAGTCCTAAGACACGAGACGCATCCAATTGGGTCGCCAGCAAAGGAGACGCATCCTACAAGCATGCGTCTCCTGTACGAAATTATCGGTAATGGACTTTATAGCCCGTTACCAATACGGAAGCGATCAGTAACGGACTTAAGTAGCTCGTTACTGATAGGGCATTGATCGGTAATGGACTTTACAAGCCCGTTACCGATAGGTTTAACATTTGTAACGGGCTCTCTTTAACATCCGTTACAAAGAATTTATGTAACGGGCGTTTAAGAAGCCCGTTACCAGAAGTCCACATTGGTAACGGGCGTTGTGGAGGCCAACCCCGGGGTCGTCCTGGCGCGCTTATAGGTAACGGGCGCCAAACAACAACCGTTACAGATGTGGGTGGATGTAACGGACGTTAAGGGCCCGTTACAAATGCTGCGTGACCTATTTGAGGTTTTCACGTAGTGATTGGTACTAACCCCTTGATATATCATGTTCGCTCTTGCATGTCGTTTTTAGAGTTTATTGTTTATGCAGGACTTTAGCGCTAAATGCAAGACTTCCGGGTAAAGTTCATCAAGCACCTCGTGAGAAGACCATGAAGCCTGGTACAAATCAAGATATGAAGTGAACATGACTCCAAGTGGCCTGAGGACTGAACCGTGAAGGTAGAAAACTCCGAGGACCTGGACAGAAAATGACGAAGCTTACGCAACAAGGAGCCGTATCCAAACCACGGAGAAACTGACGCCAAGGGCCCACATGCAGAAGGGTGAAGGTTCCAGAAGACACAAGAAGCATCACCGACGAAGGAGGCCGCGAACCGGGCCGAAGTGGGCCCAGGTCGGCTGGCCCAGGCCGACCGGCTGAAGCGTCCCCTCATCAGAGGTGACTAAATGTGATACAAATACCAGTCCCAGGAGGCTGGTACCACATTTATTACATCAGATGGTTCATTACCGTACAACACGTCGGGGCTGTGGGCATGGGAGCGCCACTGCCACGAGAAGCAACATAAGAACTACAGACCAAACTACGATAGCAACAGCATCTAAGATATCTTCAGAGTCTTGCGCCATGGAAGCTTCCTGTGGAGACCCTGAATCCACAGGCACGGGTTGGGTGCAGGACAGCGACCTACTCGACGTCCTCAGGTACGAAGTCGGGATCCTCCTCTGAAAAACAGTTGATCAAGCAAGGGTGAGTACATACGTACTCAACAAGTCCAACCCCACCCACGGAGGGGCTAATAAGCAGATCATGCACAGGATATATCAAGGATCAGGATACGGTTTATTTTACAAACGCACTCACTCATGCAAGGGTTTGTTTTCGAAAAGGTTTTCGCAAACAGTTTTCATAACTCAAGTAACTCAGTTGTTTTGTGAAAACCAAATGCAGACTACCGGACTCCCCGTCCGCAGTAGCCCAGGCACACAGCCACACACTTTTCCAGAAATCAACTCACGCCATGGAAATCATCCCAAACCCAAACACTAGTTTTGTGACCCCACCGTGACTCGTCCAATACCGTGGACACGGCTATTCGAATAGGTTTTACACTCTGCAGAGGTTGTACATCTTTACCCACAAGTAGGGTACCGCCACACGAACACCTTAGTGTCGGCGCGGATCCTATCAAAGCCATTACCCACCTTAGCTAACCATACGCGCCACCACGGGAGCAACCAAGGGGTTATCTCACATAACCAGGGCGTACCTCACACAGATCATACCCCTACTCCTTGATCTCCCGCTGCTCACCCGCACTCCTGATGGCAAGTAGATTAACTAGTGGGATTTATGCTAAGCCGTTGCCACATACAACGGTCGAGTGGTAGTACGATAATTGGGTCAGGTGAAATGTCACGCAACCCGGTCCTTAACGACAAGATGGACATCTCCAACACGCTCAACCACAAAGGTACGAGCTCACCCATACTCCTGACACACGCGTCCATCCCGTCTACCCAGTTCTTTACTCATTTTCCAAAATATCCCATTCCCGTTTTTAAAGCACTCACTCCTTTTAAAGAAATCATTTAGGGCAATCAAAGATTAATCATAGCAATCAAGGGTGGCTATCATACCGGGTTTTAACAGTAAAACAATATGCAATTTATAAAACGGGTCATAGGGTTGTATTTATAAAACTGGGATCAAAGCATGCATCAAAGGATGAGATTGAACTTGCCGTCCTCGAAGTCCTCGGGGAGTTCCTGCTCGTGGTTCGGGACTCCGGTCTCCTGCTCGCAGTACTCGGCTCCGAACTCCTCCTGTGGCTCCTCCTCGTTCACTCCGTTGGCTAAAGCACACACAAACAAGCATACAATCAAGCAAAGTCTACCGGCTGAGCTCGAGAGGAGAAATGCATGGAAAAATATATAAAATATTATTTCCAGTATATGGGTGGATGAGTCGGCGGAAATGGCTCCGGGAAGGTTATGGTGAGGTTGGGAATTTATTTGGATTAAAATGGCTCATAAAATGATAGATTAGGGGGGTATTAGGGGAGGTTTAAAGGGTTTTGGACCTATTTGTAAAGATCCAGGGGCTTCTTGGTGAAACAAAATATAAGAGAGGTGGAGGGGCCTCGGGTGCGGATAGAAAGGAAGGGAGGGGGGTCTTGGCAAAACTGCCATCTCCTTCCTCCCCCTTGGTTCGAAACAGGGGAGGGGAGGTAGGGGCGGCCGGGCCGGCGGCCGGCGGCGCTCGCCGGCGTATGGGGCCATGGCGGCGACCAGGAGCTAGGGGAAAATGGAGAGGGGACCGCGGGGAGTCGATCCCGCTCCTCACCTTCGGCGGGGACGGCGTGTGGAGGCGGCTCCGCGGTGGTGGGGCAGCGGCCGACGGAGGCGAGCGGGGCGGCGGCGCTGTGAAGCAAGAGGAGGGAAGGGGAGTGGCCGGAGAGGCTTGGGGCGAGGCAGGGGCGGCGCGGGCTACTTATAGCCGGGGAAAGGCGGTTCGTGGGGGGGATGGCGGTGGCGGCTCAACTGGTGGGGCCGAGACCGGCCGCATTCGGGAGTAATGGCGCGGGGCCGGGGTGACGGGCGGCACGGCAGCTTGCCGGCCTGCCTGAGCGGTCTTGTCGCGGGGAAAGGAGCGATGGCAGCAGGATTCCGGCCGGCGGCGCTGTTGGACGGGACCCGTCGGGCAGGGGTGAGCCGGCTGTGGCAGCGGCGAGCGGCGACGCGGTGCGGACGGCGGGTTGCGGTGGTGCTGATGGCGTGGAGGCGACGGGTCGTGCAGGCGGAGTAATGGCGGTCATGCCAGAGCACGGTCACGTCGCGGGGAAATGTTGCGGCGTGCAGAGGAGAAGGGAGCCGAGCGTGGCGTGCTGGGGCAGAGGCGCGGGGCCGGCGACGCGACGCGTCGTGCAGGCGCGGCGGTGGTGTCCGGCGGTCCTCGGCGTGGCGCCCGCGTGCGGGTGCGCGGCAGGAAACGGCGAGGCGCGGCTCAGCGGTGGAGGGGAGGCCGTGCAGCGGCCCGGGGCTGAGCAGGGCGCGGGGCGTACCGCGGGGTGGAGGCCGGGCGTGCGCCGTGCCGCAGCAGAGGGGCGGGGCCGGGGCAGAGGCGCCGGCCGAAGGAAGGAGAAAGGAGGAGGGAAAAGAAGGAAGGGAAAAAAGAAAAAAAGAAAAAAAAAGAGAAAAGAATAAGAAGAGAAAAGAAAAAGGAGAAAAGGAAAAGAATTAAGAGAAAATCCTAGGAAAAATTAGGAGAGAGGGGAAAAAGGATTTTCTCGGGTTCGAGCACTTGCGGGGCTGACGCGGTGTCGGCAGCGGAGCAGGCCGGCTGGCGGGACCATGGCGGGCTCGGGATTCCCGGCGAGATGGCCGACAGCGGCGCTGCAGCGGTGCTGTGCGACATGACGCGGAGGGCGGCAGTGGCTCGAGTGATGGCGGGCGGGATGGGCGGTGCCGGCGGGATTCGCGGCACGCGCCGGGGAAAGGAGGGAGGAAAAGATGATCGGGGCTTTGAGGAGATGATCGAGCTCAGCGGAAAAGTTTTGAAAACACGTGTGTTTTAGCAGGTGATTTATTAGGGCTAAAAACGTGGGTGTTACACCGGCCCAGCCCATTTTGGGCCCCATTCGCTGCCCCATTTTACCTAGACAACCCTCAGACTATTTATAGTCCCCCTGCAAAGACCCACACATCAATTCATTCGCCATTCGCCGTCGAGGAGCAGAGAAGAGAGGGACACCATTCCGAAGAGGAGAGGGTCGAGATAGTTGACTAGGGTTTCCCTACCCGGCGTAGGAACCTTGCAAGGAAGACCACGTCGGAGTTCCAGGAGCTAGGAGCAAGATCAAGGTAGGTGATCTTATCCATGTATCATTTACTATGTTGAATTATCAAATTGCAATCTGATTCTTAGCGATCAAGTGCTTTCTCTGAGACTTTGTCTTCGTTTGGGTTTTCTTCCTCCCCGATCTATTATCGAGATAGATCGCATAGGGTGTTCTTGTAGCCGTGGTGGCTAGTGGTGCATGCCTGACCTACCAAACGTTTTCATCTTGTCCTTTTGGACCCGCCCTAGGCTAACCTGCATGAATAGGGGCGTGTCGTGACATGACGAAGGTTCCAAAAGGCGTGTGTCTTCAGAGTTGGAACGGAAGCCATGATTTAATGAGGCTTTTTATGAGATTCAATTTGCTATCTTCTTCTTTGGTTGGAACTTCAACGAGATCTCGATCCAATCTCTCTAGATTGGTTTCTTAGATTAGAGTTTTTGATGTTTTCTTAGATTAGATGCAAAAGCATTCCTTTCAAAGATTAAAGTGTTCTTAGCTTTATTAGATTGATTCTTGCATCGCACATTGTTCCACGGATTCGATACCTTGGGTTCACACTTAAGGGAAGAAGGGTCCCTTGACTAGGACGGAGGAATTGTCCGCTTGCAATCCAAACAAACATTGATACACATATAGACCGTCAACAGGGGGTGAATAGGATCATTTCAAATTTCTGAAACAATGCAGCGGTTAAATTCACAGGTCGGAACTACCGATGCTGTGTCGGAACTACTGAGGGGTCGGTACTTCCGGCACAGGGACGGTACTACCGACCTGCCAGAGGAGACTAAAACGAAATTTGAAATGAACAGCGATTCTAGCAATTCTACTTAAATCAAAAGTTGAGTTAGATGCTAGGAACCTCCTGCAACCAAAGATATAGATAGGAACACAACAAATATATAGATCAGGCTCAAACAAGCTTCTAGGGTTAGCAAATTGAAGAACTCAAACAAGCAAGAGATAAGGGGTTTAATCCGAAGTTCACTTCCACCAAGGAAGCTACGTCTCTGTTGAGGATCCCACAAAGGGAGGGCTATCACAAAGAGCCTCTTGCCTCACCCAATCTCCACAAAGCAAGATTGGTGCTCACTAAGAATTCTCCACAAAGGAGAGAGGAAATACAAATGATCTCGGGTGCTCCACACAAAGAGGGCACTCAACGGGCAACGCCGAACCGTCTAGAAGCAAGCTTCAAGGGTAACAAACGCGAATCGATGCCCAGAGATGCTTCAAGTGCTCTTGAGATGAAGGAGATGGAAGGGTCACTCAAAGCTTCTCAATCTCACACCTTGAATCACTTCCTCACTCAAGCCCTAGCTCAAAGGAATCAAAGCTTAACTCTAGGAGGGAGAGGAGGAGAGGAGTGAATGCTCTTGGGTGTGTGTCTCGTGTTAGGTCAGCAGCAAATGAAGGGGTGAGGTGTGGGAGTATAAATACCCCACCCTCAAAACTAGTCGTTACTGTGCAAAACCTGATGTTTATCGGTACTACCGACCTTAGGTCGGTACTACCGAGGGTTGCCAGCAATGCAACAGAGAAGCCATATCGGTAGTACCGACCCAGGCCCGGAACTACCGAGGGTCCAGAGAATCCATATCGGTACTACCGACAGACACTGACTTTTCCAGGAAAAAGGCAGCATGTGTACGTGAAGGCTCGGTGTCTCTCTAGGTTTCTTGGTTCACCTTTCTAAGAACTTTTTGCAACTCAAGGCGGTCAATTCGCATCCCTTTTTATAGTACGTTCTTTCCTATACTCAATTCGAAAATAAAATGAATTTAAGCTTCAAATGGATCTCAACACCGAAAACGAGTTGGGGGGTCTTCCTTTTGTCAAAGCATAATTTTCTTTTGCTTTTATCCTGCACACATCTTAATTATCCATTAAATACCTCAAATTGTGTTTGTCATTATCACCAAAACAATTAGGGGCCAAGGTGCACTTTCATTTAGTCGTGTTTCGTTCTTCATTTTAATTAGCAAATGATCTCCTAAATTTGTGAAACTCGAGATGTATGATCTATAGAGTGCATACGTTCCATTTTAACTATGTGCACTCCAAACCATGGTGCATAAAAAGAGAAATCTAATTTCGAAATAGCATAAGTATTATTAGATCAACACATGAAATTTGCTAAGTCTGGAAACAGAGCCAACTAGTCAACTTTAGAACTACTTTTTGAGAAATTTTACATTGAGTCCTCAAAGTTTTTTGGACTACAGTTGAATTTGAATGTTCATAGAGAATTTTGGATAGGTTCATGGTAAAAAAACTCAAAGAATTTATAGTATAAGGGAGGCTCAAAGTTGGAAAGTTGTGTTGTTTTCTAAGTTGGAAGCTAAGTACGTAGAAAACGATACAACTTTCCAACTTTAAGCCTTCTTTAATAATCCCAACCCGACCTGATGTGACCATGTGATGGGTCGGGTGCGGCCAATCTTTTTGACTTGAAACTAAAAAAACCGAGCCAACCTGAAAATTACATGCAACAATGTGGATCAATCCGACTCGACCCAACCCAACCATGTCATGTGTCGGCACGTGGGCCAACAATTTTTCAACCCGAAACCCGAAAGGACGCGACTAGACGAATGGTTAGGACTAGTTGCAGATCCACCGAATAGTACCATCTTAGAAGGCTAAACTAATTCGCATGGAGACTGTGATAGCTAAATCTTTGTCTTCGCAGCCTAAGGATGGTTAAAGTCCTTCTCAGTAGTACTTAGTGGTTTATCGTTGTGTTTCATGGTTTTTGTGTCTGAACTTTAAATTTGTGTAACTTTCAGTGACATTTGAGTTTGTCAAGTGTATCCTGTTTATTGGATGTGAACTTTAAATTTGTGTATTCCTCCCTCCTTCCATGTTTATAAGGCATAATACAAGATGACACGGACTTTCAAATAACACTTTGACTATTTTTATCATATATTATATCACTTATAGTTATAAATTTATAACCACGATAAAGTATATTTAATTACAAATCCAACCATATAAAGTTTACATTACAAAATAAAAAATAATAGTTAAATATTGGCCAAAGATTGCAAAGTTTATATTTGCACACGTTATAAACATGGAAGGAGAGAGTACTACTAAAAACTTTCAGCAACATTTGAGTTTTACGAGATATGTATGATGTATGCTATGCTTCATATGTAATGCATGATCATAATATTCTTGGTTCGGTAATACTTTGTAGATGAATCGACAATTGATGTACAACGCAGACAAATTAAATGCTCCATTGAGTACATTTAAGAGTTGTTTGGTTTTCTCGATGTGGCAGATTCCAACAAGTCATTGTCCGATTTCATTTGTTAGCCACGTCGAATTTGCAAAAAAAAACTGAGAGAGAAGGATTACTCATTCAAAAAGACTATTCATGAACAAATATACAGATCAAGATTCATGCCTAACTATTTTGTTTGGAAAAAGCACAGGAGAAGAGGAATCATGATAGAAGATGATGAAGACGAAGATGACAACATTCCTGAGTGGACTCAAGGAGGTGCCTTTGTAGATGATCCAATGCGCGAGGCTGAAAGTCCTCTCAATGATCTTTGTCAGGTGTTGCGAGACACAAAGGAAGACTACAAAAATGTGAAGGAGTCAAAGAATTTCAAATGTATGCTAGATGATCATAAGAAAATGTTGTACCTATATTGCAAATAGCGACTCAAAAAGTTAGGTTCCAAACTGAAAAATTCAAGCAGTCCATGTCGATCCCAATGACATCAGAAAAACAATAAAGATATACTAGCAAGGAACTATGTGCCGATCAATTCAGCTGGAAAATTCTTATACCCTTATTAACCATGTATTTATCTCCTTGATTAACAGAGCGAATGCGGTGATATCATTGATTGTGTTGACATGTACAAACAATTTCCCAGCCTCAAGGAACAAGAACAACTGCAGGAGGATCGTGAAATTAAGGTTAGTCTGTGATCTCCAGAAGTTTAGTATAATGTAATATTGTGCGAAATGATATCATCTTAATTTTTTTAGATAAAGGAAATAGTTTACAATGACACCATCTTCATACTAAAATAACATGCGGTTGAAAGCACCGATGATTGTGAAAATGATTATTCAATAATCATTTTTAGCGTCAATAGTAGTTTTTAATCAGAAATGACAGAGGAAGCAGGTCTACTTATTTGTGGCATAGATGATGAATGCATTATATTATTCCTCCAACTCATGGGGATTATTGGGATATATACATTATTATGACTAAAATGCGGAAACAAGATATGCGCTCCTTACAAACAAAAAACAACATTATGACCGGAATGCATAAACATTATGATTGACTAGTTCAAACACTTAGCATACTTTTTTTATTTTGTATAAGAAACAAAGTTGTACACTGCCATTATATATTTTCTTTTCACTTTTCAGATGCAACAGAAGAGAGAACATCCCAAATTGTTGGATAGACTTGCCGAAAGAAATTACAAAATTCCTGAACAGACATGGCGTAGAAATGGTAGCTGCCCTGATGGAACAGTCCCGATTCGGAGGATGCCTGCCAATGTTAACCGAGAGGTTGCCAGTCATACCAACCATTCATTCAGATTGTTTGGCCGTCCTACAGGTGAGACTGTCCAAGATGACGCAAACGGGAAAGAAGAAGTAAGACTTCCGTTTTTTTGGAGAAAATTCAACAATATTCCATTACTCTGAATAATCTAATAAAAAGTTGTGTAACATGTTTTGCGCATGGTTTTGTAGATTGCAGCTGCATATAGTGTAGCTGGGCCGTATCATGGAGCCTACGCAGCAGGTTGGGGGTCAAACGTACTACATTACAGTCGGCATATACAGGGTAATTAACTTCTCCATTCCTTGGTTTGTTTTGTTGATTGGTTTGGAATGGTCTTCCACTTGAACATTTTGATTGTTTTCTTGTCACACCTGTTTTTCCAAAGAAAACCAAGTGCATAACTATATGTATGCCAGGATCTATTTTCATACATATAGTGACATATAAGTTAATAACAGTTCAGTATCACGTAAGAAAAAGGGAGATCATCAGAGATTTACGCTTTATCCTGGAAACGAAGGCTCCAAACATCACAGACAGTCGACTGGGGGTTGCATACGCCTAGCTCCAGCAACATCTTCAGCAAACTCCAGAGTAGCTTCCTCTTTCTGAGCAACATTGTTTATAGCAAGGGTGAGCACTTGTCGTACTCAGCAAGTGTGGGGAAAGTATGAATGCAAAGGCTTTATAGTGGACTGGGCTTTAAGCATTTAGCATTTTAGTTGGTCCAATTTTATTAGCACCTGATTACTAATATAGTATAGGTTTATACCAACCCACATTAAGCATAAGCTAAGATGCACCATAAGAATATGGCAAGCATAACCAGAGAGCACGATTTAAGTCCATCTTCAAGTTCAGTTGTCATGTGAGGGTCTAGGCCGCTCTTGACCGTGAGCACGGCTAATCGATTAGTTTTACACTCTGCAGAGGTTGTACACTTTCACCACAAGTCGTGTAAAAGTCCCGAAGAACTTTAAACCCAACCATGCGATGCCGGCCAAGCATCGTACCACACTACCGAGGTGTGATTGCATAGGGACGCTACGAGGCCTTTACAAAGATCCCCTAATGTGCAGCAACCCACTAGGTTTCAGGACGAAGCAGGGCATAAAGCTCCCTGGCGGGTCAATACCCCACCATAAATAAACAAACCCAACTCCCGAGCAGGTCTATACTTTGACAACGCCTCCCCATTGGCCCCTTTCAGGTAAGGTTGCTACAACATCAAAGTTTCTAATTATTCAGCCAAGACAGAGCCATATGTCTTGTGGTTGTACGATTTTCCTGGGTGGTTCTCCATGTTCCGATTAAACATTGTGATCTTGTATTAAACAGATATATATAGCATAAAGGTAAAGCATGTTCATCATTAATGTTCATTAAAACCACCATAACCCAGGTATAGCAACTAAGCATAGCTACCCAACATAAACATAAACCCAGGTTGACAAGGAAGGATCATAAAGACTAGGTAATCCTTAATAGGACCCATCAATATTAATGCAAAGCAATGCAATGAGTGATTAAATAATTATTGGGACGTAAGCACAAGGACACACTTGCCTTCAACCACAGAGTAATTGCTCAGAATGTCTTCATCTTCAAGCTCTTCAAGCTTCTCGGACAACGTTCACTCTACTCTCATCAATCATCGGGCACAAGCATACACAAAGTAAACAAACAAGCAAACTAAGAACAATGCACCACTCAAAAGAAAAGCTTTAAAAGAACGCACTAGAGGATAGGCTCGATTCTGTGGATCACTCAGCACACAAACCGTGCTTGGAAGGGAAAGGCTTGGTTAGCTTTAAAGAGATGGCTGCGAAAGGTTGAGCAAGGACCGGAAAGATCACACTGAGATAGGGTTTGATAAAGAACGTCTAACGAACGATTTGCATTTATGAACATGAAAGACTATGCGAGCTGGGTTTATTTTAATTAACAAAACAAATATAAAGGATATTTCGGAAATAAAATACCTTATGTTGACATTAATACAAATTACATGCTATTTGCAAAATCAGAGTAAAGAACTAGTCAAATTTTATTTATGAAAATTTATATATAAGTTATACCAATTAAACATTTAATTTGAAAAAGATAAACTATATGAATCATCTAAACGCAACTTTATGATTCGAGTGGACCATATTATTATTAAAAACATTAAGGTATTGGCATTAATCAAATTAACATTTATTTATAAAAGCCGATGTAAAAGCCTAATCAACTTTTAATTAGAAAAGATTAGTTAACTATTAACATTTAGTTATAAAAAACGAGATAAAGATCTAATTAAATTTATTTACAAAAGCATGTGAAGTAATCTTTAATCAAATTAATATTGATTATAAAAACGGTATATAGCACTATATAGCTTTTAATTAGAAAAGACATGTTTAATAAACATTAACAAAATTAATATTAAATTTATTTTCAGAAAACAAGCATGATGAAAACACACCACTAACGCGCATTTTATTTCATTACAAACCTAACGCAATTTGAACGGATTAAAACAGAGCTAAAACAAAGATTCTATGAGATAAACAAGATTGGAAGGACCTATAGGCGATTAACTATAGATCTCAGGGGTTAGCAAAGAAGATCTGCAAGACACATTGAATAGTGCTCGCGAAAAGATCAAAGATCGGGGTTAGATCTGTAAAAGGGCCTCAGGTGGATCTAGTTGCAGGAATCTATAAGATCTAGGGGGGTTTCTGCAAGATCTACAAGACACAAAAACACATCTAAAGGTTACAGGAAAAGGCAGGGGTCTATCTGCAAAACAACCGTCCTCTTCCTCTACCTCTGGTTCGGGCGGCCGAAGCTCTGGGTGTCCAAAAATCGCCGGGGTTCCAGTGGCCTAGGAGCTCGGGTGAGCTGCGCAGGGTATAGAGGAAGCAAAGGGAAGCAGGAGGGGATGCTCACCGTCGGTTGAAGGCGGACGATATGGCCGGAATCCGGCCGGCGGCAGGGGCATGGGGGCTGGCTCGGTCTGCAAGGGGCGTCGGCGCTCCGGTGGACTTCCGGCGACGGGAAGCGGCAGAGGGAGAGCGGCTCGGCGAGGAGAAGCTCCTGGTGTGGTCGGTTTGCTCCGGCTGAACTCCAACGCGACGAATCGACGACGACCGGTGGAGGCGGCCATGGCGGACGGCTCGGGCTACGGCGGCGTGCTTGCGCAGAGGCGAAGGCGCGAGGCGGCGGGGAAAGCAGGGGCACGCAGGGCTCGGGCGGCGGCTTTATAGGGGCGCGCGGGTCCCCTTGGCGTGGCGTGCACGCCTAGGAAGGCGGCGGCGGCGCTGAGGCCGTGTTGGCCATGGTCGACCAACACCTGGGCCCGGATGGGCTCTAGCGGGCCTCGGCCGGTGCGAGTTGGGGTGGCTGGCCGGTGTGGGTCAGGCCCTCGGGCTCGGCCCAAAAGGATAGGATAGTTTTTTTTATTTCCGAATTTATTTTTAATGCGAAAACAATTCCAGTAAAGACTAGAAATTGTTTAAAGGCACGAAAAATACTCCGAAAATCACAAAAATTCCAGGAAAATTCCCAGAGACAGATTGAGACACAAACAATCCAAATAAAGTATTTGGTGCTCATGAAAAATATTTTAGAGACTTCTAATAAATAGAATAAGCTCGGGGAAAATGAGAATAAATTCCAGAAAAATCCAGAAAATTCTCGAAAGGATTTGGACAGCACCTAAACGCAATTTTTGAAACCTTTTGCACTCAAGAAGCACCAAGATGCATCGGCATGAATGCAACACACATAACCATTTATTTGATTCAGAAAATCAAACAAGGATTTTTCCTATACTATATTGCCCGTAAAATAAATGTTGGACAAGTTTTAAAATTATGAGAAAATCATTGTTTAATTGTTCTCTCTATTCACATCCTGAAATTAGAAATTTCAGGGTGTGACATTTCTATCCGACAATCTTGTAAGTAATATCTATCATCTTTGTTCATAGAATCCTGGAGAACCAGTGTGGCGGATATCACTAAACGGTGATGAACTAGGCCACATCGAAGAAGGCACGTTCCGAATGGGATTCTTCGAGAGCTTGCACAACGAGATGGGTGGGCGCATCCTCAACACCCGACCCGGTGGCAGGCACACCATGACCCAGATGGGCAGCGGCATGTACGCCTCGACAGGCTCCAACAATGCAGTGAGGATCGCCTTCTATATGGCAGTGAACAACAATGGCGGCGACCCGCTTGACTACCCTGTAAACCTCATAGTCACATCGCCCAAGTGCTATGATGTCAAGAACTATGGGAATGATAAAGTTCGAGCAGGATATGACGTTGGGTTCGGTGGGCCAGGCGGTTATTACTGCGGTCAATCTTGATTAGCTAGGGGCATATCGCCAGTATGTTCATCATCCACACAGTGGATAGATATACGGGCCTGTGAAATCTATCATATACTCCGGGTGTGTCTGCTTCTCAAAATTAAGGAATCATAGGATTTTTATCTGACATACATGCTCCCTTCCAAAGACAAATGGTGGGCAATGTGAGATGAACCATTACATACTTACAGCTAGCGTTATTAGGTTGTGATTTTTTTCCTTTGCCCATTTTTTATCATAGTTAGCCCGACCGAGTGCTTGAGCATTTTTTGTCCAGTTAAGTCTGAGAAAACCATTGTCTAGTTAAAGCATACTCCCTCGCCCCAAATTATACATTGTTTTTGGCTTTTTCATAGCTTTTGTGATGCATCTAGACATTGTGTACATGTGCATATCAAAATATATATTTTTTAAAACAAGTTACAATGATCTATAATTTTTTGACAGAGAGAGTAAAAAACATCCACACATTTTTTTGTTATTGTGTTCAATAGACAGGGATAGTGTTCAAATCAAAGTGGAGTTGTGGCTCAAATCAAATTATTAATTATTAAAATCTATGGTGATAACACATACAAATACTCAATTGTCAGGAGTCATTCATTTTTTTGTTAATTATGAAAAATAAATAATTTCACACCGAAACACTCATATAGAAAATTATTTTAAGCATAGACTTACCCCTAACTGCATGCCAAAGGAATGGCTGACAAAATATGCTATAAGATTTTGGTTGTTATTGAGAATGACGGGGAATTTAATGAGAACATGATTTACTAAAAAAAAGTGCATGCTACCACCGGATTTACTAAATTCTCTCATGCAATAGAAAGCTCTTGCCTTTTGGAATCTTGTGGTGGAGGTTTCTTTGTGCCCGTTAGATAGTGTTTTTGTTGCAGTTGCTCTTGTTGTGGATGTTGTTGTTGCTCGTTGAGTGTTTATTGTTGTTTCTATTATTGGCAGTTTAGTTTGTCATTGTTCATAATTTTGTGCTGGATTGTATCTCCCATTCTTGTTCTAACATATTTTAGTAGCATACTACCTCCCTTCATTTTTTTAAGGCAAAGAAACTAAGCTGGTGGGGTTAAGACCAGCCCACGGTTTTCATTAAGAGAAGCGAGCCGAATCTTAAATTAGAAAACCCCCGAACCTTTTAAATTAGACCCGTAAATTCGCTCCAATGAAGAATTGAACCCGGGTCTCCTAGTTGCGACCGTACCTCAGCCCCCTCTAACGAAGTAGGCTAGAGGACCTTTGGTCTTTTTTTTTTGCCGACAAAGGAAACTAGCTTGTTTCCTTTCGGGTTAGTTTTTTTGAAATGTCATAATATATTCAACCGGAGGGTAGACCTGTATGTTTGTTTTAAAAGAACACAAACATAAAAAAAGAGAAAAATGTGACCTGAGCTAGTGCAACGATGGGTCTGCGTGTATTTCTAGAAAGTGGAAGTCCATGTACAAGTAACCTGTGGCTGGAGAAGCCTTTACTTTTGATGAAGCAAGTTGTTGTTGTTTATTGAAACATTTAAGAGAGGTTCAACAGTAAAGTTGTAGTGGTTCAGGTAGAAAACCGCCAAAGTTGTTGATCCCTTTGATCTTTAAGCTTTTTTCACTCCAGGTTTGTTCTGTTTGACATGTGGAGATTTTATTCGAAGTTTTTTTTAATGGAACAGTAGGAAATATACGACTTTTTCTCAACGTCTGATCTTCCATGACCATGGGAAAGATTTTACACATCAACTTCTATGGTCCCTGTATCCTTGCAGTGGGTCAGTTTCCTGCTGCAAATGAATACGATTGCTGCTCCTTTTGATAAGGAAACAGAACAAGGTGCAATGTTCCTTGCCAGAAGTCAACCTTTTCAGTTGCTCAGTCTCAGTGTGAGCGAGTACTCTGCAGGGCCCTCTAACTTCACGTAGGCTGACTGTACTTTGTAGTCACCTGATCTCATCCGTCCCATGCAAACTTCATAATTTCCCTTATCCCGATCCAATACACGTCCCATGCAAACTTGACAATTGGTTCTAATTGCCCTTCGCGCTAAACGGAACATGCCAGTGACAATGGAACTTGATCAAGATTTCCCTTTCCAATAAATATTACCCTACTTAATTATTCACCAAGAGCAACTCCAGCAGAGCCCCTACTCAAAAAGTAGGGGCTGAGAGAAAAAAAAATGAACTCCAGCAGAGCCTCAACTACAACCCCTATCACTGTTCACCCCTACTTTCCCCTTGTGGCCCCTTCTCCTGCGGGTTCTGTAGGGAGCCCCTACTTGGTCGTTGCTGCTATTTCTTCCTCCCGCGAGCGCACGGAGTCCCGCGAGCTGGTGGCGAACTTTTCTTCTTTCACTCAATCTAGAGTCTGAACAAGATCATATCAACACCATTTCAAAGTATATGTACCAAAAAAATATATGATTGATTGTTGTTGTCAAAATTATTTCAGTGTTTCTAATTAATGTATACATCAAGTTTTCGTAAAAGTTTAAGAGTCATTAATTTAATTTACCTCTGGCATATCAGCATTTTTTATCTTCTCCCCTATGGTGGTGCGCGGACAGGGTGTGCCTCCGGTTACTGGCGTGCGAGAGGACACCGTACCGATCTAGAATCTCTTCGGCAACAAATCTCGTTACTAGTTTCTATTGCCGTTGGGTCCTGCCCAGATGCACAAGTGACTTTGGAATTTGGGGGTTTAAGGGGGTGTAAGGGTTGAGGATTATGGATTAGAAATTTCAGGTATTAATTAGAAGCAAGACAGAGGAGGTTTTATCTGGACGAGGAGAGCATTGGTGTGTGAGTGGCAGCGGCACAAGCAGATGGTCAACCAGGGTGTGGCAGATGGCCCTGGAAAGGAACTTGATTTGACAGGTTAGCTTGTGAAATAGTACTGTGGCCCTTAAGCTTTGTATAAGTGGTCCACAGTTTGACTTGAGTTTTGAGCTGGAAACAAACTGTATGACGATGATTATGGAGAAGATTTCCAGGAAAAATATAAGCTGCTGGGAGACAGGTAGGCTAAACTAGTGCAAATTAAAAAATAAACTCTAATCAATTCATTCAAGATATTATACCATATTAAGATGATAAGTAGCGTTGAGCAACGATTTAAGTACTTTGCTGCTCCAACATTGTCTTAGTGTAGAAGAATAAGGCTGTGGTAAATTTTGTCAACTCCTCACCCTACTCCGTAGGCACATGAATCATATCGAATGAATCTTGATATATATACAATTACACTGATTTGTTTGCCTATAACAATATCAGTCAACATCACAAGAGATGCAGGATCCGTGTCATCGTGTGGCAGCACTATGACAAAATGATAAATGGCATATATATAAAGTAGAAGTGATAGATGGAGATGATATTTTTCTATATTACTAAATTAAGCTTGTTTTGTTCGCAAAACAAAAATTAAGGTTGAAGGTGACAAGACGTGGGACACAGCAAAAACGGAAGAGGATCCTCTGCAGTTCAGTCCCTGCAGTTGAGTGGCTGACATGTGGGCTCCACCACGGTGGGGCCCACATGTCAATGACCCAACTGCAGAGGCCACAACTGCAGAGGATCTCATTCCAGCAAAAACTGGCTTACCACGTTATAAAATTCAGCCAACTAGCAGGAATCGCCACCGGCTGGCCGAGAATCAACAACATACGTATGGTACAATCTGGTTGGAACTAAACTGTTCAGCTTTGGAAGATAGGTTATATTATCATGTCTTCGTCCTGCAGAAAATAAATATTGTTCCAAGTCAAACTAAAATGCCTCTGAGCTTATGCCATGTCCAAATTTACAAGTATCAGATATTAACAAAATCTACCAACTAACACTAATCTGTATGATATATCAGCTCGCAGAGCTGTCCCCCATCAATTGTACTAATCATCTTCTTCTTAATTTGTCTCTCCAAAGCATTTTTCTGCCACCAACCTCTTAGTGCCTGCAAATCAGGTCACTGCTACGGAGAAGGTTTTTAGAGGCAGTTCGAAAGGGGTTTTCAGGCGTGGATGTGTTATCAACTCCTGCTTTCACAACTAAAATAGCTATTTGTAGGGTGGGTAACTTGTCCGCTCCCGCTAAAGCATTTACATATGGATGATCCGCTCTTGAAAATGGCATTTGTAGGGATGGGTGAAGGCATAGCGTGCCCTGGAAATGCATTTGCAGAGAGGCAGGTCATTACACAGGCAGTCTCTAAATTTGTTTTCCTCAACAAATATAGGACTATTTTCAAAATTTTGTTCTTCCAAGTACCAACCCATTCAAATCTAAGTTCATAACTTCAACACCCGTAGAACATCATTATTCAAATAACAATACAAAAACAAATATTATTTAATATGCAAATAAAAAATATGTATAAGAAGTTTGAGAAGTTCCTACATCAATACTTAAGATCTGGGAGGGAGCAAGTTCCATTCCAGATGAATAGGGTACGGGGTGTATCCATGCTACATATTTTGTATTTCACTACGCTTCCTTAGATTGGAAATATAATTAATATCTCCAATCCTAAAGTCTAGCACTTCATCAGTATAAACTAGCGCTTTGTCAGTATAAACTAGAGCATGAATCCTCGCAAAATCTCGAATAAATATTGTGGGGGGGGGGGGGGGTAGAGGTAAGATTTCGGAAGAAGTTGTCTAGCTGGAAAGGTAAAGTTTTGTCGACAGGTGATAGGCTTGTTTTACTTAACTCAATATTGTCGAGCCTACCCATGTTCATGTTGTCCTTTTTTAGAATCCCTAGGGTAGGGTTTGGATGTAGATATTCAGCCTTGGAACCGGGAATTGGAATTGGCTAGCTCCAAAGCCAACTGTTTGGATGGATTGGAATTCGGAATTGGAAACATGCTCCAATACCAACCGGTATTCACCAACCCAGTTACCACTTCCCCTCGATACCGACCCCTTCACCTCCGTATTGCGTGGAATTCCCTTCCTCGTAAAAAAATGCTTGCATGCGACGACACCGCCGCCGCCGCGCGGCCCCTCCTCGATCTTCTTTCTCGCAATCGGCGCCCCTTCTTCCTCACCGCTGGTGCCCCCATCTCCATCGCCGCCGGCGCCCCCGTCTTCCTCCCGGCTGGCACCCGGCGCCCCTCCCCGTCCTTCCCTTCCCCCCTCCACGGCGAGGTGCGACGCTCCTCCGTCAGCTAGCAACCCCGGGCCCTCTCCTTCTTGAGTGGCGACCTGTGCCGCCTCTCCACCGGCCTGCCACGCCACTCCTCCCCTACCTCACTCCGCTGACAAGCGATGTCGTCACCCCTCCCTCAAGTGTTGCCCCGCTCACCTTTCTCCCTCATTCACCAAATGGAGCAACGGCAACTCTTCGTGGTTGGTGGATCTGGGCATCCATGGCGCATGGAGGAGGAGCTGGTGGGTGGTCGTGGCTGTTGGCGGCGATGGGAGGAGCAGCGAGGAGAGAAAGATGGGTCAATGCCAAATCTTACTGAATGCACATCCAAACACAAATTTGTATTGGCACTCTTGGTGAATTCCATCTACTAGTTTCATCGACATCCAAACAATCACTTTGGTATTGTGACTCATTTCCAAAACTACTCTGATTTGGTATTGGGATCAATTCAATACCAAGCCTCACAATATCGACATCCAAACGAAGCCTAAGGGAATCCTTAAAAGGCTGGACTATTATAGGTCTAGGTTCTTTTGGCAATGTGATGATCACAAGAAAAAGTATAGGCTCGCTAAGTGGTGCATTCTTTGCAAAAATGTGTGGGGGGTTTAGGTATTATTGATCTGGACGCACAGAATAAGTGCTTGCTAAGCAAGTGGCTCTCCAAACTCTTAAATGAGAAGGGTTGTTTGTGGCAGAATATTCTTAAGAAAAAAATACCTCCAAAACAACATGTTGTCACAAGTGATTAAGAGAAAGCGGGACTCACAATTTTGGTCAGGACTAATGGATGTCAAGGAACAGTTCTTGGAGAGAGGACGGCTGGTTATCCATGATGGACATCAAACCGGGTTCTAAGAGGATTTATGGATCGGGAAAGAACGCTTAATGCATAAGTACCCATCTCTTTATACCATTGTAAGAAAAAAAAAGTGACACAGTAGCGAAAGTGTTAAGTTCAACTCCTCTTAGCGTCTCTTTTAGACGTGCTCTTGTGGGAAACAAACTAGTTAAATGGTTCGAGTTAGTAGCAGGAGTGCTCCATGTACACGTTGATGACCAACAAGACCTGTTTGTGTGGGGTCTTGGGAAGGATTTTTCGGTGAAGTCATGGTACAACGATCTGTTGAGAGGGGCAGGGGTGCCGGCTAAGTGTCTTGGAAAATAAAATTTCCCTTAAAGAACAAAGTTTTTCTGTTGTTTTTAAAGAATGGGGTGATCCTAACCAAAGACAACTTCGCTAAGAGAAAATGGAAGGGGTGTACTAAGTGCAGCTTTTGTGAGGTAACTGAGACCATTCAACATCTTTTTTTTAGTATCATATGGCTGAATGATGTGGAATGTTGTTTGCAGTGCTTTTGGCTTCCAACCGCCCACTAGCGTAGCTCATCTTTTCGATTCTTGGATCAAAAGTTTCCCCTCTAACATGAGAAATCAAATTTTAATTGGTGCTGCGGCAATGTGCTGGGCTTTGTGGCTGTGTAGAAACGACGTGGTCTTTCAAAGATCAAAGCCTAACTAGTGTTTGCAGGTGATTTTCAGAGGAATTACTGGATCAGGAGGTGGTCGCTTCTCTCTAAAGAGGAAGCGAGAGGAGACCTAAAGCAAGGCTGCAGAATCCTTGAGGCATCGAGTTTGGAGATCTTCAGCAAGGCAGGATGGAATGTTTTGAGGAGAATTCTGAACTAAGGCGCTTGATTTTGCTCCTAAATGTTTAGGTTCAGTGTGCTCCACTGTCTTGTTGATCCCCTAAACTTGTTAAGATATCTACTAGATTTTGGGGCTATGGCAACAGTCACAAAATAGTAGCAATAAGGCCAATTTAGTTGCAATTGTTACAACTTGCAACTAAATGCATTTGGTTGCAACCCGATGCAATAGGTCCATTGCAACCATTTTTGTAGCATGTTGCAATACAAGTAATTGCAATGGCATGAATCATTGCTTTAGAAAGGTATTGCAACTGCCAATGTCGCAATGACTTTAAATTTGGTTGCAATATCACGTTCTTATTGCAACTACTACAAACTTTGTGACAACCAATACCCACTGGTTGCAAAAATAACCTATTTTTGCAACCACAATTAAGATGGTGGCGAAAGCATCGATATTTTGCAACCAAATGACATAGTAGTTGCAATACCATGCACCCATCTAATGCAACTATGTTGTTCTAGTTGCAAAGATTTCAGTGGAATTAGCCCCAAAATCTAGTAGTGGATGTAAGTTGGTGTTTAGAGTCTGTTTAGAGTCTAGAACGTCATCTACTCATCTGCAGCCTAAAAGCTATTTAGAGTCTAGAACTTAGTAAACTGCTGAGCGTTGTTTAGAGTCTAGAACTTCGTCTGCAGCCTAAAAGCTGTCTCTGTAATGACTGGATGATGATTTTGGTTGTATACATTCCCAAGGGGATGTAGAGGCCGGGTATTTTAATCCTTTTTCTAAAAAACTAGAACATGAATGAACTCTCCATCTCGTCACATAAACGATCACGTGCTTTGCCATAAATCTCGAATGACAGAACGGTAAAATCCATTGTCCTATAGAAACTAGGGATGACCCTGTACTTGCCATCTCTCTAGTGCGTTGTGGGTTTGCATCATGGTAACTATAATTCAGCACATCCAAGACTTGAAATAGAAATGCAATAAAGCTCATTGCCACAAAGGTCAGCCACGGCATTGAGCCACGACGCTTGAAATGGATCTCATGCTGGGTAAAATCGGGCTGTCATTCAGGACCTCTGCTAACGTACTGTCCCGACGTTTGGCAAGCAGGGCTGGCGGGGACGAGCAAGCACCATTCAGCTTGTCCCCCTCTGGGCCCAGCCCACCATCGATCCTTGCTTCAGCGACGAGACCATCCTCCCACCGCATTCCGATTTATCGTGTGCTATCCATGGCGCTAGTGGCCATCTCAAAATGGCGCAGCAACGCCACACCCTTGGATTTCTAGTGTATCTTAAAACTTGAGAATGCCATGATGAAAGTTATAATGTGTACCATATAAAAGATAAAAGGACGATTAGATATGCTCCATACCATGTCATTTTCATTCAGCTATAATGGGTGTGAACAAGATATAGATAAATGCAGAAAGAGTTACACACATTGGGTGGTCCTAAATCTCTCATACAGTAGTTTCCCACTTTTAGTTAATTTAACTGAGTGAGTAAAAAGAGACAAAGACTTACAACAAAGGTGAAAAGGGAAATTAAAAATTTGGTGCACAAGTTAGGCATCCTTATTACTGAATTTATAAAAGCATAAGAAGCACAAAAGCTGTAAAGAACTATTAGAAGGGCGAGTAGAATTCTGTATGGTAAAGTTATGGTGATTGAAATCTGCACAATGCAAGCCCTAATATATAAATATAATATTATGTAGTAGTGGCACTGCTGTTTTCATCATTCATAATTTTGTGAGATCTCTTCAAATTGTGAAGTCGTTCAGCTACATCTGTCATTTCTGGCCTTCTGTCCACATTGAGCTCTAGACATTCCACTATGAGCATCGCAAGTTGATGAAGTACACCGATATCCTTCTCCACTAAAATTTCCTTATCGAATAGCTCAAGTACTTGCTTATCTTCCTTGTAGCCATCAAGAAAAGCTTTAACCAGTGTTCTGTCTTCACCAAATGCTGCCTTTTTCCTACTTAGAAGTTCTAGAAGCACAACTCCAAAACTGTAAACATCACTCTTCTTCGTTAGCAAGCCTGACTGAAGATATATTGGATCCATATAGCACATGTCACCTATGACACATTTGGTGTGTGATTTATCTATTGCAATCAGCCTTGAGATACCAAAGTCTGAGATTTTTGGATCAAAGTTATCATCTAAAAGTATATTGCCAGGTTTGATATCACCATGCAAAATCGTTGTAGAAGTTTTTGAATGCATATAAGACAACCCATCAGCTGCTCCCGCAGCAATGTTTAAACGATTACCTAAGCTGATGCTCACATTATTGCTTCCATCGTGTAGAATGTCATGGAGGCTTCCTTGTGGAACAAACTCATAGACCAACATTGGGACGTCAACTTCTAGACAACACCCTATGAGCCTGACAATGTTCTTGTGGATGACTCGTGATTGGATGATAATCTCATTTGCGAATTGCTTCTCTTGTGACCTGTCCACATTAATGGATTTCTTAATTGCAACCAGCTGATTATCAAGAAGCCCTTTATACACTTCCCCAAATCCACCTTTCCCTATAACATTACATGGTTCTATGATTGCTTTGAGCTCCTCTTTCTTAAATATCTTAATATTGTTAACCTTTTCCAATATGGGACCACCGTTCTTTATGAAAAATTCTTTTGTCTTTCTCTTCTCTTCAAACAGAAGCTTAAACAAAACTACAATTACCACAATGGATGCGACACCAACTATGCCTGCATGACAATTGAGAAAAATCATTATCTATTTCTCAACTGACTTATCCAGAAAGAATAAAATGCACAGGACAAATGTGAAAACATAAAACATGAGAAAATGCACATTAGAGGTGTCAGAGAAAAATATGGCTTATGCAATGTATTTCTATTATTGGATATGTACAGATGTTAGCTGTCAATAATGGAATATAACACACAGTATCCTAATTATATGGATATATTAATTTGTAGATAGTTCTATAACAATGTTTAGTTATCATTGTATATATATGACAATAGTGGCAATGCACTGTCTTTTAATATCAGTTGGTACATCTCATTAAACTGTGTCTATGTATTTTCTGTACGGGGCAATATTTTATAATCGACTTGAAAACTTGAAACAACATATAAATAAATATCAGCCCACATATATGTTCATACATGGTACATAAGTAAATACCATGAAGCACAAAATCTACTAGTGAATCAAAAATCTTAAATATTTTTCCTTTATTGGTTATTCTTCAAATCATAGCATTATTAGAAACATCTTACTACTCCATCCGTTCCAAATTGTAGATTGTTTTAGCTTTTCTAGGTGCGTAGTTTTTTATAACCACTTAAATATAATATATGTCTAGATGCATAAGTAAATTTATGAACCTATGAAAGCTAAAACAACAACCTACGATTTGAAATGGAGGGGGCACAAACTATACAAAAATTTAACTGGATTACTTGCTCTAACTAGTAACTTAACTTGGAGTCCTTTCTGAATTATTTAGACTAAATACAATTGCAATACATGCTAGCAACATGGAAGATAAATCTCACTATAATTGTGTAGAGTTCTCTAGGTTTTCATTGGTGTTGTACTTGTTTTCTAAATAGGTCTCATGCACCACAACTAAAATGATAGGGCAAATATATAAAAAAATATAGAATTAGTACAAATCGTGTATCCATGTCATGATGTCAATACGCATTACTAGATTCACCCATTTTGTATGACATGCAAATGGCAAACTGACATCTCATTGAATATGACAGTAGCAAAAATGTGGAAGTTCCATACCAAGTGTAGCCGGCCACCATTGCTGGGATGGGAAACACCGGCGTGCATGTTCTCTTACCATCCCTTTTCATTCCAAATTTGCAGTTGCAGTCATATCCCCCAATAAAGTTCTTGCATATACCATTGCAAGGATATGAATCACGTAACTCAGGTTTCTCTTGTCGAAGGGCACATTCATCAACATCTACAAATTTTCATCACTTACTTAATGCTATAAATTGGAGAAATAAAACAAACAACATAGTTTCAATAAGAATGACAATTGTATAGGAAGTTGTATAAGAATTTTATATTTGTGGTAAGAAGGTGTCATCTTTCTGTACACAACAAGAATGCATTTGTAAGGACTTCCGTTATTATGTTTGTTGTTAACCTTCCTAGGTTACCTTCTCCAACTAATGTTGTGCTCCTTGTGGCTATAATAGAATCGCAAAAAAGAAAAATCCTTGTGGCTGAACACTATACAATTTAGCATCTATTAAAATCCGGTAGCTATTTTTCAATGTGTCCATGAGTATACAAAAATATAAGAACATATATCAGATATATTGGATGGTTGGTTACAAAAATAACAATGGTTCCCATTGAACTTTGCTGTGGCCTGTGGTTTAGGATGTATATAGAAAGCAAAGATTGCAAATTTGAGGGCAGAGAATTAGTGTTACCTTGGCATCCATTGGGGATGTAGGGGTTGCCATCGAAGCCGTCCTTGCACTTGCAGAGATAACCGTAGCCGTTGGTCGCGTTAACACAGAGGCTGTTGCCGCTGCGGCAAGCCATGGGTAACGGTTTGCCTTCCGCCGGACAAGAAGCATTCCTGATGGCCCAGTCCAGCACGACCGGTACGCCCCCGGCAAATCTCTTGTCCAAAACCCTGTAGCCGTAGAGGTCCTGCAACGAGAAGTTGTACCACGACCTTTCCACCACCATGGAATAGGTGCACGGGAACGTCTTCCACATGCTGTTGCTCTGGTAGCGCATTTTGGGCATAACGGCGACGAGTCCCGGCGCGAGCTCTGCCTGGCAGCAGCCGAGCCCTTTGCACTGCCCATCCTGCACCACCGCCGGCGTGTCGAACAGGGAGTTGCAGGCGGCGGAGTAGTTGGTTCGTGCCGCGTCGCCGATGACCGCGGCTAGAACGCTCTGCCCGACGCCCACCAGCACGTTCCGTGCCGTGGAGAAGAGGAACGTCGTCGAGAAATTCAGAGACATTCTGGCAAAGCCGCTGAGCTCATGGTAGCTCTCGTTCATGCTGCAGTCGGAGCTGATCGGCATGGACACCCGCACCTCTCCGCCCGCGACGTTAATGTCGACGAGGTCGGCCGTCCACCAGAACTTGTCGATGATGACGCCAACCGGGTCGGCTTGCTCTCCGAAGTAGTACGCGCTCGCCTGCAACGTGAATGGTTCGTCGAGGATTATTGCAGGGGGCGTTGTGGAGAGGTTGCAGGTGACGGAGAAGGTCGTGTCGAAGTAGCAGCCGGCTTTGGTGCCGAACGGGTACGGGATGCTGATGTTCCCGCACTTGTCTGGGCATCCGGGCAGTGTGATTGGTCGGCGTTGATCGACGGCCGCCGTCGCCCAGGACATGCTCAAGACGAAGGCTATGGCGGCGGCAGCGAGGTGGAGGCGGAGCAGCATCGGCAACATTTGCATGGTGGCCTAACTACTAGGTGATCAAGTGCATAAGCTTAATGCTTTGTGTGGCCTAACTACTAGGCGATCAAGTGCATAAGCTTAATGCTTTGTCTCTCTGATGCAGGTTGCAGGGTATATTTGAACGGTTGATGGAGTTGGAAAACAAGCACACAAGCAAGTACATACCTGGGTGATAGTTGGTGCCAACAAACACGGTTGTATATGTTAGTGCAAAACGATAAGGGTGACTGAAGTTTGTTTAAGTTTCATCCCACGTTACCAGCTGTGTGTTGACTTGATTTGTGATGAGCAGCGCAATCATTGATTTTATTCTTTTAGTATTGTACTATGGTCTGTTATAATTTACTACCTCGACATTGCAAAAGATGCAGGATCCGTGCCATTTTGCGACAGCACCGCGACCATTCAATTCACTACTCAAGGTCATGGCTATCTGAGGAAGCTCTACCTTTCATAGCTATAAGCAAGATAGTCCAGGCAGCATTACCGCGTAAATTTCTTACCCAATAACATTACCTGGCCTAGAGATGTCTCTCACATCACTAGAGAAGGAAATTCTATCTAAATCAGTCATATCATAGGACATGGTACGTACCGCACATCTAAAATATTCCCTTCATCTAAGGAATCCTAAGTACGTTCTCAATCATAAGCACAGTAAAAAAGCTCTTATAAGTTTAATTAAACTAGCAACAATGCCCGTGCGTTGCAACAGGGAGAAATTATAGCTCACTTCACTGTGATTTGCCTCGACCGCACTGTCACCCCGGGATCCCCACAGCTCCCTCATCTGGCCATTGTTCCCATCGCCCCCACGCCACCCTAACTTTGTCAGCGTCTCATGGACGTCATCATTGTCTGCCCTATCTTGCCTTCCCCAACCGTGTTGTCGTTTCCATCAGGCACGCAACCCTAATCTCGCACGTCGTCATTTGCGCCTCCCCAACCTTATCGTCATCTACTCAGGTCATGCCATCATCCCTGCTTCGCCTCACCATCGTGCCCGCACCACCCTGACCTCGCTCGTTATCATCCGTCTGCCAAATCCTTCCCATCTTCTCTGGCCGCGTTGTTCCACCGCGCGCTACCACAACCTTGACCATTATCGTTTGCGCTTAACCAGCCTTGACCGTATTATCATTCCAACCGCCCTCTTCCATAGATGTGGGTCCCATATATTAGTTAGTATATCCCTCCTGTCGTCTCTCTTAGACTATTCACATTCCTATTACTCTATGTGTTTACTCTAAAAGGACTATTTTAACCACGTTAGCAAAATTTGTTACTTTACATCAGCTTCTCCCGCACTCCTCTTACTCTATATATTTATTACTATATATTAAATAATCATATATTTATTTATCACCTCCCATTACCATCTTCAATCCGCATTGTCACCCCGGGATCCCCACAGCTCCCTCATCTGGCCATTGTTCCCATCGCACCCACGCCACCCTAACTTCGTCAGCGTCTCATGGACGTCATCATTGTCTGCCCTATCTTGCCTTCCCCAACCGTGTCGTCGTTTCTGTGACGCCCCAGGTTTTCATCCGGATTCTTTAACCCTAATGATCTGGTCCAACAAGTTGACTTTGGTCAAACGATGGTCAACCTGGGCCAGCACCTCGAAAACCCAACCAACAACCCCTAATGATCAACCTTGGTCAACTTTGGTCAAGCTTGGTCAAAACCCTAGTCAAAGACCCACTCAAACCCTTTGACCCTCCTAGTCACTCCAGGACTTTTGCCGCGTTCTCCAAATTCCACCTAAACACTTCAAATTCTCCCAATGTAAAAGTTGTCCAGTTTGTTGAGGGACACAACTTTCATGTTGAGTGGCATTGCCAATTCGAAGTGTAAATGTGTGAAAATTCGTGGTTAACGCCTCCAGTCACTATTCATCGGCGCCCAGAAAACTGCCAAGTTGGCATGCCTTTTGTGCACAAACTGTTGGTCAAAACCCCATACAGCCTTTGTAGAAGTTGTAGAGGATACTGCACTCTACAACTTTCCTTATTACAACTTGGTCCACTTCAGTTCAAAAATCTGGAGAAAATACGTGGCAAACAGCGCTACACCGCAATGTTTTCAACCGAGGACGCGCCCACGCGCGTGACGTCGCACCGGAGCGCCACGTCGGCCGCCGTACGCGCGCACGCCGAGGCAACGAAAGGACCGCCGGTCCGAGGCCAGCGCCGCGAGCACTGTTCGCAGGGTAGGGGTGACGCGCGCCAGGCCCTAGGCCGGTGCCACGCGGCGTCTCCCCATGCGCCGGCGACGCGCACCGCCTCGCGCCATTGGTTGCCACGGCCGCCGCACGTCGCCGCCCCTCCTGGCCCATGCCGTGCTCCATACCGCGACTGTTGTTGCCTTGACGCGCACGAAGCGCAGTCACCACGAGGCGCTCGGCTATAAAAGCCCTGCCGGCCTCTTCCCCGCGCGAGCACCAGAGCCGCCGCGCCGCCATTGCCACCTCCTCGCCGAACTCCTTCTTCCACTTGCATACCGAGTCAATGGACGCTTCTAGACCCTCCCCTAGGACACCCTGAAGCTCACACCGCCGCACATTGCCCTGCGCAGCCCCTCACCTCACCGGATTTCGAGCACCCGTGGCCGCGCTGCCACTGCTCCGCCGCCGCCGCTCGCCGGCGACGCCTCCGGTCTCACCAAGCACGTCAATCGACTCTAGGTGAGCTCAATTGCACGGGTGTGCCATTTGTTTGCCTGCCCCGGTCCCACATCGCCGGCGGCGAGCTCGCCTCCGCCGTCGGGGACTAGTTTGTGAGGGATTTGGTGCCTGAGGGCATAACTGTGAAGTTTCAAAAAGTTCTAGGGACCTGTGTGAAAATAGATTCTTCCCTCCCCTTGTGTTTTGCCTGAATCTTGTAAATTGCATAGAAATTCACAGAAAAATCAGAAAATTGTGAAACCAATTTTGTTAGTTTCCTTGTGAAGATAACTACAACTTTTGTAAAGGTTGTATATACTTTTGTGTGATAGTTTTTGCATGAAAAATTGAAATCCTTTTAACCTAGATCTGTTGTACTGCAAAATCTACATGTGTTCATGAGCTAATTTTTGGATATGTTGTGATTCATGCCATTTTTAGACTCCACACCAAAATTTGCAGAAAGTTTCTGAGCAAAATCTTTTTATATGAATTATCTTGTATTTATCATGAATCTGCCTAAATGAATTTTATAGCTTAAAATAAATTTATTTTTGTGCCCAACTTCTGGCTATTGTCTTTTTATGCTGAATTACACCTCTGGTGAATTTAATATGATTTTATATCTGCTATAAATATTTATTCTTGTTTTATGCTTAGTTTTATAAGTAATTGCATATCTCAAGATGTATAATAGCCCTAGATGTATATGTTGGTTGTCTAGCTTTGATTTGGACCAGAGAAACAGTGAGAGAAAGTTTGGCTCCAGAAGTGTTGTATTTATTTTTATATGCATTTATCTTGTTTGTGGTAAATAGAAATGTTATTCTTGGTATATTTATTTTCATAGCTCCAATATGTGTGCTTGCTGTTCAGTGGCTATGAATTAGGTCAGTGAGCTCAGTGAGCTTCATCCATGGCTTTTTTATAAAGCGCTTTGATGAATAAGAGTGGAGAAGCCCTTTAAGCATGATAATAGTTTAATTGGAAAATCATCCTTTTATCTTTTTTTTTTGAGCCCTTGTTTGTGTTGTGAAAGTTGAACTCAGACTTGAAAACCATCTCAGTGCTGTTTGTGCAAATGAATTAATTATTTATTTAAATATGTACACAATCACTATAAAGAGAAGAATAAATAAGCCTTCATGATAATCTTAAAAGGAAAAGTGATGAATATTTTGTCAAGGTGAATCTGGTCAACCATGTGCTTCTTGTTGTCTTTGGTTACTGTTTTAATTAAATTAAATTAATTTCACCACTAACTATTGCATATGCATCCTCCGTGTAGAAGTTCCCGACGGTAGCTACACGCTCGTACCGGCTGACGAGGACGAGGGAGCAGGAGGAGACGTGCACTACGTGTCCGTAGATCAAGACCCGGACCAAAGTCCGGAAGTTTGTTTGACTGCTTGTGCTGACGAAGGCAAGCCCCGGTTTAAACATTAACCTATGTGTTTCTTTTAAGCTTCTGAATTTATCATTGCTTATCTATGTGCATTTACGTTCAGGAGTTGAATTGAAACCCTAGTTGCATGATCCTTAAGTACCTATGATCTTTTACTAACATGTTAGGTCGCTAGTTGCTATGCTCTAAGGATCCGGTACAAGTCGAGTGATGTTCGTCACTCGCGAGAATAGGATCTCCTTTATGGAATCACCATATTGATTAATGGATTGCTCATGTGGTAAGAGCATGGGATTTGGGCTCCGGTCCAGTGGCTTCGTGGGCTAAGTGTTTGAACGTACTAAGCACTTGTCGGAAATGGGCACGGTAAGCCTAGTACCTAAATGAGGCGGTACGGGATTTTACTATCACTAATCTTAGGGTTGCGGCCCCGGGCTCGCCACCTGAGTACATGCGTGAGGCTGGGTGACCTTGGTGGCGTAGCCCAGATAAACCTTGTACTTAAGACTGTGAGCTATTATTCCCAAACCGAAGAATGACGGGAACCGCCTGGTTGGTGAACTCTTAGTGAGGATACCTCCCGTGTGTTTAGGTCTACCTTGCAAGGTTTAAATCAATCGATTGTCGGCCTCTCACCGTTATCTGAGACTACTTAATCTACTGGCCATGATATCCCTTTATGATGGAACTTTGTGAATATTGTTATTTGATTAATTGTATTGTACAACTCATGATTGCAATAGTTGCTGATCTAGTAATGATTACTTCTACTAGAACTTGAGCTAAAATGTGAAAGTAAGGATTCACTACTTAGTAGCTTTTTGGCAAAACAAACCCACTAGCCAAAAGCCTTGCATGCTTAGAGGTAAAGTCTTTTATTTTAGACGGGTAAGCCTTGCTGAGTATTAGTATACTCAGCCTTGCTATTTAAATGTTGTTTCCAGGTAATGCATGTGATGTGTGGCCTGGAGAAATTCCACCCGGCTGGGAGCTGGAATGGGTGGATGATGACGAGTGATTGCATCATGGACGGCCTCCTATGATGCTTATCGTACCGTTTAGTTATTTCCGCTGTTTTAATAAACTCTGAACCATTTACTTTCATGTCAAGAACCATGGTTTGTAATAATGGACCCTAAGGGGAAGTTTGTTGTTAATTTGTAAGGCACTCTAGACTCTCCTTCGTGGGAGTTTTAATGTATACGTTTCGATCCTCTATGTGTGTTTCAAGTGATTTACCGGGCTTTGACCCGGCAACACTCAACGGGATGATTCTTTATTATCGCTTAATGACCAAATGGAGTGGTTTAGGCGATAGTACGGAATTATCTCGGATGGGGTTGTCACAGTTTCCATCAGGCACGCAACCCTAATCTCGCACGTCGTCATTTGCGCCTCCCCAACCTTATCGTCATCTGCTCAGGTCATGCCATCATCCCTGCTTCGCCTCACCATCGTGCCCGCACCACCCTGACCTCGCTCGTTATCATTCGTCTGCCAAATCCTTCCCATCTTCTCTGGCCGCGTTGTTCCACCGCGCGCTACCACAACCTTGACCATTATCGTTTGCGCTTAACCAGCCTTGACCGTACTATCATTCCAACCGCCCTCTTCCATAGATGTGGGTCCCATATATTAGTTAGTATATCCCTCTTGTCGTCTCTCTTAGACTATTCACATTCCTATTACTTTATGTGTTTACTCTAAAAGGACTATTTTAACCATGTTAGCAAAATTTGTTACTTTACATCAACTTCTCCCGCACTCCTCTTAATCTATATATTTATTACTATATATTAAATAATCATATATTTATTTATCACCTCCCATTACCATCTTCAATTAAAAACCTATATTAAACCATCTTTAGAGATTAAAATGCTAGGTATGATGAATTCTAGGGATTAAACCATGAGGAAATATATGTTCTATGGACTAAAAATATAAGAACTAAAAAAATAGAAGGGGGGAAGTGAAAATAACCCTACCTTCCATCTCTATGACTCTACCTCCCTCGATTTCTCCAAATTCCTCTCGCAATCTCTGTCTTTCTCTTTCTCTCGCCTCTCTACAACGACGGCACGGGTGGTGGAGATCCAACGGAGGGGAGGCCAACGCCGCCCGCCATGGGAGTCCCGGGGCTTGGTCTCCCCATCGTCGGTGGGTCGCGGCAGGGGCGGCGGCGCGCGCACATCGCGGCATCAGCATCGCCGGCGCCAGCCTCCTCCCCATCCCCACCCTTTCCCACCTCTACTCTCGTGGCTACTGGTGGCGGAGGTCTCCCGGCAGGCAAGTGCCCATCGCGCCCCTCCCAACGGCGGAGGTTGGTGCTCTCTATCGACGGGGATCTTGCCCGACAGGCCCTACACGAGGCAAAGCAAGGGTGCGTCGGCGGCCGTCTGGCCCATGCCGCAGCGGGAGGCAAGGGCGTCCAGGCCTGCACGGCGTCACCGAGGCGCAGCTCCGTCCATGGTGGTTTCCTCTGTTTACTCGATGTTGACTTTCTCCCAGCCTTCTTGTTTATATATAAATCGAATGTGTTTGCTTTTGTTTGCCAATCGATTCTGTTTTCTTTTTTCTATTATTGCTTCTGAGTTTGAATCAAACTTTGATTTGTGATTTGCGTGCAAGTAGTATTTAGGGATGATTTTTTACGCGGTTTTGCAATGTGGAGTCCGGATTTGCTCCGGTTTTGTACGCTAGAGGACGGTTCCTCGCCTCGCCTCACGGAGTGCTTCAGTCAAGCAATGACCCTCTGACAAGTCAGGACGGACGAAATTTGGGCAGAAACGGTCCTCGCTTTAATATTAGGTAGAGATTTATAGACAACGGTATTGGAACCTACAACATCAAAGAATCGAATGAAAACCATATTTCATAATCTATTTAATTATATTCATTTGATATCATAAATATTATTGTTACTAGGATCGTGCTTGTGCGTTGCTACGGGTCATAAAACTTTTATACTATAATACACAGAGCAATCATCATGATAACTATTGTTTCACAACATATTAGAGGCTTTTAGAAACAGTACCTCAGTAACAAATAATTCTTCCAGATTTGTATACAGCTTTTGACATGGAAGTCTGAAACTTAAAGGCATGTCTGCATAAAACAAAGCTATTTATCATATTACTGAATCTTGGAAGATCTCGGAGACATGAAAAGTATTCCCAATGGTATTCATTGGCTTCTCATCCACCATCTTAGCCCCCATTGCCCAAGTCTCAGAAACCAACTCAAGTTCTGAAGCCACAACGAGCAGCTCCACGGGTAGGAAAATCAGAAGCTTCAACAAACAGATTAGTAAGCAGCAACCAAATGATCATATGAGTATTATGCACATTGTACCTCCCACTTCACGATCTTGGCAATAGTGAGTAGGGAGACAATGCAAAGAGCCCATCAGATGCTTTTATGCAGATCGTTCCTCACAACCTGTCTCAGAACTACTGATCTAACCAAAGCCAAGCTTTGCAGCTTATTGTCACAAAAAATTCAAGAGCAATACTGCAAGTGATCAGAAGAATGATTCAAAGATGAGGATTCCCAATCTGATTACCATCTTGTAGCTCATATTAGAAGTTTATTTTTTTAAGATGTGCATAGCACATTTTTCATTAAGAAGAAGAGAAGTTTGATACAAAATCTTAGTCAAGAAACAACAAAACCACATAAAGAACAAAGAACAACAAGAGCGGCCTCAGGTCCAAATCTACAAGCCTTCTAGTACGAGAGATCGGATCCCGACGAATCTAGCGCAACCCTAGTGCCTCACTTCCTCAAGGATAAGGGGGACAATCGCCACTAGCTGAAGCACCACCGTGTCGTGGACACGTCGGTTCCTTTTCCTTCCACAACGACCGGATAACTAGGAGAGCCATGGAGTCGAAGCCTTTGCGCTGAGCTTTAGGAACCCGCTTCCTGACTGACAACCAAGGAACCTTTGTCTTGAGGCATCAATTCCTGAAAGCCCACAAATCTAAGGATCTGGAACCAAGTTTCCCGCACATAGACAAAACCCAATAAGCAGGTGGTCGATAGTTTTGACCTCTTGCGCACACAAGGTGTAGTTATCCCTGTCCTGCAGGCCATGTCGACGCAGCCTATTGGAAGTCCAAGAACGACCATGAAGTACCAACCAGCAAAAGAAGCGGCACCTGCTCGGAGCCTGGGTCTTCTAGAGACGGTCTACGTCGGCAAGGCTGGTTCTCCCGTGGAAGAGCGCGTGATAGGCTGAGCTGGAGGAGAAATCTCTGGATGACGACCACTTTCGAACAAAACTGCCAGGCTGCGTCAACGAGTGAAAGCCACGCAGGGCATCCCAGACGTGAAGGTATTGAATGACCATGCTAACCGTCAGAGCGAAAACAATATCCTTGACCCAACGGTATCCCTGAAGGGCCTCCTTAACCATTCAGGCATTCCTGGTGCATGCAGGGACCGCGTTCCACAAGTTTGGGGTGATTTGACGAATAGAGCAGTTGTTCAGCCATTGATCCATCCAAAACAAGGCATGTGTCCCATCACCCACCTGCACTGTCACCGAAGCCTCAAAAATTTTCTTTGTAGATTTATCGACCGGGAAGTTGTAACCTACCCTGGTCCTGTCTCCGTCCACCCTGGCTAACCAAAGCCAACGAAGTCGAAGGGCAAAACCCATAAGCTGTAGAGGGGATGCCAAGCCCTCCCAACTGCTTCAGGCACATCGAGTTTACCCAAGCCACCACACATTTTCCTCCGGTGGCTACCTCTGAGCCGCACCAGAGGAAGCCACGAACGAGCTTCCCGATGGCTTGTACCGCCCAGGCTGCGATCCTGGTTGCCATGGAGATTGTACCAGGATAGCACAAAGGGTTGATTGAGCTAAGATAGGACGACCGCTCTGATTGAGCATCCTCCACTTCCAAGGTGGGAGCCTCTTAGCGACCTTGTCGGCCACTAGTTGCATAGCAGCTTTAGGTAGACACCAGGGTGACAGAGGTACCACAAGATAGGTGCACGGGAACTCTGTCATCCGGCAACCATGAGTGCTTGCTACCAGACCGGACTGCTCGGGAGAGCAGCGAATTGGGAAAGCCTTGCTCTTGCTGAGGTTAGCCGCAAGGCCCGTAGCCTGGTGGAGCAAACCCAAGATCTCTCAAATCATCGTTAGGTCTAGTTCGATCGGGGAAGAAAGACGACCACATCATTTGCGTATAATGACACTCTCTGCTTAATCGAACTCGGTCACAGGGGGTGAGAAGGCCCCTACGGTCCGCAAGATTGATCAAGGCGATGAAGCACTCCAGGACTAGCACCCCATTTAGAAGACCGCGACCATGGCAAATGTGGTTGCCTGGCACCCCATTTAGAAGAACATTGGTACTTGCGATGGATAAAATATGGTACAAATCCAGTTGGTCCAGCGGAGGGGGCAGCCAACAACAGAGAGCAACACGATCAGGAAGACCCAGTTTACCGAGTCGAAAGCCTTAGCAAGGTCAATCTTGAAAAGAAATGATTGCATGAAGAGGTTAGTTTGCACTAGATATGTTCGCTTGTCCAAATGCTCGTATCGCCTCAAAATTGTAAAAGTGATATGTTAGTAAATAATATGAAATTTTCCCCAAGCTAAAAGGACATACACACAAACTATACATTGGTGTTGTGGCAGCTAGGAGAGTGGCACATGGTCTAGGGACTTAGTTGTAGTTTCATCATTTTCTAGAGGCCTCTATGCTATAATGTCGGAACATTTGCCCTCTGCATCTTTCTGGATGTATCTGTACTCGTATGTATCTTCCTACTGTATCCTTAATGCAGGTACGTCTTGATCCAAAAGAAAACTGATCCATTAACTCAAAATGTAAGGAATTTCTTATGCTAAATGCTCATGTTTTTAAAATAACCACTCTTTATAAAAATATCCTTTGGCGATCCCCTCAGTGGTATCCATCAAAATAAATGAAAAAAATATCCCACGATTTGATTTTGTCAAAATCAATGCAAAGATTTCACGAGATTCGATCCAGCATCTACAGCTATAAAAGAGATATTTCTTCTGTGCTAATGTTTGCCGTAGTTTTTGGCAGCTTGCAGTCAATATAAAAGCAACAGTGCTAATTTTGTATCCGATTTTTCTCTCCATTCAGCTTCCTAGCTCATTCTACCAGTATGCTTCTAATTTGGTGGCCCAATATTTTGCTAGTATTTATGGCTAAAATAAAATTTAGCATTAAGCTAATTATTGGGTTGGTAAAATTAGCAACCCATAAAACATTGCCTAAACTTGTTTGACGCCAAATTTGTTCTGTGCCACACCCAAAAAATTGTAACGCAAGTATTTTAAAAAGTGTCAAGTTTTGGCATGCCAAATTTCAATCATTTTGTACTACAGTAAGTTTGCACTGTCCCCAAGTATCGGCATACAGTACATTAGGCATAACAGGTGCCAAGTGCATCACGTTTACCCTGCAACTGATTGTGCACTGTAACACTCTATAAATAGCAAGGTCGCCAGAAAGGTTTTGCCGACAATTGCCATTGCACAGGAGTGTTGACAAGGAGGAAAGAATGACTCAAGCATCATGCTCCGTCTCCATTGTTTTGTTCCTGCTCGCACTAGCATTTGTGGTATTGCTTTATATGTTTCATTATAAGTTATTTCTTGTGTCTTCAATTGTTTAAAAGACTGCAATTTTTAAATTTTTTTTTACTTTCCTTGACTGGCATTTGCTAAACCCATTAGCTTCTTAATCAAAGGATCCATTTCGTTCCTGACTACGGAGTTATGATTACAATATGGTTTTTGTAGTCGCTATAATGTGTTCATTTTTTTCAGGTTGAGGTTTCTGCCGGAGGGTTTTACAAACCTGTAAGTCTGTATCCTTACTTTATTTTGTGCATGAAGTAGCACCAAATAATTGCATCTAGTATTATTTCACTGATTTGACGCATGAATTTGTAATACAGGCTGGTGCTGAAGGCTCTGTCCCCATAGAACGTAAGGAATCTTCTCTGTTCTCTGTATTACATCCTGCACATCCCAATTTGGCTTAGATTTGTACTGAAAAAGTTTGAGAGAGAAGACTACAAAAATAAACTTCTTAGAGTAAGGGTGTGAGTATAGCGTCTATCAAGCCATATCTGAATATCAAGATTTATTCCTCTCACATGATATCATATTGTTCTTCTCTCATGCATGTACAGAATGCCCAGCCAAATGTGACTACCGTTGCTCGGCTACATCACACAGGAAGCCATGCCTTTTCTTCTGCAACTATTGCTGCCAGAAGTGCCTATGTGTTCCATCTGGCACGTACGGCAACAAGGAAGAGTGCCCATGCTACAACAACATGAAGAACAAGGATGGGGGCCCCAAGTGCCCTTGAAATCATGACACACAAAAAAAGTGCCCTTGAAATTTTTAGGATGTTTAGAAATATCATGTACTACCTGACATGATGATTGAGAAAGATGAATTTCTATTGCCATTTTGATATGAATGAAAGTGTGTTCGTTCTTTCAATCAGAAATTACCGGTACACATTGATCATATAAGCCGTTAGATCTGTTTGGATATGTTATTAATTAAAAGAATAAAGTTCATAGGTGTTTTCAAGAATTGTAAGTAAAAAAACAAAAGTAAATTGCACCCACCGTACAACTTGTACGATTGAATCAATTTGACCCAACAAGTTAAATGTGTGCATGAACGATCATATGTAGATCCTCAAACTTATGTTTCCATGGTGGCAAGAAGTGTTTAATTTGAGCAAATTTTCATTGAAATTTCACAAATTTCATCATTTTCTCTGGTGAATTAAAAGTGAGTCAATTTTTTAGAAAAATAAATTAAGGTATGCTTATAGACATGTATCATAGAACAAGTGGCCCGTTGACTCTTATCCGCCCTAGAGGTCTTGGAATCAATTCCCAAGTTACATTCTGTTTTAAACATATTTTATCTCGCTGACAATTGGGCCCTCAGCCTCCTCACCGTGACTAAATACGCTCGTTCGAGTATGTTGAGGTTTGGATGTCGAGCCGAGCCGCTCGGCTCTGACTCAGTCTGGCTAGTTATCTGGCTCAACTCAACTCATCATATTTTCTCTCGCTGACAATTGGACCCTCAGCCTCCTTTCAAATTAATACTTGACGCACGGTGACTAAGAGCATCTCCAAAAACTCTCTATATTCTTTCTAGAGATTTTGATGAAAAAATGTCTTCCAACGGTATATCTAAATACTCATCCAAATATAGCTATCTTCTATTCCGGATTTTTCGCTAGTCAAATATAGAAGGCGATAATGACTCTAGAGTGTGCATAAGAAATAGATAGAAAAGCTGTTGAAAAGTGAAAAGATATAGAAAATGATTTTTATGCAAATAGCTCTCTAAATGATGATTTAGAGAGTTAAATTTATAGACTCCGAGAGATGCTCTAAATACGCTGGTTGGAGTATGTTGAGAGCCACTCGGCTCTAACTTTAGTCTCGCTAGTTATCTGGCTCAACTCAACTCACCGAGCTGAGGGATTCCCCGAGCTGAGCTTAGCCGAGCACTTCGCAAATTTGTGGCTCGACATCCAGCCCTTCGTGTATGTATGCAAACCTCAAGAACAGAATGTATCAACACTTTTATACAGTTTATTTCCATGTTGCCTACGTGACAACCAGAGAGCCAGGACGCCACACCACCAGCCGCTACCGCTTGGTCATCAGCTGGTTGTCGGTAATGCTTTTATTGTTACACAAGGACGGGATGCTATATCTTGCATTTACCTACCTCCCCATGTGCTATTCCGTTCATCATGACACATAACAAATGTGCTATATTTCTTTAATAATAATTTAAAACGAAACATGTTTTAACATCTTGGAAAATAAACCGTACTAGCAAAAAAATAAAGCATGTCATACAAAACTTGAAACAGAAACGTACATAACAAGAGCTATCATACTGCTCTGTGCTCATTTTGATTACACAAACATCTTATTCCGGAAGAAACTGAGCCACGTCCATAATTCTTGCACAGGGCATGCTCTTGCTCTTTCTGAGGTTTCGGCAACACTGATCCCCAACAAATAGCTGAAACTAAATTATACAAATAACTCAGAAACCATCATTAGCATTTTAAATAAAGAATTGCAGACTACAAAGCTGCATGTTTGCAAACCTCACCACGGCAATCAAGCATCATTCATGTGTTCACCTGCTCGGTGATATTGGTAGTCACCTTCCTCATATGCCTCTCCTTCCTCAGGCCCTTCAGGTTCAGCATTGTTAGGCTGCACCTGATAGTTGGTTTCCATTTTACTGTAAGAGTCAACATGATAATACTCCTGATCATGCCGCTTTGAGTGCTCAGTTTCATGCCCACGTCCATCTTGACCATAACCATATGCCTCATGACCTTTGTGCTGCTCATACTGACCATAGCCATAATCCTGCCCGTAACTGGACAGATTTTTGTCATGTTTTGGACCACCATTGCCATAGTCCGCATCCCTCTCGTGCCTGTGGCCACGGTCACGTTCATGACTGGTGCGTTCATAATCTCTTTCACCGCGATCCCTGCCCCTCTCACGATGGCGATCATGCGAGCGAGCCCGGTCAGTTTCTCTTTCATAGTCACGGCCGCGATCCCTGTCCCTGTCCCTGTCTCTGTCACGACGATCACGATCACGGTCACGAGCATGCTCTCTTTCCCGGTCCTTTCCTCTCTCCCTGTCCCTAGGCCTCTCACGGTCTCTATGGTGATGCTTCTCTTCTCGTGAATCACGTTCACGAGTCCGGTCATGTGAACGCTCACGGGTTCTTTCATCACGGTCTCTTTCCCGTACCCTTTCACGGGACTTCTCCCGATCCCTGCAGCAAAAAATAAACGCAATAAAGCAACTAATGCATCAAAGACACAAATGCAACAAACTCTTCTATTTGACATCGCTTACCTATCAGCACGTCGATCATCTCTCCTAGGCTCTTCTGATCTGGGACGCCCACCCTGCTGCTGCTCCCTGATAACCATAAACACAAGTGTTTCACACAACTGCCAGATATCATACTACCAGCATAAAAAGGACCATAAAAGTACTAAAAGGTCCTCAAAACTTTCAACATCAACAAATAAGACCAGAATGGTACGAAAGGTCCCACTAAAGAAGCATTAAACACAAAAGGAACAGAAAAAACATAGTAGCAAACAAATAACACCAGAATAAACCTAAGTTGAATCCAGGCCCTCTTCCTGAAAGAATGAATAAACTTTTTATAGGCGATCAAAATGAAAAGAAAAAAAATAATGTACCTAGTGGAGTCCTTTTTATCAGTCTCTGCACCACCCATCCTGCTTGATCCCAGTCCACCACCCAATCTCCTGGGACGCCAATTTGGAACAGTTCTGCCACGCTCAACATCAACTAATACCCTTTTATTGTCCACTTTTCTCCCATCTGCCTGCTTGTAGGCATCTGGTGAAAACCCAAGATATAGCAGAGAAAATGCAAGTTATTAGGAGGGGGAAAACAAAACCAAGTGGAAAACTTGTAACAAACAAATATGAACCTTACTTTTCATGTCCCGTGTGTGCATGTACTCTATGAAAGCATATCCTCTAGGTTTACTTGTATCTTTCTCAGTTACAAGTCGAACCTGTAAAGATCAATAAATCAAGGTAAGTTCAATCAGTTCCACTGAACTTGAGAAGATGATGTGTTAGTTTGTCATTGTGTTTGTTGTTTGTCTATTTTAAGCATATTCTACGCTGCACGACAGACAGGCATAAAGCCTAAAACAGCCGTGCTAACCTTGCATATGTAGAGCTTCCACACGAGGAGTGAAATCCAGCACAGATCAACACAGTTGGAGGAAAAAGCGATGTCTGGCCGATTGGCATATGTTGGGAAATACATTGGATATCCCCTTACCAGGGAACTTTACTAAAGAATTTACTAAAGAAAAAGGGTGTACAGTAGCACTAAATACTATACCCCAAGTTGGCCTCCATCGGTGAAATTTGTTCAGCCTTCGTATTACAAACGAACAAAACAGAATTATAGAAATTAAGGCGATAAATATCAAGTGAGTGATGTATACCCCTTGTGCACAGAATCAACAGATCCTCAACTCTAGGAGTCGAGAGATGCACATAGCATTGTATTGTGTTGTCATTTCCTCCATAGAAGCAGAATTTGGCAGTAGCACTAGCTTTAACAGCTGAATGAAAGTAACTACAAATATTATACTCACCAATGAACCTAACTAATTAAGCCCAGAATGTAGAAACCTCTGCCTGCAGACAAGCTGCTTTTTAAAAAATACAAAGTGATCTATGCTTGTGCCAGTCAGCATTTTTCAAGCTTGTTTACCCCAGTAAATTAATATGGGAAATGCAAGTTTGTGGAATGAAACATAACTCAACCTCTTACTACCTTTGTTAGGAGCATTGGATTGATCTCCACCTCAAAAAAATTCTCAGCAAAAGAAAAATAACTATCTAGGAAAAAGGACACCTGGGCCGCACACAGGTGCAGCCAATGTTACCTGTTATGCATATTTGTGTTCCAAGAGATGCCTTGTCAATAATTAGTCAAACATGCACGCATTAAACTGGCTTACCAAATATTCAGAGCAAAAGACTACATATTACCAGAAAGCATACATTTATGCCGGAATCCCATATAACTTATCTATTCGAATGCATCCCATCTAACCCCTAGAAAGTATAAAGGTGGCATACAAAGAGATTGTTGGGACATTCTTATCTCGCATACATGATTGATATTTCCCTGACAACACAACTACACAGACACCCGTTACAACCAAGTTGTCAATTGTTTTATATACCTAGATAATCTTAAAATTTGGCATTAATGAGATTAATTGTTTGTAACTATTGAAGATATTGGATGCTAAAACTATATTATTAAAATCTTAGTGAAATGAAGTAAAGTATCCAAAAAAGTTACCAGGGATGAATCTGAGACCAACCAGGATGTAATCCCATGTGTGAACAGAGCAAATAAGTCGAAAGTCATTGATTACAAAAACTCGTTCAACCAAAATATTAATGCTATGTTTACCAAACAATTTGACCAAAAATACAGAAAAGGTGCTTCCCAATTTTCATAAATAAACATTTGCATGAAATTTTTAGAACCCTCAGAGAAAATGAAGTGCGGCTTTTGCAAGATTCTAGATCAGAAATGGGAGCAACAGAGTGACATAATGACCCTGGATGTCGCAAACACTTGTCGAAGGAACTTAAAGAAGCCACATATGTTGGCAACTAGCTGTTTACCTTGCTTGTTAAGCAATTACAGCAGCTAGGCAGCTGTAAATAGCTAGCAGTAGTAGCAAAGTTGCAATAGGCAACATTAGGCATAAGTTGTAGTAGTAGCAAATTTGGATTTGTACTCTAGCTTAGCTTAGGGACTAAGTTTGCCTATCTATAAAAGAAGAGCAGCTGCAGCTCAGAAGTTTTAAGCAGCCCCAATTCCATTCTCTCATCCTCCTCATCCTCAGTGCCAACGTCCACGGCCTTCCAAAGACCGCGGGCCTTCAGCATCACCTTGACGACAACCTCCCATTCGGCGTAGTTGCTGCGGGTGAGGACAGGGAACTGGGCATTCCCAATGTCCCGAACGGTCTTCTTTACCACATATGTCGCCCCGCGACGTGGTGAAATCGAACCAGCCCGGCGACCGGTGGATTGGAAGCGGCCTCTGCCGCGCCCACGCCCGTCCCTTCCTCTTTGCTGCTAAGCCATCGCTGGCTCACAAGATCACTCAACCTTGGCTCTGATACCACTTGTTGGCAACAATAGCTGCAGCACTATGCAGCAAACAAGTACTTGGGTAGGGAGGAAGGAAGCAGCAGAGGAGGATGAGAGAATGGAATTGGGGCTGCTTAAAACTTCTGAGCTGCAGCTGCTCTTCTTTTATAGATAGACAAACTTAGTCCCTAAGCTAAGCTAGAGTACAAATCCAAATTTGCTACTACTACAACTTATGTCTAATGTTGCCTATTGCAACTTTGCTACTACTGCTAGCTATTTACAGCTGCCTAGCTGCTGTAATTGCTTAACAAGCAAGGTAAACAGCTAGTTGCCAACATGCCACTACAGGCAAGCAGCTGCTGGCAGTGAGCCCATGTGCTCTAGCTGCCGACTACTGATTACAAGCAAGAGAGGGTAATTAACTAACAACATACCCAGTGAGGCAATGTTTTCCCCACAGTTTTGGCCAATGACGGTTTGCATTTTAATAATTAAAATACCTTACCAAAGTGCAATAACTTCTCCTGCACAGGAATTTACCAAATGTACTTACCCTTTTAATAGGCCCATAAGCTTCAAACTCCCGTTTGATCTTGTTCTCAGACGTCTCGTAACTCTGCAACATTTTGACGCAACATTTGGCAGAAAGCATTAGCATTGCACGTTAAAGATAACTTAGCATATAACACAAGTAAGGAATGTGTCGTTGATCTGTAGCAATATCACTTACAAGTCTTCCAACAAAGATAGTTTTGTATGGGTCACCCGTGGCATTGGGGTCACTTTGTGGGTCATCTACATAAAACCAAATCAGAACAACAATGTCACTACCTCCATCACTTCAAAAGAAACTAGTATGCCTTATGAAAAAACTTACACTTCTGAAGCTCTTCAGCAACCTTAGCTGCACCTTGCTCGAGCTTATTATCACGAATCCTAGCCTTCTTTTCAGCCTGTGCGCAGCGCAATCTCAGATAGAAGGCAAAGTAATGATGCATTATGCCTCAAAATGCAGTAAGATATCCAATAAATATTAACATGGCCAGAATTTAGCAACTGAAGCATGCACTTTTACAGTCAGAAACATGATAACATTTCTCAAAACATTGAGACAGTTATCACACTGAACAAACTCAAATTGTGCATCTTTTGTAGTAGAAATAACTATCATCATCTACATGCAGGAATGCCCCTAAATATCATATTCTCTTTGAGTGATCTGTGTGCTAAGCAGGCTTTGGAAGCTATTTTTTAAAGTTTTAACCAGTTACAATTCTCTGTAAACAAAACTCCATACACCATAATCAGCAACCTCAGAAATCCAGTCAAAAAAGTTTATAAGAACTAATCACAAGCACATTAATAACATACAGAGCAGTGTTCAGGTCCCTAGGAAAAAATATCACAACATGAACAAGCAATAGAGAAAAAGAGAGCATACCCTTGTCTCGCACTTGGGCACGGGCGGGGCATATTCCGGATCCCCAGGCTCAGCAAAGTGCGATACAAACTGCGCCATCCCTGCAGCCAAATCAGCAGCCACATCACCCATCAGTCGGTCACAGTGAGCAAAACCCTTCAGAACATCTACTAGTATAGCCAAAATAATAAAAGAAGAAAACCCCAAATTCGGCGACTAACCTGTGTAGGCCGGCAATTTGCGCTTCTCGAGCGGGGGCTTGTAGTCGAGCGGCGGCCGCGGCTCAAAGAGCTTGAGCAGGTTGGGCGTGAGCCCCGTCGGGTGGATCTGCCCCATCTGCGAAAGAAGGGAAACCAGAGCTCGGATCAGAGACGAATCAGGCGGCTAGGGTTAGGGTTTAGCGGTGGGGGGAGGGGAGCGGATCGGTGGCTTACGAGCTTGAGCTGCTGGACGTTGGGGCGCTGTCCCTGGCCCCTGGGGCGGGAGTCCGGGTTTCCCCGCATCTGGCCCCCGCCGTGGCCGTAGTCGCCCATCGTCGACGCCGGCGAAGAAGGCGGCGCGGCGGCGGCGGTTCGAGAGAGCGAGAGAGGTGCGAGGCGAGCTCGGGAGAGGAAGCCCCTCTTTGTTGAGGTGGAGACGGGGCCGGGGGACTAGGTCAAGACCGAGTGTCTGGCCCACGCGGCAGCGTCCGAGTTGTTTGCCGTCCGGGGAAACACCCCCGGTTCGAAACGGAAGCAGCACGGCCGCCCCTGACGAGATAGGCCCATCTCGTTTGCGCAGCTCTCGGGACCACCTGTCGGTCACTGAGGTAGGACCTCCCACAGGTTCTTCAGAAAAGGGAAAAGCTACTACTCGTTTTTTATTTTGAAAAAAAAGAGGTTAATGATTCTAGAAATGTTTTGAGCTTTTTAAACTTAGAATAGTTACGAGAAAACTCAACAAACTGAGATTTCAAGCCAAACTATAAGCTCAACTTTTTTGAGCTTCTACATTACAGGAAGCTGCACAAAAAGTTTGGTGTTTGCATAAAATTTCTACCTTTACATGTTGGGTACTAGAAGCTCAAATAAACACACCAAGAGTCTGTTCGTTTAGCTGGTGGCTAGTGCTGATTTGTTCTGAGAAAAAAGTATTATTGGCTGATTGCTGGTGAGTGGTTTGTTTTTAGAGAAAAGTATTGATGGCTGGTGGCTGATAAGCGAGACAAACATGGCGCAAAGCTCAAGTCCGGGCACTCTATTTTCTGTAGCAGTAATGCCAAAAAAAAGGGGGAGGGGGGTCCTAGTCTCTTGGTGGTACATGGATTGCAACAATCTAAATAATCAACAAACTATGAAGCTAAATCTTAAAGACGGTTCCACGGTAATACCTCAAATAGATCGATCAAGTCGGGACAAAGGTAACTAATCTTTTAGAAATTTGAAATGAGAGAAACAGCATAATCTTTAATCACCAAGAGTCATATGTGCATACCTTTAGACGGACTCCATTAGTCTCCTCATCCACATGTGCATCTGCAAAATGAGGAGCAAATCAGCACTTTGAACACTCTAACAACCCCCGCATATGCATCTACGTTATGCCTCGTGTGGCCTCGAAACCCATTCTCGAGGTTTCTCTCTCCTCCCTGCATCCGTGACCCGCGTCTCTTCTCTCCTCGTCAACTTCCCTTCGCCCTCCTCCTCTCCCCCTCGTCCGCCAACTTCCCTCCTCGCTGCGCGGCTCTGCCAATGCCCCGTGTCGCTGGTGGAGGCACTCCCACTCGATGCGCGGACGGTGGCGGAGCTGGAGGTCGCCGCTGCGCCGTCGAGCTCGAGGTGGGGGCATGCAGATGGAGGAGGAAGCGTCCTCCCCGGTGAGGGCCTGAAGCGGTGGCCTCCAGGGAGCACACCACTTCGCCTCCGCCTGCTCTCCTCGACAGCAACAGAGCAGGCGCCGCCGCTGAGATCCGCACCACCTCGGCATAGATCCGGCCGGCTACGACCTACATCTTCCCCTCCCTCTGCCCATATCAGGCGGTGGTGTGATTCCCTCCGCGCGTTGACCTACGGATTCTAGTGAATCGGGGCGACGGCGGCTCTCGGTGGCGTGTGCGGGTGGCTCGACAGGCACGGCCGCGCCGCCGTGCGGGAGGAGGCCGGTGAGGCGTCGTCCCCCGCTGGTGGAGCTGGAGACAACCTTTTTGGAACTCGGAGCCTTCTTTGTTTCCTCTTTCGTGCAGCTGCGGCGTCCAAGACGCGCTCGTGGCCTACGCAACGGCGCCCCTTGGTTTCTCCGGTCAGTCGCGAGAGTCAACTATCGCAGGAGGATGCGCGACTGGATACGCATGTCGCTAGAAGGCTCACCTTTTTACATGATTGATTCCTTCTCTCTGCTATGCTTATAAGAGCAGCCGCAACGTGTAAATTTGAGGCTAAGGGAATCTTCTATGCTTGGTTTTGTAACTATACTCCCTCCGTCCCGTAAAGAATGCAATCCCAGAATTTGAAAAAATCCCACAAAGAGTGCAATTCTAGAAAATAGATCTAATTACTTGACTAATTAAGTAATCAGATCTGATCTGCATGTCAAAACTTACTGCATGTGGCTAAAAAATAGGGGCACTAGAGTCTTTTCGCGTCACCACTAATCTGTCTTAGAAAAACTAGAATTGCACTTTTTATGGGACGGAGGGAGTACGCCGGAGGGGAGGGTGCCCTCGAAATTTTCAGTGCAATTGTTGCTCAACTGAGTCCCGATGCCCACAAATAAAAAAAATATGGCCTGTCAACTCACTTCCTCCGCCAGAAGAAGCATGGGAGCTTTGCATGTGAGCTTGCAATTGGATAACAAAAAAGAAGTTTTGAGTATTCAATGCTTTCACGGTCCCACAGTTTGGTGTGCCTCTCGCTGGAGCAGATTTTGCAAATTTAGAGCATGTTTGGATCGGGGTACTAAAATTAGCCTGATTAATTTTAGTCTCTTGTAGGAGCTTGCAATTGGATAACAAAAAAGAAGTTTTGAGTATTCAATGCTTTCACGGTCCCACAGTTTGGTGTGCCTCTCGCTGGAGCAGATTTTGCAAATTTAGAGCATGTTTGGATCGGGGTACTAAAATTAGCCTGATTAATTTTAGTCTCTTGTAGGAGTTAAACTTCCAAACATGTGAGGCTAAAGAGGGGCTGGATCGGTTCATGATATGAGGCCCTTCAAGGATGCCCTTAGCCGGTTTGGTGACAAGTTTCCACAGCCACTTGAAGGTACCAATCTTCAAACTCAGGACAATATTGCTAATACTTACATTGACATTGTCTTCTTTTTTTTTAGAAACTACATTGACATTGACTGAAATACATTGCCATGGATAGGTAAATTTTATCTTGTTGACTCAGGCTACCCCAACAGGCTGGGTTATCTTGCACCATACAGGGGGCAAAAGTACCATTTCCAAGAGTTCCAACAAGACACCATGCCGAGAGGTAAAAAAGAGCACTTCGATTATACTCATTCTAGACTACGCAATGTCATTGAGCGTTCTTTTGGTGTCTTGAAAAATAAGTGGAGGATCCTTTTTAAAGTACCAAGTTATCCTCTACGCAAGCAAGCAAAAAAATATTTTTGCATGCATGACCTTGCACAATTTTATTCGTGAAAGTGATTTGGCGGACAAAGAATTCGACAAGTGTGACAATGATGACAATTATCAACCTCTCCTTGATGAAACAAGGAGGAGGTGTTGTAACAGGGGTCAACAAATGGAGCCAGATTCCGTGGACATGAATGTAGTGAGAGATACAGTTGTTGATGGTTCGTTCAACAGGCGTTGAGAAATTTGTGATGTTATTTATTTTATTTTCCTACATGTAATGTTGTGTGCATAATTTTGATTTCCTTATGTATGGACAATTTTGATTTCCTTTGGTATGGACATTTTTTCGGGTTTATTTGGCAGCCACCCTTGTAGAAGAGCACGACCTATAAACCGTTTGATGTGACAAGAGAGGCAAGGCACGGAAGGGAGAGCACGGGAGAGAGGCAGGGTGCGGGAGACAGGAAAGCGTGGGAGAGAAGAGAGGAAGAGAGAAATACGGACTTTAATGCTCTTTTAATACCACTTTAGCCTTTGCTTCCAAACAGGGGGTGACAAATTTTTTTAGCCTGACTAATGTTAGTCATGAGACTAAAGGTGATCCAAACATGCTCTTAGCTTGCATGTTGTTACTTACCCCATATGCTTGAACGCTGGAGCTACTCTAAGGGTTGTTTTAGGATGCAGATACACATCATTGTTGCAGATAGTCTTATAGCCAAAACCAAGAATAAGGCATTTGTCTCATGGCAGGAGCTAAGTGCTTGGCAACCCTCTCAGTGAGAGAATAATTGTTTTTTTTCGGCTTACTGTCTTATATGAACCCTCCCTTTTAAGGATTATATTAGCAATCTCGTTTTGCCATCGGACCATCTGTAGAGTTACCATCTTCATGTATACTTTCTTCGTTCCAAATTATTTGTCATTTTGACTTTTCTATGTTACATTCATACCTATTGCTATGCATCTAGACAATAATATATATCTATGTGCATAGCAAAATCTATGAATCTAGAAAAGTCAAAACGACTAATAATTTGGACAGATGGCGTAGGTGATGAGGAGTTTCTTGTGAGTATTGAGGTAAACAATCACGAGGGTTGGCGGCTTCATGTTGAGCTAGCAAACAAATATGCCTTGCGGAATATAAGTTTTACCAGGGGCTGGCCTGATAAAGACTTCTCCTCATTAAGATTCGAGTAGAAGTCGAGGCCCTCGATCCCATAGAAGTCGGTTTGGAACCGGGATGTGGCCACCTGGTAGACCGTGGTAGTGTTGCAGAGTCCGAACGAGAATTGAGCTTGAGAGTAGACTGCGTTGTACGATGGCTGAAGCACTGGATCGCAAGATCCATATCGATTGGAGGAGGAGGAGGACGACGACGACGACGAAGAAGAAGAAGAAGAAGACAGGGGCGGAGCCAAAAGGCGGGGCGCGCAGGGGCCTGGCCCCCCTTTGCTGCTGTAACATCCATGTAGTTCCTTAATTACTTTTGTTAGCAGATAGCAGATGTTCCAGCACGACATTGAATGATGCTTCCCAATTCTTTATATATTTTCTAACCATTAGATGACAGATGTCTCATCTTCTCAATTCTTTTGGACGATACCCTTCTCAATTCTTTATATATTTTATTCTATTTTGAAGCAAACTTGACCGAAATACTTTTTTTTTGCAACCAAACCCATATCTATGCCATGTCATCCAATATATGTTTTTACTAGTGTTTGATGAATAGTAAAAATTAGTGGTGGTCTTTATATATTTGAGTTATACAACATAACTAGTAGTGCATAGCAAAATGTAGGATATGTTCCATGCACTATCGATATATGATCCAATAAGTTTGTTACATAATGGCAACACACCGTTAGTCTTCGTATTACGTTGGAACTCTAGAAAATTTTTCTTATAAGATCACTTTCTATTTAGCGTCTCTCCCCCCCCCCCCGGTTAAATCTTGGCTACGCCCCTAGAAGTCGAGTTGCACTCGAACTCGTCCCCCAGCCTCTGACTAGGTCAGAGAGCAAAGTTCCGCCGAAATTTTTTATGCGATCTTGCAGACCCTTGTACCGGAACTCCATAGTTGATGGCTTCTTCTCTAGCACTGGTGCAATAGGGCAGCCTCAACTTACGATGTCGTATGAGATGCAAAACCCCAGGAGCCGAAGATGGACGTGTCGTGAAAGTGAAGACGAGCTTGATGATACCTTAGTCACCGGGAACGCGGGACGAGCCAGCGATCCGCGTCCCGGGAACTTCGTTCCAAATTGCGGGTCGGGACGCATCGGGACACATCCTGGATCGTGGGAGGAACGCATCTCAGAGGAAAGTGGAACGAGAAGGCCGCGGCAGCCGCATCGGGAAGGCCAAGCGCCAGCCGCGCGTGAGTCGGCAAGCGAAGGCCAAGCGCCAGCCGCCGGCACCATTAAAGCCCCATCGGGAGGGCGGCTTGATTAGCTGAGTGCAGTCCTGCCTGCACTTCTCCCTCTCCAGAGTTTCAGGCAATCAGGCTCCAAGAGACCTACAAGCAAGAACTCAACGTCTGCAATGGCGTTCGCGTCCCTCGTTCCAGGGACGTCGTCCCAAAAGAGCAGAAGCTGTGTACCCCTCTCGTTCCATGCTATTGAAAATCAGCGTACCACGTTCCTCGTCCCCGTTCATCAACCCAGTCGACCCGGGAACGCGGTGACTATGGATGATACTTGTGCCATCAAGTTTGTCAGCGGATTTTCAACTAGATCCCCTACATGACGTTTAGGCTCTTATACATGCAAATGTAGGGGAATATCTTCAGGGGTACCATGTCCCTATCTTCAGCGGAGTCCATGACGTTCCTCGGTTAGCTGAGCTCGAATGCCGGAGAAGCAAGCTTTGCCGATAGAGGGAGGATGCGAACCTGATAGAAGCTGCCTTGCCGGGGTTGCTCGCGTCGGAAGGGGAGGAGAGAGGACCTCCCGTTCCCGGGAGCAGTGGCAGCGGCAGTGGCTAGCTGGCTAGGGTTAGCTATCTCTCCCTCTGTTTGTGTGGAGTAAAATAATGTACTATCACGCAGCGTTTTTCAATCATCGATCCTTTAAGGACGTGTTTGGTTCCTTGTATATGGGCCGGCCAGGCCCGTGGGGTGCAGCCCACGGCCGATTGGTTGCCTGGATGCCCTCCTCATCCAGGCTCCCGGCGTGCAAACCCTAGCCCCCTCCCTGCATCCCCAGAAACGCATTTCTCCTCCGTTTCTCCGCGTGCAGGCACTGGCGAGCGCGCGGGAGCTCTGCGGGTGCGCGCGGGAGCTCGAAAAGTTGGGCGCGCGTGTGCAGGCGGGCGAGCGCGGGAACCCTAGGGTCACCGCCCCCCTTCGCGCCATTCCCTCTGGTATAAATCACCGGTGCGCCTCACCTCCCTCCATCTTCCTCTCGCTCGGTGCTTCTGCTTCTTCCATCCTCTCGAACCTTCTACTCCCAGAGGCAGCAGGTGATGCCTTCATCTTCTTCTTCCTTTCATCGTGTAGATCCATGGAGGTGTGGATCAATCCATGGGGGTGTGAATCACCGGTAACCCTAACCGCCGTCGTGCTGTGTTCTTGATTTGAGCAGGTTTGGACCTCGAGTTGCTAGGGTTTCGAGGCCTACAGTGCAGGTAATCCACCATCCCCTCGCTAGATCTAGTAGGTTCTGATGTTTGTGTGCTTTTTGTCGCCCATTCTAATCCCCTAGTCTTTGACTGCAGGGGTTGATTTGTGTTTTGCCTTTTGGTTGGAGGTAAACAGGCAAGTATCTTCCCCTAACCTCTCTCTATTTCGTAGATCTACTTGTTTCTGGGTACTAATAGTTGTTTTCATGTGCAGATCTGCTGATATCTTTGCATTTCTGTTGGTCTTCATAATCCTCTCTATCTCTGTTCAAGATCTTGCGGTAACCAGTGCATTTTCCCCTCTCTTCCTCCCTATAACACATGGTTTACTTGCACTGTGATGGTTGTTTACTTGCACTATGATGATGGTTTACTTGCACTGTGATGATTTACCATTCTGTCATGAAGTGGAAATGGTTTATTTGCAACTGAGCTCATGTATTAGCCTATGATGTCGTGTTATCCCATTTGATGCAAGTTGAGCACAATTTCTTAGTTCATGATGTCTTATTATTCCATTTTGTGAAATCTGAGCACATGTCCTTAGCTGCTGATGGTTGTTTCTTAAGCAAATATTGCTATGTCTGAGCACATGTGTGTTAGGTGATGATGCTTTGGTTCTAGATTTATTACAATGATGCAAGTTCTGATCACTGCATATATGTTCATGTCCATTTGCCTAAGACATGGTTTGCATGTTTGTTGCACTGCTATAGATAAATCCTGTCGAGCAGAGACGCATGTTGGTGATCAAAGCTGCTGCATTTGTGTCTGTTGTCTATGCATACTTCATCAGTAGGCTCAGGGATGCTCGTAATGCACAACCTCATGTCTCATATGCCCCAATGAGTGCCATGGATCAGGAACGGCAAGCCAACCTTGACAAAATTTACAACTGCAATGACATAGAGTGTGTTAACATGCTGCGTATGCGTAGAGCTCCCTTCTTTAACCTGTGTAACCTACTTAGGGACAGACATTTGCTTAGGGACACCATAAACAGTTCTGTTGAGGAACAAGTTGCCATGTTTCTCCATGTTGTTGGGCACAACCAAAGGTTTAGAGTCATCCATCAGAACTTTAGGAGGTCAATGGAAACTGTCAGTAGGTATTTTAGAGAGGTGTTATATGCTATTGGTGAGCTTAGGGGGGAGATGATCAGACCACCATCAAATGAGACACCACTCAAAATCAGAAACAGCCCAAGGTGGCATCCATACCTTAAGGTAAATAAACTGCTGGGATGTTGGGTTGTGGTTAACTCCATGCATGATCAAAATGTAATGTCTATTAATGATTCATTGTAGGACTACATTGGTGCAATAGATGGTACTCATGTGCATGCTAGGGTACCAGCAAAGATTGCTGCAGCCTTTAGGGGTAGGAAGAACCATCCTACTTAAAATGTGCTTGCTGCAGTTGACTTTGATCTGAGATTCACATATGTCTTGGCTGGATGGGAGGGGTCTGCACATGATGCTCTAATTCTAGCAGATGCTCTAGAGAGGGATGATGGGTTAAGGGTTGCTCCAGGTATTTGCATGTTAACTCATTTAGGCATTTAATAGAAACCCTTCCACATGTAAACATTAACTAATTATGTGCATTCCTAAATAATTGTTAGGTAAATTCTACCTAGTTGATGCTGGGTATGCATGTGAAAAGATCTTGATGTCGCCTAGAGGGGGGGTGAATAGGCTTGACGACCAAATTAAACTCTTCTTCCCCGAACACTTGAGCTGACAGTGTTCCACCGGTCAGACCGGTGGTGATGACCAGTCAGACCGGTCAAGCACTGGACTTCACAGGAGGCACCGGTCAGACCGGTGCACCTCACCGGTCAGACCGGTGTAGCACAGAGCACCTGCAAAAACAACTTCAAGCACCTCTTGACTTCTAGCACGAACCAAACTTAGTGAGTGGCCTTTGTAGATGATCACAAGCAAGGTAATGAGCCCTGCACACACAAGTAGCACACCCAAGTAGATCGAAGCGGAAGCAAAACAAATATGCTAGAAAAACAACTTAGAGAGTCAAACCACACGAAGAAGCAAAGGATTTGTTTCCCGAAGTTCACCACCCACTAAGGAATGGCTACGTCTCCGTTGAGGAGCTTGTAAGGGACAATTCCCACAACAAGCCGGGTCTCTTTCAACCATTTTCCTCCTTTCCACTAAGGGGATCTTTTCCACGAAGAGGCAAGATCGCAGCCCTTACAAACTTCCCGCTGCTCACCACAACGTTGGGAGCTAGCCGGCGACGCCTAGCCGTCTAGGAGGCAAACCTCCAAGAGTAACAAACGCTTCAAAGCTTGTAGACGCGAATCCAAAGTGCTCAAGCTATGGAAATGCTCTTGTTAGCTCACAAGGTCGCTCTTGAGCTCACTCTCTCAACCCAACACAAAGAGTATGGCTTGAATCCACAAATCTCACAAAGAGAGGGTTGGGGAGAGCCACTAAGGCTTGGAGCTTGTTAGAAATGGCTTGGGACCTCAGCAAAATCACTAGAAACAGCAGCCCTCACTTGAAGAAGGCTTGGGGTATTTATACCCCTCAAAGGAGAAAACTAGCCGTTGGTCCTCGGGCGGCACCGGTCAGACCGGTGCCCCACACCGGTCAGACCGGTGTTTGAAAAACTAGCCATTGGGGCTAGCGGCACCGGTCAGACCGGTGCCCCTGACCGGTCAGACCGGTCAGGCCCGAGATACCCCCAAAACCCTTTCTATGATTCTAACACTTCACCAAAGAGATGAAGTGACTTAGGTTAGGTTAGGAGGGTTTGTTAGCACACTCTAAGGCTAGATCTCACTTAGGTCAACTAATGAGCACTTTGACTTGGTCAACTCGCTAAGTTGCATCCCTCTTGATAGTACGGCATACCTATACTCAAGAATAAATAAAAACACTTTGTTGATCTCTTGAGCTTGAACATCTTCAATCTTGCCATACTTGATCAATATCCACTTGAGGGCTTTCAACATAGCCTTTGACTTGAGCACGTTCATACTTGAGCTAATGACTTAGGATCTTTCCATCTAGCATAGGAATGCATACTTGGATCCATAAGTCACTCCATATTGCCAATCTTAACATGTTGATGACTTGCATTGCTTCCCTCAGTTAAGGTTTGGATATGATACTTGGAGACCCCACGGATGCTAGAACTTCACCTTAGCAAAACACGAAATGACGGCTTAGCTAGGGCCCCAAAGATTGCTTAGTCCCTCACCCTAGACATCTCGGTTGATCTCTTCATCACTTACCCAATCCACTTTTGAGTTCCACTTTGCTTCATACACAATTAACCTTCATTTGAAAACCCGCTTCAAATGCTTGATCTTGATTGACAACGAATGTGCAAGCTTCCAAAATAGAACCATAATGTGTACACTCATCCTTATGTCCTCTTTCAACAAACACATGAAGCCTTGCACTTGACTTAGAGAATTGCCATCTTCTCTTTTATGATCCTTGTAAATTTAATCAAGCTACGTCTTCATATGGGAGACCATGAATTGACCTTCTCAAATTATCCCAATATTTATCTTCATTTATTGCTTGATATTTGTCACTTATGCATTAGGATCATCCATATATTTGTCTTTTCCAATGTGAGCCATATAATATTCATCCATAAATAAATACTCTAATAAATACCCATGAATATATAAATAAAACCTGCTCACAATCTTAGACAAATACATTAGTCCTTTAATCGCTTTGTCATTCAATTTACCAAAATCCACTTAGGGGCCTAGATGCACTTTTAGCATGTCGGCCTGGATTCTTGCCACCATATCGAGCCACTAGATATCACTTGAAAGAATATGGAAGGAATCCTCCAACCAATAAGAAAGAATTGTTCAACTTGAGACATTAAAGCCTAAGGGTGACTGTTGAGAGGGCATTTGGGGCATTGAAGAACAGGTTCCGCATTCTAGATAACAAGTCATTCCACCCCTACAAGACACAAGTCAAACTAGTGCTTGCATGTTGCATCATTCACAATTGGATAGTTGGTCATGGTCAAGATGAAGTCTTTCCTGATGAAGCAACTTGGGAACCTAATAATAGAAATGTCCAAACTAATGAGGAAGTGCCTGACAACCAAGCTATGGTTATTAGGAGGGATGAGATTGCAAATCAGATGTGGGGCAACAGGGACTAATTTCTAGAACTTGATGTGTTGTTTCATTTGCATGTAGCTGAGCCTATCCACATGAGCCTTAGGAAGCCCATCAGACATTGCTGATAGTGATGTCAAGACTGAGCCATTTGATGAGAAGGCAGCAAAGGGGCTGGAGGATGTTATCAAGAAGGAGGTGAAGGAGATGAAGGATGTGAGCAGTGGCCTGAACAAGAAAAGGAAGAGGTGCAACCTCACTGAGGAGGATCAGGTGGTCTTCTCTGGAATGACAGAAGCTGTGAGGGATGTTGCTGCTGCTATTCGTGAGACCAAAGTTGAGTTGGTCAACCCAGAGCTCTATGGGGCAGTGATGTATATGCCAGGTTTCAGTGATGAGGCTTTGATTGTGGCTTTCTCTCATCTGTTGGACAACAAGGCTCAGGGAGATGCTTTTGTCAAGATGACAGAAGCTCACCGTGTCCTGTGGTTGAGGACATGGCTTGCTAAGCACTACTACATGTAGGTCACCCTACATGCTTACTGACTGATCTTTTGTGGAGTGAAGGCACCAGCTTGCTGCCTCCTCCCCTCTTTTGTGCAGGTTATTTTGTGCAGGACAGAGCTAACTGGAGCTACAACACTTGGCTCCTATGATTTTGGTCTCACTTAAGTCAGGTTTTAATTGCAGGGTTTAGATGGATGTTTCCTATGTAGGTCTCCTAGTTGGATGATGAAGGTGCTAGTAGATGATGCACATGCTCTGTGGTGATGTATTAGATCAGTCAGTCATTGCCTATGATGTCATGAACATTTGATGCTGCTTGCAGTTGAATTGCCTATGAGTTGTGATGTCATTTGCCTTGCCTTTTCCTTTCTATCTTTTCTTCCTTTCCAAACTGTGCACAACTGAATTGTTTGTTACTTGTTGTTGTATGATCTGAGCACAACTCACTGCCAGTTTGGATGAAATACATTTGTCATGCATGATCTGAGCACAAACTTCTACCTTACTTGTTCTTGTTCATGCATAATCTGAGCTGATGTATTATCCTGTCATCATCTATCTTTGTTACTTGCTCCTGCTTATGTGAACTCACATTACATTGATCAATTTCAGGTCAAACATTATGACCTTGATCTGTTGTGTTCAGAGGCTACAAAACTGAATTGATTCCTCTCTTTCTCTGCTACTGTTTTTTTCATACTTGAACTGAGCACAACTCACTGCCATTTTTCATGCATGATCTGAGCACAATTTCATCCCTTTCACCATCTATCTTTGTTACTTTTCTACATCTGTGAACTCACCTTACATTGGTCAATTTCAGGTGAAGCAAGAGCTGCATATCACACTAAGAAGGGTGATCCAACATGTGATCAACAAGTGCCATGTGATCTTCAGTTTGTTGTAATATTAGTTTTGTTGTATAAATTACGGTGACCATTACTTGTGTCACTTGAACTTGTGTATTATGATGTATGTGGAACTTTCTATGGTTGTGGCTGGTTATGGCGTGTGGGATGGTAACCTCACCAGTTTTGAGTAGAGGTGTCTGTACTCTTGTATGGTGCAAGCAACCAAACATTGGTAGTTGCTTCTCTACTTAGCAGTTTGATAGTTGTGCAGCCAACCAATCATGTGCTCTGCTCATCCTGGTTTTGTAGACGCAAGCAACCAAACCACCCCCTCTTGCATGTGTTGGGCCTGTCCTAGCCCAGCCTGCATCCCATATGCGAGCCAGGCTGAACTGGGAAGGGAACTAAACACATCCTAAGAATCCCATGGCGGACGCCAGCGGGGCGACGCCATACCCACTTGGCGGCGCTGCCTGCTCTTCTGCCGACCCTGCCTGTCGCTAGGCTTCCTGGTTGCCTGCTACTGCATTTTGACTGAGGGATATCATCATTGCAGCTTGGGAGGCATCCATTACGCAACAAGTTGTGTACTCTGATCAACGGGACTTTGATCACTCATAGATCAGGAAGGAAGGCGCGATGTTCCCTGTGACAGTAGTCGGCAGCATTCCGATCAATAATCAGGGCATGGCTGCATGATAAAGAACACCCGAATCCAAATCCATAATACTGAACGACAAGTGGAACTGTAATTGGTTGGTTATATGAATAAAGAGGGATGAAACATACTCCACAACCATGCCGCCCGTGTATATAATGTGAGCAAGGTTTGGTAAAATCCTTGCGCTCTTCCATTTTGCTCTACTTTTTTCGCAAAGGAAATACACTGCACAACCAGTCTTGAGATAAAATTACAAAGTAGTATCCCAAGAGATGTCATTACAAAACACTCATGCAGCAACAGGGGGAATAAAGAAGGAAAAACCAAGTAACCTGGCCACTCAATTGAACTCCCAGTTTTCAGAGCCTGAAATGTGTTTGCTGCTAATGTTTGCAAGAGTTAATTGGCACTAAGCTCAACAAACAGAGGCATCATATAATGCAAAAAGAAAAAGATGTCTACAGCTGCCATGCTATAATCAGGGACTTAGTCGGTTGGAAAAAACACACTAAAAAGGGTAGGCAGGTCAGTTATATCATCTAGCGAAGCAGCAAGGATAATCATGCAACATAGTACCATAACAACTTGCAGTTAACCAAGGTTCTCAAGTGCAACATAGTACCAGAACCACATTGCAATTAACTATAAGGTTCTAAACTGCAGCATAGTATCATAGCAGCATTGCAATTAACCAAGGTTCTCAAGGGCAACACAGCCCAGATAACATCCACCAAAAGTACCGTACTATTCTACTACCATAGCACCAGAGTTCTCAAAGGTGATTGCACACCATATTAACATGAGACTCAGCTCTGAAAATCATCATCAGAGGCGTAAGGATCACCAAGGGGAGTCTCGTTACTACTTGTTCTGCCACTCACTTCTGCAGGCCGTAATCATCTTCAACACCTTCATCATCAACCACAAGTGATTCCTCATCTTCATCACTACTTGAATCCATCTCATCGGTCAAACCTGGTGTGAAACTTCCATGTCCAGAACCTATCCTAGGACGGTAGTGATCTTCAAGCGTGTATGATCCACCGGTGACTTCTTCAACAAGTTGCCATGCAAGGTTATCCCTGTTATAAAGTTGTGCAGTTTGCATGCCAACCCATTCATGGTCAAACTCATAACCTTCAAGGACCAGAGGTTCAAACTTGCTTCCTTCTAACTGCTGCCTTTCAGACCTATCTGCAATCATATAGTTTTGTCGAAGGTAAGCCCTATCCTCCAATCTTTTGCGAGCAGACTGATTCATAGTTACGGTATGGATCTGAAATGTGCATACAGAAAGGAAAGACATCAGTGACATTATCTTTCTACCGGGGAAAAGATATCATATGCCTATGTGTTGTTGATGGTGCTTGGTTACTTACACAGTCAAACATAGTCCAATTGCGGTCATAGCCAGATGCTGAGCAATAAAGACCAACAATACGCCTTGCAATTTTTTTGAGCTCTCTAGCTGACCCAGAATAGGCACGCCACCAATCATCTAAAATGTAAGAGATGATAACAAGTTTACAAAAGCTAAAATGGAAAGGAAATTTGGAATTTGGAATTTGGATACACAATAAAGAACACAACTTACTTGGACTCTTTTCCCCAAAGCTACCTGCTGCAATGCTTTCATATTGATCAGCTTGGTTTCTTATCTTGGCAATCAAATCATCGTCACCAACGATCATTTTTCCAATCACATCATTAAACATTGCTCGTAGGCTTGAAGCGTAAGGACGGTCATTTTCTTTGATGTCAAAAAATTTGTTTGGATTCAGAAACATTGCAGCCCCATATAGTTTTTGCTCCATCTGATCTGCCCAACACCGCTCAACAATGTCCATCACTTTCTCCAGTACTGCTGGATTGTTTGCAAAGGAGTCACTGATTTTCTTCTTAGCAAGATCCAGACCTGCGAACATCTCTGGCATTGCTGGCCTCTTAGCATCATAGACCATCCTCAACAGAACAAGAAGCGGTTCTGATGCTTTCATGCAATCTTCTACACCATTCCAAAATGTGGTAGACAACACAATTTGACGCACATTCTTGCCCTCCTGTGTGCCTGACAAATTGGACCTACTCCAATCCTCATTAGTGAATAGACACTTCATTACATCTCTATGCTTGTATATCCTCTCCAAAGTGAGGAACGATGTGGAGTATTGAGAGGTTGCAGGCACCACAGGATCCTTTTCACCCATCTTCTCACACATTGCATACAGAAATCTTGCATGCCTGTAAATAAATGTGGTGACACGCTTGGCCTGTTGAATATGTTTCTTGAACTCTTCCAACTTCCCAATGTCCTTCAACATATGGTCCAAGCACTGGAAAGCACACGGGGTCCAAAATAATGTAGGAATCTTGTCCATCAGAATGGTACAGGCTGCCTTAAGGTTATGACTGTTAGCAGTGACAACCTGAACAACTTTGTCCTTACCAATGTCCTCAATCCATTTCTCTATCAATTGTGCCAATAAATCTGCATGATCTGAAGCATATGAAGCATCAGCGGAGCCCAAGAAGAAAACCCCCTCCACACTACCAACCATGAACCTGAGCAAGTGAAGACTCTTCCACGGATGGGTCCAGGAATCCACCATGAGAGTGCAACCATGCCTCTCCCAGGCCTTTTCATGCTTGTTCTTCACTTCAACCATCCTGTTCAGCTGCTTCTCAAAGAGAGGCCCCGCCAATTCCTCCTGACTAGGAAGCACAAAGTCAGGTCCACACTGTGCAATGGTCTCCATCAAAACATCAAAGTTTCTATTGTTAATGATGCTAGGAGGCAGGTTATTCTCTTGCAGGAACTTGGTCATAAGCTCGGTGAACATATCACGCCTTCCCTTGGTTGGTGGTTCTTGGCCTGACATTTTCCGTTTTAACTAGCTGACACAAGAGATGAAGTTTGGATCAGTACCCCATGAAGCGATCTTGTGCACAGGGAAATGAAGTTATTTGCAAGAATGCAACCATCCATGAATAGAGTAAATCGAGAAACTAATTTTTTAGTGCGAGGAAAATCAAGAAACTAATTTAGTAGCTAAAATGTACAATTAGCTATCGACATAACTGTTGTCGGTATATCCAGGTAGAGATGTACCCGCTTCTGCCCCCACTCTTTGGTCTAAAAAAACTAGACATTGGTTTCAGAAAAAAAATCCCCTTCCTCTGTAATCTACCCTCTTTCCCCCTCAGTGGGCACGCTAGTTGTATGGATGCAGTGCAGAAATGATATTGCGCAGAGTGAAATGAATGTAAAGACTTGACCATGTTGCACATATAAATGATGCTGCTTGCTAAAGAAAAAAAAACAAGAGTTAATCTCGTCGAGAAAGCAGCCCGTGTGGGTGGGTGTAAATTAATTAGGTAGATCTGCAGCAACATAGCCAGTAGCCACAGCGTCCAGCGACGAATCGGCCAAGATCGAGTGATACCGATCGTCCACTCTTGCACGCGAGAGAGATAGAGATAGAGAGAGATCCGAACCGGGAGAAGCTGCAACGACGGCGGCCGGCGGCGCCGCGGCGGGCAGGCGATGGTTGACCTAGGTAGAGGACTGGAGGTGAGAATGAGGAGGACGCGGTGGCGGCTAGGGTTCCCAATCTTTGTGTGGAATGGGAATCGTGTGCTGGTACTAGTACTCCAGTAATTGTACTAGGCGGCTGAGGACGCCTCGGAAAGTTGGAATCCCCGGCCCCCAAATCGCGCGCCCTTCCGTCTTCTGGCGGGAAACCGGGGCTGTGAGTGGCTGACGTGGTTGGCCCACACACAAAAAAAGTGGAGAGCATTCAATTAAGTTCCAGCTAATGAACGTGAGTTTGCATCTTGTGTACCACTGCTGGAAAAATAAAAGTGACATCTCCTATTTTCTAAAACATTTCAGAGATCGAGATAAAGTTTCATTTGAGATGTAAATTAGTTTCTTCTTTTTGTTTCCCATTTCTACATCTAGAGATCGAGATAGAGCCTGATACTCTGCGTCATGGTCGAGTGCGACAATCAGGAAGCACTCTCTCAACTGTGTGCATAGTGGTGTCTATATAAAATGGTGAGGTTATGAGTAATATTAACATTATACCCAACGTTTCCCTCCATTCTATTTCTTCAACACTAAACATAGCTATTTATAATTAACTCATAAAAGAAAAGTCATAAACTGTGCACTAATAATTTACAATTGGTTACAAACAGAAACAACACCTCCACTCCATATCACATGGGGACGAGCCAGCCAGATTGCAGATAATCCATCAGCAACAATCAGGCACATCCATCATAAATAATAGCTTCTCATCACACAGAAGAGCAGCAAAGGAAATTAACTTAGCACCATAGTAGCATTACAATTAACCAAGGTTACCAGGGACAACATAATAAACTGATAATATATAACACAAACAGCACACTCCATTAGGAATTTAGGATCACTAGCAACCAATAAACTATCATCATCGGCTTAAAGATCTTTCAAAAGCTCATCCATGTTGAAAGGATCAACCATCGGAACCACATCATCACTTTGTTCACTATCATCATCACTAGGAATCAGCGGATCCTGGTGGCCATAGTCATCTTCAATGTCTTCATCATCAACCACAAAAGAGTCATTTTCTTCTTCAGTATCTGACCCTGTCTCGTCAGTCAACCTTGAAATCGGACTTTCATGTTCAGAATTCATCATCTCGCAGAAGATTTTCCTAAGATGGTAATGGTCCTCAAGTGTATATGATCCATTGGTGACCTCCTCAACAAGTTGCCATGGAAGATCATCCCTTATAAAAAGTTCAGCATACTTGCCAACCCAATCATACCCCAACTCACAGTCTTCTAGGATCAAAGGGTCAAAGATACTTCCTTCTGCACGCTGCCTTTCAGACCTATTTGCCATCAGCCGGTTATATCGAACGGAAGCATAATCCTCCAATCTCTTCCTCTCTGACTGGTTTATAAATGTGGTATTGATCTAAAATGCAGACAAAAACAAAGATTGCCAATAAACTACTGTTCCCACTGGGATAGCTAAAAAATCACATGCTTGTGGTTTATTGATGGTAATTGGGTACTTACACACTCCAACATAGTCCAGTTGCGATCATAGCCAGATGCTGAACAGTAAAGACCAGTGATACGCCATGCAATTTTTTGCAGCTCTCCAGCAGATCCACCATAGGCAGTCCACCAATCATCTAAAATGTTTGACAAAATAACACTATTATAAAACCTTATAGTGAAAACACAATTTGAACAAATTTTGTAAGCATAAAAGGGAAGGGAAGGGAAGGGAAGCTACAAATTGAAAACAGGTAGACGTTTACTTACTTGGACTCTTTTTTTTTCCGTTGCAGCATCCATAATTTCTTTCCAAAGCAACTTTCAGCACTCACATATTGATCAGCTAGGTCACTTACCTTGGAGATCAAATTGTCATCATCAATAATAATTTTCTCAACAATATCATTGAACATCACCCGTAATCTTGAAGCATATGCATGATCATTTTCTTTGATGTCAAAATATTTGCTTGGATTCAGAAACAATGCAGCTTCATATAGCTTTTGCTCCATTTGGTCTGCCCAACGCAGCTCAATAACGTCAATTACTTTCTTCAGTATTACAGGATTGCATGCAAAAGCGTCACTGATTTTCTTCTTAGCAAGATCTAGGTATGCAAAAATATCTGGCATTGCCGGCCTTACACCACCATAGACCATCCTCAATGCAGCAAGAAGTGGTTCTGATGCTTTTATGCATTCTTCTACTCCATTCCAGAATGCGGGTGATAACACAATTTCACGCACGTTGGCCCCTACTTCGGTACTTGACAATTTGGACTTACTCCAGTCCTCGTCACTGAATAGACACTTCCATACATCTCTATTCTTGTACATCCTCTCCAAAGTTAGAAATGATGTGGAATATCGAGTGGTTGCAGGCACTACAAGTTCCTTCCGACCTATCTTATCACACACTGCACAGAGAAATCTGTGATGCCTGTAAACAAATGTGGTGACATGCTTGGCCTGCTGAATATGTTTCTTAAATTCGTCCAACCTCCCAATGTCCTTCAACATAAGGTCCAGGCATTGAAAAGCACAGGGAGTCCAAAACAGTGAAGGATTCCTCTCCATTAGAAGCCTGCATGCAGCCTTATGTTTATGACTGTTGTCACTGACAACCTGAACAACTCTTTTCCTACCTATGGCCTCAATCCTGTCCTCTATCAAGTCTGCTAAATCTTCATAATCTGATAGATATGAGGCATCAGCGGAACCCAGGAAGAAAATCCCTTCCACGCTACCAACCATGAAACTGAGCAAGTGAAGATTCCTCCCATTATCGGTCCAGGAATCCACCATAAGTGTGCAACCATGCAGCTCCCAGGCCCTCTCATGCTTCTTCCTCAGTTCAGCCACCCAATCCATCTGCTTCTCAAAGAAAGGCCCCCTCAACTCCTCTTGACTAGGACATACAAAACCAGGTCCATAGTGTGCAATGGCCTCGACCATAAGCTTAAAGCTCCTATTGTTCATGACACTGAGTGGCAGGCCATTCTCCTGCAAGAAGTTGGGCCAGAGCTTGGTAAGCTTTGCATGCTGTTTCTTTTTCTTCTCTGACAGCTCAACATCAGGCTCAACAAAACCAGGGGAATGCCTGTCCTTAATAATCTCCTCAGGTGTCTTCCGGAACATATCCAATGTAGTTTGTATCATCTGGAGCTTCCTCTTCTTGGCAGGTGTTGTACGGAATCGGCCTGACATCTTTCCTTTTAGCTAGCTGGATGAAGAGAAGAAATTTGGTCATGCTCCATGTGAGAGCAAATATTGTGCAGAGTAAAATTAACGCCATCATACCACTAGGAAAAATTGCAAAGATTAATTACTTGATATCCTAAAAGCATCCATCGGTGTATAATATTGTACACAGAATATGATTTTGACTTGCTAAAAACGTGGATATAGAGAGTTAAATCTTGTTCACAGAATACAATGTTTGATTTGTGGTACTTGCTTTGAAACAGGCATTTGATTACACAGAGTACACTTTTTGCACACCGAAATTAATATACTTGATAAGAATCATCCATGCCTATCTATATAAATGGTAAATCTTGTGGAGCCACGGAGCCACAAGTTTACTTGCTACAAGTCTTGGTCTGACATTTCCTTGTACATATGCATGCAGCCATGCAGGCAGGGGCGGAGCCAAAGGTGGGTGGAGGGGGGGGGGGCACCCCCCGACGCTGACCTTTTTTCCTGAGATTACCATTCTAATTTATGTTTAAGCAAGTATGACCCATCGATCCTCTGTCTCAATGAGCGTTGTGCTGCTGCACTTCTTAGCCCATCAGTCAGGGCTTAATGCTTCCTCTGCAGCTTTGCTTTCTCTTATCGGTGCTCCGCTCGCATGTAGTACATAGCTGTAGTACTTTTGTGTTACTCCATACCTTAATTTAATAGGCCAAAGATGATTTGAACTCTTGTAGAAAAATACTATCCCACTGATTTTTATTATCAAGATATAGCCCAAAGGGAATGTCAACTAGCACAATTTTAGAGTAACCAACCTGTGTTAAATTCAAGCCTGTTCAGCTGCTAGGTTTGCTAAAGTATTTCTACTTCTTGCACAGTATTTTCGTCTCACACCAATTAGTCATACAAATCAGCAGAGCCGCTTTAATTAAGACATGCTGAACAGACTGCAAGTTAATAGATATTTAATAGTTTCGTGTTGAAAAACACATATTATCTTACTTCATTCATGTATACGTTAATCCAATTTGAAGCTAGCTAGTCGTCAAGTGCTTTAGTTTTTTTTATACCGTAAAGCACACGTCGAATTGTTTTCTTCATACTCTGAACAAATCGGTATAAATAAATATGCATATGGGTCATATAAGATTGTTGTCGGTATTGATCGCTCGGCCAGTCGGCCCCTCCTATGTCTAAATCCTGGCTATGCCCCAGCATGTAGGTTTGATCTTGTGCACGGATATAAAAATGTTCAAATACTAAAAGAAAATCATGTAAAGATTTAATCTTGTGCACATAGAGACTAGTCAACATGCTCAAAAACATCCACGCAGAGAGATTAAATCTTACACGCTTAGAAATGAATCAACTTGCTCATAAGGATCCAAGCGGCTAATCTTGTGTAAGATAGCCGAATCATATGCTAAAAATAGAGGATTATGAGACAAAGGCGTTGGTAGGTCTGTTAGTCATAGCAATCAACCGATCCCCTTCCACCGCACATGGACTCAATCGATCGAAATCGCTCGCACCATCGCACGCAGAATCGGATAGATGCAGACGAGAACGGTCATGGAGAGGGAGAGAGGATACGAACCGGGAGCGAGACGCCGCTAAGGCGAGTGGCGGCCGAAGGTGCAGTGGCTAGTGGCCTCGCAAGCTCCGGCGGAGGAAGTGGCGGCTAGGGTTTGCTCGTTTCCCCCCTCTCCCTCTATCAGTGGATGCGAATGGAACCGTGTGGCAGTATTACGAAGCGTGTTGATATACAGTGGAGACTCCCTAATAAATGAATCGGCGGATGGCCGAGTCGTCCGCCATGAAATTGGGAGAGTGAGCAAGGCGTCAAGGCGAGGACGCCTCGGCAGCCATGGGCGACGCCTCAAGAACGCCACCTGAATCGCGCGCCAAGTTCCACCGAGTGGCGGGAACGCGGGGTTGGTAAGAGGCTGACGATGTGGGCCCACACGGCGGCCAGCGTCACGAGCAAAGATGGGTTGTACTCTATTCGCATTGAAATATTTATCGCCGTTGACTTTTTTCCTCCAACTTTAATCATTCATCTTATTCAAAAAATATCACAAATGTGTAAAAAGGTAAGTCAAACTTAAAATAACTATACAGTAATAAAGCATGTAACAAGCAAAGTAAATGATACTTGCATAATTTTTTAATAAGACGAATGATCGAAGTTGTGAAAAAAGTCAATAACGACAAATATTTTGATACGGAGGGAGCACATCTATGGGCCACCAGAAGGTGTGGACAGTCATAAATATGGGTCTGGACATCAAGACATGTTATGTTCAAAAAAAACATCAAGACGTGTCTGACATGGAGATCATGAGAAGGGGCAGCGTACTCCCTCTGTCCCTATATGTTGGTCGTTTTAGCTACAGGGTCATATCCCCAATTGTTTGTCGCTCGTACAGCCAAAGCCTACGAACACAGCTACTGCGCCTGCGCCTGCCTATCTTTCTCTCCCCTGCCGGCCTCCCACCCACGACCACACGTTGACACGCACCACCGAACCGAGCATTCTAGGCGTACGAGCGACATGTGCGTGTGTCAGTTGCCAAATTATTGCTATGTACCATAGGGGCGTTAGGGTCTTTTTACATTTGCTTTGGGGGCTGGGATTGATTTTGGACGACGAACATATAGGGACGGAGGGAGTAGTCTACATGGAGTAGCAAAAATAAGTCAAAGATTAGGGAAGTACTCGTTTAATAAAAGTAGAACTCTTATCTAGTTGGTGAAATGAAATTTTTGGATCCGAAATTTTTGGATCCTCTTACAAGGTCTATTAGGAGTATTACATAGACTAGTTACAAAAATAATTACACGAATAAACCGGAAATTGTGAGACGAATCCACTAAGTCTAATTAAGCCGTCATTAGAGATTGGTTAATGTAGCACGACGTTATCTAATCATGACATAATTAAGCTCGTTAGATTCGTCTCGAAAATTAAAGGTAGGGATCGTGGAATGAGTTTTGTCATTAATCCACATTTAATACTCCTAATTAGTGTCTGGAGATTGATGTGACGGGTAGTTGGTCAAATTTTTGGAAACTAAACGGGGCGACTCCCTCTGATTTGGTAAATGAAGTTATTTTGGACAAGATTTGAGTTAAATATTGGGAATATAATTCAAGAATAACTTTTAAGTCGTTGAGTTTCGAAATGTGAAAACTACATTAATAGATTTGTGTTGCAAAATACTTTCATAAAAGTATACATATGTTAATTTTTAATAAATATTTTTATAAAAATAAAAAGTCAAAGTTGTACTTTGGAGACCGTGTCGTTGTCCTAAATGACTTCATTAACCAAACCGGATGGAGTAGTACGTATTGTAGCCAACTAATTTGTAACCCTACCCCTTATGTATATAAGGCGAGGTAGGGACCCTTTCCAAAGCAATTCGATACAACCAATGTAATACAACACACCTGATGTAGAGTATTACGCTATATTCAGCAGCAACCCGAGCTTGTCTAAATCGTGTGTCTGCATTTACCTTTGAGCTCATGGTCTTAGCAAGCCCCACCAACCAGCAACCAATCCATTACCTTTGGGATACCCTTCGTATGTTGGTGGGTCTAAACATCTGCTATTGACATGTCAGGTAGGGTTTCTCTCATCAAGAATCGCTAGCAAAGCAACATTCTTCATAGGATTGGAACATAGAGATCAAAAGTAGAGATAACAAGACATTGAAAAGTCTAGTGCATATCTAGATACAAAGTGAAATATGTTTTATTTTATATATGATTAAACCTTAGCTTTAGAATACCCAGTTTACATATCAAAACAAATTTTAATTCGAGGCTCTATACAAAACTAATCTGAACACGATAGTGTACGAGCTACACTTTATTTGATTCATAGAAAACTAGAGGGTGCTATTGCAAAACAGCTAGAGCCGCCGCCGTCACGTGTCAAAATACGCATGTCACTGTATCCTTATTCTTTAGCACATGTCACTCTACCTTTATGAGCATCTTGTAAAACAAACCGATACATGTTGAGATCGAGCCCCTTATCACCTCTAGATTAACTCGGTGCGGTCACTAGGTACCATTTCATGTCTACGGCCCACCTTTCAGGCTCACACCACATTGTAGGGTAAGTGGACCCACGCAAAGGATAGGAGCCACCGTGTCGCCACGACAGGAGTTTGCCTTCTCTATGCTCATTTGCCTTCCACATTTCTTATTTTAATTTACTTTTCCCATTTACCTTTCATAAAATTGCCATGCGTAGTTTATATCATTGGAACATAGGGTGCAAAACTCTTTTTATAGTGGAGATAGCACTATATTGAAAAATCTAGTGCACATTTAGATATAAATTGGAATAAGTTTTTATATGTGCTTAAACGTTAACTTTTGGAACACCCAATTCACACTTATTAGGGCGTCACAATCCCTTCACACTCGAAATAATTTTAAATTCAAGGCTCTATACAAAATAATCTGAATAAGGTATTGTGTCGGCCAATGAAGTGGACTTTGTTGGTATTCATATAAAACTAGAGTGTGTTATTGCAAAATAGCAAGAGCGGTTGCTAAACCTCACGTGCGAATATGCGCACACCACCCTACCTCTATGAGCACATTTAAGAGACTTGACCGACAGACCATCGAGATCAATGAAGTTACAATTGACACCTCACTATTGATGAACATGTCGCCTAAAGAACAATGCTAATTAAATCCTAGAATAAATTAATAAAAATGTAGGTATTGAGTAGAGGACTTGAGCTCTGACGGAACTTAAACCTTTAACTATCTAGTTTGCCACAAAGATGTGAAATTATCTGCATCCCTTTCATTTGTGATGGTTACGTTGTTGGTTGCCACTTGCCAGTATTGTTGCGCCCCCTGCCTCCTAGGATATGGACAGAGTTCAGATTTGTTGAAATGGAGGTCCACTTGATCGTGAACTGTCACCAACGAATGAAAGTGAGGTTTTCTCATAATTCATGGAGCAGGCAGTTTGTACATGTATACCCTTGGCGAGAGTCGTTGTCTAAGGGGATGTTTGGACGCACGCCACAGGCTGTCTCGCCACGCGCGCCCCCGCCACAGAACAGTGTTTTCTATGGCGGGCGAATGGGCCGCCGCGGCGTGTGGCGAGATGCACAGTGGCGTGGCGAGTTACGGCGGCCAACCAAACATCCCCTAAATTTTTCATTGAACAAGTCCGTACCCCACCCCACGCGGGTCTAGCAACTGCATGTTCACTTTTTTTTTTTGAAATTACAACTGCATGTTCATAGATATGTAAATTATGGGGGACTTTGATCTATTTTCAGTATATGTTCATAGTAGTATGTTTTTTTTTTAAATCGTACTTTGCCTATTTTCGCATCAAGATTGGATTATTCAGCAAAACAGAAGTTACCCGGTGTGTGTCATGTGTGTGGTCCCCAAGTACCGTTGCATTGCGTACCCGACACGTGGGCCCCACTCACTTTCGGGCCCACACGACATTGCAGCGCAAATGGGCCCACACAAAGGACGCACCTGACCCCATCCCCCACCGCCGTCCTCCGCTGGCCTCCCCGTTCCCGGCCGGCGTCAAGGCACGCCAGACCCCCTGACCCCACATGTCAGCCACGGCCGTCGCGTCACTGTGCAGTGCATAAAGCTTCCTCGACCTCCACGCCATTTCTCAACCCGTCTGCCCACCTCCACGCCAACTTCTCTCACCGCCCACTCTTTCGACAATGTCCACGTCCCCGCTGCCTCCGGAGTCGGCTCCGGCCCCGGCGACGCCTGGGGACACGGCGTGGGCGCGCGCGCTCCGCAGGCTGCTGCCACCGGGCGCGCCGTTGCCGGACGAGGACCACCTCGACTACTCCTTCTCCGTCGACCTCCCCGACGCCCCCGCCGCCAGCGCCAGGGGCCCGCCGTCTCCTTCCGCCGCCGTGCCGCGCCAGCTCCCGCTCCCGCTCCCGCGCCACTGCCGCCGCATCTCCCGCCTCCTATTCCGCACCGCTCCGGCGCCTCCTCCGCGCCGCGCGTCCCCCTCGCCGCCCTCCTCCCCGGACACCACCCCTACCCCCACCTCCTTGTCCGCCTCACCGCCGCTTGCTCCGGAGTCCCCGTCGTCTCCTCCTCCTCTCCTTCAGCTGCAGCCCCCGGCTCCGGCCCCCGGCGGCGGCAGGCGCCGCGCGTGCGCGAGGTGCGGCAAAGGGGGACGCATCGCAGTGGCGATGGGGGTCCTCGGGGACCAGCGCCAGGAGGAGTGCCTGGCCTGCGGCGCGCGCTACTGCGCCCGGTGCGTGCTTCGCGCCATGGGCTCCATGCCGGAGGGCCGCAAGTGCGTCTCCTGCATAGGCGCGCCCGTGGCCGACCCGCGGCGCCGGGCGCGGCTTGGCAAGGGGTCCCGGCTGCTCGCGCGGGTGCTGGCGCCGGCGGAGCTAAGACAGGTCATGCGCGCCGAGCGCGGGTGTGCGGCCAACCAGGTGCGGCCGGACGATGTGGTCGTCAACGGCCGCGGGCTCTCGCAGGGGGAGCTGGACCTTCTGCTCGGGTGCGCTCTGCCGCCGGACCGCCTGGCTCCGGGGCGGTACTGGTACGACAAGGACTCGGGGTTGTGGGGAAAGGTGCCACATTCTTATTAGAACTTTAAGTTGCAATTTTGTGCTTTAAAATCTAATGCCATTTTGTTCAAATTCACGCTCCACAAACTAACCACCACTACATATGGATAGAAAGGACCTCGAACTATTCAATTTGTCGATTGGTGCACAAGCTTTTGAATGTTTGCTAGCTGACATTTTATATCGGTCCCTTGTATCATCTGCATCACATTTGAGAAAGTCGAGCAGGAAAGCTTAAAACACTTGATTGCCCCACCATCACTCACTACCTGAAAATCTGTGAACACCAAGCACTGATAAAGAATCATGAACTGTGGTAACCCAGAAACTAAAAGGATTTATTTGTGTATAAGGATAAAATATGACATTTTCAATAGCCTTGCCTTCTATCGTACTGACCTTTTATCCGATAGATATTAAAAAAAGACATCACCATTTGCTTGTTAATAAGGATCAATTTCTATTTCTTGATAGATCAATATTTTGGAGCTGATAGAGGACACAAAATCAATAGAGCGTAGCAATGGCTGTTAATGAGGATCAATAATTTCGTGATAGATCAATATTCTGGAGCTTATATAGGACACAAAATCAACAAAGGAATGCATGAACTCAACATCTAGGTTGTATTTATTCATACAGGCTAATATTAATGTGTGGTTCAAGACCATTTATAAACAATCACATTGCCCTGAACTACCATATATTAAACTCCATTTAGCAATAACTCGTGATCTATCTCAATCTTGTGGTCAGGAAGGTGAGAGGCCTGATAGAATTGTTAATTCAAAGTTAAGTGTGGGAGGAAAGCTGCGAGCAGATGCTAGCAATGGCACTACACAAGTGTTCGTAAATGGGCGGGAGATCACAAAAACTGAACTCAGGATGCTTAAGGTAAAATATTTTTCTGCCATTATATATTTCATCCACTTTCTTCATGGTAATTTTGGCAATTTATTGAATGTTGCAACTTGTGTTGTGCACTTCAAATTACTTATAGACTAGATCTATAGAGGATTCTTGACACTTGGAAGTTCATTTTAACTATTGGGTGAAAAAATTGTTGCACAACCATATAAGCATGGTCACGCCATAACTCCACTTGTTTTAATAATTTTTATGGTCAATATTCTCAATATCTTCTGTGACTAAAATTAAGCACATCATCCTGTGGTCCTGTTCATGCAAATGGTTCTGAATAGATGTTTCAGATGTGAAGCTGGGCTTAGGCCAGGACTTCTATTTATATTATCTTTGAGTGCACTTTGAGCACTTGAGCTAGTAGTAACGGATTTATAATTGTGAAACACATAACATATTTGCCAAGGGCCTCTAGCAGGTCCGGGTTCGACTAATTGTGGGAGCAAATTAAACGGGTCTGGATTTTTTTAAAAAGGTACCTCACTGTGCGAACTACCTTCAGATGCCAGTGCGTGGAGTGTCATCTGGGTGGGCAGCTTTCGGGGCCTTTTCTTGACCCAGAAGTGGTTTAGGCTGCTTCTTAAAGTAAACCGTGTGGCCGTGTGCCCGTGTGTCTTAACCTGTGCATTACCTCCTGAAGTATCTGCTCTGCAATACTCATATAGCAGTGCGGAATCAACCTGATTTATTTTGGATGGGTTTCCATGTTAGATTATTCATTGTACTGCTGCACGCAAAAATATCTCTTTGATGCTGTGCTCTACAAACACAAAAATAGAAGTTTTTTCTCCCATTAGTACATTTCGTTTAGTAGCTTGCTTCCTTTCCTAATTTTGAATCTAAGAAGGGAGCTTAAATCATTTTAGGGGATCATTCATCACCTGTACAAGATCCTGATCAGAGTTTTACCGGCTTTTCATTCAGCTGGCCAGTGTACAGTGCCCGCGAAATACTCATTTCTGGTTATATGATGATGGATCCTACGAGGAGGAGGGACAGAACATTATTAAAGGAAACATTTGGCAAAAGGTAATATATTTCCCTTCAAAAGTTGTTCCAAAGTCTGCATTTAAATCAACTGTGTAACTATGCTGTTTTCTTTTTTGTTAGCCAGGCATCAACTCGTCTTATTGCGAACCTTTTTTCTCTGCCAATACCTCCTGGATATTCTCATGGGTTGAAAGGAGATGCTACTGGGGACTCAGGTAGGTTTGTTCCAGATTACCTGGAGCAGAAAAGTGTTGAGAAACTTTTACTGGTTGGACTAGAAGGCTCTGGATCAAGCACGATCTTCAAGCAGGTCTTTGTTTCTACTTGCCCGTAATGAAGCGTGCCTTTGTGTTTAAATCCTTGCAGTTTTTTTGCATACTGTTGTTCTTGACTTCTTGTTGCACATACCTGGGCAAAGTGTTTGTCCTGTCAAAATTTGTTTATAGAACCGCAAATTAAGATGTAACTTATTTATCTTCTGTGTCAGCTTGCAAATGTGATTACCTTCATCATTTATTTAAACACCAAAGTGGACTGAAAATATTCTGTTAGCACAAAACACGTGTGCCAAACTGTTTTTCTAGAATTTTGTACTTGCATTTTCTTTCAGAATGGAAACCATCGAGTCTAAAGTTAGCATATAATGAAAACATGATTTGAGAATGGCTCATAATAGTGTTTAGTTACCATGTAGCGATGAATGTATGTAACAAGAGGAGCAAAGTTTAAAAGAGACTGATAGTGTATCTTAGATTTTGAGTATTAAGTACCCGTTAGAAAATTTGAACTGTTCAGAAAAAAGGGGGGTATGGTGTCTGAAATTGAAATATTATTACTACTCTCCACATTCACTTCCAAATTGTTCACTGGATAGTGGTTACAAGTTCCCTTTTTACAATGCAGGCATGTTTATGGTTTATTTTAGCTTGATGAGGAACAGACTAATTCTGTTTATGTGACCGCATATGTGAATTTTTTCGTACAGGCAAAGTTTCTATATGGAAGCGAGTTCTCACCAGGAGAAATACTTGATCTGAAGCTCATGATACAAATTAATGTTTACAAATATCTTAGCACGCTACTTGAATGGCGAGAATGTTTTGAGGATCAAGCTTTGAAAGAAGACAGAGAACTTTGCACAATTGATAAAGCTGCCGGTTAGATTCTTTTGGGCTACTTGTTGACATCTTTTGCTAATAAATATCTAATTCTGAAGTCATTTATCTCAAATTATCTATCGAATTTGATGTTAGTTAAAGGGACAAATCAGAAAAGTGAATTTGGTAAAATTGGAAAAAGCTACACAAACTTTTCATGGGTTCCATTGAATTATACTAAAATTTTAATCATATGCTTATGCTCCAAGAAATCTGTAAGATCTTAGCAGCATGATTTAAATTAACCTCCCAATGCTTTACAGCATTTCATGCTGAAGTTAAGGATACATCTCATGCTTATAACTTATCCAATGTTTTTCCTTTTGTTGTAATAATTCAGTGTTGGATAATACTGAATTAAGGGTTCCCCCATAATGGCTTTTAGGCACTTCAATATTACTAAGCAGACCTATATATCCACTTCGAGTGCCATCAAGAAATGTTATATTGTACTAAACATCGAATTTTGAGATACAGAGGCGTGCTCAAATTACAGAACATGTGTGTTAACAGGTGAAACAGGGGTAGCTCAGACCAGGCCATCTATGTATTCGCTGAATCAAAGACTGATGCAGTTTGCTAACTGGCTGTTGGAGATAGTCGCACTGGGTGATCTGGATGCCTTCTTTCCTGCTGCAACTCGAGAATATGCACCAATTGTTCAAGAGGTTTGGAAAGACGCTGCTATTCAAGCAACATATAAAAGAAATAATGAGTTCCATTTTCTTCCAGATGTTGCCGGCTATTTCCTGGATAGGGTAAGACTGGCAATTACAACTTAAGAGGTCATAATAAGACACTGATACACTTTCTCTTTTTTTTTAAATTTGTTTCTGAATCCTTTTTTTACAAATTTATTTGTATTTTGCTTTTCCAAATGCAATGAACTTTTTAATACCTCCAGGTGTAATGAAAACAAATCTGAGCTGCATAAGTACTTGAGTGATTTTTTTCAATCAAATTGATTGGAATTTTCATATGTTTGCAGGTGGTTGAAATATCAAGCAATGAATATGAACCAACAGAGACAGATATTTTGTATGCAGAGGGTATCAACCAATGGAACGGCCTATCTTTACTTGAATTCTCACTTGGCGATCGATGTCCATTCACTGAATCGTATGTAGACAAGCCTGACGATCCATCCATGCTAACAAAGTAAGCTCAATGAGAATTTAAAGATGCTGTGTGTTGTTTCGAACTTTCATGATAGCATCATCAATTTTTTTCTTTAATGCTTACAGTACCTGTACTTTCTTTACTTTCACAGGTATCAGTTAATACGCATCGATTCAAGAGGACTTAATGGAGGCTTGAGGTGTTTGGAAATGCTAGAGGAGGTGCGGGCCATCATCTTTTGCATCTCACTAGCAGACTACGATCAGATGTGGGTGCGGGGCTCAGGAGAGCTCTGCAACAAGATGATCGCCAGCAGAGACATGTTTGAGGATGTGATCAGCCACCCTTCCTTTGAGGACACTACATGCGTGCTTCTCCTGAACAAGTATGACTCATTCGAAGCGAAAGTAAACCGTGTACCCCTAACAGTATGTGACTGGTTTGCTGACTTCAGCCCTGTGAAGCCACACCACACGCATCAGTCACTTGCCAGCCACGCCTACTACTACATCGCGCTGAAGTTCAAGGACTTGTACTCCAGTATCAGTGACCGGAAGCTCTTTGTGTTCCAGACAAAAGCCCTAGAGCGGAAAACAGTGGATGGTGCATTCAGGTACATCAGGGAGGTGCTAAGATGGGACGATGTTAAGAACAGTGATGCCTTTGGCAGCGTTGAGGAGTCGTTGTGCAGTATGGACATGAGCTCGTCGTCATAGGTTACATTTACTGAGAAGGAAATTAAATTTCCTAGCCATTGTCAAATGCTATTTATGTTACCCAGATTTGATGCACCCTTACCAGAAGTGGCATGAAAATATCTTTCTGTAAGTTATACGTTTTTTGCAAGAGCGAGGCATGAATATGTTGGGTTTTGTTGATGTTTTTTTTCCTGGTCAACACACCGACTGCACTAGATCGCGTGATCGTCGAAACTTTTCTCGTGTGGCTCTTGGCCTTGCCCGGTCAGACTAGTCATGGAAGCTTTTTTTTTTTTGGCGTGACTAGTCATGAAAGCTGATCAGACCGGTTTGCACAAGGGCGACACAGTACCTCTCCGGATGCGATCTTCTCTGTGGTAGCTAAAGTCTCCTTGGCAGGCATGGTCATCTAGATTTGCTCTAGGAGTACATGTGGCAGGCTTGCAGCAATAATCGCTATATGGTGTTAATTACATGTTCAAAGTATCGTTGTTGATGATCTTCAATGTTGCCTTATTAGCTTTTCATTGGTTGATTTTCAGATGTTGTGTTAGTTAAGTTGGTTTTGAAGTTTAAATTATGATTTCGAAATGTTTGCAGTACATGTACGAGTTTCGACATGTTCCAATATTTGATATGAATGGATTATTGAATATTGCATGCAGCATGACAATTGACACCCGCGTTGTGGTGATAGTTTTATCAGTGGGACCACCATCTGATGGTAGTCTATGTATGTATGTCCAGGTGCTAGCATGTATAGCCAATTAGGCAGACAAAGACACAGGACGAGCCGATACATCCTCATCTAGCGTCACACAGACAAGAACATTATCACAGGACGAAATGATCAAAGTTGTAGAAAAAAGTTAATGACGATAAGTATTTCGATACAGAGGGAGTATATCTGATCTAGGAAATAACCGAAAAAAATATTCTATACAAAAATTATTCAGCCATTAACGCACTATTCCAACGGGTTATTATCGGGCCTCCTGTTCTGCGATTGCTGGCGTGCCAGGTACGAGGGGACGTCCTCGATCCGAAGCGTTCCAGATGACAGCACCTCCCATTCGTCCTGGATCCATGCCCAGGCTTGCTGGCACGTCTCGACCACGGCACCACGCTGCCAAACGGATCCCACGGCCAGCAATACGAAGGTGCCTACCGCCACGACGCCCACGGCGCCGTCGCCGAGACGGCGCGCGGGGGCGGGGGCGGCGGCGTGCTCCGGGGTCGCCGCGGGCGCCTTCCGGATGCTCTTCACCGCGGCCTCGGCCTTCAGCGCTACTTGCTGCAGCATGTCCACCGCGTCCATCCCGCCGGTGAGGCGGCGCACGGCCCGCCGCCGCGCGCAGCTCTCGAGCGCCACGCCGGCGTGGTAGATCGCCACGCGGAAGAAGCTCCGAGCGGCCGCGCGCCGCATCGCGTCACGCGTCACGTCGTAGGCTGTGGGTTACGTTGTTGGCTTTGGAAATCGAGAGGTAGGACGAGAACAATGCAACAAGGAACTGGCCGATTGGTGCGTGACGACGACACAGATGCTAGACTTGTGTATATATATAGACGGTGTTAATTTGGCTCCAAGTAACTTCTTCATCTCGATCTCACGTTACCATGTTCAGGCATATATTAATACCAAATATTATAGTATGTGTATATGTTTTTAGGTAAAAATTCAACTAGCCGTACGTGGTGCTTCTGCAACAAGAAAAGGCGACATGGATCGGAGTACCACACAACATGCGTACGTGCACCCTGCACAACATGTACTACAGTTGAAGGTCTCCTAAACAGTTGCTAAAAAACAGTGTATACATATCTCTTTAGCAGGGCTCCGGCTGTGCTCCTCTTTGTGATATGATTCCAGGTGAAGGTCTCCTAAACAGTTGCTAAAAAACAGTGTCATCCATGATGCGTTAGAGGAGTTGGAGCTGTTTTATATGTAGAAGTCAGAGAGAAAAAAAGTGACTCGTCCGACTCTTTTTTTTTTTAAAGCCGGAGCCCTACCAAAAGAGATATGTATATTGATGAGCTCCTTTTGTAGTGGGCAACCATTTTTATCTTTGTAGAGCTAACAAAGACATAATAACTATTAAAATGGACCAAATCACCTGTAATTGTGGGGGGAACTGCTATCGGGCGCTCGTTCGCCTGTAGCGAACAGTGGGCCCCACGCCCCACCTCTTCTTCTTATCTCTTCTCCACCATTCCATCTTCCTCCTTCCATCTTCTCCTTTCTTTCCTCCACCTAGGCCTGGGCAAAATACCCGATACCCATTACCCGTACCCGAATTACCCGAACCCGAACCCGAATTACCCGAACCCGAGGTACCCGATTCCAAGTTCGGATAGTGATTGTGATTACCCGAAATTAGTTTGGGTAATTCGGGTAATACATTCCGATACCCGAACTACCCGAAATTTGTCTTTGTCTTTGTATTTATTCATGTGTTGTTAGTTGAACACTTGAAATTGTCACTTTATTACAATATAATTCTCTTAGTTTGAACAAGTGACTATAATATACTATTCTTCTCAACTTGTAGTTGAAATTCAACACAAACTACTAGTCTATGGAACATTATGTGTGTTTGAGTGTATACTTTGATTATATATTTTGGGTAAATTGGGTAACCCGAACCCGAACCCGATTTTTGCGGGTACCCGAACTTGCGGGTAGTGTTTTTCAGGAGCTGATATCGGGTAATGATTCTCATTACCCGAATTTTGCAAAACCCGAATTACCCGACCCGAACTAATCGGGTAACCCGAACGCCCACCCCTACCTCCACCGATGCGGGTCTTATCTTTTTGCCGCACCGACCCCGCCGCCGTCGGCCTCCGCCGCCGCACTGCTCCGCCCACATTCCGCCCCCGCCGCGCCATCCCGCCCTTCCTAACCCCTCCAATCCCTGACCCCCCGCTGCCGACACCGCCCACCGGGGGTCCCCCACCACCCGGCCGGCGGCGCCATCGTCGCCCAGCCTCGCCGCCCACAACCCGCAACCACCGCCAGGTCTGCTGCCGCCCCGGACATCTCCAAGGTCGCCGGTCATAGAGTCCTCCCCAACAACCCCAATCCCTAACCCCAACCCAACCCGAAACCCTAAGAACCCGCCGGCCTTCACCACCGCCGGCCGCCGGCCGCCGCCCACAACCTGCCGCTGCTCCGCCGTCGGCCATGGCTGCTCCTCCTGCCCCCAACAACCTGTGCGCGAGGAAGACGCAAGCGTGCGAGTCACGTGCGGGCGGTCAACGGGTGCCGCATGTCCGTTCGTTGCTAGTGCGTAGCGGCACGCGCGCAATAAGAATTTTGGTAATTGTGGTTAACATATGAGCCGTTAGAGATACATAATTAACAGTAGCCCTAATTTCAACAAATTAACATTGACATAGGCTTAATTGAACACTAGTTTTGTCTTATATAGGGTTCCAGGGGACCCCCGCGATGGAGGTGAGGGCAACGAAATTAAGGTTGATGATTAGATTATTTTCCGAGAAAAGATTATTTACTGTAGCACAGTATTGTCTAATCATGAACTAATACATTTAATAAATTCATCTCGCAATTTCACTCGAAGTTATGGAGTGGATTTTATCATTAATCCATATTTAATACCTAATGCTCCTACGTCAACAAGTATATAGTGAAAAATTGCCAAAAATAAAAAGTCATAATCAAAATTACACAGGTAGCCCGGCGCAAGGAAGAGGAGGAAGTGCAATTGATGGATTGTTTTTTTTTTTGAAGACCGCAGAAACATGTGCATGGTTGTCGTCTGCGTGAACAATCTTGCATTCTTGTATACTTGCCACAATGTTCACAGCTGATCTACCATTTCCTCGAACGTTTGCACACAGGATAGAGGCAACCCGATCACCAGCACCTTGCTCTGGCTATCACGCCCGCCGCCCAGGATCATGACCACCTCTTTCTGCGGCAGCTCCGCCGGACCCGAGTGGACGGCCTGACCCCACCCGAAATCCGCGGTGTCAAGCCCCAGCCGGTTCCAAGCGGTGACCAGCGTCGTCGCCGTCAGCGACGGGCGAGCGCCCCGGTTCCGCTCGATGTAGTCGACGGCGGAGCGGATGAACGCGTCGTCGGTGCGGGCGATGGCGTCCTGGATGGAACGCGCGGCCGCGGAGAGCGGCCTGCCGAGGAGGTCGCCGGCGTCGGCGATGCAGCACGCGAAGACGATGGCGTTGCCCCAGAACCCGCGCGGCAGCGGCGGGTCGACGCGCCGACGGCCGTCCACGGCGAACAGCAGCTTGCTCTGCTGCTCCGGGCGCATCCTCAGCGCCAGCGTCCTCGCCACCCAGACGAACGCCGTGAGGGCGACGAAAGTCGAGCACGTCGTGGTGGTGGTGGCCGAGGTGGCGGCGCCGGCGCTATCGCTCGCGGCTTTCTTCAGCCTCTCCAGCTTGCCGGCGTCGAACGTGAAGGAGCGGTACACGAACGGGACGCCGTCGCCGAAGAACATGCCGGCGAGGCCGGAGACGTCCTCGATCTCCGCGAACTCGTCGTGCGGGAAGCCGATCGTGGGGACGGGCCTGGCCCTCTGCAGCGTGCGGTCGAGGAACGGTGAGGTCGATAGGGGCACGCCGCGCGCCGCCTCCGCCCAGGAGCGGAGGAACTCGGCGGCGGACTGGCCGTCGGCGAGGCAGTGGTTCATGGAGAGCCCGAGGACTAGGCCACCGCACTTGAACGTGGTCACCTGCACGGTCAGCAAGGACGACGACGCCTCCTCCGTGGCGTCCTCGCCTCCCGTGCCGACGGTGTACACGAGATCCGCGAGCGTCTCGGCGGCGCCGGGCGCGGACACGCCTCCGTCCGTGACCTGGCACAGCTCGCCGTCGGCCGACGCCTCGACGAACGGCACGCCGCGGCCGCCGTTCCGCACTGCGAGCCTCCCGTCGGGGCACACGGCCAGGGCGCCCTGGAAGGGGTAGTAGCTGGGGAGCACCCTGCTCAGGGATTCCCTCATCAGCGCGGCCGCGTTGTCGGCGGACGAGGTGAAGACGTGCACGGTCTTCATGGGCACGGCGACGTTCTGGTCGAGGTTGGAGAGGAAGTAGTATTCCTCGGCGACGGTCGCCACGGCGTCGCCGGAGGCGTGCACTAGCACCGGTTCCGACCTCGTCACCTTCATTGTGTTGGATGTCTATGTCAGTGGCACCTGCTGTCAGCATGTAGAGTATGTAGTGGTATACTGGCATGTAGCAGTAGCAGGGAGCATATATAGCGACTAGCCTAGAGGGACGTCAAACAGTTAGCTGGGGGTGTTAAGTTGTTTCGTTGTCCATTCCATTCTTTGATACCCGATGGTAGCATGACTGCTCGTCCACGTTGCCAGCATTTCTCCATCAATGTGCGGCCTAATTTAGACGCGACCCCAGGAAGAATTCCACATCGATCTGCAGTACATTTTGATTGGTAGCCGGACCATTTCCCCTGTCAGGTATATATATTTTTTGAACTAGCTAGTAATTCGACTTTGGGACGCCTCCGAAAAATTATTTGGGATGAAAAGATTGCAATCGTAATCCGGCGCCCACTTCACAAAAGTCCCTTATGTTTTTTTAAGTACAGGAAGCCATCTGTTTGCAGAGTGCCCGATTATTTGCCGTTATTGGGCACTTGGCAAACAACAACTTTGCCGAGTGTAAAAATAATACTCGGCAAAATTGACTTTGCCGAGTGAAAAAAAAACACACTCGGCGAAAAGTCCTCTGACACACGGCAAAGGCAAAACTCTCGTCAAACTTACTTGTTTGCTGAGTGCATTTTTTTTTGCACTCAACAAACTTGTTTACTGAGTGTATTTTTTTTGCACTCAGTAAACAAGGTCTTTGCCGAGTGTTGGAGAAAAAACACACGGCAAAGAGGAATTCAAATAACATTTTGAAGCAAGAATTAATTCCAATTTAAAAACTTCGAACTAGAAAGTCGTATAACTTCTCAAGATGTACAACTTTTATTTGGGTCATTTCTTCATTTGACAAAGTCATAGTAATGTTGTTTGTAAAATCTTTATATCTTATGTAGTTTAATGAAACTATATTAGTAACATATACGTTCTAAAATTTGTGTGGAGCAAGTGCAATTTCTGGTCTATTTAGTTGTGTAGAAATGATGTGATATTTGATAAAAAAAATATACTCTTATTTGCAGGTTATTTTGAGGGCAACTTACTGGACATATTTCTGGAGCGCGATGCTGAAAAAGCACAACAAACAACTACTGAAGTGGGCGTGTCGCACACTGTGAGACCTAGGTCTGGGCGTTCGGTTCTCTCGAAAAATCGGTTCTCAGAGAGTCAGAACCGAACAAAGAACCGTTCGGTTCTGATTCTTTCGGTTGGATTGACAACTGATGCTCGGGGGGAAGGGGATCAGAGTAGACGATGTATTACTGTAGTAGTACCGGCTGCAGCGCTGATGCTCCAGCTCCACGAGACCACGACGCTGCAGTAGACATGAGGGTACCAGAGTCGGCGATGTCGACATCGATGTAGTAGTACCGGCGCGCGCCGTGCTCCCTGAGCACGATGTACATGGCGAGGCAGAGGAAGCGCTTGTCTGCGGCTGCCGAGATTTAAGGAGGATGGAGGAGAGAGGGCACGCTTTGCAGCGCTGATAGCCTCGATCTCGTTCGCAGCGTCGTGGAGCTTGGCGTGTGGTCCCCACCGTTGACGGCGAACTCAAAGTCCGCGGCGACGACGGTGGGGGAGGCGAACATCTCCTCACCCTTCTCCATGGGAAACCCGCAGGGTTGGCCGACGGCAGTGGGTGGATGGAGAACCCGCAGGGGATGGCCGGTGTCGTGCCCCGTGCTGCATGTGCCGGCCGGGCGAAGGACACGGGGCGGCGGCGGGGCTTGGGCGCAGCGCGGGGGAGACGAGGAAGGGGGCAAGGGGCAGTGCGCGCGATGTGACTCGCGCGAGGGGGCGACTGGGCGTCGGTGGTGGGGGGTGTTGGAGTTTGAGGTAGGGTTTGTCTGTTGGGCTTTTAGTATGTTGGGCCGTAGGACATTGGGCTATGAGCTGTTTCTCGGTTAACCGAGAACCGAACGGAACCGAGGATTTCGGTTCCAGAGAATCAGGAACCGAATAGGAACCGATTTTCTCGGTTCCGGTTCTCGGTTCTTTCGGTTTGGTTCTCGATTCCCGGTTCTTTTTGCCCAGGGCTAGTGAGATCATGGCTATGGATATCTTCGCTAAGCACGAGTGGTCGTCTTTTAAGAGGATCGACGCATAATTAGTTGCACCTTTGCTTAGTTCGCTCTTTGAGAGTTTTGGTTTATAATTAGCTACTTGAAAGAACTGTAATAAGGATTGCTTGTGTGCAAAACTCTTGCAGAGGCCGGAATAAAAGTTCATTTTTCTAAAAATATTAAGGATATATAAGATTTGTGAATAATGTTACTACCACTATGCCGGATGCACAAATGATCAAAATAAAAGTTATATATCTTCAGAAGTTATACAACTTTGTAATAGAACATGTTTTAATTTGAATTAATTTTGTCAACGAGAAGTACGTTTGAATTTCTCCAATTTGAAAATTTTGAAATTTTCAAACAACCTTGAATGGAGAAATAGTCAAACTAAAAGTTGTAGATCTTGAAAAGTTTAAAAATTTATAATTTACAATTTTTTTATTTTAAATCATATTGCCAACGAAAACTAAGTTTGAATTTCTCAAATTTGAATGTCAAATTTTGTAAATGATCTTTGATGGAGAAACTCCGAAAATGAAACTTGTAGATCTCAAAAAGGTATAAAATTTTGTAGTTCACAACTTTTTAATTTGAATAGTTTAGAGGCTCAAAGAAGCAATTTACACTCGGTGAGCAGACGAGTGGCTGGCTGGTGGGTCCTCCCCTAATAACTTTTTTTGTAAATTTGTTTTGGGCTCTTTTCTGATCCCAACATTGCCGAGGGTCGGATCTGGCACACAGTAAAGATTTGCCGAGTGTCCCATAAAAAACACTCGGCAAAAAGCTGTTTGCAGACTCGCGTTTGCCGAGTGTGCTTTGCAGAGAGTTTCACTCGGTAAAGTCTTTGCCGAGGGTTTTGGACATTCGGCAAATGTTGAGTTTCTAGTGTTTGTGTATAGAGAGTGACTTGGAACTGGTTCCTCGATCTGATCAAGCAGACTAAACAGCTTGGTGACTCTGCTGTCGAGACTCGAGAGCAATGCAGATTGATATGTAGTGTGCGCAAGAGGATAATAGCCACCACTGCAGCGATGCGCCAAGCAATCCCCAGCCTTGGGCTATCCGCAGTTGTCATACTCCAAATCCGTCCCCTAAAAGGAATATTTCTGCCTGGTCATCGGTATTTTACAGTTCAGTACCAATTTTCCCGCACCCGTCATCCCCTATACCTCATACTCCACACCAACCAACACCTGCGGGGCCTACTTACCAATTTTTTTAACCCCCCTCCCACCCTCTCTCTCTCCTTTCCTCTCTCTCCCTCCCTCGGTCCATCCCATCTCTCCCGCCCGTCTCTCTCCACCCCTCTGCTCCGGCCATCCCCGCGTCGGTGGCGGCGCCAGGGCTCGACGGCGCCGACCCTCCATCCCCACGGGAAGACGTGTCGCTGCCCGCGCCCTCTCCCTCCCCAACGGCGGCGCATCGGAGGAGCAGGGGGCGCCGGCCATGCCTCCACCGCGCGGCGCCGCGGCCGGATCCCGCCTGCTCCCTCCCACCGCCGGCTCTCCCTCCTGCTGCTTCCCCCGCCGGCGAGCCACGCTGTCGCGACGCCCGCGGGGCAGCGCCGCCCCTCCTCTGCTCCCTCCCCTGCTCCCTCCCTCCGGCGAGAGCATCGAGTTGGAGCCATGGAGGTCCGGATGCGCGCGAGCTCAATGACATGGCCGGCATCGGCGAGAACGACATCGAGCCGGGCCATCCCCTTCCCCTCCTCTACGACGGGCGGCGACAGGACGGCCGGCCGTCGAGGAGATCCAGCGCCGCCTCTTCTCTGCTCTGCGGCGGCGGCGGAGGTGCTCGCGAGGAGCAGGGGCGGAGGTGGAGGAGGAGCAGGTGCTGCGGCTCCCGCGCTCCCCTTCTCCTGCAGAGGCGGTGCTCGAAGCTGTGGTGAGGTGGCCGTCGCCAGGCAGCTGCGGCCTCGGAGGTGGCGCAGAGGAGTAGGAGGAGCCCCGGGATCTCTGGCGGCGGCGTCGAGGTGTGCCCCGCCGACATCTCTCTCCACGACGACGGCCCCCTGTCCTGCGACGGCTCGTCCTCCTCCGCCGCGGGAGGCCTGGCAGGGAGTGCGAGGCGCTGGCACCAGGCGCAGCGAGCTCCGAGCGCGGGCGGGAGGTGCGCGGTGGTTGGGCGCGGAGGCGTAGCGTCCATACGCGGAGCGCGCTGGGAATAGGGTGGGTTGGGGGAAACGGGACGGTAGCGCTGCCCTCCCAGTACGCCGGTGCGGGCATTTTCACGCCAAAGGCGTACTGCAGCTTAGGGCACCGGTACCGTCCCACAGTGCGGATAGCCTTAGCAACAAGACGGCCGCCGCCATCCACAAGCCATTGGGGTAACAACTAGTTGATTGTTACGTCTGGGTGGGGGCCTAGTAGCTGCTGGAACCGAGAAGATGATCGGAAAAATACTGGTAAACTTTTCTTTGAAAAAATGTCAGTGTAACATTTTAAAAAATGATTCAACTTTTTTTAAAATGTTGGTCAATCTTTTTTTCCAAAGAATTGTTCGTCCCCCTATTTTGAAAAATATTGACAACATTTTTGCATCCAACATTTTTGTGCTAAGCAGTCTTCGCTGGAGAGTGTAACAGTCTTTGCTCTAACAGTCCGGGTCCGCCCCCCGCGGTGGTAGATATATATAGGGAAGTGCAGTCCACCGCGTTATATGCATGATAAATGTGTCAAAAATGCAAACCGATTTCACTTTATTTTACACGGGAAAAAATGCCCAATGTACCGTCCCTCTTCTAAGAGCAACTCCAACAGATTAGCAATAATACTAACCAAATTTAGAGATTAAAAGCCTAGTTAAAAAATAAAAACCTTCATAAATTGATGGGTAAACCAACAGATCTTCCAAAACCGGCCTCTTCCTCTGCTACAGTGCGAGTAGGCCCCACTTTTCATCCTCATTCCTTTCCTTTCTTCCTTTCCCCACCTCCTCTAGCAGAGGACGCTGCGCCGAGGCTCACCGCCGAACCCATCTGCGCCACCGCCGGCCGCGTAGGCCCCCGCCGGCGCCAATCCTCGCCGGTCGCAGAGCTCCCCACGCGCCGCGCTCTGGCTGGCCGCCGAGCTCGCCATGGCCGGCCGCAGAGCTCCCGCATCGCCGCGGCATTGGCCGGTCACGGAGCTCGCGCCGCCTCCCTGGCCGGCTGCGGCACTTGCGCGGCCTCCTGGCCGACCGCGAGGCACGCCTGCGCGCCGCCCTGGCCGGCAGCGAATCTTGCTCGCGCGCCACGCTGGCCGACCGCCGAGCTCGCGCTCGTGTGCCGCACCCTGGCCGGCCGCGGAGCTCCCGCGGAGCCGCGCCATTGCCTGGCTCCGAGGCTCGTCCGCGCGCCGCCTTGGCCGGCAGTAGATCTTGGTCGCACGCCGCGCTGGCCGGCCGCTGAGCTCTCCCTTGTGTCGCGCGCTGGCTGGCCGCGGAGCTCCCGTGCCGCCACGCCATTGCCCGGCCGCGACGCTCGCGCGGCCTCCTGGCCGGCCGCGAGGCTCGCTCGTGCGTCGCCCTAACCGGTCGCGAATCTCGCTCGCGCGACGCTGGTCAACCGTGGAGCTCCCCGTGTGCCGCGCTGTGGCTGGCCGCCGAGCTTGCCCGTGTGTCGCGCCTTGGCCGAGTGCGAAGCTCCCGCGTCGTCGCGCCCTGGACGGCGGGAGAAAGGAAGGGCGCGTTGGATGGGTTGGCGGGAGCACGCGCGAGAGGCGGATGGGCAGATAGCGAGGGAGAAGGGCTCGCCAAAGATAGACAGCGTAGGGGCACCGATTGCGAGTCGGTTAGCGAGGGGAATGATATGGCGAAGCTGTTGGAACGGGTTTTCACGATATTTTTCTTTCTTTTTTACCGATACAAAATGATTTAGCCAATCTGTTGGAGTTGCTCTAAAGTAACCACTATCAGTTCGCTGGTTTGAAGGATGTGAGCTGACGGAAGTTGACCCAATCCATCTCCCACACCATAGCCTCGTACTTGGCATCCTTGCCGCTGCCATCTGATGCATCAATGATGAGACGGTAGTTTAAGCCTGCTACCACACATCACCGCTCACCACCCTCTTGAATTTGATCCTGTCGTTCGCCTTCTTGTCATGCTCCGACACCGCCCACCCACCGAGCTCCTGGACGTGCGGGTCGTTGATGTCGAAAATTGGGGAAAACCCACCAGGAACCCCTGCAGGTAACCATCTACCGGCCGTCACTCGTGCTGCCATGGTGGGAGTCACGACTATGTATACTACGGCCAAAACGGCGACGAGGAGGCGGCTGTTGGTTGCCATGGCTAAAGCTCGTGTGGTTGCGGAGGACTTGCGCTGATAACTTCGGAATATTTGATTTGGTGCAGGTGGAGGTCCGGAGGACAACTGGAGGTCTTTATATAGCGCTTGGCATGAGCCGCATTGCCAACAATTGGCAATTGATGGGCAGCAATCTCATGTGATTGAGCATGGATTAATTGTTCGCCTAAAAAAAGAATGAATTGATATGATTGAGCCTGCTCAAGTCTTTAAGGCGTGGATATGATTGATTGTTTGTCAATAGATTGATATCTATCCTACTACTTTGTATACATTTTCGCTTGTGGTTTACTACTACTAATGTATTAAATTTGGCAGGTAATTAATCATATTTTGATGTGCTCAAAACAAACGCAGACGAATGAGCAATACTCCAATATCAGACAATTTACTTTTAAATAAATTATAAATCTCGCCATGTGATCGACGAAGGACGGTTGGCACGACGAGATTTAATTATTATTTTCTGAGATCACTCTACACATCTCGATGATGATTCTTGCCTCATTATCAGGCGGGAATTAAAGCTACCATCGATATTATTAAAATGACGTAAAGATATTAGTGCACATATGCAAAATGTCACATTATACTTAAATTACTTTTAATGATGAAGTAAGTCTCAAACTAATGTAACATCCTAATTTTCAAAATTTGGCTTTTAATAAAATTTGCTAGCAACTTTTAATTATGCTCACAAGGAATATAAGGTTGTCTTTAATTCTTTTAGGCATTTAAATATTCTGAAATTAAATAAATGAATTATAGGAGTTTATTGTTGCATTCATGCTGATGCATTGCTTTTGCTTGTTTGAATTCAAGTTTGAGTTTGGATTCATTTGTTTGATGCCTTTTCAAAAATAGTTAAACCTTTCTTTTTTACCTTCCCCTTCCTTCCTCTCTTTTGGCCCAGCTTCGCGTGCAGCCCAGCAAGCCGAAGTCTGCTGCCGCACCCTGATCTCCTTCGCTTCGCTCGCTCGCTTTGCTTTTGTCTCGGCCCAATAGGCCGTAGCCCAGCAGCCTGCGCCGGCCTGCTCCATCCTTCCCTCGCCGCAGCCGCTGACACGCGGGGCCCGCGTGTCATCCCCCAACCCCGCGCCGTCCTCGAGCCGGACTCGATTCGAGTCCCGGCCGCTCCCGTCTCCGCCTCGCGCACGCCTTCCCAGACGTGGCCCGCACGCCAAGGAGCTGCCTCGGTCTATTTAAAGGCTGCCGCCGCCCCTGAGCCAAAGCCCAGAAACCCTAGCTGCCCAAGCCTCTGCGCCGCCCGAGCTCGAACCCTAGCTTCGCACCGCCGCCGCTGATCTCCTCCGTCGTAGCCATTCCGCCGCCGGGAAGACCTCCAGGAGCTTCGTGTGGAGGTGAGGAAGACGTCTGTGCCGCTTGTTGACGTTTCCATGCCCCACAGCGCCCAGGAGAACTCGCCGGAGTTGCACCGCCGCGCGGATCCGCCTCGCCAAACCCGACGACGTCTCCGCCGTGCTTCTGCCGACCACGCTGCCCTAGATCGCTTCCCTGTGTCGCACGCTACGCTCTGGTGCAACCCGCGCGCTCAATCGTGTACCACAATCGAGTTCGATCTTCGCCGGCGAGCTCGCCGCCGTGCGCCGCCACCCGTCGTCGCAACCCGCCACCGCTTGCGTCAGCCGCAGCCGCCAGCCGTCGGATCTTGATCCAACTGATCAGATCAGATTGACCGAGGTCAATACCGGTCAGCGCAGTCAAGTCGTCGCCGTTTTTTAGAAACGTCCCTAAGTTCTTCTTGTTTTGCATATAAGTCCTCCCGCAGTAGAAAGTTTCTCACAGTTTAGTCCTTTTCTTTTTGTTTAGCCCTGGAAGTTTAGGTTTTTCACAGATAGATCCCTATAGCTTGTTTTAAGCGTAGTTTCACCGTTTTAGATCCGTTTTTAATGTTTTTGGTGTCCAAACGATCGTCTCGTAGCGTAGATTAGTTTTCACCTCTGTTCTGTTCTGTTATTACCGTTTGATGATTGTTTCTTATTTATTCTTGTTGTATGCTTGTATGTGATTGGTGTGATGCGTAGAGAGCGGGTCGTTTGAAGGATTTGAAGATCAAGACGTGCAGGGTTTGAGCAGCAGCAGTGTCTTGTTGAAGGCAAGTCTCCCTTGATGCATACCCATTCAATCCTATATAACATGCATTTAATTCACTGTATTTATTGTTTGCATTAATCTTGATGGGTTCCTATTAAGGATCATGCCTAGTACTTTTGACCTTTGCCTTGTAACCATGTTATTAAATTAATCTTGATAGTAGTTGTTGCTTAGTATGCTTAACTGGGATGGTGTTAATCAACATGTATCTTTTATGTTCTATGTTCCTTTATGTTAATTTTAATTACAAGACCACTTATGATATGTTAATCGGAACATGGAGAACCACCCAGGAAAACAGTACAACCACAAGAACTAAACGGGCAATGGTCTTGGCCAAGTAATTAGGAACTTTAGCTTGGGGTGATCTTACCTAATAAGGACAAGGGATCGGCGGTACTGTGGGGTATGGACCCGCCCTAGCGGGGAGTTGGGTTGGTTCTTTTTATGGCAGAGTATTGACCTGCTAGGGGGCTTTATACCTTGCTAACTAATCCGGACCTTGTGGGCCACAACTTGTTGGGGAACCTTTGTAAAGGCCTTGTAGCGTCCCTATGCAGCCACACCTCGGTAGTGTGGTATGGTGCCTGCGCAGCACCGCATGGTTGGGTTCAAAGTTCTTCAGAGCTTTTACGCTGCTTGTGGTGAAAGTGTACAACCTCTGCAGAGTGTAAAACTAACCAGTTAGCCGTGCTCACGGTCAAGAGCGGCCTGGACCCTCACATGACTAAGTTATGGAATATGATATTAAATCGATGCTTTTATCTTTATTTATGATGTTCATGCTTAATATTAAATGTGGGTTAGTACAAACTTATACTCTCTAGTAAATATGTTGCTAATAAAACTTGACCAACTAAAATGCTAATTTGCTTGAACCTTAGCCATCCACCAAATGGCCTTGCATGTTATATGTTGATTTCCGCTTGCTGAGTACAGCACGTGCTCACGCTTGTCTATTCATTGCATCTACAACACTCGGATTGCTGCTCAGACTGGGAGAGATTTGAAGACTATCCTGGAGATTTCCAGGAGTTCTAAGCGTACGTGTCTTCAGTCAGCTGCCTGTGGAGGCATCTCTATCCGCTGCGAGAACTCGTTATTTATGTTCGTTTAAGACTTTCGGTCATGTAATAACTTTATATTCGTGTGGCACTGATTTTGGTATTCACTAAGTCATTACGTGTGTGTAACTTGATCCTGACGCACATGTAATCTATGCATCTGGTTTTGCCTTTAAAACTGGGTGTGACAACTAAACAAATGATGTATACATAATTTTTTGAATAAGATAAATTGTCAAATAGTATAATCAAAAGTCAATATGACAAATAATTCAAGACAGAAAGAGTATGTGCAACTAGTTATTATGTATTCTTATATGTATAATTAAATATGTGTTCATGTTTATATATTCCAATATTTTACATTTATACATCGTTTAACATTCTATTAAACTTGATTCAATAATGTGCAAAACCTAACTCGACATGACTCTCTCGTGGCTTCTTTTGCAGGATCGTGTTGGGCCTTTGGGACAATCACAACATTAGAAGACCCACACAAGATACATGACGGAGAATTGGTCCCTTTGTACAGGCAGCATCCTCTGAAATTAAACACTAAATATCTACAAACAGTAGCAAATTACTGTTCATTCAATGGAGAATATGAGGAGCCAGCGGAGCATGGCCCCATTTGGTCTCCACTAACCTCCCCCAGTGTTTGAAGGATACCCTTATGGATTGTCAAGATCTCTTGAGAACTCAACTGGGACGAGAGCGGTTACATCTAAGACCTTAGGAGGGATGTGACAACACAAGAGATACCCTTGCTGAAACGATTAATGCTATAACCATCAAATTGCACTCCACGACAAGCATCAAAAATGTAAATCGATTTCTCTTTACACGAAAAAAATGTCCAACGTGCAGCCCCTCTTCTAAACTTACACCTTGTTCAACTGGCTGGTGACAGGTGGCTGATTATAATCACTCAATTCGCCGGTTTGAAAGATGTGAGCTGACGGAAGTTGACCTAGTCCTTATCCCACACCTCAATCTCGTACCTGGCATCCATGCCGCTACCATCACTACGGGAAACTCCCTGTTTGCCGTGCGTCTTAAACTTTGTCGTGTGCATTTTTTCGGGCGCACGACAAAGAAGTTCTTTACCGTGCGGCTTCTCCAACGCGCACGGCGAAAAAAAGCGCTCGTAAAAAAAACGTTTGTCGTGCGTTTTTTCCACGACGCACGGCAAACATGCGTTTACCCCTTGGCGCACGGCAAATATTTTTTTTCCACCGGACGTTACTCTTGCCTGCAACCGTTAGCTTGGTCATTCCCTTTGCCGTGCGCCGTATGAAAACGCACGGCAAACGTGCGTTTTACATTTGCGCACGGCAAAGATATGTGTTTGCCGTGCGTTTTCTTATAGCGCACGGCAAAGTATTTTTTAAAAATTGGATTTTTGCACTTCTTTTTATTTCTCCACTACAAAACATTATTTTGTACTCTATATTTCAATTTTATACATGTCTCGATAAATTTACTATTTTTAACAATCATGTGTCACTTAAAGAATTTCTGCCGTATACGTCAAATTTGAACTGCAAGTGCATAAAGTAATGGAGTAAAATTTGTGGAAAAATGATATTCATGTAATTTAATCATTTTTAAGACCTTATCCATGAAATTGGATGAAATTTTGAACATTTTGTTCGCGAATCATGAAAATCCACATGCGGTTGCAATATTTTTTAATTGTATAAAATGCAAATAAAGTTTGAAAATCATGAGATTCGTCAAGAGCTCATGATATCCTATGTGAAGCTTGTGATAATTCATATAGAGTGTTTTGATCAAGTCATCATGGATGGTGTTTAGAAACTAAAGTATGTCATTAGAAGTTTCAGAGTGTTGAGAGTCACTTGATTAGGTTTGTAGCTGTAGTGAATTTCAAATTTGAATTTGCATTCAAAGTTTTTATTTAGGCAATATATAACTTATATCGTCTCATCCTAATTTACGGTAATTTTTTAGATCCATTTGATAATTTTAGTAAATTAACTCTAATTATGAGGTTGAAATTGGTATAAATGGAAAAGGTCTTTGGCATGCGCGCACGGCCCACGAACCGGCCCATTTATAGACCACAACGGCCCACCATCACTCTAGTGCTAGCAACCGTCGATCTCCGATCAGATGGTCCAAATTTGCGCTCGCATATGTATAAAAACAACCCATCCCCCAACCCTAGACCCCTGCCTCTCCACTCCCACCCCCCGCGCAGCCCTCATTCCGCCGCCGCCCCTTTTCCCTCCCTCATCCCGCCGCTCTCCACTCCCAGCCCCTCCACTCCCTCCCTCATCCCGCTGCCGCCCCTTCTCCCTCAGCGACCGGCGGAGATGCAGCCTCGGCGAGCGAGCGGAGCGGCAGCCTCGGCGAGCGAGCGGAGCGGCAGCCTCGACGACCGGCCGGCCTCGGCGAGCGGCGGCGGCCTCGATCCGTCCTTCCCCTCCCCTGCGGTCGGCGCGTGGAGGCCGGATCTGGCGCGTGGAGGCCGGATCTGGCGCGTGGAGGCCGGATCCGGCGTGTGGCGGCCTGCACCGTGGCCTTTTGTCCCCCGCGCCCCACCTCCTCTTCCTCCCTCCCAAGGCGCGGTGGATCTCTCCCCCGGCCACGGCGGGCTCCTCCCCACAGGTGGGGGATCTAGTGCAGCCGCCCCTCCCCTGCGGCCGGCGCCGTCACCTCGTCTCCCCCGTGCCCTACCTCCTCGTCCTCCCTCCCAAGGGGCGGCGAACGTCGTTGACGGCGGCCACCACCTCTTCCTCCACGGCGGCGGCGGTCCTCCTCCACGCGGCGCGTCCCTCCTCTCCATGGTGGCAGCGGTGATGGCGGCCTCCGACAGTGGCGTGAGCAGCCCCTACCTCCTGGCGCGAGCGGCAACTCCTCAGTAGCGCGTCCCCGGCGCGGTGGTGGCCAGCCGGCGGCGGGCCCTGCCCTGTGTTGATTTTTTTTTCTTTTTTTGTTTTGTTTGCCGTGCGTCTCAACTCCGGCGCACGGCAATGGACATTCGACGCCGTCTCAAGGGGGGCGCCGTCATTTGCCTTTTTTTGTCGTGCGCCACCCGAGGCGCACGGCAAAGATTCTTAACCGTGTGTGTTTTAGGAAGGCGCACATCAAAGGGACTTTACCGTGCAAAAATCTGTCGTGCGCCCTTTGCCGTGCGCCTTGATAGAAAACGCATGGCAAACGTTTTCTAGCCTTTGTCGTGCGCCCGAGGCGCACGGCAAAGCTCGGTTTTCCCGTAGTGCATCTAGTGTTGTGATGCATCGTTGATGAGCAGTGGCGTAGCCAAGAGGGGCAGGCAGGGGCCATGGCCCCCCTATGGTTTGAAAATTTGCACTAAAAAGTTCATTTTAGATCGAATTTTCAGATAAATTAGCACTGTTGGCCCCCCTCAACAATGAAAAAATCAATTTCTGGCTACGCCATTGATGATGAGATGGTAGTTTAAGGCCGCCTCACCACCCTGTTGAACTTGATCCCATCGTTTGGCTTCTTGACATGCTTTGACACCGCCCACCCGCCGAGCTCCTGGACGTGGTCGATGATGTCCAGTATCAGAGAGTACCCACCGGAAACCCCTGTAGGTAAACACCTGCCCGTCGTCACTCGTGCTGCCACGGTGGGCGTCATGAGGAGGCGGCGGTTGTTGGTTGTCATGGCTAAAGCTTGTGTGGTTGCAATACGAGACTAATGAGTTGGTTTTTGCTTTGGTGCTGGTGGAGGACAATTGGAGGTCTTTATATAGCGCTTGGCCTGAGCCGCATTGCCAACAATTGGGGATTGATGGATAACAATCATATGTGATTGAGCATGGATTAATTGATCACCTAAAAAAAGAATGAATTGATATGATTGAGCTTGCTCAAGTCTTCAATGCATGGGTATGATTGATTGTTTGCCAAAAAAGGAGAATATATTGATACATCATCCTACTATATATACACTTTCGCTTGAGGTTTACTACTACTAAGAGCAACTCCAACAGCCTAGCCAAATTAGACTAGCTAAATTCACATTTAGCTAGTCATTTAGCCAAACTAGACTAGCTAAATCTCCTCTTCTTCCAACAGACTAGCTAAAATGACTAACCATCTACTAGGCCCACAACTCGGCCCACTGGTCAGGAGAAAAAAAAACCCACGGACTGGACTCCTGCGCTCCCGCGACCCGTCGGCTTCCACGCCGCCCCGGAACAGGTCGCGACGCTGCATCGTCGGTTCCTCCTCGCCGCGTCGCGACGCCCTGCATCGCCGCCGGTCCTTACTATGCGCGGCTCCTCCTCATGTCTCCTCCAGTCAAATTGAATGAGGTGAATCGAGGTACGTGACTCTATTCTTCACAGTTTGTAGTTGTACTGATTCGTAATCTAATTCATTGCCTTGTCGATTTGTATTTTAAAATCAATAGAGTATGGATTCCGATGATGAATTCAATCAATTTATATGGAGAACTGATCGATTCGTCCTCTTCGGATGATGAGCTATATTATGGTGCCGCACCAATGATTATTGAGGATGAGATTAATAATCCGGGTCGTATTGGTTCTATTGAGGGACATGATGTAGTCCAGCGTGACAGACTTTTATACAATGATCTTCTTTACAAAGACTACTTCTCAGCTAATCCTACTTTCAACGACAAGATTTTTAGGAGAAGGTTCGCATCTGTTCTTTTTTTATCTAATTTTCATTGTGCCTGTACTTTAATATTGCTAAGTTTATATTACGTCATGATTAGGGATGGCAACGGGGACCCGATCCCTGATTCCCTGTGAGGAATTCCTCTATTAGGGGACGGGGATGGGAAAAATTTTACCCCCGCGGGGATGAAAGTGAGACAAATTTGTCCCCTGTCGGGTCTGGCGTGGGCGGGGACGTTCCACCGTCCCCCGTCCCCGTTCCCCGTGAGTTTCCCCGCGAGAACTGGCATTCTAGTGTTTCAGCTAGGCTTCATAGCAAATCAGCCCACCAAAGCCCATTGCAACGCTCAGAGTACAGTATATAAGCAACCAAACCCTAGCTGCTAGTCAGACCGTGAGCGCCTCTCCTGCTCTCCCTTCCTGCCGTCGCCGCCGCCACTGCAAGCAACGAGGCTCGAGCCCAGCTGCCACCACCTACCGCATCCCTGTGTGCTGTGCTCCCATCGACCCATCCACAGCCTCTGTGCGTCTCATGCATTGCTCTCCTTCCCACCCACGCGGGCAGCACAGCAAGCTCCAGATCGAGATTTGAGAGGACGGCGCCGGGCGTTGATTTTCCGATGCTGATGCAGGTTGCCACCTTGCCGGTGCACACCAGGAGGTAGGAAGCCTAGATGATGCATCCCTGCGCACTGCCCTCCTGCTCGTAGCCCCTGGAACATCACGTGCAAGAACAGGCACATGGCCAAGATGCAAAGAATGAGAGATCAATTTCAATTCGTGATCTTTCCAGTCTCCTTTTCCCCTTTCTTTTCTCCTTTGTATTTATTTTGGATGTATGCGATGAAGATTCGTGATATTTCTTGGCAATTGATATGTGAACATAAATTTTGCTTGTTCAATTGATGTTTGTGTTGCCCCCATAGATTTGCTCAATGACGAATTGTCCTATGAAGATTGTTCTGTCAGGGACGGGGACTCCACGGGGATTTTTCCCCGCGCAGGGACGGGGATGGGAAGGAAATGCTCCCCGCGAGCATTAGCGGGGACGGGGGCGGGGAAATTTCCTCTCCCGCGGGGATGGGAAGTCATTCCCCGACGGGGAATTCCCCATTGCCATCCCTAGTCATCATACAGGTTTCGGATGAGGCGACCTCTTTTTCTTCGCATAATGAATGCTGTTAAGAAACATGACGATTACTTCATGCAGAAGAGGAATGCAGCCGGAGTGCTAGGACTATCTTGTCTTCAGAAGATCGTTGCCGCTTTCCGTATGTTAGCTTATGGCACTTCAGCGGATGCTTTGGACGAGTACATTCGTATTGGTGAGAGTACTGCACTAGAATCTTTGAGAAAGTTTGTAGCAGCTGTTGTTGAGATTTTTGGACCGGAGTACATGAGAGAGCCCAATGAACAGGATACTCCTAGATTACTTGAAATCGGAGCGAGCAGAGGATTTCCTGGTAATCTTGGGTCCATAGATTGTATGCATTGGCCTTGGAAAAATTGTCCTACTGCACATCATGGTCAGTACAGGGGACATAAAAAAGAGCCTACTATTATACTTGAAGCAGTCGCATCTAAAGATCTATGGATATGGCATGCATTCTTTGGCATGCCTGGTTCACACAACGACATTAATGTGCTTCAAAAGTCTCCTATCTTTGCAAGGCTTGCTGAGGGACAAGGTCCACAAGTAAATTACAACATCAATGGACATGATTGTTCCATGGGTTACTATCTAGCAGATGGCATATATCCATCATGGGCTACTTTTGTGAAGACAATTCCAGAGCCACAAGGTAATAAGAAAAAAATATTTTGCTTCTACCTTGAGAATTCTTGGCTGTTGCACCAGCATTATGAGGTGAGGGATCAATAGGAGGTGTCACAGGTTGAGATTGTTCAACTCCATTCACTAAGAGGTCTGTGTAATACCCTGCATCCATACAACATGTCACTGAAAAATTGTTGGTTAATGCTGAATATATTCACAGCAGCAGACTGCATATAATACCCCTGACTATGGACTAAGTAGTGGAAGATTAATTGCTGCTTTGGTAGCTTAATTGACAATAAAATGCAATGTCTACAGAATTAATAGGAAGCCACCATCAGCTTAACTGTGATTGTGCACCAGATTAAATGCATATGATTTTATTGATTTGTTCATCCACAAAGTAGCCAACCAGATGTGTGTATCACTCATCAGCAGTGAAACATAACAGCCAGGGGCTCAAGGCCCAAAAGTCCCAGCAAACAGGCATATGTACATGTAGGATATTGTTTCTGAAATTTTTAAAAATTTCTTTACAATAACCAAGGCTGGTGTACAATGTTATCAGAACACAAGAAACTGCATGGTCTGCAACTTTATGATAGCAGGGAACATCATAGCAGTAAGTTTGGTCATTCCATTGAACACGCACTCAAGCTGGAAATCATAAAAACACAGAACCTTCTCCACCATTATTAAAGTGACAAGATCTACAATAACGTATACACTGATTTAAAAAAAAAGCATTAGCATGTTTGTTAGCTCATTAGTTTGTGTCGCAATCTATCAAACCTATAACATAGGTTCCTGTTGGAGTATAGTGAATTGCCACATTTCCCTATCAGCTTAAGCTTTTGGGTTGAACTGGTTGGTGCATGCAACTCAATATGGTATCAGGACCAGAGGTCTCGAGTTCGAGTCCTGGCGGGCGCGTTAATTAAAATAATTACAGCCCACTCCAATATCCACGTATGCGGCCTGGGGGAGCCTGCACGTGAGGGGGAGTGTTGGAGTACCTTTCCCTATCAGCTTAAGCTTTTGGGTTGAACTGGTTGGTGCATGCAACTCAATAGTTCCAGTGTCCCACAAAGTCACACACACACTATGCTGTGCAAATCAGTAGACTTTTGAATTTAGTTACTGGAGATAAGGCACTGGGCTGCTATTTTTTATTTCTTTCAACTATACTGCAACAAAGGCCTTATTGCAAAAAACAAAATAAAAACATTCGTATGTACTGCTTGGATTAAAGGTCCCATAAGCTAGTCACACCAAGCTCCAACAAAATGAACTTCAAGCTGTCATTTCCATTAATCCCAACTACATTAAATTTCAAGACCAACTATCATGGATGATTGTGTGACTAAAATAAAACAGAAACATAACCATCCTTTGATGATTTCTGCTATGGTCATTCCTTATTCATCTTTCAACAATGTTAACTGAAATAGTGAAAATTGAAGACTAGTTAGCCTACTCCTTTATTTTCACCAGGTTTTTCAGATGCTTCTTCTACTAGAAAGGCCACTATACAGGTAACCTTATGTCCTTAGTTTCTGCATCGCTTCCGGTACCATTTCTGCCACATTTTGTGAAATAAAAGTTCTGCTTGTGCAATATATTATTAGCGCTCAGTTGGGTGTTGTCCTTTTTATTGCCAGAGCAACCTGTTAGTGAGACACAGGATCTTGACAAATGACTTTGCTGATATGCTGTATGTTATATCCTTCCAGGATCTTGATCTTTTTGCAAATTCAACATTATCACCAAAAAAGATCAGAATGAATGGGTATACAACATGCATCTTCTATGTTTAATATGACTACGGTGAATCTTCCGTAGCATAAGTAATTAAGTATCTGTTGGTTCAAATTTTCTGAATCTTACAATAATTCTCTACTCAGGACTCAAATGGGAGGATCATATGTGTCCCACAGGAAGTGTCACCACTAATCAATCCAATCATCATTAGCCAAATTTGTATGCGCCAATACATCTGAAAGCTAAGAACTAGTTTGACTTACAGAACTAGAATCAGTTCCAGATAAACAAGCAACAGTACATGAACCCTAGGTCACTACGATCCAGCAAAATGAAATTAACAAACAAAGATTGTATCGAACAATTGGAACCAGCATCTCACCTGCGTATGCCTTGTCCCCGTTAATTTGCTCATCGTTGAACAGATCCTCTTGCATATGCCGGCGCCTCGATTCATCCACCTCTCTCTGTGCATCTGCTGGCGCGAAGTCAGAAAATGGAGAAGGCTCCCAGGCGCCGTCGATAGGGGACGCGGCGGCCTGAACATGCCGCCGGCGACGGTGGCGCTTGCTCCGGTGGGGACGGCGCGGCTTCCTGCGGCGGGGACGGCGGAGCGGGGATGGCGGCGCTTCCTGACTGCAGCAGCGACGGCGCCAGGGCGAGGGACAGGGGTCGGCGCGCGGACGCCATGGAGCGCGGGAACCAAGAAATTTTGGCGCGGAGGCGGGAGGGCGGGCGGGATGGTGGGCGCGTGGGGTCGGGAGCACGGGATGGCTAGCGCGGGGCGCTCGCGATATATGGCCAGCGCCCAGGCGCGTTTGACGAGCGTGAAAAGAGGAGGATGAACATAGCTAGTCTGTTGAAAAGCATTTTTGTTGCATTTTTTCATTTTTTAGCTAGTCCATCCCATTTGGTTAGGCTGTTGGAGTTGCTCTAATGTTGTGAATTTGGAAGCTAATAATCACATTTTATTTTGCTCAAAACCAACGCAAATAAATGAACAATGTTGAACAGTTTAGTTTTAAAAAGTTATAGATTTCTCCATGTGGGATGGAACCAAAACATCCGAATTGTGTAATAGATTGATTTTTTTAGATCACAATAAAATAAATTTGGTGCTAATTTTTTATGCATTATAACCAGCTAATTACTGGAAAAAATAAAAAAAATTAGCTACAATTTTTTTATGGATTATTTGCTTTCGATAGAGAAAAAGGTGAAAAAACATCCGTATCCGAATCCGAATTCGAATCCGAATTTCTTTTCATCATTTGATCAAAATATAGCACACATTTAGGGTTTATTTTGTATGAATCTTAATAAGCACAATGCCAAGAACAAGAATATAAATTTTTAGATACAAAATATTATACCTAATTTAGCTAAAATAAAAAAAGAACGGCTAAAAAATGCTATCCGAATTGGTATCCGGTTCCATCCCGACATGTGCCCATGTCATCGATGAACGATAGTTGGCACGATGAGATCTTTTTTGAAAATCAGTCTGCACATCTGATGATGATTCAGGCGGGAATTAAAAGCTATCGCCCATTCAAGTGGCATAAAGATTTACAGGTGGCTAAATCTACGGATCTACCCATAGCTGAGCCTAGTGTTTCGATTTCAGCCTGCTCAATTGGTGGAAGGTTGTCAGGGTGTAATTCCCTCCATATGACATGGCAAAAACAAAATAAAATGTAAAAAATTCATAGCATGTGCGACAGAGGCCGAGACTGCGAGAGGCTTGAAATCTGAGAATGATTCTTCGGGATGAACTCGTTGGGCCAGGAATGCTTTCTGTGTAGGGCACATGAACCTTTTACAAATTTGCAACCCCAGAGGCGTCACTGATATTTTTAATAATGGAAGATAGTATTTTGACTTTTTAGTAATTCTTTTTACAAGAAAATTCATCAAACTACATGTACTCAAAATGTCAGAAGATATGATGTACCAGAGAAAATAAAAACTCAAATTCTCTAAGAAGCCACTTAAGTAATCTCCAAATATTTATTGTTTCATAAATTCACCTTGAAATGAGTCGACTTCTCATTAGGTGAATCAAAATCAAAACAAGAGCCAATCCATCAATGGAAAGAAAAGCAACTCCATCTGCCAGTTTTAGATCCATTAACTGATACTTCGAGATGATAGGGTACCGACGGTGATGGCCTTTTTCGAAAACAAAAAAATAAAATTGATGCACTAGAGTTGATCAACATCAAGCCAAAAATTGTCCAGATGATTTGTTACAAATTTGTTATTTTTATATCTCACAAACGAAATCGAGTTTGAACAAGATATTTTACAAGGTTGTGTATCATCATATCATCTACATGTATGATTTTTTGGTGAATTTGAACGACTTTTTTTTGCCATGGTTTACATGGGTTTTCATGAAAGTTGTAGTTTCCACCTGATATGTAGCCGTTATAGCATATACCTGGCCGGCAACAATGCTCACAAGGTCGACATGCACACTACTACAAAATATAGATAAGAGCAACTTCAAGAGTATGTCAAAAAATTCTCCCCCAAAACTGTTTATCAGGAGCATCTTTAAAATTTTCTCCCTCTAAAATACTATCACACCACAGCATATCTCCAAAAATTAGCCTTCGCAATATTTCAAAACAAGTCACATCATCATTAGTAGGCCCATCCAGTTGAGCTGCCCTCTTCTCTGCGTGCGCATGGCATGAATGATGATGACTAAATTTCTCACTTGTAAAAGATTCATGTATTGTGCTGAAGCGCACAGTAAAGCATCAAGGCAATGCCTGCATCGTGACAGCCACGGAGCCACCAACGAGCTCGCGGGAGCGGGGCTGGACTCCATAGGCTCTCCTCGGCCGACCGGCTCCCCGTAGCTTCCTGACGATGGGCACCTCAGCAGTAATTAATGCGAAGCTCACCAAAGGCTCTCTAGGACGCGGCCAGAAACCCACTGGGACATGGCTGGTGGCGCGCGACCACGCAATGGTGGCGGTATGATCGGAACGCACGCAGAAACAAGGCTATCACGAGGGAAGCGTGAAGGCATGGGCCCCAGGAGCTCACCAGGGTTCCATTCATGTGGCAAACATTCGTTACTATAGGTCAACCAAGGTGTTACTAGGTTTGCATAGTAACACATCTTGTTAGGGTTCTACAAGATGATCTATTGTAACACAACATGTGTGTTCTATTTTACATCTACGAAAGTGTTACTGGCAAGTTTGTAACACAATTTCTTATGTAATGAAACAATTGTCAAGTGTGTTTACTTTCACATTTTTATTAGTAACCCTTGAGAGAATACTCCCTCCATCCATTTATCCAAAGCCTATTTGTATTTGAATCAAAGACCAAGGAAATGAAATAAAGTCCCTCCCATCATTAATCTCCTGAGAAGCACGTGAGAGGAATTTATTGCTCGCACGGGTGCCAAAGCGACGATTTAGTGTTCCCAATGCAAAACCACAAATAGGCCTTGCATTAATGGATTTTTCAAATTTCAAAATAGGCCTTAAATAAATGGATGGAGGGAGTAAAGTTTAAAAACTTTAGGAACATACAATTTTACCTTGTAACACATTCAAAATTTGAAACAAATAATTATTACCTATTGACAAGAATTTTTTTTGAAAACGTCATATTGTTGCACAAAGCACTGAAACAATAAAATTAAATAATCAGAGGAAGCTGCATGCGTTAATTGAAACAAAAATATATAGTACTTGTTTTTTTAGGAAAATATATAGTACTTGTTTAGATCTTGTGCTGGTACAAAAATATATATACAGCACCTGAAATGCGTTTACATAGCTATACCAAGAATCCACGAGCTGAAGCAAACTAAAAGTCGAATTTTCTAATAATTTGCTAGATACACTATATACACAAGAAGATGCAACACGATTTGGCACAACTACATCCGATCTGCCGTATTGGTACGTAGTCGAGTACAAGCTAACTAGCTAGCTTCTCACTTGGGGTTGCACGCCTGCCGACACTTGAGGTGAGCGGCCAGACGAGGATCCAGGTGGCGCTTCGACACCATGTGTCTCTTGTGCGGGTCTTATTTGTAATGTGCATTGTTGTTCCTCTGGAGGAGCCACCAATCGAAGTGACATTTCGACACCACGTGCATGTTGTGTCGGTGTTCCTTGTAATGCGCATTGTCGACGTTCTTCCAGAGGAGCCGCCAGTCCAAGTGGTACTTCAACACCACATGTCTCTTGTGTCGGTATTCCTTGTAATGAGCGTTGTTGTTCGTCCGAAGGAGTCACTGATCCAAATGGTGGTTTGACACCATGTGCTTCTTGTGCTGGTTTTTCTTGTAATGTGCACTGTCGTTCCTCCGGAGGAGCCGCCAATCCAAGTGGCGCTTTGACACCATGTGCCTCTTGTAATGGTCTTCCTTGTAATGCGAGTTGTTGTTCCTCCGAAGGGGCCGCCAATCCAAATGGCGCTTCAACACCACATGTCTCTTGTGTCGGTATTCCTTGTAATGAGCGTTGTCGTTCGTCCGAAGGAGTTGCCGATCCAAGTGGTGCTTCGACACCATGTGCTTCCTGTGCCATTTTTTCTTGTAACGTGCACTGTCATTCCTCTGGAGGAGCCGCCAATCCAAGTGGCTCTTCGACACCACGTGCCTCTTGTAATGGTCTTCTTGTAATGCGAGTTGTCGTTCCTCCGAAGGGGCCGCCAATCCAAATGGCACTTCGACACCACATGTCTCTTGTGCTGATCTTCCTTGTAATGCGTGTTGTCGTTCCTCCGGAGGAGCAGCCGATCCAAGTGGCGTTTCGACACCATATGCCTCTTGTAATGGTCTTCCTTGTAATGTGTGTTGTCGTTCCTCTGAAGGGGCCGCCAATCCAAGTGGCGCTTCAACACCACGTGCCTCTTGTGCTAGTCTTCCTTGTAATGCGTGTTGTCGTTCGTCCGGAGAAGCTGCCAATTCAAGTGGCGCTTCAACACCACGTGCCTCTTGTGTCGGTCTTCCTTGTAATGCGTGTTGCCGTTCTTCCAAAGGAGTCGTCGATCCAAGTGGTGCTTCGACACCACGTGCCTGTTGTGTTGGTCTTCCTTGAGCGCGCTGTTGTTCCTCTAGAGCAGCAACCAATTCAAGTGGCCCTTGGACACCACATGCCTCTTGTGCCGGTCTTCCTTGTAATGTGTGTTGTTGTTCCTCCGAAGGAACCGCCGATCCAAGTGGCGCTTCGACACCATGTGCCTCTTGTGGCGGTCTTTCTTGTAATGCGTGTTGTTCCTCGGGATGAGCCGCTGATACAAGTGGTGCTTCGACACCACGTTCCTCTTGTGCCGGTCTTTCTTGTATTGTGCTCCGTCGTTTCTCCGAAGGAGCCGACGGTGGCGGCTCGTCGTCGTCGCCCCTGGTCATGGTGGCCACCAGCAGTACATCGGCCAGCGTGATCTCGTGGGTGACGGACTCGAGCGCCCACAGCCGGGCGCAACGATCCAGCGATCGGACCGCAGCGCGGGTGCCCACGCCGGCGAGAAGCGCCGCCGCACGCAGCGCCTCCATATGCGCTGTGCTGCCGCCTAGGGCACAGATGATAATGACTTTAGGGAGACGAGATGGTCGCTGAACCTACGCTACCATTGGTCTGGATTCTTTTCAAGGGCATCTATTTGACGGAATTCCACTTCTCTCACGTTTGTATATATATACTCGGCTCCTATACCGTGAGTGAAAAGTTTGGACGATAGCGATTGCCTCGACAAGGTGTTCGGCGCATATTTATTCAGCCGTATATGGGCGTTGCAAGTTCGAGTAGGTCACAGTTCGTTACAAGTAGAGTCCGACTCCGATCAGACGCAGCAATTTGCTAGTAGCAAACGGATCGGACCTACTCCAAATAATTACTACAAAGGCGTATATAAGGAGCGAAGACAATTAAAAACTTTTCTCACTCAATTCGGACCCACCTTACCCCTCACGACGGACCCACCCGTCGTATGTTTTTGGAAGTGGATAGGGTGGAAGGACTATGAAGTACCAAAAAATCGCAATTTGAAAAGCGTTTCTACCAAAAAGCTAATTCTTTTCCCACATACGCCCACCCTACCCGCCCGCGTATACCCGCTGGTCCCGCTCTCCACATCCTCATGTACAACTTCGCGAGGCGAGGCGATGCGACGCGGGCGTCCCGTTCCCCCACACCGAGCCAACGCGCGTCGACGCCTCGACGGGCAGTAGAGGTCGTCTCTTCCAAGAGGCGGCGGCGGCGAGGATCCTGCGTGCGCGTGCCTGGATCACGCGCTTCCCCCTGCACGTGCGCATCTCTTCCCCGCCTCCGCTCCTCCACTAGCAGCCGCCGTTGAGTAAAGGGAGGCCGGAGCGCCGGCCGCCGTCGAGGGAAAGGACCCCGACCGCGCCATGGAGGCGACCGCGGCCAGGCGCACGGGACCAGACCTCGAGCTTGAGCACGGGAACGCTTGCCGCTTCCGTCGGTCGCTTGAGCGGGGACGCTTCAATCATCCGCATCCATCCATGCTTCGCCATCCCCGTCGCAGCATGGCCCGCTGCCATTCCTTTCTCCCGGATCTGGGCCACGGCTAACGCCACTCCGCCGCGGCATCCACTCCCTGGGCGATTGAAGCAGTGGCTAATCTCCTCCTGCTCGATTCACCGCCACCGCTAGCAGATCGAGGATGGTGGCGTTGAGGACTGTGGCCGGCAGTCGCCATCGCCTCCAGCTCCGCGGCCGTCTTCTCCGGCCTCTCCGTGCTCTCCAACTCCGTAGCCTCCGCCCCGCAGCTTGATCCGGTGGCAGCAAGCCTCGAATCAATGACGGCGGAGGCCGATTCGGCGGCTACGAAGCTCGATTCGATGGTTGTGAAGCTCGATTCGACGGCCGCGCGCTTGCAGGGGAGCTTACCCGCCCTCCCGCAGTCGCCGCTCCAGGGTCGAGGTGGCCGCGGCGTCAACGGGACCAGCAGGGGAGGAAGGCCAGGACGCAAGGCAGAAGACTCGCACGGCGAGGGAGAAGGGCATTTGAGGGACGGATGGGGTTCATGGTGTGGTACGCGGGGACGGAAGGGTGAAGCTCACCGGTGCCGGACTCCAGGCGGAGGTAGCTGCTCACCGTCGCTTCAATCAGGCAGAGTAACAAGGAAGCGTGCGGGGAAGGAAGAAGGCAGGAGTTGTGGAGCATGTGGACGGACATTTGCCACGCTAGCTTCTGGAATTTTCACCCGCGTCAACAACCAGTTACTTTACTAGCATTTTGAAGAAAAAACAAAGGAAAAATGAGAGAGGCAAATGTCGTAGAAATTTGGTAACTCAAAGAAGAATAATCGAGTAGATATGACAATGCTATGGAAACAAAGAAAAATTATTGTAATTATGTTTTTATTTATACAAAATAGCCACACAAATGCATTTGTATTTGATCTTAAGCTCCATACAAAGCATTAAATAACTTACAGATGACCTCTCTATTGTGTGTTGTATGAGCTATCTGTACATCTGTCTGTATGCTAAAATCGAGGTTGTATAGACAGACCTGTCGTCTGTGGGCTGTACATGCCCTTCAGCCGTTTGTGTGATTGAGCTTTTGCAGAAACACCCCTGCAAAGCCTAGAGACGGGCTCCCTCGTCGCCTCAGACCTCTCTCGTTCTCCGAGGCGGAGAAGACGCAGGAGGAAGCGTTGTACGACGTCGTCCTCCCGCAGCGTCGCCTCCCTCGGATCCCCCGCGCAGGGCGTGCTGGAGCGCTGCAGAATCGGTCATCATCCGTGCTGGCTGCCGGTCGCTGCGCGCTGCTGGGCTGCGCCACGCCGCTGCGCCTAGCTGGTCGGGCTGACGCCGCTGCTTGCTCTCGGTTTGCTGGTTTGCTTCGTGTGGGTGGATCAGGGGGAGATCAAGTGGAGAGAGAAGGCAAGCTGCTTGCTTGCTCTTAGTGGAGAAGGAAATCAGAGATTAGAGAGGAGTTTCTACTGGTATGATTTGCTTCATGTATCCTGCTGATTTGCTGTTTTGCTCGAGAGAGAGAGGGAGAACTGGAGGGCATTGGCCACAAGAGCCGCTCCATGTGCGAAACAGCCGGCGGAGAGATGAATGAACGCACGAGTAGTAGAGAGGGGATGCAGTAGTAGCCTGTGTAGGACCGCGATCGATTGTCTTTCACCATAGCATTTTCACAAGTACGAGGAAGTCACACAAAGATATGAAAAAATATTATAGTTGATTCTAATGATTGATAACATACAAATATCAAATAGACATTTGATCATCTTTTCATAATTGATTTAAATAACCACACAATGGTATACATAAATACATTTGTAGTTGATCTTAAGTTACAGCATACAGACGGTCTCTCTGTCTATGGGTTGTATGAGTTGTCTGTATATCTGTCTTTATGCTAAAATTGAGATTCTGCAGACGCCCATCCGTCTGTGGGTTGTACATGCCCTAACCCTCGGACGCCGGCTCCTACATGTCATACTCTCTTCCTAATTTCACAGCCCTACCCATGTACCCCGCGCCCTCCCAGTCTCCTACCGGTGGTGACTCCTGCTCCCTCCGCCCATTGCCTCCCCACCGACGACGACGCCGACTCTCCCTCTCCGGCGAGCAGGGCAAAGGGAGTCCGCCCTCGGAGGCAAAGGATCCCGAGGCGGAGCCGCAGGGATAGGGATAGATCAGGACTGACACGGATGGCGCGCTAGGCCTCTCCTCAGCCGTGGTCTCGCCGCCGACCCTGTCCACCACTGCCTCCGCGAGGACGTCGCCGCCGCTCTCTCCCTCCGCGAGGACGTCGCCGTCGCTCTCTCCCCTGCGTCGAGCTTGGGGCGTGACCGTTGGATCTGGTCGACGGTGAGGCCCTTGCAGGATCTCACGGTGGTTGCTATCCAGGCGGTGAGGCTGGACGACGACGACGGAGATCTCGCAACCACCACCATAACATACTAACTATCTACCGTTAGGGGGTGCAACCGTGACAGATACGAACAGGTCACACTTTGCCACATGGTCGGTACCTATTGGTTGGTACACGGGCACCTGAGGTGGTAACCTCACCGAAAATATCTTTGCATCGTCTTACCGGAGCTATATATTGTGAGGCCCCTCACGGGCTCCTCTCATCTCGTTATCTAATCTCACCGAGAAAAGATCCTATCAGCCGCCAATATACTCGTCAAGGTAACTTATCCTCATCAGACTTCCACTTTTAAGGTTCGACTTCTAAGGTTTCTAACAATTTAATATTCAACCCTACAGTTGAGTTAAATAGCTTCAATTTGATTGGTGTAAAATTGTTAAGGACCAGTCAGGGTTTGCGCTTTTGCCATCTGATCTCTCAGTTAGTGTAGATCGATCTGAATTATTGTGAAGACTTATTGCGAAATTTGTGAAATAATATTAAAGTAGATTTAGATTTGTTTTAACTCATCCATCATCAACTTTTATGCCTTTGATTCATATGAGATTGATACAGATGCTTCATTGCTGTTTTTTGACCTACATTCTTTTTTTTGTTAGTCTTATCCTTCACCCGATTAATTCACGACAAACCGACGAGAAGTTGCATACAGAGTTGCAAAGCACAACGACACTGGAGGCCAAAAAGATAAACGTCTCCGAGATGGTGAACACTCGCGCCAAAGTCCACAGCGTGGCATACAATAATATGGAAGAGGACGAATCACATCAAGACGAAGAGGATAACGATAGCTCCAAACGAGAAAAGGCTGACAGTGAATGGCAGCCGGAGGACGAGAAAAAAGAAAAAAATACGTTGATGAAGACTTAGGGGAGAAAGAGTTGTAGACATTATTCGATACAACATACACACAGTCCAATGTGAATGTCTTCGTATTCTTCCCTAAAGTACGCATTTGATTACATATATCACGGGTCACGTCTTTCACGACCAAGATGAAATGTTGAAGTTTTTGACGTGTCCTTATATGAGTCGGTCAATTAATTATTATGAATTGTTAAAGTTTGAATAAATTGTGTCTTGTAGCGGTATGCTGGTATTTGTGAACTCTATTAAAGTTGAAATCTAATGACAATCATATATTTTTAACAACCTTACTTTTATTCCATATTTGTTAAAAAAAATGTATGTGTCACGTGCCTACGGCTCAACTTCGCTTGTTTCCTGACTTTAATATCTTCGTCCGGCAGTGTAAACACGTGCGTGTCGCACGGACCCACCCGTCATATGTTTTTAGGAGTGGATAGAGTGGAAGGACTATGAAAGGACAAAAAATCGTAATTTGGAGAGTGTTTCTGCCAAAAACGAATTATTTTTCTCACCCACCCCACGCGTACCCACCGCCCATACTGACGTCGGGCCCACGCCCACACAGCCCTTATCCTCGAGGACACTGTGCCGCTCGTTGGCTTCGTCCGGATGATCCTCCACTCCGGCAAGTACGCAACGTTTCCTCTTTCTCCACCATGTGCTTCCACGATTAGCACCAGGAATTCATCATGAAGTTTTACATTCCGCCTAAATTTAAGTAGAGTCATTGAAATTATTTTTTTAAATAAAAGTTGGAATTGATTGTCTCTAAAAATAAATAAGAATGAATTGATTACAGATTTCTTATGTTTATTTAATTTGCCCGCTGCTCCCAGAGTCCACAGGGTTGGCTTGGCGTCGAGGAGGTGGTGGCGCAACGGGAGCTAGGGGAATGTGGCCGGAGACTTACCATCAGCGGCGAATCGAGCCAGCAGGCGAGCTCGGGTCGGCGGTGTCTGGCAGCTGGGGAATGGTGTTTCCGCGACGGTGTGATGGGTGGCGGCGGTGTTTGCTGGCCGGAGGTGGTAGAGAAGGAGGTGCAGGCGGTGGGCGCGGTGGTGATTTGTGGGAGACGACCGGAGGACAGCGGATTTGGCCGGTGGGGCGGCTGGACCCAGGCTCGGTTCTGCATTTTTGACCCGTGGAAGAAGAAAGAAATTAGAGAGCGAAAGAGAGAGATAGCATAGGCCGGCACAACTTTGGAAAGGATAAGACCAAGGAAGAAAAAAAGTGCACGAAGAGTCCCTTGTTTAGCGTCTGTTTACCCAAATATTTCACCAAGTATCTGTCACATCAATCTTTGGACACTAATTAGGAGTATTAAATGTGGATTAATGACAAAATCCATTGCACAACCCCTACCTTAATTTTTGAGATGAATCTAATGAGCCTAATTATGTCATGATTAGTAACGTCGTGCTACAGTAATCAATCTCTAATGATGGATTAATCAGGCTTAATGGATTCATCTCGGGATTTCTCGTCCATACATGTAATTAGTTTTGTAAGTAGTTTACGTTTATACCCCTAATAGACCTTGAAAGAGACTTCCAAATTTTTCACTCCCGAACTAAAGAGGGCTTTAATAGAAATTTAACTAGGCTCTTGGAGTTGCTCTTACTCAGGTAGGAGATTGCCAAATATTTTTCCAACTAGACAAGCCACATATAGAAAATGTTGCTTCACTAACACAGTCGGAGCCGTTTCAACCACAACCACAAGCCCACAATTGTGTAAAATGCACGTTTTGTCCACCGTCTAAAGAATAAATTTAAAAAATTAAAGAGGAGAAAAAGTTAATGTTAAAATAAATCATTCGCTAACCTATAATTAGAGTGATTGTATTTGAATAACCATTCTAAATGTTTGTTTAATGAAAAAATGTGTTTGTTAAAATGAAATAATAGGGACTTAACGTAATAAATGTCAAGTATACCAAATGAATTTATTCACTTGCACCTTAAGATGTAAACACATCTTAATATATTCAATAAGACATACATGAATCATTAGTAATACGTTGAGCGAGAGTAATTTGTGTTCAACAAATATGCTATTTGTCATATCATGGTAGTTTCTGATTTGTCGTAGCATGTTCGTGTGTCTATAAACACGTGCGTGTCGCATGTGCACCTTACTAGTTACTACAAAGGCGTAATCTGAAACATGTTTACTTTAGTGCCGGTTCATCTAATAACATTGTAAGAGCATGTTCAAGAGTACCCAATTTTTTTCTCTTAAAAATATGAAGTTTTACAATTCCTAAAAAATATTGAAATGAATAAAGAAGGGCATCGTTTCTAATAATTGTAACTCCTAAAGTATAGAAGATAATTTTACATCAGGAATCCTATAATATTTCTAAATTATCCTAACCACTTTTATATATTGTTTCTCTTATACATTTACATTAGGAATCCTTACCTACTTTTTATTCTTTATGTGCCCTTCCACCTTTAGATTAGGCATGACTTCGAAGCAATGTTGCGAATAACGAGCTATAACATTTCGAGGAGAGGTATTTTCAGCCGCTATATAATATTCCGCTATAGCACCGTTGTAGCCTGCTATTCATTACAATGCAGTTGCTTAGAAGTGCGTAAACACGGAATGAAGTGAATTTTTCGGAATAACAAAAGATTAAGAGGATGTATTAGAAGTTGTTGGAGAATGATTTTTTCCATCTTACTAAAAATTAAGGATTTTAGAAGGGATTTAGGATACTCTTAGAGATGGTCTAATGCAGCCATTGGTAAATATTAGATCTGACCGTGCTCATTTATACTAGATAGTATAGTTAATAGGATGGAGATGATTTTGTGACCTATTGGCACGAGTAATTAGGATTATATTGTTTTGACGAAATTTGATTTATTTACAAAATCTTATGAAAATCTCCAGATAAATGGATGAATGAAGAATGAGCGTAAATGGGTGGAGTAGCATGGTTAGCGTCGCAAACAATAGCTCTATTCCAAATATTGAACTTAACAGAATAATTCATATATTTGTAGAGCTGTTTTATGGTGCTTGTGAAGTACTAGGAAGTACTAAGAAGTGCCAAGTATTTTTTTATTTTTCCACCACATGATTAATTAAAAAATTAATCTAATTTAGAAAAGGGCAATATGGTTGTTTGAGAATCAGGTAAAACCCAGTCACCCTCGGAGCTTTGGAGATGACAAGGGACCGCGGAAGTTCGCGAAATGTACATAAAAAGGCTCAGAAGCGAGAGATGTTTTCATAAATTTTCTAAGTAATTTCAGATGTTTCATGAACCGAGGCTAACGAGTAACATTATTCAAGACTTTCTAACCAATCGACGATCTTCGGAGGAAATAGCTACCGGAGTGACATGTGTTCTCGTGACTTTTTGAATCGTTTTAGGGGAATGACGACTTCGGAGAAGGGGAACAACTCAGGAAACTCAGTGGCGAGGCTCGGTTCGGAGCTCCAAAGCTGGGAATCACATACTTCATCAATCTTCACAGATACGAGAAAAGCTTTAGACGGATTGAGTCAATGGCGTGACTGTGAAGATAGTCAGTTGAAGTGTGAACAAATGGCAATCTTGTAATATGCGAGGGTGGTCACACAAATTACGTGATCACTTTGGACATTTTTGTACATGGTTCTAGGAGAATACTAGAAAGACTGGCGCGGCGTTACCGCGCGATGACATGTAGCCCAATGATAGGTAGGAAGGTTGGAGATATTTTGCAGATTTTAGGTGGTGAATTAATTCCATAAGACTTTAGAGTATTTCTTAGTTAAAAAGCATAGACCGCGAATTCATTGTGATAGAGTTAGGAGACTTTTCCGCAAAATTTTGAGTTGTGGGTAGAATTGCAGAAAGTTTAGAGTCTTTTTTCTGTAAAAGTCTTTGAACCATGTATTGTGGGAGATGCATGGATCGTGTGTTGATTATTATAATAAAATTACATGAGAGGTGGTTCGATCGAGGTAGATGTCGTCAAATTGTCTGAGAGGTGGCTTATGAAAATGGTAGTTTTGTAAAACTTGAGGGGGCTTCATTAAAATGTCTAAGCAGTGGTTGGGCTACTATTTATTTTTGATAAAGCTTGAGAGGGTTTTTATATAATTGGCAGCTCTCTTGACATTCATTCAAAGCTCGAGGGGGTTTTCGTGAAGCTGTCTGAGAAGCTGCTGAATAAAATTATATTTTTGCAAAGTTTGAGGGGGTTCCATGAAATTATTTATGTGGGTTGGACTACATATTAATTTCGATAAAATTTGAGAGAGCTTTTGTAAAATTGCCTGCCCTCTCGACGTTCCATAAAACCTAAGAGGTGGTTTGAACAAATACTATTTCTGCAAAGTTCGAGGGGGTCTTTGTAAAATTACGTGAGTGAGGGTTGAACTACATATTAATTTCGACAACGTACGAGTGGTTTTTTTAAACCGCCGAGCCTCATGGATGATCGAGCCATCCATGAGAGATCAGACGGCTCTCTTTTCTTGATGGTGTGGCAAAAATCTCCTCCACTTTAGTTTTTTTAATGAAACCAAAGAGGTGTTTTGAGCAAAATACTATTTCTGCAAAGTTCAAGGGAGTCTTTGTAAAATTACGTGAGTGATAACTGAACTGTAGGTCTTTTCCGAGGAAAACATAAATTTTTAATCATGAATCCCACTCAATAGAATTGTGGGTCCCACAAACTAATATGTGTGGGTCCCACTTGATGTGGGTCCCACACGAATATCATTTGAATCCACGTGGGTCCCGCACGTGGGTCCCACCTAAATAGAGTACTGGGTCCCACATGAACAATATCTGTGGATGATCCAAGCCATCCACGTGCGATCCGACAGCTATGGATTTCTTGATGACGTGGCGCAATGGTGGGGCAAAAATTCCCCTCATTTTAGGTCTTGTAAAGATTCTCTAGATCCGAGGGATATTATCAGAATGTAAAAGTTCGTCTGTTTCCCTATAAAAGGAGGCCGACCGACACGTGTAAAGGGGACACATCTTTTGAGGAGAAGGAAGTCTTTCAGAAATTCTCGTACTTCTTGTCGTTCGCGTTTCTTCTTTCTTCCTGTTCGGGGTCCTGTCCGTTTTTTGAATCCCCAACAATAGTAATTTGTGTCTAGGCATCAAATGATTGAGAAATAACTTTCTCTCAATCACTTTTCAGCCGGCCATTGTTGGTGGATCGAGCGGCAAGTCATGAGCGAAACAACTACCTCATGAGACAACTTCACAACCATTGTATGAGTTGTTGTTGCTATGCAACTCATAATATTCCTTTTCTATGTGCACAAATTAAGGAATTATATAGATCTACCAGACGACTTACTAGACAACTTATTGTACAGGTTTGTGTTAAGTCGACCCAAGATTACGTGTAAATGCATGAGACGGTTTATCAGTCGACACCAATGTACTACCCTAATGGGCTATCACCCGAGACCGCACCCGGTAAAGAAGAGAGGCAGGACTTGAAAGACAGGTGTGTTGTTAGGGCCTGTTCTTTTGCTTACATTTGAACAGTGAAAAACACTATTCACTTATCACATCCATCCCATCTTCTCTCACAAAAAACACTATTCCAATACTATTCATTTGTAACTTTACTATTCCTTTTCACTCAAAAGAACGGGCCCTTAGATGCAAAATTCAGTGGTTGAGATAAAAGTGACAGAGAGAAACACAAAAATCAGTATTTGAGGACTAGCAAATCTGATTTCTTTATCCTCTTTTATCTTCTCTCTCAAGACTCCATGGAGGAGGAGGGCGCGGCCGCCACCACCCGCAAGAAGATCAAACCAGATCGAATCGATGGCCAAGGACATCCGAAGATTGGCTGCCCCGCCGGCGACCAAGGCCTCGACTTCATCGGGCGCCTCCCCGACGAGGTTCTTTGCAGCACCATCTCCCTCCTGCGCCTCAAGGAGGGCGCCCGCACCCAGATCCTCTCCCGCCGGTGGCGTCCTCTCTGGCGCACCTCGCCTCTCAGCCTAGAGGCCGACCGCATGCTCAGCAGCCAGGAGCGGAAACGAATCGTCTTGGTCTCCAAGATCCTCTCCGACCACCAGGGCCCCGCACGCCGCTTCTCCCTCCCCAGCATGCGCCTCCGCGACCGCTACGCCAAGATCGACGGTTGGTTGCGCTCACGAGCCCTCAACAGCCTCGAGAACATCCATTTCAGTTATGAGATCGAGGACTCGCATCTACGTTACCCGCTGCCGCCGTCCGCGTTGCGGTTTGCGCCCACCCTCCGTGTTGCTGAATTTGGAAACTGCGAGTTCCCCAGAGACGTCGCGCCATCGCTCAAATTTCCCTGTCTCAAGAAGTTCACCCTGCGTTCCGTCATCGTGTTGGAAGATGTTCTTCACAGCCTGCTGCGTGGCTGCCCTGTTCTCGAGAGCCTTTTCCTGGACATGAATGCCGGCGTTGGGTGCCTCCGCATTAACTCGCCCACCCTCAGGAGCATTGGCATCGGTGCTTCTAGCTGTGGGTTGAGAGTAGCAAATCCTATAATGCTCCAAGATCTTATTATAGAAGATGCCCCTTGCCTTGAAAGATTGTTACCACTTCACCATGGCAATGGTCCAGCAACAATCCGAGTTATGCGGGCTCCAAAACTAGAGATATTAGGCCCGCTGTCCGATGGCATCACCAGACTTGATCTTGGAACCACTGTTTTTCAGGTAGCAGCTGACTTTCATTCCTCTGTTTCGTATTATGTGGGTTTATATGTGCTAGTTACTAATTTTGCCGTCTCTTGATTTTGTCCAGAAAATGATTGCCATAAGCTTGACAACCTCGGTGCGCACTGTGAAGATTTTGGCCCTTGGCTCTTGGGGGCCTAACCTGGATTCAGTTGTTGACTTCCTCAAGTGTTTCCCCTGCTTGCAGAAGCTTTATGTCGAGGTGAGTATTTGTCTTTGCTTCCTTTATGTGCCAATGAATAGCTGAGACATAATATAATTTAGTGAGCTACTGTATGACATTGATGACTGCATACCTAGTAACTGCTTTCATATTGTTTTCATTCTTTTTTATCCAGTCTCACCTTCAAAAGAGTAGAAAAAATAAATGGAGCTATAATCCCCTGGATCCAGTTGAATGCCTTGAGTCTCATCTTAGACAAGTGGTCGTGACGAATTATTGGGGCATGAGACCTGATGTTGACTTTGCCAAGTACTTTGTTTTGAATGCAAAAGTCCTAAAGAAAATGGTATTTGATTGCTTTAACAACTGCAATGATAAGTGGATGGCTAATCAACACAGACGGCTTCAACTGGACAACAGAGCTTCCCAAGATGCTCAATTTAAATTCAGAGCTGGTTTTCAGTTCAGTTCATTTGTAACCGACTACAAGACACACAGTTTGAGGATGGATGATCCCTTTGCTAGCTGCTTATATGCAGATGATGCATGAAGATTCAATGGCCATTCAGAAGATTGTCTTATCTTCATGTCTAATGCCCAAAGTTTAGTTTTCCTGCTAGTCGTTTAATTTGTTGTTTTGCAATTTTTTACTTACTCTTCTTACTAAAGTTACTACAAATTTGTGATCACTGTATTGAAGTTGCAAGCAGTGTCAGTCTGTGTGCAATTTTGTTGCAACAGCTTACTTTACACGCCTGTTTATATATTCAATCTTTTGGAGAAACATATATAGTGTTTTTATGTGGTAACAACCTCAATTCTTGTCTTAGCAATTGTTTGCTTACAAAAGCATATTCTGGTGTCGTTTTCATTTATGTGTTGCTTCCTTTTTTTGGCTACACATAAGTTTACCTTGTCAGCACCTTTGCAAGAGCTGCTGGAGCAGAATTGGGATGCCAATTTATGATTCTCTCGATCCTTTGCAATTTTTTTAAAGTTTCGGAACACAACCAAATGCGTCTTTTTTCATGGAAATCGTCATCATCATGAGCTGGACTATTTGGACAATCAGGAATGGTGGTATTTTCATTGAGACAGCTGAAAGCAGTTTAAGGTGCATAAACATCCTCAGACAAGTCTTTGGCTGACTGTTGTGGCGTGCAAAAACAAATATTTTCCACAGATTGAATCATGGCTAGAGTAGTTTGTGTAATCAATCTTATCTGTTTTGTTTCCAATTTTTGTTTCTTGAGCTTTCAGGTCAGGTCTGAAACCTCCTTTTCTTGTTTTCCTGTAACTTGCTTGGTTACACTTCAGTAACGTTCCCTCAAAAAAAATTCATTAATTTTATTGACAAAAGGTATAAAAGTATGGGGAAAAGTAAACTTGATTTTTTATGAATAATTGCCCCAACATATCTTGGATGTTGCCTATGCATGAATAGTGAATTATAGGATTGTTAAAAATTAATATGAACAGTCAGAAAAAAGAATCAGATCAACATAATTGGAATAAGTTAGTGTCAATTTATCCTTTGGATCAAATGAAGTGTTGCATGCTTATTGTCTGAAATTAAGAGCTGGTATTGTGTAACTAAAATACAGCAGGGGTCCTCGACATCACATTTCACCACTTATCAAGGACCAGACAATGGAACTTAGCATCTGAAATTGCGCTCTTTCATCATATAGTTTTTTGTACCTAGTAACGGATCATTTCCAGTTAACAGTTACAATTATTACAATGATTACTTATAGTTGTCATCCAAGTTAAACATGTGCTCTGTTTTCGCAGCGACGTTATGTCAGCCATAATGCAGAACTTTGAGGCTGTTTGGCTTGTCTGAGCTTAGCTTATTTCGGCTTATTTCTTCTCACACAATACTATTCATTCTACCAGCCGAGCACTATTCGTTCTACTAGCCGAACAACCTCTTTTGTCTGGATAAGTTGCTGATTGTACTGCTAGGTTGAAATTAGGAAAAGTCCAATTTTGACCATCTAACTTTTGCCTCAGTTAGTTTTGGCCATCGAACATCAAAACCGGATATTTTTGACCATCCAACTCTTAAAACCGTTCACAATTGACCATCGGGAGATTTTTATAGGTGGTATTAACTTTTTTTTTACAATTTAGTCCTTAGAACTTGAAATGATCATTACTTTTTGCTCGTAGCTCCGATTTAGGTGATTCTTGCGGTCACGTGTTCATAACGGTGAGCTTTATCTTTTAGAATGTTTTTATACAACTTTATAGCTATTTGTTATATTATTTTTCTGTTGTTGTGTGAAATAATAATATAAGAAACGTAAAACAAACAGTTACAAAATAATATGAGCAACATTTTAAATGATAAAGTTCAATAGTTGTATCAAAGTCCGTTTGGATTTGCAAGCGGACAAATCTTCCGTCGTAGTCAAGAGACCCTTCTTCACTTAAGTGTGAACCCAAGGTATCGAATCCGTGGAACAATGTGTAACGCAAGATCCAATCTAATAAGCGGAAAACACTTTGATCTTGAAAAATGTTTTTGCATCTAATCTATGGAAGGACCATGAAAACACATCTAATCTACTAAACACCGGAGGTAGCAAGAGAAAGAGAGGGGAGGTAAAACCAATCTAAAGATTGGATCGGGTCTTTTGTTGAAGTTCCAAAACCAAGAAGAATAAAGCAAACGAATCTCATTAATAGCCTCTTTAAATCGTGGCTTCCGTTCCAACTCCGAAGATGCCCACCTTTTGAAACCTTCGTCCTGTCACGACGCGCCCCTATTCATGCGGGTTAGCCTAGGGCGAGTCCAAGAAGAACAAGTTGAAAACGCTCGGTAGGTCAGGTATGCACCTCTAGCCACCATGGCTACAAGAACATCCTATGCAATCTAGCTATAGACTAGATTGGGGAAGAAGCAAACCCAAGTGAAGACAAAGTTTTAGAGAAAGCACTTGATTGCTAGAAATCGGATTCAATCTTGCAAATTCAACATGAAAGTGTAATACATGGACAAGATCACCACCGGGATCCTACCTTGATCTTGATCCTAGCTTCGGGAACTCCGACGTGGTCTTCCATGCAAGGTTCCCACATCGGCTAGGGAAGCCCTAGTCAACCATCTTGACCCTCTCCTCTCCGGAACGGTGTCCATCTCTTCTCTGCTCCTCGGCAGCGGATGACGAATGAATTGATGTGTGGCTCTTGGCACGGGGGCTATAAATAGCCCGAGGGTCATCTAGGTCAAAGGGGGTGCTAAACCGGGCCCGGAATGGGCTGGGCCGGCCGGCCTGGGCCTATTTCGGCCTAGTTCGGTGCTTCCTTCCTGTCGCTTCTCGTGTCTTCTAGAACTTCTGACGAACTGCATGTGGGTCCTTGACGTCGTTTTCCCCGCGGTTTGGATAAGGATGCTTGGCACGTGAACTCCTACATCTTCTGTTTAGGTCCTCGGTGTATCGCGGCTTCACGCTTTAGTCCTTGGATCATTTGGAGTCATGTTCACCTCGTGTCTTGACTTGTGCCGGGCTTCATGATCTTCTCTCAAAGTGCTCGATGAACTTTACCCGGAAGTCCTCATTTAGGTACTTAATTCTTGTGTAAACAATAAACTCCAAAAACCACATGCGAGTGCGAACTTGATATATCATGAGGGTTAGGATCGTTAGTTTGGATATTAAATCAATACCAACACTGAAGGTAAACTCATGGCTAGGTTGACGGAAATTCACCATCAACAGCTCCCCCATGCTTAAACCTTGCTCGTCCTCGAGTAAGCCTCCAATGGATATCAGCGTTGCCTTTCATTGTTCATAGCCTGCACTTGATCATACACGAGAAAACATAGTACTCTCTAAATTTATATTTGTTAAAGGTCCATAGTGTACTAGCCTTCATCCCTACGGAGGGTGGATATCAATTAAGCTCTTCGCACAAGTAATTAGCCATGCTCCCAAATTTCAAATGAATCTCAGAAATTTTTAAGTGTAGAGCAAGATGAATAAAAAGAGCTAAACCAAGTTCAAAAATTTAAACATCCTTGCATCTTGCTCACGTACTCTCATCTTATCTTGTCTCTCAAAGCCTATTTATTCTACTCCTTTCCCCTCTCAAAATATATATAAGTGGAAGGCTTTATTTGGAGCTTTGGGAAAAGTTTAGTCCTACCAAGATATTATAATTGAGATATTATCAAAACAAGACAAGGTTCTCATGGTCTTACCGAGACTCGTCAAAAAGGTCATTGGAAAAATAATGTTACATGGAGGGGAGAGAGATGAACACACACTTTTTGAAATATGTGGACATGTGTAAATGGCAAAGAGTGATCCCGAGGCACAAAGTCCTTGTTATCGGATTGCACATGGTTGGAAAGATGAGTATGGGTCTTGATCTTGAATCCTCTGGAAATTCCTAATGCATCTAGAGAGACGGGGAGCTTTATTTATTATTTTTTCTTTCACACATATTTTTTTCTTTTTCTTTCTCTTTTTTTTCATACTTCTTCTTTTTCTCTCTCTCTTTTCTTTTTTATATACTCCCCTTGAACTCTAGATTACATTGTACCTACCTCCTTGGCAGCCCCCCCATGCTTAGACGATTGCACGTCCTCGGGCAAAGAGGTGGAAAAAAATTTTGTGCCAAGGTAGGTACTAAAAGTTCTATGTTTTCCTAGAGAGAAACACTTGAAATCTTCTAGGGATCCTTCACGCAACCTTCATGTCATCTTGGAGGACTCCCAAAATTATACTTCAATCCTTGGCACCTTCATTCTTGTGATCTTCCTCGAAATATTCATCCATACTCAAATATTGGGTTGTGGTCAAGGAGGTAAACACCAAAAGATATATTCGTTTGAGTAAAATGCACCGGAGGTCCATCAACTTGTAAGAAGGTGTCACTTAGGTCCATCAACTTTGAAAATGCATTTTTAGGTCCATAAACTTGTTGACTCATTCACCGCAGGTCCATAACTGTCCACATATGCTTCTACTAGTGACATGACATGATGACTTGACTAGAAGAAGCATATCCTAATTGGGGCATTTCATCCAGCAGCTATGAGTGACACGTGCTTGATATTTCCAGAGCTAAACGACAGCAGCCTACTCCTGTCATACACGCGAGGAGGCTACCGTTATTCAACACAAGGAATGTCTAAGTATATGTGTCGCCCATTTGTAACCTTCTCATTGAAATGCCTTAGCTAGAAGATGCTTTTTGAGCCAAGTCATCATGTCATGTTACGAGTACAAGCATATCTGGACAGTTATGGACCTATGGTGAATGACTCAACAAGTTCATGGACCCAGAAATGCATTTTGAGAGTTGATGGACCTAAGTGACACCTCCTTACAAGTTGATGGACATCCGGTGTATTTTACTCTATTGGTTTTATGGGTGGATATCCGGCGAGGTTTGTGAAATTTCCGATGTGGAGATTCAAAATGCACGGATTGAAAAGGGCTAGCAATAAGATAGATACGCAAAAACGGAATGACCAGCTTCTTAGTCTCGGGCCAGAGAAATCAAGCCTTTGGATTAACTCACCCAAAAATAAATCTTGTATACTAAGTTTTTGCACTCAAATAAATATAAGGCTTTGGATAGGTAGAGCAACATGCAAGAGGTATTAATGACAAGGTTAGCATAGTTTTTAAGAACAAAAATAAATCATCTTTAACCCATCCAAAAGTTGAGAGCATGAGAAAAACTATGGATCTCATTTTTATCATAACCTCCGCAAAGGATTAAGCTAGCATTTAGTTTAATTTCAGATTTGCATTTATAGAGAGCATTAGCTTAATCATGCATAAAACAAGTACAAAGATGAGCAAAGCGGCAACTTTCACCATATATCAACATGGCATCAACTTATTATCTTCACTAAAGGTGATAAACATGGTGGCAAACTTTATCCATGTTGATTTTAAAGCAAACACTACTACTAACACACATGCTGAAAATAAATAAAAACAGAAAATGCTATGCACACACAAATTTGCATAAAAGTTGTAAATAAAGAAAAGAGAATCGAATCGAAGTTGAAGGCATGATTATTATTTTTCTTCCTCCTTCTTCATTCTCCGGTGGTTGATATTGATGGTCTTGCGCGGTGTATCCTTGCTCATAGTATGATTGCACCGGTCCCTTCTTCCATTTGACTTGTTTTGGTTTGGATGAGGCGCCATGAAAGCTTCGTTGGGCGCCATGTATGGTGGAGGAAGTTGTGGCATGTCTGCCCCACTCCCCCATGCTTGCATCGGCACACTTCATAATATGGTGGAGGCATTGGTATTCCTCCATAAGGTGGTGGCATCGGGATCCCTCCATGTGGTTGTTTATTAGTTTGATGTGCAGCCCCTTCTTCACCTTGAGCTACGGAGGATGATCCTTTCTCAACAATTCTTCCCTTTTTATTCTTCTTTGCCGGCACAAGAAGTCCTTCCTCTAACCAATTTTTGTCTCCATTGTACAAATAATCTCAGCCCCATGTTGGAAAGAGGAACATCAACTTGCATCCTCTCCTCTCATCTCCACTAATATATTTTCCTTACTTCATGTACTCGACCCCCAAAGAAATCCCAACAAGGAGAAATTTTGGGTTCCTTGTAATCTTCTCCTGAAATCATTCCCCAAAAATCCTTCTAACATATTTTCTTGGACTTCAACTTGCTCCAGGGCTTCCTTCTTGGGATCGAGTAGCTCTCTAATGTATTTATAAGGAACTAATTGCTCTTCATCATCAAGGCGAAATGAGAGGCACAACACTCCTTCATCAAAGACTGGTGCTAATCTATAAAAACTATATATGTGAGACCCACTACACATCATGGATAGACTTCTCTCAACATGCAAGAGATCCATGTCACCATCCACTAAATCTTCTCTCAATATGCAAGCTGTCCACATCACCATCCACTATAATCATAAATTTATGTTTTCTACCGATTTTCTGCGGCTAATAATAATTATGTATGCATTGTGTTAGTCTTTGCGAGTATCATGCTAAAAATTTCTAAGTAGTTCTCTCTCAATAAAATGAATATGTTTTTATCTACATTATTGTTTGCAAAAGATATGTTGTGATGCAATCATTTTAGTATTTCTACTTTCAAATTGCATCTTCAAATTTTATAGAAATTTCCGCAGCAACGCGCGGGGTATCACCTAGTGTATAAGAATTTCCAAGGCAAGCTCCTTGTGAGTGCTTACACCAACTCCATTAAAGAATTTCACCCATCCAAGGTTGCTTAAGATTTGATAATTATCCGAGTAGAATCCCAACACTTGGAGGGCGTTGTCGTCGAAGCCAACATTTGGCACAAGCCTCTTCTCAAGACGAACAAGCCTCTCCTCCTCCTCCTCCGTCTTCATGATGAAACAATCTTGGAATGCCTCGGAGTGCATGGTGGTGGAGCGGATGAACGAGTTGAGCGTCGTGGTGAAACCATACTTCGGGGAGACTCGGAAATCGAGTGCCTCCTCGAAGAGCTTGATGATGGCTCCGACGATCGTGTCTTCTTGGTGAAGACATTGGTGGCTTTCTTCCACATTGTTGCTGCACTAACTCACAACGAGTGCACCGGGGGTTGCTTGCCGGTGGGAAAAACACACAAGGGAAGCGTATGGAGTGATGGAAACTATGGTGAATTTGGTGATTTTTGGAGGGTGGTGTGTGAGGTGCACAAGATGTGAAGGATATATGCCCATAGGGTTTATGGATACATGCAACAGTCTATCATGGTGAAGCTAAACCAATCTATTGAGGGGTGTGAACATGATATGTTGAGGGGGTCTACGAGAGCAGTGGGATCTATACTCCCGAAAAGCATGGTGGCTAGCCTTAATCATCAAAGCATCATCAACATGAACAATAGATTGAAAATCACACAAATGAGTCGGCCATGACAAGATCCTACACCCCCATGGGGCTCGAATTTTTTTCTAGGTTGTTTCTGGAACTTATGGGCTATGAACTCAAAAACATGAATTAACAAATGGATAAACTACTTACCAGGCGAAGGGGAGCACTGGGGGCCATCAATGGAGGTCAGGTCGACCAGCCTAGGGGCCCTCTTGCTCCATTTGCTATGATCTTTCTACGAGATGCTCCTTGCTCCCTTGTTACCTTGTGTCCGCGTGATCCACGAGATTCCATCACCCAAATGTTCGCAGCCACTCCTTTGCTTGCACGATTAAGGGTTTCACCTCTATTGTTTTTCTTTGTGTCACATCTTGTTCCCTTGCCTTATGTGCTTCCACTAATTTCCTGCAAAACAAAGCTCTTGCTGCCCCCATGCTTGTCCTTTGCGTGTGCCCAAGATGCCAAATGATGGATGCCTTCCCGCGATACATCGCGGAGCACTATATGCTAATCAAGCTCAAAAACCTCCCCTTAATCATGTTTAGATGCTAATCGCTCCTCTAATTTCAAAAATTAAAAATTAACTCAGAGCTAGCAATGAGTTTAAATATATTTTAGAGGAGCTTTTAGGCATCAAAAACAATCGTAAGTCGAAAAACTTCCGACTACATTTATTTTGGTTGCACCGGGATCGTTTGCTTTCATTAATTGATAGCAAGCTCCTCCGGCTTGACCGTGGGGGTATGGATTTAGGTTCTAAATTGGGCCAAACATGAGAGATAGATTTTGAATAAAAATAAAGTCAGTAGGGCTTATAAAAATTCTAAATCTAGAGAAACCGATGGATGTCAAGTTAAATGAAACCAAAAATCAAGTTTCCTAGGTTCACACAAGCCCAACCATGCGTCAAAGATTAAAAACATTAAGAAACATAGCGAGGTTCTACTCATGTATTTTTATCATGTAAAACAAGCCAATCTTTTCATCATGGAGAATATGAAAGGCTTGGATAGGTTTTGAATTTTTGGTACTAGTTTCTAAAAAAGTTGCAAGTAAATCATAGGATGGCTCATGTCATTGGTTTATGATCGAAATAAAATCTAAATAAAATGACTGAGCAAATATCACATCTCAAAGAAAATTGTGCAACCACTTAGGAATTTATAATAGTTCTTGCGTAGCAAATTCTATGACCGACTTACTTGAAAACTCGAAAAATCTTCAGGGTTGTCCTCACGGTAGCTTATTGATCGGGTTGTCCTCTCGGTAGCTTATTCTTGACTCGACGAACGGGTTGCCTCCCGCAAGCGCTTCGTTTATAGTCTATAGCTAGACTTCTTCTCTTCGTCGCTTCGGATCAACGCTCTTTGCGGGCGTTGCAATCTTGGGGACCCCACTTCTACACCATCCTTGGCTTTGGTGTAGGTTTATTCTTCGGCTTAGTCATCTTTTTGGTCTTCACAGGCGGGTGTTGATTCTTGGTCTTGATAGATGCAACAACTTTTGTGTCTTCTTCGCTTCATTCTCCTTTGGCTCCTCCCTTCCGATGCGACGATGAGGTTGAACGTATTTAACATATTGGCCATGTTACATACCTCGAATTGTGGTTCATTTGAATGCACACTCACGCCATTGATGTCGAACTTGATCTCCCCCTTGTCGACGGCAATTGTTGTCTGATCGCCTTAGGATGAGTGGTGCCTGAGGGCGATCTCCTTTCGGGCTTGGAGGTGGAGTTTCTTTTGGAGATTCCGACGATCTTCGGCCTCCTCTTTTAGATCTTCTTGGCTCATGTTGCACGTCACCTTTTCCTGCAAAGTTTTTTTCTAGACCATCCACAAAATATATGTTTTTGTTGTTGGAGATGTAGCCGTCCATCTCCTGTTAGGGTTAGCAAATATATAAAAAACTAAAAGAAAACCAGGGTTAGCAAAAACTAGATTAGATTGATTTTTTTTTCAATGATGGTCAAAATCAAGAGATGCAAAAGAAAAATCAAGAGAAAAACTGAAAATATTTACAAACGCAATACTAGATTGAATCTTGATTACTTGTTCCCCGGCAACGGCGCCAGAAAAAGGGGCTTGTTGACGGTTAATAGTTGTATCAAAGTTCGTTTGGATTTGCAAGCGGACAAACCCTCCGTCGTAGTCAAGGGACCCTTCTTCCCTTAAGTGTGAACCCAAGGTATCGAATCCGTGGAACAATGTGTAACGCAAGATCCAATCTAATAAGCGGAAAACACTTTGATCTTGAAAAGGGTTTTTGCATCTAATCTATGGAAGAACCATGAAAACACATCTAATCTACTAAACACCGGAGGTAGCAAGAGAAAGAGAGGGGAGGTAAAACCAATCTAAAGATTAGATCGGGTCTTTTGTTGAAGTTCCAAAACCAAGAAGAATAAAGCAAACGAATCTCATTAATAACCTCTTTAAATCATGGCTTTCGTTCCAACTCCGAAGACGCCCGCCTTTCGGAACCTTCGTCCTATCACGACACGCCCCTATTCATGCGGGTTAGCCTAGGGTGAGTCCAAGAAGAACAAGTTGAAAACACTCGGTAGGTCAGGTATGCACCTCTAGCCACCATGGCTACAAGAACATCCTATGCAATCTAGCTATAGACTAGATTGGGGAAGAAGCAAACCCAAGAGAAGACAAAGTTGTAGAGAAAGCACTTGATTGCTAGAAATCGGATTCAATCTTGCAAATTCAACATGAAAGTGTAATACATAGACAAGATCACCACCGGGATCCTACCTTGATCTTGATCCTAACTTCGGGAACTCCGACGTGGTCCTCCATGCAAGGTTCCCACGTCGGCTAGGGAAGCCCTAGTCAACCATCTCGACCATCTCCTCTCCGGAATGGTGTCCCTCTCTTCTCTGCTCCTCGGTGGCGGATGACGAATGAATTGATGCGTGACTCTTGGCACGGGGGCTATAAATAGCCCGAGGGTCATCTAGGTCAAAGGGGGCGCCGAACCGGGCCCGGAATGGGTTGGACCGGCCGGCCTGGGCCGACCGTCCTGGGCCCATTTCGACCCAGTTCGGCCCCGGCTTTCTTCCCGTCACTTCTCGTGTCTTCTAGAACTTCTACCAAACTGCATGTGGGTCCTTGACGTCGTTTTCCCCGCGGTTTGGATAAGGATGCTTGGCACGCGAACTCCTGCATCTTCTGTTTAGGTCCTCGGTGTATCGCGGCTTCACGCTTTAGTCTTTGAATCATTTGGAGTCATGTTCACCTCGTGTCTTGACTTGTGTCGGGCTTAATGATCTTCTCTCAAAGTGCTCGATGAACTTTACCCAGAAGTCCTCATTTAGGTACTTAATTCCTGTGTAAACAATAAACTCCAAAAACCACATGCGAGTGCGAACTTGATATATCATGAGAGTTAGGATCGTTAGTTTGGATATTAAATCAATACCAACACTGAAGGTAAACTCATGGCTAGGTTGACGGAAATTCACCGTCAACAACGGCAGTGGTGGTGGAGTTGGTCCCGAACATCAGAGCGACTGAGTCTGATACCAGATTGTTAGGGGATGCATGACGAAGGCTGTACGAATGGCTGGTGGGAGGCCGAGGCCAGAAGTCCCGGCGGAGGCGACACGGTTGGGACCTGGCGGCCGACGTTCAGGAAGACAGAGCACGCAAGGAGCAGAAGTAGTTCGCACAGACGCATACCTTTTCATTAATTCCAATTCAACTAGATATAGAGTACTTAGATTACAACTGCTAACACACACAATACAGTGACACATACTCTACAATAATTTGAATTCAAATGATGCCAGCAACTGCACAGGTCATGGGAGCGTCACCTGCCTCCAGTTGCACTGTAGCGCGTCATGTCGTTGTCGTCTGACGCCTTGAATACTTCTTGCTGAACATAACAGTAACACTAATTCAAAAAGTCCGAATTGCTCCACTTGTGACAACGGGAGCCGATGAACCAAAATGCACTGAAAAATCATGAACTAATGACAACTGTTGTTTTGCACTATTTTAACTAACAAAAATCTCTAATGCATATCTCACCTTTGAGCATACAGGCCTCCCCCGCTCCTCCTCTGCCACCGAATCCTCAAGCCCCTTCAACTTCGAGCATACAGGTTGTCCCATGCAGTTCAATTCAACATCCAATCAGATAATTTGTAGCACAGATGCCACATGCCAAATCATATTGCCATAACAGAATATTTAGACAGATACAGAGCAACCATCCTATATATGGTTGAACTGAATGTTATCAGACTAAAACAAACATTCAAACTAAGGACATATCAGGGTTGAGCTATCATCGAGGTAAATCATTCAGTCATCAGTTCATGCAAGCAGTTCGAAATATATATGTTTCGAAACAAATAGCAGTGAAAGTTAAACTAATAAAAGCAGAAATGCAGAGGTTGAGCTAGCATACTGCCGCCAAGGTGCCAATTGCAATGAACTGAACAAACTGCATGGTATATAGAGTTAATTAATCTAAACCTGTCTACATGAGCCGCCAGCTGCATCAACATGGTGTTGCTGTTTTGCATGCTTTTCTATGCTGGTACCCTGTAGCAACATCCATCTCCAAATTAAAGAATGAAAGGACACTGCACTATGTGTAATAATGTTCTCACTTCAACACACAATACCACTGTACCATTGTGTACGAGTACTTGCAATACAAGCAAGAATACACAGACTAAGTTAGGTTGCATACGCAATTTGGCATCACCCATCAAGCATATCAAGCAAAAATTAACAAGGATTTAGAGAGGATGCGTAGCTTGGGACGGACATTCAGAGATACGCTTCCCGAGCTTATTTCCACCTGCAAACAAGATGAATCAAAAATTCAGTAGGTGAAACTGTCTAGTTCAGTGGTTTTTTATCTCTAAATGTGTGATTACTGGATGAAGGTATAAGAGGGATGCAGAATGACAGATCTGCATCACCCCAGCATACTGCAGCTGGAAGCATATTGCAGAATCAGTGATGTCCCTCTACAGGGAGACGATGGACGGTTCAACCATCGAGGAAAGGGACACGATCCTCGTCTGGAACTACGTGTGTGTTAAATCACTGGATCTGAGGTCTACGACAACGAATCGCCAAGAGAGAGGATGAATCGCTAGATCTGGAGGGACACGAGAAAGTGAGGGGGAGAGATACTATAGACTAAGCCTAGAGAGAGGAAGGGAGGAGGCACGCGCCTCTGGACTAGTGAGGAAGAAGGGGAGGAGGCCTCACCTTGCGTAGTGACTGCGGTGAAGCCGCCGCCGCCGGGGAGCTTCCTCGCCAGGGGACGACGTGTTGGGGTCGAGGATCGCCGCGGCTGTGCACCCTCATCGGTGGCAGCTGCCAGGGATGTCACGCGCCCTCACAGGGGCAGCCACGCCCCTCGCCGGGGGGTCCGCCGCCACCCGCAGCCGCGCCCCTCGCTGGGGGTCCACCGCCGCGCGTCGGTGAAACCCTAGGCACGCACGAGAGAGAGGGAGGAGAGAAAAATGAAATGAGAGAGAGAGAGAGTGCTGGAGTGGTGGTGGTGAAGGAGGAGATGGCAGAGAGAGGGTGGTTCGGCGCGTGGGCCCCACCATGTGACCAGGCAGCTCCAAAACTCTAGTTAATCAGGCGGTTGCGCTGTTGGAGTAAATTACAATCAGTTGTGAAGAAGACATTACCTTGTAATATTATCATGTACGATGTAATTTTTAATACTAAAAATGATATAATATTCAAGTTTGTTGCGTTGTGGTTAGAGATGCATATTTTAGTTTGGCGCCTAAAAATTGGTGCGGAATATGAATATATATAAAATAATTCATAAGAAATAATATATTGAATGGTTGCCAAGAAATATGTTACCCTGTCGGGTGGCAAAAGCAGCGTCAGAACAAAATTGCTGAAGGGCAAACATCTGCCAATAGGCATTTGTTTTGGCTTAAGATTGCTGACGGGTGTGAGGCCCGTCAGCACAAATCTATTTTGGCCGCCAGCTTACATATAGAAACCCACATTTCTAGAGTCCCATCTGGTATATGAGAGAAACTAAACATGGTAGGTTCTGTGCCTAACTGTCTATGCTAGACATACCAATTTGTTTGGCTTGGTCATAATATTTAAGATGTGTTTAGATCCAGAGGTGAAAACTTTACGGTGTCACTTCAGACGTTTCATGAGATGTCGAAAGGGGTGTTCGGATACTAATAAAAATCTAATTACAGAACTCACCTGAAAATCACGAGATGAATTTATTAAGCCAGTTAATCTGTCATTAGCACATGTTTGTTGTAGCATGATATTGTCAAATCATGGATTAATTAGGCTTAAAATTTCATCTCACAAAGTTTGTAAGGAAAATGGACCTAGCAAGGTCATTAGTTTGAATTGGTGGTTGATTGTCAACACTAACCCGCCTCGAGTTGTGAGTGGGAGGAGAGACCCACGGTGTTAGTGCTATACCTGAGCATTTTTCGGGCCGGGCCGGGCCGAAAAAATCCCGATTATTTCGGGCTGAAAAAATCTTGTCCATGACGTCCCACTGGGCAAGTCGGGCCTAGCGTTTTCGGGTCGGGCTCGGGCCGGGCCCGGGCTTGGCGGGCCGCCCGCGTAATTTACACTACAAAATAGCTAAAAATGTATATCGGGCTGGATTCGGGCCAAAAATAATTTTATTGGGCAGTGAGATCTCTGCCCAGGCCCTGTCCATTAAGGTTCGTGGGTGGGCCAAAGCCCATCGGGCTCGAGCCAGGCCTGGGGGCCGGGCTAGTTTTGCTCAGGTATAGTTAGTGCCAAAAGCTCTATGGAATTGGGGAGTGACAAGGAGCGTTCAGGAGAGGCTAGGTGGAGATCCACTTGCACGTGGGGAAGGCCCATCGGCTATCCTACGGAGTGACTTGGCTGGGGAGTACATGCCCTTGAGCGGCCATACCCTTTGAGAGGGGCTCCAACAACGAGGACTAGTGGGAAGCTTGGCTTTAGAAAAATCATATTGAGAGTCTGCATTCTCTACCCTTTACATTCTGCATTACTTTGTGCCTTTACATTCCGCATTTACCTTTCCTAGAATTGTCATGTGTAGTTGATAGGATTGGATCATAGGGCGCAAACCTTTTTGCGGTAGAGATAGGAACACATAGAAAAACCTAATGTACATCTAGATAGATATCTTGTGTAGGTTTTTATATGTGGTTTTAAGGCTTAGTTTTTAGAACACCCATTTCAACCCCCCCCCCTCTTAGGGTGTCACGGTCCGTTCAAAGTTATCGTAATCTGTGCAAATAGTTATTTTTCATCTATATTTAATATTCAATATGTGTGCCCGAACATCCGATGTGACGGGCGAAAAAACTTTGCAGAGCCTTGCATTGTTCCCATGATTGGCTCGCCAACATTTGTCAAAGAAAAGACCATGGCGTGCGAATTATGGGTGACCACACTCACCATATAATCGACTGATAATGCTCAGGTTGAAGAACGTGGCAAAAGGGACAAAGCTAGACGTAAACTGGTAATATAATGCTGGATTATTAGCAAATTATGAGATACATCGAATCACAGGCAATTGTGATGAAACATATTATCACAGGTGTACTTCAACCGTAGTGACTGCTATTGAGTCACAGACACACATGGCATGTCTATGACTCTGACCACCTCAGCAGCTCACAATATACTGGAAGTGTAAAAGATCTATATATCACATATAGGGGTACGAAAGGTAAAAGGGCAACTGTAAGACACTATTGAGTATAAGACATATTTCAACAAGGGCTATAGACTTATTGGACATTTGCTACTATCCTTATGTAAGGATGGTAGCTTGAACAATGACCACACCAAACATGAGGATGGCATGCTCGTAATGTCCATGACAAACACTAGTGCGCAATTAAACCAAAAACAATTGTAAGTGCATAAAAAATAGGACATTCACTAATCTTGTCAATGGAAGTCCATGTGTTTGGTGGGGGAGGCCTAAAGTAAGCCTTCCACCTGATCAGATCAACACTGGTTGCATGGCCTGAAATAGGCCATGGGGGATATTACTACCAAATTAATTATATTTTGTTTAGCATGACCTACGACGTACTCATACAAATATTTAGCGCAATACACACTCTTACTCCCTCCGTTCCGTATTAAGTGCAATTCTAGAGTTCAGTGTGGAAACCAAGGCAGTTGTAAAATGATGCTTTTACCCTTATAAGAAATTCACCGACGTTGGCCAGTGATCGCACCACCCTATGTGGCTGTGCTGCAAGCCTGCAGCTCCATGGAAAGGAAGGATTTCTGGAAGCATCATCTATTTTTTCTATTCTGTTTGAACTACCATGTGCTTTAGAATAAATACAGCAAAATGGGATCCAATATTTATACCTTTTACTTATTTTTCTTATAAATTTCTAAAAATATACACTCATAATGTACAACTGAAAATGGGAACAAATGTGGTGGACGCAGAGAAAATGTCAAGGCTTTCTAGCAAGACTTTTCTTGTGTGTGTGTGGTGGGTGGGGGGGGGGGGCAAAGCATGGCTCCAGGTTTCTTAGCGGAAAGTGCATGGAAATGTATCAAACTCTTGCAGGATTTCAATAGACACATATGTTCGTTAGTCAATTGTGGGCACAACTATCTTGATGCCTCTCGTGATTCAAAATTTGGAACCAAGATATATAATTGGTTCATTTCTCCAACCATTCAAAAACGGCTCACCAAATCGAACTCTGGCAGATAACTTATCTCACAAGGCTTAAGGTACCAACAATGGTTCCCCGCCAAAAAAAAAGGTACCAACAATGGTTCAAAATTCAGTATGACAAATAAGTCGTCAGATACGATCAATTTTGTAGCACTAATGGATCCTATGTAAGTCTACGATAAACCTCTATATAGTAGCATTCTATGCTAGCTTTGGTATTTACCTACTTCAACATGTTCCTGTAATGAACTGTATATTGTAGTTAAACATGAAATAAATCTTGACAATAACTTCTATGAATAATATCTTATGGTATTTTGCAATAAAAACACTAACTACTAATTAATAATATAAGCATCCTAATACGTGAAGAAAATACAAACTGTTACATGTATTCCTTATGAATGTAGCACAAAGTATGTATTAAGGACAAGACAAGTACGGGTGAGTCAGGGCCACCTCAGCAAATAGCAATACAGAAGGTATATTTTTAAAAAAGGCACCCAAGCTTATGTGGCTTTGACGAGCCAAACTTATCATGCACCCTCATCCAAACAAGAAAGGAACCAAAAAAACATGACTTCTGATGTAGAAAAATGCTTTGGATAAGTTTGGCTGATATATGAATAGACAAAATGACATGTCATGTCCAGCTTATGATGAGGCATCCTCCAACAATCAGTTTTGCAAAGGACAAAATCCTACATGGCTTTGGTCCTATAAATACCATCCCAATCAATCTCTAACCCATCACCAAATTCATCTCACTAACACACCTCCATTTTTATTGCGTGCAAGATAGTACTTGAATACCATGGCATCACGCATCGCCCTGGTTGTGCTCCTTGCTCTTTCAGCAGTTGCTACCACTACAGCCACATGCCCGCAAAACTTCCCTCTAATGATGGAAATGGGCATGATGGACCCATGTATGCAATCATGCATGATGCAACAACCATTCACCATGGTAAGCTCATTCTCGCCGATGATGGGAATGGGTTCCATGGTCCCATGCATGCAATCTTGCATGATGCAACAGGCATTCACCATAGGAGGTTCACCCTTTCTAGCAATGTTGATGCAACAATCACCATTGGCCATGCTGCAGCAACAGTGTTGCATGCAGTCTATGATGCAAGGAATTATGTCACCACAGTGCCACTGTGGTGCAATGTGCCAGATGATGCAGCTGCAACAGATTAGGGTGGCTATGCAGCTGCCATTTATGTGGAACACAGCAACCATGATGATGCAGCCCTTTCCTAGCTGTGCCTGCTAGATAGACATATGTCTTATGTTGTACCCAAGAATAAAGTTCACACACCATCGTGTGTGACTCACCCGAAATAAATTATTTAGTATGATACATATAAAGTTCAAATACTGTCATATGTGTTTTTATCATTTTGATTAAATTAGGTGTGTATTGGTTGCTCATTAAGGGTTCACATGAGTCAATGACATGTGGGGTCAATGGTATATATCTAACTTTTGGATCTTTCAATGGTATGGATCCAATTATTCCATAACTTTTTTTGCACATTAATTTTTTTACAATACCAAAAAAACTAAAGAGGTCTTTTATGGTGCACAATACTACCAGGTGGTAGTACTATAACTGATTTTTTACTATGGTTAAAAATGTAATTAGCATCGGTATATTATTTGCCAATGGTGATATGGGGGGGGGGGTAAAATGAATAAATATAAGGTTATATATAAAAGATTTGATATATTACAACAATGTCATTTTGCATATTTCCAATCATACCCCTATAGTACTCATACTACCTATGTATACTACCCATACTACAGTTTGAAGTTTCAGTAGTATACAATTAATCTCAACCGTCGGGTCCTTCCATATAAGTCCTTGTTTATTTCATATGAGTCCTTTTCATACGGTAGTATAAGGTAGTACTGTGCACCGTAAAATACCTCAAATTAAAACCAAGTAAAAGATTCATCTAGCTCCTGCAATTTATCCTTGAAGGAAACATATGCGGTTTAAGTAGTAGAGTGTAAATGCAAGAAACTTACAAGAACAATTTTGCAACACTCAAATTCACGTCACACACACATGAGTCACTTCAGTTTTATTATCAAGATTTTAAAGAAATGTGTGGATTATTCTCATCAGGATGTGGAAGAAAAAAGATCTATATAGCATATATAAGGTCACAAAAGGTAAAGGAGCAATTAGGACACACTACTAGTATTAGGCCCACCAAGGGCTACAGACTTACCAAACGTTTGCTAGTATGTTTTTTTTAGAAAAAAGGGTTTCCCCTGCTTTTATAGATAGCTAATAAGTTTTTGGTACAGACACTGATCCCTGCATGCTATGGACTCCAGCTTACAATCCAGAGCAAAAGGAGATCACGGACCTTAATCTAAGCATATGACAGAAAGGTTTAGCAGGCAATTGCAAAAAGCTTTGCGAATGGGCTAGGACGGTCCAGCGGGACGCTACCCACCAGGGTTCAAATCCTGATGCTCGCACCTTTTCATGGATTTATTCCGGGATTTTCCAGCGTTATGCGTTAAGTGGTAAGCGACGTTCCCGTCGACGACGAGGTGCCAATGGTGACTTCGAGAATCTCCAGATCTGCCGGTGCTCAGTCCTTCAGAGGTGCTCATAGAGGTAGGGTTTGCGTACGTGTATTCATAGGGGTGAGTGTGCGTGCGTGTTGTGAGGGTCTGCGTTGTACTGTGTAATTCTCAAAAAAATTGCAAAAAGCTTTAGATTATATTTATCGCAGCCAATTGTCCAGGAAGTCTTGTGAATCTGTCCCGCCCTAATGCATCCCTCAGACACCCAGGTGAATTTGGCTAAATCGTAGGAGAAAAAAATATGATCGGAAGTTTGAGGGACCCCACACAACACACAATTATTGTTTCCCTTCCACTTCATCCCCCCAAGGCCTCAAGGTCACGCCAGATTGTATCCTGTCTTGGTAAGCCATCCACATAAACACCTGAATTTTCATGGGAAATTTACATTTCCACATTCTCCTCATGCATTTGTTGATCACCCCTCTATGGGACAGCTGTCTGTATGCTGATCTAGTTGTGTATTTCCCTAGCTTCTCTTTTTTTTTCAAGCACCCAAATAGCTCTGTCTTGGTCATCATTTAATTGCACATCTTTTAGCAAGTCTACAAGTGATTTCCATTGCAGAAACTCATTTGTGCTAAAAGGTCTTACAAAATCCATGATCCATCCCCCCCCTGCCAACAATCATTCACTAGACATTGTTTGTTCCTGCATTATTCATATACCTTGGGGAAGCTCAGTTTGAGCGGACCTCCCCCTATTCACGTGTCTTCCCAAAAGCGAGTATTCTTCTTCCCATTATTTACCTCGAAAGCCCCCCCCCCCCCCTAAATTTTGTTTCACCTTGTTCACCCCTTGCCAGAACTGTGATCCACCTTTAGTTTTACACAGGGCGAATGCTCGGTTATTCGGGTATTTCTTTTCCTAAGTGACTAGCAAACAATGTCTTTCTCTTATTATAGATTCACCACACCCATTTCGATAACAATTCTTCATTCCAAGTCCTAATGTTGATGACTCCACCACCCCCCACCCCAAAAAAGTCCTTTTGCAAGCAGACATGTTCCCACCTCACCATGTGGTATGAAGCTGCTCCCGTCACTCCCCCAAAAGAATTTGGACTTGACCGTATCCATCTGTTGATGGATCCCTTCATAAAGAAGGAACATGCCCATCATGTAGATTGGCATGCTACTTAGAGATGTGTTGTTTAGTGTCAGTCTTTCCCCGATGTGAGATTTCCCCTTCCATGGTTTATGCCTCATATTCTCCACAACACTCTTGAAGGCCTCCAAACCCAACCTTTTATCACTAATCGGGAAGCCCAAGTAATTCATAGGAAGTTGTCCAACTTTGCAGTTTAGCATGTTAGCTATTATGCACTCTGCCTCCTTGTCAACTCCAAAAGTTATCACCTCACTTTTATGATAGTTGATCTTTAACCCTGACAACCATTCAAAGTAGTATAGTAGAAACTTCATGTGAATGATGGAATCTGTGTCACACTCACACATTAGGATGGTGTCATCAGCGTACTGTAAGTGTGTTAACACCCCCCCCTCGCTCAACCAGGTGAGGAACTACCCCCTTATGTGCCCCTGTATTTTATCCTTATCCATAATATGTGGTAGAGCATCCGCAACGAGGTTAAAGAGCAAGGGAGACAGCGGGTCTCCTTGCGGTCTCCTTGCCGCAGACCTCTGTGGGTGACGTTTGCTAGTATGTTGATATAAGCATATTTAAGTGGCATTACTGCACTTATTATTAAACTAACCTACCACTTGGCACCTGAAATAATTTCATTTTTGCCCATGTCTTGTGTTTTGAACCATAATGCAAAATCAGGAAATGCAGCATATACAAAGGGTTTTTGTACTAGTTTGATTTGGGCCCGGAGTTTTTATATTAGAAGACACAATCAGAAACAAGCATACCTTAAGCCTGTTGTTGCATATCCATAATTAATACCCAAATTCACACCCACTTTAAATGGGAAGGGTATGGGTAGAAAAGTAATTATCCATAGAAATGGGGAGGGGAGGGTGTGGGGAGGATATGATTAATCAATTGGATAAGTATACATATGTAGTAGAAAGTTTATTATGTATTGGATATGGGTGAGATTGGAGAGGGTAAGAAGTAGATAATAATTATTTGGATTTGGATATGAACAAGAGTGGATTTGTCTCTAATGGCAGGCCTAGCATACCTTTTCGTCTTTTATTAGAATAGGATCTAGCAGGTTTAATTTCTCTGAACAGTACAACTATGAATATTTAAACTTCACGTCCAGTTTTGTTAGAAGAATTGATTGTCACATGTCATCTCTGCATTTGATGGTCTCGTGTGTTCCGATCCCACTTCTGCAACCTCGACCTTGGACTCTCCAACAGCCATTCAATGTGACAATAAGCTCACTCTCATAACAAACGGGAAGGAGTTCAATGGTCTCGTGCATGAAATTTTATACCAGTAATAACAGCAAATTTGCAAATCAAACGGCACAGATATAAAGAATCCCCTTTTCAAATAAAGGGAACTAAAAGGTAAAATGACAATTAGTTGACATTACTAGTATACCATACTTAATAACAGCAACAATGTTTGTAAATCAAACAACGACATCAATCATATGTCAGTGCCCACACACTCTGCATCCAACAATGGTTTGAAAAGAACCATCAGCATGCCAATTCATTCGCTAGTATCTTGACGGAAGGATGACAGCCAAGACAACAACCACACCAAACATGAGGATGGCGAGCCCGGTGAAGTTGATGACGAAGGCTTCGCTCGGGTAGCCGACGTTCAGCAAGGGGGAGACGAACTTTGCCAATCCAGTCTCGGCGGTGAGGACGGCCATGAGGAAGATGACAATGCCAAAGAAGATGTGCCATGGTGCATAGTCCGCCCTCATTGTCATCACAGCCCCGGGGAACACAAAGTAGACAAAAGCCGCCAGCCACTGCAAAATCAACAATGAGTTCTCCATGCCACCAAAGAATTACCACATTTTCGCCAAAAATTGTATCGTGCTCCTCTGCCAATAGTATGGCAATAGTATGCAATATGCGGAATAATTTTTTTTATTTTTCTTTGCTGTGCACGGAACCTACACGCATGCAAGTCTTTTAGTCCTAGACTTACCATTGGTGCATGTATTTTTGTTTATTCTAGAAACAAACGTTTCTATTGTTTCACATGTATGCCTTACCCATTAATAGCAATGCATTTATGATGATTTTGTCAGGCTCAGATATGTCAAACTCAAATGTGGTCATATGGATAGGGAGTATGTGCATTTATAGGGCTAAATGTGAGTACATGTATACATGTTTCGAAAAAAAATGTGCCAAGTTAGTGCAATAATAAACAAAGTAAATAGCAGCAACTCTTGAGATACATGTGAATGTAGTTGTAGCTCTTTGGGCTATGATGAGCTATTGGGCTTTCTCTTAGGTTGGGCCGGCAGGCCCATGATTGTGCTTAACCTGTTTATGGTGGGTGACTGACTCTCTCACCTGAAGGGCATAGAGCGCTATGGTGGCAATCCCGAGCCAGGAATGCAGGGAGCGGAGATCAGCGGCGCCGGCGTCGTGGTGGTACTTGAAGGCCGCGTAGAGGCCGACGGCGGCGAAGGCCATTGCCACGAGATGCAGCAGCAGGTGCACCGCCTTCTTGGCCGCCCTCGGCCCCAGCACGATCCTGTACGCCATGACCGCTGCACGAGTCACACAACTTTCCATTTAACTTCTTCAGTTTCATTCACTCATCTTGCAGTTGCAGCCTTGCAGGTACTAATTAATACGGGCATCCAGATTTGTTCGCTTAATTACCTTCTCCCGTGCAGATGACGAAGCCAATCACCATGAACAGAGGGTGTGCCTGAATCAGAAAACCAAAGAGTTCACGTATCACTCCTCCTGCATCACTTGGTTATGAGCATATATAGCAGAAGATGGATTGTGTTACACTACCGTGTAGACGTAGACGGTGTTGGACGCCAGCTGCCACGAGACGCCGCCGCGGAAGTGCAGCACCCAGACGAGCGCGAGCGTCAGCACGGCGGCCGCCAGCAGCTGCGCGGCCACCACCATCGGCAGCGCGGTGATCCGGAAGCTGGCGCTGCTCTTCACCGGCATGATGGCGCGTCGTCGCCGCCGCCTCCGCCGCGATGCCGGCTCCGCGACCGCTACCACCACCACAGCCGGCTGCCGCTGCGCGCTGCCGCCGCCGCGAGATGGCATATATATCGATGGCACCGCGGCGAATGTCACAATTTTATGGGCGGCTGTTCCGGTGGTGGATCCAAGGCGGGGGTTTATGTAAAACACGGTCAGGTGGAAGACACGGAGAAAAACTGGGTTTGGACCGTTGCGCTGTGTCTGCTTGCGCTTGGGATTGACAAACGAGGCTAGCTGTTTCTTGTCGTCGAGTTTTCCGGACGGCAGAGGAAGAATAGTTCAGACTCTCTAGAGGATTAAAAGACATTGAGAAGTAGATACATGAACAAACAATCATCTTGCCGAGTCAAAAAGAAAAAAAAATGCCGTCCAATCGATCTTCAGATACCAGCCAAATGCAGGGACAGACAAGTAATTAACAAGCCAAGAACAGAGGATCTGAGTACCTTTAACTACGAACTGGACCACTAACTGGCACCGCTACTGGTTCGTCCCCATTTGGAAGAAGACATGGTTAATTGCTTACCAGTTGAGCTTCGGAACAAAAGCGGCACAGCACACCCGGTTCAGGTTCAGGAGCACCTGATGGTCCGCTGGGCTCGTGCAGGATTATCCTCAGAGCTCCAAGCACAGCTGGTCCAACTGCAAGCCCCACTGCCAGCGCCACCAGAAGCAGAAACCACCCAGACCCAGAGATCGGATAACCCTGATGGCACCCGGTACAACAAAGGCCACAACCACAACATGTAAAGATGCCAACAAGACATAACACACATCTTGTTCGATTTCTAGTTCCAAAAGAATTCGTAGATCCACAGCAGAATGTTGCGTTGAACGTGTAGCTGCCATAACATCTAGGCAATCACGCAGGTCACAACTCGATACGAGCTGGCAAGACTAGACCCATCACCACTACACATCACGGGCCCTGGGCATACAGATAAAGCACAGCACAAGAACAAATCAAAGATTAGCCCAAGGTAGAACAAACTGATACCAAAGAAATAAATAAAATAGAAATAAAAGAAGCAGAGAGCAAATGCTACTACCTGGTATCTCAAATCACAACCAGTTTGTTATCAAAAAAAAAAAATCACAACCAGAGTGACCACCAGCATACAAGCAATTCAAAGCCAAACCTGTAAACTTACAAGAACATCCAGAAAACCACTTGGTAAAACTGATACCATTGGTAGGAGGGAGACATCCAGAAAACCACCAACATCAAAGTAAAATGGTCAAAGGAGCACTTCAGATTTCAGGATGCCTGTAACCCTGAAACATCATCACATCCATTCAGTTCTCTTACATATGCATCCCATTCCCAAAAAAATATGTTGAATTAGAATAACTAGGTCACTAATTTCCAATACTTCAGTCAACTTCCGCACGCAAATATCACAAGTACACGACCAGTAAGAACAATATGACTTGCAGAAGCATTGACTCAATTGAATACATGACCAGCAGAAATATCCACAGGGCAACATCATAAAACTGCAAAGGGCCGAAATTCAACCACAGCTCATACTAGCACAATAAACATGACCCTGACACGAGATTAGGAAAAATCACTACTACAAGCACGAGAACATTTTTTCAACAATATGCACAGAACTTTAAACCAACCACATGTGGAACAGGAACTACAGGTGACAAACATGAGCTGAATCAAATAAAGAACTTTTTTTCTCTAGATCCCAACCCTGTATACAGAAGGAGCTTATGTCATATGGTACAGAAGCCCTGCCTATGTTAGCATACTGATCCTACCAGACACATCAAGCATGCAACGATCGCAGTAGCAATCAGGCAACAATGCTTGAAACCTACCCTGCTCTAGAGCCAGTGAGCTTTCTCCTGGCATGTTTCAAAATGGAAAATGCCCATGCATGGCATGTGTATATCTACGGAAAGATGGACCCAGCTAAAGCAAGGATTGAAATGTCAAGACATGATCACTCCAGCTGACAGCCTAGTTCTAAGAAAGAAGTTCCTGCTTAACTCCAGAACACTAAGAGCTGCTATGTCAACCATTCTTTATATCAATCTGGCATCATGAGCCTTCAATAATCCACCATGACAGCATCTTGATCCATCTGGAAGCTCATTTTGTGGTGGGATCTGCTCCTCTGCTGATCGCAATGTTTTCTTGCGACAACCCGCCACAGGGTGCAAGGGGATAGTCATCTTCTGAACAGGCATCGGCATCTTGCTGCATTAGGACTTGTCCCAGAGCTGTTTATACTGTTCCATGCTGTACCAAAGCTGTAGGCTGTAATGCATTCTCCTTACACTTCTCTCCTACCATTAGATGAATTTGGTCTCCTGGGAACTCCAAACTGCATATTATCCCTGGGGCGATCACCAGGTCGTCCAAAATCATCCAAACTCCTGTAACTACCATTTCTCGGAACGGAACCGAGACGCTCATCTTCATCAGGCCTGATGTTCATGCCAGCCCTGGGTTCTGGAAACATGTCCAAATGTCTTGGTCTTGGGCCACCAGTCCTCATATTACGTATGTTGTTGGAAGAATTCCTGCCTAGAGTGTTAGAAGGAACCTTCACGGGTAGGAAGTCCTTGGGAATGCTATCCAGATCCATGAAACATTTCCTTGTCTTCGCATCCGCTATAAGTGCTGCCCAATCCTCAGATTGCATGAGAGCATTGGCATTGCCAACAACCTGGAAGGCAATAGACTATTGTTAGTAACATGTTATGCATAAAAAGAATTATTACAACAGTAGAACATTCTCTTAATGCATATTGAAGAGTAAAGGCAGAAGACATACCCACAGAGCTCTCCTGGCTCGAGTTAGAGCTACATTCATACGTCGTATATCAGCAACAAAACCCACACCATGGTTTGAAGCACGGACACATGACATAATAATTATGTCACGCTCCTGGCCTTGAAAAGCATCTACTGTATTTATGTAGATATCCTTCCCTTCATCAGTATTCATAACCTCCCTGAATTCCCGCTGAAGGCATTTCAACTGCAACTTATATGGTGTGATTATACCAACAGATACCTTCTTGCCACCATTTGCTTTCAGGAACTTCTGAAGATGCTCATACAAACGCAATGCAAACTGTGCTTCATGAATGTTCTGGAATGAAGATGACCCACCCCTATGAGACTCACGGCCATGTGACATGTCGTAAAAGATATAAGGTGCCATAAGTGCATCTCTGTAATAGGCTTCATCAGGTAACTTGAGAACACACTCACTATCTGTAAGTCGACCTTGATAGAAGTATCTTGATGGAAACTCACGGATCTGGGGATGCATCCTGTATTGCACAGACAGTAAAATGGTAGGACAACCAGCCTGCTGAAACCTCTCAAAAAGACTTCTGCTGTAAAGCAATGTTCCAGCTGCTTTGCTAATAACAGTAGCAGGAAGCTGCTGAGGATCACCAACCAGGACACATCTAGCTGCACCAAGCGCCAACGGAGGGAGGACCCCTACTTCACTAGCCTGAGCAGCCTCATCAATAACAACCATGTCAAAGCCATGAGTTAGGCGAGAAAATAACTTCCGCCCGCTGCTTGACACTGTTGTAAAAACTATCTCAGCTTCATTGGCAAAACTGGCTTCCAGACTAGCCCTAGCATCTTCCATATTGAAGTTGCTCCCAACACGGAACCTGCTTTCTAATATCAGCAGACGTGACATCTCCACTAGTACTTTATCCCTGCTTTCAACTGACGCAGCAAGTTTCTGGAGTAGAATATCACGGTTACGATCCCTTTGAGCCAGAATATCAGGATCTACCCCTACTGAACCCTGGGATCTACCAGCTGCGGCAACCATATTGAGTTCTCTTTGAAGATAAGCAATCTCCTGTGACAGCTGCTGTTCACGGCCTTTTAGCTGATGTAGCCACCCAATTACTTCATCACGGCCCTTCATTAAAAGCTGATCTGTTCTCCTTTCGACAGAAACAGCTTGGGCAGCACGAGACTGTGAATCAACTCCAACCCGAGCAACATCAGGACGGTATACCTTCATCTCACCATCTATAAAACCGCGGTCAAGAACACGAGCAAGCAGCTCGTCTGTTGCAGCGTTTGATGGGGCACACACAAGCATCCGAGGCTTAGGACAAAGCTTGGGAAGAGTGCGAAATAGGTTCTGATCCATGCTCTGCAAAAGTTCATCAATTGACCCTGCAGCAACAGTCTCCGAACTGGTACTAGTGCTACCACTAACTTGCTTGTAACTTTCAGGAGCAAGTTTCTTGAGCAAAGCAGCATAGTAATGTTGATACTGAACAAGATGGATAACATTTAACATCCCCCACACAGTATGAGTTTTCCCTGTCCCAGGAGGACCTTGTACCAATGTGAAAGGCCAGGGTTCTTGTTTCTTCACGACACCATTGCTTGTGCCTGCAGCTGTATGCGTTGCAGCCCAGTGAATTGCCGACAGTTGAGGCCCATTGAAGCTACGGTGGAGATGATCAGCAAAATTTGGGGTGAAGCAGTCTGGCATGGCAGGTGGCTGCTCTTCATACTTTGGAAAATGCTCTGGACTTGGTTGAAGTATTGCATTTTGCATCTGATGGAAAACATTTTGTCAAAATCAACCGATTTACTTAGTCAGCATGAAAGCAATATAAGGATTAGGTGTATTATTGCATCACCTGCACATTAAGACGGCGGAACGCATGCAAAGCAACATATTCTCTTTGTGTTGTTGCAAGAGAACCTAGTCCAGTTAGATACCAAGTACTCCGAGGTTGGAGTTTCCTCAGAACATTAGCCTCACTGCAATGGATACAATACAAAAGAAGCTCAAGGTCAGTCAACAAATATGCAAGTTATGGAGAGCAAGTTATCAATATTGCTCTGAAATGAAATAACTATATTAAAGCAAGACGAAGTTGCATTCTCACAGTTACCAAGTGCATACAAGATAAGGGAGGTTTATTAGCTCAATTTATCGAACAGGCTGCTACAATTAACTGAGGTGGCACTACCCACAGGGCCATACAGGATTTATTGGTTCATAAACAGGGTTTAGCTCAATCATTCAATAGACAGCTAGGGTTAAGCAAGGCACAACCTACAGGGCCGAACCGGCCTCACTGGAAGTGGGGGCCTGTGCTCAAGTCAAATTTAGACCCTATAGTATCCTATACAAGTCAACAGTGGATGTCAGTTAAAAGAGAAGAACTTTAACTTTGATGCAGTACAAACATTTCACATCTACTGCAGACCGTGACCTTTTAAAACACATTATCCTCCTGTTCTAGTTGCCTATGAAACGTGTCTTATGAAACTTTACTATCCTAAACACAAGTGAACAAGTGAGACTAAAAAACTGTGCCATGTCCTCTCCTTTTTTTTTTTTGACTAATGATGGGCTCTGCCATCAATGCTTGTGTATATGGAAGCAGTAAGCAGAGATGCAAAACATATGTCATGACAGTCATTACTCGTGTGGCAAAGAGAAAATGACAGATGATGAGAGAAATCCAAAGGCATTAGCAGCAATCCAGCAGTGTTCAAGAGCTTGCTTAGTATGATTTTAACAATCTTATGACAAAAATAAACAAGAAAATGTGGATGCCCTGTGCGGATACCCACTTCACACCTGATGTTGTGTGGCCCGGACTACCCAAATCTAAACAGGATGTGCACTTCTTGTTCTAAAAGAAACTGGACTCAGGAAAACTGCAGTGTTATGCAGAATTGAGGGTTGTGTGTGTAGGCAACAATTTACTGCAGTTTTCTGTGCCAAGAACATGAACAAACATATACATGACAAACCTGCATGTTATGAGGAGAGATTTTTTACGTATTTGTATTCACCAGCACGAAATTGTAGTTTCTAATAAGTAACTATGCATCTTCTAGTGCATTCTACAAGTCAAAACATGCAAGTCCTAAGCACAGGTAACCTAAATAAGCTTAGCACGAACCACAACTCCAATTATAACCTAAGCTGCTCAGCTACAGATAAACAAATCTTAGATACTATGCTTTATGGTCGATTCAATGCACAAGTACCCAAAACACTTGATTGGATTTTGAAATAGCTCACAAAACAACACCAGTGACACAAGGAAGCAAAATAACAGAAAACCAATGAACCAGTCATGAGATCATTCCAAAGATAAACAATAATTTTAACAAAAGGAGTTTCAGATGCTTTAGGAATGTACAGGCCATGATGAACGTGGATGTGAAAATGTAACAGGAAGATATGACAGCTACAAGAACAATCACATTTCAGAAAAAGAGGATTACTTGTTAAAATCAAATGAATCTCCAACATAGAAGTGGATAATAGCTCCAATGGGATCGCGTGTATCAATAGGCATGTGGCGCCTAACAGTACCAACAAGCCGTCCACATTCCGATTCAGCATCTTCATTTGAACCGACAGCCCTCTTACTAGATCTGCCTGATTGAGCAGCTAGAAATAACAAAGGAATATGTAAATACACAGTGTTCTGGAGGTTTTCTAAGAGAGAAAAAAAGATCTGCGTAAAAGAAAGAATACAGTGGAGCTACCTGAACCAGGCCGTGGGAATGACAGAATAGCGACATCACCTTCTTTGAAATTCCATTTATATTCATGCATTGGTAGAACGATGACATCATACCATCCTGGATGCATGCATCAACCAAAGAATATTCAGGTGATTGCTCAGATTGGAGATTTAAATATGTTTGCAGAAAAGAAATTACCTCTTTCACGTCTATCCACAGTTTTTACTCGGACTGGTACATGTGCATCCCTTCCCACAGCCTCAAGACTCTCCTCATACGAACTGTAAAGCTGAGCTCTGCATTCCTCAAAAAGCAAAGGCTCAAAAACTCTAATGTACTCCTCAGCGGATTCAAAGCTTCCGGGGACACACTCAAGTTCTGCCTCCTCTGTTCAGATAAGAAATACAAGTTAAATGCCAAATTAAGACAGCATAGGTTCATTCAAATGTGCAATCCCTAGTAAGGAATGCCTCGACCACGATATCATTGGATACTCCAATAGCTGCATCAGAACATGAAGAAGAAATTCAAGGGATTCTATTTCAATCAAATGTGAACAATCTTCAGTACAGAATACTAGTGAAGGGAAACCAATTCGAACAATGGAGTACATAGATCTGCCACATTTTTATATATTCTAAAATGCATGAACAATGGTGTAATCCCCATGTGTCAAGTCACTGCCCTACTTGTGTTAATGGGAGACACTAAAACAGAGGGGAATAATTGTGATAAGAATGGACCTAAGATAAAATTCCCAAGTATAGCTACAGTTTTTCCATATAAAGCAAAAAAAAAAAAATCATATGCGACCAAGAGAAACATGATAATAAAGAAGCAACCTGGATTGTGCCAGAACTTGTCGTTTGTGACCTCCCTTATAAGCCGCTCAACAGATGAGTCCTGATATTGCGTATTGTTTACAAAAGATGGCTTTTTGGAAATAATAGACCTTTTGCTGGCTGGCTTCTGATCAGCAGTACTTTGTCCTGTTACAGCTGTTCGTTGGGAAGAGAAAGGTCGGCCCTTTGGTTGCTTCAAGTCCATGGACTGCTTCAATGAAGATTGTCTTGGGACAGGCTGTTGATATCCATCCGAGGAAGATTCTTCTGCATTCATTTTCTTTGACCGGCCCTGAGGACCCATCTCAGCATCACCATTAGATTCAGCATTTTGGTCACTAGGATCTGCAGAATTGTTTCGTTCTGAACCCATCATTTCAGATTGCCTCTGATCCCGGAATGCTTGCTGGTTTTGTTTTTCTGCAGCTTTCTCACCAGCACCACGAGAAGCTTCCTTCACAGTACGTGTGACAATTGGTGCTGGGAATGATGACTGCCTCCTGGGTGTCGATGCCTTCATTGTACCAGCTTGTTTTGCATCCTCTACATTGATGAAGACAGTCTGCCTAGCTCGTTTTTTACCTAGCATTGCCTCCTTGTGTTCATTTAACTTGGGTCTCTTTGCAGGGTTGCTCGCAAACTTCATTGCATAATTGGCTTCCACCCCTTTAACATCCTTTGATCTGTTGCAAGCATCTAAATCATCCCCAGTTTGATTTCCTTTACATTCCAAATTCTGCGTGCTCTCTGATAATGTGGAACCACGAAGAACCTGATCTTTAGATGCATCAGCCATTTCAGCATCACTACACTCAGCAGCAGTATCATCTTTAGTCACATCACTGGGTTTAATGAGATGGGGCTCACTATCTTGGGATTCTTTCTTCGCATGAGTACTTGCAGTTCCAACCGACTCATCTTTGTTGCTAACACTGCTCCCTGCATTTTCAGAAGTACCATCTGCATCAGACCATTCTCCTTCTTCCCTTTCAACTGCTTGTGACACCTGATTGAAAGGCTCTACCTTTGGAGTAGCATTCTCAGCGATGTTATTGGCTACTGTGGACGATGATGCTACACTAGAATTCATATTATCTTCTGCCTTCGACGACTCCTTTGTGTTATCTGAATCTTTGTTCCTCACAAAAGGTTGAAAACCAGAACCAATGGATGCGTGCTTAAAGGCATTATTATTCAGTATCCCCTGTGACTGAGATCCTTCCCCTGGCTGAAACAGAGTTGGGGCATGCGTTGTCGGACCAGGAAGGGATTTCTGAGGTTGTGACACGACGACAGCAGCTTCTTGTGACACGACAACAGCAGCTTCTTGTGGTATGACAGCAGCGGCTTCTTGTGGTACGGCAGCAGCAGCTTCTTCATCAGCTTCTGCTGGGAGTTCGTTAAGGTCAAATAACATCCTTCCACGAGAACCCATGTCATGTGTAAATGCATATAGCTTGAACCTTTCAGTTAGTGGAACCAGTAAAAATTTTCTGGAATAACAGCACCCACTGGAGGGAAGTCACTATTGCCCTTCTGTTGGGACAAAGATCTGCAACACAAAGAAGCACAAGATGTCAGTACTACAGAAAGAATGGGATTATCAAAGGTTGCTTGGATGCTTCGGTCCGCTAGTGAGGTGGCCAGCCAACAAGAGATGAGCTAGGAAGTGAACAGATACAGCGGAGTCATCATTGATTCGTACTGCAGGGAAGAACAATTCCAATCAGGTGGTGCAACCTGAATATCATTCTCCGCTGGATTCTTTTCATGTTCGGACCCAGACCACTTCCTCCTCTTGATGTCCACTTCCTACCCATCTCAAGAATTTGGATTCTAGTGACACAGGATCTCAGCATCCATGCAGACCCTTTTATACAGATAAAGTAAATGAGTACATAGACATGCCAGGGATAAAAGAGATAGCGCATATTGAATACATGTGAATGTTAACATGGCTACGCACCAGTATAAACTAATCTAGACATAGTCACTTCTCCAAGGGAAAACCACAACACTGTACAAACTACAAATGTGAATATATGTGAATGTTAACATGGCTACGCACCACTGTAAACTAATCTAGACATAGCCACTTCTCCAAAGGAAAACCACAACAGTGTACAAACTACAAATGTGAATATATGTAAATGTTAACATGTCTACGCACCACTGTAAACTAATCTAGACATGGCAACTTCTGCAAAGGAAAACCACAACACTGTACAAACTACAAACTAGGCATGTGATAAGTACGCATAGTCAGAATACCTTTATGCAAAAACTTGACCAAATAAAAACAACCAACCAACCCTCTGCTTCCTCGATCTACCAGTAAGCCGTATTTATAGGCGCGCCTTAAATCGATAATAAATCCGGCCCAAATTATTCCCTTAAAGCAGGATCGCGCCCTAACAGTTGCTAGATTCAGCCACCCGGGCCGAGCCCTGATCCCCATTCCGCTTCAGATTCGTTCCGTTCCGTTCCGTGACACAGCAATCGATGAGGGGAGTAGGATCTCCGTACCGATCGTCGGGCGTCGCTGCGGCGGCGGCGGCCAGATCCAGCCGGGCGAGGGCGGCGGCGGCGGCGGCGGTTGACTAGGGTTGGTTCCCGCGTCTTCGTTCCCTTCCCCTGGCTGTGATGCGCCGCTGGGCTGCTGCGGTTGGGTTCCTTCTTTTCTTTTCTTTTTTTCCTTCCTCTTCCAGGTTTTTTTTCTTTTGCCTTTTTTTTTCAGTTTGGTATTGTTACTCGCTTCGCCCTCTCACGAGCTGGCCCGGTCGGTCTGCGGTGGTGACGAACGGCGGCTTGGTGAGGGGGGGGAGAGAGAGAGGCGGGCCGCGGGGCAGGGGGGAGGAGGAAGGGGTGGGTGTGAGGGGAGGAAGCCAGGGGTGGGGGTTCTATTTATAGCGCGCCGGGCCGCGGCTCCAGACCACGCGCTACGCGCACCAGACTGATCCCACCCACGCCGGGCTGTGCCGCTGCGGTTTGGGCCCGGAGACTGGTGGGAACCAGCTGTCTGTCACGCGAGGCGGAGGGGCGTGGGCGAGTCCCCGCCGTGCGCGCGTGGGCGTTGGGTGAGGGAGGGAGGGAGGGCGCGTGGGTGACTGGGTTGTCCGCATCTCGGTGCGGTCGCACCAGGTTGGATTGCATTTCCAGTTTGTTTTGTTTTGTTTTCTTCTCCCCCTCCTCATTTTTCTCTCGTTTCACACTGACACGTCAACAGTTCTCGAAATAAAATAGTATTTATCATTAAAAATTACATTTAAAAAAAATAAAAACAGAGAGAGGAGATAATGAGGTGCAGGAGAGAAAAGGGCTTGTACACTAGTAGGACTACGTTTGGGATCCTAAGGATAACTGTAACCTCTCATTGAAATTTAATTAAAAAGAATTGAATTAATTATGGAACTGACTAATTAATAATGTTTTTTTATGCCGTCGACTGCTAGATGAGCAAAAACGGGATTGGGTGGTGTGACGTGGGGTGCTGTCATTTCAGAGTGGTGGATTAATTGGACGGAAGAGATGGAATGGAAGAATCTGCAGCCCTGCTTTTCTCTCCATCTGTTTCTTGCTTGCAGGTCGGTCGTAGAATGAGGTGTGTCCCAATTAATGAGTGGCCCGTGGCATAGATGGGGATGTATCTGCGTCCGGGTTCTAGTGCCACGGCTATTTAAAGTACCTTATTCAATTCCTGCGCTGATTATTGGTGGTATGCTACACTAGTAGTACCTCCCAAACGTAAATCTTAATTAATCATTCCATTCTATCATCCTTTCTATCGTGATAATGTTATCGTAATAAAAATTTTATAAATAACAATGATTACCTATTGCACGGTAAATTAAGATTTAATTACACATGTTGGTAAGGTGCTAAAGATTTAATCATACATGTTAGTAAGGTGCGGTAGTTTCGAGGAAGATTTTTTTATTAAAGCAACTCCAACAACCTCTTTATTTTTACTAGGTAAATTTGGAGATTTAGTCTTTTGTAAAAATAGAAAACTTCATAATTTTATTTAGTAATCCAACAGACTAGCTATTTTCTATTTTCCAAATCCCACCAACCATTCATTGACAATAGGATCATCTCTTTCTTCCCTCACTAGGGGGCGGCCGGTGAGCTCGTGGGGAGCTCTGCTCGGGCAAGGAAAGCAAGGGGCGAGACTTGGGAGAGGTAGGGGATGGTGTGTGAGTGCTCAACGTCGAAGCAATTGAATCAAGATGGACTGATGGAGGAGATCGACGACGGCGTTCATGCCTCTAGCGCCGGCGGCCAACCTCCGCGCAGGGGAGCTCCACCCTGGTGGCGGCGCTGCAAACCAGCGGCCCCAACCTCCGCGAGGGGGAGCTCGACCCCATAGGCGGCGCAGGCGAGCACGCAGCCCCAGCCTCCGCGCAGAAGAGCTCAAATCGGGGCTGCGTCGGCGAGCTCACGCCTCAACCGTGGAGCTTGACCCTGGGAGCGGTCCCAGCCTCCACGCGGCAGGGGCGATAGCGAGCGCGACACCTTTTTCATCTTTGATGAGCGGATGAGAGGATTTTGTGAGCAAGATGACGAGGTTGTATTATACCGAGTCTGTTGGAAACAAAAATTATCATCATTTTCTTTTTTTACCGATACAAAGCAGTTTAAAGAGGCTGTTGAAGTTGCTCTTAGTTCTTTATCAATCATGGATCAATTTGAGATGTTTTTGTTACGTTATTAGGGACAGGTTTTGTTAACTAGATAAATAATTGTAATTTGAAACCTTTAATCATATTAAGATATGTATTTGCATAATATTGTAGAAAAAATAAATTTTTAAACATTAATAGTATGTTTTTGATGTACAAACTAAAATTTAAAAAAAAACATTGGCGGTCAATTGTCAAATGTTTTTTTACAACAAACATATATATTAAGACTTAAGCAGCCTTTTCACAAGAAAGTCATCGAAGAAGACCAGAATTACACTGAGGTCCACTGACCGGATAAGTACAGCAAGCATAGCGATGCGTTCAACGATGGCGATCTCGCCGGCGAGGGCCGCAGAGGCGTCAAGGCGCTTGCAGCCGGATGGAGGACCGCGCGATGCATCGATTTGAGGTGGGGGGGCAACGGGGCCATGAAGACATCACCAAACGACCGAAGGATAGCTGGATTATCGTCGTCGGAGTTCGAAGAAGAGCCACCAAGTTGCTTCCTAGGTGAAGGCAAGGACGTCGGAACAACCATCGGAGTTCTGTTGCGATGACGGAGTGGATTTGCCGTAGAGGAAAGGCCTGCTTGAAGTCGTGGTCGGGGGTGGAGGTGGAGGCTGCAACCGTAGAGCACTGATGTGTTCGACGACGGCAAGATCACCTCCACAGGTGGAAGTAGAGCCATCGAAACAACCATTGATGCACAACAACAGGCAATGGTGGGGGCGGTGAAGTCGAAGGAGAAGCACCAGGATCCTAACCCATAGAGCAGATCCACCCTAGGGCCGATCGACTTGCACTGCCACCAGATTGGGGGTGACGACGAAGAATCGCCAGCAGCAAAGGATGTAGGGGCGGACGAGGAGCTGCTGGAGGAGGTGGATTTATTATAGTCATACTAACCTGGGGGGCCACGGCCACGGCAACGAGGAAGCTGTAGAGGACAGCGGCGGCAACGCAACACAGGAAGGTTCCACCATTGCGGGAAAAAGCCATAGAGGCAACTAGAAAGAAAAAATTCTAGTACTGGTAGGTGCAAGAGCACCGGATCTACGACCCGGGGGCTCCCTACCCCTCTCGCCGCCAGCAAGGATGCCGGCGGGGAGGAAGGGAGGGGCCCAAGGAGGAAGAGGTGGAAAGGTCAAGAGCAAAGGAATCTTAGGAGAGAAGGAATAGAGTTACTTTCATCGTCAATTGTCAAATGTTAATTGCATGTGATAGGCAAGGTGTGGTATAAGAAACATTATTTGTTCTTTAGTTACCTGATGAGGTTTAGTTAATTATCAGGGATGGTTTGGTTACTAAAAAACCAAATGTAACTTAAATTTTATGGCCGGACAGTGTTATAGTGTGCTACACCATTGCTTATTGCTCTCATACGTAACTCAAAATCATTCAATTATATCGCAATGAATGTTATTGTAATAAAATTTTTATAAATAATGAGATTATTTTCCCTACCATTATCATTAGTATCTGATTGTCAAGAATTATTCACACATGTTAGCACGGTAGTTTGGAGGAAGTTTTTTATTTAGTTCATTGTTAATTGTGTACCAGTTTAAGCATGATTTAGTTTTTAAGAAAGATTTGGTTAACTAGATACCCGGATGTAACATGAATATTTTAATATTATCATGATATGTATTCATAAAATATTATCGGTATAAATATTTTTCAAATAAGGACAATATTTTTCTCCTATGGTCCAACTAAACTACCAGAAAATGCGATAATCATAATGAGATTTTTATTTCTTTAATTACAGCTCGATGATGTTTCGTTTTTTAACTACGGACAGTTTGGTTACTACATAATCAATACAATATGTCATGTTGATGTTGTGTCATAGTTTGCTTATTTCTCTCAAGTGTAACTCAGAACTATCATCATATATATTTATATAATATTATGATAATGAAAATATTATAAATGATGATTGTTTTTTATTAGTCTTGTCATTAGTATTTGATCATCGATAATTTAATTAGACATGTTAACAAAATACGGCTGTCTGAAGAAAGTCTTTGTATCTACTAGTTCATTAATTATATACCAATTTGAGTATGTTTTAGTTCTTTAATTAGGAACAAATTTAATTAATAAGATAATCAAATGTAACAAAGAACTTTTTAATACTATTGATATGTACTTATATAGTATGTAGACATAAATATTTTTCCAACTAATGATAGTATTCTTTCTCGATACAAAGAAAGCATTGCAGTTAATTGTTATTTTTTGGTTGCTTGTGTTAGCAAGTATCGATATTTTTAAGAATGTTTTTAGTTCTTTAATTATGGCCAACAAGGTTTCAGTTCTTTAGTTAGGGATGGCTTGATTACTAGATAATCAAATGTATCATTAGATCTAACACCGAAACTACTTTAGCCTTACAATTTATCTATTTGCACAAATAAGCAGAAAATATGAAAATTCAAATGAATGAAAAGGTCACTTGTATACTTATTTATGAACGAATGTAGTATGCTGATATTTATCTGATATTTTTATAATTTTTATCAAAATATAAGTTAGAAAAATAAAATATCTTGCATTTTCAAACAGAGAGTGTGTTTGTAATGTATAGTTATCAAAAGGAATAATGAAACTTATGAATACATGCATATGGATACATGCGCATTTGACTGCCAAGTCCGAAACCACAACTAGGTTAATCGAGCGACAACTTACAACATGGTAGCACTAGTGCAGGCCAGCAACGGTCAACACATGTAGAAGAGCATACAGGAGCACCGGCACAGGGCGGAGGAGCATCGCCAATGTGATATAAATGACGATGGGAGGTGGGCGATGGCACGGGGGTGGCAGGCGAAGGTGAAGGAAAAAGGAAAAAGGAAGAAAGAAAAACAAACATATAGGGAAGAAAAGGAGGGGAAATGAAGAAATAAAAAGAAAAAAAAGGAGATATAGTAGAATAAAAAGTGGTATTATAGGTATTTGAAATCGTCTATCCATTTAAAAGATCAGGAGAAGTAATTGTACCAAACATTTTTTTTCAAAAAAAAAACATTCGGGAAAAAACTGATTCACCATAGGAGCCAAAGCTAAAATCATTTTTCTATGAGTTAGAGTTGTGTCAAACGGATATCTTACTAGTAAATATTAATGAGTTCATAAAAGAATCTTGAGACTGGAAAAATAAAAGAAAATGTAGCAACAAATTAAATACCACCTTCATGATATCAAGGTTTGAAACTCTCTCATGTTTTTTTAGAAAAAACTAGACTCCCTTCGGCTTGTCTTATTTCGATTTCTTTTGTAGTATTTCTCTCACAACAAATTTGTCCTATCAATCAGCATACGATGTTTTCTCTCGCAACAAATTTGCAGAAGATATCGGAGAAACAGATTAATAAAGAACACGTGAATAGGACCTCTAGGGATTTGATATGAATGTGAGTGAAAAAAACATGTTATGCCATGAAACGTTGGAAGAGGTTATGGGAATATGGCAGTTTGAACAGGATGAGCAGAAATTTTATGGACACCCCCTTCAAATGAAATCATATACTGTATTTGTTGGTCCAATATTCGTATCTCCAAAAAAAATCGTACGACTAGAGGGGCTCTTTAATGTGTGAACTCAACGAGGGCAAAAAAAAAAAAGCACGAGCGGCGTGATGGCATGGACATTTCCATTCTTCACTGGCTTGCGGGCCCGCATGGAAACAAGACTAGTGGGGCCAACATGTTCGTGTAGCCGACACGCACGCGTGGGTCCCCCGTCCCACCGTAATCCCAAGACAAACGTTCACCGACAAGTGGCCCCGTCCTGTCTGTGACCTTAGCCGAGAAAGGAGCTGACGGCTACCGGATCGTCCAGCCTGTGGCAGGCTTGTCAGTGACGGAGCTTGGCTGCTCGGTGATGGGCTGTTGCAGGAGTAGGAGGAGCTAGCTCATCGGCTCATCCTGGGCTTTGAACATGTGTGTGTTGCCAACTGCTCAGATTTTTTTTTTTAAGAAACAACTGCTCAGCTTTCAGCACGTCACATGCCCAACTTTCGTATAGCTTCCACATACGCACGGGAAAGGAAATTCACGGGATGCTCGCAAAACAAAGATTAGGCGTAGAATAATGGTTGAGTGAGCGCAGGGACGGAGGCGGGATTGATGGTGGGAGGGGCTCATTTCTCTTCTCGTACCTCTAGCCTCTCCTTTTTCTTTATCTTCCCTCTATTTTTCTCTTATTCTTACTTCTTCTCTCTTCTTATTTTCATGAAGTTTCTGGCTGGGGGGGGGGGGGTTGAGCCCCACCCGTCCCACCGCCAGATCCTTCCCTGATTGAGCGCATACTTTGATATAACCTTTTAAGCTGGTGATTCTCAAGTCTCAAGGAGGCTCAGTTTCCGTACATGTCCACCATGCTCAGATGTGCAAGTGTAACTCTTTCCTTTTGTTGCGTGCTGTTCAATACTTCCATGGAGTATATTGTTGGATTGGCTGTTTTCTTTTCCTTTTAAGTCCTGTTTGGCAGTCCAATATTTATTCAGACCTATAATTAATTTACAGGTGTAAAACCTTGTCCACAAGAAATACAAATGTTTCTTTTCACCCTTGGAAGCTGTTTGGGTGAAGCGGAAAATTAGCACGCTAATTTACAAACCCCATTCGCTGCAACCACTGGCCAAATTAGAAAGAAACGCATCGAGGATAGATGGTGGAAGATTACCTGAGAAATGAGATGCTAGGTAGCACAGATTCGAGTGGTAGCAGTGCAGGCTCTTGCCATCGTCGTGGAGCCGCTCGCCGTGGACGTGCATCTATTTGCTGTCGCTGTGCATCTGCTTGCCGTGGACGAGGAACCGCACGCCTCTGTCGGTGTTGACCTGGTTCGCTCCCCCGCCTCCGTCGTCGAGATCACCCCTGCCGCCGCCGCTGCGTTCGGCAGGAGCGGACAGGGAGCTCACCGACGCCCTCGAACCGGCCGGAAGCGGGAGACTCCAGCAGATCCTCGACGGGGGAGTGGGCTCGCTGCGAGGAGAAGGAGGAAGAGAAGGCGGTGGCCGCCGCCGACGGGATCAACCTCCTGCCGCCGCCCCTGCCGGGAGGAGACTCGCGCGAGTCGCGAGGAGGCAGGCCGATACTTTTCGTTTTTTACTCGGGTCGGAGGAGGTGTTTTTTTTATTTCCGCCGGTTTTGGCTCAAAACAGAGGTAAAAAGAGTGGGCTCACCGGTCATCCAAGCTGCGAATTCGACCCACGTCGGGAAAAATTCCAGACCTGTAATTTACACAGGTTTTGAGCTAAATACCAGGCTTCCAAACAGACCCTTAATGAAGAAGGGTTTTGCACATCTTAAAAAAATCAACCTTTTTAAATATCTCCCCCACAGACATACACGTACCTTGCTCTCTCTACCAGGCAGAGCATAGTTAGCTAGGATAATCAAATGAACGAGCTTATTTTCCTCCACAGTTGCCAGAAAGACGTGGCGATCCAATAATCAACCGTCATCCATTCACTGAAGCAGAGGCTACCCACATTCATGCCGCACTGTTTACGGTTTCGGTCGTTGCAGCTGCAGAGCACAAGCCTTGTCATCAGTCCTCGCGTGTGCCACATCCGTATGAGGTCCATCAGCTATGGTTATGTCACAATTAACTTTACATAAACATCAAACATGTATATATTTCCTCCATCCCAAATTACTTTTTTTGATATATTCATTTTGTTATGTATCTAAACATAAATATATATTTTGGTGCATAACAAAAGGAATGTATCTAGAAAAGTCAAAACGACAAATAATTCGAAACGGAGTGAGTAAACTATTAATGTATTGATTCAGACATAGTAAGATGAAGTACATTGTTGCAAAATAGTGCTTACATTGACATTTTCATCTTGCGCAAGGTGCATTCGTGACTTTGTGTACAACATTAACTCAATTGTCCAACACAATCGTTTCTTCGTCGTCATTGCTAATTTTTTTTGAACGAACGAGCACGAAGTGTGCCTATTTCATTGATATAGAAAGAAGTTATAGGCCGGGACCTGGAAAGACAAAACTGAAAATTTACACTCGCGCTGTCAGGGTCGCAAGACCCTTCGCCCCTGCGGCTATCCAAGCTGAAATCTCGCTTTTGATCTTGGCCACAATGGTGGGGATTGACGACTCATGCCAGTTGAAGACCCTGCCATTCCTCTCAATCCAAATCTCCCAGAGGATGAGTAGGGTGAGTGAACGCGTTGCTTTGCGTGGTATATCTGTTGCCGCAGTAAGATTGGACCACTATTGAAGCACAGTCTCGCTCTGCGGCCATTCAGCCGAGTGCAGATGCCTCTGGCCGGTCCATACTGCGACCATGGCCCAGACCCATCGTGTGTAGAGACATTCGGAGACCAGGTGGTGAGCAGTCTCCATCGTCGTGTGGCAAAGCGGGCATGTGGAGTTGTGGTCCCACTCTCTTCGAGCCAACCTGTCCGATGTCCACACCCTATTCTGCAGGATCAGCCATGCGAAGAGTTTGCATTTTGGGGCGCCAGGTTTTCCAGATTGTCGCCATCTCCGGGGTCTTTGTGAAGCCCACAAATGGGTGAAAATGCATCTAGGCCCCTAAGTGATTTTGGTGAATTGAATGACAAAGCGATTGAATGACTAATATGTTTGTCTACGATTGTAAGCAGATTTTATTTATATATTCATGAGTTATTATTGAAATATTTATTGATGAATGGATATTGTATGGCTCACATTGAAGAAGACAAATATATGGAAGATCCTAATGCATAATGACAAATACCAAGCAAAGGAAGTTAAATATTGGGGACAATTTTACAAGGTCATAGTCTCCGGTTAATATGGTAGCTTGGTTAAAGCACAAGGATCATAAAAAGAGAGGATGGTAATTCTCTAAGTTAAGTGCAAGTCTTCATGTGGTAATTCAAAAAAAAAAGACACAAGGATGAGTGTAGACTTAATGGTCCTAAATTGGAAGCTTGCATATTCATTGTCAATCAAGAACAAGCATTTGAAGCGGGATTTTCAAAATGGAAATTAATTATGGATGAAGCAAAGTGGAACTCAAAGTGGATTTGGTAAGTGATGAAGAGATCAACCGAGATGTCTAGGGTGAGGAACTAAGCAATCTTTAGGGTCGTAGCTAAGCCGCCATTAGTGTTTTGCTACGGTGAAGTTCTAGCATCCGTGGGGTCTTCAAGTATCATATCCAAGTCTTAACCGAGGGAAGCAATACAACTCATCTACATGTTATGATTGGCAATATGGAATGACTTGTGGATCCAAGTGTGCATTCTTATGCTAGGAGGAAAGATCCTAAGTCATTAGCTCAAGTATGGACGTGCTCAAGACATAGGCTATGTTGAAAGCCCTCAAGTAGATATTGTTCAAGTATGACAAGATTGAAGACATTCAAGCTCAAGAAGTTGTCTCGGTGTTTTTATTTAATCTTAAGTATAGGTATGCCGTACTATCAAGAGGGATGCAACTTTAGCGAGTTGACCAAAGTCAAAGTGCTCATTAGTTGACATAAGTGAGATCTAGCCTTGAGAGCCTTAGAGTGTGCTAACAAACCCTTCTAACCTAACCTGAACCACTTCATCTCTTTGGTGAAGTGTTAGAATCATAGAAAGGGTTTTGGGGGTGTCTCGGGCCTGACCGGTCTGACCGGTCAGGGGCACCGGTCTGACCGGTGCCGCTAGCCCAACAGCTAGTTTTTCAAACACTGGTCTGACCGGTGTGAGGCACCGATCTGACCGGTGCTGCCCGACAGCTAACGGCTAGTTTTCTCTCTTGAGGGGTATAAGTACCCCAAGTCCTCCTCAGTGGAGGGCTGCTGTTCCTAGTGGTTGTGCTGAGTTCCTAAGCCATTTCTTGCAAGCCCTAAGCCTTAGTGGCTCTCCTCAACCTCTTTTTGTGAGATTTGTGGATTCAAGCCATATCTTTGTGTTGGGTTGAGAGAGTGAGCTCTAGAGAGCCTTTGTGAGCTAACAAGAGCTTTTCCCATAGCTTGAGCACTTCGGTTTCGCGTCTACGAGCTTTGAAGCATTTGTTACTCTTGGAGGTTTGCCTCCTAGACGGCTAGGCGTTGCCGGCTAGCTCCCAAGGTTGTGGTGAGTAGCGGAAAGTTTGTGAGGACTGTGATCTTGCCTCTTCGTGAAAAAGATCGCCTTAGTGGAAAGGAGGAAAGTGGTTGAAAGAGACCCGACTTGTTGTGGGAATTCTCCCTTACAAGCTTCTCAACAGAGACGTAACCGTTTCTTAGTGGGCGGTGAACTTCGGGAAACAAATCCTTGCATCTCTTTGTGGTTTGCCTCTCTAAGTTGTTTTTCTAGCATATTTGATTTGCTTCCGCTTCGATCTACTTGGGTGTGCTGCTTGTGTGTGCAGGGCTCATTACCCTGCTTTTGATCATCTACCAAGGCACTTCACCAAGTTTGGTTCGTGCTAGAAGTCAAGAGGAGCTTGAAGCTATTTTTGTAGGTTCTCTGTGGCTCACCGGTCTGACCGGTGGAGGGCATCGGTCTGACCGGTGCAACTTGCTGAGCAGAGCCAGGGACCGGTCGGACCGGTGACGCCTGACAGTTCAAGTTTTCGGGGACGAAAAGTTTAAGTCGGTCGTCTCGCCTATTCACCCCCCTCTAGGCGACATCAAGATCCTTTCACTTACAGGCAGATGCTGCCGTGTAGCTGTCGTGTCGTGTTAGGTTCCAAGAAATGGTGTCTTCCTGATGTGTATTGAGTTCCGTCGGCGCGATAAGATTCCACAAGACCACGAATTGTAGCAGGTGCGTTGTTGTGAACCCCGTCCGATAGTTGAGGTCGCGAATCCATGCGCTATCTCGTAAGGCCTCCGCCACCGAACGTTTTTTGTGCCTCGTAATGTTGTAGAGCAGTGGGGCTATGTCCCTCGGCCGTTGGCCGAAAAGCCATGCTGAGTTCCAAAAATCCGCTTTCGTCCCGTTACCCAAGGTGATGGTGGTGCATCTTGCGAATAGAATTTTCTCGTTTTCTGTGCATGGTATCTCCATACCGATCCACAGCTTGTCTGGGGAGGTCGCCAATGCAGCCGCAGTGCCGTTGCGAATTTATTCTGGTCAAGGACCCCTAATCCGCCACATTCTTTAGGTGAAGTCGTCTTGGTCCATTTTACCTTGCATTTGCCCCTTGAAATCGCTTTGTCCCCTGCCCAGAGGAATCGCCTGTGGATCTTGTCCACCTCATTCAGAACATCCTTCGATGGCTTGATAACCGTTAGAAGGTACACCGGTTGTGAAAAAGGACCACTTTGGTGAGGCAAACCCATCCTGCCTGAGTTAGATTTCGTCCCTATCTTGCAGCCTGTCGATCTGGGGTTGGAAGTCCACCTGTGTAGCCTTCTTGTCGAGAGCAGGAGCCTTGTCGTCATTACTAATAAAGTCAACTAACATGGAAGCCTTGAAAAGTCTGAATTTCGGGTATAGCACGGTCCACGGTGAGCTAGAAAGCAGGCACATCGAAATAATCCCAACCCTAGCGATAGAAATATAAAATGATAGTGGCAATTTGAATGATTTTTTTGAATCTCACCGCGGAGCATCCCCACTTGAGTTACATTAACAATGCACTATATCTAAGTGCACAACAAAAAATATGTACATACAAAAACTGAAATAATCTATAATTTTTGGAATGAAGAGAGTACTTAATAAGAATGAAAATTTTGATGGCAGTGCAGTATTTAATTTGGTACTTTTTTTAAATCTCGTGAACTCCTTTAGCTGCATATGCATTATGCGTGACTTTTTTTTAGCCTTTTTTACGAAAGATTTTCACAAATACACCCTAAGAGAAAGAATTCGAAAAATGGACCCTCACCTCGGCACACGATGCATGGCGCCGAGCTTACACATCTTAGCGCCATGCTCTGCGGCGCTGAGGTACGAGGACAACAATACTTTCAGTTTTGTAGCCTTATTTTAAATGTGCAAACTCACTTCTCGTTCATCAAAAATTGTTGTCAAATGTTAAACAAATTTTATAGATTCCATTTTGCATGCTGATGGCCACATCTTACATAAAAAAGTTTCGTAAAAGAATTTCAAAGTGAGCTATTTGACACCATTTTCGGACTTAGTATTTTGGGGCTCCAATTTACATATGTAAACTCACTTCTCCATGATGAATAACTATTGTCAAATGTTAACCAAGGTTTATACATTCTGTTTTGTATGTTGTCGATCACATCATACAGTCAAATTGTTTCACAAAATAATTTCAAAGTAGGGTAACTGACACTGAAGTCGTTCGGCTTATCTCAGCTTGGCTTATCTCCTCCCACACAACACTATTCATTCTACCAGTCAAACACTATTCTTCGTATCAGCCGAACAAGTTCACTATTTTCAGATTTGGGATTCAGCTCAACCATATGAAAACAGTGTGTTACCCTACTTTGAAATTCTTTTGTGAAGAAATTTATATGCAAGATGTGACATTACATGCAAAATAGAATCCATAAACCTTGATTAACCTTAGACAATAGTTTTTTTATCATGGAGAAGTAACTTTACATGTTTAAATTAAATCCCAAAATTGGAAGTCCCTGTCGAAGTCTGAAAAATACTAAGTCCGAAAATAGTGTCGGTTAGCCCATTTTGAAATTCTTTTATGAAACTTTATTTTATGTAAGATGTGGCCAACAACATGCAAAATGAAATCTATAAACTTTGCTTAACATTTGACAATAATTTTTATGAAAAAAGTGAGTTTGCACATTTAAAATAGGGCTACAAAACTGAGCATGGCGCCGAGCTTAGAAGTGTAAGCTACGTGGTGCTGAGGTGAGGATCCATTTTTTTAAATTCTTTCTCCTAGGGGCGTATCTGTGACAATCTTTCGTAAAAAGTTTAAAAAACAAAAAAGATGAGCATTATGCTGATGAGATTGAAAAAAAGTATCGGCACAGATCGAATGGGGTGTAGTCTAGCTCGGTTGTCGATTAGATTTAGAGCATCTCCAAGAGACTGTTAAAAAATTCTTCCCAAAACGATATATTGGGGGTGTTGCTAAAATTTTTTCCCCCCAAAATCACATCATCTCACATCAAATTGCTAATATTAATTTTCCCAATACTTCAAAAGAAGACACGTCAGCACGTGTGCACATGTGAACCTCTTCCCCTTCATGATGCGACCTCCCTCTCCATTTATTCTCCGACGAACTTGCGCCGCCACCACGGCAAAGCTAAATTTACAATTAATCTGATCACCAGGTACTAGCTGGCACATGATGGGCCCCTGCTCCTTTATCACTTCAGCTAGCAAAAACGAATTCCCCCTCCTGTTCACTCCTTTTCTCTCTCATTCTCTGAATCTCTGTCGCCTTCCTCTCTCTGCTGCGCAGGTGAAGCTCCGCTGGAGCGGCGGCTTGCCGGCCTTGCGAGTGGGAGTGCGCGGCCAGGCAGGTCAGCCTCTGCTTGGAAGAGCTAGCGGGCGCCGGGCGAAGAAAGAACCGAAGAAGTTTGCGGCGCGCGCGTGAGGATTTGGTGCGGGAAGCACGCACGCGGATGGATTGGGGGAGGACGCGAGACGCTAAAATATACGCAGCGGGGGTCTCCGGATTAGCATCGCTAAAACATCGGGAGGAGTTTCCACGTTCTGTTGGAGCTATATTTTTTTGTTTTTCTCCCTAAAATAAGTATTAGGAGAGCTTTTCACGTGCTCTTGGAGTTGCTCTTACCTTTTTCCTTTTAACATTGCCAAGAACTGACGAAAGGACCCGTGAAGTGAGCACGGCATCCCTCAAACCTCCTATTTTTAGACCGGCGACAAGTGTTGGCGGTGTTGCGTGAGCATTTGGATATCCATGGACTGCAGTACAATCATGCATGCATTTTTTTTTGAGATTACACAGTACAACGCAGACGCTCACAACACGCACGCACACTCACCCATATGAACACACGTACGCAAACCCTACCCCTATGAGCACCTCCGAAAGACTGAGCACCGACAGATCTGGAGATTCTCGAAGTCACCACTGGCGCCTCGTCGTCGACGGAAACGTCGCTTACCACTTAATGCATAACGCCGGAAATTCCCGGAATAAATCCAGAAAAAGGTGCGAGCACCAGGATTTAAACCCTGGTGGGTAGCGTCCCACTGAACCGTCCTACCATTGGACTACAAGAACAAACAGCTGGACGCCTTTGGACCCCTTCCTTTCGGTGATTGGACCAAATTCCTTGATCAGTTTTTGTTTTGGGGTTACGGGGGACGTTTTAGGTTTAATAGCATGCGGTGACCAAGGCCCATTATAGCATGCTATTGGGCTTATCTTCTCCAAATGGGCTTACTTCCCTTGGGCTTCAAAGCACCTCAATCAAAATCTTTTTCCCTCGGCAAAACGAAATAACAACATCTAAATAAAGTTAGTTTTGCTAAAAAACTAAATAAAGTTAGTATTTTTCTTCTTAGTTCCAATTTGTACTCGCAAGTTTCTTGAAAGGTTCTGTAACCTTTGTTTCTGGTTAATAAATAAATAAAACACTCTCTTCCTCACCACAAAAATAAAAGGAAAATAGAGGGGCCTTCTCATTATTTTGCTCCAATATCGTAGTTTTCGACTTTTCATGGGCGCTCCAAACGGTGTGAGTCCAATTTGATTGAGGCGTCCCCAGTTCTGACACAGGCAAGAAGTCAGGGTTCGACGGTTCGTCATTCGTCAAGATCCAAAGAGGTAGCCGGCCGCCGCCTCACCCAACAGGCCGACACGGTCACTTGACCCCCCATCGGTACGCCCTTTTTTTTTTTGCATTTTGGTCCTTTTTTAAAAGAATTCTACATTTGGACTGGGGGGTTCTCAAAAAATGAAACCATAGCACGACGCAAAAAGCCACGTCGACATCTATTTTGTTAGGTGATTTCGGCTGATGGTGGCGTGGACGTGTCATAGCATGACGCCACAAGCTACGGCGTCGTTGTACAACAGCACGGCGCCAAGGGTCATGGCGTCGTGCTGTTGTACAACGGCACCGTGGCTTGTGGCGCCGTGCTATGGGTCCATTTTTGGAATTCTTTTCCCCATGAGTCCAAATGTAGAATTCTTACTCAAAAGGATCTAGAATTCTTACTCAAAAAGGATCAAAATGCAAAAATTATACTCGCTACGCGCGGGCACGTGAGCTGGGAGCCGTATACGGGACCGACGTGTGGAGATAGGAGATAGCATTAATTATATCTCTCTCAATATGCAAACCATCCAACTCACATGGCATCTGTACATCTTTACGAGTACCATGCTCCAAAGTTCCAACAATAGAAATACTTGAAAGAACAATCATTTAACAATCTTTTTTTTCTCAACAAAATAAACTTACTTTCATATATACTGTCGTTTGTAAAAGAATGTTGCACAATGATCACCATAGCAACCACTTTAGTTTATATTTTAAATTTTCATCTTATAACTTTGTTTAAAAATTACTGCAACAACGTGTGTGATATCACCTAGTTGTGCTAGAACATTCAGCAACATCTGGCGCGTGATGCGCGCTCTACCATTCAACAATTAAATATAAAATCGTATTATAGTCAAAAGCAATAGTGAATAAGAATTATAGAAAATGATATCCTACTCTGTTGAGTATAATCATACCAAAGCACATTAAATTTTCAACATTGCAATTTGTGAAATTGGAAGTGATCTAATACATAGAAACACAAAAGGTTCTGAAGATAACACAATAATTAATCAAATTAGATTAACAAATACATCGACTGTCAATATCTGCGACTTAGAAAGCTGAGTACAAAATACATATAAATTCATCAATACATGGAAAGTGTATTTGATCCATGATTTTTACAATTGCATACCACCTCTAACATTGTTTATCTAAAAACAAATGATAAGTGCCTACCACGAGCCCTAAAATAATGGGGTCGACCAGCATCTCCTTTTCTGAAGATCAAATATAAAAACATGTGAGTCTGGATAGAATGCTAAATGCTTGCATATAATACCAATGAAGATGGCAAGTCATCTTGTCATAAAACAAAAAAGTAATGCTATACCAACACAAAACAAAAAAAAAAAGTTGAGACAACTTCAACTAAATATTATTGACTATGAAGCAAATAAAATCAGCATTGTTCTCAGGAGCCCTCTCCTGCTATTACTTGATGAAACTTTATTTACAAAATAATGCATACAAGTTATTGAGGTAGAAGGGAACATCATTTCTAGGCTATATTTACTTGATTGCTTTTTCAAAATTAGAATTTGAGAGAATTGTTCTGGTAGCCAATCATACATCTTTGAAGCAAATATTTACTGTTTGTCAATAACTCAATATGCAGAACAAATGGTGATATAGGTTTGCAAACGTAGCCATATGCAGAGTATTGTAACTAAGAAAAGTCTTTGACAATTTTGGCAATGGAATCATGTGATTTGACTAAGGGGATGTTTGGTTGGCAGCCACAATCTGCCACGCCACACACACACTCGCCACAACACAGTAACCTGGGTGTGACGGCGGACGAATCCACCGCCACAGGTTGTGGCCGCGGCGACGGCAACCAAGCAGCCCCTAATATACTTTCCTGTCTCACTGATCATTTCATTAGCATAATGTTGTCTTAGTGTTCAACTACTATTATTTGATTCACCCAGTAGTAAGATATCTGTTTGTAGCAACAACAAGAGCAGCATAGATTTATTTTTACATATAAATAGCTGATACAGGTATCACATTAGTATCAAACAACTCGAAATAAGAACTAACAAATTAAATAGAGAAGCATGAGTGAATTTCAGATAGAGGACCAACTTGAAAGAAGAGCACCGAACCTTACCCAATGTTTTCTTTAAAAAAAATATGTTCTCTATTCATAATCACAAAGATCTTGAACCACCAGTCCTAACTTCCTCCATCACATACCAAGGAAAAAAACCGTGTAAGTGAAGGAAGACCATGGGGGATTCTTGTTCATCCTGAAATTACAGGTTGCCGAGCTTTGCCAGATGGGTGCCTGCACAAGCTATCCACTGGCTGATGCCAAACCTCCTGCATGAACACTTGAACAGAAACAAAGAAGTAAAAAAGGCGCTGGCGTCATGCTCGACCTTGTTCTCCTGACGACCGCCGCCCACATCAGTGGAGTAGGCTAGCGCCGGACCTGCATGCACTAGTGCGTCCTTGGCTCGTCATTCCACAACGTGTGGTTGAAAGTGCATCTAGTCCCTAATTAATTTGGTGCTAATAACAAGCATAATTTGGGGGGTTTAATGGTTTCAATGACATGTGTGTAGGGATAAAAAAGAAAAGAAGTGCTATAATAAGCTCAAAGGAAGGCCCTCATTCATTTCCACCGGTTTGCATTCCGGCTGGAATTGATAGAAATAACATGAAAATCATGATAGGTACTACAAGAGGTCCGGATTTATTCCGGATCGAGAACTAATTTAATCATGATAGACATTCATTTCCACCCAGATTTAATCCACTACTCAAGAGGTGTGGAATCAATCTAGATCTCTTGGTGTACCTATCATGAGTAAATTAGTCCTCGACCCGGAATAAATCCGAGTCTCTTATAATACCTATCACAATTTTCTTTTTATATCCATCATTCCGACCGGATTCCAATCCGGTGGAAACAAATGAGGCTTTAGTGGTTTAATTTCTTTTTCTCATTTTGAAGTTGAGTATAGGAAACACCATACTATTAAGGGGATACAAATTGTTGAGTCAAGGTTTGCTATTTGTGATATTCTTGAGATCTAACATCCTAGAGAGACAATGAATCACTCACGAACACTTGGGTTTTCTAACTGGTTCTGTGTCTGCCGGATGATCTGGCCCTGTGTCGGATGATTCGACTGATCACCCGACCTGTCTTCCAGTACTGCACTGTTTATCATCCGGTGAATACCGGATGATCCAATGTGTGCGCCAGCACCTTGCGCAGCAGTGCATAACCACTAGTTTTTGGGGTTGGGTATTTATACCTACCTCACCCCCTCTTCATTTGCTGCTGACCTAACTCAAGACAAACACTCCTCCAAGCATTCACTCCTCTCTCCCAACTCCCTTTAGAGCTTGAAGGAACCTTGATGTCGCCTAGAGGGGGGTGAATAGGCGTGACGACCAAATTAAACTCTTCTTTCCCGAACACTTGAGCTGACAGTGTTCCACCGGTCAGACCGGTGGTGATGACCGGTCAGACCGGTCAAGAACTGGACTTCACAGGAGGCACCGGTCAGACCAGTGAACCTAACCGGTCAGGCCGGTGTAGCACAGAGCACCTGCAAAAACAACTTCAAGCACCTCTTGACTTCTAGCACGAACCAAACTTGGTGAGTGGCCTTTGTAGATGATCACAAGCAAGGTAATGAGCCCTGCACACACAAGTAGCACACCCAAGTAGATCGAAGCGGAAGCAAATCAATTATGCTAGAAAAACAACTTAGAGAGTCAAACCACAAGAAGAAGCAAAGGATTTGTTTCCCGAAGTTCACCACCCACTAAGGAATGGCTACGTCTCCGTTGAGTAGCTTGTAAGGGACAATTCCCACAACAAGCCGGGTCTCTTTCAACCACTTTCCTTCTTTCCACTAAGGGGATCTTTTCCACGAAGAGGCAAGATCGCAGCCCTTACAAACTTCCCGCTACTCACCACAACCTTGGGAGCTAGCCGGTGACGCCTAGCCGTCTAGGAGGCAAACCTCCAAGAGTAACAAACGCTTCAAAGCTTGTAGACACGAAACCAAAGTGCTCAAGCTATGAAAATGCTCTTGTTAGCTCACAAGGTCGCTCTTGAGCTCACTCTCTCAACCCAACACCAAGGATATGGCTTGATTCCACAAATCTCACAAAGAGAGGGTTGGGGAGAGCCACTAAGGCTTAGAGCTTGTTAGAAATGGCTTGAGACCTCAGCAATGTCACTAGAAACAGCAACCCTCACTTGAAGAAGGCTTGGGGTATTTATACCCCTCAAAGGAGAAAACTAGCCGTTGGTCCTCGGGCGGCACCGGTCAGACCGGTGCCCCACACCGGTGTTTGAAAAACTAGCCGTTGGGGCTAGCGGCACCGGTCAGACCGGTGCCCCTGACCGGTCAGACCGGTCAGGCCCGAGATACCCCCAAAACCCTTTTTATGAAACTAACACTTCATCACTGAGATGAAATGGCTCAGGTTAGGTTAGGAGGGTTTGTTTGCATACTCTAAGGCTCTCAAGGCTAGGTCTCACTTAGGTCAACTAATGAGCACTTTGACTTGGTCAACTCGCTAAGTTGCATCCCTCTTGATAGTACGGCATACCTATACTCAAGAATAAATAAAAATACTTTGTTGATCTCTTGAGCTTGAACGTCTTCAATCTTGCCATACTTGATCAATATTCACTTGAGGGCTTTCAACATAGCCCTTGACTTGAGCACGTCCATACTTGAGCTAATGACTTAGGATCTTTCCATCTAGCATAGGAATGCACACTTGGATCCATAAGTCACTCCATATTGCCAATCTTAATATGTTGATGACTTGCATTGCTTCCCTCGGTTAAGGTTTGGATATGATACTTGGAGACCCCACGGATGCTAGAACTTCACCTTAGTAAAACACTAATGGCGGCTTAGCTACGGCCCCAAAGATTGCTTAGTCCCTCACCCTAGACATCTCGGTTGATCTCTTCATCACTTATCCAATCCACTTTTGAGTTTCACTTTGCTTCATACACAATTAACCTTCATTTGAAAACCCACTTCAAATACTTGATCTTGATTGACAACGAATGTGCAAGCTTCCAAATTAAAACCATAATGTGTACACTCATCCTTGTGTCCTCTTTCAATAAACACATGAAGCCTTGCTCTTGACTTAGAGAATTACCATCTTCTCTTTTGTGATCCTTATAAATTTAATCAAGCTACGTCTTCATATGGGAGACCATGAATTGACCTTCTCAAATTATCCCAATATTTATCTTCCTTTATTGCTTGATATTTGTCACTTATGTATTAGGATCATCCATATATTTGTCTTTTCCAATGTGAGCCATATAATATTCATCCATAAATAAATACTTCAATAATTGCTCATGAATATATAAATAAAACCTGCTCACAATCTTAGACAAATACATTAGTCCTTTAATCGCCTTGTCATTCAATTCACCAAAATCCACTTAGGGGCCTAGATGCACTTTCAATCTCCCCCTTTTTGGTGATTGATGACAACTCGATTAAAGCTTACAAATAAAACATTAGAGCGCATTTAGATTCTTAGATATAGCTAGAGCTCCCCCTTAATTTGTGCTTAGAGTTGAATTTCAAAAATTTGGCCTTGAATGCCAATTGCACAAATTTAGGAGAAAGCGCGTGAGAGCTCCCCCTATATCGTAGAACCAGTGGAGTGCAACGTGTGAGAGCGATAAATAAAAAACTGTGATGCGTATGACAATATATGCACAAAGCAAAGAACAAGTGCACTGACTGGGCGGCACCGGTCTGATCGGTCAGACCGGTCAGGTCCAGCCAGCACACCCAACTGGGCGGCACCGGTCAGACCGGTGCCCCTGACCGGTCAGACCGGTCAGATCCAGCCAGAGCACAAAGCAAAAAGGAGTGCGTGCTATTTGGTCCAAAGTGATCAGGCCGGGGTTGCAAGCCGGCTTAGATCACTTTGCTCCATTTAGCCAACACAAACAATACACCAATCAATACATGCATCACAATCTAGCAATAAAGTCGCTTAAATATTACAATAAGGTTCAAACACACAGTAGCACTCACACAAATGTTCTCAAGTCCACTAAGATAAGGTTCTGAATTTATTACAGACTGCTCTCTTCAGCCAACAGGCACCGGTCAGACCGGTGCAACACAGACAGACAGGACCAAGATAATGCCGAAGCCGCTTTAGTCCTTTCTTCTCCCCCTTTGTCATCAAGCATCAAAGAAGGTCTGGAGAGAAGATGTCGAGTCCCGTCACTGTCCCTGCCACGAGTCCCATGCTGGACCGCCAGGGTGCGAGCTCCCTCCTATATAAGAGTTAGGAAATGAGACAAAGTAGGAGAGATACGCTAGATATGGTGAAAAGATAGATAGGAACATGAAGAATATCATCCATACCTTAAATAAGGAGGTGGATATCCTGACCAACCAAAGATCTCAATAGAAAAACGTTCCGCCCAGTCTGGAGGAGCCTCTGACCCCTCTGCATCATCCGGAGGTGGAGGTGGGGCAACTGGGGCGCCGAAGGGAGGAGGGTACGCTACTGGTTCCTGAGGAGCACCGTAGGGCTGAGGAACCTCCTCTGAACTAGGTGGTGGAGGAGGTGCAGCTGAGGAGGAGCTACCCTCGTCTGACTCGAAAAACATGGTGCCATACTCGTTGATCATGTTCGAATTTATCATTGTCCTCACCCTCTGATCAAACGACGGGATCTCAACCTCAGGAGGAGTGGGAGAGATAGGTGAACGGGGCGGCTGAAATCCAAAGTGAGCGTGTAGCTGCTTCATCGTGTCCCTCTCCTTCTTCCTCTCTATCCTCGTCCGCTGCTGCTCCACCTCAATGTCATACTGACTCTTGCACATGCCAAAGATCAAATTCAGAAAACGGCGGAGCGGAGAAGTGGATTTCTTCTGTTGGCCATACTGTCCAGGCCCCCACCGGTCAGACCGGTGAGTGGCACCGGTCAGACCGGTGTCGGCCTGGGCAGTAGGTCGCTGCTGGAACTGCTGCCAATCAGCTCCGGCCTCTGCTCCTTCTTCGGCTGTGATCTCAGGCTCTCTCTCAGGAGATGGAACAATGGGGTTCTTCACTGGGTTGGGCCTCAGAGGCTTATGAGTGACATCCTTCGGAAACTCAACCCTAGACACCCTCTCGATCATATACATAATGTACGGGCTGTAGCTGCAGATCTTCTTAGGATCCCCTGATAAGTACTTGATCTCCTGCCAAATGTAGTCGCCCACACTAAATGGGTCAGCCCCTGGTCTCAACGCTATCATCAGGTTCTTCATGAACCTAGAAATATCATAGGGATTTCCATCCCTAGGAGCAATGGTCGCCCGAAGAAGCCTATTAAGAACTGAGTAGTAAGTGTAGAGCCCCTTCACGTGACCAACATTAGCCCTCTGATCCCTAGGATACATGAAGTATAAAGCCTCTGGCTCAAGCAGACCACCATTATGCAGCTTAGGGTAATCCTTATCATCAGCCCCCAAACCAAAGAGAGTCAAGAACTGGGAAAAGCGAATGGCATGCTTGTTCCCATTAGTCATCCAAGTCATAGCTCTCTCTGTCTCTATGTAGCCAAAGTGAACCGTGGCATAAAACTGAGCAATGATTTCCCTATTCCAATCCTGCCTAAAGCCCATGAGCTCCTTCACCCTCTGGTGACCACACACAGTGCTGAGCTCAGTGAAGATAGGGTCATTCTTGCTCTCCATATAGGTCCAATCTACGTACTGTGCCATGTGGGTGATCTTGGGCTTCTTTATGATAACTGTGGTGTAGTAGTCCTGCTGGAAAGTAGCCCAAAACCTCCTATCTGTGGTTGTCCTCTCACTGGCATAGGGATCTTTATCCCTCAACTTCTGCAGCTTCTTTGTCATCCCTGTCCCATGATACTTTACTGGCTTGTTGGGAAACATGTATATAGGTTTGACAACCTTCAGCCTGCATGTACCATCATCATCATCATCATCCATGGGATCATCATCCTCATCCCTCTCCTGACCACCTAGGTCCTCCTCTTCATCCTCATCATCCTCATCATCATCATCATCTAAAGCTGGCCCTTTTCCATGATGCTTCACACGATAAACATTACGGTCAACAAAGGTTTCATCCTCAACATTATCATCACTGCTCGTCCCCGTGTCACCACCCAAATCTACTTCTTGTTCCTCATTTCTTCTCTTTGGTGCACGCTCTCGCACGTTCATACCACTCGCACTACCACTGTCACCTGCCTCACAATCATGCGGGAGCTCTCGAGGTGTCAATCTTGTTTTCTTGCTCCCGGACTGCTTCACCCTTGGCATAGCGATGGTCCTTGTGAGAGATGAACTTGAAGGGGAACCGAAGAACTTGAGGGGGAATCAATGGAGGGTCCTTGGGAGAGTGATTTCCATCCAATCTTGCACCTTCTCCATGGTTGAATCCTTAGGTTTTCATGGGGAAAGAGAGAGATGGAAGGAGGGAGGGGAGAGGCCTTTCACGGTTTGGGAAGGAAGAAGGGGCTGGTGAAATGATAGAGGAGAGAGAAGGAAGGGGTAAAGAGATAGATTCCATTTACAGTGGCCCCACGGGTTGCTCCCGGGTGACACCGGTCAGACCGGTGAGGGGCACCGGTCAGACCGGTGACCCCCAGGGTCCAGCCAGTGAAGCTATATCGGTAGTTCCGGCCTGGGATCGGTAAAACCGAGGATTTTGATAATTCCAACAGAGAAACCATATCGGTAGAACCGACCTAGCCTCGGAAGTTCCGATCCTTCTCTTCCATTTTGAGATTTTGCTCCTTAAATCTTCATCAGATATTTTATAAAACTAATTTCTTCCACTTAAACCTCAGAAAAAGGAACTTGTGACTCAGGGTTTCCACCGGTCAGACCGGTGAGCTGCACCGGTCAGACCGGTGCTCCCCTGAGACACACCTCGAGAAGATTTTGGCTCCTTACTCCTTCTCAAAGATTGGATAAAGGATATAGAAGTGATATTGATCCAAATTTTGCCATAGTCTTGAAAGAATGGAGGATAATCCATTTTAATTGATAATTCTTGATTCTTCCAAGAGAGAGAGATAAAGATGGATTTAATGGACTTGAGAAAATCTCCTTAATTGTGACTAGCCATCAATCAAGCAAGGGGAACCATAGTCACAACTAAGTTGATTGGGTCACAAAGACCAAGAATCAAATATTTTTCAAAATGAGCACTCTTCCTACACATGCTAGTTGATTTTTCGAGAAGTCTATCCTATGTCACAAAGTGCATGCATCCACTTCAAATGAATAGTTTTTCAAGTATATTTGGCTCATACCTTCAACCTCGAAACACAAAGACGAGTGAAAGCAAATGTATCAATCAAATATCTAGAGAGGCACACAAAAATTCACTTGAAGCAATTACATGCTAAAGAAAGCACACTAGCATGGTTTTATGGCCTAGATGCATTACGGTATCCAATGAGGTTCATGGGAACACACCTTTGCCTTAAGACCATTTCATTTGTGCATATATTTAAATTTTGAACGGTGCTAGCTCTTACTTGTTCTTTTGGGAGTTATACTTATCAAGAGCTTGCTTAGGTATGCACAAAAGAGTGAGACTACAAGATCACTAGAAGAAATTGTTAGTCTCACAAGTGACTCAAGTATTGCAATGAGCTCCCCCTTAAATAGTGCTAGAGATATTTGAATTTCTCGAGCAAAGCACTTTATTCAATTAAGAACTTGGTGAGGCTCATTCCAAACTTGGTCAAGACACATAAATGATTTGTTAATTGAAATGTGTCGAGTCTCTCATAACCTTTGATGCCAAATCACTCTATTTCTTGAAAGTTGGGTTATTCCCGGGTCACCCGGCCATAGGGGTCGGGTCACCCTGCAGCACACAGAGGCATACCGGGTCACCCGGGCACAGGTGCCGGGTCACCCGCCCAACAGCCTCACTGGGCCGGCACCGGTCAGACTGGTGACCACCAGTGCACGCTTATTTGGTGATTTTGCTCTTCTTGTCCCTTGAATGTTTGAATAAGTTACTAATTCAAGTCCTGCAACATAGACAAGGCAATGCTCTACTAGGGAGCCATTAAACGCATCGAATGGCATGAGAGAGTAAATTTTCATAAAACAGTCGAAGTCACTACCTCATGTTTCACTCATACAAGATAGGTGTTACATGAGTATTCAAGAAGAACTAAGAGTGACTTAGACTCAACCAAGGAGTACTAGTTACCGAGATGTCATTGATTTCAAGATTTATAAGTTTGCCCTTCACATGGCCAATTGATCAACCGTGATTTCCAAGCCTTTTAACCATGTGTTCAATGCATCTCTTCCAACCTGCAGGCTTAGCAAGCATTTCTTGGTACCCAACTCTTGTTGGGTCCTATGGTGTTAGCCACAAGGTGCTTAGGAACCCAAATGGCTCTCATGCTACATTGAGGTGAACTAATTTCCCTCATAGCACAAGTTCCATTATCGTTCCTAAGCTTATGGAAATCATAATGGACTAGATTTGTTTTAGGAATGTTACCATTTGGACAATCTTTGCCCATGTGACCCTTTTGACGGCATTCATAGCAAATGCGGCTTTTGTTCTTGTTGGTCACACCATTCCTTGTAATCTCTTGTCCATGCTTGCTACTGAGTCTTGTCCTTGTTGAAGAGGTCTTCTTTGCCTTATTTGCTTGAGGTGGGGCTGCCCTGGCCGGCACCGGTCTGACCGGTGGCATGCACCGGTCTGACTGGTCACGGTCAGTGCCACTGCCCATTTTCACACTTGGGCACGAGTCGGCAAAGTGACCCTTCTCTCTGCACTTGTAGCACACTCTCCACTTGTTTGAGCTTCTAGGCTTCTTGGAGAGCGATTCTTGTGCCTTGTGCTTGGTTGGACGAGGTTGGAACTTGACTTGTCCAACCTTGCTCTTTTCTTGAATCTTGTGCTTGTGAGTCCTTGTATGTTGTTGAGGGGTTGAGCTAGTGACGATTGATCCCTTCTCAAGCTTCTTCACCATGTCTTCACGGTTATCTTGAGAAGGTTGCACTTTTCTCTTCTCCTTCAACACATACAAGTCTTTTTGAAGCTTTTCAACCTCTTGCTTGAGTTCATCATTTTCTTTAGCAATGAGGTCATCACAAGATTCTACAAGTACATGCTCAATGCTAGATTGGCTTGCTTGAGACAAACAATCATTAGCGTAAGATAAATTAATTTGAACTTGTGAGCATGTGCATGTGTGAGATAGAGATTGCATAGATTTTACCGATGAAAGCACAACCTCATGAGCTATTTCTAGTATTGCATAAGAATCGACAAGCTTCTCATAGGAGCACTCAAGTCCCTTGTGATCAGCTTGTAGAGCCATATGCTCACTAGTGAGTTTCGCTAGTTGGGCTTCTAGCTCATCATTGGCTTCTTCTTCTACTTTCGCTCTATATGAAAAAGATTTGATATCATGATCATATTTGTTAGCCAATGATTCATACTTACAAACCAAGGATGCGAGCTCGGATTTGAGAAGTTCAAGTTCTCTTGTCGGAGAGCTTGACGCTTCAATCTTCTGGTTTTTCGCTCCTTTGGCTTGCCTCTTCTTCTTGCTCTTCTTTTTCTTCTTGGCCATCAAGCAAGTTGGTGTGCCCCTGCCGGCACCGGTCTGACCGGTGTGTGTCACCGGTCTGACGGGTCCCTGTAGAGGGACAGCGTCTTCGCTTCTTTGATCTTCTCCTTGCTTGAGGGTTGATGCTTGATGATCAGTGTATGTTGCAGAGGTTGTGGAGCATATCTCCACTGGTTCATCTTCATCATCACTCCCAACTTCATCCCATTTGGTGTGAACTATCTCAAATAGCAATTCCCAAATGAGATGAGCATCTTTGCTAATCTTTTTGCTCTTTAGAATAAGATGCTTTAGCTCTCTACATACACAACTACACAAAAGGTTAGTAATAACGACGTTGAGTCGCTTCTTCTCCAATTCCTTTGGAGAGACACAAGTCCCATCCTCCGGAAGGATACTCGCAACCATAATACCCTCAGCGGTAGGACCCAAAACCTTAAGTGTAATGAGAACATTGGAGCGCCAAGAAGAGTAGTTTGAGCCATCTAGAGCAAGAGGCTCAAACGGTACCTCACAAGTTGTCGACATCGAAGAACTCCAAGCGGTTAAGCTCGAATCGGAGCACCAAGCTCTGATACCAATAGAAGGAACCTTGATGTCGCCTAGAGGGGGAGGTGATTAGGCGTGACGACCAAATTAAACTCTTCTTCCCCGAACACTTGAGCTGACAGTGTTCCACCGGTTAGACCGGTGGTGATGACCGGTCAGACCGGTCAAGCACTGGACTTCACAGGAGGCACCGGTCAGACCGGTGAACCTCACCGGTCAGGCCGGTGCAGCACAGAGCACCTGCAAAAACAACTTCAAGCACCTCTTGACTTCTAGCACGAACCAAACTTGGTGAGTGGCCTTTGTAGATGATCACAAGCAAGGTAATGAGCCCTGCACACACAAGTAGCACACCCAAGTAGATCGAAGCGGAAGCAAATCAATTATGCTAGAAAAACAACTTAGAGAGTCAAACCACACGAAGAAGCAAAGGATTTGTTTCCCGAAGTTCACCACCCACTAAGGAATGGCTACGTCTTCGTTGAGGAGCTTGTAAGGGACAATTCCCACAACAAGCCGGGTCTCTTTCAACCACTTTCCTTCTTTCCACTAAGGGGATCTTTTCCATGAATAGGCAAGATCGCAGCCCTTACAAACTTCCCGCTGCTCACCACAACCTTGGGAGCTAGCCGGCGACGCCTAGCCGTCTAGGAGGCAAACCTCCAAGAGTAACAAACGCTTCAAAACTTGTAGACACGAAACCAAAGTGCTCAAGCTATGGAAATGCTCTTGTTAGCTCACAAGGTCGCTCTTGAGCTCACTCTCTCAACCCAACACCAAGGATATGGCTTGAATCCACAAATCTCACAAAGAGAGGGTTGGGGAGAGCCACTAAGGCTTAGAGATTGTTAGAAATGGCTTGGGACCTCAGCAATGTCACTAGAAACAGCAACCCTCACTTGAAGAAGGCTTGGAGTATTTATACCCCTCAAAGGAGAAAACTAGCCGTTGGTCCTCGGGCGGCACCGGTCAGACCGGTGCCCCACACCGGTGTTTGAAAAACTAGCCGTTGGGGCTAGCGGCACCGGTCAGACCGGTGCCCCTGACCGGTCAGACCGGTCAAGCCCGAGATACCCCCAAAACCCTTTTTATGAAACTAACACTTCATCACTGAGATGAAATGGCTCAGGTTAGGTTAGGAGGGTTTGTTTGCATACTCTAAGGCTCTCAAGGCTAGGTCTCACTTAGGTCAACTAATGAGCACTTTGACTTGGTCAACTCGCTAAGTTGCATCCCTCTTGATAGTACGGCATACCTATACTCAAGAATAAATAAAAATACTTTGTTGATCTCTTGAGCTTGAACGTCTTCAATCTTGCCATACTTGATCAATATTCACTTGAGGGCTTTCAACATAGCCCTTGACTTGAGCACGTCCATAATTGAGCTAATGACTTAGGATCTTTCCATCTAGCATAGGAATGCACACTTGGATCCATAAGTCACTCCATATTGCCAATCTTAACATGTTGATGACTTGCATTGCTTCCCTCGGTTAAGGTTTGGATATGATACTTGGAGACCCCACGGATGCTAGAACTTCACCTTAGCAAAACACTAATGGCGGCTTAGTTACGGCCCCAAAGATTGCTTAGTCCCTCACCCTAGACATCTCGGTTGATCTCTTCATCACTTATCCAATCCACTTTTGAGTTCCACTTTGCTTCATACACAATTAACCTTCATTTGAAAACCCGCTTCAAATGCTTGATCTTGATTGACAACGAATGTGCAAGCTTCCAAATTAGAACCATAATGTGTACACTCATCCTTGTGTCCTCTTTCAATAAACACATGAAGCCTTGCTCTTGACTTAGAGAATTACCATCTTCTCTTTTGTGATCCTTATAAATTTAATCAAGCTACGTCTTCATATGGGAGACCATGAATTGACCTTCTCAAATTATCCTAATATTTATCTTCCTTTATTGCTTGATATTTGTCACTTATGCATTAGGATCATCCATATATTTGTCTTTTCCAATGTGAGCCATATAATATTCATCCATAAATAAATACTTTAATAATTGCTCATGAATATATAAATAAAACCTGCTCACACTCTTAAACAAATACATTAGTCCTTTAATCGCCTTGTCATTCAATTCACCAAAATCCACTTAGGGGCCTATATGCACTTTCAGAGCTAATCCTTACTAAGGTTTCACCTAGGGTTTGGGTGTGAGCGATCTTTGAGGTGTGAGGTTGAGCCCTTGAGTAAGTTCTTCACTTGTTCATCTCAAGAAGCACTTGTGGCCAAATACTCTTCGATTTGCATTTGTTACTCTTGAAGCTTGCTTCTTGACGGTAAGGCATCGCCCATTGAGGAACATGTTCGTGTAGAGCACCCGGGTTCGTTTGTATTAACCTCCTCTTCGTGGGGATTCATAGTAAGTAATCCAATCCTCCTTAGTGGTTGATTAGGAGAGGTAAGTGGCTCTTTATGACATCCCAACTTTTGTGGGTACCTCAACGGAGACATAGCCTTCTTAGTGGAGGTGAACTTTGTGAACAAATCCTTTGTCTCGTGTGCTTATTATGTTCATCTCTATTTCTTGACCTAGAAGCTTGTTTTGGTCCGATCTATAGTTTTGTGTAGTTGCTTGTGTATCTATCTGTTGTAGAAGGTTTTTAGCATCTATCTAAAGCTTTTAGTTTAAATAGATTTGGCAGTTTCAATTTTTATTTTGAATTTTGCTTAATATCTTTACTGCTGCCGAGTCACCCGCCCCAGTACCGGAAGATCTAGCCACCAAATCATCCGGCACTTTGTCGAATAACCCGACCCCTCTGACATCCACTGCTAAGTTTTTCAGGAAAATTTTTAGTGATCCTATTCACCCCCTCTAGGCATCACAAGATCCTTTCAATGGTGCTCAGGGCCGTGACTGATGGGTGCTGTTAGCTGCGGATGGTGGTTGCTGATGTAGAACCACTTGTATTTCCAATCCTGGTTGGAATCAACGAGCTTGTACTCCAAGTACAGCTCCCCAGTGCCTTTGCGCACCTGGATACCCACTCCACCGACTTGTTCCGCCCGGGTGCTCTCTACTCGGATACAGCTTCACCCGGAAGAACTTACGAAGCAATGTCCAGTGGCGCCTAATCCCTAGAAAAGCTTCGCAGAAGTGGACAAAGACCGAGACGTGGAAGATGCTATTAGGATTTTGATGGAGGTACTCGATCTTGTAGTAGTCCAGCAACCCGTGGAAGAAATCTGATGCAGGCAGCACCAGTCCACACTCGATGAATAAAGAGAACATTAGGATCTCGTATGGGTTCTTTTCCATCAGCTACACAGCCCCCGACGGTAGTGTTCCACCCAGTAATGGCCTTCTCCCACAACAAGCCCGCATTAAGTAATGCCTAGATACCTTCATTATTCAACTTGGATTTCTTCCAGGTGCAGGCTTTATTCGGTGGCGCCGTCTGGTTGGTCTTCCCGTACTTCGGGTCTTCGGTGGCGGTAGTTGGGGAGATCCACTCCTTTTTCCCCTGCCGGATCTCTTCTTCTCCATTTGTGCACTGGACAGACGGCTCCTCATCCTTCCTGTCACGAGCATCTTCACTCGCATTCGCTCAAGGGCTGCAGAAGAGATGAAGGGCAGTAGCGTAGTTACTCTACTTGGCAACGGTGGTGGCAGTTGGAGGGCGCTAGATCTATCAGCATCTGAATCTGAAGCATTGGGGTGAATGGAAAACCTAAAGGGGTAACTTCCCTGATATTTATAATCCCACAATGTTGTGCTGACACGGTGGACCTTTCAGATCAACATTTGGTGCCCAAATATCTGGGAACCGAATCTACATATTTGGATTGGAAGGTTTTTGGGCTAAGGTTCACAAACTTTGGTCATGTTATACAGTCAGTTGACCCTTCAATTCAAGAAACTACTTGACTAAAGGCTCGGGGTCTCCGTGCCACATGTCCTTCATTTTGGAAATTTTCTCCGAATTTTTCGGGATAAGATTGGTAGAAATTACAGATTGACCATCAGCCTAATTCTTTGATTCAACCTAAGGCTTGGGGGCTACCCTCGATATGGAGTGCGATTTTGCAATCACACTTTTATATGGTTCCTCTGCGGGAGGATCTCGACTTGAAGACAGATGAGCTGGAGCACGTTCCAACCTTGTGGCAAGTTTGAGTACTATTGAAGACTTCAACAAGTAGTACTTGGGGACTCCTAAATACTACTCGAAGATGGCTTCAAGACTACTCGAACTCGCTACACTCGCCTACAAAGTACTCGGGGGCTTGTCGTACTGACATCCATGGGCCCACCATCGAGGTTCAGCATGCCCGTACGTGGGACTAGACACCAAGACTAGTATGACACGTAGACCACAGTGCAACTGTGCAAGACAACATACTCTATATGGCAATGCATGATTAGTACTAGAATAGGAAAACATACATTGTAACCAACAATTGCCTACGACTAGTACTCCTTACTGGTGGGGAGAGGGCCTTTAGTCCCGGTTGGTAAGGGGAATAGGTCTCTCAAGTCCAACCGGGACTAATGATGAGAGACAAAAGGCCCCCCCCCTTAGTCCCGGGTGAACCAACCTGGACTAAAGGGGTCCTTTAGTCCCTGTTCGTATTACGAACCGAGACTAAAGGGGGAGGCACGCCAGTGCCTGCGCCCACCCCCTTTAGTCTAATTGTTGTCTAAAGGGTCTCGTCTCTCTTTTTTTCTGTTTTCGATTTGAGCGTATATTCTAATTGTTGTCTAACCCATATATGTACGTATACATATTTGCACTTGTATATATGTATATACCTATCTATATATACCATATACGCAGTTAGACTTATATATAAACTTATATATCTACATAAACTTAGAAATATACACATCAAAATAGATAGTATTTATACATCAAAATATCGTTCACTTCAAATTTCTAGTCTCTATTGGATTTTTTAGATCCATCATAATGATGTTTTCCTGTTGGAATAACCACCTCCTAAAAGAGGAATCCCAAGAGACTTTCTTGAATCACCGAAAGACGATCCTTCTGAATGACCTCGTCCTTAACTATATCCATCTGTAATGTGCAAATATGTTAATATATTACACCCAATAATTAAATATAGAAGCGGTTAGGTAATGATGTATTATTAATAGGTTTATTTAATTAACTTACATCATAATTTCCGGACTTTGCACTTGCCAAACATCGTATGTGCTCACAGACATAGTATCCACATAAATTATTTCCTTGTTCCTGTCTCAAACACTAAAGTGGATAGGACAAAATGTTATGAAATATAAGTGTGATAAAATTTAAATTTTCTCAAATCTGAAGTTGTTATTTGGATTACGTACCGGATAATCAGTATAGAATGTAATTATTAGTTTAAATTCACCTTCTTTCTCTGCAATGAATTTTTCCCAAGCTCTGAGGAAAATTAATGAAAGATAATGTGTTAGTAAAAGCAATATATATATATATATATATATATATATATATATATATATATATATATATATATATATATATATATATATATATATTACATTTAAAAGAACGTCTTAGATAGAATTATTACTCTTGAAACATATTTTGAAGGTCTTGGTAACTTGCGGGGTTTTTTCTCAATGAATCCCACACCATGACGCTGCTATTGTCTACTTGAATGATCATAAGAATCCAGTGGAAACTGTATATACATGGTCATAATACTCATACAAATTAGAACTAAATAGAATTAGCAAGGACAATTAGATGGCAATCGCACATACTTGCAGCTGTAAGGTAGTAGTATGAGATCCTTGTCATGAAACTTAGACAAGGTCCTATAGATTGTCGCGATTGTTGTGTCTGGTTGATGCTTGACCTCAAACTCGTTGACTTTTGATGGGTCCATGAAACCAATACTGGCAATATTCTTTTTTTGCATCTCTTGTTTTTGCAGGCTACCAAAAATGAAATACAAAGTTAATTAGTAAATCCACATACGTAATAAATTTATTAATAAACATAAAAAAATACGCCACTTACAGACACCAAGCGACGATAAGATCGGTATTCATGGCGTCTAGATGGTAAACTTCATAAATATCTCTGAATTCCAGCCAGACCACCTTGTTGCCTTCAGTGGCAAAATCTTTGGGTCTAACAAGCATACCTATGCTATGTACGCCTTTCGCTGATTGCCGCATGTACCACTCATGAAATTTGTACATCTTAGGTGAGAGCTTAAGTACCAGTTCTGGCCGGATAAGAGGTTTTCCTAGCTGAAAGGGCCATCTATACTCGAAACTTGGATCCCGGGGTGGTTCTTCATGGCCGAGCGCAACACTTAAAGGCATCCTTGTTTGTTCCATGAAATCAAGGACCTGCACTACTTGTTGTGTAGGCATTTCTGCTAGAGCTCGTTCATGTGCATTGAGGCCGGAGGCAACGTAAGTCTGTTTACTCATCGACGCATCTTCTTTAGACGACGTCGACGCCCGTATGGGTATCAGTTTCTTGCTGTTTTCACTCATTAGTTTGAAAAACCCAAGTTTGGCCGGATCTACTTTTTTGGTCTTCTCGAGCTCCCTCCGTTGCTGTTTTGTATTCAGATTGTTGAAAAATTCATGCACATGTTGGGCACCGATCGTCGTTTTTCCTTCTTCTTCTGTCGTCTCCCATGTTAGCTTCCTTTTACTGATGGGCTCAACCATTTTCTTTATCATTGGTGGTTTTTTCAGCTTTGGTGGTTGCACTGGGTTGGAAGACTGTGCTCTGACGGTTTTTTCGGTTGTGCTTTCGTGGCTAGGTGGTTTTTTCTGCGGTGGTTTCTTCTGCGGAGGTTTCGCGGTTTTTTCTGGTGTGCTTTGGTGGCTGGGCGGTTTTTCTGATGTGCTTTGGTGGCTGGGCGGTTTTTTCTGCGGTGCTTTGGTGTTTTTTTCTGCTTTTGATGGCGCTTGCTTTGCCGCCATTGGTTTTTTCTACTTTTTTAGAGGTGATTCAGGATTGATGTCAATATCATGGCTGGAGCTCGCACCTCCGGAATTGAATAATGGTTCTTGTGTAGACGGTGAGCGAGGTGATATTGAAGGTCGTGAGGACGACCTAGGAGATGACGATGGTCGCGGCTGCGGGGAATCTGTAGGAGGGATTGATCCCTCCGTCTGGGGGATTATAATGTAACGTTTGGGCCACAATATGATACCGTGAACCGCATCCTTGAGTGTCCTTTCCCCATCACCTCCTGGGATGTCTACCTCTAGATCTTCAAATTGTGGCTGACAAATCTCCTCCATAGAAACCAAGGTGTAGCCGGGTGGAATCAACATGCCGTGGCTAGTCTGTCCAGGAAAATGCGCAAAAGCACTTCTGTACGCCACCTATTTATGTAGAGAAATAAGGAATTTATTACATTTTATAAGTGATGCATCAAAAGTTGAGCTAATTGCATGTAATAATTATAGTTACATATACCTGCATTGTGATGTTGCCGAATGGCTTGTGCAGCTCACATGGGGTGCACCGACAAAGAAAATCCACAGGGTATTGTTGGTTGTCATCCACTGGAACTCCTTCGATTGCCCTCGGCTCTTCAGGGCCCTCTGTGTAAGCACCTGGTGCGACCTCTATGCAAGCACCTGGTGCAACCTCGGTAGAAGCACAACTGCTTTTGCGAGCGGAAGGGCTAATGACGGGATCCAGCGGTACTTCGGGCAGTGCTCCAGATTGGGCCATTTGAGATATCGTTACGGCCATTCGCGCGTTCAATCTCTACCTGCATCTTTTCTTCTTGTTCTTTAAGTCTTTGCTCCTTCATTTGGCGCCAATGCTCCTCTTTGCGCTCTTTTCTTCTTTTGCGACTTTTATAGATATCGAGGTTTCCCTTGAAAGCATACTTCCACGGCACCACCCCGTAGCCCCTGCAACGTCCTGGGTGTTCTGGATTCCCGAGCGCCATAGTGAGCTCATCCATTTCTCTGTCAACCTTCAATCTACCAACTCTGACATCTTCTATTTTTTTCATTAACTCAAGTGCCTTCTCTCGTAACGTGGGCGGGAATTCAAGGGTACCATCATCCGGGTTCAATCTGCCTCCATGCGCATAATACCAATTCTTCGATCGATCGGGCCAGTGAAAGACCGCTGATGTGATACCTTTGGCGATAAGGTCTTGTTCCATCTTCCGCCACTTGGGAATTGCTACCGCGTAACCACCTCGACCAAGACGATGGTTGTACTCCCCTTTCTTACTGGTACTGTTCTCCCCTTGTGCACTTTTTTGGGCAAAAATTTCACTTTTCTTGTATTCAACAAAGGACTTCCAATGATCTTTTATCTTCGGATATTCATCCCAATTTGGAGTTTGGTTGTTCTTGATAAAATCTCTAGTCAACTTCTTCTTGAAATTCTGAAATTGAGTTGCCATCTTCGCTAGAGTCCAACCCTTGACAAGGTTTGCGTCGACACCTTCAGGAAGTGTGAAGTGTTTTAGCACATCATTCCACAGCTGGTCTTTTACTGAGTCCGGAACCACGTATGGATTACTTGGTTTTCCCTTCCATTCTCTATACTTGATGGGCACGTTGTCCCTTATAATGGCCCCGCATTGAGACACGAACTTGTCCTTGATTTTTTTGGAGCACAAGGCTGGCCAAGCTCTGACACCTCCGTGATACGATACATTACATCACCGACGATTAGTTGTGTACGACCTCTCTTGGACTTTTTCGTCGTCGATCCAGAAGCCTACAAGTACCATGCATATTCGATATTTATTTGTGTAAGAAATGGGGTTATCGAATTAATACTAATGAACTTAATGCATGATATGTATACCTCGTTGGAACCTTCTGCATTAGCATCCTCAAGGTCCTCATTATTTTCTGAGTTGGCGGCTATGTCTTCCACGTTATTTGCAAAGTCATCGGCGGCGACGCCTCCTTCACCGATCATATTTATGTTGAGGAATCTGTCTGCCTGGTTACACTCCTCGTCCGTGTAGGTTGCAACGGCATTTGCACCGCGAGCAATAATGTCCTCCATAATCCTTTCATCGTTGTCACTGTTATCCATCTAGAATAAATAGTAATTTTCTATGAATCGACATGAATTTATGAGAATATACAAGAATTTCTATCTATTTCTAGAATCAACAAGAATAAACAGTAATTTTCTATGAATCGACATGAATTTATGAGAATATACAATAATTTCTATCTATTTCTGGAATAAACAAGAATAAACACTAATTTTCTATGAATCGACACAAATTTATGAGAATATACAATAATTTTTATTTATTTCTAGTATCCATCTAGAATAAACAGTAATTTTCTATGATCGACACGAATTTATGAGAATATACAATAATTTTTATCTATTTCTAGAATCAACAAGAATAAACAGTAATTTTCTATGAATCGACTTGAATTTATGAGAATATACAATAATTTCTATCTATTTCTGGAATAAACAAGAATAAACACTAATTTTCTATGAATTGACACAAATTTATGAGAATATACAATAATTTCTATTTATTTCTAGTATCCATCTAGAATAAACAGTAATTTTCTATGAATCGACACAAATTTATGAGAATATACAATAATTTCGATCTATTTCTAGAATCGGTAGTGTCGCCTACTGGAGTCGGCGAGGAGCCGGGGCGAGACGGCGGCGGGATCCTGGGTGCGTCGCGGGAATTCATTTGTTTGCGTCAGCAAGTCCCAAACTCCCAATTAAAATTTGAGGGCAGGGCCGGTGTACGCCGGCGGCCGGGGGGAAGGGCGCGCCCCTACCGGCGTTGGGGAGGACGACCGTGAGGCTGAAGGCAGAGGCAGCAGGACGAGGCGACGGAGTGGACAGACGATGTTGATGCGCGGGCGGAGGCGACGACGCGCAGGCCGGTCGAGCGACGCGGCGCGCGGCGACGGCGGAGCCCCGGAGGCCGGGGAGGACGGCACGGAGGAGGAGGATGGGGAGGAGGCCGACGCGAGGAGGAACCTCGGAGGCCGGGGCAGGCCAGGGCAGGTCGGGGAGGAAGCCGCCGCGTTCCGGGGGCCGACGGCGGCGGACAGGCGTGGCGGGGGGCGACGGCGTCGGCGGATCGGTGGACGGCGGATTCCAGGAGGCCGGCGGCGGTAGAGAATTCTGGGGGGCAGAGGACGGGGGGCGCCGCGGAAGGCGGTGGTCGGGGAGGATGACGGCGGCGGAGGAGGAGGAGGACACGACGACGACGATGGCGGCGGATCGGGGACGAAAAAGTGGCCAAGTGCTGGAGGGGGAGGGTCACTGCTTTTATATATAGCCCCCAAAAGGGAAAATTTCCCTCTTTAGTCCCGGGTGGTGTTACCACCCGAGACAACCCTTTTGTCTCGGGTGGTAACACCACCCGGGACTAAAGGGCTATTTTGCGCGAGACTTTGATTTTTTTCCCATTTTCCCTCCTTATTTTCTTATTCTTTCTCTTTGCAACATTTTTAAAAATTGGTAAGTTTAATATTTGAACTATGCAAAATTATATTTCGTTAAGTGTTAACAACCTTCACTTTCCTATATAAAAAATAATTTAATAGTTGAAATAATTAATTTCTTTTTCGGACTCGACAATATTTGTCTCCTAAGACATAAGAAAAATGCTCAACTAATTCAGAAAAATCTCAAACTTTGTGGTTACTTCTCACAGGGCATTTGAAAGGCTTTAACAAGTTTTAGTTTAAATACATAAAGGAATACACTCATACAACATTACACAAATGATTTGAACATTAATCATTACAGTACAATATTGAAGTTCCTTTTCTTGACGAAAGTTCCTTGGTCATGGTCGTGACGTAAGTACGGTGTCTCTTCATTTCCAAGCGGTATGCTTGGGTCAACTTCGACAACGAACGGAGGCATGCCATCGAACTGATCATAGTCATCTGATTTGTCTGTTCTGTCCTCGACTCCCACGATTACTCTTTTACCTGGAAGAACAATGTGTCGCTTTGGCTCTTGTGGTTCTTCTTCGGGATTTTTATTCTTCGGTTTGCTAGTCATATCCTTGACATAGAAAACTTGATGCACATTTTTGGCAAGGACAAATGGTTCATCTTTGAAACCAATCTTGGTCAGGTCCACTATTGTCATTCCATATTGATCTTTCCTTATGCCACCTCCAGTTAGTTTTACCCATTGGCAAAGAAACAGAGGGATGTTAAGTGGCCCGTACTCAAGCTCTCATATCTCTTCTATGACACCATAATACAAGTTCTTGTTATTGTTGCTGTCCATGGCTTCTATACGGACACCACTATTTTGGTGTGTGGTTTTCCGATCTTGGTCTCTTGTGTAAAAAGTATAACCATTTATATCGTAAGCTTGGAATTTCACAATTGTGCTAGAAGGTCCCCTTGCTAACAAAGCGAGTTGTGGGTGAATCGTGGAATCACCAATAACTTGTTCACTCAACCATGAGGGGAAATTTTCCAAGTGATGGCGTGTAACCCATGCTTCGGTTTTGGTTGGATTTTGTGAAGAAATAATCTGCTTGTGTTCCTCAATATACGAAGTCACAAAGGTTGATTGTTGCAGAACAGCTAGGTGTGCTTTATTGAACAAATCAGTATCATTGCTCAAACATGCTTTCCTTCCAATGGTGCCCTTTCCTAGTAGCCTCCCCTCGTGTCGTGATACTGGAACCCCAATCGAGTCAATTGAGTTGACAAAGTCCACACAAAACTCAATGACCTCCTCAGTTACATATCCTTTGGCGATGCTTCCTTCCGGACGTGCGCGGTTAAGAACATATTTCTTGAGGACTGACATGAACCTCTCAAAAAGCCACATGTTGTGCAGGAAAACTGGTCCAAGAATAGTAATCTCTTTCACAAGGTGCACCAGGAGGTGAGTCATAATATCGAAGAATGAAGGTGGAAATACCAACTCAAAGCTGACAAGACATTGCACAACATCATTCTGTAGCTTCACTAGGTTCCTTGGATCGATTGCCTTCTGTGAAATTGCATTGAGAAATGCACAAAGCTTTACGAGCGCTAATCGTACTTTCTCTGGTAGAACACCCCTCAACGCAACTGGAAGTAACTGTGTCATCAACATGTGGCAGTCGTGGGCCTTTAGATTTGTGAACTTCTTATCTTTCATATTTATTATCCCTTTTATATTCGATGAGTAGCCAGATGGAACCTTCATACTGTTTAGGCAATCAAACATGATGTCCTTCTCTTCCTTGCTCAGGGTGTAACTAGCAGGACCTAAGTAATCTTGTTCTTCCTCCTCAACCTCTTCAGGATCTGCTTCTTCATCAACCTCTATCGGAGGTGCTTCATTCCTATGGATATTTTTCAGGTCCCGTCGTGCTTCCAATGTATCCTTAGAGTTACCGTAACAACCCAAGAAGCCTAGGACATTCAAACAAAGATTCTTCGTCAAGTGCATCACGTCAATTGCGTTCCGGACCTCAAGAATTTCTCAATAAGGTAACTCCCAAAATATAGATTTCTTCTTCCATATTGGTGCACGCCCGTTAGCATCATGTGGAACAGGTTCACTACCGTCACCCTTTCGAAAGACAACCCTTAGATCCTTTACCATCCCAAATATCTCCTCTCCTTTAAAATGGGGGGCTTTGTATGATGATCAGCCTTACCTTTCCAGTGCATACCTTTCTTCCTTAAGGGATGCTTCTCAGGAAGAAAGCGACGGTGACCCATATACACAACCTTCTTACAATTTTTCAGATGAATACCGTCTGTTTTATGTAAACAGTGGGTGCAGGCCCGATATCCCTTGTTTGAGTGACCAGATAGGTTACTTAAAGCAGGCCAATCGTTGATGGTAATGAATAACAATGCTCGTAGGTTGAAGTTCTCTTGCTTATTCTCATCCCACACACGTACACCTTCTTTCTTGCATAGCAGTAATAGTTCATCAACCATTGATCTTAGATACACATCAATGTCGTTGCCAGGTTGTTTTGGACCTTGGATTAGCACCGACATCATAATGAACTTTCGCTTCATGCACATCCAACCAGGAAGGTTGAACATGCATAGGGTCACAGGCCAAGTGCTATTACCACTGCTAAACTCACCAAATGGATTGAAACCATCTGTGCTTAAACCAAATCTTATGTTTCTTACTTCCCCAGCAAAATCTTTGTATTTTCTATCAATCTTTCTCCATTGAGACCCATCTGCCGGATGTCTCAGCATGTGGTCTTGCTTACGATCGCTTTTGTGCCATGTCATCAACTTAGCATGTTCTTTGTTCTTGAACAAACGCTTCAAACGTGGTATTATAGGAAAATACCACATAACCTTCACCGGTACTTTCGTCATCTTGGGAGGTGTCCCCTCGAGAGCACCAGGATCATCATCTCTCCGGATCTTATAACGTAGCGCTTTGCACACAGGACAAGCTTCCAAATTCTCATGTTCCTTGCCTCGATATAGGATGCAATCATTAGGGCATGCATGGATCTTCTGAACCTCCAACCCCAGAGGGCACACAGTCTGTTTCGCTTCATATGTTGTCGACGGTAATTCATTGTTCTCGGGAATCTTGTCCTTCACAATTTTTATCATCCCCTCAAATACTTTATCAGACACACCATATTTTGTCTTCCATTGCAACATTTCAAGTGTAGTACCAAGCTTTTTGTGACCCTGTTTGCAATCTGGGTACAATAGTTTTCTATGGTCTTCTATCATACGCTGCAACTTTGCATTTTCATTATCATTTTCGCAGTCCCTTTGTGCATCTTTTAGAACTTGACCAAGATCATCAACATGGCCGTCTTCCGGTATCTCTTCTTCGTCAGTATCTTCCATTAAAGTATCCGCAAAAGCTTGCCCCGCGGCCCAGTCAGGAATGTTATTATCATCCTCCCCTTCTTCGTTCTCTTCCATCACAACCCCTCTTTCACCGTGCCTAGTCCAAAGCACATAGTTCGCCATGAATCCGTTTTTAATCAAGTGGAGGTGAAGAGTCCCCCAGTCAGAGTAGTCTTTGTCGTTTCTGCACACAGAGCATGGACAACACATGAATCCCTTTGGGTTCTTGTTGCCTTTGGCCACTTCGAGAAAAGCTTGCATGCCAGCAATGTACTCCGGGGATCGTCTGTCGGCGTTCATCCATTGCCGGTTCATCTGCATCATATTAAGTCCAAAAATTATTTCCTTTAAATGAGAATAACAAAGACAAAGATGAAGAAGGGTGAGTTTGATGATGTATTCCGTTATGAACTAGATGATGAGAACTGGAGGCCTACCTACATTCTTCCTGCACATGTTTATCATCTCAACACAATACGTGATTTCATAAATGTGTTTGAAGCAGAGGTTCAAAAGCTAGAAGCTGACTAGTTTTAGCTTGGGACTTGTACTCATTGCTATTGATGTCGTGCCTTGTAATAGCCATCAAGTGACCTCATCTGTATGTATGTCATTGTACCACAACCGCGACAATCATTGCATCCTAAACTACATACATCTGGCCATTTCTTGTGATACAATGACATACAGAGGTCACCTTATGGCTATTTTTTATCTCCATTATTAATGATCATATTTTTTATAAACTAACTTCTAAAAAATTAGCTAAATGCAAAATTATAATTAGTTCTATGTATCATTATATCAAAAAGTAAACAAAGACAAAGATGAAGAAAGGTGAGTTTGATGATGTATTCCGTTATGAACTGGATCATGAGAACTGGAGGCCTACCTACATTCTTTCTGAACATGTTGATCATCTCAACACAATACGTGAATTCGTAAATGTGTTTGAAGCAGAGGTTCAAAAGCTAGAACCTGACTAGTTTTAGCTTGGGACTTGTACTTATTGCTATTGATGTCGTGCCTTATAATAGCCATCAAGTGACCTCATCTGTATGTATGTCATTGTACCACAACCGCGACAATCATTGCATCCTATGTGAACTACATACATCTGGCCATTTCTTGTGATACAATGACATACAGAGGTCACCTGATGGCAATTTTTTATCTCCATTATTAATGACCATATTTTTTATAAACTAACTTCTAAAAAATTAGCTAAATGTAAAATCATAATTATTTCTATGTATCATTATATCAAAAAGTAAAATTCAATTTTCTCTACATCAATTTAAAAGATAACAAGAGAATGCTAGTGTTTAGCCAACCACTTTTTTCTAAATCTAAAGTATATAAATAACCTCATCTCTTATTAGCTCCTCCCACCTAGGATTTAAGATTTCTATTTTCTCCATCTCTAAAATATATATATAAAAAATTAATCACAACAAATGATGGGAGGAAGAAGAATCAAACCTTGGTAACACTTTAGAGGAGAGAAATCTTCACAAATAGATGAAGAAAAAATTCAGCAGCACCTCTCTAAGGTTGAGGCGCCATGGAGGAGGAGCTTGAGCTCTTGGTGAAGAATGGCTCGGGCAAGAGAAAGATGAGAAAGAAGCTGGATTTATAGGGCGCAGGCTTCTAATCCCGGGTGGAGTTACCAACCGAGACTAAAGAATACCCTCTTGTTCGTATCTAAATACAAATAACTATTATCCACCCCTTATCTTCTTCAATCTTGCTCACACCTAATGAATAATAAACTTTATACTACATATACATACGTAAATGGAGATGATATGCGTATAAATTTAATTATCCATTAGAATCGAGTGGATCAAGGTGCCGATAGCTAAGCAGTGCAGGGCCACGAGCAGCAAAGCGAGGCGGCATCGAGCGTGAGTGGGCGGCAGCTAGAGACGCAGCGACGTACAGATTTATTTTCTTTTCGCAGGACCACTCCAACAATGAACCGGTTCCCCTTGTGCAAAATCGTGTTTTGAGAGAAGGTGAGAGAAGGAAACCGGCCTAAAAATGTAGACATTCCAGTAGTATCCGCATCCCTCCCCTCATCTCAACGACTTTGCGCCGCGCGCCTCCTCCTCCCTGGCGCAGCGGAGAAACCAAAGCTCCACCGGCGGCCGGATCTGCGTCGCCCCCCCCCGAATCAAGCCCCGTCGTCGTCCACGCACAGATCGAGGGTCTCGCCTCCTCTAGACGTCGCGGCCTTCTCCCTGCGCCTCACCTCCTCCTCCTCACCGCCGCCGCCGCGGCTCCCTCCGAGCGCGAGCGGCCACCCAGGCCCCGGCTCACCCTGAGCTCCCGCCGCCAACCACCTCACCCCAACTTCCACTTCCCCCGCTCGACGAGGGCTGGGGAGGAGGCAGCGTCGCACCGGGTGGATCTGCGCGGCGGACTCCTCCCTGCTTGGAGATTCGCGTCGGGTGGTGTGACGGGAAGGAGGCGGTGGGGTCGCCGAGGTGGGGAGGAGGTGGCCGGAGCAGGGGTCCCCACAAGCCGCCTCAGCATCCCGGACCTCCGCCGCCGCAAGCAAGGCCGCAGGGCGCTGTCTTGGACAACACCGCGCGGCGCGGGCTAGGCACACCTCAAGGGTTCGGAGCAGGAGGCGCTTGGCGCGGGCATTCGACGGCCGTGAAGGGAGCGGAGCGAAGTGGCGGCGGGAAGACAAGGAAGGGGGCAAGCAGCTGTTTGGGGGCGGGGCGCCGCGGACTTGGGGGAAGGGACAGGGAAAAGGCAGGAGGGTCCTGCTCCGCCTCGCGTTGCGTGCAACGGAGCACCTCCTCCGCGCCCCTGCTCCAGATCGAGGCGGGCCACAGAGAGAGCACGCGTGTGGAGACGGAGGGGAGCGGTGGTTGTGAATCCCAATGGGAGGAGAACGTGAAGGTCGTCACTGCAAAAAGAAGATGCGGTTGAGGGAACATTTGGAGGAACTACAGTATATTTTTTCCTCATTTTGGAGAAGGGGGGCGGGATAGAGGTGTTTGCTGAGTCAGTCTAACCGCACCGAAGGAACCAATGATTGAACCAAAAGAAAGGTTCTAGATATGCAATTTCGGTTTACTTCAGTTCTAGCATCAGTTAACTAACCGAAGTATGGGTTGAAGTCCACGAACAAATGTTTTCAGCCCAGCCCAACAAAGCCACCCTAACCCTAGGTATATAATCTCCTCACCCCCACTCCTCACCCAGTCCCACTCCCACCCGGCGCCGGCAACCGCCCCCAACCCATCTCCTCATCCCGTCCACGTGTGACGCAGGCGAGAGGCGGCCAACCCCACCCCAGCCGCCACCGCCGGAGACTACCTGAGTGCCTGGTGCCCTCTGTCTGCCGCAACCCGCAGGCCGGACCACTGCGCCGCACGACCTGCCCGGCTTCCCCTAAGGACGCAGCGCAGGATCTACCCCTCCCCTTCTCCCAAGATCCAACGAAGACACCCTATCCTTTCTCCAAGATCCAGCGACAGCCGACAGCGTCACAATTTTCCTCGAGATCTTCATCTAACCGAGCAGGAAGCCAGCATCAGCGCACGCGCACCACACGCCAACCCCTTGCATTGACTGGGGCACTGGGCCGTTCTCCTTCGGCATTTGCTCCTGACTCCTGTGAATTTGTAACTGCTGCCCCCTATCCTGGGCTCCTGGCAGCTATGTCTGATCCACTCTCCATTCAATCTAGTTCGAAAGTTCAATAATAGGCAGATTCATCTTTTATTTGCTTCGTTGGATTGATCTGTCAGTCCTCGATTTGACGGATTCTTTTTTATGTATCGTGAATCTCTTCTTGCTTTACTGTCAGTACGGCATGATCTTTGTGGTGAACTTGTGATTCGTTTTTCTCTGCTTTACTCGCAATCCTCGATTTCCTTCTACTGTATTCTGGATTCGGATTTCCTGTCGAGTGAGCCCACAAAGGTAAAAATGGTTTGAGCCAGAATAGATGCATTTCATCCTTTATTGTGAGTCGATGGTCAGTTTGATCTGTGTTCAACTCGATTTCTTTTTCTCCGATGTAAGACTGTCTCCAACAACACTACCCAAATACATAACTAAGTCCTGCACAGTGTTTTGCATCACAAAATCGAGCTCCAACGGATGACCCAACCCGGCGACGCATTTTGCCTGCGCTGCGAATCGGAAGGCAAAAAAGCATCATCTCTCCACAAGACGCAAATGCTGGCACGTAGGAGAGGCTGCGATGGGGTGCTGCCGGCGAGGCGTGGCGAGGCGACGGCGGGGAGCTGCCGGCGCGGTCAGCTGGGCCCGCGGTGGGGAGCGGCCGGCGCAGTCAGGCGGGTCCGGGACGCCGCGGACAGCAGGACCCTCCCGGCTGCAGCTTCTTCATCGGTGTGAGCCTGCGGAGGAGCGGCGGCGCGGCGGCCGAGCACGAGTCGGCAATGGCGGCCCGCCACAGGATTCGAAATCCACTGCGGTGGGATGGCAGCCAAGCGGCGCAGGAAGGGGGCACGGCCCTGCGGGACGGGAGGAGGCCGCCGACGGTGCTGCTGGCTTGGGGGCGCGACGTCCTGCGGCCCTGCGGTGTACGGTTGGACGTCGGCGGCGTCGACGCGGAGCACCTCGACAGCTGCCGAGCGCCGGCTGCGGAAGTCTCCGACGACGGCCGCGTGCGGTTCGAAGGCCAGGCCGCCGTGCGCCGCGCAGAGGCCCTCCATGATGCGGCGGAGGCGGGCGCGGGCAGGCGTTGGCGAGAGCGCCCATACGGAGTACACCTCCTCTGGCGACTGCTGCTGCTCGGCCCCTGCCTCGGAGAAGATGAGTTTTTGGCTCTCGCTTTTGCGTTCGCTGTTGGAGCAGTTCAGTTCGTGGGGCGTCATCCATTCGCTGTGCAGGACCCAAAACAACGAATGGGTCTCCTTTTTGCATCTCCGCTGTTGGAGATAGCCTAAGACTATCTCCAACACCACAACCCAAACACAAAATGAGTCCTGAACAGTGGTTTTGCGTCCCAAAACCATCCTCCAATGGAAGACCCAGAAGCGGCACGCATTCTGCGTGGCGTGCGAACCAGAAGGCAAAAATGCAGCTTCTCTCTCCTCGCAACTCATTTCTTCCCTGCCTGTCTCCCACCACGCGGCGCGCACAACCGGTGGACGGGCTCCCCATGGCCGGCGGGGTCGAGCAGCCTGGGCTCCTCGCCGTTGAATTGAGCCGGCGCATGGCTCGAATCAGTCACTCCGCCCTCGAATCGAACACTCCGCCGTCGAATCGGAGCTCGGCGACCCGGCGGCGACCCCTCACCGAGGGAACTCCCCCAGCAGCGGGCCCCTCCCCCGCGGTTGGGGCTCCCCAGTGGCGCCCGCGCCCGGCGCCCAGCGGAGCTCGCCGCAGCGCCCGGCGCCCAGCGGAGCTCGCAGCGGCGCCCGCGGCCGGCGCCCGGCAGAGCTTGCAGTGGCACTCACAGTCGGCGGAACTGCGCGGCGGAGCTTGCAGCGGCAAACGCGGCCGGCGGAGCCCGTGACCGGAGAACCTCCCCGCGCGGCGGTGCTCCCGCGGCGCTCGGCGGAGCTCGTGCGCGGCGCAGCTCTCGCGGCCAGCCGGATTGCTTGCGATCTTGTGTTGTTGTTTTTTTAGAAACTGCATCGTTGCTGTTGGAGAACGAAGTTTATGGGTTACATACCTTTCTACTGTGCGCAACCTAAACTGGCAAATGCATCTCATGTTTGGGTTGTATCTGTTGGAGATAGTCTCGGGCGGACGGGAGGCAGCGACGGTGGGGGAAGCGAGGGAGAGCCTCTGACAGGTGGGCCCCACCTGTCAGGACGGACGAAAAAAAGGGGCAGAAGCGATCCTTGCTTAGGTAGAGACTAGGGATGGCAATGGGCCCCCGATCCCCGATCCCCGACGGGGATTTCCTCTATTAGGGGATGCAAATGGGGTGTTTTTAGTCCTCGCGGGGATCTTAATGGGCATTTTTCAATCCCCGTCGGGGGAAGCGGGGAGTGGAACGTTCTCCACATCCCCGTCCCCGTCCCCCGCCGGGGACCCCGAGTAGCAGTAAGCAGTTGTAGGTAAATAGGCCAAAAGAAGCCCAAAATAAGATTGAAGCCCAAGCCCAAGAAAAACATATATATTGCTGCCCCAAACAGGTCAAACCCTAGCTCCACTCCTCCAATCCCTCCGCCGCATGCCCACCACTCCCCATTCCGCCCCCTCTACCTCTGCTTCCCTCCGTCCCGCGCACGCGGCACGCCGCACGTGCCACGCGCCCTGCGCCGCCGGTTGCCATGGCCCGCCGTCCGCGCCGGTCGCCGTGGCCTGCCGTCCGCGCCGGTCGCCGTGGCCCACCGTCGGGGGGCGGGACCCCTACTCCTGCCCGGGGCCCGCACAGGCCTGCCCTCCACTCTGTTGCTCGCGTCTCGTCGAAGAAGAGGAGCAGGGAGGAGTCGCGCGCCCTGCACCCTGCCCTCCACCCTGCGGCTCGCCGCCGCCCGCCCGCCCTGCAGCTCGTCGCCGCCGCCCGCCCTGCAGCTCGCCGTCGTCCGCCCTGCGGCTCGCCGCAGATCTCTCTCGAGTGTCTGTTTTTCCTTCTTTTCCTTTGTTGTTGGTGTTTGAGATGGAGATTAGTGATGGTTCTTGGCGATTGATATGTAAACATGAGAAAACTTTGCTTCCCGGTAAGCTACGTCCACAACTCCACATGCTGCTCTTCCTCCCGTTCTGTGCTTCGGGGATTAATCGGGGTTGGAGTCCCCATCGGGTGCGTGATCCCCGCTCGGGGACGGGGCCGGGGGAAAATCCTTCCCCGCGAGCGGGGACGGGGATGAGAACGGGGAGCGTTTGCTCTGTCGGGGATGAAAACGTTCTGCAGATCCCCGGCGGGAATGTCCCCGTTGCCATCCCTAGTAGAGACTAGCAACCGTGCCCGTGCGTTGCAACGGGAGGGGAACTAAAGTCTAGTATCCAACCGTAGCTACTCACATGTTGCCTTGTTTTGGCCTCTAATCATACGAGTGCAGGGAAGGCATAAGTAAATCAGAGTCAAATATTGTATCAATTTCCAGTGCCATCGCTAACTTTTTAATCTATTTATGCCTCTCGAGCTGAGTTTGATCTCAGTGAAGAGATTTAGAAAATGCTGGTTGAGATAATTATAAATTTATCTCTTGGCTCAGTCGCAATAGGATATAATTAAAATCAGACATCCATATACATATAAATTTATTGATTTTTCAGAAAGATCCAATATAGAGTTCTCACCCGAATTTTCAATTTATAGTTCGCACGAGTGCTCTATGAAAAAAATTTCCGTTCCTATTTTTTATCTATTGCAAAATCATGAACTACAAAATTATTTTGATTAGTTTTGTCGCTACTTAGTTATCTCCCTGAAAGAAAATTCCTTTTAATTTGTTAACGTAACTGCTGATTGTGTAACCCGTTCCCATCGAGCGTGGCCCGTCCCTCGCGTCGCCTCCAGGCGACACGGGCGGAACCCCCTCCCACGCGAGCGCCCGGCCGCCGCCGCCGCCGCAAGTTCTGGCCCCCGTCCTCCTCGTCTCCGGCCTTCTTGCCGGTGGCAAGGGGAGCGGGGGTCCATCCTTTTAGTAGATCGAGTCGTAATCGAGTCCGTCTAGATTTAGGGTTTACTCGCCGTCGATGCTCGACGGTGGAGTTAAGTTTTGCCGGAGGAGCGTGGCTCCTCTGCGGCTTGGTTTTCCTGGTGGCGTCGGCGATGCGGAAGCGACGGCGTTGCAGAGGAATAATTTCTCCCAGCTTCTTCCGTTCTCCGATGGCGATCTACTCCGACGTCAACGGAGAGGCTGGGGAGACCTGTCCAGGAGTCGAGGGCCGGCGCATCGTCGTCTTCTTCAGGTGATGATGTTGTTGACCCTGTTAATCTCAAGGAAGATGATCTTTGGAAGAAATCTGAGCATTGCTCGGGTTGCCGGCGGTGGAAACGAAGGATGCGTCGTGGGTACTGGAGTTGGCCGATGCGCTCGGGAGGCAGCGTACTCGGCTGATTCGCCTAGCAGTAAGCCCTCCTCTGCGGCCTCCACTTTGTGGAGTTTGGCTTTGGTGCCCGGCGACGATTGGGAAGCGGTTTCGACGGCGGCGACGAACGAATCGCTGAAGGCTTCGAGGAAGATGAACAAGAGTTTTGAATTTCTTTGTAATTTTCCTTTTCTTTCGGATCCTGTTTGTATACAGGCCGGTGTAATACGCTAAGGTCAATACATGTTCCTTCTCAAAAAAAAAAGTTATCTCCCTGAAAATAGACCGATTTATGTGTATCAAATTTTGATAGCCAAATAAGCACATCTAAGAAGCTATTTTAAACTAACCTCCGTTGTTTATTTTTGTCTTAGTTTTTTACTGCCACTGTCATCTTCTTTATCTTCTGCTTCTCTGTCTCCACCGAGAAAGCCAACATCAGAAGCCAGAGTACATCTCCTTTCTTATGCAAAGGCCACGTTGCTAATACAAGCACCACATCCCTAATACGTGCAGCCCAGCCTAATCTCCCCTAACGCAAAATTCCAATCCCACCAGCATCACCATGTGATGCGCCCAGCTTGAAAAAAAAACTTGCAGGATATTGAAAGATTAAAAAACAAACTGTTTCGATCGGAAAAAAAAAATCGGAAGCACCGACCCGTAGAATGTAGTTGAGCCGTGATGACGTGCCGACCATCCACCAATCAACCGCACGTCCACACCTGGTCATGCACAAATGCACTTGTATACATGATAAGTATATTGATACACAATTCACCGATCAAGCTAACGGCCATAGTGTATTTTAGTTCCAGGCGTTATGTATGGAAAAACAAAATAAACAGAAGCTAACAGGCATTTTCTCTCCTGGTTCAATTTCCCACGAGCCCAGATGGCCCATTCGGCCTTTCTTCCCCTGGGTCACAGGCTTTCTCCGTTCGCTCGTTGGCAGGCTGACGGTTCTTTTTCCTGTTTCTTTTGTTCGGGTCCGGGTGGTCGGTTTTTCCTGTTTTGCATCTTGCACGCCAGTTCAAGTGGAGGGGAGCCGATTTCTCTCTGGTTTTCACTGCAGTTTTCACCTGACTGACAAAATTTTCAGGCAGAAACAATCCTTGCTTTAATATTAGGTAGAGATTGACTATTCATATACAAACAATCGCGCGGGAGGTAGTATATATGAGTATCGTGTAGGGAGGTACTACTAGAGTCCACTATTAATAATGGTTGTCTTATTATAGTCAGGGCACTACCACTATCAATCTTTGTGTAGGAATAGGATATATAGTGCCTTGCGTGGAAGAGTTCATACTCTAGAGTCCACAAAAGCTGGAATAGTTATGAAGAGAGACATGATGAAATACTCTAGAGTCCACAAAAGCCATTTTCAGTGGTGACATGTCATAGTTATGAAGAGAGAGAAGGAATGAGTTTCATACATATCCATAGAGTAATTCCATTGCATCATCCCTCACAAATTAAATGAAATAGTTAGCATTGGAAACAACATAATGGAATCTTGTTCTGTATTGGTAGTTTCATTCATACTTACAGTCCACTCAAGATGATGAGTTAGCTTTGAAACAGTGAGATGGAACCTACCATTAACCTACGCTACTCACAACGGAGAGTTTGATTAGGTTTCATTTTCATTAATGAGTAATAAAAGTCCATATTAGAGTTTTTCAGACATACTCCTTTATTAGTTTCAAGAATATAGCCACTATTAGGCCAGTCTCAGTGGCAGTGTCATGGGTACACTTACCAAGTCCGTCACTTCAGCTTTTCAGCATAATGACCCTGTCACTCTCAATGCACAGGGTCACGGGCACAGTTTCATAGATAGAATATAGCATTTAAATCTTGCATGTGTTGTGATCAAATACAGGGTCATGGGCTCTCAGTGGAGGGTCGTGAGCATTAGTACCTGTGTCGACCTGGGTTCATCACCATGACCATGAGATCTTCTCTTCCTTCATTTATTTGGTGTCATGTCATTAAAAGAGCCTGACGGATGCATGATCAAATTTAGGGGGGGTAGAGTTCTTATTATTTCTTCATCTCCACCTATTCTTCCTATTATTCTTCTTCTTCCTCTCTTCTTCTCCTATTCTTCCTTTAAATTCAATGGAGCTCTTGGGAGTAGGGGGCTAGAGCCCCACTAGCCCCACCGTTGGATCCGTCACTAGTGGCAGCCCACTAAATGTCGATGACCCTGCCACTGAGACCGACCTTCGGGCACCCGCAATGATATAGTAAGGTTTGCTCTCTACAAGCATGTCCACCTCAGCTGTAGATGGTACAGTAGACAACCCGTTTAATGATGCATCTTTTGACATGAGTAACGAAGTTTTGTGGGACCCACCTTAGAGAAAATTATTGATTGATCGATCCTTTCTTCTACATTCGGCAAGGCTCTTCTGCCCAGCGCCTACCGCGGCTTGTGCGCCATTCGCACGCCGGCGAGCGCTCGAGCCCCGACTCCCTCCAGTTGCGACCATCACACAGTAGTGGCGGGCGCTCCCTTCTTCCCCACAACCCTCCCTCCTTCCTCCCCGCCGCGCTCCATGGCTCCGCTCGCGCTGGCTGCCGACGGCCGGCGCTCCGCCTCCTCGCTATGAGCGGCGATGAACTCGAGAGACGACAACTGAATCGCAGGATCGGAGCTCCGGCGATGAACTGGAGAGACAGCGGACACCCCCAAGAACAGTCAATGGCTCAATTCGTATTCTACTTCGTCATTCGTGAAGCGGTGGCGGTCATGCCTCCTCGATCGACAACGATGGCAACGCCATTCAACCGGCCAGCACTCCGGCCCCGCGGCTCGCCGGCGCTCTGCCTCGCAATGGACCAATGGTGCCCCCTCTACGCCCCAGCATGCCGACCGTCGCCGCCCGCATCTGCCGGCGTCCTCCCCTCTGCCCAGGCGACGCGCCAGGCCTTGATTTCTCCGCCGCCAGCAATCTTCCGCCGTCCAGGGTTTCCCCGCGCCCATGGTCATCGCCGACGCAGCGCCCAATCTTGCCCCGCAGCCTGCGCCAGCGGCCGAGCACGCGCCTAGCGCCGGGGTTCAGCCCACGGTGGCTCTCGTCCTCGTCTCGCCCCGCGCCATCGGTCTCCCCACGCCTAGCGCCGCTGGTCGAAGCAGTGGAGGCGGCGGACCAGTGAGGAGTCTCGCTGCTGTGGAGAGAAGTCTGGATCACGAGCCGGGGAAGGAGACGTGAGCTTGTGGTGGACCCCGCGAATCACGGGGCGCGTGCGCAGCACGGGGACGCGTGCTATCGGCACTCACCAGCCGTAGCGTAAGCTCGTTCTCTCTCCTCCTCCCTCTCTCCTACGTGGCACTCTTGTAGAGAGCTTAACTACACCATTGCGGGTGCCCTTAGGCTATTCCGAGTGGAGCGTTTCATCTCACAATTTCCAAAAGTGTCATGTTATCAAAAAATATTTGAGTAGATGAATGAAACAATGTCTTCCAGTGCAATGTTTCATTTCACAATTTCATAGGCTAGACATACTGTTTAATTGTGAGGTGTGTGATTTCATCTCATCTCATCACATCATGAAGTGTAATAAAGACTTTTATTATTATACTCTCCTCTCGCACTTTCCCACGCCATGGCGACCTCCCCCTCCCCCTTGGGCCGCTTCCCGTTGCTTCAATATACTGCTTACATAAATCTTGTTATTGTTATTTGACATGGTTTCATCAATTTTGTTTATCTATCCATCATATATTGCCATGATGAGTAGACAAATTTTGTTCCAGGATATTCCAAACACAACATCTCATCGTGCACCTAAGAGGAAATGTGAAACCGACACGACCTAAGGTAATTTTTGTGCAATTGCTACCATCTTGAGCTTTTTATTTTTTAATCCTGAAATTTTGTTAATACTTTCATTCGTGTATTTCCCCCTTACTCGCATTTCGACAATGTTCACACTGATGTTCACACTATTTTTTATTGTAAAAATAGTTTTTTCATGTATTGCCGAAAGATCATCTGAAACGCCGATATTTTTGTTTTGTTTCTTAGAAAAATAGATTTTCATCTTTTATTTTATTTTTTTAATTTGTGCGTGTTGCACGGGTGCATCTGCTAGTAACTATATCATGAGACAAAATTTAACGGCTAGCGAAGTAGCTATATTGTGGGACGAGGATAGTATAATTTTTTATGACATGACATAAAGGACAGAGTGAGGGAACCAGTTTCATTTAGATAAAACCAATTTTACACAATACCAACCCTTCATGAATCATAAAAGTGAATGCTATTTGGAGCCTACGAAACAAACCACACTATGAAATTATGCATCGGAGTGGGTAGTTTTAAACTCCATGAAATTAGCCTAAGAATGGCCTAAGCCGCTCCTCCCGGTGATGCATCAATAATGGACATTACTCGTCAAGGATGGCATCGCGCTTTCATCAATCAACCACCGGAAAGGGATCGACTAGCAACAACACATGCTGACATGCATGAATCATATATTCTGCACATGCAGAACAAATATCTTGGAGAAGCACTAAGAGTACGTCACAATCTATCTTTGCCGAGGGACAGTATATGTGTTATGTGTACGTGCCACGTGGAATACCTTGGAGATGAGATAAGGCCGTTGACTAGAAACACATTGTGTTATAATAAGGAATACCTTGGAGATATGAGATAATTAAGAACGTTGAAAACAGGGAACACATTGTGTTATATATGGTTGGTATCCACCATCTATTTTTTATTGAAAATGGTAGTACATCTGCCATCAGCCAGTTGTCATTAGCTTGATGTGCCTCCCTACCCACAATGTGGCGACACAGATCCTCTTCAGTACTCCCTTCGTCCTATGAAAAGTGCAATTCTATTTTTTAAGATATATTAGTGGTGGTGCGAAAATACTCTATTACCCCTATTTCTTAGCCACATGCAGTAAGTTTTGACATGCAGATCCAATCTGATTACTTAATTAGGTAGGTAATATATGTTTTCTAGAATTGCTCTCTTTGTGGGATTTTTTTTTCAAATGCTAGGATTGCACTCTTCATAGGACGGAGGGAGTACGAAGATGAGTTCATCCGCACCGGGGGACAGGATCCCCTCTTCCATCCCTTTCCCGTCCGGTTTTCCATGAAAACCAGCCGCAACGGGAGACGGGAAAGGGGACGGTAAAATCTCGTCTCTCCCCGATTCCTCTAGATGAGAGGAATTGTGGCCATTCGCCAGGCCGCCACTGTGGCGTGGGGCTCACGCTGCTCAATGCCTCGCGCAAGAGCACGGAAGGAGAGCGTGGAGGCGGAGGTCGAGAGGCCGTGCCTCTCCTTCATCGGCGGCGGAGCAGACAGATGACGCTGTAGAGGCCCTGCTCCTCCGAGCTCGAGGTCGCCGCGCCAGATCTCCACCCGGAGAGAGGGGCGGGTGTAGGGCGAGGATCCAGCCGTCCTCGTCCAGGTGCGCGACTGTCGTCGTCGAAGAAGAGCCGGCATGCGGAGAAGGTGATGTCACCGGTGGGGGGAGCTCGTCTGCCGAGAGCCCGACCTCCCCTTCTTCCTAATCGCGCCTTGGAGGGAGCAGGGGAGGCACAGAGGGTGCAACCGCCGCGGAGGTGGGAGGTAGGGGCCGCCTGAGGAGAGGTAGAGGCCTTCAGATCCGGCGCTGCCCCCTGCTACTACCTCACCAGCCGCTGCAGCATTGCCTCACCGCGAGGAGGCCCGCCACCGACCACCGGCCGTAGCAACCCGGCCTCGCCTCGAGGAGGCCCTACTCCACCGCCAGAGCAGGGGAGGGAGAGAAGGGGATCTCGCAGGAATAGGGGAACCGCCGCCGTCCAGCGAGGAGCGCACGAGGTTGATTCGGCCCCGAGGCGGCGAGGATGGGCGCGGCCGGCTCTGCCCATGCCTCCGGATGCCCCCTGGCGTGCCTCTCGCACGGCTATGGAGTAGGGGTCGCGGGCGCTCCTCCTCCGCTGCGAGAGGGTAGGGGAGTAGGGGGGTGCGGGTGCCCGTCCACCACTGTGGCGCATCCTCGATTGGCCGGCGGAGCTCGACGACGAGTGGAGCAGAGGTGCGGGCGCATCCTCGCACCGACCGCTGAGCCTGTGCTCCACCTGGCACAGTGCCCCTGCTCCGCGTGCCGTCGGGGAGGGAGGGAGGGCGCTTGGGGAGGGGCAACGCCGTCTCCTTGGACATCCGTGGGGGTGAGGGCGGGGTCGCTAGAGAGAGTGAGAGCCGATAAGACCAGGTGGGTGGGGGAGATAAAGGAGAAGGAGGCTGACAAGTGGGTCCCACCGGAGGGTAGTTGGTATAAAGTGGAGATATAAAAGAAGATGAGTGTGGAAGAATGAGATATAAAGGAAAGAATCTCGATGACCAGACATAAATATTTTGTTTTAAAGGAGGATATGAAGTATGACGAGTGTGTAGTCTAAAGTCGGTCTCAAGGGAGGTGTCGTCATGGAGGACTTCATGGCAATAAATTAAATTACCGAATACATCAACACATCTTTTAACTCGGTAAGGTTTTTATGAGAGAGAAGAAGAGAGTTTATGACCATGACACTACTCCAGCACAGTTACCAAGACAGTTTAAATTGTATGAAACACTCACTGAGGCCCTTCCTTTTCATCTCATGACACATTACTGAAGACACAAATAATGATGCAGTCTGCAATGAAACTTTACACTGATAGTGAAAATTTTAGGGAAAAGTCCGATTTACAACCTTGAACTAGCACATAAGTCTGGTTTTCAACCTTAAACTACAAAACCAGACATAAAAGGCCATCCAACTATCAAAACCGTGCAAGTTTCAACCTTTGAGCGGTTTTGGAGGTGGTTTTCCATTTTGTGAAAATGTTAAAAAAAATAGTTTCATCTAAAAAATCATAACTAATTCATTTTAAATCAGAAAAATATGGAATTTATACCCAAAGTTTTATAAAAATATCACCTATCTATTGGTGAACTATTTGGGGTCATCTGCATCTTATTATTCATATTCCTAGTATTTTTAGAAAAAAAAATAAAAACTAGAAACTTGAACATATAATATTTTAAAAAACTCCAAATAGTGCACCAATAGATAGGTGACATTTTTATAAAACTTTGGGTATTAGTTCCATATTTTTCTGATTTAAAATGAATTAGTTATGATTTTTTAGATGAAATCATTTTTTTTAACATTTTCACAAAATGGAAAACCACCTCCAAAACCGCTCAAAGGTTGAAACTTGCACGGTTTTGATAGTTGGATGGCCTTTTATGTCTGGTTTTGTAGTTTAAGATTGAAAACCAGACTTGTGTGCTAGTTCAAAGTTGTAAATCGGACTTTTCCCAAAATTTTATTTCCTGAAAAGCAGACATGATAGTCTTGGTAACAATGTAATGAAACTATGCCCAAAGGCTGACACGGCCAGATCTATACTACAAATCCAGCCATATATGTTCCAGATTTGTTATTTCTGGCTTTATATTGACAATATGTGGCTATTTGTAGCTTTATGCTGATGACAATACTTGATTGTCAACCACAGTTCAAAATGTTGTTGCTGTATATGTAGATTAATAAAAGTTTGGATAAAGAATGGAATTTCGCATGTCAGCAGAGTCTGGCGATTGGCGATCACACACTGAACCTCATGCATAATAGCGCCCTATTTAAGAGGACCCCAAATAGCGCCATAGCACAGACCACTGAGGGGCATCTCCCTAAACACACAAGGACGACCATGCCACTGCTGGCCCCTACGCAGCTCCTAGACCTGCGTCTACAATGGCAGATCCCCATCATCCTCTTCCTGGTTCCCCTGTCCCTCTTCCTGAGGAGGCGCTGGAGTGGTAGCTTGTCCAAGAAAGGCCGTCTCCACCTGCCGCCGTGTCCGCCGGGACTGCCTATCATCGGCAACCTGCACCAGATGGCCGGCGCGCTGCCTCACCGGAGCCTGGGAGCTGGCGCGGCGCCACGGGCCCGTGATGATGCTGAGGCTGGGCCGGGTGCCGGTGCTGGTGGTGTCGTCGGCGGAGGCGGCGCGGGACGTGCTCAAGACGCACGACGCCGACTGCTGCACTCGGCCGGACACGCCAGGGCCCAGGCGGATCTCATACAACCACAAGGACCTGTCCTTCAGTCCCTACAGCGACCACTGGCGACAGATGCGCAAGCTCTTCGTCCTCGAATTCCGCAGCAAACGCCTCCTCCAGGCGATCTGGGAAACCAGGGAGGCTGAGGTGTCGCATCCATCACTCGTACACTAAATCTGACGGACTTACATACATATAGCATAATCAAATTAAGATACTAAAACCAATATTACTTGATGAAGAAACATTTCAACTCTTCCTAATTAAATATTTTTTATTATTAGGTCCATAAACTCATGGGAAAACTGGCTAGCGCTGGACGGGAACCAGTCTTCCTAGAGGACCTCATCTTTGGGTGTATGGACGATATCATCGGCACGGTGGCGTTTGGGAATATCTATGGCGCGGAGCAATTCATGGAAAGGCAGCAATTCCGTGATGTGATCAACGAGGCCATGATGGCGAGGTCTAGTTTCTGCGCCGAGGACTACTTACCCAACGCCCTTGGCTGCCTTGTGGATCGCCTCACCGGCGTTGTCTCCCGGCGTGAGATGGTATTTAGGGAATTTGACGCTTTCTTTGAGACTATCATTGAGCACCACCTCGACCCCTCCCGTGTCATCCCGGACCAAGGCGGTGACCTCATCGATGACCTCATTGACGCCCTCATGGAAGAACACCAAGGCTCCCCCGGGTTTGGTAGAGAGCGCGTCAAGGCCCTGTTGTCGGTACGTAATGCGCGCGACCAATCTAACTACTTGATTCTTACAACCGGTGAACTAATAACTATTTCTTCTGTCCTAAATTATAAGTCGTTTTGACCTCTATAGATTTACAGGTGTTTGTTGTATGCATTTAGACACTGTGTGTATTCCGAGATGCATATACAAACACCTAAGAACATATAGGAAAGTCACAATTATCATCTATAATTTGAAACGGAGTGAGTATATACCGCCATCTGGTTTGTAATGATATTCCCGTCATGTGTACAAATCTCTTGTAGAACATCTACATCGGTGCCGTTGACACGGGATCAGTTACCGTTGTTTGGACAATGACCGAGCTGGTCCGTAACCCGCGGGTGCTCAAGAAGGTGCAGCGCGAGATCAGAACTGTGGTGGGCAACAAAGGTAGGATACAGCAGGACGACTTGCCCACACTCAAGTACCTCAGGATGGTGGTCCTTGAGACCCTGCGGCTGCACCCAGCGTTCCCCCTTCTGGTGCCGAGGGAGACGATGCGGCAAATCAAGGTCTCCGGATACGATGTGCCAGCCAAGACGAGGCTCCTTGTGAACGCATGGGCGATGGGCAGGGACCCGGCGTACTGGGAAAACCCAGAAGAGTTTAACCCAGACCGGTTCGAGTGGAAGGATGTCAACTTCAACGGGACGACGCACTTCGAGTACGTGCCTTTCGGCGCTGGCCGTAGGATGTGTCCCGGGATGGCTGTGGGGCTATCCACGACGGAGTTCTTTCTGGCAAATCTACTATACCACTTCGACTGGGAGCTGCCGGAGGGGATGACGGCAGAGAGTGTTAGCACGGAGGAGGCAGGAGGACTGACGGTTCATAAGAAGACACCTCTCGTGCTTGTTCCGACCATATATGGGATACTACGCATCGCTGATGATCAGATGGAGGTGACGAATTTGATAAATGGGCTCATTATGTAATGCTTTATGGCAGTAAAATAAACTTTGTTGTAGCAAGAGAGTTGTGGGTGCTGTTGCATATGTGTGTTTGGATACTGTTGCATGTATTTTATAAGATAATAAAATGGTTGTGAGCATTTTCGTTCCTTGTTTGTACAGAGGATTGAGATTATCTCCGCTATGATTCGTAGAAAACAAAAAAAAATTTTACTTCTTTGCTCAGCTGCAAAATTGAGATTATTGGCCAAATGGCGTTGCTGCCTCCTTGTTGCTCTAGACGTAGTTTTTTTTAGAGATAGTGGAAAACATTCCGGTTTCAAATCTCTCAAAAGAGAGGCGTCAAACTGCCAAAATCACAAACACTCTTAAGGTTTAACACACACTCTGTTTAATATATATTACTGACCAGTTCGCAAAAAGAAAGACCATCCATGAGATGCGAAGCAATGCATAGCTCTAGACTTCAGAAGTTGACATGTCTCGACAAATCATATCCTCTAGTCATCAATTTTGCTCTAGACATAGATTTTATCCCCCTGCTAGCTGCAGCCAGCAATTGCCAGCCTGATGCTGGGTCAACTACAAGGCGGGCAATGGCCTTGGCTTCTAATTGGAAACTAGGTGATACCTCACGCGTTGCTGCGGAAATTTCTATAAAATTTGAAGATGCAATTTGAAAGTAGAAACCTAATGATTACAACACAACATTTTTTTTCAAACAACAATGTAGATGAAAACACATTTATTTTATTGAGAGAGAACTACTTAGAAATTTGTAGCATGGTACTCGCAAAGACTAACACAATGCATGCATGATTATTATTAGCAGCAGAAAATCGGTAGAAGACATAAATTCATGATTCTAGTGGATAGTGATGTGGACAGCTTGCGTGTTGAGAGAACATCTAGTGGATGATGACGTAGACCTCTTGCATGTTGAGAGAAATCTATCTATGATGTGCAGTGGGTTTCATCTATGTAGTTGTTATTGATTGATTGATATCCATTTAGATTATCTGGCTCCAGAGAATCCAATTAGTTGGAGGCCTATATCCAGAATTCACCCTTAGGATTTTATTCTAGTTTTGTTGCCATCAAGAAAAGTCACTAATATATGTTTGTTTGTCATATGTGTGTTTGCCACCAATGTCACCTACTCGGTGGGCAAACTCACTCATTTTTAGAGCACTTTTCTCCTTTTCTCCTACTTGGATATTTACCAAATGCTATTCTGAAGGACCTGATTCACCAACATATATAGCATAATTAAATTAAAGGCTTATGATGTTTTGGCCTTTAGAATCTTATAGGCTCTCCACAATGTGCTAGTGATTCCTCAAACAAAGAAGGCGCCCCACAACGAGTAATCATGCATCAGATTAATAGAGCCGTAGTGTGCATCAAAATAAAGCTATCTAAACCATTGGGACCTATGTCAAATAAATTAGGGGAAAAAAATCAAAATTTCACCTTTTAATTATAGCATAAGTCTTATTGCCAACCTATAGCTGCAAAACTGGACAAAGGGCCATCCAACTGTCAAAATTGGGCAAATTTGTACCTTCGAGGGTTTCAAGAGTAGCTTTGCATTTTCTAAAAATTTAGATTTAATGGAAAATTTCATAACTAAATCATTTGAAATCAGAAAAATATCAAATCGGTGCAAAATTTTTCTAAAAATGTAACATATCTATTGGTGTTATATTTGGAGTTATTTTATTATTAGTTTTTCAAGTTCCTTCTGTTTTATTGTGAGCAATAAAATACTAGGAATAGTAAAAAATGATGTAAACAACACCAAATAGAGTACAACAAATAGCCTACATTTAAAAACTTTTGCCACTAACTCGTATTTTTTTGGATTTTAAATGGATTGTTTATGAACTTTTTGATCAAATAAGAACTTTTTAAATTTTTAGAATATGCAAAACCACATTCCAAATCATCGAAAAAGGCTCGGTTTTGACAGTTGGATGGTCCTCCATGTTCAGTTTTGTAGTTGTAGCCTTGTAGGTTGAAAATAAGACTTCTATTACAGTTAGAGGTTGAAAATAATCCTTCTCTCCTATTTGGTCATCTCTCGTAGTACAGGATGTGGAGAGCCATAAGGTTCTCAAGTTATAGCCTTTCGAAGAACTTTGATTTGTTTTGGTCATATAGTTGGAAAGTTTTGCATTAAACTGAGGAAATTTTACAACTAAGTTTTGTCCTTTCTCGATGTTTCCCATGGTTTTCATACCACCTCTTCAAATTTTTTTTCTCAATAGGAAAAAAATTCTTCTTTAATAATTTCTTCAACCGTCTGTTATGCAATGAAAATATTGACCGCCATCCCACACGAAACTTTAAAGGTCATTTTTCATGCATTCTTGTCCTTTCACCCTTCTTCTCTAACAATTCCTTCCACGATAAGCTTCTCCATTGCTCATCCAGCTCGTCTTTCTTTGTGGCCATCCTCCCTATCTTTTCGCAGCCTCACGGGGTGACGTGACGTAAAACTTACGCTACAAGCCGTTGTTTGTGGAGTAATCTACTCTCTGTGGTTTGTGCTTGCGCGAGGATCCATGGGGTGCGCAGCACACAGATCGTAGCAGGATGGCCACGTGGCAGCCATCGAGCGGGGCGCCTCATCCCCTCTCTTGTCTTCTAGTTCTAGCTCCACACACATCGTCCGAACCACTTTTTTCCCTCCCCTTCCTCGGCTCTGCTCCGCTCGCGGGCGATCCTTCCTCTCTCCACTCCTCCAATGGCGCCGCCGCCCACCACGCCCTCCTTCCTCCGCCCGCCGCCTCTACCCCACCGAGCCCACCCGCGCCCGCTCCACCGGCCTCCCGCCGCCTCCCTCCGCGTCTCCGAAATCTTCGGCGGCCGCGGCCTCTGCAACGGCGAGGTCGGCGTCCGCAAGGAGCTCTCCACCACCACCCCTCCTCCTCCTTCCACCACCGTCTCCTCGCCAGAGTCCTCCGCCGCAGAGTCCACGACGGCGGAGGCCGCCGCCCCACCAGCGGTGGACCTGGACGCCTTCGAGAAGGAGCTTCTGGGCCTCACCGGCGGCTTCCCCGGCGGCGAGGTGGGCCTCAAGGACTTCGTCGCCAAGAACCCGCCGCCGCCCCGCCCTACTCGTTCCAAGAAGTCGGCCGGGTCCCAAACCCCGACCGGCGTCGTCTCCTCCGCGCCGCCGCGGGCGCCGGAGCTCCCGCTGTTCCTGCCCGGCATGGTGGTGCTGGTGAAGAACCCCAGCAACGCCTACCACATGTACTGCGGCATCGTGCAGCGCGTCACCGACGGCAAGGTCGCGGTGCTCTTCGAGGGCGGCAACTGGGACAGGCTCATCACCTTCGACCTCGACGAGCTCGAGGGCAGGGAGAAGGGCCCGCCCATGGTCAACCCCAAGTCCGTCGTGCTCGAGGACCTCGTCGCGGAGCTCGAGGACGGTAAAAAGGAGGACGAGGCGGCGGTGAAGGAGAAGGAACCCGAGAGCACTGTCGCTGCGGCGTGACCATGCTTCTTGTTCCCGTTGTCCTGTATGTATGTATGTATACACAGACAAATGGTTTGGGGCTGATAATATACCTGTTATACGTATAGTTGGAAAATATTAGTGTGAATTGCATTGAACAATTGATGAAGGGTTTGGAAATCAATCAAGCTCTCTTGCAAATTGCGACATGTTTGATCACATTTGTCCTTCGGCCTGCATGACTTCTCCTTGGCTACTCTATAGCTTGTAATCGTAATGCCACAAGACTAATTCAATTCATTGTGAGTCTTGGTTGGTAGTTAGCGCCTTAGCGGGGAAAGATGGACAAAGGGTTGTGTTGACACTCAAATTTGGCACCTAGCCGACCAGGCAGGACGGACCGGTCTGACCGGTCCTGGTTCCTATAGCTGGTCTGGCACGCCACACCGGTCAGACCGGTGTGCCTAACCGGTCTGACCGGTGCCCCCGTGTCCGAGTTACAACAAGTAGTCCGGATACGATTAGACTTGTAAAAGAAATTCCTTGCAAGGCAAGTCCTCCCACCCCAATAAATATGAGGGGTCGCGACTGATTGAGTATCATCCAATCGATCAAATCTATTTACCTTTATTTGTCTCGTATTTACTTTTATCTCCAAACCCTAACTTTTCCAATCTCATCTGCTGTTCTTCCTTCGTCTCCGCGACGTCTGAAGGTGTTCTAGGTGGCCTTGCCGACCCTAGAGCAACCCTACGTGCGCTAGCTCCGACGGGGTCCCTCCCGAGCCTGCGTTCTAGGTCTACCGCCGGAATCTCCCGGTGACCGGTCTGACCGGTCTACCCCACCGGTCTGACCGATGTCGACGCAGAGGCGCTGCGACAGCTGCCTTTGCGTGTTGTTGGCTCTGAAAGGTGTCAACAAATTGGCGACTCCGCAGGGGAACAAAGATCTGGCTATCTTAACCGATCTATCCAACTCCGGCGACATGTCTCAGTGTGAAATAAACAAAGGAATCATCATTGACTTTACGGATGAAGAGCTCTCACCTGAAGATCGTCAAGCCGTGGAGGACTTCATGAAGCAAAAGGCCGAACGAGATCGCCAAGAATTAGAAGAGCGCATGAAGAAGAAGGCTGAAGAGGATCGACTTCACTACTTGTCGCACTTCAAGAAGAATCGCGAAGGCAAGGTGAAGAAGATCAAGGACATCACCTTCGACACTCCACCACCTGAGGTACCACCCAATGTGAGCACATCATCATCTCCGTCCTCTTTTGTTACCGTTAGTGATCTTACTACCGTGATGGATAGTTTTCGTTTATCAATGATTGAAAATATGCAAAACATGGTAGATAAGAGTCTAGGTAAACGGGTAGAGGGTGATGATAATGTTGCATCTGGTTCTAAAACTGTGGCACCTCAAACCCCATCCAGTAATTCATCGGCTGCACAAACGATTAATCCTCAGTATGGTATGATGTTGAATTATTTTGCGGGACAATCACCACCGCCGCTGTTTGGTCAGAACAGACCGGTCAGACCGGTGGGTCCGACCGGTCAGACCGGTGCTGGCGCTGTGGTACCTTTTTGTGACGCCCCAGGTTTTTAATTAGCATTATTAGTGCTAATGACCTAGTCAACTAAGTCAAACACGTTGACTCTGGTCAAACCTTGGTCAACCTGGGTCATCACCTCGAAAACTAGCCAACAATCACTAATGATCATCTTAATCAAGTCAACACGCACTTTTGGTCAAACCTTGGTCAAAGGCCTAGTCAAACCCTAGTTAAACCCTTGATGTCCAAGGACCTTTCCCAGAACTTTTGCCACGTTCTCCAAGATTCATCTAAACACTCAAAAATCGGCCAATATAGAAGTTGTGTAGTTTTTCATGGGACACATTTTTGCTTTTTGGTGGGCATTCAAATTTTGAGTAGAAGGCATGCAAAAACTCAGTCAACGCCAACATCTGCATTTTTGCCGAGCCATGAAAGACAGCAACTTCACCAGCAGTTTATGCTCAAACGGTTGATCAAAACATAGGTCGGCCTTTGCAAAAGTTGCTCTCCTATAGTTCCTCTACAACTTTGCTATTGGCTGAAGTTGGACTTCTATTCATGTTTTTGGGGTTTGAGGCAGTCAAACAGGGCTCAACCGATTGAAAACGGTGGCGTCGCCGGCACCCCGCTCCAGAGCGCCGTGCACCGCGCCGACTGGCGCCTGGTTTTTCCGCGCTGCTGGCCCCAGGGCCCGGCCGCCGAGGCTCCGAGGCAGCCACGTGGGCGAGCGGGAGCCTTTGGCCGCGCCTCTGCCCCTGGCCCTCCCCTCCACCGACGGACACGTGCGACACGCGGAGCCGCGCAGCGCCGGACCCCTCCCCAGTCGCACTGCGCCGGGGCGCACTCCGACGAGCCGCGACCTCCGGTCCCCCACCACGCCGCGCTCCCTTCGCGGCGAAGGCAGGGACGTCCTCTCCCCCTCCCTTCGCTATAAAAGACGCTCATCTCCTCTCCCGCGCGAGCAATTGCGCCGCCGCCGCACAGGGCCCTCGCCGCCGGCCATTGCTGCCGCCACCGTGGAGCCGCCTTCTCCGGCCACCTCCGCTGCAAACCGACGTCTCTAGCATAGCCCCTAGGACCTACTGGAGCCATCCGCGCCGCCCCATTTCTTTCCCCGGCCGAGAGCTCGCCGGAGCAGTTGCTCCCGCGGTCGCCGCCGCCGGGCTCCACCGTGCAAGCTCGCTGGCAGCACCTCCGCCGTGCAAGCTCGCTGGCAGCACCTCTGCCCCGACCAAGCATGGGAATCGAGCCTAGGTGACCCCCAGGCCGCCCTCCGCCTATCCCCGGCCGGCCACGGCCACCGGACCGCCGGAATCCGGCAATCCCCGCCGGCGGCCCGCCCTCAAGGACCCAATTGCAAGGTCATTTTTCTTTCTAGGGGCCAATCTGTAAACCAAGGGCATATTTGTGAATACTCAAAAAGATCCAGGGACTTCCATGCAATTAGATTCTTAAATCTTTAGGGTATTTTGACCAGATATTGGAAAATCGTAGAAAATTGTAGAAAATTGATAAAAATGCAAAGCCAATTTTTTTGGTTTCCATGTGAGCAAATATACAACTTGCACAAAGCATGACCCTACTTTTGGCTGATAGATTTTGCATGAAAAATTGAAATCAGTTTAACCTAGATCTACTGTAGTTCAAAATCTACAAGAGATCTCAAGCTGCATTTTGGATATGTTGTGAGTAATGCTATGTCTAGGCTCTGCACCAAAAATTGCACAAAGTTACTAAGTAAATCTTTTAATATGATTTATTTTGCATTTATGCTGAATCTTCCTTAATGATTTTTATAGCTTAAAATAAATATGTTTTTGTGCTCAACTTCAAGATATGATCTTTTTATGCCTAAATACACCTCTGGTGAATTAAGCATGATTTTATGTCTGTCAGAAATATTTATTCGTGATTTATGCTTAGTTTTAAATGTTATTGCATAGCTCAAGATCTATAGTGGCCCTAGATGTATATGTTGGTTGCATAGCTTAGTTTTGGACCAGAGAATCAGTGAGAGAAAGTCTGGATCCAAAAGTGCTTTATTTATTTTTATATGCATTTATCTTGCTTTGGTAGATAAAACTTGTCATTTTCGGTATATATAATTCATAGCTATTATAAGTGTGCATGTGTGTTCAGTGGCTTTGCTTAGAGTTATAGAGCTTAGAAAACACCACTCACTGTTTTTTATGAATTTATTTATGAATAAAAGCAATGGAAGCCAATTTAAGCTTAATATTAAGTTAAATGGGAAAACCGCCAACACCAGACCTAGAGACCCTATGAATGTGATATAAAGCATGCTAGGAAGCTTAATACCACTCCCTTTGCTGTTTGTGATTTTAAATTAATTAATTTGCATAAATATGTACACAGTCACTATCAAAAAGAATAAATAATAAAGCACCACATGACATTACTTTAATAGAAAGCAATTACCAAATAGGTGTTTGTCAAGGTGAATATGGCCAACCATACACTTCGTGGTTGTCATATGTTGTTTTGTAATTAATTAAATGAAAACCGATCATTAAATCTTGCATATGCATCCTCGTGTAGGTCTTCCCGACGGTAGCCATACGCTCGTGCCGGAAGGAGGAGACGAAGGAGCTGACGGTGAGCTGCAGTACGCGGACGTAGCTCAGGACCTGGACCAAAGTCCAAAAGGGCCCAAGGCCAACCTTGCTGACGAAGGTAAGCCCCAGATCATTAACCCTTCTTTTTAAAAATTATGCAATTACTTTTGCTATGTTTGTGCATTTACGTTTCAGGAGTTGAATGAAACCCTAGATGCATGATCCCTATGTACCTATGTTCTTTTACTAGTATGCTAGGTCGATAGCTGCTATGCTATAGGACCGGTACAAGTCGAGTGATGTTCGTCACTCGCGAGAATAGGTTCTTATGTTGGAATCATAAGATCTTTATAATTGGATTGCTCATGTGGTAAAAGCATGGGATTCAGACTCCGGTCCAGTGGCTTTCGTGGGCTAAGCTTTTGAACGTACTAAGCACTTGTCGGGAATGAGACCGGTAAACCTAGTACCTGATGGACACGGCAAGGGAACTTTTCCCTACTACCCCTAGGACACATGATGTGTCCCCCTGCCTGCAACAGTGGGGTACCTGTGCGAGTCTGGGCGGTCCGGCGTGACGTTCCAGTAAGTCTTGTACCGAGGATTGTAGGTCTGATCCCGACCCGGAGAAAGATGGGAACCGTCTGGTCGGTGTATACCCCGTTTCGTTTTTGTTTGGACTTTCTTGGGGTATGCATTCTTCCGTGTGTTTAGGTTTACCTTGCAAGGTTTTTAATCAATCGATTGTCGGCCTCTCACCGTTATCTGAGACTGCTTAATCAACTGGCCATGATATCCCTTAATGATGGAACTATGTGAATATTGCTGCGTGGATTAATTATATTGTACAATTATTGATTGTAATAGTTGGCTCACTTAGAAATGGTAATTAACTAGAATTTGAGCTAAAATATTGAAAGTATGGACCTACTCTTTGTTGCTTTTCAGCAAAAGAACTCCACCGGCCAAAAAAACCTCTCATGTCTAGAGTTTGGTGATGTAGTTATCACCCGACGGTTAAGTCTTGCTGAGTATTAGTATACTCAGCCTTGCTATAAAAATGTTGTTGCAGGTGTTGTTTGGCCTGGAGAGATTCCACCCGGCTGGGAGCGGGAGTGGGTGGATGACGACGAGTGATGGCATCACGAATGGCCTCCTGTGATGTATACCGTATCGCTAGTTTATTATTCCGCTGTTTTCGAACTCTGAACCTTTACTTATCATGTCATGAACAATGGGTTGTAATAATTAACCCTTCGGGGTAAATTTGGATTTAATTTGTGTTTGTACTCTGGACTCGCCTTCGTGTGAGTTTTAATGCATATGTTCGATCCTCTGTGTGTTATTCAAGTGATTTACCGGGCTTTGACCCGGCGACTTACGACGGGATGGTACTTTGCTGTCGCTTAATGTCCAAAGTGGATTGGTTTAGGCGATAGTACGGTATTTTCTCGGGCGGGTTGACACACTTTTCCCTCGTCTCCGGAACCTATAGTTACTATTCCTCCTGTTCAGGCCACTTCTGGCTGATCCGGTATGAATACTTCAGTAGCTCAAGGTATTCCAATTATGGTTCCGTTTGAGACAGGCATTTGGTATGGTTACGCACCTAATCTCCAAATTAATAGCCGTTTGCAACACAACACTTTTGGCTCATACACACGGCCGAATATGGTGCAATCAAATGCTTCCACTACGCCAATGCCAACCACCATCCAGGAAGTCATCGATAGGTTTAATGCTAATCTTGCTAAACAAATGAAAGATGACTATGGGATAGAAGTGAAAAATACAAATCTCTCATATCGAAAACCGTACCCTTCTAGTTTTGATTCGGTTCCCTATCCTATTGGTTGGCGTTGTCCAGAATTTGTGAAGTTTAATGGGGATGATAGCAAAACTACGTGGGAGCATGTTAGTAAATATCTTGCTCAACTAGGAGAAGCTAGTGCCATAGAGGAAATAAGAGTGCGTTTATTTTCTTTATCTTTAACTGGTAATGCTTTTTCATGGTTTGCTTCATTACCTGTTAACTCTATTCGTACTTGGGAACAATTAGAACAAAAATTCCATGAACACTTTTATAGCGGAGATAATGAGTTAAGGTTAAGTCATTTAACATCGGTTAAGCAAAAGCATGATGAACCCGTTACTAGTTACATTAGGAGGTTTAGAGAAACCAAAAACCGTTGTTATAATCTTGTTATCTCCGAAAGGGATCTTACTGAATTAGCTTTTAATGGTTTGCGATCCCATATTAAAGAAAAATTAGAAGGTCATGAATTTATTGATGTTGCCCAAGTCTTAGTAAGAGCTTTAGCTCATGAAAGCCGAAGGTGCTTATTCGGCTGGATCAAGCCGAAAACGCTAAAGGGAAGAATGTGATCATTGGAGAGCAAAGATTCAACGAGAGGCAGCCTCTGGAGGTGATCCCCAAGGTTTCAACGACTTCAACACTTGGGGGCAAGACAAGATCAAGAAGACCGACACTGCGTCGACCGGTCTGACCGGTGCCTCAGGGCGGTCTGACCGGTGCCTCCAGAAAGGTTCAAGATGCTCCAAGCCCAAGAAAAAAGCAAGGCCGAGTTTTAATGAACTCTTGGTCAAGTATAAGAGGGAAAGAGCTACTAAGGATCGAAGTAATCAGCCAAACGGTGCTAAGGGCGTAAAAGCACCGCCAAGACATAAAGGTATTCATTACCAACGAGGTAACTTTTCACAATATCCTTTTGTTGGATCTATTATGCCATCATCTTGGTATTATCCTTGCTATTATTCACCTGCTGATTATAGTAGTATGTATATGAATTCATATATGATTCAATATCCTATTGCATATTCAAATTATAATGCATTACAAAGGCCGATTGTTTGCAATAACAATCTGGTCAAAAATAATGTGTGTACTACTATTAAGCAAGGTGAGAATAGCAATAAGCAAAATGCTAAGGAGATGCAGCCGAGGTGGTGTCCCTCAGGCTTATCCCACACTCAAAAAAGGAGGTTGCAAAGGTTACGCAAGTGAGGAGCAATGGAGCAGCAGATTGAAGAGAAGCCATCTAAGTCAACACGGACCCGGAAGGAGTGGAGACCGAAGCAGGCGTCATCCTCAACTTGAGTAAAATATGAGTACGGCCGTTGTTTGGTTAAACATCGTCATAAGTGTTTTTTAGTTTAGAAAAGTATTTTTTGACACGTATCCTTTGCCAAAAAACAGGGGGCATATGTTGACACTCAAATTTGGCACCTAGCCGACCAGGCAGGACGGACCAGTCTGACCCGTGCCTTAGGGCGGTCTGACCGGTCCTGGTTCCTGTAGCTGGTCCGGCACGCCACACCGGTCAGACCGGTGTGCCTAACCGGTCTGACCGGTGCCCCCGTGTCCGAATTACAACAAGGAGTCCTGATACGATTAGACTTGTAAAAGGAATTCCTTGCAGGGCAAGTCCTCTCTCCCCAATAAATATGAGGGGTCGCGGCTGATTGAGTATCATCCAATCGATCAAATCTATTTACCTTTATTTGTCTCGTATTTACTTTTATCTCCAAATCCTAACTTTTCCAATCTCATCTGCTGTTCTTCCTTCGTCTCCGCGACGTCTGAAGGTGTTCTAGGTGGCCTTGCCGACCCTAGAGCAACCCTACGTGCGCTAGCTCCGACGGGGTCCCTCCCGAGCCTGCGTTCTAGATCTACCGCCGGAATCTCCCGGCGACCGGTCTGACCGGTCTACCCCACCGGTATGACCGGTGTCGACGCAGAGGCGCTGCGACAGCTGCCTTTGCGTGTTGTTGGCTCCGAAAGGCGTCAACAGGTTGGATGAGAAATTCAGTTCTATGTGATCAGTATGGCCAGATTATGCAGGTTAATTTATGTAGGCTATAGCGCTTATCTTGGGTAGGATTGGGATGTCCATTTAGCTTGGATTAATTTTGCATAAAACTGGTTAGAGTTGGCCGAACTGTCGATGTTGCTGTATTGCCAGGTCAATTACTTTTTGCCTCAATTTTTAAGAAGGCCACCAAGAATTATCTTTAGTGATCCTTGATTTTGGCTGCTGGTGTTGTGAATGAAGTAATTGATCAAATAATCATGGATCTGAGGTATAGAAGAAAAGGAATGGTATGAATCTGATAACAAGTGCAGAGTGTGTATATTATGTTTATAAAGGAAATTGTGGTAAACTATCTTGCAGATTTCTTACTTCTTCATGAAAAAGAAGATCTGTCAGCTAGTCAGCTAGAGTATAGATGTGGAAGTATGAGGATTTTCTACTCTTTCAAGTTCTTGTTTGTTATGCATTGTCACTTCATTGTCCCATTGACATGTGTCCATATCGGGACAAGTCAAAACCAGGTAACTAGGCTCCAAGGTTGTAAATTGTCTACATATTCAGGCTGACAAGGTTGTATCCTGCTACACCAAAGTTCTAACCTGACTGAATAAAAGAGGATGGTCAAAGAAACAGAGGATTGCTGATTATTATTTATCAGCATTCTATGATCGTTTAGGAGACGGCTTGATTAAAACTTATTTCCACCGTTCCAAATTTCTGGTGTCTGAAGGACATCATACTAGAATAACCAATTTGATGATGCATTTGGAAATATGATCATCACACTAGCCAGGCATCTTATGAAAATATCGGGTGTAGCATGGGCATCAACTTGATTAAAACTATTTTTTAAAAATTTGTAGATTGTTTTGACAATTTAAGATTCATAATTTTTATTATACAGCTAGATATATACTTATATCTAGATATATAATAATAACTATTAATCTATAAATTTGTCAAAACGACATTGATCCTTGACTTCCTCCTCAACTCACGGTGAAAAAAAAAACACACGGTGAAAAAGGGTGGCGTGTCGAGCAGAGAACGCAGATGGCGCGCAGGAGAGCCGAGAGCGCGGGAAAAGCGCGCCCTGTGGTCTATGCGTGGGCCCCGTGAGCCTTATCCCCTCCCTCTCCTCTCTGCCACTCAAATGCGCGCAGCGACGGTAGGGCGGCGGTGCCGCAGCCTCGCCGCCGACGCCGAGGGAAGGCACAAAAGCGGCGGCGCAACTTGGCGAACAAAGCCGGCGGTGGCGCGACCTGGCGAACAAAGCGCGCGTGGCCTTGCCGGGGGGTGGGGGGCGGGCAGCGCGGGATGAGGTGCTTTCTTCCGTTTCCCATTCTCCAATCTCCCTTATGTTTTAGCTACTCTTCTGTATTCATCAACTGATATGAATTTGAATACTTTCGTAGGTACTGAATTTACATGACGCAAAGATTGAGTGTGTCCAGTGTCTTATCTGGAAATAGGTGAGTCCCGCCCGCCTGATCTTTTGCAAAGCACATGCTATTTGTTCTTTTTGTGTTCTACAAAGCATAAAAAAGCTAGTTTGCAGGAATACTAGAAAATTTGGCAGTAATAGTTCATTGTGATGTAGTAATAGTTGAGGCTATCAGGTGGACCATTAGCTAGATTGGTTAGTCTTGAATTTCTGTTATTGAGTATATGCCTATACAGCTGTGTGCATCTTCAGATGTAGTATGCCATTTTTATCTAAAAAGATGACCGTATGTGTGGAGTGACCATGTGAAGGCTTATTTAAATGAAGAGAAATGAGCCAGCATTTGGCTTGTTCCTTCATCAATCTCGTTCTACTCTAAACCCAAATTCCTTACTAGTTTCCAGTATACTCTTACATTTAAGCTAAGACTTTCAAGAAACATATCTATGTTTTGAAAACTGTTAAGCACAGACAGACCACAGATGTCCTTATATAGTAGCTAATCCTTTTGCTGTTCCATTAATTTGTACAACTTGGCTTTGAACAGTAGTTTAAAAGACAGTAGTAATCTGGTGTTATGGTTTAATCGATTTTGCAAATAGTTAGGCTATTATTATGCTGCTTACCAGAAGCATATATATTATCTGAAGACCATTATGGAAGCTTATTCTAATTCTGATATGGTGGTTCTGTACAGCACTACACCAAACCAGAACAGTAGTTATGACGATACACCACAGGAGTAATCCTACCACCATGAAAATACAACCTACACCTCATCTAGTGTAATTGAACTGAGATTTCTTGGTAAGGAACTTGAAGACTGATGATGGATAAGTACCTGATCTCTGATATGCCTCTCGCATTGTTGATCTCCCTTGTGGGGAATCTTGCAAGCATGAAAATGCCACCTTCACGAGGAGAGCAATTTCTTCATAAGGATGGCGGACTTGGCTTTGCTGGGATTGGAACTGCAGTCTTCATTGGTGGTCAAGGAAGCCCGACGTTGACGGGGCTGCAAGATGGATGCTTAGTAGGATCGTCATTGACCTGATCAAGTATATCCGGCCGGAGCCAGGGGTGGTGCTGAGCAGCACGTGAAATATGCTTCCACCCTTGAACCGATTGCTTTGGCAGAAACTGCTGATGTGTTTTTCATTCGCAAGGACATTAGTCTATTCTTTTGCACTCTGCAAGGGTTTTGGTCCATACACAAGTTTCTACACTGCAGGTACTGCCATATCTTTTTCCATTCCAGAATAATAGCATTAGTAAGCGGTACAGGTTCAAACAGAGTAGTAGACCTGTGAATGTTATTTCTGCTGTTGTCTGACTCACTTCCAAAAATTTTGTAGCATCATACAATTCAAGGAACCAAATAAAGAAACCAAACTCTATCCCCCTTTCACATGTTTTTTCTTCTTTTGGAAACAGGGGAGCACAATTCTTATTGAGTAATCATAGTTTAGTTTCAGTCACTAGAATTACAAATCTAGAGGAAAGATGAGAGAATATCTGTGTCAATTTAGGCTAACTTGATATATGGCCTAATCCATGCTGCTTGGTGGTAATGTTGGGCAAGTCTCTTGCTCTGCTTTGATGACCAGCACCACGTGGCAACAAGAACTTGAGAGCATGTCTCCAATACCAGCATATATAGACTTCCATGGGTTGTTAACCCGTCTTCGGGTGATTTCACCTTGCTTTTTGCTCACATAAAGGTCACTAAGTTGGTAGATTTTCTGCAGTTGCCACTTTGAAGCTTTCATCAACACTCGCACTGTGCCTGTTGGGTGGCTTTAGCCAACAATTACATTACCACACGCCCAGACCTGCAGAGAACTCTACCCCTTAACGATACCGTCCACACCAGAATGCTGCCCGTCATGCACCCTGGAGCTCATGAAGTGTGATCGTACTGAAATCTCTAGGGACGAGCCTAGAAGTCTTATGATGTGTAAGGGCCTGGTAAACCTCCTGCATTGTTGGCCTTGCCTGTGGAGAAGCTCGCAGGCAAGAAAATGTCATTTTCAAAAGGAGAACTATGTCTTCCTCTTCTATTGTGCTTGGTTGTGGAGTTCGTTGATCCAGGATTTCTTTAAGGAGATTATGCTGCTCCAGTGATGATGAGGCAAGGTCATGCAAAAGATTTTCTGGATGCCTCCCCATCACCACCTCTAACACAACCACACCAAAGCTAAAAACATCACATTTCTCTGTCACAACAGATGTGTAGGATAGCTCTGCACAATATCAGAACACTAAAAATTAGGAATCGATGTATAGATTCAGTAACAATTCTAGTGTGAAAATAGATAACATATACCTGGAGCCATATAGCCGTATGTCCCGGCTAGTGCACTCCAGTTGGATGAATCAGGTTTTAAAATCCTTGCTGTCCCGAAATCTGACACATAAGCCTTGAAACTTGTATCAAGCAAGATGTTGTTGCTTGTGATATCTCGATGGATTATGGGCGGGTTACATTCATAGTGCAAATAAGATATCGCTTGAGCTACATCTTTTACAAGAGAACTTCTCTTCTGCCAATCAAATTCATTGGCTAGTTCCTCATTTTGTAAGGTCATATGTAGGCTTCCCCGCTCAATGTAATCATAGACAAGAAACTTATACTCTGGATGGGAGCAGAATCCATAAAGTTTAACTATGCTTCTTTGTCGAATTTGCAATAAGATTTCCATCTCACTACGAAATCTTGTTTCATCATTTACCTCTTCTTCAGTGGAATGAAGCTTCTTCACAGCAATGGTTTGCCCATCTTGAAGGTGTGCCTTGTACACTTTACCATATCCTCCTGTTCCAATCAGGTACTTATTGTCAAAATTTTCTGTTGCCGTTATTATATCATCAAACACTAATCTTCCGTCGAAATTCCAAACTGAGAACATGGCTCTTTCAATGGTTGTTGCACTTTCTTCTGACTTTTTCTTCTTTTGTGCATGAATGACAAAAAATACAATTGTAGAAAGAATGGTGAAGCCCACAACAAGGACAATTGGAAGCAGCAGACTAAATAGCCTTCTCTTATGGCGACGTAATTTTTGAATTGAGTAACATGATGGCAGGCCAGAGAGATTGCCGCACAGACCTTTGTTGTGAAGAAACCACTTTACTGATGCGTTTTGAAGCAGCCCCCCTTCTGGGACTGGCCCTTCTAGGTTATTGTATGACACATCAAGAGTTGATAGGCTCACCATGCTGGCAAAGGAGGGAGGAATGCTTCCACCGAACTGATTGTGGGATAAATTCAGAACTTCCAGCATATCCAACTTTCCAAGACTTTGTGGCAAGACACCATTGAGTTTGTTATTGCTAGTATCTAGCATGATCTGAAGGCTTGCCAAGTTTCCTATTGCACCAGGCAAACTCCCATTGAAGTTGTTATTGTTAAGCTTCAAGGACTGGAGCTTGATACAGTCTCCCAGTTCGTCTGGTATTGATCCACTCAGAGTGTTACCAGATATATCAAGGGAACCTAAATTTACCAGCTTTCCCAACTGTGGTGGTATGTATCCAGATAGCTTATTTAGTGATAAATTCAGGCTATACAGATTCATTAAATTGCCAATTTCATTAGGGATTTCACCACTAAGGTTATTAGAATCAAGTCTCAGTTCTGCCAAGTTGGACAATTTAGAAAGAGCCGGGGTTATTTTGCCAGTGATCATGTTTCCTGAAAAATGCAGTACCTCTAGTTGGTGATAATCACCCCAGTTTAATGTCAGATCCCCAGAGAGCCTATTGTATTTTAGGTTCATCTTCACCAGCTGTGGATACACTCCCAAACTTGCAGACGCATCTCCTGTTAGCTTGTTTCCCTCAAGGAAAAGTCTAGTCAAGGTTTTACATGTCTTCAAGCTTCTTGGAATAGGGCCATCAAATATGTTAAAAGAGACCATGAAAAATTCGAGTTTGCCACCTGCACATATATTTGCAGGCAGAACTCCAGAAAGGGAGTTATTAGTTAGGTCAATGCGAGCTATGCTTGTGAGATTCCCAAGCTCTTGAGGAAGAGTACCTGATAGTTGGTTAGTGTTGATGCGCAGATCTTGGATATTTTGCAGGTTGCCAAAAGATTTTGGTATTGAGCCAGAAAGTTGATTCTGGAACAAAGACAGATATTGGAGGTTGGTCAGGTTTCCCAAGCTAGAAGGAATAAATCTTGAAAGTTGGTTGGTATGTAGGTCCAAAACCTGGAGATTTGATAGGAGACCTAGTTCATGGGGTATGGAGCCTGTGATTTGGTTTTCAAAGAGGGAAAGGTAGTTTAATATAGTGGGGTTTGCTAAAGACACAGGGATTGCAGCAGTAAGATTGTTACCACTAAGATCAAGACTTTGCAAGCTGACGAGCTTGCCTAACCCTGGTGGAATTGGACCCGTGATTTGATTTTCATAAAGAAAAAGTAAGGTGAGCTTTGTGAGATTGGCTAAAGACTGAGGGATTGCAGCAGTAAGTTTGTTACTCCTGAGATCAAGAGTTTGTAAGTTTGTGAGCTTGCCTACTTCTGGAGGGATGGAGCCGGTAATTTTATTTTCATGTAGAAAGATAGTGGTGATCTTGGTGAGATTGGATAAAGAAACTGGGATTCCAGCAGTAAGTTTATTTCTGCTAAGAGCAAGAATTTCCAAATTGACGAGGTTGCCTAGTTCTTCGGGTATAGGCCCAGACAGTTCATTAGCAAACAGAGACAATGTATTTAGCTGGGTCAGATTTCCAAGGGTTGCGGGTATCTCACCAGTTAAGGTGCTGTTGCTTAGTTGCAGAATCTGTAGGTTGGAAAGCCTTCCTATATCCTTTGGAATTGGACCTGTGATCATAGTTTTGTGAATAACAAGCTGTATTAATGATGTTAGGTTGAATTTTTTTATATATATATTTTTAATCATTTTGCAAAATTATACGACATTTTGCACCTCTAACCGCCGTAACCCACGGCGGTAGGTTGACCGCCAACGGTCGGCTGCAGGTTGTGGGCCCCGCGGCACGGCGGTAAGAGCTGCGGCCGCCGTGGGCCACGGCGGTAGCTCCTTCCCGCCGTGGCGGACAGCGGCAGCCGCGCCTATATAAAGGGCGACGGCGGCCGCCGTCCCCCACGCCTGCCGCCGCCCTCCCTCCCTTCGGCCGCTGCCCCTCTCTCCCTCCAGGTATGTATGTTTTTTTAATTAATTTAATTAGTGTAATTAGTGTAGAAAATTAGATTTAGATTTAGAAAATTAGTTTTTAGATTAGAAAATTTAGAAATTAGATAATTTAATTAGTTTAGATTTAGAAAATTTAGAAATTAGTTAATTCAATTAGTTTAGATTTAGAAAATTAGTTTTTTAGTTTAGAAAATATATAAAATTAGTTTATCAGTTCTAGAAATTGTAGAAATTATAGAAATAACTGTAGCTTGTTTAGAAAATATAGAAAATTAGTTTATCTGTTCTAGAAATTGTAAAAATTATTTTAGCATGTGTAGAAATTGTCGAAATTACTTTAGTGTGTTTAGAAAATATAGAAAATTAGTTTATCTGTTCTAGAAATTGTAGAAAATTAGTTTATCTGCCGTGGAAATTGTTGAAATTGTTGAATTTACTTTAATTTGTTTAGAAATTTTAGAAAATTAATTTATCTCGTTTAGAAAATATAGAAAATTAGTTTATCTGTTCTAGAAATTGTAGAAATTATTTTAGCATGTGTAGAAATTGTCGAAATTACTTTAGTGTGTTTAGAAAATATAGAAAATTAGTTTATCTGTTCTATAAATTGTAGAAAATTAGTTTATTTGCCGTGGAAATTGTTGAAATTGTTGAATTTACTTTAATTTGTTTAGAAATTCTAAAAAATTAATTTATCTCGTTTAGAAAATGTAGAAAATTAGTTTATCTGTTTTCGAAATTGTAGAAAATACTTTAATTCGTTTAGAAATTTTAGAAAATTAATTTATCTGTTGTAGATATTCTAGAAATTATTTTAGCATGTGTAGAAATTACTTTAGCATGTTTAGAAATTCTAGAAAATTAATTCATCTCATTTGAAAAATGTAGAAAATTAGTTTATTTGTTTTAGAAATTATAAAAATTGTAAAAAATTACTTATCTGGTTTTTTAAATTGTATATTTAATTTTTGTATGCAGCTGCAGCTATGGACCAGGCTCAGTGCCAGGCTCAGGCTGAGGCCGAGGCTCAGGCTCAGGCTGCTCGTGCTGAGGTTGAGGCGTACGTGACGCTTGAGTTGTTGGACAGGGAGATCGATCGCAGGCACCGCTCGTTCCTGTCTGCCGTCCTCGGAGAGGATGTTGGACACGTGCGTTCCCGCACTACGCGCACGTTGCTGCCGATCCATGACCTTTGGGTTTTCAAGTACGTGAATTGATGCTATGTTATTGTTTGTACCTTCATTTATCCTTTTGTTGTAACTAATAAATTACCTTATTTGTTTCAGGCTACGCGCTGCAGGACTCCTGCCTGTAGCGCGGTTAGTCCAGGGGGACAACCAGCGCGTGATTTCTCGGAAGGATCGCATGACACGCTTCGAGTACGACTTCTCCCTCCTCAGCGCGCTTCTGGATCACTGGAGGCCGGAGAACCACACGTTCCACTTCACCGTCGGCGAGATGACGGTGACTCTTCAGGACACGTCGCTGTTGATGGGCCTTCCTTGTGAGGGCGAGCCGCTGGGGGCTGCGGACATCTCCGCTGAGTGGCGTACAGAGTTCCTCGCTCGGTTCGCGAACGTTCCTCGGAACGATCGCGCCCCCGCCCCGTACCAGGAGTTCGCGAACGCTCACGGACCCACTTTGACTTGGTTGCAGCAGTTTAGCGTACGTACCTTTACCTCATATTTCTCTTCGTTTTTGAAGATATGGAGACAATGTAACTAATGTTTGATTTTGTTTGTGCAGGCTGATTACCTAGCAGATGACACCGAGGAGGAGACAGTCGACAGGTTCTTCGAGGCGTACCTGTTGTGGCTGTTTGGGTTCGTCTTGTTATGCAGTTCGTAGGGTGACGTGGTGGCGAGGTACTTGATCCCCCACGCTCGGAGGATCGCCGACGTGCCGTTGCACGCCGTGCCCCAGATCAGTTGGGGCAACTCTGTTCTTGCGGGCGCGTACAGGGGTCTGTGCTCGGAGGTGTTGAAGGGTCGTTCGGCAGAGCTGATCCTTCTCGGCTGTCCTCTCCTTCTTCAGCTCTGGTGCCACGAGCGGTTTGCGATTGATCGGCCAGTCGTTCCCCTCTACGCGTACGACCCTCTGCTAGAGGGCCACAACCCGCGCGACCGTTTCACCATGGGCTCGTTGTGGTGCCTCCGGACGGTAATTTTTTATCTTTCACTTTCAATTTGTCTTTCCATTTTGTCTAGTTTGTTCAATCCACATTTAGGGTTCACATTTGGTTTGTATGCAGACCTCGTACGTCCACGACCAGACGAAGAGGGCGTAAAAGGACTTCGTCGGTCAGTTCGACGCTCTCATGGACGCCGACGTCAGGTGGACGCCCTACTCAGAGGAGGCTGTCGCGACCCGCGCACCATAAGGGCTCTCGTCTTTGTGCTTCCGAGATCAGCACTACTGGATGACGAGGACGCCGTTGCTGTTCGACATGTACGTGGAGGAGTACGCCGTTCACAGGGTGCTGAGGCAGTTCGGCCGCTACCAGGAGTTGCCTGTTCCTGTGGTGCACACTGTTCCTAGCCCCCACCATATGTGAGTTCTCATTAATTTTTTAATTTAATTTAGCGTTCGAAGATTTCAGCCGCTGACAAATATGTTTAATTCAACGTAGGTGGTCTCGGAGGGGAGTTGCGGGGCGTGTTTCTTGGGTTCAGAGGGTGCAGCCGTACGTGGACGGTTGGGCTACCGCGTCGCAGAACGTCTTCACGGAGGACCGGCCCTACGACGACACGGCGTGGGAGGCGTACATCCAGTGGTACACCCCGAGGACTCGGTCTCGTGTGATGTACGTCCCACCACAGCCACCAGCGCCGGTTCCGGACGCGGCGAGGACGCTCGTTTCTAGTGTCGCGTACCCGGTGCGACGGGATCAGCACTACGACGCGGCGGTGAGTTTGAAAATTCACCGCCTTTTCCTTATGGTACTTTACATTCTAGCATTTACTAATAATTTCTTTTGCAGTTCGACGTGATTGCGGACCTTTCACGTATTGTAGAGGAGTCAAAGGCGAGGCTGAACCACATGTCACACCAGGAGATCGAGGAGACGTTCCACAGGATGGGTGCCATCACCACGAGGTTCCTTGTCGCTGTCAACTACCGCGGCAACCCAGCTCTACCACTGTTTCCATGGTACCCCCAGTCGTCCTCCAGCTCCGCCTCGACTGGTCGTTCCCACACTGCACCGTCGTCCTCGTCACGGCCACCCTACCGGGCGGCTTTCTACCCAGCGCGCCCTCCGGTGCATCCTCCCTTGAGGATGTCTCCTCTAGGGGGCCTTCTCTCAGAGGTCCTGCACCTACACGTGCACCAGCACCAGGAGGACCAGGACCGGCACCACGAGGACCTGCACCAGGACCAGTGCCACCAGCAGCAGCAGCAGCACGAGCAGCAGCACCGGTTCATTCCTCGTCCATTGGCGCTATTCTTCCGTCAGGTAATGACCACTACTCTATGTCGAACCATATACAAATACTAGATTGTATTAATTAGGATACGTGATTTAAGAATACTATTTGTTCCAGTTTACGGCGGCAGCGGCGACACTCCTGACTCCACCCTAGGGGACCAGGCCGGAGCGTCCGGGTCCGGGTTCGACGACTTGGCCTTCGACTTCGACTTCTTGCAGGGTTTGCAGTCGCAGGACGAGCTCGGAGGGTCACAGCTAGGAGGTGCGCCACCCACGTGGACTCAGGAGGGAGCAGGGACGCAGCCAGGAGGCTCGCAGCTGCCAGGAGCAAGCGGTGGAGCGCAGCCAGGAGGCTCGCAGCTGCCAGGAGCGAGCGGTGGGGCGCAGCCGTCTCCCGGAGGCTCGCAGCTGCCAGACGCGAGCGGTGGGGCGCAGCCGTCTCCAGGAGGGCTGCCAGGGTCGTCCCACGAGGTTGCAGGGTCGGCGGCGGCGATAGCGACACCGCAGCCGACTGCTGATGCTAGGCGTCGGCAGATCCACCCACGTGACCCGTTGACGTACCCTCGCGAGCAGACGCACGCCGCAGTCCGAGCTGACAGGCTGCTCAAGAAGACCAGACGATGCTAGATTAGGTCGCATATTATTTGTACAGGAGCACTGTTATATGTGATCATGACTATTTTTTAGTATGTCACTTTGCTTTTCTTTATTACAACCTAGTTTTCTTTGTCATAAAGTTAAAAAACAAAAAATTAATCATTAAGTAAAAAAAAACAACTCGCCGAAAAGCAACCGCAGCGGTACAGTAGGTAGTAGGTTCGAGATCGTGTATCATTGAAGTCGAAAAGCAACCGCCGTGGACCACGGCGGTAGATCCGGATGCCGCACTTATATAAAGGGCGACGACACAAGCCGTCCTGCCCGACCCTGCCGCCGCCTCCCTCTCCCCACGGGCTGCTCCTCCCTCTTAGGTAAGTTTCCTCTCTTTATTTATTTTATGTAATTAGTTTAATTAGTTTAGAATACTGTAATTAGTTAAATTAGTTATGATTTTGTGTAACTAGAGATGTCTACTTCTGCCGCCGGAGGGGGTGAGGATGGTAATGGTGGTGGTCATCCGAAAGGGAAAAACACAAATGCAGCACCTGATCCGAAGAAAATGAGCACGCTCGAAAGAGGCATGCTTCGATATATGCAAGGAAAAACTGCAGATGCCATTGCAAGAGGAGAGGAACCTCCTTGGGATGCTTTTTATGCTCCACCAGACATGCATCATTATTTGCAGAGAAAAACTGCAGATGCCATTGCAAAAGGAGAGGAACCTCCTTATGGTGGTCTTTATGCTCCGGGTGGTCTTTATGCTCCACCAGCAGACCCGTGTGTTGCTAATCCACCAGCTAAAAAAGGTACAAGGAAAGATAAACCTTCGTCGTCACATCGCAAGAATGGTTGAAGTTTGTCATTTTTTAAGATGTTGTAATCTTTTCTGCAGTGCTGTAATATTTGAACTGGATCCTATTGTGATTGTGTTGTAATAATCGAACCAGCAGTCCTTAATTTCCTTTGTTAATTTTCTACTAGATTTAATAAAGTTTTATCAAAAAATTAAAATGACCCCAGCCGCCGTGGCCCACGGCGGTTGGGCCTAGCCGCCGTGGCTTACGGCGGTTAAGGCCAACCGCCGTGGAGGTTCCCCAACCGCCGTGGCCCACGACGGCCGCCGTGGCGCACGGCGGTTGGTGGACAAATCTGATAAATTTTCAAACGGTTGTATAATTTTGCAAAATGATTAAAAAAATATATAAAATAAATTCTGTTAGGTTACACAAGGATGTGGGGATTGGGCCTGTAAGGTTGTTAAAGGATACCTCAAGCAGTCTGAGATTCTGTAGGCGACCAATCTCATATGGTATTTTCCCACTAAAATGATTGTGGTGCAAGTTTAGATACTGAAGTGATGATAATGAACTGATATTAACAGGCATGGGACCATAAAGACTATTGTTGTGCAGATCAATGTATCTGAGGAAAGCGAGGGCAGTGAAGTTCATCTCACCAAGATGGCCATGGATGCCAGCATCTGGCAAGGAGATGTTGGTGATGACCCAGGGCATGTGGCGTCCATGGTGCACTGGTGTACACATGATGCCTGTCCAGTTGCATGGGCTGGTGCGACTATGCCAGGAGCTCATCTGAGGCGGTGGGCTTTTAAGACTAGATTTCCAGTGGAGAAGAGCTGTCTGCTGGGAGCTCAGCGATATGCCCCCATGATGCAGAGCATGTACTTGCAAGAAAAGAAGGCAAGACAAGATCAGAATGTAGAAGTGGAACAGAGATGTTGATGGAAATTGCATTTTGGAGAAAATGATTTGCATCCGTGTTCTTTGTTGTTGGGAAGATTTGAAGTGCTCAATTGGGAGATTTGTAGTGTCGTGGGCAGTTATATATACACATTTTGCTGTGATGTGGAACGTGCATATATTAGTATATTACAGGGTCATCATTCAGCACATCAAAGTAAAGAAGCAGAGCGGTCTTCTTCAATGCCGCCATCTTTGACCCTTGCTTGGTCCCATTAAGCTGCTGCAGAGGCAGCAGCCACTTAACGCATTCCTATTTTATTTGTCGTGATGACAAATTAATTAATAACTTCTTAAGATGTGGTCAGGTAAAATTTTCCCTGATGGTTACTCACGATCTTCTATATATGTCGGATTCTCGTATCCTGTCACTGACAAAAGGGCCCTTTGTGAGCAGTTGGCAACAGATTTTGTGCTTAGGGCACGTACAACGCGCGGCTGTAAGCCGTCTGTGAGCCGATCTTTCCACAGAAAACCCCCCGCCTCGTGCTACCGACGACGCTGCCGTCGTCTCGCGAAAGGACGACGGGGGCTCGTGCTCCAAGGCTTTATCGCCGAGCCTGGCACCGTTGTACGCCCCGTCGACGGCGAAGGGTCGATCCCGTGTGCCGCTGGAGCTTTGGCGCGAAGATTCGATCCCGGCGTGAGAGAGCAGCGGCCAGGACCTCCATGGCGCGGCGGGAGCACCAAGCTCGGGCCGCCGCCGTTGAATCTGAGCCGACGATGGAGGAAGAGAGAGGAGTCTGCACCAGAGGAGGGAGGGCGGCCTTCGCGCCCAGAATCGAGCTCCGCCACACCATGGAGCAAGGAGGTTTGTTGCCGCCGCCGCCGCTGCGAGCAGAGGAGAGATAGGGAGGGGTTGGCCGGAGGGGAGGGAAGAGGCGCGCTAGCTGCCGGGGAGGGAGGAGGAGGCTCGCTGGCCGAAGGAAACGGAAGAGGGGGCAAGAGGCGTGCTGCTCCGGCCATCGGCTGCCGTGCCGTAGCATGCCCGCAGCCCCTCCTTGTGCGCCCCATCTTGCAGATAAGGCATCGAGAAACAGGAGGTAGGCGACAAGAGCCACCGAAGATAGTAGAAGTGCTGCCTATTTGTGATTTGGTCCTTGCCATTTTTGTACTATCGTCCTTGTAAAAGATACTTTGCAAAATAAAATCCTTTAAGCAAGTAAGAAGGGCATGGAATAAAATACAAAATTATACATCAATATTTAAGCAAGTAAGAAGGTCATTCTCTAAATTGAGCATCAAAATGACTACAAAGATCATATGTGCAATCAAATCACCATATCTATGGTGAATTAAATAGCTTGTAGACAACAAAACAGACAGATCATTGTACAAACTGTCTTTTTATCTATCTGTGTTCAACAAATAGACAGCAGCTGTCTACACTGTTGTACTTGACCTTAAGCAATTTGTAACAACCACTGGCAAACTTCCTCCTGTGCTGGTTTAGTTCTTTGCCAGACTGATTTCTGTACATCTTCTAAACTGGTTTTCGATTAAGTTAATGTACTTGTGTTGATTTTATTGTGTTGAGAGCAACTTGCCCGTGATGTGTTTCGGTTTCAATCAAATCATGACTGGAATGTCTTCTCCACAGTCATGCAGCAAGGGTAAGAAAATGACTTAGCGATCTATCATGAGTCGCTTTGTTTGGCATCGAGTTGCGCGGTACCCAAAGTCTCTCTGCTTCCGTAGATATCTTGTGGAATTATTGAATTAAGGTCTCCACTTTGAGTACTGCGTATCGTTTTCATCTTGAAATGACAGATACCTCTACGAAATTTACTTAGCGTAGTTTTAATGTGTGCAATCAACATGGCAAAGTTGCTGAGAGCATCCCGCCAGGATCTAGCATGCGCCGCATACTAGACTCTTCACACCTCTTTTCCAGTTGACTACTGTACCTTTTTTAATACGAAATGTAATACCACAGTAAGTATTCCCCTACTGTATTTTGCTTAAAAAGAGGTTGCTAGACTCTACAATATTTCCCTAAAAAAAGGAGGCTAAAGATTTCTATTTTTTCAATGCTATGGAATGTCACAAGGGAAGGTTAATTTATTTTCAAAAGTCAAGATGGAATCCTCTAAGGAAATTATTCAGCGCAAACCACCATCTCCATGGAAACTTGAAAACCACCCTAAAAATCATACTTCAAAGTTTTTTAAAAAAAATTGAAACAATGCTCATCAGTTGTGTATCTATAGATTTACTTTGTTACAAAAGTTGATATACAAATTTCATGTAAAAAAAATCATACGTCAAATTTCGAGTGCAAGTGCACTACAAGACAATTTCTGGGCATGTATATTCCAATGGATATGCACTTGATTTTTGTCATTTTTCATGTGAATTTTTGTAAAATGAGTTTGCATCTCAACTTTTGCAACAAAGTACACATATGAATAAATTATAAATGTGCACCGTTTCAATTTTGTAGAGACTTATAATGTGTTGTTTAAGGTGATTTTCATGTTTTCATTAAAGATATGATTTCCACCGAATATTTTCCTATCATGTAACCCCTACCTGGATGTTTTAGACATTATTCAAATTACGCATAAGGATGTAAACAAGTATGATAACTGATATGAAATGTTAACATATCAATAACAATAACTATGATGCATATAGCTATATAGATATATTGTGTGTGTATACTCTTTTTATATTAGGTATATATCCATGTACTTTGGAGCAACCTTTTGGTTATTTTAGGTATCTAGCAGTTTTATAGGGATAAGTTATACATTTTACATCGCAGATGCTCTAATACCATCGGTGGCACATTGCTGCGCGCGTTCCGTTCATGCCGTTCTCCGGCGCCGACGCTAGGGAAGGATCGGAAGTCTCCGACCGGCATATTAGAAAGCATGTCAGGCTTTATTATAGCTTAGCAGCAGCTACCACTACCAAGCCAGTTTGCCAGGAAAAGAAGGCGGAGCGGCCTTCCACGGCGAGAACTAACCAAGTTATGTGCATGGCGGCGACGGAGACCTGGAGTCCGGACACGGTTGGCCTTGAGCATGACCTTTCTCCTGAACACCTCCCGCGGGGATTATCGTGATTGGTATGACATGGGTAGCACGAGCGGGTATTCAATCGCAACTTCCACCTGCTCCGCACCTGAGGTGTTCGATGGATTGCCAGAATGGAGAAAGCGGCACTGGGAGCAGCCGGGTGAAGGACGCATAAAGGCCATGGGAATGACACAACCCCAGGTTCGTGGATTTGCAATTTTTGGGGGTTTAAACACCGAGTTTTCATTACTTTGTTTGACAAGTGGTTCAGCTGTACTTTGCTCTGTTCCAGTCCTGCGGTTTCTTAGCTTATTACAGTACCTAGCATGACATGGTGTTAGGAATCCTGTGGCATCCGAGTGACTTGCGTTAATTGGTTGTGCCCTGCAACTTAATTCTTCTTTGCTGTATTAATGTAGTGGCACGCAGACCTCCGTTGGATGCCTAGTTTGAAATACATCTGATCCTAATTTTAGTTTGGTTGGAAGCTGCCCATATATGTCAAAATGGGGATTTCATTTCCATCAATAAATACATATTTTTTTAATTTTATTTATGCCACTGACTATATTTAATATGTTCCTTCAGTAACCTAAGACCTAGTATCAGCATTCCATACTGTGGTTTTCATAATAGCCTAATAGGAGATTGCATACACTGCACCAGATATAAGACTGGGAATGGGATGGATCTTGGACGTGCTTCGCTCACGGCCACAGCTCGCCACGCCACAACCTGTGGCGGCTGTGGTGAGAGAAATCAGCGCCACAGCTTATGGCGTGGCTGGCAGTGACCAGCAAGCAAACACACCCTTATCTTAACTTATAGTGGAAAATTACTACTGGTGATGTACTTGTATTGAACTTCTTCTGTTAGGTGTGGTCACCTTTTTTGAAGTTCTGGGCTAGACAGTAAAATTGGCCTACATACAGTGCATCATTCTACACGAAATTATCAAGTGGAGAAACAATATTACAGTGTACCTTTGACACTATCCGGAGGAAATTCAAATGTAGGTTCAACGTACCTCAACACTAAATCATAAAATGCTATGAGGAAATAGTATATAGGAGCACATTCATGCATCTCTCAGTTCGTCAAGTGTAAGATCATCGAAAGGTAGCGTGCAAGCACTAGCATTGTTTTTCTGTGTGAGTGTCCTGTATACCTCCTGCATTGTTGGCCTTGCTTGAGGAGAAGCTTCCGTGCAAGACAATGCGACCTTGATGATGCAGACCATGTTTTTCTCTTCTATTGCTGCTGCTGCTGCTGCAGGTCGTTGGTCCATTATTTCTTTGACCAGTATGTGTTGTTCCCTAGATGGCAAAATACTTTGAAACAAATCCCCTGGATGCTTCCCCATTACCACCTCTAGAACAAGCACACCAAAACTGTAGACGTCACATTTCTCTGTCACAACTGATGTGTAGGACAGCTCTGCACCAAAACAAAATACTGAAATTACTAACTACCGAGGAAGTAATACCTATTTTAAATGAGAGAAAATTAAGTATATACCAGGAGCTATGTAGCCATATGTCCCTGCTAGTGCACTCCAGTTCGATGAATCCGGTTTCAGAATCCTTGCTGTGCCAAAATCTGAGATGTATGCCTTGAAATTTGTATCAAGTAAGATGTTGTTGCTTGTAATATCTCGATGGATTATAGGTGGGTTGCAGTCGTAGTGTAAGTAATATAATGCTTGAGCTACATCCTCTACAAGAGCTGCTCTCTTCTGCCAATCGAATTCCTTGGCTAGTTCCTCATTTTCTAAGGTCATATGCAGGCTTCCCCTCTGAATGTACTCGTAGACAAGGAACTTATACTCTGGGTGGGAGCAGAATCCATAAAGTTTGACAATGCTTCTGTGTCGGATTTGAGATAAGATTTTCATCTCACTATGAAACATCCTTTCATCAATGAACTCTTCTTCGACGGGATGAAGCTTCTTCACAGCAACGAGCTGTCCATCTTGAAGTTGTGCTATGTAGACCTTGCCATACCCTCCTTCTCCGATTGCGTACTTGTCATCGAAATTTTCAGTTGCTCTTAATATGTCCTCAAATGCTAGTCTCCCATCAAAGTTCCAAACAGAGAACACATCTCTTCCTTCGATGGCCACACTTTCTTGCATTCTTTTCCTTTTTGAGGTAAAAATTAAAGTGCCAATAGCTATTGAAAGAATTAATGCACACAGGGGAAGGACTACCACCAGGATAGAACTAAGCAGCCTTTTTTTGTGATGATTGGATCCAGTGACTGGATAGCAAGGTGGTAGGCCAGAGAGATTGCCGCATAAACCATTATTATGAAGAAACCAGCCTATCAAAGCACTACGAAACAGGCCTCCTGTTGGTACTGGTCCTTCCAAGTTGTTGTATGACACATCGAGCATTGAAAGGCTGGGCATGTCTGCAAGTGTGGATGGAATGCTTCCGCTGAACTGATTGTGAGACAAATTTAGGTAGATTAACATCATCAGCCTTCCAAGTTGTTGTGGCAATACACCATCCATTCTGTTGTTGCTGAGATCTAACATGCTCTGCAAGCTTGCCAAATTTCCGATTTCATCAGGCAGATTTCCATTGAGATTGTTGTTGTTAATGTTAAGGAACATTAGTTTGGTGCAGCCTCCCAATGACTTTGGTATTGGCCCACTCAAATTATTTTCAGATATGTCAAGGTATTCCAGATTTTTCAGTTGCCCCAGCTGAGAAGGTATGGATCCTGATAATTGATTTGATGCCAAGCTAAGGTTGTATAAACTTGTCAAGTTACCCAACTCTGGTGGTATTCTGCCTGCTAGTTGGTTTGAATATAGTAGTAAACCTCCTAGTTTGGATAATCCTGACAGCTCTGGAGGGATTGCTCCAGTGATGTAGTTTTCGGCAATGTTGAGCACAGCGAGGTTCGAGCATGCCCCCCAGTTTGGTGATAGTTCTCCAGTGAGTCTGTTAGACATCAGGTTCATGAACTCGAGATGTGGATGGACACCAAATCCTTGAGATATATCTCCTGAGAGTTGGTTCCAGCCTAATACAACCCGAGTCAGGGTTGCACATGTCTTCAAGCTTTTCGGGATAGGACCATGAAACATGTTGTGATCAGCGTTAAACTTCTTGAGCTGACCACCTTTACATACATTTGATGGTAAGCGGCCTGAGAGGGAGTTGTAACCTAGAAAAAGAGCGACTAGACCCGTGAGATTTTCAAACTCTGGAGGTAGAGTACCGGACAATTGGTTGAAGTTCATCGTTAATGCTGTCATCTGGCTCAAGTTGCTAATTGATGGTGGAATTGATCCAGACAATTGATTCTCGCCCAATCCCAAAATATCTATGTTTACCAGATTGCCAATATCATGGGGTATTGTACCAGTGATTGGATTTTCAGATAGGCCCAATTCTATTAGCCCAGTGAGGTTTACTATACAGGGAGGAATTGGGCCAGAAATATTGTTAGTGAACATGAGGAAATATTGGAGATTAACTAGATTGCATAGTCCAGGGGGTATGGAATTGGATAATTGGTTATCACTAATGTCTATGTCTTGTAGATTTGTAAGATTTCCTATACTCTGGGGAATGGAACCATGAAACTTGTTCTTGGCCAAAGTCAACCGCTTGAGAGCTACTAGATTGCCAAATTCATCATGAAATGGGCCTGACATTTCATTGCGATGCAGATAGAGTGTGGTTAGCATTGTGAGATTGGTTAATGAGATGGGGATTTGAGAGGTGAGATTATTTGAGAAGAGCTCAATATCTTGCAAGTTGCTGAGCTTACCTAGCTGTGAAGGTACTGGCCCTGACAATCTGTTGCCGCAAAACTGCAAACTTTCTAACTTTGTCAAGTTCCCAAGGCTTGTGGGCATCTCACCACTCAAGGCATTAAAGTTTAAAGAGAGGAATTGCATGTTGGCAAGTCTTCCTATCTCTGCTGGGATAGAGCCTACGATGTTGTTGTTGGAAATGTCCAGCGCAGTAAGACTCGTTAGGCCAAAAATCTCGAATGGTATATGCCCTGACAGTTGATTACCATCAAGAGACAAAATGGATAATTTTGTCAAATTCCCTATAGTTTTCGGTATCTCATGGCTCAAGAAGTTCTCGCTTAACTGCATGTTTTCTAGGTTTGTGAGATTACATAGGGATTCAGGGATGTGACCTGTGAGATTGTTGGAGTAGAGCAGCAACACAGTGAGGCTCTTCAGTTCACCTATCTCATATGGCACTTGGCCAGTAAGACTGTTGTTGCTGAGGTCGAGGTAGGAGAGTGCTGACAGCGAATCAATGCTGCCAGGGATGGCCTCATGGAGATTGTTGCTGCCGAGGTCGATGTATGCGAGGAAGGGGAGAGCAGAGAAGTTGAGGCCATCAAGACGGCCATAGATTCCAGTACCTGGCAGGGAGATGTTTGTCACAACCCATGGCATGCGGTCACCATGGCGCACACGACTGCACATGATGCCAGCCCAATTCTTGCACGGGCTAGTGTGATTCTTCCAAGAACTCATCTGGGATGGGGAGCTCTGGAGAGTAGATTTCCAGTGAAGAAGGGCCATCCTCTGATCCTGCAGTGAGACACCACCACTCCCAACTGCATGCCTCTGAAGGAAAAGTAGGCATACCACAAATAAGATGAGTTTTTGGGGCTGCTGCAGCGTGGGTTGCATGCTTGCCCCCATGGCGGGTTTGGTGCGATATTGTTCGCAGATGATAGCAGTGGGCATGCAACTAACATATAGAGTTTGCTTATTTTTTATAGTGGAGCGATACATAGCGCACAGCGCACTTGAGACCAAAGGTATATCAAGTCTATGGATATTGACTGTTTCTGCCTGATTTTCGTTCCGGTCCTTCTCTTCCGTGTGGAACACTGCCAGTGCACAGGTCTGTGATAACTGTTGACTGATGATTTGTTTTACTCTTTGTCGACAGGTCTGCCATTTACATTTTACAACTTAGTGTTTATTTGCAGGTGTATTATTTTGACTGAGTGAATAGAAGTAATGAAGCTAAGGCCTAGTGCTGCATATACACATGCAGATTTTGAAAATGCAGCAACCAGTCTTCAGTTGTCCTGAACTAAAAGAGTGAATTTTTTTTCAGGCAAAAGTTGCTGGTGTAGGTCAGGTGCAGGCGTGCAGCGCATTTACAGGACAACCTGACCAAATTCAACCGAAGGTGAGTATATACAGCCTCTTATAATTTAGAGTTCTAAACTCACTGCTAAAATGGGCTCGCAGCTTTGAGCATGCTCTGGATTATGGGGATGCAGTGTTGAAGCTTATTTATCAGTTACACTGTTAACATAGGGCTCTGCACGTCTACATCAAATGCAACACATCTTTCTCTTGCTAGGCAGGCGCTGATTGCCAACTAATTTCTGTCGCATGTGAACGCTTTCAGCTATGGGTGTGGAATTTTTCTGAGGTGAGACTTGGACTTGACAGTGCGTGCAACATGGGCTGGAATGGAAGTCATGGAACGAAAGCTAAAGTAATAGGCGACCTTGACTTGGAAAAAGCTGGACAAGGTGTACTATAGGAACTCTTAAAACAGTGATGTCTAGTGAACTGCTCACTATATACGTTACAAAATTGTAAGTCATTTTGACTCTTCTAACTTCATAGATATTATCTAGATAATAATATCTATTAACCTAGAAAAGCCAAAAAAGACTTATAATTTGGAACGGAGGAAGTACTTATTTGTTGACGTGGACATGTACCAGCGAAATGTGATCAAACACAGCTATCCCTTTATTTTGTTACTGTATAAGACGAATGCTATAGTAGTAGGCCGTACCAGGCAAACATAAACCGCCACACATGTAAACTATGGCACGAGTAAGCTGAACGAGATTATATTTTTATTGCGAAATGGCATGTATCCTGGTTATAAGAGTCTCAGTAGCACGTCAGGTTCTGAGTTCGACTCCTCGTGGGAGCGAATTTCTCAGGATTTAACGGCGTTTGTGCTTTCAGTGGTAGGCAACGTTCCCGTCGACAGCGAGATGCATGTGGTGACTTCGTCAATCTTGAGGATTTGCCGGTCCAGTCTTTGAAGATGCTCGTAGAGGTAGGGTTTGCGCGCGTGTGTTCGTAGAGATGAGTGTGCGTGTGTTGTGAGTGTCTCCGTTGTACTGTGTAATTCGGAAAAAATTATATTTTTCTTGGTAGTTTCTAAAACCGTTGATCATTGATGGTATGAAGTGAAAAATTTTTTATAATAAGATATGGTAAAGTGCAACTATGTAAGAGAACCTGACAGTTGATTACTACGTACTCCAATCTGAAAACAATATAATTTTTTTAGATGAGTCTGAAAACAATATAAATGTTTTGCGCCATTATATTTACCCATCTTAGCCCAGCCCAGCCCGTCGTACTCGTACCCTCCCTGATAAACCCAGTAGCCCACCACTGCGCGCACTCGCTCGCTGCTCTGCTGCTTCCTTCCTCCCCAGTTCCCCACAGGGCCACAGGTCGGTAGTCGCCACACGCCAAGAACCTTTTCGACTAGGGCTCCGGCTACCCTACCTTTGCCGCCACCGCGGCGCGGGAGAAGCTCCTCTGCAGTCGACTGCAGAGTGCAGCTCTCACTGCACGCGGGCCCTGGCGTCGGTCGGGCCCACGCGGCAGCCTCTGCAGCCGACTGCAGAGGATCTGAATCCGCGGCGCCGCCATCGCCGGAACCGACTCCTCATTCTACGCCCCGGAGGTCAGTTCCCTAACCCCATTCCTCGCAATCCCCGTTTTTTTGTAATTATAATCTGTTCGTCCGGCCGGTTAATCTTGCTGCGTAAGAACTGTGTAATGCGGGGGCGCCGTTTCTTGTGCCGGGTTGTTTTCTTGCGTCCTCTCCTCACGGATTGCTCTGAAAGGCAAATATTCCATTTCCCTCACTTTTGTGTTCTCTTTTGAAGGTCTTGATTAGCTACGGATGCAGATTAGGTCGTACATTTTGGGAGTTTTCGGGATGTGATCCAGGGTTTGAGTGGGGTGGCCCTCTTGATTAATCGTATTGTGCGTGTGTGATGGCGGGGAGAAGGTTAGCCTGTTGATGGCGAGATTGAAATCTCATGGTCTTGGAAGCACCTTGGCTAGATGATGTATGATGCCTGACGGTAGACCATAAATCTTTTGACATGTATTGTTTCTTCGTTGTTTGGAAGAACTCTTATCCTTTTACTTTCCTTTCAACATGCTTCACAATTATGCAGCTGGTTGGCACTCTTGAGATACTTTTTGACTGAGTATGTGTAGAGCAAGGTTGCATTACTGAGGGCTTGTAGGCGAAAATAGAGCTGCAGTAGCAGATGAATCGTGGTGTTGTAGGCTATGTTATCTCAGCTTGGTTGATTAGTAGATAATGGAGCTTATATCTGGTCCGAGATGATATTATAACTGCTGTTAGTTTCCTGATTTCTTCACATATGTATATAATGTATTAGTAGTTCATCGTAGTGGCATTTACTAATGAGGCGACCTTGAATAAATGGGAAGAAATGTTTCATGCCTGGAGTCCATATTTCCATGATCCATGACCATGAGGATTGTTCTCTTAGGAGTTTAATTTGTGTGATACAAGTATGCCCAAATGGCGTAACATTCAACTTGTGTCACCTGTCACAAACTGTCTCTTCATGTCTTCTTTCTTAGATTTTATATATCTAGGCTTTTTGTAGATTTTTTGTTTGTCCTTTTCGCTAGGTTTCTTAACTATCTGTAGTCATGAATGATGCATTTAGTATTTTGTTGAATGAGCCCCACCATTCACTCTATGCACTATATGGCCACAACCTGCTGCCTACTGTGAGCAACTAAGTTCCGTTTTTTTTTCAAATTTTCTTTCAACTTCTCTACAATCTGATTTGCAAAACTTCGGCAAATTTAGTCACACATGCTTCATTTTTTCTCTCTCTCCTGAAGGTTGTGTGAACTACAGACTACACAATGGATAAAGGGCTAGATGCACAATCATCCAGCGGCCCAAAATGGATGGCAAAGAAGAGGAAAAGGGTTATTAAACGAATCAGCACATGGTTTTCTGAAGCTGGGATTCCTTTTAATACAGTTTGCTTAGAGAGTTTCGATTTAATGTTTGATGCAATTGCACAGTTTGGCCCTGGTTTGCGGGGACCCTCTCTGGATGAACTTGATGGTCCATTATTACGTAGACAAGTTTTAGCTGTTAATGATTCAATTGAAGAATTGAAGGAATCATGGGCATCAGAGGGATGCTCTATTCTGGTTCATAGAGAGTTTGATGCTAGTGGGAGGCCCATGTTGAACTTGGCAGTCCATTGTTCACAAGGTGTGTCTTTCCTCCGTTCCATCCTCCTACCATCAGACGGCAAGAGTGAAGCATATGTTTTTAAACTAGTTGACTCTTGTATTGAAGAAGTCGGTGAGAAAAACGTTGTGCATGTTGTGACAAACATTAATTCACAACAGCGGGAGGCAAAGATGCTTACCGCAAAGAGACCCAATATATTTTGGACTAAGTGTGCTGCATCATGTGTTGACTTGATTCTTGAAGACATTGGACAAATTCCTTTGATCAAGAATACAATTATGAAGGCGAAGTCACTCACTGCTTTCATTTATGGCCAAACATGTTTGTTAGACATGACCCGTCGGTACACCAGCCAACAGGATTTAGTTCATGTTGGGATCACCTATTACACTACTTGCTGCTTGAATTTGAGGAGCCTTTATGATAAGAGGATTGAGTTGAAGACTATGTTTGTTTCTAAAGAATGGGAGGACAGTAAGTTGTCGAAGGGAGCTGTGGGCAAGAAGTTCTATAATCAAGTAGTGAGCAATGAGTTCTGGGATAGGGTGCTTTATGCTATAAACTGTTTCGAACCACTCGTGGATGTTCTGAGGAGGATGGGTGGTGACGTACCTTCTATGGGATACATATATGGTGACCTTACAAGTGCTAAGAAGGAAATCGCCATGCGCTGTGAAAACAAGGAAGATCAGTATTTGCCAATTTGGGAGCATATAGATTTTAGGTCAGATCATGACCTCAAGACACCTTTGCACCTGGCTGGTTACTATCTGAATCCTTTCTTCTACTACCCAAACAAAGATGAAATTGACAAGTCAGAAATCTTCAGAGACGCACTAGATGAGTGTATGCGTAACATGTACCAAGATCCAACTACACGAGTTAAAATTGTCCACCAATTGAAACTGTACAGGGCTGCTTCACCGGATTTTTTGCCACTTCATAGTCCTAAAATATATACTGATCCAGGTAATTTTCTCCAGGACAAAAGCTTGTAGATGTTTGTCTGTTTGTTTGTCCTGATCTGCAACAGCATACCATGTTTGGTATAATTGTTTATCTGACTTTCTCTCCTATACTTAGCTTCTTGGTGGGAGTTATTTGGTGAGGAATCAGAGTTGAACACAATGGCACAGAGAATATTGAAGTTAACATGTGGCTCATTGGCCTATGAGCAAAGTTGGATCGATGTGGTAAGACAATGACAAGTTAATTTCAAAAAAGAAAAATTACTAGATTCTTCAACTAAGAACTTTCACTTTACTCTTCTGTGATCTGTTTTCAGATCCATAAAAAGAAGCCTTCTTGGGTTAAGAGAAAGCAATTTGAGGATTCAATATTTGTGACAGTCAACAAAAGGATACAAGCCAAAGCTGTGGCAGGGAGAGATCCTGTACTTGCATATCTTCCCAACGAAGATGAACCTTTTAAATGGCTGGTGGGCATGTCCCGCCACGATGCACAACAAGCTGAAAATCATGATTTACTTATGGCCCGAGCCAACAGCAGTGGTGAGGTAGGACTTCGAACGCAAGCAAATAAACCATTGGAGCATGAAGAGTTGATGTCATCTGAGGAAGAGTGCAAGGAAAGTGATGGCAAACAAGCATTGAACGAAAAGAATGTGTCATCCAAAGCTTCATGCTCAAAGCGTGCCAAGAGACCACGGGTTGGCAAAGCTGTCCCAGAGAACGAGTGCGAGGGAAGTGATGGAGACATCAGTGTCTAAGCACTGGCACGTGATTTCGTCATGGGCTTGCATCTACCAAGCTTTAGCATCAGGGTTGATGAATGATGGAAGACAATTTGGGGATCCATGAACCGTTAGGTGTTGTAGCTCATTATCTTCGTAAGGGGTGCTACATATGCTGGGTGAAGGCAAAGGTGTGGGCTGTGAATCTGTGATGCTACAAGAGGGTACTGTAACAGCCTGTTTAATTTTTTCTGTCGACTTTAATCTTTCCTGAACCCGCCAGTCTCAAACATGCTTAATAGGTAAACTATTTCTGATGAACTGAGATCTAACATAATACGCCCTCCGTTTCATATTACTTGTCGTTTTGACTTTTCTAGATATAATCCGTTTGCTATGTACCTAGATATATACTTATATCTAGATACTACATAGCAAAAAGAATGTATCTAGAAAAATCAAAACGACAAGTATTATGAAACGGAGTGAGTATATTACTTTAAGCGAGCAGCAAATCATCTGAAGTTCTAGGTTATTTAAAAAACTATTCCACTTTGACAAGAAAATTTTGCAGCTTTTAACTGAAAACATTCCGACTACAAGAGAAAATTCTCTAGTCTGGAGCACCTTTATTGAATGCCAGATTCCGAATGAAGAAAATCTAGTGCGCATATAAAAAGTTGCCCGTACGATTTTATCGCTTTTATCGAAGTCTGGACTGTGGAGTTCAAACTTGGGTTTTAGGTTCAGACAACGGAGCTGAAGGCGGCAGTTGGTCATCAGGACCTGCTACCACCACCTCTACATCTTGCTGTGGCTGCGGCTGCCCCGTGGCCAACTCCGGCTGCTGCGTGGCCAGTGGTTTCGTGGAGCCTTTCGGCGGCGTCGACAGGAGCAGGACGCAGCTGGAGCCGATCTGCAAGCCGGTGGCCACCAGAGAAAACACCGTCGCCGCGGCGAACAATGCGCTGCCGGGGTCGACGGGGCATTTCCCGTCGTCGGGGAGGTCTTTCTTCCAGTCCGTGTTCATCGCAGCGCCCGCGAAGAACAGCGCCGCCACTATAATCACGAAGATCCTGCAAAGCATATATAGGCAATTCTATTTGGAAAACAACACTACAAGAGAAAACAGAGAGCCAGGTGCGTGGCCGGCCGCCGGCGGTGTACCATGAGGCTGCGGAAAGGGCGACGCCGACGATGCTCCGGGTCTCCTTGGGGAGCTCCCATGTCCGGCAGCACCCGCTGCAGAGGCTGGCGATGGTGACGGCGACCTGAGCCGCGAGCGCGAGCAGCGCCGCCACGATGCCGCAGGCCAGTGCCGGCGTGGTCCGGTACACGCATTCGTAGTCTTCCCGGACCAGCGCTTGTGCGGTGGCGGCCTCGCTGGCGACTCCGAGGATGACGATGACGAGGCCGAGGAAGCCCAGCACGGAGCACCCCACCACCACGTACATCCGCATCATGCTGAATTGCTGACCCGGCGCCAACCCCCTTGTGTGAGCTAGCTGATGATCATGCACGGTTGCACGCTAGGTGCATCGCGTCATATAATAACGAATGTAGCATTGGTTGTCACATTGTTGCGTATGAATTGTGTAATACGTTTGTGTATACCTGCACGTAGCCTGTCCGTCTCCGATCCAATGTACGTGCAACATTCACTTTGGGTTCTCAGAACAGCTAGCTGCAGGGTGCAATATTGTTGCTTATTTGGTCTTATATTGGCCGGCTGCCAACGGACATGCCTTGCTATTTCTGTTTTACTTTATTAGATTGGAGCCAAATGCATTGGGTATGGCTGCCATTGATATTATACTTATTTTAAAAACAATATATCCCGTAAACGAATAATAACAAGAATAACTTACTAGGCACCGATCACCGATGAAAATCTCGAGTGCTCGCTCAAGCGCTCGCACCCGTCGAAGTACAAGCGGAGGGAGGCCGACAACTCCGGCTCTTGCCCCGAACACTCCTCTACTCTAATAAACTATGATCATGCCCGTGGGTTGCTACGGGCTATATAAATTTTCTCCACAAGCATTAATAATTTATATAAAATATATGTGCAACTGTCAATAAGTATTAGTGGATCCATATATTTTCCATATTGTTGTCAACTGAAAGCTTTATCTTATAACTTAGAAAAACTACTCACCACCATAGCATATACATATACTATACATGTGCGTTGTCACAAGATTAAGAAATGTCAAACTACTCTTCTAGAAGTTTCACTATCTGACAATGGTGACTACTGAATACTCATGTCTGTCACAAGCCAAATCCAACTATTGATTACAGATGTGACTATCCAATTACAAAGTAATTGATGAACTAATGCTCATAGTTTTTATGGACCATCTGGTGTCAATTAGAATAAATACTACACCAGTAGTTACTGGCAGCATTATAAAGGAGGAGGATGGGCTTGAGTGGAGATTTACTAGTATTTATGGGGAATCGGAATGTGAGGAGAAGGATAATACATGGGAGCTGTTGCGACTTCTTAAGGCAAAATTCAATATGCCTTGGCTCTGTAGTGGTGATTTTAATGAAATATTATTTGGTTGCGAGAAGGAGGGTGGTCCCCCACGGGCAGAATCAAGTCTGCGTAAGTTTAGATTGGCATTGGAAGATTGTGTCCTGCATGATTTGGGGTTTGTTGGAGATCCTTTTACTTGGCGTAACAATCACCATGTGGCTGCTAAGTTTACGAAGGAAAGACTTGATGGAGTAGTTGCGAATTCTGCTTGGAGATGTTTGTTTTCTTTGGTAAAGGTAACCAATGGAGATCCTAGACATTCAGACCATAGGCCAATTATAATTGATGTGGGAAGTAATGACAGTAAGGTATGGTGCGAACAGGTGCATATCTTGCCAAAATTTGAAGCTAAATGACTTGACGAAGATGAGTGTGAGGCACGGGAGATAGAGGCATGGGGGGGAGCTATGGAGGAAGGAAATAACAACATGCTGGAAATACAAAGGAAAGTATTGGGGGAGCTCTGGCAGTGGGATAAGAATGTGCTAGGAGAACTGGAGAAGAGAATTAATAGAGTGAAGAAGGACCTGGAGAAATGTATAACTCAAGAATCAGTAAACCGGGAACATTTGTTGCATTATAAGCTTGAACGCTTGGAAGACCAACAAAAATATTTATTGGAAGCAACGAGCTCATAACACATGGCTGAAAAAGGGGGACCGAAATACTGGTTTTTTCCATGCCTTTGCCTCTAAACAGAAGAGGAAGAATTATATAGGAAAGCTGAAGAATGAAAATGGCGATGTGGTGACGGGCAAACAACTGAAGAATTTTATTGCTAATCAATATCAGGAGTTGTTTATGTCATGTGCAGGTACTCAATATGACGAGGTGCTGGATTGTGTTCATCATAGGGTCACCCAAGATATGAATGAATCTCTACTGCAACCTTTTACAGGAGATGAAATCTGGACTGCCCTCGATAATATAGGCGATTTGAAAGCCCCAGCTGCTGATGGTATGCCCTCTATTTTTTATAAGAAGTTTTGGTCTTTGGTTGGGGAACGAGTGAAACAAGAAGTGCTGGCTGTCCTTAATGGAGGGCCAATGCCCGAGGGATGGAATGATACAATTATTGTTTTAATTCCCAAAACTACTTCTCCACAAATGCTTAAAGATCTACGGCCTATTAGTTTGTGCAATGCGCTTTATAAACTCATATCAAAGGTTCTTGCTAATAGATTGAAGAATATCCCACCCAATATTATTTCAATGTCTCAAAGTGCCTTTGTCCCAGGAAGATTAATCACAGATAATGTTTTATTAGCCTATGAACTTGTACATCATATAAAATCTAGAAGAAAAGGTTGTGGAGGGTTGGCTGCTCTTAAATTGGATATGAGTAAGGCATATGGTAGTGTGGAGTGCGTGTTTTTGGAGAGAATGATGACGAAGATGGGCTTTCATGAGAGATGGGTGCATCTTATTATGAAATGTGTTACCTCAGTTTCTTATAAAATTAAAGTAAATGGTTCATATACTCAGCAAATTTTCCCTCAACGAAGTTTACGGCAAGGTAATCCCCTCTCACCTTATTTGTTTATTCTTTGTGCAGAAGGTTTATCCGCATTGCTGCAAAGAGCTTAATGTAAAAAAAAGATTGAGGGGATTAAGATATGTCGAGATGCACCTAGAGTTACTCATTTGTTCTTTGCTGACGATTCTTTAATGTTGATGAGAGCAAGAGCAAGTGATGCGCAGGAACTCAAACGTATCTTGGAGGTATATGAAAGGGCCTCTAGACAGGTTGTAAACAAAGAGGAATCATCAATGTTCAGCCCCAACACATGCCAACAAGTCAGGGAGCAGGTGAGGTCGAGTCTGTTAATCACAAGTGAAGCCATTACTGAAAAGTATTTGGGCCTACCTGTCTCTGTCAGAAAATCGAAGAAAAAAGCATTTGAATATATTAAGAAGAAAATATGGAGCAGAATTCAAGCAGGTTGGCAAGAGATACTTCTTTCAAAGGCCGGGAAAGAAGTACTAATTAAAGTTGTGGCACAATCCATTCCTACATATGCTATGTCTTGTTTTGATCTGACAAAAGGTCTCTGTGATGAATTGAGTACTATTTGAGAGCATGTGCGGTTCGAGGACCGGTGGATGGTCGCTTTCTGGTGTGATGAGTGATTGACAACGTTGTGTGGATTGACTCTTGGCTAAGTATTGCAGGTGTAGGCTGCGGCTTGATTGGTGTTGGTGCAGGTGAAGAACAAGCGCGAAAGGTCTATGCTAGTGGGCCTCCAGGTGTGAAGCAGACGGTAGGCTTGGTTCGAGGGACCCGGTGGCCAGCGGGATTAAGTGCGGGTCGCATGGAGGCAAGAACAACAAGATGAAGTCGTGGACGGTTTCTTGGTTGAGCCTCAAAACCAAGGTCGAGTCGGGACGACGTGGGGGCCAAGTCATGAGTGGGGATTGGCGCGAGGCCACACCAAGTTCACGGGGTTTCCAGTGGTTCACCATAAAACCACTGGGTTACTTGACTGAGCCACAAAGCCAAGACCGAAGTGTGCACGGCTACAGCACTAGGCCAGTCTGATCGGTGGGGACCGGTGTCTGACTAGTGAGGAGCACCGGTCTGACCCGTGTGCTCCGTGGACGGCTTTCGGAGATTTCAAAGCGAGGACACGCGTCGGGATCGCAAGGCTTGCGTCGAGGCTAAGCAAGGTGCAGTCGCTGGGCATCCATCCGATGGTGCTACGACGAAGATTTCCCAAAGTGCCCTTCGGGAGTGTGTATCTTAGTATTATAGGGGTAGTTGCATCTTTCGGTTACCTCCATATAACCCGTGGTGAGAGGATGACAGCCATCTCTTGGAACCCTAGCTCATTTGGTTTTGTTATTTTTCTCTTCCTATTTTCCTTAGGATTTTCTAAGACCAGCTTGAGAGCTTCATGGTGAGATCTTTAGAGAGGGATGGATGATTGGGAGGCAAGCTAGACCTTGTATGAATCTTTCTTGGTATGTATAGAAGATTTAGCGTGATTCCTCAAGGCCTTTTGTTGTCTCTCCCGTTTTCCCTTTTTGGTGTTTTTCAGAGCCTTTTCTTTGCTATTTTCTTGTGGTGGATTTGAGGCCTCTCCCTTGCGGTTTTGGTTGGGGATGTATGCATGAACCCTTCGTGGTTCTTTTCCTTGTAATCCCCCTCTCAAATCTATGGGAAAAGGTGCTCGATTTGGGGCTTTTCTTAGGTTTCGGGAAAGTGGTGTTCTTGGTGGAAATCCTTCGATTCCTCTCGATCTAGCAAGTTTTGGGGGACCAAATCGTAGCTATGGGATGCCCATGAGGTACTCCTAGTATCCCCAAAGTCTTGTGCGAATCCGTGGAGCGAATCGGGGGATCGGGAAGGTTATTTGGAAGGGTTGACCCGCGACTCGCTGTTCATCCCGAGCTGCCCAGTCTTGACCGGTCTGACTAGTACGTGTGACCGGTCTGAACGGTGCCAGGTCCCTGTGGGATTTGCCTTGGATGAATTGCTAGACGTGTGTAGCTTTGGGCTGTTGTGCTCCTGGTCAGTTCTTGGTAGGTTTCAAGTTGATTTGCTAGGTTTTGAGGAGGTCTTTTGTTTCCCTCAGGTTGTGTTTCAGAGGTGGTTTTTGTTCCAGGGTCTAGAGAAGTCATTGAGGCTTCTTGGAACGTTTTTGCGCAGTTGCTGTTGCCACCGGCCTAACCGGTGCTGTCCATTGGTCTGACCGGTGTCACCGGTCTGACCGGCACAGGCCATCAGTCTGATCGGTGTAGCACAGGCAGCAGGCTGTGTAGTTTTTCGCTGCGTGTTGTGAGTGTTTGTTTTGGTCGGGTGTGTGGTTTGCTCCTAGGGTTAGTAGCACTTAAGTGGCTACATGACTTTGGTAAACTTGGGTAGTTCGAGTCGGAGAAGTGTTGGATCGACCGTGTTCATCTTGTTGGAGAAGACATCTCCCTTGAGAAGAATTTTTATCGGCTCTCATTTACTCCTCCCTCTCTGGTCGCCAGTTCAGTCCTTCACTATTTTGGAAGGTATTAGTGGAGTCAGCAAGACAAAGTAAATAAAATACACTGGCTCAGCTGGGAAAAGCTCACCAAGTCAAAGAAGAAGGGAGGCCTTGGTTTCAGGGATTTGCACTTATTTAATTTGGCTATGCTTAGCCGACAAGCATGGAGATTGCTTACCAGCCCTAATACTTTATGCGGAGAAGTTGTGAAGGCCAAATACTTCCCACGCTCAGATATCCTTCATTGTACACCTCGACATGGTTTTTCATATACATGGCGAAGTATTTTGAGAGGGGTTGAACTGTTGAAGGAAGGAATTATCTGGCGGATTGGAAATGGTGAATCTGTGAGAATTTGCCAATTTGGGAGGATCCATGGTTACCCAAAGGCAACACAAGAAAACCAATCACACCCAAAGGTGCTTGTTTATTAACTAAAGTGAATGAGCTTATTAATCCTGTGACAGGTGAATGGGATGAGCAGCTAATCCATGACATCTTTTGGCCAGAAGATGCTGCAGAAATTCTTAGGATTACAATCGATGAGCAGATGGAGGATTGGCCAGCATGGCATTTTGATGCAAAGGGGGTATTCTCAGTTAAACCAACATATAAGCTGGCTGTGCAGCAGAGAGATAATAATACAAGACAAGATGCTTCATCTTCAAGGAATGAAGCAAGTGAGGTGGGTCAGTTTAACTGGTTTAAAATATGGAAATTAAAAGTCCCCAACAAAATTAAGATGTTTATGTGGCAAGGCGAGGTGTAAAGCTAGACACAATATGCCCGATATGTAAAAGCCTTGATGGGGATTGCAGACATATTTTCTTCAAATGTAAGTATGTTAAGCAATGTTGGCGCTTTATGAATATGGAAGATGTAAGAATTGATCTGATGAAGTGTCAGTCGGGAAAGGAAACTATTAACAAGATATGGGAGCTGGATAAGATTAAATAGTTGAAAGTCATTGTGTTCCTGTGGCGATGGTGGTCAGTAAGGAACAAAGTGAATGATGGTGGGAGGTTGGAGTGTACTACTGAGATACAAAGTTCAGTAACTTTCTTCTTGCTCGTATTTGAAAAATTGGAGATTGATGCAAAGAAAGTTCGGTCCCCTACCATTCCATCATGGAAGCCTCCTCCTGAAAACTTCTACAAGATTAATACCGATGGGGCATATTACCATAATACTAGATCTGGAGGTTGGGGCTTTGTGGTGAGGGACAAAAAGGGTGCGGTGTTGCTGGTAGGGGCTGGTAAAATTATGCGAGCTGCCTCAGCTATACAAACTAAAGCATTAGCTGCTTTCATGTCTATTCAGCAAGCTGCTCAACTAGGAATGACACACATCATTTTGGAGACGGATGCCTCTGTCTTGGCATCAGCTCTTTGCTCCATAGGAGTTGATAGAAGGCATATAGGATGCTTAGTACGCCGGACCCTAGGACTTATGCAAACAGAATTCTCATCCCGTATTGTCTCATTCTGTAATAGATCATGTAATAAAGTAGCTGATTGCTTAGCAACCTATGGAGTAGACATGTTGGCCTCTGACTCTCCTCTCTATTTGAGTCAAGCCCTAGAGTTTGTAACCGAACTCGTTTTAGGCGATTTGCCTAGATGTGATGCTTAATGAAGTTATGCTTTTTCTATCTACTCCCTCCGTCCTGAAATATAAGACATTCTAAGATTTCTAGGACAGATTAAAGAGGTGGGAAAATGTCACATATACCCTTAGCCAATGATAATTAAAGGTAAGTTTTCTAGTTAACAAGTGCAATATTTGGCAAGTCTTTAATTGAGTTGATTGAGTACTTACCAAAAACTCCTAAGATGCCTTATATTTGGGGACAAATTTTGAACCCTTGAATGCCTTATATTTCAGGACGGAGGGAGTATATCTATACTATAAGGAGCGAAGACAATTGAAAACTTTTCTCACCCAAATCGGGTCCGCCTTACCCCTCACGTCGGACCCACCCGTCACATGTTTTTGGAAGTGGATATGGTGGAAGGACTATGAAGTACCAAAAAATCGTAATTTGGAGAGCGTTTCTGCCAAAAACGAATTGTTTTTCTCACCCGCCTCGCTCATACCCACCCACCCGTACCCGCCTAGGGCCCACCGGACCCCGCACCCTGCGCCTCGCGCCCGAGGGAGGACGCGGGAAGGCAGCACGGCTGGCTCCTTGTCGTCATCGTCTTCATTCTTCAGGCTCCTCCCCGCGTCCTGCTCGGTGAGGTCGTTCTCGGCAGCGACAGCGAGGACGCGGCGGTGCGGCGTCCGCAGTGCACGGCCGGTTCTTCATCCTTGCGGCGCTCCTCTTCTGCTCATGTTGTTTCCCCTTCTCCTCTGTTCTTCTTCTCCACTTCCACTTCTCTTCTTCCACAGAACAGCAGTACGAGAGCTGGGGTTTTCTTGGGGGAGTTTGGTGGCGGCGGCTTCAGGGATGGAGAGGGGTGCAGCGCCTTGGGCGTCATCCATCGCGGAACGGACCTCCTGGCCGATCCGTTTTGTGGAACAGCGACGGGGAAGAGAGAACGGGGCAGAGAGAGAAGAAACGGGATCGGCTCCGCGTGAAGACTACGTGAGGGGGACGCTGGCGTGGCAACAGCGACATGCATCAGCGGTGGCGGTAGCTGGGCTGGGCTGCGATTAGCACTTGGGCCCGAGGCGCTTGATGAGCAAGCTGCTGGTCTGAGTGGTTTTGGCGCATGCGTGCGGGAACAACAGCATGCAAGCGGTAGCAAGCCACGAAAAGGAAGCAAACTAGGCTGCGTTGATTAGTCTGGTGCTAAACATGATTAACAGCAACATGTGTTTGAAAAAGGATTAGAGAGAGATTAGCAGGTCAAGCTGAGCTAAATGGCTGGTGTTAGCTCAGGTGCAAAGTTAGAGTTAGTCACACAAGATTTTATCATCCTAGGAAATACTAGCTTTAATTTGTATTTTGGATTTAATCCAAAAATACAAACTCACCTTTGAGATCTAAAATAAAATCCAAGAAGATCCAACTCACAAATTAAACTATAATTTAAAAATAGTTTTATATGGCCAGGGCGAAGACGCAGAGGGCCCGGCCATGGACCAAACAACCAAACTATGTTACACGGATACTCCAAGGAGGGTGACGTATCCGTATCTGATACTCATCGGATACGCGTATACGGATACTCGGATACACCATTTTAGTGGGTTTTCTTTTGAGAAAGTGCGTATCCGCTCGTCGGATACGCGTATACGGATACTCGGATACTCCATTTTAGTGGGTTTTCTTTTGAGAAAGTGCGTATCTGCGTATCCGATACGTATTGTATCGGATACTCGTACCCGTACTCGTGTAACATAGCAACCAAACACCCGGTGTCTGCATCTCGGGAGCCTTGTTTAGTCCTATGCAATCAACCAAATACCCCCTTAGCTGCTAACAAGCAGCCATGTCAGCAGTCTGTGCTGCCTGAGCACTATGGTGAGCTCATGATGCAATCTAAACTCTTTGCTATATGTTTCTAAATGCATCACATGCTGAACCAATGGGCCGATGTTACATTGTAATGAAGTTCGACATCTAAGATTGTAACTGGCAGTGATAATTGTTGTCACTGTAGCTGTTGTTATGAAACTGAGTTCCATAGTTGAACTGCATCATTGTAATTACATGGGTATTGCATATCTTGGATTACGAATGATAGCATAATACAAATGTCTGGATAAAAAAATCATATTTTGTTCAATAAAATTTGTTTGAAATACGTGCGTGTCGCACGTACACTTTACTAGTATACTATAAAGATCGAATATTTTGAAAAACGTTTCTCACCCAATTCGGGTCCACTATACCCCTCACGTCGGACCCACCTGTCAGTTAATTGGAAAAGTGGATAGGGTGGAAGACCCTAAAAATGACAATTTAGGGAGTGTTTCTGCCAAAAACAAATTATTTTTCTCACCGCGACGTCCAGCCTTCCGAGAGCTCAAGAGTTTACACCAGGTACGGTAGTCCTAAACTATGTCGTCTCCTTCTCTCGGCCGGGATTGCCTGCTACGATGGACGGAAATAAGATTGAGGTCCGGTTGTGCTTCGACATCATTCGGCACTTCTTCTCCCAGCTTTCAGGATCGATGGCCAGCATGGGCGCCCAAGGTTGAAGGCATCGATCGGTGGTGGTTATTAGCTGCACTGGTCACGGTACCTGCTCCACCAGCTTGCCATGCCTGGTCGTCCTGCTGGTGGGCTCCTCGCTCAAAACCAATAATTGCACCGTCGCCGCGCGCCACCCACCCACGACGCGGCACCATCGCTACGCCAGATTAAGCAACCAGCCAGTAAGCAGCCGGCCGTTGCCCAGGCCACAGGGCCAACAGGTACGTTATCGATGTCTGTGGCCGCAATAGGGTTCACGGCCATAGATGGATGGTTTATCGGTCAGAATTCTCCTAGCAATAAGCACCGGCATGAGCCGGAAGACACAACGCGAAAGTGGAAGGACACGATATGTGTTTTTTGTTGCTGAAAATTGCAGCGTTTTCTGGACTCTTTCAGCTCTTATTAATACTCAGTAGTTGCTATTGATTAGTACAACTGAAAAGAGTACGCAATGACCGCTTCTCACGCCGCGCGACATGAGCCCGCTGGCGCTGCCTGCCCATGGCGCACAAGACTTCTGCATGCATATGCATTGGTGTGCAGTGTGAACATGGTCGGAAGGAGCCTCTGAGTTTGCACTTTGCAGCGCATGGGTGCCAAAAAAAAAAGTCAAGCCGCAAGCTCGCCAGCAGTCAATTAAAAGTCGATGGCGTTCTGTGTTCGTGCCTCTGGCTCACCTGATTTATTTTTCCGGAAGAAAGAAATCATTTTAACCAGGTACTTATGCTGTCTGCAGCATCAATTGGAATATATCCAGGTGTAAATTTGATGGTTTTGAGCAATTATTTGTCCCTGGCCAAATTAAAGAGGCAGCGAGAGCCCGTGCAGGTCGATCTCATGCACTCATGCAGAGATTAGTGGTGGCCCTCTACTACAGTGCAGAGTAAGTAGTGATTCATTTTTCATATCTAAATGCTGTTAGAATCATGCGCCCTACTGCTCACCGTGAAGCTAGGACAGCATGTGAAGTTGGCAAGCATTACGAGCGAGTTGGACTGACGGAGACTGTGTGTCCATTACAATATTCAGCACAGCAGAGATCAAGACCACAATCAGTGTGCATACATGCGAGGTCCTCACTGATTCATTTGAATGTTTTGGTACTTCTAATAATTAATAATTACGTTATGATGTGGCCCTTTGCACAGTGAAAATTAATGGATATCTTATATTGACAATACATATGGGATGTTCAAAGTCTCGCCCATAGCATCGCACGGGCATATTTGCTAGTTTAAAAAAAAAACCATGATCCCTCGTAGCCTCCCGGGATGCGGTTAATCGTCTCCTCCATTTTTTTTTATTTGCCAATTGGCTGCAGGCTAGCTCCAATTGTCAAAACGCCTCATCAACCAGCTCTTCCCCACGGACATCTGCAGAGATTTCATTTGAAGTGCCTGAAATCGGTTGGAGGGACGAGGAGAACAGGCTACGCCTGATATCACGCGCAATCCTCTCGTGTTCCTCTTCCTGCTCCCAGCCCAATTGTCTCAAACGCACCCCGGCACGCACCTTCAGGATTGGCTGCGTCGGCGAGGTTCGCGGTGGCGGCGATATTGCGGTGAGGTTGGCGGCGGAGGACTCTCCGGCGGCAGTTGCAGCGGTTGCGTGCTTTATTTTTCCTCCTCCTCATGAAGATTTCATATTGTTGAGAATTGCTGCCGTGGAGATGCTGAATTCATAATTCTCAATTATCCCACGGCCACTCTCGTCGATACAACCTCTCGTGCCAGCGTGGGGTGCATGTAAAAAGTTACATGCATGCATCTATCGGTGGAAGTAATTAAACTAATTAAATCGAGAAGCGGTTAAAAAAAACTAAATTGAAAAGACAATATGAATTCAATGCTTATTTGTGCTCGCAAACACAATGAACGAACCAACTGAATCCACTTTGCAGTTCAACATTTTCATAACTTCTAATTCACTTTTCAACTTTTCTAGATTGATTAGTTGCATTTTGCTCATACCAAATGAACAAGCAAAACAACCTAATCAATACAACACCATTTTGTGAGCTCATTTACATCATCTGGCTGTGCACCTTCTTGCTCTTCCCGCTTGCAAACGTCGCGTGCCTGAGCTCTCTCCCCATTCAATGACTTGTCTCCCCGCACAATCAAATAATTACGCAAGCAGGTCTGCTGACAAGACAACAACTATTCAGCTACCAAAAATCTAATTAATAACTTTCAGAATCAGATAGTATACATCATCAGAGACACATCAAAACAACTGCTTGATAGCGAGCTCCATGGATATAGCTTCAAGCGAGCAGAGGGCACTTTTGTCAAGAAAATCTTCCAGCTTTTAACTGAAGAAACATTCCGACGTCTACAAGAGCAAATGTTATAGTCTGGAGCACCTATATGGAATCACCCTTTATTGAATACCAGATTCTGAATAAAGAATAAGTGGGCTATTGGATTTTAGCCCTTTTATGAAAGTCTGGGGAGCGAACTTCCTTCCGTAGGTTCGAAGTTCAAACTTGGCTTTTAGTTCAAAGTTCATCAGAGAGACATCAACAACTGCTTGACAGTGCTGAACAGTGACTCTCACTGATTTTGTAGAAATCCATCGGGGTCGGCTGACCCCGACGACAAACCTTAGCTCCGACCCTGTCAGACAACGAAGGAGCAGAAGGTGGCGGGGGGTCATCATCCGCTACCACCTCCTCTGCATCTTGCTGTGGCTCTGGCTGCCCGGTGGCCAACTCCTGCTGCTCCGTGGCCAGCGGTGTCGTGGAGCCTTTCGGCGGCGTCGCCAGGAGCAGGACGCAGGAGCCGATCTGCAAGCTGGTGGCCACGACAGAAAACACCGTCGCCGCGGCAAACAACACGCTGCCCGGATCGACGGGGCATTTCCCGTCGTCGGGGAGGTCTCTCTTCTGGTGCGTGTTCATCACTGCGCCCGTGATGAACAGTGCCACCACTGTAATCACGAGGATCCTGCAAAGCATACCAGTTTAGTTTTATTTGAAATAATACTCCTCTGTTTCAAATTACAGATCGTTTGATTTTTAGCTTAAGTTTGATCACTCTTGTTATTCAAAAAATTATGTAAAATATCATACTTTTTTGTTGTGACTTCCTTTATTGATAAAAAAATCTTCAAAATTACACAAATTTGTATGTGCTTGCACCAATTTTTTTAATAAAACGAACGATCAAATTTAAAGTTAAAAAGTCTAAAGATTACAAAGGAAAATAGAGCCCGGTACATGGCAGGCGGTGGAGTACCATGAGACGACAGAAAGGGCGATGCCGACGACGCTCCTTGTCTCCTTGCGGAGCTCCCATGTCCGGCAGCACCCGCTACAGAGGCTGGCGGAGGTGACGGCGACCTGAGCTGTGAGCGCGAGCACCGCCGCCACGATGCCGCAGCCCAGTGCCGGCGTGGTCCGGTACACGCACTTGAAGTTGAGGCCGCCGCCGCTGGTGATGTCTACTTCACCAAACGGGTCCAGCGCCTGCGCGGTGGCGGCCTCGCTGGCGACTCCGAGGACGAGGATGACGAGGCCGAGGAAGCCCACCACGGAGCACAGCACCACCACGTGCATCCGCATCATGCCGACCCCCGTCTTCTCGGTCTCCGGCTCGGCTACTTGCTGGCCCACGTTTCTTATTGCTTCCCCTTCCAGGAGCATCCTAGATGCACGGTTGCACGCTAGATGCATCGTCAGATGTATATAATAACGAATGTAGCATTGGTCGTTGTCACATTGTTGCATGCGTATGAATTTTGTAATACGTTTGTGTATACCTGCACGTAGCCTGTCCGTCTCCAACGTACGTGCAACATGCACTTTGGGTTCTCAGAACGGCTAGCTGGGTGCATATCTTTATATATTATTTGGTCTTGGCCGGCTGCCAACGGACACGCCTTGCTATTTCTGTTTTATTAGATTGGAGCAAAATGTATTGGATATATGGCTGCCATTGTTATCATACTTATTTTTGAAACAATATATTGTTTGTATTAGCATATCGTTCAGCCCATCACAGGACAAAAAATTTTAAAAAATTGGAGAGTTGAAGAAATATTTCTTGGAAAATGCAGTTTTAAAACACCACAAGGCGGAGAAAAATTAAATACTCCAATCCTGCTCCCTCCGTCCCAAATTACTTTCGTTTTTGCTTTTCTAAATCCATTCTTTTTGTTATGCCGTTAAAATGGGAAGGGGAAAACAACATTAGGGCTTCAAAAAAAAAGTTTGGACTGGGCTCGCTCAATTCTTCGATCCAACCACGCGGGGGGCTCCTATCTCCCTTCCGGAAGATAGTTAACATGCAACCTATAAGCCCATTTAGACCCATTTATTCCTCTTCTTCTTCCCCAACAGCCCCTCACCCACCGCCGCCTCCTCCACCACCTCCGGCCGGCGGCTGCCGCGCCGCCGCCCGCCCGCCCACCGTCCACCACCACCCTCCGCCCCCGCCCTTCCTAATTCGACCATTCTCTGCCACCGCCGCCGGTCCCTGGCCCACCAGCCGTCCGACCCCGCCCGGTCGGCGGCGCTACCGCGCCGCCTCACCTCCGCTGCCGGCCAAACCGCAGTCGCCGTCGGTCCTCCGCCGCCCCGACCTCCTCCCTTTCTAGGTCCGCCGGACATGGCAGCCCCGAAACCCGAACACCCGAACCCCAAAACCCTAACCCTAAGTCCCCGCCGGCCTCGACCGCCACCCACGGCCGGCGGTGACCCACCGCCGGCCGCCCCCGCCAACCTCCCGCCCCTCCGTGCGCGACGACCTCCCAGCGGCGGCGCGAATACCTCACCCCGGCGGCGGCGTAATTGGAGTCGAGCGGAGGAGGAAGATGACGGTTGGCGAGATGGGCCGTTATGGGCATCTAATGGGCTACTATTGGGTTGTAGATGGTTAGGTAGAAATCTTCCAAGATATATAGGAATTCCGCAACCACGCACGCACGAGCCCAGCTGAGCAACCAGGCCGCGGCTCACTCGTTTACCCGTACCAGCAGCCGCCGTCTTCCTCCTCGTTTTTCAGCTTCTTCGGCAGCCCGGCACTAGCAGACGAGGCGAACCAAGAGCACCTCCAACTCCGACCGACCTACCTCAGCCGCCGCCACGGCGCCACCTCCGTCGCCGCAGACGCATCCGAGGTCAGCCATTTCCCCGCTCCCCCCTAACCCTTCCCGTGGGCTCGTGAGCCCTGGATGGAGCCACTGTAACGGGCCAACGGTTCTTATTCCGGGTCGGTTCGGTTCCGTGCCTCGGATTGCTCGCAAAAGATTTTCCCCATTGTGCGATATAGATACGGTCTTACACTCTTGCGGGTGCTGATTAAGCCGTGCATTTTGGGATTTTTTTTGGGGGGGGGGGGGGGGGGGGCGGGGGGGATGAGATCCTCTGCCATTGCCCCCTCTACCATTGGGGTGGGGGGTTGCACTGTTGGATTATTGTGTGACCATTCCGGGGAAAATATTTGCGGGCCGGAAAATTATGAAATTGCGGGGTGCGGTGCGGGTGGGAAATGGAGTACCAGGACCCGAGAAATAATGTTGTTGTCAAACATGCTTCTGTTCTGAGAAAACTGCTGACGAGAAGGGGCAAAACATTGGTTGCATAAGTGTTACTGAAGTTTGCCTATTTATCTAGCTTTTACAGAGATTAGTTTCCGAGTCGATCTGTAGTGTCTGATGCGTTGCTGACAACAATCACAGGCAACTGTAGCACAGATACTGTTTACAGGGCTCTGTGTGCTTGTTTGATTTTTGACCCCCTTTGAATGATTTATTTTAGCTTTAACCTGTCCGTTTGCTTCATTGCAATTGTATAAATACGGTTGGAATGTTTTAACTTTATTTGAGATCCTTATGACTGAACATATAGCACAAGAAATGTAAGCCTGTGCAAAGCAAGGTCGAGGGACTGAAAATGTATGACACAATGAAGTAGCACCTATAGATGAAGTGTGTGATGTTATAGGCATTGTTGTTTTGTATTAAGTTGATTAGTGAATTGGTACACGGTGGAGCTTATACCTTGAGAGATGATATTATTTAAATGCGCTGTCATCTGTCACTTCTATTGTTAATAGTTCATGGTAGGAGTGTTTCTTAATGTGCTGACTTTGAACAAATGAAAGATAGTTTGCTGTTTGCACTTCAATGGTTCATAAGGATTGTTTGCAATTTTCCATGTAATTATTCCAGCAGAACAAAAGGATGCTGAATTATCATAGAACATGCTGTATGACCTGTCATAATACATTTGTTCATGCTAGTACCTTCTTTTTATATAGCTTTTTTAGCTTCCATTTATTGAAAGACCGATTCGTACTTTCTCTTTTAACTACAGAACAAGCAATGAAGGAACGAGAAAATGTACAAACTGTCTATGGTGCAAAACGGATGGAAAAGAAGAGGAAAATGGTTATGAAATGTATGGCTGAATGGTTCAACGAGGCTGGGATTCCTTCCAGTACTGTTTGTCTGGAGAGTTTCGACTCAATGCTAGAAGCCATTGGACAATTTGGCCCTGGCTTACGGGCTCCATCCCCAGATGAGCTTGATGGGCCATTGTTGCAGAAGCAAGTTTCGGCTATTAATGATTCAATTGAAGTAGTGAAGAAATCTTCGGCATTGGAAGGTTGCTCTCTTCTCGTTAACATAGCATTTGGTGATAATGGATCTACCGTGCTTAACTTGGCAGTTCATTGTTCCCAAGGTGTATCTTTCCTTCATTCCATTCGTCTACCATTAGACGGAGATTATGAATCATATGTTTTTGAGCAAGTTGACTCTTGTATTCAAGAAATTGGAGAGAACAGTGTGGTGCAGGTGATCACAGACATTAATCCAGAAATGAAGTCAGCACAAATGCTTACGGAGAAAAGGCCTAATATATTTTGGACTCACTGTGCTGCAGATTCCATTAACTCAATGTTAGAAGATTTGGGTTGTACTCCTTTGGTCTGGAAAACGATTTCTAAGGCAAGGTTACTCACTGCTTTTATTTATAGCCGAACACACTTGTTGGACATGGTGCGGCAGTTTACTGGTCAATGGGATTTAGTTCATGTTGGTGCCACTGATTTCATCACTTGCTTTTTGAACCTCAAGAGTCTTTATGATAAGAGGATTGAGTTGAAGGCTCTGTTTATTTCCAAAGAATGGGAGGACAGCAAATGGTCCAATGGAGCTGTGGGCAAGAAATTCTACAAGCTAGTAGTTAGTAATGAGTTTTGGCATGGGGTGCTATATACTATAAACAGTTTTGAGCCACTAGTGACTGTTTTGAGGAGGATGGGTGGTGGTGTAGGACTCTCTATGGGGTACATATATGGTGAGATTGCAAATGCTAAAAGGGAAATTGCCTTGCGCTTTGAAGACAAGGAAGAACACTATTTGCCAGTATGGGAGGAGATAGATTTTAGATTAACTGAGGCCCTCATGACACCGTTGCACCTAGCTGGTTATTATCTTAATCCATTCTTCTACTATCAGAACAAAGATCACATTAAAAATACAGAAATATTCAGAGATGCAATTGTTAGGTGTGTGCATAAAATGTACCGAGATCAGCCTACACAACAGAAAATTGTACATCAATTGGATCTTTACAGTACTGCTTCACAGAGTTTTGGGACAGCTGATGCCATTAGCACTCAAATGACTACTGATCCAGGTACGTTTCTCTTGTGGAGAACTCAAGGAATTGTTTGATTTGTCATTGTTTGCAATAGTGGTTGTTTTCTAGTCCAATGTTTATGGTAACAGTGCTCCTTTCAGTTTCTTGGTGGGAATTACATGGTGGCGCTGCAAAGGAGTTGAGCACAATGGCACAGAGGTTGTTAAGATTAACTTGTGGTTCACTCACATATGAGCGAAGTTGGATCGAGAAGGTAACATAGTGATAAGGCTAGTTCAAGTATTCATCTGTCAGTTGTTCAACTTATTATCATCATCTCACTTGTGTAACTATGAACTATTTCTCTTGTGTTTTCAGCTTCACAAAGAGAAGCCATGTTGGATTAAACGTAAGCAATTCAAGGATTCAATGTTTGTGACAGTGAACAGGAGGATACAAGGAAAAGCTCGAATGAAAAAAAGAGATCCTGTGCTTGCATACATTCCTGGTGAAGATGAACCTTTCGAATGGCTGGTGGGCATGTCACACTCCGATGCTCTACTAGATGGCAACCATGCTTTTCGTATGGCACGAGCGAACAGTCGTGAGGAAGTAGGGCTTTCAAAGCACGCAAAACGACTATTGGACTATGATGAGTGTATGTCATCCGATGAAGTGTATGGGGATGGGGATAGCGATGAAGAACCGGAAGTGCACTACAGCAACAAGAAGGCATCATCCGGTGCTTCCTGCACAAAGCAGCCGAAGAAGAGACTGCGGTACGAGGGAAGTGATGGAGACATCAGCTGCTAAGCTCTAGTGATGATGTATGTGCTGTTGACTTGTTTTATGATCCGGAAGCTCTCAGGATGGAGTTGCCTACTGACCTTGGACTTTTTGCTCACGCTGGGCTGTTTGGCTAATGTATGCGTGATATATGGATGCTATGTCTGTGTCATCATGTAATTCGTGTAGACACCCAGTTTGATATTGGAGTGAGCTACTTATCTAGCATGCTTAGTTGGTAATGCTTGGTAGAATGCACGTTGATGTGGTGTTCAGACTTGCTTAGCATCCTGAGAAACCACAGTTTTATGCCTCTTCTGTCCATCTGTTCTGTTCCTACTTTCTCCTTTCAGTTTGGCTGCTTTGTTAGACCAAAGCGTGTCCTTAATGTTTTATTATTGCTTTTCTTCACTTATCCTCTAAGGATACTAGTGGTAAGACTGGTGGTACAGGAGCAGAAGCAGTGGTTCTTAATGATATATTGATATGACCCACAAAAAATATATATTAGTGCAAGTATTTAAGTATTTTGTCAATGATGCTGCTACCGGACCAGGCTGCCGGTCAGGGCCGGCCCGACGCAACCGGTCGGCACGGTGGGTGCACCGCACGGTGCACGCTTCTGCTCAGTGCCGAAGGTTGCTTGCCTCGTCGGAGGCTGCAAACTGCAAAGGGGCAGACGACCGTTGAACGTAGCACCGCCGCGGGCAGCCACGCGAAGCCAGCACGGACCAACAACATCCGTGCGTGATGCCGTTCTCCAGCGGGCAGCCCCAACGCCGGCCACGAGCATCCTTCTCATACAGAATCGTAGTACGTGTAACTTCAAATTGGTTAGTTGGACTGAATATTCAGCTTGTTCGCTGGTTGGTAGTTGATATTGATTTGCTGTGACAAAAAAATTTTCAACGTGTTTGGTTCTCCGAGTGAAATTTTCCACAGAGGGAATCTTACACGCATGAAGTACTAAATAAGGTTTATTTGTATAATATAGATGAGTGCAACTTTACGTGATAAATCTAATGAGTCTCATTAATCTATGATTTGCTATAGTAATACTACCGTAACCATTTTCTAATCATGGGGTTAAAGACCTTATTAGATTTGTTTTGCGAAATAGCTCAAGGGTTGTGAAAATAGTTTTGTAAACTGACTTTATTTAATACCTCTCATTGGCAGTCAAAAGTGTGTGCAAAAATTTTCACCCCCAACCAAACACTACCAAATACGTTGGTTAGAACCAGGCCCACCCGATCCCCCCGATCCGCTGTGACGTCCAGCCCACCCGACCGGTGCCTCAACTCTATTTCCGCCGCGACTATATGTCGCTAAAGTGACAAAAAAACAAAGCATCACGCATGTGGGACCTACATATTAGCGACATACAACCATCGCCACTTCCTTCTTCCTCCTGGTCTCCTTCACCACTGCTACTTCGGGGTTCGAGATCCGGGGTTGCAGGGGAGAAATAATGGTCTCCGGCCTTAGAAACGGGTGGAGGGGGCAGTGGAGGCGGGTTGCAGGGTGGGGCGGTCGGCGGCGGGGACCTATATATGGGGGGGGGGCAGCAGCTTGACAACCCGTTGGTCAGGAACCCGAAGAGAGTGGAGCATGAGCTCTCCAGTGAGAAGCCACCAATTAGCACGCGGGGGAAGCGACCACCGGATCCGGCGGAGACAAGGGAGGCGGGTAGCACAGGGGCGAGCATGAGAGAAGGAGGTGGCTGGCCTGGACTGATTAGCACGCGGGGGGGGGGAGGGGAGTCGTCAGAGACACGGCAAGAGGGCCACGAGACGGGGGGGGGGGGGAGCGGGGCAGCGGCGGTTGGAGGAAGAAGATGTCGTGAGGAGGAAGAAGAGAGTTGTGTGGGTGGAGAGGATGTGAAGCTAGGGTAGAAAAGGGAGAGCTGCGGGATCGTGGGCCTTGTTGGGCTGGTGCTTGCTGGCTGGCACGACGTCTGGTTCTTTTTTCGCGTCGGCGAGAGCCAGCCGCACCCCATTGTCTTCCCCTCCCATCTAGACTCAAGCTAACCAGGGGTAGCGGTAGGAAACCAAAAGCGCATTTCTGGCTCCCGCCAGCCTCCCTCGCTCCCACCGCCGCCGCCACCCCTGTTTCTCCGCAGTCGTCGCCTCCGCGTTTCACACCCTAGAGGGCCAGGATATCCTCCCACCTGGATTCCCCCGACCTCTTGCTCGGTAAGGGGGTGATTGGCAGCCTGCATATGACTAAGCCTGGCTAACGTAAGCCAATGGGAGATATTTGCAATTCGGCCACTGTCAAAACTGGGTTTCGCTCCTTTGCCATCCCGCAAAAGTGATTCACAAAAATGCCATTATGAAATGGAGGCACACTGTTGTAATGCCTTTGCTGACCAAAATACACTTCTCCTTCTTCAACCTCCAGCCACCCCCGCCGCGCCACCTCCTGCTCCTTCCTACAGCCACTCGCTGCCGCGCTGCCACCTTCGCCCACGCGGTCCTCCAGCTCGGCGCGTCCCTCTCCCAGTGACCGCGAGGCCCGCCGCCGCCGCCGCAGGCAGGGGAGCTCCGCTGGTGACCTTGCTCGCACAGATCGGCCCGCCGCCGGAGATGGGGAAGATGAGCTCCTCCGTCGCAGGCTCGTCAAGCTCTGACCGTTCCCTTCTCGCCTCGCTCCGACTGGGGAGGAGGGACGCCGCCTGGAGGAAGAAGCAGGGGTGGCGCAGGGAGGAGGGGCGACGCGGGGAGGAAGGAGGAGCAGGGGGTGGCATGGCAGCGGATGGCTGTAGGAAGGAGGAGCAGGGGGTGGCATGGCAAGGGTGGTTGGAGGTTGAAGAAGGAGAAGGGTATTTTGGTCAGCAAAGGCATTACTGCAGCGTGCCTCCATTTCATAATGGTATTTTTGCGAATCACTTTTGAGGGATGGCAAACAAGTGAAACCCACTTTTGACAATGGCGGAATTGCAAATATCTCAGCCAATGGAGAGCCCAAGCCAGGCTTCTCTCACCATTTCATCCTGTGATTGGTAGACTGCATAAGAAGGTAGGGTGCATAATTGGAGGTTATCTTATGGTGTTTGGTAGGGTGCATAATTTAAGTGGGCTCACCCCTTTCACAGCCCAGGTGCTTCTCACAGCCCCCTTCCTTCATCTCCCCCATCTTCTTCCTCACTCGCCCGTCGACGACCGCATGACCACCTTTCGCAGCGGCGCACGACCCCCTTTCGCAGTGGCGCACGACCACCTTTCGTCACCCTCGTCTTCTTATCCCGAGTTGCTCGCCCACCTACGAGCATCAAGTTGTTGCCATCCGACCCACCTCAAGCAAATCCCCGCTCGTCCTTCACCGCCCGAGATGCGACCCGCCAGATCGTTCCTGAGATACGGCGGAAGCGGCGGTAGTGGAGGGTAAGAGCGAGGGTGAGAGCGAGAGTAGCTGCCTGAGCACCGCCACCGCTCGAGCCATTCATGGTGCTAAGTGCGGCCACCCGATTAGCCGTCGTCGCCCGAGCCATCCACTAAGCTCAGCGGCACTGCTCGATTCGCCCGCTCCTTCGCCTGCCGAATGAAATCAGAACCACGAGGAGCTTCGCGACGCTGAGGTGCAGCTTCGCCATGGGTCTTCGCCATCCATCGATCACTGGAGCGTCATCAATCGAGGTGGAAACTATTTCCCGAGCTCCTCCTCTCCCCTTCTTCTTCTTCACCGCCGCCCGAGATCCACCATCTGCAGAAGAAGTGCCACTGGAGCGCCACCGCCGCCGCCGGAGCTCCACCATCTGCGGAAGAAACTCATGACGCGCCCCTCCATCCCGGCCGACTCCCCATCTGGGCAATGCGGACCCGTGTCGCCTCCATCTCACCCTGCGGATGAGGAAGAAGTCTAAGAGCACTTTTTGGTGACAGTCTTGTCGGGCGGCAGTGCGGCCGCGATCTTGCCGCCGACGGTCTCGCCAGGCGGAAGCACCGGGCGGTGAAGCGACTCGGTGGTGGCGCTGGCAAGCCTGCATAACCGGAAACGAAAGCGTTTCCCCGAATGCAGGTCGGACTCCATGTTGCAGCAATCGAGACAGGACAACATCCCGTTGACACCATTTTTTGGCACGTGGCAAGAGATAAGGTGAAGAGACACTGCGGAAACCACAAGGCCCCAATTGGAGTAAGGACAGAGTAAGCAGCCGATCTCCAGCAGCCGATGGAAGCCGGCCGATTGAAGATAGCCGAAAGGCAGAGAGGCAAGATTGGCCGATCAAAGGAAGAAGAGGCGAGTGAAAATACGCCAAGGAGAGCACGACGGAGGTGGGTCCATGTCCCGACACCGGGTACGAAATTTAGGAAGGAGCCCGACTCTTGCATGAGTAAATTCAATTATAGTAGTTTATTTTTCTTTAGATGCAAGTAAATGTTGTCATAATCGACTAGGAGTCTGGTTTGTTCCAGGGTATAAGTAGCGACCCTGCGTGGTCAGAAAAGTGTACACACCATAATCAAACAAACCTTTTGCCTCCGGGCAAACCCTTTACAATTTCAGCATCTACTTTCTGCGATCTACTTTTCAGCGACTTCACTATTGCATTTTTCTCTTTTCCAACGTCGTTCTTCGAGTTCGTCGGGTTGCATCGATCGACCTCCGGCTAGCTTGCAAGTATTGTTTTACTAAATAAATCCTAGGCTTTAACCTCTGGGTGCATCGCTATGATTTCGTCTAGTTCTTTTATTCACAATTTATCGATATCAGTTAGATCTATAAGTTTTTGTACCAATTGTTGTAGTTCTAGCTTTTATCACCAACTTATCCAGCTCGATTCAGACTTTATCAACTTTTACTGCTCTTATTTTATCAATCTATTTGATTAGCCTGTCTAGATTTGCCTTGGGTGCTGGCACGTAGCTTATTATGTCATCAAAATCGACCGACATAGTCGATCCTTTCAACACACTTGCACTTCGGCTGCCTTCGAGTCTGCCGATCCTGCTTCTCCCGTATCGGTCGATCGGCAGATAAGTGCGCTTCTAAAGACCCATCGGTTCTCTAGCCGACCTCTTAAAATCTAACTATCTTTCCATTGTCGATCAACAGGTCAGATTGGCTGGTACACCTCGCACCAACCGGGGAGTCACGTGTGTCGTCACACGGGGGTCAAGTCTGATTTTTGCATCAACACATCCCAGCCCGGAGGTCGACATAGCTTAAATCAACCTCATCGGTCGAGCTATGCCCACCAGTCGTGCCGCTCAACTAGTCCCGAAGCTAGCCGAACAAGCATATGTGATGTTCCACCAGGGGGCTCACGGGCGCACGAGTACTCGCGACCACAGCCAACATGCCATTAGACACGACAGAGATCGCGACCGTACTCGCGATAATGACACACCAGAGGGGAGCCGAATCAGGGGAAACCCGACTCCTCCACCCTCGACTAGTCGCTATCACAGTCGCGGCGCCGGAGCTCCAGGAGGCAACCCCAACCTTGGCGACGGTGGCCATGGGGGATGGGGTGACACCGACCTTCTGAGCGTCCTCGACTCCAAGCACGGCTACGATGCCCGCGACGCCATCAAAGCCAGCCGCCGCCGACGTGAGGAGGATGACGACGACTTCCCAGCTTTCTCCAAGTGCATCAGAGGGTTCAAACTACCTGCTAAGTTCAAACCTTCCGGCATATCCAAAGATGACGCCAAGCAGGACCCGAAGCAGTGGCTAAGCTAATATTCCCTCGCTGTCGAATCCACCACTGGAGATGATGATACAAAAGTACTCTACTTCCCCGGGTGCTTGGAGCAAGCACCGCTTACCTGGCTTGAAACACACGAGAGGTGGCCCATCGACTCTTGAAGCGACCGAAGAATGTCTTCAAAAGCAACGTGGTCGGCTCAATGGGCTGCGTTGGCACCAAGATGGATCTGGCGCAAGTGAAGAAGAAGAGCAATGAGACCCTCCGCGCCTACATGCGATGCTTCTTCGAGAAGCGCACCATCATCATCGATGTCTCGTACAAAGAAGTCATCGACTGCTTCCAACAGGGCCTTTTCGACCGCTAGATCTACAAAGACTTCGGTGGTGTCTCGCATCGAGCTTCGTCGGCGGTGAATCGAGCCCGCGACGGCGAGTCATAGGGGCCGCGACGTCCCTCTCTCTTCTCTCAGAGCCGGCGGAGGCGGGGCGAGCTGCTGTCGGCGGCTCCTCCCTCCCGGCCGCGCCGCCTCGATGGCTCAGGCCGGCGGAGGAGCCAAGGCTGCGGCGGCGGCGACGGGAGCACGGACGGACGCAGAGCAGGGATGGGGGGACGAGCGGCGGTGGGCTCGAGCTTCCGAGCGCGGGCGCAAGAGAGGGGGTGGAGTGCGCGAGGCCTGCGCCTACGGATGATGGAGTTGCGCGATCCCTTCGAATCCAGAGGAGACTGGAGGGGACGCCATTTTGGCGTCGGTGCTAAAGGAGGCCGCTGCAAGCAGGATTCCTTTATCTGCCTCCTGCAGGAGGGGATGAAGTACCCCAGTGCGGGTGGTCTTAGAGACTCTAATTACCTTCTCCAGGGCGGATTAATGGACAAGCTTTTCTAAGTCAAGACCCTACCCATTAGTTGTGGACCCACTAGATACACTAGAAATGGTCTGCCATCTGCCTTACAAAAGCACAGCTGTAACTGGAACCTAACCCAATGCCTCTCTCTCGTCCATAGCTTCCACACTTGCATTGGCAGCACCAACATGGCACGGAAATTGCATTGCACTGCATCATGGCAGGGCGTCAGCGTCGATGACGTACTGAAATACGAATGCATGGACCGCCGGCGACGTACTATATATATACGTGCGACGACTTCCTGACTATCCTGAGCACGGGCAGCCCAATGCACATGGCTGCGCGTCTAATTTCACTCCCCAGTCCCCACTGCAGAGGACGTCAGGACGAGTGGACGAGACGACTAGACAGTAGACACTAGAGCCGAGCGAACCCATGTGGAACTTGAATTCCTCTGTAATGGCGAGCCCTTCCAGCTGCGACCGACTCTTCTCTATATATAGCAGGAGCATATACATACCCCCAGGGCACTGCACCACCAACACCCCTAAGTTCGTTCGATCCCACCGACGGCCGCCATGGATGATGGAGGCGGCGGTACTACCACCATCCTGGCGCTGCTTCTCATCTCCTCCCTCCTCGTGCTGGGCGCACCGGCGCAGGACCTGACGGCCTCGTTCGACATCTCGCGGAACCACACCCAGCGCGAGTTCCTCCAGTTCATTGCCGACGCGCGCGCCGCGCTGCGGGTGCCGGACCGGCCGTTCGTGGTGCAGGACGCCGGCAGGCTGCCGCCGCAGGAGGACGTGCCCCGCAGGTTCATGGACCTCGAGCTGCGCACCGCCGACTACGCCGTCACCCTAAGGATGCGGGTGGACAACCTCTACGTCATCGGCTTCCGCAACGGCGTCGCCCAGGGGACGTGGTTCGAGCTGAGGCATGACGGCGTCCTGGACGCCACCACGTTGATCGATGGCTCCACCCGCCTCAGCTTCGGTGGTGCCTACCGCGACAGCACAAAACGCGAGCACAACCTTGGTCAAGTAACCACGGTACGTATTTTTTCAGATAACGGAATATTGTTCCGGCCTCAACAATCCGAAGAATTGTCTGCGGCCAATACAACAAAGCAGCAGCAACTAGACTGCAATAGTTCAGATCCACACACCACTCACAACAGCACCTAGGATGTACCACATTTGACAAACGAAGTTCTCCCTAAACAAGATAGTAGACAAAACATACAAGACACATAGCAATTCAAAATCTAGTTCTCGATACGCTTTAGAGCATTCCACCCAGACTTATGAAAGATCTCCAAAGCCACTGACTCAAACACCATACAACATTTCTTCAAAATGATTCTCCCTTCCCATCGATTCGTAACCGACCATGATGTTACGAATCGATGGGTTTCAAATCAATACACAATTGATTCATCGAAATGGTGATTAAAATCTCCTCCTTCAATTCGAATTCGATCCTTTAATTTTGGGGTTTATTATAAAATTTTGTGAAGGACACCGTGGTCGGGCGGACTGTTGTGGAGACCGCCATCGCCGTGCTAGCCTCTTACGACGGAACAAACTTGGATGAAGCAAATCTGACGCTCTCGCTCCGAACACTGATCGTCAACTTCGTCGAGTCCATCCGGCTGACCGCCGTCGCCAACCATGTCGCCAACTTCATGGATTCGCCGTCCGGCGGCGGGCCAACCAACTTCGGCACGCTCGGGAACCTAGAACTTCTGATCCACAACTGGTGCTACCTCTCTTGGGTTTTGTACGAGGCTGCGGACGACGTTGTGCAAGACCAACAAGTCCTGGCCCAACGCTTGAAGAAGTTCAACCTGTCCGGGATTGATATTCACAACAACGCCTTCATGGTGGCACAGGCGCTCGGGATGGTTCTACTCAGGGGCCAGGGCCACAGACGGCGGCAGGGGCGCTCTGTCGGAGACGACGCCGACGGCGTTGTCGCCGGCCTCACCCTTGTGGAGGTCATGGATGTGACCGTCACAAGGATCGACGGCGAGAACCCTGGCGATCTCTACGGTGAGATCTCCATCGACGACAGCTTCGGCGCTCAGCAAGTCTTCTACCGTGACAGGTCCGACCCACAATTGGTCGGGCCCGGCCAACCAGCGCTGCTCACCGGGCCAGGCCGAGCCGTGTCGGCCTTCGACGGCTTCGCCATCTACGTCAACCTCATGGACCAGGACACGGACCCATCTGTTAGGATCGCTCACTCACAGGCACAAGTGTTATCTTCTCTTTGGTAGGAATCACTCCCTCTCTCTTTCTCAAGTGCTAATCACTAACACTCAAGATTATCTGGTGGGCAATTACACAAGCACAACAGACGCACACAGAGGCAATATTTTGTGACGCAGCCCACACAGGCTTCATCGTTTTCTCATTCATATATAGACTAAGTACATGCAAAAGAGATAACAACGGCCACCACCACTAAGCCGTAACTCACGCCATGCTCCTAACTGAACCATGCAAAGCAGGACCTATTCTCTAGCCCACGAACTCACTTCGTGGCTGCATGCAACATGGACCTCTCCTTCCCTGCAATCCGGCCGCTTCGCGCAGCACTCCACATGCAGATGAACATGGCCTTCAGTCGTCTATGCAGATCGTACGCTCCTGTTGTGCAATACCGCTTCTCACGGCGACGTCCGAGTCACACAGCACGTCGGCACCTCGTCACGAGCTGAACCAGAGCCTATCATGTATATGTATCTCACATATACAACTACTAGTTTGTGATCTACTAAGCAACACTACATACTACATGCAAAACGGAATTTAAACATGCTGATACATATGAGAATCAAGATTATTTCTAACATTTTCTCCCCTAATCTTGATTCCCTAAGCCTTGACAGACTTCACAGAAGAGTAGGTTCGTCGCTGCCATGGCCTTGAGCCAACAAAGCTTTCTCCCCCTTTTCTTTCTTAGGACACTCCCAAGCAAAATGTCCAAAATCTTGACAATTATAACATTTTACCTTGCTTTTGTCTTTGCGTCCTTCACGGCTACCTTGAGCATGGCCTCGACCTCGCGCCGAGTCCTGTCCACTCGCCATGAGGAGCTTTTCTTCAGATCGGACCTCCTGTCCCTTGAGCAGTTCTTCATGGACCTTCAATGACCCAATGGCCTCCTCCATGGCCATATTGTTGATGTCGCCGAACAACACGATTGATGACGCGACGTTGGTGAACTTGGTGGAGACGGATCGCAGCAGCTTCTTCACGACATACTTCTCCTCCACCGCATCTCCAAGCTCACGGATACGCCCAACTAGCGTCACGAACTTTCCAGCAAAATCATCAACAGATTCTGCATCACTCATCTTGAGGTTATCAAGATCAGCTCGCAAGACCTGCACCCTTGCCTCCCGGACACGCTCGACACCCACATGCATGGAGCGCAGCGCCTCCCACACATCATAGGCGGTCTCCTTCTTTGAAACTCGCAGCAGCGTCTCGTCGTCGACCGATTGCGAGATGATCGACAAGGCCAGCTGGTCCTCGACCTCATCGACCGCCTCACCCTTTGGCTTCTTTTCACGATCAACAGCACCCCATGCGCCGTTAACTTGCAGTAGAAACTTCATCCTCATGGCCCACGCCGCGTAGTTCGTCCTTGACAGCATCGGGAACGGGAGCCTCCCCATTGTCACCGTCGAGTTGCCCAAGCCGCTGCTCACAACGGCTTTGCTTGGTGACGAATCGTCGCGCGGCATCATCTTCATCGAATTGGCTCTGAATACCAATTGTTAGGATCGCTCACTCACAGGCACAAGTGTTGATCTTCTCTTTGGTAGGAATCACTCCCTCTCTCTTTCTCAAGTGCTAATCACTAACACTCAAGATTATCTGGTGGGCAATTACACAAGCACAACAGACGCACACAGAGGCAATATTTTGTGACGCAGCCCACACAGGCTTCATCGTTTTCTCATTCATATATAGACTAAGTACATGCAAAAGAGATAACAACGGCCACCACCACTAAGCCGTAACTCACGCCATGCTCCTAACTGAACCATGCAAAGCAGGACCTATTCTCTAGCCCACGAACTCACTTCGTGGCTGCATGCAACATGGACCTCTCCTTCCCTGCAATCCGGCCGCTTCGCGCAGCACTCCACATGCAGATGAACATGGCCTTCAGCCGTCTATGCAGATCGTATGCTCCTGTTGTGCAATACCGCTTCTCACGGCGACGTCCGAGTCACACAGCACGTCGGCACCTCGTCACGAGCTGAACCAGAGCCTATCATGTATATGTATCTCACATATACAACTACTAGTTTGTGATCTACTAAGCAACACTACATACTACATGCAAAACGGAATTTAAACATGCTGATACATATGAGAATCAAGATTATTTCTAACACCATCCCCGGACGACGAGGTGAGCAGCGGGGTGGTGGTGTGGAACTCCCTCGAGGCCACCAGCGACGAGTACGACGTAGCCCTCCACAGGGTCATCGACGGCGCGTACGGCAGCGTCGAGCTCAACTTCGCGGTGATGTCTAATGCAGTCGCCGCCACCGTGGAAGTCGTGCTCCTCGACAGCAGCGAGGGAACCCCGGACGTCTACGGCTTCGTCGTCGTCGTAGGCACGTCGCTGGGAGAGGGAGACTACACGACCAAGCTCTTCAATAGGAGCCACGAGGAGGTGGTCGGCGTGGAGAAAGGGTCGGCCGTACCGCTGCATCGTAATGTTGTGGCCGTGCCACTCACCTCCATGCTGCAGATCATATCACCGTCAAATTGCTGGACAGGAACCGCGTGTTCCCCGACGAGCAGATCGCCCATGGCGATGTGTCGTTCCAGCCAATGCTCACCGGAGGGGAGAGCGACGAGGTTAGTGGCGACCACGGCCGCGTCACGGTGCGAGTCAACTGGTCCACCTGGTTCGACTGAATTATTTGTCTCTCGCGAGTGTAATAATAAGCCTTGAGATCTGCGTGTTCGTTGGGTCGAGGAAAAGCATCTTCGGTTAATTTGCTTACTAGGTGATACCCCGCGCGTTGCTGCGGGATCTTTTTGGTGAAATTTAAAAATAATATAGATATGCGAGTATGCGAGAAGTATATAGTTTAATATAGATATAGAATTAGCAATCAATGCATCTTGGTGGGGTGCTTAGTGGAGGATGACGTGGCGCGCTGCGATAATTAGCAATCAATGCATCTTTTTGGGTGCTTAGTGCAGGATGACGTGGCGCGTTGGTGGAGGATGACGTGACGCATTGAGGATTGAGAGAATTCCTTAGTGGGAGCGCTAATATAGTTTTGTATGATTACAATTAGAGCATCTTTAGCAGTGTTGTTAAAATTGGAGACTTAAAATTCGTGTTAGGTACAAGAGAGAGGAAATTTTAGGTACCATAAAGTTGTCTTCTCCAGCAGTGAAATTGGGTACCTATATTCCATTCAAAGACTAGTCTGCAAAGAAATTATTTCTTCAAGGGTCAACCTGCAAAATGACACCGACCTTATCCTCCTCCCCCCCCGGCCTCTTCTGGTTTACCTCTCCTTCTCCCTCTCGCTGGCCTCCTCTCCTTTCCCTCCCATCTCCTTCTGCTCCACCATGACAAGCGCAGCGAAGATCCGGTGGCGACGCCTCCTCGCCTCGACCAGCACCTCCACCCGCGCCACCTCCTCCACCACCATGAGCGGCGTGGTGGGGCGCGGCCTTGCCCATCCTCTGACGGTGGCGTGGTGGCAGGTAGGGCGCGGCCTCGCCCGTCCTCTGACGGCGGCGTGGTGCCAGGCGGGGGCAACTAGGTGCACTCTTTCCCGACCTCGCCAATGCTTGGACCGCCGCTTGCCAACCCACATCCGGTCACCACTCCACCCGCCGCCGCTCTTCCCCCTCCCTCTCTTCCCTCTGGCTGGAGGGGGTGGTCTCGCCACCAATTCAAGGTCGACGAACATCAAATCGAGCTCCAACGCCTCGTAGGTTCGCCTCCTCCTTGAACTTGCTGATTTGTCGATCCGGCACCCAAAAGGAATCGTTGAGACTCACTTGATGAAAATTAGGGATTCTTACGTCTTCACGGATTTCGTGGTCCTTAATATGCAAGATGACACAGGGATGCCACTCATTCTTGGGCAAACTTTGGCCGGGGCACCTAGGCATAAGGGTGAAAATAGTTACAAAAATTTGGGAAAACTTGGAGAGTTTCAAACCGTCGGCTGGAGTAAGAAGACATTAACTGACTTTCGGGTCGAGGATAGGAGGTGACCTTGGACACTTCCTGTGGTTAGAGCAACTCTAGCAATAGCCCCTACCCCAAGCCCCTACTTTTCTAAGTAGGGCCCCCTATGTTTCTGGTGCTTAGTGTTTACTCTCAACTCCAGCAACACCCCCTACTTCTCAATCCCTTCTTATATTATGACAGGTGGGACCTACGTGTAAGTGTCTCGTCTTTTCTTTATTTTTTTCTTATCCCTTCTCTCTTTCCCCATGAGTGACCCACAATTCCTCTTTTTCGCGTCTCTCTGTCTCTGCATCTCTCCGCCGATGCCTGCTGCCAATCTTTCTGCCGTTCTTCTTCTGGAGAGCACATGCTTGTGTAGCTATGTCGATCTATCATATCGAAGCTTGGGCAGCATCAAATCGGAACCGCAACCCATAGGCATTGCGTGGACGCTACGGAGCCCACTCGATCTGATTCTTGTAGTAGAGGAGCGGGGACGCCGATGTCGACCCGTGCGGCGGAGAGGAGCGGGGACGGCACAGGCTCGTGCGGCGGAGAGGACCAAGAACGACGCCACCGGTGTAGAGATGGTGCAGGGCGGGGGAGTGGGAGCAGCTTGACCTGATTGTGCAGTGGCGCAAAGGAGCAGACCCAGTGCCACAAGCCGCGCTCCGGGTAGGATGTCACGCTCCGGGTAGGAGGCAGGGAAGCCTGGGCTTTGGAACTCGAGGGGCACCGGCGGCGCTCCAAGTAGGAGGCGAGGCAGGTATGGGAGCCTGACGGCGATGGAGAAGGGGCCGCATGATGGGGAGTTCATGCGCATGATGGAGGGAGCAACAGCGAAACCGTTGAGTAGGGGCCTTCTCTCTCCACCCGCTGGAGAAGGGGGTGAAGGGGAGGATTTGGGTGCCCCCTAGAGTAGGTGCCCAAGTAGGGGGTCTGCTGGAGTGCTTTTTTTTTGCTTTGAGCTCTTACTTTTTGAGTTGGGGCTCAAGTAGGGAGTCTGTTGGAGTTGCTCTTACATAGGAGTTTGGAGCGGCGATACCTGTTATGGGTGCCGATTAGCAGACCACTCTATGTATATGCATTTGTAGACTTGCTGCTCTGGTCTAAATGTATCGGTGGAACTATGTTTCGTGGGGATATGTTTACATGCACACCACTTATCCTATGGGAAGGGTTCCAGTCATTCCCTAGTTAGGCGGTACCAGCACCGCGAAAGAAGCATGTTAGGATTGAGCTTACCGTTTCCCAAGAGTGTGCAGAGCCTGCCTGCGATTCAGCCCTTGTTTCCGAGACTCTCGACACCACTTTTGGCCACGTTAGAGGTTCACGATCCTGGGACCATTCAGAAGACAATCTGGTACCGTTCCTACTAGAAAGTCTTGGTTGTGGGTTGTGTCTCAAGATGGCCGATCACTGTCTGCAGCCCAAGTGGGTCGAGGTGTACACACTCTGTATAGTCGCGTCCTCAGTTGTGGACACTCCTACGTTCTGTTACACTACTAGGAAAGTGCCCGTGCGTTGCTACGGGCAATAAACAATTTTTGCAATTCACATTGGATTAAACATGACATATGCAACTTAAATTATATGTGATCAAATGAGAGTACTAACATGAGAGGAATCCTGAATTACAACCCTTTTACAATCTAAAACATTATAAGATAGTTTGACTGGATAACGTGGATATATTGTATCATTTCCTTCATCGGGTTTAGATGCAACTCAATATTCTTGATCAGGAAGACAAAATGAAAACTGAAAGAGCTCAATCAATGAATATATGTTCATCACGAAACACAGGATACGTAAGCAACATTTGCTTTTCCTCTGAAAAGGAAACCCAAACATATCGATTTTCCACAATGGATTACTTGATAGCAATACAAAATTAAAAAACATTCATACCGAAATAAAATGCACGATGTTTTGTCTATTTTACAAGATACATCACCAGTCAACCAAATTGGCAGCATAACATGCCCTTCTGTCCGTTGATGCTTATCAGTCTGGAGCCGTAGTTCTTTCAATTTCAGGAAGTAGCCTGTATTCAAAAGAGTAATATAAATTCAAAGAATTATGGTGCCCCAGTCCACAGCCTCATGGTGGATGTAATCCCTACGGCCAGGAATCAAGCCCTCAACTTCTCCTTGCTAAGCTGTGACCTGCCCTCCACTTCTCCTTGCTAAGGTGTGACCTGCAAGCAATGACAGTACATTCAGTTAGTCATGAGCTCAATTGGAAATGGTTCTGACAAAAAAAATGCAAATGGGTTTTAATCTAATTTAAAAAATTGGCATATTTTAACTACAATCAAACACATGCATCCATGTATTGCCAGATGTATCTGAAGTAACAAAACTTCTAAAAGTGAAACAACAGTTGTAGTGATCTCATCTTTTAAACTATGTACTAATGTACATGAACCACAACTACATACGCTAAATGCTACATCCAAAGTAGTGTGTATCCATAGAATGACTGCATAAGAGTAGAAATGAAGTGCTGGTCACCTTTTCCTTCATGGATAATTAGATTATGCTTCTACAATAAGGCCCTCAAGTGTTAAAGACAGAGGCACAGAGCCCATCTTTCCTCTTCGCATCAGAGTCGATCACCTTCTCCTTCCACCACTTTCTCCTTCGCATAAGAATGGTTCTGCTTATCTGATGGATGATGACGATCACAGTGTAAGATCAGAACATGTGCAACCTTGAAAATAGATTAAGGCTATTGCTAGAATACCTTGAAAATGACCATTCTCCTTGGGTTCCTGTTGCACCGCCATCTCAGCCCTCCTCATTGACATCGAACCTACTATAAATGAGTGCTCCATTGTGTCTAATTCAGCTCGAGGAAACCATTCGTGTCGAAGCAGCAGGCACGTTGAGAAAGTTCAATATAAGCTACAGTTCAATTCTTTTTTTTTTTTGTCAGCAATTGAGACAGTAACCTGAAACTGAAATATGTCATATTGAAGTTACAGTTATAGACATGCATACAATGGAGTACCAACAGATAATTTTAGAACCACTATGCATCCATCTGTATCTAAAACAGGCCTCTTATTTCTACAAAAAGGAAAGATGAAACTTGCAAGAAATGTATGTACTAACAGTCATATGCAAGCTGCCTCATTTTTTAAACCAGTAGGTCAAGTTGGCTATTATGTAGTCAAAAAGATCAAATCAAATTGGAACCTGCGAATCAAGAATGTGATGAAACGGCCTACTATGGGCAAAGAAATTATCTGTATGTTTAAACCCAGAATTATCAAAGAATTATAAATTAAGTTGGGCTGTATAAAGGAAAACTTGTGTACTCTATACATGAGCTTCCTACTTTTAATAAACATGTCAAATAAGAAACCATTTTACACCATATAGCTACTTCATGTCGGTCGTAGTTGTAGCAAGTCATTAGAGTTAAGGAGATGCTCGAAAATGCTCAGCTAAACAGTAAGATTATAATGTGACAAAATACTGGTAGTGATGGTCACATAATTATAATGTGTAAAACATACCAGTCCAACATAGCATAAGAAACCATAAGTATAATGGTGTCAGTTATGTGCACAAGAAAGGAGTCATTTGGCAGATATTAGAAACCCAGACATTAGTATGTAAATTATGAGAATAGAATCAGGTAAGTAACAATCAGAGTCAATTGTATATTAAAAGGGAAAAATGAAATGCACATGGGAGATGCACAAGAAAATTGTTCTCAATGCAGTCATGCTTACATATATAACATTTGATTTCAAGTTAGATTTTTGCATTATCAGAAGAAATAAATAGTGTGTATCAGCTTACTCTGCAATAATATATTTACCTCATTCTTATACTATCCTAAATTGGTTCCAAGAAAATGTGAAGACAAAGGGAAACAGAGGCACCTATGATGATTGATATTCCTAATCTTGGGTCCAGCACATATATTATCTTATTTGCATTGTTGGGAAAAAATCCGGTGGCTCCAAATACTTTAAATGGCAATGAGGTCACATACTTCATTTTTTAGATCTGCTTCATATTCCAAACTACTACCAAGAATGAAAATATCACAACAAAATATTATTTGCAAGATGACTCCATTAAAAGGCAATTTCATATTCCAAGACCATAAGGCAAGTAGTAAGCTCTAGTACTGGATACCAACTCCCAACCAATGAATAGGAAGGCATCAACCCAAGGAAAACTGAAAATAGTTCAATTCAAATGTTCTTGCTTGACTATTCATATATAGTTGTTATATGCCCAAAAACAATTCATGATCAAATACATGAGCTATGGATTCAAATTGAGTTGACTGCCAATTAAATTTCTAGGGCACTCATTATGTGTTGCAAAGTAGAACTGTCCAATAATAAATTTCTATGGATCAAGTTGTAGGCAAAGTTAATAATCAGACCGCCTAAAATTAATGTCAGTGAGATCAGTCGATCTAACTCAAATTGGTTAGCTACACACTCACATTGTGTTAGAGGACAGAACCACAACTCATGTTTAAGGACACATTCTGGTTCATCTCTTACGCCTCAGCCCTCAGATATCAGCCATTTCCGTACCTTTTTTATGACCTCTTCTGTCTCATTCCTGCAGTCCAGAATGACAATGGAAAAGAAGCTAATGTAATACATTCTTGCATAAACAATTTCAATGGCCATGAATGAAAATTGTTGACAGAAAAAGAAATATCAGTGGAGAATAGTTAGTTTTCTATATCCCATAAGAATTCTATCAAACATCTGGCGGGCACACATTGACATTGGAGACCATGAGGATGTATTTGGTGGTGAGGTTGGTGTCATGCTCCAGGGGATCGTTGTTGGCCATTGCATAGGAAATGCAGCAACAAACGTTACACTTACATACTCATGTAGTCATGCTGGAACTGAGACGCAAGACCGGGCAGGTTAGAGGGCTAAGAGCATAGCAGGCTGGGGGTTAGGGGAGAAGAGGATCGATTGCAGCCATGCACGCACCTCAAGTCAAAGATGGAATGCCAAAAGTGAGACAAGATGAAGAGGTCGTGTAGATCGAGGGAGTCTCGTGGAACATGTCGAGGATGCACAACGTGTGGCGCTCCTCCCAGTACCAGTACCGCTGCAACCTCGGTTCAATCTTGCCGTACGGGTACACCCTCCTCGTCGTCGCCTGCGCTGTCCCCACATCGACGTGGGGAGCGGCGGCGCCCGCGCAGCAACAAGCAGGGTGTGGTGGCTCGCCGTCGACCCGAGAGAGACAAGAGGGTGTACCTGGGAAGGTCCAACATGCGCCGGTCGTCGCTGGATCCCTGCTCGCCGCCCGCGCCTAGAGCCCTGCAGTCCCCACCGCCGGATCCCTCGCCGCCGGACCCCGCGCCCTAGCCTTGCCGATCGCCGAGTGCAGAGAAGACGGGGGGTCGATGGCGGCGCGAAGAGGCCGGACGACGGCGGCGGATCGAGAGAAAGTCGTGCGGGAGGGGAAAAAGGTGGAGATGTGCTGATGTGGACGTTGGGAAGGGACGGCAGAGCGGCGGCAGGCGGAGGCGGCGCGGCAGATAGCGGACGACGCACGGCAGGTGGCGGCGGACGGCGAAGGGCGGCGGACGGCACGGCGAAGGGGCGGACGACGGTCAACGGAGGGCGCGACGCAGGCCGGACAGCGGAGGACGGCGCACGGCGGCGGACAGAGGGCGGGCGGTGCAGTCCGGCGACCGCCCGCGGGGAGGCGTGGATGGCGGCGACGTGAGGGCCCGGGGATGGCGGCGACGCGGAGATGGGATCAGCGGCGCAGTGGATTGGATTGGGGACCGGAGGGAGGGAGGGAGGCGCGGGATTAGCTGCAGAGCGGAAGGGCTGTGGGACCAGAGGGAGGCGCGGGGCGAAGCGAAGGCGGGCGGATGCACGAGAGAGCGGAAAAAGTACTAACGGGTTTTTTCTCCACTTCATACTTTTTAGGAGTTACACTATTAGTGTTTTGGGATTTCTATCTCCCCCTCTTCTAAAACTATAGGATGGGCTGAGAGCTACTAGTTCAGGAATAGGATTCGACATTGATAGTTGAGATGAGAAGGGATAGAAGCTTTCCTATTGACTCGAGAGAGGTATGGAGGTGAGTTTGAGACGGAGCCTTGGAATGCTAGCTAGGGACAACTCTGGTGTTGAGATATAGTTGGGATGATGAAGTCTTACTATTTTATTTGTTGTTGCTGCAGCTGCATAGGAAAATCTGAGCATGCTCATTGTCTACTTTTTATACCTTTAGCATTTGGCCACTTAAAGGTTGCATACGGTTGGTGACGTGAATCTATCCCAATCCTTGGGATAGTTTTGTGAGTGCGCGGGATTGGACTTGGAGTGAGAATTCGAATATGAATAATTCGTGAAGGGTTGTGTTGCTTCACTCAAGGATGCCTGTTGTGAATATCTTAGACGAAGACTTGAAGCCCTAGCTACCGCTTGTAGGATTTCTACTTGTCATTTAGCCCAAGGGAAGGGGTTTGTACTTTGATTTTCATTGTATGGAAATGATTTTATGCTATAATGAGTTCTGTACGTGATAACTACTGATCCAGAGACTATCATAAGGTACAGGGAGTCGGGTTGTCCTCACCGAAACTCGGTTCATTACAAAGGGCTCATAGGGGCCGACGATGTGGTCGTACCAAACCACTGGCGCGAATCGAGCAAGGATGTCATCACACCATGTGACGGGGACGTCAACCGCCCTCATCGCCAGGCTTGCATAGGGCAACCCAAGCAAGAGGGTGACGTCCTCAAAGTGACTGCCATCTCCTCGACGGGGAGGTGGAACGTGTGCGTCTCAAGCCATCACCGGTCTAGCAGCACGCAGATCAGCGGGTAGTCGAAGCCGAATCGTGTCATACGATCCTGCTGACGAACCGCAGTCCGCACCAAGCCTCCCTCAACTAACCACGCTACAGGAAGAAGTCTTATTATGCGTAACCTGGTCCACAAAATGAAATCAACATGACGTTACTGCAATTAATATAGTTGGAATAATAATGTATCGTATTACGTACTTGGGAATCCACCGCTGGTGTAACGACAGTTTTGTGAGGCGAGTCTAACACCAACACCCAACCGCCGTACGAAACGGCGGTTGGGTTAGCATGGCCTGCTGGCAGGCGGTGCCGCCGGTGGAACCCGCTACCACCATTTTAAATGGCGGTTGCAGAGGTCACCGCTGTTTCGAACGAGGATTTGATGTAACCGCCGTTAGATACGGCGGAAATGATATCGTTTTGGAAATTTTTCTCGGAACATTTATTTTTAAAAATCGTAAAAAATAAAATAGAAATCCTATGCGTCGAGCTCACTGCCGCTGCTGGTGGTGCCTCAGCTCCAATTTCTTCCCCGCCCGTCTATGCTAGCGGCTGCGGCGGGAAACTGAAGCACATTTCCGGCTCCCGCCAGACCGCCACCCCCTCGCTCCCACCGCCGCCGCCACCCCCATTTCCCCGCAGCCCGTCGCCTCCGAGTTTCACGCCCCAGAGGGCCAGGACACCCCCCCACCCAGATTCCACCTCTTCCTCAGTAAGTCAGTATTCTCGTCGGCCCGGCCGCTGCGGTGGAGGAGCTGGGATGGGGGCCGCCGGTTCTTCTTCGAGGTTGACCTCTTCCTCCACCCTCGCGTGCTCGTTTCACGGATTTGCTTTGAAACGGATTCCACTTTTACCCCATTCCTCCCGTGTGAACTAGTTCCATTTGGAATTAGGATTTGGTGGGGTTAATTTGGGTCCGCTGCTCATTAATCTGTCCTCTGCTAATCATATTTTGGGGTTTGAGTGAGGCATTAGGTGCTTCCATTATTATGTGCGTCATGGACTGACGGAGCCATCCAATGGTTACTGTGCTTGTATCTTTGTGGACGGGATGTCAGATGACTGAGGGATGCAGAGCCGAATTTGAGTAGCCCCTACTGTGAAATGTGTTCTCTATTGCTGGAGGCCTTGTTCTTTTTGGTTCTTTAGTTGATTATGTAGTAAATAATGGAGCTTATAGTTCGCACGGCGGTCACAAATGGGGAGGATATAACTGTGTCATCAGTTGTCACTCAAATTACCAATAGTTCACGGTAGATGTATTTCCTATCTAGTTGACTCTGACTAACATGGCAAATGGTCACTGCTTGTACTACCAGTCTGTGAGTGCTATTTACATCAAGGTTTGTGCTCTCACCTTCCATAGTCCATTTGTTGATGCTAGTACCTTCTTTTTGTCAACATTTTTGTCACGTTTGTTTAGTATTCCATGACGAATCTGTGATTTTTTCTGACTAATCTACATTGTTCAATCTATTTCACTATATTACCATGATTTGCAACCTCGTGGAGAACTAGACTCACGTACTCAATATAAAACTGTGCTTATTATAATAGTCCACACTCTGTAAGAATCAGAAAAGTGAAGATGCCAAGAATAAGGGCTAGGTTGCTTGGCAAAAGAGAATATCAAAAGGTAGTTGCATAAAAAATATGCAGACACATTTTTGGTGGACTAAAATTGTTGACTGGGAAGAATTAGGTGATAGTCACTGGTAATGTTATAATAAAATAACTCACTATTGACAAATAGTGCTTGATGCAGAGTGCGCGAGGATGACCATGACACCCACTGTGGAAATACATCAGAAGATAATGATCTAAAATCTAAGAATCAAGATAGTGAAGGAGCAACTGATATGCTATCTCTGCCAACAAAAGCACAAGCAATGAAGAAAGGAGAGGATACACAAGCTATCAACAATGCAGAACAAATGGAAAAGAAGAGAAAGGCTACAGAGTGTATCGCAACATGGTTCAATGAAGCTGGGATTCCTTTAAATGCTGCATGTCTAGGGAGTTTTGACTTGATGTTAGAAGCAATTGCACAATGTGGACCTAGTTTACATGGACCCTCTTTGGATGAGCTTGACGGTATGTTACTGCACCAACAAGTTTTAGCAATCAATGATTCAACTGAAGCACTGAAGAAATATTGGGCATTGGAGGGATGCTCTATTCTGGTTGATCTAGAGATGGATGATGAGGGAAGGAGCATGTTGAACTTGGCAGTCCATTGTTCGCAGGGTGTCTCTTTCCTTCGTTCTGTCCCGCTAAGTTCAGATATCTATGATGAAGCATTTCTTTGTCAATTAGTTGACTCTTGTATTGAAGAAGTTGGAGAGAAAAATGTGGTGCAGGTCATCACAAATACACATTCAACAGAAATGATGGTGGCAAAGAGACCCAACATATTTTGGACTTACTGTGCTGCAAATTCCATTGATGCAATACTCGAAGACATAGGGCATATTCCTTTGATCAAGACAACCATTGCTAAGGCAAGGTCACTCACTGCTTTCATTTATGGAGAAACAAAGTTGGTGGACATGATGCGCAAGTTTACCAACCAGCGGGATTTGGTTCGTGTTGGGATCACTTATTACACCACTTGCTGCTTGAATTTGAAGAACCTTTATGATAAGAGAGTTGAGTTGAAGACTATGTTTATTTCTAGGGAATGGGAGGAAAGCCAGTGGTCGAAGGAAGCTGTAGGCAGGAGATTCTATGGCCTAGTAGTAAGCAATGAGTTCTGGGATAGGGTGCTGTATGCTATAAACAGTTTTGAGCCAGTAGTGGAGATTCTGAGAAGGATGTGCAGTGGCAGACCCTATATGGGATACATCTATGGTGAACTTGCGAATGCTAAAAGGGAAATTGCCTTTCGTCTTGAAAATAAAGAAGAGCTTTATTTGCCAATATGGAACCATATAGATTTTACAATAGATGAGTCCATGAAGGAACCATTACATTTAGCTGGATATTATTTAAATCCCCTGTTCTACTACCAAAACAGAAATGAAATTGAGAGGACAGAAATATTCAGGGATGCACTTGTTCAGTGTGTGCATAAGATGCACCAAGATCATTGTACGCGAGAGAAAATTGTGCATCAGCTGAAGCTTTACAGGACTGCTTCGCAGAGTTTTGGAACAGCTGATGCAATTCGTAGTCAAATGAACCTTGACCCTGGTAATTTTTTTGCGGAGGTGTTTTTTAGTTTGTTTTTTGTGGACTATATTGTAGTTCATTTTTAAGTCATATGTTTGAATTAGTTGTTCCCCTATATATAGTTTCCTGGTGGGAGTTACATGGCAGTGCATCGAAGGAGTTGAGCACAATGGCACTGAGGATATTAAGGCTAACCTGTGGCATATTGGCCTATGAGCCAAGTTGGATTAAAACTGTACGTACTTATAAGATTGTTTCATACATTCATCCGTTAATTCTTCAACCTATCAACATTTTGTTTGCATAACTAAGAAATTCTGTTGTGCTTTCCTTTGAGCCCTTTTCAGATCCATAAAAACAAGCCATCTTGGGTTCAACGTAAGAAATTCGAGGATTCAATGTTTGTGACGGTGAACAGAAGGATACAAGGGAAAGCTCAAATGAAAGATGGAGATCCTTTACTTGCATACCTTCCCAGTGAAGACGAACCATTTGACTGGCTGGTGGGTATGTTTCGCTTCTTTGCCCAACTACCTGATAATAGGTCATTACTTGAGGCACGAGCGAAAAGCAGTGATGAAGCAGGGCTAGCAAAACTGGCAACTAGACTATTGAACGACGCCGAGTTTGTGACATCTGAAGAAGAAAGTGATGAAGAACCACCAAGGCAGTCCAGCAAAAGGAAGACGTCATCTGGCGCTTCGCACACAAAGCCAGTGAAGAGGCCACAGTTGGTCAGAGAACTTGGAAGACGGTGGGTGTGAGGGAAGTGATGGAAACATCAGCAACTGAGCTTGCTCTGGTGGTGACCATGGTCTCTGGCCTTGTATGTATCAAGTCTGGAAGGGATGATGAATGGACGGTTGATATCTTTTTTTCATCTGTAAACTCTTAGGTGTTTGTTGCTGGCTTTAGGAATTTGGCGCTCTGTTACTTCCGTCAGGCTGTTAATGAGGTCATGTCTGTCTGAAGTCTTAATGCTTGATTGTCATTTGATTCACTGTTATCCAGCCAGTTTACATTGAGTGAGCTAATACCCGTGTGCTACAAGACCCGTGCTTTTTACGTTTTTTAGATCAAAATGTAACTTTAATAGCCTATGGGCTGAACATATGTATTAGGAGTCTCCATTACCGACGCCGGGATCAGTGGTAAAAATGCAGTTGGGGATACTCATCCCCTCCGAAGCTTCCCAAAAAAAAGTAACTTTAAGTTCTGAACATGATTAAAAAAAGAATTTCAACTCACAAGAAGGTAGAGCCGAAACAGCAAACAGTTGAACAGTCAACGTCCTAAAATCACAGATACACGAACCCATCAAAATGTCGTGCTCTATCATCATCGTATACGATTATATAGATGGAACTCACTACTAATCATGAATAAATTTCTTTCAACATGCAAGCATTCCACGTCACTATCCACTACACGTCATGTCACAATCAACTAGATCATATATTTATGTCTTTAACCAATTTTTTGTGGCTAATATCACGTCTTTGTGAGTAGCATGCCACAAAATTCTTGTAGTAGAAAAAATATAGGATCAATAATTTAGAATGATTCTCTCTCAAAAAAAAATATCTTGTTTTCATGTATAATGTTGTTTACAAAAGAATGTTGTCATGCATTCTCTTTAATATTTCTACTTTCACGTTGCACCTTAAAATTTTGTTAAAAAATTCATGCAGCAACACGCATGGTATTACCTAGTTCTCAATATTTGCAAGCTAAGTGTTTTATTTCTTGTGTGGTTTTGTTTCTTTACTCACAGAAGGAAAATAATTGCTTTGAACAAAATAAAGGAAATTGACATTTTTAGGGTAGAAATTGATTTTTTTAAACTCTTGGACTTGATTCTATCTAATCATAATCCATGCCAAGGCCCAGCAAAGAGCCCAACAGGCCCAAGAACCCATCAACTTCCTCCTTTTAGCCTCAGCTCAATTTTCCCCACTTGCGCGAGCGGCAGGCAGTGGCGGGAAACGGGAGTCCATTGCTGCCGAAACGGCGGGAAACCAATCGACATTTCCGGCACCGGCCACCCTCCATCGCTCCCACCGCCGCCGGCCCGCTGCCACCTCTGTTTCCCCGCAGCTTTCTCCTCCGCATTTCACGCCCCAGAGGGCCTTGCCCCCCGCCCAGATTGCTCCCGAACTTCGTCAGCCCGGCCGCCGATTGCTCGCCACGGTTGCCCTTTTTGCTGTGGAGGAGCTGGGAACGGGAGCCGCCGGTTCCTCTTCGAGGTTAAACTCTTCCTTCACCCTTGCATTGCTCTTTTGCACGGATTTGGATTTCACCTTTTCCCTCCCGTGCGAGCTAGTTCAGTTCGGATTGCAGATTAGGGTTGGTTAATTTGGGCCCGCTGCTTGTTAATCTATCTTCTTTTGGCCCCCACCCCCTGCCTCGCGTGCAAGCATTTTTGGGATTCGGGAGACATCCTTGGTGCTTGGATTATTGTGAGCGTCATGACCTAACCAAGAGTTATTATGCTTGTATATTTGTGGGTGTGAAGATCAGTGATCAGTGATCTGAGTTAGAGTACGACCTACGCTGAAAGGTGTAGTCTGTTTTTGTAGGACATGTTCCATTTTCCTTTAGGTTGGTTAGTAAATAATGCGGCTTATACCTGGCTAGGTCTTCAGAAATTAGGATATAATTGCGCGGTTAGCTGTGCTGTCACTCAAATTATCAATAGTTTACGGTTGAGGAATTTCCTACCATGACCAACATTGCAAATGATCGCTGCTTGTACTACCATGGTCTATGTGGGTTATTTTGCTTTGAGATTTGTCATCTAAAATATTGTATGCTACAAGAGGCTGCAAAATGGTTATTCAATGGGTGTTCTCACCTGCCACAGTACATTAATTTTTGTCATTACCTTCTTTTTTATCAACACTTCTGCCGAACCTGTTTTAGCTGTATCTGTTGTCATGATGCATTTGAGATTTGCGGACCATGTAGCATCGTCCAGTATAATTTAGAGTATCTGCCCATGATTTTCAGCCTCATATGAAGAACTAGACCCATGCACCTGAAGTAAATTGCATTTGTTTTTAAAGTTCACACTCTATAAAAACAATTGCTAAGTTCATGAAGTGTCAAGTAAATTGCATAGAGTGTGAACTTCAAAAACAGACTTGACACTTCATGAACTATTTTTGCTATTTCCCTCAATTTATTATACCAAAGCAACATAACAAACAAAAAAGGGTCAAGATGTCAAGTGTAAGGGCTAGTTTGCTTGCCAAATGAGAATAGCAAAACCCAGTTGCGTAAAAAATACACAGATACCTTTTTGGGAAGCTAAAATTGTTGATTGAAAGCTGTAGATGCTAGCCACTGTGTTCTTTAATGAAATTACTCATGATTGACAAAGAGTGCATAATGCAGAATGGGTGACGATGGCCATGACACGTATGGAAATACGTCAGAAGATAATGATCTCAAATCTAAGAATCAAGATAGTGAAGGACCAACTGATACACTATCTGTGCCAACTAAAGAACAAGCAATGAGGAAAGGAGAGAGTACACAAGCTAGCCACACTGCAGAACAGATGGAAAAGAAGAAAAGGGCTATTGAGTGCGCAGCGGCATAGTTCAATGAAGCTGGGATTCCCTTTAATACTGCTTGTCTCGAGAGTTTTGACTTGATGCTAGAAGCAATTGCACAATGCGGCCCTGGTTTACATGGACCCTCTCTGGATGAGCTTGATGGGCTATTATTGAATCGACAGGTTTTGGCAATTAATGACTCAATTAAAGCACTGAAGAAATCTTGGGCACAGGAAGGATGCTCTATTCTGGTTGATCTAAGGGTTGATGATGATGGAAGACGCATGTTGAACTTGGCAGTCCATTGTTCGCTGGGTGTCTCTTTCCTTTGTTCCATCGAGCTGCCTTCAGACATCTATGATGAAGCATTGACTTGTCGACTAGTTGACTCTTGTATCGACGAAGTTGGAGAGAAAAATGTGGTGCAGGTTGTCACAAACCTATATTCAGACACGATAGTAGCAAAGAGACCCAACATATTTTGGACTCACTGTGCTGCAAGTTGCATTGACCTGATGCTCGAAGACATAGGACATATTCCTTCGATCAAGCGAACAATTGCTAAGGCAAGGTCACTTACAGCCTTTCTTTACGGACAATCCGATTTGTTGGACATGATGAGGCGGTTCACCCAGCAGCGGGATTTGGTTCGTGCTGGGATCACTTACTACACCACTTGCTGCTTGAACTTGAGGAGCCTTTATGATAAGAAGATCGAGTTGAAGACTATGTTTATTTCAAAAGAGTGGGAGGACAGCAAGTGGTCAAAGAAAGTGGTGGGTAAGAGATACTATAATCTAGTAGTAAGCAATGTGTTCTGGGATAGGGTCCTGTATGTTATAAACAGCTTTGAGCCAGTCGTGGAGGTTCTGAGGAAGATAGCCAGTGGAAGACCCCATATGGGGTTCATATATGGTGAAGTTGAAATTGCCAAAAGGGAAATTGCCTTCCGCTTTGAAAATAAGGAAGAGCACTATTTACCAATATGGAAGCATATAGATTTCAGAATCAATAGTTACCTGAAGAAACCATTGCACTTGGCTGGTTACTATTTGAATCCCTTATTCTACTACCAAAACAGAAATGAGATTGAAAAGACAGGAATCTTCAGAGATGCACTTCTTGAGTGTACACACAGGATGTACCAAGATCAATCTTTGCAAGAGAAAATTATGAATCAACTGAAGCTTTATAGGACTGCTTCACAGAGCTTTTGCATGGCTGATGCCATTCATGCTGAAATGACTACTGACCCAGGTATTTTTTCTTTGGATGAAATGTTATCAAAGTGTGTTTCAGTTCCTTTGTCATGGTCTAGAATGCACTTTCTGAAATTCCTTTTCAATTCAAGTTAACTATCCTGCTTTGTATAGTTATCTGGTGGGAATCACATGGTGGTGCAGCAAAGGAGTTGAGGATAATGGCACTGAGGATACTAAGATTAACTTCTGGCTTATCGGCCTATGAACCATGTTGGATTGAAAAGGTAACAAACTGCTCAGCTACTTTCAAATATTCGTCCTAGTTCTTTAACTTATCGTTTCATTCGTGGAACTAAAAAATTCTGCTACACTCTTCTTGGATCCCTTTTCAGATCCACAAAGAGAAGCCATCTTGGGTTCAACGTAAGAAATTTGAGGATTCAATACAAGGGAAGGCTCAAATGAGACTGAGAGGCAGAGATCCTTTACTTGCTTACCTTCCCTATGATGATGAACCATTTGAATGGCTGGTGGGCATGTTTCGCGGTGATGCCCAACTACCTCAAAGTAAAGCTTTGCTTATGGCATGAGCAAAAAGCAGTGATGAAACAGGCCTAGCAAAACTAGCAAATAGACTGTTGAATGATGCAGATTATGTTACACCCGAAGAAGGAAGTGATGAAGAACCACCAAAGCGCTCCAGCAAAATGAAGACATTGTCGGGCGCTTCATGCACAAAGCAAGCGAAGAGGCCACGATTAGTCAAAGAAAACGTAGAAGACGGCGAGTGTGAGGGAAGTGATGGAAACATCAGTTACTAAGCTCTGGTAGTCATAGCCTTATGTATCGGCCTGTCAGTGGTGATGAATGTGGGTTCGGCATCTTTTGTGATGTGTGTACTGTTAGGTACTGCTGTCGGCAGGAACTTGGCACTCTGTTAGGCTGCTGATAAACCTATGTCTGTCTGAAGTCTGAATGCTTGATCATCATTTGATTCAGTGGTATCCAGTCAGTTGGCATTGAGTGGATTAAGGCACCCTGTGCTACTAGACCCATTAGCGATCTGTATTTGAAATTGAAATGTAACTTAAGCTCTGAACATGAATTCCTTTTGTACAAACAAAAAATCAAGTAGGGATAGTCGAAGCAGATTTCAGTTAAACAGTCAGCATTCTAAACTCTAAAACCACAGATATAGTTAAACCTGAAATGTCGTGCTTAGTCACAACGTTTGAAGCTAATTGCTTTTTTGTTTTGTTTCTTTATTCAAGAGAAGGAAACTAAACTTCTATCTTTGGAGAAAAGCTATAATTGGCATTACTTGATTTAATTTTTGTTCATTATTATCCTGGCCTAGGCCCAAGAAAGAGCCCAATAGGCCCAACAAATCCAGCACACCTCCCTTTTGCCTACGAAATCTTCACATACACCGATACACGCTTGTTGAGTGTAATAAATGAAAAATGTATGAAGATCAATCCTCACAAGAGAAAATTGTAGATAAATTGAAGCTTGCTAGCGGTCACGTCACCTTGATTGACCTAGTGTGATCTGGCGATCCAATTTGATCCCATTTGGTTATGATTTGTGATATTTATTTTCGTCATTAATTTTGGGTCTGGGTTGTTGGGCTAGCGGGCCTGTGGACACGTTCTGTGATGCTTTTGCGACACGTAATAAAACAAAAAATGGTTCTGTGAGGAAAGTTTTTTCATTAAATAAAATCAGTTATGTGACTTAGTAGTTCGTCACGAAAGTATGAACTTGATGTTCTCTTGGTGACGTTTTAAAATTAGTCAAAAAACTTTATTGTAACGAATTTTACTTTCACAAAGATGAAAACCATTCATCACGATGCAACTATTTCTAGTCAGAGGCGGAGCTCCCCATACGGCTCCTGCCCATGCCGGCATGAATCCTAGACGCCGCCGGCCGCCGTCCCTCTGCAGCGGCGCAGCTGCTTAGCGCTGTCCGTCGGGCGCAGACGCCGTGGTACCGAGCCGAGAGCATGGGAGGGCTATGGATCAGGGGAGCGGCAGCAACCCCAGGCGCGGGTCGCGCAGTGAAGATGTCGCCGCCGCCGGGAGCGGCCGTGGAAGAGGGGCGGCATCGGCACCTCGTTATTTTGAGGAGCAGAGCTTCCCGGTCGCCCTGTCAGCGTCGGCATTGGGGAGCGGCGTTGCTGACTTGCTGCCCGCGCTGGGCACAGCTGTAGACAGGGTAAATTCTTCCATCTCGCTCTTCTGCAATTCGTGACTGCTCTGCAATTATGAAATTTCCTCCTTATTAGCTGTTTGATATTGCTTGTTGAACGGAGAAGCAACTATTGCTTGTTGAAAATATAGAGAAGCAATAATGCTTCCTGATTGAGAACCACAAAGCGCTTAAATTATTTGTTGGTACATTATTTCTTTCTTGATCAATTTTCCTTGTTAATGTGTTCTTAGTATCAACATATGTAACCACACACAAGGTGTTGTCAATAATTTGTTTGCACTTATGTTCGTCGTTCGAATCTACCCCAGCTAAAATTTCCGGCCAGCTCCGCCACTGTTTCTAGTAGTGTATGATAATGTTATTCTGGTACTAAAGGGTGACTCGAGTTAAATAAACGGTACTAAAAGTCTCTTATAGTACGGTTGGATTGACTGCAACGTCACGCCTCCACCCTTTCCTTTTATTTTTCTTTTCTCATTTTCCTTTTTTTACCCGGCCGTCATAATCACAAAATTCACACAATGACCGTAAAGATCACAATAAAAAATTTCATAAGAATTATATGGGGAAGACCCAAACCAGAAGTTTGAAAAGTCAGCTAAAAGCAATCCTAAAGGGCATGTTTGGGACCGTGGTCTGCGGACACGCGATACGCAGAATCGCGATACGGAGAATCGCTGATTCCCTCGCTTTTCGAATAAGCTGCGTTCTAGTTCAAAAATGAACTGCTCCGCGACTGCGTTTCGGATAAGCATATCTGTCACCAGGGTTCGGCGGGATTATTCACTTTCCGTCACCGCCACTGCAGAAATTGCGGTCCCAAACAGGACCTGTTTCCATTACTGGCTTACCTAGTTTGCCACTCTGTTTATGCTGGTGAGTGTAATTAATACTTCTAGACTAGCCTGGCTAACCGACTATAATTTTCTGTCTTGTGCCCGTTCGTTAAAAAAAATTACATTCCTCGTAAACTACAATTTATATCAGTAACTGCCCTATCATTTTTTTTTCACAACACAACGTAGGAGCGAGAGGTAGAAGGATCACGCTACTGATTTCTTCCATAGCATCGAAAAGGTACAAGAATTCCAAAGGATAAATCTGCAAACATTTTATCCTCACCCAACTGGAATACGACACAAAGAGCAGAGCAAGATACTGGAGCAGAGATGGTGTTCAACTATTATTTGTACATGCTGAAATGCAATTCCTCTTTTGCGTTTATGTTTTCACATGTTCCTGTACCAACCATCTGACCATATTTCTTACATGGAAATTCTTCGGTGTGTTTCCACCTTGCGAAATTCAAACAAACAAAAAGACCAGCTGTTTCCTCGCATTGCAAAAAAATAAAATAAAAAAATGAACGAATTAAAAATCCAACAGTTTCTTACACCACTCACTCAGCCATACCAAAATGACCAAAAACAACAAACTTATCAAGCAAGCAGTACACATATATGTACCATGGCTAGAGGGAGCTCTGTATGATTAAATTCTTCTCATCACGTTCGTTCAGCCACACAGCCAACGCCTTCTTGAACCTCTCCATGGCCGACCTTGTCAACATTATCGACACCACCGTCGAGTCCTCCCCATCTTGGTTCTTGCACCTCATATGATCACTCCCCAGCTTGGAAGTGAGGTCTCCGGCCACCGGTATGCCGCCGCCCACGAACTCAGCCCACCCAAGCTGCAACCCATTCCCCGCCGCAATCCACTTCGTATCACAAACCTCGTACGTTCTGGCCGGGTCCTCACAGGGCCTCTGGCGCAGGGACGCGATCGTCTCCACCATCGATTCCATGCACTCCTTCGTCACACTGGCCTTGGTCCTGCGAACGAGCTCGACCGTGTCGATGAGCGGCTGCGTGCAGAGCTCGTCGACGGTGAGCTCCGCTATGGGGGAGAAGTGCGCGTTGCCGTAGTAACCCAACGGGATGGGGGTGTGTCGATTCCACCTCCCTCGGGCATTCATGGTGATCATGAGGCGCACCGGCTGGCTGGACTTGTATTCCAATGCTACTGTGCGGCATCGCCACATGACAGCAGTTAGCAGCTCAAAGGATGTTGCAGGATTAGTGGCGCGGTACCCCCGCACATGGCTTTCGAGAGCTTTCACCTCTCTCGGCCCGAAGACGAAGTAGTCGACGACCATTTCGTCGAGCGGAGTCGACAGCATCACGTCGTCAGACTCGGATTCGTAGTCCAAGCTATTTAGTAATGGTTCGTATGAAGGGTGTGGGTGTGTGATGGGGTTTGGGCTGCTATGGGCTTTGCTTAGAATCTCTCTGTTCCAAACGGGGAGAATGCTCGGGGCTTCTGCACCACATGTCAATTCAGCTATAGTTATCATGAGTTGAATCATACCGAAACCGTCAGCAATGCTATGACACATGTGGAATCCAGCAACAAAGCCGCCACATTTTAGTCTGGTCAACTGTAAGAAAAAAAGGGAGAAGCAGTGTCATTCGAAGAAGAAAAGGCAGCACAGCGTTAGTACAACTGAAGGAAAACATATGGCACGCCAAGATAGATTAGGTTCTATAGATAGTACATGAATTCTTCAAGGATAATGAAAAATCGCAGGTTTTTAGACAAATTAATTTGATGCTTTCTCTGGTTGTGTTTGTGTTAATGTGGAACCCCTGCTTTTTGTTCCAAGTTTAATTATTAGTGTCGGAATTCCCCGAAATTTAATGCTGAAACCTTTACTTCAGCGCACCTTTTGGGACCGGCCGGTTGAACCATTAGCTCAAAGGTTAAATTATTTTTTTACTAAGCTAGTCTCTATCTACAGTATCTCCCTTGGATCAGTACTTTCCATATAAGTTACTGTATTTTTTTTTCATCCACACCCAATTATTTGTATCCTTATTGTACATGCAAACCTTGTTTTATGATCGATTTTGTCTAACTACCATGCATTCTGAGTTATGTTTACTGCTTGGCTTTGATATGGTTTACCTCGACAAGATTTATAGAAAGAAGGTATATGTACTGGAACAAAATGTGTTAGCATTCACATAGCACATTACGGCCAACTTGTGGTACCATTACATTGTCTAATAGGAGAAAGGTAGTACAACATGTGCTAGCATTGTCATAGCTTAATTACGGTCAAAATCAAAGAAAACCAATCATGGCCCAAATCTTGCACATCAATGGCAACATCAGCCTCCATATCTCCAGCCATTCAGAACATGACCTTTGTGAAAGCCAATTTTTGAATTTGACATATTAAATTATCTCAAAACTACTATACCTTTCTATTTTGGGTTTTTTTAAAAAATTATATGGGTGAAAGTTTTACTTCTGGGGTAAAAATTTTGGTGCACCATAAGAAAATCTAAAAAATGTCCCACACTAAATAAAATTACGGGCGTGCAGTATCGTCATTGTAACCAGTCAAAAAGATTCGCTCAAAATAACCACGAGCTACCAAATTGTTTGGTAATTTAAGGAAAACGGTCCCCAAAATCTTCCCTAAAATACATGGATGTACTTTTTTTTTTGAGCAATACATGGATGTACTTATGAAGGCGCAGTAAACTGTAAACATATCTTTTCACATGCACACATGCACTCTATGATCATGTAAAAAAGAGACAGAGAAAAGGAGAGGAAAGGATCGAGAGCTAGATTAAATACCTGCATGAAGATCAGCGGCCTTCCAATGACGGTCCTCGTATCACCAGCATCGCACAGCAGCTCTTCGACGCACGGGTACGGCGGCAGCAGCGGCTCCCCGAACTCCTCGAGCCGCACGTCGGCGTCGGCCTCCACGAACGCCACCCCTTCCGCCGTGCAGTCCACCACGAGCTTCCCGCCGTCCTCCTCCCGGAGCCGCCCGGCGACGGGGTAGTAGTACACCAGCGCCTCCGCCAGCGCCGCCCTGACGGCGTCCGCCAGGTCCTCCGGATCCGGCCCGTCGCCGCTCGCGTCGTCGTCGGGGCAGCGCCGGAAGAACCCGATCACCGTCTCGTAGTACCGCAGCGCGTGCTGGTCGTCGATGTCGGACAGCGGCTTCGTCTCCCTCGGCGTCGGCCGCGCCGGCGACACGAGCTCCGGCTCCCTCCGCCGCGTCTTGAAGGACACCATTGTGTGATTGGTGTCTTGGCACAGCTTGACGGCCGGCGATCGAGATGAGACCACGTGCGCACGATGGTAGATGTCCTTAGCTAGGAAGCTGTGGAGTTTTAAGAACAGCTAGCGTTGCCGCTGGTGATCCACGCCTATTATTTATAGCTAGGCTATTATATATGAAATGCAAACAAACCCTGCTAGCGTGGCATGCATCTTTCTTCACAAGTGGAATTATTGTGGTATATATGGACTACTACTAGCTAATTTTGAAAGCGTGAATTTTCGAAAATGTCTAACAATATACTGTATATGATTGTTCAAACCTGTGATGGCAAAATATATAAGTTCCGTTACATATGTTACAAACTAGAGATCGACGGAGTGAGTCTTTAATTTTGATGTTGGGCTTCTAATTAACTTGTGTATCGATCGACCCTGCGAAACCATGTGGGATTCATCTTGGGATCGGGGAGCATATCACGGTACACATGTGGGATCAAGTCATTGTAAATTACGTACAAGATAAAATGCACTGGCTAGATAGATACATCCAAGATGTAGAAATGCAAGTTGGTAGCCAGGCTGGAGGTTGTAATACGATTATATGAAATTTCGCGCGAAGTAGTCTAAGGCTTATCTGTAAGTAGGAATTAATGAACACATGTGGCAACGCTACCACTTGCAAGCTATATATATTTGTGGGAATTAATTTTGGCTAGATTTATTAGCTATATATTTGTGGAAATGTGGCAATGAACCATTCAAAGAACACCACTGGCCTCGTTCGAAGGCGAGAACAAGTCACCCCTCATTTCTGTCAATGTGATAAGAGGAATTTTAGTAGAAAAATATGATCCTCAAAAGTTGAGTACTTGATATGAGTTTTGAATAAACTCTACGAATTCAATTTCTGTACTACTAGCATATATGTAGTTTTGACTAACGTGGGACCGAAATCTGCAAGGCTTTACCTTAATTTCAAAACCAAAATTATCCCTTGCGTTGATGGATGTGATGTATGTACTTAAAATGATGTCTCTAGTGACAGCGACAAAATGACGTTTCAGTTTTGTAAAGGATCCAATATATGATCAGACTACCATGCATGATCACAGTTGTTGAACCAAGAAAGACGTTAGAAAGACGACCGTTGACTTGCAATCATCGCTCTAACCTAGCTACTTCATTCATCGGATTTAATCCATAAATAATGAATTTCCCATGTTTGGCACAAAAATCAAATTCCATGTGCAAATAGTATAAATCATTTTTGGGGTCTCCATTAGTTCTCAATAGTGAATGTCTGCATGGCAGAAGATCAATGGAACAGAAGGGCAAAAAAACATCTCGCCTAAGAATAAGCTGTGGCCATTTGCTTTTTGCAGCAATCTACATTAGCTGAGGTCCAAATCCTGGTTACATCGGGTCCGCAGCCCCAATTATTGAGTCTTCCTGTAGTACGTATCAAATGCAAGGACCATATGCATGTGGGACAATTGAAAAGGTGGCTAGAGATGTGATTCTCTGAATCGTGGAAGAGGCGTATTGTATTAGCCATGTTGATTACCCACTGGCAGTATTTTGTTACAAAGTCAACTTGACGACGCGGGATGCATACCTGCGTGCACTAGTTAGCGCCATCCCAGGTGACGCCGGAATATAACAGGCTAGCAGCAAGCTAGACAGGAGATTGGTGGTATTTCATTATATTGTTCAATAAACAATCCACAGCTGCAGGTTCTTACATTGTTTCCTTCCTAACACCTGATTACCACGACTGCGCATGCGGTTTTTGATCGATAGCAAGGGGACCAGCATTGTGTCGTGTGGGTGAAAGTTACTACCTCCGTTTCAAATTATATATCGTTTTAACTTTTCTAAATTCATAGGTATGTGTATGCATTTAAATATACAATATATTTAGATGTATAATAAATACTATGCACCTAGAAAAAACAAACAACGTATAATTTAGGACAAAATGAGTAATAATTTAGATGGGAGCGTACATTCATAGGAAGCAGGAATGCAGACGCTAACAACACGCACGCACACTCACCCATATGAATACATGTACGCAAACCCGAAGTCACCAATGGCGCCTCATCGTTAACGGGAACGTCGCTTACCACTTAACGCATAACGCCGGTAAATCCTGGAAAATCCAGGAAAATGTGCGAGCACCAGGATTTGAACCCTGGTGGGTAGCGTCCCACTGGACCGTCCTACCATTGGACTACAAGCCCAATCGCAATTTTCATGGTCTCTTATTGAACCTAAATTTTCACCATACTTACTTGGCCATCTACCAAGAAAATTTTTGTAGTTTCTTATCAAACCTACTAAATTTTCACCATACTTACTTGACCGTCTACCTATCGTACAAAGGTGCCCCACCCCCTTCACTTTCCTCTAGCTCTGCCCTGAGCTGTATTGTAGTAGAATGATGTCAGGCTAGGGAGGTCTTGACGGCATGTTTTATGGCATGGAATCCAGTAGCTAGGCTGGAGTTTTCTTCTTTTATTGTTGTATCTATAAGACGTATACGTGATCGGCGAATTCAACGGCAGGCAACTGCGTCAAGAGGCCCACGAGGGTTGATCGAGTCCATATATACTTGGTTTTAGTAACTCACCAGCAGGTTGGCTTCTGGAGGTGAAAACTGAAAACGATGACGGTATTCCTGCTGAAAGATGAATAAAGCTCTTGATAGTTTTGCCCTAAAAAAAGGTTCCACGTATCATTTCTCACATTTGGGAGATACTGTGACATGTGAGGTCAATGATTTTCACAATAAGAAGATGCAAGCTGGCCAATAGTTGATTGATGACTTCAAACATGCTCACATACTTCCAAGAATATATTCTTGATGCTGGGTATATAACTGGGTACACACACTGTTCTAGATCGCGCCAACCCAGGTAAAGCCTCATGCTAGTAGCGTGGTGGCAACAGCTAGCTTGATTAGTATTTAATTTTTCATTTCACGAGCTAATCTTATAAAATTACAAGTGAACGATAGAGTATCGTGATTGTAGATTGCATACTCATCAATAGGCCGGCTTCAGTAGTTGTCCCCATGCATGAACCATTCATTACTGGGCTCATCAGATCGACTTGGTCAACAACTCAGCGTATTGTAAAGTATATGCAAAATGGTGTCTCGCTCGAGCCAAAAGAGACGAACTTACTTTGCAATTTCGTGATGATTCCTCCCAGTCTTTATTACAATTGGTTACTGCAACTTGATCAGAGTACATTCGTCGAATCGGGAACCATATTGTTCGCACCCAAAATTGGCACAAGGCCGATCAGACTGACGCCACCGGTCAGACCGGTGTCCCTCAACGGTTTGACCGGTAGGGCGTCCTGTAGCCGATCCGGCAACGGCCACACCGGTCTGACCGATGGGCCTGACCGGTCTGACCGGTGGACCCCGAGTCCGAGTAGAATTGAGGAGTCCTTGCGAATTTCGAGTTGTAAAAGGATTCCTTGCGGGGCAAGACCTCCCCACCCTATAAATATAAAGGGCCACGGCCGTTTGAGGTGGAAGAACCCAATCGTACATTACTTTCTACAACTTTTATCTCTCAAACCCTAGCTTTTCCAACCTTGTACTTTCCTTGTTTGTCTCGACGACGATCAAGGACGTTCTGAGTGGCCTTGCCGACCTCAGAACAACCCTAGGCATGCCACCTCCGACGGGGTCCCTCCCGAGGCGGCGATCTTAGGTTTTCACCGTGCGTCTGCAGCCACCGGTCAGACCGGTGCCCCTAACCGGTCAGACCGGTCCGGGCAGGAGCTCGGCGAGTTCAGCGTTTCGACATTCTGCACGATCTAGCGCTCGTGTGTGTTGACCAGAAAAAGCGTCAACACACTTTTGGCGACTCCGCTGGGGAAGAAAGATCAGGTTACTAAAACCGTTCAATCTAACCCTAGTACGATGTCTCGGTGTGAGCTCGACAAGAACAACATCGTCACCGCGTCGCTGGAAGATCTCTCTTCGGAGGAGCAGCAGAAGTTCAAGGCGCTACAAGAGTACATGCAAGTACAATTCCTAGCTGGCGTCAAGAAGGATCGATCCGGCAAGGTGGCAAGATTGAAAGAGTTCGAGCTGCCGACGATCAGGCTAAACGACAGCAATATTGAGGTAATTCCCACTGTAAGTAAGAAACCCCCGTCTGAAACTTCTCCTATGAAATCTACAGTGGAAAGTGATGAATTGCTTGCTTCTTACATTGCTCGTTTAGAACGGTTAGAGGATCTTGAAAAGGATAGGGCTTTAGGTTTTAATAATAATGAAACTAATAGTAGTACTCCTAAAGCAAATCCTCAGGGGTCTCATCCTAGCTCAGCACCTTTGCCTGTAAATAATAGTAATTTTGCATATGGTTTGACACCAAATCCAGCATCTGGTCAGTACCCTCAGTTCCAACCGAACAGGCCAAACATGACCGCACCGGTCGAACCGATGCAGGGTACCGGTCAGACCGGTGCTATGGAGTTGGTGCCCGATCAGCCTTTGCCAATTTCTGTCGTGCCAAATCAGATGGTCCCTACTTTTCTAATACAATCAGTAATGTTGGACCTCATTATAGTACGACAATAAATGCATCGGCCTCCAAAAACATTATTCCGGACGATGTGTTTGAAAGTTACAGGCTAGCTCAAGCTAAGATAGCTCCCTATTTAAATAGGATGAATTTGGAGAATCCTCAACCACAACAGTCAAATAATCCTAATTGGGCGGAATTTAATAGATTTAAGGAAGATTTGGCTAATGTGGTAAAAACCAAACTTGGTGTCGATATTGGTAACACAAATTTGTATCAAAAACCATATGATCCCGAGTTTGATAGATTTCCTCTCCCACGTGGTTGGCATATGCCTGATTTGATTAAATTTAGTGGTGATGATGACCGAACCACATGGGAGCATATTAGTCAATACACTGCACAACTAGGTGAAGCTGGTGTCTATAATGCTTTAAAAGTGCGCTTGTTCTCTTTATCTTTGACTGGCACCGCTTTTGCTTGGTTTTCCTCGCTTGCTCCCGGTTCTATTATATCTTGGGATATGTTAGAACGTAAGTTTCATGATCACTTTTATAGTGGGAGCATACAATTAAAATTGACAGACTTAACATCGGTTAGGCAAGGAAGAGATGAGACTGTCTCTGCCTACACTAAAAGGTTTAAAAAAACTAAAAACCGGTGCTTTAATTTGTCAATTACTGATATGGACCTTGCAGACATTTGTCTGAAAGGTTTAAGATCATCTATTAGAGATAAGATAGAGGGCACTGACTTTCTTTCGGTTGCACAAGTTCAAATTAGAGCTTTAGTTGTTGAAAACCGAATGAATAAAGAGAAAGATAATTTTAAATCACGTCGTTCTAATGTTCATATTATTGATTATGATTCTGATAGCTCGGACGATAGTGATAAAGAAATTTATGCTGCTGAATTTAATTGGCCCTCTAAAGAAAAAGCTTATTCTTGTTCATCTCTTAAGCCGGCTAGTAAAGGTCGGCAAGAAGAAATTAATTACTTTTGATGTTTCCAAATGTGATCGCATATTTGATGAATTGCTTAAATCTGGAAATATCAAGTTAAATCATACTATTCCTCCACTTGAAGAGTTGAAAAGACGTGCATATTGTAAATTTCATAATTCATTTTCTCATGCTATTAATGATTGCAATGTGTTTCGTCGACAGGTTCAATCGGCCATAAACGAAGGTCGTTTGACTTTTCATGAGATGCAAGTGGATAAGGCTCCTTTTCCAATCAACATCATGGATTTACAGCAGCCTAAGGTACTGGTTCGACCACATCAAGCTGAAGCAACTAAAGGCAAGAACGTGGTAATCGGGGAGGCTAAGCCTGATTTGAGAGGAAAAGAGTTAGTCCGCAAAGTTGAGTATGAGAAGACTCCTGATGGCAAAGAGACCTTCAAGGTTACAGTGAGTGCCTCTGGACATGGGGGGCAAGGGTCGTCCACACCCACCGATCAGCGACCGTCTGAGCCGTCTCTGGCCAGACCGGTCAGACCGGTGGATGTGACCGGTCAGACCGGTGCGCCCCCAGATCGCCCGAGGATGATCAAGCCAAGCCGTCCGGAGATTGGAAACTAGAAACTTAATGTAGCAAAAAATCAGGGGAGTGGTCCTAAGCCAAAGGTCACTTTCGACATGCTATTTGATGTGTATTCCAAGCAAAAGGCCGTTACAAGTGATCGGCCGTTAAAAAAAGGATGAGGTCACCTACACACCAAGGAGGGTCATCTTCACCTCCAAGGGTCGCTACAAGACTCAAGGGTGAACCATCGTAGTAAGGGCAACGCTTTACTCCACCATGGGCGTCATGAAGTTCAAATGCACCACGCCCGGTATATGATGATAATGGAGTGATGTGGGTGCCATACCAACAAGCCTTTCATCCTGGAAGGGGTGGACAGAAATCAGCTTTTGACAGAATCTCCAGGCCTGTCCAAGACCGATTGGCTCCTCGCCGTTCTGGTCAGGGTCACCAGACCCGATCGGTCAGACCGGTCGCTATCACCGGTCAGACCGGTGCGGCCAGAAAAGCTGTGTCACCTCCTGTGAAGCAAGTTTACAAGCCGAAGCAAAGGGAGGAGGTGCAGAATATGGAAGTTGATCCAGAGAGGACTACAAGCCAAGATATTATTCAGATTGGATCAATGGATGTTCCCATTGGAGAGGGTGGCAAAAGACCGATTGTTCCAAACAATAAGGTTGTGACATCAACTTCAGGGGTGTTTGCTGCTGCTAATGACCATGAGGCCAGTGGAAGTGATTCCAACTCCAAGTACTTCTTGCCAAGGTGGTGTCCTCCCGGTTTGACTCGCACACAAAGGAGGAAGCTTCAACGCCTGAGGTTTTCAGAGAAGAGGGAGAAGGAGCTAGAGAAGCAAAGGGACGAAGCTTTCAACCAATACAGGCCCATGGTACCTCAAGGGAAAGAGTGGAGAGTCAAGGCCAGCTCCCAACCAGCATCGGTCAGACCGGTGCAGGGGTCGGTCAGACCGGTCACACCGGTCAGACCGGTGGAGGTCGACGGTCAGACCGATGACCCAAAGACGCCACCTGGTTTCTCTTCTTCAGTTCCCATGGTTTGTGATGGCAAGTTCGCATCGGATCCTGCACTAGAAGACGATGATGAGCTTGTTGACTACAGTTCTTCGCCCGAGCGCGTGAATTTGGACATCAACGTGATCCATATGTCTATGGATGGTTATGTGCTCTCGGAGGAGGATGTCGCGCATCTCAATTTTGGGCCAAAGGAAGCTATTTTCCAGAAGTCTAAAGCTACTGAAAATCATCTGAAGGCTTTGTACATGAAGGGACACATCAATGGGAAGCCTATCTCTCGCATGCTGGTGGACGGAGGAGCGATCGTCAACTTGATGCCGTATTCTTTGTTCAAGAAGCTGGGAGGTTCAAATGATGAGCTGATCAAGACCAACATGACCGTCAGCGGTGTGGGAGGAGGCGAGCCGATGGGAGCTAAAGGCGTCGTCTCTATGGAGCTCACCGTTGGGAGCAAGACGTTGGCTACGGCATTCTTCGTCGCTGAGACACAAGGTAACTTCAGTCTCATCCTTGGTCGTGATTGGATTCATGCAAATCAGTGTGTGACTTCTACTTTGCATCAATTCTTAATCCAATGGGTAGGCGATGAGGTAGAGATTGTTCATGGTGATACATCGGCTTGTGTTGCAGTGGCCGATAGTCCTACTATGGATAATCATGAGAATCTTAATTGCTTAACTGGTTTAGATTTATCTAATTTGAGGCTTATTGATTCTACCAAAGATGGCTTTGCTACTGTTGTCATGAAGCCGATCGTTGATCAGGCTAGAACTTCTCTGTCGATTTGATGGATGCAAATCTGGAGTGGTTGCAACAGAGGCGAGAGCACTATCGGGCGCATAAGAACGATATGTGTGAGGCCATCGAAGACTTTGATGATTTGAGCAAGTTAGGACAAGGGTTTACGTCGGCTGATCCTTTAGAGGAGGTTGATATTGGTGATGGTACTATACCTAGGCCGACATTTGTAAACAAGAATCTTGATCCTTTGTTTAAATCTGATTTAATAAAGTTATTAAAGGAGTATGTTGATTGTTTTGCATGGAACTACAATGAAATGCCTGGTTTAAGTCGTGATTTAGTTGAGCATCGTTTACCTATTAAACCTGGTTTTAGGCCTTATAAACAACCTCGTAGAAACTTTAATCCTGATATTTATGACCGAGTGAAAGAGGAAGTCAATCGGTTACTTGATGCAAAGTTTATTAGGCCTTGTCGTTATGCTGATTGGATCTCTAATATTGTGCCTGTTGAGAAAAAAGGAACAAAAAAGCTTCGTGTTTGCATTGATTTTAGAGATCTTAATATAGCTACTCCTAAAGATGAATATCCTATGCCTATAGCCGATTTTCTTGTTAATGCTGCATCCGGACATAGAATTCTTAGTTTTCTTGATGGTAATGCTGGTTACAATCAAATCTTTATGGCCGAAGAGGATATATCCAAAACGGCTTTCATATGTCCGGGTTTTGTTGGCTTATTTGAGTGGGTTGTTATGACTTTTGGATTGAAAAATGCGGGTGCTACTTATCAAAGAGCTATGAATTTAATCTTTCATGATTTGCTTGGCATCATAGTAGAGGTTTATATCGATGATATTGTTGTCAAATCAGCTGGAGATGATTCTCATTTAGCTGATTTAAGACTTGCATTTGAAAAAATGCGTCGGTATAAATTAAAGATGAACCCACTCAAATGTGATTTTGGTGTATCGGCTGGGAAGTTTTTGGGCTTCATTGTGCATGAGAAGGGCATAGAGATAGATCCTAAAAAGATTGAGGCAATCCAGAATGTTAAAGCGCCTACTTGTAAAAAGGATTTGCAAAAGTTCTTGGGCAAGGTAAATTGCTTAAGGAGGTTCATTTGTAACTTGTCTGGGAAGGTGAATGCTTTTACTCCTTTACTTCGGTTAAAAAATGATGTTGACTTCACTTGGGGGGCAAAGCAACAAGAGGCATTTGATGAGATTAAGATCTATTTGACTTCGCCACCCGTTCTTCAAGCGCCCAAGAGTGGTATTCCATTCAAGTTGTATGTAGCGGCTGAGAAGGATGTCATTGGAGGTGTTTTGACTCAAGAGACCGAAGGCAAGGAGTACATTGTTGCATATGAAAGTAGAAGATTGCTAGACGCCGAAACAAGGTACACTTTCATCGAAAAGTTGTGTTTATCACTATATCATACTTGTACCAAGTTGAGGCATTATTTATTACCTAGTACTTGCATAGTAGCATGTCAAACCGACATAATCAAATACATGTTACATAAACCAATTTTAAGTGGTAGAGTCGGCAAATGGGCTTATGCTTTAGTTGAGTATGATTTGCATTGTGAACCATTAAGTTCAATGAAAGGTCAAATTGTTGCCGACTTTATTGTTGGACATAGAGTAGATAAGCAACTTGATTTGAATGTCGGTTATGTTACTTTTACTTCATGGAAATTGCATTTTGATGGATCGGTTTGCAAAGATGGTTGTGGTATTGGAATTGTCATTATTTCGCCAAGTGGGGCTGTTTTTGAAGCTCTTAACCGATTGGATCATGATTGTACTAACAACCAAACTGAATATGAGGCTCTTCTATTTGGATTGGAAATTTTACATGACATGGGAGTAAAACATGTGGAAGCATATGGAGATTCTTTATTGGTGGTGCAGTAAGTATCCAAGGTATGTCAATGTTTAAATGGTTTTTTAAATGCTTATCTTGATAAATGTTTAGACATCATATCTTGTATGGATGAATTTGTTATCTATCATGTGCCACGAGAGGAGAATCCTAGAGCTAATGCTCTGGCCCAGCAAGGATCTGGTTATAATGTTCGAAAAAGAAATTTTCAAGAACACAAACCGTTGCTTACAGCCGAGTGTTTTGCTCTGGAAGCACCGGTCAGGCCGACACAGCCGACCGGTCTAACCGGTGACACCGGCCTGACCGATGTCCCCTGGTTCTGGGTCGGCTAACGACACCGGTCTGACCGATGCCCATGACCGGTCTGACCGGTCCCCTGGTAAAAATTCCTCCTCAGTTTTTCGTGACAAAGATGAGATGGAGGATTGGAGAAAGCCTCTAGTTGATTATTTGCATAATCCTAGCAGTTCAGTTGATAGAAAAGTCCGACGATGCGCTCTTAAGTTTGTTCTTGATGATGGTGAGTTGTATCGTCAGACCGCGGATGATTTGCTCTTAAAGTGTTTGGGTCCTGATCAAGCTAGGTTGGCTATGGCAGAGGTTCATGAAGGTATTTGTGGTACTCATCAATCGGCTCTCAAGATGAAGTGGCTCCTCAGGCGAGCTTGCTTTTATTGGCCTACCATGATAGCTGATTGTTTTAGATACTACAAAGGTTGTGAAGAGTGTCAAAAACATGGAGATGTTCAGTTGGTGCCTGCTGCGTTGATGCATCCGATCATCAAGCCTTGGCCTTTCAGAGGATGGGGTCTGAATTTTATTGGCAAGATTCATCCTTCGTCGTCAAAGGGGCATTGTTTTGTGATCGTGGCTACTGATTACTTCACCAAGTGGACTGAAGCTATTCCTCTGAAGAATATAACACATAGAGAGGTGATTGAGTTTATTACTGGGCATATCATACATAGGTTTGGCATTCCGCAGACTTTGACTATGGATCAAGGGACTTCATTCGTATCCAAAGAAGTGCGTGAATTTGTTGATTCCTATGGTATTAAATTACTCAATTCATCTCCATATTATGCTCAAGCCAATGGTCAAGCCGAGTCTAGCAACAAGACATTAGTGAAGCTCATAAAGAAGAAGATAGAGGACAATCCTAGAAGATGGCATGAGGTATTATCTGAGGCTTTATGGGCTCATCGTATTTCTAGACATGGTGCTACTATGGTTACTCCTTTTGAGCTTGTGTATGGTCAAGATGCCGTTTTGCCCATTGAGGTGAATCTAGACGCATATAGATTTGCAAAGCAAAATAATCTTGATGTTGAGTCATATTATGCTTTGATGATGGACAATATTGATGAATTGACCGACAAGCGTATGGAAGTTTTGGAGGAAATTGAAAAGGACAAGAGAAGAGTTGCTAGAGCATACAACAAGAAGGTAAAAGCCAAATCTTTTCAGGTAGGTGACTTGGTTTGGAAGACGATTTTACCTATTGGATCTAAGAGTAACGAGTTCGGCAAGTGGTCTCCAAGTTGGGAAGGTCCATACAAGGTTGTCAAGGTTTGTTCTGGGAATTCTTACATGATGGAGACTTTGCAAGGACAGCAACTTCCAAGGGCTCTCAACGGGAGGTACTTGAAGAAATTTCATCCAAGTGTCTGGCAAGACGCTTGATAGGATTTGACCGATTTAAAGCAAAAAATCGCCATTAGATCAAAAAATGGCCGGTGAAGTATCACATCGACCTTAGAATTATTTTTTAGACAGCAAGCTTTACTTAAAAAACAGGGGGCATATGTTCGCACCCAAAATTGGCACAAGGCCGATCAGGCTGACGCCACCGGTCAGACCGGTGTCCCTCAACGGTTTGACCGGTGGGGCGTCCTGGAGCCAATCCGGCAACGGCCACACCGGTCTGACCGGTGGGCCTGACCGGTCTGACCGGTGGACCCCGAGTCCGAGTAGAATTGAGGAGTCCTTGCGAATTTCGAGTTGTAAAAGGATTCCTTGCGGGGCAAGACCTCCCCACCCTATAAATATAAAGGGCCACGGCCGTTTGAGGTGGAAGAACCCAATCGTACATTACTTTCTACAACTTTTATCTCTCAAACCCTAGCTTTTCCAACCTTGTGCTTTCCTTGTTTGTCTCGACGACGATCAAGGACGTTCTGAGTGGCCTTGCCGACCTCAGAACAACCCTAGGCACGCCACCTCCGACGGGGTCCCTCCCGAGGCGGCGATCTTAGGTTTTCACCGTGCGTCTGCAGCCGCCGGTCAGACCGGTACCCCTGACCGGTCAGACCGGTCCGGGCAGGAGCTCGGCGAGTTCAGCGTTTCGACGTTCCGCGCGATCTAGCGCTCGTGTGTGTTGACCAGAAAAAGCGTCAACACATATATATATTGACTTAGCTTGCAAACCCATCATCCTAGTTCCATACATCGGAAAAGATTTTCTTTCATGTTCTTATAGGACGATGATGCATGACACGCATGCATGTGTTAGTGATGCTATTGCGCAGTTTCAAATCAAAGTCAACTTATGATGTTGGGCGTATATATCTTTTTACCAGGACCAGAAATAATATAGTAATAAGTGCAAGCACTAGAGATAGAGCGAGCCCGGGTAATGCCTCATACAGAGTATTAATTAATAGGCCAGCAGCCGCAAGCTAAGTCAATAAGCAGTCTATAATTAACAGCATTTATATATGTAACAACAGTAGTTATGCAAAGCAAAATCATAAGCATATGGCAACGTACTACTTGGAACATATAATATCTTGCCATTCTGATCATATTGCAATGGGCACACGTTGGCCTCATATGAGATGTCATTAGAGGAAACAACTTCATCCGGAATAGTTTTCATTTTAGTGTATATATAAGAACATTTAATAAGTACGTCAAACAAGTTTGCCACCTCATTATGACAGAGATCTAAACCAAACCAATCAACAAAGCTTTTCAGATGGAGATGATGTCTTGCCACTCGCCGAGGAGTACACTGTTTTACATTTTTCTACGAAACACTAACAACTCACTAACGAAAACCGGGCCTCACCGTGTGCCCAATAATTCGCCATGTGCTTTTTACGGGGCACCCATCGAACTCTGAGTCTGCTGTGTGCAGTGCTTTTGTGTGCAAAAAAAGCACACAACGAAGCAATAATTTTTTATTCTCCCTCCGCCTCTGCAAACAACGGCCGTTAGCTTTAAATGCAGCCGCTATGCTTCCTCATGTGCTTTTTTTTTTACACATGACGAAGTAATAGTTCATCGTGTGCTTTTTTTTGGCACACGTCGAACTAATACTTCGTCGTGTGCCTTCTAGAGGCACATGGCAAAGAAGACAAAGATTCGTATTCTACCCTTCAAACTTTTTTCCCACTCCATACACAACATGCGGTACTCCATATTAAAATTTGGTACTTTTTTTACACTTATTTGATATATTTAACTAATTAATTACATTTCAAACAATTTTTTGAAATAAATCAAATTTGAACTACAAGTGATTCAAATAATAGAATAAATGAGTGGAAAAATGGCATTCGTGTTATTTAGCCCAATTTTAAGACCTTTCCTATCAAATCAAAATAAATTTCGAACATCTTGACCAGGAAACACGATCATGACCGTGTGTCTGAATGATTTTAAAATTCTAAAAAATGCAAATGAAGTCCAAAAAGTACAAGAATTGTTAATATCTCATGATATCATACATGGAGACCGTGGTAAAAAATCGAGTGAGTTTCGCACATTTTGTCACGCACGATGCTTAGAAACTGAAACATCTCCGAAGAAGTTTCATAGAGTTGAGAAGGATGCAGTTAGGTTTTGAATGAAACTGATGGTCGAATTTGAGTTTCACTTCGAAAGTTTTTCTATTCTTTACATACAACATGTAGTACTCCATATTAAAATTTGATACATTTTTACACTTGTTTGATATATTTAACTAATTAAATGCATTTGTAGTATTTTTTTGCAAAAAAACATTGTCGTGGGCCAGTCCATTGGGCACAGGGCCACAACGGAGGATCCCCTCCTTTCTCGGTGGGAGGCCACACCAGGGGACGACGATGGTGACTTTCTCCGATGCTGTTGGGCAGCGGCGGGGGTGCTGGGCTTCGGGATCAACAGTTGGGCCCTATTTCTTTTCTATTGCTATTCATTATTCTGTTGTGTGTCGGTAACTATACACGACGAACTCTCTTCGCCGTGTGCGTGAAAAAAAGCACATGACGAACTCTCTTTGTTGTGCTGCTAGTTGCCGTGCAGGCATTGCCGGGTGCGACCACCAGCAAAGTGTTCGCCGTGTGCTATAGGGCCTCTGCCATGTGCCTTTGGCACACGACGAAGTAGAGGTTTCCGGTAGTGACTTTAGTTTTTTTTTACAATAGACTTTAGGTTCAAAACGATGTCTCTATCCAAATGGGGAGGCTGTATGGAATTTATTTGACTCCTTGTATTCAAAGTGATTCTTTTCTTTTCTGTTGTTTCCCATGCATACATATATATATATATATATATATATATATATATATATATATATATATATATATATAGCTTCAATGCATACCTTTTCTCACCACTGGAGAAACGCTTATTTGTACCGGTGCTTAACCCATTAGTACCGGTTCTCGAACCGGTATTGCTCATCCGGTACCAGGGGGGGGCACATTTGTACCGGGTATTTCACTCGGTACTAATGTGACATTAGTACCGGGTGGTAACATAGCCCGATACAAATGTGGGGATGCCGGTCTCGAGTCTCTTCTCTTTCTTTTCTTTTTTCATCTCACCCATCCACAACACAAATCACAACAAAAGATTCATCTCATTCACATAAATCACAACAAATTCACATTTAATGCCTCACAAGAATCATATTCACAATCACTATCTAACAAGAAACACACATTTCACAAAATCAAGAAAAAAATGAAGTTCATCTCAAGAACAACAGGAACAGACCGATCTCCTACCACCACCGCACCGGGAGGTCGCTTGCCCCCCAGGCCGTCGCGCCGCCGACCCTGGAAAGAGGGAAGAAGTGAGAGATGTGAGATGCAGAATGAATGAGAGAGATAGGTGAGGAGATGTAAGAGGTAGATGAGAAGATAAGACAGTGGGAAAGAGGAACAAAATTTTCTAAGTGCCAGGCGATGTATGAGGTGCGAGCACATTAGCAGCGGGGCTTCCTTTTGCCCGGTACTAATGTGCTTTCTTTGATACCGAGTCGTATTCTTGCCCGATACTAATGGGCGTCTGGACCATTAGTACTGGGCCTAACTACCACCCGGTACAAAAGTGACACATTAGTACCGGGGTTAGCCTCCACCTGGTACTAATGGTCCCTCACGAAGGGCGCTCGGAGCTCTCAGTCCCCACTCGGTACTAAGAGCAACTCCAACAGTTCTCCGTCTCAAGTTGCCATTGTTATTTTTTTTGGCAAAAACAGAAAAAAATCTTCTCGAACAGTTCCCCATCTCAGGTTGTCATTTATCCCAAGTTGGGAAAAATCGACTCCGCGTGCGCATATATGCGCGCAGCGATCCACAGCGCATCATCCCGTATTAGAAGAGATCCTCCCGTATTAGAAGAGGTGTGGAAGGGTATAAAAATAATTTTGTTTTTTCTCAGGATTCCTGATTTAAGTTTTCAAGAGGTGGAAGGTTAAAAACATAATTTTGTTTCTCTCTCAAGGCTCTTGACATAAGTTAGATCTGGATTTGGCAAGTGGATTATGCCAAACTGTTGGAGATGGACTCTTTTTTTTACTTGTCATATCTTTTTAGAAGTTGGCAAAATACAAGATTTGCCAAGTCAAATTTAGCAAACTATTGGAGATGCTCTAATGCACCAATTAGTACCAGGTGGCATTTCAGGCTCAGGCTAAATGCTCGATTCTCTAGTAGTGTCTATACGAGTGCCACAATTACATGAATTATTTGGAGCAAACCTCAGTTTTGCTGCATGCATACACTTTGAATTATTTGGAGCAAACCTGGGTTGCCACTTGCCAGCCAGCCGAGGCAGCACGTCGCCCATAGGCCGTCCTACCTTGAGGGCTGAGGCCAGTAGCCACCGGCATCAAGCCCCAAGGCCGGTGGTCACCTCCGAGATCCAGAACGAAGATATCAGATCCGATCCAGAGAAGTGAAGGATGCCCAGCCGCCACACTGTCCTTGCGGCCGGCCGGACTTCCGAAGGCACGTTGTGGTTGCAAGGCGAAAGGTAGAGAGGAGGGACGTTGGGGCGGCGGTATGGTGGTTTCTAGGGATGGATTCAGATGTCTGGAAATCTGAATTATCTGTATTCGTATCCGTTAAAAACGTTAATATGGATATCCGTATTCGTATTCGTTTTTAATATGGATGTCAGATGGATGTATTCGAATCCGATTTTGAATATTATCCGTATTCAACATTATCCGAATTATCCGACAAAAATCCGACATATCCGACATTATTCGTATCCGCAAAAAATAAAGTACCCATAAAAATCATTTAAAATTTATGTATATTACTAAATACTAATTACAAATGATGTTAATTTTAATATTGCTAGTAAAATACTTATTTACACCATTTTAATTATTAAAAATTATATATATGACAACTAACTAATTATGATAACCTAATATTACTAAATTATATAATGATATTTTTAATTAATTTTGATGTGTCTAATCATTGTGATTTTAAATACATTATATCATTTAGCAAATAAATAAATTATATTTAAATGTATTTATGTACTTATTTTTACTAATAAAAGATGTTTATACATTTACAAAATTACTTATATTATATTTATTGTGATATATTAATTAATTAATAATTAATATGTTATTTGCAATAAGATATCTATTATGTATAATGATCATAATTTACTCTCTACTTGTAACATGATTTGATCAATTATAAAACCATCGACAAATAAAATTGATACTCATTATGACTCTATGCTATAAATCGAGTAAGTATTCGAATGCGAATCCGAAATATCCATTTTGTATTCGTATTCAACAATATTCGTATTCGTATCTGAATTCGAAATAAAATGTGGTAAATAGTGACATCCGAATTCGTATCCGTGCGTATCCGATCCGAATTCATCCCTAGTGGTTTCGCTCGAGCCACCCATTCTTAGGCGTGGAGAAATCAACCTTACGTACTTTACCCTTTTTAGATTTTCTATGATGTCAACAATAATTCAAAGATTGCCGTCACTATTGTACTAGGAGTAGTATCTTAGAAGAGAAACGTGCGAAGACCAAAGAAAGTTGATAAGGTGAAACTTTTGGGTTCGTGAGGTGGAACTTTTGGATTCTCTTCTAATGTCTATTAAGAGTATTAAACGTAGACTAATTACAAAAATAATTCAATGAATAGACCGGAAATTACGAGACAAATCCATTAAATTTAATTAATCCATCATTAGAGATTGGTTACTCACGACGTTGTCTAATCATGACATAATTAGACTCGTTATATCCGTCTCGAAAATTAAGGTAGGGGTTGTGGAATGAGTTTTGTCATTAATCTACATTTAATAATCTTAATTAGTGTCCGGAGATTGATGTGACGGGTAGTTGGTGAAATTTTGGGAACTAAACAGGGCAGTTCAAGCTTCTTAGTTCTATAGAAGACTTACCATACAAAGATGCGAACACTATGTCTTCAATTTTTTTATGAGGAGATGCTGCCTTCCGTATGTCTTATGTGTGGCCAACTGAGCTGAGATTGTGCCAACTACAAATACGATAACTCATACTCCCCCGTCCCAAACTATTTGTCGTTTGGCCTAATGTAGATATATTACATCTACATATATATTTATGTTTAGATACATAACAAAATAAATGTATGTAGAAAACCAAAACGACATGTAATTTGGTACGGATGGAGTATGCAACTAAATAGAAACTATGTAAACATATGATGGACCGCTTGCAAAGTGTCGATCAGTACAATCAGTCCATGTTAGTATGTTACAATACACACGGAATCGTGTGTTCTATCAAAATATGTGTTGCAAAATGTCCACTAGCTAGTTGCAAAGCACTAACTGCAAACACAGATCTCATATGCGGAGCCGACGAGGCCCATAGTCTAGTGGAGCACATGATCCTGGCACCAGCTGTTCTGTTGGCAAAGGCCCCGTGGTTAGATCTGATACTCCAGGAATGCCTACTACTCCAGGAAATGCCATCGGCGATCGACTAAAAAAATCAAATAATTTGTGTTTGATGGGCTCACACACCCTTGTGTTTATATGGGTCTTGAATGCATTTTATTTCCTGCCGTGAAAGTTAGTTGGGTGTTTAGCGCTTCTAGGACAGAAGAGTACTACACCACATATCTTTCGTAGGTCCCCATTACAGATTTTGACTGGGACGTGAGTAATCACAACCGGTGGTAAATTAAATCCTTAACTTTAATTTATGCCTTCATCAAGAAGAGAAGAAGACTATTTCCACTCCGGCTCCGGAGATGAGTATATGCCTCTTCCTGCGCAATGCCATGACAACAATATGGCATCAAGTCCAAAGCTTGAGGATGAGCCGCCGCCGCCGCCGGAGAATGAGCCCGGCAAGCTGATTATGAAGCGGCTTGCGATCCGGTTCTGGCAGGAGTCGAGGCTGCTCTGGCGACTCGCCTTCCCGGCGCTCCTCACGGAGGTGTTCCAGTTCTCCCTCGGCTTCGTCACCACCGGCTTCGTCGGGCACCTCGGCGAGGTCGAGCTCGCCGCGGTCACCGTCGTCGAGAACATCTTCGATTCCTCCGCCTATGGAGTTTTGGTGAGTGTTTCTTTTCCCAGCTAGCAGAGCCGCGGGTGGGATCGATTGCTCACCGTTAATTAATTTAATTAGCAGCTGCGTACTGCGTGTAGTTTGGCATGGGCAGCGCGCTGGAGACGCTGAGCGGGCAGGCCGTCGGCGCCGGGCAGCTGGAGCGGCTGGGCACCTACACGCAGCAGTCGTGGATCATCTGCGGCGCCACCGCGGCAGCGCTCGCGCCGGCGTACGCCTTCGCCACGCCGATCCTACACTCCTGCCTCCGCCAGCCCGCCGCCGTGGCGCGCGCCGCCGGGCCGTACGCGCTGTGGGCGGTGCCGCGCCTCTTCGCGCACGCCGCCAACATCCCGCTGCTCATGTTCTTCCAGGCGCAGAGCAGGGTCTGGGTCGTCACGTCCATCTCCGGCGCGGTCCTCGGCGTGCACGCCGCGCTCACGTACGTCGCCGTCAGGCGCCTCGGCTTCGGCCTGCGCGGGGCGGCCGTCGTCGGGGACTTCTCCCACTGGCTCGTCGTCGCGGCGCAGTTCGCGTACATGGCCGGCGGCCGGTTCCCCGACTCGTGGAAGGGGTTCACCGCCCGCGCCTTCCACAACCTCGGCGCTTTCGTCAAGCTGTCGCTCGGGTCTGCCATCATGATCTGGTTAGTAGTTTCCGTCGACATTAATTGCCAGCTTCTTTCAGGATTTTTTTTTCAATTGGTTAGTTTCTTCATCTATTTTACTCTGTTCTATTCATTCTTTTGTCTGTTGTGCAAGCTGTGGGGCTTGTTTTTCTTGTCCTGATGCAAAGAGATGCAGTCCTGATGCAAAAATGTTGACCATGACTTTTTTTTTTTGGGTTAGCTTGGAGTTTTGGTACTACACCACACTTCTCGTTCTCGTGGGCCTCCTTAAACATGCCAGACTCCAAATCGATATTATGTCTGTCTGGTGAGTGCTAATTTCTAATTATGAAATTGCTTGTATATATATTTAATATCAATTGCTTAATTTTGGATAAAGCAAGTTCTTATTAAATTTCAAGGAATTACATCGACATGATACAATGTATTAAAATATTTCTGAGCTCCCCATAGCGGGAAGAGAGAAAATCCAAAAACACTTTAAAATTACAATCGATCTATAGACTATACCGTCATCCATGTGTCAGGGTAAAAAACTTCTTACCCACCAACACTAAACGTAGCGATGCCGCAACAACGGAATCCTGTGAGGCTGGCTTCTCTAATAGGACCCATGTATGGAGCAAGTATATAATTGAGTAGATAACCGGTAGTGAAAAGGGTTATGTTTATTCCCAAAGATAATATCATATTCGCATTGTCATAGCGACCAACAAGTAGCAGTCGCTCCTAGCAGAATTAATCCTGTGAGGCTGGCTTCTCTAATATGACCCATGTATGGAGCAAGTTTATAATCTAGTAGATAACCGGTAGTGAAAAGGGTTATGTTTATTCCCAAAGATAACATCATATTCGCATTGTCATAATGACCAACAAGTAGTAGTCGCTCCTAGCATAATTAACGGTTTAATTTTTTTTCCAATGCCCCATACCAACTCCTAAACATATGGGACACAAACCTAAAGTTACATGAATCATATACCACACTACCTGAGCAAAGCGACATTTGAAGAAAAGGGGTTTAATTATCTCATTTTTGTGGAAAAAAGCAACAAATTTTGCTTCCTCACCAATTATGCTTCGCTAAATTATCTTTTATTAGAATGACTCCTCTTTGCAAGTACCACATAAAGATCTTTATTTTAAAGATGTTTTTAATTTCCACGGGGGCTTTTAATACCAATTGCTTATATGTTTAGTCACTGAAAGAATCTGAATATCTGCAGCCTCAACTACGAGTTCATGACTATAATGGTTGCACTGGGCTTCAGTACAGCAGTCGGGTATGCAGGAAAAAGAACCAATATGCTATCAATGTTTGATTGAGATTATGTTCACATTCATGACATGCTACATTTGATTGGCAAAATGTTATGGACTCTTTAGCATAAGGGTGTCAAACGAGCTGGGTGCGAGCAGGCCCAAAGAGACAAAGTTTGCCGTGGCTGTGGCGGTATCGACATCCATCTTCATCGGCGCAATCTTCATGACCATCGTCCTCATTTGGAGGACAAGCCTGCCAAAGTTCTTCAGCGACAGCCACGACGTGATAGATGGAGCTTCCAGATTGGGGTACCTTCTTGCTGTGACCATATTCATGAGCAGCGTATGGCCCGTGCTATCAGGTAGTGTCAGTTAACAAAGTGCCAAAAAAAATCTATGTTAGTCTCTGCTGCAAATTAGGCAATGGCTCCCTGTAAATTGATGCAAGAAAGCATATATGATTTGAATTTCTACTCCGATTTTGCAGGTGTGGCAGTAGGAGCAGGGTGGCAAGTGCCGGTAGCATTCATAAACGTTGGTTGCTACTACTTGGTGGGCATTCCGTTGGGTATCCTGTTTGGCTTCAAGCTAAAACGCGGCCCAATGGTAAAAATCCAGTCTAAATTAAGCATCCAATTTGTGTTAACCACAATGTAATTTTGACCAGAAGCAATGTTGGTGTCTTTCATCTCTTCAGGGCATATGGATGGGCATGATGGTTGGCACATTTCTCCAGATGACTATACTCCTTGCCATTATCTTCAGAACAAAATGGGAGAAACAGGTACAATTAATTAGTCCCTGATAAAAGAAATTTCTTCTCTAGTAAATAAATGCACTGCACAAACGTAATATGAAACTGGATGTGAATGCAAATATTGCAGGCTACGCTCGCCGAAGCGAGGATGTTACAGTGGGGAGGAAAGAATGAGAACCTGCCACTGATGAAATCTCCACCAGCAGATGATCAGATGGTCCCAGCACAAGATCAGGAAACATTGGCTCAGGGAAGCCAGAAGAACATAGAAATCGTTCGCACAGACTGATCTCGGAATGCATTGGTTTTAGTTGTAGACAACACTTATTTTCAGTGTTTGCTAGGGTGACTGAGTTTGACTATATTTAGGCAAAGGTTTCTTTTATCTCTTTTGATATATTAGCACATAGTATTATTACTCTTCATATATGAATTTGATGAAACGGAATTTCATGATCTACTCTACTCCGTATAATATAATTATATATAAGAGCTCACGGAGGCCGTTGTTTGATTTGTTCTACGCTTGATTGACCTTATTTACTCGAGGGTTGAAGTTCAAATTAAACAGATACTCCCTCTGGTTTGGTAAATAAAGTCGTTTAAGACAGCGATACGGTCTCCGAAGTACAACTTTGACATCTTATTTTTATAAAAATATTTATTAAAAACTAACATATGTGTACTTTTATGAAAGTATTTTGTAAGACAAATTTATTCATGTAATTTTCACATTTCTAAACTCAATGACTTAACAAGTTATATATTCATGATTTATATTTCCAATGTTCGACTCAAACCTTGTCAAAATGACTTCATTTACCCAATCGGAGGGAGTACGCAGAAATGTTAACCTCCTGGATATTGAACCATGCATGTTCCATTCATAGGTATTGACCCTTGGAACTCTGAAACAGTTCTCTTAAAAAAACCCTGAAACAATTGCGGAGGGATAGCTAGTACTCTTTGTCCAAAATTACTAAGTTTTAATTTTTATAGGCGCATAGCTATTGATATGCACCTAGATAGAGTACCTACATATATAGGAAAAAATCTACATCACCCCAACCTATAAGGGGTGGACTACATAACCCCAAACCTATGAAATAGTATATATCACACCCTAAACTTTTAAAAACCAGTCAAATTACCCCCTAAGGCAATTTTAAAAAATCATAATAAATCACAGAAAAATCATAAAATGAAAAATCCAATTGTGTTGGACTCCAAATGAGTAGATCTGTACAATAAACATATAATATGATATGCTTTAGTACAGTTTTTTTACACATATGAAGAAAAACATAGATCTAAAGCTATAATAAAAAATATATACTAAAGCATATCGTATTATATATTCACTGTGTAGATTTACTCATTTGGAGTCTAACACAATTGGATTTCTATTTTATGATTTTTTTGTGATTTACTATGATTTTTCAAAAATGCTTTAGGGGGTAATTTGACCGGTTTTAGAAAGTTCAGAGGGTGATATATACTGTTTCATAGGTTGGGGATTATGTAATCCACCTCCCAAAAGTTGGGGGTGATGTAGACTTTTTCCTAGATATATAATATATCTAGATACATATCAGAAGTTATGTATTAAAAAAAGTCAAAATGAATAGTAATGCAGGACATATGGAATATTTAGTTTAGAAAAAAAAACCTAATGTATTTAGAGTCCAACAACATGCTGGGGTTATGAAGAAAACGGATTCTCTATGTTATTTTAGTACACGCCCATATCCATATCTCAATTTTTTTGCTTTCTCCATTATATTACAAGGTGCATTTCTTTTTTGTTTAGGACAACTATTTTTTTTGCCAATTAAACCCCCCCCCCCCCCCCCCCACCCCCCCCCCCACACACACACACAAAACACTACATTTGTATGATAAAAAATTAAACTACAAAAAACTAATACTACATTTATATTTGTGTCACGAACATTGTGTAACAAAATTAAATAACCCTTATACAATTTTAAATGGAGAAAGTATGGCTTATGCCAAAACATGCATGTATCGAAGTCGAAGTTCAGTTTCTTTTGCTTGTCTAAGTTGTTGGAAGGCGGACAGGCCTTTACTTTGGAGGTGATCAGGTGAGTGAGAGAGAGACGTGTGCACGCGTCGGTGGACCAAAACAGGCCCAAAACCACCACCGGCCTTCCTTTTTTGTCTCGCCCGCCCGCCGCGCGCGGACTCAGCTGGGCCTTCAGTCGATCAAGAGGAAATTCCTTCGTTGCCATCAAAACTTATACCCATTCCCTCATTGTCATCAAAACTAACGCATTGAGTTCACTGCCATCAATCTCTAATTTTTGGTTCCTTCGTCGCCATTCCGTCATTTGGTCGCGGCTGCTCCGTTAGGCAGCTAACCTTGGTGAGGATGACATGTGGGCCTGCCTCTCCTCTTCCCTGCTCTCCTGCACACTTGCGCAAAAAAGCTGCACCGGGAGATGGACGAGTCCAAGGCTGCGGTATGTGCGGTGATGCTCCTCCTCGCCGCGGTGCGCCGCCCTCACGGCCCCACCTCGTCTCGCCGGCATGGAGACCGACGGTGTGCCATGGAGGAGGGGCCAGCAGCCCTGCTCGCCATGCCTCGAGCGCCGCATCTCTTTCTCATCAGTTCCCTCTGCTCCTCCCTGCGCCGCAACCAGTGCCAACGAAGGAGGTGACAGAGAGGAGCTGTTGATGGGAGAGGGTTCTGCGAGGGAGAGCCGGCCGAGGAGGAGGGGCTCGGCCGGCGGGGGAGAGAGAGAGGGTGACGAGCTCGAGGGGCCGCTGCTCCACAAGCCCCGCCTCGTGCTGGCTCTGCTTCGCTTGCCGTAGCAGCCCCTTCTCCTCTCGCCATTGCAACACCTTCTCCTTCCGCCTGCCGTCGTGGCCCGGTCCGCCTGCCGTTGCAGCCCCTTCTGTCGAGCTCCGACTTTGGCATCCTTCGGAAGCAGGAGGGGCGAGGACGAGCACCGCAACAGTCGGCTGGCAGGGCAACGAATCGAGGCAGCGGGGTAGCGAATCGAGGCGGTGGCCGCTGGGGCAGCGATTCGAGGCGGCGGGGCAGCGAATCGAGGTGGCGGCCGGTGGGGTAGCAATTCGAGCGCGCGCAGAGGGAGTGGGTGGACGCTGGCCCCTCCTCCATGGTGCGCCGTCGGCCTCCATGGCCGGCGAGCGCGAGGTGGGCGCGACGTCGCAGTCCACCGCGGCGAGGAGGAGCATCACTCCATCACAGCGCGCGCCGCAGCCTTTATCCGCAAGTGTGCGGGAGTGCAGGGCAGAGGAGAGGCGGGCCCACATGTCATCCTCACCAAGATTTGCTGCCTAACGGAGCAGCTGCAAGAATATGACGGAATGGCAACGAAGGAAACAAAAACTAGAAATCGATGGCAGTGAACTCAACGCGTAAGTTTTGATGACAATGAGGGAATGAGTATAAATTTTGATGGCAATGAAGGAATTCTCTCGTCGATCAAATTGCGTGCGGCGGTCTGGGCTACGAGCGCGTGCGGCAGCCAGGTCGGCTCAGCAGTCAGCCCAACACGGCAACGGCAACAATGTTAGTCATATTTCCTAAACAAGATGTTTGTAATTGGGCAATGCTAATAAGCGCGAGCTACCACCGGTGGTAGCGATCGGTCTCAGATAGGCATACACGGTTTGTTTCTCTTTTAGATACATGTGGGCCCACGTAATCATTCTCTTTTTAGTTTTGATGCTTTCTTTCTGAACCACGTGCCAACTGCAGGCTTGACTAATTATTACTTTGCATGGGATCCAACCCTACTTTCAGACAGCGATTTCCGTTTTTATTAGTGTTTTTTTAAGATGTTTTCGCAGTATGTTCACACCACGTAATTTTTTTCTAACAATAATTTATATGTATAAGTTTTTTAATGACAAGTAAAGTATATAAATTTTCTCTAATGACGAATTATGCACATAACTTTTTGTTCAACAACGAGTTATGCGCATAACTTTTTCTCTGACGACGAGTTATGTGCATAAATTATTTTCCTAACTTATGCGCATAAAAATTTTCTATGAACAATTGATGTACATAATTTTTTCGCTACCATAATTTATGTGCATATTTTTTCTATAACGACAATTCATGTGCATAACTTTTACTAAAGACAATTTATGCACGTAACTTTTTCTCAAACGACGAGTTATGTGCTTGACTTTGTCCCTAATGATGAGTTACGTGCATAATTTTTTCTCTAGCGACGAGTTATACCCATAACATTTTTACTAATGATGAGTTATGTGCATAACTTTTCCCTAACGACTAGTTATGCGCACAACATTTTTTCTCTAAAAATAATTTATGTGCATAACTTTTTGTAAACAAAATATGTGCATGCTTTATACATTTATATAATATTTATTTGGTATGAAAAAATTGAAAAGAAACAAAAAAGGGAAATCAGACCACCGTCACATGTGGCGTGAGAGGCAAATCGCTCTTGTGGCGTCCGTTATAAAAAGATCGCTACGTGGCCACGTGGGCCATGGTGTGTGTGGGCCGGGTGCGGACGTGCGGCAGCAGAAAAGGAAAAGAAAAGAATTTTTTTAATATATTTTTTCTTTGATTTTACGAAAATAAATAGTCGGATTCAACATTGGCAGAAATAGCCACGAACCGACGTTTGAAATGGCGGTTGGACTCCAGCCGCCGTTTGAAATGGCGGTAGGAACCTACCGCCGCCTCAAGTGGCGGTACGTACCTGCCAACCGCCATTTCAAACGGCGGTTGGAAGATCCCCCACGTGGCCCGCTGGCCAGGCACCTACCGCCACGGCCAACGACGGCAGCAGTCCAACCGCCGTTTGAAACGGCGGTTGACCGACCGTTGGGGATCTACCGCTATTTGATTCGGCGGTAGGTCCTACCGCCAAACCAACCGGCGGCTGGGCCGCGCCTATATAAGGGCCGCAGCTCCTGCCACTGGCGGCTGCCCCTCCCCCCTTCTCCTCTTCTTTTCCTCCTCGGTGGCCTTCTTCGGTGTCCATCAGGTATGCTTCCAATACTTTCCTCGTATATTTAGTAAATAAGGTAGAAATAGTTTAGAAATCCTAGAAATAGTTTAGAAAAATCTAGAAATAGTTTAGAAAAATCTAGAAATAGTTTAGAAAATATAGAAATAGTTTAGAAAATATAGAAATAGTTTAGAAAATCTAGAAATAGTGTAGAAAAATCTAGAAATAGGTTAGAAATTATAGAAATAGTTTATAAATTATAGAAATTCTTTGGAAACTCCTAGAAAAGCTTTAGAAATTGTAGAAATACTTTGCAAATTCCTAAAAATACTTTAGAAATTGTAGAAATGCTTTGGAAATTCCTAGAAATACTTTAGAAATTGTAGAAATGCTTTGGAAATTTCTAGAAATACTTTAGAAATTGTAGAAATACTTTGGAATGGCTTAGAAACACTCTGGAAATTATAGAAATACTTTGGAAATTGCTAGAAATACTTTAGAAATTATAAAAATACTTTAGAAATTGTAGAAATACTTTAGAAATTGTAGAAATACTTTAGAAATTCGTAGAAATATATTAGAGATTATAGAAATGCTTTGGAAATGCTTAGAAATTATGTGTGCCTTTATATTTTATTTTTTTTGCAGCTATGGCTTAGCAGCAGGCGCCGCCTCTTCCGCAGCCCCCTATTGGTGCTGTTCGCCCTCCTCAGGAGCCCCTGCCGTATGTGCTGCCCGAGCTCTTCAACGAGCGGACAGACAGGGCGCACCAGTCCTACCACTCCGCGATCTGCGGGGCAGAGCTAGAGACCGTGCGTTTTAGAGGCCTGGGGCACTACATGCCGCTTCACCCCGGCTGGTGTCCGAAGTATGTAATACGACACCTTCGTATCTTTATATTTCCTCATTTAATTTCGTAATTAATATTTATTTTCGTTTTGTGGTGCAGGCTACACGCAGCATGGCTTCTTCCCCTAGCGCGCTTGGTTGAGGGGGACCTCATGCGGGCCGCGTTGCGCCCGGCGGAGCGCAGGTCGCGCTTTGGCTTCGACTACCAGCTGGTCTGCGCGCTCCTGGACCGGTGGCGCCCCGAGATGCGCAGCTTCCACTTCCCCTGGGGGAGATGGCGGTGACTTTGGAGGACGGGGCCCTCCTCTTCGGGCTACCGTGCTCAGGGGAGCCCATGGGGGCTGCTGACCCCCCGACCCGTGGCGCGACGACATCCTCGCGAGGTTCGCCAGAGTGGTGCGCCGTCCCGGTGCGCCAGAGGTGCCTGACTTCACTAACTCCCACGGCCCCTCGTGCGCTTGGTTGCGTAAGTACAGCGTACGTACCTGTATCTATCATTTTTTCAAAGTATCAGTTTTCAGCCTCTCATTGAATTTTAAATTTTTTCAGGCCTCGTTCATGAGCAGATGAGCAACAAGCACTTGGAGGCGTACCTGTTGTGGCTGTTCGGCTACGTGATGTTCTGTGGGTCCCAGGGGGACGCGGTGTCGAGGTTCCTGATCCCCACGCGCGGAGGATCGCCGACGCCACCATGGAGGAGATGCCCCAGATCAACTGGGGCACTGCGGTTTTGGCCGCGACGTACAGGGGCCTGTGCGCCAGGTGCACCAAGACGGGCACCCAGTCGATCCTCCTCGGATGCCCGCTTCTGCTGCACCTGTGGAGCTACGAGCGGCTTCCCGTCGGTCGGCCATCGGTCGACCGATCGCCGTATCGGGAGCTGGAGGAGGGGCACAACCTAGCAGACAGGCCAACCATGGGGTCGATGTGGTGCCAGCGCCAGGTTCGTACTTCGAGCTAACTTCGTTCGTTAGCTATCTGAAAGTAATGCAATTCGTCGAGCTAACTCATTCTCTTGTTTGCAGCTCTCTTGGACGGAGCAGACCAGGAGGTCGTATCTGGACTTCGTCGGCCAGATCGACACCCTCACCGACCGCGAGGTTATCTCGCAGCCGTACACCGACGCCTTGGTCGCCGCGCGTGCACCGCAGAGTCTCTCGTCCCTGTGCTTTCGGGACCGTGACTTCTGGATGACGAAGACGCCGCTCGTCCACGACATGTACGTCAAGGAGTACCACGTCGAGCGCGTGCTGAGGCAGTTCGGCCTCTACCAGGCTTCGCCAGCGCCCGTCGCACACACCGTCGACCCATCCGTGCACCTGTAAGTTCATTTCAAACTTAAATAGTTTCTGTGGACGAGTGACGAAAGTTAGTTTGCTGACCAATTGGTTGTTTCTTGTTGTAGGTGGACGAGGAAGGGGTCGAGGACTTCGGCCCCTTTTTTGGGGAAGCTGCAGCACTACCTGGACGCGTGGGCGACCGCCGCGCAGAACGTCATCGTCGAGTCGCGCTTACACGACGACGATGCTTGGAGAGCGTACCTGCAGTGGTGCACGGCGAGGACCCAGACGTGCGTGACGTACGTCCCCCCGAACCCTCGCCTCGACCTCGTGCCAGCGTCGGCGTACCCCTACCGACTGGATCAGTCCCACAACATCTTAGTAAGTTCTTTTGCATTGATTCAAATTAAGTCACATTCGCTAAAGTTTCGTTGTACTAACAATCCGTCTGATCTTGACAGTACGACACAGCTCGGGAGATGTACCACCTGGCCCAGCACGTGGGCTCGACGATGGACCACATGTCGTTAGACCGGATACGAACAGAGCTGCAGAAGATGGTGGGCCTGAGTCAGCGGATCATGCACGTGGTGAACTTCCGCGGCGACGAGGGTTACCTCCTTCCCCGCCACCCCTCCTCCTCCAGCAACTGTGCCTCCACCTCAGCTTCGTACCAAGCACCCTTGTCCTCGACACATCCACCGTTCGCGCCCACTGCGTCCGCTCCGTACCTGCCGCAGCCGAATGCTTTCTACGCCACAGGTACATGAGGGATCGTACATGTTTTTTGTTGCTAGTTATATTATCTAGAGAGACCACGACATATTTTATTGATCCATGACAATCTAATATTTTTATAGAGAGAGCACCGATACCTACGGGACGGGGGCCTTCGTCGTGGGCAGCAACTTCAATGGTTCAGCAGCAGCCAGTGTTTGAGCCACCCGTTCAGCAGCAGCAGCAGCCAGTGTTTGAGCCACCTGTTCAGCAGCAGCCACTGTTTCAAGCACCTGCTTTGAATGACTACTACACTGGCGACACACCACCGCTGGAGTTTCCGTTGGACGACTTGTTGGGCGGCACCGCCGACGAAATCGGTGGTACACAGCTGACAGGAGGCCCGCCCGTGACCCAGCCGACGCAGCCGACGCAGGAGCAGCAGCGGGCGATGATGGAGGACTTCCACGACTCGGCATGACGTGCAGGCGAGGCGTTGGACGCGGCAGCGTCGGTGGAGGCGGAGGCGCGGGCGACCGGACGGGGGGCCGCCCCGTCGGGCTCGGCGACTCCACAGGCACCGACCGGAGGGGGGCCGTCCCGTCGGGCTCGGTGACTCCACAGGCAGCGACTGGAGGGGGGTTGTCCCGTCGGGCTCAGGTGCTCCCTTAGCGACACCGCCCCCCGAGCCGGCGGTCGGAGGATGCGGTCGCCATCCACGCGACCCCCTCACGTACCCGACCCACCACACAAGGGCTGCACAGAGGGCAGCGGCAGCGGCAAGGAGGAAGGAGCACCAGGGCCCGCCACGACCGACGAAACGCGGTCGTATTTAGATTTGTATTTGGACACTTGTCGTGTACATTACTTTGTTTGTTCTAATTATTTTATGTATTTTCATATTCAGTTTCCTGTTATTTCGCATTTATAGTATTGAGAAAAAACAAAAACCAAAAAACCAATAACAAAAAAGAAAAAAAACCAAAAACAACGCCTACCGCCAGTTGAATCGGCGGTAGGCTTAATGAAACCGCCGTTTCAACTGGCGGTAGCTGCCAGCCAGCCTGCCGCCACCCAAACCGGCCCTGCCGCCACTGTTGCAATCCTATCGCCAGTTGAAACGGCGGCAGGTCCTTACCGCCAGTTGAAACGGCGGCAGGGATTCATCGAGGCTATTTCTGCCAATGTTGAATCCGACTATTTATTTTTGTAAAATCAAAGAAAAAAAATATAAAAGAAAAAATTCAAAAGAAAAACGTGGCGCGCGCCTGGACGGTTTGAGAAAGGGCGCCGTGGTCGGAATCGTCAGATCGGTCGCTTGGAGCGAGCGACTGTCAAATTGGTTTTGCGTTTGTAATTCCTTCTAATTTCATAGTTAAGGACTCAACCAGGATGAATAATATGAATATTATTTTCTACTCATTTTGTTCAATTATTTAAATAACTTCCAGTTCATATTTGACTTGTGTTGGGGTAAATATTTCGTGACTAACCCTCTCCCTTCGTTTCGGCTCACCGAAGAGGAGCGCAGCACATGCCTGTCTTTGAATGAGAAGATGCAGGGCTAAGACCGAAGAAAGGGGAAGGAGATCCGGTGATCCAGTGACCTTCACCCGAAGGTCGGGCGACAGCGCTAGGAGGCGCGGGTTCGGGACGCGATGAAGAGAGGCTGGACTCAGACGAAGAGAAGACCGAAGGAGGGTAACCGCGGGAATGGCGATGAAGTCTGCGACCTTCGGAAGGATGCACGACAACCGAAGAAGGGTGATGAATATCTACCGAAGAAGGGTGACGAACATCTACCGAAGAAGAACACGATGACTTGGAGGCAATCGACCGAAGATCGTAGCTCCACGCAAACAGGCACGTAGAGTGACAGCATGTAAAGTGCCAATCTGTAAAATATGTTTTGTACGGGCCTTACTAGGTTACCGAAATACCCTCGAGATGCCTCGCACAATGAGAAAAAACAAGTATGTGTTGTAAAGTGAAATTGCTACGGGCCTATAAAAGGAGCCCGAAGGGAATGGAAAAGGGGTGATTGGACGGAGGTTGAGTTTCTTCACTCTCAATCGAAGTCAGGTTTTTCAGTCTATCTTCGATGTTCTTTACTTTCTTGCGTTCGAGTTTCCATAGTTGTTGGCCCCTCTTCGGGGAAGGTTCATACCCCCAACAACTTGATTCAAAAAATTGTTCGAAATGATATTAACTATTTAAATATAGCAAAAAGATACAAAAAATTATCAAACTTTAATATAGAGTATCACATGTTGTATGTGGAGACTAGAAAAGTTTGAGGGGTAGAAAAGAAAAAATAATTTATTTGTCGAGTGCAAAAAAAAACTAGGCAAAACCTTCTTCTTTGCCGAGTGTCGGAGCAAAACACTCGGTGAAGCCTTCTTTGCCGAGTGTCAGGGAAAAACACTCGGCGAAGCCTTGTTTTGCCGAGTGTTATTATTTCGCCGAGTGTTTTTTTCTACACTCGGCGAAGATGTGTTCGCCGAGTGCCCGATGGAAAACATTCGGTGTCTACCCGGTTTCATATAGTGTGTTGAGTCTTACAGGGAATCAGATCAATCCATGCACCTCATACCTCATCTTTGTAGCCCCACCTTCCTCATATGCTCTGACGCTCGTACTAATGAGGCCACCAGATCATCCGATGGTTGCTATTGATTTTGCCATGTGTGTAGTGTACCAAATACTCCGACGTTTGGACCGATGCTTCTTCAATTGACCATCGGAACATCCAATGGTTTCATTTTCTGCCGTACGCTGCACCAACTTATTTGGTAGGGTTCTTCTTCTTCTCATCGAATTAGTCGATGGTAATAGTGATTTCTGTTTTCTTCGATGCTTTGCTTTGTTTTGGCTGTGGTTGTTTCCTTATGATCTAAATATCTTCAAAGCATGTTCTAAACATTTGGTTAGTCTTAATGATCATATTGTATCATGAACAAATGGCTTGACGAGGTCATATTGGCTACACTAATAAAATACGTGTCTAGAACACCGTAACAAAGGGCACTTACAAGTTCATTGAAAATTACAAATGTTTTTTTTTTCTTTTCAAATAATGCCTGCACGTTTTTTCTCACTCAAAAGTCAAAACAAACAGGGGCATGCAAACGTGAAATGAAACCCCCGCGGGGTTTAATTCCTCGCCTTTATCGCTTCGACCCATCGTCCTGCCATAAATAAACCGCCGCGCACACGCCTCCACTGATCCACTCCTCAGAACGCTCACCCACAGACCCACTCTCCACCTTCATCGTCCATGTCGTCGCTGCAGCTGCGGACAGCACCCGCCATGGCGGAGCCGCCGCCGGAGTTCCTGTGCCCGATCACTCTGGAACTCATGCGTGACCCGGTCGCGGCGCCCACGGGCATCACCTACGACCGCACTGCCATCAATTCCTGGCTACTCGCCGGCGGCCAGCGCACATGCCCCATCACACACGGCGAGCTCCGCGCGGGCGACCTCGTCCCCAACCACACCCTCCGCCGCCTCATCCAGGAATGGTGCGCCGTCAACCGTCCCCGCGGCTGCGTTGAGCGGGTCGTCGTCCCCGCCACTTCCGAGGAGATCGCCGTCGCCGATGTTGAGGAAGCGACGCGCGCGGGCGACGCCGATCGGTGCGCCGCCGCAGCGCGCTGGGTCCGGCAACTCGCCAGGTTGGGCGAGCCGAGCCGACGGCGCCTCGCGTCTGCCGGAGCCGCGCGCGCGCTCGCCGCGGCGTTCGCATCCTTTGCGGACGCAGCGGATGCGGCCGCCGCAAGCGACGTGCTGGAGTACGTTCTGGCAGCGCTTGTGCTCGTCGTGCCCACGGACGAGGAGGCCATCATGATCGTCGGTTCGTCGAGCGCGTCCGTGGCGCAGCTCGTCGCCGCCGCCGCGAACGGCGGCCCGCAGAGGAGGCTGCACGCCGTGGTCGTGATCAGAGAGATCATCGCGCTGTCATTTCACAGGTACGGCGGCGGTGGTGGTGCCATCATCATCGACCTGAGCTCGAACGCCGACGCCATCGTCCAAGTCTTGGTCAAGACGATCAGGGACGCCATCTGCCCGCAGGCAACCAGAGCGTGCCTGGTCGCCGCGTGCCACCTCGCGCACGCCGCCGGCGATGGCGCCGCTGCGTTGCTCGCGGCGGCGGGGATCGTCCCGGTGCTCGTCGAGCTGCTCGTCGACGCCGACAAGAGCACGGCCGAGAAGGCTCTCGCCGCGCTCGACGCCTTGCTGGCGTCCAGAGATGGGCGAGCGTGTGCCCGTGCCGATGCGCTCGCCGTGCCCGTGCTCGTCAAGAAAATGTTCTGCGTGTCGGACGCGGCTACCGAGCTCGTGCTGTCTGCCTTGTTGCGCATCTGCAAGAAATGCCCGGAAGACGACGAGGATGCCACGGTGGCGGCCGGTAGGCGCCTCGCCATCATTGAGGCGCTGCAGGTCGGTGCCCTCCAGAAGGTGCTCCTGCTTCTCCAGGCTGGGTGCAGACAGGAAACGAAGGAGAAGGCCACTGAGCTTCTCAGGTTGATGATCAGGTACCAAAGCAGAGTGGAGTGTGTTGACACCATGGATTTCAGAGGAATCAAGAGAAGCACTACAATTTTGACAACATAGATTTTTTTTGTGTGTGTATATATAACAGAAGAAAAAAGGTTTAGTGGAAAACATGTGTGATCACAGAAGAAAGAAATTGTACATAAATATTATAAAGCTTCTAAATGTTGATTTAAAGGTTTTTCTTGAATCTGAATATTATTTTATATCATTCTAACTTAAGAGAATGTTTATCAAGTCATCAACCTCTGTGGAAGACCTAACAAAAACCAATTTCTTATGCAACATAGCAAAATTGTGAATTACAAATAAATACCTTTAGAAAAAACGAGATTAATTAATGTACAAAATGAACAAGCCCTTTCTAATTCTTTCATAGTCATAGACGGCATATAGATATTGACATATTATCATTTTGCCATCAAACCTTTCGATAAATACAGTAAGTTTCTATTTTTTCGCAAGGGGGGGTAATAAGATTCCATTTATGAACTATTTACCTATTTTCAATCTTTGAATGTTCAGTCTAACTTCAGTGAGACTTCAGTTTCGGTCTATGTTCATTTGGCATCCATCAGGACTACTAGACTGCTACTATTAGCCTCCCTAGTGCCTTTCACTGTCTTCCGTGAAACAGTGCTTTCCAGAGCTATTTGTGTACTACGTTCAAAGACGTGGAAAACGATGACTATCATTCTTCGTTCAAACAAATCCGCTTGGAATTGTAGTCCACAAAATCCAGTCAATGGTAACATCATCACATCAACATCCACTTATTATTCCTGTCGTTGTACATGCATGCCAAGACAACTGGATTCGGTTTGCCCAATGCTTGTCTCAAAACAAGTTGCTATTCTTTTATTCCAAATTCTGAACAATTCCACTACAGACTAGCAGTTCCAGATGTAACCCTTTTTGATTGAAAGATAAATTACTGTTCTTAGTCTATCAAGTTAACAAAATCCAAGCTATAATTTTGGTGCCACGTGAAGGACAGTAAAAGATGCTCTGTTTCAAGTAGACACGGCAGCCACCTCAGTGGCCTTTCTCGTCAGAAATCAAAACCCTTCTATTGTAAACCATATTGTTAATTGTTGTAAACCATAATTTAGTACTATGGTTACACTATCATTGTACATGACAATCCAACTTCATTTGATTTGTCCTATGGTTGCCCGGTCGTTGTTCTTTATTATTTAATCTTCTTAACAATTCCACTACCTCTGGCAGGGCAGTTGCAGAATGCAGACACAACCATATCTGATCAAAAGATGAAGTTATGCAACCACCTCACCTGTCTCGCTCTTAAGAACTCCCCAATTCACAAACCTGCTGTTGTAACTCTAACTTTTTTTAATCATAGGATCCGGCTGTAACTGTAACTTTTAACCCATATTTGTAACTTGCTGTTCATAATTATTCGTGTGCCCCGATCGTCAGGATGGTTTAACGGCCAAAAGAGCAGCATTGCACATCATTCTAGCAGCGGTCAAAACATGGGCGCTGCTCATGCAAAAGGCACCACTTAGGATGCCAGCCAAAAGAATAAGAACAATATTTCTGGTCCTCCTAGTCTTGAAGGTTATGCTGAAACCGACTTCTAGATGAGTGTGCGATTGCATTCTTTTGCTTTGAAGTGTCTGAATTCCAAGCGTGCCAAGGACATGTTGGCAGTACATAGATATTGTATCTCGTTATATTTTTGGAAGCTTTTCTTACATTTGAAGGTTATTCTATATCATTGTGTTGACACGTAAAAATGGCAGCTAGCCAGATCAGACTGGACCAACCGGTCTGACTGGTTACCTTAAGCGATCCGACCGGTCGGACCTTGTAGCCGACCTGGCAAGGCGCTGAATCCGAGTAGAATCAAAGAGTCCTGGTTGATTTCGAGTTGTAAAGGATTTCCTTGCGAGGCAAGATCTCCCCACCCTATAAATATAAAGGGTCATGACCGATTGAGGGCCTATCAGCCAATCGAACAAATCAATTTACTACTTTTATCTCAAACTAGCTTTTCCAACCCCTCTTTTGTTTTCCTCCTTCGTCTCTATGGCGTTTGAGGACGTTCTGAGTGGCGCGTCGATCTTAGAGCAACCTTAGGCTCGCCAAGTCGCCATCTCTGACGGGGTCATTCCCGGGGTGGCAAACGTAGGCTTTCTCAGTGGTGTCCCAGACCGGTCTGATCGGCCAGGAGCAGGAGCTCCGACGAGGAGAGTTTCGATATTCGCACGACCTAGCGCACTCATGTGTTCGACCGGAAAAATATCAATACATTTTGAACTTTTTATAATGTAAGTTCTTTTAATTTCAAAAGTATTACATCTAGTGGATACAATGTCTTGAAGCACTCTGACCTCTGCATAACGAGATGCACACAACTTAAAAAGGAAAATACAAACCATACCCTAAACACTCTATTGACGATCAATCCTCAAACGAGACTGCCACCTAGTACCTGGGTTTTAAAACTCCTTGGCCACCTGCGCAATCGTAGTGATGCAGCAACCACCAAGTCCTACGAAGCCGGCTTATGTAATATAAGCCATGTGCGGTGTCAGTGTATAATCAAGAAAATGACTTGTAAGGGAGAAGAGTTATATCTTTTCCCAAAGATTATATCCTTTCTACATAGCCATTTCGACCAACATGTAGCAGCCGCTCCTAGCAAAATAGCAGCTTTAGATCTTTTTCAATACCACGTAGCCAACTTCCAAACATGTTAGAAACACTACGAGTCTGAGATAAACCTGATGCCACATATATAACAATCAACACGAGCAAAACGACATTCAAAGAAAAGATGTTTGCTTGTTGTATCATTCTGAACTTAAACAAATTTATATTTTAGTGCTAAAAACTGACCACTTCCATTTTAGAATGAATACTGTTTCAGTGCTAATAGATTCATCATATCATTGACTCTGCAACAATCCATACTTGCAGACTGGTGTTGTAACTCTACGAAAGCTCATCCATTCACTGAAAGAATCACAAAAAATAGTTAATTTTGTAGCCTCATTTTCAGAAGGAGAAACTCACACTGAGTGAGCTGCATTTTTCAAGATAACTAATCGACGTCAGGGGTCCAAAGATATGTGGGTCAAAACTCAAAACAAGCTACTCATATGCTACTAAAAGAACACCTAGAAAGAGACGCGAACAAATTAGGATGCCTTCTCTTCCTACCCATGTGGGTCGGCTGAAAGCAGCCAAGACTAAGAACATGCTTCTCTGAGCTGTAGGCATGCAAGGTTTCTAAGCTGCTGTTGAATTCTATGCAAGTAACTGCTTACCAGTTAGTACATAGCTGTACTTCAAAAGGAAACATTTGCAAGAACTCCAACTAGATTCAGTATCTGAAGCTACGATGCTTGATTATGGGCTAGATTTGCCACATTGTGCCCCTTTTCGTTTGATTGGTTAAATTGCTCCCTTGAATATTGAGTTCCATCTGTTGTAGTCCTGACCATACACTGCAAATTCCATTGCACCACCATGAACATTTCATATGGTAAGGAAACAACAATTAATATCTGATTAAGTTGAGATATATAAGCATCCTGACTATAGAAAAATTTGTATCATTCTGAACTTAAACGAAGGGCTTTTTTACGGTGGACCATACCACCCTATACCACTGTTGGAATATGACCAATATGAAAGAATCCGACGGTTGAGATTAATTGTATACCACCACAACTTACAGCTGTGGTATAGGGTGGTATACATACGTGATATAGGTGGTATGAGGTTATTATTGGAAGTTTTTTCTCGCACACGTCGCAGGAGTTGCACGACTCTGTCTAGATGTCGTCGCCGTCACCGAAGAGGAAGTCGGTGCCAAAGAGCCGCAGCTGGTACCGGTCGTAGAAGACCGTCACGTCCCTGACCCGCCCGCCGCAACCGAAGGCGTTCTCAGCGCTGGCGAGGGCCCCGCTCGTGAAGTCCTCACGGCAAAACGCGATGTCGTAGGCCGCGTCGGGCGCCGCCGCAGTGCCGACCGCACCGACGGCCGAGCCGTTCGCCCTCGTGCCCGCGATGAGGATGCCGGCAAGCGCGTTGAGGTTGGACCTGTAGGCGTCGGTACTCACGTTGTTGCCCGGCACCGGCAAGCCGCACTTGTGGCCCAGGATGGTGTCATCCGCGGCGCCGACGGCAACCTCGCCGCGAACGCAACCAGAACCAGGGCGACGGCGAGGAGTCGTCGGCTCCGTCCAGATGACCATCCACTCGCCATCGTCGCCGGCTGACGACGGCAACCACATGATCTGCTGCATCTAGCTGGAGACGTTGAGGACGAGCCCGGAGATCACCGTGGGATCCTGCAAGGAGTAGTTGAAGTAGCTGCCATTGGTGGACACGAACCCGAAATTGTACTTGTCGTGCGACATCATCTCCGGGACCCGACGAAATTGAATGTGTAGCCTTTGCACAGTCCGCTGCAGCAGTAATGCTCGGTCCCGTTCCAGGTGAGGAAGCGCTGGCTGCTCCCGTTAATGGTCGATCCCCAAGGAGAACAAGCCGGGTTGACGGAGCTCTTCCAGGAAGCCAGATGCTGCATGTCGCCGGTGAGCTTGTTCTTGCCGAAACGGACTCTCGGGAGCCACGCGTCGTGGGGTGCTCGACGCTCTGCCACGGGACCTCGGCGCTGTCGCGACGGAGGGCGAGGTTCCCGGTGTCCATGATGACCGCCATGACATCACCAGAGTACGAGCTGGCGGCGGAGCTGACGACGTTGGAGGACCATGCGAGCTCGCCGGCTTCGTTGGTGAGGATGAGGTTGCCGTTCGCCGCGACGGCGAGTTAATAAATTTGCAATACTTACCTAGTTACCCTTACTAAAAATAGGTCCATACTGTATACCACCACCTGGTGGTATGGTCCACCGTAGAAAAGGCCTAAACGAATTGGTTTGCGAGAATGACAAAGGCTCCAAACATCAAATATGTGCAAGAACTGCTCCAAACCTCTTGTTCATTTTGTGCCCCATGAAGGCACACTCGGAGCATGATGACAGAGCTCCTGTGCTGGTGGCATGGTGTGCGGCATGTGCACCCAGCATTTCAAACTTTGGAGTGAAACACAAACCTCTTGTTCATTTATATAAAATAAATCCTTCGAGGGTATTGTAATTCATAACGTTTTCCTCGTTTATACAAGAAGAAGTTACATTTCTCAGTTTTTTTGCAAAGAGGTCGATGGCATATATTGTCATTTTGTCATCCAACTTTTCAACAAATTAATACAGTTAGTTTTTTTTGGCAAGGGTGGAAGATAAGATTCTTGTAGTCATGCATGGTTTCTCTGAAAGACACTGCAGTCTACGTCTCTTCAGTGTTCCGTCTAGTTTGAATGATAGGAGAGTTCAGTTCCAGTCTATATGTCGATTTGCGGTCCATCAGATTCCCTGCCGTTGTTTCACCATGCCATTCAATATCACCCACAAAGCCCAGCGCAATTCCAGAAGCTATTTGTGTACCACGTCCATAGTCATGGAAAATGACAATGGACGTTCTTCGTTCAAATAAGTTTGTTTGGACTACTCCGCAAATCCAGTCAAAACATCATCACATCAACATCCACTTATTATTCGAATAGCTACATCATTGTTCATATGCCAATACAACTGGATTTCATTTGTCTATACTTCTAAAGTTATTCTTTATTCAAACTTGTGGTACTTCCGGAAATAACCAATTTCATTGGAGAGCATTTCCAGCAGATCTCATTTCCCCTTTCCTCTTGTCTCTTGTCAGCCATAAAGGATATTTATAGAAGAAAAACTAGCTCCAGCAAATCTCCTTTATATTCCCCTTTCCTCTTTCTTTTCTGTTGATCCCTTTTATTCTCCCTTTTCTTCATTCTCTCCACAACCATACGGATCAGTTCTCCCCAACAATTCTTGACCACAATGCGGCTCTGACAAACTATAAGGAATCGAATGCTCGTAGCCTAAGAGGGGGAGGGGGTGAATTAGGCAACTTAAAAACTTAACCTATGACTTCACTACTTTACATAAAGTAAACTAGATCATTTCTATTTAGATGCACAATCTAAGGTTGATCTAGTGTGAAACCCTCATCCCAAAACAAGTTTTGCAACCTACAGTCAATCCTAACATGATACTACTCTAGGAGAGTAAGACAAGCAAGGATTGCAAGAGAGTAATGCGGAAACGTAAAGGGAGATGAGAGAAAGCAAACTCTTGATACACAATTTATCCCGTGGTATTGGTAGGCACTAAGCCACCCCTAGTCCACATTGTTGAAGCACTCCACACAAGAGTATTGCTTCTCGGTCATCAAGTCTCTCCCAAGAGCACCACTTGACTTGCCACAAAGGCTCGGCACAAAGGCGAGGCCAAGCTCCCTTGGTCACCTTGATGTCGCCTCCACTAAGGAGTTTCTCCACCAAGGGAAGGGGGTCTCCATGTCCCCCACACAAAGTGTCCTCGCCTCTCCACACCAAGCCAGATGGTCGAAGACGTTTGCCAATGAGCCACTTAGGCCTCAAGGCTTCCGGCGCACCTTGTACACCTTGATCCACTCAAGAATGACCTCACAAGGTAGGCACACCTTGCCCTCACTCAGCTCTAAGCTAAGCCTAGCACTAAGCACACACATAAAGCATGTGCAAGTCTATGGATGAGAAATTTAGCACTTGTACGGCTTGGATATGATCTTGTATGTGTCTCACACTCCTATGCACTTCTACACAAGCTAACAACCTCAAATGGGTGAGTGGAGGGCTATAAATAGCCCAAGGCACCAAACTAGCCGTTGGCTAAAAGCTGCAGAAAATTGTACCATCGGATGAACCGATGCTCCCTTTTTCATAGGTGCCGGTTCATCCGGTGCCTCTCCACGTCATGTAGCCGTTGCAAGTCTGCCGGTGCTTCTTTTGACGGTCTGTCGGTTCATCCGGTGCTGAAGGACTTGAGCTCCAAACGTCTCTGTATGAAATGAACATAACCGTCGGATGAACCGCTGCTCTGACCGCCGGTTCATCCGGTGTTGAAGACTTCGAACTCAAAACCTTTCTTTTTCTTGATTTTTCAATCCATCGAATAGACTGACGGCTCCTACCAGTGGACCGTCAGTTGATCCGGCGCCTCTGTCTTCTCTTCTTCTCTTCTGACATTCATCCGGTGCAACTAGAATATAGCCCGTCGGTTCATCCAATGGTGCCTGTTGAACTCGGTCTTCATGTAGTGTACCAAATACTCTGGCCGTTGCACCGACGCTTTCTTCTAGGTACCGTCAGTTCATCCGACGGTGTCTTTTTCCTTCCTTTTCTTCCACGGTTTAGACCCTCAAAATATATACTATCTTCTCATTGTGGCATGTGGTATTTTTGCATCCATGGGACCTAGATATGTTTACAAAGACATGCTAAACAATATGTTTAGTCTCATTAGTCATGTTGTCATGACTCATGAATCACCAAAATCAAACTCGAACAAATGACATATGAGGCCATGTTCATTACACAAACGCCATCGTGCCCTAACTCTAGCAGCCACCTAAAGGGGAAGACCGAGGCGAGCGCGGAACAATGATTGTACACAAGTGGATGAGAGCGACGACAAATAAGGTGGGGAGCGAGGGTGGCACATGGGAAAAGTGAAAAGATCTACTGCCTTACCTCTCCTAATAGGTTGAAATTGTGAAAATTAAGAAATAAAGGAGAAAAAGAAAGAGCAATATGCTAGACATGCTTTTAAATAAGTGCAACCACTTTAATTGTCGCGCTCCTCAATAACCCAACCAAGCAGCTTCATGAAGTGTGTAATGTAGATGATGATAGCGCAATGACGGTGCAAAAGTAGTCTACACAATTATTCACAAAGAAAAATAAAAAAGAGCATACATACATACATACATACATACATACATACATACATACATACATACATACATACATACATACATACATACATACATACATACATACATACATACATACATACATACATACATACATACATACATACATACATACACACACACACATTGATCATTTTAACCATAAAGAGGATGATTAGTGTACTTAATTTGGACGGTTCTCCATGCTGCCAGCACCCTCCACCTCGCCGGCGTCCCCCACTCATATGCCATCATCATCACTAGTGTGTCTCTGGCAAGCGTCTCCATCTTATTCCTCTCTATTGTGCCACCCCTACCGCCTCCCTTAACCACTGCCCACAACGGGTGGCCCTTCCATAATACTTCTTTTTCTTGCCCCTCCGCAAACACAGGGCAGATGTTGTCGGCGGTGCAACCGTCGCATGGCCTCGCCACCCGCACCTCGCTACCACTGTCAGGCCAGCCACCTCCTGGATCATCATCCCACTAGAACCACAAGCACAAATCACCCTTCTTTAATCCCAAACCCCAAAATCCTAGCTTTAGAATTAAAACTCATCAGAGTCGTCGCTGAAGAGGAAGAGTCGGAGTTGGTGACTCAATTTTATTAGGTAATGCTATGATACGAGCGTCCGTTCCTCCCTGGAAAAATCAGACGCGGGTCCTACAGCCCTCAGGCTTATCCATCCACTATAGATTTCCAAATGGGCACGACCCTAAAAAGCACGGCCCTAGCCCGACCCAAGGCCCGATCAATAGTGCCTAGTGCCGGCCCGGCCCGACAGCCTTTTAGTGCTTGGGCCGCCACCTCAGCTCGTCAGGCCGGCTCGAGGCACGGCCCGATACAGGTCGGCCCGAAGGCGGCCCGGCCCCAGGCACGACGCCGGCCCGGCCTGCCAAGGCCCAACTCCCTCCCCCGGCCGGCCTCCCATCCGACCGTTGGATGGCCGCCTCCCAGCCGTTGGATCCGGCCGTTGGGACAGCGGCTATATAAGCCGCAGTCGCAGCCTCCCGCCCCCTGCGAAACCCTAGCCCCCCATTTCATTCCTCCCGTCGCCGCTTCGCGTCCGCCGCTTCTCCTCTCCTCCTCTGCTCTCGCCCGTCGACCGTCGTCTGCATCACCGGTCGCCCTCTCCGGCGACGACGACAACAAGCGGCCCTCCGGCCTCCGACCGTTGGATCACCCCGCACAGCTCATCCTCCCCAGTCCCCATCTCTCCCTTCCTCCTCCGCGTCCGGCCGTCCGTGCTCCACCTCAAGATCTACGAATCGGCCTCTGTTCGCGGTCATCCCCGACCGCTCCTCGGTTGTTCACGCACGTCGCCGTCCGCTCTGGTGCTCCGGATTCGCAGGTATGTTGGGCCAGCCTCTAACCCTAACCCTAGATGGATATATCTCGTCGTCTCCTCTGCTCTTCTTGACTTGTTCTTCTTCTACTACCTGCTTCAGGTCGCCGGCCACCGCGATGCTGTTGAGGAACCGGTGATCCGTGGGCTGTGCGTCATCCTCCGCTCTGGTGCTCCGCATTCGCAGGAGGTACTTCTTGTTCTCTGTGTCTGATCTCTGCTCTGCTCTGCTCTGTGTGCTGTCTCTGATCTCTGCTCTGCTATGTGTGCTGCAGGTCGACGGCCACCGTGATCCGTTGAGGGACCGGAGCTTCGGCGATGTCAACCGACGATGAGGACCAGGGTCACTCCATCAACGACGACTACCGAATGGCCGGCTTGCGTGAAGTTATATACTTATCTTGTGAATGTGTGCATGATTTGAAGTTGAATGACGGGTAGCTTGCCCATCGTGCCTAGCACGGCACGAGCCCGACGAATGGCCCTTAGTGCCTGTCATGTTGCCGTCGTGCCTAGGCACGACACGGCACGAAAAAGTCTCCTTCGTGTCGTGCTTGGGCCGCCACTCAGGCACGATGGCACGGCACGGCACGACACGAAAATGCCGTCGTGCCTGATAGGGCCGGGCCGCTTCGTGCCGTGCCTTTTCGGGCTCGTGCCGTGCTCGGGCCGGGCGGCCCGTTTGGAATTCTATACCATCCACCGCACACGGGACATGAACACCTCTCCTATCTACAGCACCACTCATCCATCTCTCTCACCTCGTTCCACCAAACCCGCCACTCTCCTCTCTCATAGCCCCTTTTCCTGCCCACAAGCTCCCGTCAAATCCCGATGGATCAACTCATTCTAGCCAAATCCGGTGGCCAATCCGCTCCATCCCTCTTCCTTTGGTCTGGATCCAGTGATATGGGCTCGTGCCCCCAGGAGATCGGGGCGGCAGCGTTGACCCGGATGGTGCGTGGCTTCCAGGCGCTCGATCTGTGGCTATGCGGTGACGAGATGACAAGTGGGCGGTATGCGGTGGCGGTCTGGCAAGTTTTGGAGATAGCGGTGCTCCGGTCAGCAACGGCTACGGGAGAACGTTCTCTGTCGAGCGTCGCTCGAGCATCGGGCCGCCACTCCCCTCCATCCCCAGCCATGACTCTGCGTCGCCCCCTCACCGAGGTCGCTGCGTTATCTGCCTCATCCCTTCACGCCTTCATGATGCCCCCACGTCGGGTGCACCAAGCTGCTCCCCCATGGGGTCTGCCGCATCGAGCTGTCGCGGCCACTCCCTCGCTGGGCGCCATATCCATGCGTCCCCTGTGTAGCAGCATGGCCGCGGCTCGCCAATAGCAGTGCAACTACTACTCCACGGCAGCGAGGTTGCCCGCGGTGCCGGCTGGGAGAGGAGCTCTAGGCAGCGGCCATGGCCGGCAGAGCCGGGGCTGGCGAGCCTGCACGAGCGCTGGCGTTCGAGTGCTTCACTTTTTTACTCTGGACTCGATGTTGCATCAGGCATCCTACAGTGTTGCAGCATAATATTTTGAATGTTGCAAAATTACATGCATGTTGCAACAGTTGTGTTTTGGTGTTTCATATGTAATTTTTTGTGTTTCTGTGTTTCACCATGTTATAGATGTATCAACTTTTTTTTGTTTGATTTGCTACTTTTTCGTGTTGAAATATCTACGATTCGGGGTTTCATTTGATTCATCGTGATTAGCAAATGTTGCATGAAACAACCACTGATGGTGTGGTGTGATTTTTTTACGATTCCATGTTGCATGTTGCCTACAACATGATTTGATGTTGGTGGGAATTTTTTTTGTTTAAGTAGATCTGACGGCTGCAGTTTCTGATCTGACGGCGTCGGGTGCGGTTGATGACTGGCGCCCGGAACGGACGTCCGAACGGCTAGCATCTCCCATTTTATTATTTCCTTGAATCGATATGTTACTTTTTTTCTACCATCCCTTCTTAATTTCTATGCCTCTCTATTTTTTTTGAGCACATTCTATGCCTCTCTATTAAGTTATAAGCTGATAGAAAATGGAACCCTCTCATTATAGAATGAGGCCGCCTATTTGGGGTGTGGATACCAATTGTGGGCCTGCAAGACATTGGAGCGTGTGAGAGCTCAGGTTGGGCTTGCGCCTGGTGGGCTGGCCAACAGCCGGCGGCGGCGGAAGGTCAATTTTGTTATGTCTCCTGATTCCTGTGAAGGGCAACCGCAAAGAACGCATCTGCTAAAGGGGTTCACGGCAATGGCCAAGTCCTCGCCCCTCCACAAGGTCACCGACGACGCCCGGTGGGACGCCGAGGACCTCTTCGGCCGGCTGTGCATCTTCGTCCATGCAGCCGCCCTCGACGCGGGCTTGCATCCCAGCAGCGAACCGGTACCGACGTCACCATGGTCTCTCTCCCGCAGCTTCTCCGTGCTGCCGCCGCAGGCGGCGGGGTTCCAAGACGAGGTCGCCGTCGTGGTGCGGCTCTGCCAACCGTTGGGACGGCGTCGGAAAGGCCGCACCTACATGGCGGCACTGCGAGTGCGAGCCTTCGTCACAGCTAACGGCGGCAGACGTTACATGGAGCGCAAGGAGCGGATCGGCCGTGTTGCCCTCGAGGCCATCCTCTCCGGCGGCGTGGACGACGTAGCTCGCAGGCTGGGGTCGCCGGGATCCGCCGGCGAATCGCTCTGGAAGATGCTCGCCGACGCGATCTGCCGGGATCTGTTCCTCTTCGCTTGCGAAGCGAGTGGTGTGCCGGTGATGCCTGACTTCTCCTCCCTCCCCGGCGATATCAAGATGGCGATCCTGGAAAAGCTCGAGGATGGCAAGGACGTGGCCATGGTGGAGTCCGCCAGCAAAGATCTGAGGGACCTCGTCGCCGAGCATGACTCCCATCTCTGGAAGGCTAAGTATGAGGCCATTATTAGTCCATTGCCATATGGCTTTCGCCGGAGTCTTCTTACGTCGTACGGGGACGACACGCAGTTGGTCAGGTGGAAAGACAGGTACGTGGAGGCCAGGGATTATTCCAGCTCATCGTGTTTTCTGACGCCGAGTGATGAGTATGAGCAGATTCCAGCGATAAGTGCAATAGAAACAAGGATCATAAGGAGGATCATAAGGGACGCAATGATATTGCTTCGGATGAGTGCCAGGCGAAGCAGAAGGAGCATCGTCCGCAAGGCTATCCAAGAGACATGGAAACCAGAGACTGATATAGTTAGGCTTGTAGCTCAGCGGAGAGCAGCTGTTGAAGAAAATAAGCAGAGAAAGAGCGCCGGACGGACAGTGTCCATCGTGTCGAAGGGGTCATACAGGAAGGAGCACCAAGCCGGTGCAGTTCACTCACCGTCTTCCGGGTACCACTGGAAGCACCGGTGATGCCATGCAGGATCATCAGTTGGTAATAATGCAGAAGAATTGCAGAGTTGGTATTTCGCTGTCATGTTTTTAGTTCCCTTCAATCGATTAAGATTTTACTTCAGTAGTAATTTGGTTGGTATCAGTTGCTAGAAGTTCAAAGACAACATGTGAGCAAGTTTAGAATCAATTACTAATTCGGTGTTCTACATAGAGATTTGATACTCTGCTCTTGCTTCTTTGCAAATTTTTGTGGTTAAGCAACATTGCAAAAATTTTATTGTCAATCAGTTAAGATCTGTAAGATTATTGCAGGGTTTTGTCACACAATCGGTCCATGTGTGCAATGGTTCATGTTAATGTGCAGCACAAAAACTAATAGCCTTATTAGCACATCTGTAGAGAGAATTGGACAACATACTACAGAGTGCTATTTCAGGATCTTTTTGCTGCTGCCATTATAACTTGTTGGCTTTGCCCCTTTTCGTGTTAGAAATAAGCACGCCATGGTGGGTTCCTGGTGTGTGTGTTCGAGTTGCTAGGATAGGTCGTTTTGGAGTGTGTGCTCGTGAACGTGTCTGTGTGTCACGCCGCGGCCGCGCGTGGTGCGTGCGGTGCGCCGGCCGAGCGAGCGCGACGAGGTCGAGTCTAGGCGCCGGTGCGTGCGGAAGATAGCTCCGCTGGTGCCGTATGGCCTAGGATGTGTTGTAGTGGTGTTGTTGGGAGAATGGTGTGCGTGGGCACAGGTCTTGCGGGAAGCCGCCATGTTCGGATCGAGCAATGACTCCTAAACATGGTTGTGCGGGTCCAGCATATCGTGCGCGATGGCCGCGTGTGGAGGTGAGCTCCCCAGCCTACAAGTAGCCCCTGTGCTCCCCATTGTACCGCTGCCGGTTTCCATTTTGCTTGTGAGTATGCCAAGATACAGGAGCAGTTGGCTCCGCGACGTTCATCGCCACTCATCTACTGTTCATCATCTTCTACCTTTGTCCACCGGCGATTGTGAGTGCCTGAGCGAGTGAGGCGAGGGGGGTGGGGGGAGCTCCGGGAACAAGGGCAACTACCAGGAGCGGTCCTTGGTCATGCAGATGTCGCTGGAGGCGGTGGGGCTGTGGGACGTGGTGGAGGAGGAGAGTAAGGACCACGCCAAGGATCGGCGCGCGCTGGCCGCGATCCTCCGTGGCGTGCCGCTAGCGATGAAGGTCGGGCTTGCTATGAAGAAAACGACGAAGGAGGCCTGGGGCTCCGTGAGGAAGATGTGCGGCGGCGAAGCGTGAAGGCGGCCAATGTGCAGCGGATGATGGAGTTCGAGAATTTGAGCTTCAACGACGGTGAGGCGGTGGGTGACTTCGCCGTGCATGTCGATCGCTTGACTGCGCGTCTGTGTGAGCACGGCGAGGTGTTGATCGACTTCAAAGTGATCCGGAAGGTCCTGTGCACCGTGCCAGGGAGGCTGAAGCGGGTGGCGGTCTCCATCGAGATCCATGGTGACCTCAATGCCATGGCGCTGGACGAGCTCGTCAGGCAGCTCCAAGTCACGGAGGAAGCGAACGCCGACGATGAGCCGGTGGCCAAGGCCGAGAGTGGCAAGCAGCTGCTGTTCACCAAGGCCCAATGCGAGGCTCATTCGCGCCAGTGTGGAGGCAGTGGGCGTCGCGGCAGTGGCAGCCATGGAGGTGACCGCGACGACGACGATGATGCCAGCAGCAGCACGAGCTCAGAACGCGGGGGGACCCGCTATCGAGGCCGGTGCTTCAACTGCGGCGCACGAGGGCACATGGCGTGGGAGTGCACGAAGAAGAAGAGGGAGAAGGCACTGCTCTGCGATGTCGACGGGGAGGTGACATTGCTGTGAAGAGCTTGAGTCCCGTGTTTAGGGGGAGATTGTTAGAAATAAGCACGTCATGGTACGTTCCTGGTGTGCGTGTGTGTGTGTGTTCGAGTTGCTAGGATAGGTAGTTCGCAAGTGTGTGCTCGTGAACGTGTCTGTGTGTCGCGCCGCGGTCGCGCGTGGTGCGCTGACCGGTCGAGCGCGACGAGGTCGAGTCCGGGCACAAGTGCGTGCGAAGGATAGCTCCGCTAGTGCCGTATGGCCTAGGACGTGTCGTAGCGATGTTGTTGGGCGAGTGGTGTGCGTGGTCACAGGTCTTGCGGGACACCGCCATGTTCGGATTGAGCAACGGCTCCTGAACATGGCTGTGCGGGTCCAGCAGATCGTGCACGATGGCCGCGTGTGGAGGCAAGCTCCCCGGCCTACAAGTAGCCCCTGTGCTCCCCATTGTACCGCTGCTGGTTTCCATTTTGCTTGTGAGTATGCCAAGATATAGGAGCAGTTGGCTCCACGGCGTTCGTCGCCGCTCATGTACTGTTCATCGTCTTCTACTTCTATCCACCGGCGATTGTGAGTGCCTGAGCGAGCCAGGCGAGGGGGGGGGGAGCTCTGGGAACGCGTGTTCCCAGTCGATTCCAACATTTGGTATCAAGAGCTTGGCTAGGAGATGAAGATCGGCGACTCTCTTTTGAAATGGGACAGTTCGAGCTCGGGAATTTCTTTCTAAAGTATTGATCCTACATTTTTTCTACTACGTGAATTTTGTGACATGCTACTCACAAAGACATGATATTAACCACCGAAAATCAGTTGAAGACATAAATATATGATCTAGTGCATGGTGACATGGCGTACAGTAGTGGATGATGACGTGAAATGCTTACATGTTAAGAGAAATATATTCATGACTTGTAGTATGTTCCATCTATATATATTTAGTTGTATATGATTTATGTGTAAAGGCTCCTAGTTGCAACAAAATGGTCTAGCATAATTGTTACTATCCTCGTCTGTCAAACCCAATGTTACGATGTCACTTTTATACGAGGTCACTTTTGTTATAGTTGATTCTCATTCCAGAAACTTGTTCCAACAGGAACCATTCTAATCTCATGGTTATGGACTTATAGGTGTTGGTGTATTTTATTATAAAGTTGATGAGAGTTAGACAAGTTCGATTTAAGACAGTCAAAAAGGAACTACATTTTAAAACAGAGGAGCATCTAATGAGCTAGCAGGAGTTCCGAAGTTCGTACTTAGTTAAATTTCTTATCATTCCTCTGTGCCACTATCTGTACATTTTGGTGCACACGAAGTCTATGCACAATGTTTTTGTTTGCGACATCCTATCCACCGTCCGTTGACGCCCTAGCTATTATATGATGCATATGCAACAAATTTCCATCATGTCGCTCTCGCTGGCATCAGCTAAGGATTCGGGGTGGGGAGCTTCGGGCTTCATTTTCGCAGGGTGGGATCTCTAGTGAGCCTGTAGATAGATTGAATTGGTGTAACTGGATGTATTGCGTTGAGACCTCGGCCGGTATATATGAGAGTACAAGGCTTGGGGTGCAAGGCAACCCCGGATACATATGGCAGTTTGATACGTATATCTAAACTATCCCCCGCAGTCATAGCGGGAGCACCGCAGACGGTGAGACTGGAGAAGAAGCCGAAGGCAAAAGCTGACGGACTGACATCCCCCCGCAGTTGGAACGTCGGTGCGGTGCAGACACTGCGACTGGAGCGAAAACCGGCAAGTAACTCATGCGGATGGTAGCCCTTTGTGCCGATGTCGATGAAGCCGAACTGGAGGGTGAATAGCCGTGGTCGATGATGCGGTGCATAGGGTAGCCGTGGTCGACGTGGAGCTGTCGAGGTTGCAGAGGGTAAGGAGCCGCACAGGAAGCCGCAGGCGCTCGAGGAGGCGCCGGGAGGACGGTGGCGCGAAGGGGAAGCCACCAAGGATGAAGACGACGACGCGTCGAGGTAGTCGAAGAGGGGGTCGATGCCGAAGTCGATGCAGTTAGGAGCCGACGGGCGAGACATTCCCGAGTTTGCTACACCCGGAAATACCTCGGGGACGATGGCACGCACCGTAGAAGGATTGTCTTAGGAGGCGGAGACGATGGGTTGTGGATGGGACGGCGAGGTGGTGAGTGCTGCCAGTCGTGGGAGGTAGAGGATAATCAGTTGGCGGTGGAGGAGGTAGGGGCATGTGGCGAGCTCAGTCGCACAACTAGGTTTGGGTGGCAGCAACCACCAGAGATGATGCAGGAGGGCAACATAGGGGAGACGGGTAGGGATAAGACGTCAGGGCGGTGGCCGGCGGCAACAGATCTGGCAGCTCCGGTCTCAAGAGAGGAGGAGGATGGTGTAGGGGTAGGGGAATAGGACCGAGTGGAGCTATTGGGCCTGAATGCGACAATGTGAACCTCGTCGGTGACATACACATACACAAACACAAACACCCATCCGTTGACCCCATCCACGCCCTCTCGTACTTTTTGATATCACCAAAGTGTTCGTTTGGTTTGGAGGTTTGGATAAGGGTTTGGGGTTTCGTGGTGGTGGGAGCTTCCATATCCAGCAGCCCTAGAAGGAGATCGGGGGCTGCTGCTAGATGGGCGGTGGTGGTGGGGTATGGGCTGAATGGCGGGCAGCGGTGGCGCTGCCCATCGGGTATGGTCGAGGAGGCTGGTTGGGCATGGTCGGTAGCACGGGGTGATGGATTGGTGGTGGAGGTACTGTAGGATGCAAGAGGGACAGGTCACTAGCGGGTGACAACCACCATAGTGGTTAGCAAGGGCGGGGAAGGGGGCATTGGCGGGAAGCGGGCTGACGCCACGATGGCGAGGTCACCGCCGATCATGGGCGGTGGTGAACGACGACAATGGTGGCGATGGAGGGGCACTGAAGAGGATGAAGGCTCCCCGCTGCCTCACTATTGACATCTCACTATCACATTGGATTAGCTATGTATACACTCATAGTCATCTTTAGTGACTCACTTAGAACAACCTCTTTGTTTTGTGAGGATGCTTAAAATAAATCACTTTGGTTTAATGATTATTTTCTTGTCCGTCTAAATTTTTTCAGATTTGAATACATTCATTATACGTATACTTCGATTTTCATCATACAACTACACTGTTTTTCTGCTTGTTTTCTATAGATTTGCAGTATGCTACAGTAGCACAAAAATTGAAAAGGTCGCCGCCAATGTAGGGACATTTTAAATGTACTAGGTGATTATGGATTATGCTTTTGCTCGTTTCACGGCACAATTAAAAACTTGACGAAGCACTTCGTGCTCCAAAAGTGATGATACGAATGAAGATCGAGGATCTTATTGAGTGACAATTGAATTATTGAACTGGACATCCTTAACAAGTTAACGCGGATGGATAATATGGCCAAATCCTAGCCAAAAGCAACACATAAGCGTCTGAGCGTCACACACACAGTCATTCACAACATTCATCTAGTGCCGGGACATGAAACTCTTGATCGCTTCAATGAGCTCATGTGGCCGCTCCCCGGTGACGGGGTCCGTGTCGACGGCGTCCTTGTTGAGGTGGAACGAGTGGCCCATGCCGTGGTTGATGAGCACCTCCACGTCCTTGCCGGCGGCGCGCAGCGCGTCGCAGTACTCGAGGATGGTGTCGCGGATGAGGTCGTCCTCGGCAACGGACACCAGCATCGGCGGCAGCGGCACGGACTCCAGCGGCGGCGCCTGCGGCCCCATCGGGCACGTGAACGGGTGGTCCTTGGTGGCGCCCTCCGGCAGCGCGTAGGCGAGGAACTTGTCCAGCATCTCCAGCGAGAAGAACACCCCGTCGGCCTTCGCCTCCAGCTCCGACCGGCTCCGCGCGGCGCGCACGAACCCAGGGTGGATCGGGACGCCGCCGGCGACACGGAGCGGTGCCCACGCGCCCGCGTCGTCCTGCCCAACGCGGGCGGCGACGTGGTGGACGAGGTTGCCGCCGGAGCTGTCCCCGACGAGGAACACCCGGGAGAAGTCGGCTGCCCCGCGGAGGAACGCTAGCGCGGCGGCCGCCGGGTCGTCCCCGGCGTCCTCCTCGGACAGCGCGATGGAGCGGAGCCGGCGCAGCGCTGCGACACCGGCGTCGATCTGCGCGGGCATGCGGCGCTCCGGCGCGAGCGGGAGCTCGACGTTGACCACCACGGCGGGGGCGGCGACCGCGAGGCGCGCGTAGAAGTTGTGGTAGAGGAGCCAGGACTGGTGCGTGATGCAGAAGCCGCCGCCGTGGAGGTGCAGGATGACGGGAAGCGGCGGGCGCGCGCCGCCGTCGTCGCTGATGAGCTCGGGGAGGTACACGCGCAGGTTGGGCTCGCCGGGGAGGTCGTGGAGCGTGTGCCCGTCCCGCGGCACGGCGTACGGCGCCACGGGCTCCATCAGCGGGAGGGCCTCCGGCGGGCCGGTCCACGTGCGGTCGACGCTGCCGTCGTCCAGCACGCGCATCCAGCCGGCGACCTCGTCCACCACTTTGCGGCCGCCCGCCGCTCCCACCTGTTGCTGCTGCAGGACATTGGTGGGGGCCATGGCTGCTGCTGCTGCTGCTTCTGCAGGTGGTGAGCGGTGGAGATGTTTTTGCACAGAGCGACGCCGGGTGCTTGGGCTTTGTAGGCAGAGCGCGACAGGCTGCAGTGTGGAATGGAGGAGACAGGGAGGGCGACTTGTGTGGCGGTTGTGGCCGAGAGAGACCGGTCTGAACGAAAGGTTGACAGAGACCGGCACAGTACGGCGATTATTTTAGACGGCGACGTCGACCTCGGAGCAACCCAGCCGCCGGACGACGGGCGCACGGGGCCGCCGCCGGGAGTCCGTCCTCGTGCTATATCTTTCCTGTTATTTTCGAAGAAAAATAAGGCTCTCCAATGTGTTGAAAAGCAGGTGCAGAGAGAACAAACAAAGATAAAAAAAAACGTAAAAGCTAAACAAAGAGGCCTCTCGATTTAGCCTTAAATCGAGAGCCCCCTTGTTACTCCATGAGCACACGAAAAGATACTCTTGTTACTTCACGAGCACACGAGAAGAAAGTAATTTCTTCCGCCAACGGAACTCACTACGGAGAAGAAGAAGAAGCAACGGGTTAGTGATTTCGGGGTTGGGGTTGCTGGGTTAGGGATTTCGGGGTTAGGGGTTGCTAGGTTGCTAGGGTTCCGTTTGTGCTCACCGAACTTAAGAGGAAGGGCCTGGGGCAGCGGTTGACCGGCGGTGGTGGCGGGTTGCCCGGCGGCGAGGCCGGGCGGCGAGGGCGCCGCCGGCCGGGCGGTGAAGGACAACCGGTGGGCCTGTGCCGGCGGCGGGGGCGGAGCTTGCCGGAGTTGACCTCTCCATCTCCATCTCCGCACGGGGTTGTGGGCGGAGCGGGAGGTTCCTCGGTTAGGGCCGGCCGTGGTCGTCGAGGGCGGCTCCGGCGGCGTGACGCCGCCGGGGACGAGAGGGAGGTGCTGGCGGCGGGGGCGCGTGCTTCCTTGGTTAGGGCCGGCCGTGGTTGTTGGGGGCGACTCCGGCGGCGAGGACGCTGCCGGGGACGGGGGGAGGTGCTGGCGGCGGGGGCTTCGGCTTCGGCTTCGGGCGGTGGTTGGGGGCGGGGGCTCCGGCGGCAAAGACGCCGCAGGAGCCGGCGGGGAGGCGGGGGCGCGGGGGAATCACGAAGGTGGGTTCACGGAGGAAGAAGATGCGGGTGGGTTCCGTGAATGGATGAAAGAAGGTGATGACGTGGGTCTCACACATGATCTTCTGTGGAGGGGGGTTCTCGCGTTACAACTAAAACGAGAGTCCTCTCGGGCTAGTGACCTCCTTAAGTAAAAAAAATCCAAGACCCCCCCCCCCCCCCGCCCCGGTTTTCAAAATTTGTAGGAGGGGTCCTTTGTTGCAAACCAGAGTGGTGGGGGCTACAGAGCAGTTTCACTCAAGATGTTGGAGGTTAATTTGGTCAGGGATCTGCATCTCGTGCTAGGTTTTGTATAGCTCTGCTTAACTATTTTGTTTACGCGAATGGTAAAAGTTGTATATCTATTTGTAAGGACTAGAGTGCTCAATGAATTCTTGTATAATTCCTGATATATTATAATCGGAATTATTAGTAACCAACATTGGAGTGTTTCTCTCTTCCTGTCTTCACTCATTTTTTTCTTCAGCAGATGTCCCATTTTGTACGAACAGCGCACGACATGTGCGTTTCCATTGATATAGCGCAAAATAATACTACAAGACTATAAGGACCATGAGGACAGAAATGGGAAGGCCTGAACAAATTGGTTTTGAATTAAAATATAGGAAAAAGTCCTTTTCACATCCCTCATCTATCACCAAAAACCAACTTTCATCCTCCATCCGCAAAACCGGATATCTGAGGTCCTTCATCTCTAAAATCCGTTTGTTTTCAATCCCTCGTCGGTTTTGACAGAGTTTTGCTGGTTTTGGCTGTGGGCCCCACATGTCAGAGTGGGTCCCACGACTGTCTTTCTTCTTCCCCCTCCTCTTTCTCGTTCCCCAAATCACCCCGCGGCCCAGACGTTTCGGCCCCGTCACACCCCTCCTCCTACTCCTCTCAGCGCCGGCGCCATCTCCTCCACGAATCCGCCGGGGGATGTGCGGCCTGGTCGTCCCACTGGCCCAGGGCTGGGCTTATAGACTCGCATTTGCCCTCCTCTACCCCCTACCTCATCTTCGTCGCCGTCCTCTACAGCGTCACGGCCGCGCCCCGCCGGGGCCCGTGACTCCGGGTTCGCGCGCTTGGCGGTGGCACCGCTGTCCTCGGGCGCGAGGGCCGTGACAGGTCCCACTTACTCTCGCGCGCGCGCGGTTCCCAGCCTCTAGCTTCCTCGAGCTTCTTCGTCATTGTTGTGCTCGGGGACCGCCCATTGGAGCTCCACCGCCGGTCGGGCTTCGCGGGCTGAGGCGCGCTCGGGGACCGTCCAAGAGAGACGGTGGTGCCGGGGGAAGGGAGCGGCGCTGGGAGATAGTGGCGCGGCGCCTCGTCGCCTTCCCCGTCTAGGCCCAGCGGACGGGGCATGCTGTAACGACCCGCCTCCCCGAGGCCGGGCCCGCCTACGCCTGGCAGCTCTCTAGGACCCCAAGAATATCCCCACAGACCAACACATGTCTTTCCTGCGCACTTTGTCCTCACTCATGCACACCCGAGAAGGACTTCCCGGTCGGTCACCCATCGCTCCAGGTCAAGCACGCTTAACTTTAGAGTTTTTTTTGATGGGCTTCCGGAAAAGAAGTTGCAACTTATTAGTATGAGTATCCTTATCAATCCTATTAAGCCTTTGGCCGGGATGTCACACATGCCCTGGATGGGACGCCAAGCACGCGATTGGGGGGAACGAGGAAGCGGAGAGGGGAAGAAGAGAGGCAACCGTGGGACCCACCCTGACATATTGGGCCCACAACCAAAAACCAGCAAAAGCCCGGTCAAAACCGGTGAGGGACTTAAAAACAAACAGATTTGGGAGTTGTGGGACCCTAGATACACGGTTTTATGGATGGGGGACGAAATTCGGATTTTAGCGTTAGATGAAGGATGTCAAAAGGACTTTTTCCTAAAATATAATGCGGTGCGTGAGCAGCCGCCAGACCCAAAACAAACTGGGTTTGTTTGGTCGCATGATATTGTTGGCCCATCAAATTATCATGATGGGCCTGCCATGTCAGCCTTCCCATCTACTCGTATCCATGATTAAGGTTTTGTGACTTTTTTAGCATGCCAACCATGAAAAATGAACGTCATAATTCTACTATGATTGAAAGATTATCACAATTTTTTTGAGAAAAAAATACTTATTTTGCGTAGCACGAAAAGTTATGACACACCAAGACAACTCCTTTTTTTTAGTATTGTGTGTGTAGATTTGTTTTTTCTTCCGAATATATAATTTCCACATCAACTACTTTTCGTCTATACTGCTGACGCCTCACCAGGCAAAGTTTCATAGGAGGTTACCGTTTGATGGATGGGCAAACGACAGGGCCGACAGAGATAAGAAATTGGCGCATTGATTAATATATCCTCATGAAGTCATGATATAAATACGCCGTATACGATATGCATCACACATCTGTAAACGGAATGTACGAAATGGGGTCTAGATCGTATCGGCAGATCTGCAATAGCTCCAACACGTTACTCCCTCCGTCCCAATTAAATTGCACGTTTGCGTTTGCGACTTCTCAAAAAAAAAAGTCCCACAATGATGAGCACGATGGCATGCAGCGCGCACTGCTAGAGGACTGGTGTTGGTTGATGTGACTAGCGATGAAAACGGATTGGATACGAGCGGATACCATAAATACACATACAAATAGTTTTTCTTTCTCAGACTGAATTCTCGGATCGGATTCGGATACGAACAGTACATGATGTGTCGAATAGTGATATTCATCATATTTAGAAATCCAACTTTGAATATCTGGATACTAATACGGTACGGATAATTGTAGATATTGAATGCTCAAATTCGGATATGATCTTTACCATTTTAGTGCTGACCCTTTCAATCGGATGGTATACAGATAATATCCGTACCACTTTCATCTCTAACTGTAACCATGAAAAAATTACAAAGCGATGGTGCAACTCTCGTCCACACACGGATTGAAAAAACAAAAAAAAAAGAAAGAAAAAAATCTCGACCGCGTCTCCACGGGTTGCGGCCGCCCGACCTCTATCCACGTTGGCACCGCACCAACATCCCTCTACTTCTCACTCCTGCCCGCCATCCTATTGCCAACGATGAGTCGACGCCGCTGCGGGCAACATCCGCGTCCCCTTCCTCCCCGCCAGCGGCCGTGGAGCCTCCTCTTCCCCACCGCAAGCTCCTTCCTCTCCGCCCCCACTACAAGGTTTCCTAGCTAATGCCACCCTACGCACTTGCAACACCACTATTTTGGTTGCCAATGGGGGGTCAAATCGCAACTTTTTTCCAAAGTGGTAGCAATATGTGCCTATAATGCAATGGACTAAAATGGTTGCCTTAGCTATGAATTTTGGTTGCAATAGGGGTGTGCTATGGCAACTACAGTGTGATATGGTTGCTATTGTTTAGAGTTATTGCTACGTCACATTGGAGTTGCAACAACACTAGATTTCGTTGCAATAATGTGGTATTATTGCAACTACATTTGATATGGTTGCTTTTGGTTGGTGTTTTTACAACAGTTTTTTTGTGTTGTAATAAATTTCAGTGGTGTTGCAATTGATAGATGGTTATTGCAACATGAATCCTTGTGTAGATGCTATAGCTTGGTCTATTGCAACAACTTTTTAGAGTTGCAAAAACCTTCTTTGGTGTTGCAATTGTGATTTTTTTATTACAATGAGAAGCCTAAGTGGATGCAACATGACTTCCCTACTGCAATGGTTTTTTGGGTTACTACAGATTATCACGTTAGGTGAGCCTTTTGCTAGTGTCTTCACATGTGTCAATGTTGATTGACATGTAATGTGAGATTTAATATAAGTATGTATCCAAGTTTGAGGAATAAATGAGCAAGAAATAAGACATAATTTAAATTGTAACTTTAAGTTAAATAAAACTATTTTAAATACATCTTAATTTAAGAACAATATTTAGTTCGAGCCGCCCAGATCTGGCACGGTCCCCGAGTTCCTCCGCGGCAGCCCCAAGCTCCTCCTCCTCCTTTCTTGGCGACGGGGTCTTCTTCCTTCTCCTCCTCATCCTCCTTCTCTCCACAGCGACGGTAGAGTCAAGGCTGGCGGTGGGCTCCTCCTCCTCTTCCTTTCCCCCACGGCTCTCCATCCCTCCCCCCACAACGTGCTCCTCCGCGACTGAGGAATCGAGCGGGCGGCACGTCGACTTCCTCGAGCTCACCGTCCCTGACAGCGGCTGCGGCTCCCTCCTCCCCTCCCGTGGCTGGTGGCGGGGTCGAGGCCAGCGGGCGCAGTCTCCTCCTCCCGATGTCGATCTGGCCCCAACGGTCGCCGCGGACGAGGCTGCTTGCATCGATATGCCCCCTGTGGTGGTCGTGAATAGGGCTGCCGGCATCGATCTGGCTCCTGCGGTGGCTACGGACGGGGTTGTCGGTGTTGAGATGAAGCCGGAGGTAGCTGGGCGCCTGGCCAAGTGCTGGAAGTTTCTATAAGGGAAATTTGTCTCCAGTACATCCTTAAAGGGTGGTTTGGTGTGAGACACTCTCCATATTTTGATTTTGTGGGTTGCACACTCTAAATTTGTGTCTTTGTCTCCAACACACCATACCACATAAAAGGACGAATTTACCCTCCAAAAGTCGGACCCACCTGTCAGCTCTATCCCTTTCCTCATGTCTGGACCTGCTTGAGGATGGAGACCTATCTGTGGGCGACACCGGCGAGCCCGCGGCCACAACTTCCTCGCGAGGGAGCTTATCCCGTGGGGAGCTCGTTGCCCCAACCGCTACGCGGGGGGTTCGACCCACGAGGCGATGCTAGCGAGCCCGCAGCTCGGGCTCAGCGTGGGAGAGCTCGACTTCGGGAGGCGGCGTCGGTGATCTTGCGGCCCTATATTCGCTGCTCGGCTTCGGCGCTTGGGACCTCGACCCCGTGGGTGGCACCAGCAAGCCTATGGCTTGGCCTCCGTGTGGGGGAGCTCGAGCCCAGGAGGCGGTACCAGCGAGGTGGTGAGCCCGCGGCGGAGCTCCACCCCGTGGGCAGCGGCAACGCGCTTGCAGCACCCTCTGTGCGGGGAGCTTTTCCCGAGGACGGCACCGACGAGCCTGTGGCCCAGGGTTGCTCCCATGCGCCACTGCCAGGCAAGGAAGCGAAGACCGAAGATGATAGGTAGAAGGAGAGGGAGAGATACGATGGGTGGGTCCAACTTTAGGAGGATAAAGTAGTCTTTTTATGTGTTTTAGTGTGTTGGAGACAAAGACACAAATTTAGAGTGTGCAATCCACAAAATCAAAATATGGAGTGTCTCTCACACCAAACCACCCTTTGAGGATGTGCTGGAGACAAATTTCCCTTTTTGTAATGTCGTCGATGGCCATGTGTGTTGTTGTAAGCCCTCTTTGCTCCTGAATTTTTTGACACACATTTTTTTTGTGAGATCCGGTACCCTACTTGTAATCATGCTCGCCCACTATTTAAGGGCAGTTTGGTAATTTTACAACCTCATTAAGTTCCTTCTTTCTATCCTAGATGTGCAAATAAAATGGGACGGACGGAGTAAATCTAGACCAACATTTATAAAACGAAAATGCTTCCATCCGCACGTTCGGACACGACAGACGCGTCTTCACGTGGGGCCCATTCCCATCGATCTTATCATCTCCCATGCACCTCTCGTTTCCCACACACTACGCTTCTCCACCAGATTCGTCGCCGAGGCCGCCGCTCCCCGCAGCTTCTTCGACGCCGAGGCCGCTGCTCCCCTGCAACTTCTCCCACACCGGCAGCCAGTCGCCCGCGGCTTCTTTGGCACCGCCGGAGCACCTCCGCGTGAAAGGATCAAGATGTCGACTAGAGGGGGGGTGAATAGTCGAACCTGAAAATTCACAAACTTTTTCGCAGCTGTTAAATCAGGTCCGGAATTTCTGGATATTTTTCCGGATACTCCGGGAAATCCGGAGAATCCGGGAAAATGTCCGGATAGTCCGGCCTGTCAGGGGGGAAACAAATTCGACAGAAATTAAACTTGCTCAAATGTAAATCTGTGAAAATAGGTTATGCACTGGGATGAGACAAGCCTGTTTATTCACTCAAATCTTGCAGGAACCTCAACACGAAGTAGATCGGCACCAAACCCTAGATAAGTGCTCAAGAGAGATACAAGCATGCAACAAGATGAACAAGCACAAGAGACACAAGGATTTGTTACCGGAGTTCAACCTCACACCTTGAGGTCCACATCTCCGTTGAGGTACCCACAAAGGGTGGACCTTTACACCTAGGTCACTTTCCTCCCTCTAGCGACCACAAAGATCAAGCTAGAGTTACTTACTCAATCTCGGGGTAATACAAACTTCCTTGGGCAGCCACAACCTTTGGATGCTCCAAGGCAACGCCTAGCCGGCTAGGAGCTCAAAGCTCCAAGAGTAACAAACACGAAATGTGCCAACCAAGCGAAGAACGAGGTGCTCTAGAGATGGGAATTCAGCTCACAAGCACTCTCCAAGCTCTTGCTCTCAATCCCTCTTAAATCTCCACCAAATCTCACCAACTTAGAGCCAAGGGAGTAAAGGAGGGAGTGAATGAGTTCTGAAGCTTTGCAGGTCGAAATGGGCAAGAGTGAGAGAGAGGAGAGGGTGGAGGGGGCTTTTATACCCCCTCACACAGAAAAGAGCCGTTACAGCTCTAAGACCCGGAATATCCGGGGTAAACCCGGAAACTCCAGGAAGTCCGGAGACTCCGGGATAAACCCGGATACTCCGGCCTCCCAAGGTCAGCACCCAAGAAAAGTTCCCCGTGAACGTGTTGGTGCAAAGGTGTCTCTCATAGGTTTTGTTAGCAACTTGAGCACCTGTTCGACTCTTGGAGGACACATTTCCTGTCCCTCTTTATAGTGCGGCGTTCCTAGGACTCAAATTCAAAATATAAAATAAATAAGCCTTCTTAGGAACCCCTTTGTAGCATCACTTCCTTTTTGTATAAACAATGAAATAGACTTGATGCCACATACAATTTTAATACCTGCTCATACACTAGATAAATCATTAGTTACTTAAGCATGTGTCATTAAATCACCAAAACCCACTTAGGGGGCCAAGATACTCTTCAATCTCCCCCTTTTTGGTGATTGATGACAACACATTTAAGTCTTTCAAGAGATAAGTAATGAATATTAAAGAACTTTTGTAATACTCCCCCTCAATATGTGCATATTGATTTTGAATATCAATGGTCCTTTTAGGGCCAAATTTTTGCACAAAGAGAAAAGCATGAGAGTATTACACTAGTGGGGTGCTTGTCATGTGCAACAGGTAATAGTGAGATGCTCATGACAGTTTATGCACTCAACAAGGATGCAAAAGAAATCTGATGCACAAAAGTCCGGACTGTCCGGGCCAGACCCGGAATCTCCGGAAAATCCGGATACTCCGGGAAAATCTCCGGACTCTCCGGGCTTTCAGAACACCAGTGAAAAACAGCATTCATCAAAGATTTTCAGTCTAGCATATAGCATCCTTAGAAAGTAAAAACAGAATAAATCACCACAAGCACACAACCATAAGTCTCAAGCTCATATAATCTTACACACATACGAATAGAGAATTATTACAAGCCATGGTTCCAAATCCAAATACATAAAGTTTATTGTTCCACACATGATAGATAGATAGATAACTCACTCCCCCTTTGGCATCAAGCACCAAAAAGGAAGTGTGGAGCAGCTGGATCACTCGGAGTCGCCGTCGTCCTCCTCTTCTTCTTCATTGTTGTCCTCCTCCTCCTCTTCCTCTTGTCCTTCTTCTTCATCTTGGGCATCCCACTCCGCAAAAGGATCATCAAAGGTGGGGAGCTCACGGTAGGGATCGGTAGGAAGGCCAAGATGAGACTTAATCTCAATAATGTCCCGGCGGTTCTCATTTGTCTCTGTGGCCATGGTCTTGCACATGCTAAAAATGCTTTTGAGTACCCTCTTGATCATGGAACCGCGATGCCGACGGGGAGGCCTAGGTGGGGAGGGTGCAGCGGGCACATCATCACGGCGAGGAGCTGCACTGGATGAGCCAACATACTTGCGAGTCTTTGGTGCCTTCTTGGCTCGATCACGGAGGTGACGGAAGGGCTCATGGACAACATCCTTTGGATAACGGACGTTGGGGACTCTCTCAATCATGTACATGAGATAGGGGGCATAGGGGAGATACTTCATTGGATCATTCATTGCACGCCTCAACTCATTCCAAATGAAATCAAAGATGCAAAACCCTTCTTCATCCGGTGCCATTCTATTAAGGAGATTTGGAGCAAAGTACCTTAGGGCCGTAGCATCTCCTTGCTTGGGATCAATGGTGGCACGAAAGAATTGGTTGAGGTAGTAGTAGTAGGGGTTGAGTTGATCCGCCTTGCCCTCAATAGCCAAATCACGGCGAGGAAACATGAAAGTGAGGTCCCTAGGCTTGTACTTGTTCTCGTTGTGGATAGGGGTACGATCTTCATCCTTGGACCCAAGTCCCAAAAGCCTAGAGAAAGTCATGTAGTCAATGGTGCACTTGTTTCCTTGAGTGGTCCATGTGATGGTGTTGTCATATGGGTTATAGTAGTAGGAGCAATGGAATTGAGCAAGAATTGCTTTGTTCCAATTGTACCTAAAACCCATAATATCATAGAGACCAACCTCCTTGCACTTCTCAATCACGGAATTGAACACGGTGTTGTTGAGGTCCTCATAGTACTTCCAATCAATGTACCTCATCTTCACAATGGGCACCATGTTCTTTGCCACCAACTTTGGATTCCGGATGACGGTTTGGTAGAAGTCCCTATGGAAATCACACCAAAACCTTGCCTCAAGCCCTTCACCCTTAAGATAAAGATACACATCCTCCTCCCTTTGTTCCCTCACTGCAAGAGCGTTCTTTGAGTAGTCCCTATACATGTGCTCTGCAAAACCAAGGACGGATCCGGGCTCCCTAAGATTGATAGGAGTGTTGACCACCCGGACGTTTGGTGGAAGGGTAGGGATAAGTCTAGGAGGTGTTTTGGGGCAAATGTGGGCTGCTACTCCTTGCTTGTGTTTAGGAGGAATGCGAGTAGCGGCACGGCTTTGTTGGATATAGGGGGCTTGATGGCTTTTCTTAGGATGAGGTTTGTAGCGTGTCTTTTCCTTAGCAGGCCCCTTTCCATGGCGGCGAGGAGGCTCAGAGGGCTACTCATAGGTGTCATCCTCCTCTTCACCATCACTCTCGGTCCTCTCCTCCTCTTCCTCCTCTATCTCTTCTTCACTTCCCTCGGCATAGGAGGGAGGAGGGTCACCCCTTCTTGACCTTGAGCTGCGCTGAGATCCCTCTTGTCCCAAAGCTTCTTGCACGGCCCGCAAAGCGGTGGGGTCGTGCCTAGCCTTGGTTCTTCTTTGGGTGGAGGGCTCCTCGGTCTCGCGCCTGATCTTCACCCTCATGATCTGGACAGGTGGAAGGATATGGAAATGAGAGATGATCAATAGAAGAGATGCAAAACACTGTGATTTAGGGTTTACAGTGTGAACCCCGGAGACTCCGGGAAAAATTCTGGACATTCCGGGAAGTCCGGAGAGTCTGGGTTTTTCAAGCCCGGAGTTTCCGGTTTTCACACCCGAAACCCTAACTCACAATGCTGCACAAATCAACCATCCAAACTGCGAGATATTGCAGATCTAGAGCCTAAGGAGTATTCTCTACCTATTCCCTAAGAGGATACAACAAGAACGACCCTAGGGAAGTAGATCGAGAAAAGTTCCTCAAGAGATACCTTGGGAAGAGAGAGGGAAAAGCTTCAATCCTTCGAAACCGGAGTGGATCTTCGATCTCCACACCTTGGAGCCCTCAAATCCTCACTCACATTTGATTTGGACGGTGGAAAGCGAAAAACACCCAAGGGGGCGAGGAGAGGGAGAGGGGGAGGGCGACGGGAGAAGGAGGTGCCGGTCAACGCGATAAAGCAGTGAAAAAAGAAAAGACCACGGTGAAAGGGTATATATACCCTAAAGGTCCGGACACTCCGGGCCAGGTCCGGAGTTTCCGGGAAACCCGGAATCTCCGGGAAAATTTCCGGAGTTTCCGCTCCCCCTGAGTCCAGCGAGTAGATTTGCAAGGAATTTGATTTGGGATAGGTTTGGATGACTATATATGTAATATATGTGAGCCTGAGTAGTATCAACACTTGAGACTAGCCACAAACAAGCAATGAAAACTATAGTCCAAGTGTTGTACCATAAAGATCCAAATTTTTCAAAAACAAATTCAACACAAGTTTTTACAAATCTTTTACTTTCAAAATCTTAATCTAGGTCACTCAAACATGTGCATGATCTCACGCCAAGTTACGAGAATCTAAGATATTTAGCTCACTCCTCAAAGCACAAAACCTTAGTTCATCAAGAGGCTTTGTGAAGATATCGGCTAGTTGCTTATCGGTGCTCACATGGCTTAAGGCGATATCTCCTTTGGCTTCGTGGTCTCTCAAGAAATGGTGTCTTATGTCTATGTGCTTTGTTCTTGAGTGGTTTACGGGGTTGTTAGCTAGCTTGATGGCACTCTCATTGTCACACAAGAGTGGCACCTTGCTAAACTCGCAACCAAAGTCTCTCAAAGTGAGCCTCATCCAAAGTAGTTGAGCACAACAAGCGCCGGCTGCAACATACTCGGCCTCGGCGGTGGAAAGGGCAACGGAGTTTTGTTTCTTGGAGCTCCAAGACACCAAGGACCTCCCAAGGAATTGGCAAGTCCCGGGTGTACTCTTTCTATCTACTTTGCAACCGGCATAGTCCGAATCGGAGTAGCCAAGTAGATTGAAAGTGGAGCCCTTAGGATACCATAAACCAAGGTTAGGAGTATGAACCAAGTATCTAAAGATTCTCTTAACAGCCATTAGATGACACTCCTTAGGATTAGCTTGAAACCTTGCACACATGCACACACTAAGCATAATATCGGGCCTAGATGCACAAAGGTAAAGCAAAGATCCAATCATGGAGCGATATACCTTTTGGTCTATGCTTTTGCCTTCCTCATTTAGATCAAGATGTCCATTTGATGGCATAGGTGTTTTGATGGGCTTGGCGTTGTTCATGTCAAACTTCTTGAGCATATCGTTGGTGTACTTGGTTTGACTTATGAATGTGCCATCCTTGAGTTGTTTGATTTGAAAACCGAGAAAGAACTTCAACTCTCCCATCATAGACATCTCAAATCTTTTGGTCATAATCCTACTAAACTCATCAACCCAAGCTTGGTTAGTAGATCCAAATATAATGTCATCGACATATATTTAGCACACAAATAAATCATTGCCTTGTTTACGAGTGAAGAGAGTAGGATCGGCTTTGCCTATTTCAAAGTCTTTCTTTAAGAGAAATTCCTTAAGGTATTCATACCATGCTCTTGGGGCTTGTTTGAGCTCATAGAGCGCCTTATGGAGCTTGTAGACGTGGTTGGGAAATTTAGGATCTTCAAAGCCCGGTGGTTGTTCAACATAGACTTCTTCGGAGATTGGGCCATTCAAGAAAGCACTCTTGACATCCATTTGATGTAACTTGAAGTTGTGATGTGTGGCAAAGGCTAAGAGTATGCGAATTGCTTCAAGCCTTGCCACTGGTGCATAAGTTTCTCCAAAGTCCAAGCCTTCTACTTGAGTGTATCCTTTTGCCACCAATCTTGCTTTGTTCTTGGTTACCACACCATTTTCATCTTGTTTGTTGCGGAAGACCCATTTGGTTCCAATCACATTTTGCTTGGGGCGTTCCACTAAGGACCAGACTTCATTCCGAGTGAAGTTGTTGAGCTCTTCTTGCATGGCCATTACCCACTCAGCATCGTCAAGAGCTTCTTCAACCCTAAGAGGTTCCAACATGGAAACAAACGAATAATGTTCACAAAAATTTGCTAATCTTGAACGAGTTGTTACCCCTCTACGGATGCTTCCAAGAATGTTGTCAACAGGATGATCTCGTTGAACACTTTGCCGAACTCTTGGATGTGGGTCAGAAACTTCTTGTTGGATCAATTCCTCAATTTCTTGACTTCTCTGGGAGATCTCAGCAGCAGGCCCGGAGTCTCCGGAATTTTCTCCGGAGTTTCCGGGAAACCCGGAATCTCCGGATTTTTCTCCGGATACTCCGGGGTTCGCAGCGGGAGGTGAAATCGCTGATTCCTCTATCTCGCAGTCCTCATCATCTTCTTCTTGAGGCTTGACTTCTCCAATGACCATCCTTTTTATAGCATTTTCAGCTGGTACTTCCTTGCCTACGCACAATTCATCAACTTGCTCCACTTGAGAGCCATTAGATTCATCAAACGTCAAGTCACACGTGACTTCAACACAACCGGAGGTCTTGTTGAGGACACGATAGCCATGAGCGTTTGAGGCGTAACCAAGAAAGATACCTTCATCAACTTTAGGTGCAAACTTAGAGCTTTTGGGCTTCTTGTTAAGAATGAAGCACTTACAACCAAAAACTCTAAAGTAAGACACGTTAGGCTTTTTACCGGTTAGAAGCTCATAAGCGGTTTTGTGATGAAGCTTGTGAAGATATAAGCGGTTGATAGCATGACAAGCCGTGTTGATTGCTTCCGCCCAAAAACTATCCGAAGTCTTGTACTCATCAAGCATGGTTCTTGCGGCTTCAATGAGAGTCCTATTCTTCCTCTCCACTATCCCATTTTGTTGTGGAGTGTATGGGACGGAGAGTTCATGACCAATGCCTTCTTCATCAAGATACTCTTCAATGTTGGTGTTCTTGAACTCGGTGCTATTGTCACTTCTCACTCTCTTGATCTTCACATCAAACTCATTTTGGGCTCTTGTGGCAAACTTCTTAAATATTTCATGAACTTTGCTCTTGTCCTTCATAAAGAATACCCAAGTGTATCGAGAGTAGTCATCAACAATGACAAATCCATATTTGTTCCCTCCAATGCTAACATAAGCCACGGGACCAAAGATATCCATGTGAAGTAGTTCCAATGGTCTTGTAGTAGTGAGTACATTCTTGGTGGGATGAGGAGCACCAACTTGCTTTCCGACTTGACAAGCACTACAAATTCTATTTTTCTCAAAATGAACGTTTGTTAGCCCTAGGATGTGTTCCCCCTTTAGAAGCTTATTGAGATTGTTCATCCCAACGTGAGTTAGTCGGCGATGCCAAAGCCAACTCAAGCTAGACTTTGCCAATAAGCATGTATCAAGTTGGGCTTTATCCGATGAAAAATTCACCAAGTAAAGCCTTCCCTTGAGCTCACCCTTAAAGGCAACAGAGTCATCGCCCCTTCTAAAGACGGTCACACCCTCATTGGTGAACAAACAATTGTAACCCATCTCACAAAGTTGTGAAACGGACAACAAATTGTAGTCCAAAGATTCAACCAAATAAACATCGGAAATTGAATGATTGATTGAGATAGCAATTTTACTTAGACCGACAACCGTTCCTCCACCATTCCCTCCAAAGGCAATTATTTCCGTAGGATTTTCAATCATATCACAAGATGTAAACATTTTCTTCTCCCCGGTCATATGATTTGTACATCCACTATCAATCACCCATTTTGTTCCACCGGAGGAGTATGCCTACAAAACAAGTTATGCTTGTGTTTTAGGTACCCAAGTGGATTTGGGTCCTAGAGCGTTAGTCACAAGAACCTTGGGCACCCACACATTCCTTTTGATCAATGTCCCTTTTGTGCGGGGTCCCACATACTTGGCAACCACCTTACCCTTGTGGTTCCAAGTCAACACATAGTCGGCATAAAAACTATCTTGTGAGGCATGTGGCTTGGGCTTCTTGCTCAACTTGGTTGGTTTGGTCTTTGCCTTAGATTGTGGTGCATTTGTTGTGACTTGAGTGCTCTTGAACTTGATGGGAGTGTTGTACTTAACTTGGTTGTCAAAGTTCTTGGCACCCAATTGCTTCATGCCATGTACCACATTCCTTGTCCCCACACCTTTGGTGTGGTAGTTCTTGATGAATGGGATGGGGTCTTTTGTACCTTGCTCTTGCTTACCAAGCCCCTTCCCATCCGCAAAGCCAAACTTCTTCATGTAGCTTGACCCAAAGCTTTTGGTGTGGTTCTCAAACTCACCTCTCTTGGGTTCTTTCCTTTTCTCATCAATGAGAGAGTTTGACAATCTAGCAATTTCTTTCCTCATAGCATTCATCTCGGCAATGTTAGTAGCATAAGCATTTACATCAATTTTGTAACACCGAGAACAATCATTGCTTGTTGAGGTTTTAGAGTTAGAGAAAGCATCATTAGATATAGTTGTAGCATTATTCTTGAGGTTGTCAAGTTGAACTTCTAGTGCTATGTGACTAGTCTTTAAGCTTTCAAAGCTCTTTTGAAGTTCAAGCTTTTCACCCTCAAGTTTCTTGCAAGCATCCTTAGCTAGGAAAGATTCCCTAGTTAATTCATCTACTATCAACTCATCTTTAGCTTGGGATTTCTTGAGGCTAAGAATTTCTATCTCCTTTTCCTTGAGCAAGTCCTCTTGCACCTTGAAACCCTTCTTTTCAATTACAAGGGCATTCTCAAGGGCAATTATTTTCTCTCGCTCAAGTCTAAAGAGTTCTTCTTGCACCTCTAGAGTCCCATCTCTATTCTCTATTTCTTTCATTAAAAACATGATTTTCTTAGTTGCCTTTTTACCAAAGCTAGTGATCATCTTTTCAAAGTCAAGATCGTTTTCACTATCATCATCTAGGGGCGGGGTGGGAGTGTCTACCTTAGATCCCCTAGCCATGAGGCATGTGTGGGTGAAGTCATCTTCATCATCGTGAGATCTCCAAAGAGTGATGACTTGTTGATTGGTTCTCCAATGGATATAGTGGCAAGACCCACTTCATCATCGGAGTCGGAGCTATCATCATTTGAATCCCATTCTTCACCCAAATGTGCTTCACCAACTTCCTTCTTCTTTTTCTTGTCATTCTTGTTGGTGTCTCTTCTTCTCACTTTGATGTTGGGACACTCCGCAATGAAGTGACCCTCCTTGCCACACCCAAAGCACGGCCTCTTGGAAGTCCTCTTCGTCTTGATCTTGTCTTTGTCTTTGCTCTTGTTGATGAAGCCACTCTTCTTGAATATTTTGTTGAACTTTCTTACAAAAAGTGCCATTTGCTCGGGAGTCATGTTCAAGTCACTCTCTTCATCACTATCTTCCTCGACCACGGTCTTTGAGGTTGATGAGCTAGATTTATTCTCTTTGCTAGATGCCTTGAGGGCCACTCCCTTGTTCTTCTCAAGTTGTTCATGCATCTTTGACATTTCTTGTGAAAGCTTTGACTCCTTGACGGTGATAAGGTGTTCTTCCATTCTTCCAATCACATCTGCCGGAGTGAACTTGTTGAAGCCTCTCTTCTCTCTAATGAGTGTTGGGAGTTGAACATCCCTTACCATGTACGCGGAGAGGATCTTATCAACCACTTCTCTTCTTCCCCATCTTGTGCTTCCAAGTGATTTGATCTTGTTGATGATCTTGTTCAAGCGGTTGTACATGTCTTGTGGAGACTCATCATCCTTGATAACAAAGCGATTGAGCTCACTTTCCAAGGCTCTAATTCTTCCTTCTCTTACTTGCTTTGTCCCTTCATGGTTGATGAACAATGTGTCCCACACTTCCTTGGCGGATTTCAACCCATCCACCTTGTCATATTCTTCGGATGTGAGTGAACTCTTGATGATGCGTATGGCTTGATAGTTTCTTTGTATCTCATTAGCTTGCTCTTGAGTTAGCGTTGCATCACCACTAGGGAAAGTAATACCCCTGTTCACAATAGTCCAAAGTGCGGGATTCACCGCCATCAAATACTCCTCCATCGAGTTCTTCCACTTGGAATAGCCGGTTCCATCAAATTGGGGTATCTTCCCAATGTGGCTAGAACCCGATGGATGGTTAAAGGATAAACGAGAATAATCGAAAGAGGTTCGAGTATAGTCCCTTGATGATGACGGTAGTCGAGCGGAGCGGTTGGACCTTGCATCATCAAATTCTTCATCCTCACTATCGGAGGAGTCATCACCATGTCCATGTGCTTGATGGCTTGTGCTTGCTCCAAGGGTGTTACCTCCTTGAGGTGGGACGGGAGGTGTGCCAACAACATTGTTGACGGGATCACCTTCGGCGAGGGGTGGAGCTTGATCGATTGGATTCGACATCTTCTTGACTCCAAGCGGTTAAGCTTCAAATTCGGAGCACTTGGCTCTGATACCAATTGAAAGGATCAAGATGTCGACTAGAGGGGGGGTGAATAGTCAAACCTGAAAATTCACAAACTTTTTCGCAGCTGTTAAATCAGGTCCGGAGTTTCCGGATATTTTTCCGGATACTCCGGGAAATCCGGAGAATCCGGGAAAATGTCCGGATAGTCCGGCCTGTCAGGGGGGAAACAAATTCGACAGAAATTAAACTTGCTCAAATGTAAATCTGTGAAAATAGGTTATGCACTAGGATGAGACAAGCCTGTTTATTCACTCAAATCTTGCAGGAACCTCAACACGAAGTAGATCAGCACCAAACCCTAGATAAGTGCTCAAGAGAGATACAAGCATGCAACAAGATGAACAAGCACAAGACACACAAGGATTTGTTACCGGAGTTCAACCTCACACCTTGAGGTCTACGTCTCCGTTGAGGTACCCACAAAGGGTGGACCTTTACACCTAGGTCACTTTCCTCCCTCTAGCGACCACAAAGATCAAGCTAGAGTTACTTACTCAATCTCGGGGTAATACAAACTTCCTTGGGCAGCCACAACCTTTGGATGCTCCAAGGCAACGCCTAGCCGGCTAGGAGCTCAAAGCTCCAAGAGTAACAAACACGAAATGTGCCAACCAAGCGAAGAACGAGGTGCTCTAGAGATGGGAATTCAGCTCACAAGCACTCTCCAAGCTCTTGCTCTCAATCCCTCTTAAATCTCCACCAAATCTCACCAACTTAGAGCCAAGGGAGTAAAGGAGGGAGTGAATGAGTTCTGAAGCTTTGCAGGTCGAAATGGGCAAGAGTGAGAGAGAGAAAAGGGTGGAGGGGGCTTTTATACCCCCTCACATAGAAAAGAGCCGTTACAGCTCTAAGACCCGGAATATCCGGGGTAAACCCGGAAACTCCGGGAAGTCCGGAGACTCCGGGATAAACCCGGATACTCCGGCCTCCCAAGGTCAGCACCCAAGAAAAGTTCCCCGTGAACGTGTTGGTGCAAAGGTGTCTCTCATAGGTTTTGTTAGCAACTTGAGCACCTGTTCGACTCTTGGAGGACACATTTCCTGTCCCTCTTTATAGTGCGGCGTTCCTAGGACTCAAATTCAAAATATAAAATAAATAAGCCTTCTTAGGAACCCCTTTGTAGCATCACTTCCTTTTTGTATAAACAATGAAATAGACTTGATGCCACATACAATTTTAATACCTACTCATACACTAGATAAATCATTAGTTACTTAAGCGTGTGTCATTAAATCACCAAAACCCACTTAGGGGGCCAAGATACTCTTCACCGCGCAAGAGGCCACCGCTCCTCGTGCCATCCTCCGTTCCGGTCAGCGCAGCCGCTAGAGGAGCTCCGAGCGGCGGCCATGGTGCGCAACTCCGGGGGCGCGACCATGACTTGCAGCAGGTCGGCCGCACGACAGTGGGGGTAGGGGCCACCGCTCCCCGCGCCATTCCCTACCTCGGTCGCCGCTTCCCCACCAGGGGCGTGCCGCATCAGCCGGCGGAAGAGCTTCGGGTGACGCTCATGGCGGGTAGAGCGCTGCGACAAGCCTGCGCAAAGCGGTGATTGGCATTGAGAGGCTTCACTCTTCTAATCTCGATTTTCATGTTGCATTAGATACCTCACGGTGTTACAACAGATATTTTTGGATGTTGCAAAACTCTTAGCATACTCTCGATTTCATGTTGCACTAAGTACCTTAGGGTGTTGCAGCAGATATTTTTGGATGTCGCAAAACTCTGAACATGTTGCAGTAGTTATTTGTGCGTGTTTCATTTGTTAATTTTCATGTTACAACTTCAGTGTTCCATTGTGATTGTCAAATGTTGCATAAAACTTGTGTTCTATGTTGCCACGGATTTTCTGACTCATTTATGTTGCAAATGTGTTGCATATGAAAATTTTTAATATTGCCATGGTGATGTCACATGCAACATAGTCAATATTCTAGTAGGAAATTTTTGCATTACAAAGAGTAGCGCTCGCTGCTTGCACACACCATGTTTCAGATGTTAAATTTTGATGTTACCGATGTTGTTTTTGATGTTGTGATGGTTAATTTTAGATGTTGCGATGAGTGGGCCCCACCGTCCGAACGGAACGTCTTGGCACTAGCACAACCCTTTATAACAGGAACGTGCTACGACAGCTAAAACAGTATACTCTGACAATGGCCTTCTTCCTCGCGTGCCTGTGGTTTCTTCTGTTCGCCGTCCTCTCTTCCTACGTCAAGCAGCTCATCACCGACGCTCGTCGCCACCTCCCGCCGGGTCCATGGCCACTGCCAATTATCGGCAACATCCTCCACGTGAGAAACAAGCTGCCCCACCGCGCCTTGGCGCGCCTCGCCGACCGCCACGGAGAGCTCATGACGGTCCGCCTCGGCACGTCGCTCTCCGTCGTCGCGTCGTCGCCGTCCGCCGCGCGCGAGATCCTCCAGACGCACAACGCCAGCCTCTCCGGCCGGAGCCCCGCCGACGCGTGGAGCGGCGGTGGGCACGGCGCCAGCTCCGTCTTCGTGCTCCAGCCCGGGCGCAGGTGGCGCACCTTGCGGAGGCTCGGCACGGCGCACATGTTCTCGCCGGGGCGGCTCCAGGAGACGCTGGCGCTGCGGCGGGACGCGGTCACCGGGCTCCTGAGGGACGTGTCGGAGGCGGCGGCGGCGTCCGGCTCCGGCGGCGCGCCCGCGGATGTGAGCGTCCGTCGCGCGGCGTTCACGGCGATGGTGAGGCTGCTGTGGCGCGCCATGTTCTCAGACGACGACGAGCTCGGTGAGGCCGAGTCCAAGTGGCTCCACGACTCTGTGCGGGAGGCCATGGTGCTGGTGATGACGCCCAACGTCTCCGACTTGTTCCCGGCGGTGGCGGCAGCCGACCTGCAGGGCGTGCGGCGCAGGATGGCGGCACTGATACGGAAGGCGTACCAGCTGATGGACCCACGGATCGAGCGTCGGATGCGAGCCCGTGGATCTGGCGGTGGCGACGCACGCAGAAACGACTTGTTAGATGCGATGCTTGACATGTCCGAGCAAGATGACGACGACGGTGGCGGCGCCACCATTAACCGGGATGTCATCAGAGCTTTCTACACGGTAAGAATGAGGAAATGTTCTATTCATGATCATTCAGGGAGCAAGAAGAACTTATACAGTTTCGTCGATTTCCTTTTGTTCTGACAAATTCGATCCATTTGCAGGATTTATTCATCGCTGCCCTCGATACAACGTCCAACACAATCGAGTGGGCAATGGCAGAACTACTTCAAAATCCACAAACCAAGAGGAAACTGCAGGAAGAACTCGGAACGGTTCTCGGCTCGAAATCACAGGTGGAAGATTCAGACATCGACAAGCTCCCCTATCTTCGAGCAGTCATCAAAGAAACACTCCGGCTCCATTCAGTTGTGCCTCTGGTGTCCTACAGGGCGCAGGCCACGGTACAAGTGCAAGGATACACCATCCCTGAAGGAAGCAATGTGCTGGTGAATGTGTGGGCAATTCATCATAATCCCGATGTCTGGAAGGAGCCGTACAAGTTCTTGCCAGAGAGGTTTCTGGAGAAGGAAGTTGAGTTTTTGGGGAGGAACTTCGAGTTCATCCCCTTCGGTTCTGGAAGGCACATTTGCCTTGGACTGCCCCTCGCGAACAGAATGCTGCATCTGATGCTGGGTTCACTTCTGCACCAGTTTGATTGGAAGCTGTCTGAACATGAAACGGGAAATGGCGGTCTAGACATGACTGAGAAGTTTGGGTTAGTGTTATCTATGGCCAACCCAATCCACACAACTGTGAAGAAGAAGCAACACTAGGGACCTGCTTTAGGAGGCGCCAAATTGGTTTTGCCAGCTTCCGGGTATGGTTTAGCTTTTCCCTTCCACAAACATGTGCATTATCTTTGTGGTTGATGGTGCAATAATACGGTGTTCCGTGAATAATGCTAGCTTGATATAAGCAGTTTGAAGGTATTGTAGTACTTTGTTTGTCTGTTCCCTCTCTGCACATGCACCAGGGATCAAATTCCTGCAGAAGTAGCAGAGGTTCTCTACACATGCAGAACAATTCGTTGTCTGATTCTCAGATTAAACATGCATATGAACGATACATTGGGAAGAGAACTGTAGACCTGGGGTACATGCCAACTGCAAACAATTTATTCATGGCGCATGATTCCTTATCCACACACGAGTACCTGGTTTGAGCGAAGTAACAAACTCCTGCATTTGTCGACGCCGGAGTACTTTGCAGGTCTCGGAGTTGCATCCATGCATCCAAAATTAAGCTTTCAGCAGGTCAGCAGGACCATAAAAAGTTTAGCTCCTGGACATGGAAAATGGTGTAAGCATTTAGTTATGCGCACAAGTCTACGGTGTAAAGAGAAACAGATAATTATGCAAAAATTACAATAATAGGTTACATTACATGAATCAGAATGGATTGTTGATATATGATGGTCAATGCTTGCATGATAAGTAAATTGTTATAGAGCATGGAAGAATAGCGATGCAGGAGAAACTGGGACATTGCAATTCACGCCACAAGTGACAACTACATTATCTGTACATGCATATGGTGGCGTGTTTCGGCAAATAATCACGGAATATGGGGAGAAAGCAGAGAGCAGGACTTTCCCTCCTTTTTATAAATCTATGGATAACTTTACAGTGTAAGGGAAAAACACGAATTTATGTACATATAAAGATGTCCATTTGCAAATAAAAACCACTTAACCAGACCATCAAAACACATTTCTCTTTAACAAAAATGCACAAGTGATGAAGTGAATGTGCGAGTTTGGCGAAAATCCTGTTTGACACGCGTGCACCGCTACATGTGTCAGCGAACGGACACACGTCGTCTCTAGAGCACACGCACGTGACTAAAGGGGCAAGGAGCCTTATCTTCTCCGCGTCGCGGGGGGGGGGGGGGGGGGGAAAGGAGAGCGAGGACGACGAATGCGGCTGAGGCGGGAGGTGGGCGGATGGATGACGGCGAGTTGCCGTCGTCCGCGAGCGGCGGCGGAGGTCGGCGGCAGGGCTCGGAGATGGAAGGGTTAGGAAGGGTGGGGTGGCACGAGGGGGGAGGGAGGTGGGCGAAACGACACGACGGCGAGGTCACCGCCGGCCGTGGGCGGTGGTGGAGGCCGGCGGCGGCAGTGTTGGTGCGATAGTTCACGAAGAGGGTTAGGGGAGGGCGGGGAGGCGCGGCGGGGGTGGTAGGAGGGCGGAGCGGCATGGTGGCGTGGGTGCCGCCGGCCGCGGGCGGCGTTGGAGGCTGCTGACGGTGGGGTTGTGCGGCACGACAGGGAGAAGAAGAATGAATGGAGGAAGAAGAAAGGAAAATGAAGAAGAAAGAGGAAGGGAAGGGATAAAATGGGTGGTGGTCCCCACCATTCACTGCTACTGTGCATCAGCGCCCGCACACCCGCTAAGACCGAAAATCCTGTTTGACGTGCGCGCACCACTACAGGTGCCAGCGAATGGACACGTGTCGTCTCTAGAGCGCACGCACTTGACTCAGGGGCAAGGAGCCTTATCTTCTCCGTGTTGCGGGGGAGCCGAAAGGAGAGTGCGGATGGCGAACGAGCCTGCAGTGAGAGCTGGGCGGACAGATGACGGCGAGTTACCGTCGTCCGCCGGCGGCGGCGGAGGTCGGTGGCGGCGGGGTAGAAGGAATATTAGGGTTAGGGATTTGGGGAGGAAGAAGAGCAGAGGCCGCAGCCGCTAGTGGAGAGGATAAATGGCGGGTTATGGTGTTGCAGTTCACGAAGAGGGGTTAGGATGGGCGGGGAGGCGCGGTAGGGGTGGGAGAGGGCGGAGCGGCATGGCGGCGTGGGGCGCCGCAGGCGGTGGGGTTGTGCGGCACGGCAGGGAGAAGAAGAATGAATGGAGGAAGAAGAAAGCAAAAGGAAGAAGAAAGTGGAAGGGAAGGGAAGGGATAAGATGGGTGGTGGTCCCCACCATTCGCTGCTACTGTGCAGCGGCGCCCACACGCCTCCCCACTGCTGGTCGTCGTCCCTCCCCCAGACCTCTACTCCCTCCCTGTGCCGGCCTCCCTCGACGGCCCGGAGCTCCCTCCTTGTGCCGGCCCGCTGCGGCGGATCCCATCGTGCAAGGGCGGAGACCGCTGCCGGCCCCCATGCGCGGCTATGGTCGGGACGCCGCCCGGCCAGGGCGGGGAGACCGCCACTGCCCCCATGGGCGCAGCCGGGAGGGGCGCCGCCGGAAGACGTGCCGCCATCAACCCCATCTGCGTCGATCTGGTACGGTTTATCCTCTCCCCCTCCATGGATGGCGTAGAGAAAGCTCCGTGGAGGCGCGTGATTGTCAGTGGTTGAGCTGTGGCCGGATGAGAGCTCGAGTGAGGACCTCTCACAAGTGAGAGTCAGAAGGGGGGAAATGTGGTCTCCTCATCCATCTGGGGCGGGATGAGAGACCGGTTGGAGGTGTTTTTTTCCTCTCTGACTCTCGAATCCGAGATGAGAGTTCCAGTAGGAGCCCGGTTCGAGTTACCCAAAGACTTTCGTGAATTTGGAGCAGGCAGGCTAGGCAGAGCAATTTGACGGAGAAGAGTAAAAGAAGATTGACAGACACCTTCACGCGGATTGTTTGAATGTGCGTGTGACAACAGTGACGGAGCCAGCTTCAACTCTAGGGGGGGCTGTTCTTCTTCCTCCCTCATCTTCTTCCTCTTCCTCCCTCCTTCTCTCTTCTTCTTCCTTCTTTCTTCTCAAAAATGAAGGAGGGGCTCAAGGAGGGGCTCCATGGTTGGACCAGCGGTAGGGGGGCTTGAGCCCCACCCGCCCCACCGCTGGATCCGTCCCTGTGTGACAAGTCTCTGACTTCAAGCCTAACAAATTGCTACTGATCAAGTTTGTAAAGCGGTTTGATATCCATGGCAGGACAACATTTGACATCAACTCTTCGAAGGGCCAGTAAGTTCCACGACCACCAGGTAAGGATTCAAGGCGTTTGCAGCTCTTCACTGCGAGGTCTTCCAATGATGGCAGGTCTCCCAAGGAAGAATCCAGTGGCCGCAACTTATTGCAGTCTGCATTCTGCAATGCGTAACCACTGGAGTGCACCCAGCTGCCCTGACACGGAGCAGAGCTACGGACAGTCACAAACAGACTGCAGGTTTGGGAGTTCCCTGAAATTTCACCAACTACTTGTCACATACACTAATTACAAGTATTAAATGTAGATTAATGCAAAACTCATTCCAATACCTCTATCTTAATTTTCGAGACGAATCTAATGAGCATAATTATGCTATGATTAGACAACGTCGTGCTACAGTAATCAATCTCCAATGACGGATTAATTATACTTAATGCATTCGTCTCGCAATTTCTGATCCATTCGTGTAATTACTCCAGGCTCTTTTACGGTGAACCATACCACCCTATACCACCGTTGAAAATAACCAGTATGAAAGGATCTGACGGCTGAGATTAATTGTATACCACCACAACTTACACCCGTGGTATAGGGTGGTATATATAGGTGGTATAGGGGTATTATTGGAAGTTATATCTCGGTGGCATAAACGAAATATATGATTTTCTTCATTTCAAATTTTTTTCATTTCCCTCTGGTGATATGGCTAATTTTTTTTCAAATTTCAAACGGAAATTTTCATTTCAAATTTCAAAAATGAAAATTTTCAAATTTTTTCATTTCAAATTTTTGTGGCATATTTCAATTTTTTTAATTTCCCTGTGGTGGTATGGCCAAATATTTTCAAATTTTAAAATAGAATTGTTTCAACTTTTTCCATTTCCCTCTGGTGGTATGGTCAAATTTTTTCAAAAATTCAAAAACAAAATTTTCAATTCAAATTTCAAAAATGATTTTTTTTCAAATTTTCCTTGTGGCATAAATGAATTTTTTTTCTAGGCCCGAGGTTGTCAAATTTATTTTAAAAATTATAAAAATTACCTATTTACCCTTATAAAAAATGACCATATATTGCATACCACCACCTAGTGGTATGGTCCACCGTAAAAGAGCTAAATTACTCCTCCGTCCCAAAATCTAAGGTTCTAAATGGTTCAAATTTTGTAACAAAATATAAGGTCCTGGAGAGATAAGACGAAATTAAATGAGATTGGTGAGTAGGTGGCTAGTTAGTGGATAGTGTAAAATGAAAGGTGTCACACCTGTTTTTCCAAAGAAAACCAAGTGCAAACCTATATGCATGCCAGGATCAAGTTTCATGCATATAGTGACATATAAGTGTATACAGAAACAGTATCACGTAAGAAAAAGGGAGATTATCAGAGATTTACGCTTAATCCTGCAAACGAAGGCACCAAACATCACAGGCAGTCGACTGGGGGTTGCATACGCCTAGCTCCAGCAACATCTTCATGGCAGCTTTCTCTTTCTGAGCAACATTGTTTATAGCAAGGGTGAGCACTTTTCGTACTCAGTAAGTGGGGGGAAAGTATGAATGCAAAGGCTTTATAGTGGACTGGGCTCTAAGCATTTAGCATTTTAGTTGGTCAAATTTTATTAACACCTGATTACTAGTAAAGTATAAGTTTATACCAACCCACATTAAGCATATAGATAAGAGATACACCATAAGAATATGGCAAGCATAGCCATAACCACGATTTAAGTCCATCTTCAAGTTCAATTATCATGTGAGGATCCAGGGCGCTCTTGACCGTGAGCACGGCTAATCGATTAGTTTTACACTCTGCAGAGGTTGTACACTTTCACCACAAGTCGCGTAAAAACTCCGAAGAGTTTTGGACCCAACTATGCGATGCCGGCCAAGCATCATACCACACTACCGAGGTGTGATTGCATAGGGACGCTACGAGGCCTTTACAAAGACTTCCCTAGTGTGTTCCAGTGCACGAGGTTCCGCGAGTCCTGCCCCCCTAATCACCAGTCCAACACTAGAGTCCTCTAATTAATTGGCCAAGACAGAGTCATATGTCTTGTGGTTGTACTGTTTTCCTGGGTCGTTCTCCATGTTCCGATTAAACATTATGATCTTTTATTAACCAACCAGAGATATAACATAAAGGTAAAGCGAGTTCATCATTAATGTTTATTATAACCACCATTACCCAAAGTATAGCAGCTAAGCAAGAACTACCCAACATAAAGGTAAACCCAGCTTGACAAGGATAAGGATAACAAAGACTAGGATAATCCTTAATGGGACCCAATCAGTATTAATGCAAGCAATGCAATGAGTGATTAAATTATTATTGGGACAAAAGAACAAGGACACACTTGCCTAAACCAGAGATTTGTTGCTCAGAATGTCTTCACTTCTTGCTCTTCAAATCTCTCGAACCACGGACAACGTTCATTCTACTCGTATCAATCATCCAAAGCAAAACATCCGAAGCACACATATTCTAGCAATCAAACAATCTAAATTAAAAACAGTACACCAATCATCATAAAATGTACTGAAAAGCGGTACAAAACTAATCTACATGTTAGGATGAACACGTCAGTGAAAGAATTACTGAGATCGGAATTGAATTGAATAAGATATGGATTTTAACAAGAAAAAGATTACTAATTGAACATGACGCAAGAATGATTTCACCATGAGGCAATATGAATCGAGAAAGGAATTATAAGAATATATAACTTGGAGCAAGGACCTATGGATGAATAAAGAATTATTTTATAGATTAAAGACGACAGTCTTAAAGATCACTGAGTTTTGTTTGGTTGAGGTCACAAGATTTATGAAGCTTTGATATATGAGAAGCAAATACAGAACAACCATCCTGATTATTCTGTTAAAGGAAAAACCCCAATTAATGCATAGGCATGATGTCAGCATGATGTCATCACTGGCAAGATAGAAAGATGCACGAACCGTGACTAGTTTGCTTCTGTGCATAAACGTGGCCTCCTTGCTTGGACTTCTGAGACGGTGATTAATTAGCTCATGATAGCTTGCAATATCTTTGTCAGGGCAGGCAAGGCGGTTCAGAAGATTTAGCTAGCTATAGCTTGTGCTTGCCGGCGTGGAACAAAGGCGTGCTGGCAAATGCATGTTGCACAGAAAATAAGTAAGCAGGAGATGATTCAAGGCCGGTGGCGAGATAAGTTTTGGATGCAAAACGTACAGAAAGGAGACTCAGCGAAGAACGTGATGGCATGCTCACCAACGATCTGCAAACATCGATCTGGACAAGAAGGCAGTTCGACCAGACGTGCTCCGGCCGGCAGCAGATGGACGGTGATGGCTCGAGCTTCGTGCAGTCGGTGGCGCTCCGACATCTTAGGGGCTTTGAGACCTTGCGGCAGAGCTCCATCTTGACGAGAGGAAACTGGTGGTGGTGTAGACAGGGGTTGGCGCGGCTCGATTGGATCTCTGTGGCGGTGGTGCTTCAGATCATGAGAGATAAGGATAAGATGCAAAAGGACACGAGGAGGAGATTGGCAACGTGCTGGTGTTCTCACCAAAGCAAAAGCTGAACGACGGCTTGAGATCAAAGTCGGGTTGACGTGTACGTGTTCCTCCATCAGCAACTCAGTGATGGCGATGTCGTGATGGATCACCTCGCTCGCGCTGCTCGTGGTCAAGTTCTCCCCGGCGGCCGGCGTACGTGGAGTCACGGACGGTGGACGGCAGGCTGCAGGGAGGAGATGGATCCACGACAACGTACATGTTGCGGAGGGCTTCCTGGTGCGACGGTGATGCTCCTGGCGGCGAAGCTCTCACGGCAAATTCAAACGCGGTGCGACAGACGGAGGTGGCAGAGGTGGATCTTGGACGAGAGGCCGACGGCGGCGGCTTGCAAAGAAACTAGGGCACACGATGGAACATCAATAGATGTGAAAAGGAGAAGTCCAAGATGCTGTAGCTTGCTGTTTATAGGCCACCCATCAGGGTCAGGTTCGGTCGACCTTTGCTTGCACACGTCTGGATCGGAGTCCTGGTTCAGGTTCATCACGTACGCGTACGCCTGCAGCCACCTGAAAATCCAGCTTGGTCTATGTGTCTTCCGTTGATGTGCAGGTCAAAGATCATCTTAGTTTAACTTTGGCCCGAGAAGGAAGCGACGACAGGGTGAGAGGAAACAAAAGATAATCTAGGAAGATTTGGATTACTATAGATGTTGTATAGAATCTTGAAAAGATAAGAGGACATGTTGAGATGACACTAAATAAGATGATGACTTTGTAGTCAAAAACTGATAGAGATAGTTTAGACCATGAGTAGCTCAAATAAAATACATAAAGCTTATGAAAAAGATTTTCGAGTTTATAGAAGATAGATTTAGCTCTTATGAAGAAGAAGAATAAATTCCAGAAAAAGTTGGAAGATTTTTGGTGGAACCTAAACATTGTCTAAACTTATTTTAAAATATTTTACACTCAAGAAACACTAATAATGCATCGGCATGAATGCAACACACACATTGAACCAATTTATTTAATTCAGAAAATCAAACAATGATTTTTTTCCTAAAATATATTTCCTGTAAAGAAAATAAATGTTGAAATTTTTTTAAAAATTATGAGAAAATCGTTGTTTAAATTTCTTCCCATTCACATCCCGAAATTTGGAAATTTCAGGGTGTGACAAATCTACCCCCTTAAACGGAATCTCGTCCCGAGATTCAAAGAAAGAAGAAACAAGGAGAAGAGAGACAAACAAGAATATTGCTATTGAGGTAAGTAGGCGGTCATCCTCTTTTGTCGATCGGTGTGGAATCTTCATCTTGTCTTGGTCATTGGGGTCTTCATCAGAGTAAGTTAGGTGGGAAAGAAAGTAGAGTGAGGCCTTCTTTTATTCAACTTGCTCACTTCTAAATGGCGAATGCGATAGTAGCATTAGCTTGTTGGCATTGGTGTTGCCTTCCATTTCTTCTCCTGATGTCCTTTATTTTATAAGAGAGAGAGATGGCAAGGAGGTGGGAGGTACAACAAAGAACCCAACTAGGCAACTGATGTCATTGCAGATATAAGACCCACAATACACCAACACTCACTACAAAGAAACGAACCAATCAAGGTCATAAAACCAAGCATCATCATGCAAGTATTGAATTCCACCAATCAAGACAGTCAAAGGAACGACGCTAAACGTTGTTAATTGTCATAGGGTATCCTCCTAAGCATAGCTTACAGATCATTGATCATCTAAGGATGTTGAATCAGAAAGGACATTTTGGAATCAAAAGTCAAGGGAAGAATCCAAAGAAGCATTGCTTGAGGTACAAACAGAAATTCAAGGATGAGGATGGATGCATAGGAATTGACATATGTTTAAAGTGGATAGGAAAGCAAGATATCAAGGGGGATTATCAAAAGAAAGTGGTCAAGGAGTGGGAATATTCATCACGAAGCTCAAGGAAAAGGTAGTGATGAATTTTAGATCAACAGAAACCTTAAGAAACGACCATTGCTAACTAGGCTTACGTCCTACAGTCGATACAGCTCTGATACCACTCTGTCACACCTGTTTTTCCAAAGAAAACCAAGTGCAAACCTATATGCATGCCAGGATCAAGTTTCATGCATATAGTGACATATAAGTGTATACAGAAACAGTATCACGTAAGAAAAATGGAGATTATCAGAGATTTACGCTTAATCCTGGAAACGAAGGCACCAAACATCACAGGCAGTCGACTGGGGGTTGCGTACGCCTAGCTCCAGCAACATCTTCATGGCAGCTTCCTCTTTCTGAGCAACATTGTTTATAGCAAGGGTGAGTACTTGTCGTACTCAGCAAGTGTGGGGAAAGTATGAATGCAAAGGCTTTATAGTAGACTGGGCTCTAAGCATTTAGCATTTTAGTTGGTCAAATTTTATTAGCACCTGATTACTAGTAAAGTATAAGTTTATACCAACCCACATTAAGCATAGAGATAAGAGGCACACCATAAGAATATGGCAAGCATAGTCATAACCACGATTTAAGTCCATCTTCAAGTTCAATTATCATGTGAGGGTCCAGGCCGCTCTTGACCGTGAGCACGGCTAATCGATTAGTTTTACACTCTGCAGAGGTTGTACACTTTCACCACAAGTCGCGTAAAAACTCCGAAGAGTTTTGGACCCAACCATGCGATGCCGGCCAAGCATCATACCACACTACCGAGGTGTGATTGCATAGGGACGCTACGAGGCCTTTACAAAGACTTCCCTAGTGTGTTCCAGTGCACGAGGTTCCGCGAGTCCTGCCCCCCTAATCACCGGTCTAACACTAGAGTCCTCTAATTAATTGGCCAAGACAGAGTCATATGTCTTGTAGTTATACTGTTTTCCTGGGTGGTTCTCCATGTTTCGATTAAAAATTGTGATCTTGTCACCTCCTCCCTCACCTCCGCGCCTCCCACCTCCTCCCTCACCTCCGCACCGCCCACCTCCTCCCTCACCTCCGCCGCTCCGCGCCACTGCCTACTTCTCCCTCTCCTCCAGCTTCACATCGACGGGGATCGAGGGGCCGCGCGTCCCCACCGCTCGCCGGCGCAGGAGGAGCAGGGGAGGGGCCACGCGCCCGGTAGCGCCTCATTGGCCGCCCCTGCTCGCCCCACGGGCCACTCTGCATCTCGCCGGCGAAGGCGGCGATAGGCAGGGCACGGAGGAGATGGGGGAGCGAAGGAAATGCTTTTGCAATTGCTTGTTGCCTGCTAGAGCTGGTCCACTGCAAAGGAAGGGAAAAACACTGTTCACGCAAGACAAAGCCAATTTGCCTTCCAATTTTGCAATAACTTGTTGGACTCAGTCTAAACAAAGATGCATGGAAGAACGGAGCAAATACATATGCTATAGTTTACGCAGAGCTTGCTTGCTTATTATTACTTTAATCATTAGCGTTGATCACAATACCCATTCAAAGGGCAGAGGGAGACTATGCCGGGCACTTGGGATTGCAACGAACGCACGCTGCTCTGCAGTCAGTCCACGTGTTGTAGCACGTCGTCAGTTCCGGCAGGTAACAATAGCAGTCATGTGGCTCATCATCACAATACCTCTTTTCGCAAAATACCAGCGTCACCTTGCTCGCATCTAGTATTGTAGCATTACTCCTTGCCCTTGCAGTTCTGACCTCCAGCAAGTGAGAACGACCCGCTGCATCGTGAAGATCTTTTCATCAGCACGTTTGTAGTGTGTACACACATACTGGTCCCTCCCCTCCGTCAGGGTTAGCGACGGCCATTTGAGAAGGTCATATATTTGAGAACGAAGGTAGTAGATATCTAAATATGGCAAAAACAAGCGACGGTCATTTTGATGTAACTTACACAGTACTGTTGTCGATGATGCAGCGAGGAACAAGATGATCATCATGCACCCCAAACCCCTGCGCCTGTCATTCATTTTTTGCATCATGAATCGCACACGAGTCAGGCTGCACAGAAATGCCTTGTGCTGGGTGGGGTTTATATATACACACAAACAAGGAGATTAATTACAAAATTAATTGCATAAAAAGGTTAATTTGCGAGACAAATATATTAAGCATATTTAATCTATAATTAGCCAATATGATGCTACAATAAACATATATTAATTATAAATTAATTAAGCTTAATAAATTTATCTCACGAATTAGTCATGGCTTATATAATTAGTTTTATAATTAGATCATATTTAATTCTCTTAATTAACATCCAAGCATCCGAATGTGAAGGATCCAAACACCCCTACCTATGCATTTCAATAACACCGATAACTCGTCTGCATTCATGGCAGTTTTAGATTTATTCTAACATGTTTTTCCTCAAATGCATGTACTCCCTCAGTCCCAAAATAGAAGTTGTTCTCGCTTCCCAAGAAATATTTTTATATATATGTAAGAGAATATTAACATTTATAATAGCTGATTAGTATAATTACTGTAACACCCTAAAATTTGCCTCTTTTGAAATGATGTAAAATGATCTAATTATGTATTTTTGTGCTCATGAAAACATAGGAAAATAAAAATTTTCATTAAATTAAAAGTTATCAAAGGTTAGCAACATTGCTGTGCATAGATGCTGGTGCATAAGATTTACTATGGTGCTTGATTGAGCGATTTCTACAATAGTGCAAATTGTGGTTGTTTTTTTACTCAATTTTCATTTCCCTTGCCAACCTTTTTTTTATGGAAATGCCTTTGGGTAGGCACGTACCCTACTCTAGCTTGCCCATCAACTAGTTAGCCATCAATTAGAAGCCCTGGACCTCAGAGAATGTGAGTTAATGGTTTTTTCCGAATTACACAGTACATCAGAGACACTCACAACACATATACACTCATCTCTATGAACACATGCGCACAAACCTTACCCCTAGGAGCATCTTCAAAGACTGGGCCAACAAATCCTCAAGATTGACGAAGTCACCACAGACGTCTCGCTATCGACGGGAACGTCGCCTTCCACTGAAAGCACAAACGCCGTTAAATCCTGAGAAATTTGCTCCCACGGAGAGTCGAACCCAAGACCTGAGGCGCTACCGGGACTCTTGTAATCACTAGGCTACATGCCTTTTCGCGTGAGTTAATGGTTCTTGGATTGAGCAATTTCTATAGCTGTGCAGATTGGTTGTACTTTATCACGACGGCACAACGGCTGTAGATCCATGGCGGGGATTTTAATATTATGCGAAAACCTGAGGACAAAAGCTGTGGAGATTTTGATACTAAATGGCCTTCCCTTTTTAATGCTGTCATTGAGTCCCTGGATCTTAGGGAAATTGTCATGACAGGTCGCCAGTATACTTGGGCGGGTACGGGGGATAATCCGACTTATGAAAAGCTTGATAGAGTTTTAGCTAGTACGGAATGGGAAATTAATTTTCCCTTGGTCAAGGTTGAAGCTAGAGACCGGAACATATCAGATCATACTCCACTAGTTGTGTCCACAGGAGCATCCACTCACCAGTCCGGATCCAGACCTTTTCGATTTGAGAGGGGATGGCTCCTAAAGGAGGGTTTTTACGATATGGTTGCAAATATTTGGCGATCAGAAAACTCTGGATCTTCTCCACTACAGCGGTGGCAGTCCAAGATCCACAGACTAAGGCAACATCTTAGAGGCTGGGCGTCTAATATGGCGGGCTCCTATAAAAAGGAGAAAAATACTCTTTTGGCCCTACTGCTGGATCTTGATAAAAAAGCAGAAATTGATAGGCTATCTGATCATGAGATCGATTTAAAGCACTATCTTAAAGAGCGGCTAGTTTCGCTTTTGAGGGAGGAAGAGATTAAGTGGTATGAAAGAGCTAAGGTCAAAACTCTCTTGGAAGGGGATGCTAATACAAGGTTCTTTCACCTGGTTGCCAATGGCAAACACCGTAAGCAGCATATTTATAGGTTTGAGGATGACAATGGTGTTGCTGTTAGTTCTGACCGTCTTAAATGCCACATCACGAATTATTACAAAAATCTGTTCGGGGTCCCAGAACAGACGGAAATCACCTTGATGGAGGATCAGATTCAAGATATTCCACAAGTATCCGATGAGGAAAATGAGATCCTCATTGCCGATTTCACTGTAAATGAGGTGAGAGAGGCAGTCTTCCAAATGGAGCATAATAAGGCTTCTGGACCAGATGGCTTCCCAGCTGAATTCTATCAAGTGTTCTGGGGGGTAATCAAAGATGACCTTTTGGCTATGTTCCATGATTTCCACAAGGACAGTCTTGACCTCTTTAGCCTCAACTTTGGGATCATTACTTTAATTCCAAAAATTGAGAATGCCACTAAGATTCAGCAATATAGACCGATTTGTGTCCTCAACGTTAGTTTCAAGATTTTTACTAAAGTTGGAACTAACAGGGTGAATAAAGTAGCAAGGACGGTGGTGAGCCCAACACAAACTGCCTTCATGCCTGGTAGGAATATCATGGAAGGTGTTATTCTACACGAGACCATCCATGAACTTCATACCAAAAAATCTAATGGAGTTATTTTTAAGATTGACTTTAAAAAGACCTATGACAAGGTTAAGTGGTCATTCCTCCAGCAGACTTTACGCATGAAAGGTTTCTCACCTAAATGGTGTAGATGGATCCAAAACATGATTTTGGGAGGGAGTGTGGGTATCAAAGTGAATGATGACATTGGACCATACTTCCAAACGAAACGGGGGCTCAGACAAGGGGATCCTATGTCCCCTATCTTATTTAACATTGTCGCTGACATGCTAGCCCTGCTCATTAATCGAGCGAAAACAGATGGGCAAATTAGAGGGGTGATACCCCATCTAGTTGATGATGGTTTGTCTATCTTACAATACGCAGACAACACCATAATCTTTCTAGACCATGACCTTGAGCAAGCTAAAAATCTTAAGCTCCTTTTATGTGCCTTTGAGCAGCTTTCGGGGCTGAAGATTAATTTCCACAAGAGTGAAGTCTTCTGTTATGGTGCGGCCAGAGAGATGGAAGCTTCCTATACTTCTCCCTTTGGTTGTAATTCGGGAGATTACCCTTTCAGATATTTAGGTATCCCGATGCACCATAGACAACTCCTAAATTCCGAATGGAGCAAAGTCGAAGAACGCTTCCAGCAAAAGCTCTCGTGTTGGAAAGCAAAATATCTATCCTATGGGGGGAGGTTGGTCCTGCTGAATTCGGTGTTAAGTAGCCTACCCATGTTCATGATGTCCTTTTTTGAAGTCCCTAAGGGAGTTCTTAAAAACCTGGATCATTTCGAATCTAGATTTTTTTGGCAAGGTTCTGTTATTAAGCACAAATATAGGCTTGCCAAATGGGACATCTTGTGTCGCCCCAAAGATCAGGGTGGCCTTGGGATTTTGAACTTACAGCTACAAAACAAATACCTGTTGGCAAAGTGGTTAGTGAACCTCTTGAACACTGATGGGACCTGGCAATCTTTGCTAAGGAACAAATATTTGAGGACCAAAACCCTCACGCAAGTATCATCAAAACCAAATGACTCTCACTTTTGGAGAGGACTCATGCGTATTAAAGATGAGGTTCTGTCCAACGGTTCTTTCGTTATTAAAGATGGAACCAACACGAGATTTTCGGATGATACGTGGATAGGGGATAAGCCGCTCAAGGATACCTACCCATCCTTATACCATATAGCGCGGGATAAGCATGTCACGGTTTCTAAGGTTTTGTCCTCTAGGCCCCTTAATATTTCTTTCAGGCGGTCTTTGGTGGATAACAACCTGAGCCATTGGCTTCACCTAGTAGCTCGGGTCTCTAATGTTATTCTAGTGGATGATAAAGACTATTTTAAATGGCGGCTGACAAAAAGTGGTTTTTTCACTGTTCGGTCATTGTATCTACATGACATAGATACTCATCCACCTTTTCAGCATAGGAAGATCTGGAAGTGGAAAATACCTCTAAAGATCAAGATTTTTCTTGGTTTCTTCAGAAGGGGGTCGTTTTGACAAAACATAACCTTGCAAAGAAAAATTGGAAAGGGAGCCAGCAATGTGTCTGCTGTAATTTTAATGAAACCATTCAACACCTGTTTCTAGATTGCCCTTCCGCTAAAATGATTTGGAAGATTATTTTCTATGCTACTAATTTGACCCAGCCTAGATCTATTAGCCATATGTTTGGTACGTGGCTTAATAATCAACATAAAGACTGTAAGCCCCTGATTTGGGTTGGTGTCGCTGCCATTTGCTGGGCTATTTGGAAATGCCGGAATGATATAGTTTTCAAAAAGACGAAGTTTAATTCGATTTTGCAGGTTATTTTCAGGGGAGCTTACTGGCTACGCTTCTGGACCCAGTTGCAGCATAAGGAGCAGGCTAAGGATACCCTCATCACCATGAGCAGGAAATTAGAAGTCGTTGCTCTACAGATTGCTAATAGAGGATGGAACAATCTTTTTCGTTTACCTTAGTCGGAGGCTTGTTGCCCGTTGCTGCTTTTTTTACCCTTTTGTGAACGGTTCTTTTGAACTCTGTAATAATTGGCTGTGTACATCTTCGGATGTAGAGGCCGGATTTAATTATCCAATATCTAAAAAAAACGGCTGTAGATCCAGCACGGGTAGCCAGCGACTAAGCAACAGATGGCAAATTGTCACACCTGTCACGGACCCAACCTCGTTTTCCTCTGCCACCTGAGCAAAATACATAGAAAGTGACCTTCTGTGACAAGGTAGGCCTATTTTGAGCGTCGCCGTGTCCTTCCCTACCGCCGTCGTGTACACCTTCGCCGCTGCAGCAATGGCTGTGCGGCCGGCCCGATGCCGCGGTGCTGCTTGCATACTCGGGGTGTGCGTGTGCTGGTCCAGCAGGTATTTATTTTTTTTGAAAATATTGATCCAACATTTTCTAAAAAATGTTCAAACGTTGGTTTAACATTTTTTTTTGAAATGTGTTGAAAAATATTGGTCTACCTTTTTTTTGAAAAATGTTGGCTCAAAAATTTCTGAAAAATATTGGAGGAAAAATTGTTGAACCAAAAAATGTTGTTAGCATTTCAAAAATGTTGGGCAACATTTTTTAAAAAGTTGGATGAAAAATGTTGAACAAAAAATTATTAGAAGAAAAAATGTTGTCAACATGTCAAAATTGTTGGGTGAAAAAATGTTAGCAACATTTTAAAAAATGTTGTCAACATTTTAGATAATGTTAGGCGAAAAAATGTTGTCAATATTTTAGATAATGTTAGGCGAAAAAAATTGTCAACATTCTGAAAATGATTGGACAAAAAAAATATTATCAACATTTGAAAAATGAATTGTTTGAAAATGTTGAATGAAAATATTAGTGGGTTGTCAGCCCGACCCGCGGAGCATCATCATGCTGGGCGAGTCCGCCCCCCCCCCCCCCCTCCGCGGCGACCTCGGCTCCGACCACCTCTTCCAGCTGGCTTCCTCGCTGGCGGATTCTCCGGTGTCGACACGTGTGATGATGGCGATGAACGAGTCGTCGCTCACGGAGCACCCGCATCCCTACATCAGCTGCAGCACCGTATTCGACCGGATGCTCTCCAAGCTTGTCCACTCCAACCCCGGCGGCCTCAAATTCCTCTTCCGCCCAGGTCTCTGATGAGGACGCCAGGACGGTACGTACATGCGCTTGACCCATGCCCCCTGCGACATGGTATCTAGTTTGATGCACGCGTGCTGCTCGAAGAAATCACGAGAAGTGCGTCTGTCCCGTTCCGATTCGCGCGGCAGCGTTGGTGTCGTGTGCCGATTTAGTACGTGATGTCCGCGTGTCGCTACAGCCTACATGCTACTAGCTCTCAGGCGGGCACAGTCGCACGGGTAGTAATTCGCGCCACGCACTCACGGTGTTCGATGAAATGCGTCATGCGTGATAGTGTTAGCTTCCTGGAAAACTTTAAACAGTACAGTTGTGTAGGTGAATATGCGAATTGTTGCAACCCGTGTAGTGTTTGGTAATCGCTGTTTGCTGGTTTCAGCTTCTTATCGATCATTTTTCTGTTAACATCATCCAATTTGTCTGCATAGTGCTATACTGTTATACAACTAGGTAACTTTATGGATTGTGGAACTTCTTCTGTTTCTGGACTAGCCAATGTAACGGACTCTTGAAGTAGGCTCGCTCTACTATTTACATCATGCTGTGTTGTTGTTAATTGGTCCATCATCTGAAACTCTAGATTAGGCATACCTCAATCAGAATTGTTGGCGGGTGTATTGAACATCTTGTCTTCAATTTCAAAAGCTAACTTCATAATTTGTTTTTTCAACAAGTTATAATTAAAATGATTTGCAAACTGGTTCTGATAGTTTACCTAATGCTAAATGGCCTGCCTCTCATGGGTAAGGCAGGATGCTTTTGTCTCGAAGTTGCGTAATTTTAAATCTGTAGGTTAGTATAGGGTTAGTGTGTTGAGATTACATATGCAAGACTAGTGTGTTGTTTGGGAAAAAAATTGCCTACCTATTAGGTTTGATGGTAAGCAAATGTGGTCATCACGTGCCTTTTTAAATACTTCGTTTGCACCTGAAATACTAGCTTACTGGTGATTTCTGCTAGTATCTTTTGTGGGGTTCGGATGGCATTTGACAAAGAATGCTTTTAGAACATGGAGGCTTATGATACTTTGTATTATAACATTCAGATAGGCAGCACCTCGACTACTTCGACTACCACTACATGCGAAGTTTCTCTCACGAACACCAGCCAAGAGGGGCTGGGTCTACACTAGAGGACCAGTACATCATCATTGTCCGGTGCTCATGAGAGAAAGTTTGAAGATGTTACAGTCAGCATCGATGACGAGTACTTCAGCTACATTGACTCTTGAAGCAAGGAGTGAAGCCACACGAGGATCGAAGCCTGTTGTTCAAGGCACTTGTAGGTAGTTACCAGCACTTGGAGGTATGGTAACTGGAGTCGGTATGTGTAAACCTAAGATTGTGCGTGCTCTTTTCTTCATGTCTTTTTTCCCATTGAGTTTTTGTGATGGAGTTTTTTGTGAGGCGCACATGGGTAGGTTGCGAAGGGCGTTCCTTGCTATTGGAGTTGGAGTTGTAATTGGACCTCTTTTAAACATGCGCGACTATTATGTCTTGTTGTGCCGACCAAGACCGAATAGTTGAGGGGCTACCGTTGGGGGTGCGCCTTAGGAGATCTAAGGCGAGGAACCCTCTTTATGTATAAAAGTGGCCCAAAATAGGTTTTGAGGACTTCATTGTAAATATCAAGGACTTATTTGTAGTTTAAGTCTCCACTGGTGGAAATAAGATGAACACCTACCTCCTCTCTGTACATAAAGGAAAAAGACTTGAAGAAGGGGATGGTCTTTTCTTCACATCCTAATCTGTCTGGGAGATCGTCGATCCCAGCAATTGGCGATGACATCAGAGAGTTATACACGACACGTTCTGCTCGTACTTTCACCTTATTCAGAGAAACACGAAGTATACAAACCATACCCCAACTGCTGCAGTAAATTATCACCTTCTTCATTCATGCCGCAGCACCCCCAAGAGTGCAGACTTTTATTACGGAACTAAAAGGCTGCCGCACACATGATTCCTTATCCAGACAGGATCACAGGAGTACGTGGTTTGAGCGAAGTAACAAACTCCAGGAGTTGTCGATGCATCCAAAATTCAGCTTTCAGCAGGACCATAAAAAGTTCTCCATTCAGGGGTTATCGTGACGCTGGATGGCCCAACGTTGACACCCAGGAATGGCATATTTCCAGGATTTTGGTTCCCTCAGTTTAGCTCCTGGAGATGGAAAATGGTGTAAGAATTTATCTATGCACACAAGTTTGCGGTGTAAAGAGAAACAGATAAATCTGCAGACTTGCAATAATAGGTTACATGAATCAGTTAATAGTTCTTGAGCATCGAAGAATAGCGATGCAGGAAAAACTGGCACATCGCAATTCACGCCACAAGTTTGTAGCGAACATGACTTAATATGCCATTTGTTCGAGTTTGATTTTGGTGATTAATAACAATATGATAAATAAGACTAACCAAATTGTTGAGCATGTCTTTGTAGACATTCCTAGGTCCCATGAATGCAAAAATACCACATGCCAAAATGAGAAAATAGTATATTTTTCAATGGTCAAAACCGAGAAAGAAAAAGAAAAGAAAAGACACTGTTGGATGAACCGACGGTACCTAGAAGACGGCGTCGGTGCAAACAACGGATGATTTGGTACACTGCGATGAAGGCTAAAGAGAACTAGCACCGTCGGATGAACCGACGGTAGGTTTTTCAGTTGCGCTGGATAAATTGGCAGGGATGAAGCAGCGAAGCAGAGGGCACTGGATGAACCGACGGTCCAAGTGTGGGTACCGTCAATGGTTTGAAGAAGCAAGACAGTAAGGTTCTGACCGCGGAAGTTTAAACACCGGATGAACCGACGGTCCAGACATCGGTTCATCCGACGGCTACAAAAATGTTAACAGTAAGGTTTTGGCGCGGAATCGTTCAACACTGGATGAACCGACAGCTAAGAGAGGAGACCGTCGGAGGATATGTGTCAACGGGATGCAACGGCTAGCTGACGTGGAGGGGCACCGGAAGAATTGACGGTGGTGAAAGGGGGACCATCGGTTCATCCGACGGTATAAATTTCTACAGCTTTTAGCCAACGACTCTTTGGACTCCTTGGGCTATTTATACCCCCTCCGCTCACCCATTTGAGGTTGCTGGATTGTTTGGAAGTGCAGAGGAGTGCAAAACACTTAGAAGATCATATCCAAGCCATACAAGTGCTAAATTGCTCGTCCAAAGACTTGCACATGCTTTGTGTGTGTGCTTAGTGCTAGGCTTAACTTAAAGCTGAGTGAGTGCAAGGTGTGCCTACCTTGTGAGGTGATTCTTGAGTGAATCAAGTTGTACAAGGTGTGCTGGAAGCCTTGGGCCCTAAGTGGCTCATCGGCAATCGTCTTCGACCCTCCGGCTTAGTGTGCAGTGTCGAGGACACTTTGTGCGGGGGAGTGGAGACCCCTTCCTTGGTAGAGAAGCTCCTTAGTGGAGGCGGCATCAAGGTGACCAAGGGAGCTTGACGAGTGCCTAAGTGGCGAGTTAAGTAGTGCTCTTGGTAGAGACTTGGTGACTGGGAAGCAATACTCTCGTGTGAGTGCTTTAACAACATGGACTAGGGGTGGCTAAGTGCCTACCGATACCACGAGATAAATCGCGTGTCAAGAGTTTGCTTCTTCTCATCCCTCTTTATGTTTCCGCATTATTTTCTTGCAATCCTTGCTTGCCTTTACTTCCTAAAGTAGTATCATGCTAGGATTGGCTAGGTTGCAAAATTTGTTTTGGGATGAGGGTTTCACACTAGATCAACCTTAGATTGCACATCTAGATAGAAATGATCTAGTTTACTTTATGTAAAGTAGTGAAAGCCATATGCTAAGTTTTTAAATTAACTAATTCACCCCTTTCCTTCTTAGGCTACGAGCATCCGATTTCTTACAAAGTTACTACTACATTATCTAACAAGTGTAGTGTATGGTGGCTTGTTTCGGCAAATAATCATGGAACACGGGGAGAAAGCAGAGAGCAGGCCTTATGAATAACTTTACAGTGAGGGAAAACACGACTTTATGTACATATAAAGATGTCCATTTGCAAATAAAAATCACTTAACCAGACCATCAAAACGTATTTCTCTGTAACAAAAATGCACAATTGAAGAAGTGGATGTGTGAATTTGTAGCAGGCAGGGTAAAGCAGAGCAATTTGACAGAGAAGAATACAAGGAGATTGAAAGATACCTTCATACGGATCGCTTGAATGTGCGTGTGATATGTCTCTGACCTCAAGCCTATCAAGCCGCTGCTGATCGAGTTTGTAAAGCGGCCTCATATCCATGACTGGACAATATTTGACCTCAACTTTTTGAAGAGCCGAGTAGCCTCCATGACCACCAGGTAAGGATGCAAGGCGTTTGCAGCTCTTCACTCTGAGGTTTTCCAATGATGGCAGGTCTCCAAACGAATCGAGCGATTGCAACCTATTGCAGCTATTAATGTGTACCAGCTCGAGTGCACCCAGCTGCCCTGACACGGAACAAAGCTCCTGGCAGCCAGTAATATATAACACCTTGAGAGACGGCGGCAGGTTTGGAAGTGCTGCCAAGCTATCACAACGGACTATCATCAGCTTTTCTAAGCATGGTGGCGGGTGTTCAGCTTGTGCTGATGGCTGCTCTACCGCACTGGTGGATGCGTGGCTGTCGCTTGGTTCACCCTCCTTCCCCCATACGCGCTCAAGTTTCACGCAAAAAACAAGCACAATAGTTCTGAGGGATGGGGGGAGGATGAGAAGCTCTACCAAGCTTTCACAACTATGTATGTATATTCTGTCTAGATGTGGCAGGACCTGATCTGCCGTTGCCCTTGGTTCGCCTTTCACCTTTTTGCGCCCTATTAGCTTCTTACATGAGTTAATCTCTAATTTCTTCAAGGATACCAAACTTTGGAATACTTCTTCGGGCCAGTAAATAAGTTCATCGCAGTTTCCGATTGTCAAATCTACAAGTTTTCCAAAACATTTCCAAACCTCAATTGTTGGCTGTGACAGACTTGACGGGAAGAAAAAGTTGCTGCCATCGATGCCCAATTGTGACAAAGATGACTCTTGATTTTCAAAGTCCAGCTGCAGTGTTGATTCTCTATCTTCAACAGACAGATTTAGCTCTGACAGTGAACAAATGTATCTCGAATTAATTGTTAGTAAGGATAACTGTGCCTTACCTTCATCAACATTTAGAACCTTAATCTTAGGTGCTTCAGGAAGACTAGTCAATTTTGGACAGTGCTTAATACAAACCTTCTCAAGTACAGGAAAGATTACTTCTTTCCCTTCAGTGGGCACCCATCTCTCCAAGCTCGTTAAATGACGTAACTCGAGTTCCTTCAATGCCGGAAACGTGATTGATGTCATATCGCTACATAGGCTCCGCAATTTGTCCAGCTTCTCCAAATAAAGAACTTGAAGAGCTTTCAGATGACAGAATTGTGGAAATGTTTCACACAATGTACAGCCAACTAGATGGAGCTCAGTCAAGTGCTGCAACAGACTAAGATCTGTCATCCATGATGGTAAACTGTTGCCTTTGTAAGAATCTACCTTTAGCATCTCCAAGCCACCATGAGGATTAAGAGCGTGTAGCACGTTCTTATGACAATCTGGAATAGATTCTTCATGGCTTTCAGTCCACCTAAGACATAAATGGGTCAGTTTTTCTTTCTTCTGAAGACAGACTGCTTTGGCATGCGCTTCGGTTACATTTTCTAGGCCATTCAATTCTAACTCGCCACCAAGGTCTAACATGTTCAGTTCTCTAACAGTACTGCAACCAGAGTTGGAACCCGCCACAAAATATGTTGAGTCTGTAGAGCAGTGAGCTGCCCCATATCTGGTGGCATACACTTCAATGATATGCAACCATTAGTGTAGAGATGCTGGAGGCATGTCAGGTACTTCATACCCTTTGGAAGTTGATCTAGATTTTTGCAATCAGAAACGTCTAGCATCTGCAGATTAAACAAAATGCTTATTTCTTCAGGAAGTTCTCTGATCTCCTCATTGTCTGAAAGATTAAGATACCTCAGGTGCTGTAGGTGACTAGTCCTGAGCGGATGCATTCCAAACTTATGGAGCTCCACTGCTCGTAATGATTTGTGCTTTGATATATCCGGTGCAGGGCCACAGGAGTACTTACATGTATACAATAATGTCCGGAGATTTGAGGATTGTTTTTTCAGAAAATTATCCAAAAGTCTTGTTCTGTATGAAGAGAACAAGTTGCGTGCATCACTCGACAACAGTTCCTTTTTATTGCGGAGATCAGTTATAGTGACGCATTCATTTCCCATAACAGAGAGTGCAATATCATGCATAAGATCATGTATTTTGCATGTGGTTCTGTAGCGACGCAGCTTTCTTGGTCCATACATCAGTGGAGACGAAGATCGATTCACATCTTGAAAGAACGACCTCCAAGTTAGCTCCAAGAAAGTTTCTGTGCCGGCAGTTTCAGGACGATCTTCTCCCGGTGCTGGTATAAAGTCATGTGCCATCCATAACTGAATTAAAGTTTCCACATCAATCTCATAGTCTTTTGTAAACAGAGCACAGAATGAAAAGCAGAGCTTCATGTGTGATGGAAGGTCATCATAGCTGAGCTTGAGTATAGGTAAAATTCTGTTCTTCTCATTGCAAATGTTGCTTCTAGTTAATATATCATTATATTCTTGTACACTAGTCTTGGTCCTCAACATAGAGCCAAAGGCCTTGGCAGCCAAAGGAGAGCCATCGCACCTGACCACAATCTTGTCAATAATATCTTCAATCTCATCACCATTTGGTTTCTGAATACTGAAAGCTCTAGTTCGTATCATTTCCTTTAGATACTCTCTGCCCAACTTTTCAAGATTGTAGGCTTCATCGACACCTGCAATCATAATTCGTGCTACTTCTGCATCACGAGTTGTGGTCAGTATAGCACTACCCTTACCACCTTGCTTAAGGCATGTTTTAAGTTTCCCCCACTCATCAGCATCTCGATTCCATACATCATCCAATACAATGAGATATTTCATTCCACTAACTTCTCCCTGGAGATCCTGCAATGCTTTCTCAAAAACTTGCTCATTTGTCTGGCAGATGGTTCTTGCAATATTGCCCACATCAAAATCATCTGACACGCAACACCACCTACGGAGCTCAAAATGATTCTTGATGACAGGGTCATTGTAAATGAGTTGCGCAAAGGTTGTCTTGCGGTCTTGCCTAGCCCACCTGCTCCAACAATGGGAAGGACCATAAGATTACTGCTGCTCTCTTCCTCAAGCAATATCTTCATGATCTTTCTTTTCTCCTCGTCTCTGGATCTGCTAACGATGCCCTTCTCAGAGTCAACCATGATGGAAACAGTCATACGCCACTGCTTGGATGGTGGCACTTGCTGCTTTTGTGTGAACCTAAAGTCATTCATCTCTTTCACAAGGACTTCAATGGCTTCCACAATCTTGTGCAGCTTCTTGCTCATCCTGTAACGGAACACAATGGGGTTTCGAGCAGGGAAGAGGCTTACAACATCCATGCCGAGCTTGATGTAGTGTCCCTTCTTCCTAGCGTCGCGCCGGAGTGCTTCATACTTGAACTCGTCAACAGCGAAGACATCGATCTAGTGGGTGGTGTCACACCAATCCTGACTCGATCACCTTGATTCGCTGTTACAAACCCTCCATTTCAAATGGTAGATTGTTTTATATTGTATTATACATCTAGGCATTCATTATAGCTGGGTGCGTAACAAAAATTATATATTTAGAAAAATCAAGACAACTTGCATTTGGAGAATCACACCAATGTCAGGCGTCATGTGCTTGAGACCGCGTCGATGGAGATCTTTGCATCTAATGGATGGTCTTTTAGCAACAGAATTGCTTTTACATGATGTTTGACATTGTTCCAGAGGCTGACCTTCTTTTTTTTTGTGACGCTCGTGATTGTAATAAGAAACAACTACATATATTGTTTTATGCAGAGGCTGGAATATTAAAATATATTCTCTTTTCTAAAAAATGTTGACTCAGTTACCTTGACTGGCCGGGCAGAGGAGAGTGCCACTAATGATGTTTGTATTTATGGCTGGGGTGCAATCCTAGTTTGTTGTGGATGAACCCCAACTGATCAGTAGTAGGCGGATCTTACCTTTTTTTTTTTTGAGAAATGCGATCTTACCCAAATTTGTAGAAGTGGACAATTCTCTCTGATAGAAACGAAAAGCACCTAGCTCTCTCCGCCGCCCCCACCCTCGGCCCCCTCCCATCCGCCTCCGGCGAGCTCGCCGGAGCGCGTCGGGACCGGGGCCCCATCCTCATCTCCGGTAGTTTCTAGTTTAGTTAGTTTTTAGTTTCACCGTGCCTTCATGGCTTTTGCCCTTTGTGGCTCGCGCCACCGCCATGGAGTCGTCGTCGGCTTTGTTGTCACCGGGGCCTTCCTCGGTCTCCTCGTCGCCGCCGTCCTACCTCAACCGGTGAGTCGTAATAAAATAAAATCTGCTCCGTCTCTCCCTCATGCAGCTCCTCCAACGCCCCTCTCCACCTCCTGCTGCCGGAGTGCTCGCCCTGCCGCCTCAGATCCGGCCGATGTGGGGGCTGCTAAAGGTTCCTTTCCTATAGATCGGGTCTTCTCCTGTGTGGATCTGGTCTTTGGGGCTGTCCTTAAGCGTCTTCCCCTCTTGGCCGCACTCCCCTCCATCCACCACCTTCCCCCCACCGCTGCCCGCCTCGCTCTCTTACCAGCAGCTTTAGTCTTCATGCGACCCTTTATTGCTCTGCGACTTCGTCTCTAGTGCCGATTCGACAGCTCCACCTCCACACATGGGACCCTGGTTCGAGCTCTTCATTCAATCTCCAGCGACGTCTACAACAGCATCTTTCGGTCGTCGGTGCGTGCGGCCTCGGCGAGCTCGAAGGTCCCTTCTTCAATCGACGCTTTGCGCGGTCCTTCCACCTGGGTGCAAGCGCCTCTGCGGCCCCCCCACCGGTGGGCTGTCCTACTCCGGTGGTGTTGTTGCTTTTGGATCTTCCAGTTTGAGCAGATGGACTTCGTTGTAATTAGGTGTTCTTCTGAGGACCTTTTTGTAATGTTGTCCAAGGTCTTTATTGTAACTTGGTCCTCTTTGGAGGATCTATTTGTAACTTTGCTGCTAGATTAATATATGAAGTATGTTTATGGTTAAAAAAAACTGATTAGTAGTATGTAGTACTCGCTCAGTTACGAAACAATGAAAACATAAATGGTAAACGGGTTCTAAACGCTGACCTATGGTTTAGCATTTAATCGGTTCAAACGTGTTTAAACACTATTTAAATCGGCTAAACGGGTATTTTATTGTAGCACATAAAATACATAGATTTGTGAGAAAATAGAAGTTCTAAGGACTAGAATGTAAGAAAGTAAACGTTTCAGGGACTAGAATGTAGTAAAATAGAAGTTTTAGGAACCAGAATGCGCCATAAATCCATATATTCATATGTCCTCTGATTATTAAAAATGGGAAGGGGCAAAGTAAAAAAGAGCCAACCAGTTATCTTGTCCACAAACAGATGGGGGAAAGTCTACATCACCCCTAACCTATGAGGGGCGTACTACATAACCCCCAACCTATGAAATGGTATATATCACCCCTTGAACTTTCTAAAACCGATCAAATTACCCCCTAAGACAATTTTAAAAAATCATAGTAAATCATAGAAAAATCATAAAATGAAAAATTCAATTGTGTTGGACTCCAAATGAGTAGATCTATACAATGAACGTATAATATGATATGCTTTAGTACAATTTTATACAGTTATGAAGAAAAACATAAATCTAAAGCTACAACAAAAAAAATATATACTAAAGCATATCATATTATATATTCTGTGTAGATTTACTCATTTGGAGCCCAACACAATTGGATTTTTCATTTTATGATTTTTCTGTGATTTACTATGATTTTTCAAAAATGATTTAGGGGTAATTTGACCGGTTTTAGAAAGTTTAGGGTGATATATATTGTTTCATAGGTTGAAGGGTTATGTAATACACCTCTCATAGGTTCGGGGTGATGTAGACTCTTTTCCAATAAATGGATGTTTCTTCCGGAAACTCCCGAACTCCCATCCCTCTCTCTCTGGCAACCGCGAGTCTGCGACTCATCTTCTCCCTATTCGGCGGCCGCAATGGCTTGAGCAGCGGCGAGCTCCGAGGCCGCGCGACCCGTCAGGAGGCGTACTCGGGAGGCCGCGCGATCCGTCTAGAGGCGCTCTCTGGCGCTTGCGGCGGCCCAAGCAGGAGCGAGCTCTAGCATCGCAGCACCACAGGACAGATGGGACTCGAGGACGCAGTCCGGAGTAACGAAGTGCAGGTGTATGACGAGGTGAGAGCAACTCCAACAGCCTCTCTAATTGATTTTGTATCGGTAAAAATTGAAAGAAATAGTCGAAACCACGTTTCCAACAGCCTCGGTGAAAAAGACACTCGCAATCTTCCTCGCTATCTATCCCCGTCCGCTCGCAAGAGATGGCGAGGCTGCCCGCTCGCAATCTTGTTGAATCGGCGCGAAATTGATCTCTCCCGCCCCTGCTTCCCGCGTCAATAAATCCATCCTGTGCTCCTGCCTCCGCGCCCTTCCGCAGTCGCCGCCGCCGCGTCTGTCCCCGCCGTCGGAATCAAGCTTTGCAGTCGCCAACGGGCAGAGTGGCACGATCCTCCTTCGAACGGGATCCTGATCGCGCAGGTTCCGAGCGGCGACGGCTCGTCCTTCGAACGGGAGGGCAACTCGCGATCCTGAATGCGGCGTGCGGGCGGCAACGACTCGTCCTTCGATGCGGAGGGCACCTCGTGATCCTGTATCGCGCAGGTCGCAGGCGGCGTCGGGAGTCGTCGCAGGCCTGCTGTCTGGTGGGCCTGTCTGGTAGGCCTGCTAGGTGGGTTTCGATTTTTAACTAATCTGTTGGATTACTCACTAGATTATGAAGTTTTCTATTTTTACAAAGAGTCAAAATCTTCAAATTTAGCTAGTAAAAATAAAGAGACTGTTGGAGTTGCTCTGAGATGATCGATGCTGCTGCTCTATTGCACAAACGACCTGGTACACAGCCTAAACTTCCGCGCCGCGCGCCCGCCACCGGGGCTTCGCACGGTGTGTGGCCGGTGGCCGCGGCCTTGCGCCCGCGCGCCGGCGTGCCATATGTGAAGAAGACGACGTTGATTTTTTTCAGAAATTGTTGTCCAATATTTCTAAAAAAATGTTGCAACATTTTGCAAAATATTGACAAAAAATAGTTGAGGAAACCAACATTTCTGAAAAATGTTGGAAGAAGAAAAAAAATGTTGACCACAAAAATGTTCCAACATTTTGTAAAATGTTTACGAAAAATGACTAGAAATGTTGAAGAAAAAATGTTGTAATATTTTTGAAAAATGTTGGAACATTTTTAATTTAATAATTATGAAATGTGCTGATGGGAAAATAAAAAACATATATTTAGATGAGTTTTGGTGGGTTGGAAGTTCATACCATGATCCACCTTTTTTTAGTCATATAGGAGCCCCTCTATCCTGAGCCAACGGCCATGCGCCGCGTGTCCCGGCCCAGTTGCATTCCACGCGAGCGAGCGGGCGCCTGAGGGCGATCCACGGCGTGGCTCGTGGGGCCCACTGGTGGTCTGCCACACGTCCTGGGCGGGATCGAGCCGTGTTCCAGAGCGCGCCCTGCGCTGGCGAGCCTGGGGGCTTCTATGTAACTTATGGAAGATAGTTAGATCAACTCTAACAGTTTGCTATCTTAAGTTGACATTCATCTAATTTTGGCAAAAATATGAAAAATTAGCCTCCAACAGTTTGGTAAAATAACTCGACATCAATAGCAACTTGGCATCCCTCCCCTCGGCGTGCGCATATATGCGCGCACGTATCTACGGCGCATCCGTTCCGTAGAAGAAGAGGTGTAAGAATACAAAAGTAATTTTGTTTCTATCTCAGGGTTCCTAATGTAAGTTTTCAAGGGGTGGAAGGACATAACATAATTTTGTTTTTCTCTCAAGTTTCTGATGTAAGTTAGATCTGGATTTGGCAAGTGAATTATGTCAAACTATTGGATATGAACTTATTTTTTTACTTGACATATCTTTTTAAAAGTTGGCAAAAGACAAGATTTGCCAAGTAAAATTTGGCATACCAATGAAAATGCTCTTGGACATTGAAATTATAAAGCCCACCAAAACCCAATGATCTGGAATTTTTTTTATATTTTTTTAATCATTTTGCAAAAATATACGGCAGTTTCAAAATTTTACAGTTTTGACAACCATTCGCCGTGGCCCACGGCGGCCGTCGTGGCCCAAGACGGTTTCAGGTCTAACCGCCGTGGTCCACGGCGGTTCGGCAGTCACCGTGGGCTACGGCAGTGGCAGACGGCGGTTGCAGTGCCCCCACGGCGGCATGAAGCCGCCTTGCAACCGCCGTGGGCCCCGGCAGTTGCATGTGGCCAACCGCTGTGGGCCACGGCGGTTAGTTTTTTTAATTAACGAGAGAAAACACATACATTTGCAATGGTATGTACGGTGCTAGTACCCTAACGAAGCACCTTACGTACAGATAACATGCCTTAGGGAATTTAGAAATTTCATTACAACATTCCTAATGAATCTAGTTGTACGAGAACTACCCAGAGAGCATAGAGCCGTCGGAGTGTTGCGACGGCATGTAGTACCCCGGTGGGGGTGGAGGTGGTGAAGGTAGAGGGGACCAATCTTTCTTGTGGCATTCACAAGTGCAGGTCGAACATTTGCAGCACCGGTCTTCTCCTGCGCTAGACGATGGATCTGGAGAAGCCAATGCCTCCGACAGCTCCCGCTTCAGGTTGTAGATGACGACGTCCTCGAGGTAGTCGATGTACTGTTGATAGGGATCAATAGCTGGTGGATCCACCCATTGCGAGAAACCGCAGTTCTCAGCTTGGGTGGAGTACTGCAAAAGGCAAGAAAACGTTACCAAATGAATGAAAGATGAAGAGGAAGTTTGTGGACATTGCTTACCTATGCATATGGGCAGTGCCAGAAGCGACGACCGGAGTTGTTCCATCCCTGGTACACTTGCATCACGCAGAACTCACCATGTGAACACCTAGGCCACAACACCGTTTGCTTCGGTGCGTAGCTTCTAACATCACGCATCGATCTGAAGTCACTCTTGCCTTTCAGTGGGAAATTGGCTTCGAAATCTTCTGATTGCTGATGCCACAACTCAGGACCGAAACCGTGTCCATCCCCACTCCACGAAGCCATTGTTGAGTGCTGTGAGAAGAAGACAATGAAGTGAATGGTGGTATATATAGAAGGTGGCTGCCTGGGTGGTGGGCCCTTCGATCCGTGGGAAGGGAAACGAAGCAGTGACTCGGAGAAAACACACCCTAGTACTAGGGCACTATCGCTTTGTGGGCTAGACGATCCGTGGGAGGGGAACGCGTCGGTGACTCAGAGGAAACACGACTCTGCATATTACAGTCACTGTAACGAAACACACGCAACGGATAAAACACACTCTAATGATGTTCGATTAAAGTTCTTAACGATACAAACCGAGGACCCTAGTTGACGATGTCATGAAATCCGACATTATTTGATACAGTCCGGCTAATACTCTAGGTCTACTGAGTACAACGGGGGTATTTCCCCTTCCTGATGGCATCCGGCCCAGCTGCCTTGGCCCGGCGAGCCCTCTCCCTCTTCCTCTCTCTGTCGGCTTCACGGGCCTGGGCCGCTTCACGTTCTCTCATCTCCTGATGATGGCGCATTTCCTTCTGCAAGGGCACATGATCCTCAGACTCATCATCATTATCATCATCATCATCATCATCATCATCATAATCATCATCTGAAGAGTCTCTTCCAATGCACGTTCATCAGCTTCCAACTCTCTCTGATATTGTCTCATCACCTCTGGGTTTACTTCTCCCTCATCAATAACACCAGTGACAACATAACCTCTAGATGCCTGCTCACCCTTAGAATCCCCTTCTTCCTGCTCTTCTTGTTCACCTTCTTCAGCATCTTCAGCACCTTCCCCTTTCTTCAGCACCTTCCCCTTCTTCACCACCTCCCCCTCGTCCACATCCTCAGCTTCCTCATGCACTTGACTGCTAGACCCACCCTTCTGGTAAACTTGGACAAACAAAATCACAGGCAAACCAACTCGGTATGTATTTCTGATAAAACCCCTCCATCGTGGAGTCCCTTCAAGTGCCACGAGCTCCCAATACACTGGTGTACTTCTGTTGATTAGTGCCATCACCGACATGCATTGGTGCTCTAAATCTACTGAAAATGCATTGACCAGCCAGTTGGTTATAGCCTCCCAAGTTATTTCTCCTGCTCTTGGAACATTTTTCTCAACTGAACTATAATTTGACAAGTCAACTTCTTATGGACCATATATAATCTCTCCAATTCCATAATATATTTTGATTGTGACTGACTCCGACATGTCTGATTCATAATAAAAAGCAGTAACTACTATCAAATGCTACATCCAGGGACTAAGAAACAAATAAACTTATCTAAACTACATTAACAAACTAATCAGCCTCAATCTACACACTTAACAGTAAATATGTTACGTAATATAAACTACAACTACAAATCTATAAACTACAACTACAGATCTATAAACTAAACTACAACTACATATCTACAGAAATCTACAGTACATCGAAATAGAAATTACTGGAATTAGTGAAATTAGTGAAATACCTGCAATGAAGCGAAGAAGTAGTAGAGCTTCACTGTTCCGCACCCTCCACCTCCCATCTTCTCCTCCTCAACCCTAACCCTACAAACATGACATTTTTAATACTACAGATATAAAGATACGGAGTGAATCACTAAATACGGTTTCTAAGTAGCTGCTAAAAGAGTTTAAATCGACGAAATACTTACAATGAAGCGAAGAACCGGCAGAGCTTCGCTACTCCGCCCCCTCACTCTCCTCCCCTCTCCTTCCCAAACCTCTCTTTCTTTTTTTCCGAATTTTTATGACATTTCCAGGCTAATTTTCGGCTTATATAGAGGTGGCAAACCTGTCGCCGTACGCCACGGCGGCTGCACGGGCCTTACCGCCGTGGGCTACGGCGGTTGGCCTTGCCGCCGTAGCGCACGACGGTTTGTCGTCAACCGCCGTGGCCCACAGCGGCTGACCTCCACGCCCGTTGGGGCCCACGGGCGACTGCCGAACCGCTGTGGGCTACGACGGTTAGACCTGAAACCGCCGTGGGCCACGGCGGCCGCCGTGGGTCACGGCGAATGGTTGTCAAAACTGTAAAATTTTGAAACCGTCGTATATTTTTGCAAAATGATTAAAAAAAATAAAAAAAATTCCGATGATCTGATTCAGTTCGCCCACCGAAGCCCAGTTATCTGATTCCGTTCCGTTCACGTGCGTGCTGAACGCGTCGCTCTTTATTAGTTGTTCCTCTCATCGCTGTTTCGGGACACCTTTGACTTTTTTTTAATATATTTTCTCCACGTGACATTTTTTACTCTTTATTTTGATTTTTTTTATTTTTTCCAACCTGACAGCAAACCTTTGAGTTTTTTTTTACTCTTTTCCCACCCCAGTTCTTAACTAGTTTTACTTGAATTTTTTTGTTGGGCATGTGGTTTTCAGTGGGATAGTAATGGGTGTGCACTTTAAAGTTAAAATTTGAAGTCTGAAGTTTAATATGTAGATTTTATATGTAATTGGTAAGATACGCTCAACCATAAAAACACAATTTAAGAAAGAAATTTGATATTAAGAAAAAAGTTAGTCGCATTGATCATGTTTTTTTTTTGACGAAAACCACTTTATATATTAAGCAGCCGTATTACAAATCAAACCTTCAAAGAAGGTCGAATTACAAAAAGGTCTTTGGACCTGAACAGCAAGGAAACCACCAAGAAACCGCCGATGAAGAAGCCGCTAGCGGAGAGCTGGGATATCGCCAAAGGCGAGAGCAGCAGGGTGGGATGACCGCGCCGTGCGTCGGTTGAAGAGGGACCGACCGAGTTGTCGAGGAAGACCGCACCAGACGACCGATGGATGTGTAGGATTCCCGTCGTCGGCGATTGAAGGAGCTCGGAATTGAATCCCCGGTGGAAGCGAGTTCTTCTGGCTAGCTTCCGGTGGGAACTTGCTCAGGCGACCAAGGATCTGGAGCTGTAGCGGCTGCTTGGACTTGGGGTCGGAGTGGAGCGGCGGAGATGGCGAAGCGGAGGCGAGCAGATCTCGGGGGCGAGACGGAAGACGCAGCGGAGGTGAAGTGGAGGCGGGGACGAGATCTGCCGGGGGTGCGGTATTATTTAGTCTCACCTCAAAGGAGTCGGCGGCGACCTCGAAGAAACCGTGACAGAGCACGGCGACGGCGGTGAAGGCGACGACGAGCTTTGGGGAGGAAGCCATACGGCCTATACTACTACGAGCTTACTACTACGAGTTAGATCTAGGCTACTACTAGGAGCTGGGGCCCTGCTCCCCACCCGCTGCGGCGAGGCAAGCTCGCCGGAGCCGGGAGGGAGGGGGCCAGGAGGAGGCGGAAGGGAGGGGGGTCTTCTCGGAGCCTTCGAGGAGAAGGAACGAGAAGGAGACTCGCCAACCCCGGCCAGCCGTTCCATTGATCATGTTAATGTGCTCATCTTGAAGAACCTGACCGATGGCAAAGACCACGCGAGGGTGGAGTGTGTTGATCGATCTGAGCTGAGGCTTCTTGTATCGGAGGGAGACGACGACCTCTGGAAGCCTTGTTCGAGATCCTGCTCAAATGCCGTCCACCAAAACCACAATCCGCAACTTCTTCTAGTGTTGGGCCGGGGTTCTCAGAGTGTTTTAATATTCACACAGGTGCGTAATTAGTTCAATGACAAAGCCTAGTTCGTCACAGTGCAGTTTAAAAGGAGCACTGGTAGGGAGAGGGACTTTAGTCCCGGTTGGTAAAGGGAATAGGTCTCTCATGTCCAACCGGGACTAATGATGAGAGACAAAAGGCCTCCTCTTTAGTCCCGGGTGAACGAACCGGGACTAAAGGGATATTGTAGTCTAGGTTGATATTACCAATTGGGACTAAAGGGGGGCATGCCAGCGGCAGCGCCCACCCCTTTTAGTCTCGGTTGGTAATACCAACCGAGACTAAAAGCGTTAGAAAAAAAAACCCTGCACCCTGTCCCATCCCTGTCCTCCATCCTCATCCTCTTCATCGTTGAGCTCGAGCTCAAATCAAGAACAAGACCAAATCAAGAACACGACTTCACAATTTCAAGAAATTACATTCATCGTATACTCAAATCAGTTCATACCACTAACACACAGGCTCATCTCATCATCATACAACACACAAGAGGTGCTACATAAGTAAATTTGCGAAGTAAATAATCCACAAAATAGTTCATCACAACACATAAATTCAATTGGATTCACAACTCGATTCGTCACAAAATCGTGAAAAAAGAAAGAAAATCTTGCCTCCCGCTGGCCACCAGGGGCGTAGTGCCCGCGCCGGCCTCCAGGGGCGCCGCGCCTGCACGCCGGCGGCACCACGCCTGCACGCCGGCGGCCCCGCGCGTCGCGCGCCCGCTGCCCCGCGCCCGTGCACCGGCGGCCCCGCGCGCCGCCAGCGCCGCGAGCCGTCTGCGCCGCGCGCCTGCTGCCCCGCGTGCCGCGCACCGGCGACCCCGCCACCCTCCAGCCTAGCGACCTGCAGGGAAGAGATCGAGAAGATGAGATAGATGAGGAAGGAAAGGAAGGAAGAAAGAGATAAGTGTTGACGGTTGAGGGGTGGGTGGGGCAGATAATAAAAGGAGAAAGAAGAGGAGGGTGGCCTGCGTGGTGGATGCGAGAGGCTTTAGTCTCGGGTGGTGGTACCACCCGGGACTAAAAGCGGGAGTCAATCATTGTTCGAAAATAGCTGTTCGATGCCCCCTTTTAGTCTCGGTTGGTAATACGAACCGGGACTAAAGGGGGGCGGTTCCTGCAGCTATTTCGGGTCACGTCGACAAAAGCCCTTTAGTCTCGACTCCAAAGTTGAACCGGTACTAAAGGGGCGTACCAAAGCCTCCAACTCTACCAGTGGAGGTCGTCACAGACGAGCCGCACGAGTTCTGTGCCGAAACGTTGTGCTCTTGTATGACGATTTTTTTTTACGATGCCTGCTTTAATTTCATCATGGAAGTGGAGGGTTGTAGGATCGTCACCGCATTTCTACGACAAAACGCAAATTTTCATCATAGAAAGCGACCTTCTGTGACGAAAATTGACGAATGGATTCTTCATAGAAGTGGATATTTGTACTAGTACCTTGCTTGAGGAGGAACACTCCAGCGCGAATCAGGAGAAAAATAAGCTGAAGAAGATGGAGGCACGAGTTCGTGCCTCTTGAGAATCCGAAAGTAATAACACAAACTAAATAAAGATGGAAGAACGGAGCAGATACATATATGCTATAGTTTACGCAGAGGTTGCTTGCTTATTATTACTGTAATCATTAGCGTTGATCACATAACCCATTCAAAGGGGAGAGGGAGACTATGCCGGGCACTTGGGATTGCAATGAGCGCACGCTGCTCTGCAGTCACTCCACGTGTTGTAGCACTCCGTCAGTTCCGGCAGGGAACAATAGCAGTCATGTGGCTCATCAGCACATTGCATATGTTCGCAAAATACCAGCGTCACCTTGCTCGCATCTAGTGTTGTAGCATTACTCCTTGCCCTTGCAGTTCTGACCTCCAGCAAGTGAGGACGACCCGCTGCATCGGCAAGATTTTTTCATCAGCACGTATGTAGTGTACACACATACTCCCTCCCCTCCGTCAGGGTAAGCGACGGCCATTTGAGAACGTCATATATTTGGGAACGAAGGAAGTAGATATTTAAATATGGCAAAAACAAGCGACAGTCATTTTGATGTAACTTACACAGTATTGTCGTCGATGATGCAGCGAGGAACATGATCATCATGCACCCCAAACCTCCGCGTCTGTCATTCAATTTTTGCATCATGAATCACACACGAGTCAGGCTGCACAAAAATGGCTTGTGCTGGGTGGGGTTTATATATATACACACACTAGGAGGCTAATTACAAAATTATAAATGCATAAATAAAGGTTAATTTGCGAGACAAATCTATTAAGCATATCTAATGTATAATTAGCCAATGTGATTCTATAATAAACATATGTTGATCATAAATTAATTTAGCTTAATAAATTCATCTCACGAATTAGTCATGACTTATATAATTAGTTTTATAATTAGTTCATATTTAATTATCTTAATTAACATCCAAACATCCCAATGTGAAGGATCCAAACACCCCTACCTCTGCATTTCAATAGCATAGAAGGATCACCTATAACTCGCCTGCATTTGTGGCAGTTTTAGAAGTTGTTCTCGCTTCCCAAGAAATAATTTTAAATTTTTTTGACTAATTATATGTAAAAGAATATAACATTTATAATACCTTATTAGTATAATTAGTGTAACACCCTAAAATTTGCCTCTTTTGAAATGATGTAAAATGATCTAATTATGTATTTTGTGCTCACGAAAGCATAGGAAAATAAAAAATCTCATTAAATTAAAAGTTATCAAAGGTTTAGCAACACTGTTGTGCATAGATGCTGGTGCATAAGTTTTACTGTGGTGCTTGAATCGAGCGATTTCTATAGTAGTGCAAATTGCGGTTGTTTTTGTGACTCAATTTTCATTTCACTCTCGCAACCTTTTTTATCGAAATGCCTTTGGGTAGGCACGTACCTTAGCTACTCTAGCTTGTCCATCAACTAGTTAGCCATCAATTAGAAGCCCTGGACCTAAGAGAATGTGAGTTAATGGTGCTTGAATCGAGGGATTTGTGCAGCAGTGTAGATTGGTTGTACTCTATCACGGCGGCACGACGGCTACGGATCCAGCACGGGTGGCCAGCGACTAAGCGACAGATGGCAAATTGTCACCACCGCACGCCAACGCGAGTTAGGTAGCGTTTGGAAGATGGATGCAAGCGGAGCGGTCGCGTGTTGCCCGCGCCCCCACGTCATCGCCTGCAAACTCACATGCGGGTTCATGCGACAGCCCGTGTGGGACCGCATGTCATTTGCGGATTTTGTGGGAGCCCCCGTCGCTGCCGCAAAGCACCGTGCCTGAAAAGCCGGAAGAGGACTTCTTCAGCTAGCACGCAAAGGCAAGGCTGTAGGCGCTGGCCAGCATGCCCGTAGGTGCAGTGCGTTCGCACGCGAACGCAGGATGTTAAGAGAGAACCTCTCTAATCAGAACGAAAGCTAGCATCGCACTTTGGCAACAAAATAAAATCTAAAAATAAAGGAATCCTGCTAATACATCATATATTACATATTTTTATCCTTGCATGACACATAAACCAGCATATAAGATGAGTTGTCACAACAAGTTGCCACATCAAGTTTCATCCATTTGCAACAACAGGTTGCCACAAAGGATGACTCCCAAGTATCTAAACACATAGAATTCTCAACCTCCTACATTCCCATCTTCTAGGGATTTAGAGAAGAAGAATTATTTACCAGGACAATCCAGACCTCCAATTACAGATTTCCCCAGCTGCAGCCAACTGAAAATTGCAGAAGGGAAATAATACTCAGCGGTTGCAATGATTAGATAAACGGTAGGTCAGATATGAGTCTCTCATTCATGCAAGGACAACTCTAGAGGCATATTCTTGTAGCGTGAAATCCCCAGATGGCATATTGGCATTGCGTGGTGAAATGAATCAGGCTGATGCATGTATACATGTAATTATGTAATAAATTCCCAATTAAGTCAGCATAAGAAATTCATGATGGGAACGTATCAGGTGGAAACCAACCTCTCTGTGCAAACTATGAAAACTTCAATCTGAGCCACACGATATTGATCCAAGGGAAGACTTATGAGAGGTGGGAGGGGTGATGTGCAAAACTCATGAGAGTTGGGAGGGATGATTTGCAAATGCACTTTTGCAAATCACCCCTCCCACCTCACATGAGCCCTCCTTTGGATCAACATCGTGTGGCTCAGATTGAAGTTTCCATAGTTTGCACAGAGGGGTTGGTTTCCACCTGATACGTTCCCATTCATGATATAACATCTTACATAAAAGGTTTCTGCTTCTACATACCCTCCGTTGCTTTATATAAGCATTCCAAAGATTCAAACTCAACAAACAACCGTGGAAGGAAATGACATTTATGCACCTAAAAAAGGTGTTTTCGTCTTAAAAAAAAAGGAAATGACATTTATACCTCTCATTTTACATTACCCACCAACTCTCTACCCACACACCAACCCCATTTAATTTTGTCATATTCCTAAGAATACTTATATTTTGACACAAATTTTGAACCAATGCTTATATAAAAGAACGGAGGGAGTACATATTTTCTCAAATGCGACAGTACATTATATATAAGTATAGCACCATCCATTACAGGTGTAATTTCAGGATCAAATCACAACCATTGGCAGAAATCAATGGGGATTCTTGACAAGATACATGACCTGTGCTTTCTTTCTTCTCTCTCATTCCCTAATTTCCTCCCAATGTGCAGTTCCATAGGGGATGAACGGCCGGCGACGGTGGTGGTGATGGCCTCGTGCCAGGCGCATGCACGAACACGAGCGCGGGCGCAGGAGGCAGAGCTGGTGGGGAAACTGGGGGTGGGGCAGTAGGCAGCGTTGACGTGGCGGAGCTAGGGTTCCCCATTGCGACGGTGGCGGCGCAGCTGTGGAGATGCAGACTGCAAAGGGATGCAGTTGGAGGAGCGGAGGATGCGATGTGGGGCGGGTATGTGGGAGCATGTGGGCTGAGCGGCTTACTCGCATGAACCCGCTTATGTTATGTGGGCTTGTTTGCGAGTTAGTGGGAGCTGGCGGCGCAAGTTGGCCCAGCGGGCTGGCGGCGTGACCCGCGCCGCTTCCATCCCTAGTTGATATCAAGGGTCCGAATCGGCTTCCATCCCTAGTTGATATTAAGGGTCCCAATCAGGAATTGGCATTAAGGACTCTTAATTCAGCTGTTTGGACGGCTGGTCAGCTGAACATCATAGAAGAATCTTGAGATTATTAGTTTTGGAAAAACATTTTCCAACTAGATTTTGATAATATAAGTATGGTGGCCAATAGTAGATTCAGGCCGAGATTTGTACACTGACCTTGACCTGTTAGCTTTTGGTTGGTTTTTTATTGCAAAAATGGACCATGCTCGGTGAACGGGCCTCTTCCTAGGATAGGCTATCGGGTATGGATGCAAGCGGGGCGGTCGCAGGTTGCCCGCCCCACGTCCGCATCGCCCGCATGTCATGCGACAGCCCGTGTGGGACCGCATGTCATTTGCGGGTTTTGTGGGAGCTCGTGTCGCTGCCGCAAAGTTGTGTGCCTGAAAAGCCGCGTACCAAACCACTCGTGGCAGATGTGTCAGAGGGACCTCTCCCCCGGCGGCGACGCCTGAGGGCACAACAACAGAAGCGACGCGAGGAAGAAGAGCGACGAAAAGAAAAAACAAACCATGCATTTTCCACTTAACAGTGGCTGTAATTTCTCCTAACTCTACAGAACTTGGAATTGGTAGAGCACCCCCTGAGGTACTTCACGAAATCCATGAAGTTGGGGCCTGCTCCACCATTTTTCTTAGCAAATCCACGATGGAGTTGCGCGGAGCTGATACTGTTTGGCTGGAAAAAAATCGAAGTAGAGCTGGTTTTTTGGATCTGGAGCTGCGTGGTGGCTATAGACAATGCATGTTAGATCCAATTAGTTTTCAAATGTGGCACTTACTCCAAAGATGTTTGGACAATTATTTCAAGATACATTTATGATATTCAGCCAAATTATAATATGTGGACTTGAAGGTTGTGTACCTTTATTTAAGAATTGGTATATCCTTTTGACTCTCTTTCAAGATTTAATATACTCCCTCCGATTTTGTTAAATAAAGTCATTTAGGATAGCGACATGGTCTCCAAAGTACAACTTTAACTTCTTATTTTTATGAAAATATTTATTAAAAATTAACATATGTATACTTTTATGAAAGTATTTTGCAAGACAAATCTATTCATGTAGTTTTCACATTTCCAAACTTAACGACTTAAAAGTTATTTATGATTTATATTCCAAATGTTTGACTCGATTTCATTTACCAAACTAGAGAGGGAGTATTTAAGAATCGGTATATTCTTCTTACTCTTTTTCAAGATTTAATATATATGGAGGCAAGAAAGTCTCATGTATGGTGGCTGTGCGTCGATGGCGAGATGGTTCGCAAAGCTTGGTGGTGATCGAGCCGAGCGTGGTGCTTATTAATAGATGGATCAGGTAAAAGGGGCAGATGGATCAGGTAAAAGGGGCACGTGGTGTTGTCGTTGCTGATCGCCCTGCTAGCCCAGAATTTCTGCTTGTTCAATGCATTTCCTTTGAACGTCCAAAACAAAAACGTGCCTTCACACCAACCAACAATTAGTTAAGGTTAGAAATCCTACAAGCCAGGCATAGTTGGGACGGTCTGACACCACGTGGCACGGCTGATAGTAATTAAGCACGGCGTCTGAATGCATGCATGCATGCTTGATACGGTTGATGCTTCTATAAATACGTCTTCCAGCGCCGGCCGAGAAGCATCCAGAAATTCAGCAGCAGAACACCTCAACATTCATAGAGATAACTGCAGGCCAGGGCAGCTGTGAGAAGCACGACCAGGCAACAATGGCGTCACTGGCAAGATCCGCCCGTGTCCTAGCAATCATGCTGCTCGTCATCGCCGCGGTGATGATCACCAGCACTCCTCTTGTGGAATGCAGTGAGTGTTTTTCTGTCTTAACAAATTCTAGTTTATCCTTCCCCGATCCTGTAGTATCATTATCAATTTATCATGCATCATAAAAGACATTAAGTGGTTGCATGTGTTTCCAGTGATAGACCGGGATGACAAAGCTGCAGACAGGTTTCGGAAGGACCTTCCTCCTCCAACTGATCGACGGTGATGGCCATCGCGGAGAAATCCCCTTGCCTTGATCCCCGCCTCCTTCGCAAAGCAAATCGAGTGTGGTTATTATAAGGGAATAATTGAACATGTGTGGTGCCCTCCTGTGTAGGCACGTATTGTATTGTGCACTATAAATATTTATTTATAAATGTAGAACCTAAATATATGAATAAAAAGGGATCCAATATACTACGTTGCCCTTGTACCATCAATATTTTTAAATACATGGACCAATAGTCTCTGGAAGCCTTTGTTCGAGGCCGTGCCCAAAAGCCATACCCCGTGATTCAGGAGTCTATTGATGTTCTCCTTTGGTGAGATATCCCGCAAGAACGTGGGTATCTGGAAGAAACTGTATGTGGTTGACATGCCGCGTTCATTGCCGTGACTTTGGCGCAATTGGTTCCTCGACACCTTCAATGAAACTCCGCCGATTCGTTCCCTAGACTTCTTGTAACACCTGTAGCTACACCGGCGAGATCAGACCGGAAGCGTGAGCAGTCACAGGAGTAGGAGGAGATCTCGGTAGAGCGAGAGGAGGAAGACGACATCCGCTTCCCTCTTCTTTGTTCTTCTTTCTATTTTGTGCGATGCCCCTTGGCTGCCAGAAAAACTTCCTGATTGTTCTAGTTGTGATGGTGGCGACAGGATTGACCTCAATCCATTTGGTGAAGTATTCAACAGCTACCACCGCAAACTTGTAATTGCCCTGAGCTATTGGTAATGGGCCAATGATAACCATGCCCCAGCGCTGCAAGGCCAAGTGGGAGTTGTGAGCTGCGAAAGTGCTTCAGGCTTTCTTTGGTGTTTTGTTGCGTACTGGCAAGCCTTGCAAGTTTCTACTATCTGCTCGGTGTCCTTGATTGCCATAGGCTAATAGAAACCTTGCCTGAAAGCTTTTCCCACTAAGGCTCTCATAGCAATATGCGATCCACACATTCCAAAGTGAATTTCCTTCAGTAGCTCCATGGCTTGCTCTTTCTCAATATGATCTTTGATGACTTCATCATCGCATTTGACTAGGAAATTGCTGACGCCTAAAGCTCGTCCTTTCCTCAGCCCCAGCAATAAAGCTTCATACTCAGTGGTATTGTTTGTACACTTGTCTTGTGGATTGGAGTATTACAATCTCATTGTGTTTCTCAGCTTGACCCCTGTGGAGGAAGTGATTATGGCTGCAATCCTGGCTCCTTTCAGGCCCCAGGCTCTGTCGCACCTGATTTCGCAGATTGAAATCATTTCATCGTCTCCGGAGCCACTATTTGGAGAAGTCCAATCTAAAACAAAATCATCCAGCACTTGTGATTTGATGGCTGACCTCTTTCCACAATCAATTGTATGTTCAGACAATTCAGTTGCCCATTTTGCAATTCTCGACGATGCCTCTTTGTTAGCGAAAAGTTTGTTGAGAGGTTGGTCAGTAAGCACCGTGGTTTTGTCTGCCTCGAAATAATGCCTAAGTTTCCTTGAAGCCATTACCACTGCATATGCAGTCTTCTCAAGCTCGGAATACAACAACTTTGATCAGGTGAGAGGCTCTGAAGCAAAATACACTGGGCACGTGTTCTTTCCTTTTTCATTGGTTACCTCTCCCTCTAGAGCTACGCTAACTGCCACCTTGGAAGCAGCAACGTACAGGAAAAGATGCTCAGATGGAAGTGGTGGTGACAGGATTGTCATTTGTTCGATGTAATTCTTCAACTCAGCAAAAGCTTTACTTTGGTCAGACCCCATTCAATCTTTCCTTTGCCTTTTAGTGCTTTGAAAAATGGCAAGCTGCTTTCTACATATTTTGAGATGAATCTATTCAGAGCAGTGATCCGGCCATTCAGCTTTTGGATGTCTGATTGCCTTGATATTGTCTGGGGTTGGTTCAATTCTTTTTGCCGAAATTAAGAAACCCAAAATTTTACCCCTAGGTACACCAAACACGCATTTCTCAGGATTCAATTTGAATCCCGCCCTTCTCATGTTAGCGAAAGTCTTTGCTAAGTTAAGAATGTTATTTGATCTTTCATCACTCTTGACGATGAGGTCATCGACATAGGCTTGGATGTTTCTACCAATCTGCGGCTTGGAAACCTTTCTGGTCATTCTGGTGAAATTTGGCCCTGTGTTTTTCAAGCCCTCGGGCATTCTGATGAAGCAAAATGTGCCAAAAGTGGTAATAAAGCTAGTTTTTTTCCTCATCCTCCTTCACCATCCAACACTGGTGATTGCCTAAGAAACAATCTAGGAGGGACATTATGGCGGAACTAACTGCTGCGTCAATCACATGGTCCATTCTCGGCAAAGGGAAGTTGTCCTTTGGACGCCTTATTCAAATCAGTGAAATCTATGCACATTCTCCATTTCTGGTTCTTGGAGTTGTGATAGCCTGCTGAGAGTTGTGATAGCCAATTTTGCATTGGTACATCAAATAGCACACTCGTGAAAAATGCTAATGTGATGCAGAGGTGACCAGAATGATACAATTGGATCAAGGAGGGAGCTTGAGCGGAATCTAGACTTCAGAATACGGATGAATACCTAGATGTGGAGTGCGCTTCCGCATGGTTGTCGCGGGGTGACGACGAGCGGAACCAACCGCCCATGAGTGGTCTTCATCTCCTCTCGGAACACGTTAGCAGCCGGCGGAGGCGGACGGCCTCGCAGCCGGCGGAGGAGGAGGCGGACGGCCTCGCGGCTCCCCTAACCGGCGCTGCTCCTTGGTGCGGTCGGCGACAGCGATGCCTGAGGGCGCGGCAACCGCGGCGGTGTCGGTGTCGGAGGGACCTCTCCCTCGGTGGCGATGCTCGAGGGCGCGGCAATGGAAGCGACTCGAGGAAGAAGAGCGGTAGAAAGAAAAAAAACCGTGCATTTTCCACTTAACAGTGGCTATAATTTCTCCCAACTCTACAGAACTTGGAGTTGATGGAGCACCCCCTGTGGTACTCCACGAAATCCATGGAGTTGGGGTCTGCTCCACCATTTTTTTTTGGAGCAGATCCACAATGGAGTTGCGTGGAGCTGAGACCGTTTGACTGGAAAAAATCGGAGCGGAGTTGGTTTTTTAGATCTGGAGCTGCCACTGAGTATTTAAGAATTGGTATATCCTTTTTACTTCAAGATTTAATATATATCGAGGAAAGAAAGTCTCAGGTATGGTGGTTGTGCTTCTATGGCGAGATGGTTTGCAAAGCATGGGCTTGGTTGGCATCGTGCGTTGGCAAGGGCGTGGTCAAAGGTTAACGGCAGGGTCAACAAATTAAAGGGTGCTGGTCACCTGGTGATCGAGCCGAGCGTGGTGCTTATTAATAGATGGATCAGGTAAAAGGGGCACGTGGTGTGTGCAAGTTGTTGCTGATCGCCCTGCTAGTGCTAGCCCAGAATTTCTGCTTGTTCAATGCATTTCCTTTGAACGTCCAAAACAAAAACGTGCCTTCAAACCAACCAACAATTAGTTAAGGTTAGAAATCCTACAAGCCAGGCATAGTTGGGACGGTCTGACACCACGTGGCACGGCTGATAGTAATTAAGCACGGCGTCTGAATGCATGCATGCTTGCATGCTTGATACGGTTGATGCTTCTATAAATACGTCTTCCAGCGCCGGCCGAGAAGCATCCAAAAATTGAGCAGCATAGCACCTCAACATTCGTAGAGATAACTGCAGGCCAGGGCAGCTGTGAGAAGCACGACCAGGCAACAATGGCGTCATTGGCAAGATCCGCCCGTGTCCTAGCAATCATGCTGCTCGTCATCGCCACGGTGATGATCACCAGCACTCCTCTTGTGGAATGCAGTGAGTGCTTTTCTGTCTTAACAAATTCTAGTTTATCCTTCCCCGATCCTGTAGTATCATTATCAATTTATCATGCATCATAAAAGACATTAAGTGGTTGCATGTGTTTCCAGTGATAGACCGGGATGATAAAGCTGCAGACAGGTTTCGGAAGGACCTTCCTCCTCCAACTGATCGACGGTGATGGCCATCGCGGAGAAATCCCCTTGCCTTGATCCCCGCCTCCTTCGCAAAGAAAATCGAGTGTGGTTATTATAAGGGAGTAATTGAAGACGTGTGGTGCCCTCCTATGTAGGCACGTATTGTATTGTACACTATAAATATTTATTTATGAATATAGTACCTATAATATATATGAATAAAAAAGGATCAAATATACTAGGTTGCCTTTGTACCATCAGTATGAATAAAAATAATCTCTGGAAGCCTTTGTTCGAGGCTGTGCCCAAACGCCAGACCCCGTGATTCAGGAGTCTATGGCTGTTCTCCTTTGGTGAGATATCCCTCAAGAGCGTGGGTATCTGGAAGAAACTGTTTGTGGTTCACAGGCCGTGTTCCTTGCCGTGGCTTTGGCGCAATTGGTTCCTCGACACCTTCAATGAAACTCCGCCGATTCCTTCCCTAGACTCACCACAAGGAAAACGCTAACTAGTGACGCAAAAAAAGACGTTTTCGTCATAAACTGCGGTTCTATGACGCCGGTTGTTACGAAAACCCGGCGTCATTAATGGAGCGTCACAAACTAAATACTGACGAGACTTTATTTCGCGGCGTCACGAGTTTAATGACGCGTGCAAAATCATCATTACAAAGCGTCATAACTTCGTTTCTGCAGCTTTGCCACGTTGGATATAATCTGATGTGGCAACCCAATTGTGACGAACCGTTTGCGTCAAAACGAATTTAACCGTTTGTTGTTGGGTGAAGCCCAAAACTGTTCCTGCATGCCGGCGTTGTTCATATAGCCCAAAAAATATTTTGGTGGGCCCATTTGTTAGAGATTCGGGCCGAAATTTGATTTTGGTGAGCAAGTTTTTGTTGGGTCGAGTCCAACGATTGCGCACATTGTTTGCAGCCTTATATGTCACGCTAATTTGAATAAAATTGACTTTTGGCCCTGTTGGGGAATTGGGTAAAAACCGGTCCCCCTCGAAACTTCGGATATTTCACGACTCCTGCGAATTCAGAGAAGCGGGCAGGAAAGAGCCAAGCGAAGTGTTCATTTTCATGATTTCTGGAGAAATTCGCTAACCTAATGCTCTCAGGCGAAAGGGTCGCCGAAAGAGTTCAAGTTCGCAAGTTTGTGTGTTGTTTCAGGACAGAGGAGATTTCGGGAATCTTCGCAGGTTCGGGGAACTTACTTCGGTGATGGTTTCGGCGAACTTGAGGCGGGAATCTGAGCACCTGGGAATCTTCGCGAGGATGAGGCAGAAGCCACGAATAAACAAGTCAAAGGGGCGGTGCCAAAAGTCCGGGTTCGAGGTGTGAACAAGTGGCCGGTTTGTAAATGTTTGAAATTAGCTCCGCAAATCACGGGATGTAAAAGACATTCATGTACATGTTCACATTTGGAATATTCTTTAGATCCGAGGGCAATCCCGGAATGTAAAAGTCCCTTCGTCTCCCTATAAAAGGGGTCCGAGAGCATGTGTAAAGGTGTTCACAACTTTTGAGACAAATACATGCTTTCGGAGATTCTTTGTCTCCTTGTTCTTGAGCTCTTTCGTGTGTTTGTTTGTGAATCTCCAATCACTTGTGATCGGGGGTCCATCCGATTTTCTGACCCCCAACATTGGCGCCCACCGTGGTCTAAGCCGAAAAACAACTCACGATGCCTCCACAGAAGAAGTCCAAGAAGAACACATCCACTGAGGCAGATCAGGAAGATTACCACATAGAAGAAGACAATGGAAACTCTCTTACTGCAGAACCTTCGCAGATCACCGATCAAGAAAGGCAAGCAAAACTCGAAGCTCTCAAGAAAGCACGAGCAGAAAAAACTGCACAGGCCCTGGAAACATACACCGAACAAGAAGATGAAGAGGAAGATGATGATGCTGTGGACAAACAACTGGAAGCAGTAAACAGAAAGGTGTTGATGCTTCAGAAGGAGAAGGAAAGATTCGCGAGTTAGCTGGAAGCAAAAAGAAAGGCTTCGGAGAAATTGGAGAAGCTCAACCAAGCAAAATAACAACTGGAGAAAATGCAAAAGGAAATTGATGAAATGAAGGAACAAGAAAACAATTCACTCTGGCGCGATTCGCCTCATCAGAGCTCCGGTCAACGAAAAAGAACCACGAGAGAGAATTTCTTCACAGGCAATGGAGTCTCACAGTTCGCAGATCCAGAATCACCACTTTCTCTTGGGTTGCAAACTGCGTCATGGCCCCCAAAGTACAAACCAGTTGCTCTCCCGAAGTACAATGGGTATGGAAACTCCAGGCAATTCCTCATGAGTTATGAAGCCGCTGTAAACTCAGCAGGAGGAGATGATGTCGCGCTGGCTAAATCTTTCATCATTACCTGCGAAGGCCCAGTCCTTAATTGGTACTCCCTACTACCTCCACACTCAATCTGCAGCTGGATTGATCTCAAGACAAAGTTCATTCAAGCTTTTCAAGTGTTCCATGAAACAGCTGCAAAGCCATCAGACCTCTATAATTGCAAGCAAAGAGACAAAGAGCCACTGCAGAACTTCATGAGAAGATTCATGCAATAGAAATCTCAAACTCCGGGAACAGATGACAAAACAACGATCCAAGCATTGATCAGTGGTCTAACTCCAAGACCAACAGCTTCACACCTAACCAGAAAAGAACCCCAAAGCATTGAAGAACTTTTCGACGAATTGGAACAGTACATTAAATTTGATGAAGATCACCGAAGAAGAGTAGCTGAACGAAATCAAGCAAGACAAGGCAGTAGAGGAACAGGATGGAGGCCACAATTCCAAACTCCACAAAACATCAATAACGTGGAAAATCCTTCTCAGCAATTCAATCAAAACAGCAGGCCAAGCACAAGAGGTGGTTTCCCTTCAAGAGGAAGAGGACCCTCGAAAATTCAAAATCATGATCCAAGAGATCCGTACTTCTACTGTAGATATCATGGGAGGGGTCATAGTACCAAGCTTGCCCAGAAACTAAGAAGAATGTAGCAAGAATTCAGCAAGAGAAAACAATGATGTCCATTGCCTCAACAATGCCAAACCAGTTCCGCCAAAATTTCTGGCAACCCCAACTGATGGGTCCCCAACCAAACCCGGTACCAATTCAGCAATTCCAGCAGTCACAGTCATCATGGCAGCCTTCGCAACAGTTCTTCCCTCAGTCTCAAGCAATTCAAACCATTCAGCAACCGCAACCGATTCAAGAAATGTTGCCACCACCACCGTCAAGTTTAGTGAAACCAGAGTCAAGTTCAAGAACCAATAATCCGAAAGCATTGCCCTCCTTCGGAACTATCATGCCTATCACTGGAGGCTCAGCCATGGAGTTTGAAACAAAGAGGAAAAGGAACAACTACTTCAGATCTGTGAACACAGTCATCAACGACGGCCCAGCAGCGCGACCAGAATGGGCCAAGGTGCCAATAACATTCACCGAACAAGACTTCAAGCTGAAATCCACTGATCACAATGACGCCATGGTCATCGAGGTGAATATCGCCGGATGGGTGATCGGAAAAGTCCTGGTGGACAACGGAAGCTCTGCTGATATTCTATTCATGAAAACGTTTGAGAAAATGAGCTTGAGTCCACACATGCTACAGCCGCCAGAATACCCACTGCTGGGCTTAAGAGGAAAGCCAATCAAGCCAGCCGTAAAGATAGCTCTTCCAGTATCTTTCGGAGATCTTGACAATGCTAGAACAGAAACTCTCACGTTTGATGTAGTCGACATGTACCATCCATACGTCGCAATCTTTGGCAGAGGGTTCATCAATAAGTTCAATGCCGTGATAAGGCAGCAGTTCCTGTGTATGAAAATCCCAGCACCCAAAGGAGTTATTACAGTATTCGGTGATCAGCAAGAAGCTAGAAACATAGAGAAGGGCCATACGCCGGGCCAAAGCAATGTGCATCACCTGAACTCCACCGAAGAAAAGAAAGAACCCTATGTTGAGGCCAAGAGACATAAAGAGAAAGTTGAGATAGCTGCTGATGGTGAAACAAAGAAAGTATATCTAGATGATATGCCAGATAGAGCAGTAGTGATAGGGGCTCATCTCAGCCCCAAAGAAGAGAAAGAACTCATCGAATTCTTAAACAAAAATAAAGATGTTTTCGCTTGGTCAGCGAAGGACTTGCAAGGTGTCGACAGGGATATCATCGAACATGCCCTTGACACGGATGAAAAAGTAACTCCGAAGAAGCAGAAACTTAGAAAAATGTTCGAAGAAAAGGCCAAAGCAGTAGAGGCTGAAGTGCAGAGGCTTCAAGATGTCAAAGTGATCAGGAAAGTCATGTACCCTGTGTGGCTGGCTAACACTGTGCCAGTAAAGAAGAAGAATGGGAAGTGGAGAATGTGTGTGGACTTCACAGATTTGAACAAAACTTGCAAAAAAGATGACTTTCCCTTGGAAAGGGTAGACAAAGTAGTTGATGACGCTGCAAACAGCGAAATGCTCTCACTCCTGGACATGTTCTCAGGATATCACCAAATCAGGGTGCGGAGAGAAGACGAAGAAAAGACAAGTTTCATCACACCATTCGGAACTTATTGCTTCGTTAGAATGCCGGAAGGGCTAAAGAATGCAGGGTGTACTTTTTCGAGAATGATAGCGATAGTGCTACATCCTCAGCTTCGGAGAAATATTCTTGCATATGTCGATGACATAGTCGTCAAAAGCATCAAAAGAGGTGACCACATCAGCGATTTAGCAGAAACTTTCGCGAATTTTAGAGCAGCAAATCTCAAGCTAAACCCTGAGAAGTGCGTCTTCAGCATTCACAAAGGAAAGGTCTTGGGCTGCTTGGTTTCAACAAAGGGCATTGAAGCAAATCCTGACAAAATCAAGGCTCTAATTGAAATGCAAGAACCTGTTTCGGTGAAAGATGTACAGAAGCTGACAGGGAGAGTGGCTGCCCTTAACAGATTCATACCCAAAGCTGCAGAAAGAAGCTTACCCTTCTTCTAGATTCTCTGAAGTTCCAAGAATTTCCAGTGGTCTGAATCAAAGAAACAAGCCTTTCAAGAACTCAAAGATTATTTGTCGAACATGACAAAACTATGTCCTCCAGAGCCAAAATCACCACTTCTGCTATACTTGTCTGCCTCCAATTCAGTTGTGAGCACTGTACTGGTACAAGAGAAAGAAGAAGAAGGAAAGCTGAAACAAATCCCAGTGTATTTTGCTTCGGAAGCTCTTTCAGGATCCAAACTGTTCTATTCCGAGCTAGAGAAGATAGCATATGCAGTCATCATGGCGGCAAGAAAGCTGAGACATTATTTCGAAGGTCACAGGATAAGAGTGATCACGAATCAGCCATTGAACGATTTATTCACGAATAAGGAAGCATCAACCCGAATCGTCAAATGGGCAGCGGAACTTTCAGAATACACTATGGATTTCGAAAGAAGAAGTGCAATAAAATCACAGGTCTTAGCAGATTTTGTAGTAGACTGGACATCACCAACCCAAGACTTTGGTGAAAATATAATCACGCCAGGGGTGGTACACTGTGATGGGGCCTGGTGTGACAGAGGAGTTGGAATTTCCGCGATTGTGACATCTCCAACCGGAGTTGTAATAAGATATGCTGCTCGACTTGACTTCGCGGATGATGTGCCTTCCACGAACAATACAACAGAATATGAGGCCCTACTACTATCTCTGAGAAAGATGAAAGCCTTGGGTCAACAAACTTTCGTCATCAAAACAGATTCGAAAGTGATTCAAGAACACATCGAAAAAGAAAGCGAAGCAAGAAATCCAATTCTGGTGAAGTATCTTGAGAAAGTTAGAGAAATGGAGAAGCACTTCAGGGGCTACATAGTCCAGCATATCTCGAGAAATGACAACAGCGAGGCAGATAAGTTAGCGAAAGCTGCAGCTCAGAAGCAAGCAATGCCTCCGGATGTGTTCTTCAAAATTACCAGAGAACCGGCCATCAAAGAGCCGAAGCCAAGAAGTGTAAGCACCATAGAAAGCCATGATTGGAGGGCTAAAATCATGGCCTATTTGAGGGGCCACTATGAACCACAAGATGAGTTAGAAGAAAAGAGACTAAGGCAAAGGGCAAGGGGCTACGTTGTAGTAGATGGAGAATTTGATGAGGACATGACACCCATGCATACGACCATGATTGGTGCATGGAATGGAGTAGAAGAAGTCCAACAAGGGTGTCCAAGTCAAAGAGGAGGCACGAGGCTAATCCGGTTTGAGTCCCCAAGGTCGAGGCCCAAAGCAATTCAAGTTCGAGCCCAGTTCGGAGTCCAGGAGGAGTGCGCAATACAACAGACGCCCAGGTCGCATACGAAGTCGGATTTGGAAGTTCTTTATATGGTTGGAAGCACAATTTCATAGAGCTTCCAATGGCACTGGTCTCATACCCAAATTCGTCATGAGTCAACGGGAATCGTTGAAACAAGTTGACGTCCAGAATCTGCCAAGGTGCTGCGTCGCCAGTTTGTTGGACCTTAAGCCCAGGTTGTGGGCGCCCCACCCTAGGACGCCCCTCTTCATATACTCAGTAGCCGCCACCTTAGAAACTTGAATTTATTTTACAAGTTAGCTTTAGCTATAACCGAACAGCCGCATAGCGCTGCCTTCGTGTATTGCAGACTCCACCTTCGAGTGATATTAAGATTGCTCGCCTCAAATTCTTGTTTGTTCTTCGATTGCAAACAGGAATTGATCTTCGTGATCAGGCTGATCTTGCTCTAACAAGTCGGTAACCATAGGGAGTTGGTTCAGCGATTGCATTGGCGCTTCGGGCTTGCTCGTCGTAGTCGGATCGTGAGGGTCACCTCCCGCCGAAATCGGATTTATCTCCACTCACTGAAAGATCGGGCACTCCGCCTCTATCAAGTGGTATCAGCTTTCCAGGTTGATCGGTGAGTTTATTGAGTTTTTTTAATTCCTATAGTCCACAAAAACCAAACAAAAATTTGTTCTAGGTTACATCCTTGTCCCAGCAACCCGTTTTAGCCTTGCACCTTCATTCAATAACTTGCTTTGTTGAGTTTGTGTGCTTTGTTCGTTTGATTGTTGCTAGTTACTTGTGTTCTCTCCTTGTGTCTTCTTGTTTTTCTTCTAAACCCTAGCTCACCGCCGTTTCTTTCCGTTGTTTTCTTTTTTTTCCCCACCACGCGCTGTCCTCCACTTGCGCCGTGACACCTCCCCTCGGTCGCGACCCCCCGTAGTAGCACGCATCGGCTCCCTAATATGGTTTTCCCCTTTCTGCCTTTTGCGTTTTGGCAAGTTCTCACAAAAAGGAAAGTCCTCAAAAAAAAGAGAGAGGAAAGTAAAAAAAAGCAAAAAAAAAAGAAAAGGAAATGGACAAGGAAACAGAACCGGACTCCACCGAGCCTGTCACGCGCCGACTCCTCCCTGGGTCGCGACCAATCTGGACACCGCGGGTGTTTTTCCCCAGGCACCGTGACCCTCACACACCGAGCCCTGCTCGCGGTTTTTCCCTGGGGCAACGTGAGTTTTTTGTTTTCCCCCCTCCACGCACACCGCGCGCCACCCCCCTGCTCGCGCCTGTTTAGCCCACGCACGCCGCACCCAGTTTCCCTCGGCTCGCGATTTTCCCTCCACGCACGCCATGCTCTCCCTCCGTTTTCCCCTCGCGGTTTCCTCTTCCAGGCGCACGCCGTTCCCCCCGTGGCTCCCGAACCCATCACGCCGCGGCCCCCAGTGCGACCGCCTCCTCGTGTTGGACAATAAAAAAAAGGAAAGTTCAAAACAAAAAGAAAGAAAAAAACATGTTGTACCCCTTGCTCTTCTCCGCTTTTGCACTCGTTTCCAGCAACATTTGATCGTGTGTAGCACTATAATTCAACTTTGCATTATTGTTTGATTGTGCTAATCCTTCAATTGAGTGCAGCCTTCCCAGAACTCCACAAAGTTCTACGCCGAGCAGGTTTCATTTCGCCAGGATATCGCTCCTCCAATCTTTCGCAGGTTCCACCGGTTGGTTGCAGTTCGCCCCTGTGTGCTTGGTAAGAACGGATAAGAATTTGATAACAACACTAGTTTGAGCGCCTTTGTGAGCAAATACACCCCTATTTTGTCGTCGGTTTTGTTTTTGTGTTTGCGCTAACCATGGCAGGCGATGACAAGAGAGATGACCAGCTGCAGGACATGCAGACACGAGTTGCTGGAGTTGCTGCGAACATTCAGACGATACATACACGACTGGATTCGATGACCACTTCATCGAACGAGCATTTCGATCGGATCAAGCTCGCACAGACGTCTACTAAGACCACACTCGACGCCGTCGTGGCACGACTCGATGCATTGCACACTACGATCAGAGGGTTGCAGAAGGACAGCCGTAGTCGTGACCGCCATGTGCCACGCCATTCCGATAATGGTTCTTTTGCTAAGCCTAAATTTAAAATTTCACCTTATAATGGCAAATATGATCCTGCTGCATATCTTGATTGGGAATTAGAAGTTGAACAGCAATTTTCATACCATGATATTTTTGCTAATTCTCAAGTTCAAACTGCTATTAGTGAATTTACGGATCTTGCTTTAATGTGGTGGCGTGATTATAAACAAAGACATCCAACTATAATTCCGACCACTTGGGATCAATTAAAAGCTGCTATGCGACACAGATTTGTGCCTTCTTATTATGCTCGAGATTTGCTTATTAAACTGCAGCATTTTCAGCAAGGTTCCCAATCTGTAGAGGATTATTATCAGGAATTACAAAAAGACATGATTCGTTGTGGGTTATTAGGAAAAAACGACGCTGCTATGACACGTTTTCGTGGTGGTTTGCACCGCGAAATTCAGGACATACTAGATCATAAGGAATATGCAGATATGACCACATTATTTGAATATGCTTGCCAAGCTGAACGTGAAGTGCAGGGACGTCGCTCGAAGCAATATTCTAACTCTTTTGCAGGACAAAGCTCGACATCCAGCTCAGCGCCCGCTCTCCCAGCGCCATCCACGCTCACCACTACAGCGATCGAGAGCAAAGCACCATCCACGCCCACCACTACATCGCTCGAGAGGACAGACGAACCTGCAGGCGCATCCTCATGTGCAAATTTGGAACCATCACTTCACAATGCACCTAATACTCCTACTGAGAACATAGGTAATGTCCATGGTGCTACACTCACACTTTAGTTGAGCAATTAATAGTGGAACCATCTCTTGATTTATCCTTGTCACATGGTGATTTGCTTGATGTTTCTTGTGATAAAGATGAATTGTGTGCTACTACTTCCGTTTACATGCTAGTGCTAAAAATAACCATATTATGTATGTTGCTAGTAAAAAATGATGAGATACAATTGTTGTCTTCTTTACATACCCTGGGTTACATTGAATTTGTTGATTTGTGTAATCTAGATTGTTTAGAAGACAGACTTTTTGCATATGCTGATTTGCCATGGTTGTCTAGACATTCATATCATGTTATTGGCAAATATAACAACAAGAGACAATATATGGTACATCGGGTTTACATTTGTTCAAATCTAAATTCTCCTGTTGTTGTGCAAGATTGTGATCGATTAGAGGGTAACATTCATACAAACATATTCACATGTTCCTCTAATAGTTATTTTTTGCAAGAAGGGAAGCATTGCTGGTCACTCCCTATGATTTTTGGTGCTAAATTTTCGTGCAATCAACCAGCTATTCCTGTTGTGTCTTTTGCTGGTACTAATCTTTTGCAGGATCGTAATGACAAAGTCTCCAGAGATGCTAACAATTTTATGCGACATGATATGATACATAATTGGAAACATGGTCACATTCGTCCTCCCAATTGTTTTGGTTTGCTTTATTTCCGCAACCCCGTTCTCCTTTGTGTTGTGCAGGCTTAGTTTCAAGTACAATCGACGTCGAGGACGACTTTTCTTCAAAAGGGGGAGAATGATGAGGACATGACACCCATGCATACGACCATGATTGGTGCATGGAATGGAGTAGAAGAAGTCCAACAAGGGTGTCCAAGTCGAAGAGGAGGCATGAGGCTAATCCGGTTCGAGTTCCCAAGGTCGAGGCCCAAAGCAATTCAAGTTCGAGCCCAGTTCGGAGTCCAGGAGCAGTGCACAATACAACGGACGCCCAGGTCGCATACGAAGTCGGATTTGGAAGTTCTTTATATGGTTGGAAGCACAATTTCATAGAGCTTCCAATGGCACTAGTCTCATGCCTAAATTCATCCTGAGTCAATGGGAATCGTTGAAACAATTTGACGTCCAGAATCTGCCAAGGTGCTGCGTCACCAGTTTGTTGGGCCTTAGGCCCAGGTTGTGGGCGCCCCACCCTAGGTCGCCCCCAACCCTAGGACGCCCCTCTTCATATACTCAGTAGCCGCTGCCTTAGAAACTTGAGTTTGTTTTACAAGTTAGCTTTAGCTATAACCGAACAGCCGCATAGCGCTGCCTTCGTGTATTGCAGACTCCACCTTCAAGTGATATTAAGATTGCTCGCCTCAAATACTTGTTTGTTCTTCGATTGCAAATAGGAATTGATCTTTGTGATCAGGCTGATCTTGCTCCAACAAGGTCGGTAACCACAGGGAGTTGGTGCTTCGGGCTTGTTCCTCGTAGTCGGATCGTGAGGGTCACCTCCCGCCGAAATCGGATTTATCTCCACTCACCGAAAGATCGGGCACTCTGCCTCTATCAGAGCTATACAAGTCTAGAGTCACTGAACCATGGTTAAGGTGCATAACTTCTGAAAAAGGCTTGGAACTTCTTAAAGAAATTCATAGCGGGTTCTGTGGTGCGCACATAGGAACAAGAGCATTAGCGGGCAAGGTAATAAAGCAGGGATTCTTTTGGCCTTCCATAAACATTGATGCAAAGAAGCTGATTCAGGAATGTGAAGCCTGCCAAAAAACAGCAAATCAGCAAAACTTACCATCTATGCCAGTTCATCTGATTCCACCGTCATGGCCTTTGCAAAGGTGGGGGATGGATTTGGTTGGGCCATTGCCGACAGCTCAAGGGAACTGCAAGTTCGCGGTGGTTGCAGTTGATTACTTCACCAAATGGGTGGAAGCAAAACTATTGGCAAATATTACCGCTTCAACAGTTCAGAAGTTCTTCTGGCAAAACATAATCTGCAGATTTGGAGTTCCAAGAGAGTTAACCGTGGACAACGGAAAACAGTTCGATTGCTATTCTTTCAAGGAATATTGCAAAACTCTAGGCACTCACGTGAAGTTCTCCTCTGTTTATCATCCGCAGTCCAATGGGGCTGTAGAGAGGGCGAATGGTTTGATCTTTTCGGGAATCAAGAAGTGTTTATACGATCAGAGAAAAGGCAAGTGGATAGATGAGCTGCCAAGGGTAATCTGGTCTCACAACACAACAGTATCAAGGGCAACAGGTTTCACACCTTTTCGCTTGCTATTTGGGACTGAGGCAATGACACCAGAAGAAATCAGGAACGAAAGTTTGAGAGTTCAGAAAGCAAAAGAAGTCCAAGAAGTTGACATGAAAATAGAGAAAGACATGATTGAGCTCACAATCCTCGAAGCCTCAGAGAACATTGAGAAATACCAAAGAGAGACCAAGGCATGGAAAGACAAGAAGATAGTCAGGAAAGATATCAAGACTGGTGACTTAGTGCTAAAAAGAAAGAAGAATTGGGAGAATCCCGGGAAACTTCAGGAATCTTGGGAAGGACCCTACATAGCAAAAGAAACTAGCATGCCAGGAGCCTTTCGCCTAACAGATCAGACCGGTGAAGAACTGCCGCATTCGTGGAATGCAGATAACCTCCGAATGTACTACCCTTGAAAGTCATGAAAGTAGTTAGATTCAGTTTTCAGCATTTCCTTCCATAGATTTAAATTCCGTAAGAAAAAAATGTAAAAACCTGAACCACAGAACTATAAGTTGTTTCGGGAACAAAACCTTTTTACTTTACGCATTTACTTTACAATAAAAAGGACCGTACTCTTTTCCTTGCAAAGGGGGCCCAAAATCAAGGGGCAAGGTTTTTAACGAGGCGGATCCTATGTAAATACTCTTTATGATATATATGAAAAGTGCTTTCCCCCAAATTATGTGTCTTGAGAAATTCCAACGTGAAAAAGAAAAGTTTGTGAGAAAAGGCTCCGTGATAGCCGAAGTTCCAAAAGTAAAAGAAAAGTTCGTGAGAAAAGGCTCTGTGATAGCCAAAGTTCCAAAAGTGAAAGAAAAGTTCGTGAAAGGGCTCCATGATAGCCGAAATTCCAACGTGTGAAAGAAAAGTTCGTGAAAGGGCTCCGTGATAGCCGAAATTCCAACGTGTGAAAGAAAAGTTCGTGAAAGGGCTCCGTGATAGCCGAGATCCCAAAGAGAAAGAGAAGTTCATGAAAAGGCTCTGTGATAGCTGAGATCCCAAAGAAAAAGAGAAGTTTCGTGAAAAGGCTCCGTGATAGCCGAAGTTCCAAAAGTGAAAGAGAAGTTTCGTGAAAAGGCTCTGTTGACGGTTGATTGTCGTATCAAAGTTCGTTTGGATTTGCAAGCGGACAAATCCCTCGTCGTAGTCAAGGGACCCTTCTTCCCTTAAGTGTGAGAACCCAAGGTATCGAATCCGTGGAACAATGTGCAACGCAAGGATTCAATCTAGTAAAGCAAGGAGACTCTTTCTTTTGAAGAACCAAGTTGCATCTAATCTAAGAGATCATCAAGAAAACACATCTAATCTAATCTACTAAGAGGTAGCAAGAGAAAGCATAGAGATAACCGATCTAGAGAGTCTAGATCATGCTTATGTTGTAGCTCCAAACAAGATAGATGAAGATAGAAAAGCGAATCTCATAAAAAGCATCTTTAAACCATGGCCTCCGATCCGATTTCGAAGACGCCCGCCTTTTGGAGCCACCGTCCTGTCACAACGCACTCCTATTCGTGCGGGTTAGCCTAGGGCGAGTTCAAGAAGAACAAGTTGAAAACACTTGGTCGGTCCGGTATGCACCTCTAGCCACCGCGGCTACAAGAGCACCCTATGCAATCTATCTTAAGTACAGATTGAGGAACAAGCAAAACCAAGGGAGAACAAAATCATCGAGAAGGCACTTGATCGCTAGAAATCGGATTCACTTAAAGACTTCACCATGAATGATTACATGAACAAGATCACCACCGGGATCCTACCTCGATCTTGATCCTCGCTCCGGAGCTCCGACGTGGTCTTCCATGCAAGGTTCCCACGTCGGCTAGGGAAACCCTAGACAACTAGCACGACCCTCCTCTCCGAGATGGTGTCCCTCTAGCTTCTCTGCTCCTCGGTGGCGGATGACGAATGAATTCATGCGTGGCTCTTGGCAGGGGGACTATAAATAGTCCCAGGGGCGTCTAGGTCAAAGGGGGCGCCGAACCGGGCCCGGAATGGGCTGGGCCGGCCGGCCTGGGCCAACCGGCCCGGGCCCACTTCGGCCCAGTTCGGTCCCGGCTTCCTCCCGGTTGCTTCTCGTGTCTTCTGGAACTTTCCACTTCCTGCATGTGGGCCCTTGGCGTCAGTTTCTCCGCGGTTTGGATAGGGCTCCTTGTCGCGCAAGCTTCAGCATTTTCTGTCCAGGTCCTCGGAGTTTCACGGCTTCACGCTTCGGTCCTTGGTCCACTTGGAGTCATGTTCACTTCGTGTCTTGACTTGTGCCGGGCTTCATGATCTTCTCACAAAGTGCTTGATGAACTTTCCGGGGAAGTCTCCCTTTTTGCGTTAAAACCCTGCATAAACAATAAACTCCAAAAACCACATGCGAGTGCGAACTTGACATATCATGAGGGTTAGGATCGTTAGTTTGGATATTAAATCAATGCCAACACCGAAGGTAAACTCATGGCTAGGTTGAAGGAAATTCACCGTCAACATCTTCCCCATGCTTATACCTTGCTCGTCCTCGAGTAAGCCTTCGATGGATATCAGTGTTGCCCTTCATTGTTCAAACCCTGCACTTGATCATACATGAGAAAACATAATGCTCTCTAAATTTGTATTCGTTAAAGTTCTATAGTGTACTAGCCTTCATCCCTACGGAGGGTGGATATCAATTAAGCTCTTCCCACAAGTGATTAATCATGCTCCCAAATTTAAATGGATCTCAGAAATTTTGAAATAAAGTACAAGATGAAGAAAAGAGCTAAACCAAGTTCAAAAATTTAAACCACCTTGCATCTTGCTCATGTACTCTCATCTCATCTTGTCTCTCAAACCTATTTGTTCTACTCGTTTCCCCTCTCAATATATATATAAGTATAAGGCTTTATCTGGAGCTTTGGGAAAAGTTTAGTCCTACCAAGATATTATTATTGAGATATTATCAAAACAAGACAGGCTTCTCATGGTCTTACCGAGACTCATCAAAAAGGTCATTGGAAAAATAATGTTACAAGGAGGGGGGAGAGAGGTGAACACACACTTTTTGAGATAAGTGGACATGTGCAAATGGCAAAGAGTGATCCCGAGGCACAAACAAAGTCCTCGTTATCGGATTGCACATGGTTGGAAAGATGAGTATGGGTCTTGATCTTGAATCCTCTTCAACTCCTAATGCATCTAGAGAGCCGGGGAGCTTTATTTATTTTTTTTCTCTCTCTTTTCTTCTTTATTTATATATATACACACACATTTTTTTCTTTTTTCTTTCTTTCTTTCATACCTTTTTTTCTTTTTATATTTTTTTATACTCCCCTTTGAACTCTAGATTACATTGTACCTACCTCCTTGGCAACTCCCCCCATGCTTAGACGATTGCACGTCCTCGGGCAAGGAGGTGGAAAAATTATTGTGTCAAGGTAGGTACTAAAAGTTATATGTTTTCCTGGAGAGAAACACTTGAAATCTTCTAGGGATCCTTCACGCAACCTTATGTCGACTTGGAGGTCTCCCAAAATTATACTTGAATCCTTGGCACCATCATTCTTGTGATCTTTCTCGAATTATTCATCCATACTCAAATGATAGGTTGTGATCAAGGAGGTAAACACAAAGATGATATTTTTGGTTTTAAGGGTGGATATCCGGCGAGGTTTGTGAAATCTCCGATGTGGGGATACACAATGCACGGATATAAAGGCTAGCAAAAAGATAGATACGCAAAAACGGAATGACCAGCTTCTTAGTCTCGAGCCAGAGAAATCAAGTCCTGAATTAACTCACCCAAAAATAAATCTTGTATACTAAGTTTTTGCACTCAAATGAATATAAGGCTTTGGATAGGTAGAGCAACATGCAAGAGGTATTAATGACAAGGTTAGCATTACTTTTAAGAACAAAAATAAATCATCTTTAACCCATCCAAATTTGAGAGCATGAAAAGAAAACTATGGGTATTATCTTTATCATAACCTCCACAAAGGATTAAGCTAGCATTTAAATCCATTTCAGATTTGCATTTTGAGAGAGCATTAGCTTAATCATGCATAAAACAAGTACAAAGATAAGCAATAGGCAACGGTAATCATATATCAACTTGGCACAAATTTCCATCCATATTAATTATCATAAAATGATGGTGAAATTTATTCATGGTGATGGAAAACAAAAACTACTACTACCACACACATGCTGAAAATAAATAAAAACTAAAGATGCTACGCACACACAAATTTGCACATAACTGAAAAATAAAGGAAAGGAGAAGGAAAAATCAAACCGAATTGGAAGCACTATTTCTTCTTCCTTCCTTCACTCTTCCTTCTCCATTCTCCGGTGGTTGATATTGATGGTCTTGCGCGGTGTATCCTTGCTCGTAGTATGATTGCGCCGGTCTCTTCCTCCATTTGACTTGCATTGGTTTGGATGAGGCGCCATGAAAGCTTCGTTGGGCGCCATGTATGGTGGAGGAAGTGGCGGCATGGCTGCCCCACTCCCCCAGGATTGCACTTCATAATATGGTGGAGGTATTGGTATTCCTCCATAAGGTGGTGGCATCGGGATCCCTCCATGTGGTTGTTCATTAACTTGATGTGCGGCCCCTCTTTCATCTTGGGCTGCGGAGGATGATCCTTCTTCAACAATTCTCTTCTCAAGATGAACAAGCCTCTCCTCCTCCTCCGTCTTCATGATGAAACAATCTTGAAATGCTTCGGAGGGTATGGTGGCGGAGCAGATGAACGATTTGAATGTCATGGTGGAATAGGTGGCTCCTCCGTGTGTCCTTGCGGTTGTACCACATGGACGAGCTTCGTGTACTCCTCATGCCACCAAGGGGCAGCGTGTCGCTCCTCGGTGGTGCCACATCTTCCACCGTGCTTCGCGGGGACTCAGAAATAGAATGCTTCCGCGAAGAGTTAGATGGCGTCTCCGACAATGATCGTGTCTTCCTTCCGAGGACGATGTTCATGGCCTTTCTCATCGTGCCTTGCTGCACAAATTTATAAACAACTCTCCCGGGGGTTTCTCTCTGGTAGAAAAATGCACAAAGAAAGTGTATGGAAGGGCAAGAATTGTAACAAATTTTCGGGGATTTTTAGAGAAGGAAGTGAGGCACGAATTTTTCTGAGTGGTTCGTAAGGTCTCTGGACTATGAACTTGGGAACATGAACTTGCAAATGAATGAGAGGCTTACCTGAGGAAGACGAACGTCGGGGGCCACAAAAAGAGGCCAGGCCGACCGGACCAGGCCGGCTGGCCTGGGGTCCCCGCTGCCCCAATTGCCTCGGCTCTTCTCCCACTTGCTCCTTGCTGCATTATGTCCTTGTGTCCTCATTCTCCACAAGAATCCATCGGCCAAACTCCCTCGGCCACTCCTTTGTTTTGATGAGATCAATGCCTCCCTCCTTAACTTTGTGTCACTTCTTGTCTTCCATGGTTCATGTGTTTTCACTTATTTTCTGCAAAACAATGTTATGTTGCCCTCCCCCATGCTTGTCCTTTACATGTGCCCAAGATGTTTTGATGATAAAGCCTTCCCGTGATGCATCATCTAGCACAAGGTGTTAAATAAACCTTAAATCCTTCCCTTGATCATGTTTTGATGCTAATTACTCCTCTAATTTCAAAAATTAAAGATTAACTCAGAGCTAGCAATGAGTCAAAATATATTATTAGAGGAGTTTTTAAACATCAAAAACAATTTGTAAGTCGAAAACTTTCCGACTACCTTTATTTTGGTCGCACCGGGATTGTTTGCTTTCATTAATTGATAGCAAGCTCCTCCGGTTTGACCGTGGCATTATGGGTTTAGGTTCTAAATTTTGCCAAACATGAGAGAGAGATTTTGAATAAATAAAAATAATAGGTCTTGGAAAAACTCTAGCTCTAGAGAAACCGGTAGATGTCAAGTTAGATCAAACCAAAAATCGAATCCCTTAGGTTCACGCGAGTCCTAGCATGCCGATTTGTGGCTTGAATACTTCCCCAGTCATTCTAGTGAAAGTTGGGCCGGCATTCTTCAGACCTTCGGGCATTCGCACGAAACAGAAGGTACCAAAAGGCGTGATGAAGCTAGTTTTTTCCTCGTCCTCTTTCGCCATCTAGCATTGATGGTAGCCAGAGAAACAATCCAAAAGAGACATGATAGCGGCACTGGCACATGAATTAATGACCTGGTCCATCCTCGGGAGCAGGTAATTGTCCTTGGGTGTGGCCTTGTTGAGGTCTGTGAAATCTATGCACATCCTCCATTTTCCATTCTTCTTTTTGACTGGCACAGTGTTGGCTAGCCATTTTGGATACATGACTTCGCGAATGACACTAGCGTCTTGCAATCTCTGGACTTCAGACTTGACTGCTACCACTTTTTCATCAGACATCTTTCTGAGCTTTTGCCTTCGTGGCTTGATAGTAGCATCGATGTTCAATTTGTGCTCAATAAAATTGTGATCCACGCCTGTCAAATCTTTGGCGGACCAGGCACAGACGTCCCTGTTCTTCTGAAGAAATTGGATTAAGTCTACCTCTTCCGCAGGTGCTAGGTCAGATCCAATGATGACGGACTGATCCCACACCATTTCATCCAGCCGTACCCTCTTGGTGTCGCAGTCTGGTTGCACATTGATTTTTTCCCTGTCTGCTTTCGGCTGCTTCTCCACGTCTTTGGCCTTGACTACCTCGTCAAGAGCGTTGACATTTCTTTGACCTAGAGTTCTACCCCTCTCTAGGTTTCGACCATCATTTTGGTGACCCCAGATTGTGATGACCCCCTGCGTCGCTGGTATCTTCACGCACAGGTAGGCTTGATGAATGATAGCTTCGAACTTGTTGAGGAAACCTCTCCCCAGGATTCCGTTGTAGGGGTAGTACATTTCCACTACGTCAAAACACAAATACTCTGTCCTGGCATTTTGGATAGTGCCAAAGGATACTGGGAGCGAAACCTTGCCTACTGCATGAATGACCCGCCCGCCGAAACCATACAACGGTGTGTCGGGAGGTTGCAATAGATCTCTGCTCAAAACCCATTTTGTCATACGCATCAGCGAAGATTATATCTGCTGACGAGTCATTGTCGACTAGAAGCTTTCCCAAAGTCCAGCTTGCTATGTTGGCCTCGATTACCAAGGCATCATTGTGAGGAAAACCTTGTAATCTCACATCTTCCTCTGAAAATGTGATTGGAATGTGAGACCATCTTGTTCTTTCTACTCTCCCTTCCACACAAATATTTCGGACCTCACGAAAGTAATGTTTCCTATCCTTCTTGCAATCAAATTCCAGAGCGGAGCCACCCAAAATGGGAAGGATGGTTCCGACAGATGGGAGTGGGTCGTTTTGGCCCTCAAGCTTTGCTGGTAACGGTGGAGCGGTTGGGCCTTTGTATGGAGGGGGAGGAGGAGCATTGGGGTGTTGGTCAATTGGTCTGCGCTCAACGTTTTGAGCTTGGAAAACCTGGGATTGCCAAGGTTGTGGTTGAGTGTAGTTTGGGATAGGTGGTGAGAAGTGAGGTGGTTGAAAAGGGTTGGCGAAAGGGTTTCTCCCAAAGTTTGGGTTTTGCCAAGCTGGGGCGGAGTGATTGACAGAACTGCTTCTGTCTTTCTCCTTTTTCTCTTCTTCTAAGATGGCCTCGAACCTCTTCTTATCCGGACAATAGTTGGAACAGTGGTCATCATTCTCTTTGTGAAAAATGCAGTACCACTTTCTTTTCTCTTGGTGGCCTCGGCCCCTGCCACGACCTCTACCTCTGCTGCCTCCCCTTCCACCTCTGCGGCTGCCCCCTTGATTTTGATGTGGTGGGCTGGGTGGGCTAGAGTTTTGGTTTGGAGTGTCGCTCTGAGGGTTGGAGCTTTCCTGAGCATTCTCTCCCTCTAGGCCGAAAACATTTCTGGGGTTAGCGTGCGAAGCGTTCCTGGGATTGGACCATTCCCTTTCGTTGGACTGGTTAGCTTTGGCGGACTTCTTTTGCTGAGACTGCTCTTCCATACACATTCTGAAGTCATTGTCTGAGCGACAGTACTTCTCGAATTCCTCGTACAAGCGCTGGATTGTTTTGGGCCTTTCGCGCATGAGATGCGAGCGAAATTGACCTGCCCTCAAACCCACGATTGCAGCATTGATAGCAATGGCGTCCAACACATTTGGTGCTTGGGCTCTGAGGTGAACGAATCTTCTGAAGTAGTTTTGAAGAGGTTCTTTGTCCTTTTGCTTACAAGAGAAAAGATCACTCTCGGTAAGCTCTGGACGCTGGAAACCTTGAAAATTCGAGAGGATCCGCTGCTTCAAATCTTCCCATCCATGTATCACTCCAGGGCTTAGGAGAGAATACCATTGCGCTGCCGCTTCATCAGCAGCGATAATGAATGACTTTGCCAGCACTGAATCATCGCCCCCGGCCGAAAGGATAGCAGCCTCATAGCTCATTAGGAATTATCTAGGGTCCGATTGGCCCGAAAACCTAGGTAGTGGAACGGGCCTGTAAGACTGTGGCCACGGAGTGACTTGGATTTCTTGAGACAGAGGCGATTTAGGGTCCCAGGATCTCGTGCGGATGGTGCGAGTATCATGGTTCGAAGGGCCAGACTCGAAAGGGTTGATGAAAGGATTCCGGCTGAAGGTGGTGTACGGAGGGGGCTGAGTGAAAGGCATGTTGCCCTCCGTATATGTGGACTGGTTGGGTACAGAGTATTCAGGCGAAGGCTGGTTAAAACTTAAAGACTGTTTGGCTTTTATGACATGCAACTCTTCTTGCAGTTTGGCGATTTCGGCCTTGTGCCTTTGGATTTCCTTGGCTGCCTCAGCCTCTTGTTGCACTGCCAAAAGCCTCTTTTTAGTTTTGGCCAGCTCATCGGCCTCCTTCCGCAACTTTGCCAGCTCGGCCTCGTAAGTTGCCTTGGTCGTGGCCGTAGTAGGATTTGGTTCTAAGAGCTCCTCTCCCTGAGTAAGCAAGTTGGACGGGTTCAACTCCTCGTCAAGGGATGACGAAGCCCCCTTGCTGGAATTGACAGTGGTCCTCTTCTTCCTTGCGGACATCTTGGGTTTCTTACTCGAGCCAAACACAAACGGTGGGCGCCAATTGTTGTGCTATGCCAAAGCTTAAACACGAACAATGAAAGGAACGAAAGGGCTCAAGCAATAAACTCAAAGGAATGCCTAACAGAGAAGACAAAAAGCTATCTCTCAACAGTGTAATTCTCAAAAGACGATCCCCTTTACAAGTGCCGGTCGGCCTCTTTTTATAGGGAGACGAACGGACTTTTTACATTCCGAAATTGACCTTGTATGAAACGAATCAAACAAGCATGTACTAGGCTAATCTTGGGATTTCTCCGTCGGATCTTCACGTAATCGGCACTTTCCTGATTCCACGCCGCGTATTACGGCGCTTTTTCCGGCATCAGCATGTGCGCCTGTCGGGTGAAAATCCTTTACCCGGAGACACCCTTCGCCTAGTCCATGTTGCCATCTGAAAACACACTTCAAACGAATCATTAGAAAAAGAATTATTAGCCCCGACGAAACCTCAGGCGAAAATAAGACTATGACTTCCATCGAGTCAAGGACTCGACCCTTGGGTTTCGTCCCGCGAAAGCTATCGATGCTAAACCGTGGTTCAAAACTGACGACCCTTCCCTTCACTGTGTCTTTCACGCGACGAAAGGTGACGAGCGAAACCTGGCAGACCGAAAGGAAAGAAAAACCCAATGGCTTGGCGGGTTTCGCTGTCGCACAGGGAGCGTTTTTGGATTGCCCATGAGTGTCTCGGTGGCTTAGAAACGCTAACTTTGTCAACCTCGATTCCGAAACCCCCAACAAATAAAATACAATTTTTAAATAGAAAAATACCAAAATTATCAAATAACTTCAAAAAAACACCAAAATTGTACATAGAACAACTTATGTTGTCTATTGCCTATAGAAAAAAAATTTTGAATTCAAATTCAAATTTGATCGTCACTTTTAATTCAACCCTAGCCATATACTTTTTAACTCTATGAAACTTCATCGGAGATGTATCGATTTGTAAGCATCGTACTTGACAAAATGTTCGAAACTCATTTATACCACAGACTTCACACATGATATCATGAGACATAGACAAATCTCATAATTTTCAAACTTCATTTGCATTTTTAGAATTTTTAAATCATTTGGACACACGATCATGATCGTGTTTTTATCAAGATGTTTGAAATTTATTTTGATTTCATGAAAAAGGTATTAAATGGGGCTACATGAATATAATTTTTTCACTTATTTTATTCTTTTATTTGATTCACTTGTAGTTCCAATTTGACTTTTTTTCAAAAAAAATTGCTTGAAATGCAATTAATTAGTTAAATATAGCAAATGAATATAAAAATATACCAAATTTTACCATGAAGTATCACATGTTGTATGTATGGAGTAAAAAAAATTCAAAGTGAGGAGATTTTGTTTTGAGAAGCAATTGAATTTGAGACTTAAGAGGACATATATATGAAAAAAAACTCTATCGTACGCCAAACTAAAAACGCACGGCAAAAACATGTGTTTTTCGTGCGTCAAAAAAAAACGCATAGCAAACCCTTGTGTTTGCCGTGTGTTTTTGTGGCGCACGGCAAACGACTAATTTACCGTGCATTTTTTTTGCCGCGCGCCAGATAAAAAATGCACGCAAAAAATAAAACGCACGGCACAGTGTGATTTTCCGATAATGATTGCCCATTCTAATTTCAAAGTTCTGCCATGAACATTCATATACCCGAGCAAAATAGACCTGGCCTTGTCCACCCCGAGCTGAGCCTGACACAACATTCATTCAAGAGGGTTTTACTTGCATGTCATTTAAAAAATTGCTCACGACCCGCGTGCCACTAAAAAGTTTGTTCGCACCTGTATGTTACTTACATCAACTTTTGCGACATGTGTGCTATTACGTCCGATTTTCACCGTTAAGAAGCCTTGAGATGTGAGGACCGGACATGTGAAATGTCCATTTTGCCCTTTCCAACACTATAGAGTGGCCCCCTATCACTGTCTTTTTCAACTATTTTATTTTCTTTTTTCTTTTTCCCTTCTTCCTCCGCATCGGCCATCTCCTCCCACCTCCTCCACGCCGCCGTCCCCTGTCACCTGCGCCTGAGCAGCTAGCGCCCCTCCTCTCCCTGTCCAACTCCTCACCCAGGTCTCCCTGTTTTGCTCGCCCGTGGCGCGCGCCTGCCGCGGCCGTGCAGAGCTCGCTCGCGCACGCCTGCGGCGGCCGGTAGAGCTCGTATGTGCGGTCGCCCGCGGCGGCGCGCCTACGGCTACCGGGCAGAGCTCGCCCGTGCACGCCTGCTGCGGCCGGGCAGAGTTGGCCCGCGCATGCCTGCGGCGGCCAGGCAGAGCTCGCCCGCGGAGGCGCTCCTGCGGCTGCCGGGCAGAGCTCGCCTACGCACGCCCGTAGCGACCAATCAGAGCTCGCCTATGCGCTCGCTCACGGCGCCTAGGGAAAGCTCGACCCCAGCAGCCGGTGCACAGGATGACAGGAGCAGGGGGGCTGAAGGGAGGAGGAAGGAGAAGTTGGTAGGGCCCACATGAGTAAAACGGTCATTTCACCTATCTATTTGACACCGTTAGTTGAAGAAATGGACGGAATGACACACAGGTCGCAAAAGTTGAAGTTAGTGACATACATGTGCGAACGAATTTTTCAGTGGCACACATGTTGTGAGCAACTTTTTTAATGTCATACAGATAAAACCCTCCTCATTCAAGGCCGGGTTGTGGTGCTTGAAAAAAATCGTGCCGACTCCAATAATAAAGTGATTTTTTTCACTAAAAAGTTATGTCACAAGCATGGCCAGAGCTGAGCTCAATTTTATTGGTATGATGGAGCTAATAGCAAGGCTTCCGCAGATGAGATTTTACGCTGGAAAGCAACCTGCTCTTTTGTTGGCCTAGCCAATAGTTTGTTTGCTCATGTCGGTCTAAATCACTTAAAATAATTGTTTTTATTTATGGTACATATCATGAAATTACATAATTATCTTAAGTGTGCCCTAGTTCAGGGAAAGCATCAATGTTGTGCCATGTTATTAACGAATAATTTAATGTGACTGTGTCCATACCAAATCCTAAAACGTAAGGAAAAGTCAATCGCTTAGCGAGCAAGCTTTAGAGTAAGTTCCAGGTAAATTTACCTCCTACCCTTCTTTGGTTCCATCTCAATCCCGTCAGCTCCAATGGATATACCGTGAGTCCGTGACAAGAACAACAAAACCATGGCGTCCCTCCTCAAGAATTTCGTTGACGCCGACCAGTGGGAGGCCGAGGACATCGTCGGCCGGCTGGGCTTCGTCTTCCACGCCGCCTTCGTCTTCGCCGGCTTCCATGCCTACGGCGCCCGGCCACCATCAGGCCACCTCTTGAAGCAACCAATCAAGGCACGCAAATCGTTGTGCCTTTCCCGACGGTACACGGCACCGGAATTGGCGCGCCGGCCAGGCGCGGATGCTGCCGTGCTGATGCTGTGCGCGCAGGGGAGAGACGTCGCGATCCTCATCTTCCTCACCACTGAGCACGACATGGAGAGCGTCTACCTGGAGCGCCTTGATTTGGCCGCTGTGAGGCCGCTCCTCTGCCGCAGCCTCGGCGGCGTGGAGCCATGGGGGTCGCGGATCTGCAAGTCGCTCGCCGACGGGGTGTGCTGGGGTTTTCTCCACGAGCTCTGCCGCAAGAACAGCCTGCCGTTGACCGGCCGCTTCATGTCCCTGCCCGACGATCTCAAGGTGCTCATCTTGAAGAAGCTCACCGACGGTGAGGACCTCGCGAGGGTGGAGTGTATTAGTGCTGAGCTGAGGCATCTTGTGGCGGAGGGAGACGGCGAGCTCTGGAAGCCTTTGTTCGAGGCCCTGCCCAAACGCAAGCCCCGACGTTTGAGCGATTTTTTGCTGTTCTCCTTTGGTGAGAGCTCAGCCTCTGACAAGAACGTACCCAGCTGGAAGAAGAAGTACGTGGATGCCAGCCCGCGTTCCTATTCGTGGATTTGGCGCGATTGGTTCCTCGACCCCTTCCATAAGATTTCGTTGATTCATTTCCTAGACTTCTCAGCATACCCCGAGGACAGCCTTCAAAACGCGCCGGAGGAAGAAGAGAAGGTTCCAACAAGGAGCGAGAGAGTCGGCGGCCACCGCCAGAAGCCGGCATGGAATGACTGCAAGAGGCACTGCTCCGGCGCGATCCACTCGCCGTCGTCTCGGTACAGGTGGAAGCATCGTTAGCCGTGGAGTATTCTCTCATCGATCACTGAGCATTGATATTTCCACCTCATCTTGCAGGTTGCTGTTTTTGTTTCCACAAACATGTGCATTACCTTTGTGGTTGACGGTGCAATAATACATGTTCCGGGAATTATGCTAGCTAATTCTAGCTTGCGCAATATTAGATATAAGCAGCTTGCATGGATGCAGATTGCAGAACAATTTGTTACAAAACAGAGATTGGATGATCTCATCCACACATCACAGGGGTGGCAACCGCCACCGACATCGTTGGCGTACGGACGCGGCGGTTGCCACCACGTCCGTACGCCGCTCCTCCATCCCCTGTATATATGTATTCATTCCAATGATCAATGAGAACAACAGTTCGTTCTTGTCCATTTGTCTCTCGTTCTACACTCGATCCTAAAACGTTATCAGCACTTGCTCCAGGAGAAAGAGAAGGAGGAAGTTGCAGTTCGCCGGCAAGAAAGGGAGGTGTCGGCCTCCGACGAGAAGAGGTACAATGCCTACCATTGATGAACTTGTCGCCTCCGTGCTGCATCTTCCCCCTCGCCTCCGTGCATGCCGCCTCAGGGAGCGCCTCCAGCGCCATGTGCGCCGCTCCCTCGTCAACCACCATACGGCGACTCCTGCCGCCGCGCGCCAGGCCTTGCACCTCTGGAACGCCGTCACCACGCCTCCGGTGACTCCAGTAGCCGCTCCGCGTCGCCGTCGTGGTGCTCGCATCACGACAGGGGGTCACCGCGCCTTCAACCGTCGCGTGGAAGCTCCTCCGCCGCTCGCCGTCACAGGCCCGAGTGGGTCGCCGGCGGGCGCCTCAACCGACGTCGCCCTTGCGGGGTGCCGGCAAGCACCACCATCACCGCCGGGCAGCCCCAGCAACCGGCGCCACGGACACCGCCCATTCGCATCCAGGTGGCCAACGTGGCCATTGTGACGCGCACGGGTGGACGGTCGTGGTCTAGGTGCCCGTGGTGGAGTGCACTCTGCCCCTCGATGTCTCCTCGTCGCCGGCCACCGGAGAGGCTACTGCACCGCCGGCGGAGGAGCCCGTGGAGATCCAGATGGACTCGACACGAGCTCCCTCCCCCGTCGCAGGTCACCGCCGTCGCCGCTCCCCTTCCTCGCCGCCGTCGGGATCCGCCTCCGCCGGGACCGTCGCAGCGCGGCGTGGACTGCCGGCCGCATCCGTCCCCGACCCGAGCGTCGACCCCAGTGTCGGTGTTTTAGCCCGGCAAGCCTACCAAGGGGTACCCGAGGTAGATGATTGTGGTGGGGATCGCCAGACCTGGAACTCGAAGGTACGCGCGAGGACACGGGACACAAGATTTATACAGGTTCAGGCCGCCAAGGTGGCGAACCCTACGTTTTGTTTGGGGATCAAGTATGGCGCCCTGCGCTTGGGTGTTGGTTGAGTTGAGATGTCCTCCTAGATACCCGGCCCTCCTTTATATAGTCCAGCAGGGGGCGGGTTCCTAGTCGGTTACAAGGTAGGAGTCCTAGTAGGATTACACAGAACGAGTCCTAGTAGGATTACAGGAGAATTCTAGTAGGAGTCCGTCTTCATCCTTCCTTGCATGGGTACCCGGGGTGTATGCCCGATAAGCCCCCGAGCACGTTGGAGTCGAGAGTAGTAGTTCGAGTAGTCTTGAAGCCTCTTCGAGTAGTTCTTGAGCGTCCTCGAGTACTGCTTGGAGAAGTCTTCAATAGTACTTGAACTGCCATGAGGCTGCAAGGTGGTCCAGGTCATCAGTCTTGAAGTCGAGAGTATATGGAAGTGCGATTGCAAAATCGCACTCCATATGGAGTAGCCCCCGAGCCTTAGGTTGAGTCGCATACTCTAGCTGAGGGTCAATCTTGATTCCGAATCTTCCGTCTTGAAAAAATTGAATGATGGGTGTAGTATAGCAGCCCCCGAGCCTTGAAATGATTTGGTAATCAATCCAAGGGTCTTCAGTGTTCGCAAAATCCATCATCCGAGTACTCTTGCAGCGTCAGCCCCCGAGATAAGAGAGCCGTATGAGCCACGTCGAGTAGTTGTTGTTGTAGAGCCCCCGAGCTTTAGAGCGAGCGAAGTCTGCTAGATTTGTTCTCGAGTAGTAATTTGAATGCAGCCCCCGAGCTGGAGAGTTTCCGATTAGTAATTTGGTGTCGAGCCGTGAAGCTTGAGAAGTAGCCGTGCCATCAGAGCGGACTTTAGATGCGACCGGAGTCGACTTTAGATGCCATCAGAATGGACTTTAGAATGCGACTTGAAAACCGAAGTCGACTTTGTGCCGCGCGGAGCGGACTTTGAGATGCGACTTGAAAACCGAAGTCGACTTTAGTTGCCGCGCGGAGCGAACTTTGATATGCGATATTAGAAATCGACTTAAGATTGCCGCGCGGAGCGGACTTGGAGATGCGACTACAGTAGTCGACTTTGTGCCACACGGGGTGGACTTAAGATGCAAAAAATGAAAAGCACTTCTGGAAGGCAAAATCGAATGAAAAATCAGAGAAAACGAGTAGCCGTGCCGCCGGAGCGGGCTTGAGCACCTGAGCCATGGATTTCAGACCCAAGATACGGTTGCCGCCGGAGCGGGCTTGAAGGTGCGACCGGAGTCGACTTGAGTACCTGGGCCATGGATTTCAGACCCAAGGTACGGTTGCCGCCGGAACGGGCTTGGGTGCGACCGTTAGCGTCGACTTGTGCCACCGAAGTGGGCTTGGGTGCGACCGTTAAAGTCGACTTGAGTACTTAGGGTATGAAACCCATGGTACGGTGCGCGAGTACTTAGGGTACGAAAACCCATGGTACGGTGCGCGAGTACTTAGGGTACTTGGACCCATGGTACGAAGCGCGAGTACTTAGGGTACTTGGACCCATGGTACGGTACGCGAGTACATGGGGTCATGCATTTCAGACCCATGGTACGAAGTGCGAAGACCGCGTGCAGCTAGGTACCATCGTTGCCAGGACGCTAGGGCCACTTACAGCTAGGTTCCATCGAAGCTTACACACGCAGTATACCACCGAAGCAGGTGAAGGTGCGACCGGAGTCGACTTTAAGTTGCCGCGCGGAGCGGACTTGAGATTGCCTCCTTAGGATACAATCATTGTGACCTCCGAAACTCGATACATCCAAAAGTCATGGCCAGAGCCCCCGTGATGTAATGTACCGAACTCGTGGTGGAGCCTCCGAAACTTAGTATACCAAATTCGTGGCCGAAACCCCCGAGATTCAGTGTTGCAAGCTCGTAGCAGTTTGGTTGATATACCCCAAGAGTAGTCGGCAGAGTGTAGCTCTCGTGAAAAACCCGCCGAGAAGCGTACACCGATGAGTAGTCGGCATGTTGTCCTGCATGATGAGGAGAACAAGCCAAGGAAAGAAAATAGTAATCATTTAAATAAATGATTTAGCTGTTGCTGCCTGGGCAGACTGTTGATGCGACCGGAGTCGAGTTGTGCCGCCGTAGCGGACTTTAGATTGCGACCGTTGACGTCGCCTTGTACCGCCATAGCGGACTTGAGATTGTGACTGTTGACGTCGACTTGTGCAGCTATGGAGGGTAGTTCCTATGTATAAGCGTGCACAGATGAGTAATCTTTGGCGTGTTTGTCCTGCGCACGGAAAACAAACCAAAGCAGGAAAAAAGCAATCATTTGAATAAATGACTTAGCTGTTGCCGCCAGGGCAGTCTTGGAGATGAAATCGTGGTGGTCAGCGATGGAGCCGCGACAGTTGTTACTGAAGTTGACTAGTCAGAATTGATTCCGACTAGTTGTTGGGGGCGTGACAGCCGGTCTCGACTAGTTTGGAAAACTAGCCGAGATGAGTAGTCGACGCGATGCGACCGGAAGACGACGTTGCGTCGGCGCACGGCGTAGTCGAGGTAGAGTCGGTGTTGCCGTGAGACAAGTAGTCACGGCGCACGACATGGCTAAAGTAGAGCCAGTGCGACCGAAGAACAAGTCGAGCGGCGACGCAGTCGAGCCGTGAGACGAAGTGACCGGGCGCATGGCGAGAGCCAGTGCGACCAACCGAAGAGAGGTCGAGCGCCGAGACGGCGCGTCCGGATGCACGACATAGGCGCAGTAGAGCCGGTGCAACCGGGCGACGAGTAGTCACGGCGCATGATGTAGTAGAGCCGGTGCGACCAGGAGACGAGTAGTCGCGGCGCACGGAGTAGTCACGACGCACGGTGTAGGTGAGATAGAGCCAGTGCGACCGGACAACAAGCCGAGCGAGAGACCAAATGCGACCGAACGCACGGCGGAGGCGAAGTAGAGCCAGTGCAATCGGAAGAATAGTCACGGTGCACGGCGTTGCCGAAGTAGAGCCGGTGCAACTGCAAGATGAGTAGTCACGGTGCACGACGTTGTTGAAGTGGAGCCGCTGCAGCAGGAAGTAGGCGTAGTGGTGCTCGCGTACGATTTCCGGGTGCATGAAGCAAGGATCTTGAAGAAGTCTTGTGGGAGCTTGGCGTGTAGGCGTAGCATAACTTAAGCAAATTCAACTTTGCCACGTGAAAATAGAAGCAATAGCCTGATGCTCCTCCCGATGTTGAGGTATGTGTGTAGCATAACTCTTCAAGCACGTGGCGCTGTTGAGTCATCAGGGGCATACACAGTCTGCCTGATCTTGATACTTGTGCTTGCGGATAAAAATCTGAACCGAGAATGCGGGCTTGAACCTTGTTTAGTTGGTTGAAAATTTTGTCTTTTTAACTTCTGAAACTCCTGTAGCACACTGTAGTACGTTTCGTGTGTTTGTGGTAAATATTATCTTACCATGGCCTAACTAGGCTCAAAAGATTCGTGTCGCAAAGGATATCCAAACTGTATAATTAGTTATTTTTTTACCTATATTTAATACTCCGAACACATGTCTTTTGACGTATTTAATATGATGTGATGGAGAGAGAGTGGAGAAAAGGTTAGAAATTTTAGCCAACTAAACAAGGCCTTGTATCAGCTTCGGACTTGAATTGAACTGAGCGGCACATGTGTCTTTCCTGATTTGGACTCGAATACCGAAAACCGATTCCCGGTAGAATTTTGACTCGATGCCCCTTCCTTGGCCGTGATGCGGATTGCGACTGGTGGATTGTTCTGATCTCTGGTTGGGACTCAAGCAGCAGGCGACTTCGAACAGGCAACACGAATTCGATTTCGCGTCACTTGGAGAATTTCGTCGAGTCGTCGCACGACGGGCTTGTTACAGCAGTACGTCATGTAGAAAAGATTGGTCTTGTGGATGATGGTCCTTCGAATTCGTCGGTGATCATGACGATCACCCCTACCTGGCGCGCCAGCTGTCGGTGTTTTAGCCCGGCAAGCCTACCAAGGGGGTACCCGAGGTAGATGATTGTGGTGGGGATCGCCAGACCTGGAACTCGAAGGTACGCGCGAGGACACAGGACACAAGATTTATACAGGTTCAGGCCGCCAAGGTGGCGAACCCTACGTCCTGTTTGGGGATCAAGTATGACGCCCTGCGCTTGGGTGTTGGTTGAGTTGAGATGTCCTCCTAGGTACCCGGCCCTCCTTTATATAGTCCAGCAGGGGGCGGGTTCCTAGTCGGTTACAAGGTAGGAGTCCTAGTAGGATTACACGGAACGAGTCCTAGTAGGATTACAGGGGAATTCTAGTAGGAGTCCGTCTTCATCCTTCCTTGCATGGGTACTAGGAGTGTATGCCCGACACCCAGCACCTCGCCTCCCCTCACTAGCTCCGCCTCCGCTCGCCGCCGTCACGTCATCTTCACCGGCCATCGCCACCTTCCCAACGGCTTCGGGGGCCACGCTCCCTCCTCCTCCGATGCGGAGGCCTAGTGCCTCGCCGGATCTGTGCTTGTGGGGCTGCGAGCAGACCGTAGGACGGCGGCGCCAGCTGCCTCGGCTGCGGTGGAAGGAGTGGAGCGGTTAGGGTTGGAAACCCTAAACTCCCCCTTTTATACTGCGGTGGCGGAGGGGGCGACGGGTGCGGCTGGGCCGCAAAGGCCGCTGTGTCTGCTCGGGCCGTCGTCGTGGGCCGCTTAGCTACATTTCGGCCCACGCCATCAATGTTTTCTGTTTTTTTCTTTTTAGTGCATGTTTTACATTGCAGTCCCTGTATTAGTTGCTAATTGTGTTGCAATAATTCATCAGTGTTTATGTGTTTATGTAATTATCTGTTTAGACCCCTGATGTTGTCTGTAATTGTGCATCCATGTATGCTTTAAATTTCATGCAATTCAGACTTTATTATTGAATTATTGCACATATTTTAGAATTTATGCTTTGCATTTTATTCTAAAATTTTCTCTACTTATTTGCTATGTCTTAGTTTGCAATTTCAAATATGTTGCATTTTTTACTTAGCATATTCTCATGCAAACTTAAATTACATGCATCTTTCTCTTGGGTTTTGAGAATAGGGTGATGGAGCCCTTGGCACCGGCTGCGCTAAGTTCTCTCATAGAATTTAGTAGCCCTGAGACCGTGCCTTAAGGCAGCAAGATTCTTGCCCATCACTATGAGGCCTACATCTTCCGATGATTGCCTATACATGCCTCCCAAGTGAATTATGAGGATAATCACAATTTAAATTTAAAATTTTATTTTGATTATTAATGAAGCACAGGGTAGTGGAGTCCTAAGCGTTGGTTGCGGTATGTTCTTTTAAATATTTCAGTCCTGAGATCCATGCTTCAGGCAGCAATTTATTTGCCCACTACTAAGAGATCTACTCCATTAGTTTGGAGAATATCTATACCGTGCTCATTAATATTCTCAAACTATTCACTATCATGAATATTTTCCTCTCATATCATGTAATTTAATTTTTGCCTCATGAGATTACAACATTACCATTGGGTTACATATTTTATCATTATCTCATAATGATAACCCATGGTCATAATTGTAGGCACATGGCAAACAATAAAGAGTTCGACGAACTCGCCATCAATGGGCATAATTACCCAACATGGGTTTCGGACATCGAAATAAATTTTGCTTCTCGAGGGATTGTTGAGGCAATTCAAGAGCCTGTAGCTGGGGCTCCCCCATACAGGACAAGAAGAAGTTTTCTGCCCTTTTTCTCCTGAGGATCTACATCCATAAGGATATCAAACAGGAGTATCTGATGGAAAGATGCCCACTTGCTTTATGGAAAACCCTCAAAGAAAGGTATGAACAGCAGAAGGAGCTCATTTGGCCCTCAGCCAATCATGAGTGGAATCACCTTCATCTGTAAGACTTTAAAACTGTTGTAGAATATAATCATGTTGTTCACACCATTTGCTCAAAGTTGAAATTCTGCAAAAAAGAGCCAACGGATGCAGAAAAGATAGAGAAGACTCTATCCACTATGCTCTCGGAGGACCGGATATTGCATCAGCAATACTGCAGAAGCAATTTCCAACAGTATTCCCAGCTTATTCATACATTGTCTCAAGAAGAAAAACATCATGAGCTTCTTTTAAAGAATGCTCATCAGCACCCTCCGGGTTCTGCTCCTTTGCCTGAGGTCCACTACAATGATCATTCACCTGCTGGGAATAAGAACTCTAAGGAAAACAATTCCTCCAAGAGTTCGGCTGGAAAACGCAAGTTCAACAACAGACGCAAATTCTTCAGGAGAGGAAAAGGGGGGAAAGGCAATGGCAAAGCATCATCACCTCGCGACAACAGTCGCAATGCTTGTTCCCGGTGTGGTTGCTACAACCATACCACTGAGGAATGCCGTTGCCCAAAACATCTTGTTCTTTTGTATCAAAACTCCCTCGAGAAGCCAAAGTCCAACAAGCCAAGATATGAAGCTCACTTCAATTCTACTGAGGCTACACAAGTGGTTCAAGGTTCTACGCTGGCTCTTCCCGAACCGCAGAACACTCTTGGTCAAGAGAACACCACTACAACTGGAGGCAAGATCACTCTTCCGCATGAAGAAACTGCTGATGACATGCTTATCGAGTACTTCTCAAAGGATCCACTTGGTGATTTAGCATAATCTCGGTGCTTTGGTCCACTAGAAGAATTATCTCGAAACAGTTGTTTATGTCCTATGTTTGTCATAATGTTGTAATAAGTAGAGATGTACAAACTCACTCCATGAGTTGTACAAACTCAAGTCCTATTGTTTGATAGTACATAGAGCTATATGCCCTCTTGGTTTGAGGCATATAAACTCTTAATTATTGTAATATTTTAATATGTATGTGATATGTTTCTATATGTTGAATAATGAATTCTTAAAGTTGAATTTCTTGTTTAACTATAGATGTCTCATGATGTCGACCCAACAGAGGAGGAATTATGCCTAGTGGATAGTTGCACCACTAACTCTATACTTAGGGAGATCAAATACTTCCAGACTCTCAAGAAGAGAGATGGAAAAGTTTTGACCATCGCTGGACACGAACCCGTGATTGTTGGATCCGGACGGGCCACTATCACACTCCCCATGGGTACACAAATCGTAATTGAGGTTGCACTCTTGTATCCCGATTCAACTCGTACCCTCTTAAGTTTTAGAGATATCTGTCGTAATGGGATTCATATCGAAACCCATGATGACAAGCAAGGGGAATTTCTTCTCTTGACTAAACCAGATGGATATGGCAAATGCAGATGCGAAAGAATCACCTCACTCTCGTCTGGGTTGTACTACACATACATTAAGCCTATTGCACATGTTGCATATAAGATAATCTTTCAAAATGTTGATCCATTCCAAATTTGGCATGATCGACTTGGGCACCCTGGAATAGGGATGATGAGAAAGATTATCAGCATTTCCATTGGCCACAATCTAAGTGCAAAGTTTTCTAAATCCTCAGATTTTGTGTGCACCGCATGTGCCACCAGGAAACTGATCGTGAGGCCATCACCTCTCAAGATCAAAACCGAACCATTAAAATTCCTTGAAAGAATTCAGGGTGATATTTGTGGTCCAATTGCTACAAACTCTTGACCGTTCAGGTACTTCATGGTATTAATTGACGCATCAACCAGATGGTTACATGTGTGTCTTCTTTCGACACGTAACCATGCATTTACCAAGATTATGTCTCAAATCATAAAGTTGAAGGCAAATTTTCCTGAACATAGGATCCAATCGATCCGTATGGCTAATGCTGCAGAATTCTCATCTCATGCCTTCAATTACTATTGTATGGCTTTGGGAATTGAAGTGCAGCACTCTGTTCCATATGTCCATACTCAGAATGGTTTGGCTGAATCATTGATCAAAAGGATCAAACTCATTGCACGACCTTTGTTAATGAATTGCAAATTGCCTACGTCGTGTTGGGATCATGTAGTTCTGCATGCTGCCGACCTTGTTCAACTACGACCAACTGCATATCATGATACTTCCCCAATGCAGTTAGTATGTGGAAATCCTCCAAGTATTTCCCATTTGCGTAAGTTCGGATGTGCGGTCTACATCCCGATCTCACCACCACAGCGTACATCTATGGGCCCACACAGGAAAGTGGGGATCTGTGTGGGATTTCAATCTCCGTCGATCATAAAGTATTTAGAACCCTTAACGGGGGATCTATTTACTGCCCGGTACGCTGACTCAATCTTTGATGAGGAGCATTTCCCGGCATTAGGAGGAGAATTGAAGTACCAAAGAGAATGCCAGGAAATTGAATGGGATGCTAAAGGTATCCCAGCCTCTGATCCACATACTACAAAAAGTGAACTACAAGTTCAAAAGATCATACATTTGCAGAAACTTGCAAATGAACTGCCAGATGCTTTCACCAACTATAAAGGTGTCACTAAATCTTTCAATCCCGCATGGAATGCGCCAGAAAGAGTGGAGGTACCAAATAAAACCACTCAACTCCCACTCAATAGTAAGAGGGGGAGAAGTACGGCCAATCAGAAAGATTCTAATACTAGCAAGAAAAGACAAGTGGTGAAAGCAAATCAACCATCAGTTGATAGACACCATGTGGATTGTAATGATCGACAACCTAGCTCAGCGGTGCACGTTGCTGAAACTGGGACATCAGAAGACCCAAGACACATCAGTTCGGGAAATCACGATGAGTCTATAAGGGTAGATGAAATTACCATCAACTACGTTGAAACAGGAGAAACATTTGACAGAAATGCTATAGTTGTCGACTCATATTTCGCTGAGAAAATTGCTGAATCCCTTCAACGTGATCCAGATCCCAAATCCATGGCAGAGTGCATGCAGCGCTCAGACTGGAATAAGTGGAAGGAAGCAATCGAAATGGAATTAGCCTCGCTTTACAAAAGAGAAGTATTCTCAGCTGTAATGCCTACCCCTCCTAGTATCTTTCCTGTGGGATACAAGTGGGTTTTCGTTCGCAAAAGGAACGAAAATAATGAGGTGGTGAGATACAAAGCAAGGCTTGTAGCACAGGGTTTGACGCAAAAACCCGGCGTTGATTTCAACGAGACATACTCTCTTGTCATGAGTGCAATAACTTTTCGATACCTTATATCATTGGCAGTGCAAAATCGTCTATCTATGCAGTTGATGGACGTAGTGACCGCATATCTTTATGGGTCATTGGATTCTGATATCTATATGAAGGTTCCAGATGGAATCGATATACTGAATCCTAAGGCAAATCGCAACATGTATTGCGTCAAGTTGCAGAAGTCACTTTATGGCTTAAAACAATCGGGCAGAATGTGGTACAACCGATTAAGTGAATTTCTTCTGATGAAGGGATACACTAAAAATGATGATTGCATGTGCGTCTTCATTAAGAAGTCTTCCAATGGATTTTGCATTATCTCAGTTTATGTTGATGATCTCAATATCATTGGCAATGAGGAAGATATTAATGAAGCACGTCATCATTTAAAGACGGAGTTTGAGATGAAGGATTTGGGTCAAATCAAATTTTGCTTAGGTCTCCAACTTGAGCATTTACCTTCAGGAATCCTTGTGCACCAAAGTGCTTATACCCAAAAGATATTGGAGAAATTCAATATGGACAAGTCATATCCATCTAAGACCCCCATGGTGGTTCGATCTCTAGACGTAGAGAAAGATCCATTTAGACCAAAGGAAGATGGAGAAGAGATATTGGGTAGTGAAATCTCATATCTAAGTGCCATTGGTACGCTTATGTATCTAGCTAGTAGTACCCGGCCGGATATTGCTTTTGCAGTAAATCTGCTGGCAAGATACAACGCTGCTCCTACCAAACGTCATTGGGTTGGAGTTAAGAATATCTTCCGATATCTCAATGGCACAAAAGATCTTGGCCTCTTCTTTAAGTGGAATGATGATCAGACTTTGATAGGGTATGTTGATGCTGGTTATTTATCTGATCCCCAAGAAGCCAAGTCACAAACAGGATTCGTTTTCATGCATGGTGGAACCGCTGTCTCTTGGAAATCATCCAAACAGACTATGGTAGCTACATCCACCAACCATTCTGAAATAATTGCATTATTTGAAGCATCACGTGAGTGTGTATGGCTTCGCAGAATGGTACACCACATACTAACATCTTGTTGTATTGGTTCATTGGAATCACCAACCATTATCTATAAAGATAATGCAGCTTGTGTTGTTCAGATGGAAACAGGTTGTGTTAAGACTAATCTTAACAAACATATGGCCCCTAAATTATTCTTTCCCCATGATCTATAGAAAAATGGAGATATAAACATCTTGCAGATAAAGTCTTGTGATAATCTTGCTAATTTATTCACAAAGTCTTTACCATACTCTTCATTTCATAAATATATCATGGGTATTGGTATGAGACAACTCAAGGACTTGCAAGAATCAGGGGGAGTGTCACTCCATGACACATAACTTGTTATACCATCATATTACACTCTTTTCTTTGTATGAGTTTTATCATTTGAGTTTCTCATTCAAAGTTTTTAATGAGGTAATATCAACACAAAGCTATATATCATGATTATTCTTCTTATTTTTCCCACTGGGTTTTTGAGAAGTTTTACTTGATATACATATCTATATTTCTAAGATTCTAACAGATATCTTGAAGAAATAAGAGGAGATTGATCAAGGTTGGATTCGATCAAGGGGGAGTGTTACAAAACAGAGATCGGATGATCTCATCCACACATCACAGGGGTGGCAACCGCCACTGACATCGTCGGCGTACGGACGCGGCGGTTGCCACCACGTCCGTACGCCGCTCCTCCATCCCCTATATATGTATTCATTCCAATGATCAATGAGAACAACAGTTCATTCTTCTCCATTTGTCTCTCGTTCTGCACTCGATCCTAAAACATTTCGTTGTTGTCTGATTATGAGATTAAACATGCATATGAACGATACATTGGGAAGAGAACAGTAGACCTGATAAGACAGGAACACAAGGACGGGAATACTATCTGTCGACAGATTCGCCTGGCGTCGCGCCGGTTCGCGGTAGGGCGGGAGTTTGGTTTCTTTTTTTTCCACGTAGCGCCGGTTCGCGGTAGGTTTTTTTTCCCATAGGTTTTTTTTTTCCTTTTCCTTTTCCTTTTCCTTTTCCGTTTTCTTCGGTTTCTTTTTTTTGCCGCGTAGCGCCGGTTCGCGGAAGGGTTTTTTCCCCCTTTTCCTTTTCCGTTTTCGTTGCGGTTTCCTTTTTTTCCGTTTTTCTTCTTTTTTTACTTGCTGTTTCCGTTTTTTCCTGGTAGTTCGGTTTCTTTTTTTCCTGTTTCCTTTTTTTTGGTAGTTCGGTTTTTTGTCCTATACGAAGTTAAAATAGAAAAAATTCTACCCATCACAAGTTTTGAACCTTAGACCTTCAACTAGTAAATAAGATAGTTAGCAACCATTACACCACACAACACTTCGTGATTCGTGACTACATAAAGTTACAGATCATTTTAAGTTATTTTTTGTTTTTTCTTTTATCTCTTTCTAGTTTTTATTTTTCTTCTCTTAGTTTATTTATTTATTCTGACATTCTATTTATTTGTTAAGATGGCATACAAATTTATTCTGATTCTGACAGTTGTTCTTATTTGTTCTGACACTTTATTTTGTTTGTTCGAGATGACATATAAATTTGTTCTGATTATAATAATAAGTTGTTCTGGCTATAATAATATCTTGTTCTGAGTATAGTAATAACTTGTTCCGTCTATAATAATAATTTGTTCTGACCTTTGTTATGATTTGTTCTGACACTATATTTTTTTATTCGGGATGACATACAAACTTGTTCTCGCTATAATTAGATCTTGTTCTGATAGTTGTTCTCGTTTGTTCTGATACTTCATTTGTTTTGTTCTGGCGATAATAGAATGTATAACCTTAATTAAAAAATACTAATAAAAAATTTTATCAAAATATAGTCAAGTGAGATCTTATTTCAAAGTTTTTATTATCAGAAATTCAATGGTGCAATCAGAATTTAATTTTGACACTCGGTTTATGATTTATATATTTTTAAAATTTCAAACAACTTGCATGCAAAGGTGACATCAGCACTTTTTGTTCCTGACATATACATATTTGTTCCGGCAGTTCATATAATTTGTTCGGTACGTACAAATATTTTGTTCTGGTAGTTTATAAATTTTGGTCTACGGTTATTTAAATATTTAATCTTAATTAAAAAATACAAATAAAAAAGTTTGTCAAAATATAGTTAACGAAGTTTTTATTGTCAGAAATTCAATGGTGCAATCGGAATTTAATTTTGATATTCGGTTTATGATTTATAGATTTTTTAATTTTCAAACAAGTTGCATGCAAAGGGTAACATCAGCTTTTTTTTGTCTTTTTGCATGCATGCAGATACTAGTTAAAGCACATGGGTAAACAGTCTAATGACGTCTTGATTTTCCTCCACCCTCCACACATTAGCAGGACGGAAAGATCATTATCTGATTTTCCTCCACCCTCCATGTAGATACACGGGACCTTCAGCGACAAAATATTTTTTTTGTCGCTGAAGCGACACCCAGAAGCTCCCTGATAAGGACGACTGTACAGGCCAACTGCAAACATTTTCTTTAGAAATTCCCAGTTGCAAAGACAAACCTGCAGAGTATTGATTGGCGATGGCATCAGAGAGTTATACACAGACACGTTCCGCTCGTACTTTCACCTTATTCGGATAAACACGAAGTACAAACCATAGCTCTAAGTGCTGCAGTAAATTGTCTCCTTCGATACCGCAGCACCCCAAGACTGCAGACTTTTAGTCATGCCAGAGCTACGCAAGAGTTCTCGGAGGACTTTTTTTAGTAAATCATACCACCCTATACCATAGTTGAAAAAGATCAGTATAAAAGGATCCGACGGCTGAGATTAATTGTATACTACTACAATTTGCACCTGTGGTATACAGTGGTATACATAGGTGATATAGGGGTATTATTAAAAGTTTTATCTCGGTGGCATAAACGAAATATATAATTTTTTCATTTCAAATTTTTTTATTTCCCTCTGGTAATATGGCCAACTTTTTTTTTCAAATTTCAAACGGAAATTTTCATTTCAAATTTCAAAAATGGAAAATTCAATTTTTTTCATTTCAAAAATGAAAATTTTCAAATTTTTTCATTTCAAATTTTCGTGGCATATTTCAATTTTTTTCATTTCCCTAATTTTTTCAAATTCCAAAATCAATTTTTTTATTTCCCTATGGTGGTATGGCCAAATTTTTTTCAAAATTCAAAAAAAAATTCATTTCAAATTTCAAAAACAATTTTTTTTTCAAATTTCTTTGTGGCATAAATGACTTTTTTTTGTTGGCCCGAGGTTGCCAATTTTTTTAAAAGATTACGAAAATTACCTATTTACCCTTATAAAAATAGCTATATATACTACATACCACCGCGTAAAAGAGCCATTTCCTGAACCCCCACGTACCTAATATCATTGATTGAAGAACTGATTTACATAGTCATCCTGGCATACCAGGGGAGGATTTTACAAGCAAAGATGGGAGGTAGAGTTAGAGAGCAGCAGGAGAGTTTAACAACAGGAAGAAAGGTAGTTTCTCCGAGCAAGAATGCAAGGCATACTATTTTTGTATCGATAGCTCCAGACGTCTAGGTCTTGCGCCGCGTGGCGGACCACAGCTTGGGGCGGCAGCGACAGCTGGTCAAATGATTCCTTATCAGGATTCAGGAGTACATGGTTTGAGCGAAGTAACAAACTCCTGGAGTTGTCGACGCCGGAAAACTCTGCATGTCTCGGAGTTACATTTACATCCATCCAAAATTCAGCTTTCAGCAGGACGCCAGGACCAAACCCAGTTCTTCGTTTAGGGGTTATTATAGTAACGCTGGATTGCCCTACGTTGACACTCAGGAATCACATATTTCCAGGATTTTGGTTCCCTCAGTTTAGCTCCTGGAGATGGAAAATGGTGTAAGAATTTAAATGTGGACTTTAATCTACACTCAAGAGAAAAAACAGATAATTCTGAAAATTACAATAACAGGTTACATGAATCAGAATGGACAGTTCACATATGACTGATAATTCTGAAGAAAACCGATGCATGAAGGACTGGGATATGGCAATCACTACTGTATCTGTATGGGGGAGAAAGCAGAGAGCAGGACGGCCTTCCGTCCTTACTATAGATCAATAAATAACTCTACATACAGTGTAAGGGGAGAAACGCAAACAACGATAACCACTCAACCAGGCTATCAAACGTATTTCTTATGCACAAGTGAAGAAGTGAATGTGTGAATTTGTAGTAGGGAGGGTAAAGCAGAGCAATTTGACAGAGAAGAGTAAAAGGAGATTGAAAGATACCTTCACGCGGATTGCTTGAATGCGCGTGTGATATGTCTCTGACTTGAAGCCTATCAATCCGCTGCTGGTCGAGTTTGTAGAGCGGCTTCATATCCATGGCTGGACAATATTTGACCTTAACTCTTCGAAGAGCCGAGTAGGTTCCATGGCCACCAGGTAAGGATGCAAGGCGTTTGCACCTCAGCACTGTGAGGGATTCCAATGATGGCAGGTCACCAAACGAATCGAGTGATTGCAACTTATTGCAGTCTTCAATGTATAACCTCTGGAGTGCACCCAGCTGCCCTGACACGGAGCAGAGCTCCTGGCAGTCATCAATACATAACGTCTTGAGAGACGGTGGCAGGCTTGGGAGTGACTTAAAGTTACCACAACGATCTATGCTTAGATATTCTAGGCATGGTGTCGAGTGTTCCGCTTGTGCTGTTGGTTGCTCTACCGCACTGGTGGTTTCCAGCAATGTGCATGTGCCAGACTGATGACCCTCCTTCCCCCATATGCGCTCAAGTTTGTGGCAGGAAAAAATGATAATAGTTCTGAGGGATGGGGGAAGGATAAAGAGCTCTCTACCAAGCTTCCACAACCATGTATATATATGCTGTTTAGATGTGGCAGGACCTGATCCGCCGTTGCAGTTGGTTCACTTTTCACCTCTGTGGACCCTATTAGCTTCTTACACCAATAAATCTTCAACTTCTTCAAGGAGACCAAGCTTTGGAAAACTTCCTCTGGCCAGTAGATGAGTTGATCACAGTTTTGGATTGTCAAATGTACAAGTTTTCCAAAACATTTCCAAACCCCAATTGTTGACTGTGATGGACTTGAGGGGAAGAAAAAGTTGCAGCCATCGATGCTCAGCTCAGTCAGACGTGATTCATGATTCTCAAAATATACCTGCAGTTTTGCTTCTCTATCTCCAACACACAGCTTTAGGTTGGACAACAAACACATGTATCTAGTTTTAAATATTGCTAAGGATATCTGTGCATTACTTTCATTGACCTTCATAACCTTGAGCTTTGGTGCTTCAGGTAGACAAGTCAGTTTTGGGCAGTTCTTTACACTAACCTTCTCAAGTACTGGACAGGTTACTTCTGTTCCTTCCACTACCACCCATCTCTCCAAGTTCTCCAAATCACGTAACTTGAGTTTTTTTAATGACGGAAATGTGGTGGATATCAATATCACTACAAAGGCTCCGAATTTTTTGCAGCTTTTCCAAATAAAGAAGTTCAAGGGCTTTAAGATGACAGAATTCAGGAAATACTTCACACGCTGTACAGTCAATTAAATGGAGCTCAGTCAAGTGCTGCAACAGTCGAAGATCTACCATCCAAGATGGTAACCTGCTACCTTTATAGGAGTCTACCCTTAGCATCTGCAGCCCACCATGAGGTATAAGAGCATCTAGCACTTCCATATGACAATCTTGTACGTCAGTGACGTCACTGTTCCACTCGAGTGATAAGTGTGTGAGGTTCTGCTTTGTTCCAAGGCTAGCTGCTTTTGCCTGTGCTTCAGCTACATTTTGTAGGCCACGTAACACTAATTGCCCACGAAGATTTAAATTCTGCAATTCTGCAACTGTACCGCAATCGAACCTAGTCCCCACAACAAAGTATGTTAGGGTTTGTAGTGATGTGAGCTGCCCAAAATCAGGTGGCATGTGCATGAGTGATGTGCATCCATGCGTATATAGGTGCCGAAGACATGTCAGGTACTTCATTTGTCTTGGTAGTTGACGAAGCATGGAGCACCCAGAAACGTCCAAAGTCTGTAGATTATACAGCATGCTAATTTCTCCAGGAAGTTCTCTGAGCACGCTATTCCGTGAGAGATTAAGATACCTAAGGTGCTGTGATTGTAAGTGCCTTGATGTGATTTGAAGTTCTCTGTTCCATGGGAGGTGTAGTGCTCGCACAGAATTGTACTCAAATATATGTGATAATAAGTCAAGACCAGGACAAAACAGTGTCTGAAGAGTTGAATGCTGTTTCTTCAGAACGTTATCCAAGAGTGTTCCAACACGGCATGACAAGAAGAAGTGACGAACTGGACCTGTCAAAAACTTTTTGTCATTGGGTCTATCAGTCACAGTGAGACAATCTTTCCCCAAAACAGCTAGAGCAATGTCGTGCATGAGGTCATGGATCTTGCATGTGGTTATGCTATAAAGCATGTCTTCCCTTTTTTGATACCCATTTGGAGGGATTTGTTTCACCTCTTGAAAGAAAGATCTCCAAGCAAGCTGCTGGAAAATCTCTTCTCCTACTGTTTCTGGATGATCTTGTTCCTCTAGTGGTATGAAGTCATGTGCCATCCATAAACGGATCAAATTATCAACATCAATCTCATAATCTTTGGGAAATATAGCACAAAATGCAAAGCACTGCTTCATATGTGATGGCAGGTCGTCGTAGCTGAGCTTGAGCACCGGAAAAATTTCAGTTCTCTCATTACAAATGCTACTTTTGTCTAATATATCCTTCCATTCGTTCATAGTAGTCTTGGTGCTCAACATGGAACCAAAGGCCTTGGCAGCCAAAGGGGAATCGGCACATCTGTGCACAATCTTATCAAGAATGCCATCTAGCTCATCACTGCTTGGCGTCTGCAAACTGAATGCTCTACTTTGGATTATTTCCTTCATATACTTTTCACCCAACATCTCAAGATTATAGGCTTCAGCAGTTCCAATAGTCATTATTCGAGCTACCTCAGCATCACGGGTTGTTGACAGTACTGCACTACCTGTGCCACCCTGTTTAAGGCAGGTACTTAGTTTTCCCCACTTATCAGCATCTCGGTTCCATACGTCATCCAACACAATGAGGTACCTCTTTCCACTTATTTCTTTCTGAAGATCCTGCAATGCCTTTTCACGATCCATCCCTGTGCTCCTGCAGATTGTGTTTGCAATATTACAAACATCAAAGTCTTCAGACACACAACACCACCTCCGAAGTTCGAAGTGGTTCTCTATTGCAGGGTCATTGTAGATGAGTTGCACAAAGGTGGTCTTGCCCAGCCCACCCATCCCAACAATAGGAAGCACCATAAGATCCATGTTGCTAGCTTCATGAGTCAGTATCCTCACAATCTTCCTCATCTCTTCATCTCTGGATCTGCTAACAATATCCTTGTCAGAGTCAACCATTATGGAATCAGTCTTCCGCCACTGCCTGGATGGTGGTGCTTGCTCCAGGTGTCTGAAACCAAAGGTGTTCATCTCTGTGACCAGAACCTCAATAGTCTGCACAATCTTCTGTAGCTTCTTGCCCATCCTGTGACGAAACACTAAAGGATTATGAGCAGGTGAGAAGCTTACAGCATCTATGCTGAGCATGTTGAATTGCCCCTTCTTCTTGGCTTCTCTCCGGAGTGCCTCATACTTGAACTCATCGAAGACGTCGTTCGCCTCGTAGGCTGCTGTCTTGAGATCTTTGAGCCAGGCTCTTACTCCAGGCTGGAAAGCTCCCTTCACCTCCGCATCTTGGATGATGTCTAAGATGGCCGGCAGCTTGCGCTCCAGGATCTTACGCTGCTCCTCCATGCCTTCCATCACCTTGTACTGGTCCAGAAGGTAGCTGGACACCTTCTCCTTCACCATGGAGACCAGCGGCCCAATCACGAGCTCAGCCATTGTGTGCTCGCAGCTCACAGCAACACAAGACACAAGCACAGGAAACCGCAAATTACAGAGTGCAAGAAAGAAGATAAGCTTTCTGTGAACACCGGTGTTTGATTAATAAATTGGTTGGGGCCAAAGATGTCACCTGCCTTCAGACTCAATTAGTGAGGCCTGCCTGGTCGTAGTTGGTGAGCTGTCAGCAACAGGCCAAGTAGCTAACAGTCACCTAGTTGGTGCCTTGGTGGTGTTACACCAATGCTGACTCGGTCAGCTCGATTGTGCCACCTAAAATGATGTTTGTGTTTAAGGCTGTGTGCAATCTCAGAAGGACCTGCACCATGGATACCACTAGGTAGTCGTGTAAGGTATAAGTCTTTTTTTTTCAATAGGTAAATCTGTAATTAACAAAAAATATATTATTTTGGGTATTGCGATTTTTTCTCCTGAACGACGTTTTCTCACACGCATTTTCCACTTTTCCACTAACATACATTTTCTAATAATATCCCTATACCACCTATATAAATTTCAACCGTCAGATCTTTTCATACTAGTCGTTTTCAAACAGTGGTATATAGTGGTATGATGCACCGTAAAAGAGCCCATCCTAGAATGGCTGCGGATGAACACACCCTCCTCTGAATAATCAGTAGTATGCAGTCTCCATTCCAGATCGTAGATCATTTTAGCATTTTTAGATTCATAAATTATAGTTTACATCTTGATATCGGTTATATCAATGTGCATAACAAAACTATGGAACGGTCTTAAAAAACTATAGAACTAGAAACGTCAAAACATCCTACAATTTAGGATGGAGGGAGTAGTTTCTACCAGGTAATATGGTTGTCACTCAAGATTTCAATTCGGCAGGAACAAGAACAAGGTGATAGTCCAGTTCCTTGTGCAAGTTGTTTGGCTGTTTTTGCATAATGGACCAAGAGCTTGTAAGATGTTCAGTTTAGTATAATCAAAATAATAAGTAATAAACATAGTTGAGAAGCAACTACTTGGTCATGATCAACAACATTTATTGATAAAAATGAAGAATTTGACTGAAAGAAAATTCACACACGCTCGTCTACTTTGCTTAATACATTTTTGTTATAACATTTGGATCATAGATACCAAAATTTATCAAGTTATTACACTAGTTGTTGAAGTAATATAAACCTAAATATCAAGTTACTGTACTAAGTTGATCGTTTTACAAGTTGTTGCATTAATTTGCACGCACTTTGCAAGTTGTTGTATGTCAGTGCAATTTACTCTTACTAATCGCTGCTCTATCTTAGTTAATTGCTATAATAGTTTCGTGTGAAATAGTTCAGATATTTTTTATAGGATAAACAATTAGAGGTTTTACTAATTTTTGGGTTTTATATAATGGGCTCAGCATATTATAACGCTAAGTAAAGATTAGTCTTATGTTTATGTGATATAAACGGCTATTACATGGCACTAAACATTATTAAACTAAGGTGGGATGAAAATACACTGGTTTATTAAAACATTGGACCAAATAAAATATGAACTATAAATACGACACTTTTGCAATACTTGACGGATGAAAAATGAACTTTTTCCTATCCTTTTCTATTCGAGATGTCGAAGTAGACAAAGGAAAATGTTGAATGTTATACTTTTTCTGAGATCTATATTATCAGGAAATGTGAATTTTGTATATTCTGATGTTGATCTAATATAAAGAATGTTGAATATCTGGTAAAATGTTGAAAACGCTATGTTAAAAAGTTAAGCTACTTTTCTATCAGAGTCTAATCTTATCTTACCTTATAGCTATATTATTAAAGTAAGCAACACTTCTGCACAAAAAAAATTGGGTTGGTCCAACTTAATTATTAACAGGTGAGTCCAATCATTAATTTCTATTATTGACAGATGGATCCATATTTCACTTGTTTAATTTTGTTCGCAGCACGGTGCGGCTCCCTTTCCGTCTCCGCATTCGTTTGTTCCCCATGCGTGGCTCCTTATTCGTCCATGTGAGATGGCTGCAAAAACTTTGCAATAAGAGGTCTTGATGCAGATCATTCTACTCCTTATAATTATTGAAAAGTACGTTTGATTACAAATATTGGTTAATGATTGTTAATTTTGAATCTTGATATGCGTGTTTATATAAAGAAAACGGAGGGAGTAACAATTTCACTTCCAGTAGTGACTTATTACCATGTAACAAAGATATTTGTAATCTAGCTCGTCCTAAAAACCAAAAGGCTGTGAAAGCATGATGAAGAAGGAAAAGGAGCAACAGACGCATGCACGCGGTTGGACACTGTTAGTCGAATCCTCTCACCGGTGCCCCCATCGATACCGGGACGACGGCGAGCCCATTATTGCTCTGCGCCACCACTAATTTTGTTCTGCTAGCGGCTTTGCCCGGTCCGTTCGCTGCAACATTGAGAAGTAGCCTTGGATCTGCAGGGACAGCTTTCGTCGTTGCCTGTGGCTCCGTCTGTCTTATATGCCCTCTGATGTCAACTTCTAGCATTGCAGTCGGTCCCTGCCTGATTCTGATGTACCTCTGCTTCCAGCTAATGTTTTGTTTTAGATCTTTATTTATACCATGTCCTCTGTTTATAACATGCCACACGGCCATAAGCTCACAGAGAAAGATCCGTCCCAGGTTGCGTGCAAGGTTCCCAGACCTGGGCTTGGAGACGTCAGATTCCCGGCGGCGATATTCAAGATCCTCGCACTTGGTCTTCCAGAAATCGGCGTCGTGCTCGGCGACGAGGTCCCTCAGCTCCTTGCTGGCGCACTCCGCCATCGCGATGTCCTCAGCGGAATCGAGCCTGCCCAGGATCAACATCTTCACATCCCTAGGGATTGACGCGAAGCCGGGCTCCACCGGGACGCCGATCTTACGGCACGCGCCAAGGAACACGCCCCGGCCGATCCGGTCAGCGAGCCGCTTCCAGAGCCACTTGGCCAGGGGAGCCTGGTTCTCTAAGGGCACGAGCCGTCTCGTCGAGTCCGCCGGAGAGGACGGCCGCGACGGCGGTGCGATCCAGCAGCTCCCGGCGTAAAGTCCCCTGTGCACTTCTCATGTTGTAGTAGGCATAGAGGACCACGCAGCCACGGTCCCCACGGCGACGTCCACTTCGAGAGAGCTGCAGCAGGACGGAGAAGTGCTTGCCCCGCCGCTGTGGCAGAGAATAGCCGCGGTACAGGGACCGAGCTGTCGCGGCCGGCGGCGCTATGAGGGGAAGGAAACCTTCGTAGACGAAGGCCGCGTGCGCCACGATGCAGAGCCGGCCGAAGATGCACTCGGCGTCCCAAAGGCTGTCGTCCGTCACCTTGTGGAGAGGACTGGTCTTCGCCATAGCCATGGGGACCAGTAGATGCGTTGCGGACGCAAAATTATCGTGTGTACGTGGTTTTATTGGTGGTGCTAGTTTGATGCATGTATTTGGGAGACCCTTCGCGGACATGGAATAGGAATACGACCAAACGTATACGGGTCGGCTAGCTAGAGTCATCAACACGTACATGTATGGAGTAGTGTTCCAAACCGGCAGAAACTGCGACACCAACTGCCATATGCCCATATATATCAGTACAGAAAACTCAAATACGCTGAGTGCTAAAAAAAGCCGTCGAGTGTTTTCCATCAGTCACTCGACAAATAGCCCTTCGCCGAGTGCTAGAAGAAAAGCACTCGGTATCTACCTGTTTGCCGAGTGTCAACAACTGACACTTGGCATCTACAATATATTCGCCGAGTGTATTGGGTCCAACAGTCGGCGTCTACTTGTTTGCCGAGTGTCTGCCCCAGACACTCGGCAAAATTTGAATTTTTTTCTTCCCCTTGACTTCAAACTTTTTCTTTAGTTCTTATACAATATGTGGTACTTCATGTCCAATTTTTGAATTTGTTTGCTATATTTTGTTAATTAATTGCATTTCAAACAATTTTTTAATCAAGTCAAACCTGAACTACAAGTGATTTAAATAATAAAACAAAATGTGTACAAAATTGATATTCATATTATTCATCCCTGTTCGAGGCATAACCTTTGAATTCGATCCTTCTTCTAAGATGCTTCAATTTCAAAACATCATATGTGACAAAATATTCAAAACCTTCTCAAATTTTTTGTGACAACCCGCCCAGAAAAATACCGTACTATCGCCTAATCCAATCCACTTTGGTCATTAAGTAATAATAAACTATCATCCCGTCGTTGGTTGCCGGGTTAACGCCCGGTAAATCACTTGGAATTCACACAGAGGATCGAACATATGCATTAAAAACTCACGCGAAGGCGAGTCCAGAGTACAAACACAATTTAAATCCGAATTACCCCTAAGGGTTAATTATTACAAACCATTGTTCATGACATGATAAGTAAAGGTTCAGAGTTCGAAAACAGCGGAATAAAATAAACTAGCAGAACGATCAATATCATAGGAGGCCGTCCGTGATGCCATCACTCGTCGTCATCCACTCATTCCAGCTCCCAGCCGGGTGGAATCTCACCAGGTCAAACCACCTGCACCAACATTTTAAAAAGCAAGGCTGAGTATACTAATACTCAGCAAGACTTAACCGTCGGGTGAGAACTACATCACCAAACTCTAGACATGAGAGGCTTTTCGGCCGGTGGAGTTCTTTTGCTGAAAAGCAACAAAGAGTATGTCCTTACTTTCAATATTTTAGCACAAATTCTAGTTGATTATCATTTCTAAGTGTGCCAACTAATTCAATCAAGAATTGTACAATACAATTAATTCAGGCAATAAACTTCACCAAGTTTCATCATTAAGGGATATCATGGCCAGTTGATTAAGCAGTCTCAGATAACGGTGAGAGGCCGACAATCGATTGGTTTATAACCTTGCAAGGTAAACCTAAACACACGGAGGGTGCCCCCACATGGACAACCATCAGGCGGTTCCCAAAAGTCCTCGGCTTGGGATCAAAGCTTACCATCCTAGGTACAAGGCTATCTGGCGTACCCCGCAAGGCACCCAGCTTCACACATGTACCCCCCTCCCGGTGGCGAACCGGGCAGGTGACTACTCAAGATTTGTAAGGGTACCTAGGGATCATGCATCTAGGGGTTCAATTCAACTCCTGAACGTAAATGCACAAACATAGCAAAGGTAAATGCATAATTTTAAAAGACAGGGTTAATGATCCGGGGCTTGCCTTCGCTGGCAAGGTTGGCCTTGGGCCCTTCTGGACTTTGGTCCAGGTCTTGAGCTACGTTCACGTACTGCAGCTCACCGTCAGCTCCTCCGTCTCCTTCTTCCGGCACGAACGAAAAGCTACCGTCTGGAAGATCTACACGAGGATGCAAATGCACGATTTAAAAGATGGTTTTGTTTTAATTAATTATAAACAACACATGACAACCACTGGGGTGCATGGTTGACCACATTCGCCTAGATAAACATACATTCAGCATACTCTTCCAATAAAGGAACAATATGCGGTTCTTTATTAATTAGTCTTTTTGATAGTGACTGTGTACATATTTATGCGAATTAATTAATTTAAATTCACAAAACAGCAAAGGTTGGCCTTAGGCTTTTTAGAATGATTTATATCACACACATAAGGTCATTAGATATGTAGTTGATGATTTTCCAACTTACTATACTATTAAGCTTAAAATTGCTTCCAAGCTTTTTCACAAAATAAATTCATAAAATTCAGAGAGTGTGTTTATGAAGCACTACAAACCTATACAAAGCCACTGCACACACATGCACACTTAAAAGAGCTATGAAATTAAATATACCGAAAATAACAAACGCTAGCTACCAAAACATGATAAATGCATATAAAATTAAATACACATCAAAGGGATCCTAACTTTCTCACACATGACCTCTGGTCCAAAACTAAGCTAGGCATGCAACATATACACCTAGAGCTACTCTAGATCTTAGGTTATGCAATTACATTGAAAATCAAGCATAAAACAAGATTAAATATTTCTAAAAATTAAAAAATCATGATTAATTCACCAGAGGTGTAATTAGGCATAACAAGATCACATGTAGAAGTTGAGCACAAAAATCTATTTATTTTTGGCTACAAAAATCATTAACACAGATTCAGCATAAATACAAAACAATTCCTAATAAAAGATTTACATAGTAACTTTCTGCAATTTTTAGAACAGAAGGTAGGCATGACATAACACACAACATATCCAAAATTCAGCTACAGATCACAAGTAGATTTTGAACTACAACAGATCTAGGTTTAACTGATTTCTATTTTTCATGCAAAAACTATCACTCAAAAGTAGGGTCATCTTTACAAAAGTTGTAGAGTTATTCACAAGGAAACCAAAAAATTTGGTTTTGCACTTTTCTGATTTTTCTACAATTTTCTACGGTTTTTCCAAGATTCAGGCAAAACACACTAACAAGGGAAGAATCTATTTACGAGGACGTCCCTGGAAACTTTTGGATCTTCACAGAAATGCCCTCGGTTTGCACCAAGGCCCCTGGAAAGATCGGGGAGCCCGCAATTGGGTCCCTGGGGGCGGCCGGTGGCGGTCCTCGCCGGAATCCGGCGAGGCCGGCAGCGCTCCAGACCGGGAAAGTGGGGGAGAGGGATCTAGGGCTCACCAGGGCTCGATTCCAGCGGTTGGATGGGTCGGTTTGGTGGCCGGTGAGGGGCTCGGCGGCGTCGGGCGACGGCGACCGCGGGGAGCTCGCCTCCGGCGAGGTGCGAGGCGGTTCAGGGAAACAAACGAGCGCTGGGGGTCACGGAGGTCCTAGGGGAGAGGTTCTAAGCGCTGGACGCCTGCGAGAGCGAGCAGGGAGTGGAGCTCTCCTAGGCGGCGGCAATGGCGGGCGGAGGTGGCAGTGCGGCTTCGTGCGAGGAGGAAAGGACGGCGGCTTTTAAAGGCCAGCGAGCGTTGGATGGGGCAATGCTTCGCGGCGAAGGGATTCCAGCGAATATGCCGCGGTACGGCGGCGCGGACCTCGGCAGGCATGCGCGGCAGAGAGGGGGCCGGCGTCGCGGGCGCGCGTACGCGCCGCGTGGCCTGCGCGGCTCCCTGGCCGAGGCGCGGCTCGGGGCGCGTGCGCGGCTAACGCCAGCGCCGGGCGCGTGCGTAGTGCCCCTGGCCGGCCGTGGTATGACGGCGCACGGCGGCGTGGCGGCGGCAACGCGTGGCGGCGCGCTCTGGAGCGCGGGAACGCGGTGGCGCGGCGCAACGTCGCGCGTTCCGGCGTCGGTTCAAATCTGACTATCACTGTTTGACTGAGTTTAACTCAAGATTTTGCAACATAAGTGCTCCAAGGTGTGAATAGCAAAGTTGTAGATCACTTGACCCTCGACAACTTTTACAAAGGCCGACAGGTGTTTTGATCAACGGTTTTTGCAGAAACAGCTTGCCAACTTGGGGTTTTTCTTGGCGCCGGTGAACAAGAGCTACTGGCGTTGACCACAGTTTTACACCATTTTTCACTCCAAATTTCAAATGCCACCCAACATGAAAGTTGCGTCCCTCGAAAAACTGGACAACTTTTATATTAGGAGAATTTGAAGTGTTTAGGTGAAATTTGGAGAACACGGCAAAAGTTCCAGAGGAGGTTCAAAGACATTGGGGTTTGACTAGGGTTTGACCACATCTTTGACCAAGGTTTGACCACCAGTGCGTGTTGACTTGATTAAGAGGATCATTAGTGATTGTTGACTAGGTTTTCGGGGTGATGACCCAGGTTGACCAAGGTTTGACTAAAGTCAACGTGTTTGACTTGGTCATTAGCACTAATGATGCTAATTAAAAACCTGAGGCGTCACATTTTTACCATAGGCTCCACGTATGATATCATCACATCAAGACAAATCTCATGATTTTCATAATTTGTTTGTTTTTTAAAAACTTCGCGCGTTTCAATGAATTTAAAATTCTAGAAAACGCAAATGAAGTCTAAAAATTATGAAATTTGTCAATATCTCATGATATCATACACAGATGTTGTGGTAAAAAATTGAATGAGTTTTGCATATTTTATTACGCATGATGTTTAGAAACTCAATCATCTCCGTATAGTTTTGTCACACTCTGAAATTTCCAAATTTCAGAATGTGAATAGGAAGAAAATTTAAACAACGATTTTCCCATAATTTTTAAAATTTTCCAAATATTTAATTCTTTACAGGGAATATAGTATAGGAAAAAAAACAAACAAAACATTATTTGTTTTCCGAAAATAAATAAATGGATTGATGTTTGTTGCATTCATGCCGGTGCATCGCTTTTGGTTGTTTGGAATTCAAATTCATGTTTGAATTCAATTTGAGTGCTTTTTCAAAAAAAATGCAAAAGCTTTTTCCTCTCCCTTCCCCTTCTTCCTTCCTTTTTGGCCCAGCTCTGTTTTTAGCGTGGCGCAGCCCGTCCTTCTAAAGTCCGGAGATGCACCTTGTTTTCCACCGCTCAGCCCGCGCCACTGTCTTTTGCGGCCCAGCCTGTTTCACCAAACAGCCAACCCTCGGAAGTCCGGAGAAGCCCCTCAGTCTTTTTCGCAGGTTCACGTGCCGCCCCTCCAGCCCTGCAGCTCAGCCGTAGACCGGCCCAGCAGCGGCCCAGCGCCGGTTCGCGTCCCGCGCCCCTCTCCCGCGGTCGCCGACAGGTGGGGGCCACCTGTCATCCCCCACCTTCGGTCGCACCGAGCCGGACCCGAGCTCGGGTCCGAGCCGCACCGCGCCACCCCGCGCCTGCGCCGCTCCTCGGCTTGGCCCGCACGCCAAGGCCGCCTCCCGGCCCCTTTATAAGGCGCCGCCGCCTGCGCCCGTGGCCCTTCCCCCCCAAACCCTAGCTTCCGAGCGTCGTCACCGCCGCCAAAACCCTAACAGTCGCCGCCATTGCTCTCCCCGGTCGCTGCTCTTCCGTCGCCAAGGAGGCTACCCGGAGAATCACAAGGAGGTGAGGAAGACGCTCATGTCGCTTGTTCACGTCCTCGTGCTCGACACCGCCCGGACACGCTCACCGGAGTGCGCCGCCGTGCCGTTCCGCCCCTCCGTGCCGTGCGCTGTCGTCGCCGCCCGTGCGTCCGCTCCGGTGCCCTGGTTGGGTGCGCCGTGACCCCTGCTTCGCCCCAGTGCCATCCGCGCACGAAACGGAGCCCCCTAGCTCGGATCCGAGCGAGCTCGCCGGTGATTTCCGTGCGCCGCCGCCCCATCTCGACGTGGTCGCTCGCAGCCGCCCGATCTCGATCCAACGCTCCAGATCGCGTCTGACCCCAGGTCAAACCGGCGTATACCGGTCAACCCCGCCCCGCCGCTGTTCTTTTTGTTAAAGAGACCCCTGGTTTGTTTTGTTTCACAAACCGATCCTTCGCAGTTCAAAAGTAATTAGATTTAGATCCTTTTCTTTATGTTTTAAACCCTAGGCTTTCTAGTTTTTCCGCCCGAGGTCCTGTGTGGTCTTTTTGCACTGCAGGCCTTATGTTTTACGTCTAATTATGTTTTAGCCCTCGATTTCTTACAGTTTAGCCCCTGGAAGTTTAGTTTTCCTGCAGAAAAGTCCTTGTACCTTGTTTTAGCCATAGAATACACATTTTAGCTCCATTTTTAGCGTCTTTATATCCACGCGATCGTATCAAAGTATAGAACAGTTTTATGCCTCTGTTTTGTTCTATTAGTACTGTTTGGTGATTGTTTCTTATTTTATTCCATTGTATGGTTGTATGTGAATGATGTAGTGCGTAGAAGACGATCCGTACGTGGAATACGCTGAAGTTGAAGAATTTCAAGACCTTGAGCAGCAGCAAGCGTTGGTAGAAGGCAAGTCCTTGCTGCATTCCCGTTTGTCCTATTACAACATGCATTTTAATTACACCGTTATTTATTTATTGCTTTGCATTAATGTGATGGGACCTATACTTTAAGGTTTGACTAGCTTTGTTTATCCCTATGCCTTGATCAACCTAGGTTTATGTTTGTGTTGGGTAGACCTTGCTTAGTTGCTCAACTTGGGATCATGGTGGTTCTAATAAACAACAATGTTAATCTTGCTTTACTTTATGTTATACCTTCATGTAATAAAAGAACACTTTGCCTGTTAATCGGAACATGGAGAACCACCCAGGAAAACAGTGCAACCACAAGACATATGGCTCTATCTTCGTCAAATAATTAGAAAACTTGGTGTTAGATATGCTTTACCCGAAAGGGGTTGGGGGTTGCCGGTAGTTGGTGTATAGCCCGACCCTCAGGCTGATCTGCTCTATGGTAGCTTCGCAGTCTTGAGAGAGGTTTATGCATTGCGCTGTCAAGTAACCTAGCGAGCAGCCTGCACTAGGGGATCTTTGTAAAGGTCTCGTAACGTCCCTATGCAATCACACCTCGGTAGTGTGGTATGGTGACTAGCTAGCACCGCATGGTTGGGTCTAAAGTTCTTCGGGACTTTTACGCGACTTATGGGTAAAGTGTACAACCTCTGCAGAGTGTAAAACTAACTAGTTAGCCGTGCCCACGGTCAAGGGTGGCCTGGACCCTCACATGAGTAACTTTATGGAAGATGGAACTTTTAAACTTGTGCATTGCATTCTATGGTTCTGTTGCATTTATTAATTGGGTTTTGGTATACACTTACACTTGCTAGTAATATCTGCTTAATAAAACTTGACCAACTAAAATGTTGATCTGCTATGCAACCACAAGCTCTCCACCATAAAGCCTTGCATGTTGTTATAGTGTTTTCCCTTGTTGAGTACGACATGTGCTCACGCTTGTTGTTATTTTACATTGCATCTACACAACCCGACTGCTACTCAGACGGACGCTTTGAAGACATTCCTGGAGAGTTCGACGATTTCTAGGCGAGCGTGCCACCAGTCAGCTGCCTGTGGAGACGTCCTTTTCCGCTGCTAGTACTCGCTTTTGCTACGATTTTGAGACATTTGGTCATGTAATAAAGTTATAATACTTCCTTTACGCTTTGACACTGTGTTTTGGTATTCACTAAGTCGATGCATGTGTGAACTTTGATCCTGGCGCACATGTATTCATTGCATTCGGGTTTGCTCTTAAATCCGGGTGTGACAAGTTTCATATAGTTATAAAAGAAGCTGCTAGGTTTCTAGGCAAAGTGATGTTCAAATTGGAATTTGAATTCAAAACTTTTTCTACTCTTCACATACACCATATAGCACTCCATGTTAAAACTTGACACATTTTTGCATTTGTGGAAGTATGCCTCTCTCTCACACACACACACACTCTCTCTCTCTCTCACTCGTTCTCTCTCCCAGTGGCCGGCGCGAGGAGATCTGGCGGTGGCGGGTGGGGAGGCTGCGACGGCGGAGAACCACGGCAGCCGATGGGGCGTAGTGCCCGCCCAACCTGTGGGATTTCTTTTTTTCATTCTTTTGCAAAAACTTTGCCGAGAGCCCAGGAGCACTCACGGCACACGTTTGCCGAGAGTCAGGGGCGGCTCTCGGCGGGCGGCTCTCGGCAAAGACCCCCTTTATCGAGAGAATCTCTGCCGAGAGGCCTTTGTTGAGAGCTACTCTCGGCAAACCCTTTGCCGGGAGTAAACCTTTCTTTGCCGAGTGTATCGGGCACTCGGCAACTCCGTGGTTTCCCATAGTGATCATTCACCCTACGGGACAATCCTTCCACGGTTCGTGTCCTTCCCGCATCGCGTCAATCACGCCCCCTTCTCCCGCTCCTTCCTTCTTTGCGCCCCTCATCTCACCTTCCTATTTGCTCGTGCCGCCCCTTCTCCTCCTCCTCAGCTTCCTTTCTGCTCGCCCCGCTCGGCCGCTGCACCCTCAGCCCTCTCCCTCCACTGTGACCAGTGGCGAATCTAGGAAAAATGCATAGGGGGGCTGAACATATGATGGGCCGTCAAGCCTTGGGGACACAAAGACATTTGATGGGCCGGTCTGCCTATTTATTTGGTGTTTGGCCGTTGGGCTAGCTATTTTGAGCCAAAAACACCCCTTTGTCCGCTGGCCCATCTCGCAAACAGGTTGTCTTCAACCTCCAGAACACATCTAGCCCTCCTTCTCTATGCAACCATGGCAGAAATATCTTGGAGGGATTGAGGGAGCCTTCAAGGGTTCCATGGCGGTAGGGGGGCTCTAGACCCCCCGACCCACCGCTAGATTCGCCACTGACTGTGACGGTGTGGCGGGAGTGCCATCCCCGCCTCTGCTGCTATCGTCCCCGCGGGAATGGAGCTTTGGCGACGGTTGCGACGGACTCAGCGCGATGGCGGCAGACGGGCTCGGGCGCGATGGCTGACCACTCCCTCGAGCCACAGCGGATGGGCTCCATGTCAAGCAGCTAGCAGTTGGCAGCCTCTCCCTCCCTCTCCTCCCTAGAGCAACTGTGGCGGCCGGCGCTGGCGTGGCACCAAACCCCAGCGGCGGTGGGGGAGGGGCTGCAGGGGGCGGTGGATCGAGCAAGTGCCGGTGGGTCGAGCAGAGGGCCAGAGGCAGACCTAGCGCCGGCCGGAGAAGCGGCTGGATCCGATGACTGGAGCTCCGATGGCTGCGTGAACGGACGACGAGCTGCTGCCTGAGGGGCGCCCGACGCGGAGGTGGCCAACTGCTTGGGGAGCTTAACTGGTGCGGCTCACCATCGAGTCGCCGCCAGCACCCACCAGCCGAACAAGGTGGGGCGGCTAAGGAGCACGGAAGGGCGCTCCCCTTCGCCTACTACCCGGTGATGTCACTTCTCCTATATTTGGCTGATGAGATCATGCCATGCAAAGAGTTGAAAGGATCTGCCCGATCGCATTAGGACATCAACTCGAGCCTCCACGAAACTCCGCTCTGTTGGATTGGGATGTCGACATGAGCCATCGATATCACACATGCCACATACTGAAAACCCTCTTCTTCTCTACTCTATCTTTTTTTATTTTGTTTTGTACAATGAAAACGAAAACAGAGAGAGGGGAAAAGGTGACATGAATCAATATGGACCTACGAGGAAACTAGCCTGGACTCGCACTTTGTTTAGTTGCTTTGGCTGTGTTTGCCTAGAAAGTGCTGGACTTTGGCGACACTCTTCACTTGAGAACTGTTTTGCGTTGCCTCACTGAAGGGTCCTGAACGTCTGTTCTTATATAAACTAAAGCGCTACATATCTGTTTAGCTTTACATTCGCACCTCGATCACCATCATCCACCGCAGACGGCATGCAGCCTCAGCCGCCGGGTGCTAAGTATCAGTTTGTCACAGGGAGGGTCAGTAATAGCCTATCATTCGGTTCGCTAGCCGGTGGAAGCTGATCCGATGCCCCTAAACAATTTAGCAGTGCAATAGTAAACACTACGGGAAAACCCACTTTTACCGTGCGCCAAAAAAAAGCACGACAAACACGTGAGTTTGCCTTGTGTTTTTTTCTCCGTGCACGGCAAAGTATTTTCCCCTCTTCCACACTCTGAATAAATGAAGTATCATTATTAAAAAAACTTTACGTAAAAAAACTTTGTCGTGCGTTTTTTAAAGCGCACGACAAAGTACTTCTTCCCATGAATCCTACCTCCTCCATAGTGCAATTACCCAAAATTAAAAACTTTGTCGTGCGGTTTTTTTATACTGCACGGCAAACTCATGTGTTTGCCGTGCGCTTTCTTTTATGCGCATGAAAAAGTTTTTTTTTCCTCATATTCAAAGTTCTCCTAAGTCTCAAATCTAATTGCCCCCCCCCCAATGTCTCCTCACCTTGAATTTTTTTCAACTCTATAGACACATGTGATACATCATGTTAAAATTTGGTAGATTTTTGTAGTCATTTGCTATATTTAACTAATTAATTGCATTTCAAGTAATTTTTTTGAAAGAAGTCAAATTCGAACTAAGAGTGATTCAAATAATAGAATAAAATGAGTAAAAAATGATATTCATGTTATTTAGCCCAATTTAAGACCTTTTCCATGAAATCAAAAGAAATTTTGAACATCTTGACCATGAAACACGACCTTAATTGTGTGTCCAAATGATTTAAAAATTCAAAAAATGCAAATAAAGCTTGAAAATTATGATAGTTGTCAGTATCTCATGATATCATATGTGAAGGCTATAGTAAAAATTTAAATGAGTTTTGAACATTTTGTCACGTATGATGCTTAGAAACCGAACCATCTCCGATGAAGTTTCATAGAGTATACAACTATGTGGTTAGATTTATAGGTACAATGGCGTTGAAATTGAAATTTGACTTCAAAACTTTTTTATAGTCAATAGACAACATAGATTACTTCATACTAATTTTAATTTCAGTAGTTTTTAAAATTCAATTGATAATTTTAGTTAAGTAACCACTGTTACAAGATTTATTACTTTGCCCTGCATTAGGATGGGAAGCACAGCAAAGAGAACTGTTCGTCGTGCGCCCTAGAAGCAACGCACAGCCCCCCCCACCCTCGGCCCCACTTCCCAGCGCACCCTCGCCCCCCCCCCCCCCACCGTGGCCCCACCTCCCAAGCTCCTAGTGCCCTGGAGCTTGGGGCTCCCCGCAGCCGCGGCGGAGGAGGAGATGGCAGTGGGCATGGCGTGGCGCGCCCCTCCTCTCTCTCCCCTCAACTACCCAACCACGCACTGACCCGCCGCCCCCGGATCCTTTCTCGGTGGCAGTGGCAGCAATGGCGGCGACGGCCTGTGTTAGCTACTCCTCCTGGTGCCACCGGCAAGTCTCTCTCTCTCTCTCTCTCTCTCTCTCTCTCTCTCTCTCTCTCAGTATTTCTTTCCACAGGTGGTGGCGTCGACGATGGGGAGAAGGGAGCGGGGGAGAGCAAGGCACAGCGCTGGCCATCCCTCCCTCCTCTCCGCTGGCCGCCGTCCCTCCCTCCTCTCGGCCTCGGGCCGCAGCCCCTCCCTTCTCTTCGTGACGACGGGATCCGGCGGCGGTCTTCCCTCCTCCGCGACGACGGGATCTGGCTGCGGCAGCGTTGTGGCAGCTACGGTGGCATGGTGGTGGCGGCGATTCCATGGTGGCGGGGAGGTTGGGGAATTTTTTTTTATCTTTTTCAGAAATGTTTGCCGTGCGCTGTAGAAGACGCACGACAAAGATTTTTTTCCTTTTCTAGGTTTTCTGGTTCCTGTTTTTTTTTTGCGTGCGCCGAAAAAACGCATGGCAAAGATGTTCGCCGTGCGTGCGATAAATTACGCACGGAAAAACTGCCTTTGCCATGCATAAAAAGGGGTTGTCGTGCGTTTGTCCGGCCTTTGCCATGCGTTTCCGGCGCACGGCAAAGCCGCGATCTCCGGTAGTGAAAGAAGAGCTTAAAGATGTTGCTCCCTGCTAAGGTTTAAGGTAACCCCACTCCTTTTTTTTTTTTCTTGTGTGTGTGTGTCTGCCACTACACATATTAGTTTGTAAGAATGGGTAGTAAACATATGAAAAATTTATACACATCATTGCAGATGAGGGGCCAGAACTACAGTTGTTGCCATGTATATATATGCAAGCATAAAAAATACAAAGTTTAGTGTTTACATGACATTCAAAATCACAATGACATTTATTCAAACGTACAACATGAAGCATACACACTATATTTCTTTAAATAGAATAAAACATAGAGTAGTTGCTAGAAATAAGACGACGAGTTCATGAAATCAAACCATATCAAGGAGCTCTGACTTGAATGTTTTGCCAAGATGACATCTAAGCTTCAAGACAGGCCATTCACCTAGTAGCCAAGTAAGAATGGGCAGTAGAACCGACATAATGCAAATTGTAATGGCCAGCCATAGGAGACGAGGGGCTAAAATTGTGTATAGGCCGGTTGCAAATGCTATGGTGGTTGCTATGTAGGCTACCCACATAAGTCTCTTAGTAAAGGATCTGTAATATTGCAAAAATTTTAAGTCCTCCCATCTTGCCATTATGGAAATGAAGACAACAGCCAGCGAGGAGAACATTGCCACGGAATCAGAGATCAAGAATGCCTGGAATGCAACCTTTCTTGACATGATGGGAAGCCCCTCGCTTCCAGCATCATTACTGTATCCTCCAGGCAAGGTAAAAGCAGCAGCAAAGGTGATTGTTGCAATGAGAATTGCCACCAAAGAAGTGTTGCTGGTGTATGTTTGAGTCAATTCCTTTATATCCTGCTTTGATTCAGAAGTTTTTCGATCCTTCATTAGCTTATGAAGGTTGTAAGTATCATTTGCTGCATCCGGATCAGCTTTCAACATAAGCATGGAGATTTCATTCTGCAAGGTTTCAAAGAAAGGTATGTGTACACATTAGCATACTCAAGAAAGACAATATTATTCAACCACTGTATATCCGGCAGTTAGTGGTAGCAACTCAGGCCCCCTTTGTAGATTTTCACACGAAAAAAAATATAAGAAAACCTCGGATTCCAAAGGGGACTTGCTTTTTTTTCTCTTTGCTGCTGGTATATTTCTGATACAATGTTTTTATAGTTTCGTTTCGTTTAAAAAGAAGTATATTTTGTACATATTCATTCTGATAACCACACATATTTATTTGCTTACCTATCTGCGATTGGTTTCATCAATTTAATATGGTGCATATCTTGCAGTGGTTGCTGATTTGAACATGGTCATTTGTTTTTCCATCTAAAAGGTTTGTTTGGTTTGCGGGGGAATGGAAGGGATTAAATCCCCTACAAGTCAATATCCAGCTCAATCCTCTCCAATCCCTCTCAATTCCCCGACCAATTCCCTTGGGAACGGAATTAACCAAACTATGAAATAGTTTGTACTGATTGTTTTTTAATGTTCATAGGAGAAGATTCCAGGCTGCCATGCAACATAAGGGCTTGTTTGGGTACAAGATGATTGAAGTGGAATTAAAGTGGAATGAAGTGGACTGAGTTAATAATAAACTAATTTCCACTTCAATCCCTCCATTCCACTTCAATACTCTCCTACCTAAACAAGCTCTTAACCTCACTCTTAGTTGTGTAAGTCCATGAGTGTCTAAATATATATACTGATAATATATAAGAACCTCTATGTTGCAACAAATACACTAGGCCACAAACGATTCGTGCTGGCGGGTAAAAGGGGTCTCTGCTGGCGGGTGGAGTGCCCTAGCGACCTTGTGCCAGTGCTGGCGGGTGTCCGCCCGCCAGCACTGAGTTTTTCGGGCCAGCGCTAAAAAAGCCCAAAAAATAGCAAAAAAAAAAAATCTTTTTTAGGGGAGGGACCCCACCGGCCTGCAATTTTTCACGTAAAGTCATGCCGCTATGCGATCTGCGGGGTTCGAACTCGCGACCTCCACCCTCGCGTGAAGCCTCCTCTACCACTACACCACACACCGATATGCATTCATATCCAGTTCTACTCATATTATACTACACGGAGTGTAAATCATCTTTTTGAGGGTCTAAACAGATTCAAATTAAAAACTTATCAACTACAAAGTTTCATAACTTTCTGAGATCTACAACTTTCATGTTGGGAGTTTTTCCATTTGAGGTCGTTTACGAAATTTGAATTTCAAATTTGAGAGATTCAAATTTGAATTTCATTAACAATATGATTACAAATTAAAAAGTTGTAAATTACAAAGTTTCATAACTTATTGGGATCTACAACTTTCATATTGAGAGTTTCTCCATTTAAGGTGGTTTGAAAAATTCAAATTTTCAAGTGACTATGTCCACCTCTGCTGGTGGGCGACATAAGCCACCGCCACCATTTGTGCTGGGCAGGTGGCTTATGTTGCTCGCCAACACTATGCCTTCACTGCTGGCGGGCGACATAAGTCACCCGGCAGTACAAATGGTCCCATTTGTGCTGGCGGGTGGCTTATGTTGCTCGTCAACACTATGCCTTCACTACTGGCGGGTCCAGAGCCAACACCCCTATGCACCACTGTGCTGGCGGGTGCCAATTGCACCCGCTAGCATGCTAATTTCTATGTGCCGGTACAAATCATTTCTAGCACAGTGATAGTAAAAGGGGAAAGGAAATAATAATGTTTTGCACGATAGTGACCAGCGCCCACTATACCGTAGTATACCTATATCAAGCATTATTTCTAGTGCATGGGTATCTGACCGCCATGGAATACGTATGAATGCATTTCCTAGGACTTAAACCCCATGACATCTGACCTTGATCAAATGTCCCATACAAACACGCTACACACTCACATATGAGTGAATATACGACAATATCCTTGTATTAACTTCTATGAATCTCTTATCAAATATCTGGGGATCTAAACTATATCTCACATTGAAAAAGTTTCAACTAGAATGTTTTAGATAGATATGACATCGCACTACTACTTTGACATAGGGCATGTTTCTATCTGAAATCGTTCAAAAAATCAAAAGCATAGATTTCAAATATGAGAGCATAAAACACATATTTAGGCTCTAAACAATTTGAAATTAAAAAGTCATCATCTACAGAGTTTTAGGTCTCGTCGAGCTCCATTTGTTCAGCACAAAGTTTGTCTTTATCCAGCTTCATATAGAAAAGTTATGGGTTTTTTTACCACACCAATTCTTAGGGACAGTTCAAATTACCAACCTCCATGGAAATTGATTGTTAGATGTAGCTAGTGTTTCAACCAGCCTAAAAATAGCATTTCCAGGTCCTGCTGTGTATATATATATAGAGAGAGAGAGAATAAAGCATAAGCGTACCCAGTTTAGTGTCTTGGCATCGTCATCCGGCAGTACCCAGGTAGCTGGGTTACCCGAGCCGTTGAGAATCGTGACGTCGGTGTCCGGGTGTAGCAGCAAAGCACCGACTATCTCGGGATTGCACGTTCGGACGGCGTCGTGCAGAGGAGTCTCAAGCGCTACGTCTCGCATGTTGACTAGCTTGCCAAGATGCTTTGAGCCCAGGAAGAATTTTAGAAGCTCTATGTGACCACCCTGAACGGCTTGGTGAAGGCACGTCCCTTCACTGCCATCTTCTTCATAGGCGTAGGGAGCATCTGGGCAATGCTTGAGAAGCTCTCGGGCAGCACCAACGTATCCTCGACTCGCGGCTGACGAGAGGATAGGGCGACATTTGGAGTCGAGTACGTACCCTAAGGACCAATCATGCTCCAGCAGCACTCTCAGCACGTCAATCTTGTCCCAGTGCACAGCCATGTGCATCGGAGTCGTCTCGTGGTCGTCTTCTTCTCTGGCCAGCCCGGGACGTGTCTCCAGGATCCTTTTCGCGACAACTGAAAACCAGATCGTACGTGGCAGCAGGACATGGTTAGTTAACAGCCATGTACATTCTTCGAAAGAATCGAAGACAAGAACGAACATGCGGCGCGGCGTACCTGGATTGCCACTTCTGACGGCAGCATGCAGAGCATTGTAGCCATAGGCTCCCCCGTGAGCAGAGTCAGGGATCTCCAGCAGTTTCTCCGACACATCGGCGTAGTTCCTCATCACCGCGATGAACATGGGCGACTCGTCGTACTTGTTCACGGCTTTCGACAGGCCGGGCTCCGCGTCGATCAGCTCCAGGGCGAGCTTCCTGTGCCCGCTGCGGATGGCGTGGTGCAGCGCGTTGAACCCGCGCTTGTCCTGCGTCAGGATCGCCTCGCCCAGCTGCTCGTCACGGCAGCACCTGAGAATGAACGAGGCCAGGGAGACGTTGCCGCTGGTCACGGCGGCGAGCAGCGGCGTCTCGCCGTCCGCGTTCACGGCGCCCAGAAGAGTCGCCGGGGACTGGTGCTCCGTCAGCGCCAGGACGTCCTTGCAGAAACTCTCGTGGCCATGGATGCAGGCGATGTGGAGGCAGGTGTTCCCCCGAGGAGTCATGCCCAGCAACACCCCCGGGGTTTGCAGGGCCGTGTGCTTCATTTCCGCGGAGTTGCCGCACACGGCTGCGCCCAGGAGACGTTTGTGGATTGTCGGTGATACTGGTGGTGGTGGAGTCGTGCTAGCTCCAGATGATGAATCCATCGTGGTTGCTCCATCTGAGTCTGAGGGTGTGGTTATGGCAGCAGCTCCTGTCGAATTTACGGCGCCCGTAGCTGTTTCGTGTGCCGCCGTCTATATAAAATTTAATAAATAAGAATGCTACTATTTTTACCTACTACTTGCTCCATTCTAAATTATAAGTCATTCCAACTTTTTCTTTAAGAGTCCAAGAATCAGTTTGCCAAATTAATTTATACAATATAAAGTACTAACAATAGTGATACAAAATAAATACCATTAGTTTCTTCATTAAATATATTTTTGTAGTACATCTATTTAGTGCCATAAATTTTTGTGATCCCCTCTATAATTTTGATTGAACATAAAATAGTTTGACTCTCCAGAAAAGTTGAAATGACATAATTTGGAACGGAGTGAGTATTTGTTAATATAATAAATTGAGCAGACCGAGCTTAGCTCGGTCGGTATGTTTCCCAGGAGAATCTAACTGGTCCCTGAAAAAATTGAATCTAACTGGTCGATCATATATTTTAAAACAACAGCTGGACGAGTTGATATATATCTCAAGAGAAAGTTTTGGCAATAACTCAATATTTGCTTCCAACCTTTATCATACCTTCTAGAATTTGTAATAAATATTGTGCCTTATGTTAACATGAAGCTAGTACTTGTTGCGCCTTCTATTCTAGAATGTCAATTTTGATTTATATATAACTAGCCCAAACAATCTAAAATCAGACATCATGTATCTACTTATTATATACTTTATAATCTTTATTCACAATGTGTTACAGCTCTATGTGTTTCCATCCGTTGCATTGTACCTCTATTAGTTTTTTATATGTTAAGTCAAACCACAAATTAAATTAATTATATCAGCTTGTATTGCATCATTTGTGACATCGTGATTTGCTTTTTGGTATTCAAATTTTGATATTACTAGTTATTAAATTTTTTATCCATATGCTACGTTTAGACTCTAGTGCTTATGATACCTTTTAATCAAAAGTTAATATGGCTATTTAATTATTTTTAATATATTTTATACCCGTAATTTTGACAAATTTGAAAGATGTTTTTGTTTTTGTTTTATGAAGCAAAATACAACTAATTTAGATGCAATTAAAGGGGTTACTTTGTATTATCTACCATAATGGTAAAGTCAAGCAATTTGAAAACAATTTATGGAAAATATTATATTATCTTTCATGGTAGTGGAGAGGTTGGTAGTTTAGATGTAGATTTAATTTAGGGGGCCCTTATTAAATGAAAAAGTGGGTCATTTTAAAAATAGAATATATATGTTATAATTATTATGATGATGATAAGATTCCATGAATAAATAATAAATTGCCAAATGTTTTACTATTATTATGATAATTTCTTGGAGTTTTTGCTAAAGCATCTTATAAGAATTAATATGGACGCTACGTTTAGATCCTCAACTTAGTAATATTAAGATACAGATTATCATACTTTGAATTTCACCTCTAGGGTTTTGAATGCACTAAGTCATATTATTCTTGTTTTGCATTATTTTCTGTCACATGATGAATCTATATTTTAAATTTTGATCTTATTAGGTCTATATAATTTTCTTATCCATATGTTAACATTTGTTTTTGCGAGGATTCCATATGTTAATCTATGTTTTCTATTTATAATTTCCCTTTTGTATTTTTTATTTATGTTCTAAGTATGCTCTAAGTTATTATAATGTCATAAACAGTTATTTCAGCATGTACCACGTCACTTAAAATGCTGGCACAAGCTTTTATACCTACTTTTAATTTAATAGAAGAGGAAATGTGTAATTTAGAACCATATAATATTGTACTTTATATTAATAGATTTTTCCATAATATGTTATTTATTAATATCTAGAAAAAGATTAGAGATAGTTTAGTTTAAATTTTTATAACAGTAGATGTGGATAGTTTAGAGACAAATTAAATGGATTATTTCATATTGTCTTTCATAGTGGTAAATTTAAGTGAATCAAAATAAAATTTAGGGGGTTACTTTGCATTGTATCTTGTACTGTATGTATAGACGGGTGTAATATATATTCAAATTTAGGATTTTAGATTATGTATTTTTCATCGTAGCAAGAGATGAGTTATTTTGTAGAAAAGTTGAATAGATCCAGTAATTGCTATAGGTGATGATGATTGGAGAGTACTAAATTAAAGGTGAGGTCGTTTTGATTTTTGTAATAATTTCTAGAATTTATTATTTTGGCTTCGATGTCTCATGATAAGTAACTTGACTCTGTTACTTGACTCCAATTACTAATATTTAGATGGGATCGTCACATATTTTTTTTTCTTTTTTTATTTCAGTAGAACAGGTAGGCATACTCTCGTTTGCATTGCACAGTGCGAGTGATATTAAATTTTCTCTCCATATATTAAATCTAGAAGCACACGTAGAGGGTACTTTTGTATAATATAAAATGTAAGTAATCTATATGCAAATCTTAATGTTTTTTAGATTATTTTTAACAAGGTAGTGTATCAGGTGGAAACCACAACTTTCATGAAAACTCGTGCAAACCACAGTAAAAAAGTCGTCTAAATTCACCAAACAATTACATGTGAAGATGATATGATGATACACAACTTTGTAAAATATCTCATCCAAATTCGATCTCGTTTGTGAGATATAAAAATAGCAAATTTCTAACAAATCATCTGGACGAAATCGAGTTTGGACAAGATATTTTATAGGGTCGTGTATCATCATATTATCTACCTGTGTAATTTTTTTATGAATTTAGATGACTTTTTTTTGCCATGGTTTCCACGAGTTTTCACGAAATTTGTGGTCTCCATCGGATATATTCCCTTTTAACAATGGTTGGGTTAGTTTTTTCTCATGAATAGTCAGAACCCAGGAAATAGACACCTGTATAGTTTGTACTTTGAGTTTCTCCTTTTTCCTTAACGGAATACGTGTTTAATTTAGATGTCGATTTGGGTATTTTTTGTTATTTCTGATAATATACGGCTAAAGTCACCTCCCCAAATAATATACGGCTGAAGTCAATTGAGTTAAGTAAGAAAATATATTTACGGAGAGAGAGAAGTGTACCGAGATTAAAGGTTTGGTTTGGTTGGCGGCACGAGGCAACACCCGGCTTGCTGGTTCACCGGCGCTGTTAAGCACCGTTACGTCTATGTCCTGGTGAAGCTGCAAAGCAGCAACCATGTCCGGCTTGCAGTTTCTGGCGGCGAGATGCAGAGCAGTTTCTCCGCTTCCATTGAGCATGTTAATCAGGTGGCCAAGCTGTTGAAAAACCAGGATAGATCGTACAAACTCCGTATGTCCACACAACACGGCAATGTGAAGACATGTCGAGCCGCTTGCATCACGGTAGGGAGCATCTGGACAGTGTTCAAGAAGCTCTCGAGCAACACCACCATGGCCCTGAGATGCTGCGACACAGAGAAGAGGGTCACCGTTTGTGGAGGTTAGGTACCCCAAAGACGGATCATGCTTCAGCAATACTGCTAGAGCACTAATCTCGCCCTCGTATGCAGCCAGGTGCACTGGAGTGTGCTTGTTCTCGTTCTCTTCTGTGGCTAGCCAAGCACGTGTCTCCATAACCCTTTTAGCGATAGCTGAAATAAAGCAAATCAGTACACACAAAAAAAAATGGTCAAGCACTCTGCTGCATAGCAATGTATAGTGCATAACGATGCCAAGAATTCACCACAATATATACTTGCTTGTTACTACTCAGTTACCTAGATTTCCAGTTCGGACAGCAGCATGGAGAACATTGAAGCCGAAAGCTCCTGAGTGAGCCGAACCAGGAACCTCTAACAGTTTATCCGACACCTCGGTGAAGTTTCTCATGGCCGCGATGAACAGAGGTGACTCGCTACGCCCGTTGACGGCTCTCGACAAGGCAGGCTCCGCTTGGACCAGCTCGAGCGCGAGCTTCTTGTGTCCCCTGCTGACGGCGTGGTGCAGCGCGTTGCACCCGTGCCTGTCTTGCTTCAGGATGGCTTCGCCCAGCTGCCGCTCACGGCAGCGCCTGAGCAGAGCAGAGGCTAGAGACGCACGGCCCCTTGCCACGGCGGCCAGCAGCGGCGTCTCGCCGTCCTTGTTGACGGAGGAGAGCAGCGCCGGGGATTGCTCTTGCTCCAGCGCCAGGATGCTCTCGCAGAGTTCATCGTGGCCCTGGATGGCGGAGATGTGGAGGCAGGTGTTCCCCGGTGGAGTTGTCCCAAGCAGCAAGCCCGGCTCGTGAGATGCCAGGTGTTTCAGTGATGCAGCATCGCCGGATGTGGCTGCTTTCAGGAGACGTCGGTCCATAGTTGCCATCGTCGATTATCTGTTTATCAATAATCTATTTGAGAACCACATAATCATAATTTGGTCGTTTTGACTTTTCTAAACACATAAATTTTTCTATACACTTACATATGTACTATGTCTATATACATAATAAAAATAATGTATTAAAAAAATCAAAACGACTACTCCCTCTGTCCCGCTATGACGGTCGCCGGCAAAATATTTCAGCAACCAAGGCAACCGATGAAAGTCCCTGCTACCCCTATCTCTGGCGGCGTGGCTAGGTGGGCAGGCGGCTGGACGGGTCTCGGAGTGGGCAGGTCTGATTTTTTTACTCCCTTTCGTGCGGCTGGGTGGGCAGCCGGTCTAGCTTTGATTTTTTTTAACCCGGGCAGCGGTGTGTGCAGTAGCTAGCCAGCTACTCCACGGCCTACGAGCGACTATGATTCAGGGACTGAGCTCTGTAGCCTCCGCGACCATGATTCAGGGACGGAGGGAGTAATAGTTTGTAATTAAGGGATCAAGGTATAAGTTTGTAACCATGCTACCTCCATCGATTAAAAAATTACCCCTCCCATCCCTAAAAAAATCAAGTCTTAATTAAATCACCCTGAGCCAGTTTGAGCAAATTTATAGTGAAGAATAACAATACTATAATTATTATGATATCAAATAAGTAGATTAGACAAATATATTTAATGCTGTATCTAGTGGTGCTAATTTTATAAATGGCGTTTTCTATAACTTGGCTAATAAATATAAAATATATAGTTCGATTTAGGAAAACGATTTTTAGAAGTTGATTTATTTTGGAACGGAAGAGTATACTAATATCGACTAGTAGTATTTAAACGTTGCAATGATTTTTTTTTGCAAAAGTAAAGTTTTATATCATTCTTTTTTCATTTCTATGGAGGCAATGCCATTGGCACAATAAAGGCATGGAGATAGTAGTAATGCATTTGATCAGAGGGTAAGGTCAGTCTTAATGGAAGATTTCATATATCTGTTTCTAATAAGTGGCAGTCTTAAAACAAGGACATGGAACACCATCTCTCACTCTAAATTTTCATTCACTGTTTCATATGCTATCTATAGCCGTAAGCATTTGATTCTTGAATGATGTTGTGATCAAATGTGCCATGTAAACAGCGCAGTCACTCGCATGCTATATACATATTAATTAAGTATTAGCATAGAAATGTCAAAAGTTCAATTTATTTCACTGTTCATATGGTATAAGAAAGTATAAAGTAGATTCGCATATGCAAAATAAAATTCATATAGCAAAAGGTAAATGTGAGATTCACAGTGCACAGCGTGAATGCGAGCCAGGCGAGACGGGCAAAACACAAGCGGTGAGGTTTCGTTGGAAAAAACAATGCCAGCAGGGTTTCAGGAGGACGAAACTCATCTCTTCTTTCCTCTTAATTATTATGTCACATCATCATTTTGCTAGTGCGGTCTAATAAATATACAGTTAAAACTCCGAAATCTCACATCATGTATATGGATGCCTACTATGTTATTAAGAACTGTGTGTTATATACTCCGGGTGTCAACTATACATGTTTCTTCATTCTCATAATAAGACATATAAATTATTATTATTATAAATTTAATTTGTTCATTAACCTTTTTGATTTGGAACTTTAATTAGGTGGCTAGTCCGCAGCGTAACTCCCTCATATATTTGGCCGCCAATTAATCTTCCAAGCTCCTCTTTGCTTTTCTAATAACAATAGATACATATTAGTTCTCGTACATATTCACACTAGCCATGCATGAGTGAATACTATAATTAAGAAACAAGGATACCAATGATACCTGGCTGGTGAATTGAATATGGCCGCCACCGCCAATAGATGATCCTGCCACTTTTGAGCACTCAAATTATTTTTTTCTCAAAACAAGTGATGAGGTGTTACAACGGATTAATCTTCTCAATGTGACAAAGAGACTAGGCAGGCAAGGAACTTGTCACCCGCAGTAGAGCCTTTTATATGCAACCGATAGGCAAATGAAGCAGTGAAAGGGAAAGCGAAAAAGGAAAGGAAAAAGATAAAAGTTAAAGATTACTAGCTAGAACAAAGCAAATGATTCGATTACGCAGAACAAAGCAAAGAATCAATTACGCTTACACAGTAACAGCTAAAGTTGACATATAGGATGTACCAGTTTGGTCATCCCAGTGACTCAACCTATATGCTTCAGATTTGTTCTTGAGGGGTGGAGGAGAAAACATGGCTACAGCCTGCTCGCGGGGAGGAGAAAACATGGCTACAGCCTGCTCGCGGAAAAAAAGAGGTTGACGACATTATTCATCTTTTGCTTGTCGGAGCTCTTTATGTTATACTTCGCCTCAAAGCGCTCCACTTGAGTCCGTCCTTGATATTCTATTCCCAGGAGCTCTTTATGTTGTAGCACGGGACACTAGCTACCGTTTTTTTTTTTTGATACTTAAGGACTCAAATATAGGCCCTGTTTAGATTCCTCTAAAATTTTTTTCGGAGAAAGGAATTTTATATGCATGAAGTACTAAATAAAATTTATTTGCAAAACCTTTTCACATATGAGTGCAACTTTGCATGATGAATCTAATAGTATAATTAATTTAATGATTTGCTACAGTAATGCTACAGAAAATCCCCACCGTGCCAGTGCAAACGACGAAAACGGCCGAGGCAAGGCGGAAGTTGTAGATGGCAGCGTGTCGCGGGAGGTCGATGTCGAAGAGCGGCGGTTCGTGGCAAGGCGAGGGATGAGCGTCTGGTGGTGGCAAAGTCGTGGGGCGGTCTCAAGAGGAGGAAGGCATGTGAGCTTTGTCTGTGCATCTCAGAGGAGGGCTAATTGGATGGGCTCATTTACGGTGGACTATACCACCAAGGGGTGGTATGCAGTATATGACTATTTTTAGTAAGGGTAAATAGGTACTTTTTGCAATCTTTTAACAAATTTGGCAACCTCGGGCCGAGAAAAAAATCGTTTATGACACAAGGAAAATTTGAATTGAAAATTTTTGTATTTGAATTTTGAAAAATTTGGCCATACCACCAGAGGGAGATGGGAAAAATTGAACAAAAAATTCAATTTTGAAATTTGAATTGAAATTTGAAAAATTTTGGCCATACCATCAAAGGGAAATGAAAAATTTTGAAAAATGCCACGAAAAATTGAAATGAAAAAAATTGAAAATTTTCATTTTTGAAATTTGAAATGAAAAAAATTGAAAATTTTCATTTTTGAAATTTGAAATGAAAATTTCCGTTTGAAATTTGAAATTTTTTTTGGCCATATCACTAGAGGGAAATGAAACAATTTGAAATGAAGAAATCATATATTTCGTTTATGCCACCGAGATAAAACTTCCAATAATACCCATATACCACCCTATACCACCTATGTATACCACCCTATACCACAGGTGCAAGTTGTGGTGGTATACAATTAATATCAGCTGTCGAATCCTTTCATATTGGTCCTTTTCCAACAGTGGCATAGGGTGATATGGTCCACTGTAAAAGAGCCCTCAGTGGATGCGGCAGTGATGAGGCGGATCTGGGAGGTGTGATGGTGTATGTAGGCGGCGGGATGGTTGTGGTTGATGTTGGCACTGCTCCAGCAGAGAGCAAGTGAGGGAAAGGAATGGGGCGGAAGATGGTGATGGTGTGGAGGATAGGTGACATGGAAACACGGAGATAAAGGACCTGTTATTTGATTGGTACTCAACTTGCCTCCACCATTGCCGACGACGACGAGCTTGACGATGAGGACGACAGTGGCGGCGGCAGCAAGGGAGGGACGGAAGAGCTCCAGCTTCCGACGAACCATACCCATGCGGGATCGACTCTTAAGTAAACTTATATAAACTAAACTAAACTAGACTATGGAGGGGGCCGGCCCACCTTCCTCTCGCCGCCGGCGAAGCCGCCGGAGCAGGAGAGGAAGGGGGCCGGAATCTTGGGGAACCGGAGGAGCTCGAGAGCTAGGCCAGGGCACGGAGAAAGGTGATTAAGAAGTCTCTCTGCATCGGTTCTTAGCTACCGTTGTTTGAAACGGTGGTAACTCACTAACACATTTTTAAAAAAATCAACTATTTTACATGAAAAATATTTGAACTACAAAGTCGTAGATATCATCGAGATCTACAGTTTTTGTTTAAATCTCATCTCCATCCGAGTTAATACAAAATAGTTATGATTTTTTTTAATGTCATGGGAGCTATCACCGTTTCAACCAGCTCATGGGTTGCAACAGAAGAAATGAAAAAAAGTTATCAAACGTCAATGGAAAATAAAGTCTAGAAAATGTTGCATATCAATCCTTTTACCCATGGCCATTTCTATAAAATTTAAAAGCTAAATTTTATTTTATAATTTTGGTCAAAAAAAATTATTTTACAAGACATGTTTTACAGTGCTTTTTCAGTATTAGGAAGTACTAGGTGTTTTAATTTTCCCACCATCTAATTAATTAAAAAATTAAACTAATTGAGAAAAGGGTATTTTGGAAATCTATTATCTCCCCCTCTCTCTCGGTCACCTGTTCCCCAGTGCCGACAGTCTCCAGCGCCGATCCCTTTTGTCGCACGCCGCCGATGGCTTGTCGCCCCTCACCACCTCCCAGGCCTGGTCGGCCCTCACCACCAGCCCCGTACAAGTCGGTGCCCGCGCCCACAGGGCCCAAGAAGCCGGCTTTCAAGCTATACAAGCGGCGCAGCAGCATGAAGAGCCTCAAGATGCTCTGCCCGCTGCTCCCGGCCGCCGCCAACTTCGCCGCCGGCGGCTCCGCGGGCGATGGCTTCTCCCCGTGGGGGTTCTCGCCACGCGGGCTGGAGGTGCTGTCGTCGCCGAGCATGCTGGACTTCCCCTTCGCTGGCACTGGGGAGCCCGTCACACTGCTGCTGCCGGGGTCCGAGGAGGCCGCGGCCGCTGAGGTCCGCGCCATCACCGAGAATGGGTTCTACCTCCACCCGTCCCCGTGCGGCAATGCTGGCCACAACGGCGACCTGCACCGGCGAACGGTGGTTAACCTGCTGCCGGGGTCCTAGGAGGCCGCTGCCGCCGAGGACCGCGCCATCGCCGAGAAGGGGTTCTACCTTCATCCGTCCCCGCGCGACAATACGGGCCATGGCGGCGACCTGCACCGGCGAATGGTGGTTAACCTCGATATACTTTTTTGGGACCCAAGCGTCGGCCTCCTCGCGCCGGCGCTCGCAACTCCGCTCGGCGCCGGTCAGGAGCCATACAAAATTACTCATTTGCCCTTTTGAATTTAAAAAAAATGTTAACTAAAATTTGTACTTCCTAGTACTTCCTCATGAGAGCTTTCTGATATTTCCACCATTGGATTTCGTCGAATGGAGCACTCTAAAATTTCTCATTTTACAATGATAATGACAACCATAACATAAGTTAATATTGGAAATAGCACGACAGTGTACTATTAAGTCACCATCGAATCAAAATACAACTTCGATAATTTTTTTCTTCTATTGTAAGGCACAGAAGTTTTTACTAGTGACTATATCATAATTTTTATGCCCAGTTCTGAATGGGCTGCCACTGGAGTACGAATCCGATAGCGGGCTGAATTTGATGCCCAATTCCGATGCGTGCAAATCTGGAGCTCAAAATACTTGGAATGGACGACGTAAATCCGTAGATCATGTTCTCGCGGCGTTCGGGCAGGCCCTTCTGCCGATGAAGCGTGACTCCTGTGCGGTTTGGTTTTTCTAGCGGCACCGACGATGCGGAAGCGACGGCGTTGCAGAGGAATAATTTCTCCCAGTTTCTTTCGTTCTCCGATGGCGATCTACTCCGACGTCAACAGAGAGGCTGAGGAGAACTGTCCAGGAGTCGAGGGCCGACGCATCGTCGTCTTCGTCAGGTGATGATATTGTTGACCCTGTTAATCTTGAGGAAGATGATCCTTGGTGGAAATCGGGTTACCGGCGGTGGATACGAAGGATGTGTCGTGGGTACCGGAGTTGGCCGATGCACCTGGGAGGCAGTGTACTCGGTTTATTCGCCTAGCAGTAAGCCCTCCTCTGCGGTCTCCACCTCATGGAGATTGGCTCTGGTGCCCGGCGGCGATTGGGGAGCAGCTTCGGTGGCGGTGACGAACAAATCTCTGAAGGCTTGGAGGAAGATGAACAAGAATTTTGAACTTCTTTGTAATTTTCCTTTCCTTTTGGGTCCTGTTTCTAAAAAGGCCGGTGTAATGCTCTAAGATCAATACATCTTCCTTCTAAAAAAACCGGTGGTGTACAACGTTGGCAAATCCTATATATCTCCCGGAAGGTGGGAAGACATTGAAACATCCAATATTTGAGATTCGTGCAACCAAGCACAACCATCAGATCCAACAAGTGAACCCTAGCCTCACCCCCTCTCTCTCCTCCCTCCATTTCCTCCCGCCGCCGTCGCGACCCCGCGCGGCACCGCACCCGCCCACTGCCAGACACGCGCTCGCCATGGCCGCCGCCCCGATGCGCGCCGCCGCGGCGGCCATAGCCCCGTCTCGGGCCGCACGCAAATGAGGTCGCTGGCCACCGTCGCGCCGGCCGCGCGCCCTGTGGCTAGTCGGCGTGCCACCACCACCCTAGGCGGTCGGAATCGCAGGAGAAGACATGCAACGGTCTCTCAGCTTTTGTTTCTACAAAATGTTGGTCAACATTTTTGCTGCAAAATGTTGGTAATATTTTTTTCTATAGAAATTTTGGTCTAACTTTTCTAAAAAAAATATTGGTCGACATTTTTATTTTCAAAATGTTGAAAATATTTGTTGTAATGCAAATGTTAGGGAAGAAGATAATAAATGTTTAGATGGGCTTTAGTGGGTTGAAAGTTTAACTCTTATCCATATTCGGCAAGCCATATTTTACTGTGTTTGTGGTAGGCTTCTTCCTCCCGAAGCTCTACATCCTTGAACTGTATCTGAAAATTTTCAAAACTACTTATAATTCCAAACATACGTAGTACATCAGAGCTACGTACGTGCAGTGCACGGGTGATCTAGAACTACGGCGGTCGATGTTGCAGTTTGTGCAGGTTTAGAATGAATACTACTCCATATATATACATGGCAACGCATCAAGCGGAAACTACAACATTCGTGACCCGTACAAATCACAGCAAAGAAAAAAAAAATCTAAATTTACCAAAAAAATAGATGATACGATGACAACCTTGTGAAATATATTGTCCAAGCTTGACTTCATTTCAAGATGATTTGTTAGAAATTTGTTATTTTTATATCTCACAAACGAAGTCGAGTTTAATAAGATATTTTCTAAGATTGTATATCATTATATTATCTACATGTGTGATTTCTGTGAATTTGGATGACATTTTTGGTTATCAACGATAAGGATAGTAGTGTTTCGAACCAAGGAAGTGCATATATTTGCGAGATCGTTGCCAATTATTGTTGCTTTGATCAATAAGCTACGAGCAAAATAACCACTAAAAACCACATTATTATCGACCCATCTTAGCCATCAACAAGAACTAAATCATACTATTTGCTATGCTATATCATTCAGCTAGAACCTTTAAATTAGAGGTGGGGGGATATAGCAAGTGTTTTGAACAAAAGAGGTGTGCATGTAGATCGATGCCAATATATCGTTGTTGCTTTTATCACCTGTGACTCCATCGGTAGGGAGAAGATGGCGAGTGGGTAGTGCCCGCACCGCGACAGCCGCGACGTTTCTCCTGGTAGGCACTCCTTGGCACCTTCTCCTGTTTCTGCACACTGGAAGCCTTGCCAGTCCCTTCAACATCGTCTCCCGGCCTCGGCCGCTCGCGCAACCGCCATATAATCTTGAGATTATTGACACGAGTCTTAGTAGGCAACAGGACATATCGTACGTATTCCCGCAGGTACTTCTGCTTCCACCTTGGCACCCCGTTTTCGGAGCTCTTGACGCGCTCGCCCTCCGGGGCGATGATCGCGAAGAACTCAAGCAGGATACTGCACTCCCGAATTCGCAACTCGAACTCGAGGTTGGAAATCGTATCCTCGTACAGGTCCTCGTACCTGATAATGGGCCCGGCGGTTCTCCACCTCCCGTTCACGCCCGGGGCCTCGTGCCAGTACATGTGCCTCCACAGCTCGCCGTCGCGCGCCACCACGAGGCGCCTCAGGTCCCTGCAGGTGCGCTCCACCCTCGCTAGGTCCACGCCGCTCCGGAGCCTCTTGAGGATCTCCACCTTGGCGTCGTCCGGCAGGGACCTGAATCCTGGCAGCGTCAGGCCGTTCCTCCGGCGCAGCTGGTCGAGGAGGCCCCTGCACACGCCGTCGGCGAGCGACCAGCTGATCTGATTGGAGCACCTGCGGCCGGCGGATAGCGTGAGGGTGTCCGCGTCCAGGCGCTCCAGGTAGATGCCTTCCATGCCGCGGGCCTTGGTGAGGAACATGACGAGTGCAACGTCGCTGCTCCCCTCTGCGGCGCACAGCACCAGCACGGCGGCCTCCGCGTCCTCGCGGTGGGCTAGCTGCGGCGCGGTGTACCAACGGCACCAGGTGAGCGAAGTGCCGCCGGACTCGGTCGTTGTCTGTCTAAGGACATGCTCCGACGGTGGCTGGACGCCGTAGGAAACGAAGCCAGCGTAGAGGAAAGCCGCGTGAAGCACCTGGCCGAGATGGCGGATTAGATCGGCGTCCACGAGCTTTTTGCGGACGGTCGCCATAGCTGCTGCCCTACCTTTGCGCTGCCTCGGAGTTTCATCAGATGGGTTCAAATTAATAATAGATGTCTCGTGACGAAGAATAACTACACCTCGTGCACAGGTAGAGATCGATACGAACAAAGACCAATTGAATGAAAGATATGGAGTCCTGTTCGTGACATCGAATGATTCTTATGCTAGAGTGTCTTTCACACAAGGACCCTTGCAGCCTTATCTGCGCTACGGGCATGTATACTAGCATATATATATATATATATATATATATATATATATATATATATATATATATATATATATATATATATATATATATATATATATATATATATATATATATATATATATATATATATATATATATATATATATATATATATATATATATATATAGGTCCAGTACATATATTGAGCCCACTGGTCAACATTCACTACCGGAATCCGGCTCCGTGTGCCTGGTCGAAAGCACAGAACAGGCACATGGCAAAGAGCGCGCACACGCCAATTCCACACTTTGCCATGCACATTTTTTCACAGGGTAAAGCCATGTTTTGTTGTGTTTTTTTACACATGCCAAAGTATTAATAAATGTTTTCTCTCCACAACTTGAAATTTTTTCTCCTCTTGACGAGGGGATAAACTGGGGGTGATTAACTCAGCCCCTAATCCCTCCATCAACGAGACTAAGAAGGCCCACAACGAGTGAGGCCCAGCATCAACACGAAGAAGATGGGCCCAAGTCCTTGCACGAGCAGGACATCCGGGGACCACCGTACCATCGCCACATCAGAGGCTCACGCTGCCTGACGCCCCGTCTCCGACCAAGGTTCCCGCCTCGCGCGACCTAAGGAAACACCCCGACCTAACGGACATCCCGACAGAAGACTCCGCCTCGTACGACCTAAGGCGTCTCACCCTCGACCAAATGCAGGGCCCCCTCCGAGGGGAACCACAACGTGGCAAGAGCGGCTCTGCGCCGCCTGCGGGCGTGCTAGGGTCACATGGTGGGGGAATCTCGGTTGTCAGGTAATAATGAGATCTCCCCCCCGGTGTGGGGGCCGCAGTAAAAAACGTCCCGTCACTTAAGGGCACTATAGTGACTAGGGACAGGTGAATCCTTCGCGGGTAAGCCATCGGACGGCGCGCCCTGACCAAGCTGCCACCCGAAGTAAGGTCGAGGGCTCATACAGATGGGGGCTACCATGGCTAGCCAACGTACGACTCCAATCCAAGACGAAGTCCCGCGTCGCGGCACTGTTCTAGCACTGTTACGATACTGTAGCGGGATACGCTTTTACCTTCCTACCCTTTGTACCCCTGCACCCCTTAAGCTATAAAAGGAGAAGCAGGGACCCTTAACAGACCCTGGGGGACAAAAACCAAACCGAACAGAACAAACACAACAATACCACACACGCAACCGACCACTACGCGCTCACAACACCACGTAGACTTGGGATCAGGCCCCTCTCCCGACCTAGGCTTGTATCCCCTAATACGAGCCCTCTGGGCATAAAGAACACTTCCTCAGACTGGACGTAGGGACCCCCGGGGTGCCTGAACCAGTATAAACCGCTGTGTCTCTTATGCCGCCATCCGTATCCGACGCACGGACGTACACAAATTTACTTGCCGGCAGTATCAAACCCCGACACCTCTCCACATACAATATGTGGTACTACTTATTAAAATTTGGTACATTTTAATATTTGTTTGCTATATTGAACTAATTAACAAAATTTTAAGCAATTTTTTGAATCAAGCCAAATTTGAATTTTAGCAAGTGATTCAAATAATAAAACAAAATGAGTAAAAAATAATATTCATGTTATTTAGCCCAGTTTAAGGTCTTACTCTTCGCCATCTTGTCTATGAAACACGAACACGAACATGTGTCCATATGATTTTAAAATTTTGAAAAAAGCAAATGAAGTTAGGAAATCATGAGATTTGTAAATATCTCATGATATCATACGTGGAGGCAATAGCCTATAACAAAATATTTAGTGGGTTTCACACATTCTGTCATATACGATGCTTACATACTGAAACATCTCCGAAAAATTTTATAGAGTTGAGAAGTACTAGTTACGTTTGTAAGCAAAGTGACGTTGAAATAGAGACTTCAAGATTTTGTAGAGGCAACAGACAACCAATATTATTTTGTGTTAACTTTTGGTAAATTTTTGAATTTATTTGATATTTTTAACTTATTAGTTACAATTATAAAATTTATTAATTTGTCGTGTGTCGGGTAGGGACACACGGAAAAGAAAGACTTTGATGTGTGTCAATATTTACAACACACAGCAAACACAATCCCCTCGGTCCACACACCTCAACGTGCACGCGTCCATCCACCCCCACCCCTCAAAATCCTACACCCCAACCCATTTCCCTCTCTTGTCGCCTCCATCTCTCCACACCGCTGCACTACCCTCTGCTCCACACCACCCCCTTTCTCCTTGCTCCCCATCATCGCCCCTCCCTCCTCTCTGCCACTGCCACCACCCCAACCGCTCCCACTGGATCTAGATTTGGCACAGAGGAGGTGGCGGCCTGGAGTGGCTACTCTAGCCTTTAGCGCCGGGCCAGGCTCCTCCTTGATCTGACTCGCCATGGGACCCCTTCCTCTCCTCTCCTAGCGCGGATAGAGAAGGAGGTGTCCCACAGTGGCGGCCTCTGGTCCTCCTCCTTTGTTGGCAGCGGTGGTATTGACACCATTTTTGGGCACAGGTCAAAGATAAAGATGAAGAGACGCGGCGGAATCGACAGAGGCAGTGCTAGGCCGCTGAAAAGGGGGTTCGAGGAGCCCGGTTGATTAGGGTCTAGCCGATTTCACTAAAAGCAAGTCAGACGATCGGGGGCTGGCTGATACAAGGAAGGAGTGGAAAACGCGATACGAGCCGATGGTTAGCAGAAGATGAAGGCGGGTTAATGATCTCGATGATGACGAGTGTGAATTTGTTTAGGAGTTCAACTCTTGCATGAGTCTTTTAGTTGGGAACATATCAAATGCAAACTTGGAAACTTTCAACCAAGTCCTTAATATGCTCATCCAAGGGGTAGGAGGAGGGGGGTTATCATAAAATTTCATTGGAGATGCTGGTGGTGGGCGGTTATATGCAAAATAACCCTCCTCTTTTGTGCCTTTGGATGAGCATCATGTGGCCTTGATTGAAAGTTTTCAAGTTTGCATAGGGTATGTGGTTTGCACCTGATATTTTCCCCTTTTAGTTATTGTAGTTTTATTTCTTTAAACACAAGTTTGAGTTTTGTCGTGATCAACTAGGAGTCTAGTTTTCAAGATATAAATAGAGACCCTGCATGGTCCGGAAAAGTTTGTACCAACAACATCAAAACCTTTATTACTTTCAGCGGTTTACTTCCTATGGTTTACTTTTCAATCGGCGACTTTGCCATCTGTTTTCTTTTCATGAGTTCTTTGGGTTTGTTGGGCTGCATTGCTTGATCTCCAGCTTACTTGTAAGTTCTAGGCTTTAACCTCTGAGTGCATCGTTGTGGTTTCATCTAGTTTTAATTTATTCAAAATTTATTGATATCTGCTAGACCTACAAGTTTCGTACCAATTTTTGTTGCTTTAGCTTTTATCACCAATTTATCCAGCTTGATACTAGATTATGTCGGTCTTTATTGCTTTAATTATCATTAATCTAGATGTATTTTGAGTGTTGTCATATATATAGCATTGATTAGGTTGCTTCTGGTAACTGACGCAATGCTTACATTATCAAATTGGATGACATAGTCAATTTTCCTCTACTTGCACTTCGGTTGCCTCACCGGTAGCCGATTTTGCTCTGTTCTGTACCAGGCGCTTGCCTTTTATGACTTTTCATTGGAAGATACATAGGTTTTCTAGGCGATCCACTAGGATTTAACACCTTCTTTTTTCTTGTCGATCAACAGGTCATATTGACTGGCACGCCCTGCATCTCACGGAACCATCAGTGTGTTAGCGCGTGGAGATCTGCCCAATTTTTGCGTCAACACACTTTTGGCACGCTAAGTGAGACCTGAAGAAGATCCATCATGTAAGGAATTCCAAAGCCCCAAGATGTTTCCACTGAGAACATCCAAGAAGTTACTGAAGATCAACTTAAGCCAGATGACAACGATGAGTTCAAGAGAAACATGGAAGCATACATGAAGTTGTACCTATCATCTTTCAGCCTTACTAAAAACGGAGTAGTCAAGAAGATCCTATGCCAACACCCCTGCAGATTACTGTTTGCTCAGATCTAGGGAAACTACAGGAGATGATGAATGAAGCCATGCACTGTACATTCATAAATCAGTCAAAGGTCTTGAGTAACACCATCAATAATACTTTGTTGGATACTTTGAGAGGAGAGCCTGTTCGGCTTATCTCGGCCCGGCTTATGTCAGCTTATTTCCTCTCACACAACACTATTCAATCTAGTAACCAAGCATTATTATTCGTATCAGCCCAACATGCTCATACCATCAGCTCGACTTTCCTGGAGGCTTTGATCTTAAGATTGGAGAGATATTGTCAGCTCTACAACTGACCCAAACCACCAATGTAAATACTACAATACCATAGCCTACCATGCCGACAACAACTATTGGTGATGTGACCCAATCAAGTGGCATGGCTCAGCAAAGTCAAATCTTGACTACTCCACCGTCGAGAACTTCTTACATGTAGTAGAGAGACATGGATGGAAATCTTCAAGGATGGACTGAGATTGGGATGCCTCTGGATTTTTTTTCTCCTGAATAGGGTCAACCCATCCAGACACCGCCGGCATCGACTCCAGAGCTGATCATACCGCCATTGTCCTATACTGCATAGTTTGGTGCAACAATATGCACTGCTTTCCATCACAAGGATAGAATTTCATTCACATACTTTCATCAGAAGACAAAGCAAATGCAGCAGTACGAGATAGCTCCTATTCATGATAATCTCCTCGTTTGTCCGTTGGCGCCATATCAGGGCTCCCCTTCACAACATCTCGCATCGGCTACTTAGCCGATAATGTCTCAGCCGATTCCGAGATCTCCTTCATAGCAACACGTATCAACTGCTCAGCTGATATCACATCATCGGGTGTCAGCTTCACAACCGCACATTAGCAAGCATCGGCTAATCGGTCAATGGTGCAATAACATCAGAATCAGCATCAGGCGGCATTTCATAAGTAGAATCCGTCGCCACAGAATCCATCGTCTAGACAGCCGATTCCTTATTATCAACCACCATCTATACTCTAGCGGTTGAACATCAATCTGTGCAGCATCAACCTCTACCAAGACTGTCGACTAAACAGTCAGCTACGTCACTACAACCACAGCAAAACACATCGGCCAACTCCAGTTGACAGGTCAAATGGCTACAGAGATGCAGACAACAAATCAACAGATATATTTGGTCGCAAAGATGGCTGAGATGTTGCAAGATCATTTTTGGTTAAAGCCAAGGTGGCATATGTACATGTACCAAACACCCTACCCACCTGCTTACGACCATATACCAATCCCTCCAAAGCATAAGGTGCTAGATTTCACCAAATTCTCTAGGCAAGACGATACCTCCACAATTGAACACATCAATCGCTTCATCATTCAGTGTGGAGAGGCAGGACACATGATGCTTTGAGGCTCTAGCTATTTTCATCTTCTCTGTCAGGGCCAGCTTTTGCATGGTTTACTTCACTTCCGCCCAACTCTATCATCAGCTGGACCGGAAACAGTTCCACAACTATTTCTTTGCTGGAGTTCATGACATGAAGATTATAGATGTAACTAGCTTGAGGCAGAGAAGTGATGAAACAGTAACTATCTTCATACAAAAGGTTTAGAGAAGTCAGAAATAAGTTCTATAGTTTGACCATGAATGATAAACTGCTAACAGAGTTGGCCTTCTAAGCAGTGGCGGAGCCAGGAAAAAATTTTAGCTGGGGCGAAGTCAATAAAGAGACTCAATTAAAAGTAAAAACATGCGAAACATATACAAATTCATACCATTTATATATTGTTATAGCATAAATTATAGAAAAAAGTGAATGTAAAAGTAAATGAGAGACACAAGCCAAGTCTCAAAATGTTATCTCGAAATTTTGTTCTTGAACCAAACAATGCAAAATACGAAAAAATGAAAGTGGATAAACATGTGATAACATTAGTGACTTGTGAGTAATAATTAAGTGACTAACAATACCATTATATGAACTGGAGACTTCCCGTAGCTTGGGCCATACAACACAAGGCCCAAATCGAGTTTGGGTATGGGCTGCTTGTGGGAGCTTGGGCTGCGCCCTTGGCTACATTAGGCCGAGTATACGACTCATATCTGGCTCTCGCTCGATGGCTTCTTTGTCTCAGACTCTTGTTGTCCGCAGCCATGGCGATGCCTAGACTACAAATGAACGAAGGGGAGAGGAGCAGGGATTGATGGAGAAGATGAGGAGAGTCTTGAGCAAGCACCCTTCTAGCTGGGGCGGCCGCCCCACCCCGCCGATAGGGTGGCTCCGCCACTGCTTCCAAGGACTCTTGTCATCACCTAAGGAGAAATATGCATCATAAGAGTTTGAAAGTTTAAGTCAGCTTGTATTCCAGATTCACCAGGAAGTCACAAGACCTTTTGAGCCTAGGAGGAATTTTGTGAAGAAGGTTACTTATGTGGACTACCCATTTTTGAAAGTTGGGTACCCAAAAATTATGCATTTAGTCCCGAAACATGAGTTTTGCATTGTTTGTCATGCTGAAAGTTTGTGAAATGCTCCGAAATAGTCTAAAACATTTTTTTGGTCTAATGGAGTAGAATAGATGCATTCGTAGTGAAACCATTTACGAAAGTTCGGTACCCAAAATAGTGCATTTAGTCCTGAAACACAAGTTATGCATCGTTTGTTGCGTCGAAGATTTTTGCAAAATACTCCAAAACACACTCAAACTTCATTTTGGGTGTAATGGAGTAGAATGGATCAGTTCATAGTGATGATTCCAGCCCAAGAAAGGATTGGATTATGGAAACGCGAAATCTCTCCATTTAGGCTTAAATGGAGAGCCCTCCTAGGTTACTTCCTACGACACAAAAGTTACTTCCCGTGGCACAGAGTTACTTCTCACGACACAAAGTTACTTCCTCCTGTGTGCTTCTTTAATTCTGTTGAGGGAAGTAATTTTGTGGCGCTGGAAGTAACCTAGGAGGCCCTTCCATGTATGACTAAAAGTTACCTCCTCCTATGTGCATCTTTCTGTTGAGAGAAGTAACTTTTGTGTCGCAGAAAGTACCTCGGAGGGCTCTCCATTTAAGCCTAAATGGAGAGGCCTCTCCGTTTAGTCGCCTCCTTATGGAAAACCAGATGCACCGATTGCGCAGTTTAGCATCTTTTTGTGCCTCGACAATCTTAGCACCGCAACTCCTGACACACCGATCCGGATTCCCTGAATCCCGCAATTTTAGCACCATATGGTGTGCCACAGGCCCAATCGCCCCAAAAGACTAGTCTGATAGGGGAAGGCTGACTCTCCCTTTTAAGGTGGTTTCATCCTCCCAAGCTAAGCAAGGTGGCATTATGAGGCTCACACGGTCGCCACCCGACTACAACTCTATATGTTGCGTCTTTGCCAATAGGTAATAGTGGAGGATGCCCTCATCACGTAGGGAAACCATTCTAAAAGTTCGGTACCCAAAATAGTGCATTTAGTCTCAAAACATAAGTTTTGCATCGTTTTTTGTGTTGAAGTGTTGTGGAATGCTCCGAAACAAAACATCATGTTGGGACTAATGGAGTAGAATTGATGCGTTCATAGGGAAACCATTTTCGAAAGTTCGGTACGTAAAAATAGTGCATTTAGGCTCGAAATACAAGTTTTGCATCGTTTGTTTTGTCAAAGGTTTGCGAAATGATCTGAAACACTCCCAAACATCGTTTTTGGGTCCAATGGAGGAAAATGGATGCGTTTGTAGTCAAACTGTTTTCGAAAGTTCAGTACCCAAAATAATGCATTCAGTCCTGAAACAAAAGTTTTGCATTGTTTGTCATGCTGAAAATTTGCGAAATGCTCTGAAACGTATACTTCCAAACATCATTTTGGGTCTAATGGATTAGACTAGATATTTGAGCACTGGGTTTGAGTATTAATCTCCACAGACGAGAGAACAAGAATGGGGGCCTTGGATCACTATAAAAAAACTTGTCGCAATAGTTACAGTGATTCAATCTCAGCTTCGACTTCTAAACTTCAAGTAAGGCAAGGGCTACTGAGTGATTCAATCTCGGCTTTGACTTCTAAACTTCAAGTAAGACAAGGGCTACTGAGCTTACGAGAATAGGGACCACTTAGAGTTGAGGGCGACTAGGGGTGGAGTGCCCACAACTTGGGCTTTTGGCCCGACATGATACAAAGCCAAGCTGGCACAAAACTTGTGATGCAGAGGCTTGACATATTCTGGACATCAACTTATTTTGATGATTCCCATTGCCATTGGAAACTCTATTAAATTCTGATTCCATCCATATAAAAGAACATCCAAAACGGACTATGTATGTGACTTGAGCGTCGTTCGTAGTGCATATTGCTCCTAAACTGCGAGCTGAGCTCGAACTTGAGTTGCTTTGGACCTCCACGTTGAGGAATCGAACCACACTATTTTGGGACCATGTTACTTGGAAACTCTCAACAGACTTTTTTCTTCTCCACTCCATGCAACAGGCATAGGTGCAAGGGTGTCATGTCCTCATCATTTTTACATACATGTTTATGTTCATTATACTCGATCCCAAACTTCTTAGGAATACTCAAAATATTAGGATTTGGAAAAGAATGGTGAGGTTTTTTTTTTTGCGATAAAGATAGCATTATTACAAAATAGGGTCATTCCGTTCAGTTAGAAAAGGCCCATCCTTTTGGATCAACATTTCCCCTGTGGGCATGGAATTTCGAACGACAGCAGGGATAAAAAGAAATAAACATTCGCCTGCAGCCGTGCAGCGCCTTCGTTAGTGCTTGCCGACATACGCGCATTAGTCTGCATGGAAATCATGCATATTGGTTGTTTTTTTAAATGATCCACATATACATTGGTGTGCAGCCCACTTCTCCACATACACTGATAAACTTTACAGTAATGCTAGCAGCAGGATGTCTAAAACAATTCAATGTTCCACAGTAAATCTTTATGGTATATGTTTGGCAATAGTTAACATTCGATGATGTAACTATTGTTCGTTGCATATGCAACTATATGTTTCGCAATAGTTAACATTCGATGATGTAACTATTGTTGCCTATGTCTAAATCAAACTACTTAATTAGTTTTTAATGTTGGAAATGGAGGGTCCGATGTTCTCGTCGGAAGTTAAGGTGCTAGTTAGTGCGGTAAACCTTATGTATAGTACTCTATATTATTGTCATAGAAGAACATTATTTAGCGAGCCATACTCTATCGGAGCGTGGATCTAGCAGGAATCACTGCCAGGGATCACAGCAATTGCCCCGTCATTCTCATTAAACTAGGAAGATGGCCATGGAATAATGGCTATATAGGAGAGTATGTAATAACGGTGTATGCACAAGTGAATCCCCCGAGAGCCATGAGGTCTCTGCCTCACATCTCCGATCCCTCTGCCAGGAAACATTGCAGCGCCATCAGATGCATCGTCCCTGCCGTGTCCCTTCTCCTTCTCGCCGCCGCTCTCGCAACTTCCAACGTGTACTTCACCTTCCCGAGCCGAGAACGCGTTCCGTTGCCCCGGCCGTTCTCCTCTCGCATCACGCGCCGAGGCGGCGAGGGCAGCTGTGACATCTTCAGTGGCGACTGGGTGCCCGACCCGGACGCGCCCTACTACACCAACGACACCTGCTCGGTGATCCATGAGCACTACGACTGCATGAGGTACGGCAAGCCGGACCTCGGCTTCGTCAAGTGGAGGTGGCGGCCCGACGGCTGCGACCTTCCCCGCTTCGATCCATGGCGCTTCCTCGACATGATGAGGGGCAAGTCCTTAGCCTTTGTGGGGGACTCGCTCGCCAGGAACCACAAGGACTCGCTCATCTGCCTCCTAACCAGAGTAAAACATATATATTTTTTGCAAATTACTATAATGTATTAATAACACGGATTCATCCTGTGCATACAGGCCGCGGAGCCTACGCCGAGCTGGCCGAGCAGCAAGCACACGGTGTACTTCTACGGCGAGTACAACTTCACCGTGGCCAACTTCTGGGCGCCCTACCTGGTCCGGCACGAGCAGATCGACGAGGACGGGCCGGCGCACACGGGCCTCTGGAACCTCTTCCTCGACGAGCCGGACGCCGTGTGGGCGGCGCACGTCGCGGAGTTCGACTACGCCGTCGTGTCCGCGTCGAGCTAGTTCTACCGCCCGTCCATGCTGTACGAGGCCGCCGGGCGCCTCGTCGGGTGCCACTACTGCCTCCTGCCCAACGTCACGGACCTCACGCCGCGGTACGCGCTCCGCATGGCCACGCGCGCCGCGCTGCGGGCGCTGTCCGGCGCTGACGGCCGGTTCCGCGGCACCGCCGTGCTGCGCACCGTGGACCCGTCGCAGTACGAGGGCGGGGAGTGGAACAAGGACGGGAACTGCGTCCGAACCAGGCCGTACCGGCGCGGGGAGAAGAAGATCGAGGGCTTCGAGCTCGATTTCCGCAACCTGCAGGTTCTCCCTCACTTTGATCATCCATTGTTTCTTTCTGTTGCAGCATTGTTGAGTGTTTCTGCTCTGCGTGTGCGAAGCTGGAGGAATTCGCGGCGGCGGAGAAGGCAGCGACGGACGCGGGCGGCAAGGTGAGGATGATGCTGATGGACACGACGGAGGCGATGATACTGCGCGCGGACGCGCACCCGAGCAAGTACCGGGGCTAGACGCCGGAGAAGCACTTCACCTTGTCCAACGACTGCGTGCATTGGTGCCTGCCCGGGGCGGTCGATACCTGGAACGATATGCTTCTCCACATGTTGAGGTCTACATGAGAGGTCTTTTACGGTACACAATACCACCCAACAGTGGTACGGTGGTATTATCAGTTTTTTTCAATTTTTTACTATGGGTAAAATGGTAATTTGCTTGATGTAAATTATTTGGAAAAAAATTTCCCGCTGCCAAGGTTACATAAAAAGACTGGATTTCATATATTACAACAATATTATTTTGTATATTTCTGATAATATCCATATACTACCCATACCACCTATGAATACCACTCATACCACACTAAAAAATCGGTGGTACAGAATTAATCTCAACCGTCAGATCCTTACATATATGTTTTTTTATTACATACGAGTCCTTTTCAATTGGTGGTATATAGTGGTATTGTGTATCGTAAAAAACCTCCTACATGAACTCATCGAGAAGAATATGTCTTTCGAGTAGCTGTGCCTGTGTGTACTGCAACTATTAGAGTCAGTAATCAAAGAACTTGGGGTGCTATATATGGGTGTTTACCTGATTGTAATTTGTAGGAGCAGATTATACATGAAGCATCTTACAATAAGTACTCACGAGAGAAAAAACCTTAAATATATTCTCGTAAAAAATCAGAAACATTTAGCCATCAATTCAATAATAATAAATATGATAATAATAGCAATTTTCTTTATTTTTAATAAAATAATACTCCTACTTAAATATTCTAAAGCAAAACCCACATATATATAAGTGTAGTTCAAACAAATATTTAGACAGATTATTACTAGCCTTGAAAAAAGATCTTATTATCCCTAATTACATAAGGTTGTGCACCCTAGATATATACCATTTCTAGATACATAGTAAAAGTTGTGCATCTGGAGAAGACAAAATGAATTAATTTGAAACTAGATAGGTAAATATTTGCCCCAACCATTTCTCCACTTTTGGATCAAGATGGCCCCCGGCCTGCAGATTGATCCAAAAGTTAAAAATTCACTCTTTAAATGTGAAACAAACTTTGAATGCTAGAAGTGTACTTGACTTTATATAGACAATACACCAAATCGGAATTGATTTGGTAGCCAAATACCACCAAGGAATATACCAAAACCGTCAAGATCATGGCCGGCTGGCTGCTAACCAACAGCAAATTCCGCCAATAGTAAAGAGAACTAAAACAATTCTCTTAACTTGGCAGTCAACTGCCAAGAATCCTTTGCTTGGCAATACGGCCACCAGAAGAAATGGAACCACATGAAAACTTTCAAAGCACCAATGATCTTTCCTTATGTTTGGTTGACATCCTCCAACCGCAAAGGCTATGTGTTTACTCAGCAGCCTCCAACCACTAAGAAAATTGTGTGAGTAGCCAAGATAGCAGTACTACATAATCGATTTTTAGTACCTTTTTAGTACCAGTCAGGAACCCCGTTTAGTACAGGTGGCTGACCGGTACTAAATGCCACAACATTTAGTACCGGCCAAAATAGTAGGTACAACATCCTGCTCCGTGGGCGCCTGGCTGGCGCCCTTTGGGCTTGCATGCGGGGAGAGAGGGGGGGGGGGTGTTGTGTGCGAGGAAGAGGCCAGTGTGTGTAGGGTTCAACGTCGGTGGGTGGAGATAATAAAAGGATAAGGGTGGAGTTGATGGTGGGAGGTACAGATGCATGTTTGTACCGGCTGGTATAATGAGCCAGTACTAAATTTTGATTTGGCTAGACTCCGGAGCCGTACAAAATGGTGATAGAGTCATTTAGTACTAATGGAAGCTACCACCCGGTACTAAATGGCATCCAATCGTTGCTTTATGAGGATAAAACGGTACCAAAGGTCTCCATTGGTACTGTAGCTTATAACGGGTACTAATGTGTGCAGTTAGCACTGGCCGAAAATGTGACCGGTACTAACGTGTTACGAATGCTCATTTTCCCAGTAGTATAGTATGTTTCTTTGGCAGCCTAAACAACCTTTCCGTAGCAGTCAACCGCCAAGAAAATGAATACTGCCAACAAAAAAGTTTGCAATATTTTAGGTTTATAGCTACTAATGGTATCAATGAACACATCTATTACACAGTGACTATATATTATGCAGAACACATTGTCACAAATGTTCATTTAATTGGCGGTTCAGCCAAACAGCCAAGAAAATGGACAATTTTATTGTCGGGTCAGCAAAATATATAGCCATGAAAATACGGGATTTACTTGGCTGTTCTCATCTTTTGCCAAGAAATATACATTCCTTGGCTGTTTACTATAACAACCAAGAAAAGATGTATTTATCTTGGCGGTTTCATTTAATTTGACCACCAAGAAAATGCTTGGCCGCCAAGATAATTCCAATTTTGGGTAGTGAGACAGTATGCTATTAAAGAAATAATCCTTAGTTCCATATCTCAAATACTCAAATAGATGTTGCTTAATTAGTTCCATATGTGCATCTAAATTCACATGATATTATTTAAAATAACCTGAGTAACCCCAAATATATATTTAAATTACGTACCTATAAAATATATTCTTCAAAGTACCTTTCTTGTTCATGAAATTTTCTTAGTTCCGTATCTCAAATACTCAGATACATGCCCAAGGCTAGTACATACCTCCAACTCCCTTCACAATAAGGTTTATGGTTATAGGTCTTCGAGCTGCTAATATAACATTCTTTTTAGCCTCCATGGGTGGGTTTTTTGGTGCCCTCTAGCGTGTGGAAGGAATGAAGCAGCCTCGGCCTAACCCTGCTATTTAATTAGACCACTGTCCATCACCATGCACTCAAATTTTGTCATCAAACTGATGATGTACTTTACGTAACTTGCCAGTTGAAGCGACGACGGAGGATCGCTAATAAGTGATGAATTGTGTGCAAGCGTACATCATCCCTATGAGTAGATAATGCTTATCAAGATTGTAAATAGTGGGTTCCAAGCAGGCTCGTCTGTGTCTCTTAGTGTGTATCGGCTGCTATGCTAGCACTGTCAGCTTCCTTCAAACAAAACTTTTCTCATGATCAAATTAGATGACATTTGTAACTTTACATGCACAAATGACAGAACGACTAGTGGGTAACGACCAACTCAGTACAATGACAACATGGATTCCCATTGTACACATCATGACATCAATAACAAAGTGAACAACAAGCTCCGACGGCTGATATCCAATGGGGGGTATGAAAACAAATTAACTCAACACCGCTACTCATGGAAGCACGTGCGGAAACTAATTGCTGATCCGATTTAGTGGGCATACAACTTAAGCCTGTAAAAAGTTCTTTCACAGTTTGGTGGGATAAGATCAAAAATAGCCACCAGTGATAAAATACTACAGAGTGTAATACGCTAGGATAATTACAAAAACCGGGCAAAGAAAAAGTTGAAGCACAAAAGCCATTAGCAAACTGTGGGTGGGTGATCTATCCTCCTATATATGGGTGATTATTTCACACAGAAGACTTCTTGTAAGGAACAATATAAGGTTTGATTAGCGTGGGAGAATGTCGACCACATATGTAACCAAAAAGAAATTTTGTGCTGCCTCCAATGACAAGGAGTCACAAGAAGATGAGAAGATGTTGGCCAGTGTCGAGAGACAGCTTGTTCGGACAACAAAACTGCCTACAATCACCATGAAGCTATACAGGTGAGCAGTTATGCAAACATGGTTCTGTTTCCACCAACTTACAGCTATTTTTTCTGTAGTCCAAAACAGAGGGGATTATTTTAAAAACTTCTTATTAGAGATGATGAGAATTGGGAAAATAAATATTTTATTTCAAACACAATGTTACAAATAAAGAGCCTCCACACCAAGGGGTACAAATTCTTTCATGGGACCATCTTCACCTTCATATTTATATATGGCATGCAAATAATAAGAGAAGAAAAATATGTTCTATAAGCAACTACAGCTGGCTACCACACAATTATAATCTTTGTACACAAGCATAATGATCTGGGAAGCCTGTTAATGACGAGGGAACATTATTCATATGGCCATCCACATTTTCTACATAGGCATTGCTAGTGTCTGGACGTCTGATGGGAACTTTCCAATCGGATGCTCCATTGCAACATCGAAACAAACATCTACAATATCGAGAATCTATAGGTGCAATATTGAGAAATATACGAATAATCTACTTCAGTCGTTTCACTACGGAATCAAAAATTTCCACCGCAACATGAACACTACGTATCATGCAACATTCACTGTGAAACATGTGAAAATAATAGTTGCAACATCAAAAATTAAACATCAAAAATTAACTATTGGATCATATCTCGAAAATCAACTATTGCAGGAGGGAGGTTATTGATTGGAGGTAGATTTAGTGGTAGTGACAATAGCCGAGCGCAACAAACATCTTCTAACGAGAAGGAAGGAGGAGGGAAAAGGGAGATAGGGGTTGGACTCGTTAACAATGATTTAGATCAGTTTTGGAAAAAATAATTGTCAACAAAGATTATTAATATCTAAGACCAGATGATAAATGACCTTTACTATAAGGCCTTGACCCCCTTTTAGTCGTCATTTATGATTTAAATTATGAATATGTACCACACAATGTGCAAACGCAACTATTAAAACATTTGGTAGATATAACAAGATATGATGATCATGTGATTGAATTTTTCAGGAAAATATTATCCCCACTCCTCTCAACTTGAAAAACGCACTGAGAAAATAAATTAGTTTTGACACCTTTTAATTTATATATATACATAGTTAATTTTGCCACTTTGGATAAATGGATTGGATAAAATTTTGTTCTAGGAAATGCTTAGGGACCTTGCAATTCAATAGTTTCTAGTCACAACCTCTTGTGATCTTGCCTCACACGTAACTTTGTTACGATCTCACCTACTCACTCTGTCCCGTAAAGAATGTCCTTTTATCCTCTAAATCTTGTCCCACAAAGAGTGTCCTCTTACATCACATAAATCTCATCTAGTTAAAGCAACAACACTCATACCAACAAAAAAAGTGTATGGAGAAGTGTCTAGAGCCAATCAAATGATAAATTGATGCTATTTGTCTAGTTCCAATGCATTTTCATTTAATTAGGATTCAGAAAACTAAATAAATAACATGATTTTCAATCACAATTAGCATTACTTATTAGGGATAATATCGACATTTCTACCACTACTATTGTGTCTAGAATTTTTCAAAGGGACACTCTTTGCGGGATAGAGGGAGTATAACACATCTGAATGAGTAGGGTTGCTATCCTTTTGTGTGGACTAAAGGTGGCTTTTTGGTCCCAGTTGGATTAAGGTTTGATGAGGCTTTTGTCCGAGTTGGTGTTACCAATCGGGATTTCACTAACCGGGACTAAGGGTGACTCCACGGATCATGAAATTTAGTTCGGGACTAAATTCTCTTTAGTCACAGGTCTAAAAACGGTCGAGACTTTGTTGAGGATGGAACATCATTTCTCTACTAGTTATTTGTGTGTAAGTGAGATTTTACAAGTTATAAAATGTCAAAATGATCACTTTTATCATGTAAATAGGATTATCCATGGACAGTGTACTATAGATTACTTTGAAAAATGATTAACAGTTATGTGACAATCATATCCAATTAACTGGTGAAAACCATGGTGTTTGTAGGCTCGTGATCGTTGTTCGGATGGGCATCTTCGTTCTGTTTTTCAAGTGGCGAATCAGCACAGCCCGTGCGATAATGAGCTCCCCTGACACCGATGCCACAGGTACAGTTCGTGCAATGTGGATGGTGTCCATCGCCGGGGAGCTCTGGTTCGCATTGATGTGGGTACTCGAACAGGTGCCCAAGATGCAGCCTGTCCGGCGCGACGTCCACATCACCGCGCTAGACGGGTCCCTGCTTCCGCCGATCGATGTGTTCGTCACCACCGCCGATCCCGAGAAGGAGCCGCCGCTGGTGACGGCGAACACCATCCTCTCCATCCTCGCTGCGGACTACCCAGCAGACAAGGTCACGTGCTACGTCTCCGACGACGGCGGCTCGCTGCTCACGCGCGGGGCTGTCGCGGAGGTTGCCCGGTTCGCCGGACTGTGGGTGCCGTTCTGCCGGAAGCACGGGGTCGAGCCGAGGAACCCGGAGGCCTACTTCAGCCCCGGCGATGCCGCCAGTGTTCGTGGTGGTGTGAAGGCGAGGGCGGTGGCGAGGGGTGACTATAAGGGAAGGGCATGGCCGGAGTTGGCAAGGGACCGGAGGCGTGTGAGGCGGGAATACGAGGAGCTGCGGCTGCGGATCGACGCGCTGCAGGCTGGAGACATGCGGCAGCAGCGGTGGTCCCTGGCTGGTGGAAACTGCAGGCGGCGTGAGATGGCGGAAGATCATGCCGGAGCTGTTGAGCTACTAGTCGGTCCTCCCAGCCGTACGCCGCAGTTCGGCGCCAGCGTCCTAGATGCCACTAATCTTCTGGACCTTAGCTCTGTCGATGTGAGGGTTCCAGCAATCGTGTACATGTGCCGGGAGAAGCGCCACGGCCGGGCGCACCATCGGAAGGCCGGCGCCATGAACGCGCTGCTCCGCGCCTCCGCCGTGCTCTCCAACGCGCCCTTCGTCCTCAACCTCGACTGCGACCACTACGTCAACAACTCCCAGGCCATCCGCGCCGGCATCTGCCTCATGCTCGACCGCGGTGGCCGCGACGTGGCGTTCGTCCAGTTCCCGCAGCGCTTCGATGGCGTCGACCCTGGCGACCGCTACGCGAACCACAACCGTGTCTTCTTCGACTGCACAGAGCTCGGCCTCGACGGCCTCCAGGGACCCATCTACGTCGGCACCGGGTGCATGTTCCGCCGCTCGGCGCTATACGGCGTCGATCCGCCGCGCTACGCCGGCAAGGACGACGTCGTCGGCACTGAGGCTGACACGTTCGGCACGTCGACGCCGTTCCTCCGCTCGGTCCGTGCGGTCTTGAACTTGAACCGGTCGTCGGACCAACGCAACGCCACTCCTCCGCGGTGCTCGTTCGATGGCGCTGCCATTGGCGAGGCAACCGCGCTTGTCTCGTGCGGCTACGAGGATGGGACGGCGTGGGGCAGGGACATCGGCTGGATGTACGGCACCGTGACGGAGGACGTGGCCACCGGCTTCTGCCTGCACCGGCGAGGCTGGCGCTCCGCTTACTGCACCACCGCGCCGGATGCGTTCCGCGGCACGGCGCCGATCAACCTCGCCGACCGGCTGCACCAGCTCCTGCGCTGGGCGGCGGGTTCCCTCGAGATATTCCTCTCCCGCAACAACGCACTCCGAGCAGGCCGGCTCCACCCGCTGCAGCGTGTGGCGTATCTCAACACGACGCTGTACCCCCTCACCTCCATCTTCCTCATACTCTACTGCATCTTCCCGGCGATCCCTCTTCTGACGTCCGGGAACGCCACGGCCGGCGCTTTATTGTACATGGGCACGCCGCCGTCGGCCACGTACGTCGCCTTCCTCGCGGCGCTGATGCTGACGCTCGCAATGGTGGCGGTCCTGGAGGTGAGGTGGTCGGGAATCACGCTGGGCGAGTGGTGGCGGAATGAGCAGTTCTGGATGGTGTCCGCCACGAGCGTCTACCTGGCTGCGGTGTTGCAGGTGGCGCTCAAGGTCGTGGCTGGGAAGGAGATATCGTTCAAGCTGACGTCCAAGAAGACGGCGACGGCGAGCTACGGCGCCGGCGGCGTCAAGGAAAGATTTGCGGAGCTATACGCCGTGCGGTGGACGGTGCTGATGGTCTCACCGGCGGTGGTGCTGGCGGTGAACGCGGCGTCCATGGCAACGACAATAGAAGGGGGGCGGGGGAGGAATGGCCCGGCGGCGGTGCTCACGGTGGCGTTCAATGCGTGGGTGGTGGTGCATCTCTACCCCTTCGCGCTGGGGCTCATGGGCCGTTGGAGCACGACGTTGAGACCACTACCCTTGCTTGTCGCATTGTTCACCATTCGATTACTTTGGTTCGTTCTCCAATCGCAAATGCTTTAATAACATGGTTGTTAAGCCGACTAGACAAAAAGATGTGTAATCAAATTATGCTCTTTACTCGTATATGATTCGTGTGACAATGTAGAAGAGACACCTACAAAAAAAAAAAAATCCGTGCAGCAAAGCTGCAAACCGATTGTTGTGCAGCCCTACACCCTGATGGCCTATGCGTGGCGATATGGTGGAATCGACTCGCGCGAAAGGGAGCAGAGGCTCCAACCCGGTTTCCCGCGTGGGCTATCGCGCGGCCGGCGACGCGTCAAGATTCACGCGCGGCCGTTTTCTGAGCCCCACCTCGCGCCGGCAGCACAGCGCTAAAGGGCGTGGTGCCGTTGTATAATAACACGGCGCCATGGCGCCATGACCCATGGCGCCGTACTACAGGATAGCGTCTGCGGCTGCTTACCATTGTGAGAGTGCTTTTCTGGCCTCATAAGGGTGCATCGACTCGGCCGCGCAAACAGAATCGCGCGTCGGCTCGTCCCATGTGGCTGAGTTGCCGCCGCCGGGCAATGCACCGACGACGGCTGAATCCTTATATGCCTCTGTCCCTATCACGGCCCGCTGGGCTGCTGCGACCCTGTGAGAATTCCTGCTCCCGCGTGCGTGGTGGTTCTGGCGAAATTCATCACCATGGTGGTGCTCATCGTGCAGAGGTGTCGCATGCCTTGAGGCTGTGCAGCCCACACATGCTCGATCGATTGCTTCACGCCTTGACACGGTACGGTGCTGCCAATTATCATTTTTATGTATTAATTACTCCTTCCATCCTAAATTAGGCATCAATCTTCAGACACTAATTAGAAGTATTAAATATGGATTAATGACAAACCCATTCCGTAATCCCCTGTTAATGTGGGAGACAAATTTAACTAGCCTAATTATACTGTGATTAGATAATGTTGTTCTACAATAAACACTCTCTAAATGACGGACAAATTAGACTTAATGGATTCGTCTCGCGATTTTTCATCCATATAATGTCCGGAAGTCCCATGAGAGCAACTCCCATCGAACGCATGAATGATGGTACGTTTCAATGTGATGGTTTCAGTAGCACCATAATAAATACCCACTAATTAAATCAGACATTTCATTTGGGGTTTAGGGTTTCGTACATTGATTGCATTGTAAAAGTACCTTGTTTCGTAAGGTTCGATTTAATGGAATCATGTTGGTCGTCTAATTGCACAAATGCAACTTTTGGAACTAATTCATTCCACCTCTGTAGCTTGTCCCCCACTAATGCCTTCTAAATGTCATTATGTTTAGTGGTGTAGACCTAAGAGCATTAGCAACTAATATACGTTTCTTTCGTGCAATGTTATATAAAAATGGGTATTGCTCTTTGAGAGTAATATAAAGTTTCACAACCACTTGTCCTCTCATAACCTAATCTGTACACCATTATGAATATTGAGAGTAGGAGGTTCCAGGATGTATTCTCTAATCTTCATAAGGACTGACTAGAAATGTGAATCTCCCGATTTCTAATGAACTTCACCAAATTAATGTTATATTTTTTAAGTACTTCTTCACCAAATCTCATCTTCGTTTATTAACTTGAATCGACGGCTTGTGACTTGTTAGACATCAAAAACATTTATGTGGTGTTATATTAGTCAAACATAAGAGCTTGCGACTTAGTATAAAACTAAAAGGACACTCATTGTGGAACAGAGAGAGTTTGTTGCATTGTTACATAGTGTGTTTGGGGACCCAAAGAAATTATAGTAGTAGTGTATAAAAATTTTGCCCGATGATATTTTATATACCGACGTGTCTGTAATTTAATCTTGATGTCTTGTCAACCTGATGCTATATATTTAATTAATAATGAACCAGTCTATGTTCGCCAACGTTTTCAGAGACTGCAACAAGCTTTTACTTGCTTTTCTAAAAGAAAAATGTATCGAGATATAATGGATGCAAGCGTAAGTACCTTTCGACCAATGCAATGCCATGGTTATTTTGGAAAACAATATCCAAGACCAACAGAACTACACCGTATAATCCAAATAGGATAGAACATGGATGCAATACTTTACTCTGTTATTATCCACGGTACGGTGTGGCCGTGTGGGTGGAGACTACAAAAACAGGATGGCATTATCTTATAGTTTCAAGACCAGACGACTCCAAATCTGATTGGTTCGTATTGTCAGACATGGGTTTGGTACAACCGAAAGCTCTGTTGCCTTTTGGCAGCTACAGGAAGAGCAGCTTCCCAGGCCGCCAATCGACAGCCGAATTCACAATTGATGGAGGCCTACTGCAGCCGCCTGGCTTTGCACGTTCGGTCTTGGAATTCTCCGATGCACAACAATGCTGCTAGTCCTCACCATGTATATTAAGCCGCATTCAGAGTTCAGACATCAACCGGAGCTTTGATGCCTTTAGGCACATCAGGGTCACCGTGTTATGCTGAAGACGAGCAAGAACAAGTGGCGGCGGCGGCGGCAGCACCAGCAGAGCGGGAGGCCGGTGCTGGTGACGTTCTACGTGATCCAGCCAACAAGCGGCCGCGCCGGCAGCACCGGCGCCAGGGCGACCTCATCGCACATCGTTGTTGGGCATCACCACCATCGGCAGCACCAGCAGCACAACTTACATGGCCGTCACCATGACGACGGGCGTCGAGGGAATAGCGGCAAGTTCCCAGACAACCGTCGTGCACACCTGCTGGAGTACTCGCGGCGGCTGAGGGCATTGGCACGGCAGGCGACGACCGCAGCTGCAGCTCCACCGCCACCGCCGCCCTTGCCTCGTCTTCAGCGTCATGACGTCGATACGGTGCGCTAAATCAGGATCATTTTTTTCACAGTTGAAATTTCTTGTATTGGTGCAAACACACACACACACACATGTTCATTTTTGACTGTCACACCTCGGTCTTAAGGCTGTTGGGGTTCATGGTGACGAGGGGCATCCGGCAGCTGTTGACCGGCGTCTACAGCGCGCCATGAGCCAGCAGCAGATCAGGCAGCGCTGCTTCGGCGGCAGAGACGGATGGAGCTGGAAGAGAGTCCTCGTGCTCATCTTCCCCATCCGCAGCAAGAACGACGCCGTCGTGGGGCGCAGTAAGGCAAGGCGACCGATGAGGATGGATGGCGATGACAGCGAAAGGAACCGGGACAATAATCAAAAGCGTTGGCCGGCTGCGCCGCTGGTCGGCAAGAAGCTGACGGTGAGTACAAGAGAATAACTTTTGAACTAGTCGCACATAGAGTATTGTGTTCAGTGTTTAGAATATTGTAACCTGATTAGCTGAGAGCTGCTGCTGCTGCAACAGGTTACCAAGAGCAGACGAGACAACGGCGGCTTCGCCAAGAAGCTAATGTCCATTTTTCAGAAGCGGTCACGATAGGCCATTGTATATATGTTTCCTATGGCAAGAAAATAGGACGCCACAGGCGATAGGATATTGGTGCATCTGCAGAAATATAATCTAGTATATTAATATACCAATGCTGCATCTACAGAGTTAATTAGTGATTTTACTCCTATACAATCCCGGCCCTCGCCTCAGTTCCTCACCGCTGGTCACATTCTGTTAGCGTGCGCGTGTGTAGTTTTTTTTAAAAAAAATTAAAACCCGGCCTCTACATTCCCTGGAGAATGTATACGGCCAAAAAAAAGACCATCCAGTACAGCTGCAGTACTCACACTGCAAACACAATCCAAGACACTCACAAAGTACACCAACCGTAATAGCACACGCTGACACAAAAGAAGACCTACAACGCCCCAGTAGCACACACCCTCCAAAAAAGACATCCTAGTATTACGTAATTCTTCTTAGCGCATTCCAATCATAATTGTTGAAGATTTCTAAAGCCGTCGTCTCCAACCTTCGACTTCCAATCGACAAGCTGCTCCTGTCCTCCTCAGACAGGATGGACCAACTCCTGATCCAGAACGCACGCCTAAAGATTACCTGCAAACACGAATCAGGTTTTGATCTTTGGAACACCACATTATTCCTGCCAAGCAAAATGGCCCAGCACACAGCCGCTACACCAAGCAGCACACTTTTCCTTTGCTTGCAAAGAAAACCCTTAATCCATCCTAAAAAATGTGATTTATACTCGTTGGTTTTTTAATATCAAAGGTAATACATACTATACTCCACACCAGCCTCACTATGGGGCATTCAAAGAAAAGGTGCTGAATTGTATCTTGCGCATTACAGAAGCAACATTCAGAACCTCCCTTCCACTTCCTTTTGGCCGGGTTATCCTTAGTAAGGATCACACCTTGCCTCAAAAACCAGAGGAAAATTTTGATTTTTAAAGGCACTTTAACTTTCCAAGACAATACATCAAAAGGAACTCCCACCCTCGACATGATATCATTATGCATAGACCTTACTCAGAAGGTCTTGCTTCCATTCCAAATAAAAGTGTCACTTGACGTGTTAAGCCTCACCTCCAAGAGACCCCTCACTAACTCGAGCCATTTGACCCGGTTCTCTCCCACCACCGCTCGCCTAAAAGAAATATTAAGCGGCTCAGTACTTAGTACTTGAGCCACTGTAACATTCTTCTTTCTAGCAATGTTATACAATGACGCGTATTTTATCATCAAAGGCTCATCGCCCAACCAAAGATCCTCCCAGAATCTAGTCCGAGTACCATCTTGGACTGAGAAGCGGCCTTTTTCGAGAAAACTCTTCTTAACATCCATCAACCCCGACCAAAAGTGCGAGTCCCCTTTTTTCTTCTCAACTTGCGCAAGAGTTTTATTTTTTAGGTATTTTTTTTGAGAATCTCCTGCCATAAACCCTCATCATTGATCAACCTAAACAACTACTTACTTAGTAGACATTTATTCTAAACTTCAAGATCGATGATGCCTAGGCCCCCACACTCTTCGGCTTATGCAAAATATTCCATCTGGCCAATCTATACTTTTTCTTATGTTCATCACATTGCCAAAAGAAACGGGATCTATAATAGTCCAACTTCTTCAAAATACCTTTAGGTATTCTGAAGAACGACATCATAAACATAGGCAGTCTTGAAAGCACTGAATTAATAAGAACAAGCCTTCCTCCTGATGAAAGAAGCTTGCCTTTGCAATTACTCAATTTTTTCTGAAATCTCTCCTCCACAACGCACCAATCTTTATTTGAAAGTTTGCGGTTGCTCATCGGTATTCCTAAGTATCTAAAAGGCATCTCTCCTTCCTTACAACCAAATAGGTCCACATACTGAGCTATTCTCTCTCTCGTCTCCCCAAAGCCAAACAACTCACTCTTGTGAAAATTTATTTTAAGGCCTGAGAGCTTTTCAAAAGCACATAACACAAGTTTCAGGTTCCTGGCTTTGACTATGTCATCATCCAGAAAAAGGATTGTGTCATCTGCATACTGCATTATAGAGAGGCCCCCGTCAACCAAGTGAGGGACCAAACCATCAAACATATCTAATCACACGCGCACTATAGGTCTCATAGCTATAGTGCGCGTGTGTAGTTGGGGCCAGCCATTATATTAGGTGCTGGCAGGGTCGCGTGGTGCAAGCAGACGTGCGGGATGGCGCACGACACCATGGCTTGCGGCACGCTCAGCACCAGTGGCATGCTCTCGGTGCGGATGGCGCATGAATTGCGGATCATGGCGCGGGTCATGGGGCTCTAAGCCCAACTCTTTGTTTCCATATATACCAATGAATAAACAGAAAAACACTGCCAAGTTTTATGTCCCCTCTATGTTTCTTGTGTGCGCTCTGTTCATCTTCTCCGGCGAGCTCCGGTGTGAATTACAACAATTGGCATCAGAGCTTCAACGTCCGAGTGATGCCTGTCAACTCTGCAACGTCGACGCTGGTGTTCGGTGAGTGCTCACCGTCACCACCGCGCCGCCCAAGGGTGTCGCAGTTGCCTCCTCCACACTGAAGGTGTCACGACAAAGTCGTCATCGAGTGCATTGTGAAGGAGGTGATGGGCACCTCCGTCCAGTACCCCATGCTCACACACACACACCAACTACCAGGAGTGGTCATTGATGATGCGCGTGAACATGGAAGCCCAGGGCTCTGGCAAGCGCTGGATCCAGAGCCCGGGGAGATCATGCAGTACCGCGTGGATAGGCTCGCTCTGGCGGCTATCCTTCGCGTGGTTCCGGACGACATGCTCGGTTCTCTCGTGCACAAGCACTTGATGCACTTCGCCTGGGAAGCGGTGAAGACTGTGCACATTGGTGTTAAATGTGTGTGTGAGGCAAACGCACGCCAGCTGCTCAAGGAGTTCGGTGACATCAACTTCAAGGAGGGCTAATCCGTCGACGAGTCCTCCCTCCGCATCACAGGGCTCGCCAACAACATCAACATCCTTGGCGGCGAGCTCTCGGATGATGAGATCATGAAGAAGATGCTTCAAGTTGTTCATGAGCACCTGGAACAGATCACCTACTCGATCGAAACGCTCGTCGACGACGTCACAGGCTCTTCATCGAGGAAGTAAACGGACATCTCCGCGCCATTGAAGAGCACAAGAAAAGGAAGAAGCTGATGAAGTCGTCGTCGTCTAGCCAAGTTGTCAACAAGCAGAGTCGTCTGCTCCTCTCCGTGGAGGAGTGGATATCACAATTGAAGATCTGGCCCGACGGCGACTCCAGTAGCAACTCCGGTGAGAAGAAGTGCAGTGCACCACAGCAAGGCCGTGGCAGTGGCAATGACGAAAAGTGGAAGACATGCAACTGCAAGGGAGGCTCAGGCTTGAGACCTGGGTCGGACGAGCTGTGCATGAACTGTGGCCGCGTGGGCTACTGGGCCAAGGAGTGCAGGAGCCGGCCCAGGAAGGCTGCCCTAGCCCACATCACTGAGGCAGATAATGAGGAGCCTACTCTGTTGATGGCCTTCACCTCTGTTGTCTCCCCAGCACAGGTCAACGTTGTTGCCGCTCCAACTAGCCACGCCTCCACCGAGATCCAGCAGGCCAAGGCGTTCGCCTAGCTTGACTCTATCTAGTGGCGCGGTGATCGCTCATGGGTTCTTGACACCGGTGACAAACCACATGACCGGAGCTCGCATGGCCTTCTAATAACTGATAACTACAGGATAATAGGTAACTAACCTGCTCAAGAAGCAACAAGCAAAATAATTCAGTAATTCAACGAAAAACTGCAGAAGTACAACATATCTATACTATAACTAGTGAGGGAATTGATGTCAATTCTCACTCAGATTAGGACTACCGTCCTCCTCACTGAGCCCCCAATTTTCAGACTTGAGGGTATGACCATCCTCCTCCGCGTTGACACAAAAATCACTGTTTAGAAAATACTTTTCTCCAAAACATGTAGAACTTTTTTCACCGAGCTTTCGTGTGTACCCCACCGCAAAGGTCGGTGCCCATAGGTCAAACTTTTGACAAATGGATCTCTCGGTTCACGCTATAGATTGAAGTAGATTTGCCTCACGGACAAACCATATCTAGTAGATCAAGTCCCAAAACCTACTCCATCTTGTGGAATCGCGAATCTTAGCGACGAATACAAAGAACTCAGGTTGACTCAAAGAACTTCGAATTCAGAGTAAATTTTTGGAGTCATAAATACATTCCCAAATCAACGAACTCAAAAAAGAACCAAAAAGCCCTGAAAATCACATAAAAGAAAAACACACAGGATTAAGGAGAGAAACAAGATTATGATAACTAAATCTTCTAAACAACCGCTGAATATTCTTTACACAAATAGGCTAGCCTCCTCCCTTCATCATTCCCACTAAAAGTGGAGAACAAGAAGTGGAGAGGCTAGACCCTCCTCCTCTCTACTCTGTAAGCAATGAGCACTTTGGCAACCTCTAAAAATAAACTAGGCTTCCAAGGGATGCCCTCTCCATCCACCTCTAGCCTATATATATAGATAGAATTTCGTGGTGGACATTTCTACCCCTACAACTTAAAAGAAGACACACACCCTCGAAGGGGTAAAGTTGACAAGTTGTAGATAGTCACATCGAGTGAATACACTTCCACCATGGTCTTGCTTCGCCGACGCAAGCTCCGTGATCACGCCATGTGCCTCTCACCTTGACGCTTCCAGACGCACCCGGATATTGCCTCTGTCATGCCAGGGTTCCTCGGTTATGAGGCCCAAACCGAGAAACTATCCTTTATTGATTTTGTGGGCCAAACCAACGAACCCCAATGAAAGGCACCTAGCCTCACCATGCCAAGCCTCGAGCATGCCAAGTCTTGCACCTCGGGCGCCCAGACGATCTACTCGATTTTGCCTCATTCCTTGACTTGGCCGCCGCCTCTACACCAGCTCATCCACACACACCGCCTTGCTTTCCACGCACCATGCGGACCACACTTGATTCTGTCGTCCACCGAGTCCCTTGAAACAAGCCTACTTATCTCTCCATACCTCGGAGGCCTCCACGGCTAAGACCTTTCACGAATCGTTTGAGATGCACATTTTTCTCATGTCCTGTATGACGGGCTAGTATATACTTTTTTAATGTGGTCCTAGTGGCTTATTAAAGCAGAGATGTTATCCTACAGAACATCTTAGAAGGAACACACCTATATGAGTTCAACTGTGACTAGTCATGGTTTATGAGATCTAGATATTATCTAGATACTCATTAACTGCCTCAAAGTGCAACTTACAGTATATGCTTCAACAAGAAGGGATGCTCATAGCAGCTTAGTGCCTTAGTACCAAAGAACTTGAGCGAAACTCACTTAGCATAAATATATCAATTAAAGCCATAGTCCATTAATTGTTTAGTTGCATTTGAGTGTAACTCTTGTCCTAAATGGATGTTCACCTTAACAATCTTCACAAGCAATCTACTGTACCATAATCTAGCTCTAGGAATTGCATCGGTAACGCCAGAAGTGCTTAAACCGTAAAATCTATTTTTACTGAATAAACAGACTAAATTAATCTGCAATATCATCCGTTTCCCACAACAACGAATGTGGTAATCTGGATATGTTGGCTTTTCCTTTTCTCTGCTTGACATGAGAATTCCAAAGAGTACATTGCGGGGAAAAACAAAGGAGAATTTCTTCATAAGCAAAATAAATTATACGAGCAGCCACAAAGATTCAAGCCACAAAATGTCACCTATGCGTCCATCGATACCGGGAAGAAGTAGAATGGATCGCACCCTTGCCGTGCCCGTGCCGTCTCCTGCTCTGTACGCTTCTGTCTTTGCTGCGGGGATCTGCAGACACCGGACCGTTGCTATTGGCACCGAGTAAACGCCGCATCAGTGGCGCCAATAATGGATCCTTCGCCGGCGAACAGTAGTCATGATCACTCAGGTCTTCAAAATGCGAGCGAGGCACCGAGTACTCCCACGGATTCGACGTGAAAAAGCAATTAAAAGCAACATCCGGCTGTGGATGTATTGGATCCTGCGAGCTAGGCACCGAGTAGGCCCCCGGCCCAAACTTGAACCAGAGAGTCCTCAAACAATGACCGGGGCCTATTGTTGACTGTGCCGCCAACGAGTAGCTCATGTACCTTCCTTTCCAGCTCGATGACGATTCCAATGCCTTCTCATGGAGATGCTTGAATGTCCCAATGTACGCCACGTTAACCCAGCCACCCTGTCCCGGAACCAGGTTTTTTTTAAAAAAAACGATAAACACGAAATCACGTTTCTCGAGTTGGGCCGGATTTTCATCTTACCGGCCAAAAAATTCGGCCTTTTTGAACTTCCCCACACAGCCCGGCCCAAATAAGCTTCACACACCCTAATCCCTAACCTTATATCCACCTCTACCCACCGCACGCCGCACGCCCGCAGCCCCGTAGTCTCCACTGATCTCCCGCACGCCGCACTCCGCCGACACCGCACGCCGCACCCCGCCGCACGCCGCACCCGCACGCCGCCGCACCTGCGCGGTCAGTCGGCCTCCCCTCCGACTCCTCTGGCTCAGCGAGTTCGGGCGCCGCTTCCCGCACGGTGAGGGGGACAAGCTCAGCGCGGTGCTCGTCAAGGCGCAGCCGCGCAGGACCTTTTCACCGGGTTTGGTTCGTGATACCTCTGGGTTATTGGGATGGCTAATTGGTTGCTTTAGAACTTCACATGGATGGATTGATGGCGTAGTTTTCCGGTGATGGTTGGGACGATTCCTTGGTTCTGATTCGGCCAAGGATGTCGTAGATCTCTTAAGTACTTGTTGAGCACAGATATAATGGATGAGTTATGACTCATGAGTGATTAGAGTCAATTTACTTGCTCAGGCTAAAGAAGTCAAACTCCTAGTAGTTACTTAAGATGATACCGGTTTACTTTGCCTTCAGTTCCCTTCGAGTTGCTGTAATAACTTAGAATAGTACTAGTAATTCATGACGAAAATTGGCTCTAGATCTTCTATTGTTGTTGCGTATATTAAACTTGTAAGGAGCAACCACTGAGACTCTGTTTTTTTTTTTGAAACAAAGCAGCATATATTAACGTAAACCATCGTTACAAAAGATAGTCCGGACAGAGTCCGGAACATCATTACACCACACTGAACCAGCATTTTGATGAGCTAATTTATCCAATACATGAGCTGTCTCGTTACATCCCCTGGGAACATGGATAAAAACAAAAGAAGTCTCTCTAGCTAAATTCCTAATATCCTGGACAATGGGGCCAACCAGGGATCTATCTATCCCAGAAGCTTTGATCTTGTTGACAACATTTAAGCAGTCAGAAGCGACTATGACACGCAGGAGCTTCAGGTCTTTTGCCCGGACAATTGCAAAACGAACTGCTAGTGCTTCAGCTAGCTCAGGGTCAGCTTGAATGTGCATCTTTTGACAGAAAGATGATATCAACTTTCCAAAATGATCACGAATCACTACACCCATTCCTATTCCAGATTGATCCTTGAAGGTTGCTGCATCTACATTGGCCATCACCCATCCATCCGGCGGTGGAGTCCATTTTGCAATGAAATTCTTAGACTCACACCTGTGATTTGTCGATGGTTTAAATATGTGCATCAGGATCATCTCCACATAAGCTTTCACCTTTTCCACTATCATTTGTGGGTGCATCTCATGCTCCCCATTTCTAGCTGCATTTCTTGCTTCCCAAATATGCCAAAGGGTCACTGTGAATATAGTGGCTTCTTCTTCAGATGCTGCATCAAGGAAATCAAAGAGCCAATGTTTAACTGAAATGTAGTATTGAAAGACAACTTTTAAGCCAAAACATCTTTTAATGATGTGCCAAACTGCAGATGCATGCTGGCACATAAACATAGCATGTTCTAAGGTCTCCTTCCGGCCACAAAAGAAACATATATCAGAGTTATAAATATGCCTACCCTTCAATTGTACTCCTGTAGGTAAACAGTCATGGGCCATCCTCCAAAGGACGATCTTCATTTTTGGTGGTACCCTGACAGACCACAGAAGATTCCACATCTTGCTTGTCGCCCTTTGATCTGAATTTTCACCCTTGCCACTTATGCTCTGAGAATTATGAAAAGCTTCTAATCTTTTTAGATAGTAACCGGACTTCACAGTGTATACCCCTGACTTGGTATACTTCCAGGCTGGAAAATCATTACATGATGTATAGCATAATGGGATGTTGAGGATCTTTTCTGCTTCTGCCTCTTTAAAGCATTCCCGGATTACAGTTTCATTCCATCCACCCTTTTCCTCATCTATGAGATAACTAACTGTTAATTCATCTGAGAGCGGAAGATTTGGTTTGAGCAACATAGGACAATTAGGAAGCCAACAATCCTTTGTCATCCGAATTGTTTTCCCATCTCCCACTCTCCACAAAATTCCTTTCTCCAACAATTTTTTGCCATGCATCAAACTACGCCATGTATAGGATGAACCCCTTGGCATTTGTGCATTCCAGAAATTTGTACAGGGGAAGTAACGACCTTTCAGCACCCTAGCACATAAAGAATCCGGGTCCGTAAGAATTCTCCAGCATTGTTTACCCAGCATTGCCTGATTAAAAAGCTCCATATCTCGAAAACCCATGCCTCCCATAGTTTTTGGCGTGGTAAGCCACGCCCATGAACGCCAGTGCATCTTCTTCTTACCCCCTTCTACCCCCACCAATAGTTCGCCATTGTGCTTCTCATTTTTTCACAAATACCAACCGGCAGATGGAAGCAACTCATGATGTAAGTAGGTATTGCTTGAATTACTGACTTGAGCATCACTTCTTTACCAGCACGTGAAAGAGGACGATCGCTCCATCCCCTTATCCTTTTCCACATCCGATCTGAGAGGAAATCAAAAACTTTTGAAGGGGATTTGCCAACCCAAGATGGCATACCTAGATAAGTTGCTTGTTGTGCCTCATTGTGAACATTAAGATATGTTTTCACTCTCTGCTTGACCTGCTCTGGGCAATGATCACCAAAGAAAACTAAGGATTTCTGGAAATTGATACGTTGTCCTGAACCATCACTGTATATGTGTAGCACATCATTAAGAGCCTGGAGGTTCTTTACATTCCCTCTTGTGAAAAAGATGCTATCATCCAGAAAGAGCAAATGAGATATTGCTGGGCCTGTTCTCCCATTCTTGAGACCTCTAAGGGCACCTCTATGTTCTTTCTGTTTCATTAGACTGGATAGCCCTTCAGCACATAACAAGAATAGGTAAGGGCTAATAGGATCACCTTGTCGCAACCCCCTCGTTGGGATAAAAGCTTCTGAAAGTTCTCCATTAATTCGTATCGCGTACCTCACATTAGTGACACATCTCATAACAGTAGATACCCATTCATCAGAAAACCCCAATTTACACATGACTCCCTTAAGGTATCTCCATTCGACCCTGTCATATGCCTTCATCATATCTATTTTCAGAGCAAAAAAGGGAGTGTTAGCCTTTTGTTTTCTGATTGTGTGCATACATTCATATGCAACTAAAACATTATCTGTAATCAAACGTCCTGGCACAAAAGCACTTTGCTCATTTGAAATAATATCCGGCAGCACACGTTTTAATCTATTAGCCAAGACTTTGGAGGCAATTTTATAAATCACATTGCAAAGGCTAATAGGTTGAAAATTAAATAATCTTTCGGCTTTAGTGACTTTCGGGATTAAAACAATAGTAGTGTCACAAAACCATCCGAAATATCATCACCTTGTAAGAAGCTCCTCACCGCCAAACATATTTCAGCCCCAAAAAATTCCCAATGTCGTTGATAAAACAGCGCCGGGAAACCATCAGGGCCAGGTGCCTTGGTTGGTCCCATCTGGAATAAAGCTTCTCTTATTTCCTCATCTGTATATGGCTTACAAAGCTCATCATTAGTGTTCTGATTTACTTTTTGAGGGATTGCCTCCAGAATTTTATCAATTTGTGCACATGGTTCAGAAGAGAATAGATTGATATAAAAGTTGCGTGCTATACCTTTTATTTCTTCTTTGTTTTCACACTTTGTGCCATCATCTCTGATGATATAAGATATCCTATTTGTATTTCTTCTGGCTGAAGCTCTAGCATGGAAAAAAGATGTGTTCCTGTCGCCCTCCAGGAGCCAATCAACTCTTGAGCGCTGACGTGCCATAATTTCTTCACATTCAAAGAGTTCACAAAGCTTTCGCTCAATTGACCTCTCCTCATCAGTATAAGCTGGTGTGGTGCCAGAGGACCGAATTTTTGCCAGACGCTTCTCAAGCTTCATGATCTCCTTTTGGACTGAACCGAAAGTCTTAGAACTCCATTTTCTTAAAGAGCCTGCCATCTTGTTCAAGTTAGACCAGATTGATTGTAAATTTCGTGGTCCATTAAAACCTTCATTCCAGATTTTCTCCACCGTTTCACTATAATCAGCTGCCCTTGCCCACATAGCCTCATACCTAAAGTTTTGAGAGAAAGGCTTCTTTTCAGTACAAGAAGGGTGACTCCCGGTTGACATCAAAATGGCATAGTGATCTGAAGATGAGGTAATAATATTTTCCACTTGCCAGTAGTCAAAAAGCTGTATAAATTGCCCATTAGCTACTGCTCTGTCTAGACGAACTTTTACATTGTTTTCCCCTTCTTGTCTATTATTCCACGTGTACTTTGGTCCTGAATAACCAAGATCCACTAGCTCACAATCCTCGAGACAATCTCTGAATGATTTTATTTGTTGCTCCCCTCTTACTCCTCTGCTGCAGTGCTCATCTCTACACAAGACTTCATTAAAGTCCCCTGCACAGACCCAAGGTCCTGACCATTGTGCGCGAATAAACCGAAGTTGATCCCAAAGCTTGTATCGTAATTCTACTTTCGGTTCTCCATACACAAAAGTACACTTCCAGGTACCTATGGGATGGCTGACTAGAACATCAATAATATTTGAACTATAATGTTTAAGCGAAACTGAGCATCCATGTCCCCAAAACAAAGCCAGGCCTCCACTTTTCCCTTCACTGCTAACAGCAAAACAACCGTCAAAGCCGAGTGACCATTGAAATTTTCTCACATTATTATCCCTCATCTTGGTTTCTGATAAAAACAGGAGGGAGGGACGGTAACGCTTCACCAGATGGCGAAGCTCTCCAACTGTCGAGTCCGTCCCCAAGCCTCGACAGTTCCAACATAGCAGATTCATGGCTCCCGGCGGGGCTGATCCTCAGCCTCCGCCGATATAGGTGTTAAACTCTGCTCCATCTTTTGCTTCTTTACCAGCTCCACATCATCTTCTACAAACTCCAAGGCAGCAACATTTCCATGATCATTTGAACTAAGGAGTTGTGGTGACTGTACCACTGTTATGGCTAACTCCATGAGATCTTGCTTTCCTGGATGTTCATCCAACATCGGCTTTGTCATGTCGCAACTTTGGTTTTTTGCCATCTTTCTCTTTTTTCCTTGGTTATCTGACAGATTAGAGATTCTTTCTCTATTTTTATGATCTTTCACCTCAGTTTTCTCTGACATCTGAACATACTGGCTCACATTATTGTTACCTTGACCTACTGGAATGGCACTTTTGCTACAATCATCAGGAAACTTCTTTTTTCTATCATCTGAGGCCCGCAAATCCTTTCTTCCATACGGAAGCATTCCTTCAGCATCCCGTTCAGCTGGTGTGGGACATATAATAGAAGAGTGCCCAATAATCCCACATGAATAACAGTAACTCGGCACTTTTTCATAACTTAACTCATACCACTCTGTTTTCTTCCGCTTAGCAGAGAAAAGTGCCACACCCCTACGGAGTGGTTTCATTATATCAATCTTCACCTTTGCACGAAGATAAGGCCCCCAGGCTCTTCGCTGGGCATCCACATCTACCTTCTCAACACTACCAATTATTCCAGCTATTTGCAAACCCCACTGCTCATTCATCCATTCAAAAGGGAGATTTTTTATTCTCACCCATATCGACATTTTACTGAAACATACATCTGTAGGTCTCATGCTAGCATCAAACTCCTGCACCAAAACAGATCGATTTCTGATAGACCACGGTGATCCATCCAAAATTCGATCCCTGTCTTGTTTTGATCCAAATTCCGCTATGAATAAATCTTCACCAACAGTCCTCATGGTCAATCCCTTTGGATTTCCCCATGCAGGTCTTAGGGCAGACAAAATGGTTTGTATGTGCAGAGCATTCTGAGACTTCTGAGACAGGACCTTGCCAATGAGTGCGCAGTCTGACGTTGCTAATCCGTCTTCAGCGTCATCCGCCACCCTCAGCACCCTACATTCCTCAGCAGTGAGGTTCAAGCGGCCCATCATCTCCGCCATCGAATCTTCCGGCACTTCGATCCCTTTTGCAGCGGCACAGACCTGCCCCTCCAGGGGCGGATTGCTCCTCCCCAGCATGAACACGCAGTTCGAAAGTCCTCAAACTGACAGGACAATCACGCCTCCCTCCTTTTCCCCCGATCTGCTCGCACCAAGAAGAAAAAAGCTCCCTGTCTCCACCGCAGGCGCAAGCCAAGGGCGGGCAGTGAAGCTAAAGTTCACCCCTTTGTCGCCCCGAACCGCGGTAGTAGAAAACAAGGGCCCCAGGGGAGCAAAAGTCGGGATTTGGATGCAAGTGGAAGGCAGCAAAAGAGTGCTGCGAGAAGATCACAGACGCACAGATGATCTCCCTACCCTGAATCACAATCGAGAGGGGATTAGATTTGGGGAAGGAAGAAAAATCGCCTCTCTCTACTGTTCAGCCGAACTCTCGAGAAAGGCAGCGGTTCTCTCTTCTTTTTCTCCCCACTGATACTCTGTTGCCTGTTCACTTCACCAGCAGCGACGAAGTATGAACAGATGGTTACAGTCCGGTAGCGCCATTGCTAGGAGGACGACCAACAAATAGCATGTGGCTCTGTTGTGTTGTGAACTTGTGGTTCATGTGCTTGTAATATTTAGAAATATGGACTGATTCTATGTAGTATTTGCTGGAACGATGGATGTGGACTGTAATATTATGGACTGAGCACCATTGTGTGCATTATTTGAAATATGCATGTTGAATGGACTGGATGTTGTAGTGTTTTAGTAATATATTTATTTCTATGCATTATTATGGATTAATTTTAATATTAGGTTGTTTAGAAGTCATCTAGGTTGTTTTGCGTACAAATGGTAGCTTTTTTTTAAAAAAAATCATCCGAAAGAAAAACGACGAATCTGATAAATTTTTGAGAAATCCGATAAACACGTTTCTCGCTGACCACCATTTTTTTTTACCGAGAAAGAAAACCCTGCCCGCAACACGGAACTCCGCCGACATTAGCCTGGCTTCCTCAAAGTACAGGGGCTTCCACAGCTCGCCGTCACGGTCGACGATGACTCGATGAGGCGCCTCAGCCTGGTGCAGGTGCTCTCCACGGCCGCAAGGTCCTTTGCTCTGGGGAATGGGGAGCCTCGTCAGGAAGGCTGCAATCAGGTCCTCGGGGAGGGACATGAATCTCGGAAATGTGGGCTCGCCGTCCCGAGGACGGTGAAGCAGGAGATCGTGGAGGATTGGCCGGCACAGCAGGTCCGCTAGCACATCCTTCCACAGCTGGATTCCGGTGGCGTCGCGCTCCAGTGCGCGCGCCGCTTCGTCCAGGTTGCCGGAGAGGAGTAGTGCCGCGACGGCGCGGGCGTCCATGGATGCCCAGTGCACACGTGACCAGTCGACGTCGCAGGGCAGGTAGCTGTATAGTATGACAAGATCTCCTCGCACGTGGAGGCGCACAACAGCAGCCATGGCTCCATGGGCTCTTCGCCGGTGAACGAGTAGTTGCGGGATCGTGTACAGGAGCGATGGAATCGTCGAGGAGGGTGCTCCCCCAGGTCTAGCGATCCATGGTTGCTTAAGCTTCGAGCTTGCCAACACGAAGCCGGCATCGATGAACGCGGCGTGGACGACGAGCATGAGGTGGCCCAACAAGTCCGCGGCGTCCCATTCATGGGCGTTGATGACCTTGTGCAGCGGGCTGCCACCGGCGGTCCTCATTAGATCCAGACGGGCCAGCACGACGACGTTTCCCTGCTATATTATTATACGGAACTAGGGTTGTGCCCGTGCGTTGCTACGGGCTACAAACATTTATGTTACAAGACATATTGGATTCAACATGATAATAATTATAATGTAAAAACAAGAACAAATATTGAATACAAGATCCTAGTTACATCATTAAGCAAATGTACGATGCATGCATCTAAAGACCAACCCAATCTATAATTTTTCTTTGCCTGTGATGTGAATAACATTTTACTTACGCTAGGAGTACATTTGAACAACAAAGGAGAGCAGCACTGCAGAAGGAAGATCACACAGAATTGCAAGAAAATATGTCTTGTAATATGCACAGCACTCTGTCCAGCACCTTCCTATCATTCCGTGCAGGAAATCCTCTAGAAAATTCACAAAGCAAGAAAATAGAATTGATATGGGATATGCTCCTGATAACCATGCTACTGCACTCTACGACATCCACTCACTCTGCAATTTGTGGACAGTAAAATTCAATTTAATGGTGCATTAGTATTGTATAAAAATGTAATAAATCAACTTCTGAAACCGGATGCGTCCTCTAATTGGCAGATTATTTGAATGATGCCCAAAATGCAGGTCAATAAGACAATTAACTGTGTAAAGAGGCGTACAACATTATGTACAAACAACACAAGGTAACAAAAAGACTGCTTACCTGGAAGTGTTTTCAATTCAGAGGAATAAAGGTTCTTGGTCTGGCTTGCTGTTGAACCGCAGCCTCGAAGGCTGCCTGGGAACAAGGCATTGCAACTGCTTCCACCTAATAACTGCATATTTTCCAATAAACCTGAATCATATGTTCTCAAATACCTGCTGCTTGACTATGACATGAGTAAATTATGTTTCCACACAATACAGATACTGCAGTGAGCCCCGAAAAGCTATAAGGTTGCAGAAGGTTAAAAAAAGGGCTACTAAAAAAATGCAGTCACCCCACTATAAAAATGGCAATTCTTATTGTGCTAATGCACCACCAAAATGCCTTCACCCCACTGTAAATTTGAATTTACCACCATACCCTCACAACAATGCAATGAAATTGTTGCTAGAACCAGCTACATGGTCACGCTACTCTTCTTTGTTTAGCTGCTCCCTCGCATGCGCCTCTTAATCATTCTATAGGTTTGTGCAAAAGATCCATTTGGCCAGGAAAACTAACATGAATATTGGAAAATCAAGATTCACCTCACATCAATAAATAGTCAAAAGCTTAGTCCATAATAGATGATCACCATCAGGCACAATATCTCTCTAACAAGGTATTGCACTTCACAAAAATTATTAAACTCAACTCGTGTAGTCTGACAAACCTCTTGCATTTGCAGTAATATCAATCTTATCGTGAACAGTCTATAGTCACTGATAAAAAAAAATCTGAACCTATCATTCAGAGCTTACCAAAAATGTGAGTTTGATTCCAGGCTCCCTATTACATCCTTACATATAGTATTGATGTCCAGCAAGGTAAAATCAATATTTGCTCCTTACTCCCCCCGGTCTCCTTTATAAGGCGTATGGACGAGGAGTGCAGAGACCAAGGTAGAAGTTGGCATCATGGGCTGGCATTACATCGTTGCATCGTTTCACGGTTAACTGGTGCATGCAGTGGGTGCAAGTGGAGCAAAAGAGAAAGGAGCATTAATTTGCATGCAGCTTTGTGTGGGCTGTTCATTTCCTATTGGCCCAATTGATTGCCTAAGTTAATTGCATCCTAGTAAGGACGTTGGGTAACGTAGCCAGTTTGAGTACTCGCGGAGGTGGCACGCCTTGTATATGCGAAAAAAACGAAAATGGTGATACGCCTTATAAATGAGACCGGAGGGAGTATAAAACAATACAAAGAACTGTGAGAACCCCCTTGACACAGTGATCATACAGGATAAATGGAAAATTGGAGAGAGCCTTCATTTCCTTCTTCAGGTCAGTTTAATTTGTCTCATTGCAATTCTACAACTAACTGTGAAAAAATTCAACTTTTTAGTTATTCATAACTTAAATCCCAACAAGCTAACATTAATATTTTTATGGAAACGATATACAACAACTATAATCCTTTTCTTAGTGTGGACAATGTCAGTATACCATTCAAAAAGCACATGACGCTTTTAATTATGCATGGCAATCCAAGGCATAGCCCATAAAGGAAATTCAAAACAAAATTTGTCCCCCATCTCTAAAGATAAACATTACTGGGTCTTAGACCACTCGATGTGGGCTAACCTTTTATTAGAGGTCTATAAAAAATACAGAGGATACAAATTGCTTTTATATGAAGGCCCTGGACCAATTCGCTGTCAGCAAACCCGGTAAGGCAAATATACATGCTAGTCTCCCAGTCCCAGTAACATATGACCTTTTACTGTTAAATTGGTCCTGTATATGCAAATGCAACTAATTCTGCAAGATGGCTCCTATAACCATGAAGCTCCTATAGAAGTGTGCTCATTTGCATATGAAATCAAAACAACATGCTAAACGAAGTCTGACGCCAACCAATGGATAAGACGTCTGGTTGGTCCAGCACAAATGAATTCCAATCCTTTGAAAATACTGTCATTCAACACATTTAATAACTGACCTCAAGTCAAATATGAACCCGCCACTATTAGTGAAATAACCAACAGAGGGATAAAAACACAAGAACCACGACGCTAATCAGATCACTATAATCACAGATAATTAAATCTGCTGTAACTCAAGAGGCCCCTCAGTTGTCCAAGCAAGGTGAAGAGACATAGTAACAAACAAACGTATGTACAGATCGAAACAACCAAATGATTCTATGCCCTAACACCAAACGTACCTTGATGTGCAGATCACAGTCTCATGTGCATCAACTGCTGTTCCAATGCTAGATGGCCGATACAGAGGCACGAAAACGTGAAGACTCGGCTGCCGATGCGTCAGACAAATGGGGGAGAAGGTAGATGATGAGCCTGGTGCAATGGATAAAGAAAAAAATTGGAGACAGATTGTTTTTCGAATGGCCGAAATTGAAACCTGCAGATAGTAGTAGAGGCGCAGCGTTAGTGGCCAATTCCTTGAGGCGCAGCAGGAGTGATCCGGCAGACAGCGGATCCTGCAAGCTGGGATGTGGGCGACGGCTCCAATGGACAGCTCTGGGCATGGGTGCGGGGGCTCCAGCGGACGGCCTTGGCGATGGGGGAGGAGGCGTTCTTCGTATGCCAGTACGTTGGCTTGCTCCGGCGCCGGTGGAGACCATGGCTAGGCGGACGGTCTCCGCGAGATTCGTGGCGGCCTGTAGCGGTGGGGCGAGAGAGGCGTCGAGGGCGCTTGGGGAGGGCAGTCACCCTGGAGGTCGAGGGTGCGGCGAGGGTGGCGGCAGGTCAGGGTATGTGGATGGAGCCATGGAGGGGAGGGCCCGATGGGGGAATGGGATAGTAGGGAAAAAGAGGATTCGGCGTCGACGTAGTCAATTGAGGATCGGATGGCAAAATGGAATTTGCGCGTGAAGGACGGAGAGATGATGGCGCTCGGGGGGAGCGGACCTGGGAGCAGAACCGACGGTGCTCGTTGATCCCACCACTATCAACGGCAAAAATACAATTATGGGGGTTGCGCGGGGAGGACGAGCGGCTGACCCGCGAGGGGGAGCGAGAAAGTTTGACGAAAATTTAGTCTTACTTTCATTCTTTTTAGGAGTAGAAATAATAAAATAGAAACCGACGAAGGAATTGCAGCAATCACGCTATCTGCATTTTTCCTTGTTGGATTTCAATTTGGATACAACTCTTTCATCTGTAACAGCCCAAAATCTAATAACCTTATTTAGCATTGATCATGAGCATCATGTTTTGCTAAGATAAAATTCTTGCATTTGTTTGAGTGCATTTGCAATTTAAAAATAATTTTGAACATAGTATAAGCACATATCTTGTGAAGAAACTTTCTTTTTCTCTATATGAGACACATCATCTCATATCATGGTAAAATACTTCTTACTCAAATATGAATTTAGATTATTTTTCCCGGATTTTAGGACTCCATCTTGATGCCAAACATCTCATCCAAAAGTCCAAAAATAGCCTTTCGGGAAGAATTTTCCTTTCAAATCTACCATAATTTTTCTTCTCGATTCAAGCAAAATGGGTTACCCATGATCTCTTCTATCAACACAATTTTTTTGTGGAATTTTTGGAGGTTTGGAAGATCAAGTTTGAAATTTGGAGCAAGGAGAGAAGTTTCTGTCTAGCAAGTACGGACAGTCCGTGCCTCGCGGTCGGACAGTCCGCGCAAGCCCGTGTGTGGTTGTCGCGCATGCCGAGCTGCGGTGCCACGCGCCCCATTAGGTCCCACCGGGCCCTCCACCTCCCCCAGCGCCCTCCCCCTCACCTTCCTCTCCTCAGACACCCCAGGAGCTCCCTCCCTCCCTTGCTTTCTTCTCCACCCAAGCCGTGGAGGAGGAAACCATCTCTCCCACCAAATCCACCACCACCCTTACCGGAGTTCGTCAGAGGATCACTGGAGGACGTCGCCGACGAGCTTCCCCATCATCTCCTCCACCTCTTGCTCGCCGGAGACCAAGGAGAAGGCCATCCCCCAAGCTTCTTCATCTTCTTCCCCAAGAACTCCATGGATGAACTCGACCCGATCTACTCCAACGTCACCCTACGCCAACAAGCGGCCCATTGTTCGTGCTCTACTCATCGTCGGTGAGCTTCCCTCGCCCCTCACCATCTCCCTTTCGCCCTTGTGCAAACTCCATAGCCTATCCATGGAACCCTTTATGGTCTCATCACCATTGATGACCAAGAGCTTTAAAACTCCAATGCATGTCGAATCTATCACTTGGAATGACATCTATACACTCCTAGAAACCCATAGAAACAAACCCCATCCAAAACCAAGGCCGGAGCTGCCGACGGCGAGCTCGATGGTGAGCCATGGCCCAGGGACGGACAGTCCGACCTTAGGGGACGGACGGTCCGTAAACCGCACAAAAAAGCTCCAGAGACGTTGTTTTCTCACCTCCGGGGTCAGACGGTCCGTCACTTCACCACGGACGGTCCGTAGTTACTATTCATCTCTCGTATACCATCTTGTATAATTCGTATAAAATTGCATATAGATCAGAAAAATGTGAAATAAATTTTGTTGGTTTTCTAATGATGTCAAGAACCTATTAAAAATGAGTTTGACTCCAAATTAAATAAGTAATTATCTGAATTAATTATGTGAGTGTTTATCTTGTTAATTGCATAGTTAATTCTCTATTGGTCCAAAAATTATGAAACTAATTTTGCTAATTCACTTATGGTGTGTGTGATCCAATGTAAGTACTTGCTTGAATTAATTGTGTGTAGATTGGTACAGTTTTAGATATCTTTGAACCTAGTTAATTAGTAAATGCATAATAATATTCGTATGTGCTTCTAAAATTATGAATCTGACTTGTTAGCTTCCTTTGACCAAGTTATGTTGTTCTAGTTGTCCTTTATGAGATCATTGTATAAGTATACAACTTTAATTATATGCTTGTTCTAGGGCTAGCTTGCCTGTAAAATACTTAGTAAATCAATCGTACGCATGTGACCTATAAGCTTCCCTTGCTAAGTTAAAATAAAGGTGATATGCTTCTTATGTTTAGAAACCACCATGGTATAACTTAGAATAATGATGCTTGTCTTAGTTTATCATATATAACAATTCTAGCTAGCTCTAAATAGATAATAAACCTACTAATCTTATTTAATCTTATTTAAGATGTGATGTGCTAGTTCCCATTAATTATTAAAATGGCTAATGATGATTAATTAGTGTTACTAGCTAACTTACTTGAGCATGATGAACTATTTAATAGAGATAACTATCAAGAGATAACTTCCACCATAGATGTTTTATAGTGTAACAATCGTATGAAACTAAAATAGGACAACTAATGTTGATTGCTTTCTTGTGTTATAACTTGACTTGGAATGTTATGTGCACTTGTGTGAATATTTGTTGCAACCTCTTACTCTATGCAATTGCTTGTGCATTTTAATTCCAATCCTTGATTGCTTGCACAATGACCTTGAACCATGTTGTCATTTATTCCTCATAAGCCATTGCATCATATGCATATACATTCATGTCATCCTTTCTAATTTATGCATTCATCTAATCTCGTAGATGACATTCCGGAGTGTTACGTTCTATGGAGCATCGATCTCAGGCAGGCACCGATATATCTCACTCTATTTTCTAAATGTGAAATGCTATTACTTATTAATGATTGTGCATGGGCTTAGCTCTATCTAGACATATGCAATGTGTAGAACCTATTAGATATGACAACCCTTGGAATTAGCTCAACTTATTTAGTGAAAGTATATATGTTAGAAATATCATTATAATTGCTTAGTCATGCTTAGTTGTCGGTAGAAGTCGAGAGGTGGCAAGGTCACCACCACTCGCGAGTTATAGTATGCTTTCTTAATTAATACTTGAGTAGTCATGAATGGATAAAATTTGAGCCCTATGAATATGATTCGAGACTTGAGCAAGTGTGCTAGGGCCATGTTGGAAGTGAATCCAAGTGGCATAGGCTTGCTTAAGTTGATTAAGGCCTGATCATTATCGCTGTGATACTTGAGCACTATTCCGTACAAACCACATGCTCATAATGGGTCGGTAAGCTAAGTAGCATAAGTCGCACCGTACCTTGACCGGATTCGGCGCAGGGTGGGATGAGGTGTGATCGGCCGTGTCCGGTACATCTATACACTTCCGGCCGTTCGCTCATAGTAGGGTGCAGGTATGTGAAAGGTCGAGGGCATGAATTAACACTTATCCTAGGCCGAGGATATGGTCGTTGGTCTTGCGTCTCGTGTGGGAAAAGTTGTACACCCCTGCAGGGTTATAATCTATTGCAATAGCCTCGCTCCAGGTCACGGAGCACGCTCATGTACTTGGACTTTAACATAGAGTTGCGTGAAGGGCTTATGGAAGATTGAGCTCGTGAACACTTGATCACTTTATTTATGCAATTGTATTGATGCTTGATATAGAAAATAGGTGCTATGTCTTTTGCTTATTCACTTGATAAATTATACTCGCATTTTATTATCAAATGTTAAAACTTGACAAGTCCCATGCATCCACCGAATATATAGTATTGTGGATAAGTCCTGCAAGTACGCAATGTACTTACGGTGCTGCCGTTAAGTTGTTTTGCAGGTTTCCTTCTTGTGAGTGATTGTCACGTTCATCCCGCCGGAGTCGGCAATGTGGGTGAATGTTGGAGGTTGCTCCAAACTAGTGCAGGTGGTGTCTTTGGGAAAGGACATCATTGTTGCAATCTTATATCTTTATGTTTTTCCGCTGCGATATATAACTCTCAACCTAGGAAAAATATGTTAGGATATTCACCTAGACTTAGGTTACACTTAAGCTGGTTAATTTCTTCTCTTATAAATAATAAAACTTTCATGCTCTAGTGGTTATGAGTTGTAATTGTAATTTCTGAATTTTTTTGTAATGTGATCAAGACTTGTAAACTAAAGTTTAAAATTTTGCTCTCACGTGTATCCTTGTGATGGTTGCCACGATGTAAATACGGTATGCGTGTTGTTCCTGGGTGATGCTCGAGACGCGTACCGGGGACTACCGGGGTTATCTCGATTAAGTCGGGTGGATCATTGGATGATAACTCAGTTTAGTCGAGGTAATTTGGGCGGTTCCTTACATCATCTGTGTGGATTAAATTTAATCACATCGATTTATTTCCTAATTCTACATCGTCTGTATGGAACTATGGATAGAGAGGGCCTCGCTCGGGGGCCTAGTGGAGGAGTTCCGGCCGGCAGTGCAAGCTACCGAAAACTGGAAACTACGGAAGAGGTTCCTCTACCATTCAACCTCTACAGTTGTGTTACTGCCATGTGGGCCCCATAACTGTGGGACCCACATGTCAGTGACTCAACGGCAGGGACCTGAACTGCAGAGGATCTTCTTCTGAAACGCTAGATGTTTGCTCATTGATTTTTAGTTTGGTGATTGCATTAACTCGGGTACTCGGCAAAAAAGCTCTTAAGTGAGTGGTCCAAAACAAATACTCAACAAAGAGGACGTTTTTCGGAGTGTTTTTTCAGCACTCAGCAATTGCCAGAGTGATTTTTTTAGCAACTCGGCAAAGATATGGATTTGTTATTTTCTAACCTTGTAACTTTTCCTACTCTCCAGTCTCCACATATAACATGTGGTACTTCATATTTAATATTGGTATATATTTGTATTTGTTTGCTATATTTATTTAATTAATTGCATTTCAAGAAATTTTTTATTGGAGTAAGTTGATCCGGTACTAAAGATAATTTACTGTGTTTTGTTATATCTTATTACGGTGGGGCAAGAGGGTTAACAAACTTGTATAGATGTTATTTAGGTAAGTGACTCGATTGCAATGTCAAACTACCACAGCCAAATTTACGTAATAGGATTCATTATCTTCAATTATCATATTAAGACTAAATTTTCATTGAACCGTACTAACCAGGTCTCGAGACCTCTATACTTCAATCAAGATTGAAAAAAGGGAATAAAAAAGTAAGTTACAAAGTAAGTTGGATGAGTATAAGAAAACCTGTCACTAGCAGCTTGTGATCATAGTAAGAGCATCTCCAAGAGTGTCTAATTTTTTCCTCCTAAAAATATGAAGTTTTACAACTTTTTAAACATTATTGGAAAGAATAAAGAAGGTCATCTCCAAGAGTCTCTAATAATCAACTCCTAAAATATAGAAGACAATTTTACATCAGGAATCCTATACTATTTCTAAATTATCCTAAACGCTTTTATATATTTTTTCTCTCTTGAATATTTACATAGGAACCCTTATCTACTCTTTAATCTTTCCTTATCTACTCTTTAATCTTTCCGTGGCCTTCCACCAGGTGGTTTTTCCGGAATCCTAATCTTTTAGGAGGATTATGAGTTGTTGGAGACATATTTTTTCTCATCTTTCTTTTTTTTTGACGAGAGGGGGGGGGGGGCTCCCCCACCTGATATTCATTGCATTTCATCGTCGCCGCACAGCAGCGGTAGGAGGTTACAGCAGTTTTGTGAGAGAGGGGAGAAACCATCTAGTGTTTGGATTTACATGGGATAAAGAAGCGTACACCAGGACTCGATCATGGAGACTTCCGCGCGTTTGATGCGCGCGGCGCACAGGCGCGCATCCTCGATGCAGGAACGTAGAAGGCGGCGTAGGCACGACTGTTGGTTGTCGAACACCACGCTGTTGCGGTGTTTCCAGATGTTCTAGCAGCAGAGGAAGACGAAAACTGAGTTGTGGGCGGCTGGGAGCGTCACAAGCGCCGGCACGCTCCAGAGCTCCCGCACCGCACGGTGGCACGGTCAGAGAGGCCGACTTGCTGCCACAGAGCCAAAGCAACAGGGCAGAGGAAGATTATGTGATCCGCTGTCTCATCAGGGTCACCACACAGCTCGCACGACGCGTCGTCGATGATGTTCTTTGCTTGGAGATAGGCCTCCATGAGAACCTTCCACCGAGGATAGCCCGTGCCATCGAAATGTAGAGCCAAACCTAAGGTATCCACCCCTTTCATTCCTCTATAGAGAAACTCATTAGGCGGTGAAGCCTAACCATTCCAATGAGCCGGTTTTCACAATTTACCAATCGAATTGGCGTTTTCTTGTGAAGGAAGTGAATCCCGGCTCTGATACCACTTGTAAGGAATTGAATGCTCGTAGCCTAAGAGGGGGAGGGGGTGAATTAGGCTACTTAAAAATCTTAACCTATGGCTTCACTACTTTTGCACAAAGTAAAACTAGAACATACTATCTAGATGTGCAACTACGGTTGTTCTAGTGTGAAACTCCCATCCCAAAACAAGTTTTGCAACCTATAGCCAATCCTAGTATGATACTACTCTAGGAAAGTAAAGGCAAGTAAGGATTGCAAGAGAGTAATACGTAAACATAAAAAGGGATGAGAGGGAGCAAACTCTTGACACACGATTTATCCCGTGGTATCGGTAGGCACTAAGCCACCCCTAGTCCACGTTGTTGAAGCACTCACACAAGAGTATTGCTTCCCGGTCACCAAGTCTCTCCCAAGAGCACCACTTGACTCGCCACAAAGGCTTGCCACTTAGGCACTCGCCAAGCTCCCTTGATCACCTTGATGCCGCCTCCACTAAGGAGCTTCTCCACCAAGGAAGGGGGTCTCCACGTCTCCCGCACAAAGTGTCCTCACCACTCCACACCAAGCCGGAGGGTCAAGAACGATTGTCAGTGAACCACATAGGCCCCAAGGCTTCCGTCACACCTTGTACAACTTGATTCACTCAAGACTCACCTCACAAGGTTGACACAACCTTGCACTCACTCAGCTCTAAGCTAAGCCTAGCACTAAGCACACACATAAAGTGTGTACAAGTCTATGGATGAGCAATTTAGCACTTGGATGGATTGGATATGATCTTCTAGGTTTCTTGCACTCCTCTGCACTTCCACACAATCCAGCAACCTCAAATAGGAGAGTGGAAGGGGTATAAATAGGCCAACACATCAATATAGCCGTTGTTCTAACGGCTAGTGAAAATATACCGTCGGATGATCCGCTGGTATCATTTTATGTAGCGTCGGATCATCCTATGCTGTCGTATGCCCTTCCGTATTTTGCCCGTATCTCTTTGCTCCGAATTCCGTTTTCAACGAGCTTATACTCGTTGGAAAGCTTATTTTGGAGAAATCCTGAGCATTTGACCAATTTTGGAGCGTCGGATGATTGAAGTTGCACCGACAATACCAGAGGTTCATCTTGTCACTCACGTCGCTGCCCTTCGGTATTTTGGTCATAACTCTTTGCTCCGAACTCCGTTTTGGCGATCTTGTACTTGTTGGAAAGCTTATGAAATTCTCTACAAGATTCTGAAAAAATCCTGAGCATTTGAGCAGTTTTTGAGCGTCGGATGAACCGATGGTAGCGTCGGTTCATCCGGTGTTAGCCATTTCTGCGCGAATACCTCTCCGTATGTTTCCCGAAAAAGCATAGGATGAACCGACGCAATAATCCGATGGTACCACCATATCATCCGGTGTTTATACACTTGTTTTCTTCTTCTCAGGAGTTTATCCGGTGCTCACAAAAAATAGGGCGTCGGATCTTCCGGTGCTCTATTTTCAGCACACCTTATTTTGGGTATAACTTTTCACTCCGGATTCCGATTTTGATGATCTTGAACTCTATGGAAAGTTTGTGAAATAATCTTTATGATTCTGTAGCATTCCTTCCCACTTGATTAATCCAAGAATAATTATTCATGGGACAAGTCCAATTCATTCCTCTCTTTGTCCTGGCTTCGTATCCTTCTTTTGTGATGCTTTGTATTGTGTGTGGTTGCATCCATGAGATCTAAAATAGCTATAATGACATGCTAGACAATATTGTTAGTCTCATAATTGTGTTGCACATGAATCACCAAAATCATACTCGAACAAATGGCTACGGAGGCCATGTTCGCTACAAATCGTGTCCACCAGTCCATGGTTTTGAAACCGGATGATGCAAGCATTACTGACGATGGGGTGGTTAAGCATTTGACAGAAAAAGAAGGTTCGGTAATCCAGGCTATGACACCTGCTGTCCTGTATTTATCCTGTCTTAACAGAGGTTGCGATTTGCGAACAGGTGACCCGTCAAGCCGTCACCGTACCGCGTGTTTGGCGGCCACCCTTTCTGCAGGGCGTGATCACCGATTCACCGTGGCTATCAACAACGCTTTTTAGTGGCAACGGAGTAAAACAAGGCGTGCTTAATTTTTGCGGCCTCTGAAATTAGGCTTTAGCTTTTGTTTGCGCACCAGATAGCACAAAACCGCCCATTAAGATAGCACAAAAAAATGTTTGAAATATGAGATTACGAATGCAGCTGTAAATTCGATTTGCAAATAAGAGAAACTTTTTGTCGGATGTTGATCAGAACGTAACAATGGATAACTTTGTCAAATATATAAGGGAAAAAAAGAGAGTAGAGCTTGTATTTTTCGAGCAGTACATTAGAAGTTTTATTTGTCTATATATTAGGCCTCATAATAGCTCTGCATGAAGAAAACCTTTCTCACGTCCCGTGTGATGTCCGTCCGTCAGGCCGGGTGGGCAGACGCCGCGTGGGCACCGCGTGGCGGCGTGGGGCGGCGCACGCGACGCCGTGCGGTGCGGACCTGATGCGTTCTCTCATGACCCTGTGTACATTCACCCGGTCGACAGATTCCCCGGAGCCCGAGGCCAGTGGTGGCAGTGCGCCCTGCTCCGGCGCCGGCTCCGACGCGTCGCGCGCTGCTGCCAGGCGCGCTCACATGGGACCACGCCGCGCCCACTTTGTGCCTGCCGGCGGGCGTGCTTCCAGGGTGAAAGCGCCTCGGTGATGAATGATGATCAACGAGCGTTGGATGTAAGCATGCAAGGATGCTCTTTGGGTCAGCCACACATTAATACTTTATTGATGTTTTGGTTACACTAACCTATAACAATACTTACCCATGTGTCAACTAAAACCAAACCAATCCAAACTATTTACTTATTTTTCTTTTATCTCAAAACTAACAAAATCAGTTCAATTATCTAATTTAAGGTTCAACTTTGGGTGTGGACCCCACATAAGGATCTGGTTTCATCAAGTTGCACGGAGTAGCGTACTGCCATATTAAGCATCTCCAGCAAATTTCGGTCAAATCTGCTAAAATTTTATAGTGTGAACGCGAGTTTTTAATTCTAAGGTCTGGCTCTGGAGTTGGGTCACACATATAGATTTGACTTCACCACTTTGCACAAAATAGCAGACTATCATATTAAGCAACTCCAACAAATTTCGGTCAAATTTGCTGAAATTTTATAATGTGAACTCAAGCTTTTAATTCTATGATCCGGCTCTAGACGTGGGTCCCACGTAAAGATTTGACCTCACCGATTTGCACGGAGTAGCGGACTATCATATTAAGCATCTCCAACAAATTTCGGTCGAATCAGCTCAAATTTTATAGTGTGAACGCGAACTTTTAATTATAAGGTCCAGCTCTAGACGTGGGTCCCACGTATAGATTGACTTCACTGGTTTGCACGGAGTAGCAGACTATCATATTAAGTATCTCTAGCAAATTTCGGTCAACTCCGCTCAAATTTTATAGTGTGCACGCAGAGACTTTGGAGAGGTCGATAGTGTCGCTCTCGCAGTTGTAGGAGACGAGGATGTCGCCATGGACGGAAAGGATCCCGTTTGGTGCTGGCTTCTTCATGATGAGGTAGGTGTGATGCGGTATGGCCATGAACTTGGCCAACATAGGTCGACCAAGGATGGCATGGTAGGAGGAGCGGAAGTCCGCGACCTCAAACGTCAGGTACTCTAAGCGGAAGTTTTCCTTTTTGCCGAAGGTGACCGGCAGACATACACGACCTATGGGGTATGCAGCTTTGCCAGGTACGACCCCGTAGAAGGGTTCGTCGCAGGCAGTCATCTTGGAGAAGTCGAAGTCCATCTTTCTCAGCGTTTCTGTGAAGATGATGTTCAAACTACTGCCCCCATCAATGAGGGTCTTAGGCAGGAACGCGCCATCCACTATGGGGTTGACGACCAGCGGGTAGGTCCCGGGGTCAGGTATGTGCACCCAATGGTCTTTCCCGGAGAAAGTGATGGGGTACTCCGACCAACGCAGAGGTTGCGGAGTTTCAGTATTGACTTGGCCGATCTCCCTTGCGTTTGATCACTGCTGTCTGTTGCTCTTGGCTGCTTGACGGCCACCGACGATGAAGTTGATTTGCCGGTCGGCGTTCTGGAACGCACCGTTGGGATTGCCCGTTTTCGGTGGAGGTGGAGGAGAAGGCTCCTTGCGACGGTTGCTGTTGCGGTCGCGATCATCATGTTGTCGGCGATCATCACGCCGGTCGTCGCGGCGTTCATCACGGTGGTCGTTACGGTGGTCCTCACGACGATCGTCGCGGCGGTAGTCGTCATGACGATCATCATTGTCAGGGGCTGAGACCTGGACAGATCCGCAAGGGGGCGACCAAGCGGTTGTAGGTTAATTGGAGGGGATCAGGGAACTAAGAGCGTAGATGGTTGCACGTAGGACGAGCACGGAAATCCTGGCGAGACACGAGGAACACGGCGATTTATACTGGTTCGGGCCTCCGGAGAGTAAAACCCTACGTCCAGTTTGGTGGTGGAATTATGCGAGAGAGATCTACCCCCGATGAGGGTGCTGTCGACGTCGTCGTGCCCTTGAGGGGTGCCCCAGGCCGCCTTATATTGGCTGGCGTGCCTTGGGTTACAAGTCGGTTTTCATCTATCCTAGTCGGTTACAATAGGGAAAGCTTATCCGAGCTGGTCTGTCTTGTCTTGTACACCAAGCTGTCTTCATGTCCTTGGGCCCACATGTCAGGTCGGGGAGGGCCCAATGATAGGTCAGCGGGTCTTCTGGCAGGTCAGGCCCGCCTGTCGGGGATGGCTGAGACCCTGGTCGGTGGGGACCCAGGGGTACCCATGTCTCTCAAGCCCCCAATCGACGTGTAGGCATAGCGGCCGAGACGAGGTCATGTCGAAGCGAAGCGAAGGCATAGCACCGCTGAGGTTGCGTAGGGTGCACGGGGATCCAAAAAAGAAAAACCCCTCCAATGTGCGTACGAAGTCGAACATCGAGCTTCTGGAGTGTAGGTCCGGGAGGTCGAAGTGAAGACGAGATGCCAATCTTGAAGAACCGCCGACCTGACCTGGATCAGGTAACACAAGGGAGCTTCCGCGACCTTCAAAAAGGTCTCAACACTAATCGTAGGTAGGTCGACCAGAGGAGTAGTGGAAGTAGGCTTCCAGTAGGTCGATGCGACGTAGAAGAAGAGGGCGTCATAAGACATACTCGTGTGGTAGCCTCCGAGAAGTAAAGCGACCAGAATGGCCGGTTTGATGCTCTAGAAAAGAAGAAATAGAGAACCTACGGCCTTCTGCAGCCATCATGATGCTCTGACAAACTGGGCGAATGCGCCAAAGAACGTGGAATCTTGAGGAAGATGCCAGACCCCAAAACTGCATGACTTGAGTCGCCGGCTCGCTGTACAGTCACAGGCATGAAGTGGACGACGACGGAGACGCCGGGAGGCCTGGCGACCTGAAGTGGTCGACGACGGAGACGCCAGGAGGCCTGGCGACCTGAAGTGGTCGACGCCGGAGACGTCGGGAGGTAGAGCGACCTCGAGAGGGTGACGAGGGAGCCACAGGAAGGTCTTATGACCTTGAGTAGGTGACGACGGAGTAGCGGGAAGGTCTCAGGATCATGAGTGGGTGACAACGGAGTCACGGAAAGGTCTCAGGACCATGAGTGGGTGACGACGGAGTCGCGGGAATGTCTCAGGACCTTGAGAGGGTGACGACGGAGCCACGGGAATGTCTCAGGACCTTGAGTCGGTGACGACGGAGTCGCGGGAAGGTCTCAGGACCTTGAGTCGACGACGACAGAGTCGCGGGAAGGTCTCAGGACCTTAAGTGGGCGACGACGGAGTCGCGGGAAGGTCTCAGGACCTTGAGTCGGCGACGACGGAGTCGCGGGAAGGTCTCTCGACCTTGAGTGGGCGATGACGGAGTCGCGGGAAGGTCTGAGGACCTTGAGTAGGTGACGACGGGGTCACGAGAAGGTCTCAGGACCTAGAGTCGGCGACGACGGAGTCACGGGAAGGTCTCAGGACCTTGAGTCGGCGACGACGGGGTCGCGGGAAGGTCTCAGGACCATGAGTCGGCGACGACGGGGTCGCGGTTAGATCTCAGGACCTTGAGAGGGCTACAACGGAGTCGCGGGAAGGTCTCAGGACCTTGAGAGGGCGACGACGGGGTCGCGGGAAGGTCTCAGGACCATGAGAGGGCGACGACGGAGTCGCTGGAAGGTCTCAGGATCTTGAGTTGGCGACGACGGGGTCACGAAAAGGTCTCAAGACCTTAAGAGGGCGACGACGGAGTCGCGCGAAGGTCTCAGGACCTTGAGTCGGCGACGACGAGGTCGCGGGAAGTGTTGATCTTGAACAGACGGAGTGTAAAGACACCCAGATATTCTGCATTGCTGCAAAGAGTCTGGCAGAGCCACCCGAGGCATGCCAACCTCAGGAAGGTCTCAAGTTAGCAGCGCCCAAGCACCCGGAGATGCTTGGCAGGGCCATTAGGTGCGCACCCCACAGGGAGGCCTTCATGCTAAAGCAAGGGGGACGTCCAGAACAGGCTGTCAGGGCTATAATAGCACGCCGACCTTAGGAAGGCCATTTTAGTGCCCAGATGACCAGTATAGCTGCCAATCATCCAGCGGAGCCATGGTACTAAGGTATTAACGACCTAAGTAACGGGCACACCGACCTCGGGGGCCTGACGAAATCATAGACTGGACTCTAGGCGCCCAGACGGATCTGGTAGAGCAGCGAGGCGCGCCTACCCCGAAGGGTCTTCAATCGAACCTACGACCATTCTGCTCAGGAAGCAGAAATATAGGCTGATTGGAATAGATCCGTTTACGTGCAGAGCCATAGCGGGTGCACCAGGACGCAGACCCTAGCGGGTGCAAAGAAGACGCAGAGCCGTAAAGGATGAGTTTGATCGTCATCGTTGTCCGTAGATATGGCAAGGCGCAGAGCCATCGACTACACAGCTCAGCATGGGGGCTTGGGTGTAGCTGGCTCGCGGGAGGAGTTAGAGACTCAAGGTCTTGCAACCACACAATTACGAATGCGCAGAGCGGGTAAAAAGGCATTTAAAGGAAGAACACAAAGAACTAAATTCAAAATCCCTCAGGTCTGACGACCCTTAGGTTGGCGAAGCCAAGCCCCTGAGCGTACTGAGGTCGGCTATACCAAGCCCCCGAGCGTGTCGAAATGGGGGGGAACACAGCACAAGATGAAAAAATTTGAACCCTCAGGTCTGGCGACCTACATGTTGGCATTGCCAAGCCCCCGAGCATGTCGAGGGGGAGGGATCGGAAGAGCAGAAAAAACATGTAGAGCAGGTCTACCAAGGTCGCAGAGACATGTAGAAGTCGAGACGAACGATGAGATATACAGAAGCTGTAAAAATATTAATTGCAAATAACACTTAGCTTGTGTGTCGCCGTGGCCGAGCTATGGGCCCGTCGAAGAGATCATTGTAGTCGTCGTCGTGGCCGGAGCCATGCCGTGCTCAAAGATGCTGAGGAGGTCGGCGAGCTATCGAATAGGACGTCGAGGTCGCCGAGGCACCGTTGATTTGTCTTGTCGATGATGCCTTGGACTGCACCGAGGAGGCACGTACTCCAGTCTGGTGTGGCTATGATCCGCCGTCGAGGATCCCGATCAGCATGTCGGCCGTATGCACGAGCGTGCATGATGCATCACGTTGTAGAAACATCAGAGATTGATTAGAATAATCCTTGCGGGCTAAACAAACTTAGATCAAATACTAAAGAAATAAAATAAATCAAGATAGTGTATTCCATGTTTTACGTAGCTTTTGCCTGTAGATTGATTTGCCCTGATTCCATGCACGTGAAGGACATATGTCGTGGGCGGCGGCGCTGGCCGCAGGATCAGCGGTGCGCGGCGCACTAGGTCGGAAAAGCCAAAGCTGCACCGAGCGAGATTGGAATGTCGACGAGGTCGGCGATGCACTGTTGGAGGTCGGCGGCCCCATGCACGTCGATGCAACAGGTCGCTGGAGCGGGCTGAAGCCGCGCCAAGCTGTCGAGGTTTTAGTCGCTATGCTTGAAGCAGGGTGCACGACTGGACGTAGATTGGCTGCTACCCACCATGTTGGAGTCGCCCAATACACGTTACGTGACCATGCATGCATCATGTTTCGATGAGAAAAAAAGTAGATTAGAATTAATGCTAGCCAGCCAAAACAATACTCGAGATCGGATTGCTAGCTAGTAGGGAAATAATAGAATAATTATGTCTTCCGTGTCACGTGTTGTAGATTGATTTTGCTTGGCCACATGCAAGTCTCGACAGATCAAAGTGGTGGGCGGTGACGGAATTGTATACGTATTGCCTCTGAAAATTGATTGCGTCGGCCGCTGAGTGCATGCAGATGCGTCATGGTTGACGGTGGTGCCGGCGCAGGAGCAGCAGGGCGTGGGCACATGGCTGATCCATCACCAGTGCTTGATGATTTAACCATATTGATGACCATCATGCATGCACATCACGTAGGAGGAAAAATATATTAGAAGAAATCAGCCCTCCAATCAAAACGAAAAGCACTTCGGATCGGATATGGTAGAAATAGAATTAGAAGGAAACTTCCCTGTGATTATTTTTGTTGTCCGCATGCATGCAGTTCGTGATGGACACAGAGTCTGCCGGTGTGGCCTTTGTGTGTAGTAGATGGATTCGAACTCGCCAGGTTGCCGACAGCCAGCGACGATGACGATTGGACAATGACGCCGTAGGTGATGATGAATCTCCAGGTCTTGGTATGCACCTTGATTTGCTTCACGTACACACGTACCTACGTATCGATCTTCTGGTACTTGCTGTCGTCTAGGGCTTGGGCGGGTGGGCGTCGAAAAATTTCTGGCGCGCCGCCGACCTCGCGGATAGACCGGAGGGTGGCAGCGAGCAGGTCGCCGTGATGGAATCTTCCGTGTTGTCACCGAAGATGTCGCCGGAGCAAGCTGCCATCACGCTACACGAAGAGCTCCCGATCACCCCTACCTGGCGCACCAACTGTCAGGGGGTGAGACCTGGACAGATCCTCAAGGGGGCGACCCAAGCGGTTGTAGGTTAATTGGAGGGGATCAGGGAACTAAGAGCGTAGATGGTTGCACGTAGGACGAGCACGGAAATCCCGGCGAGACACGAGGAACACGGCGATTTATACTGGTTCGGGCCTCCGGAGAGTAAAACCCTACGTCCAGTTTGGTGGTGGAATTATGCGAGAGAGATCTGCCCCTGATGAGGGCGCTGTCGACGTCGTCGTGCCCTTGAGGGGCGCCCCAGGCCACCTTATATTGGCTGGCGTGCTTTGGGTTACAAGTCGGTTTCCATCTATCCTAGTCGGTTACAATATGGAAAGCTTATCCGAGCTGGTCTGTCTTGTCTTGTACACCAAGCTGTCTTCATGTCCTTGGGTCCACATGTCAGGTCGGGGAGGGCCCACTGATAGGTCGGCGGGTCTTCTGGCAGGTCGGGCCCGCCTGTTGGGGACGGCTGAGACCCTGGTCGGTGGGGACCCAGGGGTACCCATGTCTCTCAATCACGTCGGTCATCATGGCGATAGTCGCGGCGATAGTCACGGCGATCCCTGTCGTCGTTGCGACGGTAAGGTCGCCGGTCGTGGTAGTCTCATCGGTCAAGTCGACGATTGCGGTTGTCGTAGCGGCAGCCGCTGTTCTGGTCGTTGTTGTTGCTGCTCTTGATCTTCTTAGGCTCTGGAGGTACTCCCAGGGCGCGCTTTAGCTGCTCACACTCCCTCATGGTATGCTTGGCGTCGCGGTGGAACTGGCACTGGTCGTCCATGACCATGTTGAAGTCACATTCGAGGAAGGTGGAAGGTCTGGGTGGGTCGGTAGCGTAAACCTCGCCAGATCACTTGCGCAACCTGCCTCCACCGTCGTTATGGTCATCCCCTTTGAAGTCGTGCACCACCGCATCTTGAGTATCGACGAGCTTGTCGACGTAGGCCATGAGGTCGGTGATGGTGTGGGCATCAGCTTCGTGAATCTTCTCGAAAAGCTTGAGGTTGGTTACCCCCTTCTTGTAGTAGGCTATGACGTCTTCGTCCTTGACTCCTGCGAGAGTGTTGCGATTCTCTAAGTAGCGGTTAGTGGACTCACAGAGAGTCTCTTCGTGCCTCATCCGCACTCTGGCGAGGTGGTGAGTGTTGCCGGGGTGATTGTAGGTCGCTTGATAGTTGGTCGTGAAGAGCCGCGACAAGGTTGCCCATGAGGTAATGCATTCTGCAGGAAGGTTGTCGAGCCACAGGAGTGGTGCTTTACCCATCACGAGAGGAAAGTATCCTGCCATGTGGTCTTCATTGCCTCTAGAGGCTCGAGCTGCGATGATGTACATCTTGAGTCAAATACTCGGGTCAGAACGACTGTCATATTTTTCGATGGCTGGCTTGAAGTCCTTGGGGTATCTGATCGTCCTGAGACGTCGTGAGAATGCTGGGAAATTGTTAATTGCTCCAGGACTAGCTGACGGGGCGTAGGCCGTCGGGATGACGTAGAGGTCGTCGGGAGGACCATTGTCCTGGTCGTACTGGGCACGTCGCAGGAGTTCTTGATCGTGCATTTGCCGAAGTTCTGTGGCTTGGATGGGGTGATTGGCGTCAAGGGGATCAGGGACCTCGTGGTCGCGGTTGTAATTAGCACGTCGTGCTATCTCCACTTCGTCTCGTATGCGCAGACGTTGACTGCTTTGAGTGTGGTTGGCTTGCACTGGTGGAGGTTGAGCTCCTGCGTTCTGTCCTGCGACACTGGCAGCGTTCTGCTGTTGGGCGCCAGCAGCATTGGCGGTGTTGTTTTGTGCATTACCAGGGGTGTTACCAGCAGCGTTGCCGGCTGGATTGGCTGCTGGGTTGGCAGCGACGTTAGCAGCGGGGTTGACCAGCTGTACGACTTCATTCTCGCCTCCTCCCTCCTCGGCCACGGGCTGAAGGGGGGGCATTGGTGTGGCGTCGCTGAAGAGGTCGTTCCGACCTACTCCTGGAGTAGGAGCTTGGAGCTGATCTGCTGTACCCTGGTCCTCTTTCTTCAACACGAGCAGTGGCGATGCATATGTGAGCTTGCAGACGCCGAGTTGCAGGAGTATCCTCGAGTTGTCCCAGCTCGGCGAGGGCCGCACCTAGGTTAGCTTGAGGCGAGTTGTAGACTTCATGGCCATTTTGCTCAAAGTCCTTCAGGAGGTCTCTGGTACGTAGGCGGTGTCGTCGAGGCTCGTTGTCCTGTTGCTGCTGAGGGGGGCCTGAGCCGCGGGAGGTGCCCCCCCCATTGACGGCGTTGCCTACGGGTTGGTCACCGGCACCTGGCACAACATTGCCTGCAGGCTGACCTACTGCTGCGGCAGCTGCATCTACTTCCTGCTGACGACGCGTAGCTCGTGCAGCGTTAGCGTTCTCGTGCTGTATGCGCTGCTCATCCATTTCACCAGCTTGAGGGGGTACATCAGCAGGGACCACGAGGACCTCTCGGTCCAGGATCTCAAATACCTCGCCCGGATAGTTGGGGGAGATGGTCGTACAGGCGATCTGGAACGCGAGGCGGTCCGGGGACGGCTCGCGGTTGAACTGTCGGCGATGAGCCGCGGTGAGAGGTCGGCGAAGCTTCTTGAGCACACGACACTGGCGAGCCGTGTGTTTGGAGTCTTCATGAACGGGGCAAGGGTCGTCGAGGTGACCTCTGCAGTTTTCACGATGTGGGATCTTGGGTCCAGATTGGATCTGAAGCTTGTTCTTCATGTAGCGAGACGCTGCATGGGTTGCGTTCCGTAGACCAAAGGGCATGCGGGATGAAGATGGAGGGGTCCTGCGAGGGCGCTTGACGCGCTCATAGACCTTGATCGTGTCGGAGAACATGTCTTCGACACGATTGAGCCCTGGGATCAGGTCGCTAGGAGTGGGTGGGTGGGTTTTCTCCAGCAGATCGGGTCCGACCTGCTGGTTGGAGGTGACCGCAGCGCTCTCAATGACGTGGCATGCGGCTGGAACGGTGGATCCCGCCGGCATAGAGCCGAAGCAGATATCGATGGGGTTGGCGAGGATGTCCGCCATGCTCTCCGGGAAGATGACGCCGCTTGACGAAGCCATCGAGTTGCACGAAGAACCCTAGATTCCTCCCCTACCTGGCACGCCAACTGTCAGATGATTAGGTCTGAGCAGTCCACAGGGGGATTAGCCCCGGTGGTTTATTTGTTCGGCGGGGGAGATCGAGAGCTAAGAACGCGATGGTTATTCTAGCGTAGCACACGGAAATCACGACGAGACACATGGGACAAGGCGATTTTATACTGGTTCGGGCCTCCGGAGAGTAAAACCCTACGTCCAGTTCTTCATTGTATTGATTTGATCGTGGTGGAGGTGGAGGTGGTCTGTCCCCAGGAGGGCGCCCTTGCCCGCCTTATATTGGGCGACGGACAAGTTCGGTGGACCGGAGTCCAAATCGGTTACAACAGGGAAACCTATCTCTAGTCAGTTACAACATGGAAAGCTTATCCGAGCTGCCTTAATCCGTCTGGACTGCCTTGGCTTGCACGCCAAGCTGTCTTCTCGTCTTCGGGCCCACATGTCAGGTCGGACAGACCTACTGACAGGTCGGTGGGTCTTCTGGTGGGCCGGACCCACCTGTCGGGGACGGCCATGAGCCTGATCGGTAGGGACCCAGGGGTACCCATGTCTCACAGGATCCCACATATAGATTTGACTTCACTGAGTTGCACAGAGTAGCAGACTGTTATATTAAGCAATCTCCAACAGATTCCGATCAAATCCGCTAAAATTTTATATTCTAAACGAGAGTTTTTAATTCTAAGCTTCGACTCTAGAGGGGAGGAGCTCGGGATGAGAACTTCATGCAGGGATTGGACTACCCATGTAACCCACAATGCTCAACACTATTTAACACCAAAAGTTTAGTGGGTTACAATGAGTAATTACACCACTTTTATCTTTTGGGTTCTGGGTTATTGGGTCAACCCATTAAAATATGCATCCTTAGTTGGATGCATTCAACCCAACTAACTCGACCAGGGGAGGAGGATCACATAGGACACATGCCAGCATCTCATCACGAGTTCCATCATCACTCTCAAGATCCGATTCTAGTACCACAACCATCATATCATACGGTGTTTTGGAAAGTGGCGGATATATATTCAGATTATAAACATTATTTAATACTAAGATGGTGGGGTAAGTTTTCTACTCCCGGCTTAGAAAACCTCCGAACCCTGACTTCACTGGCGAGGAGATTTTTTCGGAAATAAATCCCAGTGAGATAAACCTACGTTTGACGAGATACGAACCCAGGCCGGCAGTGTGTCCATCTGCAACACCTACCAATCGAGCTACAGCTCGTTCTGAGAAACTTTATTTAATCATAATTTTAAAGGCCAGATTCGATTGTTGCTCCCTCTAGTGAAGCTCACATTGTAAAGTTGTAATCCCATGGATTGGATAATTTTTTGACATATTAAAAACTGATATCATGAGAACCCACATGCAGATGCAGTACTAGTTCCCATTTTTTTCCTTCAGCGTCCAAACAGGGTCTTGTTTAGTTTGCTAAAGTTTTTAACGTTTTCTCCACTCTCTCTCCATCACATCACATTAAATACGTCAAAAGACATATGTTTGGAGTATTAAATATAGGTAAAAAAAATAACTAATTACACAGTTTTGATGTACTTCGCGACACGAATCTTTTGAGCCTAGTTAGGCCATGGTAGGATAATATTTAACACAAACAAACGAAACGTACTACAGTGTGCTACAGGAGTTCGAAATGTTGAAAAGGTAAATTTTTTCACCAACTAAACAAGTCCTAGTTGCCTCTCTTCTGACCTCAGTGCCTGTCCTAGATCTCCCATCAATCCAAGGCCTTTAAACTACTCCCAGATTCAACAAAGTACCTGACTTGGCCGGTGCTGTACCGTGTCGCAACGTGTGCACCTCCCCACTTCTCTCCATCAAATCGAGACAAAAAACAAAACAACTCCCCAATGGCGTCGCGCCAAGTGCCCTCTATCCCTGTCGCACTCTGCCTTCCTATATAATTAACCTCGGTGGCGTCCCCTTCCAAGCAGCTGAAAACATCACCCAAATCCAAAGCAAGCAGAAACACATTTCATTTGGCTCACTCACGCATCTTCTAGCTCACAGTGATAGTAGTTGCAAGCGACAGCACAACCAGGCCACCAAGCTGAGAAGAAGCTTGTGGAAGATGGGCAAGCTCTGGACGATCCTCACTCACCTCCACTCCCTTGCAGGGTATGTTCAGATTGTTTTTCTTCTGAATATGTTCACTCCATCACTCTCTACTTGTTTCTTGCTTTTTCAGTTCTTGCGCAGATCACTTTATCTCTTCTTGTTTTCTGGGTCCTTGTTGCAGGCCAACGGTGATGCTCCTGTACCCCCTGTATGCGTCGGTGCAGGCGATGGAGAGCCCGTCGAAGCTGGACGACGAGCAGTGGCTCGCCTACTGGATCCTCTACTCCTTCATCACGCTCATGGAGATGGTGCTCGAGTCCCTCATCTACTGGTGCGTTCTGAGTTCTGGCTACCAATTCTTGTAAAAAAGAACAACTAATCTGAAGACTTGCTTGGAACTGGATGTTCAGGATCCCGATTTGGTACGAGCTGAAGCTGCTGTTCATCGCGTGGCTGGTGCTCCCCAACTTCACGGGCGCGGCCTTCATCTACGATAAGTTCGTCAGGGAGCAGCTCCGGAAGCACGGCCTCACCGCCGGTGGTGGCGGCGGCAAGAGCAAGAAGGACGACAAGTCGTCGCCATCCTCTTCTCCCAAGGACAAGGAGAAGCCCAAGAGCAAGTTCCTTGCCTTCGTCACCCCCAAGAAGGTGACCTGAACTTCTCTCCTCACATGTTTTGATCTTGGCTGAAGATGCATGTGGCTTATGTGTTCTGCTTCAATAATGTTTCAGGATCACGAAGCTTCCTGATCGAAGCAGGGTGCAGTGACATCATCCCTGCAGCAGAGCCTCCTGTAGTGCTCTAGTGTTCAGTTTGTGTTTTTTGTTCATGCTCGAATCCGCTTCAAATAGAGCTGTTTGATGTATATGGCGATCATGTATGTGTGAACATCAGCAGAGATATTGAATGGAGACCAGAGCAACCTTTCCGTGCCGATAATGTGAACGGGAGTAAGAGATCTGACAAAAAAAAAACACGTCAAAATGCAATGTTCTGGGACAGGCTTTTTAGTCTGAATAATCTCTACGCTTTCTTTTCCTCTAGCAAAGCTGTGCTTTTCTTGGAAGGAATCAATGATTGCGTACAAATTTGAACTAAAATCGTAATTCTATGATTTTTTAGTTGAAATTTGTGATTTTATTGTTTCCCTATGCCTATTTGGATGGGCTGAATTCCAGCCCAATCCACGTAGATGGGCCGGAACTTCATACCATTTGGTCCAAAACAAAACCGGCTTTCAAGCTGCCTGAATGAGCTAATTCTGGGCAGCATGAAAGTTTGCCAGCTGCTTTCTCGGATGTTTCACCAGCCATGTAGTGCACATCGCTATCGACAGCCATGTTAAAGCTTACTTGGACGGCAAATGGAGACATCAACCTTTTCCCCTTGTGTAAACATCATCACCCAAACAAGACATAGGTCACACCGTTCGTAAACCACAGGCTCGAATGAAATAGGGTAACAGAAAAAAGTGTTAGCACAACTGCAAATGGGCAAGCTTTGGACGGTCCTATCTCACCTTCACCCCTTGGCAGGGTATGTGGTGTGAAGTTGCACTTACTGAATCACATCGATGATCGATTAGGTCATTTTGGTTTTGTTTCTGCTATCCAGTTCATAATTTCTTTCCTCGCCTTTCAATCTTACTGCAGGCGTACCCTTAGAATCCATGTTCCCGGAACATTGGGAACGAGGAACCGGAACGTGGAACGCGGAACACTATTTTGTGAAACCACTTGGGAACGTGACTATACTCATTTCACTGGTAGAGAGAGGACCTTCAGTCCTGGTTGGTAAGGGATATAGGTCCCTCAAGTCCCAACCGGGACTAATGATGAGAGACAAAAGGGGGTCCTTTAGTACCGGGTAAACGAACCGGGACTAAATGGGGGACTTTAGTCACGGTTGGTATGCCAGTGTCAAAAAAATATTTGAAAATCCCAGGGAGGCCCTCACACACGCGTCGCAAGTCACAAGTCACGCGATTTTTCATGTGAAATATACGCGTGTGCGGGTGCGGGGATTCAAACTCGTGACCTCCAGCCTCGCGCGTAGCTTCCTCACCATCTCACCTACACAGCACATCTGACTGAGTAGAGGATGCTATCCTCTTATAGTAACTCGTGGGAGACCCTTTAGTCCCGGTTGGTAACACGACCCATGAAAAAAAGGCTCCCCTTTAGTCTAGGTTGGTGTTACCAACCGTGACAAAAGGGTCACCCCCTTTAGTCTAGGATCACTAGTCAAGAGACCTTATCCACAACCCCGGCGACCTTGGAGGATTCCAGAAGACCTTATCCAGATCTCGGAGGATCCGCCGGGCTTGTGGCGCAAGACACGTGCTAGGTCGCGGCTCGGCGCCGCCAGTAGGTCCGCAAATCGCGGGATTCACCCTGTAATCACAGAAGATGACCTTCCTAATTTGTAACCGGTCCCGATGAGGGTCCACCGACCTCGAATGGAAGCCCTAGCCCATTGATCATATAAGGCGGCCTAGAGCTCCATTCGAGGGGACTTCCCAATTCACGCATAATTCCACCGCTTACTGGATGTAGGGTTTTACTCTCCGAAGGCCTAAACCAGTCTAAACCCTTGTGTTCCTCGCCATTCTCGCCGTGTTCCGAGTTCCATCTGCGAACTACCACCTACGCTCTTAGTTCCTGATCCCCTCCATTAACCTACAACCGCTTGGGTCGCCCCCTTACAGATCTGTCCAGGTCTCACCCCCTGACAGTTGGCGCGTTAGGTAGGGGTGATCGGGAGCTCGCTGTGCAGCATGGTGGCCCGATCTGGTGTTGTTTTTCCGGCGAGCATGGCGGACATCCTCGCCAACCCCGTGGAGATCTGCTTCGGTTCCTTCACAGCGACCTCGACTGAGCCGGTGGCCACGACCTCTTCGGTGACCATTGTGAAGATCGCGGCGACACCTGTCGCCGCCGCAGTTTCTGATCTGGCGTCGGAGACCCACCCGCCCAAATCCTATGACATTGTTCAGGGAATGGAGCGCGTCATCGACATGATGGAGGAGACCCTCCAGATCTGCGAAAGAGCCTAGCGCTCAACACAGATGGCGTCGCGCCGCAAGACCTTCCCCTTCGGTCTGCGACCATCCAGTGACGTCTATGCCAGCCAGGTGACTAAGTCCTCCCATTTCCAATCTGGGCGGCGGGAATCATCTGGTGACCTCAAGCACGAGCTCTGTGCTCGCCGCGATCCGCTTGACGTACCGTGCACCTGCCACAAGGGCGCACGACACACCCTCCGCGGTTGCCGGCTGCGGAAGAAGATCGACCAGGAGCGTACTGCTCCTCGTACCACGCGAGCTCCCACGTCTTCGGATGGTGGCGAGTTCCAGAAGGTCCGGATCCACGTCTCCCCCAACGACTAGAGCCCCACCCTGCGGCGGGTCCTGGTGGTGTCGGCGAACGAACCACCACGTCGCAGCGCGACGGACTCCGAGGAAGCATGTCAGATCCAGGGCAACGCCAATCGCGCCCAGCGACAGGCGGAAGAGCAATGCCAAGCGGTACCCCCCTGCGTCCGATACCCTCATCTCGAGTTCGAGGAAGCAGGGTTACCGACGTTCAATAGTCCTCAGGCCAACCTGGGTGCCGCCATGGCACGTCTCCAGCAAGCTAACCCATCACCCGAGACCGAAGCAGCCATGGCTTACCTTCGGGTCGCCACGGCCTTGGTGGAGGAGAAGAGTGCAGCAGCAAAGTCTGCTACGTCGACGTCAAGCCGGCATTCGCGCAGTCGATCCAATCGACCTGCGCACAGTAACCTTCCCCCCATCAGGAAGAGGTCAATCATCACAACCCCGACCAGCCTCGGGCGAACGACGCAAAGGACGGCGACCTCCGCGCCAACCTCGATAAGAACATATGTGGCCGCGACGCCCGAGGCTACATCGATCAGCGCCACCGTGAGCGTGAGGAGCGGGAGCTGCGACGTCGCGCAGAGTACGACCGCGAGTACGGACCTCCCGGCGCCGTCCATCGCATCATGGAGCATGAGGAGCGCGACTGCCACGCCGTTGAGAACAAGCACCGCGCTCAGTACGAGGCAGAGTACGGCCACCCGGAGGGCGGTGTCCCTGAAAGGATCTTGATGTCGCCTAGAGGGGGGGTGAATAGGCGAGTCCTGAAAATCACCACTTAAAAAATTTTATCAGTGAAACACGGATACTCCGGACTTTTCTCCGGAGTTTCTGGAAAGTCCAGAATCTCTGGAAAAATCTTCGGAATCTCTGGACTAGCGCCTGCGCAGCGGAATAAGCACACTACCCAAAACCGGTGCCACCGATTTTGCAAAACCGGTGCCACCGGGTTTGCCTGGCAGTGACTCCCCTCTCCTTCTTCTTCTTGTTTACTTGTTTGGCTTGAACTCAAACTTGGTGTATGGCTTAAGGATCAGTTCCTTGATGAATATAGAGTGCCTGCACTCCACAAACACTAACAACCAAGTAGCTCCACCAATATGACAAAAACAAGCAAGGATAGATATATCAAGGTAAATGCGAGGTAAACCAGCGAGAGACACAAGGATTTGTTTTACCGAAGTTCGGATTCACCACCGTGTGAATCCTAGTCTCCGTTGGGTGCTTCTCCTACCGAAGTCGGGTTGCATTCAACCCTTTTCCCGATCCACTAGATAGCTTCTTCCCTTTCGGAGGTGAAGCACAACCTTCACAAACTGTACCACAGCTCACCACACCTTGGGAGCTTATGGGCGACGCCTAGCCGTCTAGGAGGCGAGCCTCCAAGAGTAACAAACGCTTCACTCGAGCTTGACGACGTCCAACAGTGCTCAAGGGATTCAAGTGCTCTTGAATTGCTCACAAAGGTTTCTCTCTACCACCCAACTCACTAGATCTATCAAAGATCGAACAACCTCACAAAGAGGGGTTGGGGAGAGCTAGAATGGCTTTGGCTTAGCAAGGAATAGCAAGGAAGCACACCAGCAACCTTAGAAACAGCAGCTTGCAACAGTGGCGGTTGAAGGGTATAAATACCCGACTCCCCAAAAACTAGCTGTTGGAGTTAAAACCCGGAATCTTCGGGAAAAACCCCGGATACTCCGGACTTCCCAAAACTAGCCGTTACAAACTTCAGTGAAAACCGGTGCCACTGAGTTCCCAAACTCGGTGCCACCGAGATTTCAAAAACTAGCCGTTGGGCCGGCTGACACAAAACTGGTGCCACCGGTTTCCCAAAACCGGTGCCACCGGGTTTGACACAGGGTCAAACCCGAAGACGTGTACGTGTGGTTTTTGTGTCTCTCTCAACTCACATGGGTTACTTGAGCACTGAGACATTATCAAAACTCCTTGTGATGCATCCCTCTTGATAGTACGGCGTACCTATACTCAAGATCAAATATGAATGCAATATTAGAACTCTTGAGCTTCTTCATAAAAAATAGCCATACTTGATCAATATATCCTCATGAGATATCCATCCATCAATGTCTCATTGAATTGAGCACTTCTACCTTGAGCTAGTGACTTTGATCTTATTCGAGAATGAAACCCAATTCTTGATCAAGTCACCCTTCACATGACTCAACGAATATGTAATGCTTCTTCATTGCTTCACTCGGTTAGGCTCGACTTGATACCTCGAAACTTTCCAAGCTATAGCCACTTCACCCTAGCCAAGCACATGGTCCAAGTCACTACTCGGCCAACCTTAGCTTAGTACCTCGTTGCTAAACCCTTGCTTGATTTCTTCATCCATTCGTTGCCAATTTGAGTTAAGCTTTGATTCAACATCAAGAGTGGAGTTCAATTGAGATCATGCCAATATTTGATTTTGATATCTCTTTTGTGTATAACAAGCTTTCCTTTTGTTTAGAGACCATCCATCATTCCAATATCACTATGTCTCTTTCTTCACCTTCATTGGCTTGTTTATATATCAAGTAAAACTCCGTGGGATCAATCATATCAATAATTACGACATTCAACCTTAAATAGAGCCATTTCACAATGTGAGGCAATAACCCATTCCTCAACTCATCTTGTACAACAATGGCTTGTCTTCTCGTATAGATGTTCAATGTCATATATCATGCTTTGTTATTTATATGTTGCAACATGCTCACATGCTTAACAAAGACATTAGATCTTTAATCTAGTTGTCAATCAATACACCAAAACCCACTAAGGGCCTAGATGTCTTTCAATCTCCCCCTTTTTGGTGATTGATGACAACCTCGATTAAAGCTTACAAAAGATATTCAATAAAGCTTAAAAACTCAGATTTAGGCTGAGCTCCCCCTTAATATGTGCTATGAGTGGAATTCATAAAAATTGGCTTTAAATGCCATTTTGCACATTTTCAAGAAAACATGGAGCTCCCCCTAAATCTTAGCAACAGTGGAGTGCAAAACAAGTGTGTGAACAATTAAACTGTGATGCATGCACTAAATAAGCACTTTAATAAATGAACCAAAGAAATGGCAGTAATGTCTGGCCAAACCCGGTGCCACCGAGTTGCCAGCCTTGGTGCCACCGGTTTTGCCCAGGCAGCCCTGTCAAAAAGCAATACATCACCCATAAAATCACACTAACATGCAATTGAGTCTTAATAAGCATTAAAAGGTTCACCACACATTTAAGCACACATAACAAAGGTTGTCAAGTCCAACTGAAGCTAGGAGAATTTTATTACAAGGCCTGTTGCATACAACAGCCAAAACCGGTGCCACCGGTTTTGGAAACTCGGTGCCACCGAGTTTGCCTGACAGAGACAGCTGAGACACAGACATATATACTGAAACCGGTGCCACCGAGATCTGGAAACCGGTTCCACCGGGTTTTGACAGACAGAGCAGACAGAACACAGACGGCTGAGCTTTGACGGCTGAGCTTTGAATCGACACCTCTCTCCCCCTTTGTCATTAATCACCAATAAAGGTCCTAGGGGTCTTGGACAGCTGCTCATGGTTCTTCTTCATCATCATCTTGAGGCGGTGGCACAAATTGACTTGGAGGCACAAAAGATGGTGGTGGTGGAAATGGAGGAAGATGAGAAGCCATTCCCTCATATGGGTTAACCGAGCCAAAAAGACTGCCATAGTAGTATCCACCAACAGCGCTTGAACTTCCTTGTGCATTAGGATCCACTTGAGGCATGCTAGAGGATGTGCCTTGCCCTTGTGTGCCCATGAAAGGAACCTCTGAATATGAAGATCGAGCACTGTACATTCCTCCAAAGGTTGGATTGTAATATGTGTTTCCATAGGCTCTATCCCAATAGTCTTTGTTGGTTACCGGATCAACTTGTTGTGACTTGTCCCAAATGCTCTCAAAGGTCTCCGGCTCACTATCTTCCTCATCGGATGGTGCATGTGGCATGGGAGGCCTATTTGTGGGAGAGGGGTTTTCATACATAAGTCTTATCATCCTTGAATCCCTCTTCCTAAGTTGTCTCTCCTTGTGAACCGCATCATTTGCTTTCATGCAAGACCCACACCAAAAGTTGAATAATTTTCTAAGCGGAGAAGGGGGCTTTTGCACTTGTTGTTGCCCACGTCCACGCCCTCGACCATGTGAAGGCCTTGCTGCCCTAGATGGTGCAGCAGCTGCGGTAGGCTGTTCGGGGACTTCTTGGCCTCCAATATTTGCCTGTGCACTTGCCAAATCAGCTAGAGAAGGTCCCACAACATCATTCTTCAAGTGGAAAGGCTTATGCTCATGATCATATCCAAATGTGTAGTTGGTGATTGCCTCAATGACATGCATGAGATAAGGAGCATATCCACAACTCTTTTGTGGCGAGCCGGAGATGGTATGAATTTCCTCCCAAATGTAGTCCACAACACTAAATGCCGGCTCACTAGGGCTCATGTGTTTCAACAAATCTCTTCCATAGTTTGACACATTTGATTGGTCCCCTTCCCTAGGAGCAAGTGTCTTTCTAAACATGTGGTGCAAGTATGCATAGAATGGTAGCATGCCATTGACTCGACCATAGTTCCATTCTTGTCCCGGGATATACATGAACTTCATATCTTCCTTGTCCATGTCATGATCTCTATGGATCTTCTCCCTTCCAATATATTCTTCATCAAAACCAAGTAGATAGGCAAACTGAGTGATAGTGATACCAAACCATTTTCCCTCAGTCATCCAATGAACAATTTTCTCATTCTTCCAAGTGGTGAAGTAACAAGTGGCATAGAATTGTGCAATCACTTCATTGTTCCATGACTTAGCAAAGCCCATGATATCATAAACATTTTTCCTCTTGCACTCCCGAATAATTTCAGCAATCTTTGGATCCTCCAAGACTGACAAGAATCCCCAATCAATGTATTCTGAGCGAGCAATGGGGTAGTCTTTCTTGATGATGGCACTTGCATAATAGTCTTGATGAAACTTGATGCCAAAACGATAATCCAAATTCCTTCGACCAACCGCCATGGGATTCTTTTCCCTCTCTTTTCTTGCCCTCTCTGTCATACCCCTTCCTTTATAGTTGACTATGTTGCGGTGCTCAGGGTCAACGGGTGGCCTCATTCTCACATTGAAGTGAGTCTCATCACCACTCTCAACCGGCTGTGGTCCAAGAACTGATATGCCCTCATATTCACCATCACTGTCATCCTCTCCGGTGCCCTGACTATGCTCATGGCTAGCTGTGCGGATGTTCTTGCCCTTCCTCTTGCGCTGAGCAGCTGCTGTAGGTGACTCAGGAGGGGAGGGTTCCTGCCTGTATGGGCTCTCCTCATCATCATCACTAGAGGTTGACTCAGGCTCAGAGTCCTCAATGCGCATAGCACCTCTAGGAAGATTAATTCTCCCTGCTGCCCTTTTTGACCTTCTAGGTGGCTCTGACACTTCTTCTGCAATTTCATGAGCGCTGCTAGATCCTTCTCTTCTTCTGAACTCGAAATTTGCATTCTTCGTTCTAGGTTGTCTTCTTCCATAAACCATGTCAAACCTTGGATCTGTGACAAAAAGAGATACATATGTGCCTTAGGAACAATTCTCTGCCACAAATATATGCAATTGAATTTTCTCGAGCAAAATCCCCAAGTTGGACAAACCCTCTGCGCCGAAACCGGTGCCACCGAGTTGTGAAACTCGGTGCCACCGGGTTCAGCATGAACCCTAGGTTATGCCCCTGATAATGCTGCCAAGGGACCTTCAAGCCATTGATTTGAATCTGTTCTAGGACCATACAGAAGCCATTCTACCAAAGGAATCCAAGAGATAGTCCCTAGAAAAGTAGATCGGGCAAAACCAAGACATGGGGTACCTCCCGACATGGTGAGAGTGTTGCTGCAGCCTTGAAATGGAGGGGAATCTGATCCCACCGAGTTGGGGAACCGAAATCTTGCTTCAATCCTTGAATCCCACGGTTGAGCCCTCAAATCGCCATGGAATCGCCCTTTCTACCCTTCTTTTTACTGTGCTGGGTCGGGGGGTGAAAGGGGTGGTGAATGGGTGACTGTAGGGTGAGTCACGGGTCTTATCCTTTTACTGCCGACAGAAACCGGTGCCACCGGTTTTGGAAAACCGGTGCCACCGGGTTTCACTTAACCCGTGGACTTTTGTCCAAATTTTCAAATCTGCACTTCCTTTTTCATTCCTATTTCTTCCTCTGCCTTTTATATCCATTTTTGCACAGCCCTTTGTCTCAGATATGGATTTGAGAGATTTTGATGAAATGTGAGAAATCCAAAGTTTGCAATCCCTTGAGATAAGAATGAGTAGCTTCCTTTGCACTTGAGAGAATCTTGCCATTTATGGTTAGCCAACATTCAAACATGAGCAACAATAACCATAAATAACAAGACATGATCTAAAAGATCAAGACTCAAATATTTTGCAAAAGGCACACCACCTACACATGCTAGTGAATTTTGAAAATCTATCCTAAGTCACAAAGAGTATGCAAAGATTACTAGCCAAGATAAGTCTTAGCATATTTAGCTCATGCCTCTACTGAAATTTTAGCCACGGTTAGAAAAACAAAATTTCCAACAGAAATTTGTGAGGCATCAACTAAATATCTAAACCCCATCAATACCACCAAGCAACAAATCAAGGTGATGCTAGTTCTCTTTGCACACCAAAACTCACACTAGCAAGAGGCCTAGATTCACAAATTAATTACTTGAATTTAGGATTCATACCTTTGCCTCTATTATATGAAATTCTCACATAGAGGAACTCACATAAGTTAGCTTGCACTTTTTAGTCTTTCAATAACTTCCTCTTGTCACTTTTGATGAGAAATACCCATTTGTGAGCTAAGATGACAAGAGAACACAAATATTAAAAGCACAAGCTCTAGTCCCACATTGGATGACTCTTTGAGAGTGGAATGGAAGTAAGTCACCCAACATGAAACCTCATAGAATGGGCTAAATTCCTCAAAGATATAGTGCACACATGGATATATGGATGGAAAGAACATGTGCACTACCTTGGCCAAATATGTCCAAGTTAAGGAATTTAAACCATGCTATGGTGAGTAGCCAAAAATAAATATAATCCAATCCAAAAGTAGAGAGAAAGAGATACAATTACAGATATGGATTGGTGACCTCCTTGTCATGTGGCTTACTCACAACCAACACCCTTGCCATAAGATTTATTCAAGTGAAGAGTATAGATAGGATATTGAGACACCTCACACTTGAACTACACACATGAATCTTTGCAAGTGATGTTAGTACCAAGAGACACAAAATGTGAAGTGAGCTCCACCTAAATAGGTGCATCAAGTATTTGAATCTTGAGAAGTGCACGTTTGGATCAATTAAAGAACTAGGGTAGCAAGCTCCACATTTTGGTCAAAATACATAAGCAAATAAGAATATGTAAAATGACATCAAGAATAGCTCACAAACTATATTTGCTTAGTCTCCTTTTATTTTGAATCAAGAATAATGTGCCTTGAGGTATTTGCAGAAATTTCCTCTCCATCCCTTGCTGATTCTGGGAAACTCGGTGCCACCGAGTTTATGAATCCGGTGCCACCGGATTCTTCCAGAATTTGGCACTTTTGCATTTTGCAGATCTAATTGATTCTTTTCTTGATTCTTCTTTTTGCTTTTGCTCATATATATGTGTTCCTGCATGCAACAACCACTCAAAGCTTCTTGATGAAGCAGTTAATAGCATCAAGTGGCTTTTGACAAAATTTGCTCAATAGAACTAGGGTGGCTTATCCATCTCATATGGTTGACTAGCACAAGAGCATGTCTCACATATGAGAGTGGTCAGCAACCAAGAGAGGTACTTGTCATGGGAGGAGCATTGAGTGAGACTTCTATCATATATTTCACTTGGCTCTTTTCAAGTAATGAGTCATACAATTTCTCTTGAGATATAGATGGTTGAAGATAAGTGTCTTCTCAAGTGAGCCAAGCTTCCAATGCTACTCCAAGTACCTGCAAAGTCCTTTTAGGCATGTTTTCATACCCAACGTGCATTGGGTCCGACAAGGTTAGTGATCAAGGACTTAGGTACCCAAATGGCCTTTGTGCCCTTCCTTTGTGAAATAACCACTTTAGGGGCACTAGAGTCATTCGAGTTACTCCTAAGCTTCTCATTACTATAATGAACATGGTTGAGCTTAGGATTCTTACTATTGGGACAATCTTTACCAAGATGTCCCTTTTGACGACAAGTGTAGCAAATCTTGTGCTTGATGTTGCCATTGCCATTTACACTTGTCACTGAGCCATTCTTCTCTCTGAATTTTGCTTGAGCCTTCAGAAATCCCTTGTTGAGCTTCATGTGGGTCTTCTCAGGCGAAACCGGTGCCACCGGTTTGGCAAACCCGGTGCCACCGGGTTTCCCTGAGGAAACCCTTGATTGGTTGATGCAAGCTTCAATCTTGTGCCCTTTCTCATGACAACCAAAGCATCTTCTCTGAGCAAGACTTCTTTGCCTCTTTGATTGGTTTGGATTGTCTTCTTCCTTGAATGAACACATGGATGCATAATGTCCCATGTGTTAGCACTTGTAGCACTTGATGTGATCTAGCTTCTCTTTGTCATTGGTCTTGTGATCATTGATCTTGAGGCTTTGTTGAGAGATTGATCTAGTGACGATTGTCCTCTTCTCAAGCTTCGTCACCATGGGCTCACGGTTATCTTGAGAAGGTTGCACCTTTTCTTTTCCCTTCAACTTAGCCACCTCTTTCTTGAGCTTTTCAACTTCTTGCATAAGATCATCATTCTCTTGAGCAATGAAGTCATCACAAGATTCTGCAATTAGTTGATCATACCAAGAGGGTTTGCCTTTTGGGTCACATGGGTTAGCACAAGATATATCATCTTTAACTTGAGTACATGTGCTAGTGGTGCAGTGAGGTGTGTAAGATTTAACTGAGTTTACCAAAACCTCATTTGTCACTTCTAGCAAAGTGTGTGATTCTACAAGCCTCTCATGAGAATATTCAAGTTCTATGTGAGTTCCTTGTAGTTTCACAAACTTGCAAGTGATTTCCTCAAGTTGGTCCTTGAGAGCTTGATTTTCCTTTTTCAAGGATGCTGCACAGGATAGAGAGTTAGTAGCACAAGCATATGCCTTGGTAATGCCCTCCTTGCACTTTCTAGACAAGATATCATTTGACTCCTTAAGTTTCTTCAATTCTTCTTCAAAGGAGTCTCGACAAGCTTGTTGTCTTGTGAGCTCATCTTTTTGCCTTCTTACTCTCTTTATGAGCTCTAGCACATTCTTCTTGTCTTTCTTGGTCATCTTGTCAAGCTCGAAGTCAAATTGCTCAACTTCACTTCCTTTCTTCCTTCTACCTTTAGTCACTTGAGACTTGGAATTGTTAGTACATAGTAAGGAAGTACTAGGAGCTGTAGATACCTCAATATGCTTGTGTGATGCTACTCTGAAGTTTGATGAAGCAAATTGGTGCTGATCACTGCCAAACCCGGTGCCACCGAGTTCTAAACTCGGTGCCATCGAGTTTGCCTGGTCAAAGGTAGTGGTCGCGATGTTGTCACTCTTTTGCTTCGTGGATGAGGTCTTTAGAGGAGGAATGCAAGATGTTGATGTTGAGCACTCTTCTAGTGACTCCTCCTCTTCTTCTTTGTCATCGTCATCATCGGCACTAGTATACATGTCTTTGAGTGCCACCCAAATATGATGTGCATCATCGCAAATGTCTTCATTGTTGAAGATGAATTCTTGAATAACCTTGCTCACATTATTGTACATGAGGTTAGTAATCGAGTAGTTGTGGAGCACACAATCTCTTTCCTCTTTTGATAGATTGGATGAGTCCTCACTATCAAAGTCCTTGGGAAGGACACTAGCCACCACAACTCGTTCAAATGAAGGACCCCAAGTGTGTAATACATGAAGAACATGAGCAGACCAAGAAGAGTAGTTTGAGCCGTCAAACCGAAGAGGCTCAAACGATACCTCACATGTAGTCGACATCCTTTTAACTCCAAGCGGTTAAGCTCGAATTGGAGCACCAGGCTCTGATACCAATTGAAAGGATCTTGATGTCGCCTAGAGGGGGGGTGAATAGGCGAGTCCTGAAAATCACCACTTAAAACAATTTTATCAGTGAAACACAGATACTCCAGACTTTTCTGTGGAGTTTCTGGAAAGTCCGGAATCTCTGGAAAAATCTCCGGAATCTTTGGACTAGCGCCTGCGCAGCGGAATAAGCACACTGCCCAAAATCGGTGCCACCGGTTTTGCAAAACCGGTGCCACCGGGTTTGCCTGGCAGTGACTCCCCTCTCCTTCTTCTTGTTTACTTGTTTGGCTTGAACTCAAACTTGGTGTATGGCTTAAGGATCAGTTCCTTGATGAATATAGAGTGCCTGCACTCCACAAACACTAACAACCAAGTAGCTCCACCAATATGACAAAAACAAGCAAGGATACATATATCAAGGTAAATGCGAGGTAAACCAGCGAGAGACACAAGGATTTGTTTTACCGAAGTTCGGATTCACCACCATGTGAATCCTAGTCTCCGTTGGGTGCTTCTCCTACCGAAGCCGGGTTGCATTCAACCCTTTTCCCGATCCACTAGATAGCTTCTTCCCTTTCAGAGGTGAAGCACGACCTTCACAAACTGTCCCACAGCTCACCACACCTTGGGAGCTTATGGGCGACGCCTAGCCGTCTAGGAGGCAAGCCTCCAAGAGTAACAAACGCTTCACTCGAGCTTGACGACGTCCAACAGTGCTCAAGGGATTCAAGTGCTCTTGAATTGCTCACAAAGGTTTCTCTCTACCACCCAACTCACTAGATCTATCAAAGATCGAACAACCTCACAAAGAGGGGTTGGGGAGAGCTAGAATGGCTTTGGCTTAGCAAGGAATAGCAAGGAAGCACACCAGCAACCTTAGAAACAACAGCTTGCAACAGTGGGGGCTGAAGGGTATAAATACCCGACTCTCCAAAAACTAGCTGTTGGAGTTAAAACCTGGAATCTCCGGGAAAAACCCCGGATACTCCGGACTTCCCAAAACTAGTCGTTACAAACTTCAGTGAAAACCGGTGCCACCGAGTTCCCAAACTCGGTGCCACCGAGATTTCAAAAACTAGCCGTTGGGTCGGCTGACACAAAACCGGTGCCACCGGTTTCCCAAAACCGGTGCCACCGGGTTTGACACAGGGTCAAACCCGAAGACGTGTACGTGTGGTTTTTGTGTCTCTCTCAACTCACATGGGTTACTTAAGCACTGAGACATTATCAAAACTCCTTGTGATGCATCCCTCTTGATAGTATGGCGTACCTAAACTCAAGATCAAATATGAATGCAATATTAGAACTCTTGAGCTTCTTCATCAAAAATAGCCATACTTGATCAATATATCCTCATGAGATATCCATCCATCAATGTCTCATTGAATTGAGCACTTCTACCTTGAGCTAGTGACTTTGATCTTATCCGAGAATGAAACCCAATTCTTGATCAAGTCACCCTTCACATGACTCAACGAATATGTAATGCTTCTTCATTGCTTCACTCGGTTAGGCTCGACTTGATACCTCGAAACTTTCCAAGCTATAGCCACTTCACCCTAGCCAAGCACATGGTCCAAGTCACTACTCGGCCAACCTTAGCTTAGTACCTCGTTGCTAAACCCTTGCTTGATTTCTTCATCCATTCGTTGCCAATTTGAGTTAAGCTTTGATTCAACATCAAGAGTGGAGTTCAATTGTGATCATGCCAATATTTGATTTTGATATCCCTTTTGTGTATAACAAGCTTTCCTTTTGTTTAGAGACCATCCATCATTCCAATATCACTATGTCTCTTTCTTCACCTTCATTGGCTTGTTTATATATCAAGTAAAACTCCGTGGGATCAATCATATCAATAATTACGACATTCAACTTTAAATAGAGCCATTTCACAAAGTGAGGCAATAACCCATTCCTCAACTCATCTTGTACAACAATGGCTTGTCTTCTCATATAGATGTTCAATGTCATATATCATGCTTTGTTATTTATATGTTGCAACATGCTCACATGCTTAACAAAGACATTAGATCTTTAATCTAGTTGTCAATCAATACACCAAAACCCACTAAGGGCCTAGATGTCTTTCAGTCCCGAACCCAGATCACCAGCCCAGATCCCAGGTTGTGGCCCCTACGCAGAGCAGAGGCGGCACCCAAGCTGGAGCTGCCGCAGGCGTTTTGTACCCCCGAAGATCCGAAACTACCTAGAGGTGATGGCGATCGGTCTGCCGGGACGACCGACGCGATCGCGGCGACGACGGCCGCCGCGACGACCAACGACGTGACGAGCAGCAGCCGGAGGACCGCCGCGACGAGCGCGACCTACCTCCTCCACCGGCGACGGGCAACCCCAATGGCCCCTTCCAGCAGGCCAAGAGGTCGATCAACATGATTGTCGGTGGCCTGAAGTCCAGCGTAAGCAGGAGGCGGTATCGCAAGGACAAGCGCGAGATCCAGCTCATCCACACCAAGCCGTCGCAGCCCCTACAGTGGTCGGAGCAGCCAATCACGTTCTCTAGGGCCGATCATTGGGTCCACATCCCAGATCCTGGGTCCTACCCCCTTGTCGTCGAGTCAATAGTCGAGGGCGCCCTGCTCCCTCAGACTCTCATCGACGGAGGAAGCGGGCTCAACGTCATCTTCGTCGAGACCTTGAAGAAGATGGACTTCGACTTCAAGAGGTTGACAGCATGCGACGAGCCTTTCTTCGACATCGTCCCCGGCGAGGCGGCCTACCCCATGGGTCGGGTCTCCCTCCCTGTGACCTTCCGCACGGAAGAAAACTTCCGCATGGAGTATCTCAGCTTCGAGGTCGCCAACTTCAAGTCTTCCTACCACGCCATCCTAGGTCGCCCCATGCTGGCCAGGTTCATGGCTGTCCCGCACTACACCTACTTGGTACAACGGGGTCCTCACCGTCTACGGTGACCTCATCATCTCATTCAAGTGTGACAACGAGGCCCTCGACATCGCCACCACGAACGCCTGCGTCGAAGCCTCCGCCGTCATGATCGCCGAGGCCGCGAAGGTCGCTCCGAGCGACCTAACCATCCCAATGAAGAAGGGCACCGACACCGCCCTCGACGCCACGCCGATGACAAAGAAGGTTTGCCTCGGCCTTGCCGACCCAGAGAAGACGGTGGTGATCGGCGACAACCTCGGGGAGAAATAGGAACTCGCGCTCACCAGTTTCCTTCGGGACAACGCTGGCATATTCACATGGACCCCATCGGATATGCCAGGTGTTCTAAGGGAGCTGGCTGAGCACTCCTTGGATGTAAGCAAGACGGCCAAGCCTGTCAAGCAGAAGCTGCGCCGCTTTGCGAAGGATCGCAAGGAGGTCATTAGGGTAGAAATAATAAAGCTCCTAGGAGCTAGTTTCATTCGCAAATGTAAAAATCCAGTTTGGCTCGCCAACCCGATGCTTGTACCCAAGAAAACCGGTCAATGGAGAATGTGTATCGACTACACCGATCTCAACAGACACTACCCTAAAGACCCCTTCCCTCTTCCGCGCATCGACCAGGTCATTGACTCCACAACCGGAAGCGTCCTGTTATGCTTCCTCGACTGCTACTCAGGGTATCACCAGATAGCCCTGAAGGTCTCTGACCAAGACAAAACAGGGTTCATAACGCCGCACGGTATCTACTGCTACACGACCATGACCTTCGACCCCTAGAATGCTGGAGCGACCTACCAGAAAGCCATCCAGAAGTGTCTGGAGTCCCAGATCGGCGACAATGTCGAAGCCTACATCGACGATGTAGTTTGTAACATCCCGGATTTCCCGGAATGTTTATGTTTGCAAAAATGTGAATTTCAAAAAATTTTGTTTGAAATTGAGTGCATAATTAAAATATAAGGTTGCCTTCTTTGATCCTTCCCTGATATCCTAGATTTATTTTAAGCAAAATAAGAAAATTTAGGAATTATAAACTGCTGGTGTGTGAACCTTGGAGTTTATTGGATTTATTTCGGATCTTAATTGTGTGGGGTTCAAATTTGAATTTAATTCAAATTTGAATCATAGTTTAAATAGGAGTTAAGGTGTTTAGATAATAGGAAAAACCTTAAACCAGTGTTGGGCCTTAACCCAGCTTTGCCAAGTTCCCTAATGCACCTTCTTCTTTCACCATCGGCTTGCACAAACCGCAGCCCCTGTCACCTTTCGGCCCACCAGGCCACCTCTAACTCACGCGGCCCACCTAACCTTTCAGCCCGCCGGCCCGCCTATCACCTACCACCTTTCCTTGTGACGCCGCCAGGTGGGTCCCACGAGTCAGCCGGCGTCCCTGTAGTCTTTTCTTCTTCCCTCGGCTGACACGCGCGCGCCCCGCGATAGCGACCGGTGTGCTCCCGCACCGAGCTCGCCCGCGCCCCCCTGGATGAGCGCCGCGTGCCCCTAGGCACGGATGCCGGAGATCGCCGCTGTCCGCCTGCACCTCAAACCCTAGCCGGCCGCCCCCTTTAAATTCCATCCCCAGTCGCAGCTCCCTGTTCCGCCGCCGCCTGGGATTTTCCCCATTCGAATCCAACAGCGCTAGCCACCAGAGAAAGGGAGGAGGAGGGAGAAGAAGGAAGGGAGCGCAGGGGGAGCCGGCGACCTCAACGCCGTAGTGCCGCCTTGAAGACCCGAGGTCGAGCCACCTTCCTGTCCGCCGCCACCATGGGGATATGCCCCTGTCCAGGGGAGAGGAGGAAGGGAAGAACGTCGGGCCACTACCCCGGATGCCGAGGCGCCCTTTGCCGCCGACGCCGTGGAGCTGGAGCCCGCTCGTGAACCTGAACCCGCCATCCCGGAGTCGCTGTTCATGAGGAAGAGGAGAGGAGAAAGGAGGAGAAGGAGGGGGAAGAAGAAGACCGGAGCCGCCCGTGCGTGGACATGGACGCCATTCGCCAGAGAGGGATCGAAGCTGCAACAGGAGTGGGAACCTGAAGGTCCGAGCTGAACCGCACGCTGTCGCGCCGCACCATGGACACCGACGTCGTCGGGGCGCCAAGCACTTCACCGCGACGCCGTTGTACCGCGAGCCGTCGTCGAGCCGACCACGTCCTCACCGTCGCCGTTCGGGAACACCATGGCTGTCACCCTGCCTCTGCTCGACCCCCCCGGTGAGCCACCCCAACAACCCTCGTCTTGCCATCTAGGCGTTCGATGAAATGTCTGGATGAGCCTTGTGAGCTCGCTTGGTTGCCCGATGCCTGCACCGCGCCGCCGCGCGACCCGTCGTCGTCTGTGATGCTGGCCTTCGAGCCATGCCGGCCGTCTTGCAGGTGCCGCTGCCTTCTACGACGCGCGCACTCCCTTGCTTTATCGTCGCGTCGTTCCTTCGTCTTAGCACCGAGCACCGGTCCGCCGTCGGCCCAGTATTTCTTGGCCACGCCCGTATACCCGTCTGTGCTCACGCGCACGCCCACACGCACGCGCGCGAGTGAGCGAGCATGCCGGCGCAGACCCCCCAGTACTCTCGCCGTGTCGCCCACCTCGCCGCGCACTGCTTTCCGTCGCCCACCGTCCTTGCTTTGGTCGAGGTCAAGTAGAGACCTTGCACCCGCCGGGCCAAAGCCCTGTTCTTCCTCGCCGAACCTATGCGCGCACGCACACGTTCGCGCCTGCACGCGTGACACCTCACTAGCGTTGGTCACCTCCGCCGCGCCATTGCGCTTTCCATGTTTCCGACGCGCCGTCGTCTCCGTGCCGCCATGGCTGCACCGCCGGCGTTCTGCACCCGCACACGCACGTCCACCCGAGGGGTGCGTTTCCTGTCCAACCCGTGCGTGCCCACGCACGCACTCGCAACTGCACGCACTCACGCACGCGAGGGCCAAGGCCTCGCCTTTCTTTGGCAAGGACTTGTGTGAGCTCAAACCCACACCGCCGACCTTCCCATCATCGTCGGGAACCTGTTTTCACCGCGCCGCCGTGCTCAACCGGGAGCTCTGCCTTGCGGCAAGACACCCCCGCGCACATCAGGCTAAGCCGTCGCGTGGCCGCTTTGTTCGAACCGGAGTCGACCCGTTCGCGAGGCGACGATCCTGTCGCCCTTGCCGCGTTCGTGCCGCCGTTTGGTCGCTTTGACCCTGTCCTAGCCATCCAGGTGGCGACCCCAAGTTCGTGACCGTGCCGCCGCGAACCTCTGTCCGCCTGCCGCAGCTGAGACCTCACCGCTGGTGAGCACCTGCCGTGCCCGCCGCTCCTTTGGGGCAATCCTTCGATGCTCCTGTCGCCCACGCCAAAACCCCTCTGGGTTAAGCCACACACATGCTGTCCTGCTTTGCTTCGGCGCCTAGGAACCAGTCGCCGCCGTTGAGCCGGTTTCCAGCCTAAGACCGATCCTTTCTGTGCCTAGTCTGAAACCTTAGGTTCATCCCTAAGCTACCGGAGGCTCTTTTAATCTCCCCGTCGGCCTTCTAATCTTTCCCCATCTAATCTTTTCCAAAGTAGTCCGAAATTTCATACATGAGTTATGGGGTTATTCTCCGACTCCTCGAATTAATCTTTTGCAATTGATTCGATTTCGGGGAGCAAGCTATAATTCGCTGGATTAAACCTCTCACAAACTCATTTGAATTATGACGGTGTTTTCCGGCTTCTCGGGTTAATACTTTGTTATTTAATTCGTTCCCAGAAAAATAGTCTAATTCATTTGTACCCGTCCCGCGAAATAAACTGCTATCGATTTATTTCGCTAGCAGCTGCTCCCTTCCTCCTTCGTCAAAGCAACCAGCAAAGCATCGCCTTTTTGTTTTCCTTGCACCTTACCGGTTGTGCACACGTTAACTCAGGGAGGCCAAGGCCTTATCTCTGGTTACCAAATCTGCTGTCACCAGCCTCTCTGCTCTCTCTATTCTTTCATCCAACAGAAGCAAACCGAGCTCCCAGATTGCAAGCCTGGGCTTGCACCTCTTTTTCTTCTCCACCGAACCAGCAACACCCCTCTTCCTCCACCGAGTCCCAGCTGCAGCAGTCTTCCTCTCTTCTCTAATCAGCTAGACAAGCAGTAGGCGCAGGTCCCTCTGTTTCTCTTCGTGTGCATCACGTGCATAAGATAAAGCATGGGCCTTGATCTCTTTTCTCTAATCAAGCCAGCAGCAGCAGCCAAGCACAACTACTACCTTCCAATCAGAGAACGCATCCGGTCACTACTCGCTTCGTTCCTCTCTGCTCCTAAGCAGACAAGCTCGAAGCCGGTAATGGATCCCCTGCTACGACAACCGTCGCTTTGAACCTGCTCGACGGAATGCATCAAGCAGCCTAGCTGCTGCTGTCATGACCACCCAGCCAGGATCGCTTGAGAAAATCATCAAACTCTCGTTGAACAATCCTAGAATGCCTTTAGTGCCCTGCTCAAACTTGTAGAGCTTGTGAGTGCTTAGGCCAAAACCTTGCAAGCCATGGACATATCTGCTTGCTTGCCCTCACAAAGTCTATGTGTGTGCTAACCCCACCATGACCAATATCCTAGCTGTCGTACCCTGTTTTGTTTCCAACCATATCCATGTTTGGTCTAGTTGCTGCATGCGCTTGCCTAAAGCCGTGTATGTGCTAGCTCGTGACCTTTTCTGATCTCTGCAATCCGTACAGGAAGCTAGGGAGTTTGCTCTAGCCCTTGCTCGTGGCACAAGCCATGCAAGTTGCTGCTCCTAAACCATGCACATGCTAACTAAACATGGGTCGTGATCTCTTTTTGCCCGTGCGTGTTAGCATGTGTTCTCGGCCACCTGCTCAGATACCCAAGGTACCTAGCCATCACCTTGCTTGTGACTTGTATTCGTCATGCAGTCCAGTGCGGCTTGACTCACTAAAGTTAGTAGCCAGCTATCAGCTAACCGCTAACTTCAGCATCCATAGGCGGACCAACCAGAATGCTATCTTGTGTGCTATCTAACCTTAGCTCTTTATCGAACTGGTGTGTGTTGCTCGCTAGCAGCAGCACTTGCTCTTTTCCTCTGATCCTTAAGCTTTGAACTAGGTGCCTGTTCTTAATCTTTCAAGTCCTAACCATACCTTTCGCCGCGGCCGTGACACGCCTTTGTCGTGCACGACGCGTGCCCTGTCTAAACCATCAACCATACCTTAGATAAATCCGTCCTCACCACATCTTTGTCGTGTTCAGCTTGAGCCAAGTACCACAACCATCGCACCGCTTATATCTTATCCATCCTGGACAAACTCTCCAACCTGGTCCCATCTGACCTACGGGACCCACAAGGTGACTTGTGGGGTTCGGTTGACCTCTGACCTTTCTTTTTGACTCGGTCAACCCTGATCGTTGACTAGTCAACTTACCGTGCAGACCAACCTGAAACCTAGCTTATGGTTTTCTAACTTGCTAACTAGTGTTATCTGTGCTTTATCGCAAATAATTAAATTCATAAAATCTTTCTTTATTTGAAAATCAATAATAAATTGATTCTAGCTTAGAAAAATATGAAATCAGTTTCTTTATTCTTCTAAAATCATGAAGCACCCGTTAGACTAGCATTTGGAGTTTATTTGGTTCTTTATTGCTTCTCTTTGGAGTTATTTGCATCTAGACACCGTGTTTATTTATCTTTGCGAATCTAGGAATTCCCGGAGCTGAGGAGTCAAGCCAGAAGATCAAGAACACCTACGGAAACTACTACGGCTACCTGCACACAGGTGTTCACGCCCGACTGACTTTGAAATACCTATTAGGCATTGCTATGTAGAATGCTAGCGCTTTACTTTAAATGCATGATGATGAACCTTGCGCTGCCTTCTTTAATTACCCTATCCTTGATTGCCCTACTACTACTATGTTATATATAAACGTGTATATACGCTGAGCTTCGCGATGCATGTGTTGGGTTGGGAATAGTGGTTCTTGGCGTGCGTAGGGTAAAACCGGCAGGAGAAGGCGTTTTGGGTACTTTGGCGGGGGTGAGCTCGAAACAACCGATCTGGGATCGGGGATGAGGGTGCACTCCTCAGTGCATTCCCGCTTGTACGGTTTCTGGAGCACATGTGTTGGGGTTTTACTGACGTTTGGAGGACATGAGCTCGCCCCGGTCTAAAAGCGAGTGGACAGACCTTTTCACTGGACCTTTTCGTACACACCACCTCGCCGAGAGTGGGGTTAGGGCCGAGTTGAGCTCGGCAAGTGTGGAACCATACCTGCCAGCAGGATAGAGGGTATCAGTGGGGGAGAGGTGGGAGTGAGACCACCCTCTCAGTGCGTCTCCCGTGTGGCCACACGGGGGCATTTCACAGTTCCGGTGCAATCCCCACTGCGGGGGGGGGGGGATCGTTTTGAGGGCCGGATGCAGGATGGGACCGTAACTACCAAGAGTTCGCACGGTAGGGTGGGTTTGGTCAGTTTGCTATCGACTGGGCTCCATCCCGGGTTGGGTACAGGTGTACACGCTCTGCAGAGTTGTTCGATCTATACGTATAGCCACGTCCTCGGTCATGGACATGTCCTTTGATAGCTTTGTCCTCATGTTTTGGGATTTCTACCTCCCCCTGTAGTTGAGAGTGTGGTGAGCTGTGGTTGCAGTCGGCTAGAGGAGAGTGGCTCCCTCTACCTCATCGTTCCGATTGCAATCATTGAGGTGCGAGGAGAGGAAGTTCTCGCATCGACCCTAGATGGAGATAGGATGTGGAGACGGGGCCCTGGGGTACCAGGTGGTTCCGAGCTGTGTTTGAGAGTATGGTTTGGGACTTATATGGAGATGAATTCTTTTATGCTTCGCTGCTGCTGCATAGGAAACCTGAGCTTTTACCTTGACAGTTTTCTTACCCTTTAGAGTTAGGCCACTTAAAGCTGCATACAGTCGGTGACGTGAACCTATCCCATTCCTTGGGGATAGTTTTGTGAGTGTGCAGGATTGAACTTGGAGTGAGAGTCCGAGTTCGAGGAATCCATGAAGGAAGGGTTGCGTTGTTTCGCTCAAGGATGCCTGTGGTGAAGATTGAAGATGAAGACTTGAAGCCTAGCTACCGCTACGTAGGATTTCTACTTGTCGCTTAGCCCAAGGGGCTTGTACTAAATTCGTATACCGAGTTGTTTCAGATGTAAATATTATGATTTGTACTCTGATTTCGTAGTATGGAAATGATATTATTCTGTAATGAGTTCTGTACGTGATAGCTACCGATCCAGGGACTATCACAAGGGTACAGGGAGTCGGGTTTTCCTCACCGAAAACCCGGGTCGTTACAGGTGGTATCAGAGCCGTACTTGACCGTAGCACGCAACCCTAGGTTGGTCGATAGCTTAGGAACATTCTATACGCTCTATTTTATATATACCCCTTGAACTATTTTAAATCTGCCTTTCCTGCTTTGAAAATCTTCTATCTTACCTTCGTTTATGCAATCTCTTACGTGGACTAGTCAGGAGGAGACCGAAGATAGTTTGGATGGTACGAGAATACCTTGAACCACTAAGAGTAGAGTCTGCCTTCATTGACATGTCACGAAGTAATTAGACAGATTAGTGTGCGAGATCTCAACGGTTATGAGTCCGCCTTGAGATAGCACTATCTATAATGCTTTGAATGTTTGAGTGCTTGGTTCTTTATGGATCTTATTGGATCTTATGATTCTTACTATTGAGTGTAGGGTTATATAATAGCAAATATTTTCATGCTTGTACTTGACTCCTAGTATGGGTAACCCAAGTGCTACCCTTCATAGAAAAGACCACCACAATGCGATGCTTTGGAGGTTATTGGACTAAGGAACACTGAGATAACCCAAAAGGAGGACAAATATAAGGAGTATCGGAGACATGCCTACCCAACTGAAGAAGAAAAGGACGACACTGCAAAATGAGGTCTAGATTTTGGAAAAGCCACCTCATGCAGTTCGGAATCAAGTTACTAACTTGGATTAGAGAGTACTCGCGTTGGAGCCACCCACTACCTCGGAGTTGCTGGAATTTGAGGAAACATACAAGGAGTAAAGAAATTCACGATGAAAGACTCTCAAGTATACTCAAGCGAAGACATCAAGAATCACTATGGTATGGATCGATACCTCGGGGCAATTTCTAAATTCCAGAGATTTTTGTTGAGAGCACACTAATGGTAACGACTAGAGAACAACTACAATGAAGCTGAAGATGCTCGAAGCTCGCACGCAACTTGAACAAGATCGGTACCTCCAATGTACCAGTGATGCTTCAATCTCGAGGACGAGATTCTTTTGAGGGGGGGAGTTCTGTAACATCCCGGATTTCCCAGAATGTTTATGTTTGCAAAATGTGAATTTCAAAAAATTTTGTTTGAAATTGAGTGCATAATTAAAATATAAGGTTGCCTTCTTTGATCCTTCCCTGATATCCTAGATTTATTTTAAGCAAAATAATAAAATTTAGGAATTATAAACTGCTGGTGTGTGAACCTTGGAGTTTATTGGATTTATTTCGGATCTTAATTGTGTGGGGTTCAAATTTGAATTTAATTCAAATTTGAATCATAGTTTAAATAGGAGTTAAGGTGTTTAGATAATAGGAAAAACCTTAAACCAGTGTTGGGCCTTAACCCAGCTTTGCCAAGTTCCCTGGTGCACCTTCTTCTTTCACCATCGGCTTGCATAAACCGCGGCCCCTCTCACCTTTCGGCCCACCAGGCCACCTCTAACTCACGCGGCCCACCTAACCTTTCAGCCCGCCGGCCCGCCTATCACCTACCACCTTTCCTTGTGACGCCGCCAGGTGGGTCCCACGAGTCAGCCGGCGCCCCTGTAGTCTTTTCTTCTTCCCTCGGCTGACACGCGCGCGCCCCGCGATAGCGACCGGTGCGCTCCCGCAGCGAGCTCGCCCGCGCCCCCCTGGATGAGTGCCGCGTGCCCCTGGGCACGGATGCCGGAGATCGCCACCGTCCGCCTGCACCTCAAACCCTAGCCGGCCGCCCCCTTTAAATTCCATCCCCAGCCGGAGCTCCCTATTCCGCCGCCGCCTGGGATTTTCCCCATTCGAATCCAACAGCGCTAGCCACCAGAGAAAGGGAGGAGGAGGGAGAAGAAGGAAGGGAGCGCAGGGGGAGCCGGCGACCTCAACGCCGGAGTGCCGCCTTGAAGACCCGAGGTCGAGCCACCTTCCTGTCCGCCGCCACCATGGGGATATGCCCCTGTCCAGGGGAGAGGAGGAAGGGAAGAACGCCGGGCCACTGCCCTGGATGCCGAGGTGCCCTTTGCCACCGACACCGTGGAGCTGGAGCCCGCTCGTGAACCTGAACCCGCCATCCCGGAGTCGCTGTTCATGAGGAAGAGGAGAGGAGAAAGGAGGAGAAGGAGGGGGAACAAGAAGACCGGAGCCGCCCGTGCGTGGACATGGACGCCATTCGCCAGAGAGGGACCGAAGCTGCAACAGGAGCAGGAACCTAAAGGTCCGAGCCGAACCGCACGCTGTCGCGCCGCACCATGGACACCGACGTCGTCGGGGTGCCAAGCACTTCACTGCGACGCCGTTGTACCGCGAGCCGTCGTCGAGCCGACCACGTCCTCACCGTCGCCGTTCGGGAACACCATGGCTGTCACCCTGCCTCTGCTCGACCCCCCCGGTGAGCCACCCCAACAACCCTCATCTTGCCATCTAGGCGTTCGATGAAATGTCTGGACGAGCCTTGTGAGTTTGCTTGGTTGCCCGATGCCTGCACCGCGCCGCCGCGCGACACATCGTCGTCTGTGATGCTGGCCTTTGAGCCATGCCGGCCGTCTTGCAGGTGCCGCTGCCTTCTACGACGCGCGCGCTCCCTTGCTTTATCGTCGTGTCGTTCCTTCGTCCTAGCACCGAGCACCGGTCCGCCGTCGGCCCAATCTTTCTTGGCCACGCCCGTGTACCCGTCTGTGCTCACGCGCACACCCACACGCACGTGCGTGAGTGAGCGAGCACGCCGGCGCAGACCCCCCAGTACTCTCGCCGTGTCGCCCACCTCGCCGCGCACTGCTTTCCGTCGCCCACCGTCCTTGCTTTGGTCGAGGTCAAGTAGGGACCTTGCACCCGCCGGGCCAAAGCCCTGTTCTTCCTGGCCGAACCTGTGCGCGCACGCACACGTTCGCGCCTGCACGCGTGACACCTCGCTGGCGTTGGTCACCTCCACCGCGCCGTTGCGCTTTCCATGTTTCCGACGCGCCGTCGTCTTCGTGCCGCCATGGCTGCACCGCCGGCGTTCTGCACCCGCACATGCACGTCCACCCGAGGGGTGCGTTTCCTGTCCAACCCGTGCGTGCCCATGCACGCACTCGCAACCGCACGCACTCACGCACGCGAGGGCCAAGGCCTCACCTTTCTTTGGCAAGGACTTGTGTGAGCTCAAACCCACGCCGCCGACCTTCCCATCGTCGTCGGGAACCTGTTTTCACCGCGCCGCCGTGCTCAACCGGGAGCTCTGCCTTGCGGCAAGACACCCCCGCGCACATCAGGCTGAGCCGTCGTGTGGCCGCTTTGTTCGAACCGGAGTCACCCCGTTCGCGAGGCGACGATCCTGTCGCCCTTGCCGCGTTCGTGCCGCCGTATGGTCGCTTTGACCCTGTCCTAGCCATCCAGGTCGCGACCCCAAGTTCGTGACCGCACCGCCGCGAACCTCTGTCCGTCCGCCGCGGCCGAGACCTCACCGCTGGTGAGCACCTACCGCACTCGCCGCTCCTTTGGGGCAATCCTTCGATGCACCTGTCGCCCACGCCAAAATCCGTCTGGGTTTAGCCACACACACGCCGTCCTGCTTTGCTTCGGCACCTGGGAACCAGTCGCCGCCGTTGAGCCGGTTTCCGGCCTAAGACCGATCCTTTCTGTGCCTAGTCCGAAACCTTAGGTTCATCCCTAAGCTACCGGAGGCTCTTTTAATCTCCCCGTCGGCCTTCTAATCTTTCCCCATCTAATCTTTTCCAAAGTACTCTAGAATTTCATACATGAGTTATGAGGTTATTCTCCGACTCCTCGAATTAATCTTTTGCAATTGATTCGATTTCGGGGAGCAAGCTATAATTCGATGGATTAAACCTCTCACGAACTCATTTGAATTATGACAGTGTTTTCCGGCTTCTCGGGTTAATACTTTGTTATTTAATTCGTTCCCGGAAAAATAGTCTAATTCATTTGTACCCGTCCCGCGAAATAAACTGCTATCGATTTATTTTGCTAGCAGCTGCTCCCTTCCTCCTTCGTCAAAGCAACAAGCAAAGCCTCGCCTTTTTGTTTTCCTTGCACCTCACCGGTTGTGCACACGTTAACTCAGGGAGGCCAAGGCCTTATCTCTGGTTACCAAATCTGCTGTCACCAGCCCCTCTGCTCTCTCTATTCTTTCATCCAACAGAAGCAAACCGAGCTCCCAGATTGCAAGCCTGGGCTTGCACCTCTTTTTCTTCTCCACCGAACCAGCAACACCCCTCTTCCTCCACCGAGTCCCAGCTGCAGCAGTCTTCCTCTCTTCTCTAATCAGCTAGACAAGCAGTAGGCGCAGGTCCCTCTGTTTCTCTTCGTGTGCATCACGTGCATAAGATAAAGCATGGGCCTTGATCTCTTTTCTCTAATCAAGCCAGCAGCAGCAGCCAAGCACAACTGCTACCTTCCAATCAGAGCACGCATCCGGTCACTACTCGCTTCGTTCCTCTCTGCTCCTAAGCAGACAAGCTCGAAGCCTGTAATGGATCCCCTGCTATGACAACCGTCGCTTTGAACCTGCTCGACGGAATGCATCAAGCAGCCTAGCTGCTGCTGTCATGACCACCCAGCCAGGATCGCTTGAGAAAATCATCAAACTCTCGTTGAACAATCCTAGAATGCCTTTAGTGCCCTGCTCAAACTTGTAGAGCTTGTGAGTGCTTAGGCCAAAACCTTGCAAGCCATGGACATATCTGCTTGCTTGCCCTCACAAAGTCTATGTGTGTGCTAACCCCACCATGACCAATATCCTAGCTGTCGTACCCTGTTTTGTTTCCAACCATATCCATGTTTGGTCTAGTTGCTGCATGCGCTTGCCTAAAGCCGTGTATGTGCTAGCTCGTGACCTTTTCTGATCTCTGCAATCCGTACAGGAAGCTAGGGAGTTTGCTCTAGCCCTTGCTCGTGGCACAAGCCATGCAAGTTGCTGCTCCTAAACCATGCACATGCTAACTAAACATGGGTCGTGATCTCTTTTTGCCCGTGCGTGTTAGCATGTGTTCTCGGCCACCTGCTCAGATACCCAAGGTACCTAGCCATCACCTTGCTTGTGACTTGTATCCGTCATGCAGTCCAGTGCGGCTTAACTCACTAAAGTTAGTAGCCAGCTATCAGCTAACCGCTAACTTCAGCATCCATAGGTGGACCAACCAGAACCCTATCTTGTGTGCTATCTAACCTTAGCTCTTTATCGAACTGGTGTGTGTTGCTCGCTAGCAGCAGCACTTGCTCTTTTCCTCCGATCCTTAAGCTTTGAACTAGGTGCCTGTTCTTAATCTTTCAAGTCCTGACCATACCTTTCGCCACGGCCGTGACACGCCTTTGTCGTGCACGACGCGTGCGCTGTCTAAACCATCAACCATACCTTGGATAAATCCATCCTCACCACATCTTTGTCGTGTTCAGCTTGAGCCAAGTACCACAACCATCGCACCGCTTATATCTTATCCATCCTGGACAAACCCTCCAACCTGGTCCCATCTGACCTACGGGACCCACAAGGTGACTTGTGGGGTCCGGTTGACCTCTGACCTTTCTTTTTGACTCGGTCAACCCTGATCATTGACTAGTCAACTTACCGTGCAGACCAACCTGAAACCTAGCTTATGGTTTTCTAACTTGCTAACTAGTGTTATCTGTGCTTTATCGCAAATAATTAAATTCATAAAATCTTTCTTTATTTGAAAATCAATAATAAATTGATTCTAGCTTAGAAAAATATGAAATCAGTTTCTTTATTCTTCTAAAATCATGAAGCACCCGTTAGACTAGCATTTGGAGTTTATTTGGTTCTTTATTGCTTCTCTTTGGAGTTATTTGCATCTAGACACTGTGTTTATTTATCTTTGCGAATCTAGGAATTTCCGGAGCTGAGGAGTCAAACCAGAAGATCAAGAACACCTACGGAAACTACTACGGCTACCTGCACATAGGTGTTCACGCCCGACTGACTCTGAAATACCTATTAGGCATTGCTATGTAGAATGCTAGGGCTTTACTTTAAATGCATGATGATGAACCTTGCGCTGCCTTCTTTAATTACCCTGTCCTTGATTGCCCTACTACTACTATGTTATATATAAGCGTGTATATACGCTGAGCTTCGCGATGCATGTGTTGGGTTGGGAATAGTGGTTCTTGGCGTGTGTGGGGTAAAACCGGCAGGAGAAGGCATTTTGGGTACTTTGGCGGGGGTGAGCTTGAAACAACCGATCTGGGATCGGGGATGTGGGTGCACTCCTCAGTGCATTCCCGCTTGTACGGTTTTCGGAGTACAAGTGTTGGGGTTTTACTGATGTTTGGAGGACATGAGCTCGCCCCGATCTAAAAGCGAGTGGACAGACCTTTTCACTGGACCTTTTCATACACACCACTCGCCGAGAGTGGGGTTAGGGCCGAGTTGAGCTCGGCAAGTGCGGAACCATACCTGCCAGCAGGATAGAGGGTATCAGTGGGGGAGAGGTGGGAGTGAGACCACCCTCTCAGTGCGTCTCCCGTGTGGCCACACGGGGGCATTTCACAGTTCCGGTGCAATCCCCACTGCGGGGGGGGGGGATCGTTTTGAGGGCCGGATGCAGGATGGGACCGTAACTACCAAGATTTCGCACGGTAGGGTGGGTTTGGTCGGTTTGCTATCGACTGGGCTCCATCCCGGGTTGGGTACAGGTGTACACGCTCTGCAGAGTTGTTCGATCTATACGTATAGCCACGTCCTCGGTCATGGACATGTCCTTTGATAGCTTTGTCCTCATGTTTTGGGATTTCTACCTCCCCCTGTAGTTGAGAGTGTGGTGAGCCGTGGTTGCAGTCGGCTAGAGGAGAGTGGCTCCCTCTACCTCATCGTTCCGATTGCAATCATTGAGGTGCGAGGAGAGGAAGTTCTCGCATCGACCCTAGATGGAGATAGGATGTGGAGACGGGGCCCTGGGGTACCAGGTGGTTCCGAGCTGTGTTTGAGAGTATGGTTTGGGACTTATATGGAGATGAATTCTTTTATGCTTCACTGCTGCTGCATAGGAAACCTGAGCTTTTACCTTGACAGTTTTCTTACCCTTTAGAGTTAGGCCACTTAAAGCTGCATACAGTCGGTGACGTGAACCTATCCCATTCCTTGGGGATAGTTTTGTGAGTGTGCAGGATTGAACTTGGAGTGAGAGTCCGAGTTCGAGGAATCCATGAAGGAAGGGTTGCGTTGTTTCGCTCAAGGATGCCTGTGGTGAAGATTGAAGATGAAGACTTGAAGCCCTAGCTACCGCTACGTAGGATTTCTACTTGTCGCTTAGCCCAAGGGGCTTGTACTAAATTCGTATACCGAGTTGTTTCAGATGTAAATATTATGATTTGTACTCTGATTTCGTAGTATGGAAATGATATTATTCTGTAATGAGTTCTGTACGTGATAGCTACCGATCCAGGGACTATCACAAGGGTACAGGGAGTCGGGTTTTCCTCACCGAAAAACCAGGTCGTTACATAGTTGTCAACAATCTCATTGCTGACCTCGCCCAGACCTTCGCCAACCTCCGGCGCTACCGCTAGAAGCTCAACCCAGAGAAATAGTTGTCAACAATCTCGTTGCTGACCTCGCCCAGACCTTCGCCAACCTCTGGCGCTACCGCTGGAAGCTCAACCCGGATCAGTGCGTCTTCGGCGTTCCATCTGGCAAGCTGCTAGGCTTCATGGTCAGCCACCGAGGCATCGAGGCGAACCCCACCAAGGTCGACGCCATCCGCATGATGAAGAGACCCACCGGGAAGAAAGACATCATGAAGCTCACCGGCATGATGGCCGCTCTAGGTCGCTTCATCAGCAAGCTTGGGGAGAAAGGCCTGCCCTTTTTCAAACTGCTGAAAAAGTTAGACAAGTTTGCATGGACAGATGAGGCAGACCAGGCGCTAGAAGAGCTGAAGACCTTCCTCACGACGCCTCCGGTCAATGTGCCCCCTGCGCCAAAAGAGACCTTGCTGCTCTACATCTCCGCGTCCACCCAGGTGGTCAGCGCGGTGCTGGTGGCGGAGCGACCTGAAGAAGGTCAACCCTTCCCCATCCAGTGGCCTATCTACTACGTCAGTGAGGTCCTCTCTGATAGCAAGATCAGGTACTCGCAACATCAGAAAATGTTGTACGCCCTTCTCGTCACCTCCCGCAAGCTCCAGCACTACTTCTAGTCGCACAAGATCAAGGTCGTGTCAAGCTTCCCTCTGGGAGAGATCCTACACAGTCGCGGCACCACAGGACACATCGTCAAGTGGTCGGTCGAGCTAGGAGAGTTCGAGCTTGAGCTCTGCCCGCGACAGGCCATCAAGTCGCAGATCCTCGCAGACTTCGTCTCTGAATGGACAGAGACCCAACAACCCCCACCAACGGAGAAGCCAGAGCACTGGAAGATGTACTTTGATGGTTCCCTGAACCTCGAAGGAGTGGGCGCGGGCGTACTCTTCATCTCCCCTCAGGGTGATCACCTGAAATACGTCCTACAATTCCACTACAAGGCGTCCAACAACGGCGCCAAGTACGAGGCCCTGATTCATGGATTGCGTATCGCCGTTTCCCTCAGGATTAAGCGGCTCATCGCCTATGGTGACTCCAAGGTCGTCATTGACCAGGTCAACAAGATGTGTGACATCAAGAAGGACACGATGAACGCCTACTGTGCTGAGGTATGGAAGCTTGAGGCCCACTTCGAAGGCCTAGAATTTCATCATGTTTGTCGCGACAACAACGTGGCGGCCGACGTTCTCTCCAAGTTAGGGTCCAAACGCGTGCTGGTCCCGATTGGCGTATTTGTCCAGGACGTGTGAAAGCCGTCGATCAGGCTCCTCAGCGACCCAGAGACGTCGTCTGGCGACGTGCCCCCTCCAGGTGACCGCGACGTTCTCATGACAGAGGCCGAGGATGATTGGCGCCTCGACTTCATCACCTATATCCTGGAGCACCAAGTCCCTGATGACAAGGTCGAACGAGAGAAGATCGTCAGGTGCAACGCCAACTACGTCGTCATCGGCACAGAGCTCTACCGAAGGTCCGCCTCCAACATCGTACTGATGAAGTGCATCCTTAGATCTGAAGGTCTCTAGCTCTTGCAAGAGATCCACAGTGGAGAATGCGGCAATCACACAGCTCCGCTAACCTGGTGGGAAAGGCCTTCAGATCAGGATTCTACTGGCCTACTGCTCTAGCCGACGCTCAGGACCTCGTGCGGTGATGTAAAGGGTGCCAATTCTTTGCTAAGCAGCAGCACGTCCCAGCGCAAGCCCTGAGGACAATCCCTCCATCCTGGCCCTTCGCCATATGGGGCCTGGACTCAGTGGGGCCCTTCAGAACGGCCCCTGGCGGCTACAGGTACATCTTGGTGGCAGTAGACAAATTCACCAAATGGATCGAGGTTTGAGCCATCGCCAGTGTTACGTCGAAAGAGGCGGCAAAGTTCATCGAGGACATCACCCACCGCTTCGGGGTCCCCAACAGGATCGTCACCGACGTTGGCTCGGCCTTCACAGGATCCGATTTCTAGGACTTCTGCCAAGACAGCCTCATCGACGTCTACTACGCTTCGGTGGCGCATCCACGCTGCAACAGCCAGGTCGAACGCGCCAACGACATGGTGCTTCAAGGCATCAAGGACCGCATCTTCGACGACGCCTCCCAATACACCACCAGATGGTTAGCGGAGCTGCTGCATGTGATCTGGGGCCTCCGAACCTAGGTCAGCTCAGCTACGGGTTATTCTCCATTCTTCCTGGTATACGGGCCGGAGGCCGTCCTCCCGACCGACCTCGCCTTCGGCGCCCCCCGCATCCAACATTACGAAGAAGGGACAGCTGAGGAGACGTGTAAGGTCGACCTCGACAGCATTGATGAGCATCGCGTGGCTACGCTGATGCGGCACACTCACCACGAGCAGCAGCTATGTCGTTACCACGATCGCAACGTGTGTGAACGATCCTTCAACGTGGGCGACCTGGTCTTGCGGCGCATCCAAGACACCAAGGGCATGCATAAGCTCTCCGCGCCTTGGGAAGGCCTCTTCATCGTGATGGAAGTCGTTGGACTAGCAACCTACTGCCTCTAGTGGGCTGACGGTCAAGGCGTCCCGAACGTCTGGAACATCAAGCACCTTCGCCGCTTCTATCCTTAGAAGATGTGTACCAAAATAAAAGCTACGTACTCTCCCCTTTTGTAATTTCCATTTAATAAAGAATGAGATTCCTCTCGGCAGCTCTCTTGTCGATCCGCACCTGGGTCTACCTTTACTTTTTTGTTGTGTTTTACCCTTCCCCCTCGAAACGCTCAGGGGCTTGGTCTAGGTTAGGCCCTGAAGCGCTCGGGGGCTTGGCTTTGCCAACCTAAGGGTCTCGCAACCTGGAGGGATCTCTCATGTCTTACATTTATGCGTGTCTCTCACCTGTTTAGCCCCCACTCTCTTTATGAATGTTCCTAAGTTGCTTGATTGCGAGACCTAGGGTCCATGACCCCCTCCACGCGCCGGTTGTGCCTAAGCCTCCACACTGAGCCGCACAATCGGTAAGCCGTTCCTCCACTGAGTTGGGTTAGCGGAGGGAATACTTTGCAATCTGGTTATTTTCGAGCTTACATAATGACTGTTCTCTCTATTCGGGTGGAGCACACGCTTTAATTAAATTGCAAGTCTTTATTATGGCAAAATATTATTTACATCAGTAGGCCGTAGGCCTATACTTGCATCTGCAGTTTGATACAGTTCAACTTCTAATTTTAGAGGTTGAACTTCTTCATGACCTCTACTGCGGCGGCTTGGACGTCTTCGCGCTCAACAAGCTTCGACAGGTCGACGTCCTCTGCGACCTTCTGCAGGTCGAAGGATGGCTCGTGGTACTTCACCGCACACTACGTGAAAAACTCACTTTGGTAACGGGCGTAGATCGCCTTTGGTAACGGGCAATGCGCCCGTTACCGATCAAGTGTTACAAATAAGCCAAGAAAGGTAACGGGCAGATGCCCGTTACTGATAACACATATTCGTAACGGGCATAAACCAACAACCGTTACCACAACTAGCCACCGGTCACGTGAAATGGCTGTTTCTCTGGCCCCCACAGAGAACTTTGGTAACGGGCACCAAAACAATACCCGTTACAGGAACTCAACATCAGCGACGCGTTTTATGAAACTTCGTCTCCGATGTCTCGACGAAATGAGATGCATCTATTTCACGCGCATCTCAGCACAACTAGTATTCGTAACGGGCATAAAACAACAACCGTTACCACAACTAGTCACCAGTCACGTGAAAATGACTGTTTCTCTGGGCCCACAGGGAACTTTGGTAACGGGCACCAAAACAAAGCCCGTTACTGTGAAATCAATATCAGAGACGCGTGTGGTGAACCTGCATCTCCGATGTCTCGACGAACGGGCCACGTTGTGGGGCCCACCGGTCACTACTGGTAACGGGCTTTTACGGTGCCCGTTACTTTGTTGGCATGTTTGTAACGGGTGTTCCAATTGAAGCCCGTTACTCAGTGGTCAGTGTTTGTAACGAGCTTTAATTAACGCCCGTTACAGATACGTAGGCCACCCCTACAGTAACCTGCTGCCTGCTTGCCGCCTGCATCCTGGATCCTGCCAGGATTTGGCAGCCATCAGGGGCTGCATCCTGGAACCAGCCAGGATATGACTAAATTCACAGAAATTAGATCCAGCATCTAAATTGACAGAAATCCACAATTCACATGCATCATATGACAAAATTTAGCATCATCATCTCACAAGGAGGAAATGCATCTCACAAGGAGGAATGCAACAATATCACAAAAATTCATGGACAAGGAGGAATGCAAAAATTCATGGACAAGGAGGAATGCAAAAATTTCCTAGTCACCATACATAATCTGAGCCCACACAGTTTCATCAGCATAAAATTTTCCTCCGGCTGTGATCACCTGTTCCATGAGGAATGTGGCAATTCTTTCACGAACATCTGCCAGCAATGTTTTGTCGAGAGGATGCTCATCTAGCCTTAATTTCTGGATATAACAATGTCACCAGTCAGCACACATATATAGGTGGTTACCAAACATGTGCAGTGCTAATAAGCAAGAACTGTGCTCAGTTGCAGGTTTTACAAATGAAGATCCCAAGAAAGTACCTCCATATGTGGGCCGCTATCTTTTAATCGAAGCATGTGATAGGCACAATAGAAGCCGCAGAGTCTGGATCCAGTAGGTTGTTGGTGGCACTGTAATGAATGTACAAAGAAAAATAGTGGTGATCGAGAAGAAATAAACTCAAGCTTTAGTACTAGCTTCCACAGGAAGGAAATAAGTGGTATGTACCTTAACATCTTTGACGTGTTCCAAGGCGCCAAGGCGCGAGAACTTTTTGCCGCAGTAACGTTCCCAAGCCCTACAACGAAACAATCAACAATGGTTAGGACACTATTAATTAATATACTCTGTACAGTTTGTTGAGGAACGTCCGCAGGTTAAGAAAGAAATAACTTATTAATGATTAGCTCGAAAGGGTCAGTATTAGTATTAATTGTCTTCAATGAATCAAGATAGTAGACCTTCCGCTGCTTCGGAACGATCACCACTGCAATCCAGTGGTTCGTACTGAGATAAGCGGTAAGCATTAAATTCTTTTTATCATATAGTTTGAAGGCATTGAGCATATAGGACACAGAGAAAGAAAGAGTGTTATCGGTGCTGTTCAACGTTGTCGAGCAAAGGCATTCAGGATCAAGGAAGCCAACTGCAGGGCCGTTGTTCTCAACTTCTACAGTCATATTCCTATTAGTAAGAAAAAACAAAGTGTAAGGAGGCAAAATACACGGTAATAAACATGATGTGAGGCAAAAAGCACATTTCGATAGAGGATGTGATTAGTGAGAAGCAGATTAAATTTTCAAGCAACTTACAGGATGAAGCAGCGGAGAAGTGTCAGATCCAAAGCATCCAAGTTGAAGAGATCGTACAAATCACTAAGTTGCACAGGTAGCTGCTGGAGTTCGTTTGACGATTCATCTCTCTTCAGCCATGCATTGGTCCCTGGCCGAAGTGCGACCATAATTTGAGAATCATCATCTGACTTACTACGTTGCATGTAGAATGTGTGGAGCTTTCTGGTAAAAGGAGCAGCCTTTTTGAGATCACCATCACTGAGAAGGCTCTTTTCGAATTTGTAATTTGGGTTAACCATAGCCCAAGGATTCTTCTCGGTATCACTCTCAGATTGCTTTGGGTTAGTCATATACCAACGATTCTCCTTGGTGTTTCTCTTAGATCACTTTCTAGTAGGCCTCTTAGAGGTTTTATTTACAGCAATTTCCTTTTCCTGCTGCTTTGAGATGGCTGAAGAAGGTTTCTTAAGGGCTTGCTTGCCTGCTGTAGGTGGTGTAGAGCTTTTATTTTTGGCAAGTTTCTCTTCTTGCAGCTTTGAAATGGCTGAAGGTTTCTCAAGGGATTTCTTGCCTGCTGTACGTGGTGTAGAGATTTTATTTTCGGCAAGTTTCTTTCCTTGCTGATTTGAAATGGCTGAAGGTTTCTCAAGGGCTTTCTTGCCTAGTGGTGTCTCACCAGGAGCTATTACAGAGGTATTGGGCCCAGATGTACCTACAACTTTCTTCGAAGTGTCGTCGACAGATTTATCAGCACCAGCCAACACATCACTCTGGTTGACTGGTAACAGTGGTGTCTCACCAGGACCTATTACAGAGGTATTAGGCCCAGATGTACCTGCTTTGGCATGATTGTTTTGAGCACTTCCGTTTGGGGGTATAGGTTTTGTTGTTTCATGAGGAGGAGAAGGAGGAGGAGGTGGTGGGCATGGTGGTGGGGATGGAATATTTGGTGTCTCTTGCGGATGTGGGGATGCAAGTTTATCTGTTTTTCAGGACTAGGAGTAGGTGGGGATGGAATATTTTGTGTATCTTGCGGATGTGGGGATGCAAGTTTTTTTGTGTTTTCAGGATGACGAGGAGGTGGGGATGCAAGTTTTTCAGGACGAGGAGGAGGTCTGAATGGAACGTCTTGCGGATGTGGGGATTGAGGAGGAGGAGGAGAAGGAGGAGGGGAACCATCTGAGGAAGGAACCTGTACCGTACTGTGTGAACTACAAGGAATCTGTACCGTAGCCTGTGAACGAGATTTACATGTTGGTGCTCCTTTGATGTCAATCCGACACCTTTTCCACTGTAACCTCTGTCCTTGAGCTTGTCCGAGTTTCATCACCTCATCATTAGGAGGGTATTCCAACAGTTCATCCGCAAAGATAGTATATACAGTGAGCACTTCAACCACAACACAGTCTTCATGAATCGGGACTGTTTGTAGCGTAGTCTCCTCTGGATGAACAAGACCAAGTGCAGCCTCACATTGAAGCCCCCTCCACGTGATCCATAGGCCACAGTGTGTGGGTTCAGTCAACATGCCTATAAGGTCTTCGTGTGTACGATCGTCACAGCGCACCTCCGTCGCCAACTCTGCAGTGCCATCGATCAAACCTACATCTGCGGATGCACAGCTGCTCTTCAGTGTGGCGGGTGAAGGGCTTGCGTGATTGGACATTGGTGACAACACCATCTGGTGACAACACCACCTCTGCACCTGCATGTTCTGCATCCGCATCTCAGCCACCAGTTCTTGCTTGATTTGTTCCTTTATCTTTTCCGTATCAACTGATGTGTCGGTCTTCGTCCTCTTCCTCTTCCTGTACATCTCGACGTGCTGAGGCCATGCATACTTCCAGCCCTAGTAGCTGGAGACACCACGCACACGACCTGGTTGTTCAGGGCGGCCCAAGCACTGACTTAGCACATCATACTCCCTCTGCCATGCCATTCCTGAAGATTCTGCACATGCAATCTTCTCCTTGATGTCCGCAGCCAATTTTTCTGCCTCTTTGTTGTTGAACACTATCACGGCAACACGGTCTTTAATCACTAGCTTACTCCTTGCTCGTAGCCAATTCTTGGAACGATCGTCAGGGTAGGCGTCATATGGGTTGGGGATACCAGCTGCAGCTAATTGTCTGTCCTCTTCCTCCCATTGTTCTAGTTTCATAGTATAACCAGCTGGACCCATGTTGTGCTCGCTTGTGTTCCGGCTTCGGAGTTCTTTGAACTTGACACTAGCAGATGAGGCTTGCTCGGTTTCTGCCTGTTTCATGAACTCCTTCCACTGTTCCGGGACAATAAACGGGTGCCTTGTAAATGGCTCAAGTCCTTTTCTGATAAAATCTCGCCTAAGTTGAAATCTGAATTGTCTCCATGCCTTGGCTGCCGTCTTCCAGAAAAGCTTGAATGCCTGCGGTTTCGCATCTTCCTGGAACTTCAAGTGTTTCTGCACATGCTTATCAAACAAGTCCCACTTTTCATCATTGCTTAGTTCTTTGATTTCCGGTAAGTTCAAAGGTATCTTTTGTCTAGCAACGAGCCCCTCAAGCGCCCTGAACCTGCGCTTTTGAGTCAATGGTACTGGCATCCCCACTATGTCAACCTCAGTGACTATCATTGTGTCACTTGGCCACTTTGTGGATGTCCTTGGCGCTCTGCCTCGGCGCTGAGCCCCACCCATCTGGTCTTGTTGTGCACTAGCAGTGCCATAACCCTCTTCTTCATCTTGTGGCCCAGGTCTATAGTCCTCGTCAGAATTATCCTGTGAATTAATAGTCAAGAGAATTACAGTAACTACTTTAGCCCACTGTAATATCATTGGTTCTTGGTAAACCATTAACATAAATGGAAAATTCAGTAACCAAAAAATTAGTGCAGGCAAAGCGACCATACCATTTTAAAGAGCAAGATGCAGGCTGCCTCGGTTGCTGATGAGGTACTTATTCAACTTGGAGAGAATGTGCAGATGTGCATAGGAACAAGAGCAAAACCAAATGTAAGAGTCAATCTAAAGGGAAATGCTAAGTATGTATACAATCGACAGCTAAGTATGTCCACATGTACTTATACAAAGGAGCCACGGCATACCCTGCAATTCCCACAAGTACAAGTATATTTATACGCATTTATATAAAAAGAAAACCATACGCACGCATACCAAATTACGTTATTACTGAATTGTTGTTAATTTTACAATTATTACCGAGTTGGTAGAATGCATTTACCGAATTGTATAAGACATTTTTAGAGCGGCATACCATAAACTCAAATCCTAGATTTGCCACTCACCTTCACACTACCGGAGCGGAGGGATCTCTACTCCTCGTCGCTGCCTGCTCGCCGCCACGTCCTCGTCCTCGCGTCGACCTCGTGGCTGGATCCCTCCTCCTCCTAGTCGTCGTCGTCGCTGGATCCCTCCTCTAGTCGTCGTCGTCGCCGCCGCCGCCACTGCTGGGTCCCTCCTTCTCTAGATCTCGCTGTCAGAGGTGTGGTGCGCGTCGTGCCGAGCGTGGTGTGGCGCGCGTCTCAGCGAAGGGGTGTAGCGTGGGTCGCGGCGTGGGGGGAGGTGAGGGGGACGAAGGCGAGGGGGAGAAAGTGGCGGCGGCAGCGCGAGGGGAGAGTGGGAGGAGACTGCGTGAGGGAGGCGTCCTTCCCTACTAAGTACTAACCTAGCGCGAGTGGGCTTGTGTGGGCCTTTAAACGAGTAATGTAGTTCACATCACCAAGCAAACTAACTCATAAGTCATAACAAACATATTCACATCTGACATGCATCAGCAGGGCACATCACCAAAATAAGACTGCATCAGCTGGGCGCATCACCAAACTAGATTGTTGCTGCAAGGGAACTAGTTAGCTAGCTAGATGGCTTCTTTTGTGCTGCTGCCTCAAGTTTAGCTAGCCTTGTCTCTAGTTTTGCAACTCTTTCTGCCAGCTCAGCATTCTTCTTTAGAAGTTCAATCTCCTGCCTCTTTTGTGCGGCTTTAAGCTGCTCATCCTGCTTGTCGATTCCTTTCCAGATGTAGTCAATGTCATCATGAGTAACAGCACGGTCCTAAAACAAAGGAAAAAATTATATTGATGCAAGCTTCATAACAGTTGTAATTTACAAGAAAGCTGTTTTAGCTCTAACTGGTTTCAAAACTTGCCTGCTTCTCTTCAGCCGATTCCTTGAGCTTGTTGATTTCAGTCCAAATCCTGTCAATGTCATGTGCAACAACTTCCTACAACAAATGGAAATTGATGCATTAGAACAATTGATCAGTGAAGATGTGAAGGTCCAAGGACAAATCTCGTGCGTGATGGTTTCAGAACTTGCCTCATGGTCTTCAGAATCGTCGCCGGAGTTGTTGCCGGAGTCGTCGCCGGAGGAGATGAGGTCTACCAGCACCACTCTTCTGCCCGGGTCGTCGCTAGAGGAGTCCGCGCTCACCTCAATGCGCGTGGACCGCTTCTTCCTTTGTGTTGAGGGAAAAAACCCTGCCTCTCCATGGCTGGCGTCGCTGGAGTCCGCCAACTTGGCCCTTGCGCGCGTGTACGGCTTCCTCCCCCGGGCCGACGAAGAATCGACCTCTTTCATGGAGCGCCGAGGAAGACGCACGGGGGCGGCGCGCTGGGACGGCTCCTCTTCATCACCGCGGAACCTCACTCTCTTGGTGGGGGCGGCGGACAGCACCGAGGAAGACGGACGGGGACGTGGCCGCGGGGCCTCCTCCTTGCAGAACCTCTCCCTAGAGTTGCGGGCCATACCTGCGACGGAGACGAGGCTGCAACGGAGACGAGGAAGGCGGAGAAGGGGATAGAAGGCGGAAGGCAGGGCGGAGCATTTATTAAAAAGGTTCGGATGCGCAAATGATACGATGATTAACAAACACCCGTCGCCAATGAAGGGGCGGGGCCAGGTCTGTTCGAATGAAGAACAGTTTGCTTTTCCCCTTTTAATCTGCAATCAAATTTTGTATCACATTTTTCTCCGTCAACCGTGATCCAAATTTGATGATATTTGTTTTTGAATTTTTCTAAAATCAACATCTATTCATTTATGACATTTTTTCGTATGTAATTCCATTTCTTGGATGTTGTTTATACACCTTATATTGTTCCTTATAAGTACAACATATAAATAATATTTGTTTTACACAACCATTACTAATTAAACTTTGCATTTCATAATCTTATGGTGAACATAAGGTTATGTTAAAATTTCAAATGCATATGAGTTCGAACATGTTTTAAAGTATGGAAAACTTCAATGTTGAAGTAACATTCTAAGAAACTATGTGAAAGATGTAGACATTTGTACACAAGTATAATCTTCCGTTTTCGAAACCATTTGAATTTTTGTAGATAAGCTTAGGGACTTAAATTATGTTGCCAAGTCAATTTGTAGAATTTTTAGAACACACTAAGACGTTATTATAATTATTATATCGTAAACAAGAGATAAAAATTCTAATTTTAAGAAATTTGGTTAGACATGTGTGGCTGTTGATATTTTATTCAAATACTAAATTACCAACTATGAATTGTTCATATTTTTTACGAATTTTTTGGTGCTATTTATGGGGTATAATATTTGAGGGAAGCAAGTTTCAATTCAGAAAAAATAGTGTCGGGCCCACGCGTCAACGTCAGAAACCTATATAAAAAAAGATAACCGTAGCCTGCCCGACCGACAAAGGCGATGCGGGTAGACTAACCATCGTCGCCAACAAGTGCTCCATTATGCCCCTGGCCGGCATCCGCCCCGGCGACGGTGGTACACTAACCATCGTCGCCAACAAGTGCTCCATTGTCAGAAATGCCCCTTGCCGAATGAATATGCATCTGCCCCGGCGCCCCGACCCCTGCCTCCTTCTTCTTCCCCGATCTGAGCTCCACCGCCGCCGCCCGCCCATCCTTCCCCGCCGTCGCGCACATGTCGCACTACGCCGATTCGTCTGGAGGTGCACGTGCGAGGAGCAGGGTTCAAGGTTGCCGGAGCAGCCGCAATCACTCCATTGGCTTGGATCCAGTCGGTGAGCTAAGCGGCTTTCCACTGGTCCCTTGCCCGGACTGTGGTATGGCTCGGGTGGTGGAGGGGCGGACGCAGAAGGAAGGTGAAAACCACGGTCGTCTTTATTTCAAGTGTGCAAGGAACTCGGTGAGTAGTCTGCTGTGTCTCCCAAATCTGAGTTAGGGTTCTTATGTGCTTTTGATTCTGCAGTACGCCAAGAATTGTGGATTTTACCATTTCCACAAGGAGTATCTCCAGATGTTGAAGGATACTGGCGTCATTATTTTTTGACCGTCGAACTGGGCAGACGCGGTCGATGAAGTAGTTGATTCAGTGGAATGTCAAATTGGGAGCGGCGAGCAGAGGCAAGCACTGGAGGACAAGCAGAGGAAGAAAGCACTGGAGGAGAAGATGGACAATGTGATCTGGAAGATGAACTTGATTATTGTGGCGGTTGTTTGTGTAGTATTTGGATGTTTACTAGGGATGTATGCTGCAAAGAAGTAATTCTGATGTTAAAAGTGGTGCTTTTGCTTCATCTGTGTGGATGAAGAATGAAAATTTTGTCACATATGACAAACTTAAATGTATGAATGAAGAATGGATGGAATGACAATTGGGTCACAAATCTTAATGTGTCACACATCACAAAATTCATCAATTCATCTGTGCTGACATTTCATTGCAGCACGAGGCAAAGGAAATGCGGATTATTAACACAAACAGAGTAACAAACTTCTGGCATAATTCTGGCATATATACACATTGCAATTCATTGTGAACTGCTGCCATATAATGACACAAACAGAGTAACAAACTTCTGGCATACACATTGCAATTCATTGTAAGCTGCTACCATAGACATTGCAATGCCTTCCAAAATAGGAGACATGGATTGATCTACCGCGTCTCTTAGATCTACTAGTTCATCACAAGTTCAACATACACACAGGAGGAACATATTAACAGAGGATCTACTAGCTAGTCCATCACAAGTTCAACAAGCACACTGGAAGAACACATTAACAGAGGAACAAATTAATTAAGCAGAGGTAGTCGCCGCCAGAGGAGCCCCACCGTCGGAGTCGGAGTCGGAGTCGGAGCCGGAGCCGGAGACGTCGAGGCCGCCATCGTCGTCGCCGTCGTCGTCGTAGACGGGGGGGAGCACTCCTCTCTCCAGCTCCCCAGCCAAGACATTGATCTTGAAGGCGTAATCCATCACGGTCGTCTGCAGCGGATGAGTGGGTTGTTGGACCCCGAGATGAACGGCCACCTTTCCAAGACTCACGAAAGCCTGGTGGAGCATCTTCACTGACCAACAGGCATCCGCCACATTTACTGAAGGAGCACGCAAGGGCACCACAGGCTGCCACGCCACCTTGCGCCAGGGCGGCTTCACCTCCTCGGGCGGGGGCGGCTTCACCTCGACGGGCGTGGGCGGTGGCACCTCCTCGGGCGAGGGCCGCGGCACCACCTCGGGCTCGGCGGGCAGGGGCGGCGGCACCTTCTCGGGCTCGGCGGGCGGCGGCGGCGGCACCTCCTCCCTCCCCCGCTTCTTGATGGCTCGCTTGACGCCATGCGCTTGCTTGAGGAAGAAGAAGCTCTTGGATTCACTTCTTGGTGATCGGAGACGGTGGTGCTGGGGTTTTCTTGGTGCCGCGGTTGACGAAGTTCTTGGCCGGCCAGGATTTATATTGACAAGACGGCGAACCGTCAGGCGGTCGGTCACGCGCCTCGGAACCCGTGTCCGCTCAGGAGAGCTCTTGGCCACAAAAATCATGTGGTCACAAGGAGACGTGTGACTGTTCATATTTTATTCAAAATACCAAATGCCCAACTACTCCTATGAGTTGTTCGATTTTTAAAAAAAACTATGAATTGTTCGTATTTTTATTAATTTTTAGGTGCTGCTTTATGGGCCCTAATTTTTGAGGGAAGCAATTAAGTGTCATTTCAAAAAAAAAGCGTCAGCAGCCTAGTATAAAGAAGGTAACCATTGCCCGCGCACTAGCCAACAAAGCGACGCGGGTTTGCTAACCCGCGTCGGCATTGACTACTACTCCCTCCATCCCAAATATTTACACTTGTTGACTTCCGTGCTTCACGTTTGACCATTCGTCTTATTTGAAAAAATTGTGAAAGTATTATTTATTTTACTATGACATGTTTTATCATAATATATATTTTAAGTATATCATAATTATTTCTACATTTTCACAAATTTTTTGAATAAGACGAATGGTCAAATGTGATTTGTAAAAGTCAAAGGGTGCAAAATGAATATTCAACCGCCCCTTTCTTCTTTCCGAATGGATAAGCGCAGCACTTTCCTTGAAAAAAAAGCGCAGAGGAGGCGTGGAGACAGAGACGACGATGAGCGCCGGCGAGGGGCCAAGCAGCGGACGACCCCGCGCACCCGGGATCGAGGAGAACCGGAACGCGAAGCGGTGCCGCAACTGGATCCGCGCGCGTGCCGGCGAGATGGCAGCGAAGAGGGAGACGACGATGAGCGCCGGAGAGGGGCCAAGCAGCGGTGGAGTGAACCCAATGCCGGAGACGAGGGTCCTCAACTAGATCCTCTCGGTTTCCGACGAGGGGCCAAGCAGCGGCAAGGAGGAGCGTGCCGGTGAGGGGGCAGCGAAGTGGGCGAGGGGTCTGCCTCACGTTTGCGAGCACAAGTGTCTGGCAACTACGAAGAGGTGTCGAGGGAGCGGCGAAGAAGGTGTAGAGGACCTCATCTCTGACTCTGGCAACGACCACGACGACGGCGAGGCAAGTTTCTCTGAATCTCACTGCCTTTTTACTTGTTCTATAGATGGAGCTTAAGGTAGCTTGAGCTTGAGCTTCATAAAGTTAATTAGTGCCTATGATGATGTCTTCCATGCTTGTCATGATCTTAATTATACCAAGTTCTGAGGTAAATCAGTTCTGAACTAAGTTCTGCTTTTACTTGTCACACCCTGCTATGAAGCCTAGGATAATTTTCAAGTTCTTATATAATTTTCCTATGACTGTTCCTATACTGCTCCAGGTTCTGAGGCAAATTAGTTCTGAATTAACTATGTTGTTCTTATACCATGTTTAACCCTGTTTCAGGCAAAACTCTTTGAGTCGCGAGCAGAGCTTGAGTTACTTCTTAACCTTAATGTCTGGGATTATGTGAAACCTAAGTTTGAAAAGATCACAAAAGAAGTGAACATCCTCATCAAAAAGGCTAAGCACATAAGGAGGTACAATTATACTACTGAACAAAATCTCGAGCCCATTGAAGGTGCGCTAGAAGGGCTTCAAGAATCCTTGGTTGCTTACGAAGAGGCTGCAAAAAGAGCCAATAATCCTGATGGGGCATGATCTAGTTCAAGCTTGTTGATGTGCAGGGTCAGTAGCCATACTTTTGTGGATGTTCAAGGGGCATGCCTTTGTTGATGTGTATGGTCAGATAGCACGACCATAGTAAATAATGTGATGGACAAGTTAAGTCCTAGCCTGATATATGGACAAGTTAACCTTTTGTAATAATTATCTTTATTCCTGTGGACAAGTTATCTTCATCTTTGTGGACAAGTTATCTCTCTTATGATGTCTGTTTTGTCTCAGAAGATATGTGTGTTGATTGTGCCTGTATGTCGAAATGGAAGCAATGAGAGATGGACCGAGTTGACCTGTCAATGAGGACAGACTCAAAGGAGACGATGATTAACAAACCTCTGTCTCATTTGTTCACTGACGCCGCTCTCCCGGTTCACGGCAGTTGAGTGCTCTCAGACTTTAATTATTGGGCTCTCAAACTAGTAACGGGCGTCAAATGCTCATCGGTAACGGACTTTATAGCACGTTACCAATACGGTGTGATCAGTAACGGACTTAAACAGCCTGTTACCGATAGGGCGTTGATCAGTAACGGACTTTACTAGCTCGTTACCGATAGGTTTAACATGTGTAACGGGCTCTATTTAACGTCCGTTACAAAGAATTCATGTAACGGGCGTTTAAGAAGACCGTTACCAAAAGTCTACATTGGTAACGGGCGTTGCGGAGGCCAGCCCTGGGGTCGGCCTGCCGCGCTTATCTGTAACGGGCGCCAAGTAACAACCGTTACAGATGTGGGTGCATGTAACGGGTGTTAAGGGCCCGTTACAAATGCTGCGTGACCTATTTGAGGTTTTCACGTAGTGGCAGCCAACACTGTAGCCGCGGCGAGCTTGCTGGTGTCAAGCAGCAGGGCCTTCATCCGGGCATCAGCCTCGTTGAGACGTTCCAGTAGCTCCTTTGGCTTCGCCCCCTCTTCCTGAGGAACGTAGACGCCCATCAAGTATTGGGTGGCCTCCATGAGGTCGGAGTGCTGCTTCTCCAAACCTACGCGAGCAAAAGGCGGATTGCTTACATCCTCCAACCAACTACGATAAAGACCTACGGGAGATAAAGACCACTCACCTCGCTAGACCTCTGCCGTCCTCTCCTTTAGAACCGTCACTTGGTCCTTGACCTCCGCAACCTCCTTCTTGAGGGCGCCCTCCATCTCTCTGGCGCCTAAACTCACTGAAGGTCGAAAATCAGCGAAAGACCCAGAAGGCGCATGGAGACAATGTTCTGCGACCAAGCACACTTACCCTCGGCCACGGCTTGGAGGTCGTTAGCGGCATCTTTGGCCTTTTGCTCGGCCACCTCCAACTTCCTCTTCAAGGAGGCCACCTCCTTCTCCGCCTGGCGGGCCATGGCCTCCTTCACACCCTTGACCTCCTGCGCGACCTCGACCTGGGCTTGCAGTTTGGCCTCTCAAGCCGTGGCTGCCTCCGCGTGGGTGTTGGCGGCCTCCCTCACCAAAGCCGCTCGAGCTTGCGCCCGCTCTGCAAGCGACTGCAACACAAGACGACATCCCTCATGTCAAGACCTCAAAAATCGTAAAGGACGAGGGACAGAAATACAGGGACAGAAATCGTAAAGGCAGGTCCGAGCCCCTACCGAGAGTGTTCGCGCAATCGTTCGCGACACCTACTTGAAGTCGTCGATGTCTCGGCGGTCGGCGATGATGTCGTTCTCCCACGGGGTCCCGACGTACAAGCACTGGTGGTTGTCGTCCTCAACGTTGGCACCACCCGCCTCCGCGCCCTGCTGGTCCAGCGTCGGCTGCAGGTCGGACACACAGAGGTCGTCCTGCTGACCTCTAACGGACGGAGCAGCGCTGACCCCGCCCTTCTCCACCTCAGATGCTGCGGCCGCCCCAGCCCCAAGGGCCTGGCTTGAGACCTCCACAGCAGAGGCGGCCGGTGACTACTCCACCTGCGCGTCATTCCCCTTGCGCCCAAAGGCCTCTTGACCTGAGGCATTCTTGACGCTATCAGACGTCGCTGGCGTCGACCTACATCCAAGCAAAGACCTCCATCAGCAAAACCAGCAGCAAAGTAAAATCCACAATTGAAACTAGAACGTGGCCACGACTTACTTGCTCGCGGACCTAAGTCCAGGATTAATGGGCTTAGGCAGGGCCCTTCTCGCCCTCTTCTGTGACCCCGTGTCGCCCAGGATGTCCGCGCCCGACCTCGATCGCTCCTCTGCGGTGGCGACCTTACGGGGTGTCTGCGACGCCTGTCCCTCCGTCGTCGTGGCCTTGCGGGGTGTCTCCGCGGGCGAGACCGTCACCGCGCTGGGCAACTTGGCGTCCTCCTCCTCCTCTTCGACGTTGATGGTCTCAACGTCGGAGCTGACCATCGCCGTATCTGCCGACACAGCAGGCTCGATCCTCTTCCTCTTCTTCTTCTTGGCCTCCGCCGTCTGGGTGGCGGCGATCGTGGCCGCGGCCCGGGATGCAGACATCTTACCCGCCATCTGTCGCGTGCGCCGTGGTGCCGACGTGACGACCTTTGGCGGCACCCTTCTTGTGGTGGGAGCATCATCATCACTCCCCACCGACGAATCAGAGATGTACTCCTCGATGCATTACTGCGGAGTCACCTGCACGTCCGCCGCGGTGCGGACCTTGAAGCTGTGCTCCTCTTCATTACGCAGCGGTGCAGGGCACTAGTAGATGCCCTCACGAAACTGAAAAGCAAAAAGATAGATGAAAAGACATGTGTCACAAATGCTCAAAGCTTTCAAGCAGAAGGAAAAGGAGGTCAAAGTCTCACTGCATCAGAGGGCTGATACACACCGAGTGCCTTGGGGCACTCTCAGTTGCGGATGCGCCCGCCGAAGATGTTCTTCACCCGCGTCACCATCTCCTCCTTGGAGACCTTGCGTTTGATGACCCGGGTGGGGTCGGACTGCCCCCAGTATTCATAGGCCGGGTGGACCCGGTCCTGGATGGGCTGTATCAGCTGGTGGCTGAAGCCGATAGCCACCGCGCCGCCGGTCAGCCTCTCCGCCTTCAACCTCTCCAGGTCGTCCAGCAGTGGGCGCAGCTCCTCAGTCTCCCGCGAGGTGAGCTGGTTGGTCCACTTCGGGAATGGGACGGGAGCGCGCCCCGTCCTATCAGGAAGCGCCGGCGCCGGGTTGTCGAGATAGAACCACCCCTGCTTCTAGCCGGTGGTGTTGTTGGGGAGTACAAGATCGATGTACTTTGGCTTCATGTACCGGCGTAGCATGAAGCCAACGCTCCCCACGACCTCAGACTTCCTCGTCTTCTTGAGCTCGAAGAAGTGGCGCCACAGGTGGAAATGTGGCGCTATACCGAGGTAGGCCTCGCAGAGGTGGATGAAGGAGGAGATGATGGTGATGGCATTTGGGACGATATGCACCACCTCGATCCTGTAGAAGAAGAGGAGGCCGCGGAAGAAGTCACCCGCCGGGACTTTGAACCCGCGCTCGATATGCGCAAGGAAGACGACGGTCTCGCCGGTCCCCTCCATTGGGAACTCCTCGCCCGCCGCCGGCCTCCAGCCGACCTCCGCTTTGGGCCTCAGCAACCCACGGGTCGCCAGGGCCTGAATCTGCTCCTTCGTCACTACGGATGGCTCCCAGACGGTCTGCGGTGGTGGAATTGGCGCGAGCTCCATCTTCTCTTCCTCTAAACCGATGGATTTGGATCTAAACACTACAAGGGTCTTGGTTCGCATGCGAGGGTGCGGTGTGCGGCGGACCTAAGTGCGGCGGCGCTGCTGTTCTCTCCGAGCAATGGAGTGGCGGCGGAACCCTAGTGCGGAGCAGAAATGAAAGTAAGTAAAGGTCCTCGGCCCACGGATCGGCCTTATATAGTTGGGCCCCAGCGGCGCAATGGGCGGCCGCACCCAACGTCTCTTTGGTGAAGATCACGGTGACCCAACGGCTCGGCGCCTCCCGCGGGTTTACCGCTCAACAACTCTTTTCGGCCTAACGGGAAAATGGTAGTAACGGCTAGTTTCGTACGGGAATCTGCGTCCGCCGGCTTCCGGTCAGCGCTCTGGCCGACGTGGACCTGTCATGCCTCACATTCAAGCTCCCTAGACATAATATTTCCGATACCTCATTCAAGGTCGTCGCGACCTATGGACGACCTATGGGCCAGCCCTGTCGCCTATTCAAGGTCGTCAAGGCAACGACAGCCTCCCAAGTCGCCTCAGCCTCTCAACGACGGGTTCACACCACGTCTCTTAGGCCCAGCTGCCTGCGTGCCTTCTAGGTTGTCTCAACCTACAGTGGCTAAACTTTACCAATGACTCCATGCTTAAAGGCTCTACTGCCCGTTGGTGACCTCTCAGTCCCAATTACAACTCCTCGCTGAGGCCCCGCTGTCCTCTAGGTCGATAACGACCTACAGACTTCAGGATTGACAGCCTACTTTGTGCCATCGCACAGTGGCCGTGTTGACTTAGTTCGACACGGGCTCTTTTGTTGATTTCTATGACCTTCTGAAGGTCGGCGTGCTAATACAGCCCCGCCGGGACCTTGGCCATGCCATTGCTGCCCGGGCGCCTCTACACATTGGTCAAGTCACATCGTTTGCCATGCAAGCATGTGTATAAAAACTTCGTAAGCTGCCAAAAACTTTGGCCCAAGGCCAATTACAAGATGCAAACATATTAAAGGTCATGTTCTACATTACATAGTGCCTACGGCGCAACCTAGACTGATGAAGCGTGTCACAAGCTTTCTTCTAGTTTCAGGACCTACTTGGAGATCTCCACTGCCGCCGAGGTCGCAGCTGCCACACAGCCACCTCTACTCTAGCCCCAGAAGGTTTCCTGTGGAGTCCCATCTTTTGCTAGGGTGCTCTCACAAGATCCCAAATCAGGCCAGGATCACCTCGGACCTCTCCCGCCGCAGCATGGTAACCCCCAGCATGGCCTCAGGCCTCCACTCACAAGGCCTGTCAAGGCATGTGCTGCCCCATCCTGCACCTGGATTCCTCGCTGGGTGCGGAGGGAGTGACTGATGGAGTTCTCCCAACTTCGCAAGCATTCTTCTAGCTCCAGATGGCAAGAACCAAGCACTACGCTCTGGTGGCCGAACACAAGACCTGGGCACTACACAATTACTAAGCCGTTTCGCCATGATGCTTCTACTTGGTTCAAGAAGCAAGCCTCGGAGTCTCCTATTTATAGCAGTGAAGTTCACCCTTAGATGTCGTCTGCACTTCAGCTAGCGTGGCATCCATATCCACAACATTGTTACCACGTGGAGCGCGAGGTCTTTGTCGGCTTCCGGGAAGCGCTGACACGTCTGTCACCCGCCTGATGACAACTTTTCAGCTTTTGTCCCATATCGGTAGCGACTGCGTCTCTGCTTGAGGCAGGTCCCGTGTTTGTACAGTACGCCCGTGGGGCGCCACGCGACAAAACTGCTAGCGCCTGGCATTACTTTGCAGAGATTCCAGATGGCTTGTCTCACTCAGTGGATAGAGCATCTTCAAGACTAAAACAGAAGGTCGTAGGTTCTCTGTTCATTCTTCGAGCATCAACCCAACCTTCCAGGCCGCCTTTCTGCTCGGGGGCTACTCCACGAGTGCGTCTTACAGCGCCCTCTTCCACTATGTCGCGCTGACCTACTGGAAATTTGTTTCCACCATCCCTCCGCTTGACCTCCCTTTGGTCGGCATAAGGACCTTCCCCGAGGGCATGACGATCTTCCCTGACTCCGGTCAGGTCGGCGGTTCTTCAACATGACAACACCTTGTCTTCACTTCAACCTTCTGGATCTGCGTTCCAGGAGCTTGATGTTCGACTTCGTGTGCGCTGGAAAGATTTTCTTTTTTGGATGCCCGTGCACCCTACACGACCACGACGATGCCATGACTTCGCCAAGTGTTGACGGTGAAATTCCGTCAACCTAGCCATGAGTTTACCTTCGGTGTTGGCATGAATTTTATATCTTATCCATTGGTACTAACCCCCTTGGTATAACAAGTTCGTTTGTGCATGTCAGTTTTGGAGTTTAGTGTTTATGCAGGATTTTAGTATTGAAAGCAAGACTTCCGGGTTAAGTTCATTAAGCACCTCGTGACAAGACCTTGAAGCCTGGTACAAGTGAACATGACTCCAAGAAGCCCAAGGACCAAACCCGAGAAGATGGAAAACTCCGAGGACCCAGTCAGAAAAATGCCGAATCTTGTGGGACAAGGAGCTTCATCTAAACCGAAGAGAAACTGATGTCAAGGGCCCACATACAGTTGGGGGAATACTCTAGAAGACTCGGGAAGCAACACCGGGTGAAGGAGGCCGCGGGCTGGGCCGAAGTGGGCCCAGGCCGGCCGGCCCAGCCCACTTCGAGGCCCAGTCGGCCCCTCCTTTGACCTAGCCGCCAATCAGACTATTTATAGCCCCGAGGCTAGGAGCCATGCATCAATTCTTTCGTCATCCACCGCCGAGGAGCAGAGAAGCTTGAGGGACACCATCTCGGAGAGGAGGGTCGTGCTAGTTGTCTAGGGTCTCCCTAGCCGACGTGGGAACCTTGCATGGAAGACCACGTCGGAGCTCCGGAGCAAGGATCAAGATCGAGGTAGGATCCCGGTGGTGATCTTGTTCATGTAATCATTCATGGTGAAGTTTTTATAGTGAATCCGATTTCTAGCGATCAAGTGCCTTCTCGATGATTTTGTTCTCCCTTGGTTTTGCTTCTTCCTCAATCTATACTTAAGATAGATTGCATAGGGTGCTCTTGTAGCTGCGGTGGCTAGAGGTGCATACTGGACCGACCAAGTGTTTTCAACTTGTTCTTCTCGAACTCGCCCTAGGCTAACCCGCATGAATAGGAGTGCGTTGTGACAGAACGATGGCTCCTAAAGGCGGGCGTCTTCGGAATCGGACCGGAGGCCACGGTTTAAAGACACTTTTAATGAGATTCGCTTTTCTATCTTCATCTATCTTGTTTGGAGCTACAACATACGCATGATCTAGACTCTCTAGATCGGTTATCTCTTTGCTTTCTCTTGCTACCTCTTTAGTAGATTAGATTAGATGTGTTTTCTTGATGATCTCTTAGATTAGATGCAATTTGATTCTTCAAAAGATAGCTTTCCTTGCTTTACTAGATTGAATCTTTGCGTTGCACATTGTTCCACGGATTCGATACCTTGGGTTCTCACACTTAAGGGAAGAAGGGTCCATTGACTACGACGGGGGACTTGTCCGCTTGCAAGTCCAATTGAAGTTTGATATGAATATACACCGTCAACAAGCCCCTTTTTCTGGCGCCGTTACCGGGTAACAAGCAATCAAGATCCGATCTAGTATCGCTTTTTTTTTGTGAATATTTTCAGTTTTTCTTTTGATTTTCTTTTGCATCTCTTAACTTTGATCATCCTCAAAAAGAAAAAAAATCAATCTAATCTAGTTTTTGACTAACCCTAATTTTTCTTTTTAGATTTTTGTTTTATTGCTAACCCTAACCGGAGATGGTTGGCTACCTCTCCAAGAAACCCAAACTTTCTTTTGTGGATGATCCAGGAAAATTTTACAGGCAAAGGAGACGTGCAACACAAGCTAAAGGATTGAAAACCCTAGATCCAAAAGCCGAAGTCGAAGGACCGTCGGAATCTCCAAGGGAATCACCACCTCTAAGTCCAAAGGAAGATCAACCTCAACCGCAACCGATGGGAGAACAATCGCAACCGGAGCGCAAGATCGAGCTATGCACCCCAGACGTCATTGATCTACCTATCATAAACCTTCAAGACGCCGGAAGGCCGTTCAAGATCAAGGTCTCAACTATCCGCATGGTGCAACACTCACCTTTCACCGGTAAAGAGGATCCGAACCTCACCTCCAAGCATTTGTTCAACTATGTCAAATTTTATATGAGGATGGGGTGACTCAAGATCAAATGAGGGCAAGGCTTTTTCCGTTCTCACTACATGGAAAAGCTTTGCGTTGGTTCCACACTTTACCGGCGGAATCAAAACAAGATTGGAAAGCATTGATGAGGAACTTTATGAAGGAATTTTATTCACTGACCAAGACTCAGAGTTTGTGCAACAAGATTGATACGTTTGTTCAATTGCCCATGGAGATGATTGCGGAAGCTTTAGAGCGTTTCAATGAATACATGCGAGCCGAATTCCTAGAGTGGCACATCGATTTCCTTATGAGGAGGATGGAGAAGATGGATATAGAGAGAGAAGCTCAAAACCTAAAGGCTGCCAAGGCAAGATCCACATGCGAGGAGTGTGAGGAGTATGGCCATGTCCAAGGTAAACCCCGATTTAATGCGAGTTCGTCCATTCAAGATTTGGTTCCTCTTTGTACACAATTGAAGGACTCCATGGACGAGCAAGCTAAGATCAACAAGGACGCCGTCACTAAGTTTGAGGCAATGGAGAAAGTATTGGAGAATTTAGATGGAAAGGTGACGGAGGTCGGAAGCTCTATCCGTGAAGTGTTCATCATGATGAAGATGCTAGAGACGCAAGTGGGACAACTTGCCGGGCTCCCGATGGGTAGCAAAGGAAGATTGTCGGGACAATCCCAAGGTCCCGAGAAGGCGAAGGCTACTCAAACTCATTCGGGAGAGATGGAGGATCACACTAAGGAGACCACGAAGATCACGACCGAAGGACTGGAATTTGAGATGCCGAGCCACTACATGAATGAAGTTATTGCATCCATCAAGACCAAAGAAGAAAGCCAGCCTGTGAAGACCAAAAAAATGACTAAGCCGAAGAATAAGCTCATGCCCAAGATGGTGCGGAAGTGGGTACCCAAGATTGCAACGCCCGCAAAGAGCGTTGATCCGAAGGAATCAAGTGAAGAAGTCTAGCCATGGACTATAAACGAAGCGCTAGGCGGGAGGCAACCCGTTTCGTCGAGTCAAGAATAAGCTACCGGGAGGACAACACGATTCAAGATTTTTCGAGTCTTTTCAAGTAAGTTAGTTTTGAAATTTGCTACGCAAGACATTAGACTTAGAATGGTTGAATAATGTTAGAGACATAATTCTTGGTTGGATATTTTATTTGGATCATAAACCCTTTACATGAGCCATCCATTGTGTTATTTGCTTCTTTTCGAGAAACCAAAACCAAAAAAATTCAGAACCTATCTCAACCTTTCATCCTCTTCATGATGTTATGATTGACTTGTTTTACATGCTAAAAACGCACGAGTAGAGCCACGCCTTGTACCTAGATGTTATTTAAATTTCAGCACGTGGTAGGACTCGCGTGAACCTAGAAACTTGACTTTTGGTTGGTTTAAAAATCCATACCCTTGGTTTCTCTAAGATTAGAATTTTTCTAAGCCTCATTTAATTTTATTTCATTCAAAATCTCTCTCATTTAACCAAAATTAGAATCTAAACCTATGCCCCCATGATCAAGCCGGGAAAAGCTCGCTCTCAACTAATGGAAGCAAACAATACCGGTGAGACCAAAATAAAAGTGGTTGGAAAATATTTTTCGACTTACATTTGTTTTTAATACTTTAAAAACTCCTCTAAATTTATATTTGAACTCATTGCAAGCTCTGAGTTTACTCTTATTTTTCGAAATTAGAGGAGTGCTTAGCATTGAAACATGCTTAGAGGGAGGCAATCTAGTTAACCTAACCATGCATGCACATGATGCATCACGGGATGCCCCTCCAACATCTTTTATCAAACCACATGCAAAGGACAAGCATGGGGGGCAGCCAAGGCCTTGTTTTGCAGGAATATCATGGAGGCATGTGAGGCAAGGAAGCATGGAGGTGACTCAAAGCGAAATCATCAAGTGGAAGGAGTAATAATGCAAGCAAAGGAGTGGACGAGAACGTTTGGAAGGTGCAACCCCGTGGAGCACGCGGTCACGAAGCAACAAAGCAAGCATGAGTGCACTGGAGAAGAACTGAGCCGGGAGGAGCAGAGAGGCCCCCAGGCCGGTCGGCCCAGGCCGGCCGGCCTACCCCCTTTTAAAAGCACCCTGGTGCTCCCCTTCGGCAGGTAAGTCGCTCATCTAGCTCTTTGTTTGTGTGCTCAAGTTTGTAGTCCAGAACCACCTTAGACTTAGCCATCCATCCCGAGTTTGTTTCGTTCAACAAAACACATCCTAATTCCACTCAAGGTCCATACTCCGCAATAAATTTTGTGTGCCTTGTTACCGATTGAAAACCCCGGATTTATATTAGTGAGGAGAGTGCAGCAACCATGAGGAAGAAAACTACAAGTCTTTTTACCAAGAAGAAGGGATCATCATCGTCCAAACCATCATCAACAACCTCTTCGAGGAGGCACTTGGTTTCTGAGTCTCTTCGGAGTATGGAGGAGGACACGGCACCACCGAGGAGGAACGATACTCTTCTCCTCGGTGGCATGAGGGCCACACGAAGCTCGTCTATAAGGTTCACCGAACCTCAAGGACGTACGAAGGAGCCAGCCGTCCTACCTCGTCGCTCGACACGATCATCCGCTCCACCTCCATACGCTCCGCGGTACTCCGAATATGGATTTATCATCATGACGGAGGAGGAGGAGAAGAAGCTCGCTCGCCTTGAGAAGAGGCTTGTAGCGAACGTCTACTTCGACGACCAAGCTCTCAACATGTTGGGTTTTGGCACGGATATTTACTACATGTTGGGACACCTAGGTTGGGTGCAATTCTCCAACAGAGTGTCGGTAAACACCCACAAGGAATTTGCCTTGGAAATTCTCATGACCATGGAGCCTATCCTTGATGAAGGAGTGCCGAGTCTCTCATTCTGTTTGGAGGGAGTTGAACAAGTGGTTCCCTATGAGTATATTAGGGAATTACTCGGTTTTCAAAAGGGAGCCCCGGAATAAGTGGATGTGCAAGAAGGCATGTTGGAAGGTTTTTGGAGTATGATCGCGGGAGAAGCTAACTGGCAAAGAAATAGTATCCGGAACCCCATCATCCAAGTGTTTCACTCATGGATGTGTAAAAGGATTTTGGGGAGAATGAGAGAGACAAAGATAACCAACACGGAGTTGAATTGGCTTTACTCGGCTTTGATTGCCAGGCAGCCAATCGACCCCACTCACCTTATGATCAACCAGTGGTGTTGTGAAGCAACATCGGGTTCGGGAGATATTGGTTCGGGGTGTTACCTCTCCATGTTGGCTATCTCTTTGAGACCGGGTATTACAAGGAACCCGAAGCATCTCCTACCTGGGACTTCCCTTGGATTTGAATATATGAAGCAAGGCAAGAACATAAGTGGAGATGAGAGAGGAGGCTTCAAAGTGGCCAAAGTAAATTTGCCCCTCCTGGATGTAAGATTGAGACTTTTTATTCAAGGGAAGAAAGATTGGTTAGAGGAAGGACTTCTTGTGCCGGCAAGGAAAAATAAAAGAGGAAGAATTATAGAAGAAGGATCTTCCGCGGCACAAGAAGGAGGTGCACAACAAAATTATGTGCCACCATTTGGAGGAATTCTGAGGCTACCGAGTTACTACGGTGGTGCACCAATGCAAGCATGGGGGAGTGGTGCAGCCATGCCCCCACCAAATTTTGCGGTTCCCAACGTAGCCTTTGTGGAGCCATATGCACATCTTCCTCAACCACAACAAAGTGTGGCCATCACTGGAGGATACACTGCGAGAAACATGCAAAATATCGCAGCCATCCAAACCAATGCAAACCAAATGGGTGAAGGAAATGCAAACATCGCTTATGAGCTTGGACGCCTTCACTTAGCACCGCCGAGACAATTCATAGGAGGAGCGGTGCAATCCTATTATGAGCAAGGGTACAACAATCAAGATTATCAATATCAACCACCGGCGGAAGATTAGAGAAATGAGGAGCTTTAGTTAATCTTTCCTTTTCCCTTTTTCTTTAATTTTCAGCTTGTATGCGCCTATGTATGCGTAGTGTTTTCAGTTTTTTATTTAAATTTTCAGCATGTGTGTTAGTTTTTATTTTCATCATGAATAAAGTCACCACCTTATTTTTTACCTTTGGCAAAGATACAAAGTTTGTGCCATGATGATATATGATGATAGTTGCCGCTTTGTTTATCTTTGTACTTGTTTTATGCATAATTAAGCTAATGCTCTCTTAAAACACATATCTGAAATTATCTAAATGCTAGCTTGATCTTTAGCGGAGGTTATGATAAAAATAAAGACCCATAGTGTTTTATGTGCTCTCAAGTTTTAGATGGATTAAAGATGATTTATTTGTGTTCTTAAAAGTAATGCTAACCTTGTCATAAATACCACTTGCATGTTGCTCTACCTATCCAGAGCCATATATATATTTGAGTGCAAAAACTTAGTATACAAGGTTTATTTTTGGGTGAGTTATTTCAGGCCATGATTTCTCTGGCCCGAGACTAAGAAGCTGGTCATTCCGTTTTTGCGTATCTATCTTTTTGCTAGCCTTTTTATCCGTGCATTGTGTATCCCCACATCGGAGATTTCACAAACCTCGCCGGATATCCACCCTTAAAACCAAAAATATCATCATTTGTGTTTACCTCCTTGACCACAACCTATCATTGAGTATGGATCGTCAATTCAAGGAAGATCGCAAGATGGTGCCAAGATTGAAGATTTCAAAATATCTCTCCAAAGGAAAAATATTTCTAGTACCTACCTTATCTCTATTACCTCTTTGCCTGAGGACGAGCAAACGTCTAAGCATGGGGGAGGAGGTAGGTACAATGCAATTTTAGAGTTCAAGGGGAGCAAATAAAAAAAAGTGAAAAAGAAAGAAAAAAAATGAGTATGTGTAAAAATAAAATAAAGTGAACTCCCCGGTTCTCTAAAGTGCATTAGGAATTTCAAGGTTTAAAGATTAAAAGATCCAAACTCATCTTTCTAACCATGTGCAATCCGATAACGAGGACTTTCTTTGTGCCTCGGGATCACTCTTTGCCATTTGCACATGTCCACTCATCTCAAGTGTGTATTTTTCTCTCCCCCTCCTTGACATAACATTATTTTCTAATGACCTTTTTGATGAGTCTCGGTAAGACCATGAGAAGCTTGTCTTATTTTGACAACATCTCATTTATAATATCTTGGTAGGACTAAAACTTTCCCAAAGAGCTCCATATAAAGCCTACCACTTACATATATGTTTTGAGAGGGGAAGGAGTAGAAAAAATAGGCTTGAGAGATAAGATGAGATGAGAGTTCATGAGCAAGATGCAAGGTGGTTTAAATTTTTGAACTTGGTTTAGCTCTTTTTCATCTCGTTCTTTATTTCAAAATTTCTGAGATCCATTTGAATTTTGGGAGCATGTTAATACTTGTGGAAAGAGCTTAATTAATAATCTACCCTCCATAGGGATGAAGGCTAGTACATTATGAAACTTTAACGAATTAAACTTTTGAGAGCATTATGTTTTCTCATGTATGATTAAGTGCAAGGTTTAAACAATGAAGGGCAACGATGATATCCATCGAAGGCTTACAAGAGGACGAGTAAGGTTTAAGCATGGGGGAGATGTTGACGGTGAAATTCCGTCATCCTAGCCATGAGTTTACCTTCGGTGTTGGCATGAATTTTATATCTTATCCATTGGTACTAACCCCCTTGGTATAACAAGTTCGTTTGTGTATGTCGGTTTTGGAGTTTAGTGTTTATGCAGGATTTTAGTATTGAAAGCAAGACTTCCGGGTTAAGTTCATTAAGCACCTAGTGACAAGACCTTGAAGCCCGGTACAAGTGAACATGACTCCAAGAAGCCCAAGGACCAAGCCCGAGAAGATGGAAAAATCCGAGGACCCAGTCAGAAAAATGCCGAATCTTGCGGGACAAGGAGCTTCATCTAAACTGAAGAGAAACTGACGTCAAGGGCCCACATACAGTTGGGGGAATACTCTAGAAGACTCGGGAAGCAACACTGGGCGAAGGAGGCCGCGGGCTGGGCCAAAGTGGGCCCAGGCCGGCTGGCCCAGCCCACTTCGAGGCCCAGTCGGCCCCCCTTTGACCTAGCCGCCAATTGGACTATTTATAGCCCCGAGGCCAGGAGCCACGCATCAATTCTTTCGTCATCCGCCGCCGAGGAGCAGAGAAGCTTGAGGGACACCATCTCGGAGAGGAGGGTCGTTCTAGTTGTCTAGGGTCTCCCTAGCCGACGTGGGAACCTTAATGGAAGACCACGTCGGAGCTCCGGAGCAAGGATCAAGATCGAGGTAGGATCCCGGTGGTGATCTTGTTCATGTAATTATTCATGGTGAAGTTTTTATAGTGAATCCGATTTCTAGCGATCAAGTGCCTTCTCGATGATTTTGTTCTCCCTTGGTTTTGCTTCTTCCTCAATCTATACTTAAGATAGATTGCATAGGGTGCTCTTGTAGCCGCGGTGGCTAGAGGTGCATACCGGACCGACCAAGTGTTTTCAACTTGTTCTTCTCGAACTCGCCCTAGGCTAACCCGCACGAATAGGAGTGCGTTGTGACAGAACGGTGGCTCCAAAATGCGGGCGTCTTCGGAATCGGACCGAAGGCCACGGTTTAAAGATGCTTTTAATGAGATTCACTTTTCTATCTTCATCTATCTTGTTTGGAGCTACAACATACGCATGATCTAGACTCTCTAGATCGGTTATCTCTTTGCTTTCTCTTGCTACCTCTTTAGTAGATTAGATTAGATTAGATTAGATTAGATTAGATGTGTTTTCTTGATGATCTCTTAGATTAGATGCAATTTGGTTCGTCAAAAGATAGCTTTCCTTGCTTTACTAGATTGAATCCTTGCGTTGCACATTGTTCCACGGATTCGATACCTTGGGTTCTCACACTTAAGGGAAGAAGGGTCCCTTGACTATGACGGGGGACTTGTCCGCTTGCAAGTCCAATTGAAGTTTGATACGAATATACACCGTCAACACCAAGCCTCAACATGACTTCATCTCAACCGCTACACCTACACGTCGATCGGGGGCTTGAGAGACATGGGTACCCATGGGTCCCCACCGACCAGGGTCCCAGAGGTCCCTGTCAAGTGGACCCGACCTGCCAGAAGCCCCGCCGACCTGCAAGTGGGCCCAAAGACCTTATCCACAACCCCGACGACCTTGGAGGACTCCAGAAGACCTTATCCAGATCTCAGAGGATCCGTCGGGCTTCTGGCGCAAGACACGTGCTAGGTCGCGGCTCGGCGCCACCAGTAGGTCCTCAAATCACGGGATTCACCCTGTAATCACGGAAGATGACCTTCCTAATTTATAACCGGCCCCGATGAGGGTCCACCGACCTCGAATGGAAGCCCTAGCCCGTTGACCATATAAGGCAGCCTAGAGCTCCATTCGAGGGGACTTCCCGATTCACGCATAATTCCACCGCATACTGGACGTAGGGTTTTACTCTCCAGAGGCCTGAACCAGTCTAAACCCTTGTGTTCCTCGCCATTCTCGCCATGTTTCGAGTTCCATCTGCGAACTACCACCTACGATCTTAGTTCCTGATCCCCTCCATTAACCTACAACCGCTTGGGTCGCCCCCTTGTGGATCTGTCCAGGTCTCACCCCCTGACAAATACCCTCACGTTGGACCCACCCGTCATATATTTGGGAGTGAATAGGGTGGAAGACACATAGAAAGCGTAATTTGGAGAGTGTTTCTGAAAAAAATCAAATTCTTCTCACCAGGGTTGCCCCTAGTTCCCTACCCGCCCGCCATACCCACCTCTAGACCCACCCGTGAATCGCTTTGCTCACCAACCCCTGTCCTGTCCTGTCCTGCCCGCCCGCCATACCCACCCGCGAATCGCTTCGCTTACCAGGTGTTGTCCTGTCCGTCGGCGCTCACCATGGGAGGGTCAGGATTTGGCGCACAGCCAGTTGCCGCACTCCTCGTCTAGCTCACCCCACCCCGTACACTCCCTGCCCCTACCCCGTCTCTCTCTTTCTCTCCTCCACCAGAAGGCTGGCGAGGTCGTGCTGCCCGCTCGCTTGCTACCCCAACCGACAAGCTAGCCCCTCCGTGGAGCTCCCTACCCCTGTTGACAGCGGTAGATCTGGTGAGCCGGAAGGCCAAATCCACCGCAACCACAGGCACAGTTGGCGAGCGGACTCTAGGGCATGGGGAGGGAGGAGGCCGAGGAGGCGCGGACCACTCCCTCTCTCCTCCACCGTTGATCCACCATGGCCTCGTGGCCGCGTGTGCTCCGACGCCGCCACGCGGGCGTGCTCTGCCACTGCCTCGTGGGTGTGACAGAACCGCCCAAAATAATTCCGTATTATCACCTAAGCCTGTCCACGTGGCCATTAAGCAATATTAAAGAACTATTCTGTCACCTCTGCCGGGTAAAGCCCGGTAAATCACTTACAACAGGATCGAGATATGCGCTAAGCCCACACAAAGGCGGGACCAGAGTACATCATTACATTACATAAAAGTCCATAAATACTTAAAATTACAAACCAGGTTTTGAGTACATAAAAGTAAACATGGTTCAGAGTTTTAGACAGCGGAAAGTAAACTAAACGCATGATACACACAGGAGGCCATCCATGCATATCACTCCTCATCATCGTTTTTCCATTCAATCTCCCATCCATCTGGAATAACACCAGGCCAGATGGGGTTACCTGAAAACAACAAAGCAAGGCTGAGTATACTAATACTCAGCAAGACTGACCCGTCAAAATAAAGACACAACTAGACATGCAAGACTTTTTGGCTGGTGGGTTTGTTTTGCCAAAAGCGACTAAGAGTTGATCCTTACTTTCAAGTTTTAGCTCAAGTTCTAGTATGTTAACCATTCTAGATAAGCACCTATCTAAACAAGTATGGTTGTACAAACAAGATTAATCATCCAACAATATTAATTCAAAATGTTCCATAAATAAATATGGGGTAGCCAGTGGTCAAGCCGACTCAGATAACGGCGAGTGACCGACGATCGATCGATTTATATCCTTGCAAGGTAAACCCAAGATACACGGAAGAAGATAGACCCCAAGAAATCAAATAAAAGCGAATGCGGGGTCTACCCCGACCAGGCGGTTCCCGTCATTCCCCAGATTAGGAAAAGATGCTACAGTCCTAAGTACAAGGTTACTGGAACGCCCTCACACGGCACGTCCAGGATCACACTTGCACTACCGGGAGCAAACCGGGAGACGCATCTCAAGAGTAGTAGCGATAAAATTCCCACACTGGTTCATTAGGTACTAGGCTTACCGGTCCCATTCCCGACAAGCACTTGGTACGTTCAATAGCTTAGACCAGCACCATGCTACTCGGTCGAGACCGAACCCATTGCTCTTACCACATGAGCGAGTCAATTTAATCAACTTATGATTCCAACATAAGCATCCTATATCTCGCGAGCAATGAGTCATTACTCGACTTCTACCGTATCCTTAGAGCATGGCACTAGTGTTCCTAACATACTAGTAAAAGAGCAAAGGAGTCCTAAGGATCAGGCATCTAGGTTTCAAACAACTCCTGAAACTTAAATGCACAAAGTAAAACAATAAAAGCTGAAAAGTAAAAGTTATGAATTTTTCATCCAAAAAGGTTAGATGAAACCGGTGCTTGCCTTTCAAGAGGAGAGTTAGTGCTAACTAGGCCTTGGGCCTAGGCCTTGGACCCTTCCAAACTTTGGTTTGGGTCTTGTTGTACTCCAACGTCATTCACTTCTCCCTCGAACGGTCCTTTGTCTCGTTCCGGCACGAGCTTGCAGCCACCGTCAGGAGTTCTACACGATATGCATATGCATAGACTTCATGTATTCATAAATAAACAAAAGAATTCAGTTCTGAATTTAAAGTTAAAACAAGTGGGTTTAATGTTGGTCATGTTCACCTTGACAAAGAATTATTAAACTTTTCTTCACAAAAGAAAAGAGGAGGTGTGTGTAAAACATTATACTTATTTGATGGTGATTGGGTACACTTCTAACATATAAACAATTTACTTCACCAAGTAAGGATTACTATTTCGGGGTGTGTTTAAATGGTTACAAACAGGAACAATTCATAAATTCCTTAATTATCTTAAAAGGTGAGCAAAACACATTTAATTGATTTCTAGCTAGTCTTTCATCAAAAATTCATAATAAAAGAAATATAACTCCAACTGTCATGAAAATTTTTACCACAGTAGCATATGACCAAAATAAGTTTAAATATAAATTTTCAGCTCAAGATCATTTATACATTAATTTAATTGAAAAAGACAAAAGACAACCTAGATAAACTTCATTAAATCATACAAAAAGATTCACTATTCTTTTTCGTCTCAACTTTTTACTACAAACCATGTATGTCAAATATAAGCCTCTGACAAAAGCATAGGTGCAGATTCAAATTATTTTTCATATTTTGAATTTAAACTCCTACACAATATTAAATCCAAAACATAAATCAAAGCACATCCTAAAATCATACCCAACCTACCAGAGGTACTATTCAACAAGACAAAGCCCTAGGGTGCACTGGTGCTTAAAGAGAAGTTTACTAAAGGGGCAATAAAAAGAATCAAGCTTATCTAGCATAAAGCTTACATAATTCATAACTGAAAATCTACACATCAAAATCATGCCAACTTTGGTCAATACTCTAGACATGCCAAAAATAGTAATATATCCAAAATTCAAGTTCATAGCATTTGTATATTTTGAACTACACCAAAAACACATCAAACTGAGTTTGAATTTTTAATTCAAAAACTACACAGAAAAACCCTATAAATGCTTTCTAGAAAAGGTAGGTTTCTTCACCAGGAATCCAAGAAAATTGGACTTGCATTTTTCTGATTTTTCTACGATTTTCTAGGGATTTTACAAGATTCAGCCTGGACACCCTAGATATGAAAACTGGTTTCTCACAAACAGGTCCCTGGATTTTGCGTTATAGCCCCTAGAAAGACCTCAGACCTCGCAATGTAGTCCCTGGCCGCGGCCAGCGACGGGAATCGCCTGAATCCGGCTAGGGGAAGGCCGGGCTTGGCCGGGGAAAGGTGGGGAAGTGATGTAGGTTCACCTAGAGCTCCGTTTCGACGGTTGGACGGACCGGAGGAGGTGCCGACGAGCGTCGGCGGCGGATTGACCGTCGGCCGGCCGCTGGGACCTATCTCCTCGGCGGAGCTCGGGCCAGCCCAGGATACCGGCGACGACACTGCTTCGAGGAGCACCAGGAGGCGTTGCAGGAGTGTCCGGGCGGCGCTGGACTGGCGCGGACGAGCTTGCTCGGCGGCGGTGCTGTACTGGAGTGCGGCGGAGCGGGCGGCCCGGGAAAAGAAGAACGGTGACGTCGCACGACGGTTTTTAAAGGCGAGAGCTCGGGGTGCACGATGCGGCCGAGGTGGGATTGAACACAGGCGCGTGAGGCAGCTGGCGCTATGCATGCGTGCGCGCGCAGCGCTGCGCGGCCGCGCGACGGCGCGTGGCCGGCCTGGGCCTGTGGCCTATCGCGTGTGCTGCCTGGGCGCGGCGCACGGACAACGGAGTGGGCGGAGGGCCCAGCGTTGAGGCACGGGTCCACGGCAACAACTTCACGACGTCTGTACACCGGAGTAAAGCAGGGACGGCACGTGGCGGCTCTGTCCGGGCGCGCGCGCACGACGCGCTGGGCGCGCGGCTCAGCGACGCCGGCGACCAAATTTGTTTCGCGATACCGTTTTCAAAATTACAAAACTCCAAAAAGTGTCAACTAACTTGAAAATCTCCAAAAATAAAAGTTGTAGAGGAGCTATAGACCTACAACTTTCCGAAAGGGTGACCTATGTTTTGGTGAAAGTATTGGTGGGAAAATCGTGACGAAGTTGCAGCAATTCTCGGCCTCGTGTGACTGTTCACAGCACCTTCAACTCGAATTTTGGCCAATTTATACTCAAAATTGGAATGTCCGCTAATTACAGAAAATGTGTTCCCAAAAATAACGAAGAACTTTTATATTGGCCGATTTTGAACCTCTATAGTGAAATTTGGAGAACGCGCAAGAAAATCAAATCAGCCTTTTAGAGATCTAGGGTTTTGACCAAGAATTTGAACTTTGACCAAGGTCTTTTGTGCAAATATGTGCAAGATCATGTCCAACATGTTTATAAGCCAATTAATCATGATTAACCACCCTAATTGAGGTATTTATCTTTAATAAACACCTGGGGTGTTACAGTGGGCGCGAGCGTGAGCTCTGCCGCGGGGCGCACAGAGGACGGGCGGCGGCACCTACGGAGTCCACGGGAGACGCAATGGCGCCAACTCTAGTAGCACCTCAGCCGTCCAAGACAGGTCCACAACACCACCCTCCCGCAGTGCCACCGCGCCTGTTGGCCACCAGGATGGTCCCAGGCCCCGCAGGCCGTGCCACACTCCTGGCTCCCCCGAGGTTGCTGGGTGTACTCGGTGATGAGACGATGGTGGGGCTCGAAGAGCGCAGAAGGAAGGCTGGCGGAGGGGCTCGCTGCAGGCGCCGTGGAGGATGCTCAAGGGTTTGTCGTGGAGCTGGACCCATCGACGGGGACAAGCAACGGCCGGTGGCACAAGCCCCTCTACACACCTCCAGATGTGAGTCTCCATGCTCTACGCCTCTACTGCCTGGTCCTCCGCCATATGTGTGTTGTGCCCACGACATTTGGATTCATCCATTCAATTATTCAAACCCACATGTTTATGCAATTCTCAGAAGGAAAGCGAGATCTCAAGTTAAGAAAAGTTAAGAAAATATGTACATATACAAATCTCGAGATCTATCATGGGATGTAATGAATGCACTCAAATTTTCTATTAGAATCACCCAATTATTCATGACAAACTGCTATTGGACTTCATGATTGCTCAGAAAAGTTTAAAGTTTTGCCAGTTACAGTGCAAGTGCAATTGCTTGCTTTTGTATCAATATGTTTCTTCTTTGCATTCATCAAATTCTGGTGTTATTGTGTATACGTGTATTAGTATGGTGGATCACTGTAAATATGCTTCCATGTCTCCACACACAACGGCAGGAAGACAGTTCTGGCTGCTGGTGTTTTGGAGCTCTCGTTGATTCTGATGATCATATATGGAAGGGCAGCAATAACAATTAAAATGGAAAATCTGCAGGAGTTAGGCTGCTTGAGGATTCATCAGAACTAGAAACAACGCGCAGCGTTGCTGCGCTTGGACCTTTCTCTAGGCCACCATGTATGAATAGCATGAGCCCACATTCATTTCTGTATGTTGTTTCAAAAAAATTAGAATTTGATTTTTTTGGCTTGCTAGGAAATATCAAGAAAAAATTGGAGGTCATCCAAGGCAAGGGTGGAGGGCATCTGATGGGTGTTAAATGATGAGGACATGACACCCATGCATACGACCATTATTGTGCATAGAATGAAGTAGAAGAAGTCCAACAAGGTTGTCCAAGTCGAAGAGGCACGAGGCTAATTCGGTTCGAGTCCCCAAGGTGGAGGCAATTCAAGTTCGAGCCCAGTTCGGAGTCCAGGAGCAGTGCACAATAAAACGGACGCCCAAGTCGCATACAGAGTTGGTTTTGGACGTTCTATATATGGTTAGAAGCACAATTTCATAGACCTTCCAATGGCACCGGTCTCATGCCAAAATTCGTCCTGAGTCAACAGGAATCGTCAAAACACGTTGATATCCAGAATCTACCAAGGTGCTGGGTCGCCAGTTTGATGGGCCTTAGGCCCAAGTTGTGGACGACCCATCGTAGGACGCCCCGAACCCTAGGACGCCCCTCCTTTTATACTCAATAGCCGCCGCCTTAGAAACTTGAGTTTTGTTTTACATTTAGCTTTAGCTACACCAGACCACGCTACGTGCTGATCTCTGTGATTCAGAACTCCACCTTCGAGTGATAGTAAGATTGCTCACCTTTTTTTTCTTGTTCGTTCTTCGATTGCGTGCAGGAAATGATCTTCGTGATCAGGCTGACTTTGCACCGGTAAGGTTGGTAACCATTGGGAGTTGGTTCAGCGCTTGCATTGGCGCTTCGGGTTTGCTCGTCGTAGTCTGATCGTGAGGGTCATCTCCCGCCGAAATCGGATTTATCTCCACTCACCGAAAGATCGGGCACTCAGCCTCTATCCTACAAACATATTCACATGTTCCTCTAGTACTTTTGTTTCGCAAGAATGGAAGCATTGTTGGTGGCTCGCTATGATTTTTGGTGCTGAATTTCCTTGCAATAAACCGACTATTCCTGTGGTGTCTTTTGTTGGTACTAATCTTTTGCAGAATAGTAATGACAAACATCTTGTGTCTTTCGATAACGACATGTCCCTAGATGCTGTAAAATTTATGAGACACGACATGATACATTCATGGTCACATTCCTCCTCATAGTTGTTTTGGTTTGCTTTATTTCCGCAACCCCGTTCTCCTTTGTGTTGTGCAGGCTCATTTTCAAGTACAATCGACGTCGAGGATGACTTTTCTTCAAAAGGGGGAGAATGATGAGGACATGACACCCATGCATATAACCATTATTGGTGCATGGAATGGAGTAGAAGAAGTCCAACAAGGGTGTCCAAGTCGAAGAGGCACGAGGCTAACCCGGTTCGAGTCCCTAAGGTGGAGGCCCAAAGCAATTCAAGTTCGAGCCCAGTTCGGAGTCTAGGAGCAGCGTGCAATAAAACGGACGCCCACATCGCATACGGAGTCAGTTTTGGACGTTCTATATATAGTTGGAAGCACAATTTCATAGAGCTTCCAATGGCACTGGTCTCATGCCAAATTTCGTCTCGAGTCAACAGGAATCATCGAAACAAGTTGATGTCCAAAATCTGCCAAGGTGCTGGGTCGCCAGTTTGATGGGCCTTAGGCCCAAGTTGTGGGCGCCCCATCCTAGGACTCCCCCAACCCTAGGACGCCCCTCCTTTTATACTCAGTAGCCGCCACCTTAGAAACTTGAGTTTTGTTTTACATCTAGCTTAAGCTACACCAAACCACGCACAAATACGTGCTGATCTCTGTGATTCAGAACTCCACCTTCGAGTGATAGTAAGATTGCTCGCCTCTTTTTCTTGTTCGTTCTTCGATTGCGTGCAAGAAACGATCTTCTTGATCAGACTGACTTTGCATCGGTAAGGTTGGTAACCATCGGGAGTTGGTTCAGTGATTGCATTGGCGCTTCGGGCTAGCTCGTAGTAGTCGGATTGTGAGGGTCATCTCCCGCCGAAATCGGATTTATCTCCACTCACCGAAAGATCAGGCACTCCGCCTCTATCATTACATATATACGACTCTATGCGAGCGTCCTCTGTTTTGGTAGAAGTAATCTTGCAATTAGGAAGGTATGGGTGGTACGGCAGTTGGCTGCATTAAATGAAAGCAAAGAACACTTGACATTTTCTTGGTTAGCAATATTATTTAATAGGTATGGATCAAGGTAATATAGTTGTGACACAAGCAATCTATATATAGTTGTAATACAAACATTCCAAATTCATAGATTGCTTTTGAGGTACAACACATTAGGTTTTGTGTTCAATAGAAGATGGATATGCAGCAAAACTGTAATATGGTGAAATGCGATAAGTAGCTACTAAGCTCTTCCTTAATCTATTATACACTAATATAAGTGCATATACTTGTTTTGAGCTTATGAAACATATATATACAAGGGGGAAAAAGTGAGCATGACCCACTGCTGTTGTAATTGGTAGTTAGACATATGAGTAATTGCAAAGTGCTGAAGTAGGCAAAAGCTTGATTGGAGCAAAAATTGTAGAAGTGAGCATTACGTATGCAACACATAGGGTTGATCTGAATTTTTAGAAGCAATGCTTATATAGCAATGCCAGTAACACAATGGGTCTCAGGTCCACAGAATTGACGAAATCGCTAAGGATACTGAAACATTGTGAACGCATCTAATTAGGCATTTCTTTCATAGGTGCATCTTGTTTTGCAATCTGGGTTAACCCATGCCATTTCCTTCACAGATGTTTGCACGAACACAATGAGAGCACTGCCCAGAGTAATCACTTGATCCGATCAACAGTCCTAGAATGAAATTAATCAAAAGCATAGACGCGGTAAGCACAAACTCACCATCTTCTACAATCAGCACTGTGTCTCTGTGCTGCTCCTGGCCAAATCTCAAGCCAATGGTTGCAGTTACTAGTCAAGCACCAAATTCTCTACATGCCACATGCGACGACACCGTCAAGTGCAAGCCACCAAATCCTGCAAATCGGCAAGCATCTCCCTCTCCGCCAGGCAGCGCTCGCCTACCCACGCGTGAGCGGCGCAGCGCGATGCCACCATGTCGGCTTCCCGTTGCTGCTGAGTCATGCTGCGCAAGGTGGGGGACGAACTGGTGACAACAGCAAAGGGAAGACCGGAAGAGCATTACCTACTCCCTCTCCCACGCTTGCCACCGTCGTCAGGCCCTCCGAGGCGTCGACGCGGAGATCCGGATGGCGTAGAGCCTGCGAAGCTCACCATCGTGCCCCAGGCGGAGACTCGCTGGAGTCCACACGGCCGGGTGGGAGAAGGGCCTCCGCTGCGACCGTGGTTGAAGCCTCACCGGTTCCGCCATCACGCTGGCGCCGACCGGGTTGCCGTCGTTTTCAAGCGCCACCAAGCAGCACCAGGCGGACGAGGAGGTGCCCATCCCGTCCTCCCTCACCGCCAAGATCATCCGCCAGTTGCGCAAGCAGCAGGAGGAGATGCTCACCGACTCCAGGACAGAGGCCCTCCACCGCCGTCGCCAACGGCAATGCCCACACGACCATAGGGCTGTCCACGTTGTCCTCGTTTAGCAGATCCACCTCAGGCTCCCCGGTGGGGATCTCTGCGAGCTGTCCGGCCATGTCTGTCGGTAAGCACGGCGGTGGGGCAGTGGCGGGCCCCGTGGCACGGCGAGCTCCGCAGACGAGACTCGTGACTCCGGGACAGTAGGAGTGGCCTGATCCATGGAGGAGACACGGCGGGAGATGTTAGAGGTTTTGTTCTGCATAGCCCACATGGGTGTCAACCTCGGTGGTTTATTTGTTCGGCGAGGAGAGATCTAGGGCTAAGAACTCGAAGGTTACGCAAGAGCACACGAAACACAAAGGACACAACGAGTTTATACTGGTTCAGACCTCCGGTGAGTAAAACCCTATGTCGAGTTCTTGATTGTATTGCTTTAGGCGGATTGCGACTTGGGATGACTTGGCCCCAAGGGTTCGACCTTGTCCGCCTTATATTGGCTGACGGACAAGGTCGGTGGACCCAGAGTCCAGGTCGGTTACAACATGGAAACCAATCTAAGGAAAATTACAACATAATCCCGTGATCTTCGGACTGATTGGTGGCACAGCCGAGGTCTTCTGCCATGTCTTGCACACCAAGTTACCCGACCGGATCGGATAAGGTCGCCTAGGGAACCTTCTAGAAGGTCTTCAGGAAGTCGTGTGGGCCACAGATCAGGTCTGTTGGGTCCACTGTCAGGTCAGCGGGTCTTCTGGTGGGCCGAACCCACTTGTCGGGGACGGTTGTGACACTGGTCAGTGGGGACCCAGGGGTACCCATGTCTCACAAGCCCCCGAGTGATGTGTAGGTGCAGCGACCTCGAAAGTGTCATGACGAAGTCTTGAAGCTATCGACAGGTTGAATAGCGTGCACGCCAGTCCAAAAAGAAAAAATTAATCAGCTTAGCAGCCGACCTAGTTGTAGTCTTGTCGAATGAAGAGAGGTCGATTGACGACCTATACTAAGCTGAGTTCCAATAGATCGAAACGACGATGAAAAAATTTAGAGGGCGTCAAGAACGCACTCGTAGAGTAGTATCTAAGCATCGTGGCGGGCAGGATGGGCAGTATGATGATCCAAAAAAGAAAGAAAAAAAAACAGGTCAAGTAACGACTTGATGAGAAACAAGTTTCCCAACAAGTCAGTACGACAAACATTGCTGCAAGGTACCGCATAGCCCCCGTCCCCCGCGTCGCCCCTGAGGGGTGACACGGGTGGAACCGCCGCCGCCGCAGGTCCTGTGCGGCCGCCGCCTCTAGCCTTCGGCCCCCGTTCTCCCTCGTCTCCGGCCTCCTAGCCAGTGGCAAGGGGAGCGGGGGTCCATCCTCTAGTAGATCGAGTCTTTAATCGAGTCCTCTTAGGTTTAGGGTTTGCTCACCACCGATGCTCGGTGGTGGAGTTAGGTTTTGCCGGTGGAGCATGGCTCCTCTGCGGCTTGGTTTTCCTGGTGGCGTCGGCGATGCGGAAGCGACGGTGTTGCAGAGGAATAATTTCTCCTAGCTTCTTCCATTCTCCGATGGCGATCTACTCCGACGTCAATGGAGAGGATGGGGAGACCTGTCTAGGAGTCGAGGGCCGGCGCATCGTCGCCTTCTTCAGGTGATGATGTTGTTGACCCTGTTAATCTCAAGGAAGATGATCTTTGGAAGAAATCTGAGCATTGCTCGGGTTGCCGGTGGTGGAAACGAAGGATGCGTCGTGGGTACTAGAGTTGGTCGATGCGCCTGGGAGGCAGCGTACTCGGTTGATTCGCCTAGCAGTAAGCCCTCCTCTGCGTCCTCCACTTTGTGGAGTTTGGCTCTGGTGCCCGGCGACGATTGGGAAGCGGCTTCGACGGTGGCGACGAACGGATCGCTGAAGGCTTCGAGGAAGATGAACAGGAGTTTTGAACTTCTTTGTAATTTTCCTTTTCTTTCGGGTCCTACTTGTAAACGGATCAATACATGTTCCTTCTAAAAAAACAGGTCGGTACGACGAAGAAATCAAAAGGCGTCGGAGATGCTCTCGTAGAGTCCCCGAGCATTGAAGCAGACAACATGGCTGGTTTGATGCTCAAAAAAGAGAAGAAAACTAGGTCATGGTCTGGATCGTAAGAAGTGTAGAGACACCCAGATCTCCTAGCATAGCTGCAAGGAGTCTGGCAGGGACGACCTTGAGGAGGGCTTGTAGGCGTGCCGACCTCAAAGAGGCCTCAAATCAATTTCGCCCAGTATCCGAGGATGCCTGATAGGGTCTGTAATTGCGCACTTTTTGGAGAGGTCATCAATTATGTTGTAGCTGTAGTTGTGAAGTCTAGAACTGTCGGCGATGAAGCTATAAGAATCTTTGGAACGAATGGAGTGTAGAGACTCACAGATGTCCTGCATGGTTGCAAAGAATCTGGTAGAGCCACCCGAGGCATGCCGACCTCAAGAAGGTCTCAAATCAAAAGCGCCCAAGCACCCGGAGATACTTGGCAAGGCCATTAGGCACGCACCCCACAGAGAGGCCTTCATTCCCGACATAAAATCCCGGGTGTCCAGAGTAGGCTGGCAGGGCTTCAAGAGCACACTGACCTCAAGAAAGTCACACAACCAGGGCGCCCAACTAGGTTGGCAGAGCCGTAAATATACCAAGGTATTGCAAGACGTAGGTATTAAGGTATGCCGACAACAAGGAGGTCGTTTTGGTGCCCAGACGACCAACATAGCTGCCAGCCATCCAACAAAGCCAAAGTACTAAGATATTGACGACCTTAGTAATAGGCACACCGACCTCGGGGGCCTGACAAAACCATAGACATGATAAATCTGGAGTCCATGCGCCTAGACGGATCTGGCAGAGCAGCGAGGCACGCCTACCCCGGAAGGTCTTCAATCGAACTACGACCATTCTGCTCAGGAAACAGAAATATAGCTGATTGGAATAGGTCTATTTACGTGCAGAGCCATAGCAGGTGCACCAGGATGCAGAGCCTAGCAGGTGCATTAAATCGTCGTCATCCGTAGATGTAGTGAGGCGCAGGGCCATATGACACAGAGTCAGTCTTATCTCTGGATAGACTGCGGGGTCATAGGTCAACAGTGATCGGAGATTCTCTTGCCACCCAGAAAACAACAATTGTACTTCCTGACCACGGGTGCACTGTAGCGGCCTCAGACATCATTGATGCAGCAGCAACAACTTTATCGCGAGGGAGGTGGAAAAAATCTTCGCTTTTACGTGTCCACAAGCTCACAGTACCCCATAGTCACAAGGCAATTGTGTCCTGGCTCATCTGGCCATAACCAAGTGCTGGCTCTTGCTATAAATAGCGCCATGAGGCTGGGGGTAAGCACCTATCATTGTTGAGCTATGAAGCCATATAGTAGAATTCCATCCATGCCGTAGGCATGCAACCGTCCACCAGAACATAGGATGCAAAGTTAGAAGCTTGGAGATAGAAGAATACTTGTGAAGTGTAGGAGTCGCCACCAATCTCTGTGCCTTCTTCCAGCGAGGAATCAAGGAAAGTTTGGAGGTGATGCTGTAGAGGCCCGAGGTGACGCTGCAGGTTCTTGGTGAGTAGTAGATGCTCATCGAAGGCTTTGTGGCACTCTCCCCTTGGGAAGACTGTGTCTGCATTGCACACAAAGCACGACCTGCTAGGCGTAGTGTTGTGTTGAAGTTCACCACAAGGCCGCCATTGAGGATCCGAAGCTAGAAGAATTCTTGCGATGTGCTCTGCTGTAGCAGAGAACATGGCAAAGATTGCTCTAGGTAGATCAGGTCTTCAAATATGTTTGTATCTTGTAACTTGTGCTAGGTCCAAATAGGTCGTAGGTGACCTGTGTACCTGGGAGGCACACATGTTATGTTCACTCTCTTCTGTCATGTAATGGTCATTTTGAAGAAGTTATTCATCAAAGACCTAAAATGTTGTGATTTGGGGGGCTTGTCGACCTCAAGGAGATCGGATTTACTATTGAGACGACCTGATAGCATCGATGTGTCTACGACCTAAGCTTAGGGCATGAGGTCGCCAATCTATTCGTTGGGCGTATAGCCGTTGGAGTAAAATCCAGTGAGATCATCTCGCGAAATAAGCGGCATAGAGCCGTTGCCGCAGATCCGTTGCGGCGGTAAATCTGCAACGGGTGTCCGTGGCGGGGCCCATATAAATACGACCTACGGGATGAGCGTTGACTCTCCCCTGCTTTCTTCTTCCTCCCGTCGCCGCCGGTACTCCCCGCGCCATAGCTGCCTGTTGACACATTTTATCTATGAATTTTTTCCCTCACATTCTTTGGAAAAAGGACTAAAATATAATTAGATCACCTTATTAGGGTTTATATTGACAATTTCCACGAGTTTTGGTGAATCTATGAATCTACAGGGACTATTCAGAAAATATGCAAAGAAACCACTCTAGAAGACTCCAGAAGGCTCCGGAACTCAACGTGGCTTAGCACCTAAAAAAGAAGCATCTAGAAGGAGCAAGGACCCACCTGGCCGAAGTGGACCCCGAATGGGGCCCACACCAGACCGACCGGCCTAGTGGTGAAGCCGGTCGGCCACCCCCTGGCCCAAATGGGCCCAGCTTCTGGAATGTTCCTCCACCGCCTATGAGAATCAATCTAAACCACATGTTTAGGTCGGTTTGATCCTACAGCGCACGTCCACCCCTCAGGACTATATAAGCAGCCCCCCTGCCCCCCGGCAGAGGCATCTGAATCTGCATACATCAGATCAAGTCATCAAGTCAGAGACACTACGCCCTAGAAACACCATATAGCAGAGTAGCTAGCTAGTTTAGATCTAGGAGGAGGCAAGGCTTCTACTTGGCTCCTGATCGTCTAGAGGCTGATCTAGCTTCGCTCTTGTAAGTTCTTATCTAGTTCCTTACATTTGTTATACAGACATATGTTCTTATTAATGATTATATTCGACATTATATGCTTTGGTGTTTATTATGATTACATGTTTAGCATAGTTGATTTGCTTTTATATTCATGTATGGAGTCGTATAGCCCTCACCTAGATCATTTGTTAACATGGGTGAACGGTAAAGACAGTGTAAGCGTGGTGCTTATATTGTATTTATCTGCGATTGCACCCTATATGTCGGGTCGTGTGGTAGATCGTGGTGGTGACAGCACTATTGAGTCCTTCGTAGTCCACCCCCCGTGTATAGGACTAGTGGAGCCTTATACTGTTTGGGTTGTTTCAAGTTTCGGCCTTGATCCTCCTGGATAGTCTCCCCATACATTGATATAATAGTTCTTCTTCCATGATTGCTAAATGTTTGCACTAATCATAGTTTGCATTGACATATAGTTTAGAATTACCTAGGAGTATCCTCTCTAGCTAGACTTTGCTATGTTCTCTTGCTATAATGACACATTCTAGCTGCTCACGATGTTACGACTTGAACTGTGCTAGCATTCTCTATATTTTATGTGACTTACCCCTGTTTATAGCAATTGATATATTTTGGCCACTCTACATTATAAAACTGAGAGATGAGCATGTATTAGCTATTATGGATTAGAAAGACTTATTTCCCTGTGGTAGAATATAAATACGATACCTGGTTTACTCCTGGTTAAAATGCTACAATGGTATATTCATATCTGTGCGCTTGCGGATACCCTGTTTATATATATATCTTCTTTTCTAGAGATCCAAGGCATATGTAAGAGTACCATATCCATGCATTTTCAGGCACACCTGTCAGGCTGACAACCTATATCGAGTTGTGCTATGAATCATGTCGGAATTCATTTTTTAGTTTATCTGAGAGCAACATCCGATATACACTTAGCATCATGTTAAGATATACCTCTGCATTTCTGGTGTCGTCGATAGAGATGGATCTTATATCCGTTTCTAGTTGATGACGTTAGTAATGTCAACACTGCCGCACTTCGCACATCCACGCCTCCGCAGCTAGAGCCGGAGCTCTCCGCCATCTGCAGCAGTCCGCGTGCCACCACCGCAAGTCGTGCTCCGCGCCACTCCGCATATGCGTAAAAACCCTAGTGACCTTCAGATCCAAACCTGTAGATCCCGAAGAACAATACAAGAAAATCGTTGACTAGTGACGCAACCACATATTTATGATGTTCCTGGCTGATCTCGTCATACTATTTCACTTATGAGCAAATTTAGTGACGTCATTATGGTTGGTACTGTAGCCGGGCATTCACTGTTCCATGCTGTTTTGTGATGCCATAAGCTCTGCAAAAACATCATAAACCAACATCGGTCCCACATGTAAGCATTATTTGAAAAATAGTGTTCCAAGTCATCATAAATTTTAGTTGGGTCTCACATGTAAGCATTTTTTCGAAAATAGAGTGTTCCAAGTCGTCCTAAATTTTTCCAGGGTCAACAGTGGTCGGAGATTCTCTTGTCACCCAGAAAAGGACAACTACACCACTTGATCACGAGCGCACTATAGCCATGTGATGCTGCCACAGGCGTCAATGTTGCATAGATGTTTGTCGTGTAGGTAGTGTAAAGGCGCGAAAGGACGTTCACATGCGGACAATGCCCCGCGACCATGTGGTAACAATGTCAAGGTACAGATGGCCACAACCAGAGTTGGCCTTCACTATAAATAGCGGCATAAGCCTAGAGGCAAGGCACCGAGCCATTGTAGAGCTATGAAGCCACAGTGTAGTTATTTGATCATGCCATGGGCATGTGTTCGTCCACCAGAGCATAGGATGCAAAATTGTAAAAGCTTGGAGCTAGAAGAATACTTGCGAGGTGAGGAAGACTCCACCAATCTTTGCGTCGTCACCTAGTGAGGAATCTAGGAGAGTTTGGAGGTGATGCTGTAGGTTCTTGGTGAGTAATAGATACTCGTCGATGCCTTGCAGCACACGCCCGGGGGGAAGTCTATGTCTGCATTCCAAAGTCAGGCACAAAGGACGACCTGCTAGGTGTAGCGTCGTGTAGATGATCCCCGGGAGGTCTTCATGAAGGTCCTGAAGCTAGAAGAATTCTTGCGATGTACCCTGCTATAGCAGAGAACATGGCAAAGATTCCTCTAGGTAGATCATGTCTTCAAATACGTTTGTGTCTTGTAACTGGTCAAGGACCAGATAGGTCGTAGATGACCTGTGTACCTGTAGAGGCACACATGTAATGTTCACACTCTTCTGTCAAAATGATGGAAAGATTGATTTGAGGAATTGTACCTCAAGGAGGTCAAATGCACCATTAGGACGACCTGAAGGAAAATGATGCTTTGTCGACCTAAGCACAAAGCATTAGGTCACCAATAGAACTGTTAGGCTAATAGTCGTTAGAGCAAAATCCAGGTCCAATCAATGGCGCGAAATAAGCGGATAAAGATCCGTTGGCTTAGAGTCGTTATGGCGTCAATTTCGCATATAAATACGACCGGGGGGAGCATTAACTCCATTCACATCATCTTCTTCCTTCCTCCGCCAGAGCACACCATGCCATTGCCGCCAAGAGCCCAAGTCCACGCCGTCGCAGCTAAGGCCTAAGCCCACCACCATCCTCAACAACCCACATCCGCCGCCACTGTGAGCAGCGCCGTGCGCCCCTCCGTATGCGCGTGAAGACCCTAGTGACTTGTAGATCTAAATCCCTAGGGTTCCAAGAGGAAGAGATGGCGGCACCCCAGATTCCCACCCCGGAGACGGTCTGGGCGTCGTCGGAGATGACAGAGGAGCGGATCCAAGCACTGGTTGACCGTGGGCTGCTGAGGTCGAAGGCAGAATTGGAGTGGAAGGCGCCCACTGGCAAGGCATTTCCGATGGAGGACGACAAGGAGCAGGTCGTGTTTGGCCCGTACTTCGAGCGCGGCTTCAATATCCCCACGGGCGACTTCTTCAGGGGGCTTCTATACTACTACCGCCTGGAGCTGGCACACCTGGTCCCCAACTCTATTACCGTCATCTCCTCCTTTATCCACCTCTGTGAGGCATACATGGGGATACTGACACACTTCAACTTGTGGCTGTACTACTACCACCTAAGCTTTTGAACGTACTAAGCACTTGCCGGGAATGGGACCGGTAAACCTAGTACCTGATGGACGCGGCAAGGAAACCTTTCCCTACTACCCCTAGGACACATGATGTGTCCCCCTGCTTGCAACAGTGGGGTACCTGTGCGAGTCTGGGCGGTCCGGCATGACGTACCAATAAGCCTTGTACCGAGGACTGTAGGTTCTGATCCCGACCTGGAGAAAGATGGGAACCGTCTGGTCGGTGTATACCCCATTTCGTTTTTGTTTGGATTTTCTTGGGGTATGCATTCTTCTGTGTGTTTAGGTTTACCTTGCAAGGTTATTAATCAATCGATTGTCGGCCTCTCACCATTATCTGAGACTGCTTAATCAACTGACCATGATATCCCTTAATGATGGAACTATGTGAATATTACTGTGTGGATTAATTGTATTGTACAATTCTTGATTGCGATAGATGGCTCATTTAGAAAAGGTAATTAACTAGAATTTGAGCTAAAATATTGAAAGTAAGGACCTACTCTTTGTTGCTTTTCAGCAAAAGAACCCACCGGCCAAAAAGCCTATCATGTCTAGAGTTTGGTGATGTAGATATCACCCGATGGTTAAGTCTTGCTGAGTATTAGTGTACTTAGCCTTGCTTTATAAATGTTGTTGCAGGTGTTGTTGTTTGGCCTGGAGAGATTCCACCCGGCTGGGAGCTAGAGTGGGTGGATGACGACGAGTGATGGCATCCCGGATGGCCTCCTGTGATGTCTATCGTATCGCTAGTTTATTTTTCCGCTGTTTTCGAACTCTGAACATTTACTTATCATGTCATGAACCATGGTTTGTAATAATTAAACCCTTCGGGGTAATTTGGATTCAATTTGTGTAATGTACTCTGAACTCGCATTCGTGTGAGTTTTAAGCATATGTTCGATCCTCTATGTGTTAACTAAGTGATTTACCGAGCTTTGACCCGGTAACTTAAGACGGGATGGTACTTTATTATCACTTAATGACCAAAGTGGATTGGTTTAGGTGATAGTACGGTATTTTCCCGGGTGGGTTTGTCACAGCTGGTACCAGAGTGATTAATATACACTGGAGTTTAATTAACAATCTTAACTAGAGCGATGGACGTGGGCGACTGTTGCCAAGCTTGCTTAGTCAAAGGTGGATGCGGTGAAGACCGCAAAGCTAGAGGTTGACAAGAATAAGTGAAAGAGGGGCAAGAGCTCCACCCCGTTGGCACAAAATGCCGAGGAGAAGGACGAGGCCATTGACTCATCGGAGTCAAAGAAGGATGAGGTCGTTGCGCCGAGGTCACCTAGCCCAGCCACAAAGCGGCAGCGGGACGAACACCTCAAGGTCACTGAGGAAGATCTTCGTCGCTTCAAGGAAGCACAGATCGCCAAGGCTGGAGTAGAGCCTAAGGTGGCTGGCGACTGTGTATCCGATCTTGGACGAGGAGCCAGATGAGGAACTTCACCCGGGGTGGGGCGCGGTTCTGCCAGACGAATTTGGCGAAGGAGCACTCACCAGGGGCGGTCGCGGCCTTGATGGTGCGGTACAACACCGTCGTCTTCAGCTGCCCCTGCTAGCTCTAGAGTGGACAATGGCGGACATCGTCGCTGTCTCGCAGCTAGACATGTGCCAGTAGCAGGGCGAGCCGCTCTCGTTCCCCGGCGCCGGTGCGGGTGAGCCGGGGTTGCAGGAAGGTGTCGACACTCCTCAGTAGGACATCCTACACAGAGACGTCCAAGTGCGTGGCATGGCTGCACAGAGTGGTATGTGGGCAGCAAGCTCCTCAGTGACGCCAGTGGCTGCCTGCAACTTCCCCCTTCAGAGTCACCAAGTTGACATGAGGGCGAGCCCAAGCCGCCCACGCGGAGCTGCTCGGGTTGAACAATCTATGTAGGAGTTTGAGGAGCAGGCACTGATTCTGCACATTCAAATCTTTGAGGCCGAGCACACCAAGCATATATGTGTGTGTGTCAGTGATATATGGAAGTCCAAACATATATAGGTATCACGCGCAGGAAATAGGAATGCACATAAACAAGAATCTTTAGAGAAACTTCAGCAGCTTCCCTATCCCCTCCCCAAAAGCAAAAAATAGTCATATAGGGGATGAAATCTTCTCCATCAGATTCCCTATAGCCCCCTTTTTTCCTCCATGGACTAAAAACCCCTCTCCATCCCCTCTATAGAGGGAATCTCTCCTCCACCCCCTATCTGTGGGACCCACTCGGGGCTCCTTCACGGTGCTCGTCTTCGTCATGCTGGACTGCTGGTCGGCGCGGCCTCGTTCTCCGCGGTGCTCCGCCGCGCCGTGGCGCCCACCCCCGCGCAGGAGCCACCGCTCGACCCGGCGAGCTTCATCACCACGCTGCTCCGCCTCGCCGCTGCCGACCCCTCGGAGGCCCCCCTGCGGCGGGACGTGGACGAGCTACTCGAGGGCCACCTGCCGGCCTCCACGGTGCGGGCCCGTGCGTCGTGGGCCGCGACCGGCTCATCCACCCGCACCCAGCCCTGCAAGGACGGCACCGCTTGCCGCCGCCGGGTGTGCTTCTTTGCCCACAGCCCACCTCCGAGCACCGCGCGTCGTCCGTCGCCGCCGCGCCCACCGCGGACTCCACCTCGTGTCGGCTCTGTAACCGCGCGCCGGCGACCTCGGGACGGCGCCCAGCAGCAGCAGCGCCGGCGCCGGCGTCATCGGAGGAGGTCAGGAACAGCAGGATGCCGGCGAGGGCCAGGAGCCCCGCGGCGATGGCCAGCGCCGTCCACGGCCGGCTGCTGCTCCAGCGGTGACCGTGGTGAAGGTCATCCTGAGAGACCGTTCCCGCGGCACCTGCTAGTAGAGGGCCTTGCAGGCCGCCGCCGCGTGCGGCCATGGCCTGTTCAATGCTCAAGCGCGCCCGAGAGATTCCGGCCGAGATTCTTGGACAGGACAGGATGCGACCAGGGACGGTGAGAGGGGAGGGATTGTGGGATTCTTGGATGGCTAGCTTGCGCATCGACCTCGTCAGGCTGTGGAGGGAGGAGGGGCAGCAGCAGCTGGGAGGCCACTAAAGGTTGTCACCTCCATCCCGGACTTCGACCACGTCGTCCACCGCCTCGCCTGGTCGCGCGGCATCGCTACTTCGCGGTATCCGCTCGAATTGAACCGGTGAGGACGAGCGACGAGCGGAGCGCGGCGTCGAGGTCCCCGCGGCCCGAGACGGGGCGGACTGAGAGCAAGCGGAGTGGCCGGTGGTGGCATTGCGCCAGTTTCAAAGATTCAGATTTGGGGAGGGGAAGTAGAAGATGACGTGGCGTGGTGGGACCCACGAGTTGGGAGGAGAATAGGGAAACTGCTGGAGCAAATTGTGTTTTAGGGATGAAAATATTTTTACTCCACCCCCAATAACTTTATATAGGGGATCAAATTTACTCCATCTGCTAGAGTTGCTCTTACAAGACCTAAAAGGGGGGGCAATTTTTGCCCCCACAATGAGCCACGTAATCAACAAAACGAGAGCCGTCGGATCGCGCGTGGATGGCTCGAATCATCCACAGACCACAAATACTGTTCATGCGGGACCCACAATAATGTTTAGGTGGGACCCACGTGCGGGACCCACGTGGATTCATGAGATATTTGTGTGGGTCCCACATCAGGTGGGACCCACACATTTTGGTTTGTGGGGCCCACAATTCTTTAATGTGGGATTTTCCTATGACTGTTCCTATACTGCTCCAAGTTCTGAGGCAAATTAGTTCTGAATTAACTATGTTATTCTAATACCATGTTTAACCCTGTTTCAGGCAAAACTCTTTGAGTCGCGAGCAGAGCTTGAGTTACTTCTAAACCTTAATGTTTGGGATTATGTGAAACCTGAGTTTGAAAAAATCACGAAAGAAGTGAACATCCTCATCAAAAACGCTAAGCACATAAGGAGGTACAAGTATACTACTGAACAAAATCTCGAGCCCATTGAAGGTGCGCTCGAAGGGCTTCAAGAATCCTTGGTTGCTTACGAAGAGGCTACAAAAAGAGCCAATCTTGACGGGGCATGATCTAGTTCAAGCTTGTTGATGTGCAGGGTTAGTAGCCATACTTTTGTGGATGTTCAAGGGGCATGCCTTTGTTGATGTGTATGGTCAGATAGCACGACCATAGTAAATAATGTGATGGACAAGTTAAGTCCTAGCCTGATGAACAAGTTAACCTTTTGTAATAATTATCTTTATTCCTGTGGACAAGTTATCTCTCTTATGATGTCTGTTTTTTCTCAGAAGATATGTGTGTTGATTGTGCCTGTATGTCGAAATGGAAGTAATGAGAGATCGAGTTGACCTGTCAATGAGGACAGACTCAAAGGAGACGATGATTCACAAACCTCCATCTCATTTGTTCACTGCCGCCGCGCTCCCGCTTCACGGCAGTGAAGAGTGCTCTCAGACTTTAATTATTGGGCTCTCAGACTAGTAACGGGCGTCAAATGCTCATCGGTAACGGACTTTATAGCACGTTACCAATACGGTAGTGATCAGTAACGGATTTAAACAGCCCGTTACCGATAGGGCATTGATCAGTAACAGACTTTACGAGCTCGTTACCGATAGGTTTAACTTGTGTAACGGACTCTATTTAACGTCCGTTACAAAGAATTCATGTAATGGGCGTTTAAGAAGACCGTTACCAGAAGTCCACATTGGTAACGGGCGTTGCGGAGGCCAACCCCGGGGTCGGCCTGCCGCGCTTATCTGTAACGGGTGCCAAGTAACAACCGTTACAGATGTGGGTGCATGTAACGAGTGTTAAGGGTCCGTTACAAATACTGCGTGACCTATTTGAGGTTTTCACGTAGTGATCGCGGGGGTTTTTGCCACCCCATTGCGCCACATCTGCAGCAAAATCTTGGCCGTCGGATCGCGTGTGGTCCTGGATGGTTCAGATCCATCCGGGAGGCTTAGGGCTCACGAGTGTAATAAAAAATCTCGCACTTTATCAAAATTAATATGTAGTCCAACCCACACTCGGGATAATTTAGGGAAACCCCTCGAACTTTACAGAAAAAACTTTCCAAAGGCACCTCTCAGATAGTTTTATAAAAACCACCTCGAGCTTTGAAGGAATGCCAAGAGGGCTGCCGATTTTATAAAATCCCCTCAAACTTTATGGACATTGATATGTAGTCCAACTCAAACACATATAGTTTTATGAAAACCCCCTCAAACTTTGCTGAAATATAATTTTATTTCAGCCACCTCTAACGTGTTTTATGAAAACCCCCTCGAGCTTCGAAGGAATGCTAGGAGTGTGCCAATATTGTAAACACCCCAACTTTATCAAAAATAAATTATTGCCCAACTACTACTCCGATAATTTAATGAAGCTCTCTCAAACATTACATAACAACATTTATTTAAGCCACCTATCAAGCAATTTGACGACATCTCCCTCGATCGAGCCACCTCTCAAGTAATTTTATGATAATTAACCCGCGATCGATCCATGCATCTTCCACAAACCTGAGCTTTACAGAAGTTGACACATGGTCCACAAATTTTTACAAAAAAAGACCCTAAACTTTGTGTAAATCTCCCCACAACCCGACAATTGCGAAAAGTCCCCCAAGCTTGTCAAAATCAATCCACGGTCCCTGCATTTTAACTAAGAAGGCAACGTATCCTATGCAAACCAGACTCGTATGCAAACTATGCAAACTCCTATCACAATCGCTAGATATTCATCCGAGGGCAAGATTAAGGGGTGGGGAATTTAATCACTTAAACCCTCCCACCATTGCATTTGTTAATAAAAAAACCCCTCTAATCCCACCCTGGAGGCCCCTTCACGTGGACTGGACGCCGTTACTCCTCGTCGCCCCGCCTATTCTCGCGAGGCAGAGACACCGCCGCTCGGAGGACGCTGCCGCCGCCCCTAGGGCTTCTCCGCGCCGCGCACGAGGACTGCAGCGAGCCGTTTTCCCGCTGAGGACGCCTCCCCTCGGGCTGCTCCGCGGAGCCGCGCCCCAACGCTCTCAACCGGGCTGGGTGGTGGCCGCACCGAAGGACGCCGCTGCCTCCATGGATCGGCACTAGGGCTGCTCCACGAGCTCCTCGGACGGAGGACGACGTGCAGGTGCGTGAGCTGCAGGAAGGAGGATGCACGAGCGTCATTGGAGCAGAACCTAACCTGAAGCTATCGCTGGTTCGCCGAGCTGCAGCAAGGGTTTCAGCTTCTCTTGTTTCTTGCTTTTGGGCTAGTACAGAAGTAGCTCAGCTGTACCAATGGGGCATTTGATCTGTCTAGGATATTCAAGAAAAAAGTAGTGCCTGCACATGAGTGGTGGATGCCCACAGGCACGGAAAAAAATCCATTTTCAATTGTAGCTGATCGTTGATAATTGAGGTGCAGTGTCCACAGTTCTGTAGATCCCCTTATAATTGTGGAAGCAGTGTATACACTGTTCCGTGTGTAATGCACTTGTGTGTACATTGCAGCCAAGGCAAAGTAGAGTAAAGAAAAATGAAATCGTGTTTCTTTGGGAATGTAAAGAAAAATTGATATGGTATGCATATATATATGCAGCACATGATGATTCGTTGATTTACTCCTACACTGATGCATGGTACAGAAACAGGTGGCAGCAACAACAATTCATGGCATTATCAAAAATAAATAATGAACAGTTCATCCATGGCTCCATTCTGATGCATTATTAAAAATAAATGAACAGATTACGACAGAGCTGCCTTTATGAGAAACATAAACCTATAATTAACAGAACCATAATGTTAAACTTGTGCAGTTCACCAATGAGACACAAATGACCATGAATGCCATAAAATTTAGTGACACAAATTTTATCTGGCAACGGTACATCTGGTGGCACATAAAAATTGACTAACACACTGAAAATATATCTAGTACAAAATAAGTGTTTACAATCAGCCATCAACATTATCTGGGCAATTTTGTGCATCATGATCCGTTACTAATTTCTTGCATTTCCCACACCTCCGTGGTCTTGGTACCTTCTTCTCCTTGCTCTTCGGAATTCTTTTGCATTGCCCTTTGGACACAATATCAGTTGGTGGATGTATCTGGACTTCATGTGGAATTTTGCCACCAAGGAATGTTTCAAACTCATCCTGTTTACTAACTGTAGCAGCGAGAGCGATCTTTTGGAGAGGTTCCATTAGATTCGATAAACTAGAACACAAAAAGTCAATCGCTGGTTCAGAGTTCTTGGCCATTTGTACTAGATCTTCAAACTTGTTTCATGAATCTGAAATTTTTTTCCGCATTGCCACCTCCATAGGATTTTTAGCCTTTTCATCCAGAAGGTTGCCTTCATCATCAAAGAACACTTCTCTGCAAAATCAAATATTAGATCAACACTATAACCACACAAGTCAAAACAGTCATAAAAAACAGGGGTGCAAACTCACCTTTTACATTTTTTCTCCCATCTCTTCATAATATAAGTCGATGGTATCTCATTTTGCTTCTCAGCTCTAAGCACTTGTATGATATGACGACATGGGATGCCATAGGACTCATATAATTTACAGGAGCACATACCAAACATGTTTGACTTGTTCATCTGCACAAATCGCTCTTTTCCAGATTGGCTGCTAATTGTGAAACATTTTATATCTTCACACTCTGAAATACCTTGAATAATGCAATGGTCTCTCGCAGCTACAATTTGTTCCTGAAATGTGAAGAAAACTTCATGTGTGTAAATCACACTACATTGCTTCTCAATGCCCCATGGTGTCATCAATTTTGGAGTGCTGTGAAGACTTTTATTATCGGCTAGCAACTCCTCCTGACGTTGGCACTCCAAAGCGGTGTCAAACCTTAGCCAAAACTCAACAAAAGACATCTTTCTATGAATGAAACGATTAAAAAAGGAATTTGCACTCTCTGATCTTGATGTAGTCCTAAGCATTCCTGCTAGAGGTATGCCCAAAAAGTATACCGGAATCCATGATTTGCAAATGGCAAACCTATTGGAAAACCACTCATTTCCCATGAGTCCATAATCTGTCATGATAGAATTCCACTGTGACTCAAAATCATCTGAATTCTCGGTCCCCCAGACACACTTGTTTAGTCTTTCCCAGAAGTTTTGATCTTCTCTTATAGAGGGCCCTACCTTCTCAGGTACCTTATCCATGATATGCCACATGCAAAATCTATGAGTTGTATCTGGTAGAATCTCAGCAATAGTAGCCTTCATGCTCGCATCTTCATTTGTTGTGATTAGATGAGGTGCTACTCCACCCATGGCTTTAAGAAAGGTCTCAAACAACCATACATATGACTCGATCTTTTCATTTGCTAAGAACGCTGCCCCAAGGAAAACACTTTGCAAATGATGATTGACTCCTGTAAATGGCACAAATTTCATGTTATACTGGTTGGTGGTATATGTTGCATCTACCGAAATCACGTCACCAAAAACACTATAGTTTTTCCTGCTTAAAGCATCTGCCCAGAATACACGAACTAGTCGTCCTTCTTCATTTACCTGAAACTCATAAAAGAAGGTAGGATTTACTTCCTTCTTCCGCTCAAGTTGTGCCACAAACATTTGTGCATCTGCATCCTTGATTTTGGTTCTGAGGTCACGATAATAATTTTGCAAATCCCTCTTTGTGCACCCAACATTCTCAAACCCACCCTCACTGACATGGAGAAGTCGATATGCCTGTGAGGTCCCAATGCTAGCCTTATGACAGTTGAACAAAGTACTCTTAGCCCTCTCACTGACTTTACGATTGGATCTTAGCAAATGCCTCTTATCTGGCGACACAAAACCATGGCTGTGCTCCTCAACCATGGAAGATATTCGATACTTCTTGTCACTGTCAAGCTTGACAACAATATGTGCCGGACAACCACATCTAGTTTCCATCAGTTTCGGTGGCTTTCTTTTTTTCCCAGATTCATCACTAGCATCAGGTACCTTCTCCTTACTCCTTAGTGAACCCTTCTCGTGAACAATAATACCTCTTGAATAATACTTCCTCATTTCCCTTCTTCTGCTGACCAACACGAACAGAGAAACCAGCATCGTGTGCATACGCCTTGTAGAATTCCTCCACATCTGTGAGACTATCAAAGATCATTCCAACCACTGGCTTCAAATGTTCTTTGGAATTTATGTTGACTGTGTCACTTGTTGCCTATAGAAGTGTAGAATTTGTATGAGCAACAAACCAAGTAGAACTAGTACTGTGTTCAAACCTTCTTTGCAACTTACTGTTACACTCGGAGAATATTCAGCCCGTGGTGTGCCTGGATGTTCAAGGTAGGCTCCAAGTCCTGCGTCGATGGCCTCAATGGAGACAAAGTCGATGGCGGTGACGTCGTCGATCTCCATGGCCGTGTCGTCGGCGGAGTCCATGGCTGCACCTATACGCATAAATGAATCACCTGTACGTACGTTTGTATAGACATGCACAATATTATGAATGATTCGCCATTACAGACGACAGGCGTACCCATACCTGCACTGGCGGCGGCAGCACGATCCATAGCGACGGCAGATTCGAATTCCGGGCGGCGATCCTTATTGGGTGATGACATGACAGGTGACTAAGCTAGGGAGCAAGGGGAGGGAGTGACCGATGGGACAAGCAAACCTGAATTTTCGACAACAGAAAATAGTGCATGTGAATTGTGAAAGCATGCATGTGGAGATACGCATGTGTGTGTAGTATCTGGCACATGTTGAAAGCATGCATGTGGAGATACGACCATTCACAATAGAAAATAGTGCAGGCTGTGCTGGTTCTGAAATCTGAATGTTTCTCGCCTACCTGTGTTGTGCTCCTGCTGGGTGGTGGTGGTGTACGCGTCCGTCTCTAGTTCCCAACAAACTAAAGCAAGAAACAAGAGAAGCTGAAACCCTTGCTGCAGCTCGGCGAACCAGCGATAGCTTCAGGTTAGGTTCTGCTCCAATGACGCTCGTGCATCCTCCTTCCTGCAGCTCACGCACCTGCACGTCGTCCTCCGTCCGAGGAGCTCGTGGAGCAGCCCTAGTGCCGATCCATGGAGGCAGCGGCGTCCTTCGGTGCGGCCACCACCCAGCCCGGTTGAGGGCGTTGGGGCGCGGCTCCGCGGAGCAGCCCGAGGGGAGGCGTCCTCCAGAGCGGGAAAATGGCTCGCTGCAGTCCTCGTGCGCGGCGCGGAGAAGCCCTAGGGGCGGCGGCAGCGTCCTCCAGAGCGGGAAAATGGCTCGCTGCAGTCCTCGTGCGCGGCGCGGAGAAGCCCTAGGGGCGGCGGCAGCGTCCTCCGAGTGGCGGCGTCTCTGCCTCGTGAGAATAGACGGGGCGACGAGGAGTAACGGCGTCCAGTCCACGTGAAGGGGCCTCCAGGGTGGGATTAGAGGGGGTTTTTTATTAACAAATGCAATGGTGGGAGGGTTTAAGTGATTAAATTCCCCACCCCTTAATCTTGCCCTCGGATGAAGATCTAGCGATTGTGACAGGAGTTTGCATAGTTTGCATACGAGTCTGGTTTGCATAGGATACGTTGCCAACTAAGAAATACCCTAAAGATTTAATAAATTAATTCACAGCCTATAATCCTGCAAAAATATCTCCAACCATTCTAGTTCATGGCGCCCGTCTTTCTACTGTATCCTAAACTACTTGCATCTCTGATTTTATTCGAACACTCGGGAGAGAGCTATACCAATTGTGTTGCTGGATCGATCTGCATTGTATCATGGATCACCTGTGCTTCCACTGGTTGCGAGAAGATGGCGAATGGATAGCTCCGGCGGCCCAATGACGGGCATGACGCTTCTCGTTGTAACCCCTCCGGGGCACCTTGTGGTGCTGACCACGGCCACCGCCTGTCTCATCGTAAACAACTTCCGCCACTGGCGATGTTAAGTCCTGCAGCTTCCAAGAGACTCGAGGTACAGAAAACAACGCAGCCCAACGGAAAGGGACACGCGATCCTGCCCAATGACGGTTCCTGGCCCTAAGGTACTCCTCCTTCCACCTGAGCAACGCCACGGACCTCTTCAACTTGACGGGGACAAACGGCTGCCACTGGCACCGGCTAGCCAAACGCCGTAGGTCCTCGTACTCGTCGTGGTTGATCCACCGCCCTAGCAGAGCCTCGTACCTGCACCTCCACTTCTCGTACCGGGCAATGTCCGTGTAGTTCATGGGCGCCTTTCTGGGCGGGGCCTCGCGCGACGACATCATGTGCCTCCACAGGTCGCCGTCGTGCGCCGCGACGACGCGCCGCAGGTCCCTGCATGTGCACTCCACCCTCGCGAGGTCCTCGCCGCTCCTGAGCCTCCGGAGGATCTCCACCTTGGCGTCGTCAGGCAGGGACATGAAGCCCGTCGGCCGCGGCAGGCCGTTCCTGCGGCAGAGCTCGTCGAGGAAGCCCCAGCACACGGCGTTGCCGAGCGACGACGCGCAGATCCTGGAACGCCCGGGCCGCTCCTCGGCGTCCAGGAAGCGGGCGACGGTGGTGGCGTTCAGGCGCTCCCGGTAGCCACTCTTGGGGTCGTGGTCCGTCGTGAGGAAGATGACGAGCACGACGTTGCTTCTGTCCTTAGCCGCGCACAGCATCAGCACGGCGGCGTCCGCGTCCTTGCGGCCCGCCAGCTGCGGGGCGGTGTACCGACGGGAGAGGCAGATATAAGATCCGGACTCGCCTGATTGATTGAGGAGGTGGCCGGACGGTGGCAGGGCGGCACCGTAGGGAACGAGTCCGGCGTGAAGGAAGGCGGCGTGCATGAACTTGCCCAGACGGCTGACGACATCACCGGGCTCCCGCCGCCGCCGCAGCTGGTCGGAGCGGTGCGCGACAGGGTTCAGGCGATAGGCGACGTCCTCGGCTGTCCGCGGCTCGTGGTGGAGCACCGTCGCCATGGTGTCTGGACTCTGGATTCGTGTCGATGTTGCCTTTCAGGTGAATGGGGATGGAGTCACGCATGGAAACTATGAAGTAGATTGATTTTTTTCCCACGAGTTTTATGGAAGCCTGTAACTACCCAACAGAGAAGAAAATCCCGTGTCCTCCATTCTCTCCGCTCGCGTGGGTCTGCCGAGGAAGTACGCTAGCCGTCCGTGCCACACAAGCCCTCCCCGCGATTGTTTCCCTCCGCGTGGATCGACGTGAACGCTCCGGCTCCCGCGGGTCTGCCGTAACAATCAATCACAAAGGGCAAAAAATACAAAAGATCCACCACGTGTATCTACTATAATTTGCTAGATATTAATTAGTGTCTTTTATTTGTTTTATCAGTATATGTATGTTAAATATAATAACAGAAAATAAAAGTATAGACACTTCTTCCAGTTTAGTATTGATGGACTTAGCAGATTAACATGCAGATTAATCTATCTAAAATTTAACATGCAGATTAACCACTACGTGTACCTACTATTGATTGACTTAGCAGAAGATTGACGCCAGAAGGCTTGCGCAACCCCAACAAGTGTATGGTCAGCAGCTTATTATGTTCTTGATTAGCACTTAGTTCTTGCTAACATTAACTTGTTCCAGTCTTTCAGTTTTATCATTTGGTTGATGGAGACAAAGCTAGGTCTTGTGGGGCTTTTACACTGCTGGAACCTGGAATTCTTCAAGGCACTGAAAATCATACTGCCAGAAAAAAGCAATGGCCAAGGGTGACAAGGGGAAGGAGGCACTGTCAAATGAACAGCATCAGAATCTTCCATCAGAAATAGTCCATCTCTAAAATCCTTAGGGCAAGCAATAATGGAGGACGGTTGACACTTGATACAATCAAATAGGAGCAACAGGATTATGAGGATTTACACTAACACAAGGATGACATGACGGCTGTAATGACATCCTGGGTTAACTTCATCCATGGCCGTGGTATGGTCCTTGCTCAAATGCCTGCTTTTTAATTCGTCTACAAAGAATATGGGTGTAGACTCATCAGAATAATCATGCACATGGATATACATCATATATCAGTGTTGGATACTTGGATTCAAACTAAACTAATATTCAACTATAACTAAATATAGCTTCCTTTGTTTTTATATTATCTTACAACACTGCAACATAAATTTCAGACATATTTGAAGTAATGAAAAAAAGTTGTATGCAAAAGGTTGTAGGTTTTTTCTTCCATATTTAATCCTGTGATATATAGATCAGAACAAAATTGGTTTGGGCCTCCATTGTAAATTTTTGTACTTTGGTCAACTACCATGGATAGCTTCACTTGCTTAATTGAGATCATTTTAGTAACACAACTTATCCTTACAGCTCCTTTACTACCAAGGGCTAAAAAACACTTGTAGGGAGAAAGTGAAATTGGTTGTATATATGTAAAGCATTTATCCGTAGTAATTGGCCAATTTGAAGCTCCACAGTTTCAGTGGTTTGGGTTATAGTGACTGCCCAAAGCAAAACTTGGCAACATGTGAATTACAGAAAATCTGTCATGAAATTATCATTTTTTCTTTCAATTTATCATGTAATTGGCCATTGATTTGCTTTTATTTATATATCAGTGGATTCTTACTGTATTCTCATCATTGAAGATTTAAAGATAAAGGTGCCTCATTTTGCTTTCTGAATCTATGAGTGTTTTTAATCACAGGTGATTACTTTTACTTGTTTGCCATGGTCAAGGTTACCTGCTCTATTGGTGCTCATTTTGCTGACAAGCTACATAAGGTAGGAGTTTAATGCAAGGCTACTTTACTGTAATGAACTATTGAACTGTGTTGTTGTAAGGTCTCTTGTCTGAATTACTATGATTGACGTAGTGATGTACCTAAAGGAACCTATCAAAATTAGTGGTTGTGGTTCCACATGGCAGGTTGATCATTGGAAATAGAACTGCTGCCTAAGATTAAATGCTCTTGGTTATAACTTATGAGTAACATAGAAAAAATGATTAAATTACTCCAAATAGTCTGCCATGCTTCCTTTTCTTTTCTGCACAATGCTTGATACTTTCATCAATAATCATGTCATGTTGTTACATGCACTTGGAAGTGATAGAGGTTGAGAAGGGCTTTGGAAGTTCACAATTTTCAAGTGCTTATCTGTTTGCAGAGTATGTATGGAGTTTATAGCTGAAAAGTACTACCTCATACTTTTTAGGTCACTAACCGGTGACACACCACAAAGGTTTAGATTGTCCAAGGTTTTGGTGGTACCATATAACACAACTGTCTAGGCTTATTGGAGAAAGGCCTTGTGTGGAGTGGAAGACGTGTTGCTAGCAGACTCCAAGGTTTGCTCTGTGAGATCTGTTTTGTTGCTGACCGTAATCAAGACACAACCATAACTCCACTCACATGAAGTGAAGACGGAGCTCCGAGTGCTGTCCTATACGCCGAGTGTTTTCTGTCGGGCACTCGGCGAAAAAACGGGGGGCCGAGTGCCAACAAGAAAACTCTCGTAGTAACGAAAAAACTCGGCATACAGAGCTGTTCACCAAGTACCGGAACAAAAACACTCGGCGACTCAGACTTTGGCACTCAGGAACATGAAACACTCGGTATCTATGGCACCCATGTTGCCCCACGTCCGACTTGACGGTGAATGAGGAACGGCGTTAGATGTTCGCCGAGTGTCAGGCCCCCGGCACTTGGTGTCTTGATGTTCGCCAAGTGTTAGGTTCGTGACACTCGGTGTCCAGCCCATCCAAAGTTTCATCTCAGATGTATATATCGATCTGCAAGAGCTACTTACTCCACCACCGAGGACTTCTCCTTCTCGCTCTTTCTCCTCCCTCCGCTAGAACCCCATCGCTCCTCCTCCCTCCACCAGATCCCATCCCTCCTCCTCCCTCTGGCTGATCTCCATCAAGGCATGGCGTCGTCTTCAAGTTCCTCGGATGCAGCACAGAGGCCACGCAAGAGGCCACATCTCCCCCTCATCACCTGCAACGATTGTGGCCGCCACACAGTGTTGGAGCTAGAGGTGAAGTCTGAAGAGAAGGGGAACCAGGGCCGTATATTCTACAAGTGCCATGCTCGCAAGGTTAGGATTTTTCTGAAATTTTTGACAATTTCAACCAAATTTGTTCGAAGTCAGTGGAATTAGAGAGATGTTTCTGTATGTGGCAGAGAGATGGTACTGGCTGCGGTTTCTGGTTTTGGGAAGAAGAGTATGTGGATGTGCTGCAGAAGATTGAAGCGAAGGAGAGAAGAAGAGAAGAGCATGTGGCATTGCTGCAGAAGAATGAGATTCAGAACGTCCATGGCAAAGAAGAACAAAAGAAGATAAGCAAGGAAGAAGAAATGGCTGCTCAGATAGACTTTTTGTAGGGATTGGGACAGAAATTGTAATGGTATTGAAGTGTGTACTATTTGTCTTTTGTTGCTCTCTACTCCTGAATTTGTATGCTACTATGTTCAAATGAATGAAATGCTAGTAACCTAATGATACATACTGATGAATGAAAATGTCAGTTGAGCCAATCTAAAGTGCAATATGTGAAAATGCAGTGATTTATGCCATGCTGAAATGAGGCAATGCTTAGACGCTGAGTGTTATCTTGTACGTTGAGTGTTTTCTGTCGTGCACACGGCGACATGCGGGCCGAGTGCTAGCTTAAAAACACTCGGCGTCACGAAAACACTCGATGAATAGATCACACTCTTAATATAGTTAGCTGCCCACGCACGCACCACAGGCACAGACTCACACACGCGCACGCCCGACACCCTTGCTCCGCCGCCACCGGCCCCCTCCGCTGAAGGCATCTAGGCCCCTAATTCGTGTTTTGGTAATTAATAACAATCATTGTGGACTAATATTTTTATTGAGATATAAGAATAGGTTAGTCCGATGAAATGATGAGCTCATGAGATATGCAAAAGAATGTCTTGTATGTCATGTGTTGGAAAGGAGCTAAAGGCAAAGGTAAAAGCTAGGGTTTTTATTTTTGCCGGTCATAAGGTGGTTACAGGATGATAAATGACCGGATTGATAGGATAGATAGCCGTACTATCAAGAGGGATCAATTTCATTGGCTTGACTTTCCATAGTGCCACTTTGATCCAGAATTTGCATGCATTGCATTTAGATGAGTGACGATTTCATTTGATAAAAAGGTTTCGTTGAAAATCTTGAGAAAAGTCAGTTTTCTGCTGTGGGGCGGACAGTCCGGGCCCTTGGGGTGGACGGTCCGCAGGCCTTTGAGGTTTATTTAATATCTGAGATTTTTGTCAAAGTTTTTTGACAAAAATCTCTTTCGGGCGGACAGTCCGCGGGTCCATGGCGGACAGTCCGAAATTAACCTCGAAACATACAGTATGGTGCGTAGCTCGGGTGGACTGGGCAGACGGTCCGTGAGGCCCTGGCGGACAGTCCGTGGGGTCCTGGCGGACAGTCCGCCCGGCCCAACGGGCAACTCTGATAACAGTTGACTTCGCATTTTTACCGTTGGAATTCAAACACGGACAGTCCGTGAGGCCATCGCGGACAGTCCGTGAGGCCATCGCGGATAGTCCGCGTGGTACGCGTTTTTGACATAACGGCTAGTAACGGGAAGGGGGAGTATAAATACTCCATGCCCGGGTTGGGAGAGCTGCTCTTGGCACTTTGAAAGGTTCATACTCCATTGTAGAGCTCTCCCTCTCCTCTCTCTCACTCATTTTGCTTAGTGGTTGCATCTTTGGTGAGATTGAGAGCATCTAGTGTATTGCATCAAGGTTTTGATCTTTGTGGCACTAAGGAATCATCAAGCAAGTGGTTGATTTGTTACTCTTGGAAGTTGCCGCTTCCTAGACGGCTTGGTGGTGGAAGAATCCGTTGAAGCTCGCAAGAAGATTGTGCGTGGCTCCGGATTTCTTGTTGTGAGAGGTCTTGTGCTCACCTCACCGAAGCGGTGAAGAGCAACTCTAGTGGAATCGCGGTGTGGAGTGGTTCTTTGGTTCTAAATGGCTCGAGATCAAGCGGTGCCTTGATAGAGGAGCGGTTGAACATTGAATCCACCTCAACGTGGATTAGGGGTGACCGGCAAGTCATCGATACCACGGTATAAAATTCGTCTCTTGTGCTCGGTTACTTCTTTGCTCAATTTCCTTTCAAGTACTTTACTTTGAGCATTTACCTTCTAAAGATTGAATTATATCTTGTCACCCTAGGTTGCAAACCCCCAACAGAGGAATAGAATAGCTAGAAATTTAATCCTCCTTGTAGTTCTAATTAAATTTCTCTAGTGTTGTGCTTTTAGATTTTAAACTGCCTATTCACCCCCCCTCTAGTCGGTATCTTAGATCCTACAAGTGGTATTATAGCCAAGGACTCCTTATTTGAGAGATTTAACCATCTCAGAGTAGGATAAATGGTTGAGGAAGAAAAGTTTCATGTTGGGAAGCCTCCGGTCTTTGATGGGAACAATTATGATTATTGGAAGAAAAGAATGGAGATTCACTTCAAGGCCTTGGGAAGAAATTTGTGGAGAATTGTAATGGAAGGATATGTCATTTTGGATCCTAAGAATAAGACAGATGATGGTGATAAAAATGAAAAACTCAATGATCGAGCTTTGAGTGTACTCTACAATGCTCTTGCTCTTAGTGAATTCAATAGAGTGAAGGGACTTGAAAAAGCAAATGAGATATGGGAGAAGCTTATGGAAATCTATGAAGGAACATCCATCGTGAAAAGAAGCAAAGCTCTGTGTGTACAAGGGAAAGTTCAATGAGTTCACTATGAAGAAGGATGAAGATGTTTCAACCATGTTCAACCGGTTGAATGATATTGTGAATGAACTCAAATGTCTTGATTTTGATGTTACAAATAAAGATTTCTCTCATAAGTTTCTTAGATGTCTTCTGGGGAAATATGAGACAATTGTGACTTTGCTTGTGAGGTCCGATTTGAAGAAAATGACACCTACAGAAGTGCTTGGTGAAGTGCTTACTCATGATTTGTTCAAGCAATCACAAAAGGAGATTCAAGGTGAATCAATCAATGAAGAGAAGAAAAACATTGCTCTCAAGGCCAAGGTCACTCAAGAAGAGGAAGATGGTGAGAACTAGGAGATTGACTCTGATGAAGAAATAGCTCTTATTGTAAAAGGGCTTAAAAGAATTATGAATAAGAAGAAGTTTGGCAAGAAGGGACAATCATCAAAGAAGAATCCTTTTGAGGGTAAAGATTGCTTCAATTGTGGTGAGATTGGACATATATCAATTAATTGTCCAAACAAGAAAGAAGACAAATATGGCCAGAAGAAAGATAAGAAAAGTGTGCAAAAGAGGAAGAAATATTACAAGAAGGAGAAGAATGGCCAAGCCTATTTTGTTGAGTGGGATTCCGATGCAAGCTCCAATGAAGATGATGATGACAAGCCTTCAAAGGGTCTTGTCGGGGTTGCTATCAAGGAAGCTCCTTCACTCTTCTCTAAGCCATATTGTCTCATGGCAAAAGGTGAATCAAAGGTAATAATCGAGGATGATGATGATGATTGTGATAATGATAATGATGATAACGCTTAATCTTATGATGATCTTGTTGCCATGGTCATTAAGTCTGATGACAAATTGCGCATGGAGAGATCAAAGTTGAGGGATTTGGAGGTGAAAAATGTTTCACTTCAAAATTCTTTTGAGGAACTAAAGACTACTCATGAAAATCTTAAGATTTCCCATGAAACACTTAACACTTCGTGGGGAACTCTTAAAGAGAAGCATGAGGAGCTTAAGGAAGCTCACAACTCTCTCCTTGCACAAGAGGTCAAAGGAAAAATGAGCATGGGTGTCACACCCAATTTTCCGAAGAAAACCAAGTGCTACCTATATGTATGCCAGGATCTAGTTTCATACATATAGTGACATCATAGTGAATAACAGAAACAATATCACGTAAAGAAAGAGAGATTATCAGAGATCTACAGCGGAATCCTGGGAAACAAAGGCTCTAAACTTCACAGGCAATCGACTGGGGGTTGCGTACGCCTAGCACCATCTTCTGGACATCATACACCTTCTTCTTCTTCTCTGAACAGCAGTTTAGCAAGGGTGAGCACACTTATGGTTGGAGCTCAGCAAGTGGGGGAAGATGCAATGCTATCAAGGATAGGCTAAGGTTTTGCAGCGGTTAGCATTTTAATATTGGTCAAGTTTTAATTAACAAACACCTATTTACTAGATGTAAGTTCATACCAACCCACTTAAGCATTTAGAAAAGCATCTCATCTCAAAACCACATGAAAACCACGATTTAATTCCATCTTTAAGTTTGATTATCATGTGAGGGTCCAGGCCGCTCTTGACCGTGAGCACGGCTGATCGATCAGTTTTCACTCTGCAGAGGTTGTACACTTTCACCACAAGTCGCGTAAAAGTTCTGAAGAACTTTGAACCCAACCATGCTGTGCAAAAGTAGGCACAATACCACACTTCCGAAGTGTGGTTGCATAGGGACGCTACGAGGCCTTTACAAAGAGTCCTCCTATGTGTATTAGTCCATAGTAGCACGTCCTAGAGGCTATCTTTCGTACCCTCCTTCTACCCTCGGACCAGGTTAGCCTAGAAGAGCACTTCCGTTCCAAAACCTGCCCAGAGTAGAAGAGTCATAAAAGCATTCCTCCGTACCCCAAGCTACTAAGGCTAATAGCCACACAAGACTTCCCTAATTAATTAGCCAAGACAGAGCCATATGTCTTGTGGTTGCACTGTTTTCCTGGGTGGTTCTCCATGTTCCGATTAAACCATATGATCTTGTTATTAACCATAAGCACACACATATATATATCACCAAAGTTATCATGATCAACATTTTATAAAGATCCATTTCAACCATCCCATGGTATAGCAACTAAGCATTTCTACCCAAAACATTTCATTAAAACCGGGTTATTCAAGGTAGAGGGGTAAAATCTAGTCATGTCCTTAAAAAGGTGATTTCCCATCAAGTTTATGCAATACAACATTAAATTAAACTTAGTTATCATGCAAGTTGTGTGGGACAAAATAGAATATGCAGGGGGAGAAGTCCACTTGCCTTTCTCAACACAAAGCTACTCTTGTTTCTCTTATGCTCTTGCTCTCTTGAAACTTTTAAACTTCAAGACTTCTGAACAACAGCTCGATCTTCTACTCGAAGCAAACATCAGGTACAAACATGCAAAAGCAAACAAGCACAACTAAGAACAATACGCCAAACAAGATAGGCTTAAAAAGAGAACATGGTTTGGTTCTAGGAACGCGAACGCAAGAAACGCTGAGAACGGAACTATCGTTGAAAAGGTATATCTATCGAGAGATTTGTATTATAACACACAAAGACTATATGCTTGATATATTTTAATTGAATAAAACCATGTGCATAGGTTATTTTCGAGAAATACCCTATTTAGAATTAAGCAAATTATATTATTATATAAAAGGCGATGTAAACTTAGTCCCATTTTTATTCATAAATATTCAAGTATGATTTATGCAAATTAAACATTTAATTTTAGAAGAAGCATGTAAAGCATCTAAGCGTGCACTTTATATTTCGAGTTGGACTAAACAAATTTAATTCAAAAACACATTTATATTCATATTAATCAAATTAACATTTAATTAAGAAAACTCGAGATAGCATATGTTTCTTTTATTTAGAAAGCAGATTGAATAAACATTAGTCAGTTTAACATTTATATTATGAAAAAGCCGAAGCGTAGCTCTAGATAGATTTTATTAGAAAACAATGTTACTAGGTTTTAACCAATTTAATATTTAAATATGAAAACCGTTATTAGGTCCTAATTAAAATTCATTAAGAAAAGCCATTCACGTAAACATTAATCAAATTAATTTTCAAATGAGTTCTCAAAACACATTTTGTAGTAAATATCATGTCTAGCGCATTTTTATTGTGAGGCGAAACTAACGCAACGAGAACGAGCTTAAACGGCTAGCACGTGAGATCCAAGGATTAAACAAAGATTAGGGATCTAATCATGATTAACTGTAGATTGGAAAGCTATTGTAGAAGATTGGCAAGACACAAAGAATTGGATAGAGATTACAAGGTTCTCCAGGGCTTAGATTGAAAGCTAGTCATTTACGAAATTGCATGATAGATATTTTTTTCAGAGTGTATATGACATCAGCATGATGAAGTGATGACATCAAGCAAGATATAAACTGAACGTATGAGTGAATCTATAAGTTTATTAGCTTCTGTATGCTTGTCAAAAGAAAGCACATGCACGTGCATGTCGGGTAGCAAGATGATGTCCACAAGAATTAAATTATGAAATTTCATAAGATGACATTTATTCGTATCCAAACTGTATGCAACATGGGAGTGGCCGGTTTGCTTGGAACGATAGCATGCATGTTCAAAGAGCTAAAGACAGCAAGATTAAATAGGACATCACGATGATGTACTGATGGAGCTTTGTATACCTTCTAGTGTGATGACGGTGATTGATGGTGAACGACGGCGAGGAGCCGATGAAGCTTGGAACAGAAATGATCAAACTCCAATCATGACAACGGCAACAGTCATTGGACGAATGGCCGTCCTTCAGAAATTTCAGGAAGCATAATCGATCGAGCCGGACACTGTGACGATGCTGCACACATGGGGTAAATGAAAACTTAATCACAAAACTGCAGGGCCTTCATCTTTCATAAGAATGAATAGTCACGTTGTTCCTCCATGGCCAAAGAACAGAAGCACCGGTGGGATTCATGTGCAAAAGGTGGGATATTTATAGGGGGTTATGGGTAAAAGGTGCAAGAGACAAATTATGAAGCTTTTGTTTGGGGATTCTCTAGGGACCTATTAGCAAAACTGCCATACCTTATCTGCTCTGTTTTGACGATGGCTCCTCCGGAACAGGCATGGCCGGCGGACAGCAAGCTCCTGGCCGGCCAAATCGACGGTGTTCCAGGCTATCAGAATCTCGGGAGAAAGGCAGAACAGAGAGAGGAGATGGAGGGGAACTCACAGGGTGGTTCACCGGTGGCGGAAAGGAACGGAGGCGGCCGGGATTTGGCCTGATGGCTGCAGGCGGATGGACGGCGGCGCCTCGAGCGCTCGCGTGGCCAGCGAGGTTTCGGCGTCTTGGGGCTTCTAGCTTGGGTTGTAGAGCTTCGTCTTGATGAGGGGAAACCCGTGGCGGTGGTGGATTGCTCCAGCAGGCGAGAGAGACAGTGAAACGGCAGGCGAGATCGGTGGTGTTCCTCTCGGTTCAGGCAGTGAGGACGGCCGGCTCGGGGTTCACGTAAGGGAGCTTCTCCGGCGGTGATTTGACGACGAGGACCTGCACCCTGGCTTTGGTTCGGCTCGGTGGAGGTCCTCGTGGCGATGGTGTCCTCCGGCAGTCGTCTCGTGGCTCTGGTTCAGCTTATGCAGGTGGCGGATGGTGGTGATGCTGCAGGGGCGCGAGGGCGAGGTGGCGGCACAGGTCGAGACAGCAGCAGGGGCGCACGGGACCGGGGCTCACGTTTTTATAGGCCGAGGAGGGAAGGGGAGAGGTCAGCACTGGCGCGAGAGGAGGAAACGGCTGGCCATTGATGGCCATGATGGCGTGGCTGTTACTAGGGAAACGGAGGGAGCGCAGTTGAATGCTCCATCGAGCATTGAAGGCGAGGGATACGGTGCTACAGGGGAAGAGCGAGTGGCGTAGCCAGGCACGGGTGAGCAGAGCCGAGCCGACGGAGGCATGCGGCAGGCGGCCAAGGACATGCATGCACAAGGCCGGGCGGACGGCACGCTGCGCAGGCACGAACGCGGTGCAAAGCTGGCAAGGCAGTAACGCGGACGGGCGTGGGACAGCAAGCAGTGGCAAGCGGCGAGGAAGCGGCGAGGTAGCGAGGATGCATGCGAGGGCGGCCGATCGATCGACACGGGCGCGACACATGGGTGAGTGCGGGCACGGGTGGCATACGAGAGCCAGGCGGATCGCACGGTGTAGGCGTGCGGCGGCGTACGAACTCAATTCCTTCTCGTTCTGGTTGGAACGAGAGAGAGGAGATGACGGGTGGAGCCGGGCTGGCATTGAGAGAGAGGAAGGAGGAGATTGAGCGGGCCACTGATGGACTCGAGCGCACGGAGTCGGGTGGGTGCGGCACACTAGAGCCAGGATGTCGGGATAGGGAGCCAAGGCGCTGGGTGCAGCGCAACCCGGAGCCGAAGAATGGTAGCGGCGTGACACATGTGGGGGAAGCGGACAGATGTGTGGGAGGGCGAGCGTCGCGGCCCGCGAGGTAACCAGATGCTCGGGCGCAGCGCACGGATGTGCAGAGCCGAGCGAGGCGTGCGGCGCGAGCTAGGCGACAGGGGTACGGTGTGCAGACACGACGCCCTGGTGAGCGGCGCACTGTGCAAGCGCATGCGCACAAGGGTTCGCGGCTCGGGTGCATGCGAAGCACGACGCACAAGAGCTGGGCGACTGAGCGGTGTGGGCGAAGTGCACGAGCGCACGTAGGGCGACATTGGCACATGGGATGCGCTGGCGGCGCAACATCCGGGCGAGCCAGGTGGAAGGAGGCCCCGACGGCAGGACCCTACTGTCGGTGAGATAGAGAGGTAAGGGAGATGGACCAGCGGAAACCGGTGGAGGAAAAGGTGCCGAGCAAGCTGAGCTGCTGCAATGCTGGGCCGAGGAAGCGACCGAGAAAAGAAAAGAGAAAGATGGGCTAGAAAAGATCGACTCAGCTAGATTAAATAGGGAAAAAATATATAGGGAAGCTAGATAGAGAGAGAGAGGACGAGATTGTGATTAGATCTTTTTGAAAGATTTTCTAAACACAATAAAACAAAATCAAAAGCAACCGAAAGAAAGACAACACTCAAATAAATATTTTATTTTAGAAAAACAATCAATATCTTCCTATACTAAATTTCCTGTAAAGAAAATAAATGTTGGCAAGATTTTAAAATTATGAGAAATCATTGTTTTTTTTATTGTTCTTCCTATTAACATCCTGAAATCCAAGAATTTCAGGGTGTTACAATGGGTGTTGAATGTAATATATTGAATATTTCTCCATGTGGAACTAACCCATCTTGTAGCACAAGCACTAGCTCTTGCATTAGTGAGGATATGTCTTGTGATTCTCTATTGTTGGAAAATGAGTCTTTGAAGAAGGAGATTGAGTGTTTGTCAAAAGATCTTGCACGGTAGTTTGGAAGTCATGTGCGGTTTAATCATATTTGGACAAATCAAAAATTCACCTTAGAGAAAAATGAGCTTGGTTATTTGCCCAAGAAAGGAAAAGAGGCTTTCATTCCTAAGGAGAAAATTTTTGTGACTTCAAATGTGACATATGAAGAAGAAGAAGAAGTCAAGATGTGTCATAAGTGCAAGGCAAAAGTTGACGTGAATCACCAATGCAAGAGCAAGAAGACCGTATCCTTGGATCCTTCCTATATTCTTAAGAAAGATTCTAAGGGTGTTATTTGTGCTAAATTTGTTGGTCGCTCTATTGGTAGTAATAAAAAGAAATCCATTTGGGTGCCAAAAACTTTGGTCACTAACATTGAAGGACCCAAGAAAATTTGGGTACCTAAAACAAAGTAATTTCTTTTGTAGGTGAACTATAAAGCCGGAGGAAGACATTGGGTTATTGACAGTGGTTGCACAAACCACATGGCCGGCGAAAGAAAAATATTCTCTCATCTTGATGAAGATATTTCCGATTTTGACAACATCACTTTTGGAGATGATAGCAAGGGAGGTGTAAAAGGCATTGGTGAAGTACCTATCTCTAAGGATTACAATCTCTCTAATGTCTTGCTAGTTGATTCTCTTAATTTCAATTTGCTATCTATTGCTCAACTTTGTGACAATGGTTATAAATGCACATTCACTAGCAATGATTTTGAGGTCACCTCACTTGATGGGAAAGATTCTATTTTTAAGGGTTTTCGTCATGAGAGCTTATATCTAGTGGATTTCTCATCTAAGAAGGCTAGTTTGACTACTTGCTTATTCTCAAAGGCCTCTATGGGTTGGTTATGGCATAGAAGACTTGGTCATGTTGGCATAAAACAACTCAATCAATTAGTGAAGCATGACTTAGTTCTTGGCTTGAAAGATGTCAAATTTGAGAAAGATAAATTGTGTAGTGCTTGTCAAGCCGGAAAGCAAGTTGCCAACCCACATCCTAACAAGAGCATTATGTCAACCACAAAACCATTAGAATTATTACATATGGATTTATTTGGTCCCACTACCTATAGAAGTATTGGTGGAAATACCTATTGTTTTGTGATTGTGGATGATTATTCAAGATACACATGAGTATTCTTTCTTCATGACAAATCTATTACTTGTGACATTTTCAAGACATTTGTGAGAAGAGCTGAAAATGAATTTGAGCAAAAATTGAAGAAAGTGAGAAGTGACAATGGTAGTGAATTCAAGAACACAAATGTTGAAGAGTTTTGTGATGAGAAAGGGATCAAGCATGAGTTCTCAACTTCATATACACCAGAACAAAATTGTGTAGTGTTGAGAGGAAAAATAGGACCTTAATTGAGATGGCAAGATCAATACTAGATGAGTACAAAGTTTCAGATTCTTTTTGGGCCGAAGCCATCAACACCGCTTGCCATGCTTCAAATACGCTATATTGTCATAGATTCTTCAACAAGACATCGTATGAACTTCTCAATGGAAGGAAGCCAAATATTTCTTATTTTCGGGTTTTTGGTTGCAAGTGCTATATTTTGAGGAAAGGCTCTCGGTTATCTAAATTCCAAAGCAAGTGTGATGAGGGATTTCTTCTTGGATATTCTTCAAATTCCAAGGCTTATAGAGTATACAACAAGTCCAAGGGATTTGTTGAGGAAGCTTATGATGTGCAATTTGATGAAACAATGGGCTCTCAAGATGAGAAAGAAAATTTAGATGATGTCAGAGGTGAAGAATTGAGTAAGGCAATGAAGACCATGGCTATCGGGGATATCATGCCTAGAGAAGAAGATGATGATGAAGGTCCATCAATTTCTATTCAAGCAAATCCCTCTACTTCCACGACAAATGATCAAAATCAACAAGAGGGTAACTCAAGCAACAATGACTCACCTCAAGAAGATGATCAAATGGCCTCTATGACTACACCTTCTACATCAACTCAAGAACCGGTTGATCAACCTAGAGTTCATCGTCAAGTTGCCAAAGATCACCCCATAGACCAAATTATGGGTGATATTAGTAAGGGTGTTCAAACTCGATCTCGTGTAGCTTCATTTTGTCAACATTACTCCTTTGTATCTTTTAATGAGCCTAAGCGTGTAGATGAAGCACTTGATGATCCGGATTGGGTGATTTCCATGCAAGAAGAATTAAATAATTTTACTAGAAATCAAGTTTGGGAGTTGGTTGAAAGACCCAAGAATCATAATGTCATTGGTACTAAATGGGTCTACCAGAACAAAGAAAATGAAGATGGTATTGTGGTGAAGAACAAGTCTAGATTGGTTGCTCAAGGCTACAGTCAAGTGGAGGGCTTGGATTTTGATGAAACTTTTGCTTCCGTAGCTAGACTTGAAGCTATAAGGATCTTGCTTGCTTATGCTTGTTCTCGCAATATCAAGCTATATCAAATGGATGTCAAAAGTGCTTTCTTGAATGGGAAAATTAGTGAACTAGTATATGTTGAGCAACCTCCCGGTTTTGAGGATCCTACAAAGCCTAATCATGTGTATAAGCTTTCTAAGGCTCTATATGGGTTTGAAACAAGCCCCTCGTGCTTGGTATGAAAGGCTTAGGGATTTTCTTCTCTCTAAGGGCTTCAAAATTGGAAAGGTTGATACTACATTATTCACCAAGAAGATTGGAAATGACATCTTTATTTGTCAAATTTATGTTGATGATATTATCTTTGGTTCAACAAATGAAGATTTTTGTAAAGAATTTGGAAAATGATGTCTAGGTAATTTGAAATGTCTATGATTGGTGAATTGAGCTTCTTCCTTGGTCTTCAAATCAAATAATTGAAGGAGGGCTCTTTTGTTTGCCAATCTAAGTATGTGAAGGAGATCTTGAAAAAATTTTGCATGGAAGATGCAAAACCCATCAAGACTCCTATGGCTACTAATGGACATCTTGATCTTGATGAGGGAGGTAAAACGGTTGATCTTAAGCTTTATAGGTCTATAATTGGTAGTTTGCTTTATATTACCGCATCTAGGCCCGATATCATGTTTAGTGTATGCATGTGTGCTAGATTTCAAGCCGCACCTAAAGAATGTCATTTGACCGCCGTAAAGCGCATGATGAGATATTTGAAGTATTCTCCTAACATTGGTCTTTGGTATCCAAAGGGTGCTCAATTTGAATTAATTGGTTATCCAGACTCTGATTATGCCAGTTGCAAGGTTGATAGAAAAAGTACTTCCGGTGGTTGTCAACTTCTTGGATGTTCTCGAGTATCTTGGTCATCAAAGAAGCAAAATTCTGTGGCTCTTTCTACTGCCGAGGCGGAATATATCTCGACGGGAAGTTGTTGTGCTCAATTGTTATGGATGAAGCAAACTCTTCTAGATTATGGGGTAAAATTCAAGGAAATTCCTCTCCTATGTGATAATGAAAGTGCCATCAAGATTGCCAACAATCCGGTTCAACATTCTAGAACCAAGCATATTGATATTCGGCATCATTTTCTTAGAGATCATATGAGCAAAGAGGATATCAAGATTGATGGAGTGAGCACGGATGATCAATTAGCAGATATATTTACCAAGCCTTTGGATGAATCTCGTTTTTGCAAACTGAGGAATGAACTAAATGTCATTGACTTCTCAAATGTGGCTTGAGACCTAGCACATGTGTTTCTTCATATATTTTATCTTTGTTTTATCTCTCTTAATCATTTCTTGCTTACTTTATGTTTTTGTTCTCTAATCTTTGTGAAGCTTGTCTTTCGCATAATTGTCTTGCATTCTAACTACATTGCATCATATGGCAAGTTTCCTACATGTTTTATGAGCAATGATCCCAAAAAGTTCATCATTCCAGTCTTTTTCTCGAAATATCTCAAGCTGAAAAGAAAGAGGGGCTCGGACCGTCCGCGGCAGCGGGGCGGACCGTTCGGCCTGACCAGGCGACCGTCCGCTGGTGTAGCACGGACCATCCGCGTGGGTCGCAGGGGTGCGGGGAGGTACTGGATGCTCTGGAGGTATTTTCGGACCATCCGCGCCGGGGTCCCGGACCGTCCGGGTGCCTCGCGGACTATCCGCAAGTGCACCGCGGACTGTCCGTGCGTGCCGTGCACAGGTGGGGCGTGAGTTGCTAAGTCAACAGGCAGCCTCCTTTCTTCCCAAACCGCAAAGGCTCTTCTCCACATCTCTCTCTCTCTCTTGCTCTTTCTCAAGGAAGGACCCCCTCCTTGGGGATTTCGATTGGGGCAATCCCCGGACCGTCTGAGCACATCCACGGACTCTCCACGAGGTTCTCCACCATGTCATCCGGGTATTTTATCGTATAACTCTCTCTCTCTCTCTCTCTCTCTCGGATTTTGAGCAAGAAGGTGGTTAAGGTTTGATGTTGTGATCTAAAAATCGTTCATGGATTCAAGTTTTTGGCTTGGTGAATGTGTTTGGTATACTCCTATGATGCTATGGCTAATTTTTGGTGGATCAACACTTGGTATTTATGGAGTAATGGGGTTGGAATCATTGGACACTGCTGTTCACTCGCGGGTGCCGGTCCGGACCGGGTGGACTGTCCGCCGCCTCTGCGCGGACTGTCCGCGCGGCCCTAGCAGCTGCGCGTGAAGCATGTAGTATCATGGCTTGGACTTGTACTCCACTAATCATTGATATATATTGTTGATACTCATTCAAATATCTGATTTATGACAGTGCTCGCAAAGCTATTGCATCGATCACCAAGAAGGTCACTAAAAAGTCTACTTCAAAGAAGAAAAGCAAGGATGTGGGCAAATCTAAGAGGCGTCGTAAAAATGATACTTCTGAGGACGAAGAAGAGCCTGATAATCCCCATGATAGCGATTTTGATCCGGCTGATGAAAGTGCAAGTGCATCATTCATGGTAGATGAAGAGGAGATCAATCAAGGGGGAGGTAACATTACTGACATTATTGATGTGCTCAATTACACAGTCCCTAGGAGGCAGTGGACCCAAAAGGAATTTACTATTGCTAGGAATGCAAATGCTTATAATGAGCCTCGTGACACATACAATCTATATTTCCGTACCACTGTGCAAGAACAAGCTTTCTTCAGTAGTTTAATGGATTGCACTGTGTTTGCTCGTCAGAGGGTTGATTTTGGATATCTTGAATCTAAACCTGTTTTAGCTAGTGTGGCCACTAAACTTGAGAATTTAAGCTTAAAACTATTCCTTGAACATAGGTGTGATTGGAATGACACCATTATTAGACACTTTTATGCCACCTATGAGATGGACTTTGATGCAAAAACTATTAAGTGGATGACAGGAAAAAGTGAATATGAAGCCACTTTTGCAGAGTTTGCAGCAGCAAATTACCTTGATTATGCCTACTTTAGTGATGGTGTCAATGTCTATAATGAAGATATTCTTGAGAACACTGCTGTCTTTTATGAACCTGGTACTTCTAATGCAATTATAATGAACTGGCTAGCAACAGGGCTTAGACATCATCCTGCTGTCATCAATAACATCATAAGACACACATTCATGCCTGAGAGTGGAAATAAGGACAAGGTCCGAGAGCACTATTGGAATGTGATAAACCACATAATGAATGAGACTAGGTTTGATGTTGTGCAGCTTATTCTTGATCAGATGATTATCAAAAAGCGTCTTGTCAGAGATAGCATTTATTTTGCTCCTTACATTATGTCTTTGATCAAGGCCAAAACTGGGTTCAATGGTCCATGTGATGTGAAGCATGAACTTTATCGACCTTTTTACAATGCCAAAGCTTTTCTCAACAAGCCATTGACACCTTATGGGCAAGCTGCAGAGGCTCAAAATGTTGATGAAAATTTTGAAGAACATGCTAGTGACGATGACAATGCTAATGTTGATAACTCGAGCCATGTCAATGTTGATGAGGATATGATGCTTATGCTATGCCACCTCCCTCTCCTCCAGTTCATCCCATGCAGCCACAGTGGGAGCCTCCAGCTGGATACTTTGATTCATATTTCTCTAATATTCAGCAGTCAATGAATACCCAATTTCAGCAGATGCAATCCGGGTTCAACTCCCATTTTGAGGCATATGTGCAGCAGATGAATGATACATTTCAGACTATGCAGCATGGTTTTCAGCAGCAAATTGACTCTAGCCTTAACACTTTTGGTCATCATGTCTATAACACCATGCATGAGTCCATAATGACAAGTTTGGATAATATGCAAACAAGCCTTCAGAATGACCTCAGTGCTTTGAATCATAGATTTTCTGAGTTGTCCACTTCAGAGCAGTACCAGCAGATCTCTGATCGCTAGACCCAGCTTGAGAGCAACTTCAACACATTGAACATAGCTTTTGGGGATTTCATAGATCATTTCTACCACTACTACCCAGCACCTGCTCCACCACCACAGTTATGTCCCCCTCCGCCATTCTATCCTCCTCCGCCGCCGCCTCAGGATGACTAGACCTTTTGGTATTTGATGCCAAAGGGGGAGAAAAATTTGGAGGAGTGATGTGATCTTTAGGGGGAGCTCATTCCTTTGCATGCATTTGGAACTTTTAACTCTTGCATTGCACTTGCATGTTTAATTTCAGTCATGCATGAACTTTGGTTTGCTTGTAATAATTTGTGGGACTCTGTGTTTTGTGATGTGGTTGAGAACTAGAACTTGTGGTTGTTTATGTGATGATCTATGTTTGTGATTTTAATTTTCTTATCTTTTGGCTTGTTCTAGTTCTTGTAGAGTTTTGAGGCTAACTCCTATGCTTAACTTTGTTGTATATATATGTGTTTTTGTTGCCTTGATCTCTATTTTGTAGGGGAAACTCCGTCAAAGTTGCTATATCTATGCATATGTGTAGAAATCAAGTGAAAATTATATGCACATATGTAGGGGAAGTTTTTCTCTATTTCTTTGTTTTGGAGACATTCACTCTATCCTTTTATTGAATTTATTTGAGAAGAGTAAGTGATTCCAAAACTCAAAACCTTTCTTATATCACTCCATTAAATGGTTGTTATCAATTACCAAAAAGGGGGAGATTGAAGGCATCTAGACCCCTAATTCGTGTTTTGGTAATTGATAACAATCATTGTGGACTAACATTTTTTTTGAGATATAAGAATAGGTTAGTCCGATGAAATGATGAGCTCATGAGATATGCAAAAGGATGTCTTGTATGTCATGTGTTGGAAAGGAGCTAAAGGCAAAGGTAAAAGCTAGGGTTTTTATTTTTGTCGGTCATAAGGTGGTTGGAGGATGATAAATGACCGGATTGATAGGATAGATAGCCGTACTGTCAAGAGGGTTCAATTTCATTGGCTGGACTTTCCATAGTGCCACTTTGATAAAGAATTTGCATGCATTGCATTTAGATGAGTGACGATTCCATTTGATAAAAAGGTTTCGTTGAAAATCTTGAGAAAAGTCAGTTTTCTGCTGTGGGGTGGACAGTCCGGGCCCTTGGGGCGGACGGTCCGCGGCCCTTTGTTAATATCTGAGATTTTTGGCAAAGTTTTTCGAGAAAAATCTTATTCGGGCGGACAGTCTGCGGGTCCACGGCAAACAGTCCGAAAGTAACCTCAAAACATACAGTATGGTGCGCAGCTCGGGTGGACCGGGCGGACGGTCTACCGCCTACCCGCAGACGGTCCACGAGGCCCTGGCGGACAATCCGCGGGGTCCTGGCGGACAGTTCGCCCGGCCCAACGGGCAAATCTGACAACATTTGACTTCATGTTTTTACCGTTGGAATTCAAATGCGGATAGTCCGTGAGGCCATCGCGGACAGTCCGCGAGGTACGCATTTTTGACATAACGGCTAGTAACGGGAAGGGGGAGTATAAATACTCCGTGCCCGGTTTGGGAGAGCTGCTCTTGGCACTTTGAAAGGTTCATACTCCATTGTAGAGCTCTCCCTCTCCTCTCTCTCACTCACTTTGCTTAGTGGTTGCATCTTTGGTGTGATTGAGAGCATCAAGTGCATTGCATCAAGGTTTTGATCTTTGTGGCACTAGGGAATCATCAAGCAAGTGGTTGATTTGTTACTCTTGGAAGTTGCAGCTTCCTAGACGGCTTGGTGGTGGAAGAATCCGTTGAAGCTCGCAAGAAGATTGTGCGTGGCTTTGGATTTCTTGTTGTGAGAGGTCTTGTGCTCACCTCACCGGAGCGGTGAAGAGCAACTCTAGTGGAATCGAGGTGTGGAGTGGTTCTTTGGTTCTAACCGGCTCAAGATCAAGCGGTGCCTTGATAGAGGAGCGGTTCGACATTGAATCCACCTCAACGTGGATTAGGGGTGACCGGCAAGTCATCGATACCACGGGATAAAATTCGTCTCTTGTGCTCGGTTACTTCTTTGCTCAATTTCCTTTCAAGTACTTTACTTTGAGCATTTACCTTCTAGAGATTGAATTATATCTTGTCACCCTAGGTTGCAAACCCCCAACATAGGAATAGAATAGCTAGAAATTTAATCCTCCTTGTGGTTCTAATTAAATTTCTCTAGTGTTGTGCTTTTAGATTTTAAACCGCCTATTCACCCCCCTCTAGTCGGTATCCTAGATCCTACATCCACCGCCACCGAATCCCTCCGCCACTACTCCCCACCACCACATCCCGCCACCTGCTTACCGTCCACGGCCCGCCACCGCACCCCACCGGCTTGTCGTCCCCGTCCCCGCCACCTCATGTGCGCAGCCACCGGGATCCTCAGCCGCCTCCAGGGGATGATGAAGGACCGATTAGGCGAACTAGAGGGGGGAGTGAATGGGAGCCGATAAAAATTCTTCTCGAAGGAGATGAGAACTCCAACAAGACGAACCCGGCTTCCAAAACACATCTCCGACTCAACTACCCAAGTTGGCCAAGACCACGCAGCCACTGGAGTGCTAGTGGTCCTAGGAACCAACAACCACCTACACGGTGGTGGCGCGTGTGCGGTGGCGGGGACGGGGACGACAAGTCGGTGGGGGTGCGGTGGTGGGCCGAGGACGGCAAGCCGATGGCGGGATGCGGTGGTGGGGGTGCAGTGGCGGAGGGGGGCGGTGGCGGCGGAGCTAGGGCGTCGGGTGTGCGCGTGTGTGAGTATGTGTGCCTGTGGTGTGTGCGTGGGCAGCTAACTATATTACGAGTGTGGTCTATTCGCTGAGTGTTTTTGTGACGCCGAGTGTTTTTAAGCTAGCACTCGGCACGCATGTCTGTCGCTGAGTGCACGACAAAAAAACACTCGGCGTACAAGATAACACTCGGCGTCTAAGCATTGCCTCCTTTCAGCATTGCATTTCAGCATGGCTCAGATCACTGCATTTTCACATATTGCACTTCAGATTGGCTCAACTGACATTTTCATTCATCATTATGTATCATTAGGTTACTAGCATTTCATTCATTTGAACATAGTAGCATGCACATTCAGGAGTAGAGAGCAACAAAAGACAAATAGTACACACTTCAATATCATTACAATTTCAGTCCCAATCCCTACTAAAAGTCAAATATGAGTAGCCATTTCTTCTTCCTTGCTTATCTTCGACCTGTTCTTCTTTGCCATGGACATTCTGAATCTCATTCTTCTGCAACAATGCCACATGCTCTTCTCTTCTTCTCTCCTCTGCTTCAATCTTCTGCAGCACATCCACATACTCTTCTTCCCAATACTAGAAACCGCAGCCAGTACCATCTCTCTGCCACATACAGAAACATCCAATCTTCTCTAATTCCACTGACTTCGAACAAATTTGGTTGAAATTGTCAAAAAATTTAGAAAAATCCTAACCTTGCGAGCAGGGCACTTGTAGAATATGTGGCCCTAGTTCCCCTTCTCTTCAGACTTCACCTCTAGCTCCAACATCGTTGCAGGTGATGAGGGGGAGATGTGGCCTTTTGCGCGGCCTCTGTACTGCAGCTGAGGAACTTGAAGATGACGCTATGCCTCGATGGAGATCAGCCGGAGGGAGGAGAAGGAAGGATGGGGATCTGGCAGAGGGAGGAGGAGCGATGGGGTTCTAGCAGAGGGAGGATAACAAGCGAGAAGGAGAAGTCCTCGGTGGTGGAGTAAGTAGCTCTTGCAGATCGATATATACATCTGAGATGAAACTTTGGATGGGCTTGACACCGAGTGTCGCGAACCCTGACACTCGGCGAACATCTAACGCCGTTTCTCATTCACCGTCCAGTCGGACGTGGGGCAACATGGGCGCCATAGATACCGAGTCTTTCATGTTCCCGAGTGCCAAAGTCTGAGTCTTCGAGTGTTTTTGTTCCGGTACTCGGTGAGCAGCTCTGTACGCCGAGTTTTTTCGTTACAACGAGAGTTTTCTTGTTGGCACTCGGTCCCCGGTTTTTTCGCCGAGTGCCCGACAGAAAACACTCGGCGTACAGGACAACACTCGGTGTCTACCGGGTTCCCCGTAGACAACACCTCGAGGGGACCATTTTTTAATGTCATGCAGGTTTCTTGCTGCTCATATCAGCTTCAGGACCCCTACTGGTGGCATGGTAATATATAGGCAATAGACATTAGGTTTAGTAGGGTTTAATTTGTTCTAAAATCATTTATGGACAGAAGCTTTTCTTGTATCCATCTACTGAATGTCCTTTTTTTAACTTAATGGATGCCTCTCCATGATGTTTGATTTGTGTTGTACCTGTAATACGAATGAACATGAGATGACATGCATGCTTCTTTAATAAAGTTGGATGTATTGCATAGATCTCTGTTGTTTGCTACAAAGATCACAATGTTACATATCTATGATTGGTGTTGCCGGTATGATCCTATACTCAATACAACAAATTACCTGTCAAATATGAAGAAGTCAGACTATATATAGGTGCTCAATTTCAAGTTAATTTGTTTAATATTTTTTTCCTAGCATCTTAAGTTCTTATGCAATGCATGAATTTAGCTTCGAAAGTTTACTTCTCTTCTTTGAAGTGCTTCATGGATAATATTTCAGAAAACAGAAATGTAGGAACAACCTTAACAGTAGTCCATATTTTCCTACTACTAATCCTTTCTTGCTTCTTATTTTTGTCTCTTGCTAAATATCATTTCCACATACTATTTTAACTTGTATCAACCACTATCATTTGTCAACCAAATGTTAAAAATTACAATAATAGAATGGCCAACTCAGGTAGGAGGCAACGACCGTGCTACAGTTTCTTGTAAAAGTCACTGACCGTGATCTGTCCGCTATTTCTCAATTGTTTACATAACTTATAACTTATTTGTTCATTAATTAAAATCGAATAAAATTTGATAATTACGCCAGGTATTACTGAAATAATGAAGCCCACAAGAGAAGCTTGTATATTTCTAATTTCACTCAGTTTTACTTTCTAAACAAGTACACGTGGCTTCAAAAAATATCTACACCAAACTTCTAAAATGCATCATTAGTATGTATTAATATATTTTATACTAGCTGGACAAAAACACATCTAATCAAAATGTAAAACATTGAGGGTGTACTTATCATATTTATATGAAATTAAACATTTCCAATTAAAATTCAATTATTGTAAAAATAATTAATACACGTAAAATTAATTTTTGAAACATTAAAAGTTTTAGTCTAGACTAAACACAATAACCTTGTAACACGAATATCAGTGGCCAAATAATGTTAATATCAATTGTCAACTATAATGTTGAATAACTTGTGTTGATTTGAATATCCTCTAGCTTAGCATGAATAAATAAGTCTCTTGTTACAACATTTGGACAACAGATGCACTAATTTACCAATTTAATACACTAATTCGAGTATTTTACAATTTTTCGGACTAATCTGCACCCACATACCAAGTTATTATACTAGCTTAAACCTTTTACAAGTTATTGGACTAATCTGCACCCACCTAACATTTTAATGTACTAGATTGAGCATTTTACAACTTGGTGACCAATCTGCACACACCTGACAAGTTGTTGTATGGTGAATGTAATTTACTCTTATTAATTCTAGAAGACTATATGACCGCTTTGAACAAGCATGTAAATAGAGCCACATAATACGCCAAATACTGCTGCAGCATATTCTCTTCGTTTTAAATTGTTGGTCATTCCAATTTTTTGGAGAGGCAAACCATTTTATGTTTGATCAAAATTATAGATAAAAATACAAAAATTTACGGCGGCAAATAGATATACTATGAAAATATATTTAATGAAGAATCTAATAGTACTTTGTTTTATACATTTGGTCAAACTTGAGATGCTTTGAGTTTTGGGGAAGTTGGAATGAAATACAAATTGGAATCAAATACACAACTACAAAAAAACAAATATTTTTGTATTTCTCAATCTATATCTCTCTCCAAAAGGTTTAGCCCAAATTCAAAAAAATTAGAGAACTTGCACAAAGCGACATACATAAAGTTCGGCTTGGGCTTGGTAGATACCTACGGAAGATTGACAAGTGGTGTCATGATAGGAAGACAACAATAGTCGCAGAGCAACCCAACCCATATATCCAGGCTTGGATGAGCTTGCCTTCCAATGGCTTGTAGCAAGGGTATCAACAGTAGTAGATGTCTGACCTTTGATTCATCACCAAATAGGAATGAAGATATGCTCATACGGACCCTTGGGACGAAAGAGCATGGAGGCCGCGTCAGAGTGGTACCATCAAGGAAGGGTTCTTGAGGAATAGAGTTAGCTACATGAGCCACTCCTGTTGTAGGGACAATTTAAGAGAGGTGGCAGTGAAAGCAATAGAAGCTATAAGTTTAAGGACTATTTGGGGGCAACACTTGCTACACAAACACGATGAGGTCAGTATACAGATGCTATTGCTATTGTGCCAAGGAAAATATAGTTTATGCTATAAGCAATGGTAGCTCTACTATAGCACAAGCATATATGAGGATCAAGATCTGATCTCCCTTTGGACGAACGACATGATACTCCATAGAGCTTTCCATTTGACATTTCTCTAGTGACCGAGTATGTATGCATATTATCTTTATCGAAACTGCTAGCACCCGAACGTCCGTTCCGGGTGCTAGCTAACAAACGGTGGGGCCCGCATAGTCGAACATCAAAAAATACTACCTGCAACATCAAAATTCAACATTTGCAACAGAAAGAACATGTTGAGAAAATGTTGTTAGTCATCCATCAATGGTGAGGGCAAAAAGCCACCGCAATATCCATTTCATGTTGAATGAAACATTCAAAATCCAAATGAAAACATCCAAATTAATCACTTGCAATGTATACGTGAAAAATTTGCAACATCACAACATCTTGATCTACTTTGCAACATCCACGACATTTTTCCGAAACATTTGAAACACACGGAACATACATTTGCAATATGGGCAAAAACATGCCTCCTGCCGGTCGTAGCCACCACCCGGAGTTCCTCCGGTGGCGGGGATGCCGCGGGGAGCGATGGCCACGCCGCCAGCAAGCTCTGTTGCTTCCCGCCCGACCACACCCCAGGCCGTGGAGGTAGGGGTGGTCCGTGCCGTCGATGAGCTCCGCGGCCCCCATTCGGCCGCGCGCGCCCTGGCTGCGGGGAGCAGCAGCTCGCATCACCGGCAAGCTGCGCGGCCAGCAGGCCATGCACCGGGAGGAGTCTTGCGCCCACTCGCCCTAGGCCAGGGAGCAGCACCCGCGCACGGCTGCGTACGACGGAGCATCAACCCGCATCAGATGCGAGCTCCGCGGCCAGCATGACCATGATCCATGTGCCAGGAGGAGCCTCGCGCCCGCCTACGCTCCCCATGCCTCACCCTTGGTGCGCCAGAGCAAAAGCTCCCTGCCCCATGTTCATGGCTTGCAGGAGAGAGCTGGAGCGGAGTTGAGAGAAGAGAGAGAATGGTGGGTGGAAGATGGAAATGATAAGGCAGATGGAGTGATGGACATGTGGTGTGAGACCCATGGTCCCTACAGGAGAGGGAATGCATCTATTTTTTTTTCTTCCGCCAGAACCCACTGCGTATGTAGTATTACTGTATCTTTATTCCATAAATATAATGGTGTCTATAGTACATACACACAGCGCAGATCTACCTCGGATCAAGTAGAGCCATTATTAATTTACTTACACCACCTACACACGGTCAATGTGGTATGGCACTACTCAATACAGATCTCCATGCATCTTATTGCCAGCAAACACGTACGTACAACAGCATCAGCGCGCATATGTATATATGCTGTGCGACTACTACTAGCTAGTGAAGTTTGTCATCGATCCGTCGAACAAGTCATTCAGTTGGGATTAACGTAAATCCCGATTGCATCCAGGTAGTCTCCAGAGCGTCCGAAGAATCCTTCGATGCGGCCGTTGCTCAGCACTGGGACACGGAAAGGAGTCCCATCCTTGTTGCCATACGGTCCGTACGTCTTACCTTTATTGGTAACAAATTTAAGAGACTTCACCACATAATAGCTACCCGCGGTGCCGGTTGTTCCTGAGATCTCCGTCAGAGCATCCCCGCACCCACACTCAAGATCAATCTGCAAAAAAAAAACATAATTTAGTGATAATTTTACACCAAACAAACAATAATAGTGGAGACTCTCTCTGTACATCACTAATACTTATGGAGTGTATTAGTGCCAATTGTTTGGAGTTCGAAAAGATTCCTCAGTTTACATAGATGTTCTCATATTACTCGTTTGTACTAATTATAATGCATCCAATCAACACACAACAACTTGCTGATAAATTGATACATTTTAAGAAAAACTCATATATTCCATGAACTAACATTGTTTCTTCAAAACCATACAAGGTTTTTCTTACTTAACTTTTCAATATTCAATGATGCATATGTATCAAGATACATGCATGATGATTAGAGCCAAAGGCGCCTAAAGAGGAGTCGCCCATAATTCAATAGAGAAAACATTCACCCAACCTCATATACAGTGCCTTGATTGGAACCCCATGGACCCTCCTGGTATGTTCTCCCATCAGTCGCTTTATAGCGGAAGCAAAGCGAGCGGATTCCGTTGCAGTCAGCTGTGACCCTCACATAAAGGAGCCGTTCTGGAGTGGCTCTAACATCCTGAGCATTACCGCCGTCTCCACCCCACTTCCCAATCTTAGCGAGCTTACCCTGCATGCATCGATCACATGAAGTATAACATTAATTTTTTTTGCAGGTAAGTGTAACATTAACTGTTGTTACAAATATATATCTGAAAAGAAGAGATCCATCAACTGAATATCTATACATCATATACATGGAAAAAATTAAAATATTGCATACATACCATCTCCACAGTCTGGACTATATATATTTGTGTGGTTTGCTTGATGGTCCCATGGATACTGCGAACCCCTATTTATAACCACGGTGCCCTATGTTAACGTTACTACTTGGTGTCTCAGATAGAAAAGGACGTGGGAGTAGGCTAACAGCTAGCAGCAGCAGTGAGACGAAATCCACATCATTTTCACTAATAGGATTAAAAGCGTTCATTCACCAGAAGGATCGGTAGGAATAAATACCAGAACAGTGTACGTGGAAAGATGCTGAACAAAGACTCAGCCATCCACGACATGAAGAATAAAACATAACACCCAATTATTACATATACATAATACATTTATAATAATGGGATATACGTACTCCATTACAGTTTTGGACCGCTAATTTATGCTGCAAAATAAACTCAAAACTAGTGATAACTTTCATGTATGGCTTTCGAGTACAAAAAGAGTATCTATGCCTTCAGAAGCTACGTAATTAAGTTACTTAAACATTAATTAGTTCCTTACATGTATTCCATGGTTGTTGCCGAATGTTTCAAGAACGTTAAATAAGTTTCTTGATAAGTCGGAACAACACGTACAAGACAAACTTTCAAAGGACCCTTGATGACTTTTACACATGAACAATAAATAGGACTAGAGAGTACTCATTCGAAAACGATAATTTTGCTCCAATTAAAGCACAATTCAACAAAGGCACTTGTTAAAACTATGACCGTAGCTTAGCTACTAAAGTTAGTCATGGTAGAACCTGTGCTCACACCCGGGTATAAGTGCTCGACTTGGCATTTGTGCTCATATTTTCTTATATTTATTTTAGGAGTTATAGGCGTATGCTTTCAATGGTAATGGACATCCCCGTCAACATAAAAATCTTGTAGTGATTTTATTAATCTCAAAATCTGCTGACTCACTCACTCAGAAAGTAGTCACAGGGGTACGTTTGCGTGTGTACTTGCAGTGAGTATCAGTATCCGTACTGTGTGATACCCAAATAAAAAAAAGAATATGTTAGTTTCCCCAAAATTTCATACTTCACATATATTAGTTTATCCTTGATAATACGGTTACAGACAAAGTGCATCTTGGCTCTAAAAGATGAAATGGCCCGTGTGCATATATACACACACTCTGACAAGCTTTGCAAAAATGCACTACATTCCTCCCGTGTTATGAATTTAAGGATATGTAAAATATGATGAAAAAGTTCGTTTCTGTTGATTTTTTTACAGTACATGGATAGTACGGGAAGGTACTGGGTAGTACTTTATGTTAAGATTTTTCCACCAGCTAATTTAATAGAAAATAAATAAATTATTTATTGAGCCCGTGAGCAATTCCAATAATAGTTCACTATCTTAACTTGGCATCCATCTAATTTTGGTAAAATAAGAAAAAAAGGCTTCCAACAGTATGGCAAAACAACTTGGCATCAATAGCAACTCGGCATCTCAAGCCTCTCCACGCATAAAAATGTGCGCCGCGACTCCGGTTGCCATCGATGTTTCCCTCTAGGTGGGAGGGTGAAAAAAGAAATAAAAGGGTTCCTGATGTAAATTTTGAAGAGGTGGAAATGTATAAACATAATTCTGTTTCTCTCTCAGGTTCCCGATGTAAGTTAGATCTGAGTTTGGCAAGTGAATTATGCCAAATTGTTGGAGATGAACTATCTTTTGCTTGGCATATCTTTTTATAAGTAGGCAAAACACAAGATATACCAAATAAAATATGTCAAATTGTTGGAGTTGCTCTAAAAAAGATGTACTTTCTGGTTTTATCCTATTGGTACTTCATGGTACCACGTGGTATTACCACCATTAGAATTCATCAAATGAATGGCTCATGTTAATTACAAACACTAAAAATTCTAACATAATGAAAACATATATGCAGAACCATGCAGAGTTTAATTTGATTATTTGCAAGTAATTTAGTATGTTAAAATAATGGAAATATACTTGATTATTGTACGATATGCCACAAGATTCGGGTGCATATGTGCCAAAGCTTTGGTTTGGCATCTTTAAGTTTTCTTTTATGGTTATTGGAAAGGAATTCCCAGATGGCAACATATCAGGTGGAAACCAACCTCTCCGTGAAAACTATGGAAACTTCAATCTGAGCCACATGATGTTGATCCAACGGAGCGCTTAGAGGAGGTGGGAGGAGTGATTTGCAAAAGCACCTTTGCAAATCACCCCTCCCACCTCCCATGAATTTTGCAAATCATCCCTCCCACCTCTCATGAGTTCTCCCTTGGATCAAGATCGTGTGGTTTAGATTGAAGTTTCCATAGTTTGCACGGAGAGGTTGGTTTCCACTAGATATGTTCCCTTCCCAGATTCATGGACGGCATCATGTCCAGAAAATAAAATGCTACAGCCAGCGTTCCAGCAGTTTGACAAAGTAATTTGACATTCATCTAATTTTGGCAAAACAAGAGAAAACTTGGCCTCCAATAATTTGGCAAACCAACTTGGCAAAAATAGAAACTCACCTCCCCACGCGGAAATATACGTGCGCCGATCCAGGTTGGCATTAGCGTGGCCAAGATTGGTGGGAGGGTGGAAAAGAAATAAATAAAAGAGAAGGATTCCTGATACAAGTTTTCAAGAGGTGGAAGGGCTTAGAGCATCTCCAAGAGTTTCCCATCCAAATTTTACTTGGCAAATCTTGTGTTTTGCCAACTACTAAAAAGATATGCCAAGTAAAAAAAGAGTTCATCTCCAGCAGTTTGGCATAATTCACTTGCCAAACTCAGATCTAACTTACATCAGGAATCCTGAGAGAAATAAAATTATGTCTGTGCCCTTCCCCCTCTTAAAAACTTACATCAGGAATCCTTCTCTTTTCTTTATTTCTTTTTTCACCCTCCCACCTACAGGGAAACAACGATGGCAACCATGATCCGCGCGCGCATATATACGCGCGGAGAGGTGAGTTTTGCCAAGTTTCTATTTTTGCCAAGTTGGTTTGCCAAACTGTAGGAGGTCATTTTTTCTTGTTTTGCCAAATTCAGATGGATGCAAGTTGATTTGCCAAACTGTTGGAGTTGGTCTCACATAATTTTGTTTGTCTCTCAGGGTTCAAGTTAGATCTGAGTTTGGCAAGTGAATTATGCCAAACTATTGGAGATGAGCTCATTTTTTACTTGGCATGTCTTTTTAGAAATTGGCAAAACACAAGATTTGCTAAGTAAAATTTGGCAGAGATGCTCAGCCTGTCAATAGGCAGGGCCATATCATCAGCCTGGTTTTAATTTGCACGCATTATGCAAGTTGGACAATCAAGGCTGCACGGGTTCAATACCAAATTTCTCGAACTGTTATAAAATATCAAATATATTCAGGTACAGAAATAGCTAACAACAAATAATTATTCTTCAAATAGATTTCAAGCATCTTGTACGTGTTTGGTGTACTTTTCACTCAACTTTTCTACAAAGGTAATACACGTTTGTGGTATGGCAAGTTCCAACAGATAGATACTATATATGCTCACAAGAATCTAACAAAGGTGAACTCCTTTTGCTGGCGTGCGCGCACACACTACTACTAATAATGTAAGAAATGATTTTTCATCGTGAACCTTTACAATTTCCACAAGTTGCTAAAATAGCCGCCTGCCGAAGAAGTTGGCAGATGCAAGTCTTTGGGCCACATATATGCATGTGAAAATTAATTTCGACACCGTTTTTTTATTTTTTCGTCAACAGCTTCTTAGGACGCATATAGATTAGAAAACAAGATAATAGGGGGGGGGTGTGGTCACCCTGTCTCATGATCCGCTGGTACTATTGGAAAAAATGACCGGTTGCTTGAGTGTGGAGTTTCTCAAGGAAAAAAGCACAATCACTGTTTATTCGATACCATGGGATCTATAACAACATATAATTGGTACTTACTAAGAGGCATAGCATTATTTCTCTTAACATGCAAGCATTCCACGTCATAACCCACTACACGTCATGTCACCATTCACTATAGACCATGTCATGATCCACTAGATCATCTATTTATACCTTTAGTCGATTTTCTGTGGCTAGTAGCATGTATTTGTGAGTAACACACACCACAAAATTTCTGCAGTTGAAATACATGTAGGATCAATCATTTTAGAATGGTTCACTCTCAACAAAATGGCATGCTTTCATATATAATGTTGTGTACAAACGAATGTTACCATGTAATCACTATGGTGTTTCTACAACTTTCACATTTCACCTTAAAAATTTGTTTACAAAATTCCCGCAGCAACGCGCGGGGTATCGCCTAGTAACTACTACATAATCGGTACCCATTACAAGGTTGGATTTCTCTCAACATGCAAGCATTCTACATCATCATCCACTATGCGTTATATCACCATCTACTATATGCCATGTACTAAGAGGCATAGTTCTATTTCTCTTAAAATGCAAGCATTCCACGTCATAACCCACTACACGCCATGTTACCATCCACTATACACCATGTCATCATCCACTAGACCATCTATTTATACCTTCAACCGATTTTTTGTGGCTAATAGCATGTATTTGTGAGTAACACACACCACAAAATTTCCGCAGTTGAAATACATGTAGGATCAATCATTTTAGAATGGTTCACTCTCAACAAAATGGCATGCTTCCATATATAATGTTGTGTACAAATGAATGTTACCATGTAATCATTTTGGTGTTTCTACTTTCACATTTCACCTTAAAAATTGTTTACAAAATTCCGGCAGCAACGCGCGGGGTATTGCATAGTAATAACTACTATATAATCGGTACCCACTACAAGTCATGGTTAGATTTCTCTCAACATGCAAGCATTCCACATCATCATCCACTATGTGTCATATCACCATCTACTATATGCCATATCACCATCCACTAGACTATCTATTTATGTCTTCAACCGATTTTCTGTGAATATATTTTTGTGAGTAGCACATCACAAAATTACAGCAGTAGAAATACATATAGGATCAATCATTTAAGAATGCTTCTTTCTCAACAAAATGAACATGCTTCCGTGTACAATGATCTTTACAAAAGAATGTTACCATACAATCACTTCGGTGTTTATACTTTCACATTTCACTTTTAAATTTTGTTTAACGAATTCCCACAGCAACACGCAGGGTATCACCTAGTTTGCTCAACAATCCCGTATCATAGAATGATATTGCAAGTGCGACGCAAGCTTGCACCATATGATGAAAGACATATAGGAATTTTCAAAAGAATCCAAAATGGTGGTGTTGAAGCAACTGTGATTTCAGCAAATTCCACGAGGGACCAAAATTTCGAAGGTTGCACATCACTTGTATGCAGGTAAGTATCGAACTACTCTAGGTGCCACTACTAGCTAGAGAAACACACATTTGCACCTATTATAAACTCATTAGTACTGGGTATCGAACCAGTATTGTTCATCCGGTACTAATGGGGGGCACATTTGTACTGGGTGGTTAGGAGCCCCAGTACTAATGTGGTCTGCCCCCCTACGCATGTTTCCTCTCCTCTCCGTTTTCTTTTCTTTTCTTTCTCATCTCATCTCATCTCATCTCAAAAATACACTGCTACTCCAACTTTTCAAGAATCGATCACTCACAAATTCCTTTGCATACAAACTTCACAAAAATCACAATCGCACACATCACAGATTTCATACATCTCAATCACACAATCTTGTATCTTACAAATCACAAGAAAATATCAATCTTACAGTCACACGAACGCATCTCGCAATCTCACGAACACAAGAAAGTATCAATCTCAATCCCAGGAATGCATCTCACAAGAAAAACAAACACTTCACCAACCGCAGCCTCCAATATATTCGAGAGTCGCGCGCGCCCACCTCCCGATCAAGAGGCTGCACCCCATGGTCTCCAGGCCAGGCTGCCGCTGGCCTCTACCGTGCACGGGCCGGCCTCAAGGGCCAGGCTGCCGCTGGCCTCTACCGTGCACAGACTGGCCTCTAGGGCCAGGCCGCGCGGCTCAAGGCCTGGGCGGCCGGTGGTGGCCCGTGGCGGGAGTGCTGCGCCCCTACAAGAGAGAAGAGAAAATAGATGAGAGAAGAGGAGGTGAATAAGGATGGAGAAGAAAGAGAGAGGCGCAAGGGGAGTGAATGAGTGGATGAGGGAGGAGCAAGTGGATGCACAGGGAGATATTTGCGTACGCGTGTGATGCGGCCAGCAGGGAGTACAGAGTGGTTTTGCTGCCTGGTACTTACGTGGCCATATTAGTATTGGGTGGTGTTTTGGTCATAATGTGGCCATATCTAAATATTCTCAAATGGAAACTAAGTACATGGAAGGAAAAACACCTATCATATGGAGGAAGACTAGTGCTAATAAATACAGTACTAAGTAGCCTTCCCATGTTCATGATGTTCATTTTCAAAATATCGAAAGGGGTTCTAAGAAATTCGGATTTATATCGGTCAAGATTCTTTTGGCAAAGCAACAATGATAAACAAAAATATCACCTGGCAAAATGGGACATCTTGTGTCGAGCCAAAAGACCAAGGGAGGGTTGGGATAACAGATCTTTGGATTAAAAACAAATGCTGTCGTATGGACATCCCTGGGCCCACTACTCTGGTGGGTACCAAGACCGACTACTCGGTGGGCCCCTGGGACTACTCGACTTGTGCTGCACGCTACCTACTGGCGTGAAGCGCAAGGACTACAGAGGAATAGTACTTGGATAGGAAGCTATGCATGTCCGGATCTATGTAAAGTACTCCTAGCCGTACACGACTAGTACTCTCCCCTCAAACCGACTTGTAACCCCGCCTCCCGGGCTATATAAGGCGAAGCAGGGACCCCTCTCTCATCATCTGCATCATCTTGTAATCACACCCAATCAATCCAGAGCTACGCAGCATACAGGACGTAGGGTATTACGCACATTGCGGCCCGAACCTGTCTAAATTGTGTGCCACGTGTCTCTTCCTTCGAGTTACCGATCTCGGCGAGGCCACATTCATCTACCTCGGGTACTCCCCTTGGTAGGTTGCCGGTCTAAAACACCGACAGCTGGCGCGCCAGGTAGGGGATCTCGCCGAAGATCTCATGGCGAACTCTACGGCTTCAATCCTCATCAAGCCAACCGTCGCTTTCAACAGCAGCGACACCTTCGTCTTCGGCTCCTGGGTTTGCACCGCAGACGGCGCTGGCTCTTTTCAGCGCCGCCTCACCATGACGCCCAACCCGAAGACTGGACTCGTGACGCTTCCCGAAGTCATCACGGGCGAACTCGCCGGAAAATTCGACGAAATCTCGCTCTACAAGCAACACGCCGACTTCGAGTATGGATCCGCCTCCAACTCGAACTCGACGTCCCCCTGGGTCATCGCATGCGAGCCGACTCCCGAGCCATCATGTGAGATTGCCCCACTCCACAAGCACTTCCCGTATGGCCTCTGCAATGCTAGCAGGGCCCACGCGGAAGCTCTCGTCGCACGCCGGGCCGGCAAGGAGATCGTCTCCGACTACTCTTCGGACTCCAACCCCGCTTCCGGCTACTACTCGGACTCTTCATACGAGTTCGACTTCGGGTCGGACCCTGTCGAGCCCGAATCCGAGATCACCACGACCGAGGAACCACTATCAGGCTCAGCCACCGGCTTGGTTATAACATCTACTCCCGCCGGAAGATTCATCTACTGGCCTGATCGCAAGCCCGCAGACCTGACAGACGGCAACTCACGCTACGTCGCCTACCTCGACTCACTTCCCTTCCAGGAGGGAACACCACTAGCTCCAACAGAGGAGCATACGTCAACCGAGGTGGCGACTACTGACTCTGGTCTCGGTACTCCCGACTGCCAAGTCTTCATGGCTGCCGGCGAGACAGCAGGGCCTTTAGGGACCCGACCCGACCGATACCTCGACGACATCTCGGAAGACGAGTTGTCCGCCAACGCACCCGCTGGCGAAACTACCGACGACAAGAATGCCCGGCGTGACCGCAACAGGAAGCGGAACGAACGCCGCAGACGTCTCCGCGGGACTCTACCCATCCGGAACCTCACCGAGGCTCTGGACCAAGTCGCCAACCGGGTGCACTCCACTCCCGAACAATGCCTCATGTCTATCACCACGATAGCACGTCAGGCTCAGGGGGTCCGCGCGGGCGAAGTCATCGCCAAGCTCGCTGAAGACGCCTACTTCATGAGAGTTGACAACAGGGTCACCCAAGTACCCCCTGTCAGAACTCATGAACCCAGGCACAATGAAGCTACCAGCCGCAGTCCAGCTGACGGTGGACGCAACTGCACCCCGCGGAGAACAGCCACACAACCCCAACCGCTCTAGGGCCTCAGCTGGAGGACCCTCCCAGGGCGGCAACAGCGCGGGCGGCGCCGACGGTAGCCGTGGTGGCGCTAGTCGCGGCGACGGCGGCGGCGGAGGCAGCAGCGGCGGCAGCTCATTACACGGTGCTGGCAGGAGAGCTGGCGGCGGCGGCGATCGCGGAGGCCGAGGCCACGCGAACAGCCACATCACCGGCAACTCACGTGGCGGCTACGATGCCTGCCACATAATTGAGGAGATTCGTCGCAAAAAGGCTTCCGAAGCAAACGACAGCGACGGCTTCCCCGCCTTCTCCGCTCGACTTCGCGACCTGCTCCTCCCGGAGAAATTCAAGCCTCTCGGGATCACCAAGTACGACGCGAAGCAAGACCCAGTTCAGTGGCTTAGGTGCTATGCCCTATCCATTGAAAATGCTGGTGGCAACAACGACACGAAATGCCTCTACTTCCCCTTCTGCCTGGACCAAGCCCCACTCACCTGGCTCGAGTCACTCGACAAGAACTCGATCGATGAGTGGGACCAGCTCAAGGCTCAGTTCACCAGCAACTTCGCGGGCGCCATGGGGCGCTCGGGTACCCGCATGGATCTGGCGATGGTCAAACAAGAACAAGGAGAGACGCTACGCCAGTACATGCGGTGTTTCTTCAACAAGCGCGCGACCGTAGTCGACGTCACCGACAAGGAGGTCATCGACCTCTTCCAAGACGGACTCTACCACCGTCGTACCTTCGAAGACTTCGGTCGCCGCCGCCCGAGTTCCATCACCAAGCTCAAGGACATGATCACGTCATGGGCCGACGAAGGGGACAAGGCGAACGCCAAGTACGACTCCATTCGTGGCAAGAGCAAGCACAACAGGGGCGGCAACAACAATACCAACAACAACAGGGATCAGGGGGGTCGCAACAACAACAACAACTACTCGGGTCCTAATCGCAAGCGCAAGCTAGACAACACAGTCGCGGCTATACAGCGCCCTGCGAAAGACAACTCGAAGAAAACCTCCGGCGGCTTCAAAGACTTGCTTAAGGAGAAATGTCCGTGGCATCTGGAGGGCAACCACACTACCGAGCAGTGCTACCAACTCCGGCGAGCACTCAAAGACACTCCAGACCCACGGCCTCCTCACGACAAAAAAGGCAAGAAGAAAGCCGACGAAGGCAACGGCGACTTCCAGGAACCCGACAAGACGGTGAACGTCCTCTTCGGCGGACTACCCACCAGACGGTCTCAGAAGGCCACCCAACGGGAAGTCTTGAACATTGAACCAGCGGTTCTGACACCTCTGAGGTGGTCGGAGGTACCCATCACCTTCTCCCATGAGGATCAATGGACAAGCTTCTCCGAGCCAGGACGTTTCCCACTCGTCCTGAAACCAGTAGTCGCGGGCTCCAGACTCAACAAGGTACTCATCGACGGTGGAAGCGGGCTCAACGTCCTTTTCACCAAGACCTTGAAGAAGATGAAGCTCGACATCACCGACATGCTCACCAAGAGCGCGTCGCCCTTCTACGGCATTGTCCCCGGAAACGCGGCTACCCCACTAGGTTCAGTGGTCCTGACCGTTACCTTCGGGGAGACTAGGGAGAACTACCGCACCGAGTACATCAAGTTCGAGGTGGCGGACTTCGAAACTTCCTACCATGCCATCCTCGGCAGACCGGCTATCGCCAAGTTCATGGCAGTACCCCACTACACCTACTTAGTACTCAAGATGCCAAGCCCTGCCGGAGTACTCTCATTGCAAGGGGACTTGAAGATATCCTTCGACTGCGACACCGAAGCTGTGGAACTCGCAGCAACCAATCAAGTACCCAATGCAATGATGGAGATCTACGCTGCATCCAAGAAGCTCGCTCCAATCGAACTCGAGATCCCAAAAAAGACCGACACAGCCAACAAGCCTCAACCATCAAAGGAAGTGCAAGTGAAGGCCATCGACCTCGGGACGGGCGACAGCAGCAAGACTACCATGATTGGGGCGGGTCTTGACCCGAAATAGGAAGACGTGCTCGTCAGCTTCCTCCGGGCTAACCGAGACATCTTCGCATGGAAACCAGCGGACATGCCAGGGGTGCCCAGGAGGCTGATCGAGCACTCCCTCAACGTCGATCCTAAAGCTACCCCCAAACGACAACACCTCCGCCGCTTCGCCGACGACCGACGGGACGCCATCAAGAAGGAACTCGCCAAACTACTCGCGGCCGGCTTCATCCGAGAAGTCTTCCATCCTGAGTGGCTCGCCAACCCCGTCCTCATCCGCAAGAAGAACACGAACGAGTGGAGGATGTGCGTCGACTACACCGACCTCAACAAGCACTACCCCAAGGACCCCTTCGGGTTGCCGCGGATTGATCAAGTCATCGACTCCACGGCGGGCTGCGACCTGCTCTGCTTCCTCGACTGCTACTCCGGGTATCACCAGATCGCCATCAAGGAAGAAGACCAGGAGAAGACCGCGTTCATCACCCCGTTCGGCGCCTACTGCTACACGATGATGTCGTTCGGGTTGAAGAACACCGGCGCCACCTACTAGCGAGCTATCCAGGCCTGCTTCAAGAAGCAGCTCAACAAGAATGTCGAAGCCTACGTGGATGACGTGGTCGTCAAGACTAGAAATTCCGACACGCTCATCGTCGATCTTGAAGAGACTTTCGCATCCCTGCGAGAGTACAAGTGGAAGCTCAACCCCAACAAGTGCGTCTTCGGCGTACCCTCAGGGAAACTACTCGGCTTCATCATCAGCCATCGCGGCATCGAAGCCAACCCCGAGAAGATCTCTGCCATCACCAACATGAAAGCTCCCACCTGTATCAAAGACGTGCAGAAGCTGACCGGGTGTATGGCGGCCTTGAACAGATTCATCTCGAAGCTTGGAGAACGGGGGCTACCCTTCTTCAAACTACTCAAGCACCAAGAGAAGTTCGTGTGGACCACAGAAGCTGATCAAGCTTTGGCGCAGCTCAAAAACTTCCTGTCCAAGCCACCAGTCCTCACGGCTCCTCGCAAAAAGGAGCAGCTACTGCTCTACCTTGCTGCGACTACTCACGTGGTCAGTACTGCCATCGTTGTCGAGCGGCAGGAAGACGGCCACGCCTACCCAGTCCAGTGACCAGTCTACTTCGTCAGCGAGGTCTTGTCAGAATCAAAGGCACGCTACCAGCTAGTGCAGAAGCTACTCTACGCAGTGCTCATCACCTCGCGGAAGCTACGACACTACTTCCAGGAGTACTCGATCACCGTCATCACCGACTACCCGCTCGGTGACATTCTGCGAAATCAAGACACTACTGGAAGAATCTCCAAATGGGCAGTCGAACTCGGCGCCCTCACTATCGACTTCAAGCCACGCACAGCCATCAAGTCTCAAGCACTAGTCGACTTCATGGCAGAATGGCGGGAGAATCAACTACCAACTCCAACTGAGCGACCAGAGCATTGGGTGATGTATTTCAACGGTTCACTCAAGCTCGAGGGCGCAGGGGCAGGGGTACTCTTGATATCTCCAATGGGCGAACAACTCAAGTACGTCCTACAGATCTTCTGGAAGGTCTCAAACAACGAAGCCGAGTACGAAGCTCTACTACACGGGCTCCGCCTCGCAATCTCATTGGGCATCAAGCGGCTACTGGTCTACGGCGACTCCGCAGTGGTCATCAACCAAGTCAACAAGTCTTGGGATCGCAACAAGGAGAACATGGACGCCTGTTGCCTGGAAGTCCGCAAGCTCGAGAACAAGTTCTATGGTCTCGAGTTCCATCATGTCGTCTGCGACAACAACGTTGCAGCGGACGTCCTGTCGAAGCTTGGTTCTACTCGCGCACAAGTACCCGTCGGAGTCTTCGTCCACAAGCTTCACGCGCCATCCATCCCGGAACCGGCGCCTACGACCACTGACCCAGTGCCTTCACAGCCTAGTCAGGAGGTCATGATGATCGACGTCGACTGGCGACAACCCTTCATCGACTACATCCGCGAGCAGAAGATTCCCTTAGACAAGAACTTGGCCGAGCAACTCGTCCACCGAGCCAAGTCCTACGTACTAGTCAGAGACAAGCTCTACAGGCGGGGCGCCACTCCTGGAGTACTCATGAAGTGCGTTCCCTGGGAAGAAGGCAAGGACATCTTGGAGGAGATCCACAAAGGGGTCTGCGGCAACCACACGTCTTCCCGCACGCTGGTGAGCAAGGCCTTCCGACGAGCTTTCTACTGGCCCACAACTCTGGGTGATGCTGAGGAACTCGCCAAGCAGCAACACGTCCCGGCCTACAAGCTAGTCACCATACCACCAACTTGGCCCTTCGCCTGCTGGGGGCTCGACATGATTGGGCCTCTGCCAACTGTGCCAGGAGGATTCAACAGAGTCTTGGTGGCTATCGACAAGTTCACCAAGTGGATCGAAGTCAAGTCGGTCACCTGCCCAAAGGCCGACAGAGTACTCGACTTCTTGGATGAGCTCGTGCATCGCTACGGACTACCTCACCGCATCATCACAGACTTGGGTTCCAACTTCAACAACCACCAGTTCTGGGAGTACTATGAGAACAGCGGGATCGACGTCCGGTATGTCTCAGTCGCCCACCCTCGGGCGAACGGACAAGTCGAGTGTGCCAACGGTATGGTACTCGACGCCCTCAAGAAGCGACTACACGACGCAGCTAACACCAAAGGAGGCAAGTGGATCAAGGAACTACCCAATGCACTCTGGGGGCTTCGTACTCAACCTACCAAGCCAAGGGCAGTCGCCCTACTTCCTGGTCTACGGCTCCGAAGCTATTCTACCTGCCGACGTGATGTGGGAGTCCCAGGCAGTAGAACAGTACGACGAAGGCATCTCTGAAGACAGCAGATGAGTTGATATCGACGGTCTCGAAGAAGCTCGCTGCGCCGCCCTCGTCCAATCAGCAAGGTACCTCGAGGGTATCCGACACTACCATGATCGCAACGTGAAGGAACGCTCCTTCAACGTTGGCGACCTAGTCCTCCACTGCATCCAGAACACGGATGGACTACACAAGCTTAGCTCACCATGGGAAGGTCCCTTCTCAATCTCCAAGGTGACCGGACCCGGCTCCTATCGCCTCCAGACACTTGAAGGCGACGACATCAGCAACTCGTGGAACGTCGACCAGCTATGTCGTTTCTACGCGTAGTCTTTCGACTACTCCAAGGGCCCAAGTCTACACGGCTACCTCTGGGCTCCTCGCTGTAAGCGGCCTTTCGGTCCTGGCACTAGTCTACGGACTACTCTACTCCAAGATCCAGCGTCAACGGCTACTAACGGATCTCAGGCTGCTCAGAGCATTGCGGACTCTAGCAGCGGTCTACACGACCATGTATTCTAGATCCAGCCTATACGGCTACTAACGGATCTTTAGTTGTAAGCGGCCTTGGGTCCTAGTGCCACTTAGCCATAGGCGGCCTTCGGGTCCGGGCGACTACACTTGTAATCGGCCCTGGCCATCCAGGTGTACTTTTTTTCAGTAATAAAGTTTGATTTTTAAATCAACTCATTTACTGCGCCTCCTGATTGGGCATCTACTGTCGAGTACTACTACTCGCGAGACCTCCACGGCTTGGTACTCCGCACACTTCGCTGCAAGTGGCGGCAACGAGTACTCATTTCACATACATGTTGTGGATAACTCTCATTCATAATTTAAACAAGTTCTTAACAACTCTGCTTATCTTACATATACTACCAAGAGCTAATCCTACAGGTACTCCTACTGAAGGTTCAGCTTCTCCGCCACTTGTTCGGCAATTGGCGCCATCTCCTCCAGCAGTACCTTGTACTTATCGTCCGTGCAGTTGGTCGCGAGTCCACCTATGACTACATCTACTGGAGCCTTGGGGAAGTACGACTTCATGTACGCCAGGACTTGGTTGGGGATCGATTTCGCCAAGTGCTTCACATAGGTAGCCAGGCGCCCAGGGGCTTCTTTTAAGCGATCCACCAACGGAGCAATCTTGGGCCCGCCCGGGTGTGGCACCAACAGCCTAGCAATCGGCAGCGTGACTTATTCAAGTTCCTTCAGTTGCCCGCGTAGCTTCTCGCAGTCTTTATTCAGCTTCTGCAGGGATTTATAACAGTTCACGAGATCATGATCTGAGGCTTCGCGAAGCTCCATGTGATAAATGCACTCATGAGCCAACTGCTTATACTCGTATTCAAGTACCTCTCGGGCGTCCTTCTCCCGGTACACAATATTCTTCAGGTCGGTCTCTGACGCCTTCAGCTGGTCTACCCGTGTCTCAAGCTCTGCACACAACTCAGCTCAATGTCAGACTACAACAAGGTATCCCAATTAGTACTCAATGGCTTGGCGGGCAACATACCTTTGTTCTTCTGGTGCAAAGACTTGTTCTTCCGAACCAAGTCGTCGCTCTTCGCCTGCATCTCTTGTACTTCATTGTGGTACTGGGTGAAGGCACCATCAAGCTTGGACTGTAGCAAGGCGGAGTGCTTCTTGGCTTTGTCTAGCTCTTTCTCCAAGGTTTCTGCGCGGAGCACCGTATCACCATACCCTTGAAGCATGTCAGACTTTTGACGGGATCGCTCCACGACATCCTGCACAAAGCAACATATTAATCGAGTACTCATTACTTCAAGGCATTCAACTACTCAGGGTGTGGCGACGTACCTTCATCCACTGCTCAGCGCGGCGCATTGCCTCCAGGTTCTGAGCCACAGTAGCCGGGTCAACGAGGTCGTCAGCTAACAGCTCCAGACTGCCGCGGCTTGTCGACGTCGCCCCAGCCATAGGCGCCGAACGGATCGACGCAGCATCCTGAACTTCAGGCGATCACACGACTACCTCCGTGCTCATTCCCGGGAGCGCATTGCCATGTGCCCCCACCACAACCTCGGGGGCTACCGCAGCTTCCGGCTTGGGGGCTGTCCCCTCCGTCACCTCAGCCGCCGGCACGGCGATCTCAGCTTCTTCCGTAGCCGTCTCCATTGCCACGGCTTCTGGGATCGCGGACGCTCCAACTTGTGCTCCTGTCAACTCAGAGTACACGAAGTCAACTCCTGCGACTACGACTACCATGCTTGGTATCTACAAGTTGCGCAGTACACATACCTTCTACTAAGGTGGCTTCCTTCAGCGAAGCCTCCGCCGCGACTTCGGTCTGCGGCGGTGGTGTGGGTTCCCGAACCTCCATCGGGCAGTCCTCTCCACCGGTTGGAGCACTGGTTTCCTCGTCGTCCCATGACAGATCGGTGGATTTCCTGCATCTCACAAGTCAGCTGATCATCCATGCAAGATTAGTGATCCACATGACCACTCGGGAGATCAACAACACTTACAAAGTTGATCGGACAACAGTCATGGTCGGGGTGCCAAGAATGCTAGCGATATCTACGATCCCAGCCTCTGCGGTCGCCTCATCTTCAACCGGGGCCTCCTCCGGCTGCTCTACCAATGTAGTCGGGGAGTTGTCGGTGATAGATGCTTGTTGTGCCGACTCCGACACGACTTCTCCAGTGATCAGAGGCGGGCTGATACTCCTCTCCGTCGCCCCTCCCACTGTGTCCCAGGTCTCTTCTTCACCTTGGTCCACGGGGTCCGAAGAAGGAATATCCTGCGACAAGACAAGACTCCACTGTCAGAACATAGTACTCATTAGAAAGTACTCGACTACACTATTGGCAAGTTCTCACCTCCTGATTGGTTGCCTCGGTGATCTTCAACTTCTTCGCGGCGCGCTTCCGCACCACATTGTGCGGCCTCCTCGGCGGCGCAGGGATGCTAGCCTCAAGATTAGCCGGCCTCTCATCGATGAGTGGGACGTTGAGCAGACCAGGGCGGCTGAACCTGGACCGCAGCTGAAACCACTCCTGGAGCGTCTCCTTGTCCTCATCGTCCGAGGTATCTTCAATGGTGACAGTGTCGTCACCCTCACCAACTTCGCGGCGCTCCCTCGCTTTGCTCTTCCCCTCCGCCGGTACATCTTCCAGCTGTGGGGGAGCGGGCGGAGCGGAGACAAACTTCACAACGTCATCCTGCAGTGCACAACCCATGTGAGTACGACTTCACTAGGCAAATCAGTACTCAGAGGCTTCGGTCACAACTACTGACCTTGTTTGGCGGGCGCGCTGCAGAGTACTCGGGGACTGGACGCGGCGTGTACGGTGGCATGTCTTTGAATATCTTGCCCAGCCTCTCGACAATATCGTCATCGTCGACTTCCCCGCCGGGCATCCTCAATGTGTCCTCGTCGCCCGTGTACTGGTACCCGAGGGTGTCGCGAGCCATCAGTGGCTGCACCCTCCTCTTCATGAAGCTGAAGGCCACATGCTTAGCCCTCAGCCCGGCCTCCCTAAGGGCCTTGATCTTCTTCATCAGCTCGGGTAGTTGAATACCCTCCTGCATCGTCGGCTCCGTGTTCCACCACGGTCTATGCTTCGGCTGCTTCCCGCTCGGCTTCGGCAGCTCTGGATGGTGGTTACTGATGTAGAACCACTTGGCCTTGCAGTCCTGGTTCGACTCTATCAGTTTGTACGCCAGGTACTGGTCAGCTGCATCTTCCCGCATCTAGATGCCAGCCCCTCCGACTACTCGTGGGTCGTTGGTGCTGGGTTGCGGCTTCAACCGGAAGAACTTCCGGAATAGAACCCAGTGGGGCTTGATTCCCACAAATGCCTCGCAGAAGTATACGAAGACCGAGATGTGGAAAATTCTGTTGGGATTTAGATTCAGGTACTCGATGCCGTAGTACCTGAGCATGCCCTTGAAGAAATCACTGGCGGGCAGCGCCAGTCCTCGCTCCGCGAACCGGGCGAACATGGGGATCTCGTCCGGGTTTTTCTCCATGGGATACGGGTCGCCCACGGCGGCGCGCCATAGATCCATTTCCTTCTCCCGAAGGAATCCACTGTTGACCAAGGCAAGCAGGTCCTCGGTCTTCAACTTAGCCTTCTTCCACTCCTTGGCCGGATTGGGGCGCGGAGTGGATGGCGGCGACAACTCCGGGGTGGCACCTTCAGCATCGCTGTGGGTCCTTTTCTTCCCCGCGCCGGTCTTCACGCTCTTGGATGGGATGCCTTCATCCTCCAAGTGACGGGTGTCTTCACTCGCATCCGCTCGGGGGCTACACTGGTGGTGGACGGCGGTGACGCGTCTAGATCTATTCTATTGCGCGGCGGTGGCGGCGGCAGAAGCAGTGCAGGAGCAAGCTCAGGAGCAGATCTATTCAAGTGGCTGCTACTGAGGGGAATGAAAAACCCTGAGGGCCTCAGCACTTATTTATAACCTAACAGGCGGCAATACACTGACCGAACGGATAAGCGATAGGCGGGTGACTCAGCGGCGGTAGCCCGACTCTTCACCTTCCAGTACTCGACGCTCCTCACCTCGGGGGCTCGGCTACTTCAGATGGATTCTGTGGGTTACTACAAGCTTCAAGACCCATTCAGGACACATTCTACAATCAAGATGACCCTTTAATTCGAGAGGAAGTACTCGACTCAAGGCTCGGGGGCTCCGTGCCACGTGTCCTTCGGTTTTCTCTCCGGATTTTACGGGATAAAGATTAGCATAACTTCAGATTGACCCTCAGCTTGAATCTTCGATTCGAACTAAGGCTCAGGGGCTACATTCCATATGGAATGCGATTCTCCGAATCGCATTTTCCATATGGTTCCTTCGTCAAGACAACACGAGTACCATTGAAGACCTTCAAGAGAAGAACTCGGGGACGCTTGGGAACTACTCAAGAAGACTTCAAGACTACTCAAGGATCAGTTGGAGTACCTTTCAACCTCGGGATACTTCAAGTACTCTTTAGGACTTTTGGCTTGTAGAACTCGAGGACGCTTGGGGACTACTCGTCAAGGCCATCAAGACTACTCGAAGTCATCCTACTCGACTACAAAGTACTCGGGGGCTTGTCGTATGGACATCCCTGGGCCCACTACTCTGGTGGGTACCAGGACCGACTACTCGGCGGGCCCCTGGGACTACTCGACTTGTGCTGCACGGTACCTGCTGGCGTGAAGCGCAAGGACTACAGAGGAATAGTACTCGGTTAGGAAGCTATGCATGTCCGGATCCATGTAAAGTACTCCTAGCCGTACACGACTAGTACTCTCCCCTCAAACCGACTTGTAACCCTGCCTCCCGGGCTATATAAGGCGAGGCAGGGACCCCTCTCTCATCATCCGCATCATCTTGTAATCACACCCAATCAATCTAGAGCTACGCAGCATACAGGACGTAGGGTATTACGCACATTGCGGCCCGAACCTGTCTAAATTGTGTGCCACGTGTCTCTTCCTTTGAGTTACCGATCTCGGCGAGGCCACATTCATCTACCTCGGGTACTCCCCTTGGTAGGTTGCCGGTCTAAAACACCGACAAATGCCTCTTTATTAAATGGCTATTCAAATTACTCCATGAAGAGGGGACTTGGCAGAACTTACTTATAAATAAATTTCTAAGTTCGAAATATTTGATGCAGGTAAAAATTAAATCCGAGGACTAACATTTCTTGAAAAGTCTATTAAAAGTCAGAGAAGATTTTCTAGGATGCGGGACATTCAAAATAAAAGATGGTTCGCAAACTAGATTCTGGGAAGACACTTGGGTAGGGTCAGCACCACTTAAAGACTAATTTCCAAGTCTGTATAATATTACCTACTATCCTCACACGACCGTGGCTGATGTTATGAATCAAATACCACTTAATATTTTCTTTTTAAGGGCGTTAATTGAGGATAAATTGGTGACTTGGAATAACTGGAAAAGTAGCTGACTACCAGCTAAATACAGAGAAATATGTTCCATTGGGAGTTACAGAATAACGACATGTTTTCAGCTCGATCTATGTGCCAACATATGATGAACCAAGGTGTCCCTTTCAGCGAAATATTTATTTGAAAATTGAAATTTCCTCTAAGAATATAGATTTTCCTTTGGCTCCTCCACTGGGGGCAATATTAACAAAGGATAATCTAGTCAAGAAAAATGCGAAGGGTAGAAAAAACATGTTGCTTTTGTGATAGTAATGAGACAATCAAGCATCTATTTATTGATTGTCAACATGCAAAAGCTATTTGAAGGAATTGGTTACTCAAAATCACATGCTACGGAATTGGTTAACAGGCATAGATATTGAGACAAGACATTTTATCTTTGTGGGGATTGCTGCTCTTACGTGAGCGATTTGGTGTACTCAAAATGATATAATTATTGAGAAAAAATTCACCTCTTTTATGCAGGTAGTTTTCAGAGTACCTATTGGCTACAGTTTTGGTCAGTGCTGCAGTGTGAGGACACATTGGATGGAAAGAAAAGGCGTTGGAAGTCGTTTTGTTGGATACATTTGCCAATAATAGATTTTGCTTGTGATTTTTCCCTTCAGTGAACTTTTATTTTGTTTTAGTGATCAACTTTTGAGCTCAATTTGTTGTAAGAACTTGATTATGTGTTGTTGCAGAGGCTGGAGATAATTTCATTTTCTTAAAAAAATGTGTTTTTCTGATGGGATTTCATATTCTACCATTGAGATTTTACTAGATTTCAGTATCTTATACGTTTTTGGTGTACTTTAATTTCCCTCGACTTTTCTAAAAAGCAAATATATGTTTGCGATATGTCAAGTGCCAACATACATAGGTATCACGCACTAATGCACACAAGAATCTGACAAAGGGGAGCACCTAGCTGCTAGATACTAAGACACCCAAGGCACAGAATACGAATATGCCACGTACTGCCCCTTCATTGCACTCCTCGACTCTGCGTTCACTGCTGTTCGCCATGCTATCTAGATGAGTGTTATATACTCCGTCCGTTTTTAAATGTATGACATTGTTGACTTTTTTACTTCAACTTTAACCATTAATATATATTGAACAACTGTGAACTAGGTCAGTCAAGTGCAGAGTTTCATTGCACAGTTGCCCAAACTGTGAACTAGGTAACTGCGCCACAGGAGTTTCATGGTGATGACACTCCTCTCACATCTGATGAAACTATCCCTTCTCTCTCCTCACAAATACCCTTACCACATAAGCAAAATTGATGATGTGGTATGATAATTAATGTCCATGAAATCGTCCATGAAACTCCTATTGAGACTAGCCTTAGGTGACAAAGTAATATTTGGATTACGTTCTTCGCTGATTTAAGTCCAAAACATGGGAGAAAAATATATGCCAATTGTGTCGCTGGATCGCGATCCTGCCCAAAGACGGTTCCTAGCCCTAAGGTACGCCTCCTTCCACCTGATCAGCAATGCCTCAGAGCTCTTCAACTCGACAGGGACAAACGGCCGCCACTAGCACCGGCGAGCGAAACGACGTAGGCAGGGGCGTAGGCAGGATTTGACCATACAGAGGGTCAATCAATTCGGGGTGGGAGGAGAGGGGCAAATAGAGTGATTTCACAGCAAAATAGAGTGACTTTTACTGTTTTTTACTCATTTTCCTTTGACTTAGGTCCTCGTACTCGTCGTGGTAAACCCACCACCCTAGCAGAGCCTCGTACTTGGACTTCCACTGCTCATACGGGGCAATGCGGTTCATGGGCGCCTTGCTGGGTGGGGCCTCGTGCAGCATCATGTGCTTCCACAGCTCACCCTGCTGGGAGCATTGTGATCATCAAACCAGTTTTTCTTTGCTAGTTGAAAACTTCTGCTCCTCGATGGATGAATGGATGATGGCGGCTTTGATGTTACTTCCCCCATGAGGCATCGTACTGCAAGACATGCTCAATCGGCCTCCTTTGGCTTCAGGTTTGTTAGGGCATCGGTGATATGCACATGATGTCCCTTTATCCTGCAGGTTTAGTTGCTTTTTGGTCGTGTTCAGTGTAGTGGTTGTGTTCTAACTCCCTTTCTGTTGTTGTTTTTATTTGGGTGTTCAGTGGGACCATGTCTTCGCCTTCAACGAATGGTTCTTAATGCAAGGCAGAGATTCAAGGAAGTATTTATCATTGGCTGGAATAGCATTTATATTTGATGCTGATTCCCTCTCCTTCTCAAGTTGGATAAGTCTTTTCTTCAAAGAGATTAGAGCGGTTACCTTAAGGATCAAGCCGCAGATGCGTGAGAAGTTTAATCTTTGGTTGAGTAAGATGCTGTAATTTTGTTTCCTTTTTGACCCTTTAGGCATGCAGCCTTGTAACTTGTACATATTTATATAGGGGTAGGAGCCTCCCCTGCTGATTTCTGAAAAAAAAATGAATTTAGGCCTTCACATGGCTCCAACTCCACAATATTCTGCATCAACTCCAAACTCAGGTTGGACCTAGCTCGAGTGGAGTTGGAGCTATCAAGATTGGGTGTTCGGCTAGATGAGTACCAATAGCTCCAAAAATAGAATTTTTATGATGGATTATCCTTATTACCCCCAACTCATGACCCCACATATCATCCTCACAGCCAATCTTCTTTCTCAGGATGCCTAAAAGCTCGAGTGCCTCCGTTCCCAAGTGGGATGGGGCCATGGCGGTGAGGGCTTGTGGTGGTGCTGCAGACGAGCCACACCTCAGCTTCCCAACGGCCGCGGGCGACCGAGCGGCGACGATTGTGTAGCTCAGATGTGCAATTCCCTAGACCTCATGAACGGAAGAAGGTGGAGCGCCGAGGTGGCCGCGGCCACAACCACATCAATGAGGAAGCCCGTGGCAGCCACGAGAGGGAGGTTGGTGGACGACAGCCCACCAACAAAGAACCTCGTGACGAGATATTACAAAGATTGGGCAAGCTCTAGTGCAGAATAGGGGCGACGGTGGGTAGGGTTGATGACTGGGTAAGAGAGGATATCAAAGGGAGGTGCCAACGGTGGGCCGGAGGCAGGGGCGAACCTACATAGAAGGTTGTGGGTGCAAATGCACCCATGAAAAAATTATTTTACCTACTAGTAGTCATTTTTTTACCCTTTGTGCACCCCCCTGATCAAATGGTGTGCACCCACAGGCCAACGGCACCTGGCCTCTTCTGACGCACGGCCTAGAAAAACTCAAAGCCATAGTTGTTGTGAGATGCCCATGAAGCAACAACAAGAATGACCATGTATGCAAATGCAAAAAAGTAACCAATGTAATTGACCCTTGATCAGTATCTGTATGTGAAGGTAGCAAATCGGTGACCTTCTACTTCATCGTCAATGCTGGCGTTTACAGTATACACCTCTGTGTTGCCATCTTGGCAAAGAGAACGAAACAACCACACCTAGCGACTTATCTGAAAACTACATATCAGCTACTTTATTTGTTGCACGTATCCTTTAGATGTATATAAATTTATTTAGAGTAAAGAAAGTGATTTCATAATCTAATTTTCCAATTTTTTCTTGTTAAAATTGTAGGGTTAAACTTCAAATTGACTTTGAGATTTCAAAATATTTTTTGTTAAAAGAGCTTTATTGTTTCATATTTCACATCTCATACCGCCATTTGTATTGTTTGTTTTCACTCATGCATTTGAGGTACATAAGGAGCTTAAATGTGTTTCATGTAAAATTAGTCTCAATATCAGACTTCATCTATTTGCATATATATACTTTTTATTGCTGCTTATCAAAAAAAAATTATTTATTTATTATACCATATTATGGTGTGTGTATTTTTACCTAGTTTGGTCAGGTTTTTGGGGATCCGACTCTTGCTACTATTGCATGGTAGGATCGTAGAGGAGCTGAAGCTGGACCGTGCCACCTCTCACAGAACGCACTTCCCAATGCAAAATTTTCACCACTTTCCCTAAAATTTCACCCAACTAAACGATACCTTAGGTGATGTGTAAGAATGAGCCAGAACTAGGAGAAACTGTGTCAAACAGGCTCATAGTGGTGCACCCCCCTCGCTTCGGCTCTAGCTTCGCCCCTGGCCGGAGGGCGCCACTTGGTAGCAGCCAGCGATGGCGAACCAGAGTAGGCTATGCGGTGTCGAGTGCAGGCAGCGCCACGACCGGCTGGAGACCGCACGTGTGGTAGGTGGTCGGGGGAAGTGGAGCGTGGGGCTGCTTCCGGCGGGGACAGGATGGCCTAGTGGAGGCGGGAATGCGGGATGATGGTGCGCCACTGGTGGCACGTAACCACCCGAGGCTAGGTGAGGGGAAGGAGAGAACTGAATGATCTGATATGTTTTATTACGTAACGAGTGTCAATAATGGTGGGTACCTCCAACTCCACGCCTTCATTCATATGTGACAGTGTTGGAGTTGCAAAATAGGTACGCCTTTATTCGTAAATGAATTTGAACTCCACAAAATTCATGAAGTTGGGTTGCTCCAGGAAATGGTGGAATTGTAGTGTCTGGCCGGCTCCACCCAACTCCAGCGTGAAGTTTGGAGTTTGAAGCCATGACAAACAGTGTCATATCATATATTTAAGAAGAGATGTAATAACATTTTGAATAAGCAAATTAGTTCTTTTAGACAAAGGACATACAAGTTTGTCCTAATCATCATAACTTGAGCATCGAGGTAGTGGGTATAAATTGGGAGTGGGTATAATGTGAAGGGTAGAGAGAATATACCTATCAGAGAAACCTTTAAAAACCTCTTTATTTATTGTATTGATAAAAAAATATAGATATAGATAGATATTATCTATATAGAAAAAAGATAGATATACTGATAGATTAGTAACATTTATTTTAAACTACATTTATCCTTAAATATTTAAAAAATAGAGGTAGTATATATTGGGACGCAAGCTTCATTCTTCTTCTTGCAAGCAAGCAGCAGGCCAGATCTGCAGCAAGGTACGGCTGCCGCTAAAAGTACTATAAGTACATTTTCTTTTGCGTCGATCGTCCTTATGCATTTTCTGCGCCTTCCTAGGCATTCTTATGCAGGTTTAATTCAGTGCCAAAAAATAAGAAGCATGGCTTCAAGAAGCAGTGCGGTGCTGAAGAGGAACACGATGGCAGCCGTAGCTTGTTTCCTGCTGCTGGCTTCCTTGGTTGCCGGTCGTCAGCTGCTTCCGATGGCCGTGGCAGAGGATGGGCAGACGACGAAGCTTGCAGTGGCGCAAACAACATCGTCGTCGCCGGTGGGACTCCCGATAGACGCAAAGACGTTAATTCATTACTGCGCTTCCTGCTATCTTCAACACTGCCCTACTGAAGCATGCCGAGAATATTGCTTTTGTCCCGGATAAAATGCAGTGTCAACCCCTTGGAGATGCTGAACTTCTCAAATAAAAAAAAATCATGGACATTCAGTTTTTCTTTTCTGCCGGGTTGTGCGTGCCTATGGAAAACCTACCGCAATAGTATGACAAGGTATAGCTAGTGTATGACAAGGTGTCCTCACAAGTTCACCGTCGTCGGTGCACAAACATCGGGATGGTGTAACAGAGCGATGGTGTTACTACACCCGTAGGTCTCGCCGTCGTCCATGGTGGCTGAAGCTTCGATCTGGCCACCACAAAGCCTGCATGGATGAACGCGGTGTGGACGACGACGACGATGAGTCGGCCGATGAAGTCCGCTGCGTCCCATTGCTCTCGGCATCCATGACGTTGTGCAGCGGGCTGCGACATGTACACATTGGAGAAACAGAGGACAAGCTAATTAACGCCATGATTTTTCTTCAATCAATGTATAAAAACAGACTGACAGATTGCAGCCATCACACTACCCATATCGAGCCTAATTTGGATACAACTCTTTTCTATCTATAGATCTGTTTTTCCCAATTAATTCTACAAGACTATCACAACTTTCTCGAATATATAGCATTATCGAACTTTTTTCATTCATTCAACTATTCACCTTTTCTACAAAAATTTATGTAAATAGATAAATATAAAGTTAAACTTATAAGGATGCGGCTAATTTACAGCCGCGTGTAAATTAAGCTAACGTACAGCCCCTCCTTTTCTGGAAAGAAGACAAATCTTGTACAACTACTATTCCTTTTATAGTAAAAAGGTGCCATCAATCAAGTCCTGCTGGCTGACGCAGATGAATGAATGCAGCGTGCATATTTTGATCTCGCCAGAACTAGCCACAACAACTCCACAGATATAATTGCGCATCACTAAGCAAATAATTATACACAGGCAAAACTACAAGTAATGCATGAGCAAAAACTACACACCGACACACGCTATCAATATTCAGCATGACCTTCAATTCCTACAGTACTACTTAATTTACAGTGTTGCCTGACAAATACTAATTTACATTGCTACATCATCTTACACCTACACAAAAAGTCAGAACATATACTTCCAGTATGAATGAACACGAATTCACTTCCTTGCTTGACCTATGAGCTGAAGAACTAGCTTTTGCAAAAAAATGAAAAGTAATAAGCATATTAGTTAAAAGGTGTAGCCACATTATTATGAACTCACAAACAGCATAGAATAACTATGCAAGCAAGTAAGAAAAGCACTTTAGAATGTAAAAATATCAAACTAAAATAAATAAATTGATTGATGAATTGGCGAAAGTTGCCAGCAAAATGTATCTGAGAGGGTATATGGTACTAACTAAAAAGGATCACCAAAAATTGCTTGGCACTTGGATTGTTTTGCTCGATTTATAATGAAAAAATGCAAGATGCAAGCTATATAATTACCCACGGAATTATGTGATACACCACATATACCTAATAAGCAAAAACCACACCTCATGTGTTGCTTACTTGTACGAATCGGAATACAGAAACAAGTAGTGGCTAGAAATCAAATCAAAGAAATAACTTGTCGAGTTGCAGTTGTAGCGTATCAGACAAGCAAATTCGATCTAACAAGTAGTTGATTCTCCTTGTGCCAGCATAGGACTTACAGTACAATGCAAATGACTGTTTGTACTAGCATGATTAATTGACCCAAAGCTCATCTTAAACTATCCACTATAACATCCAATGCTAATTCAATGGAAACTTAACACCAAGCCAGCGTATGAACTCAGACCTGATTTCAAATCCTATAAACAGTCATTTGATTACAACAACAACAAGTAGTGGCTAGAAAAAAAAAGACACTTCTGATTTTTTGATAGATATGTATTTATGTATCTGACTGAGTTTCTTTTTACACTCATATAAACTGGTGTGTGAACAAACAAATTTCAGTAATGTGTATGCTAAGTTGCTGTTGAATGGAGATTGTAGACATACCTCATTTCCAGGCAAGAATTTATGCCACCACTTGGTGTCATTTTCTTCATGTGTAAACCATTTGTATGTGAGAAGCTTTCGGACATTGGGCATATCTTTTTCATTGAAATTGCAAACTGTACGTACATCCTAGAATTGAGCATGGATCAGCATATGGAAGCCGCAATCGTGGCTGCAAATGAATAGGCAAAAAAATAACAGTTGTGTTCGTTAGAAAAGAAGTAGTTGTTAGTAAAAAAAAGTAACTGTTAAGTGAGTAGAAGAAGCAAAAACTGATCACATGATCTCTACTGGCAGGCTTTAAGTGGCAGAAGTACCAAAAAGCCATGATTGATAAACACAGAAGTAAAAAACTGAGCACATGATGAGTTTGACAGGATGGGCACAAGAAACACACCATCAAATTTGACTAGGGCAGAGGATGATACAGATCAGATTGTACTACAAAAGAAGTTCCAAAAAAAAACTACTTCTATGTCTAGTACAAGTGTTGCGAGTGCTACAAAACCTACTTATGTGTCTGGTTACAGGAAATCATTTTTATATGTTAGGAATCCATCTCGACAGGTTGAAATAAGTAGCAATTCTTAGAAAAGAAAAAGGTTGTACATACCGGTGGGCGTCCTGGAACGTTCTTCTTTCTTCAAGCACAATACAAGTGTTGAGTTGAAGCACTAGCATGCATATCCTAACAATCAACTCAACAAAAAGGGTTATCACAAATTGCCCGGCAACTGCATTACTTTGCTTGTTGCTAACGAAAAATTGGATGATGCAGGCCATATAGTTGCCAATGAAACTTAGTTTGCAGAAATCTGCAACAAAGAAAATTTGTTTGCTTTTACCCATGTTATTACCTAACACATGAGCATATAGTTGTCTACTGAATTTGAGAAATGAAATGCGTGAAACCTAGTTGCATGTGGGCAAGCATACATATTATGACAGGTTCAAGGTATGTTCGAGGGCACAAGTATATAATTGCAAATATACAATCGTTGCATGACACCGGTGTAGTGATACATATCATTGGATGATGACACACTGTTGTGCAATGTCTCTGTCCTGTAGCCACCATCAAAACTGCAATTGAGTAAGAAAAAAAGGAAAGTCATAAGTTCATAGAGCTAATCAGAGCTATTGTACAACAGAGTTCACAATAAAGTGCTCAGGTACACATGCGATGCACGAAGGGGGGTATAGATGAGTGAAATAATAGCAAGTGCAATTAATATCAGGAGTCAGATATCACCACGGCTGATTACATTTTGTAATAAAATATATAAAAATTCCCTCAAGCAAAAACCTAGCAGAACAATATTTTTGTGTATTATAGAATGGATGCTCATAGTCTCGGTAATTCAGAACCATATTATTGCCTACAAAGGTATGTTGGTTTGCCTATCTCCGCAGTATATTTTTCCTAGTGAATTACATTGTTTTACAGACATAGTCCAATGTAAAAATTAGTAGTGATTGGCAACTAAATTGGTTAAATCCAAATACTATGTTGCTAGGTCAATTGGTATAAATGACTTAGTACCGAATGGAATGACAGGGGACAAACAAACACTACCATTTTGATGCGGTATGTAAGACTGTAAAACTATAGTTGATTGCCTAAAGACTGTAACACTATAGTTGATTGCTACTATAGTTGATTGCTTATAACAACGATTTCCTACTAAACAAATTATTGGCTACCTGAAAATCATATTTTGCAATATAACTGCCTAGGTTAAATTACTAAATTAACAAGGAATAATAAACAATCTGCTTAGTTTCAACTAAACAAATGTTAGACATGCTATAATGAAAAAATGGCATGCAAAGGTCTGACCAATATAAAGGCACGGTGGTAGATACAGCCATACAGGCTTGGGCTTTCGACCTTGCCTGGGAAGCGGTATGCAGCAGCTATAACTCCGGCATAAAAACTCAGCACGATGGCAAGTATTCAGGGGTGGGCGGATAGCAGCTGTGCGGAGCAAGGTCATGCCTTGTCCGTGGGTAGGGCCCAAGCGGTGGTGGCAGCAACAGCAGTAGCACCACAACATGGGTGCGACAGTGACCTGTAGATAGAACGGCGGCGGCGCGAGGGCCGGGCAAACATCACGGGTGCAAAAAGGAATGAGAGGTTGCGGTGTGTCTCACCATGAGGGTTCGAGGTGGTCGTTCAAGCATTTCCTCGAGCAGTTTGTGGTCGAGGTGGAGGGCAGCAGAGTAGGGTGCGTGGCCACTCTCGAGGACAACATGCGCGTCAGGGTCGTGGTCCAGTGGCTCTATGTCAACGGCGAGGGCCCCAGCTTGGAGGAAGACTCCGGGTCCGTGCGCGTGTAGGAACTCACCGGACGCCGCTCCAACAACTCGCAGAAGGGGGTCCGCCGCGCCCTAGTTCCGCCTCCGCCGGCGGGCGGCGGGCGGATCCACCACCGCGCGGGCCTAGCCGAGGAGCCGCCGGCGCCGGAGGGGGCGCCGCCGGGTGCGACCACGCCGGGCCGCCGCCGCGCGCCGTGGCCGTCGCGGGGCAGCAAGCCTTCGCCGAACCCACCGCGCGAGCCGTCGCTGGGGCAGCCGCGCCGGGGGTGCTGCTGGGCCTCGCCGGGATCCGCCCAGACTCTCGTCGACGGCCTCGCCGAGATCCGCCGCCGCGCAAGCCGTTGTTCGGGTCACTCCATGCCAGCAGCCGTCGCGGGCTTGCTCGAGGCCAGGGGCGGCGATGTTCCCCCTCCGCGCCGCGCCCTCGCGCCGAGACCGGTTGGGGCCGCCGCGCCCTCCGCACCGGGGCCGGACGGGGCCGCCGCGCGCCCTTCTGGAGAAGAGAATGGATGCGTCGCTCCCGTGGTGAGAAAAGATAAGGTGGGTCCCAAGCCGGCTGTGACTATTTTTCTCCGGACAGCCGGTTGGTTTTAAGTCTTTGCCAACTTATAATACTTTGGATGAAACTGGAATAGTGGTATTCGTTTTATTTTATCTACGGTAATGCTTGTATGCGGTCGTCCGACGCGCATCACCCTCCGGACGGAAGACGTGGCACAAGCTAAACCACGTAATCCTGGTCAAACGCATGGGAACACACTTTCCCTTCGCACTTCCACGTTATCCTTTCCCCCATTGCATCTGTCGCCTGCACACGCTTCCTGCTGCTCTGCCGGCGGCGGTGCATCCAAGCCCAGGAGGGGGCAACTCGCGGCTTTTTTTTTCTTTTACAACAAACAACTTTATATATTAGGCAGCCATTTTACAAAACAGACCTTCAAAGAAGGCTGTATTACATATTGGTCCACCGACCAGATTGCAACAGTCAAAGCGGCGGCGACGAAGACGAACTCGCCGGCGGGAAGCTGATATGTCGCCGGAGGCGAGGACAGCCGGATGGGAGGACCGCGCCGTGCGTCGGTTGAAGTAGGGTCGACGAAGCCATCTTTGGAATCCACACCGTGCGACCGAAGAGTGTGTTGGAATGCCGTCGCCGGCGGTACGAAGTGAGGCTTAGTGTCGAAGCCCGGGGGGATGCGAGTTCATCTGGTCACCACCAGGAGACGGTGCATCTTAGTGAACTTGAACTTCATGCTTGAAGGCTGCTTGAAGGCCGTGGAGGCGGGGGGAGGCGGTGGAGACGAGGCCGCCGACAAGCTCAGTCACGTAGAGGCCGCAACCTAGCACCTTCACTGTCACACCTGATTTCCGGAGAGAAACCAAATGCATCTCATATGTGCGCCAGAATCAAGTTACACACATATGATAGACAAAACGAGTGTAATATCATAGACAGTATTAAAAACGTAACATGGGGTTTAACATCTTATTACACTCATACGGGAGACACGAAGGTCTTTAACATCGGAAAACGATAACTACACGAAGAGTCTTCGTCTTCCGCTTCCACAGGCACTTAACTGGGGGAAAACGCATGCCTCAGAACTCCTCGAAGTCGCTGTAGAACTCCTCACCATTGTTCTCTTCTGAACAGCGGTAAGCAAGGATGAGTACACTTATGGTTGGTACTCAACAAGTGGGGGAAGATGCAAAGCTACCAAGGATAGGCTATGGTTTGCAGCGGTTAGCATTTTAATGTTGGTCAAGTTTTAATTAAAGAGCACCTGGTTACTAGATGTAAGTATATACCAACCCACTTAAGAAACTTAAAAACAACTCAGCTCAAAACTCATCGAACCACGATTTATTCTCATCTTTAAGTTTATTAATCATGTGAGGGTCCAAGCCGCTCATAACCGTGAGCACGGCTGATCGATAAGTTTTACACTCTGCAGAGGTTTGCACACTTTACCCATAGCTCGCGTAAAAGTTCCGAAGAACTTTGGACCCAACCATGCGATGCTAGCTAGGCATCATACCACACTTCCGAGGTGTGATTGCATAGGGACGCTACGAAGCCTTTACAAAGGCATGCAAAAGACTAACGATCCACATAGTTACGGATCAGGGCGGACCATAACCCTCCCTAGTGGTCAGCACCTTAGCAAAGGCTGCTACCCAAAAGGACCGGGCTATACCCCTGCAACCCGGATCCCCCTCTGCTCCTTTCGGAAAAGGGCCACTAGTTCGATCGCACACCTAATTAATTGGCTAAGGTGAGAGCCATATGACATTGTGGTTGCACATGTTTTCTTGGGTGGTTCTCCATGTTCCGATTAAATCATATGATCTTGTATTACCAAAAGCATCGTCATCATTAAACATACAAGCCTTTGACATGAAAAACCATTTTATCCAACCCAAGTTGAGCAACTAGCATATTCTACCCAAAAACATTTATTAAACAGGGTTGTTCCAAGGATTGTGGATAAAAAGTCTAGGTTGAGGACCATGTGTGGTTCGAGGACCGGTGGATGGTCGCTTCCTGGTGTGATGAGTGATTGACAACGTTGTGTGGACTGATTCTTGGCTAAGTATTGCAGGTGCAGGTTGCAGCTTGACTGGTGTTGGTGCAGGTGAAGAACAAGCGCGAAAGGTCGTTGCCGGTGAGGCCTACAGGTGTGGAGAAGACAAGTAGGCTTGGTTCGAGGGACCCGGTGACCAGCAGGGTCAAGTGCGAGCCGCATGGTGGCAAGAACGGCAAGATGAAGTCGTGGACGGTTTCTTCGTTGAGCCTCAAAACCAAGGTCGAGCCGGGACTTCGTGGGAGCCAAGTCATGAGTGGTGATTGGCGGTGGCTACATCAAGTTCGCGGGATTTGCGGTGGTTCACCAGAAAACCATCGGGTTACTCGGCTGAGCCACAAAGTCGAGGCCGAAGACCGGGCGTGGCTGTCAGGCCAAAACCGGCCTGACCGGTTTGGAGAACCGGTCTGACCGGTTTGGGGTCGCAGGGCGCCGGAAGCTTCGAGGCGGAGGACACGCGTCGGGATCACAAGGCTTGCGTCGAGGCTACGCGAAGTGCGGTCGCCGGGCATCCGTCCGATGGTGCTACAAAGACAAATTCCCAAAGTGCCCTTGGTGGGCGTGTATCCTAGTTTAGGCTTTAGGGGTATTTTAGTCTTTCGACTTGCCTCCATATAACCCAAGTGGTGAGAGGATGGCAGCCATCTCTTGGAACCCTAGCTCATTTTGTTTTCCTACTTTCCCTTCCTATTTTCCCTTAGGATTTCCATAGGACTAGCTTGAGAGCTTCATGGTGAGATCTTGTGAGAGGGAAGGATGATCGGGCGGAAGCTAGACCTTTTATGAACCTTTCATGGTATGTATAGATGATTCGGCGTGGTTCCTCAAGGCTTGTTTGTGCTTCTCTCGTTTTTCCTTTTTGGTGATTTTCGGGACCTTTTCTTGGAATTTCCGGTGGAAAGTTTTGGGGGCGTTTCTTTGAGGGATTCTTGTTGGATGTCACGTATGAGGACCTTGTGCCTCTTTGCTTGGTGATCTTGCTCCAACAAACCCTCCGAAACGGCTTCGATTTGGGTGTTTTCGGTGGTTTCCATGGGAAGGTGTTCTTGAGGGTTGACTTCCGATTCCTCTTGATTGAGTGGGTTTTGGGGACCGAGCTTCTAGCCAAAGGTAGCCCAAGAGGTACCCCAACTATCCCCAAAGTCTCACTTTGATCCGTGGAACGAATCGGGAGATCGATCGCTTGGAGTGTTGAGTTTTTCACGCGGGCTGTGTTCTTCCCGACTGTCCAGGCAAAACCGGTCTGACCGGTTTCCCAAATCGGTCTGACCAGTTTAGCCCTGTGGGCTGTCGTGAAGAGTTTTTGAGCAAGAGAGTCTCTGTCGTGCTATGGCTTCTTTTGTTCAAAGGAGGAAAGGTTCTTGAGGTGTTTTGGTCTCGGAGGTGTTTTGGGGAGTTTCTGGACAAAACCGGCCTGACCGGTTTATCAAACTGGTCTGACCGGTTTCCCCAGCCTGTGAGAGGCTAAGTCCCACAGAAGCGGTCTGACCGGTTTCAGAAACCGACCTGACCAGTTTTAGGTGCCAGCAGCTGAGTCATGTGTGTTTCCGCTGCGTGTGTCGAGTAGTTGTTGGTTGTGTCTTGCTCCTAGGTCCAGTAGCACTCCAGTGGCTGTGTGGACTTGGCAAGAGAAGCGTGTGGAGGCTTACGAGTGAAATCGGGTTCATAGGCCGAATTCTTGAATAGAATTTTTATCAGCTCCCATTCACTCCTCCCCCCCTCTCTGGTTTGCCGTTTTGGTCCTTCAAGTGGTATCAGAGCCGGTTACGGGTCTTGATTGACTCTAACCAGTCTAAGATCCAAGGATGGCGTACCAGGAATGGGGCTCGGGTCCTCCACACTTCGATGGAAAGAACTACCAGATGTGGAGTAAGCGGATGGCGGCGTTCCTCCGCGGTAAGGGTCAAATCCTTTGGGATGTCACGGTGGACACAGGCTATGTCCAACTGATGAACTTCCTTGCTCCAGGATCGAGGGACATGTTTGACGCCAACAACAAGGCGGTCGACTACTTGTTTCATGCTCTGTGTTAATCCGAATTCGATCGGGTGCATACGGAGAACTTGGCTTGTAGAATTTGGACGGTGTTGAAGGAAGCTCATGTTGGAAATGCTCAGGTTCAGGCTCAGATGTATGCGACTTACTGGAGAGAGTACGAGAAGTTCACTCATCTCCCCGGTGAGTCCATCGATGCCTTGTTCCAGCGGTTTACGGTGGTGGTAAACAACATGAGGGCCAATGTGGACGTGCTCCCGTACGATGATCATGATAGAGCCGTCAAGCTCTTGCACTCGCTGGATCGTACGGTTTGGGGCAGAAAGTTCGAGGCCATTGTGGAGTCTAAGAAGTATGACACCTTAACGGTGAACGAGCTGTTCTCGAAGCTCAAGTCGGCTGAGGTGGATCGGGGTATGACAGCCAAGATTGAGGGCCTGACTGACTCTCATAGTCTCGCCCTCATCGGTGGCTCGAAAGGAAAATCTAACGCTAACCCATCCACCAGGATGTTCTCCTTGTCCTCTTTGATGACTATGCCAGATGAGGAGTTCGACGTGCTTGGAGAGGATGAGCTAGCACTGCTGACCAGGCGGTTCGAGAGGATGCACGAGAACCGGGTGAACATGAGGAGGAACACGAGGACATGCTTCCGGTGTGGCAAGCCGGGACACTTCATCGCCGACTGCCCTGAGAAGGTCGAGAACAAGGACAACTACAAGCACAAGTCGAAGACGGATGGCAAGTACCGATCAAGGTGTGACCACAAGCACAAACACAAGAGCAAGCACAAGGACGAGCGACGATCGAGGAAGAAGGATGGCCGAGGCAAGGCCCGAGCGATGGTTGGAGCGAGCGACGTCGACTCCAGTTCCGCGTACTCCACCTCGAGCTCAAGTAGCAGTGAAGATGAAGGTGATCGGCGCAAGGGCAGGAAGCCATCCAAGAACCTGAGTGGGCTGAGTTGCTTCGCTAGAGATGGTTTCTGCACCATGGCGCTTAGCTCCGGCAGCAAGAAGAGTCACCAGAGCGACTCGGACTCCGACTCCGAAGATGAGGTACGTGATGAGCTTCCCTTCTTGCGTCAGGAGAATGAACGGCTTGGCTTGTTGCTTGATAACCGTGATGATATGCTTAGAGAGGCTAAGAAGATGAGGAAAGAGCTTAGGGCTTCGCTTGAGGATGCTAGGACTAGAGTGGCTGAGTTAGAAACACAGAACCTAGATGCTAAGCTTGAAATTGATTCGCTTAAAGCTTCACCTGTGGTTTCTGATGAAGTTGAATGTGCTGATTGTCCTATTTTCCTAGCTGATCTTGCTATGTTCAAGGAAAAGCATGCCTCCAAGTGTGAGGAACTAGATGTGCTTAGGGTTGAAGTGGCTGAGCTTAAATCTAGATCTGCTTTGCTAGGTGCTTGCACTTCTTGCCCTGTGTTGCATAAGAAAATTGATGAGATGCATGCTTACACTGTTTCTCTTGAGGCTAAACTGAAAGAACCTATTCCCACTTCTTGCTCTACATGTGAAGTACATGCTTTGAAAAATCTGGAACTTGCACATTATGTGGATCGCTTGCAGGATGAGAATGATGAGTTGAGAAAAATGATGGGTTGGTTGTCGGGTCATGAACCGCAACTTAGGATGATGATTGAAGCATACAAGCACTATGATGGGCAAGCGCTTGGTTCGGAGAAAGTTGGAGAGTCTAGTGGTGAGGGAGGAGAGAAAATTGGTGATATCCAAGCTCCACCAAAAACCTACCACAAAAATGCCTATGTCCCTAAGCCCAATCCACTGAGAAAAAAACTTGACACAACCCCAGATCCTCCCATATTTCCTCATCCCACAGATGATTTCCAAAAGCCTATCAAGTTCAAGAGCACCTTGGGGAATGTGTTCTTTGGGAAAGAGAGTGAGAAGTCAAGTGAGGAAACCGGTTGAGAAGCCGAATGGAGAGAAACCAAATGAGCAGCCCCACCCCAAGCCTAAGCCTAAATCCATAAAGTTTCATTGTGGCTATTGTGGGAGAGATGATCACAAGGGTGAGTTTTGCTTTAAGAAGAGGCGTGAGGAGAAAATGGCAAAGGAGTGGGCAAACAAGGACAGGTACAACCCATCTCATGGTGTGCCTGAGTCTCGTATGCCACTACCCAGGGGTAAGGCCATTATTCGCACAATTTCGGCTTGGGGAGAAAAGAGTGCTATGGGAGGAAGGGACCCTGCTGGAGGAGTGAAACCAGTCAGACCGGTTTAGAAACCGGTCAGACCGGTTTGGAGGCAGCAGGGGGACCAGTTTGGTTTTCGTGCTCGTGATGAGTCTCGGTTTGTTGCAGGAGGTCGTGGTTCTGGTGGTTGGTCTGGAGAGTTTGCAGGTGGTCAGTTTGCTAGGCGTTCTCCCCCTCGTGCTCAATATGGGGATGGGAGGAGTCGTAGCTTTGAGATGGAGAGAAGGAACGGCCCACGGTCTTCCTTTCGTGGTTTTGGTCCTCCTCCAGGTAGAGAGGGTTGGTTCCCTCATAGTGGTTACCGTGGTGGTTTTCGTGGAGGTAGCTTTGATAGGAGAGATGCTTTGGAGTGTGCTAACCCCACTTTGGAGCAAATGGCTCGGCACTGGTTTTACTCTTTTGGTACTAACCCCAGTGCTGAGTCGTTTGTTCACTCATGTGCTCGCTTTTGATTTTCAGGTGGGAGACTTGAAGAACATTTGGTTGATTGACTCCGGTTGCTCGAGGCATATGACCGGAGACAAGGGGTTGTTCTCAAGTCTCGTCCCGGTGGTGACAAAGAGGTACATCACCTTTGGGGACAATGGGCGAGGGCGTGTGCTATCAGAAGGTGAGATCAAGGTAAGTGACAAGATCACTCTCAGGCGTGTTGCTCTTGTTCAATCGCTTGGGTACAATTTGCTTTCCGTGTCCCAGCTGTTGGATGAGGGTTTTGAGGTGTTGTTTCGGCCTGGTGGTTCTTGAATTTTGGATTCTCGAGGGGACCATGTCTGTATGGTCGTTCCCGAGGGTCAGGTGTTTCGTGCTGATTTTTCTCAGTCTTCAGGTGTTGAGCATTGCTTCTTGGCTGGTTCTTCGAGTGAGTTGTGGAAGTGGCATAGGAAGTTGGGTCACTTGAGCTTCGACCTTTTGTCTCACTTGAGTAAACTCAATTTGGTCCGAGGATTGCCACGACTGAGGTTTGAGAAAGAGTTGGTGTGTGCTCCGTGTCGGCATGCTAAGATGGTAGCTGCTTCCATCCACCCCTCACCGATGTGATGACGGAGCGTCCATGCGAGCTGCTCCATATGGACCTTGTTGGCCCAGCTCGTGTGCGATCTGTGGGTGGGAAGTGGTACGTCCTGGTTGTGGTGGACGACTACTCTCGGTGTGCGTGGGTGTTCTTTCTTGAGGAGAAAGGGGAGACGTTTGGTTTTGTTCGAGATCTTGTCTTGAGGTTGAGGAACGAGAGGAACAGAGATGCCATACGAGCAATCCGCAGTGACAATGGCTCGGAATTCAGAAACTCTCGTTTTGAAACCTTTTGCCATGACTTGGGTCTTGAACACCAGTTTTCGAGTCCGTATACGCCTCCTCAGAATGGCGTGGTGGAAAGGAAAAACAGAACCCTGTGTGAGATGGCTCGGACGATGCTCGATGAGCATAGGACTCCGAGAAGGTTCTGGGCTGAGGCGGTCAATACCGCGTGCTATGTTTCGAACAGGATCTACCTCAGAGTCTACAAGAAGAAAACCTGTTACGAGTTGATGCACGGTCGCATACCCAAGGTGAGTCACTTCCATGTCTTTGGTTGCAAATGCTTTATCCTTAAGAAAGGGAAGAAGTTGGACAAGTTTGAGGCTAGGTCGGTCGATGGTATTTTCTTTAGTTATGCATCTCACTCTAGAGCATATCGTGTGCTCAATCTTGAAACTAACCAAATCGTGGAGACTTGCGAGGTAACCTTCGACGAGACACAGCCACGTAGTTAGCTTGTTTTTGAGTGTGCAGGTGATGATGAACTTGGTGAGGAGATCTTTCAGGAGGAGCATGAACATGGAGATGATGAAGATGGTGGAATGGTGCCCCGGCTGAGCATGTACCTACTACTTCGACTACAATGGTTGACGGCCCCTCTCCCACACCTACGACGACAAACCAAGATCAAGGAGAAGCTACTGTTGAGGGGGAGGTAGCATCAAGGCAAGAACCTTCACGACGAGTACAAGTGGATCACCCAGCTTCGAGGATCATCAGCGACATGAATGAACGTACTACACGGTCGAGGGTTCGAAACAATTCTCATTTCGCTCATGCTGCTTTTGTTGCTACCTATGAGCCCAAAGACATTAGACATGCACTATCTGATCATAATTGGGTTAATTCGATGCATGAGGAGTTGGAGAATTTTGAGAGGAATCAAGTTTGGGAATTGGTTGACCCTCCCCCAGGGTGTAAGCCGATTGGGACAAAATGGGTGTGGAAGAACAAAGAGGGAGAGAAAGGTGAAGTGGTGAGAAACAAGTCAAGGCTTGTTGCTCAGGGGTTCAGTCAGAAAGAGGAGATCGACTACGAGGAGACCTTTGCTCCCGTAGCTCATTTGGAGGCGATCAGGATCCTTCTAGCCTTTTCCGTGGCTAAAGGGTTCAAGTTATACCAGATGGATGTAAAGAGTGCCTTCTGGAATGGTGTGTTGGAGGAAGAAGTGTATGTGAGGCAGCCACCGGGGTTTGAGAGTGAGAAGTACCCCCATCGGGTATACAAGTTCAGGAAGGCGTTGTATGGGTTGAAGCAGGCGCCTAGAGCTTGGTACAGTAGGTTGAGGGGGTTCCTGTTTGAGAGAGGGTTTGAGATGGGAAAGGTCGATCAGACCTTGTTTCTTCTCAGGCAGTGCAGAGATATCCTGATTGTGCAGGTGTACGTGGATGATATTGTCTTTGGTGGCTCGTCTAACTCTCTTGTTGCAAGGTTTGCAGAGGACATGAGCAGGGAATTTGAGATGAGCATGATGAGTGAGTTCCAGTTCTTCCTCGGGCTACAAATCAAGCAATCAAAGGAAGGAACATTTGTGCACCAAGCTAAGTACACCAAGGACATTGTGAGGAAGTTCAAGATGGAGGACTCCAAGGCCATGGCGACGCCTATGAGTACGACTACAGCTCTTGATGCGGATGAGGAAGGTGAACACGTGGACCAGAAGGAGTACCGGAGCATGATCGGGTCACTCCTCTACTTGACGGCGACGAGGCCGGACATCCAGTTCTCGGTATGTCTGTGCGCTCGTTTTCAAGCGTCTCCAAGGACTTCGCATCGGCAGGCGATCAAGCGCATATTCAGGTACTTGCGTCACACTCCCGACTTCGGCCTTTGGTACTCCGCGTCCTCTTCTTTGGCGCTTCATGGTTTTTTAGACGCGGATTTTGCCGGGTGTCGGTTGGATAGGAAGTCCACTTCTGGGACTTGCCAGTTCTTGGGATCTTCTTTGGTGTCTTGGTCTTCCCGCAAACAGTCGAGTGTTGCTCAATCCACTACCGAGGCAGAGTATGTTGCCGCAGCTAGTTGTTGCTCTCAGCTCCTTTGGATCACATACACCATGAGTGACTTTGGTGAGGAGTATACCCATGTTCCACTTCAATGTGACAGCACCAGTGCCATAAGTGTAGCTAAGAACCCAGTTCTTCATTCCAAAACCAAACACATAGAAGTGAGGTACCATTTTCTGAGAGGCAACGTAGAGAAAGGGAAGATAGCTTTGATCCATGTACCCACACATGACCAACTAGCCAATATTTTCACCAAACCCCTAGATCAAGCAACTTTCACTCGTTTGCGGGGGGAGCTTGGTGTTTGTTTGATTTCTTGAGTTGGTGTGTGGGAGCTCCTTTGTAGCATATGTATAGCTTTCCTTTGTGCATTTCTTGCATTTGGCATGGCATATGTAACATGATGTATAGGCATCCTTGTATCTTAGATTGCATGCATTTTGTATCATATGCATTTTGTAGGAAAAGCTTCTCTCATATACATTGTTCACCATGATGTGCTATATATGATCTTGTGAGCTAGTTTGGTATGCTATGGTTAGTTTGGCTTAGCTCTTGATAATCTTGATTTATATCCATGGTTGATGGCTACGTTTTTGAAAAATGTCACATGTATGCTCTTGTAACATCCCGGATTTTCCCGGAATGTTTATGTTTGCAAAAATGTGAATTTCAAAAAAAATTTTGCTTGAATTTGAGTACTTACTTAAATTATAAGAATGTCTTCTTTGAACCTTCCCTGAAATCTTAGGTTTATTTCGAGCAAAATAATAATTTTAGGATTATAAATGCTAGTGTGAATAATCTTGGGGTTTAATGGATTTTATTTGGATTTTAGTTGAGTGTGATTCAAATTTGAATCCTAAATTCAAATTTGAATTGTGTTAATATAAGGTTTAAGGAAAAATAGAAAATAGGAAAGCACCCTATCCCTGCTGGGCCATAACCACACTAGTGAAAGTCTGCCGGAACACCCCCATCTTTCTCCTCCGGTCGACCCTTTCTTTCAGCCCACCGAGGCCCAGTTCCCACCTACCAAACTGCCGCAGTCACTTACATGTGGGTCCCGCACGCCAGCCATCCCAATCCTGGTCCTCTTCCTCTGCTTTTTCCCGTGACGCACAGCATGGGGGAGGAGCTCGCGCCGGCCCCCATGGCCACCGCCCCCACCGTGCTGGCGCACCCGGATGTGTGCCGCGTGGCCGAGGCGCGGATGCCAAGGATCGCCGCCGTCCACCTGCGTCTCAAACCCTAGCCGGCCGCCTTTTAAATCCCATCCCCAGCCGCTCCGCCCAGCCTCCCTGTCCGCCGCCGCCTGGGGAATTCCCCAATCCAAATCCGCCGCCACCAGAGAAGGGGAGAAGAAGGAGGGGGAAGAAGGAGGGGAGGAGAATGGAGAAGAAGGCGTGGAGAAGGCCGAAGCCGCCCGCGCCGTGGGCCTCGACGCGTCGCGCCCCCCTTGATCCGCCTCTGCTTCCTGTGTCCACGCCTGAACCGCGACGCCGCCATTGCTGGTGAAGGAGTGGGGGATGTCGTGAAGAACAAGGCGAAGTCCGGAGCCGTCCGTGGGAGGGAGGAGCCGGACCAGCCTCTGCTTCCTCTGCCCGCGCAGCCGTCCTCTTCTTCATCGCCGACGATCCCGCTCCGCCCTCTTCACCGATGCCTGCACATCGGCCAGTGGCCACCGAGGTGAGGCCGACCTTCCTTGCTCCTCTGTTGAGGCCTGGCCTTCGAGCCGCGGGCAGGAACGACCGCGCCTTGTCGCCGCCCTCGTGCCGCCGCGCAGACCCGCCGTCGCTTGAGAGCCGGCCATCGAGCCGAGCCGGTCGCTTTGCAGGTGCCGCTGCCTTCCTCAACGCGCGCGCTCCCTTACTTGCTGCCTGAGTCTTTTCCCTTCCGTTCGGGTGCCGTGTGCCGCTAAGCTTTGGCTCGCCGCCGCGTTTCGCTACCGGCACACGCACGAACCCGTGCATGCACACACGTCCACGCGCTTGCACGCGTGATACCTCGCCGGCGTTGGGCACCTCCGCCGCGCCGTTGTGCCTCCCCTACTTTCCGCCGTGCCGGCCGAGGCCTTGCCTCGCGGCCAGACGCGCGCACGCGTGCACGACCAAACCACCACTGGGCAAGCCGTTCCCGACCGTGCTCCTCCGTTTGCAAGACGGCGTCCCCGCCGTGTGGTGCGCCGCCTTTGTCGACCTCTGCCGCGCCGAGCCGCCACCCTTCGGTCGTTGCTCGATGCCGGGTGCATCTGTTTGAAGCCACGCGTCCGTGTGCATTCACATGCACACACTCCCTCGCTAGCGAGCTACCACGCCGCCACGGGTACCCTAGCCGCGACGCCGCAGAGCTCGAGCCGCACCAAGCCGTTTTCCGCCGCGCCGCCGTGCTAGCCCGGGAGCTTCGCCTCACGGCCGAGCGCATGCGCGTGCGCTCGATCAAGCCGTCGCCTTTGTGCACCTTGCTTGAGCCTGGTGAACCCGTCCGCGTGACCGCGCCGTCCCGACCTGCCCTCGCCGCCCTGGGTGCCCCTATCACCTAGATGCGCGAGCGCCGGACCTACCTCGTGCGCGCAGTCTCTCTCGTTCCCACGCGCGCGTACGATTCCCACTGGCGTTGGCCCCAGCCCAGACGACGAGGACCCCCGTTCTGCCGCGCCGCGTTGCCCCCGGAATCGCCGCCGCCGTGCCGAGATTCTGGCCAAAGGCCACGCCTTTCTCTACCAAAATGAAGCCCTAGTGCCCTCTCACCCGCGTCGTGCTGCTTGTCAATCGGCCGCGGTCCAACCTCGCCGTCGGCGAGCTTTTCCCCCAACCGCCGCTCCTTTGGGGCAATCCTTTGAGCACCTGTCGCACCCGCCAAAACCCCTCTGGGTTTAGGCACACACCCGCCTTCCTGCTTTGCTTCACCGCCTGGAAGCCTGTCGCAGCCGTTGAGCTGAGTCCGGCCAAAGGCCGAGCCTTTCTGTGCGCTGATCGTGGCCCTAGGCGCATCCCTAAGCCACCTGGAGCTCTTTAACCTCTTAGTCGGCTTTCTAATCTTTCCCAGCCTAGCCTTTCCCAAGTGCTTTGAGATTTCATAAATAAATTATGGAATTAAGTCCCGACTCTTCGAATTGAGCATTTGCAGTTGATTCGATTTCGGGGAGCAAGCTATAATTCGCTGGATTAAACCTCTCACGAACTCATTTAAATTATGACGGTGTTTTCCGGCTTCTCAGGTTAATACTTTGTTATTTAATTCGTCCCCGGAAAAATAGTCTAATTCATTTGTACCCGTCCCGCGAAGTAAACTGCTATCGATTTATTTCGCTAGCAGCTGCTCCCTTCCTCCCACGTCAAAGCAACCAAACACAGCAAGCACATCCCTCCAATCGTCCATCCCCCAAATCCAAGTGCGGTTTTCCCTTCTCTTGGTGAATGACGCAAGAAGCAAAACAACAACAATCCCCCTCTCTTATCCTCCTAGCCGAGCCTTGTAGCCCACCTCACCATGATAGCATGCAGCTCCGGAGCGTCGGTTTGCTACGATGCTCGCCATATCAAACCATGACCTTAGTCCTGTCAAGTGAGTCAGCTAACCACCCACTCTCTCTGTCCGTGAAGCCTTTCTCACATGGCATGCCCGTGTGTTGACCGGCGCTATCGTGTTGTTCACAACTGACGAGCAGCACGCCTTGCCTTGGGATGCCGCAAAGCATCACACCCTGTCCACATCTCGCACATGCCGTGAACCAACAGAACAGTGTGCAGCCATGAGACACATGCCCTTGTGGCATTTGATCGAGCACTCTGCACACAAAATTGGGGAAACTTTGTTATGCCCACAACCTGCTCGGTGATATGCTGAAGCGCCCAGTCGAGCCGGCCATGCCATTGTCTTTTCCTCTCTGAAGCCGACCTTCGATGTTGCGACCGAGGCGTGATCCTAAGTTGCACCTTGCTCTGCTTGCCACCGCTGCGCGTGCGCCGACGCCCCTCTGAGAAACTGGCCTTCACGTCAAGTTTTGAACTGCAGGTGCCGCAGCCTACAACAACGCGCGCTGCCGCTTGCTATTGGATCACGAATCGTGCTCACACATCGCACTGTCAGTTTCTGTTCTTTGTCACGGCCAAACCTCGGCCAAGGACCATCCAGTCTCTAACCATCGGCCGAAACTCTTGAGTTTCTGCCATGCCGTGTGTATGCTCTAGTGGTTCTCGTGCAGAGCTAGCTAGTGGCTTTTCTGATCCAAACCATGGTGCTGCAGCCATGCTACCTTGCAAGTGGTAGCCATCATGTAGGCCATGTGTGAGCTATCTCCACCATGACCAATATCCTTTCTTCCTGAGCCCTCTGCGTGTTTGCATTAGCAAGGGAAGCACAATCAAACGTTGTCGCGAAGTCCTTACCCTTGCTTGTGCTCCCCACCGATCGGGCAATCGATCCGCCCATCGCCTCGTTGTCTTTACGCCCAGCCTGTGTGATCACACCCACCACCCATCGCCGCTTACCATCTGACAAACCTTCGAGGCATGCCCTACCTATCCGGCAGCCTTGTTTCAGCCATGCTGGGCATGTGATCTTTCTGCCTCAAACAGGGGAGCTACGCCAATGCAAGAAGCACGTACGACTGATGCCACTCGTGATTGATTACGTGCCATGGGCGCGTAGCTCTAGCTATCTTCCTGGAAGTTCAATTCCATCATGAGGGCACGCTGGTGCTACAAACCTGTAGTGCTGGTGCTCGGCCACAACCCATACAAGTAGTGGCTGCTGCTTGTAAATCTTTAAGCCATGTACGTGCTAATCTAACCTTAGTTCTTTTTATATCCTGCTTGTGCGTTGCTTGATAAGCAGCATCACTTGCCCTTTTTCCGTCAAGCCTTAATCCTAATTCCAAGAGCTTGTTCTCAATCTTTCAAGTCCCGACCTTACCTTCCGCCGCGATCGTGTCATGCCTTCGCCGTGCACGACGCGTGCGCTAACCAAACCGGTGACCATGCCACACCTTAGCCATGATCAGCTTGAGCCAAGTGCCACAGCCATCGTACACCGCCTATATCTAATCCATCCTGCACAATCTCTCCAATCTGACCTACGGGACCCACAAGGTGACTTGTGGGGTCCGGTTGACCTTTGACCTTCCTTTTTTGACTCGGTCAACAATGATCGTTGACTAGTCAACTTACCATGCAAATCAACCCAAAAACTTAGCTTATGGCTCTCTAACTTGCTAACTTGTGTTATCAGTGCTTTATCACAAATAATTAAATTCATAAAATATTTATTTATTTGAAAATCAATAATAAATTGATTCTAGCTTAGAAAAATAGGAAATCAATTTCTTTATTCTTCTAAAATCATGAAGCACCCGTTAGACTAGCTTTTGGAGTTATTTGGTTCTTTATTGCTTCTCTTTGGAGTTATTTGCATTTAGACACCGTGTTTATTTATCTTTGCGAATCTAGGGATTCCCGAAGCCGAGGAGTCAAGCCAGAAGATCGAGAACAACTACGGAAACTACGACGACTACTTGCACACAGGTGTTCACGCCCGACTGATTCTGAAATACCTATTAGGCATTGCTATGTAGAATGCTAGCGCTTTACTTTAAATGCATGATGATGATGAACCTTGCACTACCTTCTTTAATTATCCTGTCCTTGATTGCCCTACTACTATATATGTTTATAAGCGTGTACATATGCTGAGCTTCGTGATGCATGTGTTGGGATGGGAATAGTGGTTCTTGGCGTGCGTGGGGAAAAACCGGCAGGAGAAGGCGTTTTGGGTACTTTGGCAGGGGTGAGCTCGAAACAACCGATCTGGGATCGGGGATGGGGGTGCACTCCTCAGTGCATTCCCGCTTGTACGGTTTTCAGAGCCTAGGTGTTGGGGTTTTACTGACGTTTGGAGGACATGAGCTCGCCCCGGTCTGAAACCGAGTGGACAGACCTTTTCACGGGACCTTTACGTACACACCACCCCGCCGAGCGTGGGGTTAGGACCGAGTTGAGCTCGGCAAGTGCGGAACCATACCTGCCAGCAGGATAGTGGGGTATCCGTGGGGGAGAGGTGGAGGTGAGACCACCCTCTCAGAGCGACTCCCGTGTGGCCACACGGGGGCATTTCACAGTTCCGGTGCAATCCCCACTACGGGGGGGATCATTTTGAGGGCCGGATGCAGGATGGGACCGTAACTACCGAGAGTTCGCACGGTAGGATGGGCTCGGTCGGTCGGCCACCGGCCGGGTTCCATTCCGGGTTGGGTACAGGTGTATACGCTCTGCAGAGTTGTTCAATCTATAGCTATAGCCGCATCCTCGGTCATGGACATGTCCTTTGATAGTTTTGTCCTCATGTTTTGGGATTTCTACCTCCCCCTGTAGTTGAGAGTGTGGTGAGCTGTGGTTGCAGTCGGCTAGAGGAGAGTGGCTCCCTCTACCTCGTCGATCCGATTGCAATCATTGAGGTGCGAGGAGAGAAAGTTCTCGCATCGACCCTAGATGGAGATAGGATGTGGAGACGGGTCCCTGGGGTACCAGGTGTTCCCGAGTTGTGATGAGAGTATGGATTGGGACTTATATGAAGATGTTTTCTTTTATGCTTCGTTGCTGCTGCATAGGAAAACCCAGCTTTTACCTTGCCACTTTTCTTATCCTTTAGAGATAGGCCACTTAAAGCTGCATACAGTCGGTGACGTGAACCTATCCCATTCCTTGGGGATAGTTTTGTAAGTGTGCAGGATTGGACTTGGAGTGCGAGTCCTAGTTTGAGGAATCCATGAAGGAATGGTTGCGTTGCTTCGCTCAAGGATGCCTGTGGTGAAGATTGAAGATGAAGACTTGAAGCCCTAGCTACCGCTACGCAGGATTTCCACTTGTCGCTTAGCCCAAGGGGCTTGTACTAAAATTCGTATACCGAGTTGTTTTGGATGTAAATATTATGCTTTGTACTCTGATTTCGTTGTATGGAAACGATATTATTCTGTAATGAGATCTGTACGTGATAGCCACTAATCCAGGGACTATCACAAGGGTACAGGGAGTCGGGTTTTCCTCACCGAAAACCCGGGTCGTTACAGCTCTCTTGTCAGTAAATGCCTTTATATGATCTTGACATGTTCTAGTGGCTTGGCTATGCTTAATTTGTGGTTGGATAGCTTATTTTGATCATATGGGGCCAAAGGCTCATTTGCCATCATGAATGTTTAGCCCCCATGTTTTATCTTGTGGAGGGGCATAAGTTCCTTTTTGTCGCGAAGACATTTCATGTACCAAATATGAATCTGAAAATGAAATGTAAATTGCTCGGAAAATGTGCTCCCATGTCATATGTGCTAAATTTAATTTGCTTTGGGTGCTAAACCGTTGTATGATGCCTACCAATGAGAAGTCTCATATATAGAAGTAGACACATGGCTCGGTGGCTTTGACATGACATGAGGTGCTTGTGGGTGTTTGTGATGGTCTTATGATTAGAATGGTTGTCCTAGCATGAAATTTGTGTGGCTTTGCTATTTTGACAAGTTTTGCTCATGTTTAGGACTTTGCTCATGAGAGGGTAATTTTTCGCAAAATTGCTCAAATCTATATTAGCTTCGTCCAATGGTTGTGAAACTTGGTAATCATGGAGTTGATATCATTACGAAGCTGTAGAGTATCTAACTTGCTCATTTGGATATGTGTAGCATCTTGTGATGAATTTTGTATACTTGAGAAGCTCTAGGTTGCATATTTTCAATATTTGAGCCTTGATTCATGCATTGGCAACAAGGGGGAGAAAGAAAGGTGGAGAAAAGTTGCATTGCATCTCTAGAACCTATCCCAAGAGTCAAGGGGGAGCTTGTGCATCTAGAACCTATCCCAAGAGTCAAGGGGGAGCTTGTGCATTTGTTTTGCATTTTTGGCTTTTGGGGGGTGTGGTCTGCTGTACCAAATCGGTCTGACCGATTTTGGTAACCGGCCTGACCGGTTTTGGTGGAACCGGTCTGACCGGTTTTGGGAACCGGCCTGACCGGTTTGTGCCCAGAGTTGGCACTTGTTCAGGGGGAGTATGCATATGTGCAGGGGGAGCTCTTGTATGCTTTGGTGGTTTGTGCTCTTTGCTTGAGCATAGTTTTGTCTCAGATGTGTCAAGCTGTTGCCCTTGCCTAAGGGGTCCGAGACTTGTCTTCGTCAAGTGATCTTGCCCTTTGCCTTTTCTCGGCTTTCGATCGCTTGTTGGAGTTTCTTTAGGTCGTTTCTTTTCTTTTTCCTTTTATCTCTGATTATCAAATGTGTGTGTTGTCAATGCACTCATCAAGGGCGAGATTGAGGACCATGTGTGGTTCGAGGACCGGTGGATGGTCGCTTCCTGGTGTGATGAGTGATTGACAACGTTGGACTGATTCTTGACTAAGTATTGCAGGTGCAGGTTGCAGCTTGACTGGTGTTGGTGCAGGTGAAGAACAAGCGCGAAAGGTCGTTGCCGGTGAGGCCTCCAGGTGTGGAGAAGACTAGTAGGCTTGGTTCGAGGGACCCGGTGACCAGCAGGGTCAAGTGCGAGCCGCATGGTGGCAAGAACGGCAAGATGAAGTCGTGGACGGTTTCTTGGTTGAGCCTCAAAACCAAGGTCGAGCCGGGACTTCGTGGGAGCCAAGTCATGAGTGGTGATTGGCGGAGGCTACATCAAGTTCGCGGGGTTTGCGGTGGTTCACCAGAAAACCATCGGGTTACTCGGCTGAGCCACAAAGCCGAGGCCGAAGACCGAGAGTGGCTGTCAGGCCAAAACCGGCCTGACCGGTTTGGAGAACCGGTCTGACCGGTTTGGGGTCGCAGGGCGCCGGAAGCTTCGAGGCGGAGGACACGCGTCGGGATCACAAGGTTTGCGTCGAGGCTACGCGAAGTGCGGTCGCCGGGCATCCATCCGATGGTGCTACAAAGACAAATTCCCAAAGTGCCCTTGGTGGGCGTGTATCCTAGTTTAGGCTTTAGGGGTATTTTAGTCTTTCGGCTTGCCTCCATAACCCAAGTGGTGAGAGGATGTTAGCCATCTCTTGGAACCCTAGCTCATTTTGTTTTCCTACTTTCCCTTCCTATTTTCCCTTAGGATTTCCATAGGACTAGCTTGAGAGCTTCATGGTGAGATCTTGTGAGAGGGAAGGATGATCGGGCGGAAGCTAGACCTTGTATGAACCTTTCATGGTATGTATAGATGATTCGGCGTGGTTCCTCAAGGCTTGTTTGTGCTTCTCCCGTTTTTCCTTTTTGGTGATTTTCGGGACCTTTTCTTGGAATTTCCGGTGGGAAGTTTTGGGGGCGTTTCTTTGAGGGATTCTTGTTGGATGTCACATATGAGGACCTTGTGCCTCTTTGCTTGGTGATCTTGCTCCAACAAACCCTCCGAAACGGCTTCGATTTGAGTGTTTTCGGTGGTTTCCATGGGAAGGTGTTCTTGAGGGTTGACTTCCGATTCCTCTGGATTGAGTGGGTTTTGGGGACCGAGCTTCTAGCCAAAGGTAACCCAAGAGGTACCCCAACTATCCCCAAAGTCTCACTTTGATCCATGGAACGAATCGGGAGATCGATCGCTTGGAGTGTTGAGTTTTTCCCGCGGGTTATGTTCTTCCCGACTGTCCAGGCAAAACCGGTCTGACCGGTTTCCCAAACCGGTCTGACCGGTTTAGCCCTGTGGGCTGTCGTGAAGAGTTTTTGAGCAAGAGAGTCTCTGTCGTGCTATGGCTTCTTTTGTTCAAAGGAGGAAAGGTTCTTGAGGTGTTTTGGTCTCGGAGGTGTTTTGGGGAGTTTCTGGACAAAACCGGCCTGACCGGTTTATCAAACCGGTCTGACCGGTTTCCCCAGCCTGTGAGAGGCTAAGTCCCACAGAAGCGGTCTGACCGGTTTCAGAAATCGGCCTGACCGGTTTTAGGTGCCAGCAGCTGAGTCGTGTGTGTTTCCGCTGCGTGTGTCGAGTAGCTGTTGGTTGTGTCTTGCTCCTAGGTCCAGTAGCACTCCAGTGGCTGCGTGGACTTGGCAAGAGAAGCGTGTGGAGGCTTACGAGTGAAATCGGGTTCATAGGCTGAATTCTTGAATAGAATTTTTATCGGCTCCCATTCACTCCCCCCCCCTCTCTGGTTCGTCGTTTCGGTCCTTCATAGGTAAGTCCTTAAAAAGGGTGTTCCCGTCAATTTAATGTAATATCAGAATAAATATAAACTTAATTGTCATGCAATTACATAGGATAAAAAAGAATCATGCAGGGGGAGAAGACCACTTGCCTTCCTTGCTTAAACACTGAGGTTCTTCTTCTTCAAACAATTGCTCTTGATCTGCTTCAACTGGCTGCTCACTTGAAACTGGCACGATGTCTACGAGCACACAAGAATACATTCAATAAACAAAACAATACACCAAGCATGAAAAGCTTAAAGGGAAAACAAGGTTTGGGTCTAGGACCGCGAACACAAGAAACACTCGGAACTATCGGGATATTTGGATGATCACATACAAGAGCTAGCTATGTGTTTGGTATCTTTTAATTAAGTAAAATCACGTGTATAGGTTATTTCAGAGAAATACCCTATTTATAATTAAGCAAGTTATATTTGTATTTAAAAGACGATGTAAGCCTAGTCCAATTTTATTTATAAATATTCAAGTATGATTTATGCAAATTAAACATTTAATTAAAAAGAAGCATGTAAAAGCATCTAGGCGTTTATCTTTATATTTTGAGTTATTCTAATCAAATTATAATTTAAAAACACATTTATATTCATTTTAATCAAATTAACATTTAATTAAGAAAACTCGGGATATAGCCTATGTTACTTTTTAGTAGAAAGCAAATTGCATAATCATTAATCAAATTAAGTTTGATTATAAAAACCGAGGTATACATCTAATTAACTTTTAATTAAAGAAATATTTAATTAGTATTAATCATATTAACTTTCTTATGAAAACACGTGTTGAACTCTAATTAGATTTTAATTAGAAAAACATGTGTATAAGGATTTAATCATATTTAATATTTAAATAAATTATAAAACAAAGAACATATTCAACATTGGTCCTATCACGTAGTTTGAGTTGATATGAACCTAACACAATTTGAAACGGTGGAAACGGAGTTAAAACGCAAAAGATATGGAGAAAACAAGATGCAGGGACCTAATGGTGATTAACTATAGATAACAGGGGCTAGCAGAGGAAATTCCCGAGACACAAAGAATAGTGCTCGCAAAAAGATCTAAGATCAGGGTTAGATCTGTAAAAGGCTCGGGTGGGCTTTATGCGTGAAAGGTGGGATTTTCCTAGGGGGTTTTCTGCAGATTGGCCAAGACACAAAAGATAGGCTAAGGGTTAAAGGGTTCCACAAGGGCTAAAAAGCAAAACCGCCACATCTTCTTCAACCTTCGGTTCAGGGACGAACAGAAGCTCCTCACGCACAGGAACTTGCTCCTGGCGCATCAAATCCGTGGGGTTTCGGACAGCTAGGGGCTTGGGTGAAATGCAAAACGGAGAGAGGGGATTGAGGGGATCACAGGGACATGCTCACCAACGGAGGAGACGGACGGAGATGGCCGGATTTTGAAGAGGGGCGACCGACGGTGGAGCTCGGGGCGGCCAAATCGCCGGCGACCTGGGCATCAAGGAGCTCGGGTGAGCGGCGCACCGGGTATAGGAGAGGAAGGGGGTCACGATGAAGGACTCACCGGTGGGGAGAAGGAAGGGAGACGGCCGGAATCGAGGAGATGGCGGCACCGGCGTGCGTGAGGAAACGGAGGAGCAGAGAGAGAGTGAGTGGGGGGAAGAACAAGGGCGCGAAGTAGGTGCTCGGGCTCCGCTTTTATAGAGCGGGGAGGAGGGGAGAGCGGGGCGACGACCGGGCGTTGGCCATCAATGGCCATGGGGGGGCGGCCGGTCTTGATTGCATTCAAGGGGGAGGGGTCTTGATTAGGAGAAACAGAAGGGAGTAAAGGAGGGAGAGTGAAGCCGGTGCTTCATTGCATCTTGATGGTGGCGATTGAAGGAGGGGGAGGTAGGAGATGCGGGGGAAACGGCCGGCGGCACGTCGGTTGCAGAGCAGGGAAGGAGCCGGAGGTTGGAGAAAGGGCCGACAGGTGGGGCCGGCCTGTCAGTGAGAGAAGAGGGAGGGGAAGGTGGAGCTGGGCCGCGCGGGACAAATGGGCCGGAAGAGGGAGTTGGGCCGGCGGCCTGTGCGAGCGCGACTGAGAAAAAGAAAAAAAGGTGGGGGAAGCAGGCCGCTGCGAGCTGCTGGGCCGCAGGTATGTTGGGCCGCGGGGAGATGGGAGGCAGGCAGCCTGCTCGGCCTGCGGGTTGAGAAGGAAAAGATGGGCCGGGGAAAAGAAGAAGGGCCGACTGGGCCAAAAAGGAGAGAAGGGGAGGGAGAGAGGTTTGAAGTTTTCTTTCTTTTTTTTTCAAACTCTTTTTTTTAAACTTTGCAAACTTCACTCAAACAATAAAACCATGCATTCAAATTATGATGCACAAGCACTTATTGTTTCTAAATTATTAAAATGATGTTTAAATATTTAAAGGCCAAATTTATTTGATAATTTAATTAATTCCTTAGAAAATAAATTCTAAACACCATGTTGCTTACATTATTTTGGTGATGGAATTTTAGGGTGTTACAAATCTACCCCCCTTAAAAGAATCTCGTCCTGAGATTCAGAGAGATTGAAAAGAACTAAGGGTATTATTCTATGTCCATCTTGTACGCTGAGTTCTTCCGACCATCATAGCTCCTTCACCTACTTTCCTTTATCTTGATTCACTTTGCCTTCTTCTTTGGATGGGGCAGTAGCGACAACCTCAATCCTATCTCCTTGCGGGCTGGTTAAGAGTACTGACTTCTTGGCACACAGAATTATTCCGTCACATCGCCTAACCAATCCATTCCAAGTATTACATCTATTCCACTAGATGTTAGAACTACCAAGTCAGCTTGAAAATCTATTCCCCTGATTTTAAGATTGACTCGTGGGCATACATGGGTGGACTTCATTTCACCATTCGGGGAACCATTCAGCAAATGTGTCTTCATAGAACTCATAGGTATATTATGCTTTGCCACAAATTGTTCAGTAATGAATGAATGTGATGCTCCGGAATCAAATAAAACCGTTGCAGGCACAGAGTTGACAGGAAACGTACCCAGCACAACAACAGGAGCATCTTGAGCTTGTTCAGCTATCACGTGATTCACTCTGCCACACACATAATTCCGTTGACCCCTGTTGATCTGAGAATTTGCACTTCCATGGCGTATCTGAGATGATGGTTGTCCGAACCTCTGACCATTGTCTTTCTGGGGAGTCTGGATGTTACGATTTGGGCAGATGCTGGCATAATGTCCCAATTCTCCACAATTGAAACAACCATTAGGGTGAACTGGAGAGTTGTTTCTCATTGGTGCACCTGAGCGATCCTGATGATGACTTGGAACATGTGGTGTCTGTTGGCTAGAATGTTGGAACTGCTGGGTTGAACGCTGCAACTGCGAATTTTGCAGATAATTTCCACCTGATCCACCAGAACTAAACTGAGAACCCTGTGATGAGTTGAAGCGGGGGCGTGTGTTGCTGGATTGTCCATGAGATTGGAACTTGCGCTTCTGTTCACCAAGTTCCGCATGTTTGTTCTCCAGACCTATAGCTTTATTCAGTAATGTAGCGAAGTCCGAGAAGCTGTGACTCTGTAGCTGATAATTGAGTGGCCCTACCAGACCATCCAGGAAGCGTTCTTGCCTTTTTGGGTCAGTATTAACTTCATCCGGTGCATAGCGAGACAATTGAGTAAACTTGTCGAGAATACTCATTAACTGACATATTGCCTTGCTTTAGAGCGAGGAACTCTCTTTGCTTAAGCTTGATCACACCAGAGGGAATGTGGTGCACGCGAAAACTATCCCTGAACTCCTGCCAGGTGATGGTGTTAGGTGCAGCATGTGCGACGGTGTACGCATCCCACCATTCAGCTGCTAATACCTCCAAACGGCCTGCTGCATACAAGACCATCTCTCGATCAGTGCACTGTGTCATCTCCAACTTCTTGGTGACAGTCTTTAACCAATCATCAGCATCCAATGGATCGGTTGAGTGGGAGTATGTGGGTGGACGGTGACTCATGAATTCCTTATGCTTGTCCACTGGTGCTGGTGGTGCTACTGGTGGTGGCTGATTTTGCTGAGCTTGAATGTTTTGAATAGTGGCAGTCAGGTTTTGGATTAGCTGCATCTGAGCGGCAAGGAACTGCTACGTTGCTGGATCCATTGCTGGGTTGAGGGGTGGAGGTGGTGCTTGATTCTGCTGATTAGCAATATGAGCACGGACAACAGGTGGAATGTCTTGACCTCCTCCTGATCTGGTGTTTACCATCTGATTGTTAGAGAAAGGTATTTCAAATAGGACTATTGAACTGATGCATGCAGAGATAAACTCAAAAAGATGAAGCAACATGAGATTTCAATCTAAGACAGATTCTGATAGCTCCAACCAACTTGAATGGCAGATAAGCATAACCCAGATTTGAACCCAAACTATCTTTATTAACCTAACGATTTATTTCTTGTTGCATTTGTGGCCATCACTCCACAACACAACTCACACAATCAAAACTCCAAATCAAACATGTGTTCAAACAATAAACATTTACATCGCACGTTCTCACAGGAACGATTCTATCGAAGTTGCTAAGAGGGTAGGCCATCTAAGAACTTATACTAGGAAAAACCGGTGGTAGATCCAGCTGACAGAACAAGAACCAAACTCAGTATAGATCAAAAACAAATGATGGGTTTTGTCAAAGCACAAAGATAAATTAGATTTTTATGCGTAAATAAGATAATTTTGAAAGATGACATGGCTTTCTAGAACATGAATCCTTAATTTTTCGTCATTTTCTAGCTAAGGCTGCGTTCCTACAGTTAACACTGCTCTGATACCACTTTGTCACACCTGATTTCCAGAGAGAAACCAAATGCATCTCATATGTGCGCCAGGATCAAGTTACACACATATGATAGAAAAAACGAGTATAATATCATAGACAGTATTAAAAACGTAACATGGGGTTTAACATCTTATTACACTCATACGGGAGACACGAAGGTCTTTAACATCGGAAAACGATAACTACACGAAGAGTCTTCGTCTTCCACATCCACAGGCACTTGACTGGGGGAAAACGCATGCCTCAGAACTCCTCGAAGTCACTGTAGAACTCCTCACCATTGTTCTCTTCTGAACAGCGGTAAGCAAGGATGAGTACACTTATGTTTGGTACTCAACAAGTGGGGGAAGATGCAAGGCTACCAAGGATGGGCTATGGTTTGCAGCGGTTAGCATTTTAATGTTGGTCAAGTTTAAATTAAAGAGCGCCTGGTTACTAGATGTAAGTATATACCAACCCACTTAAGAAACTTAAAAACAACTCAGCTCAAAACTCATCGAACCACGATTTATTCTCATCTTTAAGTTTATTAATCATGTGAGGGTCCAAGCCGCTCATAACCGTGAGCACGGCTGATCGATCAGTTTTACACTCTGCAGAGATTTGCACACTTTACCCACAGCTCGCGTAAAAGTTCCAAAGAACTTTAGACCCAACCATGCGATGCTAGCTAGGCATCATACCACACTTCCGAGGTGTGATTGCATAGGGACGCTACAAAGCCTTTACAAAGGCATGCAAAAGACTAACGACCGGCATAGTTACGGATCAGGGTGGACCATAACCCTCCCTAGTGGTCAGCACCTTAGCAAAGGCTGCTACCCCAAAAGGACCAGGCTATACCCCTGCAACCCGGATCCCCCTCTGCTCCTTTCGGAAAAGGGCCACTAGTTCGATTGCACACCTAATTAATTGGCTAAGGTCAGAGCCATATGACACTGTGGTTGCACATGTTTTCTTGGGTGGTTCTCCATGTTCTAATTAAATCATATGATCTTGTATTACCAAAAGCATCGTCATCATTAAACATACAAGCCTTTGACATGAAAAACCATTTTATCCAACCCAAGTTGAGCAACTAGCATATTCTACCCAAAAACATTTATTAAACAGGGTTGTTCCAAGGATTGTGGATAAAAAGTCTAGGCAAGTCCTTAAAAAGGGTGTTCCCGTCAATTTAATGCAATATCAGAATAAATATAAACTTAATTGTCATGCAATTACATAGGATAAAATAGAATCATGCAGGGGGAGAAGACCACTTGCCTTCCTTGCTTAAACACTGAGGTTCTTCTTCTTCAAACAATTGCTCTTGATCTGCTTCAACTGGCTGCTCACTTGAAACTGGCACGATGTCTACGAGCACACAAGAATACATTCAATAAACAAAACAATACACCAAGCATGAAAAGCTTAAAGGGAAAACAAGGTTTGGGTCTAGGACCGCGAACACAAGAAACACTCGGAACTATCGGGATATTTGGATGATCACATACAAGAGCTAGCTATGTGTTTGGTATCTTTTAATTAAGTAAAATCACATGTATAGGTTATTTCAGAAAAATACCCTATTTATAATTAAGCAAGTTATATTTGTATTTAAAAGACGATGTAAGCCTAGTCCAATTTTATTTATAAATATTCAAGTATGATTTATGCAAATTAAACATTTAATTAAAAAGAAGCATGTAAAAGCATCTAGGCGTTTATCTTTATATTTTGAGTTATTCTAATCAAATTATAATTTAAAAACATATTTATATTCATTTTAATCAAATTAACATTTAATTAAGAAAACTCGGGATATAGCCTATGTTACTTTTTAGTAGAAAGCAAATTGCATAATCATTAATCAAATTAAATTTGATTATAAAAACCGAGGTATACATCTAATTAACTTTTAATTAAAGAAATATTTAATTAGTATTAATCATATTAACTTTCTTATGAAAACACGTGTTGAACTCTAATTAGATTTTAATTAGAAAAACATGTGTATAAGGATTTAATCATATTTAATATTTAAATAAATTATAAAACAAAGAACATGTTCAACATTGGTCCTATCACGTAGTTTGAGTTGATATGAACCTAACGCAACTTGAAACGGTGGAATCGGAGCTAAAACGCAAAAGATATGGAGAAAACAAGATGCAGGGACCTAATGGTGATTAACTATAGATAACAGGGGCTAGCAGAGGAAATTCCCGAGACACAAAGAATAGTGCTCGCAAAAAGATCTAAGATCAGGGTTAGATCTGTAAAAGGCTCGGGTGGGCTTTATGTGTGAAAGGTGGGATTTTCCTAGGGGGTTTTCTGCAGATTGTCCAAGACACAAAAGATAGGCTAAGGGTTAAAGGGTTCCACAAGGGCTAAAAAGCAAAACCGCCACATCTTCTTCAACCTTTGGTTCAGGGACGAACAGAAGCTCCTCACGCACAGGAACTTGCTCCTGGCGCATCAAATCCGTGGGGTTTCGGACAGCTAGGGGCTTGGGTGAAATGCAAAACGGAGAGAGGGGATTGAGGGGATCACAGGGACAGGCTCACCAACGGAGGAGACGGACGGAGATGGACGGATTTTGAAGAGGGGCGACCTGCGGTGGAGCTTGGGGCGGCCAAATCGCCGGCGACCTGGGCATCAAGGGGCTCGGGTGAGCGGCGCACCGGGTAGAGGAGAGGAAGGGGGTCACGATGAAGGACTCACCAGCGGGGAGAAGGAAGGGAGACGGCCGGAATCGAGGAGATGGCGGCGCCGGCGTGCGTGAGGAAACGGAGGAGCGGAGAGAGAGTGAGTGGGAGGAAGAACAGGGGCGCGAAGCAGGTGCTCGGGCTCCGCTTTTATAGAGCGGGGAGGAGGGGAGAGCGGGGGCGACGGCCGGGCATTGGCCATCAATGGCCATGGGGGGGCCGGCCGGTCTTGATTGCATTCAAGGGGGAGGGGTCTTGATTAGGAGAAACGGAAGGGAGTAAAGGAGGGAGAGTGAAGCCGGTGCTTCATTGCATCTTGATGGCGGCGATTGAAGGAGGGGGAGGCGGGAGATGCGGGGGAAACGGCCGGCCGGCGGCGCGGCGGTTGCAGAGCAGGGAAGGAGCCGGAGGTGGGAGAAAGGGCCGACAGGTGGGGCCGGCCTGTCGGTGAGAGAAGAGGGAGGGGAAAGTGGAGCTGGGCCGCGCGGGACAGATGGGCCGGAAGAGGGAGTTGGGCCGGCGGCCTGTGCGAGCGCGACTGAGAAAAAGAAAAAAAAAGGTGGGGGAAGCGGGCCACTGCGAGCTGCTGGGCCGCAGGTATGTTGGGCCGCGGGGAGATGGGAGGCAGGCGGCCTGCTCGGCCTGCGGGTTGAGATGGAAAAGATGGGCCGGGGAAAAGAAGAAGGGCCGACTGGGCCAAAAAGGAGAGAAGGGGAGGGAGAGAGGTTTGAAGTTTTCTTTCTTTTTTTTTTCAAACTCTTTTTTTTAAAACTTTGCAAACTTCACTCAAACAATAAAACCATGCATTCTAATTATGATGCACATGCACTTATTGTTTCTAAATTATTAAAATGATGTTTAAATATTTAAAGGCCAAATTTATTTGATAATTTAATTAATTCCTTAGAAAATAAATTCTAAACACCATGTTGCTTACATTATTTTGGTGATGGAATTTTAGGGTGTTACATTCACCAGATCCAGATCCGCATGAATGGGAATCGGATCCAGGCAAGACGGGCTAGAAGGAACATCGAAACCGGCCAAATCGACGACGGCTTTGTGGCCCGGTGAGCCTGCTTCGGCGGCAGCGCATCCCAGGACGAGCGAGGTGACGCGTCCAAGGGTTGCCGGCACTCGACGACCTCCCCTGACGCGCGCACCTTCGCGATCCTGCTTCGGCGGCAGCTCGTCCGTGACCTGGGGGAGCTTGCTCCGGTGGCGGCCCAGCGAGCGGGCGGCGCCGTCCAAGGCTGCTGCCGCCTTGGATGTGCGAGCTCGTCGGCAGCACAGGCTGCCACTCCCCGCGGCCAGGGATCGGGAGCTTGCCGGCAGCACGAGATGTCGCTCCCCGCGGCTAGGAATGCGGGAGCTCGGCGGCAGCACGAGCCGCCACACCCCGCGGCCAGAGGGCCATGAACGGGGAGCTTGCTAGCGCAGCCGGGTGGGGGAACTCGTCGAAGATGCGGGCCACCACTCCCCGCGGCCAGGGGCGCGGGAGGAGCGGCGGGTGAGCTCTCCCTGTTGAGGAGGGGTGAGTGAGCTCCCCCGACAGCACTCCGTCCTCCTCCTCACCTTTGCAGTGTTTTATTACTTGGTTTTTGCTGTATGTTGCACGCTTGGCTTCTCGTGTTTCAAGTGTTGCATACCAATGTTGCAAATGTTACATGTTGATGTTGCAAAAAAAGAGGTCAGATGTTGCAATGTTGCATTTGTTTCACACGCATGTTTCAAGCGTGTTACATGGATGTTGCATTTTCAATGAAAGATTTGAATGTTCCAAGCAATATGAAACAGATGTTGCGACGGGTTTTTTCTCCATTTTTCAACCGACAATCACCAACAATTTTTCAACATTTTTTAGATGTTGCGAATATTGATTTTTGATGTTGCGGATGTTGTTTTTTATGTTGCAGATGCTGATTTTAGATGTTGCGAATTGTGGGCCCCACCGTCCGGACAGAGCACTCCATCTGGACGTCCGGGCACTAGCAACGCCCTTTTATCTAACTAATTTATGCCTTATTTTATATGGCTAACTCCACAATATTATGCATCAACTCCAAACTCCAGCTAGAGCCAGCTCCGAGTGGAGTTGAAGCTTTCAAGATGAGAAGTTTAGCTAGATGAGTAACTATAACTCCAAAAATATAATTTCTACGTTGAATTATCCTTATTACCCCAACTCACGACCCACATGTCATCCTCACAGCCATCTTCTTCCTCAGGATGCCCAAGAGCTCGAGCTCCTCCGTTCCAAGTGAGACAGGGCCATGGCAGCGCAGGCTTGCAGCGGTGCTGCAGGAGACCCGTGTAGTGACGGTGGCCTTGCTCAGGGGCGTGATTCCCTAGACCTTATGGACGGCAAGGTGGGGAAAATCGCGGGAGTGCCGCGCTGCTGCTTGGAGGGCTACGGCCACAACCATGAGGAAGCACGTGCCAGCCACAAAGGGGGACATTGGTGGATGAGGACCCTCCGACGGCGGATCTCGTGACAAGATGTGGTGGAGAATGGAGATTGGGCCGGCGGTGGCACGGAGTAAATGACGGGGTGGTAGAGGGTAGAGAAGGAAGGCGCTAGTGGTGGGTCAGAGGCCACTTATACTGTCTCCAGCAGATGCTTCAACACGGTCTGCATCTGCAAAATGCAGATCCAAAGCCAACTGTAGACGGTCCAGCAGTCGCTGCATGACGCGCTGCAAAATGCAGTCGGCGTCCCACCTCGTGCATTCCTGGGGGCGCTGCAAACCAACCGCCCCCTCTCTCTCTCTTCCCTCTCACTCTCTCTCTCCCTCTCGCGCACTCCGCCTCCGCCATGGGCGCCTGGCCCGCCTCCGCCTCTCTCCCCTCTCACACTCCTCCACCGACCCCTGCCCGCCCGTGCCGCTGGCGCAGACCCGCGCGGATGGAGGAGCAGGGCCGGCGCGGAGGCGGACCAGGAGCGGCCCCTCCTCCCCGCGCGAGGCCCGATCCGCGGTGGAGGGACACCGCCACGCCGGCTTCCGGCGGCGCGCGAAGCGGCCAGACGCCGCATCCCGGCCTCGGCGACGTGCCTCCGCGAACCCCTGCCTCTGCTCCACGCCATGGAGGCGATGCGGACCCTGCTCCATCCTGGCGGCCACGCGTGACGGAGATCCGGCGAAGGCTCGGCGGCGCAGATCCGGCGGAGCGAAGGGGAGCGGTGGTCTCCTGGAGCAGCGTGGCGGCAGGTTGAGCTGATGCGGGTCGTCGTCGCCCCCGCGTCCCCTGCAGCGCCGCACGCGGACGAGTCTTGGATCCCGATGACCCGCTCGCGACGGATCGCGGCCCCAGTCTCCGTCGCGGCCGGCATCGTACGACGAGTCCCTCGGCGACGTCGAGCTCTCGACCTACCTCGGGGACGCCCGCTCGCGACGGGTGCGGCAGCTGCACCGCCTACCCGGTGCGTTGACCTGCGGCGGCCTCTGTGAGGAGACGCGACAGAGGGGCAAGAGGTAGGGAGAAGAATCGGAGGCGGGACGGGAGCCAACGACCTCGCCGATGCAGGAGGGGATGCGCGACGACTGCTGGAGACAGTGTTGTTTTGCGAGACAGATTCTTCTCTTCCCTTTCTTCATACGCGATGCAGATGAAGATCCTTGCTGGAGATGGTCTTAGGGCTCGTTCCCTTACATCGGATTCAATCCGGTCAGAATAATAGATATATGAAGAAAATTATGATGGAGACTCGGATTCATTCCGGATCGAGAATTAATTTACTCATCGTGATAGGTAGAACAAGAGACCGAAGAGCCGGATTGATTCCACACCTCTTGACTAGTGGATTGATTCCGAGTCTCTTGGTGTACATATCATGAGTAAATCAATTTTCGACCCGGAATAAATCCGGATCTCTTATAGTAGCTATCATGATTTTTCTAGTTGTATTTATCAATTCCGATCGGAATCTAATCCGGTGGAAACGAACGAGGCCTTAGTGGCATCCAACAATGGTAGACCAGAGGAGGCTGTGCAGTGTCAAGTGGATGCGGCGGCGCGGCAATGGCCGGTTGGGAGACCGCATACGGGGTCAGGGGGAGTGGAGGACGGGGCTCTCAATGGGGCAGAACGGCCTAGCAGAAGCGGGGTGGTAGTGGAACATTGCTGGTGGTAGGAATGCCTACAGAGGCTGGGTGAGGGGAAGGAGAGAATAGAATGAATTAAACCGCGTTTTAGATAACGAGTGGCAGCGGTGGGTAATTCTCCTCCAACTCCACATGCTTCATTCATATGTGAGAGTTTTGGAGTTGCAAAATAGGTACTCTGAGAAAATGAACTAGAGCTCCACAAACTGCATGAAGTTGGGTTGTTCCAAAAAAAAAATGGTGGAGTTGGGGTGTTTGGTTGGCTCCATTCAATTCTAGCGTAAAGTTTGGAGTGTTGACTTGGAGTCATGCCAAATGGATAGATGTTGTTGGTTTAAGTTCGACGGAAAAATCAACAATCTCATATCATATATTCAACAAGAGATGTAATAACATTTTGAATAAGCAAATCAGTTCATTTAGATAAATACAAGTTTGCCCCAAACATCATTCCTTCAATCCAATTTATTCTCTAAATTAAATTTAAATTGGGAGTGGGTCTAAAGTGAAGGGTAGAGATAATATACCTATCAGAGAAATGTTTAGGAACCGCTTTCTTTATTGTATTGATATAAATTACAAAAATATAGATATAGATAGATAGATTTTTTGATGGAAATATATATAGATAGATTGATAGATAGATATTATAGATATAGAAAAGGATAGATATACAGTATAGATTATACTATGGAGATAGATTAGTAACGTCAAGCATATTGTAAACTACATCTATCCTTAAATATTTTAAAAATGGAGGTAGTAAGATAAGTTTATCCGTCCTAACCATTGTAGCCTGAGGATAGACGTACACACCACTGGAGGTAGTTGATAATATATATCGGGATGCAAGCTTCATGGTTCTTCTTGCAAGCAAGCAGCAGGCCATATCGATCTGCCGCAAGGTATTGTTGCATCTGCCGCTAAAAGTAGTATAAGTAAATTTTCTTTTGTGCCGATTGACCTTATGCATTCTGCCTTCATACGCATTCATATGCAGGTTTAATTCAGTGTCAACACATAAGAAGCATGGCTTCAAGAAGCTGTGCGGTGCTGAAGAGGAACACGATGGCAGCTATCGCTTGTTTCCTGCTGCTGGCTTCCTTGGTCGCCGGTCGTCAGCTGCTTCCGATGGCCGTGGCAGAGGATGGTCAGAATAAGAAGCTTGCAGGGACGCAAACAACATCGTCGCCGGTGGGACGCCCGAAAGACATAAATCCGTTACTTGATCGCTACTGCGTTGGATGCTACACTCAGAACTGCCCCACTGTATTATGCCGGCAAACTTGCGTTTGTCCCTGATAAAGGGCAGTGTCAACCCCGTGTGGGATTCTGGACTTCTCAAATAAAAAACCCATGGACATCCAGTATTTTTTTTCTGCCGTGTTGTGCGTGTGCCTAAATATAATCTACCGCAATAGTATTATTACCAAACCCCAACTGCTTATTACCGTCAGACAAATCGTTGGTTGTATAATCTAAGAGAGGGGGAGAGATAATCAAATTATGGCAATTTAAACTCAATTGCACAAACAGAAAATATATATACCATGCTATCTAGATGTGTGTCTACGGTGTATAGAGTTGGGTAAGTGCCCACCCAAAGGCATTTTGATAAAAGGAGTTGTCGAGCAAAATGAAAACTGAGTCCCAAAAACAACTAATAATTTGCACTATTGTATAAATCGCTTGATTCAAGCACCATAGTAAATCTTATGCACTAGCATGTATGCACAACAATGTTGCTAAACCTTATTATAACTTTTAGTGTAATGAAAATATTTATTTTCCTATGTTTTCATGAGCAAAGGATACATAATTAAATCATTTTACATCTATTTCAAAAAAGGCTAGGATGGTACACTAATTATACTAATCAGGTATTATAAATATTAATATTCTTTTATACATAATTGGTCAAAAATTTTTTAAACAAAGGTCTCTTGAGTACATGCATTTGAGGAAAAAAACTTGTTAATGTAAATCTAAAACTGCCGTGAATGCAGGCAAGTTATCGGTGATCCTTCAATATGATTGAATTGCAGAGGTAGTGGTGTTTGGTCCACTTGCTAAACTTTAGTCTAGGTCACATTGGATGTTTTGGATATCAATTAAGAGGATCAAATATGAACTAGTTATAAAACTAATTATACAAGTAGTGACGAATTAATACCGTGTGTATATAAACCCCACCCACAGTAAAAGCCATTTCTGTGAGGCATCAATCAGAATGAGTACGCCCCTTGCAGCCTGACTCGGGTACGATTTTTTTTACGACAACAACTTTATAGATATTATGCAGCCAAATTATAGAAAGGACCTTCGAAGAAGGCCGAATTACAAAGGGGTCCTTGGACCGGATAAACACCATGGCAGCGGTGGAGAAGGCGTCGCGGGCACGTCGGCGGTGGGCCGTAGAGGCGTCGAAGACGCTTACACCCGAGTGGAGAAGAGACCGAAGGATGATCTGAGAGTCGTTGCCGGTGGTAGAAGAAAAAGCTCAACGTCGAGGCCCAGGGGAAGATGAGCTCGTGAAGCCTTCGCCAGATGACGAGGAGCCCGGAGGGAGCCCGGATCTACAGGTTGGATGGCCGCATAGTAGAGGTGGAGGCGGGCTGGGTGTCGGGGGAGGTGAATCGAGGGGCGGTAGATCTCGATGGCGGAGAGGATGAGGCGTATTCAGTGGAGTGGGGGAGATCCGCAGGGTGAGGAGGAGGAGCTAGTTTATTTAATCATACAAGAGCAACGACGACGATGACAACGGCGGCTGCGGCGCTACCAGGGCAGCACATACCACTAGGGGATAACGTCATAAATGCAACAACTAAAGAAGAAAAGCTAAAATAGTAGTAGATCTATAAGGTGGGGGCTCCCTGACCCTGCTCGCCGTCGGTGAGGCCACCGGAGGGGAGGGAGGGAGGGGCCCCGAGGAGGAAGAGTCGTAGGAGCCGAGGGAGGAGAAGGGGTCGCTTCGTGAGGAAGGAAAGGTCTCCCTCGCTGACAACTGATGAATTCGGACCCTCCGACTCGGGTACGATTCATGATGCAAAATATGAATGACAGATGAAGAGGTTTGGGGTGCATGATCATCATCTTGTTCCTCGCTGCATCATGGACGACAGTGGTACTTTGTAAGTTAACCGTCTCTTGTTTTTGCCGTCCTTAAATATCTACGTGTGGGTTTCGGAAAAAACTGCCCCCGCGTCGTCTCCCCTGAGGCGACTCGGGCGGCCCCCCGACCTCCGCCATCTCCAACCCCCTCCGCGCCCTCCCCCTCTTGCCGTCGCCGGAGCAGGGGCCCCAGAAAAAATGGCCCCCCTGCGAGGATGGCGACGGTGGGACTCCTTCGGCCGGCCCTCGCCTCCGGCCCCGCCTCCTCTCTGGGCGCTCGGCGACGTCCGCCATGGGGGCGCCGTCCGGAGCCGGAGGTGGCAGATCCGGCGTGCCCCGGCCCAGATCTGGCGCCGCCGGTGCTGGATCTGCCCGGCGCGGCGGTCTTCGCGGCGCGCCCGACCGGGCTTGGGGGCGGCGCCCATGGGGCCCCGGCTTCCTCTCCGGTGGCCTCGTCCTTCCCCCAGCCCCCCCTCCACCTCTCCCATGCTCCATGGTCGCAGGCTGCGCGGGCAGCTGCCTGTCCCGTCGCCGGCGAGCTCCGCCCCAACCGCCCCGTGCGCCACGCGAGTGGGCGGTATCGCGTCCCTCCGCCCGGCCGTCCACGGTGCGGCGGTGCGGGGGTCTACTCGGCGGGCGGCGGCGCAGAGGTCGGGCCCCCGACGTGAGGCCTCCCCTGTTGGGCGGGGCGCCCTCTTCTGCGTGCGTGCCGTCTCCTTCGTCTGACTCTCCTAACAATTGGCACTATGGTTGTGTGAGTCGACCTGCTCTTCATCAAGGAGCACGGAGGTGCGTTCATGGTGGCCGTTCCTCCTTTGCATCTTGCTGTCAGGCGGTGTGGAGCTCTAGCGGAATTGCAGCTTGCTCACCGGGTTCCTGTGCAACGAAAGTGCTGCGCTCGCTGCGCAGGGGGTGCTTCTTCACCTCGTACGGTCCGGTGCTCCTGCGACACTGCTACGGCCAAAGTTCTTGTCATGGTTGATGCGGTGGCAGCTCGTCGTCCATGCCAATCCCCCGCTGTTGGAGCTTTCTTTGACCTGTGGTGACAGCGATCCTGCAGTGAAAGCGCCACGCCTGGTGCGTGGGGGGGTCTCCGACCTTCGCTTGAATCACTGTCCTCAACATCATCGCGGTCTGCTCTCTCCTTCTTCGGCTTTGGCTCCGCCCTGCTTGGCTGTTTGGGTCCGTCAGTACTCTGCTGGGTGCTTGCTTCTGGCACCTCTGCTTCGTCGTCGCGCTCCCTTGACGGTGTCCTCATATCAAATGCCGGGTGCGTTCATAGTAGCCGACCCTCCCTCCTTCGAGGATTCCTCCCCTTGAAGGGCGTTGGATGGCGGTAGGTGAAGGCTCGGATGCGTCTCCTTGATGCCATTGTTAGCTCTACTGGGAGATCGGCGTGTCCAACGAAGTTGTGGCCAGAGTGTCTTTCCCCGCTCTTAGTCCCCTCTTTGGTGTGTGGTTCCTTATTCCTCCAGGGCTTCCTCCCCCTGTTGGGTTGAGGGTGGCATCAGAGTGTGCGTAACCACGAGGGGTGGGGGTGCCGCTTTGGTCTTGATGTAGTTGGCAAGTACGTCGTTTGGTTGTAATGCCTAAGGCGGTTGTGTGGTCTGCTCTTTTAGCTCTATCAGTCTTAGCCCTAGTCTGATGTCTTGTGCTTTGTAATCTCGGCTTTGGCCGGCTTGTAAAACTCAGGCGTGACCTTCTGGTTGCAACCTTTTTAATGAAGTTCAGGTGGGCGTTCTCCGCCCCCCGTTGCAGCCTAAAAAAAATATCTACGTGTGTACTCCTCCGTGAAAAACACTGAGCCAAACGGTCAATAGGGCCCTAAAATACTTTTCATGACCAAATGTGTGAGCTGTCAGCCCTTGGTAAATTGCATTTCAGCCACGTCTCCACACGTCAATAGCTGCTCCGATCCTCCGTGAAAAACACAGAGTCAAGCAGTCCATAGTCTACTTCCAAGACCAAATGTTTGAGCTGTCGCTCATTTGTAAATTGCATGGCTGCCACGTCTCACAAGTCAATAGTGGTATGTGTTATGGTTGGTCTTGCTTGCACCAGCAAGGCTGTCCGTTCCGTATTAATTTGTTCTTGCATTATTGCTTGTCTGACCCGCAGGGTTTTATAAAAGCAGACCCGATCCATAGTACCAGCAGACTACTATCTATCGCTCTCCGTCTCTCTCGATACAAACTAGATCACAAACAGTGGAAGATGGACGCTGTCATTTCTGCTGTAGCAAGTGAACTAGTTTGCCGTTTCATCTCCTTCCTCTCCAAGAAGTGTAGCAGCCAGACACACCTCAAGGGAAACCTAGAAAAGTTGCAGCATCTCCTCCTCAGAGCTCATGCTATCGTCGAGGAGGCCGAGGCACGGTACATCTCGAACTCAAGGATGCTGGAACAGCTCAAGACTCTGACAGAGGCTATGTTTCGAGGCTACCATGTCTTGGACACCTATGTGCCCTTGGACAAGATCGGAGAGATAGAGGAGGTGAGTGGTTTACTCCAATGGCCTTCTACAATTACCAGGCGTCCTCGTATGGAGAAATTAGCCACTAGAGCTTGCTGTCAGGTGCAAAGCACCCTTGAAAATTTGGAGACCACCGTTACTAACATGACTGAATTTGTTGTGCTTTTAACGGGATGCGATCATAAACGCATGTTTCGCAGCCCCTACAGTAGCTACCTTTATATCGACAACTTCATGTTTGGTCGCCAGGTTGAGAAACAGCAAGTGATCAACATCTTGCTGCAGGACAACCCATCCAGAGCTCCAACCGTGCTGCCTATCATTGGAGGTTGCAGGGTTGGCAAGAAAACTTTAGTTGCCAATATCTGTAGTGATGACAGGATCCGGTCATACTACTCTTCTATCTTACATTTCAGTGGAGATGGTATTAAGAAAATTGACCATAAAAGCTTCGTCAAGCGTGTCAGGACTTTGGTTACCATTCAAATTTCCTCTGACGTGTCTGATAAGGAATGGCTAAAATTTCACTCGTTACTAGCATTAACAGGTAAAGCGGGAAGCAAGGTGATCGTCGTAAGCAGGCTCGAGAAAGTCATCAGGTTTGGAACAGTTAACCCAATCCGGATCAACAGCTTGTCACGAGAGGAGTACAGCTACCTGTTCAAGGTGCTCGCATTCGGAAGCGCGAACCCGATGGATCACCCAAGGTTAGCTTTAGTAGGAAAGGAGTTGGCAACGGTGTTCCGGGGGTCACTTATCATGTTAAATGTGTACGCATCCGTGCTGAGGAACAACATAAACCTTAGTTTCTGGACCCGTGTCCTTGAATTATTTAGAGTGATGATGCATAAGAATTTGACCGTATTCGGTGAGCATCCCAAAACCCTTCTTGAGAAAGATGGGAGTGCTGTTGATATCACCGGGTTCTCCTTATCATCTTTGTCTAGTAAATCGTTCCGACTTATGCTACTGAAAACTCAGAAGGATGATTCTTCAGGTGGTGGACTGCCTCAGATGTCATTTGGAGACATAATTGCCGGCTCCAAGATTCTGCCCACGAAATTTCAATTGTTTTGGGAATCAAGGTTGCCCCCTTATACTGTTATATCTGCAAATTGTGCTGCAGAGATGCCATCAAGTAAGCAATCACCTTCACCACCGAACAAGCGTCGAAGATTATGCACGTAATTGTAACCCATTAATTTTTCTGGCAAGATATATATGTATATATATATGATGTGCCTGCATTATATGAACTTGAATTGTCTTTTTCATAGTTGTAAAAGATGATAATGAAACAATGTGATGAGGTTGAGTTTTTAGTATTATTCTTCTTCTTTACCTAGTCAAAGGTTGCGGCTTACTAAATACAGTTTGAGCAGACTGAGTCTCGTGACAGCTTACCAGCACCTTCAGAGTGCGTTGATAAGGACAAGAGTTTTATTACAACTTGACGAAGTCAAAAGGATTTTATACCAACTGTTTGATATGAATGTGAATAACACGCACGCATGCTGACACATGAATAATACTTTAAGAAATTAGTAAAATGAGATGCTTTGTGGCATTGAAAATATGAAAACATAACGGGCTTTGCTAAGGTACTCCCAAAAGGAATGTGGGCCGTCGATCTAATGACATATTACCTCCTAAGAGGTAATAGATTTAATATTTATTATATAAAATTTTAAGTCTGAAAATATATATAAAAAATTACAATTACATCTAACTTCCGCACATGATTGTGTATCAGATCTAAGTTTCTTTTTCCCCTCTTATTATCCGAACATGGATGGCCATTTCACAGTTCTCAAAAAAGAACGTGACACGCCTTTTTATTTTGACATGCATGGATCTGTTCTCAAAAGAAAAAAAGAACGTGGCATATATTCAAGTAAATGTGTTGCGCAGAGAAATGTATCAGGTTCACCTTTTTTTCTCCATGTGGATGCATATGTTTCTTTTTCAAAAAAAATTGCACATGCAGAGATGTTTTTCGTTTCAAAGAAGAACTGCAGATGTAGGTGTCAAACTGCATATCTCGTTGAGATGTTCATGACTTCAAGTAAATGTGCAGATGCTCAAGTAATGTTTTTCTCCATCCAGATGGAGATGTTTTCTCTTAAATTGCTATTTCATTGGTTGCAATTCAAAGGGAAGAAATCACATTCAGTGCACATGCGAATGCTGTAACTGCTCCTCCTAGATTTGAGGAATCCGTGATAACGTGGATCTGGCAGTTTCTTTATTTTTTTCTTTTTAATAATTAATTTAATTCTCTTACCTCCTAGGAGGTAATGGGTGTACGGTAGTGTTGCCCAAACATAACAGTACGTTTCTTCTTCCACATTTTACATAAGCACGTACTAGAAAAATATATTCAGCGTGTTTTAACATCCTTGCATAGCTTCATGGAGGGAGACATTGAAAATACAGGTAATTGATGCAATATACTTGTTCATATATACATCAGATGAGAAAGAAGTAATATAAGATTCAGAACATATTCAGAACCCATAGCTTCATGGATGGAGACATATATTTAGATGTCTATGTAGCAAGAGGGTGAACAAATGATCATATTAAGTTCCTTCTCAAAGATCAAACAATGGACCGGCGCTTCTTTGGAGAGGTTGAAGATCCATGCTTCTCGTAGCAAATAACATCAGCGACAAGCTTAGTATAGGGAGGTAGCCGTGATTCCCAGGCAATTAACACGAATTGATTGTTGGGTATAGAAATAGATCCAGTTATCAGGTCTCCAAATGAAACATGATCCGACTTTTGTTCGGATGAATCACCATATCTTTCAACTCGAGGTGGCATCATACGAAGAGAAGAAGAAGAGGGACATGAGGAGTTGAATGGTGTGAGTTCTATTGGCCGCTCATTATCAAGCATATCTTTTGGATAGTCACCGTACATTGACAAGTTATTATCCACCATTCTCTTGAACTGCTTCAGTATACGAAGCCAAAACTGCAAATCATGGTTCCCTCGTAGCAAATCAGCAACGACATTCGCGGTGATGAGTGACCCTCTCAATAATATTGCTATCTGACTTGCTATGGCTGCCAACTGTGGGTAATCCTTTTCATCTGTGCTTCCAAATGCTAACATTTTGAAGAGGTATATGTACTCCTCATGAGTCAAACTTTTCAGAAACATTGTCTCTACGGTTCCAAACCTTGCTAGATTTTGAACTCTGCTAATGATTATCACCTTGCTTCCGTGGATTGCTGTGTGTCTCATAGCTGAGTAGAAACTTTTCCCAGTCATCGTCGTCCACGTCCGTAACAAATTCAACAACAGCTAACACCCTCCCATTTCGAAACTTTTCCTCATCCATTCTGCATATGCTGTCTCCATGAATGAACATAATAGAAGAGAAGTGTGATTTGATATGTTCATTTTTGCACAAGTGGCTAACCAATGTCTTCTTACCAACTCTGTAACCACCAATGATTGGGAGGACCATTGGAGCACCATGTTCTTCAGGATCTTGCAGTAAGATGTTGATGATATGCTGCTTCTCAACATGGCGACCAAACATAAAGTTATCAGTATAGAGGTAGGCGTCATATGGCCTGCGCCAACGCTCACACCCTCCCAACAGAACAACAAACTCATTCATGTTAGCAATAGCAGCTTCTAAATTTCCCACTACACTCTGCAAATCAATACATTCAGGAAAACTTCTAGTGGTACGAGAAAGTGTACGAGAACGCTTAAACGGAACTAGAGAAAATGAGTCCAATTCAGCATATGGGCTTTTCACCTCCTCATTAGTGATTCTCCCCAACAAAGGTTTGTACCTGAAGACATCAAGAATGTGATACCCTCGATACATGCTCTCCACAAGACACTTGAGTTGCTTTAGCATGATAGGATTGGTTATGTACCTCCCTTCTGCCTCATGGACAACTGCATGGATCCTCAATAAGAGTTGCTGCATTCTGTCAAGCTTCTCATTTATCTCTGTCTTTTCCTTGTATCTATTCAACACAAACGATATCGATCGGCTAAATATTTCAGTTGCTACAGCTGATATGGCTGCCTCCATCTAGACCTATGTAATGTGTGTGCTCGTGTGTATGCTGATGTTTTGTTGTGGTTTTGGACTGGTAGGGTGACAGTGTGTATAAATAGGAAGTGGCTTCCTCATCTTCAAAAGATAGGATTGTGACCACACATAGTGCGGCAAGTTGGCAGTGAGTGAAAACGAAGGTTAGCCAACTATGTTATCCCATATGTATCTATCATGAATTCTTGATAAGTGCTTTTGTGTAGTGAGAAAGATTCAGAATGATATAAGTCAATGGTGAAGTAAATGAAATACATCTGGTTGGAAGATGTTACATCTCTGATTTGTGCCTGGGAGAGTGGTTAATATATTGCATAATACCGTAATAATTCATCATATTTTTTTGAAAGGAACGGCAAACTTTGCCGTAATAATTCATCATATCGACCATGACTATAAATATGAGGATTTTCTGCATAAATAATTTTGTGTTATTATGAAAATTTTGTAGTTAAGACATGAAAGTACTACTGGGGTCTAAAATAGAGGTTTTTTGCGGTACGTTATACATTAATGACCATAAATAATGATGTGGTTTACTATATCTTATCTGCTACAAAACTGAATGAATGACCAACTTGTTAGCTACATTTCTTTTAAAGATGTATATGTCGGTATATTGAAAATAACCATAATAAATGATATAAACTATATAAATTGCTATAAACTGTTATTGCTTCTACAAGCTATGGCTGCGTAGGAAATTGTTTTATTAATCCATATGTTACGAAATGATCAGTAAGACAAGGAGTTACTAAAAAAGAACTGTAAGGCAAGGATGGAGAGATTAATATTTTCATGAGTTAAGATTTGTGTAAAGTGTAAACTACTCAATGCAACCAATACTGTCATTAATCTTCAGGTCTCGCTGAGGCAAGTTGAACTGGTTGACATGTAAGTTAAAATGTACCCGTAAGTCATGAATGTTCATCATATAGGCATACTGCCAGAAAAGTTTCATTTTTACCGGGAAATTAAATCTTGCGCTTTTCTTTTAGGTGGCGATGGTTGAAAGGGTCTATCTCCATAGATCTTGTCGTTGTATACACTACATCAAGTGTTGACTAGTTCAACTAAGGTCTATGGTGTGATAATGATATATACCAATGCAAATGCAGTAGCACCAATGTTGACTAGGATTTAGTTTCGTCCTACCCCCACCGCAAAGCTTCAACTTCACGCCATGATTAATTAATTGGCTTGCGGTCATCTTCTCCCATCTTTTCCTCACCCCATAATAATTGTAGTCATCCTGTTCGTAGCAAGCAAACCCAGCCTGATTAACCAAATCGTTTGCACACCTACAACTACAACCGGTGCTATATCTCCCAAAGATGACCATCCTTGAATATGGACGCCATATCTCCAAGCATCAAGCGGCCATTGTTCAATACACCCCTTCAAGCTGTATAACTGCTTCCCATATATCAGAATTTTATTATTTTATATTTTCTTATTTTTCAAAAATATATGACTGGTTTCAAATTTTGCAAAACTATACTACTACCGCCATATCACATGGCAGTTGGGCTCAACCGCCATATGATACGACGGTTAGAGGTGTTACAGTGTTCCAACCGCCGTCTGTACAACGCTTGTGAACAGTGCCCCGCGTGGTACCGCAGGACCTCCAACCGCCGTACCCCACGGCGGTAGGGTTCAGTTTGTTTTCAAAAAATTGTAACTTTTCAGTATGCACTCCGATGAAGATAAATTTTATATGAAAATTGTAGCTTTCGACGAGATGTATAACTTTGTAGTTCAAATTTTTTTCATTTGAAGTAATCTTGTGTCCCAAAAAATGATATACTACCAGATATATCAATTTTCAGTATCCAGATCTGGGTAGTATATCGTTTTTGTTTTGCCTCAAGATGACTTAAAATGAAAAAAGTTTGAACTACAAAGTTATAGATCTCGTCGAAAGTTATAATTTTCATATAAATTTTATCTTCAGCCGAATTCATACAAAAAGGTTACGATTTCTGAAAACATATTGACACCTACGCCGTGTGGTGGCAGTTGGGAGTGCACAATACTACCGCGCGGGTACTATTCACAAATGCCGTACCACACGGCGGTTAGCCCCAACCACCATGTGTGTGATATGGTGGTAGTAGTATAGTTTTGCAAAATTTGAAACCAGTCATATATTTTTGAAAAATAATAAAAAATAAAAAATTACATATATCACTACTAGAAAACATCTATCGCCAAGTCCATACTATAAGGAGCGAAAATAATTGAAAACTTTTCTCACCCAATTTGGGCCCGCCTTACCCCTCACGTCGGACCCACCCGTCAGGTTGCATGATGACCAAAAAGGTGGAACGACCATAAAATTCGCAATTTGGGGAGTGTTTTTGCCAAAAACATAATATTTTTGTCACCCACCGTTACCTTACCCACCTCGCATACCCACGTTAGGCCCACATACCTGAGTGTCCGTGACTTTTGTTCTTTTTTCACGGCCCCACGACCACGGGTAAGCAGATGGGGGATCTCATGTTTGACGACCTGCGCGGCGAGCTTCGCGTCTCCGCACAGGCGCACGACGATGCAGAACGAGTGCAGCTGGAAAGCGGTCGACGACCTCGAGGCACAGGTCGAGTTGGAGGCCGCCAACGCTTAGGTTGGGCGGTTGCGCGCGGTGCTGGACACCGCTGAGGCAAGGCTTCGGGGGTGTTTGGCATGGCTCCAGAGCTCAACTCCGGACTGGAGCTGGAAAAAGCCAGCCGAACACCCCAGCTCTGGAGCTGACCAACTCTAAGAGTTGGTGGAGCTCGTAGTTCATTTGAGGTGGAGTTGGTGGAGCACCTCCTCAGCTGCTCTAGAACCGGTGAAAATGAACCTAGGCATGGAGTTGGGGAGAAATTACCCGCAATTGCCACTGGTTACACAACCCGAACCGTTTTTTCTTCTATTCTTGGACCCACTACTCCTCTGTCCGCCTCCCACCCCTCGACGCGCAGCGCATCGCGCATCTCCCGTTCCGCCGCGAGATTGGGCGACACCGGCGCTAGTTGCCGTCCCATCCCCGACCACGAGCACGTTGGGCGGCGTCGCCTCCCCTTCCCCCTCTCTTCCCCACAGCCGGCCTTCATCCCCCGGCCACCGTTTCTCCACAGGTAAAGGAGACAACCACCCCCCAACCCTAGATCGAGCTTGCGGCCATGGATTCGGTGGCAGGCGGCACGGCCTCGACACCGGACGACGTGGCCTCAAGGGCACCCCGCACGCCCATGGAGGCACCCCGTGCGGGCTCGAGGAGGAGGAAGACGTGCCCGTCGGCCCGCCACCGCGACCGCCCGCCCGCCACCGTGCCAGCTCGCCACCGCGCCCGCCCGCCGGCCCCCGTGCCCGCCACCGTGGCCGCCCGCCACCGCGCCGCTCCCACCGGCCCCCGCGCCCGCCCCCACATGGTCGAGGATCCGGCCGGCGGCCCCCTTCACCGCGCTGGTCGTCGTGGAATGGATTGGGGAGGGTGAACCGGTGAAGAAGAAAATGAGATTGGGGAGGATGAAGAAGAAAATGAGACTGACTGGTGGGACCTGCAGAATAGGACGGAGCTGGTAGCCAAACACCCCAATTTGAGCTTGGAGTTTTGGAGTGGAGTCAGCTCCACCTGGAGTTTTGGAGTGGAGCAGCTCCACCTGGAGTTGGAGCCATGCAAAACAGGTCCTTCTTGTCGTGTCCGACCTCCGACGAGAAGGAGTCCGGCAGTCCGCTGCCGTGTGGAGCGATAAGGTAACAAGGAGTGCGTCCTCATCGACTGCGTGCGTGCGTCAAGGACTCTCTCGAGCTCGCCAGGGCCGAGAACACGTCCCACCTCAACGATGTTGTCGCCGACCAGGACGTCGTGGTGCAGAGCCTGCACCAGGAGTACGAGTGCGTCAAGGACAAGGAGCTAAACAACCTCCTCGCCGCTCCGACGACAACCACGACACAAAAAATGAAGATGTGCTATAGCGGTTCTGGAAGCTAGCAAAATTTCATCAGATGGAAAGAACGGGACTACAAGCATTTATTTTGGAAAAAATTTCAATGTGTACTAACAGCTAGCGCTAGATTCGACTTGCAGAAGTTTTTCCCCCTGAACAAATCACTGAACCTGTGAAATAAGGTCGAAGTCTGCCATGCCCCGCGTCCGCCGTGATGTTTCTCAGCAACACGAACACCTACGGGTTGAGGCCCGGCACTACGGGAAAACCTGTGTTTGCCGTGCGTCGAAATCTTTGACGTGCGCTTTATTTCGGACGCACGGTAAAGAGGTTATTTGCCGTGCGTTTTTTAAAGGACGCACGGCAAAGAAAAAACGAACGGCAAACAAGCTCTTTGCCGTGCGTCAAAAAAAACGCACGGCAAAGATCTTGTTTGCCGTGCGTTTTCTCCATGACGCACGTCAAAGTATTTTGTTCCCACAACCAAACAAATGAAACATCAGTTTTCTTTTTTTTAAAAAAACCTTTGCCGTGCGCTTTTTCCTAGACGCACGGCAAACCATGAGTTTGCCGTGCGTTTTTCCTAGACGCATAGCAAACCCATGAGTTTGTCGTGTGCTACCTTTTATGCGCACGGCAAAATATTTTTTTACATTGAAGTAGTTTCTCTAGGTCTCAAATCCAATTGCTCCTCAAATATTTTTTTTACATTTAAATTTTTTTCAACTCTATGCATACAACATGTGATACATCATGTTAAAATTTGGTAGATTGTTGTAATCATTTGCTATATTTAACTAATTAATTGTATTTTAAGTAATTTTTTTTTGAAAAAGTCAAATTTGAACTTCAAGTGATGCAAATAATAGAATAAATGGAGTGGAAAAATGATCTTCATGTTATTTAGCTCAATTGAAGATCATTTTCATGAAATCAAAAGAAATTTTGAACATCTTGACTAGGGAACATGACCATGATCGTGTGTCCAAATGATTTGAAAATTCTAAAAAATACAAATAAAGTTTAAACATTATGAGATTTGTACATATCTCATGATATCATATGCGAATGATGTAGTAAAAATATGAATAAGTTTTGAACATTTTGTCATGTACGATGTTTAGAAATCGAGACATCTCCGATGAAGTTTCATAGAGTTACGAAAAATATAGTTAGATTTGTAAGCGACACGACCTTCAAATTGCGTTTTGACTTCAAAACTTGTTTCTATAAGCAATAGGACAACATAACTTAATTTGTGTTAATTTCCTATTTTTTCAAATTTAATTGATAATTTTTATGAATTTTATAAAATTGTTGAAAAAATTGTTTGCCGTGCGCGCACCATGAAAAAACACACGGCAAAGAGGTGTTTGCCGTGCGCCTTTGCTCAGACACACGACAAACAAAATCGTTTGTCGTGTGCCTGGCAGTCAACGCACGGCAAAGGGCTGCCAGGCGGCTGTGGCCCCGCCCGGCCCCACCCGCAGCGCCCCCTCCCCACGCCCCTCGCCTCGATCTCAGCCGTCCGCGTCATCCGACGGTGGGGGGGCGATCCAATCATCATATATAATACGATCGAAACCCTAACCCCCACCACTTCCCCCTCCCGGCCGCACCCCTACCCCGGCCCTTCCTTTCCCAGTCTCCCTCCGCCCCCGCCCCCCTCCTGGATCTCGCCTGGCCGGCGGCCGACCATCCCGTCGCCGACAGCCCGCGCCGGAGGTCCCTCCCCTCCCGTCGCCGACGTGCCACCCCTCGAGCCCCCACGACGCCTCCTCCTCCTCCACGAGAACCAGCGGTCGGCGGTCATCTTCCCTGGCGTGGCGGCCCGACCCCCTCCTCCCCGGCCCAGCCTCCTCCCCATGGCGCGGCGGCCCAGCGCCTCCTCCTCCACGAGACGCCGCACCTTCGACCTCCCGCGCCTTCAACCTTCGACCTCCCGCCGGCGCCGGATCTGGCCGTGGAGGCGTCCTCCAGCGGCGGAGGTACCGGATCCGGCCGCGGAGGCACCGTCCGGCGGTGGAGGCGCCGGAACGCAGACGTGCCTTCATCCACAAGGTCCGGTGCGGCCCGGCCTCCGGGCGTGAGATTCGACGAGGCGGTCCTCCTTCTTCAAGACGCCCCCTCCTTGTTGTGCGTAGGCGCTGGTGTAGGCGGCGGCACGTACCTAGCGGTGCCCCCTCCTTCTTCAAGACCCGGCGGCGCTCCTTCAAGATCCGGCGGCGGCCCGAGGTGGCGGTGGCGGCCCAACTCTCTCTCTCTCTCTCTCATCTTCCTGTGTGTGGCGGCGCATGGTGGTGGGGGCAGAGGCGGCGTGTGGTGGCGGCGACGAGCGAGATGGCTGGTGGTGGGGGCGGAGCCGGGATGGTGGTGGTGGTGCCTCCTGTGGCGGCGGTGGGGGGATTAATTTTTTTTATTCATTTTAAAAATGTTTGTCGTGCGTCACCTTGGGCGCACGGTGATTTTTAATGTGTTTTGGAATTAGTTTGCCGTGCGTCAACATTAGCGCACGACAAAGGGTTGTCGTGTGTTTTAATAAAAAGCACTACGTGAAAATCTCGCTTTGGTAACGGGCATAGATCGCCTTTGGTAATGGGCAATGCGCCCGTTACCGATCAAGTGTTACAAATAAGACAAGAAAGGTAAGGGGCAGATGCCCGTTACTGATAAGACATATTCGTAACGGGCATTAAACAATGACCGTTACCACAACTAGCCACCGGTCACGTGAAATGGCTGTTTCTCTGGGCCCACAGGGAACTTTCGTAACGGGCACCAAAGCAAAGCCCATTACAGTTGCTCAATATCGGAGACGCCTACTGTGCACCTGCGTCTCCACTATCTTGACGAACTGAGACGCGTCTATTTCACGCGCGTCTCAGCACATATAGGATTTGTAACGGGCATCAAACAACGACCGTTACCACAACTAGTCACCGGTCACGTGAAATGGCTGTTTCTCTGGGCCCACAGGGAACATTGGTAACGGGCATGAAAACAGAGCCCGTTACTGTAAAATTAACATCAGAGACGCGTTCCGTGAACCTACGTCTCCTCTGTCTTGACAAAATGAGACGCATCTGTTTCTACGCGCGTCTGCTTTCTCTCTATTAAAAGAGACGCTTGCTTTCAACCTGCGTCTCCTATATCTCGATGAACGGGCCAGGTCCTGGGGCCCACCGGTCAGGACTGGTAACGGGCTTTTACACTACCCGTTACAGTGTGGGCATGTTTGTAACGGTCTTTCCGAATGAAGCCCGTTACTCACTGATCAGTGTTTGTAACGAGCTTCAATTAACGCCGGTTACAGATACGTAGGCCACCCCTACAGTAACCTGCCCGCTTGCCGGCTGCATCCTGGAACCAGCCAGGATTTGGCAGCCATCAGGGGCTGCATCCTGGAACCAGCCAGGATATGACAGCCACCACAGCAAGGAGACATCACAAACACATTCTCACATCATAGATATAGGCAAAGCAAGATCACATTTATAGACAAGCAAGATCACATTTATAGACAAGCTAGGATCACATCAAGTTTCAAGTTACTCTCATCAGGGCTTATTTGGATGGAGTCATGAGAAAACTGCCTGAACCAGCCAGTATCTGACCCCAACCAAGCAAGCCAAGCAGGTTTCTCAGGCAACAACACCTGACTAAAGAAGACTGAATGAGTTTCAAGTTTCTGGCTACAATAAACTCACGGTGCACCACTGTAGAAGTTGCCCTTTCAGTCGATGGTCTCCTTAAGATGGTACTCGCACAGCATCTCCCGGACACGCTTTAGATCTTCTGTGGAAACATCTATAGCAGATTTGAAATCCTGCAAAATACAATCATTTATGAGAATACAAGTAGAAATAAGTTTCTAAAATCAGATGGACAATATGAGCAGAGACAAGGTTGAGCATTATTATCTACTTACAGCAGCCTTCTTGATGTCAGGTATGTCATCGAGTAGTCTTAACATATGGAATGCCACATGGAATCCACACAAAGAGGACCCCTGTGGCTGTTGAGCACACTGCATCGAGGTACCAAAATGACAAATTAATGCAGTACCAAATAGGTAAGAAGGGACCATAAAAAAAACCTCGGTCTTAAGATTTGTTTTGTGCTTGAGTGTGGCTTTTGGCTTTTTTTTCTTTCCTTTCGTCACTCCGTCCTGTGCATCACCAAAGGCCCTGCATGATCAGCAATACCAATTAGAAACACTAAGAGATTGAATTTTTGTGAACAAAAAGTACTGTACCAAAGGCCCTGCATGGTCAGCAATACCAATTAGAAACACTAAGAGATTGAATTTTGTGAACAAAACCTACAAGAAACTGATCAGTTCAAAACAGGTTGGAGGTCTGGGAACTTTAGCGGGGGATGTTGTTTAGCAGAATCTAGATACCAAACCTCTTTGAACTTCATACAGATGATCACTGTTACCCAGTGGCTAGTGCAGTAGGCACCCACCACGTAGTAGTTGTTCATTGCATTTGAGATTGCTTTGCCAACTTGCTGAGAACGCTGAGAAATATTTGTTGAAGTAAACAAATCTGGATCTAAAAACCCAACACTGATCTGCATCTCCGCTGCCTTGTCCATCATTTTCCTACAAAAAATCAAATTGTTAGCATGCATGAACTTTGTGGTCAAAAATTAAAGAAATATCTTTTTAGGTTTTAAAGGACTTACAATGTCCACAACCTCATGAAGGTAACATCCAGAGAAGCCAGGGTTATAAGGTTATACACGCTACTGAATTCAATGTTTAACATTAAAGCACCACAACCACCTTTAAAGTAGTCTTGATCCACCTTTGCTGGAAAGGCAAGTTTATCCTTACTGTGTTCCATGACATAAGCATGCAACTTGGCACAATTTGGTCCAGCTGCCTTTACATTTGCTTCTGACAACATAGGTGCACCAGGCTTGTATTTTGGTCGGTCCTGTTCTGTCCCAATAACACAGTTAAGAATCTCATCTTTAGACAGAGGTTTCCTGGCCTGGTTCCCCTTCTGCAGTGGAGATTGCCTGGGCTCCTCCTGTTGCAGAGACTGTTGTACTTGTTGCATCTGCTGCTTAGGGGGAGATTGCCTGCGCTCCTCCTCTTGCTGCTGGAGAGGCTGCTGTTTCGTCTGTTGCTTATCCTCATGTTGCAGCTGCTGCTTAGGCGTAGTTTGCCTGGGCTCCTCCTGCTGTTGTCGACGCTCCTGCTGCTGGAGAGGCTGCTGTTTCGTCTGTTGATTAGCCTCAAGTTGCAGCTGCTGCTTAGGCGGAGTTTGCCTGGGCTCCTCCTCCGGTTGTTGTCGACGCTCCTGCTGCGTAGTTTTGCTGATCTGCTGCTGCTGCTGCTGCTGTTGAGCCTTCTCTTGCTGACACTGAGCTGTAGCACCTCCATCTGATGTTGTACCCCTGCTACCTGTTGCGGCTTCAGGGTTGGGATGTCTCGTCATGGGTGGTATAATGATCCTGTCCTTTGGCCATTGGATCCTTTGAACGAGAGCCTCAGCTAGGGTTGCTACGTCACCCCCATCAATTGGTACAGGCAGAGGGTAGTGACCCGCATTGGCCCACACATAAGTAGGTTGCACCACAACATACCCATCCTGCACCGGTACTGAATGGCAAGCCTTTTGAAATGGAAAGACTTTCGCTAGTGCGAGCTCCACGGTGCCATCCAAAAGGCTGCACGCGGTTGGCTCTGTCAGCTTATCTATTGTGTCCAGCATAGGTGATCGACTATCACTGTGCACTTCATTCGCTTCGTCACCGTTGGCATTCCAATGATCTTGCTCTCTGCCATCTTCCTCATTGTCATGCGCATGTTCTTCCTCGCAGTCATGTCCATCTTCTTCCTCACTGCCATCCATATCTTCTTCCTCGCTGCTACTGACAGGCGCTGGTAATTGGGAAGGAAGAAGTGCATTTTTTGGTATGTTGATGCCTGATAGTCTTAGAGCATGGACAATTGATTTAAATGTTTTGTCCATCACATCATGAGCATCAGACCTCTTGTTCCTCTTCTTCCTGTACATTCCAGCGAACTCTTCACCAAACCCTTTACCCCAGCCAAGTGAACTAGACACGCCTCGGACCCGACCTCGATGCTCTGGAGTCTCAAGTGCTGCGATGAGGATATCATCCTCCCTAACCCCAGAGAAAGAACCATCGCTACCCTGAGTTGCAAGTGTTTTCACCCTATCTGCTACCCCCACCACCGCAGGGTTACTGAATGTTATGCCCCCGCTTCCTTCACTAGTATTCTTCTTCTTCTTCCCTACCCTTGCCCACAGATAAGGTCTCGAACGTCCAGGAAATTGGTCCCAAGGGTTCTGTTTTCATTCTGCAGCTAGCTTTGCATCCTCCTCCTCCCACTCTTTCCTTTTACCACAATAACCTTTTCTGCCCGTCTTGTGTGGCTTATTATGCAATGCTCTCTTTTGTTTCATCTCCTGGCTCAATTGCTGAAATTCAAGAGAATTGGTTTCCTGCACAAACATGTCCTAGTCTTGTTGCTGCAAAAAGGCATACTTCACAAAGGGAGTCTCCTCTTCACTCACATATTTTTTTCTTAAATGGGCCTTGAACCGCCGTTGCAAGGTTCTAATCTTTGATATAGCTGCCTTAACTGCCTTCTTGCGAACAGATTCTTCCAGATTGGCTGGGTAATCTAGCTTTTCCTCTAAAACTGTGAACAGATGGTCCTTCTCAATTGGTGAGAGATCATCAACCGCCTTGTTGATTGACACCCTCTCCCGAGCAATGAGACCACAGACCAATACAAATCTATCCCTCGCAGCATCTGGGGTAGGCCAAAAATTGGCATCAAGTCCAGTTGCAGTCAACTTGTCTTTTGGCTATTTGGTTTGTGTCCTTGACCCGCGGGATCGAGTACTACTCCTAGCAATCTGTGCTGAGTGACCCTGTGAAGAAGGTTCACCGACGATGGGCTGTGATGATGCACTGGAGGTAGAGGAGTTTGTTGTTGTGGGAGACTGCATAGATGATATGTCAGGTTTGTCAGTAGAGCAACATAAGCAAGACTGAAAATCTAAACAAAATTCTTATTAGATAAATTCATTTTCTCTGACAGGCAAAATAGCTGATACAGTCATAAATAAAATCAGCATAGACATACATAGTTCATATTTTACTTAATTAGCATACAGGCATAGCTGCTAACCATTTTGACAGGGACACAACAATATGCTTATATATCAAAGCAGAGAATAAATTCCTTCAACTGCTTCCTTGTCCAACTTGAGCAGCGATGGATTGTGTGTTCCATGTGTACATGCAACAAGAGGATAAAGCAATGGTCATGACATTATATATGACAGTAGTGAAACAACACTCACAACACATCATGACACCAACAATAACAATATATATGACAGTAGTGAAACAATTAACACTCACAACAAAGCATAAGACAGTCTAGTTATCACTACATTATAAACCACTGCGATGCAATTCCCACTGACATTATGTGGCCATCAGAATTAAAGTATGCTAACAGGTCCAAAGCATAACTGTCGATCTGGTACATTCAAAGCATAGCAGAATTAAAGTATGCTAACATCCTTTATGCTTTTCATGAATTTACAGTGCAAAAATTATAGCACCAGGAACATGAAAATGAATTTCAACATTTCATATAACTTCATCTGTTAGCAACAATTTATTCAAAACAGACTTGGAGCAACAAAATCCATCCATCAAATCCACAGTTAATCAATTGAAGATGAACTATTAAGGCATGGCTCCCTAATCCACCTTGACATGAATATATAGCAGATTGGGTGGACTACATTATAAACCACTACGATGCAATTCCCAGTTTCCTTATGTGGCCATCAGAATTAAAAGATGCTAACAGGTCCAAAGCATAATTGTCGATCTGGTACATTCAAAGCATAGGAGAATTAAAGTATATGCTAACAGGTCCAAAGCATAACTGTCGATCTGGTACATTCAAAGCATAGCAGAATTAAAGTATGCTAACAGGTCCAAAGCATAACTGTCGATCTGGTACATTCAAAGCATAGCAGAATTAAAGTATGCTAACATCCTCAATGCTTTTCATGAATTTACAGTGCAAAAATTGTAGCACCAGGAACATGAAAATGAATTTCAACAGTTCATATAACTACATCTGTTAGCAATAATTTATTCAAACAGACTTGGGGCAACAAAATCCATCCATCAAATCCACAGCCAATCAATTAAAGATGAACTATCAAGGCATGTCTCCCTAATTAATCCACATTGACATGAATATATAGCAGATTTTGGTGGCCGATGAGAGAGAGGGCGTTGGGGGTTCAAGCAGGACTAACCTCTGTCACGAATGAAGTAGTTGTTCTCGTGATGGTCGAAGGGGTCGGATCCACGTCGGCTAGTGGCCTGAGGCGGCCGGCTCGTCGTCGTGGCCGGGGACGACGTCGACGGATCCGCGTCAATCGTCTTTAGGTTGGCCGGGAAGACGTACGTCCGCACGCCAGTAACCGCGTCCTCGTCACCGTCGTCACGCAGGGAGCGGTGGGGCTGGAGAAGAGCAGGGCTGCGGCGGGGAGAGAGCGGCGAAGGCGAGTGGGGCGAGTGGCAGCGGCGGTGGGGAGAATGCGCGCGTTGTGGATCTGTCTAGCGAGGAGCCGAATATGAACGGCGCGCGTAACTGTGTTTAATGAAACTACTGGCGTGCCCTTGACGGCTCTGTGCAGCAATTGGAATATCATGGGCACTATAGTAAATATAGGTGGGAAATTTTGAGCAGCCCGCGCACGGTTTGCCTGCTGACGCTGACGAGTGGGCCAGTGTCATGGGCGATGATGGTTAGTGAACCCGCATCGCCTTTGTTGGGAGTTGGGTCCGGCGGGCGGGCAGCGGTTATCTTTTTATTTTGGCTGCTGACGCTGACGCGTGGGCCAGCCACTATTTTCTTTCGAATGAAACGTGCTTCCCTAAAATATTAGAGCCCATAAAACAGCACCTAAAAAATCATAAAAATACGAACAATTCGTATTTGGACATTTAGTATTTGAATAAAATATCAACAGTCACACTTGTGTGCCCAAGATTCTTAGAATCCGTTTTTACATCCCATGTTAATGATGTAATAATTCTACTAACATCTAGTGTGCTCTAAAAAATCTACAAATTGACTTGCCAACATAATTTGGGTAGCTAGACTTGTCTTCAAAAATTTCAAATGGTTTCGATGAAGGAATAATATACTTGTGTACAAATATCTACATCTCTCACATAGTTTCCTAGAATGTTCCTTGAACATTGAAGTTTTCCACACTTTGCAACATGTTCGAACTCATATGCATTTGAACACTTAACAAAAGCTTGTGGTTCACCTTAAGATTACAAAAATGCAAAGTTTCATTACAGGAGGTGTGGAAAACAAATATTATTTATATGATGTACTTACATAGAACAAGATAAGGCATACAAACATTGTTCAAGAAACGGAATATACACTATACAATGACAATAATGAAAACACGGTGATTTTAGAAAACTGTAGAAAAAAAATTAAATTTGGACTAATTACGATGGAGAAATACATGTTACAAAATTTTGATTGCGGATTAAAAAGAGAAATGCTGTCGGCGACGCGGGATGGATAAACTGTTCTTCATTCTCCAACAGAACAAAGGAGGAAGCAGAGGGCACCGCCGCCCACCGCCGCCGTGCCCGCTTCGGCGGTTTTGACACCCAAGATGGCATCCCAGGCCTCGTCGGCGGCAAATGAGACCACCGCAACCTTCGATTTGACTCACAAACGTGACAAATCAAATATTATCTATCAAAAACCGATTAAAAACTGACATCCTGATAAAATCAAATCCACGTTTAGTAATATCTAATAATTTACATTCAAGATAGATAATGTTCATATTGATGCTTGTGCCTACATCCCGATGTTCATCCTGCTGACGGCGTACTCCACGGCGGGGCGGAAGTTACGCGTCCAGAGGTCGAACTCATGACGGATGCGACACTCAGCGCTACAGTAGTGGATGATCTCTTTGGTATCCGGCCCGTAGCGCCTACATCCCGCTGCCCAAATGCAGATGTGGGGATTCTGGACGGGCAGCAACGGAATGTCGTCGTCATCGCCGTCATCAAGCCAGTACCACCACGCAATGTTGTCGAGATCCTGCTTGATGAGGTAGCGCAGCCGCTGCAGGTTGGGGTTCTTCCACCGGCTGTCAGGGGGCGACGGGCCGCCGCTGATTTCCTGGAGCAGTGCCATGGCTTCGGGGTCCGCCGGGTTGCAACGGTACTTCAGCATCACTGAGAAGTACTTAGCACCGGAGTCTTCAGCAGCGGCATCTCCGATGAGCTTCAGACCCTTATCGGGGTTCCGCTGCCTCATCAACCTCTCCATCCCCTCAAAGCACAATGCCTCCGGATGATTGGCCTCGCGGAAGCGCTGCTCAAAGCACGACCTGACGTAGCGATTCCTGCATGCCTCACGAAGATCATGCAGCGACACATGCAGTAGTACCTCATCGGAGTTGCAGATGCGCCGGAAGGTGCCGTAGATTTGATTGCGAAGGTTCAGAAAATGGAAAACGGGCTCATCCTTGATGGAGTGGATGATGATCTTGGTGAGAAGTTCATCTGGCAGCAGCAGCATCAAGAACACCGCGGGCATCATCAAGGAGAAGGGGAGGAAATAGCACAGCGACGGGGTTTAGAAATTGAAAGGCAACGAGGGTTGAAGTTGGCGGTGACGAGGGATGAAGTTGGCAAGGAGGATTGAAGTTGAAGAGGGATGAAGTGGCGACGAGGATTGAAGTCGAAGGAGGTGACGAGGGTTGAAGGTTGAAGATGGCGCCTCGACCATGTAATAAAATAATAAATGGAAACTGAAAAGGCGCCGCAGTTTGGCTGCTGCCGTTGACAAGTGGGCCCGACATCATTGCCCCGCCCCTTCTCCTTCCCGCGTAATTGAAAGGCAACGCGTGGTTTTGCGCCCGAAACGGAGCCCGATGCGCAATCGAGTGGCACGTACTGGCAGTAATGGAGTAGTGGGTGGGGGCAGAGGTGCCTTACGGTTCCGCGTCTTGTCAATATAACTCCCTCGCCCTCCCCTGCTTTCCCCTGCTTCTTCCATAAGCTTATCATCTTTTTCTTCACTTCTTCTTCCTCCTCGTGATCCACCACTACAAATCTTCGGTCACCGAGAGAAGGAGGAGATGGCGTCGAGGAGCCCACCACCGTCGAAGCGGGGACGAAGGGAGGACGACGACGACGAAAGCCGCCATCGGAAGAAGTTGGAGAAGGGGAAGGAGCCAGCGGCCAAGGACGCCGACGAGGAACCACTCTTCGACGACACTAAGTTCGCCGTCGAGCTGCTCAGGAGCGCCTTCAGAAAGCATGAAGGTGTTGGCGAGGCCTTCGACATCAAGGCACATCATGATGTGTACAAGGACCCGAGCGTGAAGGGTCTCGCCTTCAGGATCCATGGGTTGGCTGAGAAGCTCGAGAACCTCCCCGTGGTCAAGCGGGCTGCCCGCCGCCACTTCTTCTTCGACGACAGCGGCCGACGATGGCAGCCACGGCGGCGACGACGGCGACGACGGCAGCCACGGCGGCGATGACGGCGGGACTCCGACTAATTGATAGACTCCTCTACCAATTAGTAACAATAATGCGTGTGTGCTTTTGTGTCTTCGTCAGGTTCTTGGACATGAACTGCTTAGTTTGTCTGTCGATCATGAACTGCTTAGTCAATTAGTTTGGTTGTTAGATTTTGTATGTCATGAACTCGATCTAATAGACGCGAGTAGATCCAACCGCGTTGTGATGAACTGGAGATCTGTTGTGATGAATTAGATCTTAGAGACAATGGATAGTCATTGCTGACGCAGGTTAGTCTGCTGACGCTGACGCTGACGCGTGAGCCAGTGTCATTGGCGACGATGGTTAGTGAACCCGCATCGCATTTGTTGGCAGTTGGGTCCAGGCGGGCAGGCAACGGTTATCTTTTTTATATTGGTTGCTGACGCTGACGCGTGGGCCCGTCACTATTTTTTTTGGAATGAAACTTGCTTCCCTAAATTATTAGAGCCCATAAAACAGCACCTAAAAATCACAAAAATACGAACAATTCGTATTTGGACATTTAGTATTTGAATAAAATATCAACAGTCACACTTGTGTGCCCAAAATTCATATATTTCGTTTTTACACCCCATGGTAATTATATAATAATTCTAATAATATCATATTTGCTCTAAAAAATCTACAAATTGACTTGGCAACATAATTTGGGTACCTAAACTTGTCTTCGAAATTTCAAATGGTATCAATGAAGGAATAATATACTTGTGTACAAATGTCTACATCTCTCAGATAGTTTCCTAGAATGTTTGCTTGAACATTGAAGTTTTCCACACTTTGCAACATGTTCGAACTCATATGCATTTGAAAACTTAACAAAACCTTGTGTTCACCTTAAGCTTACGAAATGTAAAGTTTCATCACTAATGGTTGTGTAAAACAAATATTATTTGTATGTTGTACTTACAAAGAACAAAATAAGGCATATAAACATTATTCAACAAACGGAATGTACACTAAACAATGAAATTAATGAAAAGATGGTGATTTTAGAAAAAAATAGAAAAAAAATATCAAATTTGGACTAATAACGATGAAGAAATACTTGTTACAACATTTGATTGCAGATTAAAAGGAGAAATTGGAACTGTTCTTCATTTGAATAGAACTGGGCCCCACAGTCATTAGCGACGCGGGGCTGATAACCTGCGTCGGATTTGCTGCTCTCCCAAAATTTTACACAGATAATTCGAGCATCATACAAAAGCTAATCTACTACTGATTTCCTATTCCAATACTCTGTGCGAACTTCACCATTTCGCAGCGCAGCCTACAGTCTTCGCTGCAAAACAGAGAAATTCGAAGCCATCCTTTTTCCACGCCGCAGCCGCCGCCGTTGCCTGCGCACGGCTAATCGTCGCGCACCTATGCCGGAGGCGGCAGCGCTTCACCCCAAATGTGCCAAGTCGAGGAGTGGATCGCAAGCGCGGCCTTCTCACGCAAAGGCAGACACCCCTCGTTGCTCAGCCATCTCGACGTCGTACTGCCACCGCCCGCGACCCGCCTCATGTACCCCTTCGCAGTGTCGTCGGCGGCGGCACCGCCATTGTCTTTGTAGAGCAAGATGGCGTATAGATAGGCCGCCGCATCGTGCCCACCCTCAGCGGCGCGCCGGAGATCATTGTATCCCCTGTGTTCGATGAAGAAGGCTTTGATCCCGGAGAGGAAGCAAGCCTCAGGATGCCCGAGACCGGTCAGCATAGCAAGGAATGCTTTGTAAGCGGTGGGGTTCCACACCCAAGAAATCTCATCTCGTATCCCCTTTGTCGACAAACGCCGGCTGGCGTCGCCGTGGCCGCACACGCGGCGCATGGTCGAGCAAGTACCGCGTAGGCTGCGGAGGTCAGCCAAGGGCCGCTCTGAGGTCGCACCGACGCGCGCTGCAATCTCAATGCGAAGGTCTTGAGGGAGGCCCAGCAGCGACGACGGCTGGTGCCGCCTGCTTCTTCCCAGCATGCTATCCATCTCCGGCCTGGAATGGTGACGATGAGTAGGCAGTTGCTGTTTTTCGTGGGTAGAGATGAAGGGGCAGGGGATCTAATTGTTTTGGAAGGAGAAGATACAGGAGATTTGTTTCCAAACACGGTTTAAGTATGCAATGGAGACGACGTTTGGCTAATCCGCGTAGAGACGATGTTTCGTTACTCCGCGTATCATTTAATTCTACATTGGAATCACTACCTCTGCAGCTCTGCTCTCAGCCATTTACTGGCAACAGTTTCGCCATTGACCATCTTGGGAACCTCTTCCCGTTTCCTGTGCTCTTGATCTTATCCCTTCCTCTCTTTTTTTTGGAGATGATGACTACATTGGTCATGTTTGGATGGGAGTGTTAGTGTTAGTTTATAGCAAACTAACACCAAAACTAACACTTTGGAGCCAAACACATGTGTTAATTTGGTGTTAGTTGGAACTAACACCCCCAAAAAAACTAACACCTCCAAGAGGTGGTAATTGGTGTTAGTTTGGTGGACCCCACCCCTTTTCTCTCTCCCTCTCCTTTTTCAAATGTTTGGAAAAGTTAATTCAAATGCAAACTAACACCTCCATCCAAACATCCAAGATGTTAGTTTTTTATGTGTTAATTTGGAAGTGTTAAAAACTACCACTAACAGTAACACTAACATCTACCATCCAAACACGACCATTGGAGACAATATTTGGTTACTCCGCGTATCATTTAATTCTACATTGGAATCACTACCTCTGCAGCTCTGCTATCAGCCATTGACTGGCAACAGTTTCACCATTGACCATCTTGTGAACCTTCCCATTTCCTGTGCTCTTGATCTTATCCCTTCCATGTTTTTGCTATAAAAAGGCACCGACGCCTATCGGTCCTCCTCACTTCAAGTTGCTTCCTTCTTCTCTAGATCTAGATCTAGCTATATGGTTCCTTCTTCTGATACAATAAAGCGAGTCACTTGCTTCCTTCTTCTCTAGATCTAGATCTAGCTATGGCGCAAAGAATAGATCTTGTAGGGCGCAAGCTTTTGCTTTTCTCTTTTCTTCCTCCTCCTCGATCTCTCAGTTGCTAGAAGAATTCTTGTGATATGGGTGATTGGGTTGCTCATCCCTCTAACACAGCTGCCAGAAGAATTCTTGTGACATACTTCTTTCTCGCAGCCGTGTCCGGGGAAGGTAACCCAGAACCTCCTGGCATCAGGATGAACAATTTCATCCTATGTCCAATGATCATTGTTTTCAGGATGAACAATCCGACGGAATTCATTCTGTGTCCAATGATCATTATTTTTCCTATGCTTTCTCCCTCCACTCGCGGAATGCTCTTGCAAACCAAAAGTGCAGGTTCAGGAAGCATTGTGGTCTCATTGCAAGCCAGGAATCAGTTCTCTAAGCCATCAACAGAAATTTTTGGCAGAATATATTACAAGCAGGATTCAAATTCCACCACATCCCATATATTACAAAAAGGATTGAAATTCCACCAATACATCGCATCCTTTATATTACAAAACGGATTCCATTTCCACCAATAGACACATCCTCCGGCATTACAAAAAGGATTCAGCAGAAATCAGGCTTGCTTTTTCTTCCTTGATTTCTGTATATGGAATTTTTTACTATGGTCGCTTCGCAAGTACGGTATTTTGTTAGTTCCCAAGAGTTGGGGCTTGTATGATGTGTTAAAGGATGGAATTTCGTCAAACTGGTTGTATTCCTCCTCCTCAACAACATTTTCAATCCCCACAATCCTTTTTTTTCCAGGCATAACCACAGACCAGTTCTTCTTTGCAAGGTCAGGTACATAGAACACTTGCTCAACATCGTTGGCGAAGACAAACGGTTCGTTTTTGTAACCAAAGACCCGGAGATCAACACTAACATAACCATATTTGTCCTTGCTCACAGCTCTCTTCCCATTGGTAACCCATCTACACCGAAACAAGGCTACCTTCAATCCTACATAATCAAGCTCCCATATCTCCTCTATTTGACCATAATATGTGTCTGTCTCCGTGTCATCATCATCGTCATGACTGTCGTCAATGACGGCCTGTACACGCACACCACTATTTTGATAGACGCTCTTTTTATCCTGGGTCATGGTGTAGAACGTGTATCCATTGATATCCATTCCTTCGTATCTTGTAACAGTGAACAATGGCCCCGCTGCTAGATTCCTTATCTCGTCGGTAATTACAACATTATTGCTGCATGTCTCGACATAATCTCGGAGCCACCTGCTGAAACCTTGCATGTGCATCTTTGCAAGCCAAGCCCTACCACGGTTAGGGTTGTCTTCACGTAGTTGTCGTTTGTGCTCATTGGCAAACGGTGTAATTAGGTGCAGCTGTTGTATCACGGTGAAATGAGCCTTTTGGAAGGCATCTGCATCCGGAGTGACTGACCTTTTCCCCATGGCCCAACATCTGAAAGCCTACCTTCATGCTGTGAGCGAGGCACACCAATGGGGTTTTGTGGGTCCATATAACCCATGGCCCACTCCACTGCTTCGATGGTCTCGTAGCCACGAACAATGGCTCCCTCCGGAAATAACCGGTTATGTACCAATGATTTCAGGAATCCATAGAACCTCTCATATGGAAACATCTGATGAAGGTAAGATGGGCCAAGGAACCAGATTTCCCTCGCGAGGTGTGCTGTTAGATGCAGCATGAGATCAAAAAATGATGGTGGGAAGGTAGCTTCAAGCAGGCATAGGGTCTCGAAATGCCTCCTCTCCAAGTCCAATAGTTTTTCATCATCAATCACCTTCTGTTCTATTGCATTGAAGAATAAACACAAGCTCGTGACCGCGTCGCGAACCAGTTCTGTCTTGATACCTCTAAGTGCAACAGGAAGAAGAGCTGTCATCAACACATGGCAATCATGGGATTTCATCAAGTTGAAATTCATTTTCATGTCCTTCACTGACACTAGCCTCTTGAAGTTTGATGAGTAGCCTGAAGGTACTTTCAAATCATGCAAAAATTGACAGAATTCTTTTCTCTCTGCCTTTGACAAGGTGGTTGCAGCAACGGGAAGGTTCGTCCCCGTCTCTGTTTCCTCTGCATAGAGCTCCGGACTAATGCCCAGCTCTTTAAGATCCTCCCTTGCATTTTTATGATCTTTTCCTTTGGACTTCTGTTGTAGCAATGTTCCACAAGTAGCTTCACACACATTCTTCTTGACGTGCATGTTGTCAATCGAATGACGCACATCCAACATCGGCCAATACTCTAGCTCACATAGAATTGATTTCTTGTTCCACATTCCTTCTTCTTCTTCACCATCTCGTTTCTTTCTTTTGCCAAGGGTTTTTTCAGTCAGTTTGGGTAACTCCTCGATAGTTTTGATGTCCTTGACTTTCAAGTGGACCAGATCTCCAGTCACATGCAACGGCGCCTCTCGATTCTCCTTTTCCCCATTAAACTGACAATCCATGGCCCGGTATGGATGTTTCTTGCCGAGGAAACGACGGTGCCCCATAAATACGTATTTCTTTGAATGTCTTAGCCATATTGCGCAAGTATCTTCCAAGCAGTGTGGGCAAGCTGCACCTTTCCTTTTACTCTGGACAGAGAGGTTGCGATGAGCCAGGTTGTCGTTGATGGTGGTGAACAACATGCCATGCATTGTGAACTCCTCACGCTTGTACTCATCCCAAACCTCCGGCACACCAGGCTTCCCCAATATCTTCAAGTCATCAACTAGTGGCCTCAAGTAGATATCAATATGGTCGCCAGGTTGCTTTGGCTCGGAGACCAATATTGTCAGCATCATATATTTCTGTTTCTTGCATAGCCAGGGTGGAAGTTGTACAACGACAGCACGACAGGCCAGGTGCTATGTGTTGAGCTCTGGTTACCGAATGGGTTCACGCCATCTGTGCTCATAGCAAACCGTATGCTCCTTGTGTCATCAAACCATGGGAAGTGGGTATTAATGTTACCCCATTGCGCTGCATCTGCGGGGTGCCTAAACTTGCCATCTTTCTTATAATTAAGCTCCTTTCGGCCTTCGTCATGCCAATGAAAGAGTTGGGCCCCTTTCGTGTTGCGAACCATCTTCTCAGCCGAGGAATGATGCAAAAATACCATGCCACCCTCACAGGAGCCCCTCTGTTAGCCTTCTTCTTCTTGCCTCTGATCTCGCCGGGCTCGTTCTCGTCATCAGCATTATTATCATCTCCACCATCCTTTTTCCTCTTGTACCGATCATAGCCACACTTGGGGCACTTGTCAAGGTCTGCATAATCTCCACGGAACAATACATAATTGTTCTTGCATGCATGGATTTTTTCAACCTCTATTCCCAGAGGACAGATTATCTTCTTCGCCTCATAGACAGACTCTGCTATTTGGTTTCCTTCAGGTAGCATGTCTCGAAGCACATCCAATAGATGTTTGAAACTTTTGTTGCTCCAACCATGATCTGCCTTAAGCTGCAGAAGTTTTAGATCACCAGAAAGGTGAGAGTACTTCTGGCAATCAGGATAGAGGGGTTTCTTTGAATCTTCAATGAACTGCTTCAGCCTCGCTAATTCAGAAAGTGTGTACACTCGTTGAAACTCAACATCCCGCAACATTTGATCAACATTGTGCACACGTTGCAACACCTCACCATCATCGAAGCCCCTAACTTCTAGATCAGTGATATCCTCAGGTCTCAACACATTTGGTGGGAATAATGGTTCATTTCCCTCAAAAAGTCCACTGTCATCAAGGTCTTCATCATGGTCGGTAGCATGGTGTCGCACTTCACCTTCATTTAGGCAGCCTGCTTCGAGTTCATTAAGGCCTTCCTCACCATGTTTATTCCAACACGTGTAATTTTTTGTGAAACCACGTGTGACCAAATGATGAAAAATGATTTCCCATTGTGCGAATTTCTTTTGGTTAAGACAATCAATACAGGGGCAAAGCATTGCCTGAACACCACGGTTTCTCATATCCGCCTCTGTTTGATTTAGAAAACCATTGACCCCGCTTAAGAAATTCTCCCGATCTTCTTGGGGCTGTCTGTACATCCAAGCCCGAGCAGCAGACGCCATCTGCATTCCATACACCACATGAGCATAATTCATCACACAAAATTAAAACTGATAACACACAAGAGGATTAGGATAGCTAAAGAATTTCAATAAAAGGGAGCAATTAATTTCCACCTTGACGATGACTTTCTACGAGGCGAGCGCGGCCGCGAGGAGGAGGATCGGAGGCGGCGTCGCGGCCGCGGCGACAGCGCGGAGGACAGCGCGGTCGACGTCTGCTGGCCCCTTTCGCCGTCGCGCACGCAGCCGGCCGGCCTGCTGCAGCGCCGGCTTTCTGAGGAGAGAAATTAAGCGCGATCCTCAGAGCGCGCGCAGCTGGCGGCTGCGAACGGGATAGGCTGGCTGGGACATCTGAGCACACAGATCGAGCGAGTGACCTTCTGAGGAGAGAGAGAGAGAGAGCGAGTGTTGTTGTCGGGACAGGAGTGACCTTCTGCGGAGAGAGAGCGAGTGGTGTCAGAAGGAGAAGACATAGACGAACAATAACAATGTGCGTCTCCGATGTGAGAAAAAAAGGCGACCCTGGGTGGCAATCAAAGGAGACGAGTCCTAAGATATGAGACGCATCCAATTTGGTCGCCAGTAAAGGAGACGCATCCTACAAGCATGCGTCGCCAGTACGAAATTATCGGTAACGGACTTTATAGCCTGTTACCAATACGGCAGCGATCAGTAACGGACTTAAGTAGCTCGTTACTGATAGGGCATTGATCGGTAACGAACTTTACAAGCCCGTTACCGATAGGTTTAACATTTGTAACGGGCTCTATTTAACATCCGTTACAAAAAATTTATGTAACGAGCGTTTAAGAAGCCTGTTACCAGAAGTCCACATTGGTAACGGGCGTTGTGGAGGCCAACCCCGGGGTCGTCCTGGCGCGCTTATAGGTAACGGGCGCCAAACAACAACCGTTACAGATGTGGGTGGATGTAATGGGCGTTAAGGGCCCGTTACAAATGCTGCGTGACCTATTTGAGGTTTTCACGTAGTGAAGCGCACGACAAAGGCGGTTTACCGTGCAAAAAGGTGCCGTGTGCCCTTTGCCGTGCGTTTCCGGGAAAAACGCACGGCAAAGTATTTGCCGTGCGTTTCTTGTTCTTTGCCGTGTGCCCGAAACGCACGGCAAAGGCCCTGTTTCTCGTAGTGCGGCCCTATCCGCACTCCAGTCGAGGAGGACGCACTTCGTGTTGCCGGAGGCGCACTCCACTGCGTCGACCTTGCACCGCTCGTGCTCGTCGGACATGGCGCGGAGCCTTTGCCTCTCGGTGGCGTTCAGTACCGAGCACAACCGCCTAACACTCGACGACCTCCAGCTCCAGTTCAGCCTACGCCTCGAGGTCGTCGGCCGCACTCCTCACCCTACATCACCGTACGAAGGCCCGGAACTCGCCACGCAGTACCCTGATCTCCTCACGCACGGGAAGCTGCACTCCTCATTCTGCATCGCCGTGCACCCATGCAGAGGCGCGGAGCTCGCCGCGCAGGCCATCGAACATGAGGTCCCCATCTGCTTACCCGTGCGGCTGTGAAAAAGAATAAGTCCTAGAGCTCCTGTGTTGCTTGGACGTGCGGGTGCGGTCCGATCGCTTTTGACATCAGATAGGGATGGCAAAGGTACCGGGTGTCTTGCTGAAGCTAAGGCACTGAATCCTACTCCCTCCGACCCACCCACACGCTGCACCCCACGTGACTGCACCCGCACCCTCGCGCCGCATCCCACCCGCACGCGACGCGCAGGAATATGTTGTGGGTTGGTGGAGTTGTCGCCGTTGCAAGGATTCGGTGGAGAGGAGGGAGCTGTGGTGGCGGGAGCGGGGAATGCTGGGGCGGCATCAATGAAGCATCGACGACGGTAGTTGTTGACGGCGTGTGACAGCAGGGTGCACGGTGTGCTGTGCGGCGGTAAAGGAGGGGCGCCGACGTGCGGTGACGCTCGGGTGGCTTTGTTTGCATACGGTGGCCATGCTGCAGCGGCGTCGGTAGCGAGCAATCAAGCACTGCAGCGACGCGACGGGCGCCGTGGCGGGTCTGTGTGGCGGTGCGGCAAGGAAGGGTTGGCGATAAGTCGAGCCGGCGAGGGAGCAGTACGGCGGAGCTGGTTGTGGTGTGGTGGTGCGGTGCAGGTTGCGCCGGGGACGAGTATGCGAACGGTGGTGCGGCGGTGGCTTCCGGCACGGTAATGCATGTGTGGTGGTGGTGCGGCGTGATATGGCAGAGCCGGGGAACGACTCTCCGATGGTGGCGTGTGCTAGGGTGTTGGCACGGCGCTAGAGTGGCGTGGGGGTACGGGCTCGCGCGCGGGCAAGGCGAAGCGGCGTTGAGGCAGTACGGCGGCACTGTTTGCAGTAGGCACAACGATGTTCTCCCGCGGGTGGCGCAACGGAGCAAGGCAACACGGTGGCCGGGCTTGTGTTGCGGTGGTGGCTCAGGTGCGTTGGCAGAGTGGATGGGCGAGGCTTCGGGTCCTTTCCTACCCCGTCCTCCCTCCCTTCTTTTTGTTTCGACCGAGCAGACAGACTGCGCCCACCAGCCAAATTCGTTCGGCTCCCTTGGCCAATCTCAAATCACCGCCACCCAAGGCTCCTCCACCTCCCAAGCTTCCTCCTCACCCCACCAGTGCCGCCCTCCATCGACCCCTCAGCCGGGGATCAGCCTTTCCCCGTGCGCTCGTGCACCACGACCGCCATGGCCACCTTTCCATCGAACTCCACACTCCCGACCTCCTCTTCACCGAACAACCACGAAAATTGAATGTGGGTGAGTTCCTGGTGCCCGAGCGCTATCTGTATCTTGGTTTTAGGCCGCTTTCCGCGCTTGTTCTTGGGCATGCCACCATGGATGCGGCGGCCTTAGTCGTGGGCTATGGTAGGGCTAGGGCTTTGGGGAGAAAAGTAGGGGAGGTGCGCCCAGTGAGGGAGAAGGCGTGGGGGAAGTCCACGGGGTGGGGGAAAGTGTTGTCGGACTAGCGCTGGCACACCACCATGCCCTCCCGTGCGTGCGCACGATCTGGCCCGAGGTGGAAGAAGGCTGAGGGCGTGGATGTAAAGAAAATAGCAAGTTTAGGGGGATATCCATAAAAGTGTGAAGTTATGTTTTAAAGTGGAAAAGTTCTAGGGGCTTAAGAACTAAATCCGGGGGCCTGAATGTAAGGGGGAGGGCTGATCTGAGAGGAAAAGTATCTTTTCATGGGCTTAAATGAGAAGTTGATTTTGTTCATTTCTCTTTTGAAAGGCTGGGAAGTTCAAATTTACATTAAAAATCACAGACAAATCAGAAAAAATGCAAAAACAGTGTCTATGTGCTCTTTGTAATGATTAGAAAGCATGGGTATACTTTTGTTTTTATGACCATTTGAAGTAAAATGCAACTGATCAGAAGCTGAATTTTTAATATGTTGTTCTTATGCTCATTTGTAGATCTGGAAAATAGATGGCACAAAGTTATGATCTTTAACACATTATTTCGTGTATTTGTTAGCAACTACCTAATTGAAATAAACACGTGCGTGCCACACGTGCACTTTACTAGTTTAAACAAAACCAGCAGTGATGAGTTATTACCACCGGATGTCAACAAAATAGCAATAACCTGATGCGATGTAACATCTCCTGCCTCCACGCCACTGGTTGGTGTTAAAATCCATGCACCATCATTGGATTTGGACACCAATTGACATCCAAACTCGAGTCTGTCTTTTCGTCTTCTCAGAATTTTTTATATATATTTTTTAAATCATTTTGCAAAATTATACGACCGTTTGAAATTTTTGCAGATTTGGCAACCAACCGCCGTGCGCCACGGCGGTTTGGAAGGCAACCGCCATGGCCCACGGCGGCAAGGGGGCCGGCAACGGTCCGCTGCGGGGATCGGGGCCCGCGGGCAGCCTACCGCCGTGGGCCACGGCGGTAAGGGCAGCGCCCGCCGTGGGCCACGGCGGTAGGTTGCTACCGCCGTGGGGGACGGCGGCTGCCGCGCCTATATAAGGGGCGACGGCGGCCGCCGCCCCTCCCACCCCTGCCGCTGCCGCTGCCGGAGCCTTCACGCCGGCGCCCCCTCCTCTCTCTCCAGGTAAGTTTTCTCTCTTTTCTTTAATTAATTTAAGTAGTTTAGAATTTAGTTAAGTAATTAGATTAGATTTAGAAAATTAGTTTCTTAGTTTAGATAATCTAGAAAATTAGTTTTTTATTTAGAAAATCTAGAAAATTAGTTTTCTAGTTTAGAAAATTAGTTTTTTAGTTTAGAAATTTAGTTTTGTAGTTTAGAAAATCTAGAAAATTAGTTTTGTAGTTTAGAAAATCTAGAAAATTAGTTTTTTAGCTTAGAAAATCTAGAAAATTAGTTTTTAGTTTAGAAAATATAGAAAATTAGTTTTCTAGTTTAGAAAATTATTTTTTTAGTTTAAAATTTTAGTTTTGTAGTTTAAAAAATCTAGAAAATTAGTTTTTTAGTTTAGAAAATCTAGAAAATTAGTTTTGTAGTTTACAAAATCTAGAAAATTAGTTTTTTAGTTTAGAAAATCAAGAAAATTAGTTTTCTAGTTTAGAAAATTAGTTTTTTAGTTTATAAAATTAGTTTTCTAGTTTAGAAAATCTAAAAATTTAGTTTTTTAGCTTAGAAAATCTAGAAAATTAGTTTTTTAGTTTAGAAAATTAGTTTTGTAGTTTAGAAAATCTAAAAAATTAGTTTTTTAGTTTACAAAATGTAGAAAATTAGTTTTCTAGTTTAGAAAATTAGTTTTTTATTTACAAAATTATTTTTCTAGTTTGGAAACTCTAGAAAATTAGTTTTTTAGTGTAGAAAATCTAGAAAATTAGTTTTTTAGTCTAGAAAATTAGTTTTGTAGTTTAGAAAATCTAGAAAATTAGTTTTCTAGTTTAGAAAATCTAGAAAATTAGTTTTTTAGTTAGAAAATTAGTTTTTTAGTTTAAAAAATCTAGAAACCTATTTATCAATTTTTAATTCTATATTTAATTTTTGTATGCAGCTGCAGCTATGGACCAGACTCAGGCTCAGGCCGACGCGCAGGCTTAGGCCCAGGCTCAGGCCGAGGCGCAGGCCCAGGCTCAGGCCCAGGCGCAGGCTGAGGCTCAGGCTCAGGCTGCTCGTGCTGAGCTTGAGGCGTACGTGACGCCTGAGTTGCTGGACAGGGATACCGACCGCCGGCACCGCTCGTTCCTGTCCGCCGTCCTCGGAGAGGATGTTGGACACGTGCGTTGCCGCACTACGCGCACGTTGCTGCCGATCCACAACCGCTGGGTTCCCAAGTACGTGAATTGATATTGTGTTATTGTTTGTACCTTCATTTATCTTTTTGTTGTAACTAATAAATTACGTTATTTGTTTCAGGCTACGAGCTGCAGGACTCCTGCCTGTAGCGCGGTTAGTCTAGGGGGACAGCCAGCGTGATGCGATTCTGCGGAAGGATCGCATGACACGCTTCCAGTACGACTTCTCCCTCCTCAACGCGCTTCTGGACCACTGGAGGCCGGAGACCCACACGTTCCACTTCACCGTCGACGAGATGACGGTGACCCTTCAGGACACGTCGCTGCTGATGGGCCTTCCTTGTGAGGGCGAGCCGCTGGGGGCCGAGGACATCTCCGCTAACTGGCGTACGGAGTTCCTCGCTCGGTTTGCGAACGTTCCTCGGAACGATCGCGCGCCCGCCCCGTACCAGGAGTTCACGAACACTCACGGACCCACCTTGTCTTGGTTGCAGCAGTTTAGCGTACGTACCTTTACCTCATATTTCTCTCCGGTTTTGATTACATGGAGACAATAAAACTAACTAACGTTTGATTTTGTTTGTGCAGGCTGATTACCTAGCAGATGACACCGAGCAGGAGACAGTCGACAGGTTCTTCGAGGCGTACCTGTTGTGGCTGTTTGGGTTCGTGTTGTTCTGCAGTTCGCAGGGTGACGCGGTGGCGAGGTACCTGATCCCCCATGCTCGGAGGATCGCCGACGCGCCCTTGGACGCCGTGCCCCAGATCAGTTGGGGCAACTCTGTTCTTGCGAGCGCGTACAGGGGGCTGTGCTCGGGGGTGTTGAAAGGTCGTGCGGCGGAGCCGATCCTTCTCGGCTGTCCTCTCCTTCTTCAGCTCTGGTGCCACGAGCGGTTTGCGATTGGTCGGCCAGTCGTGGCCCTCTACGCGTACGAGCCCCTGCCAGAGGGCCACGACCCGCGCGACCGTTTCACCATGGGCTCGTTGTGGTACCTTCGGAAGGTAATTACTTACCTTTCACTTTCAATTTGTCTTTCCACTTCGTCTAGTTTGTTCAATCGACATTTATGGTTCACATTTGGTTTGTATGCAGACCTCGTACGCCCACGACCAGACGAAGAGGGTGTACAAGGACTTCGTCGGGCAGTTCGACGCTCTCACGGACGCGGACGTCAGGTGGACGCCGCACTCCGAGGAGACTATCGCGGCCCGCGCACCACAGGGCCTCTCGACTTTGTGCTTCCACGACCAGCAGTACTGGATGACGAGGTCGTCGTTGATGTTCGACATGTACGTGGAGGAGTACGCCGTCCACAGGGTGCTGAGGCAGTTCGGCCGCTACCAGGAGTGGCCTGTGCCTGTGGTGCACACTGTTCCGAGCACACACCATAGGTGAGTTCTCGTAAATTTTTAAATTTAATTCAGCGTTCGAAGATTTCAGACGCTGACAAATATGTTTAATTCGTCGTAGGTGGTCGCGGAGGGGAGTTACGGGCACTTTTTCCTGGGTTGAGAGGTTGCAGCCGTACGTGGACCGTTGGGCTACCGCGTTGGAGAACTTGGTCGAGGAGGTCCGGCCCCACGACGACACGACGTGGGAGGCGTACATCCAGTGGTACACCCCGAGGACTCAGGCGCGTGTGATGTACGTCCCCCCACAGCCTGCAGCGCCGCTTCCGGACGCGACGAGGGTGCTTGCTAGTACCGCGTACCCGGTTCGACGGGATCAGCACTACGATACGGCGGTGAGTTTGAAAATTCACCGGCTTTCCCTTATGGTTATTTACAATCTACAATTTACTAATAATTTCTTTTGCAGTTCGACGTGATTGCGGACCTTTCACGTATTGTAGAGGACTCGACGGCGAGGCTGGACCGGATGTCACACCAGGAGATTGCGGAGACGTTCCTCAGGATGGGTGCCATCACCAGAAGGTTCCTTGCCGCGGCACCGCGGCAACCCGACTCTACCACTGTTTCCACGGTACCCCCAGTCGTCCTCCACCTCCGCCTCGACTAGTCGTTCCCACGTGGCACCGTCGTCCTCGTCGTGGCCACCCTTCCAGGTTGCTTTTTACCCGGCGCGCCCTCCGGCGCATCCTCCCTTTAGGATGTCTCCGCTAGGGGGGTCTCCTCTCAGAGGTCCTACGCCTACACGTGCACCCGCACCTGCACCAGCACCGGTTCCTTCCTCGCCCCTCGCCGCTGCTTTTCACCCAAGTATTGACCACTACTCTATAATACTAGATTGTATTAATTAGGAAACGTGATTTAATATTACTATTTCTTCCAGCTTACGACTCCAGCGTCGGCACTCTTCCTGACGACCAGGCCGGAGCGTCCGGGTCCGGCTACTACGACTTGGCCCTCGACTTCGACTGGTTGCAGGGTTTGCAGCCGTAGGACGAGCTCGCAGGGACGTAGCTTGGAGGCGCACCACCCACATGGACTCAGGAGGGAGCAGGGACGCAGCCAGGAGGCTCCCAGTTGCCAGGAGCGAGCGGTGGGCCACAGCCTGGAGCCTCACAGCTGCCAGGGGCGAGCGGTGGGGCACAGCAGTCTCCAGGAGGCTCGCAGCTCCCCGGCGCGAGCGGTGGGGCACAGCAGTCTCCAGGAGCCTCGCAGCTGCCAGGCGCTAGCGGAGGGCAGCCAGGTTCGTCCCACGAGGTTGCAGGGTCGACGGCGGCGGTGGAGACACCGCAGGCGACGGGTGATGCTAGGCGTCGGCAAATCCACCCTCCTGACCCGTTGACGTACCCTCGCGACCAGACGCACGCCGCAGCCCGAGCACTGAAGCTGCATAAGAAGCCCAGGCGATGCTAGATTAGGTCGAGTATTGTTTGTACAGGAGCACTGTTATATGTGATCATGAGTATTTTTTAGTATATGTCACTTTGTTTTTCTTTTGTAGTACATCGTATTGTTTTTTTCCGTAAATTAAAAAACAAAAACAACCGTCGTACGGTAGGTTTTAGGTTGGAGATCGTGTCCTGAATTTCCCTTAGATTTATTAAAATCAAAAAATTTAAATCAATCAAGCCGCCGTGGGCCACGGTGGTAGGACCTAGCCGCTGTGGCCCACGGCGTTTTTCTCTTGCCTCCGTGGCCCACGGCGGCAAGACCCTACCGCCGTGGGCCGCCTCAAACCGCCGTGGCCGGCCTCCAACCGCCGTGCGTAACGGCGGTTAGTCCCCAACCGCCGTGGCGCACGGCGACCGCCGTGGCGCACGGCGACCGCCGTGGCGCACGGCGGTTGGTTCCCAAATCTGCAAAAATTTCAAACGGTCGTATAATTTTGCAAAATGATTTAAAAAAATATAAAAAAAATTCCGTCTTCCCTCACGCTACGCATCTCCTCCCTCCACGCCACACTCGAGTCCGCTTTTCATTTTCACTAGAACAATCCGGCGCGCGATGCGCGCCCTATCAAAAGTGCATTTCAGCATATCAAAAGTAACAAAATTGTAAAAACACCAACACAAAAGGTACACTAACATCAGTTGTCCCTACTGATTTCGTTAAATAGTATGGATCAGTGTCGTTATCACTAATCATCTAGCCTTTGCAGCTCATAGGGTTTCTACCATATATTACACATCTCGATCATCTACACCCCATAGATATTATATAGCAATACATTACATATTATGATCACGATTCCTATCTACCAAACATTTGAGATGGTAGCTTGGAATACTAATCTGAATAAGTTTGCTAAGTACCAAGCAAATTCAGGGCACCAAATAAAGATAAAGTGATAGTTTGCAGCAATGAAATCCCCAAAATGAATCTAGTTGTTTGACACATGCTCAAGCCTTCCAAACATGTCCAGTGACGACAAAATCAGAGTATTATCTTTCTTGGCGCTAGATATCCTTGCTTGAACTGTAAAGGAACCATATATATAATAATGTTCATCCTCGCTTGAACTGTAAGGGAACCATATAATAATGCTATCATAGAAATAAATGAATGAAAAGTAAAAAGACAGCAAACACACTACATTGTGTTATTTCAACTACAAGTGGAACTCAGATTTGGAAAACATCATCAGCTCATAGAGAAGGTACATATCCTTAAAAGAATAACTAATTCTGTAAGATTATTCGATGCACTACAATTAACTAATGAGGTAGTCAAGCAACACATTAAGCATGTAGTTTTCTCATGCTAGTTGTCAAACTAACTAAAGGATGCACATGCCATAGAGGAAAAAGGTTCATATATAGTGGAGGAAGGGAGTAGCTTGCCTTAGTAGCTGCATGAGGACAATGAAAACGAATGAGCTAGTGCTTTTTGACAACTTTAATTTGAGAGATTTGGTAACAATTATCCTATAAACTCCTCGGTAGCAGCTCACAATACCCACATGTACAAATTTTAATGTTAGCTCTTTGATTGGTACACAGCAGATTGGATACTTCCTGCACGGTACCTCACGCTAAGACCTAATTAAGAGTGAAAGCTTATTTAAAATCAAGCGTACCTGCATAAAACGATACACGAAGAGTAAAAAGAGAACCAAGCATACCTAGATAAAGTTCTGTGCTGCCAGGGATGATAAAGTTTTGTGCTGTCAGGGAAGTAGGAGCTCCCTAGTAGAACCTGCAATGGAGATAAAGCAACCGATTCTGGAATGAGCAGCTGTTAGTAGATGCTAGGAGGTGTATAACCAGTTTAACTAATATGCTTTTACTGAATTTGACAGTCAGATCCTATGCACAATACGTGGGATGGATATTAGTAATCTAGTGATATGAGTATGTATAATAGGTTGCTGAGCATATAATGGAAGTGTTAACAGCATGCAACATATAATGTTGAGCATATGATTATTTTTTGTTTCTGGACACGATAATCTTTAGTTGCTGAAAAAGTGTGTTGCAAATTACAGTCCCCAGACCATGTCATATTGAAAAAATCACTAACTTGCTATTTTTACACTTTAGTGCTCAATGGTTAACATATTTTGCAAAAACCTATGAGAAGACAGGAAGGAAAAATCCCTTCTTCGACTGTTCTTACCCTCAATGATCCATGCAAAAATATAAATCCAGAAGAGCTCATGGTAACTGACTGCATATCTGCATTTGCATAACAGGTATTAGCTGGCAGTCGCAGTCAACAATAAAATTGAATCGGGGAACAAATATAGTGACCAAAAAAGAATCAGCAGTGGAGAATGGGAGCACCAATCTAGAGAAATGGTTCTCATCGTACAGGACAGGACATTGTAATGTGTTGGCCTGCGGCCTGCCTATTCCCTGAAGAAATGCATCTACATTTAGTGCGATTGAAATTAAATAGCACTACAACAACAGTTTCCATGGAATCAGAGTTCAAATCATCACCGAAACAGATGAAATCTCTGGCAGGTTACTCTTCCTCCCAATCAGAATTCGTGAAAGAGACAGATGGGAGTGGCAACTGACATTTTCGGCGAGGTCGAAATAGCAGTCCAGCAATCACAGTGCAAAGACAGAGGAGGAAGATAGCCGCCTGTGACATGGTCGTCGGCGTGCAGATCAGGCGCACCTCGCCGACCACCGCGCGTCCTCGCTCTCCACTGTTGGGCTGTGCTGCCTTCCTTTCCGTGGATCCATCACTTTTCTCCGCCTCTTCCTCATTCAGTGGCTAGGACCCGAGTCAGAGAGAGAGGAGAAGAAATATGAGAACGGGATGAGGGGAGGAGAGAAGCTCACCAAGGAAGGACACCGCCGCTTGCCCCCACGCCGAATCTGGAGAGCAGAGCCGCACCGGATCTGCAAGAGGAAAAGTAAAGATGAGAATTGATCCTTCATGGATCCGAGCACGCGTGAGAGAGAGGAGGGAGTCGGTGCTCCGGTCGGTTGCTGCTCACCGAGGAGATGAGCAGGACGGGTCTCCGCCTCGGCAGCTGGGCGCGGGGCCACTGCAGCCGTGCCCCGCCGGCACCGACACCACCGCGGCCTCGCGTCACTCCACAACATCGGCGCGGCCAGGACGCACGCCAAGGCCACCGCACTCACGAGTGCGCTTGACGAGGCCGGCGTCGTGCTCTTGCGCGAGGATGGGGAGAGAGGGCGGCGGCGGCGGAGACCAGAAAGCAGGAAGGGAGAGGACAGCGGCGCGGAGGCTGAGGAGCAGGGTGAGAGGGGGGCGGCGGGGAAGAGGTATGAGGTTAGGGTTCAGGGAGCGGGGTGGGGTATTAGGTGGGGTAAGGGTGGTGGGAGGGGGTGTTCGCAAAAGATGGATAGGGTTGCTCCTTCGTGTAGAAATAATATTTGCCGAAGGATTTATGTGCAAAATATATGAATGTGTTTGCTCTGCGATCTAGACATTCTGGATCAATTCTAGATTTGTAGCAAATCGGAGGGGTTTTTTGCAAAACGTTGGGCACGCTGCGGGAGCCTCGAATGGGTAACGTGTCGCGCAGCGGAGAGGCCACCGATGCCTCAATTGCTCTCAGGCCGAGAATGGGGTTGGGTCTTTCATATCTCCGATTCTTTTGGCTAGATGAGGCCATGAGGGAACAAACAAAGGGAATGTCTGCTGCCAGTGAATACACAATCCTCTTTTACATTCAGTTCCTTAAGATCAAGCGGATTTATTAACAAAAAAAGTTATGCAGTTTCAAAGAAGAAAAACTGTTTAGTATAAATTAAATGAAGTTGAAAACTGAACGTTCTGACAGAGCCAAGCAAAAACTAAGTCGGTGGAGTTAAGACTGTTCCACGGTTTTCATTGAGAGTAGGGAACGTACTCCCAGCTAAGAAAATCTTCGAACCCCGGTTTCATTGGTAAGGGAATTTTTTTAAATCATCCCCGTAAATTTTCCCTAGAGAAAATCGAATGTGAATTTTCTCATTGCTGACTATACCTCAACCGTCTAACCAACTACGTTAAAGGACCTTTGGCATCCTGCCAGCCAAGCAGCAGGCAACGTATGGTGGCGGACCATGTTAGTGGATTGCAGCGAGGAAAAAAGATGGGTGGGCGCCACGCGAGAGAAAAAAACTGAAGAAACAAGGGAAAGGAAACGGGCTGCACTGAGGTGAAGCATATTATTGGGCCTCACCATGTGAGAAACCTAGAGAGATAGGCTACTTAGCAGCCCAAGATAGATGGATCAGGAGGGCAAGGGCTCAAAGTTAGATAGGAAATTAGTTTGATTATCTTTTTCATTTATATTTGAAATCAAATTGCAAATAGTTGCAGTCACAAGATACAAAAAATTCCATTCAAATCAAAATCATACTATTGTTTAAATGATATTAAAGATTTCTTTTTAATATTTAGTAATTTATATGAATTTAATAAGAATAAAGTAAGACACTTTTATGGTGTTCCATCTCAATCTATACTATAAGGAGCGAAGACAATTGAAAACTTTTCTCACCCAATTCGGACCCACCTTACCCCTCACGCCGGACCCCCTCGTAAGGTTGCATGATGACCAAAAAGGTGGAACGACCATAGAAATCGTAATTTGGGGAGCGTTTCTGCCAAAAACGTAATTCTTTTCTCACCGGGCGTCTGTGTACCCGCGCCGTGTACCCGCTATGCTGGGTCCAAGTTTCCCTTCTCCGTATTAAAAAAACCCTTACCGGAGACCCGGCGCAAAATCAATTCTGCACTCGCGCGCTCCTTTCTTTTCCAGCGATCGATCCGACCATCCCGTTCGTCCGAGCGTGGAGCATTCCCTTCCCTGTTCTGCCAGTGCCAGCTGCCCTCCTTCCCCCATAGACTATGGGTCCACACCTGTAAACAAAAATCATTACCGTCTCATCCATCCCTCGAAGGCCGGTTTGCGTTTTCTTTCTTTTTTTTTCTTCTTTTATTTTATTTTTTCTGAAACATTGCTCAGTTGTATAACTTTTATTCTTCTGTCACCTAAGTTACATAAGTTTTGCTCTCATAAATTCTATATATAAACTTTTTAGTTGAAAAAGTTATATACATAAGTTCTGCTTCTTCTGTATAAGTTATATACATAAGTTTTGCTTCTCCCGTATAAGTTATGTACATATCTTTTCATTTAAAAAATTGTATGCATAAGTTTTACTTTCTGATTAAGTTATTCGCATAAATTATATATATAACTTTCTATTTGAAAAAGTTACATATATAAGTTTTGCGTCTCTCGTATGAGTTATATACATATATTTTGGTTCAAGAAAAATTGTATACATAAGTTATGCTTTCTGAGTAAGTTATTCTCATAAATTATGTATATAACTTTATAAGTTTTGCTCCTCTCGTACAAGTTATATACATATCTTTTTCATTAAAGAAAAAATTGTATGCATAAGTTTTGCTCTCTAAGTAAGTTATCCTCTTGCAAAAGTTGTGTCGTTAACTTTCTTAATTATTTTAAACGGAACTATGCTACAACACTAGGAAGAAAAAAACACGAAAAGATAATGAAAATGACTCGTGGACGTCAGAGTCGTGCAGAATAAATGTAGTTTACAAAACTACCTTCACACCCCTAGGTAAATTTCTGAGAGGAGTCTAATGAGGGTTTTGACCACATGATTAGAATATGGTTACTGTAGCATTACTGTAACAAATTATTAAATTAATTATGCTCATTTGATTCATCACGTAGAGTTACACCCATGTGTGAAAAGGTTTTACAGATAGACTTCATTTAGTACTCCATGTATACGAATTTTCTTTCCCGAAAATTTTTTGGGATACATTTAAACACGGGCACAGGAGCACTCGGTGCTGCGGAGCTGTGCAGAAGCACGCAATTGACGCAAGAACCCAAAAAGGAAATGATGAGATGGCCCCGCAGGTCCCGCATGCACCTCAAAGGAAAAAGGAAATGATGTGAACTCGGTGCCGCATGCACCTCAAAGGAAATGATGTGAACTGGGTGCGGAAACTACACGTGCAAGCCGAAAACGGAATTAGATATTAGCTGTCAGAAATCGTTCGCTGCTCACGCGCGCTCGCTGATTAGCGATGCTCGAAACCCGGACCCGTTGCTGCGCGCCCGCTACTCCCCGCGCGAACCCTCGCGCCGCAGCGGCCCCTCCCGCACGAAGCTGCCTAGGAGCCCCAGCTAGGGGCGCTGCAAGAGAGGGCACCATGTCCTCCTTGCCGCGCTCGTCCACGGTGATGCGGGACGGCGAGCGTCACCGCCGCCGCCTACTAGCAGATTCGCAGATGCGGGGCGCATCCGGCACCATGCCGCTCATCGTGAAGCAGATTGCTGCGCGTCGGCAATTTGGCACCACTACGTGAAAAACTCACTTTGGTAACGGGCATAGATCGCCTTTGGTAACGGGCAAAGCGCCCGTTACCGATCAAGTGTTACAAATGAGCCAAGAAAGGTAACGGGCAGATACCCGTTACTGATAACACATATTCGTAACGGGCATAAAACAACAACCATTACCACAACTAACCACCGGTCACGTGAAATGGCTGTTTCTCTAGCCCCACAGAGAACTTTGGTAACTGGCACCAAAACAAAGCCCGTTACAGGAACTCAACATCAGCGACGCGTTTTATGAAACTTCGTCTCCGATGTCTCGACGAAATGAGACGTGTCTATTTCACGCCCGTCTCAGCACAACTAGGATTCGTAACGGGCATCAAACAACAACCGTTACCACAACTAGTCACCGGTCACGTGAAAATGACTATTTCTCTGGGCTCACAGGGAACTTTGGTAACGGGCACCAAAACAAAACCCGTTACTGTGAAATCAATATCGGAGACGCGTGTGGTGAACCTGCGTCTCCGATGTCTCGACGAACGGGCCACGTTGTGGGGCCCACCGGTCAGTACTGGTAACGGGCTTTTACGGTGCCCGTTACTTTGTTGGCATGTTTGTAACGGGTGTTCCAATTGAAGCCCGTTACTCAGTGATCAGTGTTTGTAACGGGCTTTAATTAACGCCCGTTACAGATACGTAGGCCACCCCTACAGTAACCTACTGCCTGCTTGCTGGCTGCATCCTGGAACCAGCCAGGATTTGGCAGCCATAAGGGGCTGCATCCTGAAACCAGCCAGGATATGACTAAATTCACAAAAATTAGATCCAGCATCCAAATTCTCAGAAATCCACAATTCACATGCATCATATGACAAAATTCAGCATCATCATCTCACATGGAGGAAATGAATCTCACAAGGAGGAATGCAACAATATCACAAAAATTCATGAACAAGGAGGAATGCAAAAATTTCCTAGTCACCATACATAATCTGAGCCCACACAGCTTCATCAGCATGAAATTTTCCTCCGGCTGTGATCACCTGTTCCACAAGGAATGTGGCAATTCTTTCACGAACATTGACCAGCTTTGATTTGTCGAGAGGATGCTCATCTAGCCCAAATCTCTGGATATAACAATGTCACCAGTCAGCACACATATATAGGTGGTTACCAAACATGTGCAGTGCTAATAAGCAAGAACTGTGCTCAGTTGCAGGTTTTACAAATGAAGATCCCAAGAAAGTACCTCCATATGTGGGCCGCTATCTTTTAATTGAAGCATGTGATAGGCACAATAGAAGCCGCAGAGTCTGGATCCAGTAGGTTGTTGGTGGCACTGCAATAAATGTACAAAGAAAAATAGTGGTGATCGAGAAGAAATAAACTCAAGCTTTAGTACTAGCTTCCACAGGAAGGAAATGAGAGCCAGGTGTGGTTCGACGACCGGTGGATGGTCGCTTCCTGGTGTGATGAGTGATTGACAACGTGGTGTGGACTGATTCTTGGCTAAGTATTGCAGGTGCAGGTTGCGGCTTGACTGGTGCAGGTGCAGGTGAAGAACAAGCGTGAAAGGTCGTTGCCGGTGAGGCCTCCAGGTGTGGAGAAGACAAGTAGGCTTGGTTCGAGGGACCCGGTGGCCAACGGGGTCAAGTGCGGGCCGCATGGTGGCAAGAACGGCAAGATGAAGCCATGGACGGTTTCCTAGTTGAGCCTCAAAACCAACGTCGAGCCGGGACTACGTGGGAGCCGAGTCATGAGTGGTGATTGGCGGAGGCTACACCGAGTTCGCGGGGTTTCCGGTGGTTCACCAGAAAATCACTGGGTTCCTTGGTTGATCCACAAAGCCAAGACCGAAGAACCGAAGACGGAGGTGCAGCAGCTCCAGACCGGTCTGACCGGTGGGTACCGGTCTGACCGGTGAGGAGCACCGGTCTGACCGGTGTGCGACGACGCAGTCCGGAATCTTCGAAGCGGAGGACACGCGTCGGGATCGCAAGGCTTGCGTCGAGGCTAAGCAAGTTTGCGGTCGCTGGGCATCCGTCCGATGGTGCGAAGACAGAGACTTCCAATTTCGCCCTCGAGGGGCATGTATCCCTAGTTAGCTAGTAAGGGTATTTTAGTCTTTCGGTTGCCTCCATATAACCCAAGGGGTGAGAGGATGGCAGCCATCTCTCTTGGAACCCTAGCTCATTTGGTTTTCCTATTTTCCTTCCTATTTTCCTTAGGATTTTCGTAGGACTAGCTTGAGAGCTTCATGGTGAGATCTTGTAAGAGGGAAGGATGATCGGGCGGCAAGCTAGACCTTGTATGAACCTCTTTGGTATGTATAGATGATTCGGCGTGGTTCCTCAAGGCTTGGATGTGTCTTTCCCGTTTCTCCTTTTTGGTGATTTTCGGAGCCCTTTCTTGGCGAATTTCTTGTGGCGGTTTTGAGACCTTTCTCTTTGGGATTTGGTGGGGGATGTATGCATGAACCCCTCGTGGTTCTTTTCCCTTTGATCTCCCTCCCAAATCCGTGAGTAAAGGGGCTCGATTTTGAGGTTTTCGTGGCTCTAGGGTTGTTGGTGTTCTTGGCGGAAATCCTTCGATTCCTCTTGATTCAACAAGTTTTGGTGGACCAAATCTTAGCTATGGAGTACCCATGAGGTGTTCCTACTGTCCCCAAAGTCTTGTGCAAAACCGTGGAGCGAATCGGGAGATCGGGAGTTGGATTTGGGGGAGTTGACTCGCCGGCGCTGTTCATCCCGAGCTGCCCAGGCGCGACCGGTCTGACCGGTGCCCTTGACCGGTCTGACCGGTGCTAGCCCTTGGTGGGTTTTTGTCTCGGGGAATAGCCTTGTCCGTGTGGTTTTGTCCCGTGGTCCTGCTGATCAGTTCTTGGCGTGTTTGGAGTTGTTTTGCTACGTTTTGTGAGGGGTTCTTCTTCCTCACAGGTTGTGTTTCGTGGTGGTTTTTGTTCCAGGGCCTAGAGGAGTCACTGAGGCTTCCTGGAACGTTTGCTGTGCGGCTGCTGTAGCCACCGGCCTGACCGGCTCTGTCCACCGGTCTGACCGGCGCAGGCCATCGGTCGGACCGGTGTAGCACAGGCAGCAAGCCGTGCAAGTTTCCGCTGTGTGGTTTGGTGAGTTTTGGGTCGGAAGGTTGAGTGTTGGTTCCTAGGACCAGTAGCACTCCAGTGGCTGTGTGGTCTTGACCAACTTGGGTAGTTTGAGTCGGAGACGTGAGTGGAAGCCGTGTTCGTCTTGTTGGAGTTCTCATCTCCTTCGAGAAGAATTTTTATCAGCTCCCATTCACTCCCCCCTCTCTGGTTCGCCTAATCGGTCCTTCAGGAAATAAGTGATATGCACCTTAACATCTTTGACGTGTTCCAAGGCGCCAAGGCGCAAGAACTTCTTTTTGCCGCAGTAACATTCCCAAGCCCTACAACGAAACAAGCAACAATGGTTAGGACACTATTAATTAATATACTCTATACAGTTTGTTGAGGAACGTCCGCAGGTTAAGAAAGAAATAACTTACTCATTAATGATTCGCTCGAAAGGGTCAGTATCAATATTAATTGTCTTCAATGAATCAAGATAGTAGACCTTCCGCTGCTTCGGAACGATCACCACTGCAATCCAGTGGTTCGTACTGAGATAAGCGGTAAGCATCAAATTCTTTTTAGCATATAGTTTGAAGGCATTGCGCATATAGGACACAGAGAAAGCAAGAGTGTTATCCGTGCTGTTCAACGTTGTCGAGCAAAGGCATTCAGGATCAAGGAAGCCAACTGCAGTGCCCGTTTTCTCAACTTCTATAGTCATATTCCTATTAGTAAGAAAAAACAAAGTGTAAGGAGGCAAAATACATGGTAATAAAGATGATGTGAGGCAAAAAACACATTTCGATAGAGGATGTGATTAGTGAGAAGCATATTAAATTTTCAAGCAACTTACAGGATGAAGCAGCGGAGAAGTGTCAGATCCAAAGCATCCAAGTTGAAGAGATCGTACAAATCACTGAGTTGCACAGGTAGCTGCTGGAGTCCGTTTGACCATCTCGGAGGCCATACACTGGTCTCGGGCCGAAGTGCGACCATAATGTGAGAATCATCATCTGACTTACCACGTTGCATGTAGAATTTGTGGAGCTTTCTGGTAAAAGGAGCAGCCTTTTTGAGATCACCATCACTGAGAAGGCTCTTTCCGAATTTGTAATTTGGGTTATCCATAGCCCAAGGGTTCTTCTCGGTGTCTCTCTCAAATTGCTTTGGGTTAATCATATACCAACGATTCTCCTTGGTGTTTCTCTTAGATCGCTTTCTAGTAGGCCTCTTAGAGGTTTTATTTACAGCAATTTCCTTTTCCTGCTGCTTTGAGATGGCTGAAGAAGGTTTCTTAAGGGCTTGCTTGCCTGCTGTAGGTGGTGTAGAGCTTTTATTTTTGGCAAGTTTCTCTTTTTGCAGCTTTGAAATGGCTGAAGGTTTCTCAAGGGATTTCTTGCCTGCTGTACGTGGTGTAGAGATTTTATTTTCGGCAAGTTTCTTTCCTTGCTGATTTGAAATGTGTCGGGGACAGCCATAAGGGTCCCCTAATAACCGGGGAAAACGCCCCTTTCAAAAAAAATAATAAAACGCAAACGAGCATACCCATAAACCCCAAAACACGCACCCCGTAGCCACGCCCCAGAACAAAGAAGGGCCCACGGCCCAAGGAGCCACGACGACCCGCCAAAACGACCGGCCGCGGTACCCCTTGGGCGAGTCTCCGCCTCGCTCGAGGACCGGGCGCCACACCGCTTATTCTTCACCTCGCTCGAGGGCCTGACTCCCCCTCGGGCGATTCTTCGCCTCGCTCGAGGGCCCGACTCCCCCTCGGGCGATTCTCCGCCTCGCTCGAGGGCCCGACTCCCCCTCGAGCGATTCTCCGCCTCGCTAGAGGGCCTTCTGGGTCCACGACGCCACGCCTACTCCCCCGACCAGAGCATTAAATGCTCTGGCACGCCGCGGGCATCGAGTCAAAGGCAAATCCCCGCCATGCCGGCCCTCTGACACCGCCTGGGAATCATATCCTGGCGCTGTTTCACTAACCCACCCTGTGCGGCCATCCCTGGCACTGTGCGGGAGCTGTGCGGGAAGGCCAGTGTCAATTCCGTGACACTGTGCCACCCACTCCCGTACCGCCACCACGTCGCACCCCTCGAAAGAGGACGGTGGAACCCTCGAAAAGGGTACGGCCGTCTACCCCGCGCTCGCTCAGGACGACGCCGTGACATCAGACCAGTGGAGTGCGTCACCTCCGTCACCTCTGGCCCTGTGCGGCCATCCCCGGCACTGTGCGCCATCCCAGGCACTGCAGCACCATCCCCGGCACTGTGGAAGCCCGGGATGACGAGACACCGCCACGCCCGCTGCTGTGCATCCACCGGTCTTCCGTCAGCCGAGCCCTCGAGTCGGCGTACGGATGGCGACCAAACGGGAAGCTCCCACGCTGCTACCCTCGAAGCCGCTCCTGGACGGATACAGGACTCGCCACGATGCCCGCTGGGAGCAAGATTCGCCAGGACAACCATCGATTCTGCGACACTGTGCCTCATGCCGCCATATGTAGCGCTTAGAGCTGTGCGGCATGACTGTAAACCGCCTCCCCTTGGCCTATAAAAGGAGGAGGCGGTCCCCTGGCCGCGGGGGACGACGGATAGCTGCACACTTGCACGTTTCCGCCCACATCTGCGATATTGGCACTTCGCCTCAATCAAACCTCAGGGACCTGGAGGCTTCTCCTCCTCTCCCGCCTTGCTTGTAGCTCCCCTCTGCAAGCACCACGGTGCGACACAATACAGCGCCCCGAGCGCACCCCTGCTGGACGTACGGCCCACAGTCGGAACCAGGATAAACCCGTGTCATCGTGTTGCTTAGCACCGGCCATCGAGAGATAGATCTCAGCGCTCTTACTAGTTAGTGTCGGGACTACTTTCCGCACCGACAGTTGGCGCGCTAGGTAGGGGAAGTGCGCTGAAGATCAGCTTCCCACCAGCCATCTCGATGGTGATCCGCACCGAGTACAGGTCCCAGAGGTACTCCATGGGCAGCTCAGACCCCCTCCCAGCCGGATTCGAAATCCGGTTCGGGAGCCTGAACTTTCAGGCTACAGGGAACGGCTACCTCATGCGCATCACCAACCGCGACGAGCTCCACCCGTGGCGGTCGACTGGGCCAGGCCCAGTTCCCGCCGCGCCCGCTACTGACGCCTCGGCACCCGCTCAGGCGGATGCTGCGGGCACTTCGGCACCTCGGCCCCGACGGCGCTCCGGCCAGCGCTCGCGCCAGGCGCGAATGGAGCGGCGTCGGGCCGCGTGCGCTGCGGCACGGGGCGACGCGCCCACTGACGAGACGGCGGCACCCACAGGGGAGCGCACGGCCGCAGGGCCACAGTTCCCCTACGGGATGCGCAACGCCGCGGCAACGTACGCTTCATCCGCCAGCACTGACGTGGCGGCATACCAGGATCTCCCGGGCCACCACCTGCTGGCGGTCCGGAACCTCATCGCCACCACCAACGATGAGTCGTATCACGGCTCAGCCAGCGAGCTGCCTCCCACAACCTCACACGGGTACGCCGAGTGGGACTTCTCCGGCGTGCCGCACCCGGTGATGTTCCAGCGGTTCCTCGACGCCGCGGACTACTGGTTCGGCTACTCCGACGACTCTAGCGCCGAAAGCTACGACCTAGCGCGCGTGTGCTTCGTGGTTATTGTCGATGATCATGCCGATGGCGCGAACGCGACAGGCGCTGGCGACGGGGACGCACCCCAAAACCCGGGGCCAAGCGCGACCCGCAACCCGGGGCCGAGCGCACCCCCGACTTCACCAACCGGAGGCATGGACATCAACGCGCAACTGGCCCAGGCACGCGAGCTCGAGGCCAAGCTCGCGGAAGAGTACCGCGCGGTGCGACTTCTGCGCGCCTCCATCGCTGGAGAAGCCTCGGCGCGCGGCGAACGCATGCGCGAGCTGGGCAAGCAGGCCCGCGAACGCATCAACATTAACTTCAATGTCGACGACCCGAACACGCCGCCGCGCGCAAGCCAAAAGCTCATTGCAGCGGCGACGCTGCTCCGAGCCATGCCCGCGCCCTCGACACCCGAAGCGCGTAACCTGCACCGCGAGGCGCAGGCTCTCGTCGAGCAGGCGGCCGTGCAACAGGCCGAAAGCTCGGCATCCCGTATACGCCAGCAGGGCAGTGCACGGGACGACGGTGGCGCTCAAGGCCAAGAGGCGTCCATCCATGCGGGCGGCGCGGTGGGGCAACCAGCCAACCAGGGCAGAACGCCGGTCAGGGAGCGGATCCTTGATACGCGCGGACAAGCCCAGGACGGCGACGCCCGCAACGTCATGAACGCCCGCCGAAAGGGCGATGTAGAAGCACGAGTGGCGGCGGGCTACCACCCTCGGCGGGGCGGACGCTACGACAGCCATGAGGATCGCTCACCGACACCGGAACCTCCGGGAACCCGTGTGTTCAGCCGGGAGATCCGCACGGCGAGCTTTCCCCAGCGCTTCCGCCAGCCCACCTCGATCGACAAGTACACCGGGGAGACAGACCCCCGTGTGTGGCTCAACGACTACCGTCTAGCTTGCCAGCTGGGCGGCTCCACCACTGATGAGGTGATCATCCGCAATCTGCCGCTGCACCTCGCGGACGCAGCACGAACATGGCTCGAGCACCTGCCGCCCAGCCAAATCCACAACTGGGACGACTTAGTCTGCACGTTCGTGGGGAACTTCCAGGGCACGTACGTGTGCCCCGGGAACTCCTGGGACCTGCGGGCGTGCACCCAGAAGCCCGGCGAGTCGCTTCGAGACTTCATACGACGCTTTTCCAAGTGCTGCACTGAGCTCCCGAGCGTGGCTCAGTCCGAGATCGTGCATGCCTTCCTCGAGGGCACGACCTGTCGGGACCTCATGCGCGAGCTCGGCCGGAGCCCGCCGGTCGACTCCAACGAGCTGTTCGACATCGCCACCAGCTTTGCTTCCGGCGAGAAGGCGGTGGGGGCCATCTTAGACGGCAAGAAGGGCAAGCGCGTGGACGACGCGCCCGCAGAGGGCAGCAAGTCCAAGGAGCCCCAGCAGAAACACAAGCGGGGCAAGAAAGGCAAGAAGCCCCACCGTGACACGCGCGCAGGGGCGTGGCGATGACGAGGATGAAGCCCTCGCGGTCGACCCGGCCCGCAAGGGCCCTCGAGCGGCCCCTCGAGGCCCCGGCGTGTTCGACGACATGTTGAAGAAGCCATGCCCGTACCACAAGACCCCAGTCAACCACACCCTCGAGCAGTGCGACATGCTCAAGAAATACTACAGCCACGCCGCCGCGAAGGAGGGCGAGGCTAAGAAGGACGGTGGAGGCGGGGATGCCGGCGGCTTTCCAGCAATAGAGAACGTCTTCCTCATCTTCGGGGGACCAACCGTGGACATGTCCAACAGCCAACGCAAGCGGGAGCGGCACGAGGTCCTCGCTGCGGAGAAGGCTCCTCCTTCCTTCCTCAACTGGTCGGAGGACGCCATCACCTTCAGTCGTGAGGATCATCCGAACCGCATCCCCAACCCGGGCCAGTACCCGCTGGTCGTCGATCCAGTCATCGGCAACTCGCGGTTCTCCAAGGTGCTGATGGACAGAGGCAGCAGCCTCAACATCTTGTACGCGCACACCCTGCGGCTGATGGGGATCGGGTTGGACCAGCTGCGGCCCAGCACGACGCCGTTCCATGGCGTCGCGCCAGGCAAGCGCGTCCAGCCCCTCGGGCAGATCGATCTGCCAGTCTGGTTCGGCACACCGGACAATTTCCGTAAGGAAACCCTCACCTTCGAGGTGGTGGGGTTCAGGGGCGTGTACCACGCCATCCTTGGGCGTCCGTGCTACGCCAAGTTCATGGCGGTCCCGAACTACACCTACCTCAAGATGAAGATGCCGGGACCAAAGGGCATCATCACCGTGGGCTCATCAATTGAGCACGCATTCGACTGCGACGTCGAGTGCGTGGAGCACGCGGAGGCCTTGGCGCTCGACGAGACGCTTGTCGCAGATTTGGAGAAGCTGGCCAACGAGGGCCTCGATTCCTCCGCCAAGCACGCGGGTAGCTTCGAGGCTACCGAGCAAACGAAGGAGGTGCCCCTCGACCCTGCTGCCCCCGAGGGCAAGACGCTGAGGGTCAGTTCCACCCTCGACTTGAAATAGGAAGTGGTGCTCGTCGACTTCCTCCGTGCCAACGCCGACATCTTCGCGTGAAGCCCCTCGGACATGCCAGGCATCCCGAGGGAGGTCGCCGAGCACTCTCTTGATATCCTACCTCACTCCCGAGCCGTGCAACAGCGGCTGCGACGCTTCGACGAAGAGCGGCGCCGGGCGATCGGAGTGGAGCTGTGGAAGGTCCTTGAGGCCGGGTTCATCAAGGAAGTTTTCCACCCTACGTGGCTAGCCAATCCTGTATTAGTTAAGAAAAAGAATGGGAAGTGGAGGATGTGTGTGGATTATACTGGTTTGAATAAAGCATGTCCTAAAGTTCCTTTTCCTTTGCCACGGATCGATCAAATCGTAGATTCTACTACGGGGTGCGAACTCTTGTGTTTCCTTGATGCCTATTCCGGGTACCACCAAATAAAGATGAAGGAGTCCGATCAACTCGCGACTTCCTTCATCACACCATTCGACATGTTTTGCTACGTGACGATGCCATTTGGCCTCCGAAACGCGGGCGCTACGTATCAACGATGTATGCAGCATGTTTTCGGAGACCACATCGGGCGAACCGTTGAGGCGTACGTAGACAACATAGTCGTAAAAACCAGGAAGGCGGACGACCTGGTCAACAATCTGTACATCACGCTTGATTACCTGCGGGCTAACGGGGTGAAGTTGAACCCCGAAAAATGCGTCTTCGGGGTGCCGCGCGGCATGTTGCTGGGATACATTATCTCCCAGCGGGGCATCAAGCCCAACCCCGAAAAGGTCGCGGCCCTCGACCGGATGGGCCCGATTCGAGACCTCAAGGGGGTGCAGAAGGTGTTAGGCTGCCTTGCCGCCTTGAGCCGCTTCATCTCGCGGCTCGGCGAGAAAGGTTTGCCCCTCTACCGGCTCCTGAAGAAGCACAAACGCTTCTCCTGGACCGTCGAGGCCTAGGGGGCGCTCGATAAGCTCAAGGCGACGCTCACCCATGCGCTGATCCTCACGCCGCCTCAAAATGGTGAACCTCTGTACCTCTACGTCGCTACGACCACCCAGGTGGTCAGCACGGTCATCGTTGTGGAGCGAACGGAGGAGGGCCACGCCCTACAAGTCCAAAGGCCGGTGTACTACATCAGCGAGGTGCTGTCCGAGACCAAGGCACGGTATCCGCAGATCCAGAAACTGCTCTACGCGGTGGTGCTCGCGCGCCGCAAGCTGCGGCACTACTTCGAGGCCCACCCGGTCACGGTAGTCTCCTCTTTCCCGTTGGGGGAGATTATCCGCAACCCGGATGCCGCGGGCAGAATCGCCAAGTGGTCTGTGGAGCTCATGGGTGAAACGCTCACCTACGCGCCGCGCAAGGCGGTCAAGTCCCAGATCCTTGCGGATTTCGTCACTGAATGGACAGACACGCAGCTGCCCCCACTGCAGATACAAGCTGAATGTTGGACCCTCTACTTCGATGGGTCGGTGATGAAAACCGGCGCAGACGAGGGCCTGCTCTTCATCTCACTCCTCGGGGAGCACATGAGATACGCAGTACGCTTGCACTTCCCCGCGTCCAACAATATGGCGGAGTACGAGGCCCTCCTCTGCGGCCTCCGAATCGCCATCGAAACAGGCATCAAGCGCCTCGACGTCAGGGGAGACTCGCAGCTCGTAATTGACCAAGTCATGAAGAACGCGAGCTGTCACGACGAAAAGATGGAGGCATACTGCAACGCCGTGCGCGCCCTCGAGGATAAATTCTACGGTATTGAGCTCAACCATGTCCCCCGTAAGTACAACGAAGAGGCAGACGAACTCGCGAAGATCGCGTCGGGGCGAATCACCGTTCCCCCGAACGTTTTTGCGCGAGATGTCGCCAAACCGTCCGTCGACATCGGACCAGCACCCTCGAATCAGGAAGGACCCTCGGGGGCTCCCTCGAATCTAGCGGGTGCGGAACCCATGGAAGAGGACCCCTCGAACGAGGTGTTCGTACTCTCCCTACTCGAGGGGTATGGCGCGGACGAAGCTGAGGCCATGGAGACAGAACCGGTCCCCCGCGCGGAGGATTGGCGGGCCAAGTACCTCGCCTGGATTAACCGAGGGGAACTCCCCTCGGATCGGTCCGAAGCCAGGCGCATCGCCAGGAAAGCCAAGTCGTTCGCTATAATCGATGACGAGCTGTACAAGCGCGCCGCGTCCGGCGTCCTGCAGCGATGCATCCCTATCCCCCACGGTCGCGAGCTTATTCGAGACATCCACGCAGGCGTGTGTGGCCACCACGCGGCGCCGCGTACCCTTGTGGGCAATGCGTTCCGCCAAGGCTTTTACTGGCCCACCGCGGTCGCGGATGCCACCGAGGTTGTGCGCACCTGCGAGGGGTGCCAATTCTACGCCCGCAAGACCAATCTCCCGGCTCACGCCCTGCAAACCATACCCGTTACATGGTCGTTCGCCGTGTGGGGGCTGGACATGGTTGGGCCCTTGCGAAAGGTGCCTGGGGGCTACACCCACCTGCTGGTTGCCATGGACAAATTCTCCAAGTGGATTGAGGCGCGCCCGATCACAAACCTCAGGGCCGAACAGGCCGTGTCTTTTTTCACGGACATCATCCACCGGTTTGGGGTGCCGAACTCCATTATCACCGACAACGGCTCCCAATTTACCAGCAGAAAAATCCTGGAATTTTGCGACAGCCACCACATCCGCGTAGACTGGGCGGCCGTCGCCCATCCACAGACTAATGGTCAAGTGGAACGTGCCAACGGCATGATTCTACAAGGCCTTAAGCCCAGAATTTTTGACAAACTGAACAAGTCCGGCCGAAAATGGCTTCAGGAGTTACCATCGGTCATCTGGAGCCTCAGGACGACCCCAAGCAGAGCCACGGGATTCACGTCGTTTTTCCTAGTCTATGGCGTGGAGGCCGTTCTACCCACAGATTTGGAATACGGGTCGCCTAAGATCAAGGGCTACGACGAAAACACCAACCAGCGAGCCCGCGAGGACTCGCTGGATCAAATTGACGAAGCCCGCGACGTGGCCATGATGCATTCGGCAAAATACCAGCAGGCACTAAGGCGGTACCAAGCCCAGAAGGTTCGGCGCCGAGACTTCAGCGAGGGCGACCTAGTCCTAAGGCTGCGCCAAGACAATCGAGGCCGCCACAAGCTATCACCACCATGGGAGGGGCCCTACGTTGTCGTCAAGGTGCTCAAGCCTAGCACATACAAGCTGGCGAACGAAGATGGCGAGGAACTCACAAACGCTTGGAATATCCAACAGCTACGTCGCTTCTACCCTTAGAAAGGATTTCCAAGTCTTTTGCACATATCCGACGCCCCAGTCGGTCGTACAAATGTAAATTTTACTTTGAATAAAGTCAAGGGCGACTCGGCTTTCACCCCGAAAACCAAGTCCCCCTCGGGGGCTACTGCGGGGGGTATTCCCCCCAAAAAATGGTCCTATTTTTTTCGCAAAAAACTTCATTGCAAATGCGCCAAGTACGTCTCAACCTGGACTTCGAGCGAATTTACGCAGGACGCGAGCGGCCAAAAAGGCGAAGACGCGTGAGTCGGGGATAGCCCACGCCTCCAGCAGGATATGGCCCTTCCCCCTTGCCACTTTGCCTATAAGCTACTCGCGAAAATGAATCATTCCAGCTAAAATTCGCCCAAGCAAAGGGGAAAGACGGAACAGCGCAACCAGTAAAATGAAACAAGCATTAAAACTTACAAATATTCTAAATAAATTGTACTTATTACACGAGCCGTACGGCCCAAGTTCTAACAGAAACCTAAAGGGCTTGACTGCCCAATCACTCTCAGGGCTTGAGGGGGCCAGCTGGAGGAGCGTTCGGGAACAGGATCTCCATGAAATCGTCGGCAAGGATGTTGGCGGCAGGGGCGGCAAGCGCGTCCACGCGGTTCATCTCGACCTCAGCACCCTCGTCGTCAAGAACCACGGGGATAACGTAGCCCGTGGAGATCGCTCCGAGGTTGACCCGGTAGTGCGACGCTACCACGCCGAGGGCCTTCTGGACCCCCAGGTGGAGCGCACTTCGCACACGCCGGGTGACATGACCGCCCAAGGCACGGAGACGGCTCGCCATGGAGCTCCCGGCCTGCACGTCGCCCTCTTCAACACCCTGGCACGCCTCAAGAGCCGCATCCCGCAGGTCTTCCAGCTCCTGCTGAGAGGAGTTGTAGGCCGTCTGGATCGCCTCAGCCTGGGTCGTCGATGTCCCAAGAGCCGTCCGCAGGCCTGAAAGCGAAAACACGAAGTTAGTCGAGAGCGGATCTCGACGAACTCAACCAGCAAGCAAAAAGCGAGAGGGGCGACTCACCTTGAACCTGCTTCTTCTCCGTCTCGAGGGCGGCACGCGCGGTCTCGGCCACCTGCTGCAGTTCGAGGATCGCGGCATCCTTCTCCTCGCCGGCCTGCCGCAATTCCACATAAGACACACCCTCCTGGACCAGCTCTCCGGTCAGCCACGTAATCTCCCAGTCCCGAAGCTTGAGCGTGGCCTGCGCCTTCTCCAACACGGCGCGCGCCTTCAGCAGATCATTGTTTGCCGCCGCCAGCGCCCCGTCCCTCTCCAGCAGCGCGGCCTTCACTCGATCGACCGTGGAGGCACCCTCCGAGGTCTGAGCGCGCTGGTCCAGGAGCGCGTCCTGCACGGCCCGCAGCCGGTACTCCAACCAGCCGTTGTCCGTTCGTAGGGCCTCCACGAGAGCGTCGAGGGCGTCGTACTGCCCCTGGTACCAGTTGAGCTCCGAGCTCAGCTGGGCGAGGCGGTCATACCTCGCTCACACCCGGCTCTCCAGCTCCTGCGAAATAGCAGTAGAGGACACGGGGGAAAAGTCAGATCAAGGAACACTCGAATGCGAAAAAGATGGGGAACAGGTCTCGAGTAAGACACCTACCTCAAAGAGCCGTATCGAAGGACCGTCGTGGATCTGCAGCGCCTCGGTCAGAGCGTTGTTGATCGAGACGCCGTGGTCACGGAATTCCTGCCACAGCACCTGCTCGGCCTGGGCCTCGTCAAAATGGGCAGGCGGCGCGGCGGGACGGCGCAGCCCCTGCTCCGGGTGCGAAACGGCGACATCAGACGCGGGTGGCGCGGCGTGGGACGTCGAAGCCTCGGCGTCGTGCGCCGGGCGCTGCGACATCACGCAGCCATCCTCCCGCATCACCAGCACCTCGGGCGCGCGCTCGAGGGCTGACCCGGATCCCTCCTCGATTGGCCCCTCCCGGGGGCAGAATCACCATCAGCAGGGGCTCCTGCCGCCCCGCGGTCCCTGGTGGGCCGGCTCCCTGAACGAGCCGGCCCGTGCCCTCGGTGAGGGTTGTGGGGGACCAATGCCCGCGAGGCCGCCGCCGCCACCTTTCCTTGATGCGGCCTTACGGCCGCAGTCGTAACGCGCGACGGCTCGCCCACCGCTGCCGCGCTCGCCACCGCCCGCGGCACCCTCTCTGAACGCCGCCCCGTCATCGCGGACGTCCTCAGCTTGAGCGCCTTAACTGGCACAATGGAGGGGACGGTCGGCGTCACCCTGACAGGAAAAGAAGGGAAAGGGTCAGCCATCGCCCCTCGAAATCGAAGGCGCGTAGGGAGAGACGCTGCTCACCTCAAATTGGAGAATCCCCACTTCCTCTTCCTTGAAGGCTGGGGGGTACCTCCGCCGTGCTCGCTGGCACCTCTATGGCGCCTGCTGGCACCTCCTCTGACGGCCCGGCGGCGGGCGGCTCCACGCCCGCTTCAGGGGCCGATTCCACGGCCGCTCGTTCGGCCCGTGGCGACAGGGGCACGGGTTCCCACCTGTCGGGGATGGCCCGCCCCCCATCACTTTCCTCCTCCTCGTCCGACGACGAGTTCGCCAATGCTGACGGAGGGGAAAGCCCTTGCTGCTCGCGCAGCCGGTACTACTCGTTGCACTGCTCTAGGCGCTCCCGCCGCCTGATCCTCTGCTCCTTCGCGCGCGCTGCCCGCTCCTGCTCCCGCTGCTGCGCAGCACGGCCGGCGGCCCGGGCCCGAGGCATCAGCGGGTCCGACCGCGCGGCGCTCACGGCAACCAACTATGGGCGGAGGTCGTCAGGACAAACAAAAATACGACACAACGGATCGAAAGAAAAAGAAAAACCGTGCTCACCGGCTGGCCGTCGGGAAGCATCACGAACGACCAAAGGTCGTCGTCGCTGTGCGGCACTGACTTGAGGCTGACCGCGCGCCTCGCCCTCGTGGCCGCGTACTCCTTGGGGAAGCGCTCCTGCAGCAGCCGCGAACGCGCCAGCGACACGGGGTTGGCCGCGTCGCTCATCTTGAAGATGCAGAGCTCCCTCTCCATGAGGGGGACGACCCGCCGGTGGTGGAAGTTGGCAATGATCGAGGCCGCCCCCAGCCTGGCGTCCGCCAGGCGCCGCAGAGCGGTGGTGAGCGACTCCAACCTCCGCTGCCGCGCGGGAGGCGACACGCCGTGGTGCCAAGCGTCGGTCTTCGCCATCAACACCTTCCCGGTGTACGGTGGGAGGCCGGCGCCGTCGTTCGGAGGTAGAACCACCCCTTCTCCCATTCCGTGTTGTTGGTGGTCATCGTGCATGGCGGGTACAGCTCCTTGCGCGTATCCCGCAGCGCGAGCGTCAAGCCGCCGGCACGGACCGCCCTACGCGTCCGCACCTCGCCCGTGGCGAGGGTGTGAGGCTCCGCGCGGAAGAGGTGAACCCAGAGATCCCAGTTCGCAGGGATCCCCAGGAACCCCTCGCAGACGGCGACGAAGGTGGCCGCCTGCGATATGGCATTGGGGGCGAACTTGTGGAGCTCCACCCCGTAGTGGTAGCACAACCCCCGCATGAAGCAGCTCGCCGGGGCGGTGAAGCCGCGTTCATGTAGTCAGACGAAGCTGACGACGTAGCCGTGCGGCGGATTGGGCTCCCTGTCCGACACCGGCAGGACCATCCACGCCGGATACATGCCGTCGCCGGTTGGCGCCAACAACCCGCCGTTCACCAACTCGTTCAGAGCGAACGGCGTCACCGTCGACCGGGGCCATGAGAGAGGCTCCAGGACTCGGATTTGCTGAGGAGGCGCCATGGAGAGCAAGCGGGGAAAGCTGAGACGGCGGCGGAACCGCAAGGGGTGCGAGCAGGAACAAGAACGGCGGAGCGCGCGGCTGAGAAGAAAGCGGGCTGCGGGAGCAATGGGTGCTAATGGCAAGGTAAAGAACTCGCCCTTCCCTTCCCCCGCGACTTATAGATCCAGGGGAGCCACGCCCCTGAAACTTCGCGCGCCGCACCCATTAAATGCAGGCGGTACCCTATGCCACACCGGTGGGCCCAGCCGCGCTGAGACGACCGCGCACGCGCGCGTGCGCGATCATTACGGAGCGGTAACCGAATGGCCACGGTGCCCCGTCACGTCCGCCCCCACGTCGCTCGCGACGTCTGCGCAGCGCCGCCTGAAAAGGCGCACCCACTACGCACGACCGCGGCCACGACTATGGTAATTTAATGGCCGGGTTCCTTACGAAGTAAGGATAGCCCCCCGCACGGCCCGAGCCAAGAGCTCGAAAAAACTGACCCTCTAAGGGTGTGATCGACGCCCCGATCTAAAATAGGCAAAGCTAGTCCTCACTCGAGGAACTCGAGGGCCAGTCCCTCGAACAACATAATCACTGATCAGTGGTCTTAAGTCCCGCCTGTCGAGGGTGGGCACCACAGATGCCCTCGACCCGGGGGATTACTGATCAGTAGCTCGAGGGTCGATTCGACCGCGACCCTATGAGATTCTACAGATGAAACCAAGACGGGGGCACCCCGTTGCCACCCCGCAAAGGCCCTACTAATCAGGGGTTCGGAGCCTGACCCTCGAAGGGTTCGAACAGGCACCCCAGATTGACAGAGTCAGGGACGACCAGGGACGCATTCGAGCCTGACCTCAAGCTCCCCAGCTCGAGGGCGCCCTACAGTTCGTGTTCAAGGCCAACGAGGGCAGCTAGTCGAGGGATCCCATCGAGGGAGAGCTTCCGCGCCCTCAGTCCCCATCGAACGGGACCGAGCCCTGCCTAGCACACCCTCGTAAGTGCTTTTATGGACGTGTCTCCGGACCACGAGCCGACCCTTATCGAACGGGGCACGGACGTCCACTTGAACCACCCATTAACAGCTCAACGAGGAATCCGCGATTCGCGACCCGCTCGATGGTAGTCGCGGACACCTCACCCTTCCGTCCTGCGAAAGGACGGCGAAGGGGCGTACAAACAAGTCGGAGAGCTCGCCCCGATCGCCTCGAATGGGCCCAGGCTCGGAGGCTCGACGCACGGCTACACCTCTTGGGCATGCACCGAACGCAGACGAATGTCAATACGTGCGTACGGCACCACCGAGACCGGCTGAAACACTGCCGATGCCGGCTGAAACTAACACCTCGCACATTGACAAGACGCTGTGAAAAAACCTTGCAGGAGCATCCACGCTCCTCCAAGGCTTCGGGGGCTACACCCGCGGGTGCGCTAGCGCGCCCCCACGGAACGGCACAGCAACCAGGAGGGAAGAAGGTCCCATCAGCAAGCACCAGCCTCTGCGGGTTCCTAACGGATACCGCTGCAGAGGCTCGGGGGCTACTGTCGGGGACAGCCATAAGGGTCCCCTAATAACCGGGGAAAATGCCCCTTTCAAAAAAATAATAAAATGCAAACGAGCATACCCATAAACCCCAAAACACGCACCCTGTAGCCACGGCCCGGAACAAAGAAGGGCCCACGGCCCAAGGAGCCACGACGACCCGCCAAAACGACCGGCCGCGGTACCCCTCGGGCGAGTCTCCGCCTCGCTCGAGGACCGGGCGCCGCACCGCTTATTCTTCGCCTCGCTCGAGGGCCTGACTCCCCCTCGGGCAATTCTTCGCCTCGCTCGAGGGCCTGACTCCCCCTCGGGTGATTCTCCGCCTCGCTCGAGGGCCCGACTCCCCCTCGGGCGATTCTCCGCCTCGCTCGAGGGCCTGACTCCCCCTCGGGTGGTTCTCCGCCTCGCTAGAGGGCCTTCTGGGCCCACGACACCGCGCCTACTCCCCCGACCAGAGCATTAAATGCTCTGGCACACCGCGGGCATCGGGTCAAAGGCGAATCCCCGCCACGCCGGCCCTCTGACACCGCCTAGGAATCATATCCCGGCGCTGTTTCACTAACCCACCCTGTGCGGCCATCCCTGGCACTGTGCGGGAGCTGTGCGGGAAGGCCAGTGTTAATTCCGTGACACTGTGCCGCCCACTCCCGTACCACCACCACGTCGCACCCCTCCAAAGAGGACGGTGGAACCCTCGAAAAGGGTACGGCCGTCTACCCCGCGCTCACTCAGGATGACGCCGCGACGTCAGACTAGTGGAGTGCGTCACCTCCATCACCTCCGGCCCTGTGCGGCCATTCCCGGCACTGTGCGCCATCCCAGGCACTGCAGCGCCATCCCCAGCACTGTGGAAGCCCGGGACGACGAGACACCGCCACGCCCGCTGCTGTGCATCCACCGGTCTTCCGTCAGCCGAGCCCTCGAGTCGGCGTACGGATGGTGACCAAACGGGAAGCTCCCACACTGCTACCCTCGAAGCCGCTCCTGGACGGATACAGGACTCGCCACGACACCTGCCGGGAGCAAGATTCGCCAGGACAACCATCGATTCCGCGACACTGTGCCCCATGCCGCCATATGTAGCGCTTAGAGCTGTGAGGCATGACTGTAAACCGCCTCCCCTTGGCCTATAAAAGGAGGAGGCGGTCCCCTGGCCGCGGGGGACGACGGATAGCTACACACTTGCACGTTTCCGCCCACCTCCACGATATTGGCACTTCACCTCAATCAAACCTCAGGGACCTAGAGGCTTCTCCTCCTCTCCCGCCTTGCTTGTAGCTCCCCTCTGCAAGCACCACGGTGCGACGCAATACAGCGCCCCGAGCGCACCCCTGCTGGACGTACGGCCCACGGCCGGAACCAGGATAAACCCGTGTCATCGTGTTGCTTAGCACCGGCCATCGAGAGATAGATCTCAGCGCTCTTACTAGTTAGTGTCGGGACTACTTTTCACACCGACAAAATGGCTGAAGGTTTCTCAAGGGCTTTCTTGCCTAGTGGTGTCTCACCAGGAGCTATTACAATGGTATTAGGCCCAGATGTACCTACAGCTTTCTTCGAAATGTCGTCGACAGATTTATCAGCACCAGCCAACACATCACTCTGGTTGACTGGTAACAGTGGTGTCTCACCAGGACCTATTACAGAGGTATTAGGCCCAGATGTACCTGCTTTGGCATGATTGTTTTGAGCACTTCCGTTTGGGGGTGTAGGTTTTGTTGTTTCATGAGGAGGAGGAGGAGGTGGTGGGCGTGGTGGTGGGGATGTAATATTTGGTGTCTCTTGCGGATCTGGGGATGCAAGTTTTTCTGTGTTTTCAGGACTAGGAGTAGGTGGGGATGGAATATTTTGTGTATCTTGCGGATGTGGGGATGCAAGTTTTTCTGTGTTTTCAGGATGACGAGGAGGTGGGGATGCAAGTTTTTCAGGACGAGGAGGAGGTCCGAATGGAACGTCTTGCGGATGTGGGGATTGAGGAGGAGGAGGAGGAGGAGGGGAACCATCTGAGGAAGGAACCTGTACCGTACTGTGTGAACTACAAGGAATCTGTACTGTAGCCTGTGAACGAGATTTACATGTTGGTGCTCCTTTGATGCCAATCCGACACCTTCTCCACTGTAACCTCTGTCCTTGAGCTTGTCCAAGTTTCATCACCTCGTCATTAGGAGGGTATTCCAACAGTTCATCCGCAAAGATAGTATATACAGTGAGCACTTCAACCACAACACAGTCTTCATGAATCGGGACTGTTTGTAGCGTAGTCTCCTCTGGATGAACAAGACCAATTGCAGCCTCACATTGAAGCCCCCTCCACGTGATCCATAGGCCACAGTGTGTGGGTTCAGTTAACAAGCCTATAAGGTCTTCGTGTGTACGATCATCACAGCGCACCTCCGTCGCCAACTCTGCAGTGCCATCGATCAAACCTACATTATCTGCGGACGCACAGCTGCTCTTCAGTGTGGCGAGTGAAGGGCTTGCGCGATTGGACATTGGTGACAACACCATCTGGTGACAACACCACCTCTGCATCTCAGCCACCAGTTCTTGCTTGATTTGTTCCTTTATCTTTTCCGTATCAACTGATGCGTCGGTCTTCGTCCTCTTCCTCTTCCTGTACATCTCGACGTGCTGAGGCCATGCATACTTCCAGCCCTGGTAGCTGGAGACACCACGCACATGACCTGGTTGTTCAGGGCAGCCCAAGCACTGACTTAGCACATCATACTCCCTCTGCCCTGCCATTCCTGAAGATTCTGCACATGCAATCTTCTCCTTGATGTCCACAGCCAATTTTTCTGCCTCTTTGTTGTTGAACACTATCACGACAACACGGTCTTTAATCACTAGCTTACTCCTTGCTCGTAGCCAATTCTTGGAACGATCGTCAGGGTAGGCGTCATATGGGTTGGGGATACCAGCTGCAGCTAATTGTCTGTCCTCTTCCTCCCATTGTTCTAGTTTCATAGTATAACCAGCTGGACCCATGTTGTGCTCGCTTGTGTTCCGGCTTCGGAGTTCTTTGAACTTGACACTAGCAGATGAGGCTTGCTCGGTTTCCTCCTATTTCATGAACTCCTTCCACTGTTCCGAGACAATAAACGGGTGCCTTGTAAATGGCTCAAGTCCTTTTCTGATAAAATCTCACCTAAGCTGAAATCTGAATTGTCTCCATGCCTTGGTTGCCGTCTTCTAGAAAAGCTTGAATGCCTGCGGTTTCGCGTCTTCCTGGAACTTCGAGTGTTTCTGCACATGCTTATCAAACAAGTCCCACTTTTCATCATTGCTTAGTTCTTTGATTTCTGGCAAGTTCAAAGGTATCTTTTGTCTAGCAACGAGCCCCACAAGCGCCCTGAACCTGCGCTTTTGAGTCAATGGTACTAGCATCCCCACTATGTCGACCTCAGTGGCTATCATTGTGTTACTTGGCCAGTTTGTGGATGTCCTTGGCGCTCTGCCTCGGCGCTGAGCCCCACCCATCTGGTCTGCACTAGCAGTGCCATAACCCTCTTCTTCATCTTGTGGCCCAAGTCTATAGTCCTCGTCAGATTTATCCTGTGACTTTATAGTCAAGGGAATTACAGTAACTACTTTAGCCCACTGTAATATCATTGGTTCTTGGTAAACCATTAACATAAATGGAAAATTCAGTAACCAAAAAAATAGTTCAGGCAAAGCGACCATACCATTTTAAAGAGCAAGATGCAAGCTGCCTCGGTTGCTGATGAGGTACTTATTCAACTTGGAGAGAATGTGCAGATGTACATAGGAACAAGAGCAAAACCAAATATAAGAGTCAATCTAAAGGGAAATGCTAAGTATGTATACCATCGACAGCTAAGTATGTCCACATGTACTTATACAAAGGAGCCACAGCATACCCTGCAATTCCCACAAGTACAAGTATATTTATACGCATTTATATAAAAAGAAAACCATACACACGCATATGTTGTATACTTGATTATCTGAACGCATGTGTGCTACAAAAGCACGCTTGGCCTAATTCCATAAACTCGAGCAAATATACCAAATTACGTTATTACTGAATTGTTGTTAATTTTACAATTATTACCGAGTTGGTAGAATGCATTTACCGAATTGTATAAGACATTTTTAGAGCGGCATACCATAAACTCAAATCCTAGATTCGCAACTGACCTTCGCACTGCCGGAGCGGAGGGATCTCTACTCCTCGTCGCTGCCTGCTCGCCGCCACGTCCTCGTCCTCGTCCTCGCATCGACCTCGTGGCTAGATCCCTTCTCCTCCTCCTAGTCGTCGTCGTCGTCGCCGCCGCCACCGCTGCTGGGTCCCTCCTCCTCTAGATCTCGCTGTCAGAGGTGTGGTGCGCGTCGCGCTGAGCGTGGTGTGGCGTGCATCTCAGCGAAGGGGTGTAGCATGGGTCGCGGCGTGGGGGGAGGTGAGGGGGACGAAGGCGAGGGGAGAAAGTGGCGGCGGCGGTGTGAGGGGAGAGTAGGAGGAGACTGCGTGAGGGAGGCGTCCTTCCCTACTAACCTAGCGCGAGTGGGCTTATGTGGGCCTTAAAACGAGTAATGTAGTCAAGTACAGTACTACTCAGCTACTAGTATAGTATATCATAAACATGAGATAAAAAAATCTAATTTTAAGAAATTTGGTTAAACAAGTGTGGCTGTTGATATAGCATCACATGTTCACATATGATATGCATCACAAATTCACATCACCAAGCAAATTAACTCATAACAAACATATTCACATCTGACATGCATCAGCAGGGCACATCACCAAAATAAGACTGCATCAGCTGGGCGCATCACCAAACTAGATTGTTGCTGCAAGGAAACTAGTTAGCTATCTAGATGGCTTCTTTTGTGCTGCTGCCTCAAGTTCAGCTAGCCTTGTCTCTAGTTTTGCAGCTCTTTCTGCCAGCTCAGCATTCTTCTTTAGAAGTTCAATCTCCTGCCTCTTTTGTGCGGCTTTAAGCTGCTCATCCTGCTTGTCGATTCCTTTCCAGATGTAGTCAATGTCATCCCGAGTAACAGCACGGTCCTAAAACAAAGGAAAAAATTATATTGATGCAAGCTTCATAATAGTTGTAATTTACAAGAAAGCTGTTTTAGCTCTAACTGGTTTCAAAACTTGCCTGCTTCTCTTCAGCCGATTCCTTGAGCTTGTTGATTTCAGTCCAAATCCTGTCAATGTAATGTGCAACAACTTCCTACAACAAATGGAAATTGATGCATTAGAACAATTGATTAGTGAAGATGTGAAGGTACAAGGACAAATCGTGCGTGATGGTTTCAGAACTTGCCTCATGGTCTTCAGAATCATCGCCGGAGTTGTTGCCGGAGTCGTCGCCGGAGTTGTTGCCGGAGTCGTCGCCGGAGGAGATGAGGTCTACCAGCACTCTTCTGCCCGGGTCGTCGCTGGAGGAGTCCGTGCTCACCTCAATGCGCGTGCACCACATCTTCCTTCGCGTTGAGGAAAAAACCCTGCCTCTCCATGGCGGGCGTCGCTGGAGTCCGCCAACTTGGCCCTTGCGCGCGTGTACGGCTTCCTCCCCCGGGCCGACGAAGAACCGGCCTCTTCCATGGAGCGCCGAGGAAGACATACGGGGGCGGCGCGCTAGGACGGCTCCTCTTCGTCACCGCAGAACCTCACTCTCTTGGCGGGGGCGGCGGACAGCACCGAGGAAGACAGACGGGGACGTGGCCGCGGGGCCTCCTCCTTGCAGAATCTCCCCCTAGAGTCGCGGGCCATACTTGCGACAGAGACGAGGCTGCGACGGAGACGAGGAAGGCAGAAGCCGGAGAAGGGGATAGAAGGCGGAAGGCAGGGCGGAGCGTTTATTAAAAAGGTTCGGATGCGCAAATGATACGAAGATTAACAACCACCTGTCGCCAATGAAGGGGCGGGGCCAGGTCTATTCGAATGAAGAACAGTTTGCTTTTCCCCTTTTAATCTGCAATCAAATTTTGTATAACGTATTTCTCCGTCAACCGTAATCCAAATTTGATGATATTTGTTTCTGAATTTTTCTAAAATCAACATCTATTCATTTATAACATTTTTTCGTATGTAATTCCATTTCTTGGATGTTGTTTATATACCTTATATTGTTCCTTATAAGTACAACATATAAATAATATTTGTTTTACACAACCATTACTAATGAAACTTTGCATTTTGTAATCTTATGGTGAACATAAGGTTATGTTAAAATATCAAATGCATGAGTTCGAACATGTTTTAAAGTGTGAAAAACTTCAATGTTGAAGTAACATTCTAAGAAACTATGTGAGAGATGTAGACATTTGTACACAAGTATAATCTTCCATTTTCGAAACCATTTGAATTTTTGTAGACAAGCTTAGGGACTTAAATTATGTTGCCAAGTCAATTTGTAGAATTTTTAGAACACACTAAGACGTTATTATAATTATTATATCATAAACAAGAGATAAAAAATCTAATTTTAAGAAATTTGGTTAGACAAGTGTGGCTGTTGATATTTTATTCAAATACTAAATTACCAACTATGAATTATTCGTATTTTTTATGAATTTTTTGGTGCTGTTTATGGGGTATAATATTTGAGGGAAGCAAGTTTCAATTCAGAAAAAGTAGTGTCGGGCCCACGCGTCAGCGTCAGAAGCCTATATAAAAAAAGATAACCGTAGCCTGCCCGACCGACAAAGGCGATGCGGGTAGACCAACCATCGTCGCCAACAAGTGCTCCATTGTCCGAATGCCCCTGGCCGGCATCTGCCCCGGCGACGGTGGTACACTAACCATCGTCGCCAACAAGTGCTCCATTGTCAGAAATACCCCTTGCCGAATGAATATGCATCCGCCCCGGCGCCCCGACCCCTGCCCCCTTCTTCTTCCCCGATCTGAGCTCCACCGCCGCCGCCCGCCCGTCCTTCCCCGCCGTCGCGCACATGTCGCACTACGCCAATTCGTCTGGAGGTGCACGTGCGAGGAGCAGGGTTCAAGTTTGCCGGAGCAGCCGCAATCACTCCATCGGCTTGGATCCAGTCGGTGAGCTAAGCGGCTTTCCACTGGTCCCTTGCCCGGACTGTGGTATGGCTCGGGTGGTGGAGGGGCGGACGCAGAAGGAAGGTGAAAACCACGGTCGTCTTTATTTCAAGTGTGCAAGGAACTCGATGAGTAGTCTGTTGTGTCTCCCAAATCTGAGTTAGGGTTCTTATGTGCTTTTGATTCTGCAGTACACCATGAATTGTGGATTTTATCATTTCCACAAGGAGTATCTCCAAATGCTGAAGGATGCTGGCGTCATTGTTTTTCGACCGTCGAACTGGGCAGATGCGGTCGATGAAGTAGTTGATTCAGTGGAATGTCAAATTCGGAGCGGCGAGCAGAGGCTAGCACTGGAGGACAAGCAGAGGAAGAAAGCACTGGAGGAGAAGATGGACAATGTGATCTGGAAGATGAACTTGATTATTGCGGCTGTTGTTTGTGTAGTATTTGGATGTTTCCTGGGGATGTATGCTGCAAAGAAGTAATTCTGATGTTAAAAGTGGTGCTTTTGCTTCATCTGTGTGGATGAAGAATGAAAAATTTGTTACATATGACAAATTTAAATGTATGAATGAAGAATGGATGGAATGACAATTGGGTCACAAATCTTAATGTGTCACACATCACAAAACTCATCAATTCATCTGTGCTGACATTTCAATGCAGCTCGAGGCAAAGGAAACGCGGATTATTAACACAAACAGAGTAACAAACTTCTGGCATAACTCTGGCATATATACACATTGCAATTCATTGTGAACTGCTGCCATATAATGACACAAACAGAGTAACAAACTTCTGGCATACACATTGCAATTCATTGTAAGCTGCTGCCATAGACATTGCAATGCCTTCCAAAATAGGAGACATGGATTGATCTACCGCGTCTCTTAGATCTACTAGTTCATCACAAGTTCAACATACACACAAGAGGAACATATTAATAGAGGATCTACTAGTCCATCACAAGTTCAACAAGCACACTGGAAGAACACATTAACAGAGGAACAAATTAATTAAGCAGAGGTAGTCGCCGCCGGAGGAGCCCCACCGTCGGAGTCGGAGTCAGAGCCGGAGCCGGAGATGTCGAGGCCGCCATCGTCGCCGCCGTCGTCGTCGACGGGGGGGGGGGGGGAGCACTCCTCTCTCCAGGTCCCCAACCAAGACATTGATCTTGAAGGCGTAATCCTTCACGGTCGTCTGCAGTGGATGACAGGTTGGTGGGACCCCGAGATGAAATGAAGCTTCACGAAAGCATCGTGGAACAATTTCGCTGACCAAGTGGCTTCCTCAACACTTAGTGCAGGAGCACGCACGGCCGCCACGGGCTGCAGCGCCACCTTGCGCCTGGGCGGCTTCACCTCCTTGGGCGGGGGCGGCTTCACCTCCTCAGGCGGGGGCGGCTTCACCTCGGCGGGCGGGGGCGGCGGCACCTTTTCGGGCGGGGGCGACTTCACCTCCTCGGGCTCGGCGGGCGGGGGCAGCGGCACCTTCTCGGGCTCAGCGGGCGGGGGCGGCGGCACTTCCTCCCTCCCCCGCTTCCTGGATGGCTCGCTTGACGATGCCATGCGCGGCTTGAGGAAGAAGAAGCTCTTGGATTCACTTCTTGGTGACTAGAGACGATGGTGCTGGGGTTTTCTTGGCGCCGCGGTTGACGAAGTTCTTAGCCGCCGGGATTTATGTTGACTAGACGGCGAACCGTCAGGCGGCCGGTCACACGCCTCGGAACCCGTGTCCGCTCAGGAGAGCTCTTGGCCACAAAAAGAATCATGTGGTCACAAGGAGACGAGTGACTGTTCATATTTTATTCAAAATACCAAATGCCCAACTACTCCTATGAGTTGTTCGATTCTTAAAAAAACTATGAATTGTTCGTATTTTTATTAATTTTTAGGTGCTGCTTTATGGGTCCTAATTTTTGAGGGAAGCAATTAAGTGTCATTTCAAAAAAAAAGCGTCAGCAGTCTAGTATAAAGAAGGTAACCATTGCCCGCCCGCGCACTAGCCAACAAAGCGACGCGGGTTTGCTAACCCGCGTCGGCATTGACTACTCCCTCCATCCCAAATATTTACACTTATTGACTTCCGTGCTTCACGTTTGACCATTCGTCTTATTTGAAAAAATTGTGAAAGTATTATTTATTTTACTATGACATGTTTTATCATAATATATATTTTAAGTATATCACAATTATTTTTACATTTTCACAATTTTTTTGAATAAGACGAATGGTCAAATGTGATTTGTAAAAGTCAAAGGGTGTAAATATTTTGGGACGGAGGAAGTATCAATTTTGCAAAATGAATATTCAACTGCCCCCTTCTTCTTTCCGAATGGATAAGCACAGCACTTTCCTTGAAAAAAAAAGTGCAGAGGAGGCGTGGAGACAGAGACGACGATGAGCGCCGGAGAGGAGCCAAGCAGCGGACGACCCCGCGCAACCAGGATCGAGGAGAACCGAAACGCGAAGCGGTGCCGCAACTGGATCCACGCGCGTGCCGGCGAGATGGCGGCGAAGAGGGAGACGACGATGAGCGCAGGAGACGACGATCCGCGGCGGTGGAGTGAACCCAATGCCGGAGACGAGGGTCCTCGACTGGATCCTCTCGGATTCCGACGAGGGGCCAAGCAGCGGCAAGGAGGAGCGTGCCGGCGAGGGGGCAGCGAAGTGGGCGAGGGGCCTGCCTCACGTTTGCGAGCACAAGTGTCTGGCAACTACGAAGAGGTGTCGAGGGAGCGGCGAAGAAGGTGTAGAGGACCTCATCTCTGACTCTGGCAACGACCACGACGACGGCGAGGCAAGTTTCTCTGAATCTCACTGCCTTTTTACTTGTTCTATAGATGGAGCTTAAGGTAGCTTGAGCTTGAGCTTCATAAAGTTAATTAGTGCCTATGATGATGTCTTCTATGCTTGTCATGATCTTATACCAAGTTCTGAGGCAAATCAGTTCTGAACTAAGTTCTGCTTTTACTTGTCACACCCTGCTATGAAGCCTAGGATAATTTTCAAGTTCTTATATAATTTTCCTATGACTGTTCCTATACTGCTCCAAGTTCTGAGGCAAATTAGTTCTGAATTAACTATGTTGTTCTTATACCATGTTTAACCCTGTTTCAGGCAAAACTCTTTGAGTCGCGAGCAGAGCTTGAGTTACTTCTAAACCTTAATGTCTGGGATTATGTGAAACCTGAGTTTGAAAAAATCACGAAAGAAGTAAACATCCTCATCAAAAAGGCTAAGCACATAAGGAGGTACAAGTATACTACTGAACAAAATCTCAAGCCCATTGAAGGTGCGCTCGAAGGGCTTCAAGAATCCTTGGTTGCTTACGAAGAGGCTGCAAAAAGAGCCAATCTTGATGGGGCATGATCTAGTTCAAGCTTGTTGATGTGCAGGGTTAGTAGCCATACTTTTGTGGATGTTCAAGGGGCATGCATTTGTTGATGTGTATGGTCAGATAGCACGACCATAGTAAATAATGTGATGGACAAGTTAAGTCCTAGCCTGATATATGGACAAGTTAACCTTTTGTAATAGTTATCTTTATTCCCGTGGACAAATTATCTTCATCTTTGTCGACAAGTTATCTCTCTTATGATGTCTGTTTTGTCTCAGAAGATATGTGTGTTGATTGTGCCTGTATGTCGAAATGGAAGCAATGAGAGATGGAGTTGACTTGTCAATGAGGACAGACTCAAAGGAGACGATGATTAACAAACCTCCGTCTCATTTGTTCACTGCCGCCGCGCTCCCGCTTCACGGTAGTGAAGAGTGCTCTCAGACTTTAATTATTGGGCTCTCAAACTAGTAACAGGCGTCAAATGCTCATCGGTAACGGACTTTATAGCACGCTACCAATACGGAGTGATCAGTAACGGACTTAAACAGCCTGTTACCGATAGGGCATTGATCAGTAACAGACTTTACTAGCTCGTTACCGATAGGTTTAACTTGTGTAACGGGCTCTATTTAACGTCCGTTACAAAGAATTCATGTAACGGGCGTTTAAGAAGACCGTTACCAGAAGTCCACATTGATAACGGGCGTTGCGGAGGCCAACCCCGGGGTCGGCCTGCTACGCTTATCTGTAACGGGCGCCAAGTAACAACCGTTACAGATGTGGGTGCATATAACGGGTGTTAAGGGCCCGTTACAAATGCTGTGTGATCTATTTTTGGTTTTTCACGTAGTGCACTGGCGAGAAGGGCACCCCATTCGTCGTCAGCGACGTCGAGACAACTAATGTAATGTGCCTCCTCCCTCGTCGTCGTGGTGCCTTGTTCATGTCGAGTGAGCAATTACTTTTGGATTAGAAAATTTGGGCGGGTTTTGCAGATTAGACTTGTGGGGATGGTAAACGGCAAGGCAGAGGGTACCACCGATGCGTTATTCATGCTCGATGACAGCGCTGGCCGCCTTGATTTCAGATGGCGAAACCATTCCCATGAATCACTTACTCTCAAATTCCGGAGCACATTTTCTCCTGTAATCGCATTGTTGCATGCCAGACATTACTTTTACTCTTTATTAGCAGGAATTTACTGCTAGCTGTCATCAGAACTAAGGCACACAACAATGCAAAATATACTGATCTTGCACTGTACAAGTCTTATCCATTTGTTACTTGATATAATTAAGTAATTAACCACAACTTTTACAAAAGGTATGGGCATACGGACTATTCCAATGTAAACTCTGATTGATTCTACACTTGCAGTATAGGTGTGTGTATGGTTCAGTGAATTTTTGGAGCTATTAACCTTGTTTCCTTACCCAAAAGAAAATGACATAAGTTGTCTAATGTACAGGCACAACATGTTGACTATCTCTGTACTTAGCCAATTCAGTACTAATAGATTTCCTTGTACATGATTATTCTTATTTTTGTTTCTGTTCACAGGGTGAATGCTGTGAAACTGCTGCTATTCAGTAAGTATAATCTATAGGCTTTTCATTCTTGTATTAAATCATTTCGATGTCTTCCCTTTTTCTTGAGAGAAGTTGCCGCACTTTCCTCTGGATGGATCGTCACTTTTTTCTCTTTCATCCTGCTCATCAAGGAACGGTATGTACGTCGGTCATTGGTAGCCTCAAGGGACTTTAGGAGCGAAAGCGTACTGCTTTCTCAAACATGTACCCCTTGCAGTAAATTCATTTAAGCTGAATGACTCTTGCAATGCAGCATAGAAATCAACGTACACCCTCCATACTCATAAAACATGTCGTTTTGGACAAGATTTCAGTTAAACATTAGGAATATAAACCATGAATAACTTTTAAGTTGTTGAGTTTGAAAATGTGAAAACTACATGAATAGATTTGTCTTTCAAAATACTTTCATAAAAGTATAGTTATGTTAGTTTTAAACAAATACTTTTATAAAAATAAGAAGTCAAAGTTATGTATTGGAGACCGTGTCGTTGTCCTAAACGACATGTTTTATGAGTATGAAGGGAGTATGGGTTTTATTTCAGGCCCATAACTGATTTCCAATGAGGTCACTCTGCATTTCATTCAGTGTGTTGGGATGCATATAGAACATTAAATCTAAGGTATCACACAATCTTGTACTAAGGTCCTCAAAGTACTCCCATGATATCATTCTTGTCTATGTGTTACAAGCCTCCTGGTTTACATTGTAGGTCATGTTCGCACACAATTATTTGACAGGAGAGATTTGATAATTCCAGAACTTAATTTTAAAAATTAATTCCAGTCCAGGATATCAAGCGGGAGGTTGTTAGATAAAGGGGTCAGAAGTTGCAAGCTGATCAGAATTCAGAAGTTGCTAGCTGATAAAAAGTCAAGTTGCAAGTCAATCAAAAGTTACAGAGATCAGAAGTTGGAAGATTGTGATGGAGTTGAATTGACGTTCTTCCTTATCAACCATCGTGACATACCCAATAAGATAAATGAACTGGATAATGTGTGTGGCATAGAAAGATCTTTCAAGATGTTAGAGTTACCATTGTAGTCGATATGAGGAATTTAAAATATAGTTTCTTATAAGCATTGGTTTAAATAAATTAATATACGTTTTTATTGAATTTTTGAAATACGTGCGTGTCGCATGTGCATTTTACTAGTATTACGCAATGCACAACAGATTTGAAAGTTTCACATTTTTTGCACCTTATAATATTAAAAAAATGGGATCATAAATTTTGCCAAGGTGATGTTCCTATTCTATTTTTTCCTCCATCTTTTGTTTTCTCTTTCCATAACCAAATGCTTAATTGTTCCTTTTGTAGTGTTCTGCACATTATTTTATTTCTCTATATTATTATACATTTGTGTTTTCAAATAAATTTTCATTTCCATCATGTATTTGCCATTTTCTTTTCTTTTGTGAAGTTCTATATTTATTTTATTTTAATGTCATATTCCTTATCTTTATTGTTACTTTTTCTTTCTATTGTTGGAAATAATTATTTATATATATTTTCTTATCACTGCTCAGGGGTAAGTTGGTTAGTTATTACGAGGGTCAGAGGTAATAGGTGCCCGTTACCCAATCACCTCTGATGTGCCATTAATAAACCATATCCTGTCACAGTCACCACGCCCGCTTGTCTTTTCCCATTATCAAATATCCTGCATGTAGTGCAAAGTCACCAGCAACTGGAGATATGGCTGCCTCCATCTATTGCCACTAGAACCTATGGAAACAATAAAGTGTATAGGGAGCTGCAAAATGTGATTATTGATGTAGATGAATGAGGTGTTTGGTTTGAGGAATGAGTTGTTTGGTTTGAGGAGTGGAATGGGTTTGTTCCCCACCATCCCTCACAAGCTAATAGTTAGTATAAATATGAGGGATGGGGTCATCCCACCAAAATTTGTAGGATCAACTTATGATGGGTCATCTCATCTAGAATTAGGTGGTTCATCGAACGAAACATGCTAGAAATGTCCCAGAAACCCGATATAAAATTTTTTGCTCATTATTTTTCTAGCATCTCTCAGGTACCAATACTGATTGCACAAATGTTAGTATGTGCATTGATGAAATATGTCTCACAGAAATGTCAACCAAAGACCATTTGAAGGCCTTATTGTTCAGGGAAAATATTGGCTTCGGTTTTGAGTTCAATTGCAGCAAAGTGATGAGAAACAAGAGTGTGGATCAAATTTAGGTGGTTCCTCAAACCAAACATGTGTGTCACGCACTGGAAACAGCAGCATCACACTTCTTTGACTCTCAGGCTGTCAGGCATACCCAATTTAGATTGCAAAATTGCCATTGAGGTGGATTTAATTTTCGTCAGTTTCTTTTTTTCGAGTTGGTGTAGTGTTGGCTACATGTAAGCTAGTGCGGATTGATTCCTTCTCTCTGGGGAGGTTGAAGCTGGAATTTTCTTCCCCACACTGGTTCGACGTGGCGTATTTTGTGGGCGGTATGCTCACCTTTCGTAGCAACAAAACAAAATCTAAGGCAAAAAATCTAACAAAATCTGTATTGCTGAAAATCAATGTCTGACATTTACATCCCCTGCTTTATCATGAGTCTATATGACAAGGACGTGCCAATTGCTAATACGTGTTTTAGCGTTTGATTGATCATTCTACTGTCACTTTGAATTAAATTATCTTAAGATGTACAGAGCTCCATCTCATCAAACAACTACACCCTTGTTTAAACAAACTGTGCATCCGAAATTGGTCGACATTGATATATTACATGACAGTTGACCAACTGCTCAGTTTATACAAACGGCCACCGTACCAAGGCTAATGTTCCCACGTGGCTTAACCTGTAGGCTGAAATACACTTTCTAATAGGACAGGATGGTTATGTTGTTCACATAACCACCCTTTTTATTTGGCTTTTTCATGTACTTTGTTTCGTTCTTTCTAATAACAAAAATTACGGTAAAGCTCTTGCCGTTCCTTTCAAAAAATAAATGTTGTTCACATACAAGCTTGTATAAAATTACAGAAAAAGAACAAGCTTTTCTTGTATCTCAAGATTACTGGTAAGATCAAACAAAGTCATGTATAGAGTTAGTTTTTTACAGGTATGGAGAACTTCTGCATGCTGTTTCCTTGCATATTTCTGTACTATCTTGCCGCATGCAGTCAGTCGAAAAGAAAAATTGACTGTAAAGCATAATTTGTTCATTAATTTCAGCAGGATAATGTCTTGTGATATTGTAGTTATATATAAAACCTTTTCCCTGTAGTTGGTGTCGATTGTTGTCTACAAAGTCCATAGTCAAAGTTGTCCAGCTCATATAAAACTCTTCAGTGCGTGGTTTATGCTGCTAACTGCTCCTAGCTACCTAATGTTGAGCATCGTCTTTCCAATTCACCAGTCTTTTATTTGAGCCTGCTCTGACATTCATATCTCACAAACAAATACAAACTACGATAATGGAGCTAGCTACATCTGCCATTTCAGGTGAAATACTCAGCCGGTTCATCTCCTTCCTAATCAAGAAAAAGACAGGCCGGACATCTATTGAAGAGAAACTAGAAAGGCTTCAGCAACTCCTACTGAGAGTTCATACAGTTGTTGAGGAGGCCGAGGGGCGATACATCACCAATTCCCATATGCTTGTGAAACTTGGGATGCTTGTGAGTGCCATATACCAAGGTTACTATGTTATTGACACGTTCAAGTACAAGCCCTATGAGGAGATGCCCACTCAAGGAAAGGTCAGTAATTCATATGCCTTATCTTGTTTGGTTCGTCTTAAGAAGCGCATCTGTGCAGCCTCATGTTCCATGGGGATAAATTCATCGGTCAATCATGAGCTTGAAGCTGTTTTGGGGAATTTGGAAACTATTGTCGCGAACATGACAGAATTTGTTATACTTTTGAGTGGGTGCAATAAGATGCCTCAAAGACCCTATGATAGCTATCTGTATATTGACAATTTCATGTTCAGTCGCCTTGTTGAGAAGCAGGAAATTATTAATATCCTGTTGGAAAATAATTCTCCTCATGGTGCTCCAGTTGTGGTCCCAGTTATTGGTGGATACAATGTTGGGAAGAAAAGCTTGGTCGGGTATGCTTGCAATAATAGTATGGTCCTCTCTCACTTCTCCACAATTTTACGTTTGAACAATGATAGTTTTCAGAAAGTGAACCATGAAACATTTTTGTCTATGAGAACTTTAGTTATTGTTGAGCTTAGTTCAGATGTGGATGACAGTGAATGGGTGAAGTTTTATTCAGCTGCATCACGTATGGACAAAGGAAGCAAAGTGATCATTATAAGTAGGCTTGAAGAGATAGCAAGGTTTGGAACAGTGAAACCAATTCGCGTCAGAAACTTATCTGAAGCAGAGTTTGTGTACCTCTTCAAGGTACTCGCATTTGGAGGTACTGATCCTGACAACCATCCACAGATGGCATCTATAGGGATGGAGATAGCTAAGATGTTACAGGGGTTACTTCTGTCAGGTAATGTGCTTGCTGATATCCTAAGGAATAATCAGAATGTCCAATTTTGGCTCCACATATGGAAAAGGTTTAGGAATTCAGTAGAGCGTAACTTGTACTTGTTTGGTGAGCATCCAAAACAACTTGTAGAAAGGGATCGTCCAACTGACATAACAATGTTTGTTTCACCATCCGCTACTCCACTCCATCTCATGACACCTCGAGCTGATAGCAGTTTTCACAACATAGAACTATCCAAGGTGACTTTTGGAGACCTCCTACAAGGTTCGAGTAGTACTGTACCTCAGGGAGAGTTTCAGATATTAGCTTGGCAATCAAGAATACCGCCTTTTACTAAATTTGTCGCAACTTGTATTGAAGAAAAGTACAGTTGTTCACTCCTAGACCACAAGAAGCGTAAGTGGTCATGTATCAAGTGACATCTAGATGCTTGAATTGTATAATCTCTGTGTATCTTAAAGTCAGTTTTAATTCAGTTTTCTAGATTTTTCTGTTTTCCCCCGAGCTTTGCCTTTAGTCTGCGTGCCGCCCCAAACAAGCAAGACCCGCACGCCGAGGAATTCAGATGAATCCAACCGTGTGTGATTATTTGTCACTGTGGTGACAAATAATCAAATCATGACGTCACCGAGGGTAGGAGCCTGGGTGGTGGGCTGCCTGCGCCCATTCATGCAAATAAATAAACACATTGCTGATGTCACCCACATGCAAAGTTAATAAAAACTTTAAAAAATTATAAATCTTAAATCGAGCATAATTAAATTTTGATTGTACTATTGAATTTATGACCATAAAACTTTTCAACAAAATCTCACTAACTATATTTGGATGAATTTTTTATTCGTATTTTCTAATTAAGATGGTATATTTTCTGCCAATATATACCTGTAGACCAAATTTTACAAACTCACGAAACAAAATATTTATACATAACGAACAAACTATATAAAGTTACGGAACGAAAACAGACAGACCTACCTATGTAACAAATTATACATACTCACTGGATTTACAAAGGATGAACAAAATATTTACAAAGAGCGAACAAAAATTTACAAGCGATGAACAAATATGTAGACACTCCACACTTAGTTAATTACCCTCCATTTAAAAAAGTAATTTTAAAAATATTTTCTAAATATAGTTGAGTAGGATCTTGTTTTATAGGTCTTGTTACAACAAACATAATGGTGAACTTGTAACTTAATTTTGATACTCTATTTAGAATTTATAATTTTTTTAGTTTCGGAATAGATTGAATTTGTATTTGTGACCATGTGCATGCGTACATGCAGTTCCTCTCTTATTTGATTTGTAATTCATATCCTGACGTGATGGTTTGCTAAGGCTATCCACACCGGCGTACGCCACCCGCACGCTACGGGGTGATGGCGTGCGCGTTTCCCATTTTTCGCCCCGTAGTGGGGGATGACAAACGGTGCGGGACCGTTGCGTTTGTCCGGTTAAACGCCACTTCCAGTTTTTAGGCAATACTGTAGGAACGGTACACGTGGGGAGGCGACAAGATTGGGAGGGAGGAGCAGCGCGGGTCCCCTGCCTCGTCTCGCGGCCTCCGCCCCTGTCCCTCTGTTGGCGGAGGGAGTAGGGCCGCCGCCGCCTCTGCTCACGTGGCCAAGATCTGGCGCCCTCGCGCTGTTGGAGGGAGTGTGGCCACCCATCTCCTAGGGCTCGCCAGCGATGGTGGGGAGGAAGAAAGACCGGGGAGGGAGGCAAGTGCCGGCGAGGGAGTCCAGGGAGGGAGGGGAGGCGGAGGAGCAAAGGTGCGGGGGAGGGGGGAGTGGGTACTGGAGGGTAAAAAGAGAAGAGTGGGTTACATGTGGGTCCTAACGGTGAGTAGTTGGTGTGGAGTATGGAATATAGAGGATGACGAGTACGCGGAAATTGAAACTGTACTTTCTCTTTTATTAGGAGATGCAAATGGAGTACGATGAGTGCAGATAGCCTAATCCAACATGCCCAGCGCCGCTCGAGTTAAAGGTGAGGAAGCCCCAAGCTGCATCTATAGTATTTCAAACGGGCCGTCCGGGCCTAGCACGGCCCTAGCCCCATCTGGTCCGGTCCGATGCGGTCCGACACTATGCAGCCCGATGGATTCTTCACGCCGGGTCGTGACGGGCCTCATGCTTGACTGTCGGCCCAGGCTCGGCCCTATGGCCTTTTATTCAGGCCGGGCCAGCATGGCGCCGAGGACGGGCCCGATGGGCCGCGACCGGGCTGGCACTATCCACGATGTCTCTCACTCCCTCGACAACGGAGGTGGAGGCCGGCGCCCCACAGCAGCGACTGGATCTCCGGCATCCTGGGGCAAAGGCAGACGGCAGAGGCGGCGCCCCTCGGCGTGGCCGGAGCTCCGGCATCCCTGGGCAGAGGCGGACGACGCAGCCCGACGCATGGAGGCGGAGGCCAGCGCCCCTCAGCACGGCGTAGGAAGGTGCGGCTGGAGCTTTGGCGCCCCACGACAGAGGCGGCGTAGCCACGTAGTCCGGCGCGGCCGCCAGACCTCCGTCCCCTGCGGCGGGATCGAGAGGAGCCGAGGAGCAAGGGGACGGCGACGGGATTGGGAGGAAGAGCAGGGGCGGCGGGGGAACTGGAGATGCTCCGACCCCGCGATGGGATCATGGGAAAGCGAAGGAAGAGCAAGAGGGCCCGCTAGGATAGGGAGGGGGTGACGGTAGGATTGGGAGGGAGTAAGGGACAGGGACTCTGGAGCTGGAGATGGGGGAAATCAGGCCGGTTTCGTTGGTATGATGGGAAATTGGCATCAGGCCGCCTATCGGGCAATGTTATCCTAAATGGCCTAAACGGGCGGTTTAAACGGGTTTAAACGCTAAACGGGTTACCACCGTCTATGTCGTTTAGCCCATTTAAACACCGTTTATCCCGTTTAAACGTCATTTAACCCCATTTAAATAGGTGTTTAAACATATTAAACGCTAAACGATGGTCGACTGACTTGTCTACCGTTTCCGTCTAGGAAAACACAGCTATCGGGCCGCTCAAAATCGGGTTGTGCCTCGGTCCAGCACTATGGGCCGAAGTGGCGGCCCAGGCACTATCGATTGGCACTAAGCACTATTGATCGTGCCTTAGGTCGTGCTAGGGCCGTGCTTTTTAGGGCTATGCCTCGTGACGCCAATCGTGCTCGGAGCACTATTTCACCAATTCATAGGTTGCAGTAATCAAGTAAGTGCTGTAAAAATGCATTGCTTCCACGGGATCTGACAAATAGTACACCTAACATGTATAATTACATTAGATAGACCACCTTATGCAAAACCGGAATTGGTACATCATTCACATGAACTTTAATGACAGCAGGTAATACATTATTGCCACTAATCTGAAAAATGGTGCATCCAACTAGTATAATTACATATATCATGTTCTTAGAAAGCCACTCCTCTGCGCTTCCTCCGTGAAAAATCAGTATCTTCAGCTTCAGGCATACCTTCGGTGCAATTCGGAACAAAGTGATGAAGAAAAGAAGTATAAGGGGGTAACCTTGATTGCCAGGACAAAAAAATAAATTCTTCGTTCGGCCTAACAGAAGGATCTAATAGTAGTTCTTCAAGGGTCACCTTTGGTAATTCTTTCACTGGAGCGTAAGTCGTGCTACTGCTACTACTAGTACATGGTATGATGTGAATGGGAGAAACAGGGTTAATAGCGAAGTCTGTCACGTCTACCTTATGTCTTTGGTCGAAAAGTGACTTTGGTTTCTGACCGTATGCCAAGATGTTCTTCACAACCACTTTTTTGCACCTGTTCATTATGCATAACCAGAAATGAGCATTCAGGTTCCTTTTCAGTACGTCAGCCATTGCATGTGCTGCAACCAGTGATCCATCCTGATGCAATTCCTTAGCAAATCCTTCTGCTATGTGTACCAGCTGTGGATGTTCAGCTGGGTCTGCACTTCCAAATGCAAGTGTCTTGAAGAGGTACCATAACTCCTCATATGGAAGCGCATTAAGAAAAATTGGCCTTACTGATCCAAATCTTGCTAACCTTTCAAGTTCGCTTATGATGACCACCTTGCTTCTTCTATTTGTTCTTCTCACAAATGAATAGAACTCTTTCCACTCCCTGTCATCTACATCTGAAACAAACTCAACAACTAGCAGTGACATCTCCAGCATGGCCTTTTCATGGTCGACAATAGACAGAAAGTTTTGTCCATTCAGATGAAAAATTGAAGGGAATTGTGAGCGTATCCTCTCATCAGCACATACATGGGCAACCAATGTTTTCTTGCCAACGGCAAGACAACCGACGATTGGAAGGACAGCAGGTGCATCATCTGGGTTTTGTTGCAGTAAGAAGTTCAAGAGCATTTGCTTCTCAGTATGTCGACCAAACATGAAATTGCCCATGTAAAGATATGCATCATAGGGTCTACGGGATATGCGCTCAAACCCACCCAACAGTACCACAAACTCTGCTATGTTAGAGACAACTGTTTCCAGATTTTCCAAAGCATAATTTACCTCAAGGTCAAGGACCTTGCCCCTATTCATTGGAGCAAGAATTGTGCGGCGACGTTTGAGACGACGAGTGGCAGAAGAGATGGGGAATGAATCGCTAACCTTGTTCATGGAACTCTCCTCGTGGAGCTGAAATCTCAAGGTATCCAACGCATGGTAGCCCTGATACATGGCCTCAGAGATTACCTTGAGCTGCGTCAGCATTCCGGAGTTGGTGATGTGCCGTGCATCGGCCTCCTCAACTACGGTATGAACCCTCATCAGGAGATGCTGCAACCTCTCCCCCTTCTTCTCCTCCTCCAAGCATTCATAGCTGATCGAGCAGTATTTGTTTATGGTGAAGGAGATGAATCGGCTGAGAAGTTCACCTGCAACCGCAGTTATCGCAGCTTCCATCGGCTGTGAACAAAAACAGGGTGCATAGAGGATTGAAGAAGAAACAGGGGACATGATACATAGATGTGAATGAATTGTCCTGGAAGCCTGATTTCAAGTTCCTTGCTCAATTTCGCCTCGGTCACTCTGATTGCCGCGGAATACCTTTCTGCGCTGCTCAAAGTTGACTGACATATTCTGACAAGGACGTGCCAACTACCCAGAAATGTTCTAGCATTTGGCTTTTTGTGCAATCTATTCTTTGAAAATTTAGTACTATAGGCATGACAGAGCTCCACACTTCATAATGCATATTCTGACCAAAGCTGACCAACTATTCCAGCAGGACTAGAGCAACAGTTATATACAAACGGGCAAGCCTTACTTACCCGAGATAACATAATCTAAGGACTAAAATACCCTTTTGAAAACGACCATCAAAGATTGTTTGACTATTCTTCACCATACAAAAACAGATGAAGGGAGATTTTTGGTGGACGACCGCTGGACGAGAAGGCCCCCCACGTCGCCCTCCTGGTCGGGCGACTCGGGCGGCGACCCGAAACTCCAGTCACCACCGCTTCTTCCCCGCTCTCCTCCCCCTCACCGCCGCTGGAGGAGACCGCCAGCAATACGTGCGGGCTTCTAAGATGGTGGTGGTGGGGCACCTCGTCGGCCTTGGTCGCTCGCGCATGCTTTGAGTAGGGGAGTAGGTGAGAGCACACCAGACGGCCGTGCGACGGGGGTCGGGCTGCGTCGCCGTCGCGGCAGCGGTCGGTGACACTCAAGCCCTCGGCGGCCGGATCCGGCAGCAGTCGCCTTCTTTCATGCCCCGCCTTCCTCTTCGTCACGGCATCCTTGTGCTCTCTATGGGCCGTCGCCGGCGTCGAGCCCTCCCCGGTGGAGGTGCTCGTGCCTGGCTGCAGGCGTGCTCTGTTGGGCATGCCTCCTACACTGCCGCTGTTGTCGGCCCATCTTCGGCCACCATTACCAGTGGCTTCGGCTGCACATCCCTTCGGATCTGTCTGCGTCGTTCGATTCCTGCAGCTTCAGGTCTATGCTCTCAATCCTGCTTCCTCCTCTTGGCCTTGTCGACTCTTGGCTCGACGTAGCGGTTATGTCAACTACTCCTCTTCGGGGGCGGCGAATGTGCGCCCATGGTGGTCATGCTGTATGCCACCCTTCGCCGTTGTGCAGAGGGATCTTGCTTGTTAGTTTTGGTTGCATCGCTCTGGTGATTGTCGTCGTCGTGCAGCGAAAGTTTTGCACTCGGTGTGCGGGGAGCTGATTCAGCTCCGCATGGCATGGCAGAGCCGTCCTGGCCTCCTTCCTGAGTTGTGCAGTGAAAGCTTTGTGCCCGGTGCATGGGAAGTGTTCCTACCTCCGCACAGCTCATGGTTGGTCGTGCTCTTCGTCGTCTTGCTTGGATCTTCGAGTGCAGGGCCTGTGAGTGTTTGTGCCCCTTCTCCTCCTTACATGTCGGCGAGCTTGGCTAGCATTCGTCGTTGGCTGCCGCCGTGATTTGGCGTGTTACTCCTTTGGTGCCTCTGCTTGGTCGCCGCTCTTCTATCAGTGGTGCATCAAATCAAATATCGGGTGTTCATCAACAACGATCCCTTCTTTTGTGGCTTCCTTCCCTCGAAGGTGTGGGTGACAGTTGGTGGAGCTCGGGTGTGTTGTGAAATGTGTTACATTTGGCTTAATGGAAGGTCGTCGTCTCCAGCAAGGCTCGGTCTGCCCTGCTTCCGCTGCCATTAATTAGGCCCCATTTCGTTGGGCGTCCCTCAACGGAGCGGCGTAAGCCACGAAGGGTGGCATAGGCATTATGATCTTTGCTTTCCTGGAAAGTATGTTGCTTGATTGAGTTGCTCATTAGAGATGGGTTGGTTGTTCTTCGGTTCGTGTTTTGGCCAGCCACCCCGATGTGTAGGCGTGTTGTGCTTTCTGTGTCCCCCTGTAGCGTTGTCTTCTTTTTGTTCGTGTTGAGCTACACTAGCAGCTACTGTTGTAATCTGTGGTTTGCCACACAATATAATAAAAATGTTCAGGTTGGCTTCTCGCTGGCCGTAGTGACCCTCAAAAAAATAGATGAAGGTCCATGTTGACAATAAGAATAGTTTTTCTTTGGAAGATACATACATCACTACTGGAACGAACTTCAATTACGTCAAGATTTATTGGTGAGAACAAAGAAAGTCAATATGTATGCTTGAAAAAGGGATGCGCTAATAATGTCCGAAAGGAATTGGTACTGTAGCCTAAGAAGGGGATGGGATGAATTATGGTAACTTAAAACCTAAAATCTAAGGCTTCCACTATTGCATAGAAGATAAACCAGATCATATTTTTCTAGATGTTCAATCTACATTTTATCTAGTATAAAATCTTCATTCCAAAGAGTTTTGCAATATATAGTCAACCCTATAAATATATACTATTCTAAGAAAGTAAAGGCACACAAGTTGCAAATACGGAATGTGGAAACGTAGAGGAGGGAATGAGGGGAAATAAACTCTTGATAGAAGATTATAGAAGATTTATTATGTGGTATCGGTAGGCACAAAACCACCACTAGTCCATATTGTTGAACTACTCACATAAGAGTATTTCTTTCCGTTCATCAAGTCTCTCCCAAGGCGCTCCATGAGTTGTCACAAAGGCTCTTACCAAGTTCCGCAGTCACCTTGATGCCACCTCCACTAAGGAGCTTCTCCATGAAGGGAGGGGTCTTCACGTCCACACACACACACACGGTCGTCGACGTCGCTCCACACCATGCCAAATGGTTGAAAATGTGTCGGAGAGACACCAAGGCTCTAGCACACTTGTACACTAGTTCACTACTTGATAAGAAGGTTGGCACACCTTGCACTCTTTCTTCTCTAGACCTATTCTATAGCACTAATCCCTCTCTAAAGCTTGTGCTAAGTCTTTTGATGAGTCACTTAAGCACTTTGTTGGCTTGATGTTTCTTGGTCTTCAAAGGGCTCCTCTACACTTCAATAGCATCCAACCACTCCAAATGGGCAAGTGGTGGGAGTATAAATAGCACCATGGGCTGAAAGAGCTATTGCTTCAACTGGCTAGTAAAATTTTGTAACATCGAATGTTCCGATGGTCTATTTTGTCATGCATTGGAACATCTAGCGCAAACTACCTATTTGACTCCACGCGCCCAACTTTTTCTCTAACATATCCAAAATTCAACTAACGCTTGTTCAACGATGGCATCGGTTCATCCGGTGCTGGCCTTCCAACAGAGAAAACATATCTGCATAGATTCAAAGTAAATATGCTTTGTCCGCTGATTTCGGTGCCTCACTTGATCCTTTGATTGACTCAACACACGGTACGTATTGCTTCTGTCTAAGAAGTCAAAGTCATCCTTCTCATATAAAACTCTTTTATGATGCATTCAGCTAACTGCTCCTAGTTAACTAATGCCAACTATCTTTCTAAGCCATACTTTTAATTGAGCATGATATATGCTCGTTTAAATACACATGCTGCCAGTCCTTTCTGTTCAATGAATCAGTCCTCAATGGAGGTAGTCCTGTCTGCCATTTCTGGCGAAATACTCAGCCGACTTATCTCATTCATAATCAAGAAACACACAGAAAGGTCATGTCTCGAAGAGAGGCTAGAAAGGCTTCAGCATCTTCTGCTAAGAGTCCATACTGTAGTCGAGGAGGCTGAGGGACGATACATCACCAATTCCAAGATGCTGGTGCAGCTCAGGATGCTTGTTGATGGCATGTACAAAGGATACCATGTGCTCAACACCTTCAGGTTGAAGCCCTTTGAGGAGGGCCCACTCCAAGAACAGGTGACACCGTCATCTGCCTTGTCAGCTTCTCTTAAGCGCACCCGTGCAGCTTCTAGCATCATGAGAACTGCCATGTCTTTTGACCATGAGCTACAAGCTTCGCTGGAAAATTTGGAAACTGCTGTTGCAAATATGACAGAGTTCATCATTCTTTTGAGTGGATGCAAGCAGATGCATAAAAGGCCCTATGATACTTATGTCTACACTGACAATTTCATGTTCAGTCACCTCGTGGAAAAACAGGAGTTGATCAATGCTCTGTTGCAAGACAATTTTCCTGTTGGTTCTCCAGCTGTGATCCCAGTAATTGGTGCATACAGAGTTGGGAAGAAAAGCCTTGTCGGGTATGCTTGCAATGATGATATGGTCCGCTCTCACTTCTCCTCAGTTTTGCATTTGAAAAGCAATAGTCTTATGGAAATAAGCAGTGAAACATTCACGCCTGTAAGGACTTTAGTTGTTGTTGAATTCATTTCAGATGTGGATGACAGTGAATGGGTGAAGTTTTATTCGGCTATATTGGATATGGGTGCAGGAAGCAAAGTGGTCATCATAGGTAGGTTTCAAGAGATAGCAAGGTTTAGAACTGTAAAGCCGATTCTCCTGAGAAGTTTGTCACAATCAGAGTTTTCTTACCTCTTCAAGGTGCTCGCTTTTGGAGGGACAGATCCAGAGAACCAACCACAACTAGAGTCAATAGCTATGGAGTTGGCTGAGAATATAAACGGTTTGCTCCTTGTAGGAAATATGCTTGCCGACATGCTTAGGAAGAATCAAAACGTCCAGTTTTGGTTCCATATATTGAAGAGGTTCAGGAATTCATTAGAACGAAATTTTTCCAAATTTGGTGAGCATCCAAAACAACTTCTTGAAAAGAACCGTCCGACGGACATAACAATGTTGATTTCACCTTCTTCTGGTCCACTCCGTCTCATGCCATCCCATGATGAGACTAGTTTCTGCAATAAAGAACTATCGAAGGTGAAGTTTGGAGACCTTGTGCAAGGTTCAACTACTATTCTACCCAAGGAGGAGTTTCAGATAATTATATGGGAATCAAGAATACCCCCTTTTACTAAGTTTCTTGCAAATTGTATTGTTGACAAGGATCCTTGTACTTCATCAGAAAACAAAAAACGTAAGTCGACATGTATCCAGTAACATTGGGTTCTTTGAGTGGCATGGTCCCAGTGGCCAATTGTATCATGGACATACATCGTTGTATATAGTTTATATACTACATCATGTAACACTCGGATGTTCAATTATTCAATTTATATGTCCTGATTATGTATACTTCCATTTTAGGTGCAATCTTTGTATGTTAACCATCCATCTATCAAACAAGAAGGCTTTTGGAGTCCCATGATTCATCAAATAGAGGCTTTTAGTACAAACCGCTTGATTAATTAGATATCAGTTCTTTCTAATAAATAGTATCTCCAATAAGACTAAAAGCACATGAAGAGTGACTACAACTAAAAGTTGGCATAATATACACTGGAATGTTATATAATTATCCATATCCGCTTTGCATGCCTATGGATTCAACATAGCAAGAAAATAAATAAATATTTAGGTTCTTAGAGAAGTCAAATGACCCTTTCATTCAATGTGTTTGTTGGCATGTTAACATCTTTGGGTAGTTTTAGAAAAATTCTCGATGTGTAAATCGAGGAATCATCCAAAAAAAAAATCGCGAAAACAATCTCCAATGGATTCCTGATTTTTCAGATAAAATACTATAGAAAGTATCAGACATATTAGAATATATTAATGACTCGGCAGCGACAAGTCCACAATCATTATGCAAGTGGCATATAGTAGTCCATAGCTTCAGCTACCCATATGTTTATTTAATCGTGGAAATGCCATGTCAGGTGCACCTATCGGAATAGGAACAAACCAATTCCCAAATCCACCTACCATTGACGCATAACCAAAAAAAAATCACTAAAAAACTGTGTGCCGTTATTAAAACATTATGGGCTGCCCTTATGGAATAAAATATTACTACTCTCTCTTCTCTCTCCTTTCATATGGACCCCATCTAAACCTCAACCATTGCGCATATTCCATAAGTAAAGTCCACCTAAGATTGGCCCCACCTATTTGGACTAGTTGGTCCAAATACATTGTGGTTTCCCTAATGGTGAAGAGCTATTCACTTCAGCCATTTAATATTTATCGCTAAAGTTCCCTTATTTTTAGTTGCATTGTATCTCTACAAATTAAAGTGATGGTTCAAACTCTTAGTTTGAGGAATGGGATTATTAAGTACGAGAATTCACATGCATGTATATTTCAGGAAGGTGTTTGTGGTTTAGCATCTACAAATTCCATTGATAGTTGTTCAGCAATAGTTCAATAAAACAGCTACAACCATAGGTACAAAAAATATGACATTTGCTTATAGTTAGGTCACTCATAATGCATTGCTGTTGGGAAGAAAACTTTTGTCAGAAGAGGTATGAAAATCATCTCAAGTTCATCAGGTATCTCTTCAAGGTACTAGCACTACGTGAAAACCTCAAATAGGTCACACAACATTTGTAACATGCCCTTAACACCCGTTACATGGACCCACATCTATAACGGTTGTTGTTTGGCGCCCGTTACCCCATTAGCGCAGCAGGCTCAACTCCGACCTCACCACCACAACTCTCGTTACCAAATGAGGACTTCTGATAACATACTTCTTAAATGTCAGTTACATGAATTCTTTGTAACAGACGTTAAAACGCGTCCATTACGAAATTAAGTTAAACCTATCGGTAACGGGCTCTTAAAATTCATTACCGATCACTACCCTAACGGTAACAGGTTCTTTAAGTCTGTTACCGATGACCATTTGATGCCCGTTACTAGACTCGAAGCTCAATAATTGAAGTCCATTAGCACTCTTCACTGCCGTCAAGAAGGAGCGCGGCGGCAGGGGCGGCTCCTCTTCGCCGCGCGCAGAACCTCTGTAGCGAACATGGCCTCATAAGCCATTTGTTCAAGTTTGATTTTGGTGATTAATGACAACATGATCAATGGGACTAACCAAATTGTTTAACATGTCCTTGTAGACATTTATAGGTCCCATGGATGCAAAAATATCACATGCCAAAATGAGAAGATAGTATATTTTTCAAGGGTCAAAACCGTAGAAGAAAAAGAAAAGAAAGGACACCGTCGGATGAACTGACAGTACCCAGATAGCAAGCGTCGGTGCAATGGTCGGACGAGTTGGTACACTGGGTGAAAGCTAAGACACCGTCGGATGAACCGACGGTCTAGTTTCTAGTTGCGTCGGACAAATTGTAGAGATGAAGTCGTGAAAACGAAGGCGTCGGATGAACCGACGGTCCATTAGGAGGGCACCGTCGGTCTATCCGGTGGTTCACAGGCGCAAGACAGAGAGGCTCTAGTGCAACGGCTAGTAGCACCAGATGAACCGACGGACCAGGCATCGGTTCATCCGATGGCTATGTAATTCAAGACAGTAAGCTTTTGGCCACGGAGTCTTCAGCACAGGATGAACCGACGCACCGTCCGATGAATCGTCGGATGAATTGCGTCAGCAGAATTGCAACGACTACGTGAAGTGGAGGAGCACCGGATGAACCGGCAACTATGAAAAGGGGAGCGTCAGATCATCCGATGGTACGAGTTTCTAGCCAACGACTCTTTGGATGCCTTGGGCTATTTATACCCCCTCCACTCACCCATTTGAGGTTGTTGGATTGTGTGGAAGTGCAGAGGAGTGCAAGACACCTAGAAGATCATATCCAATCCACTCAAGTGCTAAATTGCTCATCCATAGACTTGCACATGCTTTGTGTGTGTGCTTACTGCTAGGCTTAGCTTAGAGCTGAGTGAGTGCAAGGTGTGCCTACCTTGTGAGGTGATTCTGGAGTGAATCAAGTTGTACAAGGTGCGTCGGAAGCCTTGGGGCCTAAGTGGCTCACCGGCAAATCGTCTTCGACCCTCCGACTTGGTGTGGAGTGGCGAGGACACTTTGTGCGGGGGACGTGAAGACCCCCATCCTAAGTGGAGAAGCTCCTTAGTGGAGGCGGCATGAAGGTGACCAAGGGAGCTTGGCGAGTGCCTAAGTGGCGAGTCGTCAAGTGGTGCTCTTGGGAGAGACTTGGTGACCTGGAAATAATACTCTTGTGTGAGTGCTTCAACAACGTGGACTAGGGGTGACTTAGTGTCTACCGATGCTACGGGATAAAATCATGTGTCAAGAGTTTGCTTCCTCTCATCCCTCTTTACATTTCCGCATTACTCTCTTGCAATCCTTGCCTGCCTTTACTTTCCTAGAGTAGTATCATGCTAGGATTGGCTATAGGTTGCAAAACTTGTTTTAGGATGAGGGTTTCACACTAGATCAACCTTAGATTGCACAACTAGACAGATTTGATCTAGTTTACTTTATGCAAAGTAGTGGAAGCCATAGGTTAAGTTTTTAAGAAGCCTAATTCACCCCTCCCCCTCTTAGGCTACGAGCATCCGATTCCTTACAACCTCACTCTCTTAGCGGGGGTGGTGGGCGGGGCATTCTCCTCCTCATTGCAAAACCTCCCTCTTGAGTTGCGGTAGTACGACTGCTTACCACCGGCCATCTCTGCGACGGAGACGAGGAAGGAGAAGGGGAGGGAAGGCGACAGAGACGAGGCAAGGCAGAATGAAAAAGTGGTAGAGGGGAGTGGCTTTAATTTGGTCAAACATTGGGAACAAAGGAGACGCGGATTAGCCAAACCGCGTCTCCAATGTAAACTTAAAAGAGACTCAGATTAGTCAAACTACGTCTCCAATGCACAGGGGCGATGATCCTGCATATATAGAATCTGTGCTATAAATTTTGTCTCCTTTGTAGAAAAAGGAGATGCGGGTTTGTGAATCCGTATCTCCTTTGTGTCAGTCTTCATTGACAGGTCAGCTCAATCTCGTATGGCTTTCATTTCGACATATAGGCACAATCAACACATATATCTTTTCAGACAAAACAGACATCACAAGAGAGATAACTTGTCCACATAGATAAAGATAACTTATCCACAATAATAAAGATAATTATTACAAACAGTTAACTTACATTGTCCATCTAGCTAAGCCTTAACTTGTCCATCACATCTTTTTACTATGGTCATGCTATCTGACCATACACATCAACAAAAGCATGCCCCTTGAACATCAACAAAAGCATGGCTATCTGATCCTGCACATCAACAAGCTTGAACTTCCTCATGCCCCATCAGGTTTGGCTCCTTTTGCAGCCTCTTCATAAGCAACCAAGGTTTCTTGAAGCACTTCGAGCGCATCTTCAATGGGCTTGAGATTTTGTTCAGTCGTATACTTGTACCTCCTTATGTGCTTAGCCTTTTTGATGAGGATGTTCACTTCTTCCGTGATTTCTTCAACCTCAGTTTCACATAATCCAGACTTTATGGTTTAGTAGTAACTCAAGCTCTGCTCGCGACTCATAGAGTTTTGTCTAAAACAGGGTTAAACATGGTATAAGAATAACATAGTTAATTCAGAACTAATTTGCCTCAGAACTTGGAGCAGTATAGGCACAATAATCATCATAGGCAAATTATATAAGAACTTGAAAATTATCCTAGGCTTTCTGGCAGGGTGACAAGTAAAAGCATAACTTAGTTCAGAACTAATTTGCCTCAGAACTTTATCATCATAGGCACTAACTTTATCAAGCTCAAGCTTAGGCTCCATCTATAGAACAAGTAAAAGGCAGTGAGATTCAGAGAAACTCGCCTCGCCATCGTCGTGGTCATTGCCAGAGTTGGAGATGTGGTCCTCTACACATTCGTCGCTTCCTCGACCCCTCTTCGTCGTTCCCAGACACTTGTGCTCGCAGACGTGAGGCAGGCGAATTATGCATGTGAATTATGTGGATTTTTGTGAATTTGGATGATGGGCCTAATTTAATTAGGGGCATATGAAATCAGGACATAGGAGGATCACAGGAGACGTGGACGCGGGTTCACAGCACGCGTCTCCTTTCGTCGAGACAGAGGAGACGCGCGTACACAAGACGACGCGTCTCCTTTAGTGGACATAGGGGAGACGCGGATTCACAGCAAGCGTCTCCTTTCGTCGAGATAGAGGAGACGAGGGTTCACAACACGTGTCTCCTTTCGTCGAGACATAGGAGACGCTCGTACACAGCAAGTGTCTCCTTTCGTCGAGACAGAGGAGACGCGTGTGCAAAAGACATGTCTCCTTTCGTTGGGACAGAGGAGACACAGGTTCACAGCACGCATCTCCGATGCTGAGTTCGTGTAACAGTCTTGGTGCTGGTGCCCGCTACCAACGTCCCCTGTGGGCCCAGAGAAATAGCCATTTCACGTGACCGGTAACTAGTTGTGGTTACGGTCTTTGTTAGATGCCCGTTACGAAGACGTGTTATCAGTAACGGGCATCTGCCCATTACCTTTGTTCGCTCATTTGTAACGCTTGGTCGGTAACGGGCGCTTTGCCCGTTACTAATGGCCATCTATGTCCATTACCAATGTGAGCTTTTCACGTGGTGTAGTAATATGCTTTCCACCGGCCGGTATCAGTCCAATGCTTTACTTTCAACGATATGAGTTCATCAAAATACTGAAATACCCTTTTGAAAAGGACATTTGATGATGGGTTTTGTTATTCTATCATTCTGTTCACGAAAAAAAATGCCAGTATTAACAAGAACAAACTTGCTTGGATGTCAATAATACTCATAAGGACAAAACGATAGCTTTACTTAGGTAGGGGACGTGCAGGAAGAGTTGTTGGCTTTTGACGTGGAAGGCCAACTGCCAATTATTTAATCTTTCTCTAGCGCAATTTCAAGAAAGTCAAGATGTTTTAACAAAAGTCTTATCCTGGTATCTGTTGTCTGTTAGGCTATTACTGTCAAAGAACTCTTTTGTTCTGGAAGCAGGTATACCTGCTCCCAATTATTAATTCTAACTTTCTGGCTATTTTTTCAAAATTTATTAGTAAATATTAACATGGTTACTTAACTCTGTCAATTTGTAGCTATTTGGTAATTGTTGAAAATTGGCTTAGCTTTGGGGCACATCTCTGATTCTGTCATGCTTGGCATTCTTTTTCTAGACTTTGAAAATCTCTAGGCCGAATCATTAGAAGAGTAAAGGTCCATAATTAATTAGCACCATCCTTTTACACTTCTTATTTTCTCACAAAAAAGGTTTGGAATTCTTTTCTTCATTACATACTCCAAAACCAGTTGAAGGTGTGCACTGTGCTGGCCACTGGAGAAACAACTATGGCTAGCAGGTTATTAGGTGGCAGCTCATGTTGCAACATGTCGCTTTCATTGACTTTAACAAGTCGATCTGCCACCTTAGCTTCTCTTGTTGTCCATGGAACACGCCAGATCTGAGGATAATAAGTTACTCTCAATCTCAGACTTGAGGGACCTCTGTTAGACGACGTACGCACAGAAGAGGAAGAAGATGGATATGGTTGTATCTGCAGTTGCAGGTGACCTAGTTAACCGATTGATGTCCTTCTTGATCAGCAAGTACAAAAGTGAAGAGCAGTTAGAGGAGAAAATGAAAAGGCTGCAAGATCTACTGATTAGAGCCCATATGATCGTCGAAGAGGCTGAGGTGCGATATATCACAAATTCAATGATGCTACTTCAGCTGAAGAAGCTTGTGGAGGTCATGTACCAAGGCTACCATGTTCTGGATACCATCAAGTGTAGGATTCTTTGCAGCTCTAGGGCCGATGAAAATGAGGTTAGTAGCTTCAATATTAGTGAATTGTCCTTCGCCGCTTATATTAAACGACTTTGTACCGTGAATTATTGCACTCCCAATATTCATGGGCTTCAAATTACATTGGATAATCTTGAATCCACTGTTTCTAATATGAAAGAGTTTGTGCTACTTCTTGGGGGATGCGAGCGCATGTTCCGTACCCCCTATGACTCGTACGTTTACCTTGATAACTTCATGTTTGGTCGTCATGTTGAAAAGCAGCTGGTCATCAATATCTTGCAGCAAGAAAATATTCCTCCTTCCGCTCCTGCTGTTCTCCCAATCATAGGGGGTAGTAGATTGGGCAAGAAAACCCTTGTTGCACATGTGTGCAATAATGATAAAGTCAGGTCAAAATTTTCATCAATCTTCCACATCAGGGGTGAAAACATCTTGACAATTGCGCGTGAAGTAGGACCAGGGAGGTTCTTGGTAGTGGTTGAGTTTACCTCAGATGTGGATGAAGAGGATTGGTTGAAGTTCTATTCATCAGTAAAGCAGATGGGAAGAGGAAGCAAGATCATAATCATAAGTAGGATTGCAAAATTATCGAGGTTTGGGACAGTAAAGCCGGTTCGTCTTAACGCCTTGTCCCATGAGGAGTATAGCTACCTCTTTAAGGTTCTTGCATTTGGAGGTACAAACCCTGAAGAACACCCTCAATTGGCAGTGATAGCTGAAGATCTTGCGGTGACCTTGGGAGGGTCGCTCATCACAGAAAATGTATGTGCAGATTTGATGAGGAAAAATCAAAATGCTCACTTCTGGATCCGCATATTAAAAAAGTACAGGAATGTGGTGCGGAAGAATTTCTCGACGTTTGGTGAGCATCCAAAGAACCTTATGGACCAAGATCATCCTGTTGACATAACCAGACTTGCAAAATCATCGTCGTCATTACCATCATCTGCTACACTACGCCTAATGCCTCCTCATACTGAAGTCAACGATTCCAAAATTGAATTGCCCAAGGTGATGTTTGGAGATCTGATTGCTGGCTCGGCTGTTCTGCCGAGGGAGGAGTTTGAACTGGTCGCGTGGGAATCACGGATACCCCCTTACAAGAGGTTTGTAAACTTTGCTACATATTGTGATGAGGAGCCGCCAACCCCTCAGCATCACACAGCATCAGCTAGCACAAAGCGCAAACGTTGATAGCAACCTTGTAAGTAATATAGCATTTGGCCTGGCAGTGTAGTCAACCAAAGTAGCTTTGTATAAGTCATGACAGAAGTCAAGAAAATGATTTGTTGTAACTTTGTGTCCTCATTCAAAGTGTGTAGCATTCCATGATCACACTATACTTCATTGTACATTCAAGATGATGAGCTCTAATTTGACGCCACATTTCTCAGCCGTGTAAATGAGATTCTGCCTTTTTTTAGCAGCATCTTATAATAAATGTACACACCAGCACCATGTGTCCCCATTTCATGCGAAAAAATAAAAAATTTCTAGTATGAACATTTGTTTATGTTTCCAAAATTGATGTTTTTATAAATTACAGTAAATGCAACACATGATATCAACTGAAGAGAGTACACACCACAGATAACGCCACACAAACTGGTCAAGATGAGAATGCATATGCTTTAATCCAAACTATACCAAGTACAAGTAATCTTTGACATGGTCTGATAGCATCCATATAGCTAAACCATGTCAGTACATACACAGCTGCAGTGCCCCACAGGGCAAAACGGATTGATTCAAATTGCTATTACAGAATATTACTATACACCATTCTGTTACTCTAAAATGACTAGTGAACTCAATACACAAAATTTAAAGATATACAGGGATGAATAAAAGAATTTATCACTAGTGATCCCACAAGTGTAATGTTAAAAAATGGGCCCTGGAAACATGCACATCTTACAATCAAGACAGATGAACTCAAAAAGATCAAAAAGCTGGGATTCAAAAAGCCCAGGCATCATGTTCTTTTCCACATTCCAGGTGGCAATGGCTAAGGACCCAGGTCATCATATATTGATGTCTGCTCGGCTTGGTCTACCACCGCCTGAATCAGGAATTGATGAAGAGGAGAATCTGTGATATCTGTAATTCTCTGATGAAGATGACATTGGCTGCTGTGGATAGAGTGTGGGGGGTGGAGTTAGGTTTCGCTGTGCAGGCAGTGGAGCAACCCCATTGTATTTGTAGCTCTGGCTCGCGTAGCTGCAAAAAAGTTGAAGAAAGAAATGCATCAACAAGATACTGCTATACTAACCAAAATACAGGTCATGTACCCTCACATATGCAGTTTCCATGAAGAAATTCAGATGAAAAAATCACAATGAGAATGTTTATTCCACCAAACACTGATGCATGTATCAGAAACATATAGACTCACCTTTTTCTTTGGAACAAGTCATCATCATTCACGATTTCTACAGGAAGCATGGTATCCTCTCTAGGAGTGAGCGACCATGGGCTCGGGGCAGGAAGCTCATTTGAAAAATACCTTCTCCTTATCAACTGAATGATGTACATAAACAGTGCTAATGAATAATAAGGTACTGAGAATCACTAATCAAAGAAAAGATATTTTGCACAAACCATGCGGAAAAACTTGATCAGAGCTTCTTTATCATATCTTGCCTCTTTTGCAGCCTGTATTTAAAGTAAAGGTCAAGCCAGTCACTTGAAAATTCAAAAAGTTGCATACATAATCAACGAGAAAACGACAAGTCTTGTTTTTCACGTATCTGACAACCTATGGACCACTACACTATGTTAAAATGAAGGAAAAAGTCCAATTTACTCCCCTCAAGTATAATGAAAGTTTGGATAACCCCCTAAAATATTTCTTGGTTCAGTTTACCCCTTAACACAATTTGTCTTTTTTTCTCCATACACAAGTGGAGTTTTAAGTTTAAATTTTACAAATTTATAGCAGACAATATAAAATATTTTTTAAAAATATAGCATGAATTTTTAATCACTACCTTTACACGATAAGATATTTAATAGTAAAATTTATACTTAATATGCAAAATTATATAAAAGTGAAAGGTGAAAATTTCGTCAAACATTTTTTAATATAGACTATGATGTCCACTACCACCCTGCAAAGTTTCAAATTAAAATTCACTTTGTGTATGGAGAAATAAAAATGAAAATTGTATTATGGGATAAGTTGAACTAAATAGCATAGTTTAGGGGGTAAATTGAACAAAAACATAATTTAGGGGGTTATACGACTTTTGCTATACTTGAAGAGAGTAATTTGGACTTTTTCCTTAAATTAAAGTGTAAGACATCAAACAGCAAATAATGTTTGAAAAAGCTTTACCGTGAGCAGACCAGAATTGCCAGGGAAGCTATCTGCGAGAGGAAGTTCATCACTTGGAGGAAGTAGGCCTTGTTTTTCAACCCATTGACGAGCAACATCAACAAGATTCCCACTGCTCACTCTTCTACCATCTCTTGGAGCAATATCCACTTTGTTAGCAATCACTAGGTAAGGAACCGGAAGGCCACCTGGACCACCAGACCCAAGAGGAGCTGAAAAGGTCCCAGATTCAGCAACCTCCACTGCCCATTTGTTCAAATTTGTTTTTGTCTTCCTCTGAGAGAGGTCATAAACAAATATGACACCTGATACATAATTTAAGAAAAGGTTAAGAATCTTTAAACTACATGCTTACCAAAAGTTTAGACTGCATTATGTATAATTATTCAGTGCTAGTAATCTAAGAATGTGTAACACGAGATAGTTTCATATACAGGGTTAATAAACCACTGCATCCTACATACAGGTTTAATAACCCACACACATACAATGTCTCTCTGTCAATTAAGGCACAAAACCAGCTATTGTACATTATTCTCTCAATAAACCTATTGTGGAGTATAGAAGGCAGCTACATAAGTGGCTAAGGTGCTGCACAATGAACTTAGGCAATAAAGTCATTACTTTGTTAGTTTCTTACAGGTTTCAGGTTCATTACCAGATAGGAGTTGGTTGAATCCATGGATAGAATTTTCCATTAGGTTGTTAGGTGTCTGAACTATAAGGCTGCCACAGGAGTCCTAGGTTGATCATTGTAAAAAAACTCATTATTTGGGTGATGACGTCCTCCATTTCGCTACCAGTAAGATCTAAAGGCATTGCACTCATCTGTTGCCAAGCTTTCCTCTCCACTCCAGCATCAATCACACCAAAACACAACACAAGTACAAAACCATCTATTTCACATCAATTAAAGCTACAGTGTGGAACCACCAATTGAATAGAGTTGGGTAAAACTGGATCAATGGGTTCAAGTTGTAGCCATGCCATGTCAGGTAGTTTCATGCTGAGTTGGCAAACAGTAACAATGTCCGTACAAGAGATGCAAGTAGGGTCAAGACTTATGGGCTGTATGGGTTTTCCCCTTCCTCTTCCCTATGCAAACAGTAACAAGGTCCATACAACTGTACAAGCATAATTTGGAAGCTCGGAAGATGAAATCACATTGAAAAAGGATATTGTAACAGATTACGCAATTAAACTAGATGTGGAAAAAAAGTAACAACTTCTGCATACAACATTAGGTTACTATATTTACAGGGCAAAATATCGAATACACTACCATTTATTTGTGAGTAAAAGAGTGAACGACACTCTTTGTAGCGCTCATGTCCTGAAACATCCCAAAGCTCAACAAAGAAGTTTCTTTCAGCATCAGCCTTGATGCTATTAGATGAACTCCCAGGGCTACTGTAAGTAATATGCTGCAATTATGGGAATTAAAGTTTATATGAGAATATATTTGAAATTTAAAACAAATTAAATTAAGGCTGCACATCCAACTGCACAGGATTACATACTTTAACACCAACTGCACATCCAATTGTTTGGGCTGGTCGAGCAACTGCAGAACCATTTAATAAGAGATGCACCAATGAAGATTTGCCCACACCTGTCAAATATTTAGAATGATGTTCATCTCCCAGACACATGATATATTTGTGTGGTGCTTCAATGGTATACCAAAAACGCGGTTATACAGCAAGTTGTAATATAATGAACAAATATCAGGTGCTCCATCATTAATGGCACCATATCAAAGATTTGTGCAATGAATTAAATTTGGAGAGCACGAATTCACTGCTAAGGACATGGAATGGAATGAACCAGAATTTGTACCTTGTTCCACACAGTATTGAAGTAGCATATATAGCTCTTCAATTCCCTAGATAATTTCAATTATTTTGGTGTAGAGTGTTATCAAAAGGAGAATAAGAAACTAAATACATTACCAATAATTTAGCATTTAGCATTGTTTAGAGGTTCAAGCAGAAATTACATTTGCCATGATGGGATATCTTCTATAAAAGGATGCTATTTTTAAGGAATAAAAGGCTAACAAAGAAAAAGGCATTAAAGTCCAATAAACAGTTTCCATTAAAATTACGTGAAATTGTTATGATGTTGAAGGGAAGCCAAAAAAAAGATGGACTGAAATGACATGTTAAAAGTACACTGCTGAATGCATTGGAAGGTTAATAAGCACGGGTAGCTACACTCCACACACTGATCTTATGTTACAGAATATCATGGATGTGCTAAACAGAGATCGTGGTGGTTTTCAAATCTCATAGATAATGGTTTTTGTGAAATATGCTGGTAAAGTCGTCACAAGCACATGTTTTACAATCTCTGGATGCAAGCATTGCTCTGTTCCAACGCAAAGCACAGCACAGCACCACACCATTTACTTTTCCTGATTTTAGCCCAAATAGTGAATGTGGCCATTATTTTGGGCAGTTGCATATGCTAGCTATTACAAGCTTTGCTCATTTAAGTAAACCAGACTAATCCACGGAACGTGTCACTGTTTGGTTTGGAAGTGAGAACAATCGAGTAAAATCACAAGCAAGAAGTCATCAGATGCACTGAAAACTGCATGAACGCATCAGTGAATCCCCTTAATCAGAGTGCCGATTCTTGATTGGCCCTTGATCCTATATAATCCAGCCGCACTAAATTTAAAATCCCAATAAGCCGAGCCCGTGAAAAGACGAACGACGCAAGATTCGCTACTGCTATCCAGGTAGTGAGGTAGGGACAGACTGACTGACTGACCTGAGTCGCCGACGACGAGGACGCGCACCTGGCCGCAGGGCGGCCCGCCGCTGAGGGAGTCCCGCCCGCTCCCAGTCCCGGTCCCGCCGCTGTCCCTCCAGAACATCATCTCCCACTCCCTCCTCTTCCTCCGGAACCCAACCAAGCGGGGACAGCAATAGCAGCAGCTAGATCGGCGGATCCGGAGGCGGCGGCGGCGGCGGCGGCGGCGGCGGCCCGGGCCGCGTTAGGTAGCGGGGAATGGAAGGGATCAGAGGCAGGGAACAGCAGACACCACCAGAAGGAAAGGGATCCGCGCAGGTTCGCCGCCGCCGGTGAGTAGGTTGGTTGGTCGGTCGGCTGCCGCTGCCGCTGCCGCCCGATGTGAACAAGTTTTTCTGCAGTATAGTTGGGATTGCTTGTCACCAACGTGTGTCCTACATGTCAGTGACTATCAGGTCATCACTGAAAAGAAGCAGTAGTGCAGAGCAGCAACTTTCAGTAGAGATTTGGCCGTGTCTGGTTTGCTGCGTCAAAATTTTACCAATTTTTTTTAAAGAATTACACAGGACAATACAGACGCTCACATCACGCACGCACACTCACCTTTATGAACACATGTACACAAACCTTACCCGTATGAATACCTCCGAAGGACTGAGCACCGGCAGATCTGGATATTCCGAAGTCACCATTGGAGCCTCATCGTCGACGGGAATGTACAGTCGTCAACAATCTCATTTGACACATCTTACGTATTAGTAGTGGAGTGTAATGGCCCCGGCTCAGATCGCGCAGGAAATATTCGTGGCTGGTGGGCGGACGCGGTGAGGGCTCGCGGCGGCGGCGCGTGCGCGACGCCGTCCTGTCGTCGGCGTCGAGCACGCGTTGGAACGAGGAAAGCAGCAGGGCGCAGGAGAGATTGATCTCAATCTCCAGCTAGTTTTCTCATTAACAAATCGTGTGCCTTTATAGGCCAATACCTAACAATCCTCAACTAACAAATCAAATCCTAACAATTCCTGAAATGCAGCAAACAAACTCTAATCCTAATCCCTTCTTGTTGGTGTGGCTTAGCCACTCTGGCGTGGACGGCGACCATAGGTCCGACCCACCAGGACATCACTCCCGCCGTTGACAAACAGCTCGTCCTCGAGATGAAACTCCGGATATGCAGCGCGGAACTCGTCGACCGGCTCCCAAGTGGCCTCGACTGCTGGTAGGCCGGCCCAATGCACCAGGACGTGCCAGACGTCGCGGCGCAACTGGGCGCGTTCGACGCGGTCTGGTGCTTCCAACAGGCGGCCGTGGCGTAGCGGAGGCAGGGCCGGCGTCGTGGCGGGCGGTGGACCGTGAAAGGGCTTGAGGACGCCGACGTGGAAGACGTTGTGGATGCACGCGCCCTCTGGCAGTTGGAGGCGGTAAGCGACGTCGCCGATGCATTCCTGGACCTGGAACGGACCTGCATATCGGGGGCTCAGCTTGCCACGTGCTCCCGGGACCAGGGACTGAGCCGGACGATGCAGAAGGCGGAGCCAAACCCAGTCGCCAACGTTGAACTCCAGGCGACGGTGATGAGCATCGTAGTGGCGCTTGGCATACTCCTACGCATGAAGGAGCCGGTCACGGACGTCGTTGAGGAAAGTGTCCCGGTCTTGTAGCATGGTGTCGACCGCCGCGGTCCGGGCCGTGGCCGGCTCGTACGGCAGCAGTGGAGGCGGTGGCCGGCCATAGACGACCTGGAACGAGGTAGCGCGTAAGGCCGAATGGAACGCGGTGTTGTAACAATACTCCGCCCACGGCAACCACTCTAGCCACGCACGCGGTCGGTCGCCGGTGATGCAGCGAAGGTACATGGTGATTGTCTTGTTGACGGCCTCCGATTGCCCGTCGGTCTGCGGGTGGAAGGCCGTACTCATCCGCAGCGTGACGCCGGCAAGCCAGAAAAGGTAACGCCAGACATGGCCAGTGAACACCGGGTCCCGGTCACTGACGATGGACGCCGGAAACCCGTGCAGGCGGACGATGTCGGCGAAGAGCGCACGCGCGACGGACATGGCGGTGTAGGGGTGGCCGAGCGCGATGAAGTGTGCGTACTTGGAGAAGCGGTCGACCACCATGAGGATGACGCTCTTGCCGTTCACCTTGGGCAAGCCCTCGACGAAGTCCAACGAGATGTCCGCCCACACTTGTGTCGGTACCTCCAGCGGTTGGAGCAGGCCAGCCGGATGCAGCGCCTCCGACTTGTTACGCTGGCATGTGGCGCAGGAGCGCACGAACTCCCGGACGATGCGGCGGTCATGGTCGACGACGAAGTCACGGCGGAGGCGCTGCAAGGTCTTCTGGGTGCCTTCATGGCCGGCCGTGTGGGCCAGCTGTAGCACCTCGGGCAGGACACGAGATGCTGGAGGGACGTAGACGCGAGAGCCACAGAGGATGAGACCGTCTGCGACACGCCACGGCGCACCACGGGTGGTCTCTACGGTGTCGCGGAGCTGGCGCAGGTGTTCTGCCTCCTGGAGCTCAGTGCGGAGGTCGGCGTAGAGCTGGAACGTCGGCCCAGACATGGCGGCGAGGGCGGTGTCCTCCTGTTCGCGCCGGGATAGTGCGTCGGCGACGGTGTTCAAGCGGCCAGGCCAGTACTCGACGGTGAAATCAAAGCCAAACAATTTGCTGATCCATTGGTGCTGAGGGACCGTCGAGAGACACTGATCAAGCATGTACTTCAGCGCATAGTGGTCAGTGCGGACGACGAAGCGGCTGCCCCATAAGTAAGGTCTCCAGTGACGCACGGCCCCATAAGTATAAAGGACAATAGTATAAAGGAGTAAGGAAGAATGTTCAGTGTACATTGTAATGGTATTACAATTATTTCAATTGAGCACCAAAATGACTACAAAGATCAAATGCGCACATGATCATCATGATTTATGTGTCAAAGGATGAATTAAATGTCTTGTAGATAGACAAACAGACGAGTCCTTGTACAAGCTATCTATTTAACTGTGTGTGTGGCGAATAAACAGTAATCGTCTACACTATTGTACTTGCCTTAAAAATCAAACTAGTAGTTAGACCCTGCTAGGTTTCCATAAGTCTTATTAAGTCACTTGTATTTAAGTCGGTTGTGTTTGGTGGCAGGGACTTATACAAGTCAGCGTGTGTTCTCGTGGACTCCATCCGAAGTGGGAGAGGAAAAGTGACTTATGTCACTTTAAGTAGAGATGGAGCAACTTATGAACTTAATAAGTCAGAGGGATTTTGATAAAGTCAGAGTTGTTTGACTTCTATAGGTGACTTATTTGCATTTTTTTCACTTTAAGTCAGGTGACTTATGCAAGCCAAACAGGGTTAGTGACAAGTTAAATCTATGGCTCACTAGTTCACCTTTGTCACTACTTTTTCTCCTTTTGGGATTGCAACCTATCCTCTAGTTCATATATTATATATAAAAAGTAGGAATGGCACTCCGCTGCTGATTTCCTGAAAAAAGTGTATGAACAACAACAACCTAGATCCATAATGTTAATTCTTATATTGTTGCACTAATCTGTTGCCAAATCCATTATTGTCCATTTGATTACCCCAATGGTGTGTAACTCAGTTATAGTGAATAGGCTTGGAACTCAGACATTAGAATCACTAGAAAAAGATGGATTTTCATTAGGTTCATTTTGAGTACAAACTACAATTTTAGTGCCTTGAGATTGAATGAAGCTATGCTACTTTTGTTTTTTGCATTTAGTTTTTGTTGTATCTCAAGGCATTGAAATTGAAATTGTATTTAGCTAATCTACAAGAACTTCATTTGTGTTATTAGGTAATACTAGACAAACTTTATAACAACAATGTTGCCATTCGTTTTCACATAGCTCTTGTATCATGCATTACTCTATAAATGTAGCTAGGTTTCTTGGCGAATTGCTCTTCCTCTACCCTTCTGTAGCAGCTATATCCATGTGTGTATTCCTGACCATGCATTATACAATTTGTTGTGCTTGTTGCTATGGAAAGTGGACCCTTCTTTTTGTAGATGTTCCCTTTTATAGTAGTACATAGTACTTTCCTATCTTTCAAGTTCCCTGGTGGTTTGCCAAAGTCACACTACTATAATATAACCCCTTTTAGCTACATCATATTTAGAGTTAGTTAGACATATTTTATTATATCTATATCAATGTAGGAACATTTTAATAAGGAAAAGTTCATTTTTGACCATTCAACTTCAACTATTGCCAAAGTTCGATTTTGATCATCGAACTCCAAAACCGGATACCTTTGACCATCCAACTATCAAACCCGTTTAAATTTGGCCATTGGGCTGTTTTGATGAGTGATTTTAACTTTTTTATTTACAATTTAGTCCTTAGATCATAAAATGGACATTACTTTTTGCTACTACCTCCGATTTAGCTAACTCTTGTAGTCATGCATTCATAATGGTGACTTGTAACACCCCAGGCACCGCAAAGGCTCAAGATGATACTAAACAACCTCCCTTCATGTTGGAGCATGAACACTCAACAACACAAGCCTCAAACAGAGTAAAACGCGGAAGCAACAACATAATCGATATATAATGATAAACCACACAGCAACTCAACAAAATAACCACTAACAAAATTAACCACATTTATTAATATGGTAACACAAAACATCACCAGAAAGTATACTCTATGCTCCTTGCAACAAAACAAGGAATCATTATTATTGTTAAAAAAAATAAAGTTGCATGACGTGAAGATGTGCAACTACCACATCCCTTCAAGCAGACATCGACTCAAGCACCTGGAAGGATAAAGCGGTGTGAGAATAAATCTCAGCAAGCAAGCTGCTTTAACAAGTTATTTAAACCACGAGTTCTTTAGGCATCAATTTAAATATAGATACAAGATAAAATGAAAGTCATCCTCATATGAACAAAAGAATAAATTGCAATCGCTTATTTACTTCAGATGATCATGTCCTCATAACCACATTCATACCAATGCATAACTGAAATATAAAAATCACAATGAGTGCAAATGCAATGCAAATGCCATGTCCACTGCCTCCATACCCAACAAGGTATGAAGCTGCATCGTACCCCTCCTCGGGCAAAACATATGATGATGTACCGGTACGGTCGCGGCAAATAAGCGGCGACATCCACAAATGATGTGCAATGCAATATGATGCAATGATATGGTGCAACTGCAAGTATGTTTACCACTTGTGCCACATAAAAACATACCTCTTACCTCATACTGGGATAACAACCACACATATTGTTATAGAAGAACTATATAAAAAATTGACAAACATCATAATATTCAGTAAAGGAATTATTCCTTGGTAAGGTTTCTGAACTTGATTAAAAAGTAGGTAGAATAAACAACAAGTTAAAGCTGTAGCAAAACCACAGCTATGTTTACTTGCCTCAAAGTGATGAAGCAAAGGTCACTAGGCATAGTCCAGCCAAACCACATGTTTATCATCATCATCTCAGTACATGTCACACAAACAAACATATACAAACAATAGGCATATCGCTCCTACACTCGGACCCTCAAACAAGACAAAATACCAAAAATCAGCAGCACCACAATCATCCTACAAGAGCAGCAACACTTCTCTTTATTGTATCTTTTAAACCACAAAAGCAATGTTAATAAATATATACATTTTCAGAAACTACAGTGTCAGAACAAGTTTCAATGGTCAAAATATTTTTATTCACAAAAGGAATTGTGCTAATCTTCGCTTCCATTCAGACTACTAAATATGTCTTGAGTTCTGACAGTCAAAGGTAAAACCTTGATATCTCTTCGACCACTCATCCAAAAATTATGAAAACTCACCAGATAATGAACAACTATTTTATCAACAACTTTGACTCTATGATTTTTTTTAGTAAAAATCATTAAGATCAAATAATCATCACAACAACTTCGAGTTCTGAATCTGAGAACAAAAACTGACAGTCCAACTTCAGAATTTTATATCTAGTGTTCTAGCCAATCAAAAATTATGATCTCTACCAATCTAGAAATCTTAGTAAAAATCATACAAATTTGGTATTCATTTAAAGAACTGATTGAATGCTTAAGATGCCTTAAAACTGAATAGATCTATTACTATTCAGAAACTCATCAGAACAAAACAGCCAACTTTGAACTGCAATATCTCTTAAACCATATGTCCAAAAATTATGATATAAGACTTCGTGGAAAGATCTTGGAGTCATTCACAAAAACTTCTTTAGGAGGAAAAATTAATTCGGACTCTAACTTGGTCATATTCAAGGAGGAACATAAACTGTCAAATCTGTCAACCAGCAGAGACTAACCACGAGATCCATCTCCAATCCCCCCACTAATCCAATTGAAGGATTAGCAGTGCTAAATCTCATCCAAAAATAGGGGATTAGATTAAAACCATCTCACCTTGATCCACCACAGAGTCCCAGGGTTTATGCAGTCCTCCTCTCTTCCTCTTTCTCTCCTTCTCTCCCTCTTGTTTTCTTGGTGGCAGCAACAGATCGGCAAGGGGAAGGAAGGGGCGTGCTAGGGCTGGTAGGGGAGGCAGCCACAAGGTATGCAACAATCGGCAGGCAGGAGTCATGAGAAAAAGAGAAGTCCTGATGTTTTCGAGGAGGAAAAGAAAGGACGTGGAGGATCCATGGAAAAGAAACAGACTCCTAATGGGCAGTTAAGGTCACGGTCATTAAGGGATGGTCACCATGGGTTTCTTTTCATCCAAAATTTAAACCAAACTTCCTCAACTTGCAACACATTCAGCTGATAACCAAAACAATCGCGTGGGTAGCAAAACGGAATCATCTTGACAAGCTCGACCCAGTGGTGGTCACTGTTGACGGTCGATTTTGGTACACCTAGCTATAAGTTTACCGTCAACATTCACACATATTTGATATCCTAACTAATGGTACTAACCCCCTTGATATGACAAGTTCGCACTCGCATGTGGTTTTTGGAGTATGTTGTTTACACAGGATTTAAGCGCTTAAATGAGTACTTTCGGGTAAAGTTCATCAAGCACTTTATGAGAAGATCATGAAGCCCGTCACAAGTCAAGACATGAAGTGAACACGACTCCAATTGATCCAAGTACCGAAGCATCAACACATAAAACTCCGGTAACTTGGATGTTTACCAACGAGATCAACTCAGCCCGAGAGATATGCTCGCAGCCCAGGGCAGTATGATCTTTCGGTGCAGATTCGGAGACTTAAACGGCCTCTAATGACAAAAGTTTGACTACCAAAGTTGTGGGCCTCGACGATACCTTCGATTCGGACATGTGGAAGGCCCAATTTGGGTCAAGGAGCTAGGAGATATGGCCCCCGAAATGCCAGCTGCGCAGACAAGTCCGAAATCAGACAGATTATCTTCCGAGGCTGTTTTGGGGATCTTATCTTCGTTTCCAAGGAAACCAATGCGTACCAAAGTTGGAGAAAATTTCGTTCCATACAACCAGGACACCGAATTTGCATTATTTGGAGTCCGGAAGTGGGAGATATGGCGTTGGCAAGGCAGGGCTACAAAACAGGAAAGTCTGGACGAGGCTGATTTTATGGAAACCAAGTTCCCTTCTCTCCCAAGAAAGATCTCGTGCAAGGCAAGGTGGAGCACGCCCCAAGGCTCCCCAAGGGCATAAATACAACCCCTTGGGTGCCCAAGGAGGGGTGATCGATCCATCCATTCATCAGAGAGCCGCTGACACGAGGAGAAGCACCGGGAGGAAGCCGACGGCCGCCGCAAGTCCTCAAGTTGCCTAGGAGATGGCTTAGGCTAGACCCTAGCCGCCATGGTTGGCCCTGCGTGGTGAATCCATGGTGGAGTTCCGGTGCCACGACTTGAATTCGTCAAGTCGTTTGTACCTTCAACATTCGATGGTGATGTAATCATATCTTGTCATACTTTGATCTACTACGAGTTGTGCTTATTCATATGTGTAGCTACCATATGCTTTTAGTAGGATTAGATCGAATCATGGTGATTAGTCTTGTCTTGCGGATACATCATAGTAGTGCACGGACCAAGGTTGTCGCTCGGTGATGATATCCTTGCGTAGTGACAGTACGGTGGAGGAGAAAGCGGCAAGTGAACGTGTATTGGACCACTCCATATCGGGTTACTCCATATCGAGTGTAATCCTTATCATAGTATAGGTTTAGATTGGTTTGTCACCTTGGTCGGAACGGCAACAAGAAGACGATAGGCTAGGCTTACCTTTTGATGTTTACCTTTATGGCTAGGTGGATGTGATCCATACATCCTTTCATGTATGTTTAATCTTTATGCAATCAACACTTAATGATAGGTTAGATCATTAGATTAGATGGATAGCCTTAGGAGTTTGCTTCTGATCCTTGGATTGACAAATCTAGGGAGGACCCTCCTTGGTGAAAAAGTCACCAAGTCACCCGTAGGCTTGCGGTGAACTTGAGCACGGTTTTGCACCGTCAACAAGCCCCTTTTTCTGGCGCCATTGCCGGGGAACGGCAACTCGAACCCTAGGGCGATCTATCTTTCTTTTAATTAACCCTAATTTTATCATTGCATATACGCTTGTTTTCTTGTTTGTGTCCTTGAAAGTAGGTGGAAAGCTAGACACAAAGCGATCGAGAGATGTTTTCAACATTCGGACTTCAACAAGTCTAACCTCGCTCAACCAAGTTGATGGCTACACATGTTTTGCTCTTTAGTGGTAGGTGCTAACCTTGGTTAGTGGCCCAACATCCGCTATTGAGCCCCCACCCAAAGCAAACAAAGATGAACAAGGTATGCCTACGTGTGTCAATTAAGTTTTTAAGACTAATTTCTTTTGGAGGTTTGTATGTTCAAGCTATAGGATTCGGAAACGACCATGTCAAGTGCGATGGAGAAGGATTCCATTACCGTCATGCTCATGCGGCGATGGTAATGATTTTTTTGAAGCCAAGGGATGTGTGACATGGTGCCCTAAAAGACTTCAAGATAAAGACCACACATACATCTCTGGATCCATGGAAGATAGGATAACGATGTCATCACGATGTTTGCATGAGCCTCAGCAGAAAAACAATTAGATATATTTGGATTTTCAGAAGCTCCATGAAGTCTACGTTCCAACGAATCAAGCGGCAAGGCCATCGGAGGTTCTTACAAGCGGATATGGCCGAATCACCGAAGGTTGCACGTGCTGAAATTCTGGACAGTAAGCAATGCTGAAGTGAAACAGTCATAGCTCCCTCATTCGGACTCCGATTAAGACAAATGAGTACCCGTTGGAAAGGTAATTTTATAAATTTTTCAGTAGAACTATATTTTTGTATATGTTCTGTTCTGGATGCAGGGGTAAATCCACGAAAAAGAAGCAGCAACAAGGCGATGACGACAAAATAGAGGAGATGGACATGGTGTCAATAAAGAGAAGATGGGGCAACGGTTCCACAACACGTACATGATTAAATTCAGAAGCTAAGGACTAAAACAAACCCTCTGGAGCTTGGATGAATGAAGACACAAGAGGCATCACTCAACACATGATGATGTTGGAAGCGAACCACGACGGATTTCCTAAAGGCAACATCAAGCTGCATGGCTACTTTGGATTCTCGCACAAGTAACCATGGCTTCACGACAATAAAAAGGTACGTGAGAAAATCGAGCTCTATGACTTAAAATGTAGCGCTTTGCGGGAGGCAACCCGATCTTTTTATATATCTATATAAAATATGACAAGTCTACATTGTGTTCTTTATTTGAAAACTTCAAGTAACATCATACCAATGCTCTAATAAATGTCACAACCACATGTTGTATGCTTTAAATAGATATTGAGTGAGCACTATGCTACTTGACTTTGGAAAACTTGTAGACCCCTTATTTTTGTGTGCTTATTAGTGTTTAGAGTCTTTTTATTTGTGTCTTTTAGAGAGAAATATGAAGCATGATCTCTTTTGATTCTAAACTTGTGGCTAGTTAACTTAGGCTAATTTTTTCTTTTGGTTTAGACCACCATATCATGTCATGTCTTTTTGTTCATTGATCTCATGTTGCACTTCATTCCACTTTGTTCTCCACCTTTGCATTGTGTTGCATGATCCATACCATATTTAAAACCCTTTTTGAAAAAAATCTCATCTTTGCCTAAACCTTCCTATCAAACCACACCTAGAACCCAAGCCAACAAAAGGAGGGATCGACTTATGTCAAGTCGACAAAGTCTATCTTTATCCCTTTTCTAATTGAAATTTTGACTAGCCTCATCCTAAACCCTTAGGAAAAACCCCTCATACCTTTAGTAATCCTAAAACCATAGGTTTGTTTTTCATCCAAAAATCTTACCCTTGTTTTCTTTTCTTCTTTTTCAAAACCGCCTTAGATATAATTTCTTCACCCGACTTATCTTTTCAAAATTCTTGTCTAGGATACCCATAAGTCTTACCTTAAAACCTTGTTAGCATGTTTTAGGTCTTTTGATAAAGGAACAACATCGAAAGATTTTTTTTCAAACATTGCTGCCCTTTTTACTAACTCCATTGCATTTGCATTTTGCATGAACCAACTTTGTTCTATCATGCATAGGTTAGCTTGGTTTCTTTGCAAAACTTTTTTATGAATGTTTTATTTCCATGTTAATGCTTCATATGGGCATTTTCCTTAGCAATCTTGTGTAAACGTGGTGTTTAAACTTGCTTGCAGACCATCATCATTTAGTTCAATAAAACCTTCTAATTTACATAAGTGCACTGGTTGGTATATAAACTTTGCATTGAGCTTTATTTTTCTTGTGCTATAAGAATTATTAATCTAGGGATAGACATGGTGTTTTAACCTTGGATAAATAAACCTTTATGGCTATGGAGGAATTCGGCAACCTAGTTGTAAACATAGTGTTTAGAACTAGGTGTAAACTTTGTCTTTGTTTGTATACTTTCCTCTCTTTCGCATTTTTTCACTTACACGCACGTACACCCATTAGATTCTTCTTTTCTTCTTGCTAGGTGAGCTATGCCACAAGTTAAGATCTTAGGGATGTATTTGGTTTGTTGGCAATTATTTCTACTCCTGACCATTACCCCGGGGGTAGAATGTGCATTTTATTTGTTTTGCAGGCATGACGAAGTGTTCCCATGAGTTCTTGATCAACGCAATCAAGATCGTTAGTCATCTACAAGACTTGAGAGGGAAGTCGCTGTTTCCATCAAGATTTGAGCACGTGTTCTGAGATGTAGAATGGAAGAAAAGTTAATATTCAGAAGATCTCTCAAATCTCCTTTCCAACGCATCAAGAATCATTAATTTTGAAGACCCGTACAAGAAGATATAGCAGAAACATTGAGCGCTGCGCAGTCTGAAATCAGCCTTGGACAGATTGCATCGCCAGAGTAAAATAAGCATAACTCTTTTGTTCGGAACCCGTTTCATGCGAATGATAGCTCGTTGGAAAGATAATTTCATGAACTTCAACTTGGAGGGGTGTTTTAGTACATGTTCTATTCTGGAAGTAAAAGAAAAACTGTGGAGGATGAGGCTGCGACAAAGGACGGCATTGAAGTCGGTGATGACGATATGATGAAGGATTGGAACCATGGCTTGATGATGATAAGAAGAAGTTGAAGGACAACTGAGTTAACAAAGGCAAGGAAGTGAAGACGATTCTCAAACACATGGCAATAGGGGATTACGAGCGATTCAAGTTCTTCCACACTTAGCAACATGCTAAGCATGGGGGAGGATTTGAAGGACGAAGGGGGAAAAGGCCACATGGAGTACAAGGATCACCTTCACCAAGATGCTCATCATTCTTTCTCCATGGTAAGCACAATGCTTAAGCATCGGGGAGGCCACGCTGCACTTCACTACGAGCATCGAAAAGGACAGTAACTCACCCTTAACTTTATCTTTGTTTATCTCCTTTTAAATGCTTGCACATATATGCTTTCAACCATAGACAACCTTTGTATTTATCTCTCTATCAATAACTTAGCTACTAGGAGGACAACCTAGGTTTGTTAGTTTTATTTTTCAATAAATGAATCACCATCACTTTTGAGCTTACCACGATGATATCATTTGTATGCCTTGCTTATGGAAAAATGATGAAAGTTGCTGCCTTGTTTTACTTGCATGATGTTTTATATGACATGACTTTTTGCTCTCTATTAAAAGGAACTTAAATTGATTAAATACCGGCTCTTTCATTTGTGGAGGTTAAATGACTAATTTTTAAGACCCACATACTTTATGTTGCTCTTTGATTTAAGTTTATCGATGACCTATGCCTTGTACTTGTTTTATTTAAAATTATTATGCTATCTACATTTGTGAATCTCTTGCAAGGCTCTACCTACCAAAGCCTATACACATACAAGTACTTTCATGATGTTAACCTTTAGTTTACAAACTTATATCTTGATGAGTTGTATTAGGATTGATTTCTGTGGTACGAGACTAAGAAGCTGGTCATTCCTTTGCGTATCTTTTTCATGCTAGCCATTTTGTCCATGCATTGTGAGTTTCTACATTGGAAATTTCACAAACTTCACTAGGCATCCACCCTAAACCCAAAACATCTTTTTGTGATTACCTCCTTGACACAACCCAAATTGAGTATGGATGATCTTTCAACAAATTTTCTGGAGATTTTCTGGCAAGATTTCAAGACATATAACATATGGGGGGACTCATCAATGCAACAAGATCATGAGAGTTTCGACATGGAGTATGCCCTTGAAGATTTCAAAAGATTTATAAAGGAATACAAGGATTTTGTACTTCTCTAGCAGCTGTAGGTCCCCTCAATTCTATGCTCGTGGACGAGCAATCATTTAAGCATGGGGGAGGACTGCTATAGCAAGTACTATGTTGCTTAAAAGTTTGGAGGAGCATAAAAAAAATGAAGAAGAAAAAAATAATAAAAAATAAAGAGAAGAAAAAAAAGAAGAAGAAGAAAAAAATAAGAAAAGAAAAAGAAACGAAAAAAGAAAAATGCTCCTCAGTTCTTTTTAGCTTCATTTAAATCTTAGAGAGCTTTGAAGACAAGTCCATACTCAATCTTTTCCAACCATGTGCAATCCGATAACGAGAACTTCATTCGTGTCTCGGGATCACCCATTTGCCACTTGCACATGTCCACCTTTCTAAATGTGTGTGTTCCATCTCTCTCTTTCCGACATTTATTTTCCATGGCCTTTTTTACTAGTCTCGGTAATTCCAATAGATCTCTCTCTTAGTTTGACAATATTTCAAGTATAATGTTTTGCTAGGATTGTTTTTACCTACCAAGCTCCACATAAGCTTTCCACTTTCATATATGAGTAGAATAGGTTGAGAATAATCTAGTGTAGGCATGAGTGACTTGATGAGATGAGAGTTTCCATGAGCTTTTGTAAGAGAACCTCACTTATGTTAGATGCGCAACTTTTTGAAAACTCTTCACGATGCAACAAGGTAAAGGTTTAAAGTTTGCTTAAGTTTGAGAGCATTATATTTGTTTTTATTGTGGCATGTTCTTTAATGATAGTCTATCTTCCATAATGAAGTAGCCGGTCAAAACTTGAACCTTAAATGCTAAATACTCGAGAGAGTAATATGTCTTGTTGTGTATAACTAAGTGCAAGGAAGACATCGAAGGGCAATGCTGATTTCCAAATTAAGCAAAGATCTTGGACTTGCTCGAGGACGAGCAAGGCTTAAGCATGGGGGTATGTTGACGGTCGATTTTGGTACACCTAACTATAAGTTTACCGTCAACATTCACACATATTTGATATCCTAACTAACGGTACTAACCCCCTTGATATGACAAGTTCGCACTCGCATGTGGTTTTTGGAGTATGTTGTTTACACAGGATTTAAGAGCTTAAATGAGTACTTTCGGGTAAAGTTCATCAAGCACTTTATGAGAAGATCATGAAGCCCGTCACAAGTCAAGACATGAAGTGAACACGACTCCAAATGATCTAAGGACCGAAGCATCAACACGTAAAACTCCGGTAACTTGGATGTTTACCAATGAGATCAACTCAGCCCGAGAGATATTCTCGCAGCCCAGGACAACATGATCTTTCGGTGTAGATTCGGAGACTTAAACGGCCTCTAATGGCAAAAGTTTGACTACCAAAGTTGTGGGCCTCGACGATACCTTCGATTTGGACATGTGGAAGGCCCAATTTGGGTCAAGGAGCTAGGAGATATGGCCCCCGAAATGCCAGCTGCGTAGACAAGTCCGAAATCAGACAGATTATCTTCCGAGGCTGTTTTGGGGATCTTATCTTCGTTTCCAAGGAAACCTATGAATACCAAAGTTGGAGAAAATTTCGTGCCATACAACCAGGACACCGAATTTGCATTATTTGGAGTCCGGACGTGGGAGATATGGCATTGGCAAGGCAGGGCTACAAAACAGGAAAGTCTGGACGAGGCTGATTTTATGGAAACCAAGTTCCCTTCTCTCCCAAGGAAGATCTCGTGCAAGGCAAGGTGGAGCATGCCCCAAGGCTCCCCAAGGGCATAAATACAACCCCTTGGGCGCCCAAGGAGGGGTGATCGATCCATCCATTCATCAGAGAGCCGCCGACACGAGGAGAAGTACCGGGAGGAAGCCGACGGCCGCCGCAAGTCCTCAAGTTGCCTAGGAGATGGTTTAGGCTAGACCCTAGCCGCCATGGTTGGCCCTACGTGGTGAAGCCATGGTGGAGTTCCGGAGCCACAACTTGAATTCGTCAAGTCGTTTGTACCTTCAACATTCGATGGTGATGTAATCATATCTTGTCATACTTTGATCTACTACGAGTTGTGCTTATTCATATGTGTAGCTACCATATGCTTTTAGTAGGATTAGATCGAATCATGGTGATTAGTCTTGTCTTGCGTATACATCGTAGTAGTGCACGGACCTAGGTTGTCGCTCGGTGATGAATATCCTTGCGTAGTGACAGTACGGTGGAGGAGAAAGTGGCGAGTGAATGTGTATTGGACCACTCCATATCGGGTTACTCCATATCGAGTGTAATCCTTATCATAGTATAGGTTTAGATTGGTTTGTCACCTTGGCCGGAACGGCAACAAGAAGACGATAGGCTAGGCTTACCTTTTGATGTTTACCTTTATGGCTAGGTGGATGTGATCCATACATCCTTTCATGTATGTTTAATCTTTATGCAATCAACACTTAATGATAGGTTAGATCATTAGATTAGATGGATAGCCTTAGGAGTTTGCTTCCGATCCTTGGATTGACAAATCTAGGGAGGACCCTCCTTGGTGAAAAAGGCACCAAGTCACCCGTAGGCTTGCGGTGAACTTGAGCACGGTTTTGCACCGTCAACAGTCACCGATCATCCATCCAAGATACCGTTCAAAAAGTCAATTTTTGGCCTCTTTTCCAAATGCCTGATTAATAGCTCTTGTAAAACTTTCTCGAGTGTTACATGAGCTTTATCTTTTTAAATTTTCATAGTATTTATCACTATTTTTCATATTATTCTTATGTTATTGTGTAAAATATAATATCAGAAAGTAAAACAAACAATTATAGAATACTACGAACATCATTTTAAAAGATATAGTTCATCGTTACAGAGCATGGTCATAAGAATCACTTAAATCGGAGATACGATAAAAAAATATTAATCATCTAAAGGTCAAAGAACTATTTTATTTACAGATTAGTCCTTGGATCTTGAAATGATTACTATTTTTTTCTCGTACCCCTGATTTAAGTGACTGTTGTGGTCATACGTTTGTAACGTTGAGCTTTAACTTTTAAAATATTGCTCATATTATTTTGTAAATGTTTATTTTACTTTTCTTATATTCTTGTTTTACACAATAATATAACAAATAGAGATAAAATAGTATAAAGAACATTTTAAAATATAAATCTCACCATTATGAATGCGTGACCACAAGAATCACCTAAATATGAGGTAAGAGCAAAAAGTAATAAATTTTTAAGATCTAAGGACTAACTTGTAAATTTACAAAGTTAAAACAACTAATCGAAACAACTCGATGGTCAAATTTTAACGTTTTGATAGTTGGATGATCAAAGATACCCGACTTTGATGTTCGATGGCCAAAATCAAACTTTGGCAAGAATTCAATGGTCAAAAGTGGACCTTTTCCATTTAATAAAGCATGTTTGAAGCATATTCGTTCATGAAATAGATAAACCATCACGAAAATAATCTGTACATGAAAATAGATAAAACCATCACGAAAATAATCTGTACATAAGTGATAAGCCACTCTAACAAAAATCCTCTCATAAATAAGGCACCACAAAAGTACCATTTTCATGGCAGTGAACCATCACGATTCTTATTTTTGAGAGTATTTCTATCAATAACCTCAACACAATATACTTTGTGATTATTTTCATGAGAGACCAACATCACAAACTACATGGCAATCAACTTATCTTCAAGAGCTAGCACAACATGTTTTCAGGAAAATACTAGTTTGTTGGGTGTAACACCCCGACCTCGAAGGCCACACCGCTCAACTCTTCTAAGGGGCAGGCACACGTAAACATAGCACCCTACTTACACTTTCAAAATCACTTCGTGTAAAAGGGTTAACCCGAAGGTGCTATAGCTAGTGCACATGTGCATCAGTGCTCATGGACCACAACTAGATTGAGTCAGGCGTCATATAGACCTCCCTTAAAGAAATCAAAATTCTCATTGGCCTAACTCACCCACACTTGGAGTTGTCCAAGAATGTTCCCTCTTATCACATGACCCTATGCCTTGTGTCGGTGCCATCATATACCATGCCAAATGTCCCATCCCGAGCCTGCACACACCATGCGCCATAGCAGACACACAACTACAAGGGTCGACTCTAATATCACTTGTAACACCCTTCTGTATGCACAATCGCAAGTGTCGGTTCTAATACCACATGTGACACCCCTCCCTCCAAAGCTGCACTACCCAACCCTTCCGAGGGGCGGATACACGTACACTAGCACCCTACTTACACTTTCGTCGTCGCTTTGCGTAAAGGGGTTAACTCAAAGGTGCTAATCATGATTATATTAACAATGTAACAGGAAAATACTAGAGGTACTTAAGTTCAAAAATATTTGAATGATGGGATGTTTGCTCCACAGGTTCTTAGCTAGAGTGTGGTATAGGATGCGGAGCTGGCAGCAACACATAGGAGTATTTATCAGGGTAGGCACATTTTTTTGTATGTGCCAACTGACATGACCAATGATGTTTGAACCTTTTTGTTGCAAAACTATATATGAGGTTGACTCGAAGCAATTATCTATCTAATTTGTTGATTCTTTTTTTGAATAAAATTATTCCTTATTAACCAGATGGTGCATGACTTGAATATGTGGATCAATGCTTAAGGTAAATTGATTAGTAGTACTATGTATACTACTCAATGAGTTGGTGTGTACTACTATTTTGTATATTTGGAGTAAGTAGTTATCCAATTTAGTTCCAGCAGCAAACTAATTGTGAACAGGGAGAGCAAAAAAAAATGTTTTGTCACACAGAGAATGAGCTTTACATTTGAGGCTCTGATATTGGTCTATAGTCCTCTACTCCCACTTCTTAACTCTGTCCAGTATGTATATTGCTATTCTAGATTTCCAGATGTGTCTGGAAGATTGCTATTCCTTCAAGGTTTCAGAGTTTCGGTGCGGCTCCTCTCTGGTAACAAATATATTGAGAGGATTTAGGATATGCATATTCTGGTTATGCACCTGAAACTATATATTCGTCACTTCCTTCATGCAATTATGTGTTGGATCGAAGCTACGCAGCAAGATTTTTTAACTGATTTTGTTTGATCTCTTTGTTTAATACTAATATTCTCTCAGAAATTTGATACTCCAACATGTTTTTAATGTATTTATTGGTCTTTGGAGGTTCTTACTAGAGACACATGCATGGTTGTGGATTTTTTGTGGTGAATGACAGCTTGATGTGTAAACTGTCTGTTCCTTGTATAGATTCAGAAACTAACATATTGTTAATGCTATTCCTACGCATAATATAAGGAAGCACTTTCACCACAACAAGAATTCAACAACTTTATTGAAATTGATATGTGTTACAAACGATAATACACCGTATGGTTTCAATACGTAACCTAGAATCAGAAAAGGGAGCACCCCACTTTGGTAAAACTGTATCTCCCATACCTAATGTGTTAGGTTAACAAGGATGGGTGTATTACAAGTGAAAGTAGTAGTCACATGAGTCTAGGAAAGTGCGGTCCGCGACAAGTGCCACAAAATATTTGGTGTTGTGCTGGATATTAGGTTAAAAAGGATGGGTGAATTACAAGTGAAAGTAGTCATGTGAGTCTAGGAAAGTGCGGTCCGCGACAAGTGCCACAATAAAATATTCAGTGCTACGCTGGATATATTTGAAGGCCACTAAAAGGGGTCAAGTTTAATATGGTACCTGAGTTGGCAAGGAATATGGTGGGGAGTGATTTAGCAGCCACAGTGAAGTTTGTGGTTTCCCTCTTTAAGAAATGAAAGGCGATTGTACTTTATTGGAGATGTCGTATCCTCAACAGCTTAATCCAAACATGTCCTTGTAAGCAAAATGGCAAAAGCTACCTACAAAGTAACCGTCAACATAAACATGTCCTACTCAAGGCTATTTGAAAAGGAAAAGAAAAATACAGACTTGATCTCCACACTTCTGTAATCTGCTATATATCTAAAGTTACCGACAACCCAAAAGTCTGCAATGATAGAAGCACTACACATGCTAAAGTTATCAATATATCCTTTAGTGGCAGAAGGGCCTAACAGAGCTTTGAGATTCTGCTAGTATTTATTCGACACCACCTGTGATCAGTCATTAAGTCATTATCTTTTGCAATCGCAGCAAGAAACCCACAGTTCCGCAGCGAGATGGACCTCTGCCATCACTTCCCCATCTCGGGGACACCTCTTGACAACGACGACCTCCTCACCCAAGTCCTACTCTTCCTACCATCACCGTCCTCCCTCGGCCATGCTTCCCTGGTCTGCAAGCGATGGCACCAACTCATCTCTGACCCTAGCTTCCACCGACGCTTCTTCGCTTGCCACCAAAAGCCTCCTCTCCTCGGTGTCTTCTCCACGGATTCTATTTGCTCCGGCAACATATACTTCACTCCTACACCGGATTCACCGGACAACACTACCGCTCCAACACGACTCGTAGTGTGTCTTGGTAGCGGCAGTGAAATCCTTGGCTGCCGCCATGGTCGTGTCCTTGCCAGCAACTGGGCCAGGCACCACTTCTGTGTGTGGGACCCCATCACAGGTGACCAGCGTAATGTAACCTTCCCCCAGGTGTTTGATGGCAGGAGGAAGGTCGTGATCAACGGGGCACTCATCTGTGTTGCCCGCGAGCAAAGCCATGTGCATGGCAGTTGCAACTCTGGCCCCTTCAAGGTGGTCTTGCTAGGCCGTACGGCCCGACGCATTTTCGCCTGCGTCTACTCATCAGAAACCAGCGCATGGGGCAATTGCACCTCCATATTGCGGGGCCATTTCCGGGCTGTTTCTGCCAATCATTCCAGCACCCTGGTTGGGAATTCCATTTGCTGGTTGCTTACTGGGCAAAACCTAGCCATCCTTGAGTTTGACATGGATTTGCAGAGACTTGATGTCATAGAAGTGCCATCAGATGCACTTGACCGGGATAACTTTATCCAAGTCTCGATCACGCAAGCAGATGGTGGCGAACTTGGCTTCCTTGTTCTATCGTACTCGATCGTCCAATTATGGAGAAGGAAGCACAATTGTGATGGTGTTGCGGAATGGGTACTCAGAAATACTATTGAGCTGAGCAGCACGCTTTCGGTGAGGCCGCAAAGTTTGGTGGAGAACCCCCCACTTATACTGGGGTTTGCTGAAGAAGATAATGTTTTGTTTCTATTTATAGATTTTGATATCTTCATGGTCCATATGGGATCATTGAAGTTTAAAAAGTTAGCACCGGGTATGGGTTACCGCTTGTGCCATCCATTCACAAATTTCTATATCCCAGGTAAATACTCACATCCTTATATATTATATGTGCTGCAAAATTCTTTAAGCATATAAGACAAATATCATTTTGAAATTCATCAGTTTGGATTGAACCAGCTGAACGTGAAAAGATGCAGCACAATTAGCCATATTCCAAACTTTCTGCACCCCAAACTCAGATGTATAAAAGTTTATAAAAAATTGTAACTTGGCAAGAAATGACCACCTACCAATGTCAAATTCATGTGTTAGATAAAAGAATGAGTTAGATATGTCTCTGATATTCTAGAGATAAGTTTTTTGAAATCGGAAGAATCAGCTGGCTTTATAAATGAAGGATACACCCAACAGAGTTCATAGAATGGATACTTTTTATGTGGATCATAGTCTTAGGATGCTTTGCTTGTTTCACACTATGAAGTAGATGAGTTTAATGATTTAAAAAAATAGGAACCTAGTATTGAATGTTAAATTTAAATATTTTTTTATAGAAATCATTTTTGTCGTTTGACTTTTTATATACTTGCAGGAATGGGCATTGGTAATGGACATGGTGGAGTTCAAATCCAGCACAATGGATAAATTATCTGCCAAGGTGCCTCGTAATAATGTGGAAGTAGTCCAGCATCGCTACATACTATGCCTCTATGTTGTTCTGAATTTCACAGCTGTACATGTAACCTTTCTCTATTCCTTATACTTGGAGGATTTGCTGTTGTCTGTGCTCATATGTTTCTGGGGGTTCTCTGTAATAACAAGTTATTTACTAGAGCTAATCCAGCTAATCAAGATAGAATTTTTTTCTGATAACAATTGTCTACTTCTGTTCTGAACTTGAAATGATTAATCCTTATATTAGGAAGTTAGAAGTTGAATAGGCTGGAGCTAGCTTGCAGAAGCTTGTCTTCTAGGATGTTCTCAGTTAGTGTCTGATAATGCTGGTATGAGGTTGCTGGAGATTGAAATCGGTGGGTTGTTGGCGCTCAAAGAAGCAATCGTGATACCTATCCAGTCAACGTACCGTGTGCTCCTTTTCAAAAAAATCATATACTATGAAGGACCAAATAGGCGACCAAGATGGGGGTGAATGGGAGGAGCCTTTCAAAAAATGCATTTCAAAAACTTAGCACAGGGTATGAGCTGCCACTTGTGGCATCCATTCAGAAGTTTCTATATCACAGGTAAGTACTCACATGCTTAATATGTGCTGCAAAATTCTTTAAGCATATAAGACATGAATGTCATTTTGAAATTATTCATCAGTTTGGGTTCAGCCAGCTGAACGTGAAAAGATGTAGCATAACTGGCCACATTCCAAACTTTTTGCCCCAAGCCTTCATCTATATGGTCCGGGGCTTAATACGAAAACCCCATATTAATTTCATGTATAAAAGTTTATTAAAAAAATTTAACTTGGCAAGAAATGTCCACCTACCAGCAGTGTCAAATTCATATGTGTGCTAGATAAAAGAATGAGTTGATATATTTGAGCTATTCTTAATAAGTTTTTGAAACATAAGGAATCAGGATCACCCTGGCTTGTAAGAGAAGGGTAAACCGAGAAGAGTTCACATGATGGATTCTTTTTATGTCAATGATAGTCTTAGGATTCTTTTCATTTGGCTATAATTTGGATCCACTTGTGATATTGCTTACTTCATTACAGATGGATGGAATACTCTTTTGCACCAATAATAGCTGTCACTTTGATTGTTTTTTCAAAGTGTTGCCCCCCTCCATCTAAATTACAAGTTTATTTTATCTGTTGTACCTCTATCATGTTTATTTATTTCCTTTATCATGTCTTCATTTGTTTGAGCTTTTTATACTCATAGGCATTATTCATTCTAATAATGCTGGACTTGATGCTGAAGGTCAAATTCTTGATGGAGCATAAATGGTTGTTTGGAGCATTCTACTTTGCTTTGTTGGTTGAAAGGTATGGCAAACTCTATCTTCAAAACGTGATATTAGATATTTGAGCCATATTCTTTTTTTATATACTTGCAGAATTGCTTTACTTCCATAAAAAACATTATTTCCAGTGTTGTTTTCCACATAGTTTCTCCTGTCAAATCAATATATTTCTATGATTTATGTGGAGGCCATTTTCTTCATTGTTATGTTAATACTAATAGATACAATCATATGATGGCATAACTATATTTTACAATAAAAATGATCTCATATTATTTTTTTTAGATCAAAGGCATCCGTTCGACTTTATTAGAAAGCTTAACGAGGATACAATTGATTCGGACTGCCAGCTTACAATTAATGCACAAACAAAGACATCTCTCCACTCAACTAACTCTACTTTGCTCAATCAAAACCCTCTTCTATGGTCAACTAACTCAATCGAAGACACCATCCACTCAACTAACTCTACTTCGATCAATCAAATGCATCACTTTGATTTCGCTAGCTAGCTCTACTAACCAAACTAACTCTACTAACATACTTGCCGCAGCTGCACTAAACCATTGCCGACCAAAACACCACACAACACAAACGCACCTCCAACAAGCTGGTCGAGGAGTCGAAGTATAGTCAGTGATGGCCAAAGGAAGGCACCCAAGCCAAATTAAAAGCCCCCAAAGCGACATGGTCTTCTAGACACCGCCTCCAGGAAGGATGCGACATCATCACCGCCGCTGCTGCCCACTCAGGAACTAAGCAGAGTTTCCTCCAAAGACTCCCGCAGGAGGGGACCACTGTCTTCGCTACCACGCAAGGCCACCATCGCTACAAGCCACTTCACCACGTGTGGTTGCCGTCGCAGCCCACCTCCATGTAGCCATCAGCCACCAGCCCGCCGCCCGCCGCATCCTCTGCTAGAGGCTGCTCCATGCAACACCCACCTGAGCCTCCTTGCAAATTCGGTCAGCCGTCCATCAAGGGCCGAGACCCAACGACAGACCTCTATTGGCCATGCATCGGCGTAGCCTGTGCTACCGGCTCCGAATCAACGTACATGCCCGACCGCTAGTGGAACCGACGGATCTGGCAGCAGGGGCACCCACCGGTGCTGTCGTTGTCCCTAAGTTTGGCTGCCTGTTCCTCGCCCGGAACACAGCCGCGGCCGAACTAGGCAGGAAGTCCCCACCATCGTCGTCCTAGGGGCCGGTGCGGGCTTCCGGCTGACCCCTCCGGCGGCGACGAGGGGAGGGAGAGAGGGGAGGTGGGGGTGGCGGCGCTGGAGAGCCCTGGTCGCCGTCCGAGTCGTCGAGCGGGGGTGACGCGAGGGCCTCCTCTCTATTTTCTTGGTGCCTCGACCAATGATATCATATTATAGTTCTTGATTTAATTTTATATCATTTTATTATGTAAAATGAGCAGGGAATTGCTCTATTTGCTTGTGTAAAGTAACAAAATGACACCTATGTGAAATTTATTATATTATATTTACTGCCAAAATGTGATCCGATCCGGTCAATTGTTTTCCTTTGGACATAGAATCTTTTCAATTTTTGTCTGCTGCTGAAATCATATTTAGCATGTGCAATTTAACTTCTCTTCTATGTTGTTTTCTGTAATTGTGCTTTTGTAAGTTTGACCAGATGATTCAACCTTGGAAATGAATTCTACATTATGAACTTAATTACTCTTTCTATATATGAGATAATAACCTTTTGGGTTTTGCAACAGTGAGTTTGTTCTTGCCCAGATGCAAAAGAGGCTTGGTGTAGAAGCTGTGGTCCATGTGGGGATTACATTATTGACCAAATATACTGTATGTATAATAAAAAAACTGTGGAGTGTACATTCGATCAGTTGTTGGTTCACCTAATTTGTAAGGGGAAATTGGTCTCGTAGCATCGAAAGATCGTCATGTCCGGAAAATACCATCAAAAGATCATCGCACCGTAAAATACCATTAAAAGGTTACACTGTCATCTGAAAACAGCATTCTGTGACTTCTCTGTGCAAATGCTCTCACGCCGTCTGTCTTGTACCATCTCCTCCCTCCTTGTTCCATTCCAAGCTGAACGCCACCACCGCTCCTATGCTCCTGCCCAGGTCGCCGCATGTCTCCCTCCGCACCAAGCCAGCAGTAGCAGCACAGCGGGTGGGCAGAGGCCAGCAGCACGGCCTCTGGCAACGCAATCCTGACGAATGGAACAACAGCACATCCCCGGTGCTCTCCCGTCCCCGACGAGCTGAGCATCCGCTTGACCTCGGCAAGTTGTACGGCGGAGGCGACGACGCAGCGTGGCCCCGACGGCTTCGACCTCGACAAACCAAGTAGCACAGCAATGCGTGCGACACAACCCGAGCATCTGCAACGCTCGCGGCACATCCTTTGCAAGCGGCGGCGCGACACCGACGGGAGAAAAGATGCTCTGTGCGTGGGACAGCCCTGACCACATCGAGGAGCATGGGGGAGGATTTGAAGGACGAAGGGGGAAAAGGCCACATGGAGTACAAGGATCACCTTCACCAAGATGCTCATCATTCTTTCTCCATGGTAAGCACAATGCTTAAGCATCGGGGAGGCCACGCTGCACTTCACTACGAGCATCGAAAAGGACGGTAACTCACCTTTAACTTTATCTTTGTTTATCTCCTTTTAAATGCTTGCACATATATGCTTTCAACCATAGACAACCTTTGTATTTATCTCTCTATCAATAACTTAGCTACTAGGAGGACAACCTAGGTTTGTTAGTTTTATTTTTCAATAAATGAATCACCATCACTTTTGAGCTTACCACGATGATATCATTTGTATGCCTTGCTTATGGAAAAATGATGAAAGTTGCCGCCTTGTTTTACTTGCATGATGTTTTATATGACATGACTTTTTGCTCTCTATTAAAAGGAACTTAAATTGATTAAATACCGGCTCTTTCATTTGTGGAGGTTAAATGACTAATTTTTAAGACCCACATACTTTATGTTGCTCTTTGATTTAAGTTTATCGATGACCTATGCCTTGTACTTGTTTTATTTAAAATTATTATGCTATCTACATTTGTGAATCTCTTGCAAGGCTCTACCTACCAAAGCCTATACACATACAAGTACTTTCATGATGTTAACCTTTAGTTTACAAACTTATATCTTGATGAGTTGTATTAGGATTGATTTCTGTGGTACGAGACTAAGAAGCTGGTCATTCCTTTGCGTATCTTTTTCATGCTAGCCATTTTGTCCATGCATTGTGAGTTTCTACATTGGAAATTTCACAAACTTCACTAGGCATCCACCCTAAACCCAAAACATCTTTTTGTGATTACCTCCTTGACACAACCCAAATTGAGTATGGATGATCTTTCAACAAATTTTCTGGAGATTTTCTGGCAAGATTTCAAGACATATAACATATGGGGGGACTCATCAATGCAACAAGATCATGAGAGTTTCGACATGGAGTATGCCCTTGAAGATTTCAAAAGATTTATAAAGGAATACAAGGATTTTGTACTTCTCTAGCAGCTGTAGGTCCCCTCAATTCTATGCTCGTGGACGAGCAATCATTTAAGCATGGGGGAGGACTGCTATAGCAAGTACTATGTTGCTTAAAAGTTTGGAGGAGCATAAAAAAAATGAAGAAGAAAAAAATAATAAAAAATAAAGAGAAGAAAAAAAAGAAGAAGAAGAAAAAAATAAGAAAAGAAAAAGAAACGAAAAAAGAAAAATGCTCCTCAGTTCTTTTTAGCTTCATTTAAATCTTAGAGAGCTTTGAAGACAAGTCCATACTCAATCTTTTCCAACCATGTGCAATCCGATAACGAGAACTTCATTCGTGTCTCGGGATCACCCATTTGCCACTTGCACATGTCCACCTTTCTAAATGTGTGTGTTCCATCTCTCTCTTTCCGACATTTATTTTCCATGGCCTTTTTTACTAGTCTCGGTAATTCCAATAGATCTCTCTCTTAGTTTGACAATATTTCAAGTATAATGTTTTGCTAGGATTGTTTTTACCTATCAAGCTCCACATAAGCTTTCCACTTTCATATATGAGTAGAATAAGTTGAGAATAATCTAGTGTAGGCATGAGTGACTTGATGAGATGAGAGTTTCCATGAGCTTTTGTAAGAGAACCTCACTTATGTTAGATGCGCAACTTTTTGAAAACTCTTCACGATGCAACAAGGTAAAGGTTTAAAGTTTGCTTAAGTTTGAGAGCATTATATTTGTTTTTATTGTGGCATGTTCTTTAATGATAGTCTATCTTCCATAATGAAGTAGCCGGTCAAAACTTGAACCTTAAATGCTAAATACTCGAGAGAGTAATATGTCTTGTTGTGTATAACTAAGTGCAAGGAAGACATCGAAGGGCAATGCTGATTTCCAAATTAAGCAAAGATCTTGGACTTGCTCGAGGACGAGCAAGGCTTAAGCATGGGGGTATGTTGACGGTCGATTTTGGTACACCTAACTATAAGTTTACCGTCAACATTCACACATATTTGATATCCTAACTAACGGTACTAACCCCCTTGATATGACAAGTTCGCACTCGCATGTGGTTTTTGGAGTATGTTGTTTACACAGGATTTAAGAGCTTAAATGAGTACTTTCGGGTAAAGTTCATCAAGCACTTTATGAGAAGATCATGAAGCCCGTCACAAGTCAAGACATGAAGTGAACACGACTCCAAATGATCTAAGGACCGAAGCATCAACACGTAAAACTCCGGTAACTTGGATGTTTACCAATGAGATCAACTCAGCCCGAGAGATATTCTCGTAGCCCAGGACAACATGATCTTTCGGTGTAGATTCGGAGACTTAAACGGCCTCTAATGGCAAAAATTTGACTACCAAAGTTGTGGGCCTCGACGATACCTTCGATTTGGACATGTGGAAGGCCCAATTTGGGTCAAGGAGTTAGGAGATATGGCCCCCGAAATGCCAGCTGCGTAGACAAGTCCGAAATCAGACAGATTATCTTCCGAGGCTGTTTTGGGGATCTTATCTTCGTTTCCAAGGAAACCTATGAATACCAAAGTTGGAGAAAATTTCGTTCCATACAACCAGGACACCGAATTTGCATTATTTGGAGTCCGGACGTGGGAGATATGGCATTGGCAAGGCAGGGCTACAAAACAGGAAAGTCTGGACGAGGCTGATTTTATGGAAACCAAGTTCCCTTCTCTCCCAAGGAAGATCTCGTGCAAGGCAAGGTGGAGCATGCCCCAAGGCTCCCCAAGGGCATAAATACAACCCCTTGGGCGCCCAAGGAGGGGTGATCGATCCATCCATTCATCAGAGAGCCGCCGACACGAGGAGAAGTACCGGGAGGAAGCCGACGGCCGCCGCAAGTCCTCAAGTTGCCTAGGAGATGGTTTAGGCTAGACCCTAGCCGCCATGGTTGGCCCTACGTGGTGAAGCCATGGTGGAGTTCCGGAGCCACAACTTGAATTCGTCAAGTCGTTTGTACCTTCAACATTCGATGGTGATGTAATCATATCTTGTCATACTTTGATCTACTACGAGTTGTGCTTATTCATATGTGTAGCTACCATATGCTTTTAGTAGGATTAGATCGAATCATGGTGATTAGTCTTGTCTTGCGTATACATCGTAGTAGTGCACGGACCTAGGTTGTCGCTCGGTGATGAATATCCTTGCGTAGTGACAGTACGGTGGAGGAGAAAGTGGCGAGTGAATGTGTATTGGACCACTCCATATCGGGTTACTCCATATCGAGTGTAATCCTTATCATAGTATAGGTTTAGATTGGTTTGTCACCTTGGCCGGAACGGCAACAAGAAGACGATAGGCTAGGCTTACCTTTTGATGTTTACCTTTATGGCTAGGTGGATGTGATCCATACATCCTTTCATGTATGTTTAATCTTTATGCAATCAACACTTAATGATAGGTTAGATCATTAGATTAGATGGATAGCCTTAGGAGTTTGCTTCCGATCCTTGGATTGACAAATCTAGGGAGGACCCTCCTTGGTGAAAAAGGCACCAAGTCACCCGTAGGCTTGCGGTGAACTTGAGCACGGTTTTGCACCGTCAACAGTCACCGATCATCCATCCAAGATACCGTTCAAAAAGTCAATTTTTGGCCTCTTTTCCAAATGCCTGATTAATAGCTCTTGTAAAACTTTCTCGAGTGTTACATGAGCTTTATCTTTTTAAATTTTCATAGTATTTATCACTATTTTTCATATTATTCTTATGTTATTGTGTAAAATATAATATCAGAAAGTAAAACAAACAATTATAGAATACTACGAACATCATTTTAAAAGATATAGTTCATCGTTACAGAGCATGGTCATAAGAATCACTTAAATCGGAGATACGATAAAAAAATATTAATCATCTAAAGGTCAAAGAACTATTTTATTTACAGATTAGTCCTTGGATCTTGAAATGATTACTATTTTTTTCTCGTACCCCTGATTTAAGTGACTGTTGTGGTCATACGTTTGTAACGTTGAGCTTTAACTTTTAAAATATTGCTCATATTATTTTGTAAATGTTTATTTTACTTTTCTTATATTCTTGTTTTACACAATAATATAACAAATAGAGATAAAATAGTATAAAGAACATTTTAAAATATAAATCTCACCATTATGAATGCGTGACCACAAGAATCACCTAAATATGAGGTAAGAGCAAAAAGTAATAAATTTTTAAGATCTAAGGACTAACTTGTAAATTTACAAAGTTAAAACAACTAATCGAAACAACTCGATGGTCAAATTTTAACGTTTTGATAGTTGGATGATCAAAGATACCCGACTTTGATGTTCGATGGCCAAAATCAAACTTTGGCAAGAATTCAATGGTCAAAAGTGGACCTTTTCCATTTAATAAAGCATGTTTGAAGCATATTCGTTCATGAAATAGATAAACCATCACGAAAATAATCTGTACATGAAAATAGATAAAACCATCACGAAAATAATCTGTACATAAGTGATAAGCCACTCTAACAAAAATCCTCTCATAAATAAGGCACCACAAAAGTACCATTTTCATGGCAGTGAACCATCACGATTCTTATTTTTGAGAGTATTTCTATCAATAACCTCAACACAATATACTTTGTGATTATTTTCATGAGAGACCAACATCACAAACTACATGGCAATCAACTTATCTTCAAGAGCTAGCACAACATGTTTTCAGGAAAATACTAGTTTGTTGGGTGTAACACCCCGACCTCGAAGGCCACACCGCTCAACTCTTCTAAGGGGCAGGCACACGTAAACATAGCACCCTACTTACACTTTCAAAATCACTTCGTGTAAAAGGGTTAACCCGAAGGTGCTATAGCTAGTGCACATGTGCATCAGTGCTCATGGACCACAACTAGATTGAGTCAGGCGTCATATAGACCTCCCTTAAAGAAATCAAAATTCTCATTGGCCTAACTCACCCACACTTGGAGTTGTCCAAGAATGTTCCCTCTTATCACATGACCCTATGCCTTGTGTCGGTGCCATCATATACCATGCCAAATGTCCCATCCCGAGCCTGCACACACCATGCGCCATAGCAGACACGCAACTACAAGGGTCGACTCTAATATCACTTGTAACACCCTTCTGTATGCACAATCGCAAGTGTCAGTTCTAATACCACATGTGACACCCCTCCCTCCAAAGCTGCACTACCCAACCCTTCCGAGGGGCGGATACACGTACACTAGCACCCTACTTACACTTTCGTCGTCGCTTTGCGTAAAGGGGTTAACTCAAAGGTGCTAATCATGATTATATTAACAATGTAACAGGAAAATACTAGAGGTACTTAAGTTCAAAAATATTTGAATGATGGGATGTTTGCTCCACAGGTTCTTAGCTAGAGTGTGGTATAGGATGCGGAGCTGGCAGCAACACATAGGAGTATTTATCAGGGTAGGCACATTTTTTTGTATGTGCCAACTGACATGACCAATGATGTTTGAACCTTTTTGTTGCAAAACTATATATGAGGTTGACTCGAAGCAATTATCTATCTAATTTGTTGATTCTTTTTTTGAATAAAATTATTCCTTATTAACCAGATGGTGCATGACTTGAATATGTGGATCAATGCTTAAGGTAAATTGATTAGTAGTACTATGTATACTACTCAATGAGTTGGTGTGTACTACTATTTTGTATATTTGGAGTAAGTAGTTATCCAATTTAGTTCCAGCAGCAAACTAATTGTGAACAGGGAGAGCAAAAAAAAATGTTTTGTCACACAGAGAATGAGCTTTACATTTGAGGCTCTGATATTGGTCTATAGTCCTCTACTCCCACTTCTTAACTCTGTCCAGTATGTATATTGCTATTCTAGATTTCCAGATGTGTCTGGAAGATTGCTATTCCTTCAAGGTTTCAGAGTTTCGGTGCGGCTCCTCTCTGGTAACAAATATATTGAGAGGATTTAGGATATGCATATTCTGGTTATGCACCTGAAACTATATATTCGTCACTTCCTTCATGCAATTATGTGTTGGATCGAAGCTACGCAGCAAGATTTTTTAACTGATTTTGTTTGATCTCTTTGTTTAATACTAATATTCTCTCAGAAATTTGATACTCCAACATGTTTTTAATGTATTTATTGGTCTTTGGAGGTTCTTACTAGAGACACATGCATGGTTGTGGATTTTTTGTGGTGAATGACAGCTTGATGTGTAAACTGTCTGTTCCTTGTATAGATTCAGAAACTAACATATTGTTAATGCTATTCCTACGCATAATATAAGGAAGCACTTTCACCACAACAAGAATTCAACAACTTTATTGAAATTGATATGTGTTACAAACGATAATACACCGTATGGTTTCAATACGTAACCTAGAATCAGAAAAGGGAGCACCCCACTTTGGTAAAACTGTATCTCCCATACCTAATGTGTTAGGTTAACAAGGATGGGTGTATTACAAGTGAAAGTAGTAGTCACATGAGTCTAGGAAAGTGCGGTCCGCGACAAGTGCCACAAAATATTTGGTGTTGTGCTGGATATTAGGTTAAAAAGGATGGGTGAATTACAAGTGAAAGTAGTCATGTGAGTCTAGGAAAGTGCGGTCCGCGACAAGTGCCACAATAAAATATTCAGTGCTACGCTGGATATATTTGAAGGCCACTAAAAGGGGTCAAGTTTAATATGGTACCTGAGTTGGCAAGGAATATGGTGGGGAGTGATTTAGCAGCCACAGTGAAGTTTGTGGTTTCCCTCTTTAAGAAATGAAAGGCGATTGTACTTTATTGGAGATGTCGTATCCTCAACAGCTTAATCCAAACATGTCCTTGTAAGCAAAATGGCAAAAGCTACCTACAAAGTAACCGTCAACATAAACATGTCCTACTCAAGGCTATTTGAAAAGGAAAAGAAAAATACAGACTTGATCTCCACACTTCTGTAATCTGCTATATATCTAAAGTTACCGACAACCCAAAAGTCTGCAATGATAGAAGCACTACACATGCTAAAGTTATCAATATATCCTTTAGTGGCAGAAGGGCCTAACAGAGCTTTGAGATTCTGCTAGTATTTATTCGACACCACCTGTGATCAGTCATTAAGTCATTATCTTTTGCAATCGCAGCAAGAAACCCACAGTTCCGCAGCGAGATGGACCTCTGCCATCACTTCCCCATCTCGGGGACACCTCTTGACAACGACGACCTCCTCACCCAAGTCCTACTCTTCCTACCATCACCGTCCTCCCTCGGCCATGCTTCCCTGGTCTGCAAGCGATGGCACCAACTCATCTCTGACCCTAGCTTCCACCGACGCTTCTTCGCTTGCCACCAAAAGCCTCCTCTCCTCGGTGTCTTCTCCACGGATTCTATTTGCTCCGGCAACATATACTTCACTCCTACACCGGATTCACCGGACAACACTACCGCTCCAACACGACTCGTAGTGTGTCTTGGTAGCGGCAGTGAAATCCTTGGCTGCCGCCATGGTCGTGTCCTTGCCAGCAACTGGGCCAGGCACCACTTCTGTGTGTGGGACCCCATCACAGGTGACCAGCGTAATGTAACCTTCCCCCAGGTGTTTGATGGCAGGAGGAAGGTCGTGATCAACGGGGCACTCATCTGTGTTGCCCGCGAGCAAAGCCATGTGCATGGCAGTTGCAACTCTGGCCCCTTCAAGGTGGTCTTGCTAGGCCGTACGGCCCGACGCATTTTCGCCTGCGTCTACTCATCAGAAACCAGCGCATGGGGCAATTGCACCTCCATATTGCGGGGCCATTTCCGGGCTGTTTCTGCCAATCATTCCAGCACCCTGGTTGGGAATTCCATTTGCTGGTTGCTTACTGGGCAAAACCTAGCCATCCTTGAGTTTGACATGGATTTGCAGAGACTTGATGTCATAGAAGTGCCATCAGATGCACTTGACCGGGATAACTTTATCCAAGTCTCGATCACGCAAGCAGATGGTGGCGAACTTGGCTTCCTTGTTCTATCGTACTCGATCGTCCAATTATGGAGAAGGAAGCACAATTGTGATGGTGTTGCGGAATGGGTACTCAGAAATACTATTGAGCTGAGCAGCACGCTTTCGGTGAGGCCGCAAAGTTTGGTGGAGAACCCCCCACTTATACTGGGGTTTGCTGAAGAAGATAATGTTTTGTTTCTATTTATAGATTTTGATATCTTCATGGTCCATATGGGATCATTGAAGTTTAAAAAGTTAGCACCGGGTATGGGTTACCGCTTGTGCCATCCATTCACAAATTTCTATATCCCAGGTAAATACTCACATCCTTATATATTATATGTGCTGCAAAATTCTTTAAGCATATAAGACAAATATCATTTTGAAATTCATCAGTTTGGATTGAACCAGCTGAACGTGAAAAGATGCAGCACAATTAGCCATATTCCAAACTTTCTGCACCCCAAACTCAGATGTATAAAAGTTTATAAAAAATTGTAACTTGGCAAGAAATGACCACCTACCAATGTCAAATTCATGTGTTAGATAAAAGAATGAGTTAGATATGTCTCTGATATTCTAGAGATAAGTTTTTTGAAATCGGAAGAATCAGCTGGCTTTATAAATGAAGGATACACCCAACAGAGTTCATAGAATGGATACTTTTTATGTGGATCATAGTCTTAGGATGCTTTGCTTGTTTCACACTATGAAGTAGATGAGTTTAATGATTTAAAAAAATAGGAACCTAGTATTGAATGTTAAATTTAAATATTTTTTTATAGAAATCATTTTTGTCGTTTGACTTTTTATATACTTGCAGGAATGGGCATTGGTAATGGACATGGTGGAGTTCAAATCCAGCACAATGGATAAATTATCTGCCAAGGTGCCTCGTAATAATGTGGAAGTAGTCCAGCATCGCTACATACTATGCCTCTATGTTGTTCTGAATTTCACAGCTGTACATGTAACCTTTCTCTATTCCTTATACTTGGAGGATTTGCTGTTGTCTGTGCTCATATGTTTCTGGGGGTTCTCTGTAATAACAAGTTATTTACTAGAGCTAATCCAGCTAATCAAGATAGAATTTTTTTCTGATAACAATTGTCTACTTCTGTTCTGAACTTGAAATGATTAATCCTTATATTAGGAAGTTAGAAGTTGAATAGGCTGGAGCTAGCTTGCAGAAGCTTGTCTTCCAGGATGTTCTCAGTTAGTGTCTGATAATGCTGGTATGAGGTTGCTGGAGATTGAAATCGGTGGGTTGTTGGCGCTCAAAGAAGCAATCGTGATACCTATCCAGTCAACGTACCGTGTGCTCCTTTTCAAAAAAATCATATACTATGAAGGACCAAATAGGCGACCAAGATGGGGGTGAATGGGAGGAGCCTTTCAAAAAATGCATTTCAAAAACTTAGCACAGGGTATGAGCTGCCACTTGTGGCATCCATTCAGAAGTTTCTATATCACAGGTAAGTACTCACATGCTTAATATGTGCTGCAAAATTCTTTAAGCATATAAGACATGAATGTCATTTTGAAATTATTCATCAGTTTGGGTTCAGCCAGCTGAACGTGAAAAGATGTAGCATAACTGGCCACATTCCAAACTTTTTGCCCCAAGCCTTCATCTATATGGTCCGGGGCTTAATACGAAAACCCCATATTAATTTCATGTATAAAAGTTTATTAAAAAAATTTAACTTGGCAAGAAATGTCCACCTACCAGCAGTGTCAAATTCATATGTGTGCTAGATAAAAGAATGAGTTGATATATTTGAGCTATTCTTAATAAGTTTTTGAAACATAAGGAATCAGGATCACCCTGGCTTGTAAGAGAAGGGTAAACCGAGAAGAGTTCACATGATGGATTCTTTTTATGTCAATGATAGTCTTAGGATTCTTTTCATTTGGCTATAATTTGGATCCACTTGTGATATTGCTTACTTCATTACAGATGGATGGAATACTCTTTTGCACCAATAATAGCTGTCACTTTGATTGTTTTTTCAAAGTGTTGCCCCCCTCCATCTAAATTACAAGTTTATTTTATCTGTTGTACCTCTATCATGTTTATTTATTTCCTTTATCATGTCTTCATTTGTTTGAGCTTTTTATACTCATAGGCATTATTCATTCTAATAATGCTGGACTTGATGCTGAAGGTCAAATTCTTGATGGAGCATAAATGGTTGTTTGGAGCATTCTACTTTGCTTTGTTGGTTGAAAGGTATGGCAAACTCTATCTTCAAAACGTGATATTAGATATTTGAGCCATATTCTTTTTTTATATACTTGCAGAATTGCTTTACTTCCATAAAAAACATTATTTCCAGTGTTGTTTTCCACATAGTTTCTCCTGTCAAATCAATATATTTCTATGATTTATGTGGAGGCCATTTTCTTCATTGTTATGTTAATACTAATAGATACAATCATATGATGGCATAACTATATTTTACAATAAAAATGATCTCATATTATTTTTTTTAGATCAAAGGCATCCGTTCGACTTTATTAGAAAGCTTAACGAGGATACAATTGATTCGGACTGCCAGCTTACAATTAATGCACAAACAAAGACATCTCTCCACTCAACTAACTCTACTTTGCTCAATCAAAACCCTCTTCTATGGTCAACTAACTCAATCGAAGACACCATCCACTCAACTAACTCTACTTCGATCAATCAAATGCATCACTTTGATTTCGCTAGCTAGCTCTACTAACCAAACTAACTCTACTAACATACTTGCCGCAGCTGCACTAAACCATTGCCGACCAAAACACCACACAACACAAACGCACCTCCAACAAGCTGGTCGAGGAGTCGAAGTATAGTCAGTGATGGCCAAAGGAAGGCACCCAAGCCAAATTAAAAGCCCCCAAAGCGACATGGTCTTCTAGACACCGCCTCCAGGAAGGATGCGACATCATCACCGCCGCTGCTGCCCACTCAGGAACTAAGCAGAGTTTCCTCCAAAGACTCCCGCAGGAGGGGACCACTGTCTTCGCTACCACGCAAGGCCACCATCGCTACAAGCCACTTCACCACGTGTGGTTGCCGTCGCAGCCCACCTCCATGTAGCCATCAGCCACCAGCCCGCCGCCCGCCGCATCCTCTGCTAGAGGCTGCTCCATGCAACACCCACCTGAGCCTCCTTGCAAATTCGGTCAGCCGTCCATCAAGGGCCGAGACCCAACGACAGACCTCTATTGGCCATGCATCGGCGTAGCCTGTGCTACCGGCTCCGAATCAACGTACATGCCCGACCGCTAGTGGAACCGACGGATCTGGCAGCAGGGGCACCCACCGGTGCTGTCGTTGTCCCTAAGTTTGGCTGCCTGTTCCTCGCCCGGAACACAGCCGCGGCCGAACTAGGCAGGAAGTCCCCACCATCGTCGTCCTAGGGGCCGGTGCGGGCTTCCGGCTGACCCCTCCGGCGGCGACGAGGGGAGGGAGAGAGGGGAGGTGGGGGTGGCGGCGCTGGAGAGCCCTGGTCGCCGTCCGAGTCGTCGAGCGGGGGTGACGCGAGGGCCTCCTCTCTATTTTCTTGGTGCCTCGACCAATGATATCATATTATAGTTCTTGATTTAATTTTATATCATTTTATTATGTAAAATGAGCAGGGAATTGCTCTATTTGCTTGTGTAAAGTAACAAAATGACACCTATGTGAAATTTATTATATTATATTTACTGCCAAAATGTGATCCGATCCGGTCAATTGTTTTCCTTTGGACATAGAATCTTTTCAATTTTTGTCTGCTGCTGAAATCATATTTAGCATGTGCAATTTAACTTCTCTTCTATGTTGTTTTCTGTAATTGTGCTTTTGTAAGTTTGACCAGATGATTCAACCTTGGAAATGAATTCTACATTATGAACTTAATTACTCTTTCTATATATGAGATAATAACCTTTTGGGTTTTGCAACAGTGAGTTTGTTCTTGCCCAGATGCAAAAGAGGCTTGGTGTAGAAGCTGTGGTCCATGTGGGGATTACATTATTGACCAAATATACTGTATGTATAATAAAAAAACTGTGGAGTGTACATTCGATCAGTTGTTGGTTCACCTAATTTGTAAGGGGAAATTGGTCTCGTAGCATCGAAAGATCGTCATGTCCGGAAAATACCATCAAAAGATCATCGCACCGTAAAATACCATTAAAAGGTTACACTGTCATCTGAAAACAGCATTCTGTGACTTCTCTGTGCAAATGCTCTCACGCCGTCTGTCTTGTACCATCTCCTCCCTCCTTGTTCCATTCCAAGCTGAACGCCACCACCGCTCCTATGCTCCTGCCCAGGTCGCCGCATGTCTCCCTCCGCACCAAGCCAGCAGTAGCAGCACAGCGGGTGGGCAGAGGCCAGCAGCACGGCCTCTGGCAACGCAATCCTGACGAATGGAACAACAGCACATCCCCGGTGCTCTCCCGTCCCCGACGAGCTGAGCATCCGCTTGACCTCGGCAAGTTGTACGGCGGAGGCGACGACGCAGCGTGGCCCCGACGGCTTCGACCTCGACAAACCAAGTAGCACAGCAATGCGTGCGACACAACCCGAGCATCTGCAACGCTCGCGGCACATCCTTTGCAAGCGGCGGCGCGACACCGACGGGAGAAAAGATGCTCTGTGCGTGGGACAGCCCTGACCACATCGAGGAGCATGGGGGAGGATTTGAAGGACGAAGGGGGAAAAGGCCACATGGAGTACAAGGATCACCTTCACCAAGATGCTCATCATTCTTTCTCCATGGTAAGCACAATGCTTAAGCATCGGGGAGGCCACGCTGCACTTCACTACGAGCATCGAAAAGGACGGTAACTCACCTTTAACTTTATCTTTGTTTATCTCCTTTTAAATGCTTGCACATATATGCTTTCAACCATAGACAACCTTTGTATTTATCTCTCTATCAATAACTTAGCTACTAGGAGGACAACCTAGGTTTGTTAGTTTTATTTTTCAATAAATGAATCACCATCACTTTTGAGCTTACCACGATGATATCATTTGTATGCCTTGCTTATGGAAAAATGATGAAAGTTGCCGCCTTGTTTTACTTGCATGATGTTTTATATGACATGACTTTTTGCTCTCTATTAAAAGGAACTTAAATTGATTAAATACCGGCTCTTTCATTTGTGGAGGTTAAATGACTAATTTTTAAGACCCACATACTTTATGTTGCTCTTTGATTTAAGTTTATCGATGACCTATGCCTTGTACTTGTTTTATTTAAAATTATTATGCTATCTACATTTGTGAATCTCTTGCAAGGCTCTACCTACCAAAGCCTATACACATACAAGTACTTTCATGATGTTAACCTTTAGTTTACAAACTTATATCTTGATGAGTTGTATTAGGATTGATTTCTGTGGTACGAGACTAAGAAGCTGGTCATTCCTTTGCGTATCTTTTTCATGCTAGCCATTTTGTCCATGCATTGTGAGTTTCTACATTGGAAATTTCACAAACTTCACTAGGCATCCACCCTAAACCCAAAACATCTTTTTGTGATTACCTCCTTGACACAACCCAAATTGAGTATGGATGATCTTTCAACAAATTTTCTGGAGATTTTCTGGCAAGATTTCAAGACATATAACATATGGGGGGACTCATCAATGCAACAAGATCATGAGAGTTTCGACATGGAGTATGCCCTTGAAGATTTCAAAAGATTTATAAAGGAATACAAGGATTTTGTACTTCTCTAGCAGCTGTAGGTCCCCTCAATTCTATGCTCGTGGACGAGCAATCATTTAAGCATGGGGGAGGACTGCTATAGCAAGTACTATGTTGCTTAAAAGTTTGGAGGAGCATAAAAAAAATGAAGAAGAAAAAAATAATAAAAAATAAAGAGAAGAAAAAAAAGAAGAAGAAGAAAAAAATAAGAAAAGAAAAAGAAACGAAAAAAGAAAAATGCTCCTCAGTTCTTTTTAGCTTCATTTAAATCTTAGAGAGCTTTGAAGACAAGTCCATACTCAATCTTTTCCAACCATGTGCAATCCGATAACGAGAACTTCATTCGTGTCTCGGGATCACCCATTTGCCACTTGCACATGTCCACCTTTCTAAATGTGTGTGTTCCATCTCTCTCTTTCCGACATTTATTTTCCATGGCCTTTTTTACTAGTCTCGGTAATTCCAATAGATCTCTCTCTTAGTTTGACAATATTTCAAGTATAATGTTTTGCTAGGATTGTTTTTACCTATCAAGCTCCACATAAGCTTTCCACTTTCATATATGAGTAGAATAAGTTGAGAATAATCTAGTGTAGGCATGAGTGACTTGATGAGATGAGAGTTTCCATGAGCTTTTGTAAGAGAACCTCACTTATGTTAGATGCGCAACTTTTTGAAAACTCTTCACGATGCAACAAGGTAAAGGTTTAAAGTTTGCTTAAGTTTGAGAGCATTATATTTGTTTTTATTGTGGCATGTTCTTTAATGATAGTCTATCTTCCATAATGAAGTAGCCGGTCAAAACTTGAACCTTAAATGCTAAATACTCGAGAGAGTAATATGTCTTGTTGTGTATAACTAAGTGCAAGGAAGACATCGAAGGGCAATGCTGATTTCCAAATTAAGCAAAGATCTTGGACTTGCTCGAGGACGAGCAAGGCTTAAGCATGGGGGTATGTTGACGGTCGATTTTGGTACACCTAACTATAAGTTTACCGTCAACATTCACACATATTTGATATCCTAACTAACGGTACTAACCCCCTTGATATGACAAGTTCGCACTCGCATGTGGTTTTTGGAGTATGTTGTTTACACAGGATTTAAGAGCTTAAATGAGTACTTTCGGGTAAAGTTCATCAAGCACTTTATGAGAAGATCATGAAGCCCGTCACAAGTCAAGACATGAAGTGAACACGACTCCAAATGATCTAAGGACCGAAGCATCAACACGTAAAACTCCGGTAACTTGGATGTTTACCAATGAGATCAACTCAGCCCGAGAGATATTCTCGTAGCCCAGGACAACATGATCTTTCGGTGTAGATTCGGAGACTTAAACGGCCTCTAATGGCAAAAATTTGACTACCAAAGTTGTGGGCCTCGACGATACCTTCGATTTGGACATGTGGAAGGCCCAATTTGGGTCAAGGAGCTAGGAGATATGGCCCCCGAAATGCCAGCTGCGTAGACAAGTCCGAAATCAGACAGATTATCTTCCGAGGCTGTTTTGGGGATCTTATCTTCGTTTCCAAGGAAACCTATGAATACCAAAGTTGGAGAAAATTTCGTTCCATACAACCAGGACACCGAATTTGCATTATTTGGAGTCCGGACGTGGGAGATATGGCATTGGCAAGGCAGGGCTACAAAACAGGAAAGTCTGGACGAGGCTGATTTTATGGAAACCAAGTTCCCTTCTCTCCCAAGGAAGATCTCGTGCAAGGCAAGGTGGAGCATGCCCCAAGGCTCCCCAAGGGCATAAATACAACCCCTTGGGCGCCCAAGGAGGGGTGATCGATCCATCCATTCATCAGAGAGCCGCCGACACGAGGAGAAGTACCGGGAGGAAGCCGACGGCCGCCGCAAGTCCTCAAGTTGCCTAGGAGATGGTTTAGGCTAGACCCTAGCCGCCATGGTTGGCCCTACGTGGTGAAGCCATGGTGGAGTTCCGGAGCCACAACTTGAATTCGTCAAGTCGTTTGTACCTTCAACATTCGATGGTGATGTAATCATATCTTGTCATACTTTGATCTACTACGAGTTGTGCTTATTCATATGTGTAGCTACCATATGCTTTTAGTAGGATTAGATCGAATCATGGTGATTAGTCTTGTCTTGCGTATACATCGTAGTAGTGCACGGACCTAGGTTGTCGCTCGGTGATGAATATCCTTGCGTAGTGACAGTACGGTGGAGGAGAAAGTGGCGAGTGAATGTGTATTGGACCACTCCATATCGGGTTACTCCATATCGAGTGTAATCCTTATCATAGTATAGGTTTAGATTGGTTTGTCACCTTGGCCGGAACGGCAACAAGAAGACGATAGGCTAGGCTTACCTTTTGATGTTTACCTTTATGGCTAGGTGGATGTGATCCATACATCCTTTCATGTATGTTTAATCTTTATGCAATCAACACTTAATGATAGGTTAGATCATTAGATTAGATGGATAGCCTTAGGAGTTTGCTTCCGATCCTTGGATTGACAAATCTAGGGAGGACCCTCCTTGGTGAAAAAGGCACCAAGTCACCCGTAGGCTTGCGGTGAACTTGAGCACGGTTTTGCACCGTCAACAGTCACCGATCATCCATCCAAGATACCGTTCAAAAAGTCAATTTTTGGCCTCTTTTCCAAATGCCTGATTAATAGCTCTTGTAAAACTTTCTCGAGTGTTACATGAGCTTTATCTTTTTAAATTTTCATAGTATTTATCACTATTTTTCATATTATTCTTATGTTATTGTGTAAAATATAATATCAGAAAGTAAAACAAACAATTATAGAATACTACGAACATCATTTTAAAAGATATAGTTCATCGTTACAGAGCATGGTCATAAGAATCACTTAAATCGGAGATACGATAAAAAAATATTAATCATCTAAAGGTCAAAGAACTATTTTATTTACAGATTAGTCCTTGGATCTTGAAATGATTACTATTTTTTTCTCGTACCCCTGATTTAAGTGACTGTTGTGGTCATACGTTTGTAACGTTGAGCTTTAACTTTTAAAATATTGCTCATATTATTTTGTAAATGTTTATTTTACTTTTCTTATATTCTTGTTTTACACAATAATATAACAAATAGAGATAAAATAGTATAAAGAACATTTTAAAATATAAATCTCACCATTATGAATGCGTGACCACAAGAATCACCTAAATATGAGGTAAGAGCAAAAAGTAATAAATTTTTAAGATCTAAGGACTAACTTGTAAATTTACAAAGTTAAAACAACTAATCGAAACAACTCGATGGTCAAATTTTAACGTTTTGATAGTTGGATGATCAAAGATACCCGACTTTGATGTTCGATGGCCAAAATCAAACTTTGGCAAGAATTCAATGGTCAAAAGTGGACCTTTTCCATTTAATAAAGCATGTTTGAAGCATATTCGTTCATGAAATAGATAAACCATCACGAAAATAATCTGTACATGAAAATAGATAAAACCATCACGAAAATAATCTGTACATAAGTGATAAGCCACTCTAACAAAAATCCTCTCATAAATAAGGCACCACAAAAGTACCATTTTCATGGCAGTGAACCATCACGATTCTTATTTTTGAGAGTATTTCTATCAATAACCTCAACACAATATACTTTGTGATTATTTTCATGAGAGACCAACATCACAAACTACATGGCAATCAACTTATCTTCAAGAGCTAGCACAACATGTTTTCAGGAAAATACTAGTTTGTTGGGTGTAACACCCCGACCTCGAAGGCCACACCGCTCAACTCTTCTAAGGGGCAGGCACACGTAAACATAGCACCCTACTTACACTTTCAAAATCACTTCGTGTAAAAGGGTTAACCCGAAGGTGCTATAGCTAGTGCACATGTGCATCAGTGCTCATGGACCACAACTAGATTGAGTCAGGCGTCATATAGACCTCCCTTAAAGAAATCAAAATTCTCATTGGCCTAACTCACCCACACTTGGAGTTGTCCAAGAATGTTCCCTCTTATCACATGACCCTATGCCTTGTGTCGGTGCCATCATATACCATGCCAAATGTCCCATCCCGAGCCTGCACACACCATGCGCCATAGCAGACACGCAACTACAAGGGTCGACTCTAATATCACTTGTAACACCCTTCTGTATGCACAATCGCAAGTGTCGGTTCTAATACCACATGTGACACCCCTCCCTCCAAAGCTGCACTACCCAACCCTTCCGAGGGGCGGATACACGTACACTAGCACCCTACTTACACTTTCGTCGTCGCTTTGCGTAAAGGGGTTAACTCAAAGGTGCTAATCATGATTATATTAACAATGTAACAGGAAAATACTAGAGGTACTTAAGTTCAAAAATATTTGAATGATGGGATGTTTGCTCCACAGGTTCTTAGCTAGAGTGTGGTATAGGATGCGGAGCTGGCAGCAACACATAGGAGTATTTATCAGGGTAGGCACATTTTTTTGTATGTGCCAACTGACATGACCAATGATGTTTGAACCTTTTTGTTGCAAAACTATATATGAGGTTGACTCGAAGCAATTATCTATCTAATTTGTTGATTCTTTTTTTGAATAAAATTATTCCTTATTAACCAGATGGTGCATGACTTGAATATGTGGATCAATGCTTAAGGTAAATTGATTAGTAGTACTATGTATACTACTCAATGAGTTGGTGTGTACTACTATTTTGTATATTTGGAGTAAGTAGTTATCCAATTTAGTTCCAGCAGCAAACTAATTGTGAACAGGGAGAGCAAAAAAAAATGTTTTGTCACACAGAGAATGAGCTTTACATTTGAGGCTCTGATATTGGTCTATAGTCCTCTACTCCCACTTCTTAACTCTGTCCAGTATGTATATTGCTATTCTAGATTTCCAGATGTGTCTGGAAGATTGCTATTCCTTCAAGGTTTCAGAGTTTCGGTGCGGCTCCTCTCTGGTAACAAATATATTGAGAGGATTTAGGATATGCATATTCTGGTTATGCACCTGAAACTATATATTCGTCACTTCCTTCATGCAATTATGTGTTGGATCGAAGCTACGCAGCAAGATTTTTTAACTGATTTTGTTTGATCTCTTTGTTTAATACTAATATTCTCTCAGAAATTTGATACTCCAACATGTTTTTAATGTATTTATTGGTCTTTGGAGGTTCTTACTAGAGACACATGCATGGTTGTGGATTTTTTGTGGTGAATGACAGCTTGATGTGTAAACTGTCTGTTCCTTGTATAGATTCAGAAACTAACATATTGTTAATGCTATTCCTACGCATAATATAAGGAAGCACTTTCACCACAACAAGAATTCAACAACTTTATTGAAATTGATATGTGTTACAAACGATAATACACCGTATGGTTTCAATACGTAACCTAGAATCAGAAAAGGGAGCACCCCACTTTGGTAAAACTGTATCTCCCATACCTAATGTGTTAGGTTAACAAGGATGGGTGTATTACAAGTGAAAGTAGTAGTCACATGAGTCTAGGAAAGTGCGGTCCGCGACAAGTGCCACAAAATATTTGGTGTTGTGCTGGATATTAGGTTAAAAAGGATGGGTGAATTACAAGTGAAAGTAGTCATGTGAGTCTAGGAAAGTGCGGTCCGCGACAAGTGCCACAATAAAATATTCAGTGCTACGCTGGATATATTTGAAGGCCACTAAAAGGGGTCAAGTTTAATATGGTACCTGAGTTGGCAAGGAATATGGTGGGGAGTGATTTAGCAGCCACAGTGAAGTTTGTGGTTTCCCTCTTTAAGAAATGAAAGGCGATTGTACTTTATTGGAGATGTCGTATCCTCAACAGCTTAATCCAAACATGTCCTTGTAAGCAAAATGGCAAAAGCTACCTACAAAGTAACCGTCAACATAAACATGTCCTACTCAAGGCTATTTGAAAAGGAAAAGAAAAATACAGACTTGATCTCCACACTTCTGTAATCTGCTATATATCTAAAGTTACCGACAACCCAAAAGTCTGCAATGATAGAAGCACTACACATGCTAAAGTTATCAATATATCCTTTAGTGGCAGAAGGGCCTAACAGAGCTTTGAGATTCTGCTAGTATTTATTCGACACCACCTGTGATCAGTCATTAAGTCATTATCTTTTGCAATCGCAGCAAGAAACCCACAGTTCCGCAGCGAGATGGACCTCTGCCATCACTTCCCCATCTCGGGGACACCTCTTGACAACGACGACCTCCTCACCCAAGTCCTACTCTTCCTACCATCACCGTCCTCCCTCGGCCATGCTTCCCTGGTCTGCAAGCGATGGCACCAACTCATCTCTGACCCTAGCTTCCACCGACGCTTCTTCGCTTGCCACCAAAAGCCTCCTCTCCTCGGTGTCTTCTCCACGGATTCTATTTGCTCCGGCAACATATACTTCACTCCTACACCGGATTCACCGGACAACACTACCGCTCCAACACGACTCGTAGTGTGTCTTGGTAGCGGCAGTGAAATCCTTGGCTGCCGCCATGGTCGTGTCCTTGCCAGCAACTGGGCCAGGCACCACTTCTGTGTGTGGGACCCCATCACAGGTGACCAGCGTAATGTAACCTTCCCCCAGGTGTTTGATGGCAGGAGGAAGGTCGTGATCAACGGGGCACTCATCTGTGTTGCCCGCGAGCAAAGCCATGTGCATGGCAGTTGCAACTCTGGCCCCTTCAAGGTGGTCTTGCTAGGCCGTACGGCCCGACGCATTTTCGCCTGCGTCTACTCATCAGAAACCAGCGCATGGGGCAATTGCACCTCCATATTGCGGGGCCATTTCCGGGCTGTTTCTGCCAATCATTCCAGCACCCTGGTTGGGAATTCCATTTGCTGGTTGCTTACTGGGCAAAACCTAGCCATCCTTGAGTTTGACATGGATTTGCAGAGACTTGATGTCATAGAAGTGCCATCAGATGCACTTGACCGGGATAACTTTATCCAAGTCTCGATCACGCAAGCAGATGGTGGCGAACTTGGCTTCCTTGTTCTATCGTACTCGATCGTCCAATTATGGAGAAGGAAGCACAATTGTGATGGTGTTGCGGAATGGGTACTCAGAAATACTATTGAGCTGAGCAGCACGCTTTCGGTGAGGCCGCAAAGTTTGGTGGAGAACCCCCCACTTATACTGGGGTTTGCTGAAGAAGATAATGTTTTGTTTCTATTTATAGATTTTGATATCTTCATGGTCCATATGGGATCATTGAAGTTTAAAAAGTTAGCACCGGGTATGGGTTACCGCTTGTGCCATCCATTCACAAATTTCTATATCCCAGGTAAATACTCACATCCTTATATATTATATGTGCTGCAAAATTCTTTAAGCATATAAGACAAATATCATTTTGAAATTCATCAGTTTGGATTGAACCAGCTGAACGTGAAAAGATGCAGCACAATTAGCCATATTCCAAACTTTCTGCACCCCAAACTCAGATGTATAAAAGTTTATAAAAAATTGTAACTTGGCAAGAAATGACCACCTACCAATGTCAAATTCATGTGTTAGATAAAAGAATGAGTTAGATATGTCTCTGATATTCTAGAGATAAGTTTTTTGAAATCGGAAGAATCAGCTGGCTTTATAAATGAAGGATACACCCAACAGAGTTCATAGAATGGATACTTTTTATGTGGATCATAGTCTTAGGATGCTTTGCTTGTTTCACACTATGAAGTAGATGAGTTTAATGATTTAAAAAAATAGGAACCTAGTATTGAATGTTAAATTTAAATATTTTTTTATAGAAATCATTTTTGTCGTTTGACTTTTTATATACTTGCAGGAATGGGCATTGGTAATGGACATGGTGGAGTTCAAATCCAGCACAATGGATAAATTATCTGCCAAGGTGCCTCGTAATAATGTGGAAGTAGTCCAGCATCGCTACATACTATGCCTCTATGTTGTTCTGAATTTCACAGCTGTACATGTAACCTTTCTCTATTCCTTATACTTGGAGGATTTGCTGTTGTCTGTGCTCATATGTTTCTGGGGGTTCTCTGTAATAACAAGTTATTTACTAGAGCTAATCCAGCTAATCAAGATAGAATTTTTTTCTGATAACAATTGTCTACTTCTGTTCTGAACTTGAAATGATTAATCCTTATATTAGGAAGTTAGAAGTTGAATAGGCTGGAGCTAGCTTGCAGAAGCTTGTCTTCCAGGATGTTCTCAGTTAGTGTCTGATAATGCTGGTATGAGGTTGCTGGAGATTGAAATCGGTGGGTTGTTGGCGCTCAAAGAAGCAATCGTGATACCTATCAAGTCAACGTACCGTGTGCTCCTTTTCAAAAAAATCATATACTATGAAGGACCAAATAGGCGACCAAGATGGGGGTGAATGGGAGGAGCCTTTCAAAAAATGCATTTCAAAAACTTAGCACAGGGTATGAGCTGCCACTTGTGGCATCCATTCAGAAGTTTCTATATCACAGGTAAGTACTCACATGCTTAATATGTGCTGCAAAATTCTTTAAGCATATAAGACATGAATGTCATTTTGAAATTATTCATCAGTTTGGGTTCAGCCAGCTGAACGTGAAAAGATGTAGCATAACTGGCCACATTCCAAACTTTTTGCCCCAAGCCTTCATCTATATGGTCCGGGGCTTAATACGAAAACCCCATATTAATTTCATGTATAAAAGTTTATTAAAAAAATTTAACTTGGCAAGAAATGTCCACCTACCAGCAGTGTCAAATTCATATGTGTGCTAGATAAAAGAATGAGTTGATATATTTGAGCTATTCTTAATAAGTTTTTGAAACATAAGGAATCAGGATCACCCTGGCTTGTAAGAGAAGGGTAAACCGAGAAGAGTTCACATGATGGATTCTTTTTATGTCAATGATAGTCTTAGGATTCTTTTCATTTGGCTATAATTTGGATCCACTTGTGATATTGCTTACTTCATTACAGATGGATGGAATACTCTTTTGCACCAATAATAGCTGTCACTTTGATTGTTTTTTCAAAGTGTTGCCCCCCTCCATCTAAATTACAAGTTTATTTTATCTATTGTACCTCTATCATGTTTATTTATTTCCTTTATCATGTCTTCATTTGTTTGAGCTTTTTATACTCATAGGCATTATTCATTCTAATAATGCTGGACTTGATGCTGAAGGTCAAATTCTTGATGGAGCATAAATGGTTGTTTGGAGCATTCTACTTTGCTTTGTTGGTTGAAAGGTATGGCAAACTCTATCTTCAAAACGTGATATTAGATATTTGAGCCATATTCTTTTTTTATATACTTGCAGAATTGCTTTACTTCCATAAAAAACATTATTTCCAGTGTTGTTTTCCACATAGTTTCTCCTGTCAAATCAATATATTTCTATGATTTATGTGGAGGCCATTTTCTTCATTGTTATGTTAATACTAATAGATACAATCATATGATGGCATAACTATATTTTACAATAAAAATGATCTCATATTATTTTTTTTAGATCAAAGGCATCCGTTCGACTTTATTAGAAAGCTTAACGAGGATACAATTGATTCGGACTGCCAGCTTACAATTAATGCACAAACAAAGACATCTCTCCACTCAACTAACTCTACTTTGCTCAATCAAAACCCTCTTCTATGGTCAACTAACTCAATCGAAGACACCATCCACTCAACTAACTCTACTTCGATCAATCAAATGCATCACTTTGATTTCGCTAGCTAGCTCTACTAACCAAACTAACTCTACTAACATACTTGCCGCAGCTGCACTAAACCATTGCCGACCAAAACACCACACAACACAAACGCACCTCCAACAAGCTGGTCGAGGAGTCGAAGTATAGTCAGTGATGGCCAAAGGAAGGCACCCAAGCCAAATTAAAAGCCCCCAAAGCGACATGGTCTTCTAGACACCGCCTCCAGGAAGGATGCGACATCATCACCGCCGCTGCTGCCCACTCAGGAACTAAGCAGAGTTTCCTCCAAAGACTCCCGCAGGAGGGGACCACTGTCTTCGCTACCACGCAAGGCCACCATCGCTACAAGCCACTTCACCACGTGTGGTTGCCGTCGCAGCCCACCTCCATGTAGCCATCAGCCACCAGCCCGCCGCCCGCCGCATCCTCTGC